>CM057453.1:468550000-473350000 GCA_016271365.2 Neoceratodus forsteri
ACGTGCACAAAGACATGGGTTACTCTGTTGGATATGGGGGGGGGAGCAGAGACTTCATGTACCACTAAGGGCCTTGTTCCACCAGCTTAGCATCTATCCACAATGACCTTGAGAAGATGACCTAGACTTAATTCCTGATGCCAAAGTTTCTCAGCGCCCCTCCCTCCTCTTGTACCTTGCACCAGGTATATCATCTCCAGCCTTCTTTGATCATGGGGGGGTGTGCACAGTGGGATTAGTAACCCTCCTGAGAAGTGGAGCATCTTATGGGATATCCTCTCGCCCCCAGCCTACAGGCAGTACCTGGGCAATCTGATTTCTGCTTAACTCACAAAATGGAAATCCAAGACAAACCCATTTCTCCATAAGACAAGTGTCCCACAAAACTAATTAGCAAGTTAGCAACAGACCAGTTCTAGTCTAGTCTTAACTACAGACAGAACGCTATATTCAAAAAGTAAGGTTTTTTTTTTTATCACAAAGATGTATGTGGACTGAAATTTCAACATATTTTTAAAGATCCGCAGATGTCATTGTGACAGCATTGCAAAAAATGTAAGGCCCAATTCTTGGTCACAGTTTTGTGGGCTGCAGAACTGGACGCAAGCAGGCAACCCAGTGTGCCCACTAGGGATGTCATGATATGACATTTTTAGTATCGTGATACTTGGGTAAAAATAATCACATTATATTGATTATCACGATGATCAGCAGAACTGAAGAATTTTTTTCCCATATAGTTGTTTGGGCCCAGTCACCACCAGTTCCAGCCTTCAGGCGTCCTGGTGCCCCCAACCTCAACTGCCACTCCTCCTGCTGTCTCACCAGTGGGGGATCAACATGGGGAGTGGTATGACGGCTCCTGTTTACCGTTAAGTCGACTAGTGCACATAACCTTCCCCCCATTTCTTTTTCATGTCCCTCAGGCTGGCACATGTGCGACGGTGTCGGTGTATGACGTAAATATGTTGCACGTACTCAGCTCCTGCACCCAGACAGTCAGATGGCTGTTACTGCTGTGTCATCCAGCCCCCTGCTACATGACGGCTTACACTGTCCCCCCTCCCCAAAGAAGGAGAGCTATCGATGGATGTTCAGTCCTCCTTCATGCAGCCAACCCTTGAGTGACCCAGGTCTATTCCTGAACCTGGTTTACCAGCGTGGTGACAGGTAAGGTGCCCAGGTCCTCAAAACTCTATACCACAGGGCCAGCACTGCATTTCTAATTTTAAGGAAAAATAGTAAAAATCTGATAGGAGGACGGTGGGGAATCGGGAATCATGGTTGCATCAGGAAAGGCCCATGCTGCTGGAAAAGCAAGCTGGGTGCTTTATCACTATATGTTGTGGTCTATCGTGCTGTATGATAATCACGATATTGATTTTTTACAACAATAAATTATCGTCAGTGGTAATTATCATGATATATTATCATATCATGTTATCGTGACATCCCCAGTGCCCATCCATAAAATTGCTTTTGTATGCTAAGAATGGAGAATCTGCACTGGGGCGGATCCTAATATTCAAATAAAGGTGGCCAAATGTTACTGTGCAGACAAGGTTTGCACACAGTGCTGGTGCTGAATGCTGACACAGACACGTATGTGTGAGGTGCAGTGCCTTACACATACATGTTTGCTGTTATAGGTTGTTTCTTCATGTAGCCCAGCACACCATACATGCACATACGTGTGTGGTGATGGTGCATGCAGAAACAGTGATCTCCCTGTCCCCGTCTTAAACACTCTGGCAGTTTCTGGCCCACTCTTGACATTCTGTGTGTGTGTGTGGTAACCTAACGATTGTCTTCCTGGTTGTCCAAAAGGCCCCAACTTATTCCGATAATCCATCGTCCATGGTAATCTAGTGGCTCCCCCTGCCTAACCACATGTGCCTGTAAATGTCCTGCAGCCATCCGGACCTATGCTGACTTCTGTCCCTTGATTTCCCTGCACACTCAGCCCAGCCCTCCAACACCACCTATAGCCAGTTTTTCCTGCCCGTAGATTGGGGCAGGTGGAAGAGTGCTTTGCCAGGTGTGCTGGTGATAGGTGGCACCATGAATGACACTGCACACCATTTACAAACCAAGTCCACCCCTTCCACACACCAGCGCACTTCGCAGTGTAGTTAGGCAGGGTGGACAGACAGGATGAGCTACTAGGACTTTTTCTGCCATCACTTTCTATTTTTCAGTGATATGCACTGGCATGGAAGGGCTCCCTACCCACCCCCACATCTAAAAAATAGCTTAAGGGGGTCACAAGCAAAGGGCTGGTGATAGATAATTTCTCAAGTATCTACTGCCAGCCCCCCCTGCTCTCTCTCCTGCTGACATGTCCCAGCGCTGTCGCTGACCTTCTCCATTGACTTACTAGTTACCTACCACTTGCCGAAGACCACTTTGATGATGCGCGCGGCCGCCGTGTCGGGCATGCATGGCCCTGCTGGCGGTGGGGTGGAGGTGCTGGCATTGACTACAGCAGATTGGAGTTTTCTCCTCCAGTTTTCTAAATGAGGGTACTGACATGCAGTGACATGCATGTTGTGGCATGCATGTGTGCTATCAACATTCAGTGGCTGCCCCTCCCTGTAGATGAGTGCCTGTTGTGCTGCCACCTGGCCTCTGCCAGCTGGCAGGCAAACAGCGGGATGCTGTGCCCCCCACTGCCAAAGGGAAGGGAGCTGTCCTAGAGATGATCATTAATCCCTCCCTCAGCTTGCCCCTGAGCAACCGGAGTCTGTTCCTAAACCCGTTGCCGGCGTAGCGAGCAGTAGCACTAATGTTGCATTAGTGGGCCAGCTTTCACTGGGCCCTTGTTGTTATTAAGGATTGGGTCTGAATTTTCTAGACACAATTTGGCTTATATTTCATATTTTCTCTTTCTGTCTCTCCCTTATTTCTTTATTACTAAGGACATTTGCATGAAAACAGGATCTCTGACCAGACCGTTCTGTCATCTTGTCTACACTAGACATCACAATTCTGTTTATTGACATCACAAATCTGTTGCTGTGGAGATAATTATTACTAAATATGTGTTTGGCCATTGTTCTGTATAAAACTTGGCCTGCTCAAAATCTTTGTTGGTACATGGCAAACTGTTATGTGCATGCCGAAGTTTTGTGTGCATTCCAAGCATTTGTTCTGCACAGTTCAAAGGTCATAAAATTGTGAATTCCTTGTTCATCCCACATCCACTGCTTACTAAGCGCCCAGAGCTCAAAGTTGTAGCTTATCAATTGTAAAAGTCTGCAAATTTAATTTTAATTATAGAGCAGTTCACACTGGGTGATGTTCCTGCCACATTAAGCACTTCCATTTCAGTCAGCATTATTGAAATGGAAGCAGTTCATATCATAGGGCTGTTGCCTGGCACTGAACTTACAGCCTCAACAGATTAAAAGGTACCGCTCAGGGCACTGGAATGGCAGTAAGCAGCTGGGTGTGAGGAGAGGATTTTTTGATTCATTTAAAAAAAAATTACGTGGGGAAGGGGGCACCACTTCTGACACTCCTGTGTAACAAACACAAAAATTGTGTATAGTCAGTGCTTGTTATGTAGAAAAATCATCCCCTTCAGAAATGCTCTGCACATTCTAAAAAAGTAATTGTGCATGTTCCAAATCAATTTCGGCTGTGCCCGTGCTACAGCTGTCTCCCGCCACACTGTTAACACTGCTGTACCCTGCAAAGTAAAGATGAAGTCATGGCACCTGCAGTCTTTAAAAAAAATTAAAAATAAACATGTATGTTAAAAATGTATTCATTCAAAACCATATACTATAAAAAAGAAAATTATAGATAAGCCATACAAAACTCTCCACATTTCCATTTTGGGCTTGACTCACCTGGATCAGTAGCTCAGTAAGAGTATTCTTTAAATACAATCCAAGCTGGCCCATCTTAGAAGCTGTAGCGCTACAACTGTCAGCGCTGGCAACCCGGGTTTGGAAGCACACCCAAGCTGGATACCTGGAAGGCTATGCCGTATATTGTTCAAGCTGAGATCCTTTGGTCTGGTGAAAAACTGCAGTGTCTCTAAAGCTTATATTTTTCAGACTATTTCCCCCAGTGGTGTCAAACAGCTGTGCTTTGAGGAGGGGGATTTGCAGGTGTTTAACAGCCACCTGGTTGTCAGCAACACAGGAAAAGTCCTTCTTAATGGACATTATTGCTAGTATGAACTAAGTACATATATTGGAAAATAATTCTGTTAGCCGCCATTGGCACCACCTCTCCATCCCGCTGACTAAAATGTGAGATACTCCAGCAGCCTTCTTTTTGTCCTTAGTGATGACTGGGGGCATAGCCCATCAGGTAGGCCTAGTCTTGACTGAATGTTGCAGATCAGTGCATTAGTATTATTACGCTTGTGATGGAAAAGAGCTGGCTTAGACAGCTACTAACACCACCATTCTGCAAACTTTCAGAACCGTTTACTGAAGATCACCAGCAACATGATCATACTGGTTGTATAGTTAATGTAATTAATAAGCAGCAAACGTGATAACAACACAGTAGAAAACTGTGAATAAAACTGACATGTTTGAAACATGCTCCTATAAGCCTTTTTTTATGCATTTCAGTCTTACGTGGAAGGGTATTATGTTTAAGAGTGGATGTGCAAACTGTTAGCAATGAAAACCCGGGATCTTAAAACCACAGATGATGCAGAAATAGTTACCTTTTAAATGCAGTTTCCCTGAGAGAAAAGCCAAAGAAGTTAGCCATGACTTCCAAACCCAAATGATAATTCAGTTGTCAGCAGAACACTGTTCCAAAAACTTTCCCAAAGAGTAGTTTCTTTTGCATTGTTCCATCAAAGTTGATATTCATCCTGCCCACCAAAATATATGATATAAAATTTGACATTTTTGTACACTTGCATTCCTCAGTTGTTTATTTTTTTGGGTGGGGGGCATGTTGTGAATTGCAGTGCGGCCAATTTACATGGCTGCCCCAGCTCCATTTCCCAATGGGTAAAAAGCAAGTGGGGAGAATGACAGAATGACAACTACTGTCCACCCTTACTCTAGTAGTATGCTGACCGCTCCAGAAGTCCCTGCCGCTCACATGTGGTGGATCCTGCAGACTAAAGGGGTAAAGGCACTACAGGGGTAAAGTCATGGAGACAATAAGGATTTGACATGAAAAGGAGGGCCAGGCAGATGGTGACAGTGTGAGGGTCAGGTCAGTAGTGTGGAAGGTGAACAGCTAACAACTGGGGAGCAGGAGAGTATTAAAAAGGTAACTTTTTTTCAGTTTTAAACAGCAGTCTGTTATAACAGCTGTAATTGCCTCCTTGTTAAAAACTATTGGCAGAAACCCCGAACCTGCTGCCATGATATGCCCTTTTGATGTATTCCTGAGGCAGCACTTGACTGGGCTTTCGCTACCTGATGGTGAATGCCCTCTTCCCCAGGAATAAATTCCCAAGTAAAAATGCTGAGTGATATCAAAGAGGCTCAACAGCAGCTGCTTGTCATCCAGGGACAGAGCTGAGAGATGACCTCGTGGTATGAAGACACCTTTCTTTTTGTGTTCTGTTTGCCTTCTGTTTGGAGGTGACTTCCATAAGGAAGTAGGTAGAACATTTTAAGAGTGCATGCTGTGTGATCCTACATTTATAGGGAAACCATGTTTTCTTGCAGCTCTACCTTACTTCACCAGGCAGGGGTCGAGAAATTAGCACCTGACAACTAGCAAAATGCTGGTAGATTGTTTTATTGGGCTAGTGAAATTTCATTTTAACTTGTCCTTCGGGCTTGTTTTCAAGAAGGTAACTTTTCAATAAGTACAGCAGTTGGAAGAGGCAGAAATGTCTGTGGGTCCAGTGCATTTTCCAGTTACTAGCCTTGATGGCTAGTGACTGCAGAATTTAATGTTGAACCCTGCCCAGACAATTGACAGTGGCCCTTAAAATTGAGAAGAAAAGTATGAAGTAAAAGGTTAAATGTTCAGAAAGAAACTCACAAAAATCATAGCAGTTATGCTTTGATGTACGTTGTCAACTGATATTAGGGGAACAAAGCTTGATCAGCCATTCTTGATTTGAAATCTCACTGTGCAGTATGGGATCGACGGGCTATTTGATTTGTTGGTTAAAAGTGCTACATCTCACCTAAGTTGTGATAATTTGGAGAGAGGTATGCTCATGTTTAGTATGTCATGACAACTAAGAAAATATGGTTACTTGTCTAAGATAAAGTCACATTTTTTTTCAAGTTTATATATTTTTTGGCTGCTGTATATTCCTGTGTTTTTAGGAGGGTTGCGTTTCCTTGATGTGCTGAATGTTTGAAATGTCATCATATGCTTCTTTTAGGGAAACAACCATTTATGTTGAAGCAAGATTAAATAGCTATGCCTTCAGTAATTCCATTACTTTTTTTGTAAAATAGTATTGTGTCAGGACATATAGCATTATTAAAAAAAAGTTGTATTTTGTTTTAAATAGATTTTTGACTGCATTTCATTTTCTGTTGAAAGAGAAAAATGTTGCACAGGGTTTTCTTGCATCACATTAACTGAAGTTGCACTGCTTATACTGTCAGATGATATATGTTTTTATTTGGGGGGGGTGGGGAACAGTTCTTTATCTCAGAAATGGCCTTCTGGTTCACTAGTGTCTGACCTTCCCCTGTTGCTGCTCATTGCAACACATTTTTTACTACTTTTTTCACTACTTGTGCTCCCCCTTCTGCTCACTCTCATACTCCTCCTGTGCGCCTCATACTCTGTCTCTCTCTCTCTCCCCCCTCACAGGGACCCCAGCCCCCAGTTACAGCCCAGGAAACATTGACTGCCTTTTAGTCTCTCAACCTACTCAAATCCATCTCTGATGGTTTGGATCCTAAACTACTCAATTTCTCTGCTCCTGCCATAGCATATCCTCTGAGTCACCTACTCAACCTTCCTTCTCCCTCAGTGCTGTCCCTCAGTTCAGGAAGTTGGGCAAAGTTCTTCCACTTAACAAAGGGGGGGACCCTTCCTTCCCTGGTAACTTGAAGTTCCAGTCAATCTCCCTCATCCCTTCTCTTGCCAACCTGCAAGAGAAGCTTGTCTACACCAGACTCTTAGATTTCCTATCCTCCACCGATTTCCTCTTCCTGTTCCAGTCCGGCTTCCAGAAGCATCACTCCACCATTTTCTGCAACATATTATATCCTCTCAGAGATGGATCGGGGGCACATCACGGTTGCCATCTTCATCAGTCTTGCTAAGTCCTTTAACTCAGTACCCAACCCACGCCTCCTGGATAAGCTGAGATCTGCTGGCCTTTCAGCTCCTGCAGTTGGCTGGTTCCGTTCTTACCTCACAAACCTTATACATTCAGTACAGTCTGGTAGTGCCCTGTTTCTTCCTGATCCCATATAGGTGGGAGTCACTGTATGGCAACATGGTTAGGCCCCATCTGTAATACTGTGTGCAGTACTGGAGGCCGTACCTGCACAAGGACATTAACAAAATGGAGGCAGTCCAGAGAAGGGCAACCAAATGGTGCATATGAGGACAGATTAATGGAGCTCAATATGTATACCCTAGAGCAAAGGAGTGAGTAGTGAGTGAGGTGATATGATCGAAATATTGAAACATCTTAAGGACATTAACAAGGTGAAAGAGTCTAACATGTTTCAATATAAGAAAAATAGCAGGACAAGAGGACACAGCATGAGATTAGAGGGAGGCAGATTAAGGGGGGAATGTGAGGAAGTTCTTTTTCACAGAAAGGGTGGTGGATCCATGGAACAGCATACCTTAGGAAGCGGTGGATATGAATACAGTGCAGGGCTTCAAACAGTCATGGTATAGACATAAGAGAGCAATACAGATGAGTATGAATAGATAGGCCATTGACAGAGTAAACACCTATGGCACATTCATAAGGTAGAAAAAATGGGCAGACTGGATGGGCCTTGCAGTCCTTATCTGACATGAACTTTTATGTTTCTATGTTTCTGTGAGACCCACTGGGCTCCATCTTCGGTCCCATTCTCTTTTCCATCCTCCTCAGTGACCTTCCCCAGGCCTTTGCCAACTCGCATATTCACATGTGTGCAGATGACCCTCTCATCTACACCTCCAGTCTCTCCTCCTCAGCTGTGGAAGGTCTGCTACAGAAAGATGTTCACAATGTTATGCGCTGGTTCCAATTAAACCAACTCAGTGTCAGCACAAAAAAACTATCTGTGACATTTAGTACCAGCCAGAAATTGGCTAGACTCCCAAATCTGTCCATCTTCACCACCCTGGATGGCAACACTCTAGAAGTGGTCCAATCCCTCAAGTACCTCGATATGAGGCTAAACAGCAAGCTTGACTTCTCTGCCCACATTGACACCATCTATTCAAAGTTCTGTTCCTAAATTTGGTGCCTTGTACTTCAATAAAGATTGTCTGTCTCCACAGGTCTGTCATGAGCCTGCTACCGTAATGGTGCTCCCGTCTTTTACTATGTGGATGTGGTCTGTGACACCGCCCCCTCCACTTTCCTGGCCAGACTGGACACCGTTTGCAATCCCTTCTGCCATTTTGCTACCAACTCTCCTCTTCATACTCATCATTGCTCACTGTATTCCTCCTTATCCATTCTTCCTCTACCTTCATGCTGCCAGATCTACTTTCCAAATACTGGTTTGGGTCCCTTCCATCTTACCTCTTATCCCTCCTCTCTGTTATCCCCTCTGCCTCCTGTTCCCTCTGTTCCAGGGATCCTCGTACCTTCATCATTCCTCATCCTCATTCCTCTCACCTTTTTCCTCTGCTTCAGTGTCTCTCCAGGCTCCCACAAGCACAAGCTAAAGCTCCACCCTTCCCCTCTTGCTCCTGCTGTCCCCTCTTTGACTGTTCCCCTTGCATTTTGCTCATACCTAGGTAAAAGTTTACCAAAATGCTCATTCATTGCTGATGCATTGTTTGATTATTTTGCACTTCTTTTTTGCACTTACTCCTGTGTTTTTACATTTCTCTGAGTGTATTTTATTATAACTGCAAAACAGTGTCTGTGTTGTGCACTATGTATCCTCTGCTCACTTCCCCTAGTTTGCACCTGAAACGAGCCTCGGCTCAGTGTGCCTTCCCTGGTCATCAATTTTTAAATTAATCAATCACTCAGATGGTGAGCTTACAGGTTTCTTTTCTATAGAAACAGGAAATGGATTGTCTTTAAGGCTATAACAGTAACATAGATGGAGTTTGCCTCCATGTGAGTAACCTGGATTTGCAGTACATCCACTTTGCATTGGACTTCTGATCAAGTGGACTCAGAAGAATACTGTAGACATGGCATTTGCTAACTTGGGGGGGGGGGGCTTTTCCAGTGCTTTTGTGCCTCCTGTTAAGAGGTGGAGCAGCATTAGGCACCATGTGAGACCACACAATGTCCTGCCTCCCCCAAACCCAGAATGGACACTGCTGTATGTTGGTATAGCTAAGGGTGGAAGGTGGGACTTACATGGGGGATGAGGGGGGATGAACCTCCTGGTTTGCTGGATCATACTCTCCCATCTCTCCATGTCACCAGTCCTGATCTCAGGCCTGGTTCCTCTGCATTCCCTGTATAAAAGAGATTCACCAATAAAAGCTCCTGCACCTGAAATATAGGTTCCTTACTGCCACAGGAGTCCAAAATTGTGCAGATGTCCAAATATAATGAAGTAAGAAAAAAACTATATCCTTCATAAAATTCATGAACCCGGGTCCCACAGAGTTCCTGGTTATAAGTGCTGCTGATGCTTCACCCCAACGCTCACTAACGTGATGAGATGCCAGTGAGAGCGCGGATGCGCACTCCATTATAATCAATGTGCATCGGCTTTTACATCGATTTTATTTTTTATATATATATATATTACCATGGCCACTTGGTTATGAAACATGGGCACTGGTTGACTAACAAGGCCCTTTGCACTCCCTCTATTAACTGTTGTAAGCTCAGTGGTACACCAGTCCCTGGGGCCTGATATTGGGACGCTTTCCCTATGGGGTGTGGTGTCATGGGCAGTTCTGTTCTGGAGTCAGTTTGCATTATTATAAGGTCACTGGGCAGTGAGTCAGAGTGGCTGATAGAGGGAGAAATGTGTTAGCCAGTAAGTAGAAGAAAAAGTAAATAATAAAAATACAAAATATGTATTAAAATTAAAAGTCTGTAGTGGGGCCTGCACAGCGTTTACATGGTATAAATTTCATTTTATTAGAATAACAAACAAAGCATTAACAACATGTATACATTCTATATACTGGGAGATTCTTAAAAGCACAGGAGGAAGGGTTCGTGGCAAGACCTAAGCACTCATCAGGACACCAACAACGCTGTATACAGTCTGCTCTTTAATTTCTAGTATCATCAACTTTTAAATGTCTATAGCACCAGCAGACCTGTTTAAACAAGCCCTTGCTTTGCAGCCTTTCCAATGTTAGAAAGTTTCAATACTGTTACATGTATTTATTACATAGCTGATCAAGAGAGGTGAGCTTGTCGAAACATAACCTTGGGAGAGTTGCAAAGCAGAACTTGTTCAGACACATTTGCTAGTGATGTAGAGATTTAAAAATTGGTAATATTTACAAATAAGAATGAATTGTGCTGTGCACATTGTTGCTGAAATCCTGCTGAGTGCTTAGATGCTGCCCCGAACCCTGATTTGTGCCCTAATGCTAGTGGTCGAACTTTGCCTTTTGTGTAGTATGCTTTCATGCAGGCACTAAACACAGAAGGCTTAGAGCTCTGTGAACATTATATTTTTTGTAGTCTTATGAGGACTTTTAGGTTCATGGCAAAAGATTGATTAAAATGGCATTTACCTCCGGTTAAAGGGGCACTGTCAGCTTTCCCTCAACATTTTCAAGCAAATCTCCACTGTCTATCTCTTGGCACACTCCTGTCCCAAAGTAAATCTAGAGTACTACTGTGTGTCTAAAAACTGATATTTTTTACCTGGTTTTCCATTTTATAAAAAAGTAGTAGCCAGAGCGGTCCACATTTAAATCACCCGCTGACCGGAAGTACCTAAATGTAATAAAGCTGAAAGAAAACTGTAGGTCTTCCATGGATTCAAATTTTAGAGCTAATGGCTTTGAATTTTACATGACGTGGTTCAAAAGCACCATCATTTGGAACATAACCACATCTTCCTCCAGGATTGCACCTTTTCTTCTGGTTACATGTGTACGGCCGAGGAGAGGAAAGAGCACTCCACACCAGGGCATTTAACAGTTGGCTGAAGGCATAGTGCATGGAAGAGAGCTTTGGCTACACTGGGGACTATGGGCCAGTCAACCTTGGAGGGATTTTGGCCTCTACAGGGGAGATGACCAGCATCCAGTTCAGGAAGGGGACCACAGTTCTTAGTGGGAGGTTTAAATGCTGCTTTCATGAGCATTTAAACAGGATGGAGGCAGTAAAACCAAGGGAGACAACAACTGCCCACCCCCCAGATAATGAAGCATCAAGGCGAGAGAGCCCAAGAGGAGTAAGCTTCCCCATAACAGGAGCACAAGAAGACTGGGGCAGGGACAAGGCAGAGGATAAAGGGGGTATAAATCAGGAAAGCAAGAGGAAAGGAGGAATGGAGACAGGTAATGGAGATGGTAACAAGGGAAGAGGTGGCTAAGGAGGAGCTTTAAGAAACATCAAAGGCAGGGGGAGGGAAGCAGGGAGGGAGTAAGGCATAGAGAGTCATGTATGCCAATGAAAGGAGCCAGAGAGGTAAAATTCCAGACTTGGAGGCCATCATGGCAGAGGCTAGCCTGGATTTCATAGCCATGACAGAATCATGGTGTACTGACAGCCACAGCATGGGAAAGCCCATGCAGGGCTACTCCTGTTCAAGAGAGACAGAGAAGGGAGGAGGGGAAGAGGGGTTGTTCTATATGTGTAGGAGCGAATAAAGGCCATGGAAATACTGGGGCACCCAGAGGAAAAGGAAGAGCTGGGGGTACTGTGTGTTATCCTGGAGACAGGTCTGAGGCAGCTATCTGTACAAAGGGCATACAGATTTCCAGCATAGGGAGAGGAGCTGCATAAGGCTCTTGGGAAAGCCATCTTGAAGAAGGCAAGTTAGGGGAAGGTACTGCTAGGTTGTGACTTCAGTGTGCCAGATGCAGATTGGAGCCTTCCAACTACAGCTTCGGCAAGGAGCAGGGCTTTCAGTGACTCCCTACAAGGGGCTCTTCTCAGGCAGCTAGTCAGTGAAACCACCAGGGATGGGGCAGTACTTGAGCTGGTGCATACAAACAGGGACAGGATTGCAGACGTCACTGTGGGCAGTCCTCTATGTACCAGTGATCCCTGTATAGTGTGGTTTAACATTAAGATCCGAACACAAGCAAACCACATGAGAATGAGGGTTCTGGACTTTAGGAGGGCAAATTTTAAAGAAATGGGAGATGGCTTCAGAAGCTGCCTCATGGGGGGGGATTGCCAAAGAGGGTTAGAGGCACGGGGGAAATAAGGGAGGGTATAATTAAGGCAGACAGCCTCTGTGTGAAGGAACTGAGTAAAAGCAGAATGATGAGGAGAGTGGTATGGTTCCCTATGAAAGTGGCCATTCGGGGGCATAAGGAAATGGAGAGGCAGGAAGACAGGGAAGTATACCAAGTGAAAAAAAGGAAAGCAGGAAAGGCGGTGAGCAAATTTGTAGACAGAGGAAAGGATAGTTAAAGGGGTAGCTACAGGGGCTAAGACTTTCTTCAAGTACATAAACAAGAAGAGGAAAGCATGGGGGGGGATACCAAGGATAAGGAGGGTGGCAGGGGCAGACTGCGCAGAAGAGGACCAAGAAAAAGCAGACATCCTGAACAGGTACTTCTACAATCTTCACATTGAAGGGAGAATGGATGGACCACCAGAGAGCTGCAGGAATTGGGGGGGGAAGTGAACACAAATCTGTTTTGGAGGATAGAATCCAGCTCTAAAGGTGGGCAAGACTGGACAGGATACACCCAAGGATGGTAAGGAACTCTGGGAGGTGCTAGCTGCCCCACTAATTATCTTATTCCACAGCTCACTAAAAACGTGTGGTTCTGGAAGACTGAAAGAAAGCAGACATCGTCCCTTTACATAAGAGAAGCAGTAGGGAGGAGACTAGCAAGTATAGGCCTGTCAGTCCCACCTCAGTGGTGGGGAAGGTAATGGAAATCCTGTTGAAGGAAAGGTTGGCAGAGTATCTTGAATCCAGTGGGCTGGAAGACCACAGGCAGCATGGATTCTTGGGGGGGGGGGTGTAATGCCAGATTAATCTGATTGATTTCTTTGGCCGGATGGTCAGGGAAATAGATCAGGGGAGGGCAGTGGATGTGGCCTATTTGGATTTTTACAAGGCCTTCTACACTGTGCTGCACAGGAGATTGATAAAGAAATGGAGCAGCCTAGGGGAGAAATCCAAAAGTGGTGAATTGGGTTAGAAACACTATTTAACAGATAGGCGACAGAGCGTGGTAGTTAACAGCGGTCACTCTAATGATGGGATGGTGACCAGCGGGGTGCCATAAGGCTCAGTACTTGGACTGGCCACTTCAGTGTCTTCATAAGTGACACTGCAGAAGAACTGGAAGGGAAGGTATGTCTTCTGGCAGATGATATCAGAATCTGTAATAGGGTGGACACTCATCATGTGGAGAATGCAGAAGATGCGTACGGACCTTGGGAAACCTGAGGAGTGGTCAGCAGCATGGCAGTTGGGGTTCAGTACCAAAAAGTGCAAAGCCACGCACCTAGGGCATAGGAACGCAGGAGCTGAGTATAGGATGGAGGGTGGTACTGACAGTAAGCAGGAAATTGACCTTGGGGTTATCATATCTGATGACCTCAAAGCAATGGGTAGGGCCAATGGGATGCAGGGGTGCATAGTTCAAGGTATCTCCAGCAGGAGGAGGGAGGTGGTGCTGCCACTACATTGCTCGCTGGTGAGACCTCCACCTGGAGTATTGTGTCCGGTTCTGGAGGCTGTTCCTCCGTAAGGATATAGACAGGGTGGAGGCAGTCCAAAGGATGGCAACTAAAATGGTGCAGGGTTACACCAAAAGCCCCACAAGTAGAGACTAAGTGGTTGCATCATGTATGAGAGGGGACATGATTGCTCAAGTACCTCACAGGGGTACACAGGGTGCAGGGGGGGGTCTCTTTCCAATGAGAAAGAGAACCAGGACCAGTGGGCATGTGACGAAGCTGGGTGGGTGGCATTCTAAGAGGGATGTGAGGAAGTACTGCTTTACTGAAAGAGTGGTACATGCCTATAACAGACTGCCAGTGCAAGTGGAGGCGAAAACAGTAGGATGCTTCAAGCATGCATGAGATAGACATAGGGAAATATTAGTACATAGGCAGGGAGGAAGGAGGGTCATCAGTGACCAGTTAGGGTCTGCAGACATAGACAAGAAGGAAGGAGGGTCATTGGACACCATTTAGGGTCTGCGGAGACAGACTAGGCAGGGACCATATTGACAGACTTGGTGGGCTAAGTGGTCCTTTCCTGCTGACAGATTCTGTTTCTATGTTAGATTCCCTGCAAATTTTTGTCCACTCTAAATTGTACTTCTTTGACCAAATTTTGTGAGCTGTAACATTTTTTTATTTAATACAGTGCTGTAAAGAAGTTCCTCATACCTTTTTTCAGGACCTATTTTACAACTGGTTCTTAGTCCATCACATGCAAACCCAGCATTAATAATCAAATAATCCTGCAAGATAATCTGCACGCATCTTTGCTGCTCCTCCAGCATAACAAATTCGTGCCTGTTGGTAAAGTCTTGTTGCCTTCCTATATCTCAGATACAGAAACCATTTAAATAATAGTCCAGCTCTGTCTCTGCAGAGACTAGGATATACCTAGAGGGCTTATTAAACTTTTACTCTTATAAATTAGGAAAACATTTTCCCTTTACATTGCTTGGGTTACCCTTTCGGCTATTTATAAATTATAGGAAAGCATTTCCCTTTACATTGCTTGGGTTACCCTTTTGGCTATTTCATTTTGTTTTTAAACAGAGCAAAGGTACAGTTTTTCTACTTTCAATGTATAAATAAAAAAAAAAAGCTAACCCTCAAATCTTGATCTTATGTATTTTTTTGGACCTGCACTGTAAGATCCTTTCTACTGTTAACAACTGAACTAAGCTGCTGTAAGTGTCATTAAATGGTGCTTTCTGTCATGCATTTTGAGGCATCCGCTGGATACCTTTTAAACCAACACTAATAGTTCCTTTATGCAAGGTCTTCTAAATGAGTTTTTATAGTACATATTTTGAAAGATTAAATAAGTAACATAGTAATGTAATATTGTGATAATGGAAGGGATTTAGGGTCCATCTTGTCTGCCCACCTACACCGCGGCAGTGACTATACCCTATTTAAATATGGACACACATCTAAACTTAAGTCAGAAAGTTGCCCTCATGCTGTGTAACCCTCAATGCCCTTCTCCCTCTGGACTGTAAGTCTGTTCCTGCTTTGAAAGCTTGAAGAGTGCTGGTTTCCACAGCTTCACTGAACAGGCTATGCCCTATCTGAGGTTCAAGTTTCAAGTTTATTAAACCAGGAAGATTCCATTGAGCAGGCTCATTCACAAGGAGGTCCCATATGGATAAATTACATAACAATTGAGCATAATACATAATAAACAGAGCAGGTCCAATTTAAAAAGTCAGTAGTGCAATTTAAAAGTGCAGTAGTTACATTTTGGTACATAAAGAAAACACATAATGTGGTAATAATGCTAAGCAAGTCATTCATAGCAATGACGTATTCTAAGCTAAAAGAAGCACAGAGGGAAAAACATTGGGCCAAGGGGATGAAACATGGGAAATGGGGGGACAGGAGCATACATAAAGGGAGATTTGAGGGATTTTAGGGGACAATAGGGAAGAGTTCCATGACAGGATCAGAGAGAGGATGAGAAGGAGAGCAAGACTAAGGGTCTAAGCTGAGAAACAGTGGCAAGTTTCACTTGTATACTTGGCAACAAGACTTTTAAACACATTTAGTGGGACTAGTTTGGATAATTTGAGGGATGATTGCAGCTTGTTCCATGCAAGGGGGGGAAAGTGTGGCTGATGGCAATTTTGCCGCATTTAATGAGGAATTTAGGGACTTCAAGCATAATGTATGAAGTTTTCCTAAGGGTGTAGGTGCACAAGGTGCGGTGAAACAGGCTTGAAAAATGTATTGCGGTAGCTTACAAAGCAAGGCTTTATATGCCCAGACATAAGTATTTAATAATCTTCTGGTGGTAAGGGATGCCCACCCAGTTGCTGCATAGAGGTTAAAGTGGTGCGTCCTGAATGGTGCATTAGGGATAAAGCAGATGGCTCGATGGTATAGGACATCTACAGTATCATATAGGCCTGCAGCCGAGCAACGGCCATAAAGGATGCCAGCATAGTCCAACAGAGGAAGAAATGTGGTTTGGATCAGCCATGTCTTGGACTCTTTGGAGAATTAGGCTTTATTACTATAGGGGAAACCAAGCCTCAAATTTAGCTTTTTTGCAAGAGCTTCAATATGGGAAGAGAAGGAGAGATTATGGTCCAATAGGAAGCTGAGATATTTAAATTTAGCCACGACCTCTAAGGTGTCATCCCAACACAGGGTTACAGTAGGTAATTGGGGAGTGGGGTTTTTGGATATAGCAGAATGACTATTGGGTTGGAAGAACATAACTTTTATTTTTTTTTGGCATTTAATAATAGTTTGGAGTGAAGAAGATTGTGTTGCAAAAGGTCAAATTCGGACTGAAGTTAATGGCAGACATCCGTAACTGAAGGTTTTGAACTATAGAGAACAGTATCATCAGCAAAGAAATGGAGCTTAGCCTTGGATATATTATTGCTTAGGGCATTGATGTGTATCATGAAGAGGAGGGGGCCAAGAATCAGTCCTTGGGGTATCCCTCTAGAGAGCGGAAGAAGTGGTGAAAGGGTCCCATCTACCTTGATTTGCTGCTGTCAGCCAGATAGATAGCTGAAGAACCAGTTAACAGTAGGTCCATTCATGCCATGCTCTGTAAGTTTGTCTAGCAATATCGAATGGTCTGCTGTATCGAAAGCTTTGCTCAAGACAAGGAAGACTGCTCCTGTGGTATGTTTATGGTCTAAGGTGAGAAGCCAATCATCTGACACTTTTGCAAGGGCAGTTACGGTACTATGAAAAGGCCGAAAGCCATATTGGAGTAGATTAACGAGTTTTAAATTGTCTAGGTAATCCCTGATCTGATTATTGATTACTACCCAAATATCTATACCACCCTCTATGTGAAGTGCTTTTTAATCTTTTCCCCAATTCTGCACCCCGTCAGTTTGAGGGCATGTCCTCTGTTTCTACTACCAATCACCTGTCCCAACATCTGTATGTACTCCACCCTGTCTACCCCTTAAGTATTTGGAAAACTTTGATTATATCGCCCTCACAGCCTGTCCTTTGTTCTAGGTTAAATAATTTGAGTATGTCCAATCTCTTCACATAGTTCTTGCCTCATAAGGCACTGAGCAGCTTGGTTGCCCTTTGCTGAACCAAGCTGATCTTTTTAGTATCCTTTCTGTACTGCAGCTACCAGCACTAGATGCAGTACTCAAGTTGTGGTTGAACCAATGCTTCTTCTAGTCCTACTTTTCAAGTCTGAATAGTACTCTGTTCTACAACTTCTAGGGCAAGCTGTTCCACAAGTTAACCACCCTCCTTGTAAGGCAGTGCTTTCAAATGTTTCCCCTCATCCTGCCCCCCCCCCATATGAGAGAAGGCCCTCTAGTTCTGCTTGCCATCCCCACAATGTAAACATCTATGTACACGCTCACCATGGCTGTACCCTTTAGTATTTGGAAAACCTTGACCATGCACCCTCTCTCAAACTTTTCATTTGTGAGTTAAATAATTTCAGTATGTCCAATCTACCCTTTACAGCTCTTACCTCCTGAGCAACTAATCAGCCTGACAGCCCTGTGCCGAACCATCAGTCTCTTTAATGTCCTTTCTGTACTGCAGGGACCAGAACTGGACACAGTACAAGGTGTGATTGAACCAAAGGGATTACCTCCCTTGACATACTCCTTACCGCCCTCCTAATACATCCCTATATTTGATCTGCTTTATTTTACTTACTGTGGCACACTGGGAGCCTGGCTTCAGCTTTTGATCCAAAATTACCATAAGATGCCTTTCATCAGTTCCACTAACACTGTCAGAACCTACCAGTGTACCTAAAGAAAATATCACAAAGATGCAATGTATAGATGTGTTGAAGTCTGACAGCTCATGGAAGGCTCTTTTAGACACAGTACTGAGCTTACCAGTAGGGGGTCAGCCTTCCATATGCATCCATATTTAAGTCAGCCATTTATTAAGTAAGGCAGCAGCCATATCATGGAATCTTGAGACAGGAAAAGATGCCATGATTGGACAAGCTGTATTTAGTTTAAGCACAGCTTGCTCGACTATGACATCACTTCTAAGGTTTCCATGATGTGGCTGCTGTCTTGATTAAATATATGGTAACATGCTTCGTAGCATTGTAATTTAAGATCAGCGGGATCTCTGGATTCGCCATGTTTGTCTGCCAGCTTTGTAAGCAGCGATGAATAAGCATGCTTTGCAAACAGTAACTAATTTATAGGGGTTTCACTACCCCCGCAACTACCCAGAGTACCTGTAATTCTTTGATAAGCAGAAACTTGTTCAGGCCTCCTTTGAAGGCCTGTACTGTCTTCGTATCCATTGTCTCCACCGGTAGGCTGTTCCATCGGTTTGTCGCACTCTGATAGAAGGTTAATGGTGGATGCAGATATGAATATTTTAGGCTTCCTGAAACTCACAGTTAAGCCCAACACCTTGTTTGAAAGAGCTTATCATGAGGCTGCCTGCAGGCCCAGTGGAAGCACATCTCGCTTCCATGCTGCCGACTTGAGTTCTGGAATGGACTTGGGAGCCGGGATCAGAGCAGCCAGGGCTGGGGAGTGCTGTCACCCAGTGGGGAGCCAGCCTGGGGAGGGAGATGTCCATTCATGATGGAGCAGTTACCCTTTTTTGGTAGGCAGGGGAGCCTGCTGTCTCACAAGACAATGTGTGTGTGTGTGTGCATGTTGCACTGTCATTCCATGCCCTTAACAGGCTATAGCTGATGTTCAGGAGGTGTGTGGGAGAAAAATTGGGGGTAAAAACCACGTTGCTGCCAGGATGACAGACATCAGTGACCTCATGCCCTGAGCTGTGTGGATCCTCACTGGTTGGATGTGTGGGGCTATGGAAGGAGAGTGCTGGCAATGCACTGCAAGGTAGGTAGGTAGGTGGGTATGCCTCCCTGGAGTGAGGACTGGACAGGTGGCAACTGAGTAGAAAATGCTTAATGAAAAAAAGTAGGCTTGTCATGTGCTGTTAGACTTTTAACTGAATGTTGCGCTTGATCCAGACTTCTTTAGCACTTTTCATTTTTCTGCCTGCTTAGGTATTTTTTTTTTTGTTTTAGGGACATCACCAGAATTGAGAACAGTTTTAAATGTTGGTGATATCCCTAGAAGCACAGTGCAGGTATCTTTTTATCAGAAAAAAAAAATATTTGGGGCATGGACCACGGGCCGAGCAGTAAGGCGAACAGTAGACCAACTGGCGACTCATGTTTGTGCCCCACACCCGGGACAGCTGGAGTGGAAATCAGCAGAAATGGTGAGGAACATCTGCATGGACACTCTTCTCCCTGGGCCGTGGGGATCAATAAGCACCCCTTCAAGTGGGGCTCTTGGTGGAGTCCTGGTGATGGCACACTTGGTGGTATGGGTGACGACATATTACCATGCACCACCAGAGGATGTTGTGATGTACACATGAGTGACAGAGGTGGGCACAGAGTGTGTGGGTCCCAACATAAAACAACCCTATTTCAGGCGTGTCAGATGAAGATGTCTTTGGCTCCTCCCCATGATGCTCGACCACTCAGAGAACTGGCCCTACCTCCTCCAGTCATGCTCCAGAGATTTCTACTCCTCCCTAGGAGCATACATCTTCTGGTAGAAGGTGCCACTTAGCAGGGATATGCCTGGTCCCTTAGGAAGCACAGACAAACTAGAGGAGCTTGGAGGAGAGAGTCCAGGAAGTGGGCTGCGAGTCCAGCTGGCAGCAGGTACAGTGAGAGATTAGAAGGAGAGGGGTACTGGAGGGGCAAGAGAGGCACACAAAGAAGTGGTTTTAAAAACTTGCTTGAGCCATTACGTTGCACGTACTGATGGATATCTAGTCCATACAGAGAGAGAGAGAGTAGACACATAACCTCTGCCTCAATGGAAGGAAGGCAGAAATTTGGATTGATACAGCATCTTTCATACAGACCACACCCAGAGTGCTTTACTATCCACAACAATTAGGGGGAAGAGAATGTTGTTGCTATTTTAGGCATACTAGAGCAGTTAAACAGCACTAAGAGAAAAGAGTAAAGAGAATACAGAATGATTTAAGTGCCTTTCTCAGGGTCTCACTGTGAGTAAGTGGCAATTGTGGGCTTAAATATTGGTCTCCCCATCTACAGCGTAAGCAATAATACCCAACAGGGTGGGCGGTATTGTGCTATACTGGACTGCCCAGGGGCATAGTGAGGCCTGACGTTGCAGGCGGAGGGTCTTATAGCACCTGGAACGTCTGGTATAGCACAATACCGCACACTCTGGAGGGTATTATTGCGCTTGGAAAATGGGCACTGTAAAAAAAAAAAACACAAAATAGTTAAAAAACATTAATGAAAAATAAGTTTAAAGTAACTTTTGAAATAAAATAGTTCCTCTGCATGCATTTGACTTTTGTCCTGTCTGAAGACCGTACTTAAAAACTGCCTCATTTTGTAAGTTGACAGAGACCATGGATTTTATTTGTTTTTCTGCAGTATCTTGTCATTACCTGCCCCCCAACCCCAATGGAAACACATAGGCACAAAGACTCAATTTAATTTTTTTTCCTGCAGTTTCTTGTCCCCTCCCCCCCACACACACGCACACCTTGTGCTCTTTTATTCTCCTTGGTGTTGGAGCTCTGTTTATTTATTTTTTGAACAGGTGGGGAGTTTATCAAGGCTAGTATTGAAATACTTGAGTGGGGACAATCAGACCCAGGAGTGGTGGCGGCACATTGTTAACTTCTGCACCACGGAGATACACATGGTTGCCGTTGCTGGTTTGATTGAGCTACTACATTAGCCGGTTTTGGAGTGGGTGCCGCCGTGAGTACCTGTCTCCCCTTGTAGCAGTGTGTTGTGGATGAAAAGATTTTATTTACTTTTAGGAACGTGCTTTTCCCTGTAAACCTACGGTCTGCCTTTACAGGGTGTGTAATAGGGCACTTGTCTGGCTGGGAAGGGGCGGGACAGCCTTATTGAGTCATCTGCTTAGCGAGCTACTTCATTTTGAATTTACAAGTGGCACAAGAATACCACTTTGCCTTTGGGGCATGCGGCTAGTACTTACATAGATACATAGATACATAGACAGTGTCGGCAGATAAGGGCCTTTGGCCCACCCAGTCTGCCCATTTGAGCTTGTGAGTTCAGTTTATGTTTTCCTAGAAGTCTGTTGCCCCTTACCCCTGACCTCCAAAATTCCTTTATGTCTATCCCATGCATTCTTAAATCCCATGATTGTTTCAGCCTCCACCACTTCCTCTGGCAGGGTGTTCCACTTGTCCACCACCCGTTCTGTGAAGAAATTCTTCCTCATGTTTCCTCTGAATCATCCTCCCTCCAACTTCATCCCATGCCTCTAGTCCTGGAACATCTTTTCACTTAAAATAGTGTATTCCTGCACCCTGTTCCTCCCTGTAAGATACTTGTATGTCTCTATCATATCCTCTCTCCTCCTCTCCTCCAGGAGTACATGTTCAGTTCCTTCAACCTGTCTTCATAGGACTTGTGATACAATCCATGCACCATCTTTGTTGCCTCCTCTGAACCTTCTCTACCCTGTCTATGTCCTTACGTAGGTATGGTCTCCAGAACTGTACACTGTACTCCAGGTGGGGCCTCACTAGTGTCTTGTATAGCGAATTATGACCTTCCTTTTCCTGCTGATGATGCCTCTGCCTTACATCGCAGCATCCTATTTGCTTTACCTGCTGCCTTGTCACACTGTTTCTACCTTGAGGTCATCAGAGATGATAACCCCAAGATCCCTTTCCTGCTTGGTGCATGCTATATCCTCACCCCCAACTGATATATTGTGCCAGGGTTTTGTGCCCCATATGCATTATCTTGCACTTCCTTGCATTGAATTTCAACTGCCAAATCCCTGACCATTCTTCAAGTTTCTGCAGGTCCCTTCTTATTCTGTCTACACCCTCTGGTGTGTCTACTCTATTACAGAGCTTTGTGTCATCAGTGAACAGTGAAATTCTGCCTTCTAGGTCCTTCGCAATGTCACTGATGAAGATGTTGAATAGGACCGGTCCCAGCACTGATCCCTGTGGTACCCCACTGGTCACTCTTCCCTCTGTGGAGTGACAGCCATTTACCACCACCCTCTGTGTCCTGCCACCCAGCCAGTTACCTACCCACCACACTACTGTCCTGCTCACACCCATATTCCCCAGTTTGTGTAATAGTCTTCTATGTGGCACAGTGTCAAAGGCCTTGCTGAAGTCCAGATAGGCCATGTCCACTGCCCTCCTCTGATCCACCTCCCTAGTCACCCAGTCAAAAAATTCAACACGGTTGGTCTGACATGACCTCCCCCTGGTGAAACCATGCTGCCTTGGGTCCTGTAGTCCATTGACAACCAGATGTTCCACCAATTTCTCCTTCAGTAAGCTTTTTGAGCTTTGTTTTTTAGAGGGCAGCCAAAATGTTTAATGAGGTACAGCAAGGGGAAACAACTCAGTTTCACTCTTTTTATTTAAATACTGCCACATGATATGAGTGAAACAGCGCTATCTCCGGCAGCACTACTGTGTGTGACAGGAGCGGTATTTTCTTTGTTTTCCATACCGCATATGGATAGGGAAAATGAAGAAAGTACCACTAGTCTCATACACAGTAGTGCTACAAGAGATAGCGCTGTCTCGCAAGTCAGTTTGCGGATTTGGAGTCAATTGGACCGACTGCTTCTTTTTCATTTCCTCCATTTTTTTTTTGTGTGTGTGTGCCTACTATTTATTTAATTGATTTACATTAGATACAACAGACTGGGGGGGTCGGTCGCCAACTCGCCTGCTAGGCAAGAAAAATGGTGGAAGCTCAACTTTAAACATTCTATCTGCCCCATGATTTCAGTTGGGGCTGGCACTTCTTCTAACCTGGGCTCTGTTGCCTGATAGATGCTCACCTTGCCAAGGCTATCAGCCAGTCAGAGCCCAGGATTTTTCAAGCCCATTTTCTAATCTGCGGTTTAATCACTGGGCCAGGGGGTGTGGATGATGATGTCCAAGACCCCATCCAGTCTTGTTCTAAGCTCAGCTGCAGAAGGGGCTGCAGAGCAATCTGTTCAATGTGTTGTTGTACATGACAACCAAAGTGGTCACCATAGAGACCTTTATTTTGATTAATCGGATTATTACCAGCTTGCCATTGCGACAACTCCTAGCTTTTTTATTTATGTCCTAGAACTGTTCAAAAATGTTTCTATTTTGGGAATTAGAATATGTCCCAAAGTTGGGGAAATATTTAAACTGGAACAAATAGCAAAGAATGCTGCCACAATTGCAGGACTCAAAAACATTCTCAGCAGTTTTTGGGATTTATGCTGCTGTACATATCAGACCCCTGTCATGTTGGTTAATATATCATTTCGACCCCAGAACAGGATGGCTTCTGAAAGGGTTATAGTATATACATTGCACTCATTAAGTGCACAAATTATAGTAAAATTGTTATGGATCAAGGAATGCCATCTGAACTGGTCTTTGGTAATCTCTCTAAGACTTTTGACCAGGTGGACCATCAGTTACTTTGCTCAAAATTACCTGCTGTAGGCTTTTCTTCCCATTTTGTCATCTGACTTGCAAACCAACTAAATAACAGGCATGAAATCATTAAGTTTAACTGGATGCTATCTGATATAGCTTCTACAGTACAAGGGTTGGTATTCCACAAGGTTCAATCCTGGGTACCTTACAACCTCCTGCTGGTAATCAAGTTTTGTTCTATATTAATGAATGCAGATGCGCTCGCACTTATCTTGAGTTCTAGAAGTGTAGGTCTTATAAACTCACAACTCAACATTGACTTTCATAAGGTGCAGTGTTGGACTACAAATAACAAGTTGGTACTAAACACTAATAATACTTAAGTCATGCAGTCCATCGCAAAACTCTGATCTTGTACTGACAGCTTATTATTAACATGTATTGAAGGTTCCCTGTTAGATGTGGTTGTGACAGGGTTGGGTAAGACCCTGTCTTATTTGCTGTGCAAGCAAGGATCTGGTTTCTTTGCTCCTGTTCTGCCACTTTTCTGTCTCTTGCCTGTCTGATTGCATAATCAAATTTTCCTTGTGGCACCCAGGAATTGGCCACTCCAACAGTCCCACAATCTACCCATTTTCTCCCTTCCTATACTCGCTGTATCAATTCTTTTTTCCCTTGTTTCTCTGTGGTTAACAAATATGTGTGAATGTTTATGTGAAACTGGGATCCCTTAGTTTGAAAGTGTATATAATTATATTGCTGGAATGTTTGCAGAAAACTGGATTTATTGGAACATGAGGTTAACCTTGAGGTGTATTTTGACCTCCATATCTTGTTTGCAGAATTATCAGCAGGAAATCAGCCCTGGGATGGGATGTCTTAATTGATTGCACTTACATATGGACATATGAAAAAGTCAGAAGAAGAAGGCCATTTGGTGTATCTAGTCTGCCCATTTTTCAGGCTACACAGCTTGAGCTACTGACCCTTCCCCCATGCCTATCCCAGCCTCTCTTGAAGCTGCCCACTGTGTTCAGTGAGACCACCTCTTTCTTCCAGCAGCGCATTCCAAGAGTCCACCAACCTCTCTGTGAAGACATGCTTCCTGACCTCCCTCTTAATCCCCCAAGCTTAAGACTGTGCCCCCTTGTGTTATGGTTGCTATTCAGCTTAAAGAGACCCTCCTTATCCAGCTTATTTATCCAAAGTACATGAGGGTCCCAATCATGTCCTCCCTCTCTATCTCTCTCCTGTCCTCCAGGGAGTACATGTTCAGTGTCCTCAACCTCTCCTTGAATGCCTTACCCTGCTAACCCGCTATCAGCATTGTAGCCCTCCTCTGGACCTTCTCCAGCAGATAATGCCTTTTTTGAGGTGTGGGCACCAGTACTGAACTCCATACTGTAGATGTGGCCTTACCAGTGACCTGTGCAAGGGCAGTATAACCTCCTCTCTTCTACTACTGATCCCCCTAGCTATGCATCCCAACATCTTGTTTGACATTGCTGCTGCTTGTTAAGAAGACTAATGTACTCTTAAGGCTGGTCACATGAAAGAAACTGACAGAGTCTTAATACATTTTGTGGCACATAGGTGGTGTAATTTACAAGAACATGATGCAATTGTATCTATTGCTGTCTGTTCAAGCACTGTTGATTTTGTGTTGTGTTGTATTGTTGAAAACTTGATAAAGTTTAGTGCATTGCAAAAAAAAAAAAAAAAGAACATGATGCAGAATTTAATTGCCAGGAGAAAACTTATTGTAAAAAGAAAGCAGTGTTTTGTTTAGAGACAGAAAGAGATGGAGATTTTAAAGAGATTAATGGATGGACTTCTGTCTGTTTGAACTGCCTGAATCAAGAGCTATGCTGCAAAATTATATTTATTTTATTGATAATAAAATGCTACTTGCAAATGTTATAACTTCTCCTGGTTTGCCTATGCTTCCTGACCTTTGGCTCTACAACAGGGATTAATTTGTCTAACTACCTAGGGACCACTTTTGACCCCTCACTGGATTTCTCCTTGCACATCTCTTTTGTCTGCAAGGTAGTAAACTCTAAGCATACTTACCCCAAAAGCCCATATTGCCATTGCAAAAGGGATCATCCTCCCCAGCCTTAACTATGATAACCTTTCTTTTGCCAACCCTGCAAAATCTGTCTTGGCTAAACGGGATATGACCTACAATAATATATATACTGCTTTTTACCATCCTCAAAATGTCTCACATACCATTGTGATCACTACTCAACTTTAAGATGATTATTCCCATCAGCCAGGCATTCATTTACACTTGGGTGATTCACTGACAAGCTTCTCTGATTCACCCCCCTCCTCTTCTGTTGCTGTGCTCCAGTGCCCCCATCAGGACTAATCCCGTAGATCTAATGTTAAGTCTTTAATTGTACATAAGGGTAATACTAAGATGGGCAACCAGGTCTTCTCTCATGTGTTTTGGAATTCTTTACCTTTGTTCATTCAAAGTACTCACTTGCACTCTCTTTTCAGAGATGTTCAGAGGAAGTATTTACAGCTATGTTCTGCCTGTAACTGCACTTGACTGCCTATTGAATTCTTTTGTGGCTATAGATGTACAGGTTCTGTTTTACTATTCTGTGTTCTTCTTTGATTATGTAGAACATTAATATTCTTTATTTCTTTACATGTTTGTTGTTCTTGTGTTTAGTTGTATTGTACATTCTTTTTGCCTTTTGACCTTTATCATAATGTCATTTTTTTATTGTAACCTCTTGGGTCGTACCTGAAAATAGGCATTTATTTGTCTAGTATGCCTACCTCATTGGCAAATACTAAATAATTAAATACTTTGGCTTGGCTATTGAATGTTTTGATTGGTGACACTGGATGCACTATAGCTTCCTTCCTGACCTCTCCCCCCCAACCACCTCAGCTGTGTTTCTGCTCTCCCTATGAGCAGAGACTAAAGAACCTCAATATACCCTGGAAAAGAGTAGGGAGAGGGGTTACATCATAGAGCTCTATAAATACCTTGTGGGTTAACTAAGGTACAGGAGGGGAGCATTTTTCAGAGGAAAAGACCCACGAGAATAAGGGGACTTGCAGTGAAGGTGAAAGGGGGTAAATTTAAGAGAGAGATGTGAGGAGGTACTTCTTCAGTGAAAGAGTGATGTATGCCTAGAACAACCTTCCAGCAGAGGTGTTGGGGCAGAAAGGGTAGGCTTCAAGAATGCATGGGATAGACAGAAGGAATTCTTAATTGGAATGCAAGGGGGAGGGGGAGGGGGACGGAGATCAAGTAGGGTCCACGGTGACTAGGCAGAGAAAACATTAGCAGACTTGGTGTGCCAAACGGTCCTCATCTGCCATCTAATTCTTTATTCACAAACCAGTAAGGGAGGCATCACCCAAGCTCACTTCCAACTCCAGGTTCCTGCACATGCCAGAATTCTAACTTTTCTGTTAACTTCTGTCATTCACTGTTTCCATAGTGATTGCTTGTTGCAGAGTAGAATGCAAATTCGACTCACAACACATACTGTTATTACAATATATATGGCATCAGTCAGTTCTCATTTATTGCTAACAGAAGGAAGTGAAGAACGCTCAACACAGTGGGCTGGCATCTACATTTCCTTCATGGCATCCATGGGGCACTTGGGTGTACATTTCTGGCATTCTGTGAGATTCTTTCAGCCATCTCATTCACTCTGGTATAAGGAGGTATAATAAAGGAAGAAAAAATAAGTTTTTTGAAACAATATATGGTGAGTGGGTCTCATATTCCTAACCCCACAACCCATTTACTCTTGTTTTCAGTATATCAGAACTTGCTGTTTTTCTTGGAAACCGATTATAACCATTCACCCTCAGCATGAGTCATTCATTTGGAACTCCACTAGGTTGCAGTGATAGGAATGTCTCTGGAAGGGTCTGTAGTAGTCCAGGGTGATGGATGAAACTAGTTGTTCTGTTGGTGAGAAATTCAGCCAGCATATCTGGTTATCTCAGCTGCATTTTGGATGGCAGGACTTAACAGTGTAGTGTATCTCTTTAAGTCCTGCTTTAGTAATGGGAATTATATTTTCCTATGGTCTTTTTTTTCCCCAAGTTAGAAAAATGAATGTGTCTTTATCATCTTTTTCATCAAACTTACTTCAAGTCGATCTTCATGTTCCCTCTTCCACATATCCTTCAGCCCATACACATAGCCACAATATGACACTACCTTTGGGAGTAGGTTGCTACTAACCATGGAATACTTCTAGTTTCCCCTTTAAGCCCCTAGAAGAGTTAGTGTTACTTACTCCCCAGACAGGGCCTCTGATTCACATTCATAGTGGCCTCCTCTAGGTCTAGACTTGTGCTCATTGACTGCACATCTTAGTGTGGAGTCAGGATTAGGTAAGCAGGGGCCAAGGGGTATGGGTACTAGGGATGTCATGATATAAAATGTTTAGTATCCCAATATTTGGGTAAAAATTATCATGATGTATTGATTATCATGATAATCAGTAGAATTTTAAAAACACATTTTCTTATATAGCTGTTTGGACCCAGTCGCCACCAGCTCCAGTCTTCAGGCAACCTGGTTTCCCCAGCCCCAACTGCCACTCCCCCCTACTATCTCACCAGTGGGGATCAACATGGGGAGAGCTTCCGTTCGCATACCTCTCAACCTCTTAGCATTAAAAATCGTAGCACTGGCCTTCAAAAATCATAGTAAAGGGCCAGAATGTGTAGCATTTTCTTGTTTTGAACAATAATATGTCTATAAATTGTGGGCCCCATATAGTTAGAAATAAGGAATGTTTCTATCAACTTAGTTCAATGTTTTAATAGTTCATGTGCTCAGAAATAGCTCTAACATTACTAAGAACATCAGTAAACCCATGAGGAGCACGGGTAAATTTGAGTGTAAAAATCATAGCACTATGCGAAATTCATAGCAGTTGAGAGGTATGTCTGTTCGCTATTAAGCAAGTCAACTGGCACACATACCTTTCCCTCCATTTCTTTTCCCCGTCCCTCAGGCTAGCACATATGTGATGGTGCGGATGTGTGACATAAAGCTATTATATGCACTCAGCCCCTGCACCCAGACAGTCAGAAGGCTGTTACTGCTGCATCATTCAGCCTCTGCTAGATGGTGACCAAGCAGCAGCATGCACTGTCCCCGCTTCTCAAAGAAGGAGAACCATTAGTGGATGCTCAGTCTTCCTTCATGTAGCCAGCCTCAAGTTACCCAGGTCTATTCCTGAACCTGGTTTACCAGTGTGGCGACTGGTGAGGTGTCCATGCCCTCAAAACTCTGCACCACAGTGCTGGCACTGCATTTATAATTTTAAGGAAAAATAATAATCTGATAAGAGGATGGTGGGGAGTCAGCAACCATGGTTGCATCTGGAAAGGGACATGCTGCTGGAAAAGCAAGCTGAGGTGTTTTATCATTGTATATTTCAGTATATCGTGCTGCACGATCATCGCAATATTGTTTTTTTTACAATGATAAATTATTGTCAGTGGCAATTATCATGATATATCATCATATCGTGTTATCATGACATCCCTATTGGTTACCCCAATTGGGCATGCGGGAGACACAATGGCATGATCTGTTGGGAAGGATCATATTCCTTGGTTTGCTTCTCCAACACCCGTCCCACAGGGATGCTGGCACTGGACACAATGGAGTACCACATATGCAGCATCCTGTTCTGCTGTGATCCCAGCTGCAGTGCCATCTGTCACCCAAGATGTTATAACGTAGCAGAGAATGGAAGCCATCAACCCATGGAGAGCAGCATACCCTAGGATGCACAGTCCTTATTCTGCTGGCCTTTGGTAGTGACTCAGTCCACTACACCACCATCTGACTGGCTTTATCACTTTTTTTGACAAAATATGAGTTGGAACACCAGAATTAAACACTGGGTTATTGACCTGCAGTACACGAAAGCGTAATTACTGCAGTGCTGACATGTGGATGGTACAGTATGTTCCTCTGTGCTAAAACATGACACTGATCAAAATCTTTGAACTCATAGCCCAGCCCTGCTATCTCTACTGTCTGAATAATGGGCTATTGTGTGATATCATAGATATCACCATGCTGTTCAGCATGGAGAACAAACCATACATCAGCACTGTTTTTGCTAAATATTTTTAATTTGATTTATATTTTTATTTCAGTGACTGCTCACAGACCTGAAATTGGGATGTGTCATATGCACTATATATTATACCACACCAGTGAGAAAATATGTCACCAGATATTGTAAATAGTGTTATTTTTTATGACATATCAACTATCAAGATAAAAGTGTTTATTTTATTAGTAGATAAGTCACAAACAAAACACTAGTTAAATATGTAAGCAATAATACCCAACAGTGTGGGCATTATTGGGAAATACCAGACCGCCCAGGGGCATAATGAGGCCCAATACCACAGGCGGAGGGCCTTATAACCCCTGGAAGGTCCAGTATTTCCCAATAATGCTCACCCTGGAGGGTATTATTGCACTTAGAAAATGGCCCATCGGAGAATGTTACTCTGTGAAGAGGCATTTGGACTGGCTCTTATTTTTAGCTGGGCATCTATTGAAAAATAAATGCCCAGCTTGGAGCCTGTCTCAGCCAATCAGGTTTAAGAATTGATTGTTGCCATTTTCTAAGTATAAATGCTGTAGTTAACAAATGGAAAAGAACTCCTGAAGCAATTTTTGATGACATCACAGTAGAGCTACGCAGCATTCTAACCAGAGCAATGATGTCAAATTAATGTTTCAGTTCCAAAATGAGTTCAGTCAAAAGGTTTATATTTGAAAATGTGAGGTATAAACTAGACAAGCAGTAGCCAGACACCAGGAACCTTCATAATGTACTGTAGCTTCTCCACTCATAAGTTGTGGTCCTACTACTTATGAGGGTACAGTAAATGGCATAGTCTGAGTCAGACCATTGCATATCTCCTATTTACTGTAGAATATTGGTCAAAATGGCATCGCAAATAATGCTCTTTGGACAGAGCAGACCACCTTTTGTGCCAATACATACTCACATGTGCACAATGCTGTGGTTTCTGAGCCAAAATGTTTAATACCAGGTCATTTCATAAGTGTAGTAATACACTTCAGGGTGCTGCATTCTTTGGGAGACATAGGCACCCTCCGGTGTGTGCTGTGGAGTATTTGACCTATTACTGCGGTCTCATGCATCAGCACACACAAGAGGGGTGCCGTTAGCCCTCAAACAGCAGATAATTATTGCTTTACTTGAAAAAATCCATTGCGTGAATCTAAACAATGCCCCAATGGGGCAATTAAATATTATAGAAAAAAAAATAGGATAAAAAAAATGCAAATTTTATGGAGTTAGCTATAATTATGTTGGGCAAACGGAATTAGCTATTACTATGTTGGACAAACTAGTACAGTATACAGCAGAAATTATAACAGTCGGTTAGAGGTATACAATATGATAAGCTGTTAGATTCTGTTGCATTTACAAATGTTTGCACACAAATGGATTAAAAAATGTGTTAACGCAGCATAACCTCTAATACCTGGCAATGAAAGTTATATCTGGAGTTTAATCCAGGATGAAGGGACACTGCACCTGAAGAAGGAATCCCTAAAATGTGTGCGATGCCTGTGAACTTCTAAAGAGGTCTGTGAGGAACTTCTCAGGAAATGGGTGGGACATTAATTGTTTTAGCATGACTGAGATATGGATAGACAATGATATAAGGCCTTTCAGGTCTACAGATAAAGGTGTTTTATCTTCAGCTTGCTAGAGAAGTCCAGTTCAAGGCAGCACACAAATTGCAGTGTTGTATTATTGGTTGCAAGGGAGCAGTGTTCCTTAGGGATCTGTGATAAAACACATCTAGTTAAATGCAAATGAATGGGTGCAGGTCAAGTAAACAAAGCCTTAGTAATCTCTAGACAGACAGGCACATAGCCTCTTACTGAATCCTGACACATGAAAAGAAAAAAAAAAAAACGGCGATACCGGACGATTAAGGATCCCTCATGCGCAAAAACAAAAATTCACATCATTATGGTACAGACACACACAATGCTCACGCCTCCACACAGAAAACCGGCGTACAGTGACACGCCCAACCACATCTTAGCAAAAGTCTATTTATTGCAACCGTTTCAACTTGCACAGTATTTCTACCTCAGCAGGCTTCTGGCTACCTGGCCATTAACCAACACCTTGTGCCTTTACTTAAAATACAACAACTTGCACAGTACTGGGTTATTGTGACCGTTTCAAGTAGCACTGTTATTGTTTGCTTTTTCTGTATCTGGGTGCACCGTTATGCATTTCAGTCTCAACCTGCGCAGTATTTGTACAACTGCAATGTGTTATTGTTTGAGTTTTCTGTATTTGGGGGGCTCTGCACCCCATAACCCCCATCACGCATTTCAGTCTCAACTTGTGCAGTCTTTGTACTTGCACAGTATTTGTACCACCGCACTGTGTTATTGTTTGAGTTTTCTGTATTTGGGGGGCTCTGCCCCCCACACCCCAGTCAGGCATTGTGCCCAAATAGATTGTGCCCAAATAGATTTATTATTCTGTATACTCCCCTTTACTGTACTTTAGTCAGTATTTGTATTCTATCGCCTCCCTCTCCCACGTTTTGTAGATGTGGGCGTGCACTGGCGACCTCTGATGCGGCGGTGGGTGGAACAATAGCATGCGAAACTGCCGTAATTATCGGCGAGTGCAAGAGGAGTCCTTAATCATCCAGGTATCATCAAAAAAACTTCTGAATCACTGGTCTGACCTTAAAACCATGAATTATTACTCCCATGTCAATCGTCATCTTAACTTAAAGTAAATGTGTACTCTCAAACTGAAAATCCAATATGTAATTCCACCCTGCACAAAATTATCAATCACTTTACAAGTACAGCTAAATCTGATAATAAGAGTGTGCCCCTTATTCCAGCTGGGCAGCACTGTTTTCAGAATGTGTGAGCGATAGAGTTGATACCAGTTCGTCATCTGGTGTTCAGAAGTATATTTCTGAGAGGGAGCTCTGTTGAAAGATGTAACTATTTACTGAAAATCATTTAGAGTGATAATGATAATGTAGTTTGTCTAACCTGTTTTCTTTGTAGCAAGGACTGTTTTGTTTGTCTCCACTATCTTGGTCCTGGACTGCAAATTGGACCAATAAGTACTGGTGGGACCTAAAATGTAGCTGGACTACAGGAGCTGTCTGAATTCAAAATCTGTTGGAACTGTAGTTTGAACTTTTTGCACCTTTTTTGCAACTGAAGGGGGAGCTCTTGCTTTGACTGACAGCCAAATCAGCCAACCAAATCTTTTGGATCTTGGGGAAGTCCCGGGCTGCTTGCAGTTTTCAGTTAGATCTAATCTGGAAGCTGAACAAGAAGGAGCTGAAGTGATTCTGAGCAGCAATCCTGAGTGGATTCGCATGGGAGAACTCTGAAAAGGCTACATTTTTGGCCTGCATGTCGGTGTGCTGCTCCTGAGAGGGAGAGAAGAGAATTATTTTGGACTAAATCCAAGTTTGTGTGACTAAAGTAAGCTACTGAAGTGGGCCAGGCTCAACCTGAAGAAGACCAAAGATTTTGCTAAATGTGATCGGCCTGTCAGGAGTTCCAGCTACCCCTAAGCTCCTGGTGTGCAGAGACTTTGCGATTGTGACCGGGGAGCACTTTGCCTGGTACAGTAGAATTCCCGAACGTGTAAATGTGCTATGAGCTGCTAGTGGGTTGTGAGTTAGTTCCCCACTGTGTGAACTATGTTCTGTTTGCTGGAAGCTGTATCCAGCCTAACATGGACTGCATCTGAATTTGTCTTCATGTGGTCTGGGCCTTGCCAGACTGGCCCAGCCAGACTGCCCACTGCACAGAGAAGCCATCGACGAGAGACCTGCCTGGGGATCAGCCCCCTGCTCCATGCTTGAACAGGAACAACGCCTCTGCGACTCGTGTGGGCCCTGCTTCTCCTGGCATTCCAGATCAACCACCTGCAGTCTCGATTTCCGTCCAGCCTGTGTCCAGTCTTGTGTATCATGAGTAAATATCAGGGTAGCTCCCTGCAACAGCAGCTTAATCTGAGTGTGTCATCTGATTGTCGCGTTGTCTCGTTTCCTTTACGAACTGAGCCCTCTGGCTCCGGATTACAAATATTGTATACTGTGCATTTTATGTTTTCCATCACAGGGCCCCAACCAGCTGCGACACCAGCCAACCCCTGGCAACAGTCCTGGCTAGCCCATCTCTTCTCCACCAGGGTACTCAAAGGTGTGACTGTGTGGGGGGACTCAAAGTGCATGCATAATTGCTTGATTGATATAACCTTTAAGCTAATTAACCTGATTTGGCCCCTCCCTAGTTCAATTCCCCCGAAATATATCAGATCTAACTTTTTCTGAATGTAATCTGACTGTGGTTTCAGTTTGCGCTCAAAGGACTGTACTGTTGCTATTTGCTGTGCATAACCTTGTTTTACAGGGGGTCCGTAAGATCAAGCTAGAGGAACCAGACCTGATGGCAAGTGCAGACAGTGTGGGTACTTGTGTGGTGTACCAGGAGTATTGTGAAAGTGATTATTGTACAGTGTTCAGGCCACTAGAGGGGAAAGAGTGGGCTTACAGTGTCCCGGAGGGCTGTGCCCAGGTTAGCTTGACCACTACCAACCCTGATCTCTGGGTGGAGGCACCCATTTCAGAACTCAGGCCCCTTATGCTCAGTATTAAGAGTTCTCCCCAGGTTAGAGGTTGCTTAGTATATCAACAAACTTTGACCCTTTCGGCCTGTGCAGATGACATCCTTTTACACTTAACTAATCCGGAGTGTTCCCTAGAATCCGTTTTACGAATTATAGCTGATTTTGGTAAGGTGGCCAACTATAAGCTCACTCTATCCAAATCAGTCATTTTCCTGCTAAACGATAGCACACCTCGTGCCAGCTTCACTCGGTTTGGTATGAAGTGGGCCTCCTCTTCATTTAAATACTTAGGAATTCATCTTACCAGAGACCCCGAGGTCTTTAGGAAACTTAACTTGGATGACCTTACCTCAAGAATACAACATGACTTTTGGAGATGGTCCGCCCTCCCTCTATCACTGTGGGTGCCATAAGTATCATTAAGATGAATGTGCTACCTTGGGTTTTTTACCCTTTAGATCTATTGAACATTTATCTTCCCATGTCCTACTTCCAGCAGCTTCACTCTGCTATTGTTAAATTTATTTGGCAGGGTAAACACCCCCCAGTGAGCCTTTTCCAAACTTAATCTATCCAAAGAAAAAGGAGTCCTCCACCTTCCTAATTTTATGCTATATTATTGGGCGAGTCATCTGTCCAAGATGGGGAGGTGGTATGAGGCAGAAGCTGAGGGGTATTTTCCCGTCTGGCTGCAGCTGGAAAAGAAGATGTTGGATAAATATAAACTTCAGTCATTCAGGGTTTTCTATCATTCCTATTCCGCTTTACCCCTTCAATTACAAAGTAGTGTCATAGGGGTCTCTATTAAGGTCCTGACTCAGTGCTGGAATTTCCTTAATATTTCAGTTAAAAGAGATACGGCTCAGCCCCTCACTTTAAACCCCAATATCAGCACCCGAGACATATAACATTTTTTTTGTTCCCTGTCGTGAGGTATGAGTGTGGAGCATGGAAGCCTTGCCTTTCCATTATTTTAAGATAAGAATCGTATATAGTGGGGTAAGTACAGGTCATATGTAACATTGCTTCTTTTCTGCTCCTGCGCTGAGTTGTATATGTAACCAACAACTCATTAGTAAACCCTGTTTAGCATAAGGGTTATCATTATTGTAAAGAAACTGAAATAATAAAAAAATTTAACGGCAAAAAAAAAAACCAATATCAGGATTGGCGGTTCACCAATTCCTTCAAAGTGGCTCCCACAGATACAGGACCATTGTGTGGAGAGTCTCTTCTCTCAGGAGTCTCTTCTTTCCTCGGTAGAGATTATGACCAAGTTTAGTATATCTCGGAAGCTTATATTCAAGGTCTTCCAACTGAGACACCCTGTGGCTTCCCTTTTTGGCCCAATATTCAATCCATCTCAAGTCAGGCCTACTCTAAAACAGATACAAGTCTATGCGAATAGTCCTCATAGTATTTCTAGGATTTATTCTTATCTATTAGACGCCAAGGATCCGAATCCTCTCAAAGGATCCATGATCTGGGACACTCTTCTGCCAGACTCTCCTGGGATTTGGGGTCAGATTTGGGGAGACATGTATAAATACCTCACCCAAGATAGACATAGGATTACTCAATATCACATTTTAAATAATTTATAATATACACTGGTTAAGCTGGCCAGATTAGGCAGATTACCTCTGAATACCTGTACAAGGTGCGGTATTGCCTAAGGCAACCTGGTACACATTTTTTGGCACTGTGACAAAGTGGCTCCTTTATGGTCTTTAATTCAAGCTAAATTGGATCCTCTTCTGGGATTAAATGATTTGTTTACTATAGAAATTTGTATTTTAGGTCAGTTTACTAATATTCAGGTTCTGGAATGCAGATTCCATATGGCTTTAATTTCGATTGCAGTGAAAAGACTGGTTCTTAGACATTGGATGGACCAATTAGTTATAACATACGAGGAATGGATCAAAGAAATGTCTCTTTATTTTAGGACTGAGAAATTAATAGCTAGTACTCGGAACTGTTTGACATCCTTCAGCAGGAGATGGGGCAAATTGTATGCTCTTTACTTGCATTGAGCCCCATATGGGAACACCTCTGAATACCTGAAGTGTATTAAGTTTCCCTGGATGTTAGTACTATATACTGAATAGTCCTTGCAGTATTTCTGAACAGATTTTCTCCAACAAGGCACATCCTGGGGGGGGGTAGAGATTGGTGTGGGGGTGTGTGTTTTTTTTTTTTTTTTTTAATTCGGGGTGGTAAGAAGGGGGGGTATTTTTTGTTATTGTTTCCTAGATTATGGGGTACGACACATCTCAATTGTATTTCTGGAATTGGGGTGGTTCCTGTAAGCAGCCTATGTTCTTCAGTTCTCACTGTGAGTTTATTTCGCTTATGTTTCAAAAAATTAAATAAAAGTTTTAAATTTCAAAAGAACTCAGGCCCCTTAACCTGCTACTAGCCAAGCAGGCAGGGGTAGTAGCCCTTGAGATAGCGCCACCTAGGGATTACAATATAATTTAACATACAAGGTTGCTCCTGGCTACATAGGTGTGATAACTGCAAGACTGAAACCTCCAAAAAGCACACAGATACTAGGTCAAACAGTAATTAGAAAATAATTTTATTTAAACATGGATGCAGAACAAAATGACATGCTTGTGATGGACAGTTCAGTGTTCACCTTGTTCAGTATGATGATGACTTGAAACTGCCTGTAGTTACTGTATGTCAAGAAATTACTGAACTTTTCTGAGTGCATCATCTGTTCCCATTCCCACAATTCATAACTTGTTTTTTATAACAACCAGCACCAATGCAGTTTCCTACAGTGTGCTGCCAGCTCCTTAACACTGCGCCAGTGCTTTTTTTGTAGATTATAAACAGAGCCAGGATTCTCTTTGTGTAACTATAGTATAAAACAAGCACTTGTCAATACCGAATGTTCACCGGGTGCACTGATGTCATAGGGTGTGTGTGTGTGTTTGAAAATTGCTTCAGTGAAGGAATCATTTTATTAACAGTTAAGAATGCAGAGTAGAAGTGATGATGTTGGGCAGTGTAACTGTCTTGTTTGTTAATATTTGTGCCCCAAATTTTCAACATACAATTCTTATGACCCCACCTCATGAGCAAGTGCAGAGACAATTTTCAACTCCTGGCTGAAAGATAATTTCATGCAGTGACTGCGGGATCACCTTTGGATGCAAAAACACATTTTGGCCAGGATCTGAAAAATGACAGCTGTCACATTCATGAGGTGCTGTGAAGAAATGGCTATGTTAACAGTATGGGGTCAAAATATTGAAAATTGCCAAAGTTACAAGCCTGCATTCACAAATTTCAATGCAGGCTCATAACTTTGTTGTTTGTTAATATGTTTCGATCAAATTTTTAACATAGCCTTCTTATGAGCCCACCTCATGAACAAGTGCAGAGAAAATTTTCAGTGCCTGCCTGAAAGGAGATTTTGCACAGCAACTGCAAAATCACCTTTCGGGATGCAAAAAACATTTTGGCCAGGATCTGAAAAGTGACAGCTGTCACAATCATGAGGTGCTGTGAAGAAATGGCTGTGTTAACAATTTGGGGTCAAAATATTGAAAATTGCCAAAGTTACAAACCTGAATTCACAAATTTCAATGCAGGCTTATAACTTTGTTGTTAATATTTTGGGGGCAAATTGTCAACATGGCCTTCTTATGATCCCACCTCATGACAAGTGCAGAAAAAATTTCAACTCCTGTTCAAAAGGTGATTTTGTGCAGTGACTGCCAATCACCTTTTGGGATGCAAAAAAAAAAAATTTTGCCAAGGATCTGAAAAATAACAGCTGTCACATTCATGAGGTGCTGTGAAGAAATGGCTATGTTGAAAATTTGGAGTCAGACTTTTGAAAATTGCCAAAGTTACGAGCCTGCATTTGCAAATTTCAGTGCAGGCTCATAACTTTGTTGTTTGTTAATATTTTTGTCCCACATTTTCAACATAGCCTTCTTATGACCCACCTTGTGAAAAAGTACAGAGAAAAATTTTAACTCCTGCCCAAAAGGTGATTTCATGCAGCAACCGCAAAATCACGTTTTGGGACAATAATTGCCTACTGTCACTTACTTGTTCATGAGGTGGGGTCCCAAAAAAGGTATGTTGAAAATTTGGGGCAAAAATATTAAAAAATGGCCAAGTTATGCCACTAACTTGAAACCCCCAGTGAAATACATTGAAACTGAAAATCCCATTGAAATACATTGAAGCGCTTACCTCAGTTTGTGGTTCGGCTTTGAAAAGTGAAAATGTGTCTGTGGTCCAGAGAAGAGTATGGGGACAGACCTCCAGTGGGTAAGTATGGGGTGTGTGGGGGTGTTTGTGGGGGGGTCCTGAGTGGGAGGGTCGGGTGGGGGATGGGTAATGGCGCAGCAGACAATGATAGATGTTTTCCTTTTTTTCAGGTCTAGAAACACCCGACAAGGGTCAGTTTTCTTTTAATGGAGGACATTAGGGGATTGGGCATCCCCAGTGTCAGTATGTTATGTTTTGGGGGGGTGCAACAGACATCAATGGATGGTTTTCTTATTTTCAGGGGGATAAAAAACATGATGAGGGACAATTTTCTTTATTTTAGGGAAAGACACTGGGGGATCGAGCACCCCCAGTGTCACTACTGTTTGTGTTTTGTGAGGGCGGGGCACTGACGGGGAGGGTCAAGTTGGGGGACAGTTAGGGCTGCCAGCAACAGACATCAATGGATGGTTTTCTTTGTTGCAAGCATGCGTTCCAGGCTGACCATAACAGATCAGTCTGACTTGTTGGGTGGTATGGATCAAAGAGACAGCAATTTCTTTTGAAGTTGGTGCCATCCCTGCCCAGCAAGCCAGAAACTCTATGATGGTCAGCCTGGGTGCTGATTGGTGTGGCACTGTCGCGCCCCTGCAACACTGCTCTGCATTGGGTGGACAGTGTCACACCCCTCAAAAGGCACTCTCATACCAAGGTCTTTGATGCGCTTCCATGCACAGCGAACACAAAAAGGGGGAAGGACACCGGAAATTGCAGGAAGGGTACCTGAAAGCCAGCTTATAAAAACACTGTTGGTTGAAGGGTCCAATATCATCTAAAAACGTTGTCTTTATGACTGACATATTTCATAATAATCTGTTTTTTGTGGCTACTTTAATTGCAAAGACAATCACTTTTGCCTTGCTGAGAAAAGAGATCCTGCAGGAAGGTTCGTTCTGTTACACTTTTTTTGGGTAACTGGGTAATTTTATTGGGTTCAGTATATGGACCTAATATAGATACTCCCAATTTCTTTCCTAGTTTAGCAATAGAGATAGCCCCATATAGTCACTTACCCATTATATTGAGGAGTGACTGGAATTTAGTTCAAGTCAATGAGTTGGACCGCACATATCGCAGGAAAACTGGGTTGTCCCAGCACTTACAGAGTTTATGGACCTGCTAGGCCAACTTGATCCATGGAGACTGTTTTACCCTACCACAAAGGGTTATACTTTTTTTTCAGTACCTCACCAAGTTTTTTCTCGGATAGTTTTTTTCTTTATCTCGAGCTAGTGCCCTGGCTGCGACAGAGTACTATCTCTGCAAGAGTTCTCTCTGATCATTCACCAGTTACTCTGCAGCTGGAAATACCATCCTTCTCTTTGCAGCCTCAAAACTGGTCCCTGAATGACCAGCTTTTGAAAGATTCTGTGATAGTCATCAAGCTGCAGCACTATATGGAAATGATGATCCAGCAAAATATGTCCAATTCCATACCCGATGATGTCATCTGGGGCAGTTTAAAATCTGCTTGGAGGGGCGATTTAATTAGGTTGGCCACAATTTGGAGAAGGAAAAGGAAATCTTTCCTTTCTGACCTACTTTCTCACGTACGCCTAAAGGAGCAGTCCTTGTCGGCTTCATCTATGGAGGAATATATGGAGGAACTAGGGCAGCTTAGGGCCCAATATTCAAATTATTTGATGTCCAAGATAGACAAGGTGGCAAGCAAAATTAAAGCATATAGACAAGGTGACAAGCAAAATTAAAACAACCTACATAGGTGGGGAAAAATCTGGCAAACTTTTGGCCATGAGGATTAAGCAACAAACTACTTCCAGATGGATTCCCTCGTTGAGGGACCCAGATACCGGTTCCCTAACTACCAATCTGCAGGTTATGGGGGAAATCTTCTTTAAATTCTATAGTTCCTTGTATACCGACCCCGCTCCTCCAAAGAATGAAGCCGACTGGGACATAACTTCATTTTTGTTAACGGCAGAACTCCCTATGCTAACCAACATGCAGAAAACATCTCTGTCAGGCCCAATCACACAAGCAGAAGTAGCATCTGCAATAGATGCTCTGCCACTGAACAAATCTCTGGAACCTAATGGATTTATGTCCCGATTCTACAAAACCTATAAACAGATTTTAACCCCCCTTCTCACCGAGTTGTACAATTCCTGGTCGATTCAGTCTCCAGTTAATAGGTTTCTTTTTGAGGCAAGGATTGTGTTGTTGCCCAAACCAGACAAAGATGCCTCTAGACCCGAAAATTATCAACCCATTTCTCTAATTAATAATGGCCTTAAGACATATGCTAAGATTTTAGCAAATAGACTAACCTTGGTTTGGGAAACTTTGATAGGGCCTGATCAGGTGGGCTTTGTGGCCAGTAGGAGCCCTAATTCTCACTTTCGGAAACTCTTTCACCTCATCTCTGTGTCTGGGGTGATGGACAAATCCCCTGTGTTGGTCTCCGTGGACGATGAGAAGGCTTTTGATCAAGTGTCATGGAATTATCTTTTTAAAACATTGGAAGCTTTCTCTATCCCAGCAGACTTTGTGGAAAAGATTAAGGTATTGTGTCAGATCCCGTCTGCCCACTTACTTTGTAATAATGAGATAACTAAATCCTTCCAAATCACACGAGGCTCTCGGCAAGGCTGCCCTTTGTCACCTTTCCTTTTTAACCTTTATTTGGAGCCCCTAATCAGAAGGATTAACCAATCTGCACTAGTCCAGGGCATCACCGTGGGGACTCTTTTAAACTGTCAGCTTTTGCGGATGATATTTTACTACATCTACAGAGATGGGAAACATCATTGCCAGCAACTCTGACAATTATCTCTGAGTTCTGCTCCCTTTCTGGCTACAAGTTAAACCCCTCAAAGACTACGGTCTATCCCTTATCTCTTTCACTTCTGGGTCTCTTGCTCCTGCCCTGGGTCTCAGATGGGACACCTCACCATTAATATAGTTAGGTATTAAGATCTCTAGCAACTTCAGTGAATTAAAGCAACTTAATTTAAGCCCTGTGCTCCAACAAGTGAAAGGAGATCTTCATAGGTGAAACATCTTCCCTTGACACTGTGGGGCAGAGCCAATTTCATTAAAATGTGTGTCCTCCCTAAATTGATATACCCCTTGGGTATGCTTAACATCTGTCTACCTAAGACATGGTTTAAAGCTTTGGATACCTTTTGTTCTGCATTTATCTGGGCTGATAAACCCCCCTGAAGGGCCTACTCTAAATTAACGTGCCCCTACAGCCATGGAGGCTTGCAGGTACCAGACTTTTTCAAATACTATCTGACCCTTCATGGCGCTTCCTTCTTTAATTGGGGAGTTGTCAAGCCTTATGAGAACTGGGCTCCTAGTTGGTTAATTACAAAATGAAGCCTAGCTCAGAAGTATAAAATCTCCATAAACTCGTTACTATATCTTCCATACTCAAAGCTACCATCTGTCCTTTGAGACAATCCTATTGGATGGAGTGTTAGGGTAGATCAGCAACTGTGTCATAAGTTAAAAATGGTCCCCAGCATAATCCCTGAACAGTTAGTCTTTGAAAACCTTAATTTCTGTATAGCTGGGAGACCGATTCAGCCCTCTTTCCTACCCTCACTGGCTCACTTCAAGGTGCTGGATTTTCTGACAGGAACCGGGCTGAAGTCTCTCACGGTTATATCTAATCAATATAAGCTTCCTCCCTGTTCCCATTTTAAGCATTGGCAAGTGTGCAATTGCATCAAGCAGTCAGGGAAAAGCTTGTCCACTTCTTAGACTTGTAACCTTAGTTTTTCAGACCTTATCCAATACATAGGTAGGAGGAAAGTGATATTGAATATCTACAAGTTTTTATGGAACTATGACCTGTCCAATACATCCAAAATTGATCCCTATTGGCAAAATGTACTAAAACTAAATTGATCTGAGGGTAAATGGCAGTCTGTTTGGACCTCAATATATATATATCTGAAGCAGGACTGCCTTAAACTTATTCAATTTAAAAGTCTTGCACAGCCTATACCTTACTCCTAGTATATTACATAGAATGGAAAGACTCCCTGCTCAGCCAAGGTGGCTAGTTTATATCATAAATTGTGGGAGTATCCTCTTGCAAAGCAGTTGTGGATGCTAATTTCTAAGAGGTTAGCTCCCTTATTTGGTGGCGGTATTTAATTTATCCCTGAAGTCTGTATTTTAGGGGACTTCTCTAGTATAACAAACCCCAACCATAGGAATTATATGGCAGTTTCCTCGGCTGTTGCTAAGTTAATCATTGCTAGACACAGGATTGGGAACGGGGCCCCATACATCTTGGAATGGGTCCAAGAATGTCTAACAGCTATTTCAGCTGAACGCATAATCGCAGGTCATGGTTCCAACTCACCTCATGCGAGCGATCGCTGGGTGCAGTTTTATGATTATCTGCTTAAGTAAACAGGGACACTTTAGAAAGCTACTTATTTTGTTTAAGAAGTGCACTGGGGGGGCTCGGGGGAGGGGGTTTTGAGTTTTTCTTTATAGAAGTTATCTATTTCTTTTTTCCTCCTTTTCTTTTACATTGAGGTTGTTTGTGGACTGTACGGACCAATTATCCCTGCATTTATCATTTACAGTCTGTATTGGTTGTTATGTTTTGTTAATGGAAAAAACAGTAAAAGTTTATTATGGTAAAAAAAGGGGGTGGTTACTGTAAATTGCTGTCTGGCTTGTGGACATCTTGTGAGCTTTGATTGTTGCATGGTTTATAACAAAGCAAGGGATGTACAGTATTAATACATTCATGGGCGTGAGGCATAGGTAAAGGCCTTAGTTAACCCTCTTAGGGGTGTCTATCAGAATATAAGAAAAAGTGAAAGCAGGCAAAAACAATAAAAAGGAGTTCTGATCCATCATATGATGGAGATCATAATATCATGAGATATATCATGGTCATCTGCACAGATTCCATCAATCACTGTTGAGGTTTTTCCCAATCCTTTCTAAAAATAATATATATGTATAAGATATGGCATGAGCCTAATAAAAATATGCCTGTCCATTACCCTGTGGTATCACGAGCAGTAACACCATGAGTGATATCACAGGGGTCGTAGATCACAAGTAAAAATATCAGGCATATTTTAATTAGGCCCATGACTTATTTGATTGATTCAGTATCATGGGTTTGTGTGGTAAACAATTGGATATGCTGCTGTTTCAATGAAGTTTCAGATGATGTTCTATTTAAAAAAAAAAACCTTGAGCACTGTCAAGTTTTGAAATAACATCAGGCTTTTATTCTGAAGGACCTTCAGTGTCGATACTTGCTTTTTTATCCACCTAGACTGAGAATATCATGATATTCTTACCGTAGGTCCCTGCCAAGCAAAAGATAACCTGAATATGTCTGACTTTTTATTTACACTAGGATGCTTAATCCTTATTTTACTTACACTGCTATTGTATAAATAAAGGATATACAGATGGGACCTTGTATGATAACATTTTTATCTACACAAGTGATGTTTGACTTTGGGTTACCTCATTAGTGGTTCAAGCCACGAATGAGGTGTCCGAGATCAAACAGAATGAGCATATGTTAAACAGTTATTACACAGTGTCCCCTATGCATATTTCTTTCATGAAATAGGCTTGGACCTTGTGCAGTGGGTTATTTTTTTGAACTGTTTCATAATTTTAAAAATTTACTGTAGTATGGTTTATGTTTTTTTTTGTTTGTTTTGTAGTAACTTTTATAGTAGCTTTGCATGCCCCCTTCTGATTGCCATTATCAGATATTTGCAGTCAAAACATTGTGCTGGCACAACATGGAAGCTGATTGGTGGATGTGGTTGTGAAATGAAAAATTATAAGTTAAGATGGCAGCGGGTGTTGGCAAGATAGAGCACTGTCTTGTGGCTGGTGGGGTACATTCTGTGAGTAGAATCGGTGTATGGTGCTTTGTTTTTTTTTGTTTTTTTTTAAAAAGACTAAAAACAGTTTTCTTTTGAAGGGGGGGATTTGTAGGGCAGCTGCAGATCCTCTACAGTGGCTGCATCTTGCCACATAAAGTCTAGCTAGTGGCAGCGGGACCTGCTTTGGACTAGCTGCAGTCTGCGAACAAAATAAAACAAAGGATTGTGAAAAAACAAGGCAGGGCTGGTCAAGACTTTTTGGAGCAAAAAAGTGTTGTTTATGGACTGGGAGCTGCTGATTTGGGAAGTAAAGGGTGTTTGGGGAAAACTGATACTCAATTCAATTTTTTTCAGTTTTATTGGTTCGGAAGATACCTTTGAGCTCAAGCTCCTTTACAAAGGTTCCAGTGACAAGACAAGGTACAAAGTAGTAATCAAGAGAAGAACATACAAAAACACCACCCTGTTTAACATATGCACAAAGACATTGTGGGATACAAGATAAAGTGGTGGGTAACATGTGTACAGTTATAGAGGCAGAGAATAGTGCAGCCCCTAGGAGCCTTGTCATCAGGTATGGGGAAGGGGAATGGTCAGGGAGGTAGTAAAGCAATAGGTCAGTGTTAAAGGTAAGCTGTGGGGGCCTTGTCTTAACAAAGTGCAGCCAGGGGGTGTGAGGCGAGGGGAGACAAGTGCTGCATCAGTCATGGAATGGAAGAGGATTGAAATACCCGAGATTAGTTACAGGAACATTTAGAGATTGTACTTGGATGTTGTTTGAAGTTAGTTTTGAATTTGGCTAGACAGGTGGTGGCAAGATGGTGCTCATGTAATTCATTCAGCCACAAGGGAGCATGGTAGGCAAATGCCCATTGCCTGAGCGAGGTACGGTGGAAGGGGATGGACAGAGCCCCTCTTGTCCTCCACTTAGTGGCCTGTGGTGTGTTTGTAGCCACTACCAGATTGCTAACTCAGGGTGGAGTTTTCCCTATAAGTGCTTTTTTCCCTAGGGTGCATGTCTGATGAATGACCCTGTTTTTAAGGGATAGCCAATTTGTGAGTTCATACAATGTACAGGTGTGCATATCATGCTGTAAATCAAGGGCTAGCCTACAGGCTTTGTTTAGAGCCACCTGTACCCGTTTCAGTGCAGTGTCCATTGCCACCCCAAATATCACTATTCCTTAGTCAATATGTGATAATATGGAGCTGTGTACTGCAAGGCGGAGGGCCTCGGGCGATAGGTATTTCCTATGTCTGTAAAGGACACCAATCTTAATGTTGTCTGTCTTGACCAGGGAGTCAATATGTTGAGCAAAAGTTAGTGTTTCATCCAGTGTGATCCCCGGATACTTGAACATGCAGACTTGTTCCATTGGCTCACTGCAGGAGTTTGTAATGATGAGGGGGTTTAGTTTGATTTTTTGTGTGTGTACTGGTAATAAGCATGGCCTTGATCTTTTTGTAATTCAGAAGCAGCTTTTGTCTGCAGAACCAGGTCTCCGATGAGGAGAAGGATGCCTGAAGCTCAGTTTGCAGACTAGCAAGGGACATGCTACTTCCCAGGTGCACCGCATCGTCAGCGTAGAGTATCAGTTTGGTTTTACAGACAGTGGGGAGGTCATTTAGGAAGACACTGAAGAGTAAGGTCCCAAGGATAGTTCCCTGGGGCACCCTCATCGATACCTCTCTTGCACTAGAAACTGTATGTCCAATTTTGACACATTGAGTTCTGTTTGTAAGGTAGTCTTGGAACCAACATAGTGCACTGGGTGCCACACCCAAGTTTGACATTTTGGTCAGTAACCGGTGGTGATTGACTATGTTGAAGGCTTTGGTGAGGTCTATGAAGATAGACCCCATCAGTTTGTCTTCATCCAGGGCCTTGTGTGCATAGTTCGTAAAATCCAGCAGGGCAGTGGTTATGCTGTGGCTTTGTCTGAAACCATGTTGATTAGGGCAGAGTAGGTTATTTTTGTTGAGGTAATCAATGAGCTGACCAACCACAATCTTTTCCAGTGCGTTGGACAGTGGAGAGAGAGTATTGAGATGGGCCTATAGTTGGCCACCAAGGATTTGTCACCTCCCTTATGCACAGGTGTGACTGGGGTCTGCTTCCAGACCTCCGGGAATTGAGCAAGAGTCAGAGATTTGTTGAACAGCTTGGTGATGGGCACTATAAGGGCATCCAGGGTGCGGGATAGCAGTTTCATGTCGATCCCATCACTACCCTGTCTTGTCCTGCCAAGTACTTTCCTGACCTTAGCTAGTGTTTCCTTCACAGTCACCCTTTTAATGTAGAAGGGTGGGTGGGAGTGTTCATAAGGTCCATTGTTGGACTGACTTTGCTCAGGATGGAAGTATGCTGGTGGTAATACTGCTGTGAGATCAGTGAAGGCCTTGTTGTGTAAGTAGTGCCAGTGGACAAGGATGGGGGCAAGCTGAGATGATGGCAAGTTTACTATGCGTATAAATGTGTGATAACAAGTTTACTATGTGTATAAGTCTAACATTGTAGATTTGGAGTATCGCATAGTAGCTCAGATAAACACATTTATCCACAGTTTTTTGAGTCCACACCTGTTGCATAAATATATACATTTATAAAAATGGCTCATGATGGCCACTACAAATATTGGGTGAAGTACTGTAGGTCACATTTTGTGCTTTACATGACAATGGACATAAAGAACTGAAACTACTTTCATTCCCAAGGCACAGCACAACACAATTAAAGTAACTCTGCATATCAGTATACCTATGTAAGCAATATTTCTAATACCTGTTCAACTACAGTCTGCAAAAATCAACTCCATATCCCCCAAAATAGCAAGAAAGTAAAGTCAGCTAGCTAAGCAATGAGCCCCTACCGAAAACTCGAAGCAAAAACGTGATCTCTATGCTAGGAAAACAAAAATGATCTCTCCCTCCCAAGCAAAAAAACAAAAACAAAACACCCTTTACCACTTTATGACAACAGTATTACAATTATTCCTTTGCTCTCTAAAAAATGTTAAAGAGAAACTGTAGTTTTTGCAGTTCGTCAGACAGCAGATCAAAGTCAGTCCTTCCCAGTGTGAAGTGAAAATACAGCACTCATTTTTGCATTTTAAAACTAGTTGTAGTTATCCAGGCAAGTGCCCAGGTATGGAAACACCCTTTTCAGGCACAACCTAGTGTACACCTAAGTACAGACAGTTAACAGATTACATATCATTGAAAACATAAAAGTACATACAATTATGTACATAGAAAAACCTGTGTGAACACAAAATTAAATACAAATAATACATGGCAGATTTTTAAGCAAAGCAGTGTATTAATTACTCAAGATGATGATGATGGTGATGATGATGATGATCATCATCATCATCATCATCATCATCATCATCAATCATCATCATCATCTATATACAGGTATATTATTCCATAAAAGAACTGCTCTGTAGTTGAATTAGTTTTACTCCAGTGAGTTGTTCATATGAGGAATTTGAAGAAAATGTTATGAATAGAATGCAAATTGTTAATTACAGTTTAACTGCTTGCGTTTATTGGCCAACAAAGTAGGAGTTTATTTGATGCAAAATTTTAAGGTGAAATTCATGACTGTTGATTGTGAGTTGTACTCAAAAGATGGCCAGTTCACATTAGAGATGCTTCTGCAGAGTGATGTGTTCTGTTGCCAGCGGAAAAAGAAAAATTTAGCGATTTTGTGATAATTTTTACAGCTGCGTAAGCGGAGCTTCACAGACACTATGGCATCACTGGAGGTTTAGGAGAGCACAGTGGAAGCATATGACTGGGCTGCTGTCTTGTGTGCTTCCACAGTGCTCTGGCAAATGTCCACTGGTGGTGTTTATGCATCCCTTTCCCTCCATGGACTGCATAAACACACCTCCTTGACGGTGCTCTTCTTTTTCTTCCGCAACTGCAGAAGTGACATCTACCATGCCCAAGATGGTGGCTCTGACTCAAACTGCCCATGCGTGAGTATCGTACATGCGCAGTTCTGTCAGTGCTGCCATCTTGCGAATGGCAGACTCCGGTGCGGCGAGGGCTCTGAGTATTCTTTTACTTGCTCTCGTGCACTCCCATTGCTCTGAGCAGCCTTATTGGCTCTAACCAGAGTTTGTTATTGAAAGAGCAGCACTGGCAGTAAGAGAACCATAACTAGTGAGTGGTAAGAGATTATGAGTTGCAATTCATAAATATGATTCTTAAGACAAATGTTTTTAACGTGATATAATTGAATAAATTTCTGATGGACTTTTTTAGTTCTGTACTTAATGGGTACTCCAAAAGTCAGTCCACAGGTGAGATATACTCCAAGATATTTGAATACATCCACTGCATTGAGCAAATTTCCTTTAACAGTCCTGATCTGAAAACCTTGAGAATACTTTTAACATTTTTGGTGTTGTGCCAAACAACATATATTGCATTTTTGACATATTAAATACTTATTTATTCATCTTAAAGCAATTGTGAACATGCTGTAATTCTTTTTGAAGTGTGGCATTGATTTCTGTTATATTTTTCAGAATGGGCATAAAGAACCATAATCATAATACAGTAAAGTTTTGCTGAGGGACAGACTTTTGGAGCATCATTAACAAATAAAGAACAGTAAGGGCCCTAAAATGGATCCCTAAGGAACACCACAGGGAACCATCTTTTTCTTCAAGACTAAACAGACTTCACCAGTTGTTTTCTATCTTGTAAATAATCTGAGACCCAGTTCAGCGATGAAGTTCTCAGGCCCAGCATTCCTTATGTAACAGTTGACCACCGCACTCATCAACATACCTACATCTAATGTATTATATACGGTGTTTGTGGACCTAACCAAGGCAATGTCGGTCCAATGACCTTTGCAAATCTTTGTTGTTCTGCACACAGTAGACCATGCTGCTCAAGATATTCCACAAATTATTTATGAACATTTTTTTCCTTGCAGTGTATAGACAGAACAGAAAATTGCCAATGAAATCCACAGCAGAGATGGTTCCTTTTTTATGCAGTGAAACCATGTAAGCCAGTTCCCATATGTCTTGAATGTGTTGTGACTCAAACGATAAATTCGGTATTTTTGAAACTGGAAACTGTTTCACACAAATATCCTGTCCTTTTCTTTGAAGTCTATGAGAATACAGCCAAACTCTCAGATTTGACAAACACATAGAAAAGCTTTGTGACTTCAAGCCACCAGACATTTAAAGAAACATATTTGCATAAAATGTTACTGTGCAGAACATTTTGTAAGGGACTGCTTGGAGCCTGAGGAAAAGAAATTGAAACTCATTTTAAATGTTCTTTTAAAACTCAGGATCGGAGAGAGGTCATAGAGGTCATATATTCCTTCATGCCTAGCTTGTAGAAAGAGACACTTAGAAATCTACAGTAGGAAAAGAGTATTTGTCAGCAGAAAAAGACTGCTTTGCCTACCTAGTCTACACTGAAGTTCCCTGCCTTATCTGTCTCTGTAGACCCTAACTGGTTTCCAATGACCCTCCGTATTTATTTACTAATAATCCTCTGTGTCCGTCCCATGCATGCTTGAAGCCCTCTGCTGTTTTTCCCTCCACCACTTCCACTGGCAGCCTGTTCCAGGTGTCTACCACCCTTTCAGTGAAGTAGTACTTTCTCACATCCCTCTTTAACACCCCCCCCCCACCCCCAACTTCATCGCATGCCTCCAGGTTCTGGTGCTTTTTCTCATTTGAAAGAGACACCACTCTGGCACCCTCTTTACCACTGTGAGGTATGTGTAGGTCTCTGTCATGGCCTGTCTTGCTCTTCTCTCTTCCAAGGTGTACATGTTGTTCCCTCAATTTCTTCTCATAGGGTTTCTTGTGCAGCCGCTGCACCATTTTAGTTGCCATCCTCTGGATTGCCTCTACCCTGTCTATATACTTCTTGAGGCATGGCCTCCAAAACTGGACATAGTATTCCAGGTGGGCTCAACCCACTGCTTTGTCACACTGCTCTTCCACTTTGAGGTAATTAGCTATGGTAACCCCAAGGTCTTTTTCGTGCTTCCTGACTGTTAGTACCCCCCCATTCTGTACTCAGTAATTGGGTTCCTATGCCTTAGGTGCATGATTTTGCACTTTTTGACGTTGAACCCCAGCTGTCATGCTCTTGATTACTCCTCAAGTTTCCCAAGATCCCTACACATTCTCTCCATCCCCTACTGAGTGTCCACCATATTAAAGATTTTTGTATCATCTGTGAAAAGGTATACCTTCCCTTCCAATTCTTATGCAGTGTCACCAATGATGACATTGAAGAGGACTGGTCCCAGTACTGAGCCCTGTGGCACCCAGCTGGTCACTCTCCCTTCATTGGAGTTGATGCCGTTAACCACCACCCTCTGGCCCTTATCCATTAAGCATTTTTTTAACAGACTTTACCACTTTGGATCCCACCCCTAGGCTTCTCAGTTTCTTTATCAGTATCCTGTGTGACACAGTGTTGAAGGTCTTGCTGATGTCCAAATAGGCCATGCCCAGAGCCATTCCCTGATCTATTTCCCTGACCAACTAGTCAGAGAAATCAATAAGAGTCATGTGGCATGACAACCGCCCCCCCCCCCGCATGAATCCATGCTGCCTGTGGTCCTGCAGCCCACTGGATTCAAAATACTCTGCCAGCCTTTATGTAGGGTTATCATTAATTTTCCCACCACTGAGTGAGACTGACTGGCTTATAGTTCCTAGCCTCATCCCTGCTGCCACTCTTATATAAAGGGACCGTCTCTGTGCTTCTCTAGTCCCCTGGAACCATGGCTGTTAAATAGAGCCATCAATGGGGTAGCTAGCTCCTCCCTGAGTTTTTTCACTACCACTGGGTGTATTTGAAAATGTACTTGTGTCCACCTCCACTTTGTTCCTGCTATTCCCCAGTGGTTTGCCCCCTCCTTCCACTGTAGAGACTGAGCAGAAGTACCTGTTCAGGATGTTAGCTTTTTGTTGGTTCTCTTCTGTACAGTCTCCCTTTGCTGTCCTCCTCATCCTCGCTATCCCTCCCTGTGCTTTCCACTTCTCACTGATGTATCTGAAGAAAGTTGCATCCCTTTAAATAACCATTTCACTATCCTTCCTCTGTCTGTGCCTTTGCTCTTCTTACTTTCTTTTCTGCTTCTCTCTGTTTTACTTGGTATACCTCCCTGTCCTCCTCCTGCTGGTGTTTTTCCTTACACCTTCTGAATGCCACACTTTTTTCCTATACCACCTTGGCTACTTCCCTAATAAACTATAACTTTCTCTTTTTTCACACTGAGGCTTACTGCCTTAGTTATGTCCTCCCTTATTGATCCCCATTGTGCCTCTCCCTGGCACCCCCCCCCGAAAAATGCAGCAGTTTCTGAGGCATTCTCCCATTACTTTAAAATCCATCCTCCTAACATCTAGGACCATCATCCTCATGGGGTTTGTCTCTGCTCCTGACTTTATGTTAAACCACACTGTACAGTGATAAGGAGTTGTTACCTGTAACGTCCACAGTGCGGTCCCTGTTTATAAACACCAGGTCCAACACTGCCCTGTCCTTAGTGGATTCATTGACTAGCTGCCTGAGAAAAGCCCCATATAGGTTGTATAGGAAGATCCTGCTCCTTGCTAAAGCTGCCATTGGAAGATTTCACTCCACATTAGTGAGGCTGAAGTCACCAACTAGCAGTATCTCCCCTTTCCTGCTATTCTGCTGATGGCTTTCGCTAGTGCCTTATTCATCCCCTTTCCCTTTGCTGTAGGTCTGTACACTACCCCAGTATGGATAGTGGCCCAACAGCCTGACTTCTGGATGATGTACCCAGCATCCCCAACCCTTCCGTTTCCTCCGGGTGACCCTGTACCTCCGTGACTTTGACCCCCCCCAACACACATATAGTGCAACCCTTCCTCTCCTCCTACCTTTTCTCTTCTGAAGAGAGAGTAGACGGATATCACCATATCTCACTCATGACTCTGTTATTACCACCAAATCTAGGCTAACCTCTGCAGTGATGTCTTCCAGATCCTGAATTTTACATCTTGCATTTGTTCGCATGGCTGTCCATACCTTACTCCTTCACTTCCTGCTTCCCTGCCCACCCCTATTCCTACCTGTACTGTTCTCTGAAGGAGCTCTTCTATTCCTACTGGCTGGTACACAGATCGGCCTAGGTACAGAGCTTGTTTCCCAAAGGTTTTGAGGTGGTGTTTCCAAAGGTTTTGAGGTGGGTCTTATATAGCAGCCCGACGTTTTTTTATTTTTTTCAGGTAATCATCTAGAAACATAGTGGCCTAGTCATCTGCCCAAGCCTGTCTAACTTTGGGATTGTACCCAAGTCAGTCCTCTCTACCTCCCCCAGCCTGCCCCCTTCCACACTGTTTCCACATATCTGCCCTATCCCCATTTGAACCCTCCAACTCTTGGAGCCCTGATGACCTCTGGAAGCTTTTTCTAGTCTGTCACCACTATTTCTTGTGAAAAAAAAAAAAGTACTTCCTAACATCCTTCTTGAACCCCCCACCAGTGCCAGGGAGTAACCAATGGTACCCATGTTACCACTCATTGTGAACAGCGGGCTGCTGTCAACCTTTTTTTATTCTGCAGAGGTACTTCAGTGCCTGAGTCATGTTGCCCCTTTTTTCCTGTCCTCCAGCATGTACACAGTGAGAGCATCGAATTGCTCCTTGTAGGACATACACTGTGGCACCTGTATCAGTTTGGTGGATCATCTCTGCACCACCACTAACCTATCCCTGTGCTTCCTCAAGTGTGGACTCCACAATTTCACACAATACTCCAAGTGAGGGTGAACCAGGGGGATATGTACATATATGGGGACTGTATTACCTCTGTCCTTCTGTTAGTGAGCCCTCTTGTGCACCCCAGCATCCCACAGCCCTTTTATGTTATGCCGATGCCTTCATGCTCTCCATTGTTAAAACTTAGATCCTTTTTCTCTGATGTGCTCTCCACTATACCTCATTTGTCCTACAGTATATTCCTTTCTTGGGTTATGGGCCCCTAACTGCATTACCTTGCACTTTTCACACTAAATTTTAGCTCCTACACCCTCAACCAGCTCTCTAGATTTCCCAGACCTTTCATTGCCTTTATCTCATCCTCTGTGTTCATTGTTCCTCAGATCATGGTGTTGTCTGTAAAGAGGCATACCTTCCCCTGAACCCCTTCCACTGTATCACAGAAACTCTGAGAACTAGCTTTAAAACTGATCTGTTGAGCGCCTGGCTCATGACTTCCCTTTCTCCATTTAGGACCTCCACTAGGTCCTCTCACTTGGTCAGTTTTTCACACACCCAGCAATTTTGTCCCCACCCCAGGGCACACAATGTCTTCATCAGTCTGCCATGTTGGAATAGAGCTGAAGGGTTTACTGAAGTCTGGCTACAATACATACTGCCTGACCCCCTGTCCATGTCCTTTGTCACTGAATCGAAGAATTAAATTGTGTTCCATAGGCAAGACCTCCAACTGGTAAATCTGTGCTCTCTGGAAGCCTGCAGGCCACTGACCACCAGGAACTCCGCTATCCTTTCCTTAATTTTAGTGTAAAATGTAGAGTAACAAGTAAAGCAGACTGAAAAAGGAAAGGGAGAAGTAAAGGGTAAGAAGTGTAATCTGTGAGAGCAGCTCAGTTAACATGGAAGGAAAGGCTGGCAAAAAGACTGAAATAAACTGGAGAATGGAACTGTATTCAGAAACAAGCATCTGTCAGTTCTGAATGTTTGTTTGCTGGTATTAGCATTGGAAGTGCAGGAGTTAGACAGATGCAGAATAGGAATGACAGTGAAGTATTGAAGTGACGCCAACCCCACCCCCACCCCCACCTGCAGAGATGGACAGGCATTGGGGTATGCCTTTGGGTCATCGCCCATAGCGCTCACGCCATTTCACCTCATCCTACCCTGCAGACACTGACAAGTGTTGAGGTGTGCCTTGGGGTGTTTGGCTTTACAGTCACCCCATTCCAAAAGGAAATATGCTGAAGTGGGTGCAGTATAGGAGAAAGGGGTGAATTTTGGGGCCAAATAGTCCAAGGCACACCTCAATGCCTGTCACTGGCTGCAGGGTGGGGGTGGGGGTGGAATGGCATGAGCATTACTGTCGACAATCCCAAGTCACACCCCTGACACCTGTCACTCCCTACAGGGCAGGGAGTTATGGTTGGAAACCCTAACACCCTGGGCATTTCTTGGTATTTTCACTCCAAATTTTCAACATGGGCTTTTTCTGAGCCCACCTCATGAACATTGACACTAGCAGTTCGTTAGCCGAAAGGTGATTTTGCACAGCGACTGTGCCATTTGGAACCACAGGTGCGAAAACACGTTTCAAACAGGATGTAAAAAATTAAAGCTGTACTGATCATGAGGAGGTGTTAAAAAATAGTAATATTGAAAATCTGGAGTGAAAATATTAAAAAATTGTTGACGTCATGAACGTGCATAGAAAATGCGCAACACACACCCGTAATGCAATTAATTTGGGGATTGTTTTCACCAGATTTTTAACATAGGCAGTTTAGGACCTCTGCTCATGAACAGTGGCACTGTAATTTTCTTAATCTGTCCCGAATATTGATTTCGCACAGTGACCACGCCCATTGTGCGCCAGATGTGAAAAACCACATTTTGGGCAGGATGTGAAAAGTGGCTGCTATACTGTTCATAAGGAGGTGTGCAAAAATGGCAATGTTGCAAATCTGGACTAAAAATATTACAAATTCTTGAAGTTACAAGTGTGCATGGAAACTGCACAATGCACACTTGTAATATAGTCAGTCATTCTGTGGAATTTCGTCACCAAATTTTCAACATAGGCATTTTAGGACCTCCGCTCATGAACAGTGTCATTGTGATTTTCTTAATCTGTCCCAAATACTGATTTCCCACAGCAACCGCGCCATTGTGTGCCAGATGTGCAAAAACACATTTTGGGCAAGATGTGAAAAATGACAGCTATACTGTTCACAAGGAGGTGTGAAAAATGGCAATGTTGAAAATCTGCAGTGAAAATATTAAAAATTCTCGAAGTTACGAGCGTGCGTGGAAACTGTGCAATGCAGTCATTTTTGGAATTTTTCCACCAAATTTGCAACATAGGCTTTTTGGGAGCCCACCTCATGAACAGTGACACTGTCATTTCATTAATCAGTCCTGATAGGTGATTCTGTGCAGTGACTGCGAAATCACCTTTTTGGACCAAATAACGACATGACAGTGACTGAATTCATGAGGTGGGGTCCCAAGAACCCCATGTTGAAAATTTGGTGCCAAAAGTCACAAAAATGGCCAAGATATCCACCAAAGTTGAAAAATAATCAATTTTATGTCATTTATACAGCTTACTGGCATTTCTTTAGTTTGCAGTTGGCTTTAAAGAGTGCAGAAGTGTTCCCGCTCTACCGAAGATAGTTGTGCCGGGCTCCAGAAGTAAGTAGGGGTGAGCGGGGTGGGGAGGGTGTGCAGAGGATGGGGGAGGTTGGGGAGGGGCCACGCAGACAGCAAGGGACCATTTTTCTTTTACAGGTAAAAAAATAAAAAACACGCTCACGGAAGGTTTTCTTAATTACAGGGACATTTGGCACACTGGGGTGGGGTCCCTTGGTGTTTTTATTTTGGGGGGGGCTGGAGCCAACAGGGATTGGGCATCCCGTCAACAGAAAAGAAAACTTGACCAGCCGGATGGTGAGCCGAGGAATGAGGGAGCGGGGAGGACAGCAGCAGAGAGAGGAAACGAGATGGGGTTTCTTTTACAGCTGGAGGATGAGTCGGGGGACGAGGGAGCAGGGAGGACAGCACTAGAGGGAGGAAGTGGGAGGGATTTCTTTGCACCTGGAGTGAGCTGGGGAATAAAGAACCAGGGAGGACAGCAGCAGAGGGAGGAAGTGGAAGGGATTTCATTATCAGCAATGTGCAGGAGGGCAGGAGAAATTGCATGACGTCAATATACTAACTACACACACGTTACCACCGCTGATTGCAGCGATGGTTTTCTTTGAACTGAAGACCACTTTAGTCAAATTGCTGTCATAGACAGCTTGCACATCCATTGGTGCGGTACGGTCGTGCCTGCTAAATGGAGCACTGCATTGGACAGGAGGGTCACACATCTCCAAAAAGTCATACGGTCGGAATATGTTTCTTGTGCATGCATGCAAGCAAACATAAAAAGCAGTCCCCAGACTAGAAGCTGTGCATTAGTGATGTAGTAGAATAAATTCAAGAGAATGACGGCAAAGATAACCAACAGGCTTAAAAAGGGATATTGTAAACGGTATCAGGGACTTTGTGAGCTTTAGCATGAGGCAATTTCAAGAAGCAGATGCAGGTAATCCGTACAACCTATTGTATAATATATTCATGAAAGCAAAAATCCAGTACCAGCAATGCAGACCCATTCAATCCTACCATATTCATACTTCCAGTTAAATGAAAACTCCTATCAGCTCACAAAGTGCAGCAGCTGCTGCATAAAATGCCCAATTTAGGGCTTTTAGCATTTAAACAAGATTTTATTATGTCGGCATGGTGGCACTGAGGGTTGAAGCGCTGGACGCCACACCTTGCGCTATGCTGGTGACCCGAGTTTGGCAGCGAGCTCGGGCGCCGGGGGTCGGCAGAGGGCAGGAGAGGATCAAGTGCCAGCAGGGCTGCTCTCCCTCCCGGAGAGGCTGGGGATGGCCTAGCATGCCAGTGGCTCCTGGTGGAGATCGGGGGCGCTGCAGCACATAGGGCAGCACGTCAAAACAGCATGGTTGACGCAAGGCAGGGTTGCCATGCGCCATTGCATCAGGGGTGCTCCACGTGGGGGGTGGGGTGGACACCAGAACATGGAAAAGCCCGGCTTTGCGGGGTAGGCGACAGCACCTGACCCCCATGCCCACTGCCAGGTGCATCCTGCCTGGCCTTCCAGTTCCTCTGCCTGGGCCCTCACCTACAGCCAAAGTCTATGTCTGTAAGTGCACCCAAAGAGGAGGGATGAAGCTGGGGGTGCTGGCTGTAGGAGGGGGGGAGAGAGGAGACTCAGGTCGGGAGGACTTCAGGCAGGACAGGAACAGGCAGGATGCCTGAGAGAGGCTCCGCAGGCCGTGATTGGAGGGAAAAAGAGTCAAAAAAAGCAAACAAAGGTTTTATTTACCTCTTGGACTGTAACCTTTAGTTTTAAAGATTTGTGCCATCCATAATGTTGCTGGAACTGCCCGCAGCCATCTTGCACAGCCAGATGACTTCTGCCACATGGGTTATGCTAATGAGGGATACCAACTCTGCCACTGGTTGGTATCCCTCATTAGCAAAACCCACGTGGCAGAAACCGCCCGGCTGCGTGAGATGGCCATGGGCAGCTCTGGCGACATTATGGATGGCACGGATCTTTAAAACTAAAGATTACTGCCCAGCAGGTAAAAACAACTTTGTTTTAATGCTAAAAGCCCTAATCAGGTGTTTGTGTAGCAGCTGCTGCACTTTGTGAGCAGATAAGAGTTTTCCTTTATTCCAAACAAGTAAAAAACTGTACATTTTCACTGTTTCTTGAGGCAAGGGTGCGATACAGACCAGATAGAAGACAGCCATGCCTGATGGAAACTGTGGCCCACTGCAGCAGGAAACCTGACTACAGTGCAGTCTTTTTGACAAAAAGAGGTGACAGAGTGGATTACTACATTGGATGATGGTTTTGAGGGGCGTGCAGATTCCTCAGAAAGCTTTAAACCACATTTTCTTTTACCATCATGAGGTACCTACTCAATTACTGGAAACATAAAGTCAGCAGTTTATTCAGGGCTGTAACAAAAACCAAAAACAAACAAACAAAAACAAAACTGAGATGTTCCCAAGTAATTCCTACCTCACATGAACTGGACTCAGGGTATGAGGACCCAAGCATTTAGTGGAACCATACCAGCATGAAAGCTGAACACTGTTAAGGTCTGTGATTCAATCATTGCTCATCTGGAAGAACATTTATGTACTTTTCTTAACAGATTTAATCAAAATGTTTCATTTATTCATAACAGTAATCATGGTAACAGAGAAAGTACAAGTGCCTAACCATCATTCCCTGTTCATGAAACTGTTAATATGTTCATTCAGTTATTTTTTTTCCTTTTTGTCTCCTACCTGTGATCCAGCAATTAACTTATGTATGCCTTACAGATTTTCAAAAAAGCATTTATGACAGCCGTCTTCGTAAAGAAAAACCCCTCCCACTTCCCACTTTCCATTACTAAAATATTCCCACCCATTAATTAAAGACTTATTTAACCTCTCCGGCCCCCTAACAACCATTTCTTTTTTAACTTGTCTCTTGTTTAGGGTCTATCGAGTTCTTCTGCCAGTTGATTTTGTTTCCCACTGCTGATGGTCACTCATACTTCTACCCCTCCCCCACCTTACATAGTCTTAATCACAAATTAGCACTTCAGTAATGGGCCCAAGTCACCCCACCTCAAAATAAAGTATTTTGTCTTGCAGTTTAAGCAAAAAATAATTCCCTTCTTGTGTAAACTGTGTGAGGCCCTCTGACATAGCTCCACAGATTGAAGCACAGGGGCACTTGACTACAGGGTTTATCCAACTCTGTCTGATCAAATTAGGACTTCATAAATCAAATCTGCACTTTTGACTGCTTGTGACAAATGTTGCACTTATCTGCATGAACTGCATTTTTTATACGTGTCAATACATTTTGGCATACTCCCAACAAAAGTGGACTGATGGTTTTATGGACCAAGAGTCCAGCTGGGAGTGCAGTTGCTTTGTACTGTGTGTAGACTCTGTGAAACACAGTTTGGCAGTTTTCTCCACTGCAGCACTGACACAGAATGCTGTTGACTCTGTTGTTTCAATAAAACAAAGTTTTTCTACTGTGTTTCCAACCTGGGCTCCGACTACAATAGGAAGAAAATGCAGATGCATTTATCCAAACCTCAAATTACTGGAACTTCTCCAGTGAATGCCTAATGTGCTGTCCGTCCACAGGGCCATGACCAAGGGGCACAATGGCTGTAATTGCAGTAAGGCTGCATTAGCAGGGGGCCTGGGCAGTCTGGCACAGAATTCTGAGCATGCAGGTCTTGCAGCGAAGGCTGCGCAGCAGCAGTATTTTTTATCCTGCTTGCCGGTGTGTCGCTCCAGCCCTGCCCCGCCTCCCAGCAGCGTGGTGTTCTGCGGCGGTCCCCAGTCCCATCTAAATAGGCTGACTCCACCCACCCACCCAGAACAAGCTAAACTCCCTGTTGGGATCAGGGGAATAAGGGAACAGAGCTGCAGATGGACAACTTCAAGAGGTTAGAGGTCATGTCAGGTGACAGGATGGGCTTTTTACAAATCACTAACACCTTGACCCGAGCGGCTAGCGTGCAGGCACTGGGCTGGTACGTGTTTAAGTGACACCCTGCCAAAAATCAAAATCTGCACCATTTGCAGATTTGCTTAATGTTCAGGATCACAGATTGGGGGGGTGGGTAGAGATGTACTACCAGCTGCCTTCCTTCATTCTTTCCAAATCCCGATACTTAGTGTTGTGGTGGAAAAGAGGACACAGTGCAAGAGAGAGAGCCACACTTCCTGCTTTAGTCTGCTTGGCTCTGACCAACAATCACTGCAACTGACTCTGTTCTCTCCAGTGCTTACATTGTTGGAGTCCTGCCTCTGCCTGCAGTGACCAGCGCCGACTGCTAGCCCCTGCCAAACACAGCTACAAAAAAAAAAAAAAACAGAACTAGAGCATTAAATCACAGTAAAGTCACCTCTATCACTGCCCCCTCCCGATCACCAGGCAGACTGTACTGATTGTGCCTGGTGGGAGTAGGGACTTGCTGCTACTGCCTTCGGCTCTATGATGCCAGTTCGACAACAATTTCGTCAACTGGCATCACAGCGATAAATTTATGTGGACCGCAATTTACGGTCGACATAAATCCAAGTGATTCCCGGTCTCTTTTTGTCTCTGTCACCTAATCCTCTATGCGGGGGCTCTGCCCCACACCCATTGTTCTAAATATTCTTGGCAGCAATAAATTCTCCATACCGTATCACTATATATCTTTTTATATTAGGTTTTATTTGTATTCGGTGCACCTGATATGTATATTTCTTTACTTTTATGAAAAATTGTGTCCTTCCCAAACTAGCTGTATCTTCTGTTCTAAACATATACTACTGTCAGTCCTACCTGCTGATACTTCATATATACTGTATTATTGTATTTCACTTTATTTGTATTATTACTATTTTCTTGTGTGTTGCATTCCGTGTATATTGTCCCTTGTTAACAATCCCAGGTCCACCTCAAAAATGAGCTTGCTCAACGGTGATCACCTGGTTAAATAAAGACTTTGATTGATTGATTGACATATAATCAACTCTGAGTCGAAGTTGATTCAGGGAGTGGGTGCAGGACCAGGAGACAGTGTGCCCAGGTCTCTGGCACACCAATACAGTGAACTGTCGATGTTGTCAGCATCAACATAGTTCACTGTATTGGTGTCGCTGTCGGGGAGGTACACCCTGCCGGCCTGCTGGATTTCTGGAGACATGGGGTCAGACTTTGCTAGGCAAGCTTGCCTTCAAGCAGGACCTGCAAGACCACTGCTGCTGTTGTATTTTCTTCTGAATCCTACCCTTTTCCTGACCTGAAGTCTGAGAAAGCAGGTGTGTATTTTTATTTATTTATTTATGTAAAGACTCGGAATTAACCTTTGAGCATAGGCTCTTTTACAAAGGTTTCACATCAAATAATTAAACGGACACAGTACAAAACAGGTATAGGATAAAACATAAGGAATTAATATTACAGCGCTAGATAATTGTTATAACACATGAACTCCATCCGGCAATGGATAGGGCTAACATTAGTGAACTGTGAAGAGAGAGAGCTTCCCTGAAGGAGGGGACAAAATATAGGGCAGTGGTCAGGCGGTGAAGAGAGGAGCCTCCGGGGGGGTAAATAGCAGCTTCAGACAACAGGCTTTGTCGACAGCAAGGGGGGGGCTGGGAAGGTTGGGCATGCTACGGGGGGAGGCAGGTTTGCCTCAGGATAAGTGGGAGAAGGTGGGAGAGGGCAGGTGAGCCACGAGGGAGGGAGGAGTTGGAGGAGAGAGTGGCGTACAGCAGGGGAGGGTGTGGGAATGACAGGGGTGGGAGACAGAGCAGGGGTAGAGGGAACTGAGGAACAGCCCTGTATGTGTTTACACTGATGATGATGTATGCCATTTATGGGGAAGGGAGACAGTGGGACAGAAATGTAAAAGTATATGTGAAAATTTAGCTCTAAGAAATGCTGGTCAAATAGTGTAGGCCTGGGAAGGTGGGTTGAGGGTGGGGAGGTCCATGCTAAATGAGGGGCTTGTGTTAGCAAAATAAAAGTTGTGCTTGTCTGGGAAAGTGGGTGGATGATGGCAAGATCTGTGCCGGGTGGGAGATTTTTTAAAACAAGCTGTACTTGTGTGGGGTAGTGTTTGGAATGTGGGAGGGGCTGAGCCAATTTGGGGGCTTGTGTAAAAAATGGAATTGTGTCTGTCAAGGAGGTTGAGTGGAGGGTGGGAAGCAAAACATATTAATTTTTGAAAATACAGTTCTGGGTGTGAAACGTTATTACATTTAATGCAGCTGTTTATTGTTTGCTTTTTATTGTATATTGCTTGCTTTGCTTTATATTGTGTATTGCTTGCTTTGCTTTTTATTGTAGGCAGTGTAAGGTAAAATGAAAAAAAACTATTTAAAATATTAAGAATTGTGTGAAGAGTTATTTTACACCGATGTTTTGGTCGTGAGGTAGGGCCCCACAGAATGTTTTGCAGGGGGGCCTTTAAAGTCCTGGGCACAGCCCTGTCCACCCAGTCATATATTTGTGTCAGTTTCCTGCCAATTTCTTGTTTTGTGTCTGACCGTTAGCTTGCTACATTAACTTGATTTCTGTTGCAGAAACAGTAGTCTGCTTACTCGTCTGTGGTTCAGCAAACTGTGCTTGCCTGACACTGAGCCATGAGTTGAGCTAAATGCAAAAGAAGTGTTCTCATACTTGAACAAAAACAATGAATCCTGGAGCGGCTAGAAAACTGTGATCATGCCATCTCCTTGGCTGCTGAATATGGTGTCAGCAGATCTACTATTAGTGATATAAAAGAGGCCAAAGAGAAACTGAGAGAGTTTGCCATAGCTATGAAAGGTTCTTCAGGAATAGTAAAACACAAACTTGCGCTCATGCAAGGATAATAAGTGGAGTCAGGCTTTTTACCTTTGGTTTTATCAGGAGAGGGAGAAAGGCAGCCTCTGAAAGTGTGGATAAAACTGAACCACTGCCTGTCCAAGTACAACCTGAGGCAGTAGAGTGCCTCACAAAATGTCTACTTTGGATGGAGAACCAGACCGATTGTGACTCAGTTCACTTGATGCTGCTAAGGAGCCTAAGAGAGAAAGTAGTCAGGGTGTGTGTTGGTGCAATGCAGCAGACGTCCGTGAAGGATTTTTTTTTTTTACCAGAAAATTGAAAAACTGAGAAACTCTGTCATAAAGAGAAGTTCGGAAAGTAAAAAAAAAAGTATAAATAAAAATTGTATAAAAGTTAAGCACAAAACTTAAACACTCATCCTCCCTACAGCACTTACTGAACATTAATGTGTTGTACCTCTCTTCATTAAATGCAGTGCAGACCAGAGTGGTCCCACTTTTACGAACTCCATTTTATCCAAATTTTGAAATTATTGCCCTTGCGGTTCGGATAAACAGAACTGTACTAAACAAAAAAAAAAAAAATAAAGGGGGATCTGACAGTCTACAAAATCACAGTCATACAGCCAGCCTATTGTGGAACTGCAGTTTTTAACAGTAGGTTTCACCTCTGAATCAGTGCTCCACACAGATGTACACTAACGGTGGGAATAAAACACAGTATAACAGAAAAGTGAGTAAAACCTTTTTAAGTAAAATGAAAACTGAATCTTCTACTAACAAGATTAGTAATAAGAGTAGTCCTCCATATAGTGCGACATAGCTGACCTTCAAAGTAGCATTCCCACTTTGGAGGGACTGCTTCCATCTTTTAATTTTAGAATTTCTGGCCAGGAATAGCACACTGAGCTGAAGCTCATTTCTGGGTGTTACCTGGAGGAGAATTAAGCATAAGGAGGTTAATAGGCTTGCTTAAGGTTACACACTATGCAGGTGGCAGTTGTGGGATACAAACCAAGGTGTACTGGGTTTCCAGGTATTCCACTATCTGCTCTAACAATTATACTCTCCTGCCTCCTCCCATTCAGCTCTGTGCTCTTACTGCTAGGCACTGCTGCCTGCCCCATACTGTAGAAATGCTGTATTTATATAAAAATTCCTTTCAAAACATGCATTTTTTATTTCAAAATTTGCCATACCAGTCTGTCTCAATATGCACCTAGATGTGGATTTATCACATAACAACTGACACCTTATGTCATGTTGCTTACTTTGTGAATCATAATTGATTGCCATAGATGGAAATAATTATGATGTTACAAGCAGTACATCATGTAAAAAAAAAAAAAAAAAAAAAATATATATATATATCAGACGAAGTCCATGTACAAGGGTATTCTTTCCATCCAGATGTCCAAAGTAATGGAGAAGGCTGTGAAGATAAAAACCTGAAGTATAGGAAAAAAAAAATCATTGCAAAAAACAGAGTTAATGCACCAGTTAAGATTTAGGGTAAAGCAACAAAAGTAGGGAATGTGGCATCAGGGTTTCCAACCCTAACTCCCCCCAGCACAAGGCCACAACCAACCACAGATCGACCATTATCAGGTAGGACAAATATACAGATGTTTCCAGATGACACAGATGCAGTAACACTGTTGTGCTACCTTTGTGGATTTGTATCTGTGGCTGGCACACTGCAAGACATATACTCTCACTTGTCACTGCAGCTAGAAATCTAGGAGACACAAATCACAACAGTGTTTATGTGTACAGAAGCACAGGCCCCTGCAGCCACAGATATAAATCCATGATACCCAAATTACAAGAGTTCCTTTGTCTGTGAAAGTGCAGTTCTGTGATGGGCCAGCGTTTCTGTAGCCTCAGATAGTCATGCACACTTTAAGATATACACACACACTTGCTGGGCCTGCCCTTCTGCAGACACAGGTATAAGACATCCAGACTGACATCAGGTTGCAGAAGTGTGGGAGCCACAAAATCCATGATACCAGAATTACAACAGTACTTCTTTCTGTAGAAGCACAGGCCCCTGAGGGGCGTGCACCTATTCAGCTACAGGTGTAAGACACACACACCAACTTCTGGCTCCAGAAGGTGTCACTATGCAGGCAGACACACCGTTGGAATGTGGGTATCATGGTTTCAGCAGTGTATCTAGAAATTGAACAAGGTAGGGATAGCAGGTTTTCAGATGCAAATATTGAGCAGTGCATCTTCTTCAAGGATATCTCTTTCATCAGGCCACACTTATGGAACTCTAGCCACCAGACACTAGGACCACATGGAAACTTTTTGCAAGCAGTCCACTAGGGGTCACCCATGATGTTGTCCTATGTCAGCACTTCCCATATAAACATGGGTGGCCCCTTCCCTCCTCAGTTCTTTTCCTGCTGTTGACCATACTCGCTGGAACCTTCAGGGAGATGCCGCTGCTACAGATGATGGCTACTCAGTGTTTTCGAATACTTTTCTCCCTAGTTCACTGTCACTTTTCATAAGTGATAATTGTCATCGTGTACATGTTATCTAAAGAACCCGCTTAGCTCTTTAGATACTGCAAATGCGATGAAAAGATTTACTTGGGTGACTCGCACAACATCTGCATGTACTACCTTGCCACAGCCCATAATGTTAAGGCATGTGAGATCTGCCTCATGTTCAACACAGCTACCCAGCGATGCAGAAAGAATACCCTGGAAACCCACCTTTTGAAACAGCAGGTAGCCAGAATGGAGAAAGAGCTCCATGAAAAGAGCTCTACTGCATCACTGGCCCGTTCCACTCTGCTAAGTCCTGGGACAAAACCTCTGGGCAACATAAGAATAAAGCACTTGATTCTCAAAAGAGGTGGCAGGGAAGGTTAGGGTGAAAAAGAGCATTCAGAAAGTATAAGGAATCACAGAAGGAGCAGGAAAGAAAACTCTTATCAGTTAAAGCAAAAGGAAGCAGAGAAGGCAGTCAAAATAGCAAAGGCCCAAACTGGGGAAAAGATAGCCAGCTCAGTTAAGAAGGGGGATAAAACCTTTTATAGGTACATTAGTGAGCGAAGAAAGACCAAGGGAGGGATAGTGAGGCTTAATAAAGGGGGGAGGGCAGAGGGTGACAGTGAAAAGGCAGAGATACTGAATGAATACTTTTGTTCAGTATTCACGAAAGAAGAGGAGGAGGACATACCTAAACCATACAGTAGATGCAGTCTGAATGGGGGGTCGATACCAGTCCGTCCATTCACAGAAGAAAGGGTCCTAAAAGAACGCCTAAAACTCAAAGTGGACAAGGCAATGGGGCCAGATGGGATTCACTCCAGAATTCTGAAAGAACTATGGGGAGAACTGTGACACCACTGCCTACCCTTTTTAACAAATCATGGGAGGATGGTGTGGTACCTGAGGATTGGAGGAAGGTGGATGTGATTCCCCTTCACAAAAGTGGGAGCAAGGCAGAGACAGGAAACTACAGACCTGTTAGTTTGTCCTCAGTGGTAGGGAAAATGATGGAATCACTTCTGAAAGAAAGAAGGAATTGCTGAGTACCTAGAGGCCAGCGGGGCACAGGACCCAAGGCAGCATGGATTCACAGCGGGAAGGTCATGTCAGACATATGGAACAGATTTCTTTGACTGAGTGACCAAAGTAGTAGACCAGGGAGGGACTGTGGACATAGCCTACCTAGACTTTAGCAAGGCATTTGACACAGTACCACACAAAAGATTAATAAACAAGTTAGCCAGGCTGGGAGTGGGTCCCAAGGTGGTAGTCTGGGTACAGAAATGGGTGGACAACAGGACGCAGAGGGTAATAGTAAACAGAGTTCACTCCAAAGAAAGGAGGGTTACTAGTGGCGTACCTCAGGGTTCAGTATTGGGGCTGGTCCTCTTTAATGTCTTTATAAGTGATATAGCAGAGGGACTGGAAGGAAAAGTATGCCTCTTTGCAGATGACACAAAGATCTAACATACTAGATGCCAGCAGAGTAAACCTATTGGTCTATCAAGTCTGCTTCTGCTTCAGCACCCTGATTGGGTACCGTAGCCCTCTATCTGTCTGTCTCCTTCCAGGGTTGATACATGAGGGGGGTGGAAAGGATAAGAAGGGACTTGGCAAGGTTGGATGAATGGTCAAAAGTATGGCAGCTTAAATTAAGTGCAAAGAAGTGCAAAGTAATGCATTGGGAAAGAAAAACCCAGTGGAAGAGTACACAAATGGGGGGCGGGGGTTACTAACAACAACAAAAATGGAAAGAGACCTGGGGGTAGTCATATCAGACTACCTAAAGGTAGGCAGGCAATGTGAGAAGGCAGTAAGGAGGGCTGGGGGATACTGAGATGCATACAGAGAGGCATCACCCATAGAAAACAGGAAGTTGTCACCCCTCTGTACAGACAGTGGTGAGACCCCATCTGGAGTACTGCATGCAGTTCTAGAGACCCCATCTCCACAAGGATATAGACAGGATGGAGGCAGTCCAGAGGAGGGCAACTAAAATGGTGCAGGGTCTGCACCAGAAACCATATGAAGAGAGACTAAAGAAGCTTAATATGTATACCTTGAGGAAAGGAGGAGCAGGAGCATGATAGAAACTTTCAAGTACCTCAAGGGAATCAACAAAGTTCAAGAGGGTAGCATCTTTCAGAAAAGAGATGTGCAAAAACAAGGGGACAGTTTGAAGATAGAGGAGGGATGGCTCAGGGGCAACGTGAGGAAATACTTTTTCACAGAGAGGGTGATGGACACATGGAATGGCCTTCCTGAGGAGGTCGTGGAGTTAAAAACAGTGGGGGAATTTAAGAATGCATGAGACAGACATAAGGCAATTACAGTGGGGGGTAGGAGAAAGTAGGCTGCTGGTTAACTAGAATCTGCAGCTTATCCAATAGGTATTGAAATGGGCAGACTGGGTGGGTCAAGCAGTCCTTATCTGCTGTCAAAGTTTGTGTTTCTGTGTTTCACTGGGAGGGGGGATAAACAAGTAGAAATCGTCCTCAGTACCTCTTGGTTACCCCTTCATACCTCTGCGACCGCCTCAGCGATGTCAACTGCTTTGGCGGTGATACCACCGCCTGCCCAGACCATTGGCTCCTCCAGGTTGGGACAGGCTATGAGCATCGCCAGGCCTATTATGGCTGGCAAGGGTCCGTCGACATTGGAGATGGCATCTCCCCCATCGACATCACAGGGCATGCCTGCAGTCCAAACAAGCACTGGCTTGCAAGCAGTGTTTTTGTTCTTCACGTACCTGCTAAAGAGCCTGCTACCTTCTCCTCCTGCCACAGGAGCATTGTCGATGAGGCATCATCAGCAAGCCCCAGCATTGACGACTGGTTTTGTTGACGCGCCAGTTGCCATACAGGGCATTGATTACCTCTTCTGTTCCCTCCTAGAGGCCTACAGAAATCATCGATGAGGATCAGGAATACAACCCTGACCTCATAATGCAAGAGGAAGATGAGGAAGAATATGTGGAGAGCTCTTATTAGAGGTCTAGCTCCACCATTTCCACAGAGAGGGGGGACTCCATTGTGTACACCCCAAGGTCCCTCCCTGAAGAGCTTTCATTCATCTCCATGATGCAGCAACTCCAATCTGCCATGGGGTTTGAATCAGAGGAGAAAGACTTCACCAAAAGGAATTTGGTGGCATTTTTAGAGAAGTCTGACTCCCTGCCTATTATTATTCCTCCTCTATTGCCTGCCCTATAGGATGCCACCCTGGCTGCCTGGCACAGACCAAATATGATTCCTGCCATTCATAGGAAGGCAAATAAAATGTACCAGACCCCCTTAGGAAAGCCTTTTTTTGCAGGCCAACCTGAGGCTGACTCAGGTTGTGAGAAACACAGTCCATGATAGGTCTAAAGCACCTAAACATCTCAGTTCTCTCCCTTCTGACAAGGAGTCCAGGAGACTAGATGCTCTAGGAAAGAGGACCTTTGTTTCTGCTACCTTGGGCCAGAGGATTGCAAATTATCAGGCCCATATGGTAAAATACCAGAATACCCTCTGGAGGAAGGCCAGGGAAGTGGCCCAAGCCATACCAGAGGGTACTGCTAAGCAGAAGCTACTAAATGACCTCCAGACAGGGGCAAATGTACATAAATACTGTATCTGTTATGCTCTACTTATGACATTTCCAATGATTCTGCAAGAGCAGTAGCTTCTGGTGTCTGCTTGAGAAGATATTCTTGGTTGAGGGTGGCAGGGTTTGCCAGTGATGTGCAGCAATCCATCCTAAATGCCCCATTTAGAAGATACAGGCTGTTCGGAGCAAACATTCAGGATATCCTCTCAAACCCACAGACTTCAAGCAGGACTTTAAAATCAGTACACTCCCTCTACCTTACAGAACCAAGAAGAAGGCAGAGGGTGCCCTTTTGTCTGACCAGCAACAGACACTGCTCAGGAGCCTGACAAGACAGTGAAAGCAGAGGAGGATCAGTTTGCCTGCCCCATTACCCACCCCAGGTGCCCACTTAAAGCCCCTAGAGGTGGGAGTGTGGCTGCAGCCACAGAATTTGCATCTACATCATTCATTCCTAGACCCCCACCCACCAGTACTTTCGGAGATGATAGTAGGGGGTTGCCTCTCCCTCTACCTGGACCAGTCACATCAAATGCTTGGGTCCTGCAGATAATGGAACAAGGACATGCTCTAGAGCATTGGCAGTTACCTCCAGACCATCTACCAACCCTTTCGGGCCTATCCTCCAGAACACATATCGGTGCTTCTAGAGGAAGTACATGCCCTCATGCAGAAAAGGACCATACAGCCAGTTTCTTGGGAACAAAGGAACAGGGTGTTCTATTCTCACTACTTCCTAGTCTCAAAATGTACAGGGGATCTGAGGCCCATTCTGGACTTAAGAAATATGAACCTCTTTATTCGGTACAAGAAGTTCAGAATGGTCACTCTACAAGGCCTGTTACCACTACTGCAGTTAGAGGACTGGATCTGTTCCCTACATATGCAGGACGTTTACCTGCGTATCAAGATCTGTCTTCCTCATGGGAGGTACCTTTGGTTCTTTTTCCGAGGGGGCATTACCAATTCAGGGTATTTCCCTTTGGCTTATCATCTGCACCATGGATCTTTATTGGCAGTAGCGGCAGCAGCCCTCAGGAGAGCAGGACTGTATGTCTTCCCTTATCTAGATGACTGGCTGTTCAAGGCTCATTCCAAAGAGCAGCTTTACTGGACCCTAGCCTGCATCAGGCAGCTGTTTGATGTCCTAGGGATTACGGTCCATGTGCCACAATCAGTCCTCACCCCCTGTCAGCACTTGCAGTACATAGGGGCAGTCTTGCCCAATGTTTAGCGTTCTTACCCCAGGATAGAGCCTAATGCCTAATTGCACAGGCCCAGATGGTATACACCAGCAGGTGTGTCACAGTCAGGACATTGCTGAGACTGTTGGGCCTGATGACATCAGCCTTTGTACAGTACTGCTGGCCAGACTGCATGCAAGCATTCCCCCATGGACACTGAGTCCAGTGGGACTAATGCATAGATGACCTAGAGCAGAAGGTTTTAAGGCAAGGCAAATTTTACTTTTATGGCACCCAATCCCAGAGGCTCTGGACACCTAATAACCTCTCTTGTCTGAAAGGTGCTTCACTGGTGGCTGGAACCCAACCATCTGTTAAAGGGGTCCCTTTCCTGATCCCCTTCCCTCATCAGATCCTCACTACAGTTGCCTTGGCGATGGGCTGGGGGGCATATCTGGGGCATCATCAGACACAGGGAGCTGGATGAAAGTGGAGAGCACCGTACACATAAACATCCTGAAAATTAGGGCTGTTCGGTATGGTCTACAAGCCTTCCAAACCTGTCTATGCCCAAGACATCTGCTAGTACAGACAGACAACATCAGTATGGTGTACTACATAAACAAGCAAGGGGGATCTGACGTGGAGCCTTTGGAAATGAGGCTATGACTCAAAGAGTTGTAATTCCGATTTCCTAAATAAATAAAATCTCACTTCTACCCCTGTGCAGGGAAGTGATGAGGGTTTGGTATTGGGCTGTAGAACATGATCTAGAACTGTCAGCAAGTCATGTTCCAGGCATCCAAAATGTCAACAGGTCACAGTCCAGGATGCACGAGTGGGAAACACTGACCTCAGTAGCAGAAGATCTCTTTAGCAGATGGGGTTGTCCAGAGCTGGACCTTTTTGTGTCCCCACACAATGCAAAACTGCCACTTTTCTACTTGCTTGTTCCAGGACCTTGAGTTTTCTGGTGAGACGTGTTGTCCCTCTCTTAGAAGGGGAGAGTTCTTTACTCCTTTTCTCCCTTCTCTCTAATCTGGAGGATGTTAATCAAGCTCCAACTGGAAGGAACAACTGTGATACTCATTGCTTCCTTTTGGCCTTGTCCGATCTGGTTCCCCTTACTGCTGCAATTGGCAGTGGAACCACCACTGCCTTTGCCCCTGTCAAGGGCTTACTATCACAGGGACAGGGAACCCTGGTCCATCCGGACCTCAAGTCACTCCATCTCCATGCATGGCTCCTGAAGACATATCCATTGCTAGATCTGAGGTGTCTCAAAAGTTGGATGATGTTCTGTTGGCTGTCAGAAAACCTTCCACCAGAGCCACTTCCATGAAGTGGAAGCGGTTTGCTTCATGGGCTGCTTCTCATCAACTAGATCCAGCTGTAGACGTAACAGTGAGTGGTTTTTAACATTTACTTTTTGTGATCTATTTTTATTCATAGGGTACGTTTCATTAATTTTAGGGACTAAGGGAGTGGCGGAGGACAGTTTGAGCTGCAGGTGAAAGTAAGGCAGAAGGAGAAACTGACATTCATATCAGATCTTTGTTACAGGAGTTCAGTAGCTGATTGTTTTTTTGCTGAGTGTTTTTTGAGCAGCGAGCGGATGCAGAGGAGGGGGCTGGTAAAAACACTCTGAAACAAGCCATTTGACCAGTCGGTGGGGAGAGATCTGAGGGCTCCACATTTTGAATTCTTTCCTGGGAGCTATAAATTCACTGAGACAGTTAACGACCGCAGCAGAGCACCTTCCAGTACAAGCTTGTTGGCTGGTGTAAGGGGAGGCTCTGCTTGCATAAACGGTGGGCTGTTCTGTTTTACATTTCTTCCAGCTATAGAAGTAATGGTGGGTGGTTTTTTAACATTTACTTTATGCGTTCTGTTTTTATTCACAGGGTACAAGTTTCATTCATTTTAGGGGACTGAGAGAGCAGTGAAGCAGGACAGACTGAGCTGCGGGTGAAAGGAAGACAGAAAGAGAAACTGACATTCTTATCAGATCTTTGTTACAGGAGTTTGGTAGCCGATTGTTTTTTGAGTAGTGAGTGGATGAAGAGCAGGACCCACCCTCCCTCCTCCATCCCAGCCACCCACTGCTGGGCTTGTCCACCTTTATAGGGATGCAGCCAGTCTGCAGTAGGCTACTTCCTTTTTGAGCACAAGTAAGGGCAGTAACACCTTAACATCACAGCAAAGTAGATGAATAATCTTGTGATTGGGGCCCTTAAATTGTGAAAACTTTTCATTCAAGAGAGAAATAAGTAAGACAGAAGCAACAAATAAATAAAAAAAAATACTAGTAGATTTCATGGGGTCTAGAAAAAGATTAGGTGTAGGGGTTAGGAGGTATATACTATATCAGGAGGTACTAAGGTTATTGGGAACAGTACTTGGCAGAAGAAGGGTACCCTTAGAGCAGTTAGTGTAGTGACAGTCAGCAAATACAGGGGAAGATGCTGAGAGTGGTGCAGTGCAGTGACTATGGGGCGGCAGTCTTCAGAAAAACCTTCTGGATACTGCGGTGTTGCCCCATCTGCAGGCATCTCTCTGAGCTGTGGGTGGAGATTGCCAGTTTCTGTTCCTGAGTTGGCTAGGATTCAGGGGGCCTGCTCCCCATCCCAGAGGCCACCAAATCCACACCCACTACCTCAAAGGTTGCCCAGCAGGTGGAGTGGTTGGACTAGAAGAGGAAGCAACTCCTTGTGGGGGACTCCATCATACAGGGAGTGGAGTTAGGAACAGGATGTGAGGGGGAGAGGGAGGTAAAGTGCTTACTAGGAGGCATAGCTCAGAGGGATGGAAAGCAAATCCATAGGATTGCTAGAGCAGTAGTGGAGGGGGAAGCTAGATGTCATTGTCCATCTGGGGACCAGTGACCTAGCTGGGAACAAGGCAATGATAGAAAGAGTGCAGGAGGAGTTCAGGGAATTGGGGAGAGGCCTGGGGAAGGTAGCAAACTCTGTGACCTTCTTGGAGGTGCTGCCTGTCCACAGCAAGGGGGGGGGGCTAGGGAACTCTGCACTAAGGACTTCGGTGCTTGGTTGGAGAGCTGGTGCAGAGATCAAGGTTTTGGCTTCATTGGGAACTGGGGACCCACCTGGGGGATGCAGACCTGTACGGAGGTGACGGCCTGCATCCTTCCGGGAACGGGACCATTGTCCTTAGTGAGTGGTTTAAATGCTTCATTTGCAAACATTTAAACTAGCCTAGCGGGTGGGGGAAGGAAGCAGGGTAATTCTAACTGCCCACCCCCACAGGAAATTGTAGTCAGCAGGAAGGAAAATAATGTCACAAAATCACCAGAAAGTACTGAACTCAGCAGAAGAGGAGAGGAGAAGAGAAGAGAGAAAATGGGAATGGGGTAGGTCAGGGGAGGGGTTTGCAGAACATGGAGGGCCATGTGTGCAAATACCCGCAACCTGGGGAACAAAATCCCTGATCTGGCAGCCATGATAGCAGAGGCTGACCTAGATAGTGTAGCTATTATAGAGACATGGTACAATGGGAACCATGAGTGGTATGCAGTAATACCAGGGTATACTTTGTTCAGGAGAGACAGGGAGGGCAAGAAGGGAGGAGGGGTGGCTGTTTACATCAAGGAGGGTGTAAAGGTGGCAGAGGCACAAGGGATGCAGGGGGAGGCAGAAACAGTGTGGGTCACCCTGGAGACAGGCAATGGCACAGCCATTCGTACAAGTGTAATCTACAGATCTCCTGCCCATAGGAAGGAATTGTACAGGGACCTATTGGAAGTCCTCCATATAATGGCAGCTAAAGGGGAGATGTTGCTGGTAGGTGACTTCAGTATGCCAGAAGTTGATTGGAGCATCCCAACGACGGCAGCAGCCAGGGGCAGAGACATTCTGGACTTCCTGCAAGGGGCTTGCCTCAAGCAGTTAGTGCTTAAGCCAACCTAAGAGAGAGCGCGCTCTTAGACCTGGTTCTAACCAACAGTGGCAGAATTTCAGATGTCAGGGTGGGTAAACACCTGGGTCCATTGACCATTATACGGTGTGGTTCAGTATCAGTACTGCAACACGGTCATGCCACATGAAGGCGAGGGTTCTGGACTTCAGGAGGGCAGACTTTACAAGGAAAGGGGTGTGTCTCAGGGAAGACCTCGCAGAAGGAGGGAAAAGGGGGGAGTCAAGGAACTATGGGCCCATCTACAATGAGCCATAGTGGAGGTGACAAACCCGTGCATCCAGCAAACAGACAAAGGCGTGAGGAAAAGAAAACCATTATGGTTCAAGCAGGAAGTGGCAGGGAATGTAAGGGCAGAAAAGTTGGCATTTAGGAAATACTGTATAAGGAAACACAAAGGGAAGAGGACAGGGCAGTGTATCTATAAAAGCTAAGGGAGGCAGGGAAAGTGGTTGGAGCGCCAAGGTGAAGACAGAGGAGAAATAGCAAAAGAAGTTAAGAAAGGGGGCACAACATTCTATAGGTACATTAGCAAAAGGAGGAAGACCAGGGAGAATAGTAAAGCTAAAGGGGGGAGAGTAGTGGGAGTGGAAAGAGACCAGGATAAAGCATTAATCCTGAACAAATATTTCTGTTCAGTTTTCACAGAGGAATGGGAAGGGGAGGGAGCACAGCTAAAAATCAGGATTGGAATGGAGGTGGACAATAGTCCTTTTACATGGGAGAGAGTACTAAAGGAACTCACAAAATTTAAGGTAGACAAGGCAATGGGGCCAGACGGGATACACCCTAGAATATTAAAGGAATTAAGGGTGGTACTAACTGCATCATAGGCATCCCTGTTGTTCAACAAGTCACTGGATATGGGAGTGGTTCCAGAGGACTAGAGAAGGCCCAGTGTAGTTCCTCTCCATAAAGGTAGGAGCAGGGAGGAGGCTGGAAACTATAGATCTGTCATGACCTCAGTGGTGGGGAAAATTATGAAATCACTGCTAAAAGAAATGATAGCGGAGAACCTTGAATCCAGCAGAGCACAGGATCTGAGACAGTACGGATACACATCAGGAAAGTCATGTCAAACAAATCTGATAGATTTCTTTGACTGGGTGACCAGGGAGGAGGATCGGGGGGAGCTGTGGATGTGGCCTACCTTGACTTTAGCAAGGCGTTTGATGCTATTCCACACAGGAGGCTTGTGAACAAGCTGGGCAGCGTGGGAATGGGTCACAAGGTGGTGAACTGGGTTGGAAGGTGGTTGACTGATAGAACACAGAGGGTGGTGGTAAACTAATCTAAATCAGAGGTAGGGATTCTGACCGGTGGGGTGCCACAGGGATCAGCTCTGGGGACAGTACTCTTTAATATCTACATCAGTGACATTGCAGAGTGGCTGGAGAGGAAAGTATGCCTCTTTGCAGATGACACTAAGATCTGCAATCGGGTAGACAATCTGGGAGGGGTGGAGAAAATGAGGGACCTAGCTAAACTGGAGGAATGTTTCAGAGTGTGGAAGCTAAGATTCAGTGCCAAAAAGTACAAAATCATGCACTTGGGACGCAGGAACCCAGGGGAGGATTACATGATGTGGGGGAGTTATTAGTGGCCACTAAACAGGAAAGAGATCTAGGAGTGATCATAACTGATGACGTAAAGGCAGCTAAGCAGTGTGCCAAGGCAGTGGAGAGAGCCTGTGGGATGCTGGGGTGCATAGGGAGGGGCATCGCCAGCAGAAGAAAAGAGGTGGTGATGCCATTAGACAGGTCATTGGTGAGACCTCATTTGGAATACTGTGTCCAGTTCTGGAGGCCACATCTCAGAAAAGACATAGACAAGGTAGAGGCAGTTCAAAGAAGGGAAATCAAAATGGTGCAGGGCCTACACCAAAGGACATATGAGGAGAGATTGCTGGAACTTAGTATATATACACTGGAGGAGAGGAGAGAGAGAGGGGTGACATGCTAGAGACCTTCAAGTATCTAAAGGGAATAAATAAGATATAGGAGGGCAGCATCTTTTGGGAAAAAAGATGCTCTAGAACAAGAGGGCATGGCATGAGACTGGAAGGGATTAGACTAAGGGGCAACGTGAGAAAGTACTTCTTCATGGAAAGAGTGGTGGAGGCATGGAACAGCCTCCCAGCAGATGTGATGGGGGTAAAGACAGTGGGGGATTTTAAAACTGGGATAGACATAGGGGAACCCTAGCGGTTCAAAAAAAGAAGTGAAGCCAGAGATAAAGTAGGATATGCTGCACTTCTAGTAGGTAGGGTAACAGGGCAGGCTGGATGGCTCTCTCAGTCCTTATCTGCCATCATATTCTGTGTTTCTATGCTACATGCCTGGTAAATCAGGTTCTGGAGTATTTGCTGTCCTTGTCAGACACAGGATTGCAATACTCTTCTAGCAAAGTGCACTTGGCTGCCATTTTAGCTTTCCATGTGCCTACTGATGGTCGTACGGTTGCTCAGATGGAGCTGGCCCATACATTCTTGAGAGGCATTCTGCACTTGAAGCCTCCTATATGCAACCAGTTCCGCTTGGGACCTGAAGTTTGAGCTGGCAAAGCTTACTTTGACTTCTTTTGAGTTGGCCACGACTTGTGGCCTATGCTTCCTTTCTTGAAAAGTGTTATTTTTAGTTGCCATTACTTCTACTTGAAGATTTCAGAGCTTTAGGCTCTAATATTTAATTTTTCACAAAGACAGGGTGTCTTTACATACCAGTCCTAAGTTTCTTCCTAAGGTGGTGTCTGAGTTTACTTTAAATCAGTCTGTCCACCATCCAGATTATTTTTATGAGTATGCCAATCCAGGGGAAGCATGGCTCCATACTTTAGATGTACACAGAATATTCTGGTACTGTATACACCGCACAGAGGACTGCAGGAAGTCCTCACAGCTCATTGTTTCCTTTGGCTCAGGAACGAGGACACACCTGTTTCTAAGCAGTGTCTATGTAGATAGTTGGCCAACTGTATTGTTTTGGAACTTCCTGGTGTTGTTCATGGTCATTCCACCAGGGACATGGCTACTTCTGTTGCCTGTTTCAGGAAGGTGTCAGCTGCAGAGATTTGTGCAGCTGCCACCTGGAGTACTGGCCACACCTTTACTAAACACAACAGTCTGGACATTGCCTTTCGAAAAAGGGCAGGTTTTGGCCTAGCTGTACTTCAGGGCCTCCTTTGTAGGCCTGTAGGCTCCATACATCCAGACTGTTTTATTGCTGGTACTGCTTTGCACTCATTCCATAGGTGTGGCCTAATGAAAGAGATATCCTCAAAGAAGACAAAGCAGTTATGCACTTAATTATAATCTTTGAGAGAATCTCTTTCATCAGGCTATGCCATCCCACCCACCCACTCTCCCTCTAAAACATAGAGCTCTATAACTCCTGTTTCCTTCTCCAGGATGGTCTACCTGCTGTTTCCAGCCTTGCCTGGTAGGTGGACCTACCAGACAGGAACTTCTCAGAGGTCCTTCCTCTAGGGAACAAGGAGAGCTTTCTTCTGGTTCCCTAGAGGGAAGGCCTCTGAGCATGATCTCCAGCAGGAAACTGAGAAGGGAATGGGCTGCCGACATTTATATGGGAAGTGTCGATGTAGGATGTCATCATGGGCAGTCCCTAGCGAACTGCTTCCAAACAGTTTCCATGTGGTTCTAGTGCCTGGCCGCTATAGTTCCATAGGTGTAGCCTGATGAAAGAGATTCTTTTAGAGATCTACTATTATGGTAAGTACATAAATGTTTTTTCTGTCTGCAGAAGCGCAGGCCGCTGAGGGGCCTGCACCTCTTCAGCCACAGGCGTAAGACATTCATACCGACTTGTGCCTGCAGAAGCACCAGCACCTGTGGGGCCTGCTGCTATGCAAATGGAAGTACTGTTGCAATGTGGGTATCATGGTTTCAGCAGTGGATCTAGAACTTGTTCAAGATGGCAGTAGGTTTTCAGTTACGTAGCTGCATATAAAGACCATGCAATAGCAGATCATGCTATCTAGCAAGGCACCTTATACAGTGTGCATGAGTACATCTCTCTGCAGAGGCACAGGTGCTGTGGGGCCTTCTGTCTGCAGAATGTGCTGTACAACACACACACACACACACACACACACACACACACACACAGATGTAGATGCATAAGCACATGCCCCTGTAGGGCCTGTACTTATGCAGCCATAGATAGAAATCCATGAAGGTAACAAATTGGTACTACTGCATTTGTGTCGTCTAGAAAAAGTTGTATGTTGTTTGTCTTACCCAATGGCTGTCTGCGATTGGTTGTGTGGGCCTCTCCTTTTGCTGTGTGGGGGGTGGAGAGTTAGGGTTGGAAACCCTAATGCACATTTCCTTGCTTTTGTTGCTTTAAGTTGAATTCTAACTGGTGCAATAAAGCAGTTTTTTGCATTGAATTTCCTTCCTTTTAGGTAGTGGAACCGTATTCTCATTTATGCAGGTCCCTTTGGGACCTTAATTAACATATCTAGCTGGCTGTGGCAGTGCAGTGTCCTCTGGGCCACCACCCTCTCTGACTCTTCATTTTACCGACCTTTACAATCAGACCCCACACCCTCATTTAAGAGAGAGCCTTATACCAGGCTATGCATGACAGAATTATCACTCAGAGTACCCAAGAGATAATGCAAGTTGCCCATCCAGTCTGTGCCACTGTGTACGTTCTGCCCAAGGTTCACAAGAGTCTGCAGTGTCCTCCAGGTAGGCCCACTGTCTCGGGCATAGGGTCTCTAACAGAAACATTATTGCAATATGTGGATTTCCACGTCTGTGACTTGGTGTCGAGCTTACCCTTGCATCTTAGGGACACTACCGAGGTGTTGGGCCTTCTGGAGAATATGAAGCTCAAAACAGATTGTATTCTGGTGTCACTTGACATTGAGTCATTCTATACCGATATCCCCCATAAAGGAGGCCTTGAGGCATTACGTACATGGTTGCAGGAATACACTAAGCTGGAAAGTGGGCAAACTGACTTTTTTGTCAAATTAGCAGAATATGTGCTGAAATGCAATGTGTTTTATTTTCAAGGGGAATATTATCACCAGATAAAGGGTACAGCCATGGGGCCACATTTGTCCCTAATTATGCCAACCTTTATCTGTGACGGTGGGAAAAGAATGTCATTTATGATAATAAGAACCCCTTTCTTCCACAGCATTGACCTCTGGAGGCACTATATCGACAATGTCCTGATGGTGTGGAGCGGCTCGACGGAGGAGTTGAATTAATTTATTGATTATCTGCACAGGTCTAATTCCATTTTGAGATTTTCTGTACAACAGGACCTCAAAGAGATTACTTTTCTGGATCTTAAAATTCTTAAGAACCTTGATGGGACAATTTCCACAGATTTGTTCAGAAGACCTACTGATTGAAATATGCTTTTATTGGCTTCCAGCTGTCACCTGCGCCACACCATCAGGAACATCCCCTCTCACAGTTCCTGTGGTTAAAAAGGAATTGCTCCGTTGGCTTTGACTTTGAAGTTAGGCTCTCTGAGATGACACAGCGGTTCCAAGATTGGGGGTATAGCCAGCTGGATATCACTAGGGAAAGAAAACATGCCATAGAGAAACCACACTCCTTAAGTACAAGAATAAACCACCTGCTGATTTTGATCGTATTAATTTCATCACTACATTTGGTACCAACACAAATAGGGTCCAGTCTATTATTCACAAACACATGCCTATACTCTCTACAGACATGGTACTGAAAGACACAGTGGCTACCCTTCCACGTACTCTGGACCAGCGGGGTAAAAATCTATCTTTTTTTGTCCACTCCCTGCAACCTGTAGAGGTAAAATCACAGACCTGGCTCCCCCCACCCCCTAAAGGACGCTTTACTTGTGGATGATGTAAGTTTTGCGAGGTCACAAGCAAAACAAAACTGCTTACCTCTGCAAATACCAATTGTGTCTTTGCTATCAGGGAATTTATTAATTGCTCCACAAGATCTGTAATGTATTTGGCCACAAGCTCTTGTAAATCTTTTTATGTTGGCAAAACCTCACGCACCTTAAAACAAAGAATTTGTGAACATCTTTGTGACATACATCGCAAGGATTTTACCAATGCACTGGCAAAGCATGTAGGCACATCACCAGGCGCACATTGCTTTACATTTACAGGCACAGAGAAAGTAGTGCTTGGTATCAGAGGACGAGATCTGGAAAATAAGTTGCTGTGCAAAGAAGCATATTGGATTTTCCAACGTGGAGCCCTTTTTCCCCCCCTGGTCTGAATGACCAATTTGATATTTCTCCATACTTAAAACGTTCTAGGAAGGGACACAAAAAATAGAAAATAATGTTACTCAACCGTATTGTCTGTTGTTTCGAGTAGTCCCTGTATATATTTAAAATAATATTTGATTTCAAATGTTGATCCAGTGCTTTTAACCAGATAGTGCAGCTTGTCTCAGAAAAGAGAAGGAAGAAAAAATGTTCCTTCTTCCATTTTGTTCCCTCATTTTATTACTACCGTTATGTCATAGGTACTCATTATTGTACTTGGGTGCACAGGATTTGCACTCCAGTTACATTATATAAACTGCATAATATTGCATGTACTGATATACACTTTAAAATTACTTTTGTTGTATCCTATGACATAGGCATTCACTAATAATCATGTGAGTATATAATTTATCATGTATATTATAACATTATGATTATTAATCTGTAAAAAGTTATATTGTGTTCATTCTTACTTGGACATGATATGAATTATGATTTTTGATTCATAATTATTATTTTATTAATTCCCTTGCTAGCGATGCCTCCCTTACCAGAATTAGCAGCGTCTATGGTGCCTTTGTACTATGTGGTATTTTTATAATAAGCCAGTTTAAAATGGATTATAGACTTAGAATATAAAATATCTAAAGCATATTGGCAATTGATTACCTTTAAGCACCTATCTTGCTTTTGTACCTCTATTATTTTGTTAACATAAACATGGTTCACATTTTATTTTGCACGGTCACTTTAACACCATTTTGTATTTAATTGCATTGCTAGAGGTGCAAGGCCGTCCCTGAGGAAGTGCGCATGCTCAAAACTGGTTGGGCCTTGTAGGAGAGAGGTAGCACCTATGTGGTACTGATTGTTCTGGTTTTCATATTGCTGGATTGTTAGCAATAAACGTTTAAACCTTGGAACTGTTATAGTGGATGGTGCCCTTATTTTGTGTGTTTGCAGTGGTGGAACTATTCATAGTACATTAGCAAGTGGAGCCTGCTTCCCTGTCCCCCTGCCCTTCCATGCCAGGTGAGGAGTCCATCTATCTACAGAAGCACAGGGACTGCTGGCCTTGCACGTCTGTGTGACTATAGATGCAGATGGAAGGCTCTGTGCCAGATGAAGAGTCCTTCTGGCTGTGGAAGGTGCCCTGTGCTTCTGTGCGGCTACAGATGCAGATGTGTAGGGCCAAAATTTGGAGCCCAGCAGGATGCAAAAGTGAAAAGAAAATGTCAGCATTCAGTCACAACTTGGTCATTTTACCATATTTTTACACCAGATTTTCAACATAGCCTTCTTATGACCCCACCTCATTTACCTGTTATATGAAAATGTTCAAATCTCTGCCAATGTCACATTTTGGCCAGGATTTGAAAAATTACAGCTGTCACTTTCATGAAGTAGTGTGAAAAAAAAGAAGTGTTGAAATTTGTGGTCAAAATATTGAAAATCACCAAACTTATTAGCGAGCCAAGAAAAATTATGAAATATGCTCATAACTTTCTTGTTTTTTAATATTTTGACCCCAAGTTTTCAACATAGCCCTGTTATTGCCCCACCTCATAAACCCAGTATGAGAAAATTCTCAATTTTCATCAGAAACATCATTTTGCCCCACAAGTGCCAAAACACATTTCAGCCAGGAGTTGAAAAATAACAGCAGTCACGTTCATGAGGTGGTATGAAAAAATTACTTTGTTGAAAATTTGGGGTCAAAATATTGAAAAATACCAATGTTATGAGTGTGCATTTAAAAATGTCAATGTATGCTCATAAACTTGTTGTCTTTTTAATATTCTTACTTCAGATTTTCAATATAGCCTCCTTATGCTCCCACCTCATGAACAAGAAGAACAAGGGCAGAGAACATTTTCAAATCCCTTGCAAAAGGTGACTTTGTGCAGTGGCTGTGAAGTCACCTTTCAGGATGTATTTGCATAATTTCCCTGCCCTTGTTCATGAGGCGGAGTCCCAAAACAGTCATGTTGAAAATGTGGTATAAAAATGTTCAAAAGTGACAAAGTTGTGAAAGAAGGTTCAACCCCCATTGAAATAAATTAAACCACACATACCTTATGTTCTCACATTGCCGTTGCTGGTTCTAGCAGCAAGACGTGTTTTCCATCATAGAGTGGGTCTGTGTTGAGGGACATGTTCAGGTGAGTGGCTCACTGCTCTAATTGAATCTCTATCTATCTGTCTATCTATCTATCTATCTATCTATCTATCTATCTATCTATCTAATCTATTTTTATATTTTTCTTAAATGGACTGGGGTGTCCACTCCTATTACCACTTCTTTCACCTCCTCCCATAAAGGTCAACTGGCATCCCTTCCTAATGTTGTTATTTTTTTTGTTTGTTTGTTTTTTTAGGTATTAAGAGGACCAGGGTTCCCACTACTGTACTGCTTCGCTTACCCCTTTCCTTTTATTATTATATATACATCGTTCCACCAGGGGTGCCCACCCCCTAGTGCCACCAAAGATGATCCAAACACAGGGGTGACCAGTCCAATCCCCAGTTTTGGCTGTGGCCCCCTATAATAAAGAAAACTGTTCCTCCTTGCACTTTTTTTGTTTTGTTTTTCTCTAACCTGAAAAAAAGAAAATGGTCCAACCTGGAAAAAGAAAATGGTCCATCAGTGATCTGCCTCTGCACTCCCTCCCACCCCACCCTACCCCCTCTCAGCAACCACCACCCTACACCCCTCACTCACCTGAATAGAAGACATGTCTTGCTGCTGGAACCAGTGACTGAGATATGAGAAAATAAGGTAAGTGCATATGAATAAAAGTTCAAACGCCATTAAAATACATTAAACCACACTTACTTTAGTTTCTCATATCACAGTTACTGGTTCCAGCAGCAAGTCATGTCTTCAGACAGAGAGTGGATGCACGGTGTTTGACGTGCTGAGGTGAGTGAGGGTGTATGGAGTGGTAGGTGCCAAGTAGGGGTCAGGGAGGGAAGGGTGGGGTGTGTGGGGGGGGTCATATCACTGATGGACTATTTCTCTTTTTTTAGGTTAGAAAAAAGATCAGTGAGGGATAGTACATTAGCAATTTTTTTTTGCAATGAATATATATGTATGTATGTACATACGTATTACATTGTTTGGACTTTTTCCCATTTAGTAAACCATCAGTATTTCCCCATATCCGATGGTAATTAACACTACTTATGAAACTACACAGCAGATTACAAAATAGTGAACAACCTATTCATTAGCTATTACAATTGTGGACACAATATATACACATTATTACAGCACTGCTAACACCTGTAACAACCACCCGGATAGGACATGTAACAACAACCTAGTATCTGCCTACATTGCAGCCCTGAACGCCTTCCCAACTACTGTACAACCCTTGCAAAAAAAAAGAAACCACTCCTTGAATCGCTGCCAACCACTTTTGCTGCTGCCTCCACATCGCTTTTCAAACTTAACAACCACACATGGAGTTAAACTTGGAAAAAATAAGTCTCCCAGGGCAACAAAATCAGCATGCCTCCCCCCAAATCACAACCAGCCACTTTTACTGCTGCCTCCATATCACTTGTCGAACTAACAGTCACACATGGAAATCAAAGAATCAAAGTTAAAATGTGTTAAACAAACAACAACAAAAAAGTGTTCCGAATCACATACCAAACACCGAAGCTGCTCATTTCCATGCTGTTGTCATTGAAAAAACTAAAGGGAAAAATGCTGAAACCACATTTTCTTTTATAGGAAATACACTATGGAAACCTGAAAGGGCCAAAACTATGCAGCCCAAACCAGAATGTGTTTTCTTATAGCAGAACAGACCAACTTTTTCTTAAAGCCAAACCCAATACACATATTTTTCTTAAAGCAAAACAGACCAACCTAATGTAATATATAAAATCAGATAGCTAAGTTCTCTTTGGGCTTGTGGCTTTATGGCTTGTTTGACCCTTCAATGATAATATTTTCTCATATTTGAACATACATATCAGATATGTTTAATAATATATATATTATATGTATAAATATGGGATATACAATGGTGAACTGTTAGATACATGATTTATCTACACAAGTGCTGTTTGACCTTGGGTAACCTCACGAGTGCCATAAGCCATGAGTGAGGTGTCCAAGGTCAAACAGCACAAGTGTAGATAAATCATTTATCTGACAGCTCACCATTGTATATTTCATTTATGCAATAGGGATGCTTTCTGTCAGTGCAGGAACATTTGGTTTTGACTGTTTATCTTTATTTTAAAGGATAATTTCTGGGAGTTTTTGGTTAACTTTCCTAGAGTGTGTCCGCCTAGCATAGTGGTTGCTATTAAATGAAACACCACTCATTTTGTAGAAACTTCTTGCTGAACAAATGTCATGCTCACAGTACTATGCTACCTTTTTCATTTTAAAGTTATTCATATTTGTTTGTCAAAAAAGAGAAAAGAAAATTTAATTTTATGCTGTTTTTTGCTAATTATAAAAAAAATAAAAGGTCTCTATAAATGAAACACCACTGATTTTGTACATATTTTTGTGCTGAACATTTTTCGTGCTCACAGTACCATGCTATTATTTTTTGTTTTTAAAGTTATTCACATTTGTTTGTCAAAAAAGTGAACAAAAAATTAAATTTTCTTCTGCTTTTTTGCTAATTGTAAAAAATCTATAAGGTATCTATACATGAAACACCACTCATTTTGTACATAATTTTGTGCTGAACAATTTTCATGCTCACAGTACCATGTTGTCTTTTTTTGTTTTAAAGTTATTCCCATTTGAATATGATTAGTACTGCTTCTGAGGCCGAACATTCTAAATGAATTCTAAAGAGATTTGTGACATAGCAACTGTGTGTATAAATGGCCACTGTATGTATAAATTTATATAATAACTGGCGATCCCTGTTATCAACCCGTTTTTGAGAACTGTAAAAAGTCGTATCAACCCGCAGGTTGATACAAAAAAAGTCGTATCAACGTTGACTTTTACAGTCTCGCACCAAGAAGCATGCAGCACTCGCATTCCAAAGTAAACAGTTTCAAACTCAGCAAAACCAACACGGAGACCCCCTGCCAAAACGCTCCCACTTCCTTACTAGTAGGCACACCTCCGCGCTACCACGTTATGTGATGTCAGTCTTTGAATAGCTTGGGGGCATGCCTATTAGTAAGGAAGTATGAGAGTTTTCGTCTCGCGTCTCCTCGTAGTGGTAATACTTATATTGAATTTGTTTTGGTGCCAGTTATTATAAAAAATAAAGCATATGTAGGGTAGAAATGAGTTTTTCCACTCCTCGTGTGTAATTAAACCTCTTGAGCTTCTCGCTTCCTCGAGGTTTATATATTATCACACAACCTGGGTGTGAAAACTCCATATCAACTCCCTACATATGCATTATTCTCTATTTATACATACAGTGACTCAGATAAAAGCATTTATCACACTGAATATAGTCCATCCCTATTGTATATATATATATATATATATATATATATATATATATATATATATATGTATTTTACATTGATGGGGTTTCCCATAGGAGCCATTATTGTATTTCCCAGCATACCTCACTGGGTACCACACCAATTAATGCTGTGTACCTCCCCAGTTAAAGCTATATACAGTACCTCTGCATCAACACTTGTATACTGTGGCAAAAAACACCCATAGATCAACACTATGCCCACTAAAACAAACAACCTAATAACCAATGAAATCAATTCACACACCACCCAATTAACAATTCCTGCTCTCATTAACACATCCAGGACTCCCACAACCTGTGAAAAAGTCTACAGCATAAACCCTGTAACAAAGTCTCAAACAAATAACACAGCAGTAAACCTACCCACATAACAAGAAATCCCCCCCCTGCTTCTTACCAAACAGATATGTCCTTCAGATTCTATGCCTTCCATGATGCAGCAGGCAGTATCTCTACACAATGCCATGCTTCTAATGGCACCACCCAATTAGTGCCACTGACAGACCACTCCACTGGCTACTGCTCCTGGTAGCAATGCTGTTCCAGACTGCATACTCCAGGCATTGTCCAATGCCGCATATTCCTTTATGGGCTGCTTCAGACCACAACAGCCAGCTGCGTGTCACATGCAGCCAACAAATTAAAGGAGGACTGGCCCCAGACACCCCCCCCCAAATAGGGTAACCATACAGTACAGAAATGCACAAGTGGCAAAACAGTACCCATATCCAGAATGCCCCACACTACAGAAACACTACTAACCAAAACAGTGATGGCAGTCAGTAGAATGGCCCCTACCACAGAACATACATCGGTCCATACAAAGGTATGAAACTGCAATATGCCACTTTCCCTTCAGGCACATGGCTTTGTAGCTCTAATGAGCCCCCTTGATGGGTATGTATCCTTGTAAACTGCAGTTGCCTATGGTAGCCCAATCCATCATAAGTTATAAATTTATCCATTCAAGATAGCACTGAGTGCAGTACAAAATTTAAACAATGTACATGACTTTAAAATACTTAAATTATGAGTACATCATATGCACAGTACAAAGCAAAGATAATGCTATGAACAAGTAATACAATAACTGATAAGACAAAAAAATTTAGAAACACTCAAAACAATTTAGCATCACACATATTTAAAAGCTTGAGAGCATAACTAGGTTTCAAGGCAGATTTAAGAATGTCCAGGGAGTTAGCCTGATGCTTATTAGAAGGGCATTAGGGGCCCTAATCTCAAAAGCCCGGCCCCCCGCACTGTTTTAAGGTTGAGATTCGGGACAGCAGGCAGTTCAAGATCTGCAGAGCACAGAACTCTTGAGGAACAATATTCCACAAGTAAATCAGAAAGATATCTTGGGCCACAGTCATGAAAACCTTTGTACGTGACGAGAAGTGCCTCATAGTCAGTTGTGAATTTAATAGATAACCAATGAAGATCTCTGAGTACCGGAGTAATATATGATTATGGATACCAAACTTTAGAAGAAGCTTTGTTGCTTAGTTAAAGAGCAACCAATGCCTCCATGAGAACTTTGAATAACATAATATTTGAACACAAAGCAATTTATATCTCATGAGCTCTGTATTTCTTCTTGCCATTATTTATTACTGAGGTTTTATGCATACAAACAGGCTCTTTGTTCCTTGAGGGTTCATCCGCTCCTGTTGCTTATTCACAACTTGATGTCATAATACTCTGCATGTGACTTCACAGTTATTCTCATGGCAACCAACTGTGATATCACAACAAAGCATTATCATTTCAGGTAGGAAGTATGCTGAAGGGGCAGATGAACTCTGAGGGATAAAGATCCTGTTTTTGTGGGTAGTTTCTCAGTAATAAACATGAGGGAAGAGAAATCTATAGAAGGTAAATGACATGCATGCTTAATTGTTTCTAAGTATTATGATTTTCAAAAGTTTTCCCAGATGCGTCAGTAGCTCTTTAAGAATATATTGCAGTTTGTCAAGTTTACAATTCAGAAGACCCAATAACAGAACATTACATCAATCAGTTCTTGAAATATAGGCATTTACACATATACGTATACATATGGGCCCAGATATTCAAACTGCGCCAGGCTGTGGCGCAAGCCTGGGCGCAGCTCAAGTTGGCTGTGCAGGGGCATGGACTGGGTGATATTCAACAGAGCTGTGCCATGGCTCAGCATTGTTGAATATCGCACCCCTGGCCAGTGGCCTGAGTGGAGTAGGGGGATGCGCTAGCGCAAGTTCCATTGTGCTAGGCACAACAACCACGATATTCAAAAGTGTACATGCAAATGGGGCCATTTGCATGTCATTATGGCCCCATTTGCATGCAGGTGCACTGATCCCCGACGACTTGCGACTGGCGCCCTGCCAGGCAACAGACGTTGGGGACTGACGCCCCCTGCAGCACAGCAATGTGCCCCACAGCCCGATCATGGGCATTAGTGAAATAAAGAAAGATTCCTATATCCCTGGTGGTCCAGTGGACCGCTGTCTGCCCGATCGCGGGATTAAGTAAAAAGATAAAATAACTTATATCCCTGGTGGTCCAGTGGACCGCTGTCTCCCCGATTGTGGGATTCAGTAAATGAAAAAGATTCCTACATCCCTGGTGGTCCAGTGGACCGCTGTCTGCCTGATCGCGGGATTAAGTAAAAAGATAAAATAACCTATATCCCTGGTGGTCCAGTGGACCGCTGTCTGCCCGATCGCGGGCTTAAGTAAAACATTGCTGATTTCCATATCCCTGTTGGTCCAGTGGACCCCCCCTCCACCCGCCCACTGATCCTCGATTCCCCCGCCCCCCCATCAGTGGCGGGCGGCAGCACCCCACCCGTCTATCCACACTTTTTAAATAACTGTAAATAGCTAAACATTTACATTTCTTAGAACTTATTATTTCTCGTGTTCTTTGCTGTCTCTGCAGTTGTAGATATTAAACTGCATATTCTCTGACATTGTGCCTACTTGAATATATGATAGCATGTTAACCCAATTCCTACAGTTCTTTGTTTTTTTTTTAGAGTGGGTACATGGGGTTTTTATTAAGAAGACTACTGAAGAGACATGTTTGGAATACGGGAGTTTTCAGGACTTTTTAATTTTTGCCCATGCTGAATTGAAGGTGAGTTTCGCGATCGAGATGGTGGCACACGTGTTACTAATTTATTATTGGTTAGCTGATGTCGAATTGATGTTTTTATTGGGGGGGGTTGGGGTTTGTTCAGCAATATTTCTTGATTTTGAGACCACTGAGCTGCTCGTTTTGGCAGGATGCAGTATTTACATGTGTTGCTGTAGTCTGGTGATGGGGAGGTTGGATTTGAACTGTTGCAGTCTGCATTTTTTGGGTGGAAGGTCAGGGTTTGTTTCTGTGGGTGGGTTGTAATTTGGTGTGGGGGGTGTTTTATTGGCATAACATTTCTGCATTGCTGTACATTTGTTTCTTTTTTTTTTAGCATGCGTCCTTACCAGGCTGCGTGCTGTTGCGATCTCCTGCTGGATTCTGGCAGAGCTGTTTGTGTCAGACCTTGAGACCTGTGGTATAGATGGTGCATTTGCAGAAATCTTCTTTGTGGGGGTGGGTGATAGTATTACCTACAGGTTTATTGTGTGCTGGGCTTGTGGCATGTCTTGATCCGAGGAGGAATGGGCACTCTCTTTACTCTTTTTATTTGGAATGGCTTCTTCTTCAGGAGTGGTTATGTTTATTGAACATTGAATTTGTCTTTTGTTTAGTTCATTCTCTGCTCAACTGGAGGTTTCTGGCTGCTCTTCATTTGAACTTAAGGTACACAGGATATTGCTCCACTGCTTTCTGTCTGTTAGAGATGACTGCCTGTAACTATGAATGGATGTTTCCAACTTGTGGCCTGTAATGATCATTATTTGTCAGTCGGCAGGCGGTGGGGTGGCAGGCGGGTGGGGTGCTGCCATCCGCTGCTGACTGGGGGGGGGGCGGGGTGGTGGGGATCAGTGGGCAGGTGGGGAGGGGTGTCCTCTGGACCACCAGGGATATGGGAATCAGTAATGTTTTACTTAAGCCCGCGATCGGTCAGACATTGGTCCACTGGACCAACAGGGATACAGGAGTCTTTTATTTTTACTTAAGCCCACGATGGGGCAGACAGCGGTCCACTGGACCACCAGGGATATAGGAATATTTTTCTTTTACTGAATCCCGCGATCGGGCAGACAGCGGTCCACTGGACCACCAGGGATATCAGATTCTATTTTTACACACCAATACCCATGATTGGGCATGGGGGGGTGCCACCACAGAGGTGTAGCCAGAGCTCAGGTGGCCACCCACAGGTGGCAGCTGCCGTGTTGTGCCCTGCACTACGGCAGCTCACCTGTGGGTGGCCGGCTGTTGCTCGTCTTTTTTTTTTGCTCAACTTTGTGCGGCGCAGATAGGGGTTGTGCATACATGGCTCAGCACATCCCGGGCTGAATATCGGGCTGTGCAGAGTTTGCATGGGCACGCCCCCCCCCCCCACCTGCACCTGCATACATTACTGATGCGCTCCAGCGCATCGGGATTTGTGCCAGGCGCAATTCCTATTTGAATATCGCGCCGGGCGCATCAGTGGGTTGCGCGTGGTGCAACACTGTTGTGCCTTGCGCAACCCTTTTGAATATCTGGGCCCATATAATATATATAGTATGCATTGGGATTCCCCCAGTAGGAGCCATTATCATGTTTTCCCTGTATGCCTCACCAATTAAAGCTGTTTATCTCTGAATTAAGGCAGTACAGTTCCCAGTTAGAGCTGTATACGTTGTGATAAAATGCAGATACAAAAAAGTAAACACAGGACAATACATCAATAAACCACCAATGGAACAATTGTCAACCAATTAAATCCTAATTAACAAATCTAATGACCAACTAACGCATCAGCTAACAAACCTAGCAAACCAACTATAAAATTCCCTTGCCAAATAACACACATTGGCTAAAAATGATCTTAACACAGTTTCACACAAACACAGTATCTTAATAAAACTCCCAATCATGAAAAAACAAACTGCTAAAGCACTACACACACCAGAACTCCCCTCCTTTCTCTCACCAAACAGCCATGTCCCTTGACGCTTGACCCTCCAGCCCTCTCCTCAGTTGGCAGGACCTGCATGCTCCTGTCAACAATTCTTTCAATTCTACAGCTACCTCCTCAGATTGCAAGCCCTCCATGCTGTTGCTGCCATGTCCGTCGATGCCACCCCATGTTAATCCCAGGTATTCTGACTGCAGAATATGGCACTTCCTGATAACAGATGCCACTCTAAACCACAGAATCCAGGAAGTATAGATGACACACATCATTCCTGAGTGAAAACGCTGCTCTAGATCGTACAACACAGCCACACACCCCAGTGCCAGCAACAAATTAAAGAACACACAGCTACAGGCACGCTGCCTTATATAAAGGGACCCTACACTACATAAGCAGACTAGGGACAAAGAAGGGCCACTCCAAAAAACGTCACTGCACTACGGAACACTGCGGGACAAAACAGCAACAAAATGCACACCCAGAAACAATCTTGACCAAGAGTTAATGATCCTTGCAATCTAAAGGTAAAACACATCTACCCTTATATAAAAAAAATTATTGATAAGTCTGGCATTCATTCATTCATTCTCTCTCTCTCTCTCCATGTATTTGTATGGATATATAGATATATCCATGCAACATGCATGGACCCAAAAGCCACAGTATAAATCCTATTTATCTGAGCTACAGTTGAATAAATGAAATTTGTACAGTACATATAATAAACTCAACAACAGAATTTGCACATACTGTAAAAAAATATATATTTTCTATTTTTAAAAATGGCCAGTTCCATTTGGCCAACTCTTAAACTCTGTTTTCCCCCAAATTAAGGGTAAACCAGCATGTTCTATTAAAAACTGTGGCTCACAATGGAGGGTTTGCATGAAACGCCAGTGTAAAGTGGAGTTGTTTGTGCAATAAAGTAGTGAAAAAAAAGACTTTTCATGAAAAACTGATTTTCATGTGCTGGTTTAAAACTGCCAAATTTCTTTTTTTTTTTGCCAGTATTTTTTGTTGAAAATGGAAAATCATTGGCCCTAATACCGTATAGTAAACTCATCATCAGTTAGTCCTGCCCGCCTGCTGGTACTAGTTCTGCACCCACAGCATCTCAGACACTGTCTTGCAGATCACTTAAGAACTTAAAACTACCCCTGCCTGACAAGCTCCTGTATAATTTCATAACACAGAAATTGCCTCTACCTCTGTAGTTCATAAAGATTCTTTATTCTTCTTTCAAAAAAAGAAAGTACTATCTTTTTTTACACTACTCCCAGCCACTAGCCTGCAATCTAGCTTACTCTGTGTCACCGCTGTGTTGCAGCTGTGAATACTCTCCTCTTGCTCCTCACAGCTTCACCTTTCAGAGGGTTAGTCAGATTTTATTTATTCTTTAAAAATAAAATCCCAAACTGCAATTTTACAATGCTAGCATCCTAGGAAATGGAGTTGACCCTGGCTGTTCTCTGCTCCCGCAAGAATAAAGAACTCCACAAAACCTCTCCTTCTTGACAAGCTCCTTTATTCATATTGACTACTATACAGCTTCTCCATTCTCCTGTAACAAAAAATACTTTTTCTTTGACTGTTTCCAACCTCTCACTCTGTGTCATGCTCCGCTTTTACCGCTGTGCTTGGCTCTTGTGTTTGAGTGTCCTGTTTAAAAAGCCTGATCAAATTTTTTTAACTTGGCCTTCGCTCCACCAATCAGCAATGACACGGGCACTTCAAGAAGTGACTGCTGCATGGCCAGGATGCTGCATCCATAGAGACGGTCCTAGCAACCAGTGAAACCTGAAGTGCAGTGCCACTTTGTCACAAAATATTTATTTATTTATACCTTTGAGCCAGAGGCTCATTTACAGAGGTACTACATCATACATTACATGCTCTGTAAAAAATATAGGAGTAAATACATTATTTTGCTTTTTTAATTTTTTATAAAAACCTCAGGCACATTAATACATTTAGAACAGATTGAAACACTAGGTAAAGAGTACAAATTAAAGTAAAAGTCAAGTTAATACAATATACAGTGAGGTAGGTATAGATGAGTGTTAAGGGGAAGGGTGCGAAATGTATACAGTATACAATTTATACATTAAAGCACACACATGGGTTACAAATTGTTCAAGTTGCAGGAACAGTGTTAAGTCAGAACATGTTATACAAGCAGTTCTTTTGTCTTAGTGCAAGACAGTAAGGCTTCCAAGTGTTCCTAATAGAGGTGAGGAGGAAGGTGCAAGGCAGTGTAGTGTGTTAAGAGCCTATGGGAGGATAAGCCATGCATAGGGGGAGAGGCACGTGCATATTAACCTTTTTTATAAAAATTAAAAAAATTATCTTACACACAAGGTCCTTACATGTCGCATAAATAAAATATGCAATGGGAATCTTGTGGAATAATTGATTTATCTTCACTTGAGCAGTTTGACCTCAGGCACATCACCTGTGACTTACGCCATCCGTAAGGTTACCGAAGCTCAAACTGCTTTTGTAAAGATAAATCATTTATCCCAATAGTCTCCATGACAAATCCCTTTATGTAGTTTTTTTGCAATGAACACATATATATGTGTATATACAGTATACATATATATATATATATATATATATATATATATATATATATACATACATATATACATATAAAATATATATATATATGATGTGTTTATTTAGTAGCTGTGATATATCTAATGTGTTAACTTTGTATTTGCAATAGATTAAGCCATTTGTAATATACTGTATATGTTAGTTTGTATTTTACATATATAAATCACTTTTGTGCTTTTATCACCACATACAGGAATGCCCTTGAAAATAGGAGCATGAGTCCAAACATGCATGACTGTGTATAAAAATAAAATTTTACAGTGCAACTGGTTCAGGTTAGCCCAACCGACATGCAACATCTTGCAGTGTCAGTGGTTGTGGTGTGAGTTGAGCACAGGATATCTTGGTCAACAGTTCTGTTCTCAGACCACTGTACTGCACTCTCTCTCTCTGTTGGCTCAGCCAGTCGAGCAGCACAGCAGTAGAGCTGCTGCCTGCTGTGCAGTGGCCTGGGTTGGGAACAAGCTCAGGTCACTCTGGGGCTGGCCTGGGTTGGGAACAGGCTCAGGTCACTCTGGGGCTGGCCTGGGTTGGGAACAGGCTCAGGTCACTCTGGGGCTGGCCAGGGTTGGGAACAGGCTCAGATCACTCTGGGGCTAGCCAGGGATGGGAAGATTGAGCATCCTATAGAGACAGCTTGCTTCCCTCAGGGAGGGGGTACCTGCATCCAGCTGGTTGGCTGTCACCAGGAGGCATCTGGGTGGCAGTGCAGGGGGACCACATGGGTAGGGACCCCACATGCAAATGCCAAGGATGAGTCCACAGAGGCAGAGCATGCAGATTGTGTCATTGCCCATGAACATGGAAGAATAAGAGCTCCGAACTTGGCTGGATGACAGCCCAGTTGGTGCTCTGCAGGCCTGGCACCAACTACTAGACACCTCTGACCAGGTCCTGTGGGAAGGGCATTGGAGTAAGGTAAGACCCAGGGATGTCAGATGATGGGGCTGTGGGAGGTGCGAGGAATAGTCCAGATGGAGGAAGGTCATCAGAGACCATGGAGAGAAATAATGGGTTGAAAGAAAAAAAAGAATAAAGCTTTCTTAATGATTAAAACAAAGAAACATAGAAAACAACTGCAGAAAAAGACCCATTGTCCATAGAAACATAGAATTTAACGGCAGATAAGGACCGCTTGGCCCACCCAGTCTGCCCATTTTCCTACCTACTGGATAAGCTGCAGATCCTAGTTAACCAGCAGCCTACTTCTTCCTACCCCCACCCCCTAGAATTGCCTTATGACTGTCCCATGCATGCTTGAATTCCACCACTGATTTTGACTCCACAACCTCCTCCGGAAGGCCGTTCCATGCATCCACAACCCTCTCTGTGAAAAATACTTCCTTAAATTACCTCTGAGTCCTCCCATCTTCAAATTGTGCTCTCTTGTTCTTGCACACCTCTTTTTTTGAAAGATGCTACCCTCTTGGACTTTGTTGATTCCCTTGAGGTACTTGAACATTTCTATCATGTCCCCTCTCTCCCTCCTTTCCTCGAGGCTATACATATTAAGCTCCTTTTGTCTCTCTTCATATGTCTTCCGGTGCAGACCCTGCACCATTTTAGTTGCCCTCCTCTGGACAGCTTCCATCCTGTCTATGTCTTTGCAGAGATTGGGTCTCCAGAACTGCACACAGTACTCCAGATGGGGTCTCACCAGCTGTCTGTACAGAGGGATAATAACTTCCTGTTTTCTACTGGTGATGCCTCTCCCTATGCATCCCAGTATCCCCCCAGTCCTCCTTGCTGCCCTCTCACATTACTTGCCCACCTTGTATCTGATATGACTACCCCCAGGTCCCTTTCCATTTTTGTTGTTAGTATCTCACCCCCCATTGTGTACTCTTCCCCTGGGTTTTTGTTTCCCAGGTGCATTACCTTGCACTTCTTAGCATTGAATCTAAGCTGCCATACATTTGACCATTCCTCTAACCTTGCCAAGTCCCTTCTCATCCTTTCCACCACACCCTGTGCATCAACTCTGTTGCAGATCTTTGTGTCATCTGCAAAGAGACATACTTTTCCTTCCAGTCCTTCTGCAATGTCGCTTATAAAGACATTGAAGAGGACCGGTCCTAATACTGAACCCTGCGGTACCCCACTAGTAACCCTCCTTTCTTCTGAGTGGACTCCATTTACTATTACTCTCTGTGTCCTATTCTCCAGCCAATTCTTTACCCAGGCTGTCATCTTGGGACCCACTCCCAGGCTGGCTAACTTGCATATTAATCTTTTGTGTGGGACTGTGTCAAATGCCTTGCTAAATTCTAGGTAGGCCATGTCCACAGCCCCTCCCTGATCTACTACTTTGGTCACCCAGTCAAAGAAATCTGTCAGATTCATCTGGCATGACCTTCCCGCTGTGAATCCATGCTGCCTAGGGTTCTGTGCCCCTCTGGCCTCTAGATACTTGACAATTCTTTCCTTCAGAAGTGATTCCATCATTTTCCCTATCACTGAGGTTAAACTAACAGGTCTGTAGTTTCCTGCTTCTGCCTTGCTTCCACTTTTGTGAAGGGGAATCACATCTGCCCTTCTCCAGTCCTCGGGCACCACCCCATCCTCCCATGATTTGTTAAAAAGGGTAGTCAGTGGTATCACTAGTTCTACCCTTAGTTCTTTTAGTCTGGTCTAGTCTGCCCATAAACCCTACCCTACCCCTAGACCTAGTGTCTATACAGGATGTTTTGCTCAAGCAACCCCCTTCAATGATTTCTGCCTTAATATGCTACCCCCCCGGGGTCATTATTAAGCCCTACTCTGTCCAAGCCATGTTTGAAGATGATTATTTTGGCACCCACCACTTCAGCAAGCAGGCTGTTCCATGGCTTAACTACTCTGTCTGTAAAATGGAACAGTCCCTCCTGACTCTCCCTGCTGCCAACTTCCATTCAGGTCCCCATGTCTAAAGATTCACTGTTCTTTTTGAATTGTTCCTTGAAGTTTACCTTGTTCATTCATTCCTTTTAGGAACTTCAAGGTCTCTGTCATATCACCCCTCTTCCTTCTGGCCTCTACCCAATACTTGTTCACTGCCCTAAACTGAGCCACGTAGGCTCTGTCCTGCAGGCCGTGAATCATTTTGGTTACTCTGTACTACACAGTTCCTAGCCTGCCCTTGTCTTTCTTTATGTGAGGGCTCCAGAACTGGGCATAATACTCCAGGTGTGGCCTCACCAATAATCTATAGAGAGGCAGTCACGTGTATTTTCTCCCACTATCAAAACCCCTCCCAATACACCCCAACATCCTGCCCTCCCAATACACCCCAACATCCTGGTTGCCTTGCCATAGTCATCTGCAAAGGTACACATCTTGCCTTGAATTCCTTCTCCTATGTTGCTGATGACCATAGAGAAAAGGACTGGTCTCAGGACTGATCCTGTGGTACCTCACTAGTGACCTCTGTCTCCATGGATTTGACTCAGTTTACCACTACCCTCTGTTGTCTTCCCTCTAACCAACTAACCACTCATCTAACTATGCATCTAGATCCTCTAGCAGCCTTCTGTGTGGCACTATGTCCAATGCCTTGCTGAAGTCAAAGTAGAGTAAATTTACTGCTTGGCCCTTATCTACTGCCCTAGTTACCCGGTCAAAGAGTACTATCAGTTGGGTGTGACAAGACCTCCCTGCCACAAAACCATGATGTTTACTGTCTCTGAGCTTATTCCTCTCTGGATAGTCCTATAGGTCCTCTTCGACTACTGTCTCCATCAGTTTACCCACAACAGAGGTGAAACTGACAGGCGTTTAGTTACCTGATTGTTTTTTCCCCCATCCTTGCGGAGCATAACTACAGCCATTACCCTCCAGTCTCTCAGAACCAGCCTTGACTGAAATAAACCATTAGATGGCCCTGCCAGGAGTTTAGTCAGTTCTACTGCCAGTTCCCTGAGCACTCTTGGGTGCATCCCATGTGGCCCAGGGCTCTTAAAGAGCACCAGATCTTCTTCAAAGATATTTTTTTCATCAGGCCACACCTATGGAACAGTAAGCTGTTAGGCGCTAGGACCACATGGTAACTTTTGCTAGCAGTCCTCTAGGGGCCACCTATGATGACGTCTGACGTTGTCTTCCATTGTGTGCAGCCCTGTCCCTCCTCAGTTCTTTTCTTGCCATCAATCAAAACTCATCAGGCCATGTTGGAAACACCACTGCTGCTTGCCATCGTTCCTTTCTTTGTTTTCCTAAAATATTTTTTACCTCTCACCAACCTGTGTAACATCGCTGAGTGAGCAATTTATGACTTTGGCAGGAGCTGCTCTACAATGCCATCTCACACACCATCTCTGCCAGTGGTCTGAGCCCTTTTGCTCCACTATACCTCACAGTTTTCTACCGGAGGCTCTCTACCACGACATGGCCATCTACCCATCCCGTTGTTGGGTTCTTGGGCTTAATTAGTGAGGTCAGATACAGCAATGAGCAGGAGCCAGGAGCAACCATGCAGGAATCTTCTTGAGACACCATCCCTTTGTTTAGCAGGGCTGTCTTTTTCTGTGTAGTCTTCATGATGACACCGACCCCCCTCCCTGGAGATTTTGGGGCACTTATCACCAGCCAGGTATGGTTAGTTCCTTTCTGATGGTGACAACTTCCCCTCTCCTATTGGCATCTCCTCCCCGAGTCACTCCAGCAGATGGGGCACAGGAGGTACTTTTTTATGCCAGTTAACGCTGACTCTTGATCATGGATGGTGGTGCTTATTGCCTCCCTCGTTAACAACTCTCCCCCATCACACTGCAATGGCTGGAGCACTATCACTGATGGTGGCACCTTTGCTTCCCCCTCGACATCTCTCTCTCTCACTCTCTCTCTCTCCATTACACCGCAATGAGCAGAACACTACTGCCGACAGTGGCGCCTCTGCTTCCCTTGTTGACGTTTCTCTCCCCATCACATTGCAATGGCCTAAACACTGCTGCTTACGATGGTGCCTCTGCCTTCCCCCTTGGCTCCTATAGCTGGCTCATCAACAGTACGGATGTCAACTTGTTTACTCCTGCCAGTCCTGCTTTCTCATCGACTGGCCCTACCAAGTCCCACATCGATGTAACAGGCATCCTTGGTGAGAGCCAAGAATATTGCCAGTTTGATACTTGTCTGTCATGCCTTCATCCACAGAGCAAGGATGTTGGGCATGCCTGGGTGGAGAGCTCTATCAGTCTGTCGATCCTACAAGCTCTGCACAATTTAGGGCTCCCTGAGAGGGTCCTCTCTTCTGTTCTCCCCACTATTGTACAGCAATAATCCTTTGTCATGCTGACACACGGGTCAGCAGCATTCAGTTACCAGGAACTGCCCTTAAGCTACTGTACATGCAGCTTGGTAACCAAGGGCTCATAGGTTTGTTGAACTAGAACCTTGACCCTCCCTTCCCCTTCCATGGCCCTGAAGGGCTGCCAGGCATGTTGCCTGGACCACCAGCAACTATAGCCCTGGAAAATTAACCCTGATATACTTTTTAATTGGGAATGAGGCTTGCTAAATTCCAAGCCCCCCACTCTGTTACAAAAATCCCTTGGGGAATGCAGCCTAGGGACATTTTAAACCCCTAGACCCAGATAGCAGCTGCTACTGCATTCTTAGAGACCTGTTCCTTACACAGGATGTTGACAACATATCCTCTATAGCTAAAGAGGTATATGTCAGAGCCCTGCAGCCAGTACATGCCTTCTGTTACACCCAGCCACTGGGCAGATGGAGGATGCCTTTTTTGGTCTGCTCAATTGGCAGATGTTAGGATACAAGTAGAACAGCAGAAGCCTTGCCTACCCTAGGAACCCTCTCCAGTGCTTTCCCTGTGCCGCCAGAAGGAGGGCACTGCAGCAACACCTGCAGAAACAAGATCTGCCTAACTCTTTCTACAACCCTAGACACTACTTTCAGCAGGGCTTGATAGGGAATGTGAAATCATAGAAGTGTGATGAATAAAATAGGAAGGTATTCAAAGAAGACAACAGATTGGTACCCTAGAATATCCATGAAATGGCTTAAAAAAGAATATAATGACCTCATTAATAAAAAGAAAAATCAATATAGGAAGGGATTATGGTCAGATTACAAGAATCAATATTAAACAAGGATAATAAATCATTTTGGGAAATGGTAGCTTTAGGCACTGCTAATATTGATATAAATACACACTCAGTTATTTCTATTAGTATTTGGGAAGAGTTTTTTATTAAAAAGTATGAAGTACCAAAAAATGTACCTTTATTTTTCCTCCCTAAATTGGAGTATTCTCAACAATTATCTTCTGATCTTATGATAACAGGTAGAGGTGAAGCAGGCCATTATAGTAAAAGGAAAAAATTAGGCCCCAGGTGTTGATTTGCGGGGAGCAGAATTTTTCCAGACGCTTCCTGACTGGTGGGCCAATAAACTGACTATACTTTTTAATTATATACTAGAAAAAGGAGTCCTACCAGAAGAGTGGTTGATTGGTTTGATAGTTCCAATTCATAAGAAAGGAGACATTAATAACCCAGGAAATTATAGATCCATTAGTTTATTATGTATTGCAGAGGAAATTCTTACCAGAGTTATTCTACAGAGACTGGAGAATTGGGTAATGAGAATAATTTGCTCTCTGAGGAGCATGCAGGATTTAGGAAAAAAAAGGGGACCATGAATAATATATTTATTCTTAAATTTCTTATAGATAAATACTGTATACAACAAAAGAGAGCCTTATACACTATTTTTCTGGACTTGAAGTCAGCCTTTGACAACTTGAATAGGGCGGTATTGTGGGCTTTATTACAACAGTTAGGTATTCAAGAAGAATTACTGAATGTATTGAGGGGTTTACATGATAAGACTTGTGCCTTGATTAGGATATCAAGAGATGGTCATACCTCTCAGCCAATCCCCTTGGGAAAAGGGGTTAAACAGGGCGGCCTGCTGGCACTGTTATTATTTTTCTTATATATGGAGAAATTAATAAGGGAAATAAAAGCCATAAATTGTGCAGCACCTAGCATATATGGGGAAAGAGTAAATACGTTGGTATATGCGGACAATATTGTGTTATGCTCCTTAACTAAAACTGGAATAACTCAGACCCTGAAAAGGTGTATTCACATACTTAGAGGCTTGGAGTTGACTCTAAATAGTGAAAAATCAGCAATTCTGATTTTTGGAAATAAAAAGAAAACTTATCATAAGAGTTGGGCTATAAGTAATCTAAGCTTTGAAATAAGAAATGAATACACCTATTTAGGGGTCATTTTTGATATAAAAGGGTCATGGAATTCACATTTTGGTTGGCATAAGAAGCAAGCTATAAGTTCTTCTAGAGCTATTTATAGGTTTGCTCAAAATTTTGCAGGCCATTCCTATATAGCTCTTAATAGAACTTTTGAGTCTAAATCTATGGGTATATTACTATATGGCTCAGACATTTGGGTCTTCTCGAAGAATGCACTAATATTAGAAATGGTACAAAATATGTTTTTTAAGATAATCTTTGATTTACCCTATAGAACTCCTACAGCCATACTAAGAAATGAGTTTCATATTATCCCAGTACATATACGAGCACAATTTAGGGCCCTTGGCTGGTGGAAAAAAAATCATGTTGGCATCACCAAATACATTATTATCTAAATGTTGGTTAGAAAAAAAAAGTAAAAGCAAGATTATATTGGGGGGAATGGTTTCAAGACCTTAATACTCGACTAATTACATCTGGTATGCCCCCAATTTAGGATGTATTGACTGTGAATATTGATCAATATATAAGCATGGCTAAGCAGAGGATGAGAGATATTCATTTTCAAATGGAATTTAGTAAAATAAGAGAGATGCCTTACTTTGGAAGTTATATAGGCCATAAGCAAAACATAGAATGTGAACCCTATTTAACTTTCAGCGAGAATAGTGCCCAAAGAAATGCTTTATGTAAATTTAGATTGGGAATATTTAAAGTGGATTCTAGAAAAGAATATGTTTTCTGTCCCAGCAATAAGATATGCCCTTGTGATTTTACTACTGCTATAAACACTATCCATCTGATTTTCGATTGCCCAGAATTTACGAAAATCAGAGAGAAATGGCTGAAACCAATTTGGGCTCATCTAGAAAATAATAAGCCCAGAAATGTTAGAGTGTATGTTATCTTCTAATAAGCTTGCTCACTTGTATGCAATAGCTAACTTTGTTAAGTTTGCACTGTATAACCTAAATAGCTAGAGGCCGAATGAATTTTGAAATGGAATTTTTTATGTTGTACTGTGACATGATGTGATGTAATTTATAAATTTTAGTGATGTATTGTATGTCATGATTTCTTTCTATACGTACTTTAATAAAGAACCTTTGAACCAGTGGGGTCGCAGGGCGTACCTTCTCCATGTTGATCAGTGGAGAATGAGGATATAAGATCATGCTCTGGACCTTTTAGAACTGCTTCCAGAGCATTTTCCAGGACCTCTTTATTAATCTTCAGTCATGGAGGAGATTTGTACCTTCCTATAGTGTACAGTTATAGAACCTGGCAGCAATGAAACATAGGGTTCTATTTTTCCTTCCTATCTCCTTGTTCCAGAATGGACAAGAGTTCTCCAGTCTGCCCAGGACCTCTGAAATTTGCACTGTGGCATCACAGGTCATCAGTTCAGCATGATCATGTTGTAAGGCCCATTCCCACTATCACAAACAGGGGACTAGATTTACTCACAGGGGGATGCAGAAGACCCATTGTTAGATACACATCATAAACCTCACAGGACATCTTGAGGTTTCTGTATCTTGGGCTACATTAGCATTTTGGGAGACTCCCCTTTGGCTTACTAACTGTGATCTGTACCACTTACAGGAAATACCTAAGGTTCCTGTTTCAGGAAGACTACTACCAGTTTATGGTGTTCCCTCTGGCTTGTCTACAGAGCCATATATACTTATTGCATGCTTAGCAGCTGTGGCCCCAGGCCTTCCGCAGGGAGGGTCTATATAGCTTCCTATACCTGGGCGACTGGCTTCTCAAAGCTCACTCCAAGGAATGGTTTTCCCACACCTTATACAGCACCAAGAATCTGTTCAGTGCTCTAGGGCTTATGATTAATGTCCCAAAGTCAGTCCTGACCCCTTGCCAATGTCTTTAGTACATGGGGTAGTTTTGGACATAGTCCAAGGATTATCCTTTCTACCACAAGACAGGGCCAAGCGTCTGATAGCACAAGCCCTGGTGGTCTACATCAGCAGGTATGTTAGGGCCAGGACATTCTTGAAACTCTTAGGCCTGATGGCAACAGCCATTACCACAGTACCACTGGCCAGGCTGCGAATGAGGATCCCACAGTGGACACTACGAGTCAGGTGGGACCAACACACAGATGACCTACAACAAAAAGTTCTAGTGATCTCTCCGATCTGGAAAGTACTTCAGTGGTGGAGGGAACCCAGACATTTGCTGAAGTGGGTTCCCTTTCTGATTCCAGCTCCCCTTCAGCTTCTCACCACAGATGCCTTGGGGATGGGTTGGGGGGGCACATCTAGGACCTCACCAGACACAGGGGACATGGACAAAAGTGGAGAGCACCCTTCATATAAACGTCCTAGGAATGAGAGCTGTTCTGTACAGCCTACAGGCCTTCCAGTCTCACCTATCCCTGGGTCCTCTATTAATTTAAATAGACATCGTAAGTGTGGTTCACTACATCAGCAAAAAAGGAGTGACTCATTCCTGTCTCCTGTGGAGGGAGGCAATGGGAGTTTGGCCTTGGGCTCTGGAACACATTCTAGAACAATCAGCAGTGCATGTTTCAAGTGCCCAAAATGTCTTGGCAGACAAACTAAGCAGGTCACAGTCCAAAATACATGAGTGGGAGCTGCTGACCTCAGTCATAGAAGACCTGCTCAACAGATGGGGCTGTCTAGAATTTGACCTTTTTGCGTCCCCACACAACACGAAACTGCCACTTTTCTGCTTGCTTGCTCAAGGGCCTGGAGTTCTTTGGTGAGATGCATTGTCCCTCTTTTGGAAAGAAAGGTTCCTATATGCCTTCCCTCCTTTCTCTCTATTCCACAAACTATTACTCAAACTTCAAATGGAGGGGGTAACTCTGATACTCTTTGCCCAAATATTGCCTCATTAGATTTGGTTCCCCTTACTGCAACAGCTAGTGGTGGAGCCTCCAGCACCCCTGCCATTATGCCAGGGTCTTCTGTCACAAGAGCAGTGGACTCTTGATTCCTCCAGACCTCAAATCACTCCATTTTCATGCATGGCTTCCGAAGACATAGCCATCACTAGGTTTGGAGTGTCCCAAAAGGTGGCTGATGTCTTGGTAGCCACCAGAAAGCTTTCCACAAATGTCGCTTGCTCTATGTAGTGGAAGTGGTTTGCTCTGCAGACCACTTCTCACCAACTGGATCCGTTTATATGTCCAGTGCATCAGGTTCTCGAGTATTTGCTGTCCTTATCAGATGCAGGCCTACAGTACTTTTATTTTACAGGCACTTGGCTGCTATTTCAGCCCTCCATGTGCCTACTGATGGTCATATGGTCACTCAGCTGGAGGTGGCCCGTACATAACCTTATCTAAGACTACTGTTTGTATGAATAATGATTGCATTCTCTGCCTTATAGGTTACTGAATGTTTTTTTACGTAGTACTATTGTTTGCAACTAAATCCCTGTTTAGTATAAAAATTATATGTATGAAAAGCCATGTACATTCCTTTGTTATTCCTGTTATTTAATGTATGTAACTAACCCCCGAGTCGCCCCTGTAAAAGGGACATTACATCTCAGTGGGCTTTCCCAGTCAGCAAAATTAAAATAAATGAATAAATTTTTGGGAGGCATTCTGCACTTAAAATCTCCTATCCGATCGCCAGCCCAGTGGCGCTGAGAGCTGAGGCACTGGGCGCCTTACCTTGCGCTACGCCAGCGACCCATGTTCAGAAATGAGCATGGGCCGCCAGGGGTTGGCAGGGGAGGAGAAGGATCAAGTGTCCGAGGAACTGCTCTCCTCCGGGGAGGGGGGCCACCAACACTCGGTGTCGACTGGCCCCTAGCAGTGGCTGTGGGACAGCACACTGATGCTCAGAGAGGGGGAGGAGGCAGATGCTGGGAGGAGCATGTGCGGATGCGTGCGTGCTCTCTCCTTAGGGCATCATTGCATGCCTCCTCTCCCAAGGGGAGAAAAGTGGAAAAGAGTCCTGGGTGTGGCACGATGACAGACAATCCCCTGAGGCCCCGCTCTCGTGAATAGCGGTAACCTCTGCACCGGATCCATTCCTGTGGGCTGAGGGATCCCCTCCACCCTGCTATGGGGAACAAGCTGTGGAGGACAGAAGAAGGTAGGCTGCGAGTGGGGGATGGGGTTGGGGGATCAGGCTAGAAGGAGTGCCACCTGAGAGAGACAGAGAGAAAGAAACTAACTGCAAAAAAAATAACCTCCTATCCGCAATCCTTTTTTCATTTAATATACTTTATTGACAAACATCAGATAAGGACATGACATACAATTTTCTCAGTCATCATGGAATGTGGTCCACGGCATATTTTATACATTGAACTCCTATCCGCAATCCTGTTCCAGCTTGGGATTTGAATTTTGTGTTAAAAGCTTACTTTGAATTTGTTTGTGCCAGTCGCGACTTGTGGCCTACACTTTCTGTCATGGAAAGTTTTCCTTTTCATTGCTATTACTTCTGCTCAATGAATTTTACAGATTCTAGCTGTAATGTGTGAGCGTCCTTATTTGATTTTCCATAAAGACAAGGGTGACTTTGCATTCCATTCCTAAGTTCTTACTGAAGGTGGTATCTTGAGTTTACTCTGACTCAAACCATCCACCTGCCAGTTTATTTTCCTGAGCATGCCAATCCAGGGAAAGAACTGCTCCATACTTTAGATGTACATAGAATATCCTGGTACTATATACACTGTACAAAGGACTGCAGGAACTCCTCGCAGTGTTGTGTTTCCTTTGCCCCTGGGAAACATGGCATTCCCATTACTAAACAGTGCTTGTCCAAATGGCTGGCCAGCTGTATTACTCTTTCATAGGAAATATGGTAAGGGACTTCCTGGGGTTGTTCGTGGCCACTCAACTAAAGGTATGGCCACTTGTGTTGCCTGTTTTGAGAACATGTCTGCTGCTGAAATTTGTGCAGCTGCCACCTGAAGTACTGTACACACTATTACTAAACCCTACAGTCTGGATATTGCCTCATGAAAAAAGAGCTGGCACTGGCCTCACTATGCTTCATGGCCTACTTTCTTAGGCCTGTAGGCTCTAGCCACCCAGGCTGTTTTTCTGTCAGTACTGCTTGGTACTCGTTCCATAGGTGTGGCCTGATGACGGAGATATCCTCAAAGAACATAGAACAGTTACATACTTACTGTGCCAGTAGATCTTCGAGAGAATCACTTTCATCAGGCCATGCCGTCCCACCCGCCATCTCCCTCTAGACAGTAGGGCTCTACAAGGGATGACGGTTTTTCGTAAGGGCTTATCTGCTGTTCTCTGCCTTACTTGACCAGCAGAATCATGCTTTTACCGCTGGTTCCCTACAGGGAGGACATCCGAGCATGATCTCTGACAGGGAACTGAGTAGGGACGGGGCAGCCCATGCTTATATGTGGAGGACGATGTCATATGTCATTATGGGTGGCCCCCAGAGAACTGCTAGCAAATGTTTCTATGTGGTCCTAGCTCCTGATGGCTTATTGTTCCATAGATGTGGCCTGATGAAAGAGATTCTCTTGAAGATCTACTGTTACAGTAAGTACGAACTGTTCTTTTGGCGCTTTCCCAAATCGACCCACCATTAGCTTACCTTTACCAGAGTTCAGTGGCACTAGTTTTAAAATGTTTAAGTAGCTATTTTGTGATGGGAAAGGGATTGTAAAGAAGAGCTGGCTGCATGATCTCTTCCCCTTCCTGGTCCCTATGAAGTGTTGCTCCACCACCGTGCCTGCCCTGTGCTCTGGCGTTTTGTGACATCAGAGTTTGAAGAGCGTGGGGGCATGCTCCATTGATAGAAATGGGGGCATCTTTTATTATATCTTTTTTATGTTTTAGAGGGTCACTGAAGGCATATCAGAGTCCCCAATCAACTAAGAAGGCTCTTACTGAGGATAGGGATCAGGTTTTTGTCCCCATCCTCAAGAACTTAGTCACTGATGAAGACGATTGGTGCAAGCGAGTAAAATGAAATCAGATTTTGCCCACCTGGAGAGTAGTAACTTCTGACGCTGCATGCTTTTGGGTGCTTTACACCTCTGACACACTGAGAAGGGAGGGAAGGAGGAGTGAGGGAGGAGACTTGCTGATACTAATTGACAAGAAAAGCAAATCCACCCCATTTCTGCATTGCAAGCTGCCACCGGATAGGGCTTTTCCAGATCCAGCACCATTAAAGATTACTGAAAACAGATGTTTAAAATATTCACAATAAGTGCAAATTGTAGTTTTGTGTTTCATGTCAAAAAGCCATTTTCCATGTTTCTGTCCACAATCGTGGAAAATCATTGGCCCTACCACCATGATTTCTTTGCTTGGTATTCTGTATTGAGATGCAGTTAGCTAAAAACAGAAAATGGCTTGTGTGTTTGCAGGAGTGAGGGAGGGAGGAGGGGGGCAGGGGCCTTGTGGGAGGGTGACGGGCAGGAGTACAGGTAGCTGACCTTGGCACCATTGTGGAGAGGGCCATACCACGTGACTGCAGCCGACCAATCGTGCAGCTGCAGTCTTGGTGCTAAAACTCTTTTCAACTTTCATTTTCAGCACTTGGGAGTGGAGGAAGGGGGACTCAGCAGCTGCCAAGCTGCACAGGTAGAGTCTGCTGTGATTTCTTTGTCTAGTATTCTGTATTGAATTGCATTTACCTAAAAAAATGGCTTTTGTGTTTGTGTGTGTGGGGGCCTTGTGGGAGGGTGAGGGGTGGTAGTACAGGCAACTGAACTCAGTGCCATTGTGGAATGGGACAAGCTACATGCAGCCAGCCAGTTATGTGGCTGCAGTCCTGTATAGATTTCTCAGAAGATCAGGCGTCCCGTCAGGAGTGTCCCTGAAGCATAAGTGCTACGAAACAGGAGTGTGTGATGTCTACCTAAGTGCCATCTGGAGCATCTGCAGGATGTTCACAGGGAGGACCACAGGCCTCAGGGGATTCTGCCCAGATGAGTACTGGCAAGGCAAGAGGGTACACCCATTACAGTGATGGAAGTAGGAAAATAAGATAGTGTAAAGGAGGCTGGAGAAACAAGAGTGCTAAGGGGGAATACAGTACGGTACACAACTAGGGGCTGGACTGTAGAGGGGAGATATGTAGTAAATATAACCAATCCCTATCTGGGGTACATCAGCAGAGGCAGGGTAAAATAAACTTGATAGCTACTCCCTATCTAGGGAAGGTCTGCAGAGGCAGGAAATAGTGGTGACTGCAACTATTCCCTATTTGGGGTAGGCCTACAGGCACCGTACATAATCAAAATGATAGCTACTCCCTGTTTTGTGATAGACCTGAGAAAGCAGGAAATAGTGGTGACTGCAGCTGCTGTCTAGGGTTAGGGCCTGCAAACACAGGACAAAATCAAAAGATGAACTGCTCTCTATGTGGGGTAGGCCAGCAGAAAGGGGGTAAAGTAGAATCTAGAACTACTCCCTATCTGGGGCAGGATAAATTGGGGGACAATAGCTACTTCCTATCAGGAGTAGGTCTGCAGAAGCAGGTGACTTATGAGAGGGCATATAGGATTATGATAGGTTACCAAGCTCAGTGTAGGAGTGAGAAGGAAATAAGTAGGGTGACAGTAGGCAAGAGAAGGTGGTTAGCACAGGACTACTGATAAAAAATAGCAGGAGTTAGACGAAGAAAAACGAGTAGTGTAGGTAAATATATAGAGGACCAAATGCATTGCTTCCCTCTGCCCCAGAGGGTGAGAAAACCTGTGGAGGCAAGGTGGAGAATAGTGGGTGGAAGAGGGGAGATAAGACAGGGGAAGGAGGGAGTGGGTGCACAAACTAGGGTACCAGTGTGGAATAGATTACATCCACTGCAAACATTGGTGATGGGGGTACCAAGGTGGGAAGCAGAGAAGGGAAGGTGGGGGTCAGCTCAGGGAGGTGGAGTAAGGAAGATTACAAGAAAAAGAGGGTGGTGGAAGGGGCAGAACCACAGGAGGCTGGAAAACGAAGGGGTGCCAGAAGGGGAGGAGAGAGGACGGGGCTACAGAAGGAATGGGAGGGCAAAGTGTAACCAGAGGAGGGACAGAAGGTGGGGAAGCTGAGATGGGTGGGGGAGACAAGCAGGGAGGAATGGATGAACAGAAGGAGAGAATGGGGGAGTGGGAGGAGAGGAGAGGGATAGGACGGGGGACATTACAGGAAGCAGGAGGACCCGCACGTGGGGGGGAAAGGAGAGTGGGACAGACAAGACAGGGTTGTAATTCTGGGAGACTTGTTTGTAAAAGGAGTCAGATGGGAGAAGAAGGGAGAATCGCACCAAAATGTGAAGGTAGTGGATATGCTGGGAATAATAGGCTCACTCATGCAGGGGCTGGGGGGGGACCTCATGTAATAGTACACCAGGTACAAATGACATAACGGGAAATGAGTTGGAGGTAGTACAGGGGATGTTTAGGGCATTAGGGTGGAGTTCCAGGGGGTGGCTTGGTTGTTAGCCTTCTCAGAAGTGCTACTGGTGCCAAGAGCCAGCTCAACAAGAAAGCATAGAATTGAAGACTAAAAGCTGGCTGTGGGAGTGATGCAAGAAGGAAAGTTTTTGGTGCATAGGGAGCTGGGAGGGGACCTGGAACGACAAAACCCTCTTTGTACTAGATTGGCTACATCTTAGTAGAGGGGAGCCTTGGGTACTCACTGAAAAACTGAAGGATTATATAAGTAATAGTCTGAATTTAAACTGGGGAAGGGGGCAGTATGTGTCACTGTACTCAGGGCCTCTGGGAGGAGGGGGCTTCTAGGCCTTCCCAGGCTGAATTAACAACAAAATCAGAAGGAGGCAGAGGTGACAGTGGGGCGGGGGATTCTGGGTGTGGTGCTTGGGAAATGGCCATAGAGGGTTCCAACAGTGGGAAGTCAGAGGGATCAGAGGAGAGCTGGTGGGGTAAGGATCATGAGAAGTTGATAGACCGGGGCAAAAGGAGGAAGATAACCAAGCAGAAGAAGAGAACGGCATGGAGTCATGGGGTGGGGTGGTGTCCCTAAATGCTAGGAGCATAGAGATTAAAATGGATGCCCTAGGTGTTGATGGCAAGGGGGGGGATGTGGATAAAGCGGGTGGTCACCAAGACTTGGACAACTTTGAACTATGTCTAGAACCTCTGTATTCCGGGGTACAAATGATACAGAAGGGACAGGGATACTGGGAAAGGTAGGGGGAGTAGAGATGTACATAAGGGAAGGTATTATTAGTACAAGGGAGAAGATGGGATGGGATGGGAAGGCAAAGATGCTATGGGTGCTACTCCAAATACAAAGGGAAGGAGTGTGAGGCTAGGAGTAGTGTATAGAGCACCTCTCCAAAAAGCGAGAAGGGACAGGGAGTTGGGGACCATGATCCTGACGGCTGCAGAAAGGGGTGAGGTTGTGATAGTGGGGGATTTCAGTTTGCCAAACGTAGATTGGAGGGTTCCATCCATGACCTGTGCCAGGAGCCAGTTGATCCTAGGCACGGTTCAGAATAGGTTCTTGGTTCAGGGTATCACTGAGCCCACAATGGAGGGGAGCCATCCAGTATCTGGTAATAACAAACGGACAGCATGTTTTGGACATAAAGGTAGAGAAGCCCCTGGAAGGGAGTGACCACCAAACGGCCTGGTTCAGATTAGACATGGGCAAGGAAAAGGCACATACTAAGAAAAAGGTACTAGACTTCAGAAAAGCAGATTTCAGTAAGATGGGAGAATTGTTATGGGGTCATAGCTAGCCTCAGGATATGGGTATGGCCCAAAAGTGGTCCATCATCAAGAATGGATTAGCAGAACCAGCACAGTGGTGTGGCAGGGGATCTACCGCTCACCACGTCAGTGACCCGGGATCGGGAGCAATATAGGGTTACTGTGGGCTGGCTGGGGGGGGAGGATGATAGAGGATCTGCTGGACCACTCACCTCTCCTGGGGAAGGAGAGTTACCAGCTCCACTGTGTGACTGCCAACAGGTGGCGTCCTGGTGGTAGGACGAGTCTATGAGCAGCACGAAGGGAGGGAGCTGCCTGCAATGCGTGCATGTCCTAGTTACAGGGAGGGAGGGAGAACGCCAGGAAAAAATTGAGGAAGGGCTGTGTGAAGCCCTGCCATTCATTATGTTGCCCACTCTGCCGCTCGGGGGGGAGAAAGGCCCTCCCCTCTCTGGCCCTGCAGCAGGGGGAATCCATGGGGGATAAGGACCCCCAACCAGAAGAAGGTAGTAAAAAGTCACAGAGAATGGGGAAATGGCAGAAGAGCTCCTGTTCTGTCATGGGAGGATAAAACCTTTATTTATTTATCACTACTGTATTTATCGCCTTGCTGTGGTGTGTCCGGTGTGGGGCATCCAGCTGCCAGCTCTGCCTGCCCGGAGAGCTGGGTGGCTCTAACCGCACCCAGGAGGATCCAGGACAGCCACCTTGCCATCCTGCTGTAGGGCCCCCTATGCCTCTCCCAGCCAGGACAGCCCGGAACCCTCCCGACGGGACCTCTCACAGTGCCCGGCAGCGAGCGCAGCGATCAGCCTGCACAGTCGTGCTCCAGACCATTTTTCCTCCTATTTCAGTTCCCATTGAGCGCGATGTGCACGATGTCCAGGCACAATGTGTCGACATCAGCTGTGCCCCCACGCTTACACTGACAAGAGAAAATTTGGGCATCGCCCAGAGGTTGCTACAGCTGTGAATATCCCTAGCCCACCCCAGGACTAGAGAGCAGTCTGTGGTCGCTGATCCTAGTCCTCCTGACAACCCCAATAACCTGGGCTCATTCCAGAACCTGAATAGCCAAGGTGGGTGCGAGGTGGCATCCAGCGCCTCAACCCTCAGCACCACCGGACCAGCAAGGATAAAACCTTTATGCAAAAAAAGAAAAAAAACATTTCAGCAGCTGCCACTAATGAGTGTGTCAGACAGAAGAGAAAGAACTCTAAAGCCAAGAGACCAAGCTGGTTTAATAGGAACATGGCCCAGGCACCTATGCACAAAAGGAGCATAGGTATGCGCAAAATGCACATACCCAGTCTGCGATCCTGCACTCATGGACATGTGCGCGCCCGCATCGCAACCACCAATGCCGCCACCCGTCCGCTGCCCTCCCGGTGCACAGGACTCCACGGGCAGCTGGGGAGGAGTCAACGTCCCAGGTTGGCATCCAATGGCATGCCCGCTGGGACCCATAGTGGATCCTATGCATAGGGTGGCGTGGGTCCGGGGTTGTGCATGATGATAGCATGCACCCGAACCCGCACGGCACCCTCTGGTTCCGGTGCTGCCGCACATGTAATTGCTGGGTGCTCACCCATCCAGCAGCCTCTGCCGCCTCCTGCTGGCCAGCGGTCAGGGACAGTATGGTGTGCCCTGTCCCAGTTCCTCAGTGACTGGATGCCTGTGTTCATTGGGGCGCACACCAGGTTACGCCTGGTCCCGGCTGGCATACCCAGCGCCTCCTTCAGCACTGCTGCGGCTAGCACTATGCGGCTTTGTGAATGCCGTATAGTGCTGGCATGCCTTCAGAACTTCTCTGGTGCAGTGCATTCCGCGGCCATGGGGGATCGTGTATGTAGGATAGCCTGCAGTGGATGCGGGATGGCTACACACCCATGTTACGTGGCGTGTGTCCACTCCACACCTACGTGCATAGGGCCCACTTAGAGTAATGAGGACTGCGTACAGAAAATTCAGGGACACCCATAAGGATGGAGATAGGAATACTTGGAGAAGGCTAAAGAGGCACGTAGTCAGGCTAGCCAAGGCCAGAACAGAGTTGCAAATAGCAGAGGGTATTAGGAAGGGGGAGAAACTCTTTTTTCAGTATGTCAGGGACAAAAGGGACAAAAAGGATGGAATAGTAAAACTGTAAAGGAGGGGGCTGGAAAGTAGTACAGAGAAGGCAGAAGTATTAAACAAATACTTCTACTCTGTCTTTATGAAAGAAAAGGTTGAGCTGGTACCACAAAGGAGGAAGGGGAAGGGGTGGACTGGAAGACAGGATCTCTGAGGACAGGGTGAAAAGAGGGCACATGGCCTTCAAAGTTAGTAAGTTCCCAGGTCTGGATGGTATTCACCCAAGGGTGTCGAGTGAGCTGGCAGAGGACCTGACAGGTCCGTTGGCTGTTCTGTCCAACGACTTGCTGGACTCGGGAGTGGTACCACAGGAGTGAAGAACCACACACGTGCTACCACTCCACAAAAGTGGCCCCAGAGATGACCCGGGCAACAACAGGCTGGTCAACCTGACCTTGCTTGTAGATAAACTTATGGAAGCATTCCTAAAAGAAAGTAACATATCTCATCAGTGATACTTATGCGTTTGATTGTACACACTCCTGTTTGAGTGCAGCCGGTCTTCTGGATTTGCTTTGTGACATATCCCAGGGTTAGCAAGCCCCTTCAGCAGCACCGAGGTGGAGCTTTCAGTGTAGCGTGGCTGTTACTGGATGTCCAGGCTAGAAAGGTGGAAAGGCAATTCGGGTTTAATGCAAAGAAGTGCAAACTCATCCTCATGAGAAGTAGGAACTAGAGGACTGAATACCGCCTTGTGGGAGGGGTGTCTGTTTACCATATTAGAGGAGGAAAAAGATTTGAGGTTAGCAATCACCAATGACCTGAAATAGTTGATGTAATGTAGGAAAGCAGCGGCCAAAGCAAACAAAATGTTTGGCTGCATTGCCAGGGGGGATCACAAGCAAGCGGGAGGAGGTCATATTGCAAAAGTATATGTCTTTGGTGTGGCTGCACTTGGAGTATGGCATGCAATACTATAGACCCTTCCTGAGAAAAGATATAAACCTGCTTGAGGCAGTTCAGTAGAGAGTGACAAAACTGGTTCAGGAACAGCGGGGCAAGGCATACGAGGGCAGACTAAATAACTAAACATGTGCTCACTCAAAGGGGGGGGCATGATTGAAGCCTGCAAGTACTTAAAAGTTATTAGAAAGGTGACTACAGGGGACCTCTTTAGCTTTAGCAGAAATGGTAACACAAGGGATCACTGCTATAAGCTGATAGGAGGAAGGTTCATGTGGGAAAGCAAGAGACACTTTTTCACAGTACTAGTGGTGAAGGAGTGGAATGAACTCCCAGAGGAGGTTTTCTCCCTAGAGATGCTGGAGGGATTTAGGAGTGAAGGGGGGGGCAGTTTGATGGGGCGGGGTGAGGTCCTTAGTAGTTGGTGAGATGGGGCTCTGCAATTTGAACAGACTTGATAGACCAATGGGCCTTTTTCTGATGGCAGTTTTCATGTGCTTGTGTGTTCGTAATTAACCAGTTGGTTTAGTCCCCATTAAAAGGTTGTGGATGACATAGGAGCTAATGAGGAAAAAACAGTTTCAGCTGAGACATCCCGATTAACCAAGTCATCACTATTAACTACATCCCTTTTAAGTGTATACTGACCCACGCAGCATCGGTTCTACAGCGAAGACCATCACAGTGACATTGTCGGCATTCGCTGTGGTGGTCTCTGCTACCCACCACTGGTGTCAGGGAGATGTTTTCCCCTATCCCCGAACTAACTCCGACTGGTTAGCAATCTGCACTGGGGTGCAGGGGCAAAGCCCCTACAGAAAATATTTAGTTTGAGCCGACAGCACAACACCAATTGGCACTGTTGTGCTGTCGCTGTATCGATGGTTGACAAGAAATTTGTTGCCGCGGCATAGTGGAACCCCTTTTAAGTAGAGTATACTGTATTTGCTTTAAAGTGAACATAAACCTGACATTCTCTTTTCTGTAATCCGTTAATCCTACTTTTGAACTGTGTTCAAGTTGCAGTCTTGTTGTATTCCCCTTTTGTTGTTGCCGTTGCAGATACTGCCCTTTTCTTGCCTGATTTTCCTTTTAAGCATTAAGGCATGATGTTGAATCCTAGGGGGGTCATGGTGGATATGGCAAAGCTGAGTGCATTATGTCCCTAGAGTTAAATTAACACAGGTATCACAATCCGTGGAATACCCTAATGCTATTAGAAAACTAAAATGTTCTTTGTAAAATTAAGAATTTTCTTGAGGCATTTCCTCCATCAAGCCACACTTATGGACCTGTACGTCACTGGTGTCGGGACCACTTGGAAACTTTTGCAGCTGTGGCCACCCATGTTACTGCAACCAATGTAACGAGGGCAGCCCCATCATGCCTCAGTTCTTTCTTCCACCATCGACTTGTCGAATCACAGAGATTCAAGGATAAAACTAGCTGTTGCCTTTGCTGGGTTTTTTTGTAGTTTACATTATTATTTTCTTATTTTATGGTGTATTGTATGCTGCCATTGAAGGATAATGAGTTTTTATTTCTTCTTTGTCACTATGGTTAAACAAAATTACAAGGATGATACTCATACACTATGTGTGTGTTACAATGGCCTGTCACATGACGTTATTGCCAGGGCTTTAACCATGTCACAAGAAGATGGCACTGAAAAGTTTTAGAAGCTTTTTTTCAATACGATGGAGAGTGCACAGTGTTCAAAGCCAGCTTTAGTGCCAGTTGCTCCTGTGCACTCTACTGGCTCAATGTTTTTGTCCTGCAGCTCACCTCAGCAGTGGTGATGGTGGAGACATCTCCACTGCGGAAGTCAAACCCGAAAGAGAAATAGAAAGATAAGCCTTCTGCAGAGTCAGAAAAGCATCGTCACCAGGGTAGGCACAAGGATTCCCAGCTGGCATCTCCTCTTGCCCATTTTTGTGGACTCTGTCTGCTGTAGCTGAGAGAGGGAGAGCAGCCACCAGCTTCCTTAAAGCAAGGAGGTGATTTAATACACTGAATTGAATTCTTAATTTTGGGGCCTGTGTAAGGGTCTGATAAGTGGAGGAGCTGAAAGGGGCCTGAGGAACTGTGGATTCAAAACAGGAGTTATTTGTGGACTCTGCCTACAGTAGCTGAGCGAGAGAGAGAGAGAGAGAGAGAGAGAGAGAGCAGCCAGCAGCTTCCTTAAAACAAGGAGGTGATTTAATATAATACACTGAATTGCATTCTTAATTTTGGGGCCTGTGTAAGTAAGTAGGAGTCAGTGTTTTGGTTCTCTGTTTTTGGGGTTGACTTTTCATAGTGTAACTTTTATTTGCCAGTGAGGAAATCTAGCTGGGAGAATATTTGCAGTCATTTGTGACTAGACCTGTTACTTAAACTCTGTGAAATAGGTGTCTGAAAGGAAGGAAGGCACTCATCGGGTGGTGGGTCAGAGTTGTAGTTGATTGTTTCTGGAGAGCATGAGCTTATTCCCACCCACCTGCCCCTCATGCCACCCACCCCAAGTGCATCATTTCCTTTATATCAGGGGTTCTGACATCACTTCCCACAGAGTGCAAAGGACATACACCTGTTCATATCATTAAAGGCACAGCACACTGAATAGTGGGTAAACACACTCACACGCTTGCACACACTAAAAAAAAAAAAAAAAACCAGGGAGGGAGACAGGAATGTGGGGAGTGGTGCAATGCACTGGCTGTGGAGCGGCAGTCTTCTGGGAGACATTCTGGAGGCTGCATTGCTTCCCTATTTGCAGGCACCTCTCTGGTCTGAGGGAGGAGGTTGCCCGTCTCCATGCTGACCTGGCGAGGATTCGGGAAACCTCCTCCCCCACCTAGGGACCACCCAAGCCACCACCACTGCCTCAGAGGTTGCCAAGAAAGAGGAGCGGTTGGACCACAGTGGGCTCAGGAATGGTGAGGGTGGTGGAACAGAGGTGATCCAGTTGTGCCTCTCCATAGTGGAGAACAAGGAGGATGCTGGGAACCTCCACAAAAGAGACCCACAGGAGGGTGGCATGGGACCCCACAGGGGAAGGAAACAAATCCTGATAGGAGACTCAGTCATTGGAGGGGTAAAACTGGGGGAGGGAAGGGAGAGGGAGGTAAGATGCCTGCCCAGTACCATGGCTTGGAGGGACAGGAAGTGAATCCTCGGGATCGTGGGAGAAGCTGCATGGGGAAGGGAGCTGGATGTCATTGTCTAGCTAGGGACAAATGTCCTGGCTGGGAATGGTATCAGAGCAGTGTAGCAGGAGTTTGTGGAGTTGGGGAGGGTCTTAGACAAGTAGCATGCACGGTAACTTTCTCAGAAGTGCTACCTGTCTATGGCATGGGTGGGCTAGGGTACTCCACACCATGGGATTCAATGACTGGTTGGAAAACTGGTGCTGAGTTCAGGGATTTGGCTTCACTGGGAACTATGGGTCCACCTGGAGGGGATACAAGCCTATACTGGCATGATGGCCTGCATCTGTCCAGGAGGGGAACCAGGATCCTAGGTGATAGGTTTAAATGATTCATTGGCAAGCATTTAAACTAGCCAAGGGGGGAGGCATGAAAGGGAAGCAGGGAAATCCCAGCCCTCCCCCACAAAACAGGGTGGTTAGTGAAGTAGACACAAAGGTAGAGAAGTCAATAGGGAGCAGGACAGGGGTAAATCCAGAAAAAGGCAAAGACAGTAAGGACAGGGATGGGACTAAAAGAAGTAAGGCCATCAGAAAATGGAGAGCAGTGAGTACCAATGCCCGTAGTCTGGGTAACAAGCTCCCTAACTAGTGGCCTTGATGGAAGAGGGATGCCTGGATATCATGGCAGTCATAGGAACATGGTACACAGAGAACCATGACTGGGATGTCAGCATACCAGGGTACACAATCTACAGGAGGGACAGGGAGGGTAAAAGAGGAGGAAGAGTAGCTCTCTACATAAGGGAAGGAATCAAAGCAACAGAACTAAAGGGTAAACAGAGAGTGGAGGAGGCACTGTGGGTCACCCTGGAGACAGGAAGTGGCACCACAATCCACACAGGGGTTGTTTACAGACCTCCATCTCAGGGGGAGGCAATGGACAAGAAAATGATAGAAGGAATCCTTAGAATGGCAGAAAAAGGAGAGATCTTACTTCGAGAGGGTTCCTTCAGTAGGTCATCACTTATAGGACTGGTGCCACCTGGCGTCGGGCCGCACAACATACTTTTCTAGCAATCTCTGATGGGGGACTGCCCACCCAATGTCACGTGACCAACATCAGCATGACTGTATGTAGTGAGCAGTCCCCACACCCACCCTCCAGTTCTTTCCCGGCGTCGCCTTGTGTCAGTCACATTGCAAACTTTCATATAGCGATCGTCATGAAAGTATCTTGCGTTAGAATTTTCCTTCAACAAAAATTCTTCCTTTTTTTCAACTCTGCATTGATGTCTTCACCGAAGAAGAAGTGCTCATCCTGTGGCATGCAGATCCCACACAAAGATGGTCACCTCAAGTGTGTCCTCTGTCTAGGCCCAGACCACCCTGTCTCCTCCTGCCCGGAGTGCCAGACCTTCAACCAGGCCATGAAGAAAAGGAGGCAGCAGGCTTTGGAGGCCCATCTCTTGAAAAGCCGTTTGGCTTCTCTAGAAAAGAAGATGGCCCATTTGAGAGAGTACTCGGCAGATAAATCTTCTCCATTGAAGAAGCACAAGGAGAAGTCTAGGGAGTGGGGGCACGCCACAGACGACAGACCCCCGTCTCAGGGGGAGGCAGTGTACAAGGAAATAATGGAAGGAATCCTTAGAATGGCAGAAAAAGGAGAGATATTGTTGATGGGTGACCTAAGTATGTCAGATGTTAACTGAAGCATCTTTACTGCAGCCACATCCAACAGCAGGGTCATTCTCGATGCCGTACAGGTGGCATGCCTCAGACAGCTAGTGTTAGAACCCACTCAGGAGGGAGCAGTCTTAGACCTGGTACTCTCAAATGGGAAGGGAGCGAGGATCTCAGATTTAGAAGTTGGTAGCCATCTGGGAACAAGCGACCACCAAACAGTGTGGTTCACAATAAATACAGCTGTAGAGTCAAGCCATACAAAAGCAAGAGTGTTGAACTTTAGGAGGGCTGATTTTGTCAAATTGGGAGAGTGCCTCAGAAAAGCACTAGCAAACAGGCAAGAAGGATAGGTGGAGGAACAGTGGGGAAAGATCAAAACTGCTGTCACAGAGGCAACAAGCCTTTGTGTAAAGCAAATCAACCAAACAAAATGAAGGAAAAAGCCACTGTGGTTCTCAAAAGAGGTGGCAGGGAAAGTTAAGGAGATATGGATAGCATTCGGGAACTATAAGGAAATACAGAAAGAGCAGAACAGAGAACTATATCAGTTAAAGCACAAAGAGGCAGAGAAGGCAGTCAGAATAGCAAAGGCCCAGATGGAGGAAAAGAGAGCCAACTCTGTTAAGAAGGGGAATAAAACTGTTTATAGGTACATTATGGAGTGAAGAAAGACCAAATGAGGGATACTTAGACTTAATAAAGGGGAGGGAATGTGGGCAGAGGGTGACAGTGAAAAAGCAGGGATACTGAACAAATACTTCTGCTAAGTATTCACAAAAGAAGAGGGGAGGTACCTTTTTATTTATTTATTGAAGTGTTTCACCAGGAAGGCACACTGAGCATCAAGTTGCTCATCTCCTGGTGCGACCTGGGGGTAGGAAACAATGGGATAGAATACAGAGAAATGTTACAATGTTGGAATACAATTTGCTTACTTGCATACAATGAGAGCAGGAGGAATTACAGGTGGATAACATTGGCTAACAATGCAACAGTTAAGTATAGTAGATATGTAGAGACATATAGCAAACTGGCAACAGCTGGTGACAGTTGGTAGCACTGGAACATATATAATAGCTTGGCAACAGTATGTAGCACTAGATGGTAAGGTGACCCAATAGTAATTGGCAGCCATTGTTGTAACATAGATATTCAAGATTTACAGTGATTGGAGTAAAGAGAGGAAGAATGGAAGGAGGGAATGAAAAATTGTAGAGGAAGAATGGAAAAAGGGAAAGGAAATTTACGGAGAGACGCAGACAGAACACAACTTTCGAGACAAACAGAGCTGACAGAGTGGACTAAAGTGCATATAAGAGGGGTATAGAGGTAGGTTATAAGTGCTTAATTGAGTGTAGGGGTAGACCAGTGGTAGGCTGTGTTAACCGAACAGGGGGTAGGAGCAGAGGAGGCAGAGTGTAGCAGGTGATGAGAGAGATGTATATTGTAGGTGGGGGGTATCAAGGGAAGGAGGTTAAATTCAACAGTATCCTGCTACCCTTAATCTGGCAGGGCAGTGGACAGCCCTACTGGTAGGACACAGGTTATGGGCAGTGAGAGTTATTTATATATAGTGATGTGGGGGTGTTGGGGGTGTTGTGAAGGGTAGCAGAGGTCAGCTATAGTAGGAGGGTAGTACCTCACCAGTATACTGGGTGACCCTGCCTGCATAAGGCAGTGATCTAGCAGTGACTGAGGGGGTGCAGTAAAAGGAGAAATAGGGGAAAGGGGTTAAAGTTGTTGCCCACCATGCACTATGGATCCTGCCTGCATAAGGCAGTGATCAAGCTTTCAGGAGGGAGATAGATTAAGGGTAGTGAAAGAAGGGGGAGGAACACTTTAGGAGAAGGGAGAGTATGGGGACTAGGAGGAGCAGGATCAGAGGGAATAGGAGTGGTGGGGAGTAGGCATATGGTAATATGGGCTTAGGGGAGATGGCGGGGGGATTAGTGAGGGTCATGGCAGGCACAGGAAGAGGCAAGGAAGTTCTTGAGGGCAGAGTTAATGGAGTAGCAAGAGGATGAGTGGCGAATATGAGGGGGAAGTGAATTCCAGATTTTTGGGCGGCGATAAGAATAACCTGATAGGCCAATAAGGGTGGAGCAGCATGGGACCACCAGGGTTCATGAGTCAGTAGATCTTAGGGAGTGGGAAGGAGGGGGGTAGTTGTAAAGGCAGGGGAGAGATAGGAGGGAAGTTCACCCAGCAAGTGCTTGCAGGTGACTTTTGCGCAGTGAGAAAGATGTTGGTTTGTCAGGGAAGGGAAGGATAGGGCATGGTAGAAATTACGATGAGTGTGGAGGGTGGCGTCAAGGGCAAAACTGCAAAAGGAGTTGAAGAGGGTATCTAGTCTGGCCAGGGAGGACTTAGGGGCAGCACCGTAGACTACGTCACAGTAGTCGAAGAATGGTAGGATCATCTTCTGGACAATCTCACGCCTAGCCGTGGGTGGGATGCATGCATGGTTCCTGAATAAGGCGCCGACCTTGGGACGCAGTTTTTTCTGAATGGCATCGATATGACTAGAGAAGTTCAGGTGTTGGTCCAGCCAGACACCAAAATATCTGAAGGAGGATGTGTCCTCGAGTAATGTCCCATCAAAGGTGTGGAAGGAGGGTAGAAGAGGAATACCTGGTAAGTCTCTACCTGGTGCCGAAGGTCATGGAGACGGTTTTTTTTTTGGCGTTGAGAGATAGTTGGTGGTTCGCAAACCAACGCTGAAGTTTGTCGAGGTCATGCTGCAAGTTGGATGCAACCTGGTGGGCTAAACCAAACAATAGAAACACTCTGGATGGGGGAGCGACACTAAGTCCATTCACAGAAGAAAGGGTTCTAAAAGAACTCTTAAAACTGAAGGTGGACAAAGCAATGGGGCCTGCTGAGATTCACCCCAAAATTCTAAAAGAACTACGGGTAGAACTAGTGACACCACTGACTCCCCTTTTAACAAATCATGGAAGGATGGGGTGGTACCTGAGGACTGGAGGAGGGTGGGTGTGATTCCACTTCACAAACGTGGGAGCAGGGCAGTGGCAGGAAACTATAGGCCTGTTAGTTTGACCTCAGTGGCAGAGAAAATTATGGAATCACTTCTAAAGGAAAGAACTGTTGAGTACCTAGAGGCCAGCAAGGCACACGACCCAAAGCAGCATGGATTTACAGTGGGAAAGTCTTGTTAGACAAATCTAATAGATTTCTTTGACTGAGTGACCAAAGTAGTAGACCAGGAAGGGGCTGTGGACATGGCCTACCTAGACTTTAGCAAGGCATTTGACACAGTCCCACACAAAAGATTAATATACAAGTTAGCCAGCCTTGGAGTGGGTCCCAAGGTGGTGGCCTGGGTAAAAAAAATTGGCTGGACAACAGGACACAGAGGGTAATAGTAAACGGAGTCCACTCTGAAAAAAGGGGATTTACTGGTGGGGTACCGCAGTGTTCAGTACTGGGACCAGTCCTCTTTAATGTCTTTATAAGTGACATTGCAGAGGGATTGGAAGGAAAAGTATGTCTCTTTGCAGACGACACAAAGATCTGCAACAGGGTTGATACACAAGGTGGTGTGAAAAGGATGAGAAGGGACTTGGCAAGGTTGGAGGAATGGTCAAATGTATGGCAGCTTAGATTCAGTGCAAAGAAATGCAGAGTAATGCACTTGGGGAAACAAAAACCGAGGGGAAGAGTACACAATGAAGGGTGAGATACTAACAACAACAAAAATGGAAAGGGGCCTGGGTGTAGTCTTATCAGATGACCTAAAGGTGGGCAAGCAATGTGAGATGGCAGTAAGGAGAGCTTGGGGGGATACAGGGGTGCATAGGGAGAGGCATCACCAGTAGAAAACAGAAAGTTGTGTTATCCCTCTGTACAGACAGTTGGTGAGTCCCCATCTGGAGTACTGTGTGCAGTTCTGGAGACCCCATCTCTGCAAGGACATAGACAGCGATGGAGGCAGTCCAGAGGAGGACAACTAAAATGGTGCAGGGTCTGTATCAGAAAACATAGGAAGAGAGAGTAAAGGAGCTTAATATGTACAGTATACCCTTGAGGAAAGGAGGGAGAGGGGCGACATGATAGAAACTTTCAAGTACCTCAAGGGAATCAACAAAGTCCAAAAGGGTAGCATCTTTCAGAAAAAGAGATGTGCAAGAACAAGGGGGCACAATTTGAAGATAGAAGGGGGACAGTTCAGAGGTAATGTAAGGAAATATTTTTTCCACGGAGAGGGTTGTGGATGCATGGAATGGCCTTCCTGAGGAGGTTGTGGAGTCAAAAACAGTGGGGGAATTCAAGAATGCATGGGACAGACATAAGGCAATTCTAAAGGAGGGGTAGGCGGAAGTAGGCTATTGGTTAACTAGAATCTGCAGCTTATCCATTAGGTAGGGAAATGGGAAGAGTAGGTGGGCCAAGCAGTCCTTATCTACCATCAAATTCTTTGTTTCTATGTTTCTGTTCCTAGTCTCCTTTGAAATCAGGTGATAAAAGTAAGTCTAAACATACCCAGGACACAGCTACGATCTTGGGTTCTGCTGTCTTCTGACCATCTCTAAGACACCAAGTTTGGGGTCTGGCACTGGCTCTGCTTCTGAAAGCTGATATCCACCAGTTCTGTCATCAGGCATTGGCTTATTGATGGATTTATCGTTAACCCCTGCTTCAGGCATCATCGATACACGGTCCAAGGTACAGACTATGTTGACTCTGTTTATGCCTCTCCTACCTAAGGCCCTGCCGTCAACACCTATCCCATCAGTTCTTCAGGCCAATCTATCAGTGTCTATGCAGGTCTTGGGTCTAGTGAATTCGGCCTCCATGACTGACAGCAGTCCTTCTTTGTCAACACTTTTGCATTGACACAACAGACTCCCTGTAAGGAGCCTGTACAGTATACCCCCAAACAATGAGGAGGAGGAGGAGTATAATCCTGAACTTCAGCATATGGAGGAGGATTATGAAGAGGAGGAAGGTGACCTGTCCTTGCCCGAAGGTATTGACTGTGGTTCTACCCTATCTCGGTGCAGTGAAGGCAGTGATGAAGGACTCCCATGGTTTCATGGCCGAGGAGGAGGACTTCTCCATGTGGAACCTATATGAGTTACTAGAAGTTTGCACAGTGCCTACTGTGCTCATCCCTTCTGTACACTCTGCTCTGGAGTATGCTACTATGGCTGCCTGGCATAAGCCTACTGCCCTTCCTGCTGTGAAAAATAGCTAAGTAGCATCAGACTCCAACCCCTACAGCCTTTTTGTTGAACGGGCACAAGCAAATTGGGAGAAAGCCCTTACTTGCCAGGGCTTTACGCCCACCAAAGGGCTCCTCCAGCAACCAACGGAGCAGGTGCCCTGACCTGCCCTGGGCTTCACGCCCACTGAAGATCCATTGAATGGGCACAAGCAACACCAGAGAAAGTCCTCACCTGCCAGGCCTTTACGCCCACTGAAAGGCTTCTCCAGCAACCAATGGAGCAGGAGCCCTGACCTGCCCTTGGCTTCACACCCACTGAAGATCTGCTGAACAGGCACACGCAATGCCAGAGAAAGGTACGGACCCCTGGGACTTGATCGGAGACCACTCCCCTGCAGCCAAAATTCAAACTTGGCGCCTTTTTTCCCTGCAAATGGCTCCCAGCCCCTAAGGCTTGCTACTTGCGGGTTTATTGCCTCTTGGGGACTTAATACTAAATCGTAAATCTCTCTCCATGGAGCAAAAATCACATTCCTAATTTTAATTAATTCTTTAAGGAGACAGCTGCAGGCAGTTTTAATCTGCAGGCTGTCTTGCTCCAAACGGGCACTTAGCTCCAATTTTCTGATGTTACTGAAACCAGCTGCTCCCTTGCTAGGCTGAGCATTTAACCTGAGTCTCAAAAGCCAGCCAGCTGCACAGTACTGAGCCTGAATTTAATTTTTTATGTTTTTATTTTTCTTTGCTTTCCACATTAGCTTTGAGCAGTATCCTGTTGCCTGTGCTAGTAATTTTTAAACTGCAGCTTCTTACTGTTTCCTACGAGAACAGTATAACTAGGGTATAAACTTATTCTGAAGACTTTGTAACTTTTGTGAATTAATTTCAACCAGGGTTTTGATTTATTTGATGCTTATGGAATTTTCCTGTCATTCTTAACCTGCTTAAGTAATTAGACTGCTCAGGATCCCCATTGTTTTTGATGAATATGTACTTTTCTGTGTTCTTAGCCTGCTTAAGAAATGAGACTGCTCAGGTTCACCTAATTTCATTATCACTGCAGTAGGTCACAACCATTTTTAAGTTGTCTTGCGCCTGTGCAAGCAACATCTTCTGGTAGTAATAGCACAGTGAGAGGTGTGTCAGTGTTGGCAAATGCAGGGCACGCTTTAGTAGGTGTGCCCCTCATTCCCCAATTAGTCAGCATGCCAGAGCTGATGCAAGAATAAGTGCCACCAACTTGAAAGAAAGAAATGTGCCGCTGCAGTCAGAGACAAGCCCATCATGCAGCGGCAGAGGTGACACGCCTCCTGTACATGCCTTTCCTGGGGAAACATTTCAATAAACATGTCGGTGGCTCCTGCTGCTGCCACACAATGCCCAAAAAAAGCCGACATTGGGAGTGCAATCCTTGTGTCGGTATGTCCTCCACCCCTCCGCACTGTGTGGCACACTGGGAGCCCACCCAGTGTACCGCCTGACCACACAAGCGACCATGCCTGCATGTACCCCCACCCCATTGTCGGCATGTCCCCGCCCCCACATTGTGTGGCACACTGGGAGCCCACCCCAGTGTGCTGCTCACATAAAGCTGACTGTGTCGGCACGTTCCTCCACCCCCTTTGTGTAGCACACTGGGAGCCCACCCCAGTGTGCCTAACAAACCTTGTGATGTCCGTTTTTTTTTTTAACTGAAAAAAGGAAAACAGTCCCTCATTGTGTGTGGCACCCCCTCCCCCAACCTCTGCGCACCCCACCTCCCCACACCCTCCCTCACCCCATGCTTACCTTCGGAGGTCCGGTGCTGCAGTCTTCGATGGAGCGGGAACACGTCTGGACTCTGCAAAGTCAAACTGCAAAATGAAGAAATGCCAGTAAGCTGTATAATAGCATCAATGAAGAGGTTTCAACTTAGGTGGATATCTCAGCCATTTTTTTGAATTTTGGCTCCAAATTTTCAACATGGGGTTCTTGGGACCCCACCTCATGAACACATGCTCTGTCATCTCATTAGTCGGTCCCAAAAGGTGATTTCATGATCACTGCGCAGAATCACCTTTCAGGATGAATTAACGAAACAACAGTGCCACTGTTCATGAGGTGGGGTCCCAAAAAGACTATGTTGCAAATCTGGTGAAAATATTCCAAAAAGTGACTGCATTAAGTGCATGCATTGTGCAGTTTCCATGCACGCTTGTAACGTTGACAATTTTTAATATTTTCACTCCAGATTTTCAACTTTGCCATTTTTTCACACCTCCTTGTAAACAGTATTGCTGTCATTTTTCACATCCTGCCCGAAATGTGTTTTCACATACCTAGCACACAATGGCGTGGTCGCTGTGGGAAATCAACTTTTGGGACAGATTAACAAAATCACAGTGCTGCTGTTCATGAGCGGAGGTTCCAAAATGCCTATATTGAAAATTTGGTTAAAAAATTCCCCAAAATAATTGTGTTACATGCATGCGTTGCGCAGTTTGTACGCACGCTCCTGACTTAAATTTTTCATATTGTCACTCCAGATTTTCAGTATTGCAATTTTTTAACACCTCCTCATGAACAGTACAGTTGTCATTTTTCACATCCTGCCCGAAATGTGTTTTCACACCTGTGGCGCCAAATGGCGAAGTCGCTGTGCAGAATCACCTTTCGGGACCAATTAATGAAACAACAGTGACACTGTTCATGAGGTGGGGCCCCCAAAAGCCTGTGTTGCAAATTTGTTAAAAATATTCCAAAAAATGATTGTGTTACGAGCATGCATTGTGCAGTTTCCATGCACGCTTGTAACGTTGACAATTTTTAATATTTTCACTCCAGATTTTCAACTTTGCCATTTTTTTCACACCTCCTTATGAACAGTACTGCTGTTATTTTTCACATCCTGCCCGAAATGTGTTTTTGCACATCTGGCGCACAATGGCATGGTTGTTGGGAAATCAATTTTGGGACAGATTAACAAAATCACAGTGCCACTGTTCATGAGTGGAGGTCCCAAAATGCCTATATTGAAAATTTGGTTAAATAAATCCCTAACATAATTGTGTTACATGCGTGCATTGCGCAGTTTGTATGCACGCTTGTGACTTCAATTTTTCATATTTTCAATCCAGATTTTCAATATTGCAATTTTTTACACCTCCTCATGAACAGTACAGCTGTCATTTTTCACATCCTGCCTGAAATGTGTTTTCACTCCTGTGGCGCCAAATGGCGCAGTCGCTGTGCAGAATCACCTTTCAGCTAATGAACTGATAGTGCCATTGTTCATGAGGTGGGGTCACAGAAAGCCCATGTTGAAAATTTGGAGTGAAAATACCAACAAATGCCTGTGGCATTAGGGTTTCCAACCATAATGCCCCACCTTGTAGAGACTGACAGGCATCAGGGGTGTGACTTGGGATTGTCGGCTGTAATGCTCACGCCATTCCACCCCAACCCCCACCCTGCAGCCAGTGACAGACATCGAGGTGTGCCTTGAAATCTTCAGATCCAAAGTTCACCCCATTCTCCTATACTGCACCCATCTCAGCGCATTTCCTTATGGAATGGGGTGAGCATAAGGCCTGAAGACTCCAAGGCACACCACAACATTTGTCAGTGTCTGCAAGGTAGGGTGATGTGAAATGGCGTGAGCATTATGGCCGATGTCCCAAAGACACACCCCAATGCCTGTCAGTCTCTGCAGGGTGCAGGGGTGGGCTAGCGTCAGTTCAATACTTCGCTACCATTTCTATTATTCATCTCTCCAACTCCTGCACTACCAGTGCCAATGCCAGCAAGACAACATTCGGCATTGACAAATGCTTGTTAACTCACTGCCTGCTTCTTTCTCCTTCTCTGCCTCATCTCCTTTTTTGTCCTTCCTCTGCCCTGTCTCCTTCTGCCCTCCCTCTCTCCCCCTTTCTCTGTGTCCTCCTCCACCTCTCACCCTCTCTTCTCCAGTAACCTGAACCTGCTGCATGCCCAGTCCCCCTTTTTAATCACCGTCTCCCTCTTTGCTCTCTTCTTAGCCCTCACCTACCAGGGCTTCACGCCCACCAAAGGACTCCTCCAGCAACCAACGGAGCAGGAACCCTGACCTGCCCTGGGCTTCACGCCCACCAAAGATCTACTGAACAGGCCACAAGCAATGCCGGAGAAAGGTACGGATCCCTGGGACTTTCATCAAAGACCGCTCCCCTTCAGCCAAAATTAAAACTTGGCACCTTTTTTCCCGCAAACGGCTCCTAGCTCCTAAGGCTTGTTACTTACGGCTTTATTGCTTCTCGGGACTTAAAACTAAATTGTAAACCTCCCTCCTCGGAGAAAAAACTGCATTCCTAATTTTAATTAATTCTCTAAGGAGACAGCTGCAGGCAGTTTTAATCTGCATGCTGTCTTGCTCCAAATGGATGCTTAGCTCCAATTTTCTGATATAACTGAAACCAGCTGCTCCCTCACTAGGCTGAGCATTTAACCTGAGTCTCAAAAGCCAGCCAACAGCACAGTACTGAGCCTGAATTGTATTTTTTACATTTTTGTTTTTCTTTACTTTCCACATTGGCTTTAAGCAGTATCCTGCTGCCTGTGCTCGTCATTTTTTAACTGCAGCTTCTTATTGTTTCTTATGAGAACAATATAACTAGAGTATAAACTTATTCTGAAGCCTTTGTAACTTTTGTGAATTAAGTTCAACCAGAGTTTTGAGTTATTTGATACTTATGGAATTTTCTTGTTGTTCTTAACCTGCTTAAGTAAACAGACTGCTCAGGATCCCCATTTTTTTGATGCCTATGTACTTTTCTGTGTTCTTAGCCTGCTTAAGAAATTAGGCTGCTCAGGTTCACCTAATTTCATTATCACTGCTGTAGGTCACAGCCATTTTTAACTCACTGCCTGCTTCTTTCTCCATCTCTGCCTCCTTATCTCCTTTTTTGTTCTTCCCCGACCCCTGTCTCTTTCTGCTCTCTCTCTCTCTCTCTCCTTCTTTAAGGAGACAGCTGCAGGCAGTTTAAATCTGCAGGCTGTCTTGCTCCAAATGGGCCCTTAGCTCCAGTTTTCAGTTATTACTGAAACCGGCTGCTCCCTCACTAGGCTGAGCGTTTAACCTGAGTTCTCCGCTGGTGCTGTGCGCTGGCCCCCCACCCACCCGCTCTACTTGGTGAATTTTATTTATACACTCCTGTGATCACATGACTAGTAGGCGGCCCCTAATATAATGTTTTTATGGAGTACCTACATTCCCATTTGCACCTTATACAAACCGGCCACCAGAGGGCCCCTGACCACCTTTTCGCCTACACTGTCCATAGAACATAGAACTACAAACCATTCTACTTTTCCTAGACTGTTTTTTTCTTACTTTTTCCTTTTGTAAAGCACTCTTATCCCGCCACTACTTCTGACAACTATATAAACCGTCTTGTCTGCTCCTTCTTCCTGCACACTCCCACTCTGCCTAGGCCCCTTACTCCCAATCCTGTATCACCCAGCTGCAACCTTCTCAACACCTGGACAATCTTATTACATTCAATATGGCCAAACACTGCAGACACACTGCACCTCTGCTTACCCCTACCATCTTAGTTGCCCTTGCCCTTGCGGTCCACCTTGTAGACTCCATCTCTTTCCTTACTGAGCTCCCTGTACCTCCCAATCAAACTGATTTCCCCCTATCCAACATAGTGGTCCTCCCACACCTGCTTGCTACTTACTATAACCTAGTTCCTACAAGGCTCTGGCTCCCTATATTGCGCTACCTTAAATTCTGTGGCTGGTACCCTCGTACATGGTACAAAAAGGGCAAATACCTAAAAATAGTGGTCCTAATCTCGTGGCTCAGTCTCCTCCTCATCACAGCTGCGGACAGCAATGTCAACCCTGGTCCTGGTCCTTGCACACACGCCGTGCTCTCTCCTCTCCCCCTGGGGTGCTACCAAAGGCTTGAAACTAGCACACCTTAATATTAGAAGTCTCCAGTGGAATATTTCTGAGCTAACTGCCTGGACCTCACACTGCCAGCTTGTCATACTGTGCCTAACTGAAACCTGGCTCAAGCCTTCCATGCCCAACACTCTCTGTGAGCTACCTGGTTACAGTTTCATCAGGAATGATAGGCCTCCCCCCAAGCATGGCAGTGGCACCATGATTTATTTTAAGACCCACTACAACTTTGCCCCCCTCTCCCGGCCCTCACCTCCTCCGTCTGCCTCATTTGAACTCTGTGCTGGTACCCTGTGGTTCGGTAATTCCAGAAAATTGCACATACTTTGTGTTTACATCCCTCCCCCAAACGACCTATGTAAACTTTCCTCCCTGATTGACACTCTGGGGTCCCTAGTTTGTAACAATGACTTTGTAATCCTAGGCGACTTCAATATAGACTGGCTCAAACGGCCTAATGACTCCCTTGATGTACTGCTAAATAAACTAGCCCTCTCTCAAGTGATCGCCTAACCTACCAGACTCTCCAGTAGAGCTCAAACTGCCACACTGATTGACTGGATTCTTGTTCCAAATCCTGACAAAATATCCTCAGCTGGGGTTCTTCCTGACTCCATTACAGACCACTCTCCAATCTACTGCACCTGGCATGCCAGCATTGTTCATGCACTGCTTAGGATCATACAATGTAGGAACTACTCGCTTTTCAATGAAACAGACTATCTTCATGACACAGCAAATGTTGACTGGACCCCCTGTGGACCACCGACAATGTGGGCCATGCATTAAAGTATTTCAGTGCTTCCCTCCTCCAAATTCAAAATAAGCATGCTCCGCTCACTACTAGGTGTGTCAGAGGCCATCCTACTAAGTGGCTCACCCATCCCCTATTTGCCCTTCTAAGAGAGAGGGATAAAACCAGGGTCACTTGTAAAAAATCTAACTCCACTCATGATTGGAGTAACTACAGGCTGCTGTGAAACAAGTGCAAGGCAGCAATTAGACTGAGCAAAAGCACATTTTACAGAGAGAAACTAGCCACCCCATATAATACACCCAGAAGCTTTTGGAGATGTCTTAAGGAATCCCTGGATCACTCGGATCCTTGCACCCCCTCTGACTTTGAAATCAATGGAGTCAGTTGCAACAACCCTACCTCTACATCCAGCGCTTTTAACTAACTCTTTTCAGACCACTCATCTATCTCTGCTGAGCTGAACTCCTGGTGGGCACCGCCTTTGATCATGCCAGACCCTCCCCAACACCCACCCCTTTCCACTTTAAATCTGTCACCAGTACTGTAGTATGAAAACTCCTCCTCTCTATACCCGAACTAAGTCTGAAGGTCCTGATGGCCTTGACCCCAAGCTCCTGAAACTAGCTGCCTGGCAACTAACCCTTCCCCTTACCCGTATTATCAATCGCTCCCTCACCACAGGATCAGTACCCGAGGGATTGAAACGTGCCAATATCATACCTATGCTAAAAAAAGAAAACCCCCAAGTCCCTTTCCAATTATTGACCGATAGCCATACTCCCTACACTTAGCAAGATCCTCGAGAAAATTGTCACTGCTCAACTAGCAGTCTATCTGGATAACCACAATTTGCTGTGCTCTGCTCAACATGGCTTCAGAAAGCATCACAGCACCACTACAGCCTTACTCACCCTGACTAAGGTGATTTACTCTGCATCTGATCTAGGTCATCTCACAGGCACCATCTTCGTTGATTTAACTAAGGTCTTCGACGCTGTTAACCACCCCATATTTCTTAACAGACTAAGGTCCTTAGGTGTCTCAGATAGTGCACTGCCTGGTATTCTAGCTATCTCTCCAATAGACAACAACACACCAGAATTGGCTCTACCTTCTCTGAATACCTTCCTACCTCCCTCGGTGTCCCACAGGGATCCATCCTCGTCCCTCTACTGTTCTCTCTCTTCACATTGACTCAGTCACACACTGTTTCAACAAATCAACCCCCATTCTTTATGCAGATATTCTGGTGTTCTTTTGTCACTCCCCAACCTAACTCATACAAACCACGACCTTACCTCTGTCCTGGCTGCAGTACAGTCCTGGCTCAAGGACAGCAAACTTCTTATGAACTACTCCAAATCCCAAGCCATGCTTTTTGGAACCCCACATAAACTAAATAATCTATCGATATCCGTGTCTATTATAACGGATAATGGTACCCCCCTGAATACAGTCACCTCCTTCAAGTACCTTGGAATAACACTTGATCCCTCCCTTGATTTCTCCACTCATATCCACTCGATGCGTGAGGGTGTCAGCTATCGTGTAAAAAGCCATCACTCTGCTTCGGCATGAATCACAGTGGCGCAAGGCCTTCTCCTTCCGAGACTGAACTACAGCCTGCCTGTATTCGCTGTTTCCTCTGCTCCTCTCCATCGCAGGTGGACTGTAAGCTATAATAATATCTACAGATTTGCCCTAGTCTGCAGCTGTCTCACACACCACTGCTCTCTCTACAGCAGACTTGGCTTGCCCTCCTCGACAGTCTTCCTTGACTCCTCACTAGGCAAATTGGCCCACAACATCATAACCTCACAGAAACCACCTTCAATGGCCGCCCTCTTAGTTCCCACTTTGTGCCACTATGACCTCAGATCTTCTGATACAGTACAACTCGCTATCCCCAGGTCACAGTCCAAGTATGGGTCTGTGGCATTCACCTCTGAGGCTCCTGCACAATGGAACTCCTTCCTGGCTGCACTTCATTCCTGCATCACTATAGGCATGTTCAAAAAACAGCTCCACTCCCTACTAACTGCCTGATCCACCTGCACCTGTCCTTAGTCCTACTGTGTTCTCATCCACCACTCGCCTCTCTCTTGCCTTCCCTCCCACCCCACCATCCCTCTTTTTCTCTCTTACCCCACCCTCCCATCTAGTTTCTTCTGTCCTGCCCAATGTTGCAATTTAACAATCCTTGGCTGCTCTAGCCCTTGTGCACTTCAATTTTTGTTGCCTGTCGATGTAATATGTAGTGATCCATATTGTCTTTTAGCTTCTACCCCCTACTGCTTTGCCCTGGTTACAATCGTATTAGTAAACTGTACAATCCTTCTTTTACTTGATTCGCTGCCTTGTCCTTTTATGTTTACATAGCATCTCATGGTATTGTATAGTTTTTGAATTGCACTTTATCTGTATTGTACTGTATCTCTGAAATGTATTGTATTTGTATTGTACTGTAGCTCTCTCGGGTCGTACCTGAAAATAAGCAAATGACTGCCTAGTGTACCCCACCCGGTCAACAAAAGTAAAATAAAATAAAATCTTAACCAGAGACTGATTCTGCAGGCATTATGGTAGCCCAATGCCATATGAGCTCCTTCCTCCTGACATAGAGTCAAAGAGGTTGGGCATTTATTGACAAGAGGACCTATGCCTGAGAGTCCTTTGACCTTCAGATTGCTAATAATCAGGCTTACATTATAAAGTATCAGAATAGTCTGTGGAATCTGTCTTGGCCATGGCTGACAAGCTTCCTGATAGAACCAATAAAATGAAGGTTCAGCAGACTGTCACCCATTGCCTGGATGCTGTATAGCATCTTCTGTGGTTGGCCTATGGTGCACCAGATGTTTCCACCTATGCTGCTGCCTCTGGGATTTACCTCCAGCACTAATCTTGGCTTAGGTGGCTGGTTTTGCCACTGATTATAAGCAGTCAGTACTTAATGCCCATTTCTGTGGCCAGAAACTATTTGGCCAAGACACAGAGATGACCTTGCTGGTGCTGTAGTCCTCTAAGATATCTTTGTGCTCCCTGAAGACTCTCACCTCTCAGCCTCATGGTCATGGTAGAGGTACCTTTCACAGGCCTTTCTCTCATCCTGCTCTTGGCTATTCCCATACCCCAGAGTGCTGGTCCCAACATACCCCTACTCCATCTCCCATGCCTCTGTGTAGGCTGCATCTACCTCTTCTTCCAAAAGTGGAGCGAGATCCCCACGGGTGCATTGGTCCTGGACATTATTCGATGAGGGCATACCACCCTAGAGAAGCTGTCTATCCCTCCGGTGTATCATCTCTCTCCCCCTGTCTTTACCCTTCAGGTCATCCTGCCGTCCTATTAGAAGTTCAGACATTGCTACATAAACATGCAATGGATCCCATTCTTACTGCTATTCCTTGTACTTTTTTTTGTTCCAGAGTGGATAGATGATCTCCATCCTGGCCTAGATCTCATGGGCTTGAACATGCACATCAAATATAAAAAGGTTTTCCCTTCATTCCCTGTTCCTTTTGCTTCTGAGATTGGATGCACACCCTTGCTATGAAGGATGCTTACCTTCATAGCAAGGTGCTTTGCAGTCACAGATAGTACCTCATCTGTATGCTGAATGGCTGTCATTACCAGTTTCGTGTCTTACCATTTGGTGTTAAATCAGCAGCTTGCAGCTCAGTATACTCTTGTAAAACGCTATGAATTAATAAATACGGTGCATTCTAAAAGTTTTGTTGTTCATGAGAGTTTCCAGCCATTAACGTATTTGTTCCAGCAAGCTTTTATTTGATTTCTGAAATAATTAGTTTGTTTTAAGTAGGATAGTAAGAGCATTTGTATACTCCCAGTTTAATTTTAATTTTTCTGGTATCTGTGTTTTCTGTGTATGTTTTAAAAACTGTACTTTTTTATATTGTACAGCACAAAGAGACTTCAAAATTGGGCGCTTTAGAAATAAAGTATCTATGTATCTATCTATCTAACCCAATTATTTGGAATTTGAGACAGCCATTCAGAAGGCTCCATTTCCACAACCAGTAGGTTCTAGAACCTGATGACACCAGTTCAGTGGAAGACAGCAGTACATGTTTCACTCTGGGCTTCTACTTATGTGACAGAGTTCTGGAACTGATCTATAACTGAAGCATTACTATAAGGTGTGAAAAAGGTAGAATAAACAAGGGATCCTAAAAATAAAAAAAAAGATCAGTTTGAAGTGTACAAAAGAATCAGTTCAGTAGCATGATAAACAGACTGCACACGTGAAACATAGAAACAGAATTTGATGCAGATAAGGACTGCTTGGCCCACCTAGTCTGCCCATTTTTGCCTACTTACTGTATTACCACAGACCCTACTAGATCTTCAGCTGTACCTCCCCCTCTCCTTTGCCTTACCACTAAGGTTTCCTTATGCCTATCCCGTGCATTCTTGAACTCTGCTATAGTTTTTGCCCCCATCACCTCCGCTGAGAGGCTGTTCCAGGCAGCCACCACTCTTTCTGTAAAGTACTTCCTCATATCTCCCCTGAGTCTACACCCCTCCAGCTTCATAGCATGACCCCTTGTTCTTGAGTATCGTTTTTTTTTTTAAATGCTTCCTTCTTGTACCTTCTGTTATACCTGTGAAGTATTTGAAAGTCCCTATCATATACCCCTATCCCTCCTTTCTTCTTGGGTGTACATATTAAGGCCCTTCAGTCTCTCCTCATAGGGCTTTTGATGCCCGAATGGCCAAAGTTCCAGTTATACTAAAAGCAAATCTGGTGCAGATTCTGTTTAAGGATTATGGGGACTGGGGCTTGGGGGAAGGGAATTATGTTAGCTGTGTTTTTTTTTCGGTGCTGATGGGAGCGCTGCTGTGGTTAAATTTACTGGGTTATAACTTGATGCTGTCTCTCTGACCATGGAATAGTTTACACACATCTGTAAGCAGCAGTACTATATTTGTTACTTATCCTATAGTTTTTCAGAAGAACTGTTTTGCAGACTCCCGTAGATTCATCAGTGTTTTTTTTAATTAATTCCCTCTGATAATTTGAAAACAGATTTTAACACCAATTTTGTTAAAGATGTGTTGAGGGTATCTTTGAATGTACATTCTGTATTCATACTGCAGATTAGCTAGGATTGTTCGACCACATTTCTGAATCTGATCAGCACAGCGCCACAATAAGATATACTGTATACTTACAGTATATGGTAATCCTTTGTTCCGTATAAAAATCAGCCTTGTCAAAATTCTTGTTGTGCAAATTCTAAAAGTGTTGTGCGCATTCTGAACAGTTCTTCTGCACAGTTCAAAGGTTGTAACTTTTTAAATTCCTCATTCACCCTACACCCAGCTGTTTACTAACCACTTGGTGCCCAAAGTTTTATCTTTTAACTTGTGAAAGTCTGTAAATTTGATTTCTATCATAGAATAGAGCAAATAAATGGCAAATTTTTGGTTTTTAATTTTGGGGGGGGGGGGGTGTCTGTGACTCCTGTGTAACTAAACCATATACTATGTAAAATAAAATAGGGGCAGCCATGCATAACTCAGCATGTGTTTCCATCTCAGGGTTGAGATGATAGCATGGACCTCTTGACCTTCGCTGTCGAGGTACATATGTTGCCATATTAACCCTCAATAGAAACACGTCTTGGTTGTGTACGGTTGTCCATACATTATTCTCTCTTTTTTTTTTGTTATGGCTGGCATGGCAAGGGATCAGGAACTTCTAAAACTTTACAATCCCAAGGAATGAATGAAAATGAAAAGAAAATTGGTTATATCGCTGTTTTTGCCATAAATGTCATTATTGCTGAAAATAGTACATGGTGTCTTAACAGATATTACTGCTTTAATAAGAGTTTCCAGCTTGATTAAAGCATTTTTCCAGGATGTAGGAAAAATAAAATGTAATATTCTAACACAAATCAACTTATTCCCCCTTCACAAAAGTGGGAGCAGGGCAGAAGCGGGAAACTACAGACCTGTTAGTTTAACCTCAGTGATAGGGAAAATGATGGAATCACTTCTGAAGGAAAGAATTGTCGAGTACCTAGAGGCCAGAGGGGCACAGGACCCAAGGCAGCATGGATTCACAGTGGGAAGGTCATGCCAGATGAATCTAATAGATTTCTTTGACTGAGTGACCAAAGTAGTAGATCAGGGAGGGGCTGTGGACATGGCCTACCTAGATTTTAGCAAGGCATTTGACACAGTCCCACATAAAAGATTAATATACAAGTTAGCCAGCCTGGGAGTGGGTCCCAAGATGATAGCCTGGGTAAAGAATTGGCTGGAGAACAGGGCACAGAGGGTAATACTAAGTGGAGTCCACTCTGAAGAAAGGGGGGTTACTAGTGGGGTACCACAGGGTTCAGTATTAGGACCGGTCCTCTTCAATGTCTTTATAAGCGGCATTGCAGAGGGACTGGAGGGAAAAGTATGTCTCTTTGCAGATGACACAAAGATCTACAACAGAGTTGATGCACAAGGTGGGGTGGAAAGGATGAGAAGGGACTTGGCAAGGTTAGAAGAATGGTCAAATGTATGGCAGCTTAGATTCAATGCTAAGAAGTGCAAGGTAATGCACCTGGGAAACAAAAACCCAGGGGAAGAGTACACAATTGGGGTTGAGATACTAACAACAACAAAAATGGAAAGGGACCTGGGGGTAGTCATATCAGATGACTTAAAAGTGGGCAAGCAATGTGAGAGGGCAGTAAGGAGGGCTGGGGGAATACTGGGTTGCATAGGGAGAGGCATCACCAGCAGAAAACAGGAAGTTGTTATCCCTTTGTACAGACAACTGGTGAGACCCCATCTGGAGTACTGCGTACAGTTCTGGAGACCCAATCTCCACAAGGACATAGACAGGATGGAAGCTGTCCAGAGGAGAGCAACTAAAATGGTGCAGAGTCTGCACCGGAAGACATATGAAGAGAGACTAAAGGAGCTTAATATGTATAGCCTCGAGGAAAGGAGGGAGAGGGGGACATGATAGAAACTTTCAAGTACCTCAAGGGAATCAACAAAGTCCAAGAGGGTAGCATCTTTCAAAAAAAGAGGTGTGCAAGAACAAGGGGGCACAATTTGAAGATGGGGGCGGCTCAGAGGTAATGTAAGGAAGTATTTTTTCACAGAGAGGGTTGTGGATGCATGGAACTGCCTTCCAGAGGAGGTTATGGAGTCAAAAACGGTGGTTGAATTCAAGCATGCATGGGACAGTCATAAGGCAATTCTAGGGGGTGGGGGTAGGAAGAAGTAGGCTGCTGGTTAACTAGGATCTGCAGCTTATCCATTAGGTAGGGAAATGGGCAGACTGGGTGGGCCATGCGGTCCTTATCTGCCATCAAATTCTATGTTTCTATGTTATACTTCAGTAATTTTATTTATTTGATTCTGTCATTCTTTATTATGGAGAACATTTACTTGACAACATAATTTTTGTGTCTGTGACTTCATCGCATCCTTTCTCTGATCCCTCCACTGAAATTCTAATTCTCCATTTGTGAGAATAGAATATTTCCATAGCAACAGATTATGATGTCACAAACATAATTATGACTTCAGTGGACCAAGATGGTTTAAAGTCTGAGGAACAAAGATAATGTTTTTTTGTCATCAGTAAGAAGGAACGAGGGGATACACATACAGGAAGCTAAAGAAGCAGACGTTGAATGTTTTCTGACTATTATGTTTTAAAATGTTTTCCTTGACACAGGAAAAACACTTTAAATAAATAAATTAGTCAACCATGGGGTGGCAGTTCTTAACTCAAAAAGTAGGGCCTACTGTACATGGCAGGATGCAGGCGCTACCTTGCCTCTGATAAAGTAAGCTCTTTATTCTGCTCTGTTTGTATTTGAAGATGTGCGTCACTCTTTAATCAAACATTTTACCTCTGCTTGCAGCTGAACTGATGAAGTAACTTAATCCATCACCCTATCTCTACCTGTGGCTGCAGGAAGCTAAACAAAGGTGTTCTTTAGTTCAAAACAAATATGCAGAGCTCCATTATCTGGAACATCTGGCCATATGTCCTCGCTGTACTCACAACACTTAATGCATGTAGAGTAATAATTATGTTTCGGGGATTGACTGACATGGGATTATCATCATTATCGTCTTCATAAAGGTTCAGGAAGAGTTTAAAAAATATATATACTAATGTCAGATGCCCATTTCACACTATATGCACTGCAAGCTAGCCTTGGTGCACCCTGATGTCACTTTTCCTAGTGCTAGTTCTAATGTCCATTCCATAGTATGCCAGTATTGCCTGAGTTGTGATCAAATTGTGTGTGTGTGTGTATGTGTGCATGGCTATGGCTATAAACCACTCTCTCTGTCCAACATTCGCAGCACTCTGTGTTCTTAAATCAGCAACAGAACAGGAGATTTTTTTTTAAGCATTTTCATATTGCCTTAGTAAGTTCTCACAAATCATAGGAATCTTTCTCCATATAATCCATCTGCCTGTGCAAACAAGGCAGCTGTTTGCTTTGCAGAAAATTAGCAAAATTAGCTAATTAAAATATGGAAGCCTTTTGGTCCAGTGACAGAACTATGAGCCAGCGGGTACCAGGTTTGACTCACACCAAATCCACTCATTGTGTGACTTTCAGCAGGTCACAATCTCCCTGTGCTTCAGACATTGCATGCAAGGCTACACTGAGAAGAATACTGGCATCTTAACTGCAATAAATTACATAAAGAGTATGAAGATACACTTGAGGAAGTCCAGAGATTCAGTTTGGAAATAATTTTTTGACTACTGAAGTAATGTGACCCTTTGCTTTCTAATCATGTCACTAGATATTGAAATGTTTTTCAGTAGTCATAGGTTGGAAGGGCTGTAGTTCCATCAGATATCTCCCTGCCCCCACCCCATCTGCTTTATAAATGTAACCCCTAGGTGGCACTATCCCAAGGGCTACTACTCCTGCCTGCTTGGCCAGTAGCAGGTTAAGGGGCCTTAGTTCTGAAATGGGTGCCTCCACCCAGAGGTCAGGGTTGGTAGTGATCAAGCTAACCTGGGCACAGCCCTCTGGGAGACTGTAACCCCCCTCTTTCCTTACTAGTGGCCGGAACAATACACAATAATCACTTTCACTACACTCCTGATACACCACACAAGTACCCACACTGTTTGTACTTACCACCAGGGCTTTTCTCTGGCCCGGCCCTGGGGACCCCCTGTAAAACAAGGTTATACACAGCAAATAGCAGTATGGTACTCTTGCACAAACTGGAACCACAGTCAGGGTAAATACAAAAAAGAGTTAGATCTGATTTATTTAAGGGGCTTGAACGAGGGAGGGGCCTAATCAGGTTAATTTGCTTAAAGGTTCTATAAAACAACCAGTTATGCATGCACTTCAGGGTCCATAAACAGTCACACACTCTGGGTACCCAGATGGATAATGGTGGGCTAGCCAGGAACGTTGCAGCTGGTTGGGGCCCTGTGATGGAAGAAAACAACATGCACAACACACATTATTTGTAATCCAGAGCCAGAGGGCTCAGTTCGTGAAAAGAAAACAAGACAATCAGATGACACACTTTTAAATTAGACTGTTGTTGCAGGGAGCTACCCTGATGATTACTTACGATAGAAGATAGAGGGGAGACAGTTCAGAGGTAATGTGAGGAAGTATTTTTTCACAGAGAGGGTTGTGGATGCATGGAACAGCCTCCCTGAGGAGGTCATGGAGTCAAGAACAGTGAGGGAATTCAAGAATGCATGGGACAGACATAAGGCAGTCCTGGGAGGGGTAGGAGGAAGTAAGCTGTTGGTTAATTAGGATCTGCAGCTTATCTGTTAGGTAGGAAAATGGGCAGACTAGGTGGGCCAAGCGGTCCTTATCTGCCGTCAAATTCTATGTTTCTATGTTACCCAAGACTGGACACAGGCTGGACAAAAATCGAGTCAGCAGGTGGTTAATCTGGAGTGCCAGGAGAAGCAGGGCCCACCCGATTTGCCGAGGCGTCGTTCCTGTTCAAGCGTGGAGCAGGGGGCTGATCCCCAGGCAGGTCTCTCGTCGGTTGCTTTCTCTGTGCAGTGAGTAGTCTGGAAGGGCCAACGTCTCATGGCCCAGGCCGAATGGAGATGAACGCGGATTCAGTCCGATTAGGCTGGATAAAGCTTCCAGCAAGCAGAACACAGTTCACACAGTGGGGAACCAAATCACGACCCACTTTCAATACACAGCACATTTACATGTAAGAAAAATTCTACTGTACCAGGCAAACCGCTCTCCGGTCATGATCGCAAAGTCTCTGCACAAACCGGGGATTAAAAAGCAGCTGGAAATCCTGACAGGCCGATCGCATTCAACAAATCTTCAATCTTCTTCAGATTAAAGCCTAGTCACAGTCCAGTGGCTTAAATAGTCCTCCCAACTCGGATTCAGTCCGAATAAACTCTATTTTCCCTCTCAGGGACAGCAGGCAGACAGGCAGGCCAAAACTCAGCCCTTTCACAGTTCTCCCACGCAAAACTACACAGAACTGCTGCTCAAAATCACTTGAGCTGTTACTTCTTCACTTCTCAGCTCAAAACTGAAACTAGCTGCAGCAGCCTGGGAAATTCCCCAAGATCCAAAAGGTTCGGTTGGCTGATCCTCCTGTCAGTCACAACAAAGGCTGCCCTTCAGGTGCAAAAAGGCGCACAAAGCCCAAAACTACGATTCCTACAGATTTTGACTCCAGACTGCTGCTGTAGTCCGGCTCCATTTTAGGTCCCACCAGTACTGATTGGTCCAATTCACAGTCCAGAACCAAGATAGTGGAGATAAAACAGTCCTTGCTGCAAAGAAGGCAGGTTAGACAGACTACATTATCTTTATCACTCTAAATGATTTTCAGCAAATAGTTACATCTTTCAACAGAGCTCACTCTCAGATTACGTATTACTGCAAACTAGGCAGCTCTTAAAGTGACAGTACATAGAGGCTACACAGACACTCTCTGGCAATCACATTTAAACTGCTAAAATGCAGGACACCAGCCTAGCAGTGAGCATTTAGGCAAGCTCGAGGAAGACTTTTCGGGGAACCCCCATTTGTAGGGGGTTTACATAAACATGGACTGATAAGTGTGTTATACAACAAATTAGTACTAACTTACTGGGATACCTCCGTCGCTCTAATAGTCCCAGCAATAGCTGTTAAATTTCTGTTTCAGTACTGTTCTAAAACAACGTTAAACATGTTATCTTTAAAATATGTTTTTTAGCAGCAGTGCCATGAGCAGTATGCATATCCCATCTCGGAGATGTAGCATATTAAAACCCTAAAACCTAAAAAGGCATACTTATTTCATGAGCAGACTTGAGAAACAACAACTTTATATTGCTTGAAACTATTGGCTCAGTCAAAAGGTTGCAAAAAAAAAAGGTACAAACCTTAGTGTTACATACAGGTTGGAACTACAAAATGTTCATGTTTATCCTAAACGGACAGGTAAATTGGGACCTGGTACAAAGTGAAAAGTCACCACGTAGTGTTCACCATTTACAGAAATCTCAGTGCCATTCCATATCTGTATCTCAGCGCCATTCCACATCTCAATCCAACCTTTTTTTGTTAAACAACAAAAGGTCAAGTGTTTACAGGTGCTTGGGTTTCCAGAGTCAGGGCTGTAAAAACAAGGAATACCGATCTCACTGGTCCCAAGCTTAGATGAAACCCTTGTAAAGCCAGTTCAGTAATCAACTCAGGTATCTTCTGCCTCCATCCTTCTGTGACATTACTCAGCTTCCCGGATCTTATCTGCTGTATTTGAGGATAAACTGTATTAAGCAATTCCCCACAATGTGTTAATGCGATGCTTAGCTACTCCAAATGTATGAAGGGGCCTGTCTCCGTTGGTTATTATTACATTGCTGTACGAACTGTTAATTATTTTTCCTTTGCTAACCGGGTAAGGCCCACTTGGCACAAGTGCCTGTTTTCAGGGGTAGCCTGGGAGCAGTGGGGAGGATAAATGGCTTGCTCAGAATGACACAGTATGCAAGTGAGACTGTGGGAATGAAACCCAGGTGTGCATGGACTTGCATGGAATCAGATTTGTAGCTTATTGATAACAATGTGACATTTTAAAAAAATCTGTTTATCTTTAGGATGCAGGTTATGTGCGAAGATTTTTGTGTAACTGTGCTGCTCTGACAGCATGCCCTCATGATGCCAGTCAAGTCAGTTTGGCTTCTGAAATAACTTATTTCTTATAAGTTATTGTGTCATCTACAGAATTATTAGACTTCATGTGCTGATGCTCTGTATTGGGGCTATTGAGTAAGGACAGGAAGTGGCTTTTTACATGCTACAGGGGCAGCAGATTGATTTTAAAACCAAAACTGTGCGGCTGCAGAATGTGTAACGCACATTGCATTCTGTGCACGGATTGTGAGCCACTTTTGCTTCTGAGACGTGTTTCTCTAATCAGTACTTAGCAATGAGCTGGAAATGCTCTATTATCATCACGCATGGACAGTGAGATTCAGACTGCTCCTGAAAAGAAAGAAGAAAGACATATTAGAACAACTATGCTGAATCATGAAAGGAATATCAATTTTGTATAAGAAAAAACTGAATTATTTTAATATTTTGTCAGATGCAGTGCAGCAGGAAATTTTTATATAAAATACCACATACACTTTAAATGCTACCAGTAATATCTTTATGATTTAAAACTATTGATAGAAATGTAAAAAAGTGGTTTCAGTAGTTAGGCGTTGCAAATTATTTCTTGTTAATTTATTTAGTACCGCAGTAAGGAATTGCAGATTGTTGAACTTGGTACATGATACATGTAAGTAGCTATTTTAATTAAAATGTTAAAAATGATAAAAATTGGGCTGGCAGTATAGCCTAGAGGTTAGACTAATTGGCTGTGAATGAGCTTGGTACATCCAGCATACTGGGGTTTGAGTCCCACAACCTCCACTTGCACATTGCATGACTCTGAGCAAGTCACTTAACCTCCCCAGTGCTTCTGGGTTGCTCCTGAGAAAAAGGCACTTGTGCCTAGTGAGTCTTATCTGGTTAGCAAAGAATAAATACAATAAACAAAAATGTTCAAAATTCAATATATTTGGTGCATGAGATGAGCAGTTTATCTTACAATTTTTAAAATAATGTTTTGGTAAATGTAGGCATTTCTGTAAATGTTACTGTGATGTAAGCTATTTATATTATAAAAAGGTAATTCTTTAAAAAAAATTACGTTTTATGTTCTCTAAACTAAAATTCACTGTACATTGTCTATCTATATATGTATTTATTATACTTTTTCTCTGGCATGGGATCACTGGTCCCAGTCCATTAACAACCCTAGATGCATTGCTAGTCTTATGAAACAGATCAGCAAATGCTGAGCTTTTGTGAAAGAACTGGGTGGGTTTTCAAAACTGCTTTGTAGTGTTCCAATATTAAGAGCAAATGCTGTACAAATCATGGTAACTGTCTCCTCTGTGAACTCTCTGCGTGACAAAACCATTGGCATCATAAGACTAGCATCTTTGTTACAGCAGTATATTTTTTTTTTTACATTTTTTTCTATATAAAAATGGGTTAATTATCTGGGAGATTCTGTGTGCCTTCATGAGAGATTTCTTCCATGACCTTAACCAGCAGTGCACCGACCATTTGTCAGGTGGTGCTGTGAATGGATGAATAAATGTTTAATTGATTTAATTTGCAGGGTTTTCACTGGAGCGTGCTGTGGGTAGCTAGTCTCCTGATATCCCATTTTCCCTCTTCCCTCCCTCCCTCTCTCCCTATGACAAAAAAAATTGGCACAAAACAGTCTTCCAGCCACTGGTTCAAAATATTTTAGACACTGATGAAATCAGTGTTGGGGGGGGGGATGCAAAAATAGTTAGAAAAGCAGACAACAGAGAAGAAAACTAAATGGACTAGAGCCACTGTGTTTTCTTGAAGTGTTTGTATGAAGCTAAGATCTGTACCAGCTTTTCATTTATGATGACTAAATTGTGTTGGGAGGGAGGATGGAGGGGAGACTACAATACAAGACTAGAGTGGATGTGGCTAAAGAGTTGAAAGGAAGAGCTGGTACTTCAGAAAAACAACGGAGGAGGAAGTGATGCTGCTGAAAGATTTGGGGCTAGATTACAAAAAGAAAAAAGCACATCACAAAAGTTTGCGTGCACTTTGTGTTTTCCCAGGTGTCTAAAGGTGCTATTCTCAGCTGGTAGCGCACCTGTGCTATCCAACTGAGAATAGGGCTTGGTCAAGTCAGTGGTAACCCCATTACTGCTTGTACTAACCCCACTAGGATCTGTTGGTGAATTACAAAACAGGGTACTAAATGAGAAAAAGACTGAGGTAGAAAGATCAGTGGGGGATGCTGCAACAGAAGGTAAAGCCATCAAAAAATGGAAAGCAATGAGTACCAATGCCCGTAGTCTGAGTAACAAGCTTCCTGAATTAGTGGCCTTGAAGGAGGAGGAACATCTGGATATCGTGGCAGTCACAGAAACATGGTTCGCACAAAACCATGACTGGGACGTAAACATACCAGGATACACTATCTACAGGAGAGACAGAGAGGGTAAAAGAGGAGGAAGAGTAGCTCTTTACATAAGGGAAGGAATCAAAGCAACAGAACAAAAGGGAAAACAGGGAGGAGAAGAAGCACTGTGGGTAAATTTGGAGACCGGCAATGGCACCACAATCCGCACAGGGGTTGTATACAGACCCCCTTCTCAGGGGGAGGAAATGGACAAGGAAATGATAGAAAGTATACTTAGTATGGCAGAAAAAGGGGAGATATTGCTGATGGGCGATCTGAATATGCCAGATGTTAACTGGAGTTCAGTTGCAGCAGCCACTGAAGAGTGGGGTTATTCTAGATGCCCTACAGGGGCATGCTGTAGACAACTAGTATTGGAGCCCACTCGAGAGGAGCAATCTTAGACCTGGTTCTCTCAAATGGAGATGAAGAGAGGATCACAGATGTAAAGTGGGTAGCCATCTGGGAACTAGTGACCATCGAACAGTATGGTTCACAATAAACACAGCAATAGAGTCAAGCCATACAAAGGCAAAGGTACTGGACTTTAGGAGGGCTGACCTTGCCAAAATGGGTGAGTGCCTAAGGAATTCTTTAGCAAATGGGCAGGAAGGAGGGGTGGAAGAACAATGGGGAATAATAAAAACTGCCATCACAGAGGTAACAAGCCTTTGTGTGAAGCAAATAAACAAAACTAAACGATGTAAGAAACCACTATGGTTCTCAAAGGAAGTGGCAGTGAAGGTTCAAGAGAAAAAGAAAGCTTTCAGTAAGTACAAGGAATCACAGAAGGAGCAGGACAGAGAACTGTATCAGTTAAAACAAAAGGAAGCTGGGAAGGCAGTCAGAACAGCAAAGGCCCAAACTGAGGAAAAGATAGCCAACTCAGTTAAGAACCTTTATAGGTACATCATGGAGCCGAAGGAAGACCAAGGGAGGATAGTGAGGCTTAATAAAGGGGAGGGTGGGCAGAGGGTGACTGTGAAAAGGCAGAGATACTAAACAAATATTTTTGCTCAGTATTTACAAAGGAAGAGGGGAGGTACTAGAACAAACAGTAGAAACACTCTGGATACAGAAGTTGATACCAGCCCATTTACAGAAGAAAGGGTTCTGAAAGAACTCTTAAAACTGAAGGTGGACAAAGCAATGGAGCCTGATGGATTCATCCTAGAATTTAAAAGAACTAAGGGTAGAATTAGTGACACCACTGACTACCCTCTTTAACAAATCATGGGAGGATGGGGTGGTACCCGAGGGCTGGAGGAGGGCAGATGTGATTCCCCTTCACAAAAGTGGGAGCAAGGCAGAAGCAGGAAACTACAGACCTGTTAGTTTAACCTCAGTGGTAGGGAAAATGATGGAATCACTTCTGAAGGAAAGAATTGTCGAGTATCTAGAGGCCAGAGGGGCACAGGACCCAAGGCAGCATGGATTCACAGCAGGAAGGTCATGCCAGACAAATCTGATAGATTTCTTTGACTGGGTGGCCAAAGTAGTAGATCAGGAGGGGCTGTGGACATGGCCTACCTAGACTTTAACAAGGCATTTGACACAGTCCCTTAAAGATTAATATACAAGTTAGCTAGCCTGAGAGGGGGTCCCAGGATGACAGCCTGGGTAAAAATTAGCTGGAGAATAGGACACAGAGGTAATAGTAAATGGAGTCCACTTGAAGAAAGGGGTTACTAGTGGGGTGTACCGGGTGAGGGTTCAGTATTAGACTGTCCCTTCAATGTCTTTATGTTTACATTGCAGAGGGACTGAAGGAAAAGTATGTCTCTTTGCAGATGACACAAAGATCTGCAACAGAGTTGATGCACAAGGTGGGGTGGAAAGGATGAAAAGGGACTTGGCAAGGTTAGAGGAATGGTCAAATGTATGGCAGCTTAGGAGTCAATGCTAAGAAGTGCAAGGTAATGCACCTGGAAGCAAAAACCCAGGGAAGAGTACACAATGGGGGTGAGATATCAACAACAACAAAAATGGAAAGGGACCTGGGGGTAGTCATATCAGATGACCTAAAGGTGGGCAAGCAATGTGAGAGGGCAGCAAGGAGGGCTGTGGGGATACTGGGATGCATTGGGAGAGGCATCACCAGTAGAAAACAGGAAGTTATTATCCCTCTGTACAGACAACTGGTGAGACCCCCTCTGGAGTACTGCGTGCAGTTCTGGAGACCCAGTCTTCGCAGACATAGACAGGATGGAAGCTGTCCAGAGGAGGGCAACTAAAATGGTGCAGGGCCTGCACTGGAAGACATATGAATAGAGACTTAAGGAGCTTAATATGTATAGCCTCGAGGAAAGGAGGGAGAGGGGGGACATGATAGAAACTTTCAAGTACCTCAAGGGAATCAACAAAGTCCAAGAGGGTAGCATCTTTCAAAAAAAGAGGTGTGCAAGAACAAGGGGGCACAATTTGAAGATAGAGGGGCCGGCTCAGAGGTAATTTAAGAAGTATTTTTCACAGAGAGGATTGTGGATGCATGGAACGGCCTTCCAGAGGAGGTCATGGAGTCAAAAACAGTGGTGGAATTCAAGCATGCATGGGACAGTCATAAGGCAATTCTAGGGGTTGGGGGTAGGAAGAAGTAGGCTGCTGGTTAACTAGGATCTGCAGCTTATCCAGTAGGCAGGGAAATGGGCAGACTGGTTGGGCCAAGCGGTCCTTTTCTGCCATCAAATTCTATGTTTCTGTGTTTCTATGTTAAGGTAGAGGACCGTACTGAGGGGACATGAGATAAACAATAGAACTTTTCTGTTGGAAACTGTTGCATGCCTTAAACTGCAAGAGTGAGTTGAATGTTTATTGCTTGTGTGGGCTAAACTAAACTGATTGATTTTTTCAGAGGGTAGCACCGGAGGCAGCTCGGGCAGATAGACCCATCCTCCATCCCCTATCCCTCCCACCTCTTGCTCGTCTTCATTTATAGGGACACACCCGGAAAGTATTTAGCTGCTTCCTACTTGATAACAGGAAAGGGCAGAAACACACAGGAATCTGTTCAAAGTAGACCTGAAATTCTGTAATTGGTGTCCTTAAATTGAAAGAAATTCTCAGTCAAGTGAGGGGAAAATAGTAGACGAGGAGAGAAAAAAAGAAGGAGGGGATAGAAGAAAAAAGGGAAGAAGAAGAAATAAATTCAGGTCTAAACAGTTGGGGTCTAAACTAACATTGGGTATAGGGGCTTGTAGGTGACTACCACATCAGGAAAGTGACAGGCAGTAGAGAAGCAAAAAGATGCTGGGAGCAGTGTAGTGCAGTGGCTGTGGGGCGGCAGTCTTCAGGAGGTCCTTCTGGATACTGTGATGCTGCCCCATCTGTAGGTATCTCTCTGGGCTGACGGTGAAGGTTACCAGTCTCCGGGCCAAGTTGGCTAGGATTTGGGGGCCCCCTCCCATGCCAGGAAGCTACCAAATCAGCACCCCCTACCTTAACGATTGCCCAGCGAGAGGAGTGGTTGGACTATGATAGGCTCAGGGAGGGTAAGGGAGGTGGGACAGAGGCACATCCCCTAGCCAGTGCAACTGAAGAACTCCTATGCTGTGTTGGAGGAAAGGGAAGGCCCCACAAGGTCACCCAAAGTTGCATCCAAGGAGGATGTGCAGGACCTCCAAAATGGAGCCCCAAAGGTAGGTGGTAGAGGAGCCCACAGGAAGAGGAAGCTACTCCTGGTGGAAGACTCCATAGTCTGAGGTGTGGAGTTAGGGTCAGGTAACGAGGAGGAGGAGGAGAGGGAGATAAAGTGCCTACCAGGAGGCACAGCTTAGAGGGATGGAAAGCAGATCCAGAGGATCGCTAGAGTGGTAGTGAGGAGGTGGGAGCTGGAGATCATTGTCCATCTGGGGACTAATGACCTGGCTGGGAACAAGGCAGAGACACGAAGGGTGCATGAAGAGTTCATGGGGGCTAGGGAGGGGCCTAATGCAGATGACAAGCTCTGTGACCTTCTCAGAGGTGTTGCCTGTCCACGGCAAGTGGGAAGTTAGGGATCTCCACACCATGGGACTTCAACGCTTGGAGAACTGATGCAGAGAGTAGGGGTTTAGCTTCTTTGGGGACTAGAGACCCACCTGGAGGGATGCAAACCTGTACAAGGGTGATGGCCTGATCCTTTCAGGAAGGGGACCGAAGTCCTTAGTGAGCGGTTTGGACACTTCATTGGCAAGTGTTTAAACTAGCCAAGGGGAGTGGAGGAATGAAGCATGGTAATTCATACTGCCCACCCCCAAAGGAGAATGGCAGCAATAGGGAGGACCATAACGTCACAAAATGGCTGAGGAAGCCGGGTCTCGGCAAAGGGGGGAAGAAGAGGAGGCACAAGGGGAAAAGAGAAGTCAGAAGGGGGGTTACAAAAGATGGGAGGCCATGTGTGTGAAAGCTTGCAGCCTGGGAAACAAAATCCCAGACCTGGCAGCCTTGATGGCAGAGGCTGACCTGGATATTGCAGCTATTACCAAAACAAGGTATAATGGGAACCATGCCTGGGACATAGCTATACCAAGTAATATCTTATTCAGGAAAGACAAAGAGGGTAAAAAGGGAGGAGGGGTGGCTCTTTACATCAAGGAAGATATAAAGCCGGCAGAGGCACAGGGAATGCATGGGGAGCAAGAGGCACCCCCAAAGTGGTGGTCACCTTGGAGGCAGGCAGTGGCTCAGCTGTTCACACAGGTGTGATCTACAGACCCTCAGCACAAGGAGAGGAAATGGACAGAGATCTACTAGAAGCCATCCACATGATGGTGGCTAAAGGGGAGCTACTGTACTGCTGGTAGGTGACTTCAATCTGCCAGATGTTAATTGGAGTATCCCAGGGGCAGTGACATCCTGGACTCTCTGCAAGGAGTAGTATTCAAGCAGCTAGTGCTTGAGCCAACAATGGAGGGAGCAATTCTGAACCTTATGCTAACCAATGGGGACAGAGTTTCAGATGTCTAGGTGGGAGAACACCTGGGGACCAGTGACCATCGCACAGTGTGGTTTGACATGAGTACTGCAACCAAGTCAGGACACACAAAAGTGAGTGTCCTGGACTTCAGGAGGGCAGACATTGCCAGGATGGGAGTTTGTCTCAGGAAAGCCCTAGCAGAGGGAAAGAACTGCAGGGGAGTGGAGGAACAGTGGCAGATATAAAAGGAGCCATAGTGGAGGCAACAAACCTTTATAGTGTATAGTCAGGTGTTGTTCTGTATAGAAATCAGAGCCTTTCCAAATGTTGTTGTACCACAGGTCAAAAGGTCATGGAATGCGATTGTAGTACACTGTGGTACAACAACATTTGGAAAAGCTCTAGAGGTTCTCTCAGAACCGTAAACTGGCCGCGAGCCCTCCTGGCAGCAGCAACAGCAGCATTGGCGGCAAGATCCTCTGAACCAGTGACGCAAACATGAGCAGGCACATAAGCGAAAAACAAATGCAGGATCAACCAGATAACCTCAGCTTCATCAAAATTAGAACCAGATATTTAAATAACTTACAAGTAATCGTTTCTCTGAGCCCACATCCTCTCGCTAACGGACACACTATACATGTTTTTTCTTGAAATCCTCCCACATCCCATTGACAGCCAATAGAAGGCTACGCAATAAACGTAGGGATGTCTGCTCCTCAGCAACCACACATGTAAACATTGCAGCCAGCCCCAACTCCCAGAACACGACGGAGCAACGAATAAATTTTTTTTTCATTTCAAAAATTTTAAACAAAAAACTTTGGCAATGGGGGACCATACACTATAAAAAATAGTGCATGTGCACCGTTATGTGCAACCAGCCTATTGTACCACCTCGGGGTTCTGATTACCATGGACCTCTCGAGCTTCGCTCTCAAGGTCTGAGGTAATCAAAACCCCTTGGTGGTACAGTAGGCTCATTGCGCATGGTTGCCCATGCACTATTCTCTGTGTGTTAAGCAAATACACAAAGGCAAGAGAAAAAGAAAACCACTGTGGTTCTCAAGGGAGGTGACCGGAAAAGTAAGGGCAAAACGGTGGCTTTCAGGAAGTATAAAGAAACACAGAAGGATGAGGACAGGGCAGTCTATCTAGAGAAGCAAAGGGAGGCAAGAAAAGTGGTAAGGAGTGCAAAGGTGCAGACAGAAGAAAAAATAAGAAGTGAAAAAGGGAGACAAGACCTTCTTACAGGTACGTTAGTGAGAGGAGACGAAAAAAAGGGGTGAGGGGGTTGTAAGAATAAAAGGGGAGGAAGGTGATGGCGTTGAAGGAGACCAGGAAAAAGGATCAATCCTGAACAGATATTTCTGTTCAGTTTTCATAGAAGAAGGGGAAGGGGAGAGACCACAGCTGAGAAACAGGATGGGTAGGGAGGTGGACACAAGCCTATTTTCAGAGGAGAGAGCTCACAAAACTGAAGGTGGACAAAGCAATGGGACCAGATGGGATATACCCTGGAATATTAGGGAAGTTCAGGGGGGTACTGATGGCACCACTGGCAGCCCTATTCAGCAAGTCACTGGAGACGGGAGCGGTTCCTGATGGCTGGAGAAGGGCAAATGTAGTCCTGCTCCACAAAAATGGGAGCAGGAAGGAGGCTGGAAACTATAGACCTGTAAACCTGATCTCAGTGGTGGGGAAAATGATGGAAGCGCTACTAAAAGAAAGGATAGTAGAGCATCTGGAGTCCAGCAGAGCACAAGATCCGAGGGAGCACAGATTCATGACAGGAAGGTCATGTCAAACGAGTCTGTTCGATTTCTTTGACTGGGTGACCAGGGAGGTGGACCGGGGGACCGGTGGATGTGGCCTGCCTGGACTTCAGCAAGGCGTTCGACACCATTCCACATAGGAGGCTTGTGAACAAGCTGGGTAGCCTGGGTTTGGGTCACAGGGTGGTGAACTGGACTGGAAATTGGTTGAGGGATAGAACACAAAGGGTGATAGTAAACAGAACAAGATCCGAGGAGGGGAGGGTGACCTGCAGGGTGCTACAGGGGTCAGTTCTTGAGCCAGTCCTATTTAGCATCTTCATTAGTGACATTGCAGAGGGACTGGAGGGAAAGGTGTGCCTCTTTGCAGACGACACTAAGGTCTGCAATAGGGTGAATACTCTAGAGGGGGTGGAAAAATGAGGAATGACCTAGCCAAACTGGAAAATTGGTCTAGAGTATGGCAGCTAGAATTCAATATGAAGAAGTGCAAAATCATGCACTTGGGATGCAAGGACCCAGGGGAGGATTACATCTTGGGTGGGGAGATGTTAGTGGCCATCAGGCAGGAGAGAGATCTGGGGATAATCATATCTGATGACCTGAAGGTGGCCAAACAATATGTCAAGGCTGTGGGGAAAACCAGCAGGATGCTGGGGTGCATAGGGGAAGGGATCACCAACAAAAGAAAAGAGGTGGTGATGTCACTGCACAGGTCATTGGTGAGACCTCATTTGGAGTACTGTTTCCAGTTCTGGAGACCACATCTCCGAAAGGACATAGGGTAGAGGTAGTTCAGAGAAGGGTGACAAAAATGGTGCAGGGCCTGCACCAAAGGTCATACGAGGAGAGATTGGATACACTTAATATATATACCCTGTAGGAGCTGAGGGAGAGGGAAGACATGATAGAGACCTTCAAATACCTAAAGGGAGTAAATAAGGTACAGGAGGGGAGCATCTTTGAGAAAAGGAGTTATTCGCCAGCCTGCTGGTGCAGGGGCAGGGTGCCGACCTATGATGCCGGCGACCCAGGTTCGGGAACGGACCTGGGATGACAGAGGGCCAGCCAGGGGTAGAAGGATTGAGTGTCCAATGACTGCTCTCCTTCTCTGGGGGGAGGGTGGTAGAATGTTTGGCGCTATATGGACACCTAGCAGAGGCTGGGTGTACTGCAGGCACCGACGCCAGTATGTTCAGGGGCAGGACGGATGCAGGCCATCATTGCATGTCCTGGCCCCAGTATTTTGGGGAAAAACACCGCTTCCTGCTGCCTTGATGAAGCCTACCCCTCCGCTTCGATTAGCTCCCAGGCTGGCTCTCTGACCTATCCCGTTGATTGTGGCACTTAGGGCCGGTGCTGCAACCCCACCCTTGGGGGTAAGCCAGGGGTATCAGGGAGTCACAGCCAATGTGGAAGTGGGAGCAGAGGGGTCCATGACTGGACTGAGGTACCGGCGATAGGAGGCACAATAAAGCATAATAAATAGAAAAGGAGTTACTTTAGAACTAGGGGGGATAAATTGAGATTGGAGAGGAGTAGACTAAAGGGCAACATGAGAAAGTACTTCTTCATGGAAAGGGTGGTGGAGGCATGGAATAGCCTACCAGTGGTGGTGGTGAGGGCAAAGTCAGTAGAGGAATTCAAAACTGCATGGGATAGCCATAGGGGAACCCTATCAAGACAAAAAGGGAGGTAGAGCCGGGGATAAAGTAGGGTCTGTGACTTTGTTAGTATGTAGTTAAGGAGCAGACAGGAGGGGCCTATCGGTCCTGATCTGCCATCAAATTCTATGTTTCTGTGTTTTACTAGTGCCACGCTGACATGCAGCCAGGAGTATGGCTGCACAATGAATAGTGCAGGTACACTGTTTCCAATTCACAAAAGCAGACATGTAAATGAGCCTGTGGGCATGCAAGGTGGCGCTATGTGGCCATTTGCATGCCCATTATTGGTCCTTTTACATAGGCTGCACAGGAGTTTAGCGCACACTCTCTCTCCCCCCTGCTCCAGAGGCAACCCTGTGTCTCTGGTGTCTAATGGTCCCTGCCCCCGCCAATCACTGGACTGATAGTAACACTATATTCTTGGTGCTAGTGCCCCCGCTGTTCGCTGGCCTGATGTGACAAAATATCAGTCCCTTGTGTCAGTGGTCCTCCCGCACCCATGTCCAGTTTGTAATTGATATTTCCTGATGTACAGTGGTCCCTCCCCACCCAGTCCCTCACCTGATGTTAAACAAATCCTCTCCCTAGTGTCCAATAGTCCCTCCCCAACCCTCACACATGCCCGATCTATAAAGAATCTTTCCCTGGTGTATAGTGATCCCTTCCCCCACCCAATCCCATGCCCAAGAAGAATTTGATATTCCCTGGTGTCCAGTGGTTCCTCCTACCATCCACACCTAATGCCCGATCTATGAGTAATATTCCCTGGTGTCCAGTGGTCCCCCCCAACCTGATCCCCTGGAATATACAAGGGATTGACACCATTCCTTGGTGTCTGGCGGACCCCCTCCACCCCAGCAGGTAGTGCCCCACCACCCTGCTCCCTCCTCATCCTGACTCTGGGCCAGCCACCGACTAAGCTGTCATGGAGTGCGTTCTGTATACAGTATGTGCTCATTGAGTGATGGCTGAGCTGTCAATCAGTGAGCGCTTACTGTATAAAGTACATGCTAATTGACAGCTCAGTCAGTGGCTGGCCTTGTTGGAGAGTGGAAGGCTGTGCCGATCATCAGCTCAGTGTCGCGATGGGCGAGCGGGGTGGTGGGGCACTACTTACTGAGGTTGGGGGGTGGGAGTCTGTTAGACACCAAGGAATGGTATCAATTTCCCGTATAGGAACGGGATTGGGGGGATAATGGACAGTAGGGAATATTACTACTAGATTAGGCATGGGTGTGGGGTGGACCACTAGACACTAGGGAGGTTGTTTAACATCAGGCTTAGATTGGGTGGGGAGTGACCACTGGACACCAGGGAATATCAGTTACAGATTGCGATGGGTGAGGGTGGGAGGGGACCACTGGACACCTGGGAGAGGATTTTTTTAATGTTGGGCAAGGGATTGGGTTAGGGGAGGGACCACTGGACACCAGGGAACCGTTTCTTTTTTTGTCGGGCATGGAATCAGGTGGGGGGAGAGACCACTGCACACCCGGGAAAATGTTTTCCTACATTGGGCAGGGCATTAGGTGGGGGGAAGGGACCACTGGACACCAGAGATTATTGTGCTGGGGTCTGCTGGAGGGCACTGCCACAGTATCTCCACCAGCTACTAGGGTTGCACCGGAATAAGGCAAGGTCTTGGTCGGCGGTATTTGCGCCACTCAAGGGGACTGCGCAACAGGCCCTTACATGGAGCAGATGCTCTGTGAATTGGACTGTGTCGATATTCAGGTCCCCTCCTGCTTGTTTGCATTGCGTCCCCCCCCCCCCACACACACACACACTTTGCCCAAGCACAAACCTGGTTTGAGTGCACAAATTGGGCTTCTGTGAACACCAACTTGGTGCAAAACATGATTTGCTCACACAAAACCGGGTTTGTGCCCAGGCAAAGTTTTGTGTATCATGCCTTGGACTGAAATGAGGGAATGCTGGTAGTAAAGGTTGATGAAACTTTGGTGTGCCCTTTACACTAATCCAAAAAGACTCCATGCTTTGTCTGCATTCATACATTATGTGAATGTGTCTGTCTCGGTGCGTGTGCATGTAGTGCTGGTGCAGTCCCAGCAACATTTTGGTTTGTCCTTTATAGCAACCTTACAGTTCCTTAAAAATGAAAGGTCTGGGGCACATAGTTATGATTTCCTGCCAGAACCCTTTGTAGGACTTCACAGGTCCTCTGATTGCAGAAGGAAGTGTAAATGTGCAGTTACTAAATTGTCTGTGAATAAGTCAGCTACTGAATACTGTATTTGAGCCGTTTCCTGTTTTTCATCTTCCACAGTCTGCATTTTGTGCGCTGAGCTTTGAGAGCTTTTAAATGCTGCACAAATTGTGCTACCATTGTTACCAGCAAGACTACATTGGGCACAATGATTGAAAGCAGTTAAGTAGCCCAGATTGCATAGTTCCTCAGAAATGCATGCTTTCCATTTGGGTGCATGCTTCTGGGAACTCATGGCCTGCCAGGCCAATCAGGTTCGGTTCCTAAGTCTTTATCACTTATCTCAACCAATAAAAGTAGTCAGAGGATAACCTTTGGGATCTTTAAAGTAATATAAGTAGTAAGGGCAGACTCAATGGACATTTGATCTCCTGCCGTCAGATTCTGTTTTTTATGTAAGCAGCCTGCTTTTCACAAAACAAGAACAGTCATTGTCAGATGCCAGGCTACTCTGTGCCCTTCACTCATATATTTGGATGGGGCTTTTAAACACACTAAGCAGTTTCAGCATGGGAGGGCAGATGCAGGTCAGGGTTGTCAGTAAGCAATCTGAGCACAGAGGTTTGCAATAAAAAATGACATTATGCTAATGAAGGAGGCATGAATAGAGGACTGGTATGTTGCTCAGAGGGATGACTTCCACCCCATACAACACTAGACCTTTCGGTAAAGGAATGCATTCGTTATCTATATTGAATGTCATTAATCAAGTATATACAGTATGAAATAAGGACTATGATGCTGGAGGGCTGCTTATGTGGCCTTGATGTGCTGTTCAGAGAATAATAGATGGGGTGGCGGTGCATGACGACACACACGAGACGTGTGATGCTACATAAACCCTGAGAGTGAAGCTCAAGGTGTTTATCTAAGCATCTCATGCCAACGGTATATAAAATATTGAAGTTTGCACCAACCCCATATTTGATTTTTATGTCAGCTTGCAAAGCAATGCAAACATTGGTGTAGGGCTGAACTGTGAGAGGGCCTTTGGAGGCATAACCCTCCTCCACCTACCACAGCTTCAAAATACTAAATCTCCATAATTCTGCTCACTTTCCCTCTCATTTCTCCTTTTGTGTTGAAGTTCTTGTCTGATCACAAGGCTGGAAAATGCAGGCTGCAGAGTTTCCTTGTGTAACTTCTAATTCTTGTACTTCAGTCTCTGGTTGTCTCTCAATAACAGAAAACGAAACCTAATTTCCCCACTTGTTTATCTTTCCTCTTTATTCGGCTCAAGTGTTGCTTGTTAACCTTCCCCCGAAGGGTTAGCAAACAAGTACAGTATAGTCAGCATTATAAAATGGGTAGACACAGTAAAGCGATCTGATTGGCTGCCAGCCCTTACTAGCCATGTCTTTTTTTTTTTCTTTACTTATACCACACTAAATAATAAGTGTTAAAAACGGCAACCAATTTGCCAAAAATATCATCGTTCCACCCTGCCTTCAGAACTCAAAATCCACCATCTTGTTTTCAGCTTAGAAAAAAGTCAGAAATGGCTGAGGAAAACGAGTCAAACTGTACGCTGCAAAAGACAGTAGAGCCGCCACAAAAGACAGTGGAGTCAGAACTCTTTAAAATGTGTACTTTTTAGTTTACAAACCCTCTCACTGTCCCTTCTGAGCTGCTCCCTTCCCCTCCTTACCAGCAGGTATTACAGAGCGTCTGAATTCCCTCCACAGCCCCAACCAGAGCAAGACTGGCAGGAGTTTCATAAGAGCCGCTGCTGCAGATGGTAGCATGCTGCCAGTAGGACCAAAAGAAACTCGTAGTCTTGCCAGCGGCCTGACGTGGTGACTCGGTGGCTCTATCCAGTGCCCCTAGTGACAGCAATTCATGTAACAGCATCCTCAACTACTTATGGAAACCGGAGAGACTGTTTGACATAAAAGCAGATTTGTTTATTTCAGTTTAGTAATTAAAAAATGTTACAGTTTATGAACATATACCCACTGTATAAGCACAATAACACACAACAATGTGTGGGTTATAGTTTGATAAATGCACACCTAGGGCAACAAGGCACTCAGCCTGCAGCCTTGTGCCTCACTACATCCCTAGATATGTGTTTATCATAAGGTTACCACCTACTCGGTTTTTGACCGAATGATTCGGTTTTCTAGGTCCAGATTCGGTCCTCCTGTTTTCACCAATGCAAATTCGGTTTTTATGGTGGGTCAAGCAGCACTTGTTAGATTCCCACTAACTGTTTCAATTTCTTCTCATCTGACTGTAAGCAAGTGTCTGACATTTTAGTGTGATTGCTTGCATGCAGTGCATGCTAATCAGCAAGTACCTTCAAGAGCAGGGCACTTAAAGAGCCAAATGTGTCCCTGTCTGCTCAGTAATCACCTCTAACTTCACACCAGCAAATTGGAAGATTATTCACGGGAATGGTAAACAATACCACCTTAATTAACACCTTCATTTTTCTAAAATCAGACAGGCACCACATTAGGGTAGCTTCCTGTCCCAGTATGGACTGTACAATGTGCTTTAGAAACTTTAACTGCTAATCCAGTTTTATTCAGAGGTAGTACTTTTTCAGTCATTTTGAATGCTCACATACTTGTAAAACAGATTCTGTTAAATCCTTCACCATTTTACTTGCATGGTCAGATTACAAACAAATGCTGATGTCATGCAGACCTTTGTTTGTATACCAGCCAGTCTGAGAGGTGTAAAGTAAGGCTATTAAGACCATTAGCAGCAAATCAAACTAATCCTTTCCCACCTGCATTGTGAGTATGGTCTTTGACTGCTGTGATAAGGAATACTTTTATACCTTTAAATGTTCACCATTTTTTCTTTTAGGGTCTGTCCTATATTTTAATATTTGTTACCCCTTTTGTTGTTAAATTAATAATCTAATATTTTATTTCATTTCTAGCAATCCTATGCCTCACTCTCCTCAGTAGTTATTGTTGTCAATTTTCATACTACTTGGATATTCCAGGAAGACCTATCCAGGCCTTTTAGATGAACAGCACAGAATAGTGTGGCTAATGTCATACTAAGCTACAGAAATGAAAAAAGGAAGAGAGAGAAAGCAGTAGCTGATGAGTTGACAGGAACACAATCTAGATTTGATGGCACTGCACATTTAGGCAATTTATCAAAACATTTTCAAAAACATTATTTTTTTTACCAGAAGAGAGACACTAAGCTAAAGCTTGTTTACATGTGAGCACAAGGTAATTAAGTGATTTGTGTAGGGTCACAAAGTATGCAAGGTTGGGCTGTAGGATTCAAACCCTGGTCTCCAGAATTGCAGCTCAGAGCTTTAAACCACTGTGCTATACTGCCTCCACACTACATATCACATATCATGCTATCTGCTATGTATGACTGCCATGGAAAACATCTTAAAATGGCAGATGATATTTGTAATTGCATCTCGTCCCACCATTACTGGTGTAGTTTATTTATTTGTTGAAAGAGTTTTACAGAAAAGGCCACCTGATCCAAACTAGCCAGTTGTCGGAGGTGTCCTTGTAGTCACTCGATTTGTCAGCTAAGCTGTGTACATAGGATGGAAAGTCCCCTGAACTTCCCTCTCTAACTCCACCAAATGTTGAACACAAACTGACATTTAAAATATTTAAATCTAAATCAAATAAACCAAAAATAATAATTATGATGGAATTTAAAGAAGTTGTACACAATGTTATATCAGCGGCAATTCTGAATAAATCAAGTGAATCAGAGTCCAATCGATGTCCTCATTAGTCATAAAAGGGGTGGGGTTAGGGGTGGAGTTTGGGGGTGTGGTTTAGTATTCGGTTTTCATCTCATCCAAAGGTGGCAACCCTAGTTTATCAGAGCATAACCCATACCCTGTCATCTGTTATTGCTTACTTTAAAGTGACTTAATTACTATTTATTATGCAATGAACATCAAGAATCCAGCAACTGGACTGGCTAACTCGCACTTTCAGCTATGGGTAAATCCCACAACAACCCATGAAAAAGGCGCCAGTCAGCAGTGGAGCCAACATCACAGCAAATAAAATCATTACATAATCCTGAAATACAAATTGAAAACAATTTTACCTCCGTTTTCCCCTGCTTAGAGAAACTGCAAACCCTAAGCCCACACAGAATGGTGGTACCCCAGAGCCACACAGAACTTTAACACAATGATAACCTTCCACTTAAACACACATTCCGGTAGAATAGCACAATCAGCCAGTGTTACAGTAACTAAACATCTGATTTTGAGGTGGAGACGCTCTTGTAGCAGGTATTACCATTAGGACTAATGCCGCCAGGCGTTAAGACCCCGTGGAAAAATCTTGTAACCAGCAGTCTGAGGTGGGGGACCGCCCCCAGCATCGGCTCCACCTCACGTCAGACGTGGTATAAAGAGGGCAGTCCCAGCACCATTTCAGTTCTTTCCCACCATCGCCTCACTTAGTTCAGCTCCACTGATGCTGCCTCTAACGAGTCACGACTGCTTTTTGCCATTTTCCAGTTTTTCGAACATTATTAGAGCTAAGTATTCTTGTATGTCTTCGCCCTCTCCACCGTAGTGCAAGTCAAAGTGTGCGTGCAGGAAGTAGATACCGACTGAGGACAGCCACGTGGCCTGCCTCATCTCTCTAGGCCCTGACCATTGGCCCGCTGACTGCCCGCACTGCAAGAAGTTCAATCAGAAGACCAGAACTCTGAGAGCCAACGCCCTTAAGGCCTATCTCCTTGAGCAGAAGGTGGCAGCTATGCAGATGACCTTGGAGCGCAGCTCTTCTTCTCCCACCAAGGACTCCCCACCCAGAGAGAAGGCTTCAGGAGGGAAACACCATAGGGAGAAAGATAGGGCCAGGCCTGAGTCCTGCCAAAAGGCACCTTCCAGGACGCCTTTGTCTTCAGCCTCCAGCGGGAGGTCCGATTCTGTCCCTCCGTCGGCAGCAGGGACATCTTTGAAGTCGGCTCCCTCCTCCTCCTCCCAAGGTTAACACAGGCAGCTGTCTTCCTCTGGGCAGTCACCTGCACAACCTTCTCTGGCCCACCGACCCCACAAATCTTCTACTGGGTCGACCCAGGAAGGCCATTCACCTGCTGGCAGGCCTAAGGACTCCAGCCATAAACCTGGTGGGTCATCCGAAAAACAAAAGTGATCAGATGACTCTGACAGATGACAGGAGACCATCGCCCATCGGATGCCCCTTCCTCCTCCTCGTCTGGCCAAGGTGTACCTGCCCCCAGCCAACAAGCACCCCTGAATCGGTCGCCCTCTCCGGCAACTCGTGTTCTGATGCCTGATTGGAGGCCGTCGCAGGATGAAGTTCGGATGCCCATCCCACCTTCTGGAGGTGGGTCCCCCGATGGGCCCCCCTCCTACTCTGGACGCCAGGTCCCCCAGGGACATGGACGTTGAGCAGCAGCCTGACAAGGGCAAAAAGGGATCCCCTGACCAGATGCCAGATCCTGAAGATCTGCAGACCCCTGGTCCTGTGAACCCAATGCTCGCTCCACCTGTAGTTCCTCTGGCAGACATCAGCTCGCTTTTTTCCACCTGGTAGAATATGGTCAAAGGGGACCTGCTATATAGACCCTCTGATCCGCCTCCTAGGGAGCTTCCTATGGGGCCACCTCCAACTCTGAATAAACCGGATGGAGGTGACCAACCCCATCCAGATCCAAAGGGCAGACGAAGGAGAAGGTACTCATCCCCGTTCCCCCCCTCCAGTGGATGCCCAACCACTTCAGACAACGGTGCTGCGAGCCCCTCTTCCTCAAACGAGGAAGGGTTTGCTCCCTCTTCTCCAGGTCCCAGGAACTCACCCAGGTCCCCCCCCCCAAGACGACCCTTCATTCCTGGACATCATGTGCCACATTCAGTCCATTTATGAGTGGGACACCAAGGAGCTGGACCCAGAGTGAAAGTGGCTGGCCAAGTTTCTGGGATCCAAAGATCCAAAACCTCTGGTTATCCTGCCACTGGTGGAGCCTTTCCAAGATGTCACCAGACTTACGTGGCAGAAGCCGTCGTCCACCTCAGCCAGTCTCAGGAAGGCGGACAGGCTCTATAAATCCCCCAAGGCAGAACCTTTCTTGGGGGAACATCCCAAGGCAGATTCTTTAGTGCTTACAACTGTTTATCGTTATGTCAGTCAGCCCAAGCACCTGAGTGCCCAGCCCCCTGATCTGGAGTCCAAGAAACTGGATCACTGGGGCAGAAAGGTTTTTTCTTCAGCTACCAGTTCCATCCATTTGCTCAATTTTATTGCCCACATGGTTACCTACCAACAATCCCTGTGGGAGAAAACTATGAAGTTGGTTAAGACCCTACCAGACTCAGACAATAAAAATGAAATTCTAGCTTATGTCCAGTCCAGAATGGACGTGGATAAGCACATCTTCTGTTACTCGTATGACTTGATGGACATGGCTTCCCGTGTGGCTGCAACAGGAATTTGTCTGAGGAGGCACTCCTGGCTCAGGGTGTCTGGTTTTCACCCTGACCTTCAAGATTCTATACTGGATGCCACCTTCTAGGGTCCAGTGTTGTTTGGCCGGGAAGCAGAGTCACTCGTCAAGTGCCTGCAGGACTCTGGCAAAGCTGTTGCTGACATCCACAAAATATATAAGATGGAGCCTCAAGGTCCCCATCGTCATCCCTTTCAGAAAGGTCAGGGACAAGAGGGCAAACAAACCCAGGAAAAAGGGTTCAAGTGGCATGGCCACCCTGTCCCTCAAGGTGCCCAAGGCTCCAAGCAGCCCAAAGCTCCTAGGGCCCCAGGACCCAACTCCTCCTCTACAACCTGACTCACTGCAAACCCCTCCTCATTGTCGGGTCATGCAGAATGAAAAAATAGGAGGGAGATTTTCTCTTTACCTCACAGAATGGTCCAGTATCACCTCTGACCAATGGGTGCTGGAAACCATTCGGAGAGATTATGCTCTCAAGTTTCTCAGCATACCCCTGGACAATCCACCCCTCCTTTTCATTGTCCACCCACCCATGCCTGACTTCAGGATGAAATTCAGTCTCCGTTCTAGAAGAAGGCCATTCAACTGGTCCCCTCAGCCCAGTGGGGCTCAGTCTTCTACTCCCATTTCTTCTTGGTTCCAAAGAAAACGGGGGATCTTCATCCCATTCTGGATCTCAGCCAACTCAGTCTGTCTATCAAGTACCAGAGATTCTGGATGGTGACATTGGCAAGCCTGTTACCCCTCCTCCATCAGGGAGACTGGTTATGCTCCCTGGATATGCAGAATGCCTACATGCATATCAAAGTCCTGCGTTCCCACAGGAGGTTTCTACACTTCTGGTTTCAGGACCAGCACTACCAGTTCAGGATTTTGCCCTTCAGACTTTCGTTGGAACCCAGGATTTTCACCAAGTGCCTGGTGGTGGTGGCGGCGGTCTTGAGGAGGAAACGTCACTTCATTTACCCTTACCTGGATGACTGGCTTTTTTGGCTCAGTTGGCAAGCCATTTGAACGTGGCCCTGGAGGAAATTAAGGATCTTTTTTGCTCCCTGGGCATTACAGCAAATTAGTAGAAGTTGCAACCCTGGTCCTCCCAGCAGCTGTAGTACATTAGGGCCATTCTGGACACTATCTAGGACAAAGCCTTCTTGCCATCAGACAGAGCAGGCTGTCTGATGGACCTGGCGCGCAGGTTCAGGCAGCAATCTCTCTTCCAGCGAGGGTGATTCTTCAGCTTCTAGGCCACATGGCTGTGGCCATAGTTATGGTACCTCTCACCAAGCTAAACATGAGGGTTCTGCAGTGGCATCTCAAGATCCAGTGGGACCAGGCAGTAGATGACTTGGATCACCCAATTCGAGTCTCAGAGGGGATCAGTCGTTCTCTCCAGTGGTGGCTTTGCCCTCCACATCTCGAGAGAGGAGTCTCTTTCCAGAGACCATGCCCATCACAAACCCTGATGACAGATGCCTCAAAGTTAGGTTGGGGGGCCCATCTAGGGGACTACAGGACCAGGGGGGCTTGTCCCCCCTATAGCGGTCTCTTAATATCAACATTCTCGAAATGAGGGCTGTTCTGTACACCCTATGGGTGTTTCAAGACCAAGTTTCCCAGGGTCCTCTCTTGGTGCAGTCAACAAACAAGGAAGCAGTCAGTCATATCCCCTTTGCAGGGAGGCCATGAGAGTTTGGGTCTGGGCAGTGGAACACCTTCTGGATCTCACGGCTGTGCACTTGCCCGGAAGCCAGAACATTCTCGCCGACAGTCTAAGTCACTCTCGTTCTCTGAGTCACAAATGAGATTTGCTCCAGGAAGTCATAGACAACCTCTTCAGTCATTGGGGCAGACCAGGGTTGGACCTATTTGCGTCTCCGTGCAATGCCAAACTGCCAAATGTTTGCTCGCTAGATCCAGGGCCTGGTGTTTTCTTGCGAGACGCATCGTCCCTCTCCTGGACAGGGAGGTTTCTGTATGCCTTCCCTTCCCTTTCTTCCCTCTCATTCAGAGAGTTCTACTTAAGTTGCTGACAGAGGAGGCCAGAATGATTCTGGTGGCTCCTCTTTGGCCTCGACAAATTTGGTATCCGCTGTTGCAGCAACTTGCCATGGAGCATCCTGTGCAGTTTCCCCTCTCCACTCACTTGCTCCCTCAAGAGCAGGGAACACTAGTCCACCCTGCTCTGTGGTCTCTTCACTTGCACACCTGGCTCCTGCAGTCTTAGCAGAGGAGAGATTAGGAGTGTCAAGCAGGGTGGCAGAGGTTTTGGTGGCAGTGAGGAAACCTTCCACTAGGGCAACTTTGCCATGAAATGGAAGCGTTTCTGCCTTTGGGTAACAGCACGTGCCCTAGATCCCCTGTATTGTCCAGTAAAGCATGTGCTAGAATACCTTCTCCACCTCTTGGACCTGGGCTTAAGCTATTTGTCCATCAAGGTGCACCTGTGTGCTTTATCAGCATATCATGCACCATATGGGGAGAAGACTCTGGCACAGCTTAATGTGTGCAAGACCTTTCTGCGAGGTGTCCTGCATATCACGGGAACTCTGTTCCTCCCTGAGATCTACTTTTTGTTCTCAAGAAGCTCACCCTGCCTCCCTTTGAACCAGCCGTGACTTGCAAGCTGTGCTTCCTTTCATGGAAAGCGATCTTTTTAGTTGCTGTTACTTCCGCTCTAAGGGTTTCTGAGCTTCAGGCCCTTATGTGCAAGGAGCCTTATCTTATGTTTCATAGGGACAGGGTGGCCCTGCGAATGCATCCCAAATTTTTGCCTAAAGTGGTGTCCGAATTGATACTGAACCAGGACATCCAACTTCCAGTTTATTTTCCAGAGTTCTCCAATAAAGGAGAAGCTTTGTTGCATACTCTGGATGGTCATAGAGTTTTGCGTTATTATCTTCACAGAACCAGTTCCTTAAGGAAGACGGACCAGTTGTTCATCTCCTTTGCTCACAGAAAGACAGGGGCTCCTGTCACCAAGCAGACACTAACCCATTGGTTAGTACACTGCATTTCTTTTTGTTACCAGCATCATGGTAAGCCTTTGCCAGGATCAGTCAAGGGTCACTCCACCAGGGCTGCGGCTACCTCCTTTGCCTCTTTGAGGAATGTTTCCTTATTGGATCTCTGCACTGCTGCAACTTGGAGCACAGTCCACACCTTCATTAGGCATTACAGCCTGGACATTGCCTCTAGGAGGAGAGCAAGATTCGGACTAGCCGTCCTTCAGGGCTGACTCTCTTGAGGCTTTTCAGCTGTTTGTTCTTCTCCCCTCCCGTCAGACCTGGGCCTATTTTTGGGTATTGCTTGGGACTCTGTCCTAATGGTAATACCTGCTGCAAGAGCTCCACCTTGAAATAAGATAGTACAGTTACGTAAGAACTTACCGTAACAGTAGATCTTCAAGAGGAGCTCTTGCAGCAGGTGACTTTCCCACCCACCATCCCCCAGGAACTACTGTTGTTACCCTTCTTTAGGGTAGGGGAGATCCTGCTCGGTTCTCCATTTACTTCAGCTGGGTCTCTGGCGGGAGAACTGAGATATCGCCAGGGGACCGCCCCCTTTATACCACGTCTGACGTCAGGCAGAGCCAACTTCAGTGGCGGTCCCCCGCCTCAGATTGCTGATTTTTCTGTGGGAGGGTCCTAACGCCTGGTGGCATTAGTCCTAATGTTAATACCTGCTGCAAGAGCTCCTCTCGAAGATCTACTGTTATGGTAAGTTCTTACGTAACTGTACTTTTCTCATAGTGTTTTGTAAAGTCATTTTGCCCCAAATTCTGCTGAGACTGCACCCATTAGCTCATCCAATTTAAACCACAGAACTTCAAGTAGCACTACTCTCTCTCCCCCCACTCCTGCCAGCAGATGTACTGTAAAGTGTGAACTGCAGTTAGAAGCCAAAGTTTTGTACAAAATCTCCCACATCTCAGAAATCAACATTTTTTCTGAGATTCAGCGCCACCTCTGCTGTCACTGCTGTGCTGTGATACAGTTTTCTCTCTGCTCCCACCAAGCATCACATCATTCCCCCAGTCGATACTGCAGCAACCAGTGCACGTTGTCCGTACTGCTCCTCAGTAACTTGGCTAATACCAAATCCTTTCTGCACCACTACCTGCCTAAACTAAACAACAAACAAAACAGAACATGGGTGTGTGTGTGGGGGAGGGGGCAGCAGTAAGGCTAAACTGATCTCACCTGAAAGCCACTACATTCTCACAGGTCACAATGGGTTTCCACTCACAGTGCAACATGTTTGGCAGCAAGAAGTGGATGAGTACTCTCTTCTCCCCCCTTCTCTCACAACACTCACAATTCTGTAAATAAAATAAATCTATACCTTCTGGGGTGAAGGAGGGTCATGGAACAGGACATCCTTTCCCTTCTCATGCTGCCTGCTGTGGGGTGGGCTGTTTTACTAAGGGAGAAAGCGATATTTCAGTAAAATCATAAAAAAAATAAACTATAGCTTTGCTGTTATAATAACTTTTTAAAATTCTTTTATTAGAGGTCATTGTGTAATTGCAATAATGTACTCCACTGTGTGAGTTGTGGGATTTACTCACCTGTGGTGTGGCTAAAGCAACTCAGCCTGCAGCCTTGTAACATACCACATCAGGTGTGGGTAAATACCACAACTAGTGCTGGGTAGAAACTGCAAATTCTGAATTTGAGGAAATTCTGACTTTAGCAAAATCTGAATCCTCAAATGTGTTCAGTGACTTCTCTCCGCATTCCATTAAAATCTGAAATGTGGGATGATAACACATGAACTGCAGAATGACAACTCTTCATCGAGGATATCTCTTGCATCAGGCCACACCTATGGAACTATAGGCACCAGGCACTAGGACCACATTGAAACTTTTCTAGCTAGCAGTCTACAAGGTGCCACCCATGATGATGTCACACACTAGCAATGCCCCTCCCATATAAACGTGGGTGGCCCCACACCCTCCTCAGTTCTTTTCCTGCTGTTGACAATCATATGTCGGACTCCATGGAGACACCACCGCTTCAGTTGAAAGCCAGATTTCTACTTTTTGATTTTATTTTCTCACAAAGTTTGTGTATCACTTTATTTTTAAAGTGATTTTTGATTTCCTCTTATGCTGACTGACCCTGAAAAACTTTCACTATTGTGGGTGCAGTCAGAAGATCTTTGATAAGGATGACCATGATGCCTGTGTCTGCTGCCTAGGCCCAGGCCATGATGTTAATTCCTGTGAAGTCTGCCACGGATTCAACCAACCTACCTGGCTGCACTATCAGAAAACCCTAGAAAGCTTCCTGCTGCAACAGAAGGTTGCTCAAATGGAGAACGAGCTCCAGGCCAGAAGCTCCTCCAGCTCCCCAGCCCCATCCATGGGCTTCCACTCCTCCAAGGCCTGGAAAAGTTGACTGGAAAGCACAAGTACCAAATGAAGGACAAGAACAATGATAGATTCTCCCTGGCTCGCTCGCTGCTTTGGGGGCCAGCCGCTGCGGGATCATCCGCTTTAGTGGTGACCCCCTCTGCCACCCACATCCTCTCTCTGGTACAGGGTCAGCTCTGACAGTGCCTCCAGTCAGTCTTTCCTTGACTGGCGATGACTGTTCAGCATCAGGCCTCCTCGCACCCCCACTGACTCTCCAGCCCTTGCTGTTCCAACCCCTCTTCTCCACAGGCCATCAGACAAGGAGCTCTGCCGGTCCAGTCTCAGCTGACATTGGTATGTCAGTATCAGGGGCACCAGTCTTCCAAGGAGTCATCATCAGTCTTTACCTTGACCTTTTGCTTGACATTGGGAATTCCACCTCCCCTGTTGCCACTGCAGACTGTCATATCGACATCGGGGCCCCAGCATACCTCAGCAGCATCCCAGGCTGCCATGTTGACAACAGGGCCTCAGCCCCTCATGTCAAAACCTCAATCCACATTGCTGAGACACCAGTCTCCCCACCAGCGCCACAGGGCATTCCAACGCAGATTGCTATCAATGTCCAGGCTATGCTATACTCCTTCTGGGAGTTCATGTACTGCCTTGCCCCTCTGCTGGGCCCAGTGACAGCACCCTCCACCATACCATGCCATGCTTGATCTTGATCCTTGAAACTGTCATTGCCAGTTTCAGAACCAGGTGATGAGGAATAATACAATCCTGACCTCCTCCCATGGGACGAGGATGAGGGGGACTGGTTGCCCTGCTCACTCTTCTTCTACTGTCTTATCAGAGGGTGAGGACTTCTCCAAATGCACTCCAGGGTCCCCCCGATGACCCCTCTTTCATCTCAGTGATGAGGCAGTTACAAACTGCTATGGAGCTTGATGCTGAGGAACAAGATTTAACCAGGAGGAAATTGACAGAATACTTGGAGTTGCCAGATTCTCCATCTCTCATCATTCCTTCTCTGGTGGCGGCATTTGAGGAAGTCACCATGGCTGCCTGAAATTGGATCCCTGCCATGCCCAGAAAGGCAGACAAACTATACTAGGCTCCCCTCAGAGAAGCCATTCTTCACAGAACAACCACAGGCAGATTCAGTGGTTATAAATACTGTCCATGACAGATCCAACACACCTAAACATCTTAGCTCTCTTCCAACAGATAAGTAATCCAGAAAACTGTACCTTATGGGCAAATGGGCCTTTGTCTCTGCTAACCTGTTCATCAGGGTTATGAACTACATTGCTCATGTGGCCAAATTCCAGAATACCCTCTGGAGAAAGGCCAAAGCTGCAGCACAGGCCCTTTCAGAGGGTTCCCAAAGGTAAGAACTGCTCAAGGACCTCCAGCCTGGAGCAGATGTGGGTAAGCATCTTTTGAGATCTGCCTATGATGCTGCTAATGCCTCTGTTAGAGCAGCTCTGGTGGGCATCTGCTTGAGAAAGCATTCTTGGCTCAGGATGTCTTGATTTGTCACTTAAATACAACAGTCCATCTTGAATGCCTCTTTCAAAGGCTACCAGCTCTTCAGAGCAGATATGCAGGACATACTTTCTGACCTGCTGGCCTCGGGCAGGACCCTGCAGTCAATCCACTCTCTGTACCACACCCAACCGAATAGTGGCCAGAAGGTACTCTTTCATCATGCCTGCCACAAACCCAAGCAGTGCACCCAGCCTCAGGGCAAGTGCAGGGCAGCAACAGCCCTACCTTCACCACTGTGAAAGTCCCCAGAGGAGGTGGTGTGGCCTCAGCTGAAGGTGCTACCTCAGCATGAATTCTTGCCAGACTCCCACCCTGCAGCACTACAGGAGGCAGTGGTAGGGGGTAATTTATCTCTCCACCTGGACAGATGGAGGGAGGTCACAATCTATACTTGAGTCCTACAGCTCATGGAGCAAGGTCACACTCTAGGACTTCTGGAGTGGCCTTCAGATCTACTTCCAATTCATTCATGTTACCCTCCAGACCACATTTCAGTGCTGCTGTGGGAAATTCTCACATTGCTGCAGAAAGGGGTCATAGAGCCAGTTCTTGAAGATCAGAGGAACAGGGAGTTCTATTCCCATTTCTTTCTAGTCCTCAGATCCACAGTGGATTTACAGCCCATCATGGACCTGAGAAACCTGAATTCGTACATCCAGTACAAGAAGTTCAGGATGGTGACTGTACATGGCCTGCTCAAAATGTAGGATGCAATCCTGCATATCAAGGTTTGTGGTCCTCACAGGCAGTACCTCAGGTTCCAGTTCCAGGGAGAGCACACTACCAATTCTGGGCATTACCCTTTGGTTTATCCTCTGCACCACAGGTCTTTACCAAATGCTTGGTGGTGGTAGCAGCAGCCCTCTGGAGGGAGGGACTATACATTTTCCCTTATCTGGACAACTGGTTGCTCAAAGCACAGTCCAGGGAGTGACTGCTCCAGACCCTAGTGCATACCAGGCAGTTGTTCCATGCTCTGGGAATCACAGTCAGTCTGCCCAAGTCAGTCTTGACCCCTTGTCAGTGCCTACAGTATATAGGAGCAGTACAGGACATATCTCCAGGCTTTGTGTCCTTGCCACAGGACAGGGCAGACCGCCTGATGTCTAAGACCCAGCTGCTGCACAACAACAACAGATAAGTCACAGCCAGAACCTTTCTGAGGCCCTTCGCCTTAATGGCTGCAGTCATTGTCATGGTACCCCTAGCCAGGCTGCACATGCGGATTCCTCAGTGGATGTTGAGGGTCCAGTAGGACCAACATACCGATGAACTAGAACAGCAAATTCTAGTCTCCTCCCCAGTCAAAAAGGTGCTTCTATGGTGGATGGAATGTAGCAACCTGCTGAAAGGGGTTCCCTTCCTTATTCCTTCCACCTCAGCAGATTTTCAACACAGATGCTTTGGGTTTGGGCTGGGAAGGCTCATCTGGGGCCTCATCAGACTTAGCCCAAGGGCCTCAGGAAGGTTCTGGCTGTGACTTATCTGTTGTTGTGCAGGAAATTACCGACCCATCTCCTTACTTCCTATCCTGGCTAAACTCCAGGAACGATTGGTCCTGTCCCAACTCACCCCGTACCTAGACGCCTCCTCCTTTTTCACACCATTCCAATCGGGCTTCCGTATATCCCACTCAACCACCACCTCCCTACTTTGAGTCACAGGTGACATCCTCACGAGCATGGACAAAGGTCACATCACCTCTGCCATTTTCATTGACCTAGCCATGGCCTTTGACAGAGTCTCCCACTCCCTACTCCTCTCCAAACTCACCGTCGCAGGGCTCTCTACTCCAGCCACTAACTGGTTCCATGGGGTACTTAACAATTCGCTCCCGCGATTTCGTCCCGTGAAAATTCACTCCTGAGACAATCAATACCTATGACAATATCCATTGTACGACAATTCGCTCCCGCTCCCGCTAACGCACCATATAGTTACCGCCCACAACAGTAATTAAAGCTTGCATCCTGGGTATTTCGGAGCTTTTAAAAGACGATACAGCTTTCCCCTAAATCCACTACATCAGGTTTTCGAAATGACAGGCCACTTCATAGTGTCACAGCGAGAGAAAAAGAAATTTGTAGACGATGCAAATTATATCTATACCTTCCACAAACTAGGACACGTGAACAAAGCTATTTGGCAGTGTCGAGCTAGCTGTCAGCGCAAAAAAGCTTTGCAATGCACGAATTCATACTAAAGGCTACGAGGACCCTACAATTATACATCGTTTTCGGTTCATTCACATGCACCTGATGCCTGTGCGGTGGAAAGAGGGAAGCAATACATGCTGCAAAAGATAGAGCTGTTGCTACACAAGATAGTACTGCACAGGTGCTTCTGCATTCAAAATCCAATATCTCACTAGCATCCCAAGGCAAAATTAGTGACAAAAAACTCAAACGGACTATACAACGGGTGCGAGTTCATAGTGCATCTCCCAACCCCAAAAACTTAATGGATTTAATAATCCCAGAATCATACACTGTGTATAAAACATCAGAATGTGGTGAGACAGTACCGTTCTTATTGTACGACAGTGGCCCTGGGGAAAGTAGAATATTAGTTTTTGGAACCCACACAAATTTAACATTCTTGGAGCGATGCTCACATTGGTATGCAGACTGCACATTCAGCTGTTCCCCCGTCTCACACAGTTGTATATGTTATAATGGGGAACGCTTAGAAATATGCAGCAGCGATTTATGTATTGCTGCCTGGTAAAACAAGAGACTGTTATGAGCATCTGCTGTCTGGATTGAAAACTCTGTGTCCTAACTTGAACCCTGTTCTGGTCATGACTGACTTCGAGAAAGCTACATTCAATGCATTTCGTACTGTATTTCCTCAATCAGAGCAAATAGGTTGTTTCTTTCATTTCACTCAGTGTATCTATCGAAAAATTCAAAGTGAAGGGCTTGCAGTAAAATATGCACATGACCCTGAATTTGCTCTAAAATGTAAATATCTGCCAGCATTGGCTTTCACCCCCAGAACAAGTCATTGCTAGGGTCTGAGGAAATATCAGACGAATCAGCACAAATTTTCCCAGACGAATATAGCCTCTGTAGTTGATTATTTTGAGGACACTTGGGTGGGCAGGAGAAACAGAAGAGGGAATGGAAGAAGACAACCACAGTATGCAATTAAATTGTGGAATCATTCAGCCAGTGTGTCCAACGGAAGAGCAAAAACAAATAATATAGTGGAGGCATTTCACCGTGGGATGCAGAGTGTGCTGTGTATGTCGCACCCCACGGTGTGGAAATTTATAGATGGCCTCAACGTAAAAGGGATTCTGAGGTGGAGCAAATTATAGCCGGTAAACCACCAAATGCTTCATGGAGGGTATACCATGATAATGTAGCTCGTCTCACTTGTATTTTAGAAAAGTGTGCAGACCGCACAACTGAGGAGTTTCTCCGTGGAGTTGCTCACAGCTTGATTATTAATTTTAAATAAAGAATGTTTTAAAAGCGCTTTTAAACTTACATGCCCGCTGAATGCACCCTATGAAACCATGACAACAGCGCAGACTCTACGTTCCATGTCAGGAGGTGGTAACCATGACAACTGACATCATACTCTGGAACCAGCGCCAGACTCTACGTTCGATGTAAGACTGGTAACCGCGACAACTGACGTCATACTCTGGAGACACAGGAAACATATGGTAACCCTAATTCTCTGACCACATTTTATTTAATTTTCAATAAACCAGTTATGTATTTGTGGAAGAGGCGGCAATGGTAATCGTTGGGGCAGCTCTGTAATTTGTAATGAAAAGTATGTTAACGGGAGCGAATTGTCGCCGATGTCTCATGACATAGGTATTAATTGTCGCTGGAGCGTATAGTCGGGAGCGAAAAGTCGTGCGAAATCGCGGGAGCGATCTGTCATGTTCCCGGTTCCATGACTACCTAGTAGGCAGGAGACAAGCAGTCAAAATAGCCTCTCACACCTCCCACCCATTGTCTGTCCCTGCAGGTGTCCCTCAAGGCTCAGTCCTGGGTCCCCTTCTCTTCTCCATCTTTCTAAACGACCTCCCAGAAGCATGCTCACAGTCTTCCATACAGATGTACGCAGATGACACTGTCCTATACACCCAGGTCCCACAACACTCAGTGTAGCAATCCAACTCCAGGAAGATTTCAATCTATCCAGAACTGGTTCAGGTCTAACCAGTTATTTCTTAATTCTAAAAAAACCATATCGCTAACTTTTGGTTCACCTCAAAGACTCTCCTGCCAAGTCCCCACCCCCCTTTTCAAAACCCTGGATGGAACTCCTCTGGAAAACTGTATGAGCTTCAGATACCTGGACGTATGGCTAGACCAACACTTAGATTTCTCAGCTCACATCACCACTCTGCACAAGCAGCTACTCCCTAAACATGGGGCACTGCACCGTAACAAATGCTGCCTCCCCACACCGACAAGGCATGCCATTCTGCAAAAAATTATCTTTCCAGTAATCGACTATGGAGATATAGTTTACTCCATCACCCCCCGGGTCTGCCCTAGCCAGCCTAGACACCCTGTTTCACTCATTCTGCCATTTTATCCTCGGCTGCCCCCATACAACACACCACTGCGACCTCTATAGCTTGTCAACTCTACCGTCCCTACATGACCACAGACAATCCAACTGCGCCAGATTCGCAGCCAAATATTGGTCCAACTCCCTTCCCCCCTACCTGACCTCTGCCCTCTCCCAACAGCCGTCACCTACGTACTCCCTTAGAAGGATAGACCATAAACTGCTCCATGTCCCGTTTATGTGCACATCCAAAGGCCAGGCCGCTTTTAATTACCGCATACCTCAGACCTGGAACGCACTACCTGCCCCCATCAGACACGCACCAAATACCTCCCTACAAAACCAATTACTCAGAGCACATTTCACCTCCAGTTGCTCCTGCTTCAGTTAAGAATTTTTACCCAACTGTCTTGCTGCTGTAATCTCATATGCATTGAACAGTTATCTACCCTCTGTGTTCTTTATACTGATTGTATGTATCCTACCTTTGGCTGTAATTTCCCCCAACTATGTAATTTCTCCCAAATATGATATGTACAAGCTTTTGCTCATTTCTGTACTGTCTAAGCATTTCCAATTTGTGTGTGTGGGTCTCGGCCCCAGGTCGCATCTGGAATTGAGCATGTTGCTCAGTATGCTTTCCTGCTAAAACTCGTAAATAAATAAAATAAATAAGATATGGGGGCAAGCATGGAGGCTGCCCTCCACATCAGTGTCTGAGAGATGAGGACCATTCTATATGTTTTACAAGCCTTCCACACCCATCTGTCCCCTTGCCATCTGCTGGTGCATATGGACAACATCAGTGTAATTCACCACATCAACAAACAATGGAGGACCAATTCGTACCTTCTGTGTCAGGAAGTGATGAGGATCTAGTACTAGGCTCTAGAACGTGGTCTGGAGCTGTAAGCCGTCCAAATTCCAGGTGTCCAAGACATCCTGGCTGACAAGCTAAGTCAGTCACAGTCTCGGTTGCATGACTGAGAGCTGCTGACCTCAGTTGTAGAGGACCTGTTTGTCAGGTGGGTCATCCAGAGTTGGACCTTTTTGCATCCCCACTCAACACAAAACTACAGCATTTCTGTTCGCTTGCTCCAAGGCCTGGAGTTTTCTGGCAAGATGCATTGTCCCTCTCTTGGAAAGGGAGGTTCCTCTAGGCCTTTTCTCCCTTACCTGTACTCCACGGAGTACTGATCAAGCTCTAGATGGAAGGGGACACTCTGATCTTAATTCTGGCCTTGTCAGATTTGGTTCCTTGTATTACAGCAGCTGGCAGTGGAACCTCCAATGCCCCTGCCCCTGTGCAAAGGCTTGCAGTCACAGGCTCAGGGCACCCTGGTCCATCCAGATCTCAAGTCACTGCACCTCCATGCATGGCTCCTGAAAACATAGCCATGGCTGGATTTGGGGTGTTCCAAAACATGGCTGATGTCCTGGTGGCTACTAGGAAGCCTTCCACCAGGGCCAGTTATTCCATGATGTGGAAGTGCTTTGCTCTTTGGGTGGCTTACCATCATTTAGACCCATTCACTTGTCCAGTGAACCAGATTCTGGAGTACTTGCTGTCCCTTTCGGATTCTGGCCTGCAGTACTCCTCCATTAAAGTGCACCTATCAGTCAGTTCAGCCATCCATGTGCCTGTTGATAGCCGTATGGTGGCGCAACTAGAGGTGTCCCATACATTTCTGAGATGCATTCTCCATCTGAAGCCTCCATCCGCAATCCAGTTCTGCCTTTGGACTTGTATTTTGTGTTGGAGAGATTTACTTGGGCTCTTTTTGTGCCAGCCAAGACATCATGGCGAGCTACACTTTCTGTCGAGGAAAGTGTTATTTTTAGTTGCTATTACTTCTGCTAATAGGATTTCTGAGCTTCAGGATCTCATGTGTGAGCCTCCTTTTTTGATTTTCCACAAAGACAGGATGTCTTTGCATATGAATTCTAAGTTTCTTCCTAAGGTAGTGTCTATGTTTACTTTAAATCAAACCATCCACCTCCCTGTTTATTATTCAGAGCATACCAATCCAGGGGAAGCATTGCTCCATACCTTAGATGTGCATAGAATTCTGTGCTTCCAGTTCACACTGTACGAGGGACTGCAGAAAGTGCTGGTAGCTGTTTGTTTCTTTCATCCCTGGGAAAGAGGGCATGCCAGTTTCTAAACAGTGCCTGTCCAAATTGTTGGCCAGCTGTATTGCTTTTTCTTTAAGGAAGCAAGGTAAGGAACATCATGGCATTGTTTGTGTTCATTCAACCAGAGGCATGACTACTTCAATTGCTAGTTTCAGGAATGTTTCAGCTGCAGGGATATGTGCTACAACCACCTGGAATACTGTTCACACTTTCACTAAACACTACAGTCTAGACAGTGCCTCAAGAAGAAGGGCAGGCTTTGGCCTGACTGTGCCTCAAAGCCTTCTTTCATAGGACTATAGACTCTAGCCAAACAGTTTGTCTGTCTGTCTGTCTGTAACTGCTTGGGTCTCATTCCATAGGTTTGGCCTGATGCAAGGGATATCCTCAATGAAGATAGTACAGTTATGTAAGAACTTACCGTAACAGTTGATCTTCAAGAGAATCTCTTGCAGCAGGCTGTGCCGTCCTACCCCCCCGACCACCTTGGCCTTAGGGGCTTTTCTGTGTCTGTCTCTCATTCTCCAGGACAGTTCACCTTCTATTCAGCCTTCTGTTTTTTTATTTATTTATGTTCACCTGTCCCCCCTGCTGGCTCCTCCTTTGGGCCACCTAGGACTTCCCCAGCCCGCCAACCCCGCTATTACCATTCTCGTCATCCCCCATACTGTGGCACAAGGTAACCCAACGTATCCCTTTGCAGGGGGTATCAGGATGGGAGATTTTGCCCAGGGGCATTCCTTTTACACTTGGCATGCAAACAGTGAGGGATTGGCTTGGACACATCCGGGCTGCATGATGACTGGGGGAACCGGCCAGATGATGGCTGGCATTTTCTATTTTCTTCCCCAACCCACACTCCTCCCATGTAGTGGTACAGCCATAGCAGCATCCTGGGGGTGGGGGCATTCAGCAGCTTGTCAAGGCCGCACACTGCCAAGAACGCCAACCAAAAACCACCACCAGGAGACGCCTAGCAGCGACCAGAGACCGCCCCCTCCCCACTTCAGGTGGGAAGCATTCATAGGATGCTCTAAACTCCTTCCCTGCCGTTCTCTGCTCCTGACGACCAGGCTCGGGGCGTGAACCTGACTCATCAGCATGCCGAGTGAATACCCATTGTTCGGCACCATGGAGTCAGCTGTTCACCTTTCTTTATGGACGGGAACCTCTGGCTCCCCTCAGTTCCCCAGTAGGAGATCCTTTTTATATTGTCTCTGGCAGGAGAACTGAGGCGGGCACAGGGCCACCCACGTTTATATGGGAGGAATGTCACCAGCGTATGACGTTGTTGTGGGCAGCTCCTTGTAAACTGCTAGCTAGAAAAGTTTCCATGTGGTCCTAGTGCTTGGTGGCTATAGTTCCATAGGTGTGGCCTGATGCAAGAGATTCTCCAAAGATCTACTGTTACAGTAAGTTCTTACGTAACTTTACTTTCTGAAGAATTTCATTCCACAGTTTAATACATCAGTTTACAATATATGTAATTATTTCACAGTTCAGTGATCAGTTCTGTATAATTTCATTCTGCAGTTTAATACACTAATCCACAATTCATACATTTATTCAGTCATTTTAAGCTGAACTTTTGCACAGTTCTACCCTCAAAAAAAAAAAAACAACACTTTGCTCTGCATTATTGCTTAAGTTAACCAGGGGCCAGATATTCAAAAGTTAGCACCAGCACAAACGTATTTTTGACCGCACTATCCGGGTTTGTACCCATTTGTGGGGTTGGGTCTATATTCAGAGGCCCTTGTAGTTTGGGCTAAACCTGTTTGCACCCAGGTGTTAATATAACACTGTACCCATGCAAATGAGGGACCCCCCTACAGCACAAGGGCAGAATGGCAGTGTCAAAGGTTTGCATTGGTGGTAAATGGCACCCAAAGCGCCACTATTCAAAATACCACTGGATTCCAGGGATAAGTTTCTGCTCCATGGAATGGATGATTGGAGGGTGAGGGTTGCCACTGGACACCAGGGAGAGGGTTCTGCTCTACTGGATGGGGGATCGGATGGTGGGAATTGACACTGGCCATAATAGATAGGGTTCTTCTCTACAGGACATGTGATCGGAGGGTGGGGGGTGCCATTAGACACCAGGGACACTTTTCTGAGAACAGGGACAGGTGATTGGAGGGTGGGTTGCCACTAGACTGAAGGGAAACTGTTAAGATAACCAGGACAGGTGATCAAAAGGTTAGGGGTGCCACTAGACACCAGGGAAACTGTAACATAAGTGGGATGGATGATTGGAGGGTGAGGGGGTGCTGCTACACACCAGGGATGATGTGGCAGGCATCCCCAGGATGGGTGTAAATGAGCTACCTAGTCCCATGCAAATGTGACCATAATGGGCATGCAGATGGCCTCTTAATGCCTTGTGTGCCCAGTGGTCTCATTTGCTTGGTGCAGCTCAATATTGTGCCATGGCTTCTGGCACTATACAGTCCTGGGGTGAAATTCCCAGTCCAGGTACATGTTGGGGCAGTGCACATTGATTCAGTGCTGCACTGACATGGGCCAGTATTCAGTTGGAATGCACCGGTCCACTATGAGATTGAATATAGCAGGCTGTGTGTCGGACGCAGGTGCAGCACAAACCTTTGTGCCCCGCTTGCACCCATTTTTGAATATCTGGCTCCAGGTGTGTTAACTACTAAGTAGCAGTGAGTTTAAAGCATGAAGTCCAAAGGTTGTACAGCTTAGTATTTGGCAACGTGTTGTCACTTATTTTGCATATCATTTTTTTGTATACATATTTTATGTTTTATACATTACTTTTATTTGCAGATCCAGTTCATAAAATGGATAATTGTGAACAAAACACCAAAGAAAAACTCAGTAAGCAGTGAGCAATCTGATGATGATGTGCGTGCCCCAAGTTACATTTCCGACTTGGAAAACAATAGTTATGTGTTCCTATGCTTGTTTTTCAATATAAAACATTGCTATATTCAGGACAAAGCCTACTTTCAGGCCGTATGATTACCTCAAGAGTGCTTAAAATAGGAATAACTTGTGCTTGCTTGAGTTCATGTCAGTTTGGGGACACCTTGCTGTGATCTGCATTCTCTTGTCCTCAGGAACGCTAGAGGTATTGGGTGGGTGGAACTTTGGACAAGATATGAGGTGAGATGCTTGGGCCAAATAAAGTCACATTTGATTGAAGAATAGCAGACTAATAGAATAAGGCAAAATGGGCGGCCTAAATACAGTCAGCAAGCATGTAGTCTTAGGCAGGCACACTGGTCCCATAGGCCCTAAAATAAATACTAAAAGTGCTCCAAGGTGAACAGAAAATACAGCCCCCCACCAAAAAAAATGGGTGGCAGTTTTCCTGCTTTAGCAATTTGGTTTAAAAAAGCAATAAACATCAATGCATTATATTCATATTTCATTTTATTGGGTAAATTAATACAAGAAACAATGTTACATTTATCTGCACCAAGTCCCATTGTCATAACACTCCTTCAGAATGCATGCGCAACTGCTGCACTACCTATGCTCAGAAACTACACAGCAAATACTAGCAAGCAGACATGGCTGGCATTGGTCAATGCTTGTTTTATAATTGATGAATTAGGGCTGTAATGAAAAACATTAGTGCTTCGCTTCTCAACTTTAAGAAAATGTCTGGTTTTGCTCCCTGTGCCCACATCAACACCTCTGCTATACATGACTCCCTAACCCCATTTTGTTTAATTTCGTATTTATCTGGTTGATTATCCCTAGTTTTGTTCATTCAGTAACTTAAACTTACAAACTCCGGCCAGAGACGACACGGCTGCAGCCACACTCGACAAGCTCATGGTGAAACAGTCCGTCATACCCAAGATGACTGCAGTGCAGTCACGCATGCGCAACTACTCATGCATGTGCACCAGTGCTCCCATATTCATTTGGCATTTTCCCTGTAACTCCAGGGTGATATTCCTGTGTTTTCCTGTAGATTACATTATTTCCTATGGAAGCTGAATTGCCGTGTTTTCCTGTATAACCAATGCAAGTGTATGGGAAGAGTTTTCCTGTAGATGCCTCCAAATCCCTGTAAAATACAGGAATCCCTGTAGATATGGGAGCCCTGGTGCACTAAACATCGGTGGCCATCTTGAGCATGGCAGGTGACCAGCAACTGAAGTAGTGCACCTGCAGGCGGGGGACAGGGAGTGAGCAGACTGTTTTGGAGTTGCAGAATGATTGTACTGCAACTCCAAAACAGTTCTTGGGTTTCCATCTGGTGGCTTATTTTTAAAGCTACCACAAGACGGCCACAGGCTCCGCCCACTGCAGCGGTAAAAAGTAGAGCTGAATCTCGCTGGTTTTCCTGACAAAGCATGAAATTGGAAGAACTGCATGGTGCTGCTTACTTTTTTGTTTAAATATGTAAAGAAAAAAAACTTGTCTGAATTAACCCATTAGGTTTTTCTTTAATAAAACAAAAAGTGGTTTGGGTGTTTTTGATAACCAGAGGGATGTTTATTAGGATAGGGGGAGCAAAAATGGGCATTTTAGAGGAGTTTGAGTTTGAATGACAATTCACTGTTACATCTGACTGAGTGAAATGGAAAATGACACCACAGTTATCCGTATGTAGCAGAAAAAAAAAGTCAATGGCAATTACAGAGAAAAATGCTTTGGAAGAAGTGTATTGTGATTTATATTTTTACACATCTGAGGTGTGATATCTCCATAAACCTTGAAAACAAAGCCTGAGATGTTTATGCATACAACACACACCAAGGTTGTATAAAAAACTAATTATATTTACTTCATAGCTATGTCATATGTTTTCTTTTTTTATAATTACTGTTTTTTGTTTCCACCCCTAATCTGTATATAGTCTTCACTGTTTAAAGAGCTGCTTCCATGTTTTGTACTAGCCCCTCATTAAAACAGAAACAATAACTGACCTGGCCAGGAGTCAAAATGGTACACCTTTCGTTCATCCATATTAAAATGTTTTGCCCCTAGTAATTTTATTCCCAGATCAGCTGGCAAAAAACAGAACCAGTTCCTGATCCCAAGGCCACACCCCCACGCCAGCATACGCAGCCTCGTTTTGTGATGTCACTAAACGAAGGCTGCATGTGTGCGCCCCATTGACTTGAAGGGGGGTGATTTTTAAAAAGGTTTTTTACCTGTTTAATGTCGGGATTTTAACAAATCAAAGCAATCGCTAGACTAACAGGGACCAGTTAAGATGCCATTGGCAGAAAAGAAGCACTGTTTCTGTTCATTTTAAACTGAGAAGAATGGTAAAAAGAGCAGGATCAACCAGATAAAGAAACACATCAAAAAATAAAGTGGTTTGGGGGATGAGCTTAGAAGGTTTGCCATGACATACAGTACAAAAAGTGACAAGTCTTAGCTGGGTGTTATGAAATACCTTAATCCCCTTAGGCCTCAAATTGTCCCGAGATTAAAAAACATATTTCTGATTGCTCGCACTCTGTAGAGAATGCTGATGTTGCTGGTAGTTTGAGTCTGATTAATTTTTTTTCTTTTTAAAAGTGAAAAACAGACTGACCACCATACTGGCATTACCACACAAAAATGTGTTATTCTACATTCTTTGATCAACTTTCACTGCCTCTTTCCTGGACTTGGGAATGCTCCTAACACAATCTTGCCACTCATGATGCTGTGGGAGGAGAGGAGGCTACTGCATCATGAGTGACTGCACTGTTTGTGGGTGTTCCTAATGTTCAGGATGTATGCAAGTAGTAGATCAGTGATTTGAAGCAAAACAGTGTTGGGTATAATCACACCATTCCCAGGCATTTCAGTTCTACTAAGAAAAGAAGCAGATCAAATAACCAACAGCTTCAGTGAGTTTCTGAGAAGGCAAGCAATCATAAAAAGGGGGGTTTCAGCTAGAAATAATATGATTCAAAGAGGGCTGATGGTGTTCCTTTAATAAATGGTTGTGAGGGACAGTTTTTCACAGAGAGGGTGGCGGAGGCCTGGAACAAGCTGCTGGAGGAGGTAGTGGCAGCCAAAATGGTGGAGGGGTTCAAGAGGGTTTGGGATAGATTTAAGGGGTTGGGAAAAAAGGTGGAAGCATAAGAGAAGGTGGAGGTAGGGTATTGGGCAGAGTAGATGGGCCGTGGAGCCTTTTTCTGCCATCACATTTCTGTGTAATCTGTGTAATGTCATAACCATGTATCATGTTATTTAAATTGTTCTGGTTTTAGTTTGATTTAGGGGATCACCAGTAAGTATATATAGAATAATGTGTGGAGAGCAGTGTGCAATGAGTTTTCTTTTAACTCACTTTATGTCTGTGTTGTAAGCAATAAGGCATGACATGACAGTGTGTTCGTTGTGGTGTCACAACTGCTTGTCCAGGGGTGTAGTGAAGCGCAAGGCTGCATGCTGAATGCCTTCAGTCCCAGGAAGTGCGGTTGTGACAAAACAACCCAACAGTCTGTCATGTCTTATTGTACTTATAAAATAGGATTTAAGTCAATATTGCTAAACAATTACAGATTAAATTGTAAAAAATGTATACTTGTTGCCATTTTTATGGTAAAATAGCCCTCCTGCCAGTAGAAGCTGTGTTTCACTTTCTCCCATTTTATTGCAGATGCAGATTAGCAGTAATCACGAGTCCATTGCACCCCCCCCCAAATTATTAAGAGTCTGATTAAATAGGGAAAACACTTTGGAAATGATTAAGCTGTAGAACATTGCCGTGTAAGGTTTTCCAGTTTGAAGTTTTGGAGCAGCAGCAGCTCTTGTAGTCGGAATTAATTCATGACTACAGGCTTCTGTACTTCTGGGTTTGGCACTGATACATTACAGTAGAAGAGGAGACTCACTGAAGAGAAGTGGTTGATAATAATGTAAATGATAATCGGTAAGAACTGAGTCATGGATGGAGCAAGCAGTGGGGTTGGCAGTGAATGAGCAGTTGGGAGGTTTGCAGTGAATAAGATGGCAGGTGGCATGTAGTAAGTGAATGAGTGAGCAATCAACAACAGAAGGCTGTTACGGGTGAGAAGTGGTGCTGCCAACAAAAACACACACTGGAGAAAATCAGCCACACACTCACCGCACTGCAGAAACAGATGAGGCTGATTCTTGTAGCTTAGGAATGCAGCATTCTTTTGACGAAACAGTCACTAGCAAAACGTTGTGACAGTGTTCCCACCCCAACATACCTGATGTTTGTTTTGCTGCACTTACTTTGGAAATGGAAAAAAAAATACTGCATTCTTAAGCTACAAGAACTGGCCTTAATTAGTTTCTGCAGTGTGGAGAGTGATCGGCTGTTTCTCTCCAGAATGAGTGAGCAGTTCAACGGACAAGTTCTGAGCGTGTTTACTAGGGGAAAATATTTATAAATCAGTGATTAATGTAGGAAGTTTGACAACAGTAAGCAGTTGGGCAGAAGTGGGTAACATTGCTAGTGAGCGGTTGGCACTTGGTAGAAGCAGACAGATGATACCGATGTACACAGAATGGCTGCTAGTGTGAAAGAAGATTGTAATGTGGCACAGTGATATCTTTATGGTGCTGAGTTCTGCTTGGCAGAACTTTTTCATACCCATTGGTTATGTTGTCCCAGTCCTGTGGGTCTGAACATATTTTGGCCAGTCATTTTCCTTGCCCATTTTATAAGCCCATGCGTACCCCAAGAGTGGTGATGATCACGAGGTTTACTTAGGCATCACACACCAAGGATCTGTTAAAAAAAAAAAAACGTTTCTACTGTTCTCCGTATTTTACTATTTTTTATAACTGCTGATTTCTAGTCCATGTGTGTCCCCCTCCCATGAACACTAAATTTTCAGTTAAAACCAGACAGCTTTCTCCAGTACTCAGTTCCCTCCCCCACCCCATGGCTACATGCCCATAGATCTTTTTATTAAAAATGTTTTGGTTGCTTCTTCCATTTATTTTTGTCACCAGCAATTAAAGGGACTCTTGAGTGGCTTCTTTAACCCCTTATTATCTAAAATGTTTGCATGTCTGATATATTTTTTACATTGTATGTTCTACTAGTTGGTTTGTATATTGCACTCTAACCTGCCTTATATATAGAATAATGGATAGGTAAGTGTGTGTTATGTATTTTTTTCATACACCTGAGGTGTGTGAAAAAAATCCATAACATCAAACTTACCTATCGATTATTTTTTGTAATTGCTGGTGTGGAGGTTTAGACTGTATTTCTGGCAGCCTGAAAGAAAAAGACATTTTTAGTTAGAGTGCAGTTTTATTTTTGAAGAAATTGAACTGTACATGAATAAAACACAGTTGAAAATACTGCAGTTGAAATACTTTTTGTGAAACAATGGAATGCAACAGTATCTTTGGGTAATGTCTTATCAACCGGGTTTTGGGTTATTATGAAGTGTCATATCAACCGGATTTCAGGTTATTATTGCCTTTGGAGCATAATAACCCAAAATCCAGTTGATATGTATTTTAACAAAACAGAAATCCGGTTGATATTTATGGTCACCAGTAATTACAGTACATTTATATTCGCATCTTATAACCTGTTTATGTGTATTGCTGTCTCTCTTGAATTTATTTATACTTCATATGTTCCCCTTGCCCAAGCCACGCCTTGTGCAAGCTTCAGTTATTGTGCTACACTGTACAGCACACCTACTGTACCTTGTAATGCCTTTATTTTACTTATAATTTTTTACTTCCTAGAAACATAGAAAACATAGAAGCATAGCATTTGACAGCAGATAAGGACCGCTTGGCCACCCAGTCTGCCCATTTCCCAACCTACTGCATAAAACTTCAGATCCTAATTGATCTGCAGCTTATATTCTCTTTCTGACCACTAGGGTTGCCTTCTGTCTATCCCATGCTTTCTTGAATTGATGTATCATTTTTACCCCTACGACCTCCGCAGGTAGGCTGTTCTATGCATCTACCACCCTTTCTGTGAAAAAAGTACTTCCTCATGTTGCCCCTGAGTCTCCCCCCCAGCCTCATGTTGTGATCCCTTGTTCTTGCACATCTCTTTTTCTGAAAAATGCTGCCCTCTTGAACTTTGTTTATCCCCTTGAGGTACTTGAATGTCTCTATCATAGCATCCCCCTCACTCATTTCCTCCAGCGTATACGTATTGAGGTCTTTCAGGCTTTCATCCTATGCTTTCTGGTGCAGTCCTTGTACCATTTGTGTTGCTCTTCTCTGGACTGCTTCCACTCTGTCTATATCCTTTCAGAGATGTGGTCTCCAGAACTGAACACAGTACTTCAGATGAGGTCTCACCAATTATCTGTACAGTGGCATCACCACCTCCTGTTTTCTACTGGTGATACCTCTCCCTATGTTCCCCAACATCCCTCCAGCTCTCCTTACAGCCTTCTCACATTGCTTGGCTACCTTTAGGTTATCCATTATGATTATCCCCAGATCCCCTTTCAGTTTGGATGTCATTAGTACCCCCACCCCCATTATTTATTCCTCGCCTGGATTTTTATGCCCCATGTGCATGATTTTGCACTTCTTTATATTAAATTTAAGCTGCCTCACTCTTGACTACTCCTACAGCTTGCCTATGGTCTTTTCTCATTCTTTTCACACACATCCCCAGTGTGTCAACCCAATTGCAGATCTTAGTATCATCCACAAAGAGGCATACCTCCCCTTCCAGCCCCTCGCAATGTCTCTTATGACAACATTAAAGAGGACATGCCCCAGCACTGAGCCCTGTGACACCCTGCTGGTTACCTCCTTCTCCCCGGATTGAACTTCATTTACCACCACCCTTTGTATCCCATTGCTCAGCCAATTTCTGACTCAGTTTACCACCTTGGGACCACTCCCAGACTGCCCAGCTTTTTTACTAGCCTCCTGTGTGAGACAGTGTCAAATGCCTTGCTAAAATCTAAGTAGGCCATGTCTACCGCCCCCCCCCGATCATCTAACTGCTATGAATCCATGTTGCCTCGGGTCTTTTGCCCCGCTGGCCTCAAGATATGGTATGCCACAATCCTTTCCTTTAGCTCTGATTCCTTTATTTTCCCCACCACTGAGGTCAAACTGACCGGCCTGTAATTTCCAGCCTCCACCTTACTCCCACTTTTGTGGAATGGTACCACATTTACCCTCCTGCGGTCCTCCAACACCACTCTCTCCTCCAGCGATTTGTTGAATAGGGCTGTCAGTAATGCTACTAGTACCTCTCTGAGTTCTTTTAATATTCTGAAATGTATCCCATCTGGCCCCATTGCCTTGTCCACTGTCAGTTTCGAGAGTTCCTTTAGGACTTCCTCCTCCATGAACGGATTGGTGTCCACCTCCTTTCCATGTGTGTTTCTATGGCCTAATTGTGGTCCCTCCCTTCCCCTTCTCTTGTGAATACTGAGCATAAGTATTAGTTCAGGATTTCTGCCTTTTCTAGGTCCCCCTCCCCACACCCCCCTCCCCTTTGTTTAGCCTCACAATTCCTCCCTTGGTCTTTTTTCTTTCACTAATATACCTGAAGAAGGTTTTGACACCTTCTTTTACTGACTGGGCTATTCTTTCCTCTGTTTGCACCTTTGCGCTCCTGACTGCTTTCCCCGCCTCCCTCTGCTTTGCCTGATACAGTTCCCTGTCTCCCTTCCTCTGTGTTTCCTTGTATTTTTTGAATGTCGGTTTTTTCTCTATAACCTTCTCTGCTACTTCTTTTGAAAACCATAGTATTTTTTCTTTCTTTTTGCTTTGTTTACTTGTTTCACACAAAGGCTTGTTGCCTCTGATATGGCTCCTTCAAGTTTCTTCCACTGTTTCTCTACCCACCCTTTGCCAGGGTTTTCTTGAGGTATTCCCCCATTTTTGCAAAGTTGGCCCTCTGGAAATCCAGACCCCCTGCATTTGTGTGACTTGACTCTTCTACTGTCTTCATCTTGAACCACACTATATGGTGATTGCTGGACCGTAGATGGCTGCCCACTGATATATGTGTTATTCTGTCACCATTAATGAGAACCAGGTCCAATATCGCTCCCTCACGGGTGGGCTCCACCACCAGCTGTCTGAGGCATGCCCCCTGCAAGCATTCAGGATATCTCTTCTCCTGGTTGTGGTTGCAACATAGGTGTTCCAGTTAACATCTGGCATATTTAGGTCCCTTGCCAGCAACACTTCCGCTTTCTCAGCAATTTTATGGATGGTTTCCACTAATGACCTATTTCATCCCCCTGTGCTGGAGGTCTGTAGATAACCCCAGTGTGGATGGTGGTGCCATTCCGTTTCTCCAGGGTGACCCACAGTGCCTCCTCCCCTTCCTGTTTTCCCGTTATCTCAGTTGCTTTGATCCCCTCTCTGAAGTAGATTGCTAACCACCTCCCTTTTTGCCCTCTCTGTCTTTCCTGAAGATTGTGTATTCCCGGTACATTAACATCCCAGTCATGGTTTCCCATGTACCATGTTTCAGTGACCTCGACATTGTCCACGTCTTCCTCCGTCATAAAGGCCACTAGGTCTGGGATCTTGTTATCCAGGGTATGGGCATTTGTACACATTGCCTTCCATGTTTTGATTCCTTCATCCCACCAGCTCCCCTCCTATCCCTTTGCCTTTCCCCTGTGCCTCCCCTGACTTTACCCTCAGTTTCACTCCCTTTTGTTGATTCCTCAGCCATAGTATCCTCTCTTTTGACTACCTTAACCTGTGGCGGGGGGAGGGCAGTTGGATTTTCTCTGCTTACATCCATCACCCCCCTTGGCTAGTTTAAACGCTTGCCAATGAAACATTCAAACATTTCAGTAAGGATCCTGGACCCCCGTGCCGGATGCATGCAGGCCATCCCTTGTGTATAATCCAGGTGTGCCCCAGTCACAAATGAAGCTAAATCTCTCAGCTCTGCACCACTTCTTTAGCCATTTGTTGAATCCTTTGGTGCGGAGTACCCTGGCCTCTCCCATGCCATAGACGGGTAACATTTCTGAGAAGGTTACCGTGCATGCCACTGAAGACCCCCCGACTCCATGAACTCCTTTTGCACTGCTCCTAGCTCATCCCAAGCCACATTATTCATCCCCAGGTGGACAGCGACATCTAGCTTACCCTCCTGTCCTGCTGCACCAGCAATCCTTTGGATTTGCTTCCCATCCCTCCAAGCTGTGGCACCGGGTAGGCACTTGACCTCCCTCTCTCCCACCTCTCCCGCCCCCAGGTCTAACCCCTAATAGTAGAGTCCTCCACTAGGAACTGCTTCCTTCTCCTCTGGGGGCCTGTGCCACCCCTTGGGGGTCAACACTGTGGAGGTTCCTCACTTCTACCTTGCCCATCACTTCAGGTGTCACCACGGCACAGCCCCAGCCTACCAGAATAGTGTAGGAGTTATGGAGTGGAACCACAGATGGGATGTGCCTCTGCCCAACCTCCCTCACCCGCCTTGAGCTCACCATCATCCAACCACCCCTCCTTACTGGCATCCTCTGAGGCAGCAGAGGTGGACATGGTGCTCCCTGGATGGGGAGGAAGCCTCCCAAACCTGGTTCTACTTAGTTGTTAGGTGGGTGAGGGGCGGGGGAGGACTAAAAAACTGTTCCTTTTACTGTGCTCTGCCCCCTTCTACTGTTCCTCTTTTCTGCCTTGTAGTACGATGTCCTTTAAGATGCCACTCCCCAGACCCGAAATCACATCTGCCCTCCTCCATTCCTTAGGTACCACCCCATCTTCCCATGATTTGTTAAAAAGTGTGGTTAGTGGTGTCACTAGGTCCTCCCTTAGCTCTTTTAGGATTCTAGGGTGAATCCAGTCAGGCCCCATTGCTTTGTCCACCTTGAGTTTTAGGAGTTCTTTCAGTACTCTTTCTTCTGTAAATGGACTGGCACCAACCCCACTATCCAGACTGCTTTTACTGTTGGGTTTAGGTAACTCCTCCTCTTCTTCTTTTGTGAATACTGAGCAAAAGTATTCATTCAGTATCTCTGCCTTTTCACTGTCTCCCTCTGCCCACCTCCCCTCTCCTTTATTAATCTTCGCTATCCCTCCCTTAATCTTTCTATGCTCCCTAATATACCTGTAAAAGCTTTTATCCCCCTTCTTAACTGAGTTGGCTGTTTTTTCCTCAGTTTGGGCCTTTGCTTTTCTGACTGCCTTCCCCACTTCTTTCTGCTTTAATTGATACAATTCCCTGTCGTGATCCGTCTGTGGTTCCTTATACTTTTTGAATGCAGCCTTTTTCTCCTTAACCTTCCCTGACACCTCTTTTGAGAACCATAGTGTTTTTTATTCTGCTTTGTTTTCTTTATTTGTTTCACACAAAGGCTTGTTGCCTCCATGATGGCAGTTTTGATTTTTCTCCATTGTTCTTCCACCCCTCCTTTCTGGCCATTTGCTAATGCATTCCTCAGATATTCACCCATTATGCCAAAGTCAGCCCTTCTAAAGTCCAGTATCCTTGTTTTTGTATGGCTTGTCTCCATGGTTGTGTTTATTGTGAAGCACACTGTGCAGTGGTCACTTGTTCCCAGATGTCTACTGACTTCTAAATTTGTGATCCTCTCTCAATTTGAGTGTACCAGGTCTAATATTGCTCCCTCCCGAGTGGGTTCCACCACTAGCTGTCTAAGGCATGCCCCCTGTAGGGCATTGAGAATGACCCTGCTGTTGGATGTGGCTGCAGTCCATGTCGCCAAGAAGGTGGTGGTGTCACAGATGGATGCTCAAATCAAGAGGTATAACATATACAAACCACCCAAATCAGGTTTTAAGCCTTGTCATAGTACAGAGACCATACTTGTCAAGGTGTTTAATCTGCTATTGGCCAGGTACGGGGGGAGTGCTTGATTGTCATTCTCCTTGACATTTTGTGAGTGTTGAAGTAGTGTCTCAAGGAATGTGAGACACTCTCCAGGACAGTGTTGAAATGGTTTGAGTCCTTCCTATCTGGCAGCATGCAGTGGGTTGGGATGGGATCATTCTCATTGTTACCAGATACTGTCAACTGTAGAGTTTCCCATGGGTTGGTCCTGTCCGTCATGTTTTTCGTGGTGTACATGCCATGCTTGGGGCAGGTCATCAGGAAGTACAGTGTGAGTTTTTACTGTTATGCAGATGATACTCAGCTGTATTTCTCTTTTACATCAGATGGGTAAAAGTTGGTCTCTGTGCTAGAGCGATGCCTAAATGATAATGCGGGCTGGATGGCCTGCAGCTGGTTAAGCCTTAACTGCACCAAGATGGAATTGTTTCTGGTGGAACCAGGTTCTCGGTAGTCCATTGTTGGGCATGAGGTCAGTATGTTGCAGTCTTTAAAATGCACTGTTCTGACAGCTGTAGATAGGGTAAAAAAAAAATCTGGGGGTCATTGTGGACTCGAAGCTGACACTGGAATATCAGGTGTCAGCTGTAGTCTGCAAAGGGTTTTTTCAGCTTCGAACTATCTCCCAGATTAAACCCTGTCAGAGGCAACAGGACCTGGTGACCCTAGTACATGCCTTCATGACCTTGAGGCTTTGACTACTGGAATGGTCTGTGCCTAGAATCTTCTAAGGGTTTGGTGCATCACCTGCAGCTGATGCAGAATGCCACAGTCAGGTTGGTCACGGGGTCATCTTACAGAGATCATATAACTTCTTTGCTTTGGTAGATGCACTGGCCCCCAACTGGGTGGTGCATCACCATCAAGGATTGCTTTGTTAACATAGAGAACCCTGCATGGTTTGGACCCTGCCTGTCTCTAAGACCTCATAGCCTGGTATACTCCCAGCTGCTGTCTCTGCTCCACTGAAGAGTTATATTGGCTGTCTCTAGATCGTGTTGAAATCAATTGGGTAAAAGAGTTTTCTTTGTAGTGGTCTTAACAATATGGAACTCCTTGTGATTTCATCTGAGGAGTTCCCTTCAATGGAGGGTTCAAATGAGCCTTAAAAGCCAACTTTTTTAATTAGCATATAGAATGAATGGCTCCTGACTAGCTGCTTATTTTGTACCTCAGGTTTTGAAAAGTTATCGTGGGTGTGTGTTGAATTTGGATAGTTTTGTTATAGCATTTTAACTGATCTGTTTTATGTAAAGCACCCTGAGTCTTTGTGGATAGGGCACTTAAGAAATAAAATTTGCCTTGCCTTGCCACTCTGTTTTTGCCACATTAGAGTGTTTAGTTAATTTTCCTAGGACTGATACTAAAACGTGCTCAAGTAAAAGACATTTCACAGGAAGCTGGGTGCCTTGAGCTTGCTTTTTTATAGTATTGGTGCTTTTCAACCCTGAAAATATTTGAACTGCATATTTGTAAGGCTCAAATTCATCTCTCACTAGTTGGAGTGCTGTCTCAAAAATCAGTTGATGAAGAGTATAGCAAAGGTGGCACCATGGTATTCCTTCATCCTCTGTTTTAAGACTAAGACACCTTTTTAAGCTGTTAGGAGCTGGGTGTAACTGCTGGTTAACTGTAACATGTAATAGTTATATTTGTAAAACAAATTGTGAACTTACAATACAGCTATAAAATAACTGCATATACAACTGCCTTTGTCAGCATGCGTAGTGAGCCGGCTTATAATACTGTAAAATGGCTGCCCTTGCTTGTTGGTCTCTTCTGTGTTTTGTCTGACTTTGGCTAAAATGGCAGTCCTTTATGTACCCGGTAGGGCCTTAAAGTGAGCTAGGTCATTATCAAAACATAAGGCCCTTACCTAAACTAGCAGTTTAATCTAGTAATACAGTGTCATTTAGTATCACTCACTTACTCAGTAAAAGTACACACCTTGTATATGGTTGGAAGAGCTGTGCACCTCTGAATGAGAAGTGAAAATTGCTTGTCAAATCAGGGTATGTTGGACTTTGTTTACCAAGGCTCACCCCACAGCTGAGATTAAAAATATAATGAAATAGCTGGCCCGGTGGTGCTGAGGGTTAAGGCACTGGACACCACACCTCGCGCCATGCTGGTGACCTGAGTTCGTTCACGAGCTTGGGGCACCAATGATCGGCTGGGGGTTGAGGAGCTGATTGAGCTGCCAGCAGGCAGCTCTCCTCAGGGAGGGCTTGTGGGTCTCCTCTGAGCTTGGTCGTCTCCTGGTGGAGGCTGGGGGTGGTGCCACATCAGTGAGCCCTGGCTCTAGGCTGAGCGAAGGGTGGAAGGAGCCATCACTGGAGCTGCGGTGTGCATGTGCACCTTCACGCAATTGTGCATCCGCATTCTGGGACCTTGGGGTTAAGGGGAGTAATTGGGCAAATACAGGGGTTGCAGCAGGATGATGCCTCTGGGCCAGCTTTGATATGCCAGGACATGCAAGGCATGCATAAGATCCCAAAAGACTCCTGGAGACTGGTAAGGGTTGCCGATATGGGCAGCAGCCCACTGTGGAGAATAAAAAGCAATATGGAAAAATATATATATATATATATATATATAATGAAATGTTGCTGCTTTGGGCACTAACATTGTCTTCAAGATCACAATTCAAACTAGTTTCATTAGCGTCATAGTTAGAATTCCATGCAAAATCTGTTCAGTCCTCCACCATCAGTATCATTCTGTCAGTTAGGAAAATCAGACTCCATAAGAATGAGAAGTTAGATTATTTCTTGAAACATTTCTTTTACTGACTTAACTATATGAGGCATTAAACTGACTACAATGCCCAATAGGGAAAAATGGTTTTCTGTGTATATTAAATTGCAGTATAACTGTCTGGTTTTGCAAAAATTATCCTAATCTCTGTTTTTCTCACCTTGTTTGTAGAGGACAGCTGTACCCAGTGCTGAAGCATTCCGATGGTTCTTTTAAGTGGTAGTCCACCAAGTAAATGGGGCTACCTGAAGTGGAAATCAGCTTAAGGGTTGGAATGCAGGACCTGTTGGGTCTACTACTGAAGGAAATACTCCAAACATTTTCCTTGACTGTGCAAGGGTTTTCTCAAACAGTGGGCCCTTGGCAAATTGCCTGGCTTCTTCTCTGTTCAGTACACTGATACTTTCAATGTAACTATACTAGTGAAGTTGTTGTCTACATTAAGTGGCTGTACAAAGTTTAGATAAGCCCTGCTGTGTAATTGTGTATCGTTAAAAAGTAACATCTATGTACTTTCCTTCCAATAAATGTGTTTCAGTATTGCAAACTGTACAGCTACTAGCTTGTATTGTGTTATAGACACAATGAGACAATCATGTTTGAGCATCTGTGGAAATCAGCAGTTTGTACGCTACAGTTTGAGTAAGTAAGCTAAATCTGGAGCAATAACTTCTAGCTTTAAGTATATTTTTGCTGGTTATCCATTAGGAATATCATTTTGACCATACACTTTTTGGGCATTTCTCTTGAAATCCACACATAGTATACTGCATTTATTTATACTCATGATAGAAGTAAAGTTAACATTAGCGGCATCACGGTAGAAAAGGATACCTTAAAAGATATATTTTGAAATATGAGATCTTAAGTGCAGCATAATAAGGCAGCTGCCTTGGTCCCAGAAAGGTCTACATGTTAGTTGCACGATTAGTTGCATACCTTTCAATGTTTCATTACCCTAATATTAGGCCTTGCCCCTTAAAAGTGCGGTAAAATAGAACAAAATGTGGAACACAGCATAAATCATGTGGACAGAAGCGTAGAACTCTGGGAATTATTGATTCCATGCTTACATCTGTTGTTGACCGAACAACGATACAAGAATTTCTGCTGTACAGATCTGTGTACAATGTAGGAAATCACCTCCATGAGGGACAGAGGATTTCTGAGTGGTGAAAGGAGGGATGTCCTTCCTAATATGGAGTAATTGAATGAACAGTATGGGTAGCTGCTGTTCTAGACCACTGGTAGCCAACTGAGTTTTAACTGCAGCTCCAGGTGATGTCCACTGGAGATGCAGACATGCAGAATGCACCCAGAAGAAGCCTTTTCATGGATATTCATGAAGCACTGTCTCTTCTCACCCACCATTCCACCAAGAGCTATATACTGTAGGTTGCAAAATTACTATACGCAATGGAGCAGGCAATGACTTAAAACAAATTAGTTGCTTTTTTTTCCCTCACAGTGCTTTTTCAGATCCACTTATATTTGAAGGTAAAGAACTGCCTAGTGATGGAGGGTGGAGGTTTGTAGAATCAGAAATTCAGATTCACTTGAGTTACAACAGGGACTGGTTGTGAAAAGAGTTATGACTGAATTGATTTCATTCTAATCTTGCTGATTAGTAGTCCAGCCCTCCCCATTCGATCTGTCATTGTCATCTTCAGTTTTTCCTTTGTGAAAGTGCCTATTTCCAAATCACACATAAACTAAGATTGCTGGACCCAAAATAATACATTGACACCATAAAACAAATATCTCTTGCATACGCAAGACTAGAGTTTTGGTGCTTTAGAAAAGCATTATATTTGTGGTGAAAAGAGGTGGGTGTCTTAGTATTAATGCAGACTTGAATAGTTTGTTTTCATTTTTCTTCTTCATGAAAACATGATTCATATACCATCTCATGATACGGAAGGAGCATAGTCATTCATACAGCGCAGCAGGATTCTGATTCAGCAACAGATATTTGGTCTATAAAAATTAGACATTTTGTTTCAGTATTCCCTGTAACCTGTCACCCAGTGATATACTGTCTTTCTAAGTACATGCTATCTGTGTGCTGATTCTTGGGCAGGTCCTAATATTTACTCAATGGCTGGACCACCAAGAGCCAGGTACTGTAGGAGCTTATTAACAGAGTCAATGGGCAGTAACACTGCGGCTTTTGTCTGCAAGCTACTGCCCATTGTGAACTGTGAGGGACTCCACTGGCCTTTCTACTAGGCAGCTACAGCATCTTGACATTTGGTTAGCTGTGACTGCTTCTTAAAGCATCAGGAATAAAAAAAAATCTTTGTGGTTACAGCTAAAGTATATCGTCTAAAAAAGTGTTCAAAATAAGTTGTTCATTGTCTGGGGGAATCCTAATGTTGCATGTTAATATGTGTTTTTGGTTTTAAGGCCTGATGGAATTTGTATATCGTAATTGTGATGTTTTAAATGTTAAATCAAAATTGTTAAACCTAACAGTGGTAAAAATGAACAAGGGCAGATATTTTTCTTTTGTTACATGCATTGTACACTATTAGTTTTCAGAACATTGCTATTGAAATTTGGTCATGATGTTTATATGATGCAACACATCTAGGGGATTCTAATGACTAAATGTTAATGATGTTCTTTTTTTAAGCTTTTCTTATACTTATGGTGTATTGAGTAGTGTAACACAACTTTTTGCTTCAGTACCTATAATTGCTAAACTTGAACATTTTGCAAAACGCCAAACTAATAGGTTTACAGTATAAAGATAGTTGCTTTTAATATTTACATCTTTCAAAATTTAAGAGACTTGAAATATAAAAGAAGATAGATATATTAGATACAGAGGCTAGAAACTTTGTTTTCTAGGAATGTGTATCTCAGATAAAATTATATTGAAAAATGTATTTTAGGCTCGCAGACAAATGCAGTGTATACTGGGAATCATGAACGAAACACACTCTGTTTTGGGAAATAAATATTTCTCACTGCTCAGTGCCCTAATCATTTAAAAGTGGCTACATTATTGTTTCAGTACATGTACAGTGGGTAAGGGAAAAAAAGTTATTTAACAGTTCCAGAATGGTATTTTTATTGAAAAAGATGCCATGCTGTGGTTTTGAAGATCTCCATACAAAAATGGTGGTGGTCTTTAATAGTGGTCAGATATACAGTGGCATGAAAATAAAACTGTTTTTTGTGTATACATTAAATACCACAGGGATTAATTTAAACATGGATTACATTTGTCAGTTTTGCATAATAAAACTGCATCTTTTGTGAATACAGCAGGTCCCACCCTCACAGGAGGATTTTGGTTGTTGTGATTGCAGACCTACCAGTTTTACAGAAATGACAGCCCATGCAGAGTAATCCATTTTGCAGTATACTCATGTTCCTGAACATGTTCACAATCCACAAACCATGCAGTAATGTACTTAATTTTCTAATAGCTGTATGTGTATGACATGTATGCTTGTGAAGTTAATGGAAACAAAGGCGGCTTTGAAAACAATATACAGTACTTATTCTAAAACGTCACCCAAGGGGCATGTACAATACTGTAAAAACACATTAAAAATTGCTCTGTATAATTGTTTTTTTTTGTGTGATTTTGCTGTGCTGTTGAATAAAAGGCTTTAATATTGAAAAACAAAAATCATGTTCATGTGTTGCATACATTTCTTTTAAAAAAGCAGAAGTGCAAAGTCTGCATTTTTTTCAGAACGCAGAATGTTTACTGTAAATGTGCACATTGGAAACTTGACTGCAAAACTGGATTGTTCATGAAAAGGTCTTTTTCGATTTTGAACAGTTGCTTTTCTTACCACCAGTTGTCCGAACATGAACTCCTTTCATGTAGTAATTGGCAGTATTCTAACCCCAGGAATCACTCATTATGATTAAACAAATGCAATCAGCCTACAGCGTTGTACTGCCAAGGAGAGACAGAATGTATGTAAATAATGGAACTATAATTGGTTTGTGCCAATTTCAAACTGCTGCCCCAAGTAACTGCTGCAGTCTGAGTGCTTCAGATTCTTTACTCTGCTTGTCAATGAAGACACCTCAGAGAGCCCTCTTCAGCTTTCTGTCAGAAACATAATTAGTCGATAAATACCATTAATTTTCATTATATTTCAGTTTGCTGGACCTATAGTATAGTTAGTATTATTTGGGTGTTTTGTTAGTGTTTTTTCAGTTCCTCATTGGTTCTGCGGAACCATGAGGAACCGCTGGATTCAGAGTTTTTTCACCTCAGAATTTGAATTTTGTGTCCTTTTATATCGGTTACCTTTGGGTTCCGTAACTCTAATCTTTATTATTTAATGTCTATTTGTGGTTCCTTTTTCCTGTCAGGAACTGAGCAGTTGTCAGTTCCCTTTTGTATTCGGTAAACGATCGCAGTTATTTTTCTTTATTTAATATCGGTTCCAAGGAACTGACTGATTGGTCAGGTACAGTAAACTTTTAACAATTTAAAATCTGACACCAAAGTCAGAGATTCCTAGACCAAAGAAAAAGACAGGACCGACTGGGTTTAAAACTTACACTAGCTGTGGTCATCTAGTAGCAAAAGTTGATAAGCATAATCTCTGTATGTTCTGCTTGGGTCCCAGTCACATTTTTGCAGACTGTGCTGTGTGTAAAACTTTCTGCCCTAAAACCCTTAAAAAGTGGGCTAAAAAATTACAAGAAATGGTTACACCTGGTCCTCCTTCTAAAAACTCTGAAGAGGAGCTCCCTCTACCTCTTCTTCTGCTTCTAAAAAAGATAAGGAAAGGCTTAAAGAGTCAGTGGATCCAAAATCCACGGATAAAGCAGACACTGCTAAATCCAGAAGGCCTGTGGAACTGGCTGGTGAGTCAGTTCCAGCGAAGAAAAACCAAAAAGTAAAACATTTTGCTGCACCTCCCACCAAGAAGGCTAAGGAGCTCTCAGCAGACAGGTCGCCATGCCCACGGCTGAGAACATTGCCAAGGCTTTGCAGATTTTGCAGGTACGTCAGGCTGTGGTACCAGTTCCCACACCAGCCTCACCAATTCCTGCCTGGGCACAAATGGTACAGGAACTGTCCTGTGTGTATGATATCCCACAACTGGAAGAGGAGGAAGGTGAACCTATTGAACCTGAAGTGTCTTTTGAACAAGAATTTGGTTCCCCTTCTAGGGGTCCAGATGATCATACTTCACACACCTCTTTTGTGAAGCAGATGGTGGACACCTTGCATCTTCTTATTTAGGAAACTGAGGAAAAAGAGGAAGAGGCAGACTTCCTAGAAATGATGGGGTTAGCGCCCACTAAAAGACTATTGCTACCCATGCACAAGTCTTTGAGAAAACAGGTACTAAAAATCCTAAAAACCCCTATCTCTATTCCAGGGGTTGAAAAGAAGATTGATAAAAAGTACCAACCGGATAGGTCCAATGCTGCCTTTTTATTTAACCATCCCAACCATGAAGGAGTGGTGCAGACATCAGCCTGTGACAAAGCCAGAATCCTTTTGTCTTTCCACCATCCTGATAAGGACTCAAGAAAACTGGATGGTGTGGGAAAGAAGGGGTACATGGCAGCCTCACTGCTGGTGAGGCAGGCCAATTATATGGCATACACAGCACAATACCAAAAAGGCATTGTGGAACACTGTGCTGGCACTAACAGATAAAATTCCAGGTGAAGTGGCAGTGGACCTAGCAGAAACTGCCAGGACAGCATTGGATGCCACCAAGTACCAGTTCCACATGGCTATGAACGCGAATGACACAGCAGCCAGGCTTATGGCCCTTACTGTCTCCATGAGGCGATTTGCTTGGCTTAGAACAACAAGTCTGACCCAAGATATGCAGACAAAGGCTATGGATTTCCCCTGTGAGGGTGATTCCCTTTTTGTTGGGGACAAGACAGAGGCCTACATGAAAAAAAGTGGAGGAGTACAACATACAGAACTAATTCTGCTAAGGAGAGACCCTCCACTTCTTACAGGTCCCAGTACAGGGGAAGCAGGGGTAGTGGCTCGTACTCTAGACCCATTTTTCAGGCCCAGGCAACAACAGACTACAAGCAGCCCAGGGGCTATTTCAGAGGTAGAGGCAGAAGGACCATGAGGATGTCAGCACAAGTGCCTCAGACTCATGCCCAGCCAAAACTGAATCTGTGGTGGGCTGGTACAGGTCGCCACCCCCCTACTAGTAGGAGGTAGATTCCTTAACATCTTCCAAGCTTGGCACGCCATCACCATAGACAAGTGGGTCTTGGAGATAGTGAGCCAAGGACTGTCACCAAGTTTCAAATCTCCACCCAAACTGAGAGGCAGGCATTTTGCCCCAGCAACCTCTGCAGACAAAGTCCTTCTGGAAGCAGAGGTAGCAGACCTACTAAGCATCAGAGCAGTAGAACATGAGCTCCTACTCCAGAGGGGAAAGGGCTTCCATTCAAGATACTTTCTTACCCAAAAGAAAATTGGGACTGGCGACCCATTCTGGATCTGTGACTCCTAAACAAGTATGTATAAAAACCAAAGTTCAAAATGGTTACTCTGGCCATGATCATCCCCACACAGCAGAAAGGGAACTGGCTGGCATCCTTAGACCTCAGGGATGCCTACTTCCACATATCAGTAAGGCCAAGCCACAGAAAGTACCTCAGGTTCAAACTCCCTTCAGGTCACTATCAGTTCACAGCCATGCCCTATGGCCTAACTTCCACTCCCAGGGCATTCACCAAGTGTCTGGCAGTAGTGGTTATACACTTAAGAAGGCAGAGAGTGACGGTATTTCCATACCTAGATGACTGGCTAGTCATCAGTCAGCCCCTGCAACATGCCAAAGACTATCTAACAATGTACACATTAGAGCCCCTAGGATTTCTAATAAATGTTCAGAAGTCCAAAATGGAGCCAGTACAGCTTCTGGACTTCATTGGAGCAGAGTTAGACACCTGCCAGGGAAGAGCCTTTCTTCCACAGCACAGGGTGGACAACACCCTGCAGTTAGCAGGATCATTCTCGCTAAACAGATCAAAGACAGCAAGAGAATTCATGCGGCTGCTGGACCACATGGCAGCTTCCACAGCAGTAGTCCCAGGATCCAGGTTTCAGATGAGGGACATACAGCTTCACTTGTGAGCTCATTGGTCCCAGAGAAGGAATTCCTTTGCCAAATTGGTGCCAGTTTCAGTCACCCTCCTGTAGGCCCTGCAGTGGTGGCTGGATCCAGACCATCTCAGGGAAGGAGTCCCCTTCCAACAGGAACATCCCTCAGTGGTGCTCACTACAGATGCCTCTTTACTGGGTTGGGGTGCACATGTGCTGGACCTAACTGCCAGCAGGATGTAGTCTCAGAAATCCCTCCTACACATAAATGTCCCGGAGCTCAGGGCAGTATACCTGTCTCAACAGGAATTTGCTTGTCACTTAAAAGGAAAGGTGGTACAAGTCAGGATGGACAACACCACTACCATGTACTACATAAACAAGTAAGGGGGAACCAGGTCCACCCCACTGTTCACAGAGGCCATGAAGGTGTGGGGCCTAGCCTACTCACTAAAAGTGTCCCTATCAGCTGTCCACTTCCCAGGAAAGGATAATATCCTGGCAGACTCTCTTAGCACAATTAGCCAGAACCATTACAAATGGTCCTTAAATGCATAAGTGTTCCAGTCAGTATTCAGGAGGTGGGGCACACCAGAGATAGATCTCTTCACCTCCAAAGACAATAAGCAGCTGTCATAGTTCTGTTGCAGACCCCCCAGCAGGAGCACAATCCCAGTGTGCCTTAACACTGGATTGGTCAGGCAGATTCCTGTATGCCTTCTCTCCATTCCCCCTGTTGCCCAGGACTCTGGATAAAGCTCAGGTCACAACCAGCAACAATTTTTTATTTTTATTTATTTATTTATTTATTTTATTCTTTGTTAATGGGTAAGGCTCACTAGGCACAGGTGCCTGTTTTCAGGGGTGACCCAGGAGCACTGTGAAGGTCAAGTGACTTGCTTAGAGTCATACAGTTTGTAAGTGGACATTGTAGGAATCAAACCCAGGTCTCTCTGCTGGATGTACCAAGCTCATTCACAGCTTGTTACTCTAACATGTAGGCTATACTGCTAGCCCCTGAACAGTGATCCTAGTGGCACCAGATTGGGTGAGACAGCCATTTTACTCACTATTGCTGACCCTGTCTGCCTCACAGCCAATCCACCTGCCCCAGAGGCACAACCTTCTGATATTCACTCAGGGCAGGATCCTGTACCCGAACCTCAGAGCCTTGTGAGTCAAGGCTTGGCTCTTGAATATTTACAGTTTGCAAACTTAAACCTCCCTGAAGAAGTTTGACTGTGCTCAGGGGCTCCAGGAAGCCATCCACCTAGAAAACGTACTCCTCAAAGTGGAAAAGATTTTCCATTTGGTGTAAGGGAAGAGAGGGGAATGCCTCTGGTGCCAGTCTCTCTGTACTGCTGGACTATCTGACTCATCTACACTCCATGGGCATTAGGCCTTCCACATTGAAGGTCCGTTTGGCTGCAGTTTCAGCATATGTGTCAGCTGATAATGATAGGTCAGTGGCCCCTTTACCTGTTTTTAAGAAAATTTTCAAGAGCCTCAGTCACCTTCACCCTCCCCTCAGGGAGCCAGTTTCAGCCTGGAATCTCAATATCTGTATTACCAAGCTCATGGAGCCTTCTTTCGAGCCCATGGCAACTACTGACTTGAAATACACCACATGGAAAACTGTCTTCCTGGTTGCCATCACTTCAGCCAGAAGAATAAGTGAACTGTGAGCCCTTTGCCAGACCAAGAATACATAATCTACAGGGACAAGGTAGTTCTCAGGACAAGCAGGAAATTTCTTCCTAAGGTGGGCTGATTTTCATCTGAGCCAGACTATCACTGTACCAATCTTTTTCACTGAGAATTCCAGCTCATCTGAGTGAAAACTGCATATCCTGGATGTCAAGAGGGCTCTTAGCCAGTATCTTGATAGGAGCAAGGCTCATAGGCCTAAACATTCCCAGCTGTTCCTCACTTATGGGGAAGTGGGTAAAGGTCAGCCTGCATCAAAACAAACAATTGCATGCTGGATTGTAGCTTGCATACAATTCTGTATATTCAGTAAAGTGGGTAAACAAGCACCTCTGGGCCTCAGGGCACATTCTACCAGAGGTACAGCTGCATCAGTAGCAGCTGCAAGAGACATTCCACTGTTGGAAATGTGCAAAGCAGTTACCTGGAAAACTGTACACACTTTTACCAAGCACTATAGTTTGGACACACTATGCCAGATTTGGCACAGCAGATCTGCAGGACCTGTTCCCTAAATAGGTTCTCTGACCAACCTCTAAAGGTACTGCTTAGTAGTCTGCATTTGTTTAATCATAATGAGTGATTCTTGGTGTTAAAAGAAAAAACTACCATAGTAATCTTGTTTCTTCCAGGGGATTAATCAATTAAAGCTCCCACCCTGCCTCCCCTACCTGAATCTAATAAAGGGAGCAATCCTAGTTTCTGCATCCCTGCTGACTTTCCAGACGTCTACAGTTACTGTTTCAGTTCTTTAACCAGTTGGTATTTATCGTTGTCCCTACTTGAGAGATTTTTAATGTTTAATGGAATGTCATGGGGGGGTGTTAATCCATAGAATTAGATAGCTAGAGGGTATTTACCCTATTAGGCTGTGTAAGAATCTGAAGCACTCAGAGTGCAGCAGTTACTAGGGGCAGCAGTTTGAAATTGGCATGAGCCAAATAGAGTTCCATCATTTGCATACATTCCATCTCTCCATGACGGTATAACGCTGAAGGCTGACTGCATTTATTTAATCATAATGAGTGATTCCCTGGAAGAAACAAGATTACTTAGATGAGTAATTTTTTCCTTTCAGTAACCCTGCTAGAAGACAACGCTCTAGGTTCTATAGCTTTCTGGAAGCATGAAAAGAGTCAAGAATCCGCCCTCCCAAAGTTTACTCTGTAGATATGAAAAGCCATATATTTAATGTGAGGAATTCTATGAAAGATGATTTTTGTGCAGAAGAAAATCATTAAACACAGATGGTACGTACTTATGGCTGAAAATGTATTCACTAATTTTATTTCACACAGATACATTACTAAAGAGCGAGCCTGTACATTTCAGAGAAGTGCCAGTATGTGGTTAACAAAAGCATGTTCATATATGCAACCAAAGTCTCCACCAACATTTTTTAATTTGAAGTGCATTGAGTTTCTAGCTAGTACTGGAGATGTTTTCTGAAATAAAAGTGATATGGGGAACCCCTCACCCCAACCAACTCATTATAAGGAAATATAAAAATACATGATTTACTGTGGCTGATTTGAGAACTATAGACCCGAACCCTTGTGAGTCCCATCATTCCAATACTGCAGCTTACTGATGTGCCTGTTGGATTGCTTTCAGAATGTTTTTATCTCATTTGATTCCTGGTTAACATCACAATGGCATAAATATGTGCTTTTCTCTCTTCTCAGTTACAGTAGCCTCATAAAATATAGATGTGATCATGTGATTTCCACAAGAAAAAATGTCATAGTGGAATTAGATTCATAGTTAAAAAGCTTCCCTTTTATCAAGTTGTTTTTAATCTGTAGACTACCTACTAATAGGGAAGGATGGCTGAGCCATGAGGCAACCACTGAAGGTCAATACTTATCTGATTTCATCCTACAGTGTATGCAAATGTGATAGTAAGTTGTCTGGTATGGCTCAGTAGGTCTAATAATGCATATGTAACTATAAATAGAACAATGGATAGGAAATAATAACAAGGATGTAATTCCATTGAGGGATTCTTGTAACAGGTTTACAGTGGTAGCTAGAATTAAGCCCCAGCACCTCTAGATCTTTCACAGGAAATCCACATTAATTACAAATACAGTTGCATATGGGAATCACTGTGTTTCGGCTCTGTAACACTATCAGGGGATTCTGTCATGTTATAAACTTTAAGAGCGAAGCTCGAAAGGTTTCTTGTGTGACAGAATGCCGAGATGGTATTAGCCACGTCATAACACACAGATTTCCATTCATTATTTTTTGTAATACATGAGAAATCTTTTTCTCAGTTGCAGCCAGTGATATAGAGGACAATGTATGGTCTTTGGTTAATAACCACGCAGTAAACACTTCGAGAGGTTGCCATGACATCATTATAAACCTCGAGAAGTATTTTCAGCGTGGTTGTTAACCAAAGATCATACATTGCATATTATAGTGTATGGGCTACAAAGATTGTGTAATCGTGGATTGAATTACTTTACTGAATTACTTTATGGAACATTGATTGTTGTGAGCATTCCATTTTATTACCATTGATATGACATACTCAAGAAGGGTTAACAACAGATTGATGTCATAACATAGAGAATAATGGATAGGTAAGTGTGTTATGGATTTTTTCACTCTCCCGAGGTGTGTGATGATCTATAAACCTCAAGAGCGAAGCTCGAGAGGTTTATGTGGTCATCTCACACTGAGGGTGTATGAAAAAAATCATTAACATCAAACTTCCCGATCCTTTGTTTTTTTATAATTGCTGGTGTGGAGGTTAAGACTGTATTTCTATTAGCTTGAAAGAAAAAATACTTTTTTTGGCTAGAGTGCAGTTTTATTTTTGAAGGAATTGAACTGTACATGAATAAAACACAGTTGAAAATACTGCAGTTGAAATATTTTTTTGTGAAACAATGGAATGCAACAGTTTCTTTGGGGAATGTTATATCAACCAGATTTCGGGTTGTTATTATGATGTGTCATATCAACCTGATTTCAGGTTATTATTGCCTTTAGAGCATAATAACCTGAAATCCGGTCGATATGCATTTTTAACAAAATAGTAATCTAGTTGATATTATGGTCACCAGTAATTATAATGGCATAACAAGGATGTAATCTGCTTGATTTCAGTTAGTAGTAAGGGCCCCCCATACATTATTTTTTTTTAATGAACCACAACTACAGGGATAAGCAACTTTTAGGACCACACATCTCGACAACTACTGATCTGGCACTCTAGGTTGTTTTGGACAGTTACAGTACACCTACAATTGTTGCTGATGTGGCTTGAAAGGTGAGCTGAGCGCAAGCTACTGAGAAAGATTCAAAATCATAATATCATCAGTCTGATGTCAGGTCAATGGTATTATGACTTCCTGAAGTCAGAACATAGAGGATAATGGCTGGGGATCACCTCGAGTGGTTGCTAGGGCGACATGGTAAACCTCGAGAGCGCAGCTTGAGAGGTATACTGTAGCCCTAGCAGCCACGAGAGGTGATTTCAGCGTGGTTGTCACCCGATCACCAGCCATCATCTTTTATAGTGTATGGTCAAAAAAACACTGTTTGCATTCTATGTGTGAGAATTATGGTGCATTCTTTTTTGTTAAGCCACTGTTTGGAAGTTCCGAAGTGTGGTTAACAACTTTTAAAATTCTAAACAGTGCATAACAAAGCTGTGTAACTGCTGATTATGGTGGTTAACAGGCACTTGCCATACATTATAATACTATTATTAAGTTTGGAGTGCACTGCATTTCCATGGGGAAAACTACTGAATCATGTATTACAATGAGCTCTTCTGTTATATATCTGGAGATATAGATGTATATATGGGACACAGTGGCTTGACTCAAGTTATCTTTATGAGTGAGGAGGCAGGAAAATGAGTGACAAAACCACAAGTGGGTTATGTAAGTCCTAACCCCTCACAAGTGATGATAGTTGGCATATTAAATTATGTGCCAAGCTAATAATTAACAATTTAAATCCTCTCTGTGCTCCTTCACTTTTTCTAATAACTCCCATCAGGCCTGGTGCTGACCAGCACTATATCTGTACCTTGCTTTGTCTCTATATCGCCCTTTGTAAATTCTCAGAAATTAATAATTTACCTTTTTAATTTAGCTGTCCTGTCTCTGTTCTCTCTCACTCTCTCTAAACTCCCATTCAGACCTGGCTTTGCCCCTCCCTACCCCGTTTTCTTATGATTCCACTCTTCCTCTGGTGTTAATTCCTGCCGTCTGACCAAACTGATTTTAGTGCCTCCTCTGGCACCCTGCTGTGCCTCTGTCTTCTCCACTGGCTAACAGCCCCCCCCCCCATCTTAGACATATCTATTGCTAAATATCTCTTTTCTCCTACAGATTGGAGACCCCCCCCAACAAGGGTGCTCTGCTCTGCAATTTCTCCAGCTTGCTGATGCCTGCCTCACCCTGTCCAGCTATCCTCACTGCCAGCATAGCAAGGTACGGTCTTCCTACAAGTGTCTGAGATTTCAGCTTGGCACTTGCAAGCTTTCTCCAGGATTGGCTGGTTTCTGTTTCTGTTTTATCCTTGATTGGCTCCTGATGCTGCGGCTAGACTGCATCCTCCAGCACTATTCTTTTGCTTGAGCCAGCTTCTCTGAGAGACTGCTTCTCCTGGAATGAATTTTATTGCTGTTGTCATTATTATTAATGTAATTTTTTCTCCTCACTTTTCCATTTGCAAGTTACACATCTCTGCCACTTGAAGGCATTGTTCCTAAGCCAGCACTACTCAAAGGGAAGAGTCTTTCTATCTTTCTGACATATCATCTGGCTTTAAATTAGGTTTTACTTACAGCTTCTACTACACCTTATCTAGACCTGTCACTTAACTAGGCATTACAGAATTACTTTTCTCTAACCACTGCAAGTCGTCTGCAAAAAAAATAAATAAATAAACCATGCCTGGCCCTCACATATCACAGAATGCTGACTTTACAAATGAGCTGCCTACTTCTCCTTACTTTCTTTACTGTCTTACTTTTTTCCACACCAGCTACTCATGCAAACCTAAATAAACCCTCAGTAACCCACCTTGTTTATTCTCTTCCTCTAATTTCAGCCCCTTTGATTCCAATGTTGGGATCCTCCACTCCATTCCTTCAACTTTGGGCTCAACATACTTTTCTACCCTGTGCCTCCCTCTCTTCTCTTCATAACTCCTATGCACTGCTGTGATTCCTATCTATCCAGTTTGTTTCCTCTTACTATCCACCTACCCCTTATAGCTTGGTCACATCTAAGTTGTGGTACAAAAGTTCAAATCTCCTCTTTATAATCATCTCCCTTCTCCTACTATCTGCCGGGGATATAAACCCTAACCCTGATTCCCCTCTATCAAACATGCAGGCAGCCCCTCTCCCACACATGCCCTCCCCTGTCTCTAACATGCCAACCCTCCCTCATGGTCTTAAAATCCTCCACCTTAACATAAGAAGTCTACTACCTAAACTAGTCCTGCTCCAACCCCTAGCACTATCACTGTCCTCTGACCTTCTCATAATAACCAAAACATGGTTAAATAATAAAATACCTGATCCCAGTATATACATCCCTGGCTACAATATCACCTGGCAAGACCATGTAGGTAGGGGTGGTGGCATAGCTATATACACCTTGTCCTCCATTCATACTATCCCGGTCCTATCTGTATCGGTTCCCACAGCTTACGAAGCCCTTATCTTCAGGCTGTACATGCCTTACTCCATACCAGTCTACATTGCTGGGATTTACTGCTGCTCAGGCCTCTCCCCTATGATTGCCTGTAATCTTCTCTTTCAAATTTACACCCTCTCATCAAACAGCAGACTCTATATACTAGGTGACGTTTACCAAAACTTGCCTGACCCCTCCCTATTCAAGCTGCATAACAACATTGTGGCCCTTAACGCAATTGATCCACAAGTCAACCTGATTAAATACTAAATCAGGCAACCACTCAGTCATCGATTGGGCCCTAACCCTCACATGTCCACAGAGTAATCAAATCATGTCTCCTCCAGGATGCACTCAGTGACCATCATATGATCTACTTGGTCTGCAAACTCCATTGTCCAAAAACCCCACATAAAACATTGTCCACTCATATAAATCCCTAGACCTTACCCACCTCCTGTATGACCTAGCCCACACTGACTGGTCTTCTATTTTCTTTGCTACCACGGTTAACGAAGCCCTAAATTATTTCCAAGGCCACTTTCCTAACATCTGGAACAAACACACACCCTTTAAGCACATTTGAGTATGTGGAAACCACCTTCCGTGGATCACACCGGAATTGATGGCATGTATGAGAGCTTGAGACTGGGCTTAGAAGGCTCACAAAGTCTCTAAATCAAATGCTGACTGTAACAGTTATCGAGCCCTTAGAAATGCCTGGTCCAAGGCTCACTAAGTCTGAATACTGTAGGTCCACCTTTGATGCTAACATATGTACCCCATCAAAATTTTGGAAAGTTATTAACTCCCTCTTCTCTGCCCCCCCAAATCCCAAACTCCACTCGTCTATGTCAATAATGCCCTTACGTCTGCCCAGCTGTCAGTTGCCATTGAATTCAACTCTTACTTTACCTCATGTGCTGCTGCTCTACTAGCTTCTCTTCCTCCTACTCAACCAGTCGTGTCTATCCATAATAACTCACACCCAAACACCCTCCCTAGCGACCTCTTCTTCTCTCCAGTCTCACCTCACAATACTCTAAATGCTCTCCTCACTCTCATTCCATCTAAGGGTTCCTCACCTAATGGCCTTGACCCCAAACTTTTCTTCCTCTCCACTCATGCCATTTGTTCACCACTTTCTGCCTTACTAACCCTTTCCTTCTCGCTGGCCTCCATCCCTGGCCCATGGAAGCACACTGTAGTTCTCCCACTACCCAAGGGAGGTGACCCTTCCATGCCTGGGAACTATTGGCCAGTGACCCTTCTATGCCTGGGAACTATCGGCCGGTCTCTCTCTTACCTATTCTTGCTAAGCTTCAGGAGCACCTGGTCCTCTCCCAACTCTTCTCTTACCTCTCTGACTTTGCCTTTTTCGCTCCCTACTAATCTGGTTTTAGGAAAGACCACTCCACAACCACTTCCTTACTTAGGCTCACCGATTCCATACTCAGGTATGGACAATGGTCTAATCACATCTGCGATCTTTGTCGACCTTGCAGAGGCTTTTGACACTGTCTCCCACCCTCGTCTCCTAGAAAATCTGTGATCTGCTGGCCTGTCTGATTCAGCCACAAACTGGATTAGCTCCTCCCTAACAGGATGGACACAGTCAAAACTGTGGATTCCACTTCCCCCTCACTTCAGATTAATGCTGGTGTACCTCAAGGCTCTATCCTTGGCCCCCTACTATTCTCCGTATTCCTTAATAACCTCTTGTCAGTCTGCACCTCTTCCTCCATCCATATGTATGCTGATGATACTGTCCTTTTTGACTCTGGCCAATTGCCAACTGATGTCGCTTCCACACGTCAGCATGACTTTGAGAAAGTTCAGCAATGGCTAAGTTCTCATCAGCTTTTCCTCAATGCCAAGAAAACAGTCTCCATGACCTTTGGCACTAGCCAGAGACTCTCTAGGCTAGCTAAATTGCCCTCCTTCCACACCCTTGATGGCTCTACTCTGGAGAACGCCTCCTCCTTTAGGTATCTTGGGGTCTGGCTAGACCAGCACCTAAACTTCACTGGACACATAGACTCCATCCTGAAAAAACTGCACCCCAAATTAGGTGCCCTTTATAGGAACCAAAGCTCCTACCTCTGTAGGCCAGGCGGGAGATTGTCCAGAAAATGATACTACCCATCTTTGACTACTTCAACGTAGTCTACAGTGCCGCATCGATTGGACACCGTTTTCAATGCTTTCTGTTGTTTTGCTCTGGATGCCCCTTCCTTTACCCACCACTGTGATCTATATCACTCTCTAGCTTTTCCATCCCTGGAAAACCACTGTCTAGCCCACACTGCGTAAAATTTGTCTCTAAATTCTGGTTTGATATGCTTTCCCCTTACCTTACCTCCTCACTGTCCTTCCACCCCAATGCTCCTCTCTCCCTCAGATCCAGTGACTCCCGCACCCTAGCTATACCACAATGCACCACCTTTATAGGCCAATCATTATTCTCCTATAGGTTCCCTAAGCTCTGGAAGGCAATGCCTTATCAAATCAGGCACTCCTCTTCCCTGTGGTCCATCTCTACCTCCCTCCCTCCTCATCTTCCTTTCTTTATCCTGCAACTGCTCCTAATTTCCCCTCTGGCTCCTCACTCCTCCTAATTTCCTCTCTGGCTTCCCCATCTTCTTTCCCAGCTTAGCACTTAATGTGAGGAGAAACCAGTGTGCTTCATTGCACTTCCTTGTCCGCACTGTATGTATTAGTCTGCAGTGTTGTTAATTTGCTCCTCTCACATCAAATCCCAATGTTTCTCTAATGCTACTGATGTATTGTTTTTTCACTCTCTTTCTCTGTTTTATATTACCTTTGGAAATGTGTGGATGAGTATTGTGTATATATACTTTACTATAATACTGCATGAAAATGTGCTTTTGATTACTGTACTCCCATGTTCCCCTTCCCCCATAATGCTCCGTGAGACAAGCAATTTTATATTGTTCAGTGTGCTTTTCCTGGTAAAACTTCTCAATAAATAAATAAAATAAATATATATTATAAGCTAGGCCATTGTCTGTCTAGTGTATGTCTTAAATTGTAGGCATTGTTAAAGGCTGCTGTCCCATTGGTTAAGGGTGCCTTTGTGACCTGTCTAAAGTAGAGATAAATCCCCCAAATGAAGAGAAATGGTCTATTTTCATTTGAAGTGATTCAGTGACTAAAATAAATAATTTACCTGTAAGGGCTGACTGTCACATACATTGTGATAGTCTGAAGATTTACTAGGATGTGTCTTTAGTTACTGTTGTATAATGTCACTAATATCCTGAGATGCAATGACAAGTGCAGTTACTGATGGTTTCCTGCCTGCTATTTGTTGTAATCTGTGGAACTCTCCCAACATTCTGTCATGTATTACCACTGATCCGAAGGCAGAACAATGTTGTTTTTTAACTTTGTGATGTCAGAACGATGGTAGTATGAGTTTTTATGTCACTGATTCACTATTGGGAAAAATGATAACTCATGTATTGCATACAGTGCATTTATGACGTTCTGCATGGGGAAAAAAAACCAACAATCTAGGCATCAGAATGAAGCCTCTAGGCAGAATAAATAAATAACAGGGTGGAATCCTGATAACACTTTAGGAAAGACAATAGATTTGTATAGGATTTTTTAAATATCCTAGTTTATTGAAATATGGGAGATCACGCTAGTTAAGGTCAGGTATTTGACAGTATTACAATGCTAAACAATGTAGTCTATTAGACAAAGTTAAAAAAATCTGACAAAAGATTAATTAGATTACACGATTCAGCAGTCCTCTGTTTCCTTGTTAATTAAATTAAATGTAGATATTAAACCAGATAACGATCATAATCACAGGTTTTTAAGATCTTGTCATAAGTCAAAGTCATGCTTTTTATCGTTCTTTTAATTCTATATCTTGACTTCTCACCTTCTTCAAGCCAGACCACCTACTCTTGTTTCCTATCTGGCACACTTACTGGAATACTATGCCTCCAACCAGATCCCACTCTGCTCTCTTGGCTGCACGGCTTGCTTCTTTTGTGGCATGGACCACCTTGTCTGCCATGCAGTGTTCATGGCCTACTGATGAAGGAAAGTTGTAGCCACATTGAGTTGAGAGGCTGGGAGGTAGCTCTGAGGTACACAGGCAGGTGGTCAGCATTATAAGCATGAGATCAGACATTTTCTCCCCCATAATATCCCTCCCATAACTCAGTGGCCATAGTTGAGGCCTCAGCAACATACTTCTCAGTGCTGGGGTTGACTGACACTGCATGAGTCATGGTCACATACAGTGCTAGTGTCATTCCAGACCATGCTGTAGGAGTAGAACACCTTCAGCCTCTTTCCGGGAAAAGGTGTGTGATACCTCTGCATTGCATGCTGGCCCCACCAGGGTGGGGGAGTCAGGATCAGGTCTCAGTCCTGGATCTCTCATATAGCAGTGTGATGTACCATTAGTCTCACTGGGCAGGGCATCATCCGTCATGCTTCGGAAGAACTGAATTACAATATTGGTTTCCAAAACCAGTTCCCAGCTGAGGTGACATTTTCACACTTTCGGTCATGTTGTTCTCATCATTGAAATAATGTTCTCATCCATTTAAGGGACAGTAAGCCCTCATTCATCTGTATGAGACTTACAGGGGTAGCACAGCAATGAGGGTACATTTGCCCAACATATTAGGGGTCTGCATACGGGAAGCATGGACTATATATTCAGACTGCATTCTTTGAGGATTATCCTTCTGGTACTGAGTATTTATAGAATTAATCCTCACACACCTGTTTACCCCAATGTTTTTATTGAAATTTACTGTTACCACTGTAGAATACTTAACATCTTATGGTTTTTTTTTTTCACAGTTCTGTTTTTATTTCCCTGGTCTGCTCTGCTCTACTTCTACTCTGTTTCAGGTCTCCTAAGGCCACCTACCATTAGGGCACTGGCAACCACCTGACTGACTCCAGTCCTAGCTGCTACTACCACCCTCTCCCCACCCCCACAAGAAGAGCCATTTTCAGGTGGCAGGGAAGCATGCTTTACTCAAGGGGCATATTGTATTTTTATTGCAGCAGAGAACTGGAGGATGCAGGGGTCATCCTAGACCCAGTGATGTGGACAGCCCATGTGAGGCCATCATTGATGGCAGACGGTATTTTGTCCCCATTAGGGACCCAGCATCCAATGTCGGCATCCTCACTCAGCATTGATATGTGGAGGGAGCAGTAGATTTCACTTAGTCACTGATGGTATCATTGTTACTTCTAGCCCCACCCCACCACAGGAAGTGTGAGGAACACTACCCCTCAGAAGTCAGAGTCTTGCCTTTGAAGTGCTCCTAAATTGCCAAGGGGCTGGGAGTTGGCAGTGTGGTACAAACCTGAGTCTTTCACATTACTGTACAACAAGCTGCCTCTGGTGTTACTGGGTAAGGCCTGTGATTCTCATTTTTAAGAAAAGCTGATGATTGCATTACATTTCCTTGCTTTATTCAGTCTTTCCAGTTGGTCTTTCTATTTGTCCACAGTCAGTTTGCATGACATCAGTATTGTTGGTTTCAGAAAATGTTTTCCTTAAATATTAGACAGAGTAATCTAAATAGATTTTTCTTGCAGTGATTCAAAGTATTTTAAAACAATGTTTATATAACATTTAGGATAAAATGGCAAGATGAAAGTGATGTATTGGCTGATGACAACACTAATGGCAGATATGAAAAATGTGTTAAATGACACATACAAACAGAGGTGAGAAAAGAAGTAAGTGCCTCAGCTGGGGCTTGAACTCAGGCCGCCCGGAATACCGTTCCGATTATGCTAATAAGCTGTGCCACTGAGACAACTGGAACCTGGGCTGTCCCCGAGCACATTACTCTTTCTCAAATACACAACCCAATGGCAACACAAATGTTTACTTGAAACAATCACATAGGAGTGTGGTGTGCATATTTATGGACTACATGCAAACAGAGGTGAGAAAGAAGTAAGTGCCTCAGCTAGGACTTGAACACAGACCATCCAGAATACCTTTCCGATTACGCTAACTAGCTGTGCCACTGAGACAGCTGGAACCTGGGCTGTCCTCAAACACATTACTCTTTCTTAAATGCACAACCCAATGGCAACACAAATATTTACGTGTAACAATCACATAGGAGTGCAGTGTGCATATTTATGGAACACATACAAACAGAGATGAGAAAGAAGTAAGTGCCTCAGCTGGGACTTGAACCCATGCCACTTGGAATACCATTCCAATTGCACTAACCAGCTGCACCACTAAGACAACTGAAACCTGGGCTGTCCCTGAGCATATTACACTTTCTCAAATGCACTACCCAATGGCAACATAAATATTTACTTGTAACAATCACATAGGAGTGCGGTGTGCCTATTTATGGAACACATACAAATAGAGGTGAGAAAGAACTAAGTGCCTCAGCTGGGACTTGAACCCAGGCCACCCAGGAGGTACTGGGATCCCCATATTCCAGGTGGTCTGGGTTCAAGTCCCAGCTGAGGCACTTACTTCTTTTTCACCTCTGTTTGTATGTGTTCCATAAATATGCACACTGTACTCCTATGTGACTGTTACAAGTAAATATTTGTGTTGCCATTGGGTTGTGTATTTGAGAAAGAGTAATGTGCTTGGGGACAGCCCAGGTTCCAGTTGTCTCAGTGGTGCAGCTGGTTAGTGCAATCGGAATGGTATTCCAGGTGGCCTGGGTTCAAGTCACAGCTGAGGCACTTACTTCTTTCTCACCTCTGTTTGTATGTGTTTCATAAATAGCACACCACACCACACTCCTGTGTGATTGTTACAAGTAAATAAATGTTAAGTGTTTTCATAATTTATATTATTTCATTATTAGAATTTGACACACCAGGAAATCCACATTTAAGAGCAGCACCTTTTTTTCAAGTGGGTCCCAGGGAGATGTTACAGCAACAGGGTACAGTATTGTCAAATCTTGAAGGATAGTGCCATTTGAGTGGAATACTACACCAGTCAAAGAGCAGTTTTAACAATGGTGATGATGTCACAGTTGCCCAATGCTGCACTAAAGCCAGCAAATGTAAGCAAAGGGACTCTGTTAAGTCTTTCAGTCTGACTTGTCACTAGAAGACAGATGTTATATAAATAAAATATGCAACAGTCTGGCTCAACATATGCAGTTTATCATTACTTGTGCGGGGCAGGACTTTCATAACTCACTTGAAGATAAATTGCATATTTTAACTGAGTCTATTTTATATCCCCTATTTAGCTTATTCCTGCTGGAAGAACATATTTTAATGGTAGGTTCCTTTTGATGATATTATATGAGCCAATGGGGGACCAGGCTGAGGTACAGTACTATACCAGAGATGAATAAAGAGTAGATGCGATGATCAGGCAGCTTGTCACTTGTAGTCTGAAATATTTTTCATCAAATGCTGATACCTTCTGTAGCAGCGGGGGGGGGGGAGGACAGGATGCTTTGATCAGAGTGACATAAATAGCCTATTTGGGAGATTCTCAGCAGCCCAGCAGAGTTTCTTAAGTTTTGTAGACTTCCATTGGAAATGGCATCCTTATAGGGAGATGAGGTTTGTTAGTAGACAAAGACTCAAAGGACGGCATCAGGAGAGCATCTGGCATCATTCTGTGATATGTTAAATAACCTTCAAGAGAGTGGGGGCTGTGGCGCATGCACGAGATGCCGAGGAGAATGGCCACCTAAGGGAGAAGCTCCATGCCACCATGGCTCATCATACATCTAATCTCTGAATCATGGAGCCATTCAACACCTTTTTCCTTTCATTTGTTTAACTGAACCCCTGATAAATGAATTCTGAAGTTTTGCCTCCATGCTTAATGGTTACCACTGTTTTCCAAGCCGCAAAGTCCAATGGACAGCAGTGCCTTGTGGCATGTAATGATCAGTGGGCATCTGAATGCACGATGGCGGCCACTGCTTTATCAAATGAAAATGGAGAAGTCAAAGCAGTCCTGCACCATGTCCTCAGGGAGATTGCATTCTTTTAAGTCCTTCATGGCCTCACTAGAAGACAAGGTACAGGACTTCTAAAATAAAGTGAGGGACATGGAGACTTTTCTACAATATATTGATGACAAAGACAGCAGGCATGAGACCCGCATACAGGAGCTCAGAAGACTGGTCAAAGTTATTTGGGACCACGTAGAGGATGCCAAACCTGCAGTCGTAGGAATAACCTGTGGTTTGTTGGCTTACCAGAGGAAGCAGAATGTCGGGATGTAGTGGACTTCCTTTGCCATGTACTCCCGGACCTGCTTCAACACAGACGGAAGGGGCCATTGGAAATAGACAAAGCACATTGGGCTCTACATCTCAAGCAGAGGGAAGGGAAGCACCTGCACCCAGTCATATCCTGGTTCCTACGTTTCATGGACGAGGAGTTAATTCTCTTACTGGCCAGAGACAGGGGTCCCTTGAGTTGGAGGGGCACCAGATTTATGTATTCCAAGACTTTTCCACCGAGCTAGCACAGAGGAGGCAGGAGTATAACATGGTGAAACAGGTCTTGCAGAACACAGCATGCCATATAAACTGCTCTATCCTGCCAGGCTTCAGATTAGTCACAATGGAGATTCACACACCTTCAGCACCCCTGATGAGGCGATGGACTTGACCGGCACTGGCCAGCAGTGGTTCGCAACCTTCAACAGCCTGGTAATGCCAAGGGTAAGGGCCAATGCCTGCTACACAATGTGGGTTCAAGCCTGAGAAACTTGAACCCCTCTGAAAGCAGGCAAGAGATGGAGTGGCAAACCATTCAATCCAAACCAAAGTGAGGAGATAAGCAATGATCATTGAGGAGAGAAGGGGAGGATGATGAGTTGATAGTCGGGACTCCGGCCAGTTGACAGGAAGCACTTCATCAGGTGATCCTGCATTGAAGAAAATGGACAAATCAGACTCCCTGATCCAGATGGCTGCTGAGCTACCGCCACCCCAACAGCGACTGATGGAGGGAGAAGGGAGTGCCTTTCAACAGTTGAGCAGTTGGACTGACCATACTTGGGTTGAAGTTGTTAGTCAAGACTGCCCATGGGACTGTGACAAAGCCAAGTTGAGCCCCCCCACCTGTGAGATCAGCCCCTCATCACCCAGCTGAAACCTGACTGCTGAGAATCTTTGCCCTAGACATTTTCTGACAGCTGGTATTCTGTCCCACTGTATCCTTGGACTTTGCTGTTTGTTCTGTTAATGTTTCCTTCCCTTACATTTTGGGGGAGGTACTGGGGTCCCTGAAGCTTCTTCAGCCTGTTGATGTGAACTAGTAGCTATTTTAACATGGAATTGAAGGTGGGTGGGGAGGGGCTGGACAAACACCCATCTGCAGAGATTGGCAGTGGGATGCCTCCAACTAGCGGAGATGGGGATCCGCAATGCTTTTGAATGTACTACTGCTCTGGTCCCAGTAATGGGTGGGGAGGGAAGGCAGTCTCTCCTGGGCTGGGGCAAGTTTTGCTTGTGTTTAATGGGGAATGCTTAAGATCTGGTTGTCAGTTGGTTTGAGACAACTGCCATAGAGCTGCACTTCTCACTGTAGCTGCCAATGGATTTTGAATGCTCCTGCTCGAGCATTTGAAGTTAGGAACACAGGCTACCTGCCCTCTTGATGTGCTTGCATGGTGGTTTCAGATGGCAGCTGCAGACAAAGACATCCAGAGTGGCTTCTGCTGGTGGCTGCTTTGGGGGGGGGTCCACACAATCAATGTGGCCACGATTGCCCCCTGGCGTTTTGAGTCTCTCCTCTCTCCATATCGGAGGACCTCCCCCCATTTCTAGTCAAAAGCAGGGCACTCACGCATCCCCCCATAGTGCCAAGAAGCTCTGTGAGCCTAAGGTAGCCCTAATCTTAGATGTAGTTAATTGAGCCTCCTTGGGGGGTACTGCAGCTGTTTTCAGCCATCTGGCAGAATGACACCCCAACCCCCTGCTTCCCTCTTTAGCTACCCCTGCAGCAGACCATCTCAGGTGCTGGCATATCTTTTAAGGGATATGAGGGTCACTTTGTAGATAGAATGCCATATCGGGTGCACTAGAGGGCTTACGGTTGGACACTACCCCCCTGAGGCACTATCCCCCACTTCCCCAGATCTTGATTGAGTATTTTGCAGATACCCGCAGGCATGATGAGGCAACTTACTGGCTTAATACTGATATAGTCCCAGGGGGTTTCCTACTAAAACACAATGTTTCCCACGGAACTAGCCGATGCCTTGGAGGTGTGCACTATGCTATTAGTGTCCAAAGCTACTTCTGGCTGTGCAGCTCGACGCTTGCCAGGGAGCAAAGAGTTTAGGGATTCAAGGTGCTCCCTCCTCGTGCCCTCTATCTTCGGCTCTCCAACAATGCTATTTCGGTTGTTATTTTGTTGGTTCATACTGTTTATCCCTATAATTATTGTACCTGTTAATTTGTTTCTCCTTGTTGTGTGCATCCATGAAACATCATCTGCTATGGGGCCCCACGTTATTCTGGTGGTGGGACTAGAATCAGGTAGCCTTAAGCAGACTGGGCTCCCCATTAGAGATAGGACTATTTTCATGCAATCGAATCTCATTACAGGGAACAGCCTTTGTTTACTATTACTGGGCATATTTGCTAAGTTTGCTATACTCTCCATATCTAATGGTCATTTTAAAATGCTTGACACTCTGTGCTTTAAGCCACATACTTCTGTGGAGACATTTCTTACATAGTTGATGGCTCAGATCTCTGGATGTGGTTATTCATCAGGAATACAGTGCACCTGTGAACCCTAAATATAACCCCCCTTCCTATTGCACTAGCTTTAGCCATGACTAGGGCTGTGGCCCCCCTGTGTATTTTACTGGGGGCAGGGTGCTTCTTGCTGATGAGTAATAAATCCTCACTCTCACGGGCAGGGGCTCTAACCTCAATTGGAAATATGCCTCTCAAACATCCTCTTCTCTTGGTACCCTGTAGCTATAATAATGGCTAACCAACCGGTTCCTATCTATCCTCCACCTTCTCCATCCTCCACCCCCACATTCACTCAGAAAATCAAACCTTCTCACCTTATCTGTCCCACGTTGGACCTCTTCAGCAGGTCAGGCTGCCTTCTCCTATAGGTTCGCAACTCTTTGGAACTCCCTCCCATACAACATCCAATTTGTCCAATCGCCTCATGTTCGCACTTCCTTCATTAAAAACCTTTTCAACCCCCCTGTAACTGTCTTTAACATCCCATGTGCTCTTCCCCCAAGCTTTATACCACCCTGGTCTCACTGATTCCTGGGTGATCTCCCTGCATTTGCACTGAAATACTTGTAAAAGTCTCTGATCTCATTATGTACTATAATGTAAAAATTTGTATTTGTACTTGAATTCAATGTATTTATTTTCTGCTGTATTGAATGATCCTATTCTATATGTCTTGTACCCCCCCCCTCCGACACATCTGGAAATGAGCACTTGCTGCTCAGTATGTTCTTCCTGGTAAAACTTTCAATAAATAAAAAAATAAAATGGATTTCATGGAATGTAAAGGGTGTCCAAACCCTAATAAAGAGAAGGAAAATGATTGACCACCTCAGGAGGGAGGCGGCTGTGATTGTCTTTATTCAGGAAATGCATCTTACTACAGCTGAAGCTGCAAAACTTAAAATGGGTTGGGTCTCTCAGGTGTTTAGTGTCCCCTATACTTCCAAGAGCAGAGAAGTGGCTATTCTGATCATAAAAACATACCATTCCAGGCCCGCACAGTCACCCTGGACCCAGAGGCTCAGTACATCATAGTACAAGTGGACATGGGAAACCAACTGGTGACCCTGCACAACGTACATGGCCCCAACGCAGGGGACACATCCTTCTTCCGAAGGCTAATACAGATCTTGTCTGAGAGGTCTATAGGCCCACTAATTCTAGGAGAAGATATGAACGAGGTGCTAGATGTGTTTTTGGACAGGAGTGGAGCCTCTGTGGGCCATTACCTTCTTCCTCAGAAGCACTGGGTGACTTGGCCCATGAACTTGACCTCATTAATATTTGGAGACTTGTGCACCCCACAGCAAGAGACTACTACTCCATCTCCACGCATCACTAGTCCTTCTCTCGTATAGCTATGTGGCTGGTACCCTCCACTTGGGCCCCCTGATGTTGTACACTCGTCTATAAGCACCTTGATTAAATCAGATTATGCCCCCGTTACTTTCACATGGTTTCCAGCAGGGGAGGCCTCCAGCCCAAAGGCGCATAATACTTTAATGCATCTATGCTTAAGTACCCACATTTTTGCACAAGCCTCTGTGAGGACATCAAACTTTTTCTTGTGACAAACAAACCAGAAGACACATCTGCAACCACACGCTGTGATGCCCTTAATGCGTTTATTAAGGGTAGGTGCATTAGTCATACCACCCATTTAAAAAAAGCTCAGGGCACAAGAGTTGGAAGCACATTTGCCGAAGCTGAAGGACTTAGAAAAACAGTTTAGAAGCAACCCCACTAAGTCTGACTCCTACCTAGCTGAGATTATAGGCCTCAGGTACTTGGTGAACAAGCACCTGCATCTCAAGGCAGAGTATGGCTTATTCAGACTGCATCAAGTCTTTTAGGAATCCGGGAAGAAGCACGGATGGCTTTTGGCCTGTATGTCAAAAAAGAGGCAAGAAAGGTCCCGCATAACAGCAGTTAAAACAGAGATGGGTGACCTGACACAAAACAAGGCTCATATCAGTAGTGCTTTTACAAATTTCTACTCCTTCTTGTATGCTAGCGAAGTAGCACCCAGTACACAACTGATGGATAGCTTCCTGGCCCAATTGCATTTACCATCATTGGACCCAGAGTGCAAAGCCAGACTGGATTGCCCATTGGAACGAGCTGAGATATTTGATGCAGTCCATGGCATGCCATCAGGGAAGGTACCTGGAGGGGAAGGTCTCCCAACAGAATTCCTTAAGGCCTTCATTGACATCTTGCAGGGCCCTCTCCTGGCAATTTTCTCCGAAGGCTGCCACACAGGAGTACTACCTCCCTTCATGCATACTACTGGCATAACCTTACTTCCTAAGTCTGGCAAATACCCCACCTTATGTTGAAACTACAGGCCTATCTCATTAATCACTGCTGATTGTAAGGTCTTTGCCAAGATGCTGGCAAACAGACTGAGAGAAGCTATCCTCAGCTTGATACATGAGATCAGATAGGCTTTGTGCCAGGTGGTAAAAGCACAGATAACACAAGTTGCCTGCTGAACCTGATAGGGAATACGAGGCCCCCACGCCCTCTTAGGATTTTACTCTCATTGGATGTTGAGAAGGCATTCAATTGAGTTGAATGGGAAAATCTTTTCCAAGCCTTGGTGAAATTTAACATAGGTCCTAACTTCAGAAACTGAGTTTCTGTTCTCTACAAAGGGGCTTCGGCAGAGGTGGTCACTAATAGTAAAGCTTCTTCACCCTTCCACCTGGGCAGGGACACTAGACAGAGCTGCCCATTATTGCCCTTACTATTCATTCTGGCCTGGAATCGCTCCTGCTGGCCATCAGACAATCAGACAACATTAAGGGAGTATAGTTAGGTGGGGAACATAAGCTGTTGGCCTATGCAGATGATATTCTGCTGACCCTCACAGACCCACAGTGCTGAAACTCTTAACCCTGATTTCTCAGTACAGCCACCTTTATGGTTATAAATTGACTCTAGCTAAGTCACAGTTTCTAGCATCTTCCCCATTTATAACCCAACAATCCCAATACCCCTGGGGACTACAGCATGCTGCAAACTGGATGGAATACTTAGGGGTCAAGTTTCATTGGAACATCTCACAGCTGGGAAAAATAAAAGCGACCCCTCTGTTGGATGAACTGGATGTGGATCTAAGCGGATGGGGTAGGCTCCACCTGTCCCGTTGGGGGAGAGCTCAGGTCTTCAAATTAATGGCTGCTCCCAAAATCCAGTATATGTTGGAAAACTTTCCCTTGAGACAGGATCCTAAACTATTGAAAGGGATCCAAATAAAAATGCTGAATTTCTTCTGGGGCTGTCCCCCACCGCCTGAGTTGGCCTAAACTGAGATTGGATTTCCGGCATGGGGGTATCAAACTTTCAGACTTCCAGTTCCAAATTATGGTGCATGCCCTAATTATGTTAGCTGAAATGGCACAGTGGATCCCGCTGGACCATCAGCCCTGTTGGGAGGAGTGTGAAGCTGTGGCTGCTGGGGGGGCCTCTGCTGACTGTCCTGCAGTTTGGGAAGCTTTTGAAACTGGCTGCTTGCATCCAACAATTATACACACTAGTGCAATGTTGAAAAAGTACCTCAAAATGAGTGGTTGGTCTCCCACACAAGCCAAATTCTTTCCCCTCTGGGCAAATCACAGATTGAAGATAGGGGGAAACAGGTGAGGTTTAAGGAATGGGAGAAAGCTGGCATTCACACCTTAGCAGACATTATGCACCCCACCCTGCATACCTTTATGCCTTTCACACAAATTTGGCAAAAATATGACATTCCTCAGCAGCATCATTGGCACTACCTCCAGTTGAGGTATACATTCACGGTGGTCTTAGGCCCTGGCATGACTGTCCTGAAGTCCAACATGGTGGACAGGATCCTCTGGCTTGGACATGGGAAATTGCCATGGAGCAGAGACATCTATCAGCATTTATTGGACTTGCTACCTGACCGCACTCACAAGGCCCGACAGAAATGGTTGGACATGCTGTATATTGAGGTCAGTGAAGAAACATGGTGGGCATGCTGGTCCAATGCTGAAAGGGTGACTAAGAACACAAAAAGTAGGTTTACCCAGGTGAAGATCCTACAGAGATGGCACAGAACCCCCCTAAAGCTCCATGAAAGGGAATACATCCCACTTGGGACTGCTGGAGATGTAACATGCCAGCAGGATCCATTACTCACATTATGTGGTCCTACAAAGCTCTAAAGGACTTTTGGAGTGCGGTGCAAGATGTATGCAGTACCATTCTGTTGCAGGAGATATCCCTTACGGGGACTCTCATGATTCTGGGGCTTTTCACGGACCTATGGCCAGCAACTGGCCTAGATCACAACAGTCATCACTGGCTGTAGGGAGTCATAAATTGCTGCAAAAAAGGGCCTCTTGAGACACTGGAAGGACCCTAACCCCCACCCCAACCCCTTTAAGAATGGCTTATGGAGTTAGGCAAAGTGGTCAGTTTTGAAAGGGCACTCTGTTCCAACCTGGGCAAGTCACTGGCCATTGAAGACATTTGGGGTCTGTATCAGCACTCAAGATATTGTAATATTCCCTTAAGTTACTTCCTTCCCAGCAGACATCCTGATCCACATAGCCAAGATGAATGCAGCTGTTCACCTTGTTTGGGCCCCTCCCCTGTAGCTCCCTGGCAGAGGAGCAAGAAATGCTAACAAAATAAGGTGTCATCTAATTGTAGTTTGGTAATATACAGTTTTTACTTGAAATTTATGTTAAATACATAAACTTTTGAGTTGATAAGCGTGCACACATTTATTCTGGTTGTTACTTGATTGTAATGGTTGGATATAATAGATCTTAGTACTACAGTTACTATGTTTGCCGTGCACGCATGCGCACAGCAAGCAAACATCTTCCTATGATAATGGCTTTTGAGGGGCGTGATACTGTTCCTCCAATGCAGAGCAGTGTTTAATGGGCAAGTCTGTAGCAGACCAATTATCAGCCAGCCTAATTATGACAGAGTTTTAGCTTGTTGAATGGAATGTGTGTCTACTTCAAAACAAAAGCCAACCCAATCATGGCTTTGCAGTTATCTTTGACGTAGGTGCCCAGTATGTTGACCTTTCCTTATCAGACTGGCTTTGGTATTTCAGGCATCCACAGCCTGTGCTGTTCAAGCTGTTAAAAATAATGTGTGTATGTGTGCCTTTCTTTCTCTTTCTCTCTCTCACTGTTGGCGAATTAAGCAATGAGGCACAACAATGTATGTATTATTGTGTAATAACATCACTCCTGGAGTGGGTTGAAGCACGAGGCGAAGCTGAGTGCTTCCACCACCCCAGGAGTGATGTTATTATACAATAACACACACCTTGGAATGCCTTATTGCAATTATACAATGGCTCGATATTATACTAAATTAAAAAAAAATGTTAAATGTTTTTAGATTTTTCGTGATTCAGTATATCTTTGTTTCTTAAGAGAAGAGCAAACAATGGTAATTCTATGGCAACAAATCAATACAGTGATGTTATTGTGTAATAACATCACTGTCTCAGGTATCCACTGACCAATCAGAATATAGGAAATGTCCTTGCTATTATATAATGGTATTTATTCACCTGGTAAAGGTGATTATCCCTGCAACCTTTCTGTTTTTACATGCCTCAGGAACATCCATGCTATATATTTGTAACAACATTTATCAACTGAGTGTTTAAGTTTCAAGCAGCCAGCCTTGTGTTTGCAATGATCCCATATCAATTTCTCTGTCCCAGCTCTGACTAATGCTGGAGTGTTAGTTTTTTTTTTTTTTTTTTTACAGTGGAAGTCTAAAGGTGCTAGAGGAGCCAAAGCAGACAGACAGGAAAATAATACTAATTTTAAGTAGTCAGTTGTAACTTTTCATTTCTGAAGCATTTTCCTTTTTTTTCTTTTGCTCATTAGAAGGTCTTCTATGTGATAATATTGTGCTGGATGTGTGGAAAGCTCTTAGCCTGTCAGCTGATTTATCTGTCTACATCACCTCCACTACATCATCAGCATGGTGAACTCACTGAAAGTGACATCACAAGTGAATGACCTGGCAGTCACTGAATGGCTGTTCCTATGCAACAGTTATGTCACAGTCAGTGAGGTAACAATGCTGATGATGTAGCGGGGGCAGTAGAGATAGATATGTCAGCTCTCAGAACCTCTGTCAATTTAGCCCGATAAATTCAGCCCGAGTCAATTTAGCCCGGTGAATTCAGCTCCATGGTAATTCAGCACGAGGCAATTCAGCTCCTATGTCAGTTCAGCCCCAGTCAATTCCGTTCTATGTCAATTCATCTCCTTTATCTGTTCAACCCCAGTTCATTCAGCTTGAGTCAGTTCAGCTCCTATGTCAGTTCAGCTCCTATGTCAATTCAGCCCCATGTCAATTCAGCCCCTATGTCAGTTCAACCCTTATGTAAATTCGGCTCCTTTTGGTTCTGGACTAGAACAAACATAACTAACAACATATGTAAACATATTTAAGATTTACTGAAAGCTTTAAACCATATTTTTTGGCAGTTAAGTACACTTTACTGAAAATGTTAATTTGCACATACAGTACACGCACCAAACACCAATCACGTACACCAGACAGAAAAACAAAACAAAAGAACACAAATAAGCCTAAACATAACCTTCTAACCCACACAATACTCAAACCACCCTGACTAACCCACCCCAACCCTCATGTGCACATTCCAATATCTCTAGGTGTGAATACTAGACTGGAGAGTGACTAAGGATCTCTCTACAATTGGGCTTTTTTTGCTTAATGGTGGGAAGGGCAGAGTACTCTCCCAACAGACAAATGTCCTCTGTAAAAAATGAAGGAAAGGCTGAAGAGTGAAGCATTAAAACATATTGGCCTCTATTCATGAATAGACGCACATGAGTCACATATAGGGACACACAGCTCTACACGAATGGGATTTCTGTGCAGGGCCCACATTTACAAACACTGGCCCCTGCCTGGCTCCCATACATGGCCCCACCACCCCAGTGCACAGGTCCATGGGAGGCAGGTGGGTGTGGAGTGGCAAATCCGAGTGGGCAGCCAATCGACTGCCCAGGCAGGGACTCGCAGTGGGTTCCTTGCACGCAATGGGTGCCACGTTGTCAGTCGAAACACAGAGCGTCAACTATGCCGATGTGGGGGGGGTACCCTGCCAACCCAACCCCCATCTTCCTGAAGTGCCCCAATGGCAGGGGCAAGATTGTTGGGGGGCCGATGTCCCTCGCGGTGTCCTCTGCATCTGGAGGCAGCTTCCTTGGGGGCATGTAACCAGCCTCAGTGATTTACAGTTGCCTTTCAGAAGTGGAGCCAGCAGCCCCTGCTCATAGCACTCCACAAGGTTGTGAATGCATGGAGTGCTGGCTCGCTCCCCCCCCACACTGCACCCAGGCCCATCCCTGCACAGAGCTCTGCAATTGGCCAGGGGATCTGGTGTATAGGGGGGAGGGCAATTATGTCATGAATGGGGTGGAGGAGGTGCAGTGAGCACAGGCAGCTGCATGGTGGCTATGTGCCTGAGGTACGTGGTGCATAGCCACAATTTTCTATAGTGAATAGGGCCCATTGAGAGAATTGTAAGCTTCTATTAAGTTAAAACATGAAACTGTGTGTAAGTCCTCTCAGATACTCCACTATTTCCCTTGCAAAGTATTCTGCAACAATGTGCTGATTTGTGTCAGAAGAGTTCTTGTACACTTTCTTTGGTTCTTGTGCCTTTTTTCATAGCATCAATAAGTTTCCATATTGTGAGGTGATCAGCACTTAGGAGTCTTGCAAAACTGTTGTGTTATCCTTTAATGGCATTGTTTGTCCTTGGGATGCCTTGATTAATTGTGTCATTGTAGTTCCACTGGCTGTGAAGAAATTTGGGCTATCATCATCTTTGTCTTCTGTCCATCCTCCCCAACCAAACATCTTCAAAATAGTCAGTCATAAGATGTAGCAAATCCTCATGCTCTCAATAATATGCACGGTCCATTAAAGCCTTGAATGCTTTCACTACATCGTGTATAGGCACAGATGCCAGTGCAGCCAACGTTCTCACATTCACTGATAACTCTGGATCAGCTCCATATTGTTGTTGAAGTCAATTTGCGGAGCTCCACGGGGGACCTGTGCACCGGATGAAGGGGCAGGGTCATGTATGGGAGCTGGGGGTGTTTGTGAATGTAGCCCACGTGTGGAAATCCCATTGGTGTGGAGCTGTGTGCCCCATACATGCCTCATGTGCACCTATTCGTGAATAGGGGCCAATGTGTTTTTATGCTCCACTCTTCAGCCTTTCCTCCATTTTGTTACACAGGACAGTTGTCGGTTGGGAGAGGACTCTGCCCTTTCCACCATTAATCAAAACACCCAAATGGCAGTTATATCCTTAGTCACTGTCCATTCTAGTAGTCACACCTGGAACTGTTGGAATGTGCACATGAAGGTCGGGGTGGGTTAGTTGGGATGGGTTAGTCGGGGTGGTTTGTGTATTGTGTGGGTTAGAAAGTTATGTTTAGGCTTATTTGTGTTCTGTTTTTTTGTTTTTCTGTCTGTTGTATGTGATTGGTGTTTGCTGCATGTACTGTATATGCAAATTAACATTTTCAATAAAGTGTAATTAACTGCAAAAAAATGTTTTAAAGCTTTCAATAAAGCTTAAATATGTTTACATATGTTGTTGGTTATGTTTACTCTAGTGCAGAATCAAAAGGAGCTGAATTTACATAAGGCTGAATTGACATAGGAGCTGAATTGACATGGGGCTGAATTGACATGGGGCTGAACTGACACAGGAGCTGAATTGACATGGGGCTGAATTGACATAGGAGCTGAATTGACATGGGGCTGAATTGACATGGGGCTGAATTGACTTGGGGCTGAATTGACATAGGAGCTGAATTGACATGGGGCTGAATTGACATAGGGCTGAACTGACACAGGAGCTGAATTGACATGGGGCTGAATTGACAAAGGAGCTGAATTGACATGGGTCTGAATTGACATAGGAGCTGAATTGACATGGGGCTGAATTGACATGGGGCTGAATTGACACAGGAGCTGAATTGACATGGGGCTGAATTGACATAGGAGCTGAATTGACATAGGAGCTGAATTGACATGGGGCTGAATTGACATAGGAGCTGAATTGACATGGGGCTGAATTGACATGGAGTTGAATTGACATAGGAGCTGAACTGCCTCAGGCTGAATTGCCATGGGGCTGAATTCACTGAGCTGAATTGACTCAGGCTGAATTTACCGCACTGAATTGACTGGACACCAGTTGCCAGACTAAAAGCTATTCCACATATCACACCTACTAACATCAGTTAAACAATCTTTTAATTAATCAAAGGGAAAAGAAAAGGTTCCTCAGATACAAAAGGTAACAGCTGGTTGCTTTTAAAATCTAATATTAGTTTTAGGCAGTACACTAGCTCTTTACTTTCAGCCCCTGCATTGATCAGCCTGAGATGGGTTTTCACTTTTTTAATTCTATTTATTCTCCTCTAGCTGGCAGTTCTCTGCCTCCTGGTCCCTAGATTCTTCAGCCCGTCACACCACTTGATGGGAGACAGCTGTAACCTATATGGTGGATCCCCTTATGGGGATCATAACAGGTAGTAGAAAGCGTATACATGTGTATACAGAGAACAGTGTACTCCAAATCCCTGTCTTGTTGGTTGTGCTGTCCATTTTATACCATCATCTTGGTGACCGTGTCGTGATGCAGGAATCAGTATGATGAGCTGATGTTGTATTGTAACCTGTTGTCGACATGCTGCATCAGGTATGCACAATGATGTGCATTTGTTGGAGTATTTTTGTTCATGTTAATTTTCTTAATTCTCCCTTACCAGACAGCCCCAACATACAATAGCACCTGCCTGTGAGCCACTGTTCACCAAGGTTCCCCAGCTCCATTGGGGCAGTTATGTTTCCCCAGCTCCCATTGGGTATGACTAAACGGAAGCTTGTAGAATTAGGGTGAGATGGTAGTAAAAGAAAATTGTGAAAACAACAATTTCATAAGGACATGACAGGGTTTCATGTCACTTTTATTGCATCACATGTTATATATGCTCTTTGTGGTTGCTGGTTTTGCTTCTGTTTGTACTTTAGCAGCATATTTACTTATTTTCCAGTTCCTCTTTTTTTGTTTATATTGGGCTCCTGCAATCATTGTGCAATCAAGGACACAGCACTAGAATGGTTATGCTGCCACGAGGTGAATGCTATATTGGCTGAATTTACATATAGACATACAAAACTGCCAGCAGAAGAAGGCTGTAATGCTCTATTGAGTCTGCAGCTCAGTTACTTCCTTGGAGCTGCCCCTCTCCTCAACTACACCTGGAGCTGGAGTTATCACACACCTTCCCATTCCCCTCTCCTTACCCCTTCCCAGTAAAGTCCCCTTCAGTCCTAGTCCTCTTTGTCACCCTATCCCACCTCCTCTGGAAACTGGCCACCATCTTTCCTGCCATCACCTCCTCCCATAGCTGATTCCACTGCTTCACCACCCTTTTAGTGAAAAAGTTCCTCCTCATTTCCTTCTTGAATCTACCCCCCCCACCAATTTAAGGTTATGTTCCCTTGTTTTACCCTCCTTTCTTTTTTTTTATAGAGCTGTTTGCTCCCCTGTTGCCCCTGCACCTTACTTGGAAACGGAGGAGACATACATTTTTCTGGTTTTCTCCCATTAACCCAGGACCCCAGAATGCAGTTGCTTATGTGTGTGGAGGCATGCATGTATGCCATGGCTCCGGTGACAGCCCCTTCCTCCAACCTGACCTATTGCCAGGTCTCCCTTGGTCTTGGCACTGCCACCTGGCCTCCACAGGGAGGCAACCAAGAGTCGGGGAGGCCTCACTTCCCACCCCGGAGAGGAGAGCTGCTGGCCGGCAGCTCAGTCCAGCTCCACACCCTCCCCCCAGCCAGTCCCAGGTAATACGAGCTCACTCCCAAACTCGGATCACCAGCATGGGGCGAGGTGTGGCATTCCAGTGCTTCAACTATCAGTGCCACCAGGCTGGCCCTTAACATCCATTCTTAAGTTAAAGATGCTCTCCGTACCAGCCCTGTTTATGCCCTTAATGTACTTGAAGGTTTCGATCATATTCCCCCTATCCCTTCTGTCTTCCAGGGTCTACATGTTCAGTTACCTCAGCCTCTTCTCATATGATTGTTAACGTACAAATCACCCTGGGCCAAGTAAAGGAACTTACCATAGAATGTCTCTACCTCCCCCTTATCCCCCATCCATCTCTCTCCCTCCCTTATTTCCTCTTGGTCTAGCCTCCTTCCCTCGACTTGGTGTTACATGGGGATTTCAATATCAGTTGGTTAGGATCAGGAGCTGGTACCACTCACACCTCTGTATCTGAAGCCCATCTATCTCAATTAATAACTGAACCCACCAGGCTTAATATTAAAGCTGTCATTCCCTTCTAAACTGGATCCTTACCAATAGCCTGCTAGGGAAGAATAAATAGAATTTAGAAAAATCCCATCTCAGGTTGGTCCATGCAGGGTTCAGATTAAGTTTTGTAGCTACTAGCCAGCAGGATAGTGACTTGCAAAATCCACTAGCCTCACAGGCTTTTCTACTGGCCCAGCTAATCTACTTATTGAAATATTACCTTTCCAGTACTAGCTCTTCTGGCCACTTAAAATGATTTTTGACTACCCCAAAAGAAAATCTAACAGCATTTGGCTAGTGGACTGGTGCCAGTTTCAACCCTGTCCATGAACATCCACATGTGGTCACACTGTTGATAGTACAGGAACAGATAGCCAGTTCTTGTTGGTGCAAATCTGGCTTTGTATGATCTTTTCTTAGTCTGTAATTCATGAGAGAAATTCCTAACCAGGATAATGTTATCAATATAAATACATGCTGTTTTCTTAAGTTAAAATTCCAATAAACTTTGAATGCCAAAAAAAAAAAAAAAAAAGAGAGAGTGGCGGCCCTGAGAGATAAAGGTCATATAATATTGCAAAGTAGGCACAACCCAAAATCCTAGGCCTGAAGCAGCTTTAGCCAGTCAGATGAACTTGAGCATGGGGAAGTGACATCACAGTCTTGCTCGATCAAGGCACTAGAGAGACAGAGAGAGAGAGAGAGAGAGAGAGGAGAGGAAGGGGGTATAGATGCTTTAACAATGTAATTTTTCTTTCTCTTTTTGCTGGGGTACTTGTGAGACTTAATCCAAAGGAGAGAGACAGATTGTGTGTCTGTGGAGATACTCAAGAAAGCAAAACCTAGAGTGGACACTGAGGCAAGAGGACCTTGTAGCTTGTGGGGAAGATACAAGCGTTTACCTGCACAAGTGTGCAAACTTTCTTTTTAACATGTATGTGTACTGTAACCGGCCCCACCCAGGAACTGAAAGCCAATTAGCCAGGGAGTAGGATGAGGGCCTTGTTGGGTTGTTCGGCCCAACAGTCAGGTGACTAACCCGAATTTAACCACAGGCCAATCAGCATTGGCAACTGGAAGGTTTAGAGAGAGCCAGAATAAAGGGGAGGCTCTGTTCCCCTACGTGGGTACCACTAGGTGATCAACAGAAAGAGACAGGCACAAGAGAGCCAGTTTCAACAATAGTTTACTGAATTCTTGTCAGAACAATAACAATCATAAGGGGTAGTGGGGAGACCTATGCTCTACAAGGAGGGAAGGTGGAACAAAAGATCAGATTCTGACAAGGAGGAGGGGGTTTCAACAAGATACAGGAGTCTTTGAGTTGACGGCTGGGAGAAGCAGCATGTCACAAACACTGGGCCTGCCAAATTCTTGTCCCAGGTGCCAAGACTGTATTCGATGGGGCAACTGCTACGGTGCCAGCCCTTTTCTGGTCACCCTTGATGATCGCAATCTGTCCCTGGCATAACTCCCTGTCTACGTTGTGGCAAACTGCTATGACGCCAGCCCTCTTCTGGCCATCCTCGATGACCACAACTTGTCCCTGGCATGACTTGCTGTCTGCGTTGGGGCAAACTGCTATGGCGCTGGCCCTCTTCTAGCCACACTTGATGGATGCAGATTTTCCTAGCATGCCTCCTTGTTTGCATTGGGGCAAACTGCTATGGTGCTGGCCCTCTTTTAGCCACCCTTGATGGCCACAACTTGTCTCCGACGGCAAGGTACTGGGTTTCTGTACTAATCCTTCAGCCTAGGGCCATGGAGTCTAAAGTGTCGGGACACTAGCCATGTGGGTACGCACCTCTGGACCTCTGGCCTAGACCTCTGAACCTCCGGCTTTTTGGCACTGGACCTCTGGACCTCCGGGACTGGACCTCTGGCAATGGACCTCTGGATCCCCCCGACACTCTGGCACTGGACCTCTGGACTTTAGGCCTTGAACCTCTGGATCTTCGGCACTGAACCTCCAATGTCCTGACACTTGACCCTCAGACCTCTGGCCTTGGAACATAATCATAGATCTCTGACCTTGTATTTCTGATGCTGCATCTCTGGGCTCCCAGCAGTTCCATTGTTAGTAGCAGTAATAGACATGCCAATACAGTCTTATTTCTTGTCTCAGTGGTTCAAAGATCAGTTCCAAATTTCAGACCACAGTAAATGTACAGGCAATGCCTTGCTTGTTGAACCCTAACACTGGTCGACCTGACTCTAATGGGGTCCCATCTGGCTAAATTGGGTTCTACCTCTTTACTGTGGAAATGCTAAGATGGGGGAATAATTATCTGGAAAGTTATGCAAAACATGAGCCCCTTCCCTTAACATGAGAGGGCTTACGTGGCTAACTAGGCTCCTATGCCACTCTGGGGAGACTAACGCTACTGGGTTCCCCAAACACCCATGGAGTCTAAATGGCTAGCCGTGGGCCTAAACTTGCCCATTAACATCAGTGGCTTAACCTGCCCCTCTAAATAATAGTGGGCCTACCCACCCCTAGTACAACCGGGCCTGGTGCTCCACTTCCTACTGGGCCTGTTACTCTAATTGCCACAGGCCTGGATGCCCTTCCTTTGCTGGGCTTCATGCCCTAATTACTACCGGGCCTAGCTACCCCTTTACTCTGCTGCTTCTGGGCCTGGCTGCCCCTTTTCTCTGCTGGGCCTCGTGCCCTATTCACTATGGGCCTAGTTGCCCCTTTACTCTGCTAGGCCTCATGGCCCAATTACTACCAGGCATGGCTGCCCTTTTACTTTGCTGCTTCTTGGCCTGGCTGCCCCTTTACTCTGCTGCTTCTGGGCCTGGCTGCCCCTTTACTCTGCTGGGCCTCGTGCCCTATTTATTGCTTGGCCTAGCTGCCCCTTACTCTGCTGGGCCTTGTACCCTTTACTACTGTGGGCCTGGTGACCTTCTTAAACTGGGCTTGGTGCCCCTCTAAGTGTGGGCCTGGCACTCCTTTCCTTAAATCACAGGCCTGGTAGCCCCTTTTAAACTTTAATTGCCCAAGAGTGGCAGGGCCCCCTTTAATTTTGCAGCTTTTCTCTGGCAGGGCCTCTTTAATTCCCTTGGACTCAAGGAGAGCCTAACTGTCACTCAGTCCCACTTCGTCCCACCTTGTCCTGCCCCTCTTATTAATATTTACCAGGCCTTTGACTGTCCTCACTTCCCTGGCCCCTCCTTGTGGGCATCACTACACCCACCCCTCCCACATACAAAATTAGGGTGCTTTGACCCGATTACACTGTGTCGCTCAGCTGCTCTTCAAGCACCTACTGCACTTCCCTTTTAAAATGAAATACAGCACAGTCTCTCCTTTACAGGTGGTCAGCACGCTTTAGGTGCTGCCGCCTACTCACCACTCTTCAAGCTGCTTCTTCAGCGGGTAGGGAGGTGGGAGGGATTCTGGCAGAGGGAGGGAGCTTTAAAGGCAATTCGGTGGGCGACAGACGGCCTCTGGAAGGCCGACAGTTATTCGGTGATACAGCTTTTGCTAGCCACCGACGTGGGACCAGAGAAACTTTCAAATTAGGTCAACAGGGGCATAAAACAAATAAACTCCGGAGCTCACAGCCCAATGACCGCACCGGACCTTTCTTCTTGTGGTGCCCTGATGGCACCTCCGACCACACCGGAGCTCTTATAACATCTTCAGCAGCTGGAGGAGGAGCAGGCATGCAAGCAAGCCTGGAGGGATGGCTTCAACGATCAGGTAAGCCTTTTTCTAGTCCCCCCAGACCTGCTGCATCCTTTCCCCTCAACAGCTACTCCGATCTCCCTTCAATGGTCACTCCTCTCCTCACTCCAAACTGTCTCTCTCCAATTTTTCTTCCCCCGAGTTCCAGCTCTAAAAGTCGTGAGCCTCCTGATTTAAAAAAAATTCCCTGCTCACACTTGTCTCGCACTGGGGAACCTAGCTATGTTCCCCGTGCACCCACCAGCTCCCGCAGCACAGCATAAAAATAAATAAAATTATGGAGGGCAGAACTTGGGGAAAATGCTGCAAAATTTTCCTGTTACAGTACTGTTGTTTAACAGTGTATAAATAGTCTAAATACCTGTATATTTGGAGAACCAGTATTTAGTAATAAATTAGTCATTCTTCTAAGACTGGAGTAACTGGTGTAACTGCATTTCTGAGGGAAGGGTACCAGGATGAAGGGATGCTTATTAAATGTCTTTGGGACAGAGTGGACTGTGTCCTACTCAGAGCAGAGGTCCTCACTCCACAGACCCTAAAGGGGACAAGGTGGTGGAAAACGGGACATCAGATCACTGAGGTCAGTGCTTTTTTTTTTTTTATGAGGGGACCTTAGCAGCGAAGCTGGTCCTGACTTTCTCAGTGGCAAAGGCCTGAGAGAGAAAAAGAGGCCCACTGAGGACTACAGATTACTTTGGCCATCACATATTGTGACAGCGGTGAAGACAAGAAAGTGAGATTTACTTTCACAAAGCATAGTTTTGTTATCTAGTACCTCAGGGGGCAGTCACAAAACATAAATAGTTTAATAGCTATGTAACAGTGAATACTGCAACTCTATCATCTCACTTCTTTTTTCATTTTATTTTCCATGTAGGTTTCGAGTTGATGCGGTAAGTTGCCAGAGCTCCATAAGCTGTGTGAGGAGAGAGGCATACCGTGAAGGGGTGAATGGAGCTAAGCTAATTCAGGCTCTGGAACCTACTGACCAAGGAGCCATGGGGGACTCCACTGGCTTAAATGAGAAGTCTGAGGCAGTCTTGCACGCTGAGTTGTAACAAGCTCGCATTGCAGAAAGGCAGAAGGACAAAGAGATAGAACTTATCTTATTTATTTATTTATTGAATTTTGGTAACTGGGTGAGCCTACTGAGACTAGACAATCCCATTTTCAGGGGTGACCCAGGAATTGCAGTACATTGACAGTGCAATTAGTTGAAAATGATACATTCACTAGAACACAGAGAATATACAAATTATTAAAAAATTCAAGACAGGGGTCAAGCAGACAAACGATAATAACAGTGCAGGCTAAGCTAACAAAAACTGATGTAAAAATACCATTTAGATCAAACAATACAGTAATTTAAAATCAATCACTACAGTAATAGTAAATCATAGACAGGCAGCAATTAGAGAACACAGTTACTTATGTAAGAAAATCACAGTTTGTGCCAGATTCGAGAGCACAAGCGCTCACTAAATTTCAAACACTAATTATAGTTAGCAAATAGAATATGCAGGAGGAGTAACTAGTGATTTGTAAGCATTGTGCATAGTTTACCAGGGAAGACACATGTTGGTAGGAAAGAGTGCCAGACAGCAGGAGTCAGTGAAAGCAGGTACAGTATGCAGCAGCAAGGTGAGATTGCAGAGATGACTTGAAAAGAGGGATGGCCAGTATGAATGGGTGATGCAAATTCCAACAAGACACATCCAAGAGGGGAAAAGACCTCTGGGCCATGGCTAGCCAAGTATTAGGTCATAAGAGAAGGGGCAGTGAGGCAGATCTGAGAGAGTGCTGTGGTTGTTTCTGTTACACTAGAACAACAAAACAGGGAGGAGTAAAATGGTGAACCAGCTTATGGGTGTAGCATTGTGTAACATATCTTAGCTTCGATTCATAAGGTAGCCATCCGAGGGAAGATAGCACATCACAGTGGTGGTGGTGTCGAGCATTGACCCCCAGAGCAAACCTATCCACTTTATGATAGACCTGAGTGAGAAGAGCCAGGATGGTGGAGGAGGTAGTGAGAAGCAGGGGGGCTGCATAAATTAAGAAAGGGAGGAGTGTGGCAATTGCTATCTTGTGACAGGAGATCAGAGTGAGGAAGGAACAAATTCGGTATAGGACACCAAACGTTTGGTTTAGAGCTTTGGTGAGGGTGGAAACATGACCATCCAGAGAAAGTGGTGAATCAAGGGTGACTCCCAAGTATTTAAGGGAGTTAACAGTTTCAATAACAGCTCCAGTATAGGAGGGACAACCAGAGGCAGGAGAGGGCACGTTGTCAGCTTGGAAAACACCATACACTTTGTGTTTTTAGTATTGAGTACAAGCTGTTTTTGCAGAAATCAGTCTTCAAGCATTTAGAAGTCAGAGGTTAACATTGAGTTGATCCACCCTGTGTCAGCCGAGGACCAGTAAAGGATAGCATCATCCATGTACAGATGAAAAGAGGCCCCACCACAGTTATCCGGGAGGCCATTGATAGAGTGAGAATAATAATGGTCCCAGAATAGATCCCTGGGGGATGCCATGGGTAGTGTATTGAGGGTCAGATAGACAACCTACCCACTTTACTCTTTGGGTGTGGCCTTTCAGGTAGCATTGGATCCAGGTAAGAGCACTATTATCAAGACCAGAGAGGTGCAGTTGCTGTAGCAGAAGACTGTGGTTGACCAGGTCGAAGGCCTTGGTCAGATCCACAAATATTGCTTCAGTGGATTTACCATGGTCTAGTCTTTGGAATATGTCTGATGTGACTTTTATCAGGGCTGTAAGGGTGCTGTAGTTTTTTCTGAAATTATGATGGTAGGTTGAGAGCAGATGGTGGGAGTCCAGCTAATCTTGTAAGCGGTCATAAAGTATCTGCCCTTGGATTTTGGCTAAGGGTAACAATATCAAGATAGGACGATCATTTTCAGCAGTAGACTTGGAACCGCCTTTATGTACCGGTACAATCACTGCTACCTTCCATTTCTTGGGGATGGTATTGGAGAGGAATGAGTGATTGAAAAGGTCTTGAATGGGATGAGTAAGGACATAAGCCCCCAGCTTGAGGAATTTAGGTTCAATAGTATTATGTCCTGGTGAGCTATCTGCTTTCAGATTTATGAGAAGATGGAATGTAGGTAGGTAGAAAATGTTTATTGTTCGACAGATGTCATTACAATATTAAAATCAATATTTAAAATCTGATACGTCATACATTACAATCCATAGACATACATTCCTGTTACATAAGACAAGATATAATAGTATCTTAGTTAAAATATTACTTTCATTTGGTTCCTTCAGATACTGTAGAATTGAAAAGTAGCGAGTTCATTTAACTTAGCGGTCTGAGGCTATGCAACTTGTTAGCTGCAGTTAAAGTTCACTGTCCTGTATTTCTGTATAATGAGTCTGACATAGATAACTAACTTGGCTGTTCAATTAGTTTAGCAGGTCTCTTTCTACAGCGAACATAGCAAGACTTTGTTTTACAGTGAAATAAATCAATTCTACAGTACCTTTCTTCATAATTTAGTAGATATTGGAAAATGACTCAAATTTTTTAGTATTCAAATATCATTTGAATTAAACAAGTGTATTAAAAGTTTATTGGGGGAAGACCGAGAGTGGAAAAAATGGGACCTAACCAATATTTTCTCGGGTTATTAAACTGGGGACAATGTAGTACAATGTGCTTTAGATCATTGTCCACATTATTATTGCATATATAATATGTAGTATTCATTCCATTTCTTTTTTGTCTTAACATTATATAATTAGCAGGATATCACTCCATTCTGAATCTTGTTATCACTCTTCTTTCATTCCAATTAGACAAGGTTGTCAAATATTTATCTAATCCACATGATAGCTTCATAGTTTTATACCACCTGAAGTTAACCAAGTGCATTATTTTACAGTGGTCCTCTGCTTGTTCAGTGTTTGACAAACTTGATCTAACTTGAGACTTAACATAATCAAATGGAGTCAAGTATATCTCATACAATAATTGACCCAAACCTATTGGGAACAAGCTCCTTTTATTAGTAGAAACAAGGGGAGGCAGAAAACCTCGTTGATTATATTCCAATTCTTCTTCCATGCATAATCAAGGAAGCTGGTTTGCTGGTAAAAGAAATAATCTTAAAATAAATAATATTCTTCTTTCCATAACCCAAATTTTAAATGATTTCTGACCCAATTGAAATCTCAAAATTTCAGCAGGTACTGATTGTGGAATCCTCAAAAGATATCTGTACGTTTGATGTATAATTTTTTCCAAAGCAGCAACATTGGCTTCTGACCATATTTCAGAAGCATATAAAACAGAAGTCATGATCTTGGTGTTCAAAGTTTTTAATAGGCCTTCCACGAGGCTTGTCCAAAATTAGTATTGAATCTTTTGAAGGCCTTTATTACTAACTTTAAATTACTTATTTGTTTGTCTATATGGAATGACCAATGAGAACTCTGCTCAAAATTTACTCCCAGATATTTGTAACTATTTACTGTATCTATTTTCTTACCATCTAAAAAAATGATTGGTTTAGTTTTACTTTTTAAACCAAAGACAGCCATATTTGTTTTATCCCAATTAATTTTAAGTTTATCTTTTTTACAAAGTTCTGAAAAATAAGTTAATTTCCATTGCAGTCCCAGTTTGGATAGTGATATTAAGATTATATCATCCGCATAGGCTAAACAAGTCACTTTACTCTTTAATACTGAAGGTGAATGAAACTCTGGTTTATCAAGAACTTGTAAAATCAGATCAATATAAAGATTAAATAATAAGGGAGCAAGTAAACAACCTTGCCTCACTCCTAAATTTGTATTGATTTTATTTGTTAGATTTCCCTCCTAATCATATCTCACCTTCAACCATGTATTCTGATGTATTCCTCTAATAATCATCAAAAGGGTTGGCTCAATACCATACAGGTCTAATTTATCCCACAATAAAATTTGACTTATTGAGTCAAATGCTGTTTTGAGATCTACAAAACAACAATATAATTTGGATTTTTTAATCCTTACATATTTCCACAAAAGATGTTTCAATACAAAGCAATGCTGAAGTGTGGAGCGACCAATTCTGAAACCATTTTGGGCTTCCGTCAGTAATTCCTTCTCCTTGACCCATTTTTGCAAATGATCCAATATTATTCATGTAAAGATTTTTTGTGATGAATCTATTAAACTAATTGATTGATACATGGTGGGATTGTTTACATCCCCTTTTTTAAATATTGGACAAATTATACTTCCTGCCCAAGAGTCTGAATAAATGTCATATTGACAAACCAAGTTATATATATGGTACAGAATGGGAAGCCACCAGTCCCTAAATGATCTAAACATATCTGAAAGAACTTTGTCTGGACCTGGAGCTTTATTTGTGGAACTTTTCTCAATTGCATCAATAATTTCTTCTTTAGAAATAAAAAAAGGACGAGGCCCAGATACAAGGGAATAGCTTATTATTCTTCTCTTATCAAGTTCATCAGCACTGAAATACAATTTATTAAAATGTTCTTCCCAATTATTTGGGGTAATCGTATCTATTACTTTATTAACATATTGAACAAAGTCTTTTGAGACCAACATCCAAAATTGTTTAACATCTTTGTTAATAATTGTAGATCTCAGGTTTTCCCACATTTTAGTGTGATGCTTCCTTTTCTCTCTTTCTAACAATAACTTATAGTTAACTCTTCCTTTATTTAAAGCCCTTTTTTGATACTATTAGGATGTTTCTTATACATGCGTATTAATTTAAGATTCCTGTTACCAATCCTACAAGATTTATTAAACCAGGTTGTCTTATCCTTCTTCTTTATAGATTTCTCAGTGAAAAAGTGTGCTAAGTAAAACATAATATTTTTCCATATTCCTAATCTAACAATATTTTCTGCATCTTCCAAATAGTCTGCATATATTATCTCGTCAAGTCTGGCTATCGCTGTTCCATTCCATCTGGTCTGTCAGGAGTTAATTTCAATATGGGGCTGTACCCTATGAGTTAAAACATTAGTTGGCCCCCTCATAATTCCATCTTAAACAAATTGGCAAATGCGATGATTCTGGTTGAGACAGAACAGATCAATCTTTAATTTAATTTGTAACTTCAAGATTAATCCAAACTAGATCTATCACTGAGGATCCGTTTGCTCCAAAATAAGTAAATTCTCCTTTCAGATCACCATTCATTCTTCCATTTAGAAGATTAAAAGAATTCTGCTCCATTATGTGACATAATAATCTCCCTTTTCATGTAGTCATGATATCTTTAGGTTTCCTCTTATAATTTATATTATAGTTGATTATACTTATTCCTTGGATACTGTCTGAATTATAATTGCTGACCCTAGCATTATAATCTCCAAGGAATACCACAGGTACATATTCAAATGCTTCCACTAATTCATGTAATGCTTCTTTAAATTTATTCCATATCTTATATGCTTCTACTGTATTCTATTATCTGGGGGGAAGTAAGCATTAATCAATACCATTTCTATCCCATCTGTTTTTAAATTTAAAATCGGCATCTCTTTCATATTGAATACTTGATGTACAACAAAACTGAGAGCTGTTTTAATATAAATTATGAGGCCAGCACTCGGTCTGCCATTTTTCATTTTTTTAACTGCAGGTACACAATAACCTGTAAAATCAGGAAGAATAGGAGGACTATTATCAAGGATCCAGGTTTCTTATAATGCTAATATATCCATAAATGGAAACAATGTCTGGAGCTCGGGATCTGCCAATTTGGTATGCAGTCCCTCTATATTCCATGACATAATGGACAAATCATGCTTTCCTTCTTTTATCTTTCTCAGTTTCAGCCAATATTTGTCAATTTGATTGTAAACTCATCTCATCTTTTTTGAGTTCTCTTGTTTTTTTTTTAACTTTCCAACTTCAGAATTATGTTCCACCATCCTATAATCCAGTAAATAAATACCATAAATATCCATATATGGTGCATTTCTCAAAACAAGTTCTGCTAACCGAGATGAACTAAATGTAATATCTATTTGTGAACAATTTGGGTATGTCCTGATTCTTTCTATTATATTTTTGGTAATGTTCAATTTCAGGGCACATGAAAGAAATATGCCTAACTCAGCCTTTAATTTGGCTATTGATTGAGACATATCTTTCTCCCATCCAAACTGGGTTAGTGTTTTATTTTCCCATTTGGACACTTGTAAATTCTCATGATCAGAGATGAGATGACTTTCAAGACCTTGTTCTTCCTCTCTATGTCCTTCTCTATTTTAATATTTATCAAGGAAGATTGATCAACTTTTGAGTCCATTAATAGAACCCAGTATGGTGGTCGTATATGTATACCTTTGTTTCTTAAGTCACTTTCATCAGCCCAGATCCTATTGGCCAATGTCTGTGTTTTACAATAAAGTAGAACACAGTTTGAACAATCTTGAATATTTGGTCTCATAATATAATATGCACCTAAATCATATTTAGATAAGTGTAATACTTTGTCAATCCAAACTGTTAACTTCAATTGGGTTTCATCAAACAAGACATCCAGTCCATACAATTCAATTAAATAGTCTCCTTTTAAGTTATCTTTAGGTACCTCTATGACCTTAGTGGTTATATAAGATTCATCAGTTCTGGCCATTTCTGGACTTACTGGACTTCTACCCTTGGTCTTCCCCCTTGTTAAAGTATCCTTGATTTCACACATTTCATCATTTTCCGCTGTATATCCAACCTCTGTGCCCTTTAAAGCTTGTCCCAAATTAAAATTACTTTCCACAGGAACTTGTTCTTTAGTCTTAGTTGTCTTGTTGATTGAAGATATTTGCTTTCTTTTACAGTTAGCCCTATATATTTTCCTTTTTTCTTGCAACCTTTTTCCCACCCTTTTTCTCTGTTACTACTTTATTCTGTTCATACATATCTGTATTTAGTGTCTTGTTACCATTCTCTTTACAAATGGGGGGGGGGATTTACCTGAATTGCTTTATTCATAACATTTATATTCTCTGTATCTAATTCATCATTCTCTATTTCTCCTTTCTTATTTCCTTCAGATTTGTTTTTAAGATCATTTAAGAGAAGTTGGTTACAGAATACATCTATTCTCAATGCTGCTATTTCGTCTTTCAAGACCCATACATTTTCTAATATAAACACATTGGCTTGCTATGGGTCTCTTATAGAATCTAGGATTTATTTAGACAATGAAGTCTAAACAAAGTTCCTGCTACTCACAATATATTCTTTGAAATCCCTTTTGTACACACTGATTCATTCATCTTAAAATCTTGTTCTCCTTCCATATGATATTTAACATCAACAATTAAGTCTGAGTTCCTTATTCTTCTGAGGGTGAAAAGGGGACTTGTGTGGTTTCTAGATCTTCTCTTTGAGGTAATTTCTGTTCATTAACTAATCGTTTTAGTCCTTGGATAGTAAAATTTAAATCTCGTATTACTTGAACCATACTGTCCCTTTGTTTTATGTTTCCAGACCCTATCACTTTGTTCTTTAGATAGCAATCATTTTTTTCCTCCTATATAACTGTGGGATATAAGGATTTCTCTTCCCATAAAGAGTTCTCGCCATAGGCTTAAGTATGAGTTGCCTTCCCTTCATTATTCAATGGACCAGATATAAAACTATCATGATAAGATTCATTAATGAGTACAATTGACTCCTGAAAATAGCTGGGAGTAAGTTCTGTATTATCCCAACTGTAACTGTAATTATTAGAAAACTCAAACTCATCAAAATTAGATACACTCTCAGATTCTACATTTGTAAGATTCATAACCATCTTCTTGTGGGCCATATTCTCCATATAATCTGGTGCACCAATTATACTTCTACTATTGTTAAAAATGTCATTAGCTGTTTTCTCTAAAGGTGTTGAAACAAGAGTAGACATTTCTCTACTACTGGGAAAAAAATGTGTGATTTTCTTTTGTTTAAATTCCTTTATACCATCTGTTTGTGTATCAAATACTGTGTCAGCTGGCTTTTTATATTACATTTTCTTATCCAGCTTTTTAAGTGGATTTGCCATGTTTTGTATACAAACCAGTCCACTTTTTGTTGTAACCATCCTATTCCTGACAAATGGGCAGTACTTTATGTTAACCTCCAATAAGGTCCAATACCATGTCTGTCTTGTCTAATCCACAATGTAAGACAATATTAAATAGTACTAGTCCTCGATACTGCACCACTTTTAATGCTTAACCAAACTTAAACCAATTTAAAAGAATGAGGGTAATTGTTCTTATTATTATTATATGTAACTGTAATGATTTAATTCTGCTCCGTATAAATAAATATATACTTCCCCAAAATTAACCAGCTCAGAAGATGGAAATCAGATAGTAAAATATGGATAGATATGTGCCAAAACAATTAACAATTCACCTGTACACTTATAACTCACTTGAGCTTTAGAACTTTATAAATGTACCTAGTGGTTTGAGAAAATATAAAATCAGGTTTCTTAAAATCTTAGAACTCTCTCAGAATCTCTCAGAATGTCTCAAAATCTCTCAAAGTATCCAAAAGTCTATTTCATGAATCTTCTAAGTATTCCAAATGAATATAGATGCAACGTGAGTCCGAGTGTACAGCTACTATAGAAAATAAATAGAAGTCGGATAAGGATCAAAAGCAGTGCAATAACACTTTCAGTGTTCAAATTTTCACTGACATCCAAATATCAGACTTTTCTGGAGTCTAAAAAGTCCAAGAGATGTTTATTTCCAGTTCTCTAAATTTTTAAGCTGCCAAATTCCCAAAGTCCCAAAGTCCCAGATTTTAGATTAAAAATTAATCAAAAACAAGTACCCAAATTATATTCATGAATATCAGAGCTCTGTCCAGCTTTGCGTCTCGCAGCTTTGCAACCCACAAATAATGTCAGGCATATATGACACTCTGGGCTCTAATGGATATCCACTAGACAGGAAAAAAGAAGGAAACAAAAATAATAACAGGCTAATAAACAGGGCCAAAAGAAATCTCAAGTCTTTTTAAGGACTCTGCAGTTCAAAATAAAAGCACAATAAGGCTCACAATAGCTAACAATACTGTCACAATACTATTAAAATACCATCTATATGGGACTTAGAGCATTATTCAAAAGGGGTTATCCAAGAGATAAACATATCTATCAAAAAAATAAATTATATAATAAATATAACTAAAAATAAATTTTAAAATTTCAATCATTAAAAGTCCTTCTAGTACTCAACTCAATCAGTCGTCTCAGGCTTTTCAGCTAAAGAGATATCGATATTTTGAATATAAAGCAAACTAGTAGTAGCTTCTAAAAAAAAAAACCAAAAATACAGCTAATACACTGGTGTCCGGTACAAACAGATGTTAGTTTCTACAAGATATTACTTACTTCTTATGAAGTTCTAAGGTTGATATTTGTACAGCGCTAGATCTAAAAATCTAGGGGCTCAAGGCTTTCGTGGGGATCAGGAAGGCACAAAAAGGTCAAAGGCTCGAAACTCAAGGATTCCAAATCTAGGCTTTCAAATAAGTTCATTATCACAATTTTACTTCTGTGTCTTGGGCTTCCTAAGGCACAGAAAAAAAATCACCAGCATGGCAAAGCAGCAAATCCGCAAAACGGCAAGCAACCATATGACCTTGAAAACTGCCTAATAAATGCTCAGGCAAGTCAAAGTAATCAGGATACAAGCATGCTACCTGAATACACTTAATAAACTTAATAAATCATGTTGTGTGTAATGCACTGAAGACATAACAGTGGAACAGCTTTTAAAACAAAATGGGTTTAAAGAGCCAAAAGTGCCTTCACCTCCCACTAAGGTTGTTTTCTGCCTTCTGTCCTACACAGCAGCTAGATGTAGTTGGTCTAATTGGCCTGATTATCTAAACAGCTCATCAGCAGCTCAACAGTGAGGGGCGGCAAGGAACAGCTGGCCTATGTGAATAAGCACCTGATCCTCGTGCGCTCCCTCATTCCTATCTAGTTAATCCATTAACTTGGAATAGGCGGCTGTCTTTGTCTTCACTTCTGAAATAAGTTCAATTAATTATTTATTTAATTATTTTAGGACTCAAATATTTTTGTTTGTTTGATTTTTAGTTTAAAATTTCCCTATGGATTGTTATCCGTAAAGATAACTTTTACTCCCAAGCTAACGTATTCATTCACCACTATATCAACTGTATCAGCTGAGCACCAACACTTTAATCAAATCTTTAAAACCCTCAAAGCCTTAATGAGCACACGTACACATAATGTTCCAAAAATAATACACTCATGCCTCTGAATATACTAAGAGGCTGCTAGAGTAGTCAGAACAATAAAACAGTAAAATGCAACATAGCAATGTAGCAGTGTAGCAGGATTAAATATATGTCTATAGGCTCCACTCAAACGTTTTAACGCCAAACACAAAACAAATACTGGACTGCAAAAAAACAAGAAATGGGAATCTTGGAATCTTAGAATCAGCTCCACTTTTCACAGTGTCCAACCCTCCACAGGGCTGACCCAGTTGCCCACACTTTTAGGGTGGGCTATCGCTACCGTTTGAACTCCAGCCCTTAGGGTTGGGGGTAATGGAACTGTGAGAGTTTAAAGCTGTCTTTTTCAGCAACACAAGTTCATCTGGAAGGGCACTTGACTTAAAAGTAGCTACCGCATACTTCTCTTTGTTCAAGATATCCACAGGATTTGAGGCAACGGTAGCATGCCTGTTCTTGAACAAAGGCTAGCGTGTCAGCACTCCTGCTAGTGCAACTTCTCCAGAGATACACAGCATCCATTTGCACAGTCGGATCTCCACCAACCTTGACAAAGATGGTGCACCTCATTCAGAGTAGCCAGTTTCAGATGAAAGGAAGGGTGGGCTAAGGAATCTGTGGGTGAGACTGGGTCTGGACAGAGAGATGAAGGGCTAGTATAGAGTGAGGTATATTTATGCAGGTCAGTGTCAGTAAAAAATGTATTAAAGCCATCTGCTATAGAAGAAGAATTAGTGAGCACAGTGTCCTGGGCCTCAGTGGAACTGGGGGCTTCTGGGGTATGGCCGTTTATGAGAGAATTAACTTGCTTCCAGAATTCCTTAGGGTTACTAAGATGTTCGGTTTGAAGAGTCTTGAAATGCTGGTGTTTGGCTTTCTGAATGGAGTTCTTGCAGCTATTCCTTAGCTGCCTATATGTTTGTCAAGTCAGAGGGAAGGCTGTTGGCCTTATAAGTCTGCCAGGCCTTGTTGTGTGCAAACATGAGCTTCCTTAAGTTCTTAGATAGCCAAGGAGCTTTAGTACCCTTAACCTGGCAAGACATCATGTGAGCATGATGGTTGACAAGTTCAGTGTATTAGGCACAAATAAATCGAGAGCTAAGTTGACATCCAGCAGGACTTTTATAGGGCTCTAGTCAGTGTCACATATTGTAGTAGTGAAGGCATTGGAGATGAAGCTACTCATATCGCATACTTGGATGACTCTGGGTGGGAGGTTTGGGGAGTTGTGCCATATGCAAAAAGTTGGAGAATGGTCACTTATACTGTTGGCAAACACACCCACTGCCCTAATCTTAGTAAGACAGTTACTGATCATCCAGTCAAGTAGAGTATAATTACCTGACTTGGTATTGATTTTAGCTGGGTCCCGATCAAGTTGGACCAGGTTGGAATCAACAAGCGGATGCACATTTTGTGGGAACTTGGGTTCAACTAATCTATATTAAAGTCCCCGCATATAATTAGATCATGGCGTGGGAGGTTGGAAAGGGAGGAAATCAAGGGGGGAAGACTAGATGTGGCAACCTTGGGGGGTAAGTAAACACATCCTACCACCAGTTTCTTAATGGTGCCAAGAGTGAGGGAAATGAATAAAGATTCAACTGAGGTGAGTCCAAGGTCAGGCGTTGGGATTTCAGCCACCATCTAAGTTATGCTTGGCCTGCAAGAGGATACTGCCCCTCTTTTACTCAGCCTATCTTTTCTGAAGCACTTGTAGCCATATAATGCAGCCTCATGATGCTTAATGCAAGGCTTTAGCCACGTCTCAGAAATACCCAGAATGTCCAGGGTATGTTGATTAACCCAAGCTTCAAGCTCTGCCATTTTGGGTCTGATGCTCTGAGCATTCAGATTAGCTATTTTCATGCCTTTTGGGAGTTGATAGGATGTTTCAGAGGGGAGGGGAGAGATTGTGGGAGTAGGTGGGCCAGCATTGGGCTCGACATCACTCGAGAGGATTAAGAGAAGAAGAACTAGGAGGAAGCATTTGATTGTAGTCAGAAGACACCACTTTAAGAATTTGGTATTTCTAGCAGACGTTAGAAACCGTCTAAAGTACCAGTGTCCAAGATATGCAGTGCCACACTTAGGGAGACATGTTACTAGGAGATGTACATGGAGGGGTTTGTTGGTCACAGTTAAGAGGGGAAACAGGCTCACTGTGCTGCTGGGATTGTATTGGGATCAAGGAAATTAAGTAGTCAGCAGCAATAAGAAGCAATAAGAATGAGGGGATGCATAAAGCAGAAGGTTTGACGATTTTATAATGCATGAAATTATTAAGTGGTGAAAAGGATCAAAGGGGTAAAAGGGGGACAACAAGAAAAAACAGAGTGGCAGGAATGGGGTCAGAAGAGGATCAGAGTGACAAGAAAAGGGGACAACAGGGTACTAAGGTAGGTGGGAGGTAAGAATAGAGAAATATAACTATCCTTCTAAAAGGAGAAGAGATTAGCAGGTTAGTAAACTAACCTTCTAAATGGTGAGGTAATCAGGGAGGGTATTAACAGGCTCAAGGAACAACCTTAACCTTACTAAACCATGAGCTGAAAATGTGGGCCTACCCTACCAAGCTAGCAATGTACCTTGTCCTCTAGCCAATAAGAAGAGAGGAGGGGTGGAGGGGAGAAGGGTGAATGTATTTAATTATGGCCGGAGAGTGGGTGGGTGGGTGGAATGAAAAGCTATGGCTTGCGGCAAGGCCTGGGGAGGGGGTTGGTGGGTGGGATGAAAAACTATGGCTTGCAGGAAGTGCTCATCACAGCTTTAGTCCGAGACCAAAGCTTGCTGCACTCTGTAGCACAGGATTCAGTTCCACTTCCCCAATTGGCTGTTTGGAAAGCCAGGAACTAATTGGGTAGGGGCTGCAGTGCAGTCAGCCAGTAGCAGATAAAAAGGTGTGGCCTTTGAAGTGAAGGTGCTCTAGGACCTGAGGAGCTGGGAGAAAGGACCGTACCTTGCGGCAGTAGATGGATCTTGCTTCTGGGTAGAGTGGAGGGGCGGGCGGCAGCCAAGCAGAGTGCCAAGCTGCACCACCAGTGGCAGGGTCACACCCAGTCAGGGTCCGAGGGACCTGTGGAGGAAGAATGAGAGAAAACAGGAGTTTAGTAGGAGGCACAGGGTTAAGCAGTGGGTGTTTCAGGTACTGGGGAACAAAAGAAGGGATAGCAGAAGGAGATAGACAGAGGTGCCAAGGTCAGAAAATTAGGAAGGGGCAGAGACAGACAATTAAGGGATTAAGTGAGTACCTCAAAATAGAGGAGGAGGAGTAGAGGGGACAGAAAAGAACTGGTAAGAAGAAAAGAGATTTAGCTAAGGCAGCCTAGGAGAGACGTGGGGGTTGGGAATAGAAAAACTAGTAAGGAGAAAAAATATTGGCAAAGGCAGCATTGGAGAGCCATGGGGGGTTGGAAAGGGAGAGGGAGGCTAGATCCAAGAGGACGGTATGTAGAGACAGACAAGGAAAGAAAAAAAAGAGAAGAAAAATTCAAAGTCAGGCAAGAGTCAGTAGCAAAACACAGCACCTTAACCTACACTGCTAATTTAAGTAATTCAGTGGAGCTCAGCATCCCAAAAACATGCACATCTAAATCAAGATTAAATTATCAGGAGTGCAATTTCTCTAAGCCAGCTGTTAACAACATTATAAAACCTAGGCAGAACAAGCAGTTGATCGATAGCAGTGAATTAGGAAAGCAGTAATTTGGTAGGCAGCAAATGGTAGCGAAGAAAAAAGCGCAGTATCTAGGGGCCAAAAACCACTGCTTGCGGCAATTGCTCGGCACAGCTTTAGTCTGAAACCAAAGCTTGCCACACTCAGTAGCACAGGATTCAGTTCCACTTCCCTGACTGGCTGTTTGGAAAGCCAGGAACCAATCAGGTAGGGCCACAGTGCAGTCAACCAGTAGCAGAATAAAGGCGTGCCCTTTGAAGTGAAGGCACCCTAGGACCTGAGGTGCTGGGAGAATGGACCGTACCTTGTGTCAGTAGATGGGCCTTGCTTCAGGGTAGAGTGAAGGGGCAGGTGGCAGCCAAGCAGAGCGCCAAGCCACACCACCAGTTGCAGGATCATGCCCGGTCAGGGTCCGAGGGATCTTATTGCATTAGATGGACGTTGCTTCAGGGTAGCGTGGGGTGTAAATGGAAGCCAGGCAGAGTGCCAAGCTGCACTGCCAGTCACAGGGTCACGCCCTGTCAGGGGCTGAGGGACCTTCTGGCAGCAGATGGACTTTGCTTTGATGTAGAGTGGAGGGGCAGGTGGCTGCCAAGCAGAGCACCAGGCCACACTGCCAGTTGCAGGGTTGCACCCGGTCAGGGACCAAGGGACCTTGCGGCAGTAGATGAACCTTGCTTCAGAGAAGAGTGGAGGAGCAGGCGGCAGCCAAGCAGAGCGCCAAGCTGCACTGCCAGTCACAGGGTCATGCCCGGTCATGAGCCAATGGACCTTGCGGCAGTAGATGAACCTTGCTTCAGGGTAGAGTGGAGGGGTGGGTGGCAGCCAAGCAGAGCACTAAGCCACACCCCAAGTCTCAGAGTCACATCCCATAAGGGGCTGAGGGATCTTGTGGTAGTAGATGAACCTTGCTTTGGGGTAGAGTGGAGGGGCAGGTGGCAGTCAAGCAGACTGCCAAGCCGCACCACCAGTCTCACACAGGGGCTGAGGAATCTTGCAGCAGTACATGGACCTTGCTTTGGGGCAGAGTGGAAGGGCAGGTGGCAGTCAAGCAGAGCACCAAGCCATATTGCCAGTCTCAGGGTCATGCCCGGTCAGTGGCCAGGGGACCTTGTGGCAGTAGATGGACCTTGCTTTGGGGTAGAGTGGAGGGGCAGGCAGCAACCAAGCAGATCACCAAGCAACATCGCCAGTCTCAGGGTCACACCTGGTCAGGGACCGAGGGACCTTGTGGCAGTAGATGGACCTTGCTCTGGAGTAAAGTGGAGGGGCGGGCAGCAGCCAAGCAGAGCACCAAGTTGCACAGTCAGTCACAGGCTCTTGCCTGGTCAGGGGGCATGGGACCTTGTGGCAGTAGATGGACCTTGCTTGAGGGTAGAGTGATGGGTGGGCAACAGCCAAGCAGAGCACCAAGCTGCACCATTAGTTGCAGGATTGCACCCAGTCAGGGGCCGAGGGACCTTGTGGCAGTAGATGGACCTTTCTTTTCAGGTAGAGTGAAGGGGCGGATGGCAGCCAAGCAGAGCACCAAGCCACACCACCAGTCACAGTGTAGCACCCAGTCAGGAGCTGAGGGACCTTGTGGCAGTAGATGGACCTTGCTTCATCGTAGAGTGGAGGGCCGGGATACGCCTGACTGACTCTGAGAAACAAAAGCAAAAGCAGCAAGAGGTAGAAGAAAAACAGCACAAGGCAGATGCTGAGAAAAAACAAAATCAGAGAGAGGTAGAAGAAAGAGAACAATACAGACACCAGCTGGAGATGAGAGAACATGAACTCTGGATGGCAGCACTTCAGAAGAGGCAAACACCAGACCACAGGAGTAATGGCACAGATGAGGATAGCCAAGGCACAAAAACTGAGTCCAAATTGTTTCCAGAATTAGCAGAGGATATGGATATGGATAATGATGATTTCCTTAATTTGTTTGAGAAATTGTGTTTGCTGCATGAATTGGCACAGGAACACTGGCTAAATTGTCTGAATCCATTGCTTAATGGGGAGGCATGGCAAAAGAACCCTAACGATAGTGGGGACTATGTGAAATTGAAAGCTGCTATTTAAAACTTTTATGTTAACCCCTGGCGTCTCACAGACTCAGATTCGGACAGTTAAGAAAGCAGTTAGGAGAATTATAATGAACTGAGTGTACAACTGAGTGCTTTGCTGGGGAGATGGTTAAATGGGAGGAGAACTGTAACTTCTGAAGAAATTTTTTAAGTTGTACTTATTGAGCAGTTTTTAAAATGTGTGCATGCTGATCTTAAAATATTAACAGATAAGAATCCTCGTACTGTGGCAGAAGGTGCTGAATGGGATGATCAGTATGCAGACTGCCACCCTGATACATACAAGAAGGTAAATGGGGGGGAGGGGTTCTGTTAGCAAATGGATGGGTGGGGAACAAGGGGGGGGCCTAGAACCCAACAGCCTTTTAATCTTAGAAGGAATGGCCCAAAGGAGCCTGAAACTAATAGAGCAAATGGTAAGAAGTGCTATGTGTGCTAAAACTTAGGGCATAACTCAGACTAAAGCACATCACAGGGGCCACCACCCACTGTGGGATTTCAATGTGGTCAGCCTGACTCTTGCTGAGGAGGGTGTGATCCATGCCTTCACAGAAGAGTGCATGTAGTGAACTGTGTCTCAAGTGCTATCCCCAGGAATACTCAGAAGCACCTGAAGCTAGGCTGGGTAAGTGACACCTTGACACAAACACTGAGTGACACCAGGGCCAGTGTCTGTCATCTAGCAAGAGTTGGTGTGGCCAGATCAGATCCTGCCTGGAAGGGTGCCTCAATTAAATTTATCCCTTAACCCTGGGTCACAACTCCAAAGGCCAGGTACTCCTGAAGTGGGAGGAGGTGAAGGTGAGAGTGAAGTTGTGGATACTTCTGGGTTACCCACAAATGTTTTGCAAGGAGATGACTGGGACAAGGAAGGAAAGCAAGACAGAGTCTGTTATCAATCATAGTCAAGCTCAACGATTGGGAAAGATAGAGGGAAATGGTGAGACTGTGAGGGAGACAAAATCTGACCCTGCTCTTACCCTCAACCCTATACAAAGACACTGAGGCTGCTAAGCCCAATGGGTCAAAGCAGCTAGAGAAAACACCTCTGACTGCTAAGCCAAATGGAGAGGCTGTACCGGAGAGCTCTGCAGGTTTTAGCAGTTCACTGACACAGAAGTCAGTAGAGTGAGACCTCACTGACAAGCAGAAGCTGCAGTGAAGATAATGCTGGGAGGGATTAAAGGAGAGGACTTGCACAAGGCTCAGTTGATGGATCCATCTCTAGCTGCCTTAATTGTTTACAGCACAGCAGGTGGAGATCAGGAGGAGCTGGCTCCAGACCTGCTAGAAGAGAGTAAAGGAAAATCTTCCTGGAGTGCTATGACAGTATCTGAGGGATTCATACCTAGACAAGCAGATGAGATGAGAGGAGTACTTGAAGACTTTGCACCACTTTTTTCTGCCGCCCCAGGGTGCACTGATCTCACTATGTGTAAATGAAAACTACTGCAGAGAAGCCCATAAAGCAAAGGCAGTATCAGGTGCCTCAAGCAGTAAAAAGAACAACGAGGGAGGAGTTAGAGGAAATACTGGGTCTAGGAGTGATCCAGCCATCCAGCAGCCCCAGGGCAGCCCTAGTGGTGCTAATTCTAAAGACAGATGGAACCACTGGGTTCTGTGTTAATAACAGATGATTAAACAAGGTCACGATTAAGCAATAAAGCATGACAGGGTGTGCTTTATTCTGTGATACTGGCCTGCCTCAGGTGGGCTGAAGTACGATGCCAAAGGTGGAGTGCTTCTACCACCTGAGAAGCAATATCACAGCACAAAGCACACTCTGGAGTGCCTTACTGCGATTATGAAATGGGTTCCATTTCCTATTTTTAAATTGGATATTTAAAAAAGCAGAACTTTAATTTATTTTGAAAGATAAAAAAAATAAAGAATATTCGTTGAAAAAATAAATAGTCCCTTTTTAGCATTGTAGTGTATCCTATGGTCAGCAATGTATATATTGGCTGCTGGAGGACCTTGCCATTAAACGTGTGTCCCTTCAATCCCCCAACCCCTTTTCTTGGTATCCGATCCCACCCTTTTCCCTCCCGGCACCCACACAATATGTTAAATTTTATTTTTCGTCCCACAGTGAATGACTGGCACAACCTGCCCACCTCCACTGCTGACCGCCATGATCTTTAATGAAAAAGCACTTATTTGAGCTATTTCCCCATCCCCCACCCGCCGTGACCTATAACAAAAAAGTGCTTGTTTGAGCAATTCCCCCATCCCCCCACGCTGCCAGTATTCTTACTCCCCCATATGCAAGAATTAGCAGTGCTCACCTCAAAAAGGCGAGTAGCACAACTAGTCCTCCTTCACTGACAACCACCTTGTAGTCAATGAATGCACTCACTCTGTCTCTATGGAAACCCAGTTGATCGGGGTTTCTATAGAAACAGAGTGAGCAGATTTATTCACTACAAGGGGCCCAGTCATGGAGGAGGGTGGGTTGTGCCAGTGGCTTTTTTGAGGTGAGCACTGCAATTCTTGGGTACTGGGGAGAGGTGTGGAATAAGAATACTGGTAGGGTAAGGGGATGGGGGAACAAGCAGAAACAAGCACTTTTTTGTTAAAGAGCACAGCACCCAGACATGGGGGTGGGCGGGTTGTGCCGGTTGTTCACTGTTGCATGGAAAATAAAATTTAGCATAGTGTGGGGATGCTGGGGGAGGAGTGGGTAGGATTAGGTAGAGACAATGGGTAGCTGAATTGGAGGGGTACATGTTTAATGATGTAGGGTTGAGGGGAGGGTGGATTGTGTTTTTTCTTTCAGCCTGTGTGGCTGATGATGTGTGTAGTGGCACTTTGATTCTGAGTAGGAATGCAGAGTCTGGTGAGGTGCTGGATCTTCTTCCAGTGCTGTTATGCTGAGATATCAGCACTGGGTTCCAAGCTCCTCAGCCAGTCAGCTTTCTGCATGGCACCGACCCATTTCATAATACCTGATGCATACCCCATGCCCAGGACAGATGAGGAGCTGGACAGATTAGGAAAGGTTACGTACCTGACCACAATAGATTTAATGAAGGGATACTGACAAGTACAGCCATGCATGGACACTCGTGAGAAGTCAACATTTGTCACCCTATTCAGTTTGTTTGAATTCACGTTAATGCCTTTCAGCATGAGGAATTTGCCTACCACTTTCCAGAGGCAAGTTGACTGGGTCCTGAAGGGGACTGGGCACTTTGCTATAGCCTATATGGATAACATAGGCATATTTAGCTGGACATGGGATGAGCATCTCTCCCACATGAGGGAAGTCCTGACCAGAATATAGGGTGCAGGACCAGATGGGGGGAGGGGGGCCAAACGAGAACTTCACTGTGCAATGATCCACCCAAATGACCGGATTAATCCTGAGGTTATTAATCATGAGTCCCAGTGAGGATACCAAGTCCAAGGTGTGGCCATGAGTTTGTGTCACAGAGATAATAACTTGTGACAGGCCCGGTGATTCCATAGTCTGAAGGGAGGTCACACATTTAAACAGTATGCATGCAGGATTACAAAATGAAAGCTTGCACACTTGTGCAAGTAATCACTTTTCTCTTCCCTGTCAGTTACAAGGTCCTCTTACATAGATATATAGACATTGTTGGCAGATAAAAGCCTATGGCCCACTCAGTCTGCCCATTTGAGCTTGTAAATTCACTTCGTTTTCCTAGAAGTCTGTTGCCCCTTACCCCTGACCTCCAGAATTCCCTTATGTCTATACCATGCATTCTTAAATCCTGTAATTGTTTTAGCCTGCCCAAACCACTTCCTCTGACAGGGTGTTCCACTTGTCCACCACCCATTCTGTGAAGAAGTTCTTCTTCACGTTTCCTCTGAATCGTCCTCCCTCCAACTTCTTCCAATGCCCTCTAGTCCTAGAACATCTTTTTCGCTTAAAAATAGTGTATTCCTGCACCCTGTTCCTCCCTGTAAGATACTTGTATGTCTCTATCATATCCCTTCTCTCACTCTTCTCCTCCAGGGAGTACATATTCAATTCCTTCAACCTGTCCTCATAGGACTTGTGATGCAATCCATGTACCATCTTTGTTGCCCTCCTCTGAACCTTCTCTACCCTGTCTATGTTCTTACGTAAGTAAGGTCTCCAGAACTGTACACTGTACTCCAGGTGGGGCCTCACTAGTGTCTTGTATAATGGAATTATGACCTCCCTTTACCTGCTGGTGATGCCCCTGCCTATGCATCCCAGCATCCTATTTCCTTTACCTGCTGCCTTGCCACACTTTTTCCCTACCTTGATGTCATCAGAGATGATAATCTCAAGATCCCTTTCCGGCTTGGTGCATGCTATATCCTCACCCCCCCAACTGATATATTGTGCTAGGGTTTTTGTGCCCCATATGCATTAGCTTGCACTTCTTTGCATTGAATTTCAACTGCCAAACCCCTTACCATTCTTTAAGTTTCTGCAGGTCCCTTCTCATCCTGTCTACACCCTCTGGTATGTCTACTCTGTTACAGAGCTTTGTGTTATCAGCGAACAGGGAAATTCTGCCTTGTAGGTCTTGTGCAATGTCACTGATGAAGATGTTGAATAGGACCGGTCCCAGCACTGATCCCTGTGATACCCCACTGGTCACTCTTCCCTCTGTGGAGTGACAGCCATTTACCACTACCCTCTGTGTCCTGCTGCCCAGCCAGATACCTACCCACCACACTGCTGTCCTGCCCACACCCATATTCCCCAGTTTGTGTAATAGTCTTCTATGTGGCACAGTGTCAAAGGCCTTGCTGAAGTCCAGATAGGCCATGTCCACTGTCCTCCCCTGATCCACTGCTCTAGTCACCCAGTTGAAAAATTCAATGAAGTTGGTCTGGCATGACCTCCCCCTGGTGAAATCATGCTGCCTTGGGTCCTGTAGTCCATTGACAACCAGATGTTCCACCAATCTCTCCTTCAGTAGTGCTTCCATGATCTTCCCTACTACCGAGATGAGGCTGACTGGTGTGTAGTTCCCCGCTTCCTCTTTGTTCCCACTTTTGTATAAGGGGACTACATCTGCTGTCCTCCAGTCTTTGGGTACCTCCCCTGTTTCCAGTGATTGGCTAAACAGGATTGCCAGAGGTTCAGTCACCACCTCTCTTAGTTCTTTAAGGACCTTGGGGTGCACCCCATCTGGCCCCATTGCTTTATTAACTCTTATTACTTCCAGTTCCTTCAGGACCCTCTCTCATGTAAAGGGACTTGTCTCCATTTCTCCACCATTCCTACCCCTTGTACTCCCTTCAGACCCATTATTCTCCTCTTCCTCAGTAAAGACTGAGCAGAAATACCTGTTCAATATGTCAGCTTACTGTTGTCATGCTCCATGTGGCCCTCATCCTCCCCCTTCAGCCTTACTATCCCTCCCTTTGCCTTTCTTTTTTCACTTATGTACCTGTAAAAGGTTTTGTCCCCTCTACCCACTGATTTTGCAATGTGCTCTTCTGTCTGAGCTTTGGCTTCCCTTACTGACCTCCCAGCCTCCCTTTGCTTCTCCTAGTACTTTTCCCTATCCCCTTCTGCCTGTGTCTTTTTGTATTGCCTGAATGCAATCTTTCTGGCTTTCACTTTCTCCGCTGCCTCCTTGGAAAAGCATAATGGCCTCCTCTTCCTTTTCCCCTTGCTAACCTGCTTAATGCATAATTCTGTTGCTCTTGTAATCCCCTTTATAAATGCTGCCCACTGTTCCTCAATCCCTGACTGGTGGACTGGTGGAGATGGTGGTACTGTTGCTGGTTCTGTCTCTTCCCCCGTCCCTGCCGGTCTGCTTTGCTAAATGACAGTGTTGTGGAAAAGGATCACCGGGCTATAAACATACTGTCATTCCTGCAAGAGATGCTGAACTCATGGATTGATGGCAACAATTTGCAGGTAGGGTTTGTGGTTACAGACAATGCCACAAATATGATAAAAGCACTTAGAGATGATGATTTTGAGGGGATATGCTGCTTTGCTCATACACTAAATCTGGTGGTGACAAAGGCTTTGGCAAACACAGCAGAGGCAGATCACACAGTCAAAGTAGCTAGAAGCATATGCAGCCACTTCCATCACTCTGTGAAAGCTACAAACCATCTGCATCAGCTACAAGAGCATCTTCAAATGCCGCAGCATCATTTCATCCAGGATGTACAGACCCGGTGAAATTCCGTGCAGCAAAGGCTTCTGGGGCAGAAGTGGGCACTTCATGAGTTGAGAATGGAAACTGATATAAGTGGGAGTCCTCGGACATCAGGACTGGGCTGTGATTGAGGGCTTGGTAAAGGTTTTAGCCAGAAGCACCACAGAAGATCGATGGCAACTGCACTGATAACCCCCACGCCAACACAGCTGAACCGATGCACAGTACCCCCGACGTGTACCAGTCCAACGGATGGAACCATGATGCCCGGCACTGCACAGCCCAATGGACACCACCATGACCATCCACACAGTGATGCTCCTCACCCCAAACACCCCTGACAGTGAACTGCCAGGAGTGCATCCCGCCACCCGCTGCAGCGCTGCGACGGCTACAGACATTGCCAGAGTGGCATTACATGGCACAGCATGCGACCGTTGGGAGTGGCATGGTACTCTTTGCATGGCAGGGATAGGCAACATGGCAAATGGCCACTACGGCACAGACAGATCATGGCCCAGTCACTGACCCCACACCCTGTACCTGTCAACACCTTGAGGGGTGTCACTGTGGTCTGTCAGGCGCTGCTGCTGCTGCTGCGGTCAAGCTGTTTGAATCATTGTTGGGGGGATTGGTGCGGGAGAGTTGCTCTCGCTACATGCTTCCATTTTAGCCCCATTTGAAAGGTGCAGTCGTGACCTTAGCTCTGATTCTGCACTGCTAAGTCAGGTAATTCCTGCCGTACAGATTCTGAAAAAAGCCATGAGGAGAGTCAGTGAAAAGGCTTAGAAAGATCCAAACCAGACACCAGGAAACAGTGATATCCCTTGTGGAACACCTCGCCACAGAACTAGAAGTTAGATTTTCTGATCTCTTTTACAATAAAAAGCACATATTTGCCACTATGTTGGATCCACGTTTTAAGTGTGAGGTACTACACCTTATAATGCCCACTCACAAGGTTACCGACTTTCAGAAGCAGATGTGCTCAGAACTTAGTTTCAGCATGCTTGGGTGGATGAGACCAGCAGGTAACCCTATTGATGAGCCAGTCTCAGAATCACAAACTGAAAGCTGTATGGAAAACCTTGAGAAGGAGGGTGACTGTTGGGCTGAACTCAGCTCATCACTACAGGCTGAGCAGCGGAAGAGAACAGAACGGCAACCACAGTCGGCGCCCAATCTGCTGAACAGTTATTTCAATGAGCCTCTGGAGTCATTCTCCATAAATCCAGTGGAGTACTGGATCAAAAGGATGAAAGCATCTGCACTTGGCACACAGTTGGCCATTAAATATATCTGTTGCCCCCCTACCAGCGTACTGTCTGAATGAATATTCAGCACTGCTGGGGATGTGGTGGAACCTCAACAATCCTCACTTGACCCAGCATATGTGGAACAACTTGTGTTTATAAAAATAAATCTACCTCACCTTGGGTACACTTAGGGCCACTAACAATTGCTCTAAATAATCGTCTTTTTTTTTTTTTATTTAAACTCTTTATTAATATTTCAGCACCAGGTAGACAATATCAAGTAAGCACATACATCTGAGGACATCAGGTGCATATTTTACATTAAAAAGAAAGAAAGGAAGAGAAAAAACCCACCTACCCCCCATCCCACCCCACAGACTACGCACTATTACTACCATTATAACTGCAATTATATACTGCGGTCCCATTTACGTTATGATTTCCATATCATCAGGATAGCCTCTAAGCTTCCCCACAGTGAGGTAAAAGTTTTGCCTCTATTTCGTACGAGTGCTATATGTCTTTCCAACTGCAGAGCCAAAACACATTCCCTGAACCATTCCAATATTAGAGGTGGATTCTCATCCATCCAATGCCTCATTATTGTTAACTTGGCAGTTGCTGCCACCAGAGTCATATGCGCCCTCCTACTTTTTGGAGTATCCATAGGGAAATAATTTATCAGGCAAACTTCAGGTGTAAACAACTCCCTCAAACCAAGGATAGGTCTAAACAGTTGTTGATAGACTGCCAAATGTCTTAATATGTGGACACAATCATAACATGTGATAAAGGGACCCTATATCAGCCTTGCATCTGTTACATGTTGGTGCTTGCAAGGATCCAAATCTACAGAGTTTGGCTGGTGTCAAATACATATTATGCATATTATTGTAGTGCACTAATCTGAGCCTATCTTGCTTAATAAACTTATACAATGATATCCAAAGCTCTTTTCCACACATTAATATCCTCAGGGAGGCCCAATTTCTTACCCAATAAAAAAGCAAACGCCTGGTAGTCTATGGTCCCAATCCTGCAGAGTTTTGTACAGATTTGAAACTTTATGCGGCTGGGAAGCAACCTGAGAAGTGCAATAGGATCTTTTTCCCTATATCTATTAATGGAGAGAGCCTGGAGAATGTGGATAGGGTCTTGCTGACCTGGAAATATTTAAAGGATTCCTTACTCACAGCACCAGCAGAGCCACATAATTGAGCCGGAGTGACCATCTTTCCATCCCTCCATATCTCTGAGACTTTACATTGTCTCAACCGAGGCCAGAAGGCATCAGGTATTGGTACACCACCAATTTTGAAGTGCGGGTTATCAACAATTGGTTGGTCAGAGGACTGGCTCCACTTAACTGCCAAGTATGCTTGGGCCTGATGAGAGGCTTTCATTGACCAGCCCATAGGGTTGTTTCTAAGGGACTTGGGGATATGTGATGGAGAGGCATATAGCAAGGCACACAATGAGCATCTTCCCCGAGATGCCAAGTGTTCTTTAATAGGTAGCCACAAAGGAGAGTATGTTGTATGGTCCACCTCTTTCTGCCAATAAAATAGCTTACTTAAATGTTGTGCAATGTAATATAAGAAGAAAGAGGGGGCTGCCAGGCCTCCCCACGCTTTTGACGCTGTTCATTTGAGGTAAGACCTATGAACCTTCTTTTTGTTCCACAGAAAGGAACTTAGCATACCTCGCAGCTTAGAAAACCATATTTTGGGGAGGTACACACCCAGCATTCCCAAGTGGTATAATATTCTAGGCAAAAGATTCATTTTAATTATATTTAGTCTACCCCATAGTGAAATAGGAAGTAATCGCCATCTCTCAAGGTCTTTGGATATTATTTTAATGAGGTTGTCTATATTGTTTCTCCAAATGGTGCTGTAATCCCTAAAAATATTTATTCCTAGGTAAACTATAGACTTTGTTTCTATGTAAGGCCCAGGGGCCAATTCTCTTTATTAACTTTGTGATTCAGGGGATCACCATTGTTTTCTCCGATTAAGTTTATAGTAGGATATTTTAGAATACTCCTCAATTTCTTCTAAAACAGCGAGATTGAGGTTTTGGGTTCTCTAAATGTAATAAAACATCATCCGCATAAACCGAAAATGCATATCTAATGTCTCCCACCCGAATTCCCGTAATTTTGACATTAGCCGCTAATCTAAGAAGCAAGGGTTCTAGGTATATGTTGAATAGTAGCGGGGATAGAGGACACCCCTGCCTAGTGTCCCGAGCCAATTTAAATGGAGCAGACAGTAATCCATTGCATTTTACTCTGGCCGAGGAACAGGAATACAATACTTTGACCCACTTGACAAAGTCTCTCGGAAAACCAAAATATGTTAAAGTGGCAAAGAGAAAATCCCAGGAGACTCTGTCAAATGCCTTTTCAGCATCGAGTGAAATCAGCACCATAGGAACATCAGAATATCTAGCTGCCACAATGAGATGCAGCAATTTTCTCATATGATCTTGGGATGACCTTCCAGCCATGAATCCGACCTGCTCGTGCCCTATTAGTTTATCTATAGTTTTGGTAAGTCTGTTTGCCAATACTTTGGCCAAAATTTTTATATTGGTATTTAACAATGAAATGGGTCGGTAACTACTGAGATTTTGAGGATCCTTCCCAGGTTTTAAGATTAGGGATATCACAGCCTCCAAAAAACTGGACTCTGACATCCCCTTATTAAACCAGTAGCTAAAGAGATCCTTTAGTACAGGTGCTATGATATTTTGATAGGCTTTGTAAAAGTTACTGGGTAACCCATCTGGACCGGGGGACTTGTCTAAGGGTAACTGCTGGATGGCCTCCTGTATTTCCCCTAAAGTAATTGGGGCACTCAAAAGGGTAGTATCATCGGTAGAGACTTTCGGCAGGGCCATAGATCTAAGATAAGCATTTAAATCTGATTCCGTAGAAGAAGAAGACGGGGTCACTGAATACAGGTCTTGATAAAAGGAACCAAACATTTCCACCATATTTTGGGAGTCGGTAAAGACTTTGCAATCTTCCTTGGAATAGATTCCAGTAATAAATTGTGAAGTCTCTACTTGACGGATACGAATCGCTAGATGCCTGCTTGCTTTCTCTCCAACATCTAAGTATTGTAGCTTGGTTCTGTGTAAAGATAACTCAACTCTCTGAGCTTGTAAACCTGCATATTGGGCCTGCAGCTGATATAATCTGGTCCACATCTCTTCTGAAGAGGTACGGGAGAGAATATTTTCTATATTTTTAATATTAGTTAGAAGCTCATCTAACTGAACCCTTTGACGCTTGGCCCTATTAGACATCATTTTAATAAATTCACTTCTCACAGAGCATTTTAGAGCTGCCCAAACTAAATCGTATTTCACTGCCTCTAGGTTACAGGTGAGGAATAAGATAATATGCTCCATGATATGTTCAGAAGAAGCTGGATCTTTTAATAGTTGGCTATTCAAACGCCATTGTGGAGAACGCCTAACCCCTCCTTCTAAACAAAACTCCATATTGACCGGTGCGTGGTCAGATAAAACCCTGGCTGTGATTCCTACATGTGTAACCCCTGAAATTGCATGTGAGCTTATGAGCAAATAATCAATTCTAGAGTATGTTTTGTGTACCGCAGAAAAAAAAGTGTATTGTCTTTCGGTGGGGTTAAGCACTCTCCATATGTCCACTAATGCAGCAGTACCTATAAGTTCTTTCAGTGCTCTTTGAGCTGGAGATAAACCCCGTCGTATTCGATCGGATCTATCAATATCCGTCTGGAGAACTAAATTCCAATCCCCGCCCAATATCGTAAGTTTAGGTGGGTTCGTGATTATAGTATTTAATAGGTTTACAAAAAATGAGGGAGAGTCACTATTTGGACCATATATCAATCCAAGGATAACCAGACAGGATTCCAAAGATCCATGTATAATTATATACCTTCCCTCGGGGTCCCATATTTCCTTAGTCAGCTTAAACGGTACCTTCCTGGCCAATAAAATCACTACCCCTCCTTTATTTGTGGACGCTCCCGCCCCAAATACCTGACCAACCCATAATTTTCTGAAAAAGAGCACGTCCTCCCTTCTAAGATGTGTTTCCTGCAAAAAAGCTATTTGTGCTCGCAGTAGCTGTAGGTGCTTTAATATAAAATAATCGTCTTTTACTGGATATAACATTTGTGATTGGTAGCATTGACCCATACACAAGCTATTCTGTGTTAACCATCATTGTTCTGTTAGCAAATAAGCACAATATGGTAACATTCATATTCACAGTCATAATAACACAAATCTGTGACCAGCACCCTTTTTCTTTATTACTTCCACTGTCATGGTGTATTCTTTTGAAAGAGCATCTCCTGCAGTTCCCAGTGCCTAAAACTGCCACCAACCTATTGACTGCTGTTCCTAATATAAAATTCTCAACTGGTGTTGCTACATCTCTCATCCCTTGTGTTGCTCATGCCCATAATCCATCGATCCCTTTAACAGCTTTCCAGATGCCAGTTACCAGTGTTGCATCACCAGTCTCAAGTATTTCATGTGCATAAAATATGGCAGTTAATAGTGTGTCATCTCCAGTCTCAGTGTTTCCCATGCCTGAAATATGGCAGTTATAAGTGTGGCATCACCAGTCTCAGTGTTTCCCATGCCTGAAATATTCCAGTTACCAGTATGGCATCCCCAGTCTCCAGTATTTCACATGACTGAAATATTCTGGTTACCAGTGTGGCATCACCAGTCTCAAGTATTTCCCATGCCTGAAATATTGCAGTTGCCTGACTATAACCAGCTGGTACCCTTGTTTTGTTGCAATAAGTTGTTGTTGCTGCTGCTGCTGCTGATGACAATAATGATTGTGAAGAAATCTGAAATATATTACTGATAACTGATGACCACCAAAGCCAGAGTCTGATGCTTCTCAACTTCGATGAACACATTGTGTACTACCAGCAACAGTAAGTGAAATATGCAATCTTTTAATGCTTTTATTTCTGTTTGGGTTTTTTTTTGGGGGGTAAATTGTGATTAAAGTGTATCTCTAATCATGTTTTTCTCTGCTTTTTTTTTTTTGGTATACAGGTATTTTACCACCAGGGTGATGAACTCTTGGTAACACATGGGGTATGAACAGCAAAGGTAAGTAAAGTATTTAATCTGTTAATTGTTTTCTTTCTGTTTTGGGGTGTGGGCTTATTAAAATAGAACAGAAAGACTGCCTGTGTGTGTAGGCCATTTTGGAAAAGCACTGTATTTCAGTATGTCTCCCTCACAGGTAGCATCCAATCAAAAGACCTTTATGGGGTAGCACATCATAGGCCGAATAGACGTTATGCTTGAGTGCTGTCCTCACAGCTGTACCTCTCACCTCCGAAGGTAAGATGTGAATGTGTATGTTGGCCTGTTGAAGTTACAGTGTTATTATAGAGGCTTAATTATGTCTTATTGCTTGCTTTTCTTCATGGCCGCAATTATTTAAGGCTCTTGCATATGGCATTCTGGTACTGGCTGCTGTGACCTTTCTGACCTCACATAGATCATTACTGAACTCCAAATATTGACAGAGTTATGGTGTCTTATACTTCCAGTGTTATCCTATGGGAAATTGCATGCCCATGATGAACTCCTTTTCTCTGCATCCTCCTCCTGAGGCATCAGCATCAGAAGACATCTTCTGGCACCATTGTACAAGGCAAGGTGCCGTGACCTCTACATTCTCCTCCTGAAGTACCTGCAGCACAAGACAGCCTCAAGCACCCATGTACAAGCCAAAGTGCTATGACCTCTTCATCCTACTCCTGAAGCACCAGCAGCAGAAGACAGCCTCTGGCACCACTGTACAAGGCAAAGTGCCGTGACTTTTGAATCCTCCTCCTTAAGCACCAGCAGCACAAGATAGCCTCTGGCACAAATGGGAAAGCCAAATTGCCATTGACCACTGCATCCTCCTCCTGAAGCACCAGCAGCACAAGACAGCCTGTGGTACCAGTGTGTACAAGCTGAAGATCCATGACCTCTGCATCCTCTTCCTGAAGCACCAGTGGCAGAAGACAGCCTCTGGCACCAGTGTACAAGCCAAAGTGCCATAACCTCTTCATCCTTCTCCTGAAGCACCAGTGGCAGAAGTCAGCCTCTGGCACCAGTGTACAAGCCAAAGTGGCTAGACCTCTTCATCCTCCTCCCAAAGCACCAGCAGCAAAAGACAGCCTCTGGCACCAATGTACAAGCCAAAGTGCCGTTACCTCTTTATCCTCCTTGTAAAGCACCAGTGGCAGAAGACAGCCTCTGGCACCAGTGTACAAGCCAAAGTGCCATTATCTCTCATCATCCCCCTCCTGAAGCCATTTTAAGGAGTTTTATAGCAATTCTCCATTAAGGCAAATTATATACCTGAATACCAAATACCGAATAATAAATAACGAATACCTGGGACACAAATACCGAATATTCAGGAATCGGTATTCGCACAGCCCTATTATAGATATGTCTCTAACCTCTCATTTTTGAGGAAGGTTATCGAGAGAGTAGTGGCTGTTCTGCTCAAGGCACATCTCACTGCCTTTGACATTTATAAGCCACTCCAGTCTGGGTTCTGGTCCAAGCACAAGACGGAGATGTCACTAGTCAGGGTGCAGAATGATCTTCTCAAGATGAGAGACAGAGATGAATGGTAAATTCTGGTTCTGCTTGATCTCTCCTTAGCATTTGTCACCATGGAACATGGGGTGTGGCTGGATCACCTGAGAGAGATCTGTGGATTTGCCGATACTGTCATGAATTGGTTTGAGTCCTTTCTCACAGGTAGAACATAAAGGGTGGTGATGGAAAATTATTCCTCCAGCCCAAGGCCCCTGTCCTGTAGAGTTGCCCATGGTTTGATTCTCTCACCCATGTTATTTGCAGCACATGCTACCTCTGGGGAATATCAATAGATGTTACAGGGTGGATTTACATTACTGTGCAGATGATACCCAACTATACCTTTCCAACTCCACCCTTCCCAATTTTGGAAGTCCATTAAATCACTTCTCACCCGCCCTCCCAACCTCCCACCCCCACTCTTAACCTCGAAGGTAAAATCATCTCAGCTCCCAGTCTGGTAGCCACCGAGTTTAATACCTCTTCACCTCTACTACTTCCTCCCTCCTCTCCTCCCTACCCCACCCCATACCCCACCCCTACCCTTAGTGCCCCATTGTACCCCCGTGACCCCAAATGCTCCCCCCGGCCGCCTTTTCACTCCGCCCAGTCACTCCCGGCCAGGTGCAAAAAATCCTTCTCTCACTAAACCCTTCCAAACATAAATGACCTTCAGGCCTGGATTCCAAAATGCTCCTACTCTCTGCACCGGCCATAGCCCACCCTCTAACCATGCTCTTTAATCTGTCCTTTAAAATAGGGGCAGTCCCCTCAGTTTGGAAACAAGGCACAGTCATCCCACTACCCAAGGAAGGGGACCTCTCCTCCCCCTCAAACTACCGGCCGATATCTCTGCTCCCCATCCTAGCCAAAATCCAAGAGCGCCTTATACTATCCCAACTACACCACTATCTGGATTCCATCTCCTTTTCACCCCCTACCAGGCTGGGTTCAGAAAAATCACTCCACCATCACATCCCTCCTTCGCCTCACTAACTCCATCCTTACAGGCATGGACAAAGGGAAATAACAGCAGCCATTTTTATAGATCTGGCAAAAGTGTCTCGATCCTCTCTTGCTATCTAAACTTGCCAATCCGGACTGTCTAATGTAGCAAAAACTGGTTCCACTCCATACCTTTCAGGGAGGACAAGCTGTATGCATTGGAACGGTGCAATCCTCCCTTCTCCCTGTCACCAGTGGTGTACCTCAAGGGTCTGTGCTCGCCCGCTGCTATTCTACAATATTCCTCAACGATCTGCCCTCTGTCTGTACACAACTGCCATTCATATGTATGCGGATGATAATGGCAATTATTCGCCTCTGCCCAATCATGACCGCCTATGACAGCTGTTCTACAAAAGGATTTCGACTCATCCAACGCTGGTTCCTCGGAACCAACTATTCTTAAACTCAAAAAAAACGGTCTCCCTCACCTTCGGCTCCCGGGCCAAACTAACCCAGCTTACTGAACCACTTACATTCTATACCCTGGACAGAACACCTCTTCACGACCTGCACCTCTTATCGCTATCTCAGCATCTGGCTAGAGTCAGCACCTTGATTTTCAGTGCACATAGACGCTCTGCATAAAACTGCATCCCAGGCTTGGTGCTCTCTATCGTAACAAGTACTGCATCCCGTTACCAACCAGACTAGCTATAGTCCAATAAATGATCCTCCCAATTATTGTTTCTCGGATGTGCTGTCTGCACGCACCCTCACATCCTTAGTCCTTAGACCCCTATACAACTCCTTCTGCCGGTTCGCCTTGGACCGCCCCTCCCAATACCCACCACTGCATACTATACCAGTCCCTCGGCCTCCCATCACTCCAAAACCGGCGATTGCTGCATGGGGCTAAGTCAGCTGCCAATTAAAGTCACACACACCCCTTCCTACCTATCTGTTTCCCATCCGCCTTCTCTCCACCTACATACGACCTCAGAACATCGACTCCAGGCTCCTGCATGTTCCACATAGATTCATCCGATCAGGTCAGGAGCTTTCAGTTTCAGACTGCCCAAGATATGGAACTCACTGGCAGCAGACATTAGACATTCTACCAGCACTCCCCAACGAAATGCCCTTCTCAAATCACATTTCGCGACCTTATGCTCTTGCTTTCCCCTTCTCTGAATCTCCTTGGACAATGCCTAGTCAACCTACTCAGGTACCTGCACAACTCCTACCCTTTCAACCTACTTATGCTCCAGTCTGAGCCCATTTTTTCTTTCAATATCTGTCTCATAGTGCTACACTGCATATTACTGAACCTATTTACTGCTGTAAGCTGCAATGATGTTGCACCCATTTTGTATATACAATCTGTCTCATTATATTGTTGTATTCTATGTATTACTGTACCACTGTCTGTCAAAATCTTGTTGCATATGTATTGAACTGTTCTTGTCATACTACCTTACCCATGTAACCCCCTACCCCCAGGGCACATCTGGAATCGAGCGGTACTCCGCTCAGTATGCCTTCCTGGTAAATCTCTTAAATAAATAAATAAATAAATAAATAAATAAATATGTCATTTCCACCAAGAGACACAGGGTGTGGTCTCTGTTCTGAATTCCTGTCTGGCCAAGATTCAGGACTGGATCTCCTCCAACTGGTTGAAGTTTAATTCAGAAAAGGTGAAGAATCTAGGTGTTATTCTGGACAGCAAGCTAACATTGAAGGCTCAGGTATCATCTGTGGCCTGAAATGGTTTCTGCCATCTCAGGAATATTGCCCAGATTAAACCTCTTATCCCACCCAATGACCTGCTCTCACTAGTACATGCTTTTGTGACATCCAGACTCGAGTACTGCAGTGCCCTCTATCTTGGACTGAATGGAGGAACCCTACATTAGCTACAACTGTGCCAGAACGCTTTAGCCAGGTTGTTGGTTGGCCTACCCAGGTCCTGTCATATAACCCCAGTTCTGTGCAAGCTGCATGGCTGCTGGTGAGATGGCGGATTTCCTTCAAGGTTGGCTTGCTGACTTATAAAGCCCAACATGGACTGGGCCATAGGTACCTGCAGGACATTCTGTTACCTCACTAGACCTCGTACCCTCTCTGTTCCTCTGTGGGGGGGGGCCTTCTTGCAGTTCCCAGGGTTCGGTTAGAATTTTTGCATGAGAGGGTCTTTGATGTTGCCGTCCTGACTCAGTGGAACTCGCTTTCCAGGTCTCTGAGGGAAGCCCCCTCACTAGAAGCCTTCACAGGGATCTGAAGTCCCACCTTTCTATAGTGCTTTTGGCCTATCTTAGTTTACTGGCTGTTCAGTCTAGTTTAAAACAAAAATTGTATTTTATTCACATTCTAGTAATTTCACTCTTATTTTGATTGAGTTTTAATATTGATCTTTAATGGTTTGTTTATGCAACTATTCTTTTTAAATCTGGGGTTTGTATGTAATGCTGCGGTACTTTTTATGTTCATTGTGAGCACAGGCGCAGATGAATATGTTGATGTGAGAGTTGCTATAGAGGGGGGTGTGAGGGGGGTGCATCCAATGCAGAGTTCTGCTCAAGGGGCAGATCTGTGGCAGGTGAATCAGTAGGTAGGCTGCTGATGTTACACTTTCTGTTTTTGGGACGGAGTGGGCAAGGATTTCAAAGGACAGAGTCGAATCAATAGTGGCGCGGCTTCATCCTTTGATGTCTAGTTTTAATATGCCAGTGATTGGCTGACTGAACCCTCCATTGTATAATGAGAGGGCTTAGCCTGAGGTTTAATGTGGGGAATAGATCCTCCCATAACCTCTACTTAAAGCCCTCCACTAACTCACCTCCTTTGCTTAGGGAGTGTTTTTTGTTCCCTGGGCTCCCTGCATGGCTTGTGCGGCTGTACGATCTCCTGCAGCTCTTGTTGCTTTGTCCAGTTTGTCCCTTCTGTGCATCTCCCCCTTCCCTCCCATTGTTCTGTTCTGTCTCATTTTTGTGTGCTTTGCCTTGTCCCATGTCCTAGCCTGTTTCTCCTTCTCAATGGTTCCTTTCTGCTTCCTGCTCTTTCCCTTTGCTTGTCCCTGTCCCTTGCTTGCTCCTGTGTCTTTCCTTCATATTTCTTTTGGGCTTCTCCACCCACCTTCGCTCCTTCCACTCTCGGCACTGCCATATGCCCACTGCTCCTGCTTTCCACCTTCCTGACTTCCCCATGCCCCTCCTGCTGCATGCTCTCTTCCTGTTCATCCCCACTGGCTGTCCCCTTCTCTTCCTTAACTTCTATGTGGCTAAGTCCAACGCCTTTCCCTCCTTCCTCATTTTTCTATCCTGAATTCAACCACAACTACCATGTACCCGTAAGTTCTCCTTTTCAATTTGTGCTGTGACAACTGAACTTTCCACCCCACACCTGCTTTGTGCTTTACAGCTGCACTTTGCAGCCAGTTTCATTTCCTTGTTCCTTATGGCAGCCCCGTAGCATGCCATCTGCTCCATGGCTGTTCGGAGCTACTTCTCCCCAGGCAATTCTCTCTGATTACCGGAACCTGGATTCGATTGGCGTTGAATGAGTATTGCACCCCTAAACATTGCACTGCAATTTCATCCTTTGCCCTTAGGGAAACCTTGCAAATGCATTTTGTTGTTGCATGTGATCACTTGTATCATTCAGTTTAATTTTACTCACGCTGCTGGCAACATCAAAATTTATTTCAAGAACGTTAGGGGAATTTGTGACAAGTCCTCAAATGTTTACAAACATTACCCTGTGCTGAGACTACCTAACAAGTTAACTACTGTTTTTCCATTTGCCACTTTCTGCTGTGGAATCAGCACTTTCTAGTTTCTGACTTGGTCCCCCAACCCCTTCAGCCCCTGTGCTCCAGGATATTGCTGGTGGGATGGGGGTGGGCACTCCCCTCCTGCTGTCCCTGGGATTCCACCCACTTTATTGTCCCTGCTCTCTACGAACTCAACCACCTACCCTCTCATCAATACTCCTCCCTGGTGAGTGTGTCCCTTTAATGTATAGTCTTCTTTTGCACTCCATTGTTCTTGCTTTCATTCCAGCCCCTCCTTTTTCAATATTACTCCTGTTTGTGTGCCCACCTTTCCATCTTCATACGTTTGTCCTACCGTATCTATGTGATGTTCCTTCATACTCATTTGCACTGCAGTTTTCTCCTTACACTCTCTCCAGTAGCATTCTATGCTTTCTGCCAGCCCATACCAGCAGTTCTCCAAACTCCATCCCTAACTCATGCCTTCTGAGGTTCTGAGTGAAGGTAGGCTTCCACTGTCTACCGGGGATGGGATTTAGTTACATTCACTGCCTCCAACTACTTAGCAACCTGACATCCTCCACCCTTACCTCTTCTGGTCAGCACTGAGTGAAGGTTAGCTCACCCTGATCCCACCATGAATGGGAGCCATGTCTACAATCTCCTGACTCATGCCATGCCTTCTCTACCTCGTACCAGTTGCCACTTCCCTTCGTGAATGGAACTTTTGCCCCATGTGCCCTCATCATTCTGCCTATGCCTAGCTGCTTCAACTCAAGATGATCCTGCCTCAGCTGTCATTGATGGGTGTCTGACTCTCCAGTCCACTGCTTCAATAGGAGACATTCTCAGCCTGCCACCCACATACTGCTTCCATTCAGGAACCTGACTTTGCCTGACTGCCTTTCCACCTTCCTGTTTGCAGCTTATATACACGCTGCTGTTTTGCTAACTTATGAGGCTGGTACCCGCACCTACTTTGTCTGTTTTCTTCTTCCGTTTCCCATACCAGCACGGGTTGCCACTTCCCTTTGGGAACAGGGCCTTTCTACCTCAATTGCCTTACACCTCCCCACTCTCCTATTGGCTTTGTATCTTGGATTTCATACTCTAACTACCCGGTTTGGTCACTTATTTTGTGACTTCACCAGTCCCCTACCTACTCTGGCTCACACGTGGATCACCCCCATCTGGAGTGAGATCTTATCCTTTCAGACGCCTCCATCATCCTACCTCAGCCTTGTGGTATCGGTTACTGGTTAGATTTCCTCAATTACCATTACTGGAAGCTAGTTGCTGCAATCATCTTTTTCTACATTTGGATGCCCTCTATGGAACCACTGCTTGCTCCTTCCTCCTGGACTAGAATCATTTACCGAAATCGACTCCACCATCATGCATCATCTGGTGTGTCGTATCCAGGGCCTTCTCTCCGAGCCTCAACTCCTTTGTTTAGGAGCCTGCATTTACACCTGAATGTTCATCCATCTGCTTTTTACCTTCTACCAGATTATAGTTTCCCTCACAGGAACCTTCTGCTCCAATTGTCCTCTTTCCTTCCTCATCAATCTCCATCCCGTATTTCCTTTGACTATCATGCATGACCCCTTTAGCTTCAATTCCCTCTGGACATTATTTATTTTATTTATTTATCAAGTGTAGGATTACAAATATCTTTGAGTCAAGGCTCTTTTACAAAGGTTCCACATCAGAGAAATACAAATTATGGGGAACATCAAGACAGACATTACAACAATGTGGACATTGCAAACAGATTACAGATTAATACAATTCAAGGGTAACATTGTAAGCAAGGCAGCCAGTGGCATTTGTCAGAGAAAACAGACAAGCGATAAGAAGTGCCAGAGTCATAGGGAGAGGGAAGAGGGAAGGGGGGGGAGAAGAAATGTAGGTAGGGTAGGGAGAGGGTGAAAAGTGCAGCATTGGGTATACCAAGATGTGAGGGTAGAATCCAGTGGAAGGGGGGACCACTAGAGCAGGCAGGGAAGTGGAGAAACAATGTTAAGTTGGGTAGTTACAGGAACTGTTGGTAGTGAGATGGACCTTGCTGCTCATGCAGTCTCTATCTCACTCCAGTTTGACTGCCTCATGGACTTCCTGGCTGCAGGTCACCCCTTCCGGCTGCTGTTCAAATTCATTTTCTTATCCAGTTGTGGGAACATCCTCTGTCTTCACTCCAACACCTTCAGTCCATGCTGTTGATCAATCACAGAGAGAAACAACCAAAAATATGAGGTGCTCACAGTTCACTCAAATTCGAGAACACTTTGACCTGGTGCAAATATGGATTCAGAGAGGCAACTATCGGACCAACGCGTTGAAACAGATGCCAAGCCGAATGCACTGACCGAAATAACAATAATAGATGAGATTTCCAAAGACACAGCTTACCGTATCTTCCAATTTTATTCTCAGTTCATTTTCACACAGCAAACAAAACGGGGTGCAGCGACTGATACCGGGTAACAAACTAAATAAAAAACTTAATAGCGCATGCAATACATGTTGATTTCAGTGACCGGAGCAGCCGAGCAGACCAGCCCACGTGCGTGATGACGCACGGGAATCAGCTGACGTTTCGGCAAAAGCCTTCCTCACAGCTCTTAGTTTGTTACCCGGTATCAGTCGCTGCACCTCGTTTTGTTTGTTGTGTGAAAATGAACTGAGAATAAAATTGGAAGATACGGTAAGCTGTGTCTTTGGAAATCTCATCTATTATTGTTATTTCGGTCAGTGCATTCAGCTTGGCGTCTGTTTCAACGGGTTGATCAATCACAGCCATCATCAGACGTGGGACTCATGTACTTCAGCTCTCTTGCTATTCATATTTGGATCACTCCTTGGCCCTCCATGGACCATCGTACCATGCCCCAGGCCTCCCATCTCTCATACATTGGATCTTGCCAGCGGGTTCGGTATCAATCTCGCTCTAGTTCAACTGCCTTCTGGACCTCCTTGCTTCGGGCCACCCCATCCAGCTCCAGTACAAGTTTGTTTTCTCCTTCAGATGTGGGAACCTCATCCTCTTTGTTTCAGCACCTTCTGTCCTCTCCTCTCATTGTTTGACACCTTCGTCAGTTGTGGGACTCGTTTATCTCAACTCAGTTGCTCTTGATGCTTGGTTTCGTCCCTTGGCCTTCCTTGAATTATCCTTTGATACTTTGCTTCAGCTTCCCTGCATCCTGCTGCTGTTTCCTGGAGAGTCAACCCAGTCTTGTTCCCTCCTGCACTGCATGTCCTCTGGCTTCGCCTAGCCCATCCTTCCCCGCATCATTCCTTCAGTCCTTCAGCATCCACTCTGGACTTTCCTTTCCATTTGAATGGTTTCCTTTTCTTCTCCACCTTGCAGGCTCAGGGCTTCGTCCTGTTTTGCTGTGACTTTTTGGGCCTAGTAACCTATCTCTGACCAGTATTCCTACCCAGTCATTACTCCTGCAGTTATTCATCTCATACTCCCACTCTGGCTATTCTAACAGCTCCCACATAATACTCGGTGGAGCACTTGTTCATTTCACCCGAGGAAACTACTTCTAGAACACATCCCTTGGATAACAAGCCTCATAAACTCTGTTGTCATCCTAGAGTTTCCATACTGTTCAGTCTGCTCCCCACGATCATTCCAAAATCTCCTTCGACTGGACACCAGAAAGATTCCATCTCTGTTTTGATACTCCCTATGAAGCCTGGCTATTCAGTCACCGTGAACTTCCTTGTCTATCATGCTTTACAGGCTATCCTGCTACACAGAAAGGACTTAAGATCTTCTGCTATGACCTGACTTATCATCCATTATTGCTGCTACGGATACCGGGAATCGCAAGATACCTCATGCTACCTCAAACATCATCCAGTTACCTTCTGCAGCCTCTCCCACCATCACTAACTCTGTTGACTATGTTTCTCGACTCCTACTTCCTCAACAGACACTGCTTGTCCTAAGACCTTCTCAGCTGCCTTCCCAGAATGTTCATTGTTGAATTTCCAGTGCCTAGCCATTTACTAATGTCATACTTTCCAAACCAACTTTTGCTAGCTCCTGGACATCACCATACCTCATACAATCATCTGCATTTCTTTGTCCATTACCATCGAGTGAACTAGTCATCCATTCAGTGGACCCTCCAGCCTATCCACCAGTTTTACTTTCTCCAGTAAAGACTATCACTGAGAACAGGCTCTCCCAATTGTATATCCAGAAATCCGCAACAGTTGGGACAAATTCACAATCCCAGTCTTGCCTTCCAACTGATCCTAATCAGCCATAACACTAAGATCCTATGGCATTTCATACTACGCAACATCCTTACCAATCCAGCCTATAGACTCTTTCATATATCTGTCTCCAAGCTTCTCTCAAGTATTTCGGCATCGGATTACCCATAAGTCTAACCAATTATAAGCCATCGCAGTGCATCTCACAGACAATCACACACAGTAAGACCCATATGTACTTCAGCCAACATACCAGTGGAGCATTTACAAGTATACTTATGATATCCTGTCCAAATAAGCCATCCAATTCCTCATTCCAAACTTCTATTCATTCTGTATACATATTTGACTACCATCTGGACTGCATCTCCAAAATGTCCTCTATTCGTCTACTAATCTCTTATGGCATTACTCCCATCAGGCACACAAAGACTCTCCTCTACTCATTTTTCTAATTTATGGATGCTTACTTTGTAACTCAGCACTCCCTACTAAATTTCTTATCTCCAGACTTTACTTTGAAGTTGGATCATTCACCTATGAATTCATAAAGCATTGCATTTCCCATCTTCAGTCTGGTACCATATCGAGCAAATCATTCTCTCCCTGCTCATTATGGCCATGCAATCCCTTCGGACAAGCATCCTTCATCACCTCAGAAATCTGGACTTCATTCATCCCTCTTGAACTGCATCTGCATTACACATAGGACTGTACCACTACTTCAGAAAAGACCTGCTCTTCAACCTCAGGATCATCCTTCAATCTGCATCATCTATGGATCAAGGATGGACCAACAGTTCTCCAGGAAGCTCACCTTCCTCACATTAGCTATGGTTACTAGAACCTAGGTCCTTCTCCTCTTAGTATGCCCAGAGGATGGACAGACCACTGGCCATGGGTCCTCAGAGGTTTCCTCCATCTGGGGTGTTTTCCTGTCCTGGGTGCCAGGGGGTCATACTCTCCATGAGTTGGAGGAGGTATCTTTTGGGGCCTTCTATTCCCTACAAACTCCTACCTACATACTAACTACTCAAGGGTGGGAATAGAGTTAAGCCACAAAAGGTACTACAAGCTATACAAGCACTGTATGCCCCATTGCTATTCCACAAACATTGCATGGGAGGGCTTAGTCCAAGGTTCAGTGTGGGGAATAGCTCCTCCCACAATCTCTACTTTAAGCCCTCCACTAATGCACCTCCCTTGCTTAGGGAGGGTTTTTTGTCCACCTTCATCCCCTCCTCCACCTTTTCACCTCAGTCTAGCATTGCTTGTAAAGCGCTTTGGGATACTGTGTATGAAAAGCACTATATAAAAGCTGATTCTTCTTCTTCTTCTACATGTTGTTTGCTCAGTATGCCTTTCCTGGTGAAACATTTCAATAGAGAAATGAGCAGGCAGTGGCTCCTGCCACCCTCCACATGCTCCACAGAAAGTTGACATAGGGAGGTGGTCATGTGATGCAGCAGGCCTGAGAAGACGCTTTCCCATTCTCTCCTGCCCACCGCCATTAATTTTACATATTTTTAGTGAGTTTATTAACATTGAGAGCCTGATCTAAGCTATTATCTGGTGGGGGAAGTTTTTGAGTGTGTAATCGGTGTGTTCAAGGAAGAATGGAAGCCGAAATGAAGAAGCCTCCACCTAAACACACACCCACGGTTACCCCAGAGAAGGCCCCTAAGAAGCCGCGGGCTGGAACTACAGACTCAGTGCAGGCAACCGCTCCTCCAAGCTCAGAACAGGAGCCATTAACCCTCGTCGGATTCCTGGCCGAATTTCGGCTGTTCAAAGAAGAGCTAAGAAACCTCACTTCTGAATTCAAAACTCTCTCCCAGGCTATCGAGGACATAGCTTTGAGAACTTCTGATGCTGAGACTCGACTCACTTCTTTAGAGAGGAAGGTGGACAAGCAGAATCCTGAGGTGGCCACACTTCGGCAAAAAATTAACAGGATGGAGCAAAAGCTCTAAGATCTAGAAGGTCGAAGCCGCAGGAATAATGTGGTCATTATTGGACTACCCGAGATGGAAGTAGGGCAAGACACAGTCCTGTTCGTGCAGAAGTTCATCGAGAAAATTATAGGACCCTCTCCCTATGGCCCCCACTACATTACAGAGAGGGTCCATTGAGCGTTGCATTCCAAGCCTCCAAGGGGGGGCCTCTCCCAGACCGTTAATTTTTCGTTTTCTCAACTTTTTGGTGAAGCAGCATTTCTTTCTCAAACTGAAGGCCATACAAGAGCTACAGTGGGAAGGAGCGAGAATCAGAGTTACCCAGGATTTGCCACTTTCTGTTAGGCAATGCAGAGCTACCTTCCACTGGTGGTTAAGAAGCTCCTGGCAGCTGGTCTCAAATTCAGAATGTGGTATCCCTCTAAGCTACAGGTCCAGATATCCGGACAGTGGCACTCATACAAGGACTCTGACTCTGCAATGGAAGGACTAAAAAAGGCTATGCCTGATCTCTTTAAAGGCTCTTAAATATCACGGGGGTTATTAGAGGGGACTGTTTGGGAAGTTTGAGATGTAACAGAATACATGGAAATGTCTAGTGTTTTATTCTCTGGTCTACAATTATCTGTTTCTGACTTTGTCTCTATTTGGGATTAAAAAATGAAAAGTTGCTGTACCTTTAAAGTTTTTGGCTAACTAGATACACTTTTGATCTTCTGGGGGGAGGGCATGGAGAATAGCGGGGATATCTCTGGCTATAGTTATGGGAGGACAATGCCCGATCATGCTCAGGGTTTTTTTTCTGGGGACCGAGAAGGTCTTTAGGGTGTAGGGGGGCATTTTGTGCTGAGCTGCCCATCATAGAGATCTGGGTTACCGAAACGAGGTTTCAGGGTAGGGCGGTGTTCACATCTTGTTTTCGAATTGTGTGTGTCCAATTTTGCCCCTCCCCCTTCTCTTTATGGTCAGGGTATGGGAGCTCCTCGTCAGTTTAACAGCCTTTGTGTTGGGAGTTCAGGTGACTGGCTTATGGGTGATCTTGCAGGGCTTAACAAATTTTAAGTGATATTAGCGAGGTAGGCCCCTTTCAGGTTCTTTTTGCTTATTGCATTTTCACAAAGGGGTACGGGGACCATCTTTGGGGAGGATGGTTTTGAGGCAGTTGCGATTGGCGGCCACTAGAGGGGAGTATTGCCCTGGTATTGAGGGTATTTTTCTCTGGACTGCTGGAAGCCCTCGTAGATGTGAAACAGTGGCATGTCAGAATTAGTGGCAATCGAGATATAGGCTGTGTTCAGTGGCAGAGTTATTGTTTCGGGATGGGGCCGGCGCTCCGCTCATTTGGATGTTTCCAATCTCGTTTTTTCAGGGGGAGCTCCCCGAGTTTGGGTTTTGCCTACTTTGGTAAATTGTATCTTCCCTCTTTCCTTTCTCATTTTCACTCCCTTCTCTGCTTGATTATAGGGAGGAGACCCACTTTTGTTTGAATCTGGGGGCGGTCATTTTACCCCCTTCTTGTGCACTAGCCTTGAGGTGAGGCATTGGATGGGAGATATCCTGTCTCGTGTTATTCTGTATCAGGGGTGATACCCATTCCTGTAAGGAGTAGGATTAAGGACAGGATTTTCGAGTTCTGCTTTTTTTTTTATTTCTTTGGCTTTAAAAGAGGTTCTCACATTTATTTTTGGTGTTTGTGGGACCCAAAAGTGTGTTGAACTTGCCTTGTTCTTCAGCTCTGTTATGGATGGATACTAGGCTGAGATTGTGGACGGGGGTGGACGGGAGGATGGGAGCGGCTGTTTTTGGAGGAGTGCTGCTTAGTGATGCATAGGAGATTTGGGTGGGTTGGGAGGCTGGGGGGATCGATGGGTATGGTATTTGGGGTTTGTGTCTTTGTTGGATAGTTTTAGGGGATGTTCTCAGTAGGGTGGAGGGGGGTTTGGGGGGTTGGTAAGGCATTTTTTGGGGGGACACAGTCCATAGTAGGTCGATTGAGGTCTGTCTTTAAGGTAGTCTGTGACTTTAGCTACTGCAGTTATTTACCGTATTTGTACAATGGCTAAGGAGCTTTGTTTTTCAACTTGGAATGTTAAAGGGGCCTGTAAAAAAACTAAGCAATGTAAGATATTGAAGCACTTAGACATTTTATGTGCTAATGTTGTTTTTATCCAGGAATTTCATTTACTTGACTCGGAAGCCATTCAGATGAGACGGATGCAGATTGGACAAGTCTTCTCAGCCCAAGGAACTTCAAACAGCTGTGGGGTTTTAATTCTTATTAACAGAGGCATTCCTTTCCAGGTTACCCAGGAAATTAAGGACCTCCATGGTAGGTTTGTTCTGGTTAAGGGCACTTTGTATTCAGTAGACTTTGTATTAAGAAGCATTTATGGCCCTAACAAAGATGACCCTCTATTCTTTACGAGACTACTTAATAACATTTTTTCCTTGTTACCTTCCAACATCATTTTAGGGGGGGGATTGGAACCTAGTGGTGGATTCAGGTAAAGACTGCACTAGCTCACTCTCGGTTTCTCTTTCCCCAGCACAGCGTGCATTACATGAGTTAATAGACAGGTTGGGACTTTGTGATATATGGAGGGTTCTACACCCTGCGAACAGGGAACACACCTTTATGTCCCCTGCTCACAGGTCTTTTTCCCGCATTGACTACCTATTAGTGTCTCAGATCTTGTTACCAGGGGTGACAAGTTCTACTATCTAGTCAGGTCCACCCTCTGACCACTCCATGGTGCTCTGTAAGTTGGCCTTTGCATGTTTGCCTAAGTGGCAATCCAGGTGAAAACTGAATGGCCAACTGCTCAAGGATCCCAAGTGCAGAAACCAAATCAAGGAGCATATCACACAATTTTTCGATTTGAATGCCACACAGGACACTAGGCCAGATGTGTTATGGTGTGCCTTCAAAGCATATCTCTGGGGCATCCTAATTGGGATGGCCGTGACAAGGAAAAGGGGATGGGAGGCTAGGCAGAGGGAGGTGTTAACCCGGATAAGAAATTTAGAGTATAACCTACAATCAAACCCATCTGATGACTCTAAACAAGAGCTGGCAAAATTGAGGGACTCCTATATAGCTATGCTCAATGAGAGAGCAGAGTTTGCTATCTTATGTACTAAAGCCTCTTATATAGACCACGGGGGAAAAAACGGGCAAACTGCTGGCCCAGAGAATTAAACAACTGGAGTCCACTTGGTTTATGCCCCCGATCCGCTTCAAAACTGATGGAACTCTCAAGTCTAATCCTTAGGAGATTGTTTCAGAGTTCGTCAGTTATTATGAACACTTATATGGCGAAATGCCTAATCCCCCCTCAGCCCTTACTCTCTCCTCTTACCAGGTGGAGGCCCATTTACCTTGTCTCTCGGAGTCCCAGGGTAGGACGTTAGTAGCTCCCATTACGGAGTCGGAAATCTTGGAGGCGATAAAGGGCCTACCCTTAGACAAATCACCTGGATTAGATGGTTTTTCAGCAAACTTCTATGAGTGTTTTAAGGAGCAAATTACCCCCCATCTTCTTTCTCTCTTTCACTATATATTATCAGGTGTGCAAATTGATTCCTCTCTTTTTGAGGCCCTCATTGTGCTCCTCCCAAAACCGGGTAAAGATCTAGAATGTATTGAGAGTTACAGACCCATATCATTGTTGAACCAAGACATAAAAATTCTAACAAAAATTTTGGCAGATAGACTCAGTTTGGTTCTTCCTGATTTAATTGGGTCACATCAAGTGGGTTTTATGAAAGGCAGATTTTCTGCAGACCATCTCCGCACCCTCTCGCATGTCTTCTTGGTGTCCAGGGATGCCTCCTTTCCAGTGGCACTGGTCTCTCTGGATGCCGAGAAGGCCTTCGACAGAGTCAATTGGAGTTTTTTTTACTTCAAACACTAAATTCCTTTGGATTTCCTCAACAATTTCAATCTTGGATAAAGGCCTTATACCAGCAACCTACGGCAAAGATCTCTGGGAATGGGGTGTTCTCTAGGACCTTTACCTTGCATTCCGGAACCAGTCAGGGTTGTCCTCTTTCTCCTCTACTTTTCAATCTCTACCTGGAGCCGTTAATCTATAAACTAATTTCATGTTCGAAGGTCCAGGGGATTACCATTCTCGGTAATGAGCTTAAAGTTGCTGCATATGCGGATGACCTGCTTTTGCACCTTTCTTATCCAGAGATATCTATTCCCGTCATGTTGGATAAAGTTGAGCAATTCAGTAAACTATCCAATTACAAATTAAATGTAGGGAAGTCGATTGTGTTTCCCCTAAATCACAAAGTTTTTAAGAATGATATTACTGCCCTGGGTCTAGCCTGGTCTAAGGACTTGTTGCGGTATTTGGGCATTGTGTTAACTAGGGATCTGCAGAGTACCTTCAAACACAAACTGGAGGCTCTACTGTCCACAGTGGCTCTAGATTTGGCTAGATGGTCGGCTCTACCTATCTGTTTTTGGGGAAGAGTCAGCCTGGTTAAGATGAATATTCTCCTGCGTCTTTTATACCCCCTCCAGTTACCTGACATTTGTCTGCCAAGTGGCTGGCTTAAAAAGGCCCAGAGTTTGATTGGTGATTTCATCTGGTCTGAAAAGAAACCTAGATTAGCTTTTTATAAGCTCGTGGCACCCAAGTCTAAGGGTGGTTTACGACTTCCATACATGTGTATGTACTATTGGGCCTGTAGTGTGGCCAAATACCTAAGGTGGATGGTTTTTAATCCCTCAGGTTATTTGCCCACATGGCTCAAAATAGAGAGGGAAATGATCCGTTCAGTTAATATAGCCCATTCCACATTATTATTCCTCAATATTGCCTCTATACTCAAGGAGTTAAAAGGCACCACAATTGGAATCTCTATGAGGATTCACTCACAGTTGTGTAGATTCCTAAAATATAAAAATTGGTTAGATGTGGAGCAGTCGATTTGGAACTCTCCTGCCTTTAAAATAGATAACAAAATGTTATCTCCCAGATGGTTACCTAGTTTAGGTGATGGTAGGGTTTACTTATTTCTTAAGGAGGATGGTACCTAGTTATCAGCTGAGGATATCGTGGTGAAATTCAGGCTTAAGGAAAGTGACTATTTCAAGGTACTTCAGCTTAGACACCTCCTCATTAAAAAGTTTGGGGAGGGTACCCCTTTATCTTATAATTTTGCCTTCCTCACTGAACTGGTCCCATTAGTTAACTCCCCCCGGAGTATCTCCAAATTGTACAATATTTTGTATGATTGGCGTTTCCCTGTGCCGTTTGGCCCTACAGAGTTTTGGTCGGCCCTCTTCCCACACTGGGATAGGGACTGGACGACTATATGGAATAACTGCCATCATTTTGTAACACAAGATAGGTTACGGTTAATGCAGTTTCACATTCTCTATAATCTCTACTATTATCCTCAGAAACTGGCTAAATGGGGAATAATTTCCTCTAATGTTTGTACTAGGTGTGCTCAAGCAGAGGGTTTCCTACTCCATATTTTCTGGGAATGCCCTAAGATATCACCCCTTTGGGAGGCTATAAGGGACAAGGATGACCCACTCCTTGGGCTGAGGGACTTGTTCATCCTGAGGTTTGTATTTTCAGGGATTACTTACAGATTTCTGTTAATAAGCGTAAGTTTCATATTGCTTTGATTTCTATGTCCATTAAAAAACTGGTACTCAAGTATTGGAGGAGTTCTGAGGTCATCTCTTATTCTGAATGGCTAAATGAGCTATTATTTAATCTTCGAGTGGAGAAGACTATTTCGAGTATCAATAACAACAAGTCCAAATATGAATGGATCTGGGCCTTGCTTCATACATTATATACCATCTAATTTGTAATACTTAATTTCTAATTTTTCAGATGTCATGGACTGTCATGCCTTTGGGACTGTGTGGGTGGGGGTTCTGGGGGGGTGTCAGGGGGAGGAGGATGGGGTCAGTCAACCTGTTTTGTCATACGCTTAATGTTATGGATGTTTTGACCCTGTCCATTGTATATTGTGAAACTTTCAATAAACTTTAAATTATTAAAAAAAAGAAAGTTGACATCAGGGTGCCCACTCCCCGTGTCGGCATGTATCCCCCCTCCCGCCATTAACTTGGCACACTGGGAGCCCACACCAGTGTGGCAAAGTAATTGTTTAATTTTTTCCAACACTGGGCTGCCCACTCCCGGTGTCAGATGTGCACCTTCCCCCCCAAAAGCCATCTGTAATATTTGCTGACATCGGGTGCCCAATCCCTGTGTTGGCATGCCCCCTCACACACACACACACACACATAGTATTGTGGCACACTGGGAGCCCACCCCAGTGTGCCTAAATGTTGTTTTTTTTTTGCTGACATTGGGGTGCCCAATCCTTGTGTTGGCATGCCCCTCCATTGTGGCACACTGGGAGCTCACCCCAGTGCACCTAAACATATATATTTGTTTACCTGTAAAATAAAGAAAACAGTCCCTTGAAGTCTTTTTTTCTCCCCTGTAAAAAAAGAAAATGGTCCAGCATTGTCTCCCCAAACTCGCTCCCCAATCTCCACCCTCCCACTGAGCACCCACCTCCCTGCACCCCCTCCTCACCCCATTCTTACCTCTGGAGGTTGGTAGCAGTGATCTTTTGTGGAGCAGGACATGTCTGCACTCTTCAAAGGTGACCGTCAAACTGAAGATTTCAAAGTAAACTGTATAATGGGAATCAATGGGGGGGTCAACTTAGGTTGATACTGTATCTCAGCAATTTTTAGGAATTTTGGCCCCAAATTTTCAACATGGGGTTCTTGGGACCCCACCTCATGAACGCTGACACTGTCATTTCGCTTCTCGGTCCCGAAAAGTGATTTTGCGGTCACTGTGTAGAATCACCTTTTGGGACCAATTAACAAAACGACCATGCCACTGTTCATGAGGGGAGGTCCCAAAAAGCCCATGTTGCTAATTAGCTGAAAAAATTCTAAAAAATGACTATGTTACGAGCATGCATTCTGCTGTTTCCACGCACGCTTGTAACCTCGCCAATTTTTAATATTTTCACTCCAGATTTTCAACATTGCCATTTTTTTCACACCTCCTTATGAACAGTACAGATGTCATTTTTCACATCCTGCCTGACACATGTTTTCATACCTGTGGTGCAGAATGACACAGTCACTGTGGGAAATTAACTTTCAGGACAGATTAACAAAATCACAGTGCCACTGTTCTTGAGGAAAGTTCCAAAAATGCCCATATTGAAAATTTAGTGAAAACATTCCAAATAATTATTAAGTTACAGGAGTGCATAGTGCAGTTTCTTCGCATGCTCATAACTTCACCGATTTTTCATATTTTCACTCCAGATTTTCAACATTGCCATTTTTCACACCTCCTTATGAACAGTACTGCTGTCATTTTTCACATCCTGCCCCAAACATGTTTTTGCACCTGTGATTCAGAATGGCATGGTCACTGTGTGAAATCAACTTTTGAAGACAGAGCAACAAAATCACAGTGCCACTGTTCATCGGGGAGGTCCCAAAAAGCCCACGTTGAAAATTTAGTGAAAAAATTCAAAACAAATGACCGCGTTATCATTGTATCATTCTAACCCCTTTCAAAATCGGGTCTTGGAGTACTGTGTCTATTTCTGGAAGCCACAGCTTCACAAGGACATTGAAAGAGTGGAAGCGGTACAGAGGTGGTGGTGGGGTTGCACGAAAAGTCATACGATGAAAGGCTGCATGAACTCAATATGTACTCCCTGGAAGAGAGGAGAGTGAGAGGGGATGTGATTAACACCTACAAGTACATCACAGGAGTGAACAAGGTGCAAGTGGAGGGCCTATTTCAGAGAAAGGAAAGCACTAGAACAAGGGGACATGAAATTAAGCTATGAGTGAGAAGTGTAAAAAGAGATGTGCAGAAGTACTTTTTCACAGAAAGGGTGGTGGATGACTGGAACAGCCTGCCTGAGGAGGTAGTGGGGGCAAAGACTATAGGAAGCTTCAAGCATGTGTGAGTTAGATGCAGGGACATATTAGGTAGGGGAACGGGGTGGGAATGACACCTATGACTGACCTGCTAGGGTCAGAATATGCAGGAACAAGAGGCAGACTGGATAGGCCTAATGGTCTTTTCTGCTGACAAAATCTATGTTTCTGTTTCAGTGGGGTACCACAGGGCTCAGTTCTGGGACCAGTCTCCTTAAATGTCTTCATAAGGTGACGTTGCAGAAGAACTGGATAGGAAGGTGCACCTTTTTGCAAACAATACCAAAATCTGCAATAGGGTGGACACTAAGGAGGGGGTGTAGACAATGTTCGGGGATCTTGGAAACTTGGAGAGTGGTCAAGAGCATGGTTGTTGGGGTTCAATACCAAAAAGTACAAAAGTATGCACCTAGGGCATAGAAACCTAGTAGCTGACTATGGGATGAGTGGGAAAGGTACTGGCAGTCACTAAGATGGGTGGGGGAGGTAGGGACAGTCACTAAGCAGAAAAGGAACCTTGGGGTTATCATAACTGATTACCTTAAAGGGGCAGAGTAGTGTGACAGAGCAGCAGCTCTGAGTTGTGTCCCTCATAATTCAAAATACTCCACTAGCCTTTCTTTCAAAGGTATCTACATTAACTCCCCCAACCCCACCATCACCACTACCACTGGCATTAGACTAACCAGCCTATAATTGCCAACTTTCTCTCCTGCTGCTGCTTTTATAAAGTGGGACTACTTCTGCCCTCCTCTAGTCCTCTGAAACTACTCCTTTTTCCAGTGAGTTGTTGAATAGGGCTTTTAGAGGTGCAGCCAGTACCTCCCTAAGCTCCCTCAGCACCCTTGGGTGTACCCTGTCTGGCATCATAGCCTTATCCACTTTTGCAAGTCCTCTCAGTACTTTTCCCTCTGTCAATTGGCTTGTGTCTACCTCCCTCCCCCCAGTGTTACTACTGTTTCTATGTGGTCCATCACTCTCTCCCTCCACTGTGGAGACTGAGCAGTAGTATCTGTTCAGGATAGCTACTTTTTGCTGATCCTCCTATGCACATCTTCCCTTGCCCTTCTTAACCTCACAGTCCCTCTCCTTATCTTCCTCTTTTCACTTATGTATCTAAAAAAGGTGTCATCTTTTTTAGTTACCCCATTGGCTATCCTTTCCTCTGTTTTTCCCTTTGCACCCCTCACTGCCTTCCCTGACTCCCCCTGCTTTTCCTTTTTCACCTCCCTATCCTGCTACCTTCTGAATGTCACCCTTTTAGCCTTTACCTTCACAGCGACTTCCCTTGAGAACCATAGTGGTCTGTTTCCTTCTGTTTTCACTCACATCTTTGCACAGAGGTTTGTTGCCTTCACTATGCCATCCCTTAATTTGGGTCACTGTTCCTCCACTCTACCCAGGCACATTCTCCCCACTAGGTCATCTCTGAGGCATTCACTAATTTTTTTTTAAATCTTCCCTCCTGAAGTCCAGTATTCTTGTCCTTGTGGGGTTAGTCTCTGCCACTATCCTTATAGTAAAACACACTGTGCAATGATTGCTGCTTCCCAGATGACATCCCACCTTGACATCTGCAATACAGTCCAAATATTGCCCCATCTTGAGTGGGCTGTCGGACTAGTTGTCTGACATAATGCCCCCTGGAGGGAGTCTAGGGTGGCTCTGCTTCTAGCTGAGGCCATGACTGGAAGGCCCCAGTCTACATACAGCAGATTGAAGTCCCCAACCAGCAGCACCTCCCCTTTCTTGCCATCATGCTGATGGCTTCCACCAGTGCCTTACTCAATTTTTCCCCTGTATTTGAGGTCAATGTATCACTTCAGTTTGAATAGTGGCTTTAGCTCCTGTCTCCAGGCTGACCCACAGCACCTCCAACCCATCCTTTACCCATCTTGCATTTCTGTCACTCTGATACCCCCCCTCACATAAAGCACAACCTCCCCACCCTTCCTCCCCTTCCTATTCCGTTAGAACTGAGAGCAGCCAGGTATGGCCTTGTCACAGCCATTGCTGCCTGTGCACCACAACTCAGTAATGGCCAAAAGATCCAGGTCTGCCTCTGCCATGATGGTCTCCAGGTTTGGAATTTTATTTCCAAGACTCCTTGTGTTGGCACACATGGGTCTCCATAATTTGCTCCCTCTCTGCCTGCAATCCTTCTTTCCACTCCTGCCTTTGCTGTCATGTGAAACTTTCCTCTCTTACTCTTACCCTTCACTATCCTCTTCATGCCCTGCTTCCTCAGCACCTCCCTTTCCTCTTCCATTTTTGTTCTCTTGTCTGCTACTATGCTTCTGCTTCCTTTAACTTATGCCCTGTGGGAGTTTCCAATCCCTTGGGCCTTCTCTTCCTGTCACTTCAGTCAGTGGGGAGTACAGTTTATGCCACCCTTTGTATTACCACCTCCCTCCTCAGCTAGTTTAAATGTTCATTCAAGTAACATCTAAACATTCCATTAAGGACTGTGGTCCCTTTACCAGACAGATGCAGGACGTCTCCTAGGTATGGACCCATATCCTTCTAGGTTGGCCCCAAGTCCCTAATGAAACTGAACCACTCCTCCCTGCACCATTCTTTCAACCAAGTGTTGAAGATCCTGGTACAGATTACCTTATCCTTTCCTTGGCTGCCTACGTGTAGCACCTCGGTGAATGCAATCATTTATACTACTTGCCATAAGCCCCTCCACAATTTACTGAACCCTCCTTGTACTACTCCAGCCCCACCCCTTGCTAGATCATTTGTCCCCAGGATGACAATAACATCCAGCTCCCTAACCTGTCCTGCTGCCCAAGCGATCTTTAGGATCCGATGCCCATCCTCCTGAGCTGAGACACCAGGTAGGTACCTAACCTCCCTCGCTCCACCCCTTTCTACTCCCACATCTATTCCCCTGAGAGTTGAGTACCTTACCAGAAACTGCTTTCTCCTTTGCTGGGGTCCTCTACCTCCCACCTTTTGGCCTCCCCTGTGGAGGATCCTCACATCTTCTCTTGTCACCACTATGTGTGCCTCCTTATGTCAGTCCCATCCCTCCAGAATGGCAAAGGAATTCTATAGTGGCACAGGCTCAGGAATGTGCCCCTGATGCACCACTCCCACCCTGTTAGAGTCCACCAAGGTTCAGCTGGCCCTCCTCTCTCCAGGCAGCCTCTGGGAAATGGCAATAAACTGATTGGCCCCTGTGTGGTGCAGGAGGTCCTCTGCATTCTAGCTAGCTTGGCACAGAGATCAGTGACCCCCATCCTTAATCCAGAGGGGTGCATGCAGATGGGACAGTACCTCAGTCTCCAGAATGTCTCCTGGAAAACTGCAGCTCCACAGCCATTGCCTTGCACTACCCTCACTCTGTCCTTTAGTCCATGCTTGTTCCATGATTTCATTATTTATCATTAGTTAGCTGTCACTGGCTGTTACCTGCATTATGTACTCTTTTTGTGATATTGTTCCCTGTTGTACTTTCCTGAGTTGTACCTGAAAATAGGCACTTGGTTTGCTAGTGTACCTTACCTGGCAAACAAAAACTAAATGAATAAAATCAGTCACTCCCTTCTGTATTCCAAATTTAACTTGCCCCTACAGTCCCTTCCCTTTACTTGTTCCATTCCTAGCTACACCTTCTAACAGGATCTACTTCAACCCCTTAGCCTAGACTGAGTGATACATGCTTTCCTTTTAAACGGCTGCTGTTTCAAGGTAAAGCTCTCCCTGTACCCTCTTGCCTTTCTTTCACCCTTTTTGATAACTTATGCCTACTGTCCTTCCTCAACTACTACTTTACTTCAGATGGGGGTGCCTTCCATACTCCCACCTGTAGCTGTTATCTGCCTGGAATCCAGACAGGAACCCATGCAAACCAAGCAGAACCACCACCACCTACTAAAAACTGTGTATTTCCATTAACCCTGTTTTACCTGATGGGGAAAAAATGTGCTTTTTGATTTTGCACTGATTAATTGAATATTTTCACCCCTCTTTCAGTGAACTCATGTCCTCCAGGGCAGCCAACGTGTATCCTGATTTCCCAGGTCACACCCCATGTTAATGACTTGAAGACTGATGACTGGCCTAATACAGATCACTCACTCACTCACTCACTCACTCTCTCACACTCCCAGCCTCACTCACTCACTCACTCACTCACTCACTCATCAGTACTTTTAGTACAACAGCTTGTACTGATTTGTCTTCCTACACCTCAGGATCTCATTTTTTGGGAAGTTAAGAATGTAATAAACTAACATATGAATCTAAACAATTGTGATGTGGTAGTTTGTTTACTTTTTATGTTTGTAATGTGAATTTTCAACACATTTTGTCTTGGTTTCAATGCAGCTCATGATGTTGCTTATCCAGCCAAAACTTCCAATATAAAGGTGCCTTCAGTCAGCTCTGAGTGCTGTTAAAAAGGTAGGTGACTGTATGAAAATGCATCTCTCTGTAGGCAAAGTGGCTGTGATTGGATCCCTCCATCTGTTGAATAAGAAAGGAGTAAAACATGAAAGAGAGTGGGTTATACGTTATTGGTTGGTTGATTAAATGCTTTAGGAAGGCAATCATCACAAGGAATGCTGACAGGGTATAACCCATCCTCTAAAGTGTCTTGTTCCACCAATACAATGCCTTTACAGTAGTGTAAAAAATGAACTGGAATGCTGTTTTAAGTTTCTTTTTATTCAACTCTATAGGATGTGAATTAAAGTGCTAGTGTATCTTTAAAATATTTGCATATGGTGATTTTTTTGTTGTTAATCAAATTGTTTATTTAAATAAAAAGGAAATGACATAGAAACATAGAAACATAGAAGTTGACGGCAGATAAGGACCTCAAGGCCCATCCAGTCTGCCCATTTCTTTTTCTACCTTATAAATGTGCCATTGGCCTTTGCTCTGTCAGTGGCCTATCTATTCATACTCATTTGTATTGCTCCCTTATGCCTATCCCATGCCTGTCTGAAGCCCTGCACTGTATTCATAGCCACCACTTCTTGAGGTAGGCCATTCCATGTATCCACCACCCTTTCTGTGAAAAAGAATTTCCTCACATTCCCCCTTAATCGACCACCCTCTAATCTCATACTGTGTCCTCTTGTCCTGCTATTTTTCTTATATTTAAACATGTTAGACTCTTTCACCTTGTTAATGCCCTTAAGGTGTTTGAATGCCTCGATCATATCACCTCTCTCCCTCCTTTGCTCAAGGGTATACATATTGAGCTCTGTTAATCTGTCCTCATATGTCTTCTGATGCAGTCTCTGCACCATTTTGGTTGCCCTTCTCTGGACTGCCTCAATTTGGTTAATGTCCTTGTGAAGGTGTGGCCTCCAATACTGCACGCAGTACTCCAGATGGGGCCTAACCAGTGTCTTGTAAAGAGGGATTATTACCTCCCTCTTACGACTTGTGATACCCCTACTAATACACCCTAACACCCCCTAGCTTTACCTACTGCTTTAGAGGTCTGCTTGGATGATTTCAGGTCATCAGTGACGATGATGCCCAAGTCTCTTTCTTCCTTTGTGACTGCCAACGCTCCCTCCCAGCCTATAGGTGGCTTCAGGGTTTCTCTTCCCTATGTGCATGATCTTGCACTTTTTGCATTAAACCCAGTTGCCACTTTTCTGACCATTTTGCTAGTTTATCCAGATCTCTTCTCATTCTGCCCACCCCATCTGGATCATCTACTCTGTTGCAGATCTTGGTGTCATCTGCAAACAGACAAGCCTTACCCTCTAGTCCATCTGCAAGGTCACTAATGAAGATGTCAGAGGACTGGCCCCAGGACTGATCCCTGAGGTACCCCACTTGTGACTTGCATCTCTTCTGACTGTATACCATTTACCACCACTCTCTGTTTTCTGCCTGTCAACCAGTTTGCCACCCAGTTGACCAACTTCTGACCCACCCTGAGCCTACCCAGCTTATTTATCAATCTTCTATGTGGAACAGTGTCAAAGCTTTGCTGAAGTCAAGGTAGGCTACATTAACTGCTCCCCCTTGGTCCACCACTCTGGTTACCCAGTCAAAGAAATCTATGAGATTAGTTTGACAGGACCTTCCTTTTGTAAACCCATGCTGTCTTGGATCCTGCCCCTATGGATTCCAGGTGTTGCACTATCCTTTCTTAAGGAGTGCCTCCATAATCTTGCCCACTACTGAGGTAAGACTGACTGGTCTGTAGTTCCCTGCCTCCTCCGCTACCACTCTTGTGGGCGGGATCACATAAACCCTTCTCCAGTCTTCTGGGACCTCTCCTGTGCTCAGAGACTCACTAAACAGTTCTGCTAATGGCTTTGCTAGTTCCACCTTTAGCTCCTTAAGTACCCTGGGATGTGTGCCATCAAGTCCCATTGCCTTATCCACCCTGAGCTTAGCAAGCTCTTGTAGGACCATTTCTTTTGTGAAGGGAGTAGTGCTCACCTCCTTCCCCCCTGTGTCCATGGTGCTGAGCTGTGGGCCCTGCCCTACCTTCTCTTCAGTAAATACTGAGCAAAAGTATCTATTTAGGATAGATGCTTTTACATGGTCCTCCTCCTCACATGCTCCCTTTTCTCCATTAAACTTAGCAATACCCCCTCTGGACTTTCTCCTTTCACTAATGTATCTATAGAAAGTCTTGTCAGCTTCTTTTACTTTTCGTGCTAGTGTTTCCTCAGTTTGGGACTTTGCCTGCCTTACTGCCTTCCCTGCTTCCCTTAGGGCAGTTTGGTATGCCTCCCTATCTTCATCCCGCTGTGTTCCCTTATATTTCCTGAAGGCCAGCCTTTTGGCTCTGACCTTTTCTGCTACTGTATTTGAGAACCAAAGTAGTTTCCTTCTTCTTTTGCACTTCCTTTTCTGTCTAACACAATGAGATGTTGCTTCAAGTATTGCATCCTTAATGCTTGCCACTTTGCTGTCCCCCTCACCTGTGTTTCTTTTTGCCAGGGCTAGCTAACTCTGTTGGCCATCTTATCAAAGTCAGCTCCTCTGAAGTCCCATATTTTGCCTTGGTATGGGATGATTTAGATGTAGTAGCCAAATTGAACCATACCATGTGATGGTCACTGGCCCCAGGTGACCTTCTACCTGGAGATCTGTGATCCCTTCCTGTTAGTCAGTACTAGATCTGGGATAGCCCTGTCTCTTGTGGGTTGTTGTACCAGTTGTTTGGGGCCCTCCCCTGCAGGAAATCCACTATGTGTCTAGTTCTGGCAGATGTTCCTGCTGGTATTGACCAATCTGTATCCGGCATGTTGAAGTCTCCCATTATCAGAATCTCCCCTTTAGCTGTCATGTTTTGTATATCCTCTAACAGTAATGTGTCTATGTCCTCCCCCTGGTCTGGGGGCCTGTAGACAACCCCAGTTCTTATGGCTATCCCATTTCCTGTTTCCAGGGTGACCCACAGTTCTTCTGGCTCCTTATGTGTATTCTGAATTTCTGTAGCTTTGATATTTTTATTGACATACCGGGCCACTCCTCCCCCCCTTTTTGCACCTCGGTCTCTTCTGAACAATACATAGCCAGGTACTGAAGTCTCCCAAGTGTGGTTACTGGTAAACCATGTCTCACTAATTGCTACTATGTCCAGTTTAGCCTCTGACATTATTGCCTGCAGGTCTGGGATCTTATTTCCCAGGCTGTGAGCATTTGTATACATGATTTTCTATTGGGCAGATTTCGGTGTGTTAGTTGTTGGGTGAGGTTTGGCATTACCCCTGTGCGTCGTATAGGGAGACAAACCTTTTTTCTTACCTGGTAATGCAAATGAACTGCAAACATGCGGAATCCCTGTTTGACCACTAGCTGAGGGGGGAGGGATGTTCTTCCCATTCGACGTATGGGGTGCTGCGCCCCTCTCCCCATTTGCTAGTTTAAATATTCTGCAAAGGCATTAAACTTTTGCCCCAATGCACTGACTCCCTCCTTAGTCAGATGCAGTCCATCAAATTTAAAGAACTTTTGCTCCCAGAACTGTTGCCAGTTCTCTACAAATCTGTGTCCTTTTTCCTGGCACCAGCCCTTGAACCATGTGTTTAGCTCCTCTATCTCCCCTTCTCTGACCTTCCGTCCATCTGCCCCCCTCTCCCAGACTGGCAGGATCTCAGAGAAGGAGATGCCGGACGAAATGGATGATAGTTTGTCACCCAGCCTGCTCAGGTGTTCCTTGGTCTCCACAACTGACCAGCTGGCGAGATCATTAGTCCCTATGTGTACTAGGACATCAATGTTTTCTCCTGCTTTGTGAACAATTTTTAATACGGTCAGTGTCTCTCCATGCTGATGTACCTGGGAGACATCTGACCATTACCTGGCTGGAGATGGGTATCAACTCCCCAAATCATGGAGTCTCCTATGATCAGAAGTTTTTTAGTTCCTTTTTACTTTTTTGTTTTGGTTCCTGATTTGGGTGAGTTTTGTTGTGCTAGCTCCTGTGCCGCAGTGTCCTGCTCTGCAGTGTCTTCTGCCTCTTTGTTTGATTTCAGAGATAGAGGCAGATACCTGTTTGTAGTGTTTATATGGTTTTTGGAGGTAATATGTTGGAGAGCAGAGAGTGATGGGGCACCCGATTTGCCCCTCCTACATAATGATCAATTAAAAGATTACAGACATGTTTAAAATAACAACATTCAGTACTACACAAATAGCTGTCGTTTATGCATGAGCTTTTAGGTCCGATGACATTACAAATGGCATCACAGCCTGCATCTGGAGAGGCTTGCTCCTCAGAGCAGGTTATTTGTATAACAATAAAACATAAAGCAAACAAGGTGCAGAAAAAGGCAACTAAAGCTATCACGTCCATCTAATCTCATTCTTACGAAAACAGGCTGAGAGTACCAAATCTGATGCTGCTAACAGTATGAAGGCTGAGGGGTGACCTCCTGCTTATATTTGACATTGTTAATGACCCATATCTTATGCACAAACTAAACATAGAAGTTAAACCATATGTGTCAGAAACCATATGTGTCAGAAACAAATAATCAGGAACAGGTTTCACACAATAAAAAGGCAATTCTTTTATACCCAGAGAGTAGTGAATCCTTGGAACCCATTACCTCTTGAGATTATCATCAGCAAAGATAAAAATGAATTTAAATTAAAATATGTACATTATAAGCAGGGACCCCGGTTTACCATTTTTACCAGTAACACTGGTAACAATCACGGAATCCTGCTTGGTCTGCAGATTTTGAATTCTTGTACCGGTGCCTCAAGAAAATTGCATGTCACTGCACAGAATCTCTAAGGTTTCAGCATTTTGTTTAATTTTTTTTTTTTATTTTCTCTTTCTGTGTCCCCTTCTCACAGCATCAGTGTCCACTTTTCAGGCTGGGTATCCCTTAGCTTCACCCCCAGGTAATGCTCAGGAGCTCCTGTGGTCCTGCCCCTATCCTGCCTGGGTTGTACCCCTTCCAGGTGGAAAGGGAGAGGACCCCAGCATCCATCCACACTCCCTTAGTGTGTGTCGGGCAGCTCAGTGAGTCCCTCATGGAGCCTGGTTATGAAGTCTTGGGCACCTTGGTCCTTTCTGCCAATGGCCAATGTGGGGTGATTGTTCCTGGTTTTCTGGTCTTTATCCCTGAGGGCACCGGCACTACAGGAGATCCAAGGAGGTAGGTCACATAAAGACATGCCACTGCTCCAGATCCTGGCTAGGGTCCTCCCCTCCTGATCACTCTGCAGCACCATTGCATCACCACCCGTGGTCACACAGGTGGTGGTAAAGCAGCAGGACCTGCAGCCCACCCTCCCTGGAGGAGGAGAGCAGTCCCCCAGGTGCTCAATCCTACTCCCCTGGTCTGACCTCCAGCAACCCGAGTTCGTTTCTGACCCTGGGTCGCTGGCATTGCAAGCAATAGTGCTACCGCAACGCCAGCAGGCCGACCCAGATTTCAGCATCTTAAAATGAATGTTGCTGTGCTTTGCATTCTTTCTGCTTTGCTGCATATAGAGTCAGTAAGGAAATCACCCGCAGTGCTTTGTTGTAATCAGCCATTCAGTTTAACCACCCATGCCTAGTGGTTAGAGTAACAAGCAGTGAATGAACTGGGTTCATCCAGCAGACTTGGGTCTGATTCCCACAACCTCCACTTGCATACTGTGTGACTCCAAGCAAGTCACTTAACCTCCCCAGTGCTTCTAGGTCACTCCTGGAAACAGACAGTCCTGCCTAGTGGGCCTTACCTGCTTTACAAAGAATATAAAAAAAAATACCAATATATGTTTACTACATCACAGAATAGTAGTCACGGTACCATGTAATTTACGTGAGTTTTACTTGGGCTGAAATGATTTTGTATAGGTAAAGATAAATGTTCAGATGCATTTTATGTGTTTTATAAGCTTGTTCTTAGATTTTAGTCAGGTGTTTATTGTATTCTTTGAATATAAGCATCCAGGTTGTAGATTGCTAAATGCAGGTTCACTGTTACCAACTAGCTTATTCACGTTTATAACCAGTAGGGCCATCCACAATTCTCAGTTGTTTGAATGAAAACTAGTCTGAAAGTATGTTCACAAAGAAGAAACTGCATTACTACTTATGAAAATACTTCACAGTTAGCACTCCATTTAGGTGAATTGGATCATTTGCAGCTTTTCTCCCACCTACTGTTCAGTCTCTGTGACAACAAAAGGTTTTCTGATAGACTGCTTCAACAAAAAGCAAATATTAAGTATTTAAGTATACTTATGTTTGGCCTGTGGATTTTCAAAGCACAGTCAATGACGTACAGAAGGTAAAACCCCAGAGGCTATATGATGCTGGTAGGCAGAGTAGTGCTCAATGCACATCTGAACAAAGACATGAAAACTGGGAGACACCCTTTTCATGGACACCAAGGGAAAAAAAAGCATCCGCATGTCTGGTAGATGCATAAATTCATTTGGACGTCCTCCACTAATCACTTGTGGATTTTTTAGGTGAAGACACTTTATTTCAAAGAAGCAAATTCAAGCAGTTTTTTACTCCCTGGCCATTTACTCCTTCAGGCCTGTCAAGGCCCCCTACCATCACTGCTGAGTGCCAACCACCATCCACTGCCCCTTACTGCTGTGCTACCAGGTAACTCAAAGTAACCCTTCATTGAGTGGGCCCTACCCCATGGGAGGCTACCAGGGGAGGAGAATTGTCCTAAAGAGCTTCCAGTGTATCATGGGCATGGCAGGGGTCAGAACGGACACATGTCTGGGGATTCTGGCTTATGGAGGGACCAACAGCTGTCCTTCGGTTGGGTCAGTGGGTGTTTTCCCATTTTCTTGGTAGCGTGACAGGACACACAATGTCAAGGCACAAGCCGACGTCCGTCATGCTCCCTCCTACAGTGAGGGCTGACATGTTGTCATGCCTCTGGCCTCCACCAGGGGCCAGCAAATGCTGAGCCATGAACCCACCCTCCCTCCTAGGAGAAGGTGAGTAGTCATTGGATACTCAAGCCTTCACCCACCAGCTGGCCCTCCAACACCCAAGTCTGTTCCCTAACCCTGGTCAGCAGTATCACAGGCAGAAATCCAATTCAGGCAGTTAAATTATAGATAGAAAAAAACAAAGGTAGTCCACCTTAGCGGTGATGGTTCAGATTAATTCACATCTGAGTTCTAACAAGCAAAGAGACCAAGTCATCTGCAACTAGTGCTTGTGGGGTGTGGGTGCTGAAGAAAGGGGATCATAGTGCTGTCACTACTGCCATCACCCCAGAGGGATGTGAACAGCATTGTTGCTACTGCCATCACACCGAAGGGTTGGGGGCTGTAGTGCTTCTGCCATCACCACTGGTGGATGGGGAAAGTAGTACTGCTGCTGTCCCACCTGAGGGATGGGGGCCTTAGTGCTGATACTGCCATCACACCTGAGGAATGGTGAACGTAGTACTGCTGCCATCACACCTGAGGAATGGTGAACGTAGTACTGCTGCCATCACACCTGAGGAATGGTGAACGTAGTACTGCTGCCATCACACCTAAGGGATGGAAGCCACAGTGCTGCTGCTTCTGTCACACCTGAGGGAGGGAGGGAGGTTGTAGTGCATTTGCTGCTGCCATCACACCAGAGTGATGGGGGTCGTAGTGCTGTTGGTGCTGCCATCGTACCTGAGGGATGGGGCCATGGTGCTGCTTCCATTACACCTTAGTGATGGGGGCTGTAGTGTTGCTGCTGCCATCACATCTTGTACCTAAAATAACTTTAAATTGGTACAAGGATGGAAGTATGTGTAATAGTGGAAATCAAAATTGCTAAAATGCATGTTAGCAGAGTTAAAAAATTTTAAATAAAGTACACAAAACCAAACACCGGTAAAAGCGGATTTTGGCTTAGCAGACACCAGTGACAATACCATTTTTTACAATGTGCAAAACAGAATATGCCCTTTCTCAATCCTGGTAAACCAGTGTCCCTGATATAAGTGTAAACAAATTAAATTACTTTGTAACATGGGGAAGAAAAAGGGTTTCGCAGGATTGGTTCAACAGCATCGGGTGACCATTGATTAAGTCTCAAGTAATCATGGTTGTCTGAGACTTAATCAATGGTAAAGTGCTCCCACATTCTGTTCCCCATGTTAGTTTCCTGTCCCAAAACTGTCTTAGCCTGCAATTCACGGCCGGCCAACAGATCGGTGTCAAACAAGAATAGATATGCTAAAGTGGCATTTCTGGTAGTTCTGTCATAAGCAGCTTGAACACATATATATGACTATATAATTTTTTTTTTTTTACATGGTCTATTGGCTCAGAAACACATTCCCTTTCAGTAACTACACAGTAATGTATGCCACATATGATTTTCTAGATTTCCTGATTTTCCAGATTGCTTCCATATCTTTTATTAAATATTTTCAAAAACTACCTTAACAGTGGAACTTAAAAACCACAAAAGCACACACTTTGGACCGGTCTCTATCAAACCTAAAAGTTACAGATTTCAAAGTCTCCTATTTTTTTTTTCTGTTATCAGGTGGGAAAAAATGGCATAACATTTTCAAAAACTGAGACGTTTGCATTTGTTTGCACCCCTGTAACTTAGCCTCCCCTGATCAAATCTACATGGAATTTACAGGATCAAGAGTTCATGGCACAGAGGCTGTGCTTTCTAAATTTCATGTAAATCAGTTAAAAGGGGGCAAAGTTATTTATAAAATGGGCTGACACAGTAAACAAAGCTGGTTGGCTGTCAGCCCTTGCCAGCTACTGTATGCCTTTTATTTTGGTTATGCAACAGTAAAAAACAAGTGCCAACACCAGTGACCCACTCACCCAGGATAACCTTGTGCCCTGGCACTTCGTTCATCTGTCCCGATCCAAATTCTCCGACTGGCACGAACACTAAAAATGAAGAGTGCTGTGTGTTAAAATGTAAGTGGTTCAAACAGCTGCTCTCTTTCTCTCTGCCTTCCTCCTTCCCAGTCCACACAACAGTCAGCAGCACTGTCAACAGAATATTTTTTTCAACTGGACCCCCAGATCCCAGCTGTAGAACACCACTCCATATTCAGGCCCTGGTCAGCTAGCAGACCCCTAGTGTTCAGCAATGATGGCAGTAAGGCAGCTGTGGTTAGGGCAACAGTGGAGAGGCTGAGCAAGTGAGAGAAAGCCAGTGTGTGAGAAAGGAGAGGGAGGCAGCAGTAGTTCCTGGTTACATGGAAAAACGGGCTCGAGAGATGGGGACAGAGGGTGAAAGACGCTGCCCACCAAGAAGTGCTGGAACAGGAATTTCAGAATCGAGGGGTCAGGATGTTGCGGTGGATGTGACAGCAGCTGGTGAGGCCCAGAGTTTTGTTGTAATTTAATAATGTTTCAGACAAGGGACTGGTCTTTCCAGGTTCCCTCATACCAGGATTTCTGAGAAAAAGGGAGCAACACCAAGTCTGTAAGAAAACCTCTGGGGTGAAATTGTTAGGCTGGTGTTTCTATGGCATGACATGTATTTCACCATAAAACAGAACTGAAGCAATAGGATATAGTTTTCTTCCCTGAAATTCACTTAATTAATGGACAATGCATGGGAGACAAAACTCGGGAAGTCGTCTCCCTCTCCAGCGCCCCACTAACAATTAGACAGAGAGACTATTTTACTTCAAAAAGAAAAACTTTTAATGTTAGTTAATTTTGTTTTAAGTTTTAATATTTCTCAATGTATACCCATTTTATTTTTTCTGTAATGTTTCCGTGGTCCCTAGTGGCACCCCCCACCCTCCAATCACCATTCCTGTATTTCTGTAATATTTTTCTAGTGTCTAGTGGCACCCCTGCCTTCTGATCAGCATCCATCTGTTAGTTTTACAAATCTGACCTGTAATAATGAAAACTGCCCCCTCTATGTTTTTTCTTTAAACCTGTAAAAAAGAAAATGGTCTCTTGCAGATCAGACCCCTGCCACCCCAACCTTCCACTCAGCAGTCACCATCCCATACCTCTAGTACAATGCACACACACCCTCGCTTATCTGGATAGGTCCCATGGTGTATATTCCACTCTTTGATTGAAGACACAGCTTGCTGCTGGAACAGGAAACTGCAATGTGAAAAACTAAAGTAAGTGAAGTTCACTATATTTTTGGCCAGCCCAGTGGCGCTGAGAATTGAGACGCTGGATACCACACCTCGCATCATGCCGGTGACCTGAGTTTGGAAACAGACTCAAGTAATTTGGGGGTCAGCAGGGGTGAGGAAGGATTGAGCATCCATGAACAGCTCTCCTTCCTTGGGGAGGGAGACAGTACAGTGTGCTGTTTGCCTGACACCCAGCAGCAGCTGGGTGTCAACACATGTGTGCCGTCAGAAGGGGAGGGCCTCACATAGAGGGCAAACAGCTGCCTCCACTGAGGTGGAATCCAACCATCTCCACCCATTGCATGTATGGGGGCCCAGGGAGAAAAGGCATTGGAAAATACTAGGAGCCAACAGGCTCCATGATGGACCGATATACCACTGCACCAGAAAGCCCTGATTCTGCAGATCCACCTTGTAAATGAGCTTGCTCAATGGTGATCACCTGGGTAAATAAAGATTTTGATTGATTGATTGATTGATTCTGGATTGTGCTCCGGGGTGGTGAGTAGAGCCGATGCTCCTCTCCCTGGCCCCGCTGTGGAGGGTAATCCATGGGGCAACTCTGGGGCGTGGCTGATACGGGGTGACTGGGGCCAGAACACGAGTCCCTCTGATGGAGGGCCAGAGCCACCTGCCTAGCTCTGCGGAGGCTGAGGAAAAAAGTAAATAGACAAAAAAAGTTCACTGTACTTCAATGAGGTTTTGAACTTTTATGCGTAACTTTGCAATTTTTGCATATTTTTGCCCCAAGTTTTTGACATGGCCTTTGTGGGACACCACCTCATGAACAATGGTGGTGGAATTATGCAAACCAGGCCCAAAAGGCGATTTCACAGTCACGTTGCAAAATCACCTTTTGGACAAGATTTGAAAATGTTTACTGCCCTTGTTTATGAGGTGGGGTCAGAAAAAGGGTATGTTGAAAATCTGTGGTAAAAATATGTACAAGTGGAAAAGTTACATGCATATTTTTAAATGTTTCTATGCGCATTTGTAACTTTGGTCATTTTAAATGTTTTGACCCCAAATTTTCAACATACTGTAGCCATTTTTTCCTATCACTTCACAAATTTAACAGCTGTCACTTTTCAAATCCTGGCCAAAATGTTTTTTTGCACCTCTGGTGCAGAATTACATTTCAGTGGTGCAAAATGATATTTTGGCAGAGATTAAAAAATGTTCACCTACTGGGTTCATAAGGTGGAGTAATAAGAAGGCTATGCTGGAAATTTGGTGTACAGATATGGTAAAATGCCCAAGTTATGACTGAACATCTTACAAATTGTACTGTTTATTTAATTTTTGCTGGTTGTCAAAATTGCAATTTTAATTTTTTGTGGTAATTGGTGCACCCTGTGAGAGGAGGTGGATAATTACTCTGGTGCAGTTTCATTTTCAATCTTGACTTCCTGAAAGTGACTTCTGACGGCGACCTAACATCCTTTTGGCTTGGTTTTATTTATTTGTTTTATGAAGCATATATATAAATATATATATATCTCTCTCTCTATATATATATATATATTTTTTTGTTTATTTGTGTTATAATAGAATGTTATTAGGTTGGATGGGGAGTTTAGTTTCATTTGCTTTATCTGAATCTCCCCTCCTGGTGAGAGCATGTGGGGAGTTTCGGAAAAGGGGGTACATTTAGATTTGATTGATTATTTTTAGTTTTTAGTTTTTGGGCGTGTTATTGAATTGTGTATGTAATTTTATATTTTAATTTTATTGGGATATTTTTCTTGTTTTTTGTCTTGGGCCTGTGATACGTGTTTTAGATCTACCCCCCTGTCAAGCGCTATTCAGCCTCCGCTCTCCACAGTCTCTGCCCCCCCCACCTTTACTATTCTCTACTTATCAGTGAAGTAGAGCATTGGGCATTGCCTGTAGGGGTGGGGGACGGGGCAGGGGGTGTGAACGGTGGAGGCTGGATGAGCGGGGCACTCGCATCGGGGTAGTTAAGTCCAGAAGATGCCCTGAGGTGAAATGGAGCCTGGAACGTGGGTCACTATGCCTAGTCCCCATACCCAAGGGCACCACCAATATTGGTGGGCAGGTGGTTAGGGCAGCCCAGGAATCCCATCCAACTCGAGTGGTGTTGTGCGATGCCAGATCTGTTAAGAACAAGACTGCAATTATTGTGGATCTTGTAGGGACAACAGATTTGGTGTGCATCACCGAAACCTGGCTTGATGAAAACACGGGCCACATTTTTGAGGATGCAATTCCGGCTGGGTATATGGTGGTTCACCACCCGAGATTGGATTGCAGGGGAGGAGGGGTTGCGGTCTGTTTCAAGACCGAATTGTATCTTACTAGTGGACCAATTGAGGATGCTAGGTCCTTTCAGTGTGCCGTAGTAGCAGGTGTAGGTTATAGGATGGCACTCATCTACCGTCCACCAGGAGATAGGAGTCTTTTCCTTCAGGAAGTAGCGGACTTTGTCATCGACCTGGCATTTGAGTCACCCAGGCTGATGGTCATGGGTGACTTTAATGCCTGGATCGATGACGAACTCTCACAATTTGGTCAACACTTCCTCCAATTAATGACATCACTGGGCCTTACACAGATTAATACCTCTGCTACTCATAAATGCGACCACCCTCTTGACCTGGTTTTCTTCTTGGGGATCGAGGCTTCTGATGTGGGGGTGGAACCCATCAGATGGTCCAATCACTACTCTGTGAGATTCAATTTTTGCACCCCCCCCCCCTTCATAGGCCTACACCTGTGGAGATGGTCAGGTACCGCCTTTTACGGGATTTATGCCTTGATGGTCTAGTGGCAGTACTTGATCTATCAGAATTTCCTATGGCAAGCAGGGACCCAGAGACTTTGGTTTTAGCCTATAATAGGGCTATTACTACAGTTCTGGATTCTGTTGCTCCTGTCCGCGTTTGTCCTCTCGCCCTCGGTCTCCGTGGTTTGACAGGACTTTGAGGGAGCTGCGGTGACTAGGATGAAGGTTGGAGTGTTGCTGGTGGAAATCTGCCCTAGAGGTTGACAATCTTAGACTGCTAGAGCAATATCGACTCTGCCAGTCAGCAATCTCCCGTAAGAAGGCAGAGTTTCTGTCCGGAGAGATTGCTGCCACTCAGAACTGACCAGTGCAGCTCTTCTGAACCATAGATAGGCTGTGCAACCCAGCTTGTCTGCAGGTTCGGAAAGCCTTTTCACAACTGGAGTGTGAGGAGCTTGCTCGTTTTTTTGCTGATAAGGTGGCTGACATCAGGGAGGAGATTCAATCGACACACTGTATGGGAGTTGTTGATGATCAGCACTTGGCCACTCTCCCTCACTTCGCTTGGAGTACCTTCGACCGGCTGGAGATCGTGGATGTTATGCGGATTGTCCAGGGTATACACCCTACATGCTGTAGTTTAGACCCAGGCCCAACTTCCCTGATTATGGGTTGTTGTGATATTATCGGCCTTGTCTTAGCACAGATAGTCAGGTGCTCCCTTGAGTTGGGTGAGTTTTCTAGCTCCCTGAAGGAGGCTGTGGTGACTCCCCTTTTGAAGAAAGCTTCTTTGGACCCAGACTGTCTGGCTAACTACAGACCTGTCGCTAACCTCCCTTTTGTGGGGAAGGTAATTGAAAAAGTAGTGGCTATACAGCTGGAGAACCATTTGACCATCCATAGCATCTATGAACCTCTCCAATCCGGTTTTCAAAAGAGGCATATTACCGAGACTGCGCTGGTTCGGGTGCTCAATGATCTCCTGATGGCAAGAGATCGAAGGAACCAGTCCATCTTGGTGCTTCTTGATCTCTCATCAGCTTTTGACACAGTGGATCATGGGGTACTGCTCGAGTGCCTGAGTTTCATCTGTGGCCTGACAGGTTCAGTCCTCGGATGGTTTAGGTCCTTCCTCACTGACAGAACTCAGAAGGTGGTGTCAGGGATTTATTTCTCCGGCCCTCTCTCTCTCTGTCATGTGGGGTCTCTCAGGGCTCTGTGCTGTCCCCCATGTTATTTGCAGTGCACATGCTGCCCCCCCGGAGACCTTGTAAGATGGCATGGGCTGAGGTTTCACTGCTATGCTGATGATATCCAGCTCTGTCTGTCTTTTGCACCTGACCAGGATGGAGCACTCTCGGTATTTAATAACTGCCTCACTGAAATCCTGGATTGGATGAATTCCAGCTGGCTGAGGTTGAACCCAGGGAAAACTGAGGTGATGGTTGTGGATCCAGGATGCCGGATAGGAGGATTGGGGGCTGGTCACCTCTCGGGGCTTTTCCTGGGGGGTTCCCAGCTCCTGACCTCTGAACAGATGCGGGACCTGGGGGTGATACTCGACGACGGTCTGACACTATGATCTCAGGTGTCAGCCATCGTTAAGTCATCCTTTTACCATCTGAGGAACATCTTTAGGATCAAGCACCTTGTTCCGTCTGGTGATTTACCTAAACTGATTCATGCCTTTGTGACCTTGTGCCTTGATTATTGCAACTCCCTTTACTTTTGGCTTCCGGGGGTTGATATCCGCTGCCTGCAGCTGGTGCAGAACGCTGCGGCTCGGTTGTTGACGGGGACTCCACGGACTTCCCATATTATGCCAGTGCTGCGCAAACTGCACTGGCTGCCAGTTCAGTGGTGGATCACCTTCAAGGTCAGATTACTGACCTATAAAGCCCTACGTAGACTCAGCCCTGACTACCTGAAAGAGCTCCAGTCTCCTTACTGCTCCAAGTGATTGCTCCGTTCAGCAGATGAGGAGTTGCTAGAGATTCCAAGGGTAGTTTTAAAATCTTCAGGGGCCCATGCATTTGTGTACATGGCTCCAGCCCTTTGGAATTCTCTACACTGTCTGATTTGGGAGTGCACGACCATGGGGGGGGGGGGTGGTTAAGTGCATTGAAGATGTATCTGTGGAACAAGGCATACTGTGACTAACTGTGTAATTTTATGATTTTATTATGTATTTATTATTGTTGTTTTTATTAGTTTTATAATCTATAATGTGCCTTGATATTTGAAATGCAGAAAATAAATATAGATTATTATTATTATTAACATTGCGGTATTTCAATGTTCATTCATAAGTTCGCTAATTGTCAATATTTTGACTCCAAACCTTCAAAATAACCATTTTTTAACACCACCTCATAAACTTGATAGGTGATATTTTAAAATCCTGGCTGAGATGTGTTTTTGCACTTGTGTGAAATGACATTTCTGCCAATATACTATAAATTATATATTTAATGTCTATAAGGGCTGTCATAAAATGACCATCTTTAAAATGTAGAGTCATAATTAAATAAAAGAGTGAATGTGTGAAGAGTGACTGTGTGAAGAGTAAATGTATGAAGACTGAATATGTGAAGCGTTAACGTGTAAAGAGTGAATGTGTGAAGAGTGACTGTGTACTGAATGTGTAAAAAGTAAATATGTGCTGAATGTGTGAACAGTGAAAATATACTGAATGTGTAAAAAGTGAATACCCCAGGCCCTGCACTTCTGTGGGCTGACAGAGTCAAAAGGCCATACACATCTGCACCTGTTCACGCAGATCTTGAATGAGGATTTGATTCCACTGTCTCAAAAAGAAAGGAAATTATTTGCAACAAATGTTGTTAATGCATCAATTAGGGTATCTTAATGCCACACAAGTAGGGAGATGTGGTACTAGGGTTTCCCACCCTAACTCCCAACCCCCCAAGCAGCAAAAGGGGAAAAATATTAGGGTTTTGGGTCTTCATAGTTTTGGCAAATCAGTGGTGGGGTCTTCCTTGGGGTTATCAACCCTAATGTTCACCCCTTTCCCTAAGCAAACAATGTCACATGTGATACCTTTTTTCATACAGGGTCTGCCTGAAGGAAGCTACAACAAATTGTGTTGGCAACATGTGGCAAGCCATAGTTCTTCCTTTGAAGAGTGTATCACTGTGAGGCACTGGTATTAAGCTGTACCTTGTGCTTCGGACTGGAGGCTATGGGCTGGGGTGAGGGTCAGGGTGGGGTGAGGGAGGGGATCAGATCACTGACAGACCATTTTCTTATTTTCTTCAGCTTACAAATAAAAAATCAATGAGGGACAGTTTTCTTTATTGTATGGGGACAGAAGCCAACACTGGGGATGTCAGGATGATCTTCAGCAGCACCAGGGATGAGCTCCCTGGTGCTGCCACGTATGTTAAATGAAGGGGGGGCAGGTGACCTGGAGGGGAGCAGGCAGGAGAAGTGGTACTGGGGGTGGGCACCACGGTCCACTTACTACTTAAAGAAAAACATTGGGGGAGGTGAGCGACCTGGAAGGGAGGGTGGAGAAATAAACAGTAGCAGGGGTGGGCACCCTGGTTTTCTTAAGAAAAATAAAAAGATAGATAGATAGATAGATAGATAGATAGATAGATAGATAGAAAGATATATATAATTAGAGTGAGAGACAGAACAGGGAATCGGCAGCTTACTGCTGTAATTGAAGCCAGCAGCATGTTTGTGTAATATCTTATGCAGATTATTTCAGGATTGACTTCAAAAAAGAGAGCTGTCATAGCCAAAATGGGAATCTCTCACTTGTAGATATTCCAAGGTGGCATTATAGTATGCTGGATATACCTTTTTCTCTATATCACTAAGTGTTTTGGAGATAGTAAGCATAAGGAATCTGCTCACCAAGGATTACGGGTCTACATAGGACAGATGCTATTTACCTTACTTTTGTTTTTATTGGAGAATTTAAGGGAGACTTCCCCAACATCAAACTTTCCTGTAGGTAATGCATCTTCTGGACTTAGAATATTTCTTTTATCCTTATCAAGCAGCATAAATTTCCAGCTTAGGTATGCTAGTTAGAAAATATGAAAGAGTAAAATAGGAAATAAGGAAGCAATCTTTCCCCAGTCCAACACAGAAATTAACTGATCTGAGTTCCGTGGGCATACATTCCTGTAGCTCTCACATTGCAAGTCCAGATAATATAGATTAGGTCTGTGTTCCTGTTATCAAACAGAGAATGTTAGGAAAAACAAAATATAATAAAAAATCTAAAATAAATAGACCTTAAAGTGTCACTCCATTTTATTACTTTTTATATTACCATTCCATATAGAATTTTTATAAATACGGAGTAAGTCCACCTCTTGATTTAGTCCTAGAGGAATAGCTGTGTCTAGTGTCAAGATCCATTTGGTTTCTTTTTGTGACAAGGTATTAACCCCTGTTGCCTTGCCTTTTGTCTTTCCACATGTTCGAGAATTGTAAACTTGAAGCAATCTAGTTTGCCATTACTGCAGTAGAGAACCAGTGATCTCTCAGTGCATTTTGTATATTGCCATTTATGTATTTTTTTAATTTAATAAACTTTATTGAATACAAGAAATCCAACAGGCGTAAACATACATATGTGACATGTGGATTGTTGAACCCCTTCTCACTTCTTTCCTCCCTATATACTCCTCCCCCCCCTCGGTGGAGCTATTAATAAACAAAAAACCTTGAAATTATTAAACAGAACTTAAGAACCTTATTATCCACTCTAGGCCACAAGTATTCTGAATGACCAACCATAAAACCCCCCAAATGAAAACTAACCAACAGGAGATTATGTAGTATACAATGTATATAATTTCCCCCATTTCTTATCAGAGCTATGAGGCTTATGGCAAAGGTTTGCAATCATTCATTCCACCCAAAGATTGTACAATAATTCCTGTAACCATTCCTGGTATGAGACAGAACTCTGATCTACCCAGTGCTGTAGGAGTACCTTCTTCAGGGAGAGAGAGATTAAAGACATAAAATATCTGCATTCTTTGACTGAAATAGTGTTATAATCCTCTAGGATCATAGGCGGAGATTGTGGGGGGGGCAGAGGGGCAAGCTGCCCCACCTGAGAAATTAGACCAGAACTTTTTTAGGAGCCCAGGCACCGTTCTCCGGTTATCATTTTTTTTTAATATTGAATGGGCTCAGGGCTATGCCTGACTGCCTCCGGGAGGGTGGGGTGATGGCGGCACAGTGCCGTGTCTCTTAAACAAAAACTATCCCCTTTTCCGATTGACTGCAAGCCTGCAACCATAGTAGCCTGCATGTTATAGCCAATCAGAGAGTGCTGCAAGCTGGCGCCATCATGTGAGCAGTACTCCATTAGTGGCACCATTTAGTTGTCTGTGTGCTTTCCATGAAGGAGCAGCAGCAGCATCCATGTAGCGTAGGGCTGAGGAGAGATAGCTATTCGAGGATGTCGAGCAGCAGTCATTGGTTGTCTGTCAGGTGTCACCAGTGTCTCAGTCAGTCTAGTGTTCCACCCTCCTCCGGTCCTGAACAGCCCAGTTTAAATATACCTCACCCAAGTCCTCTGACTACCTACTCTCTGTTTCTCAGTGCAGCCAGCTGTGCTCTGGGCTCTCCCGCTACCACCTGAGCCTCCCATCCCTGACAGCCTAGGAGACCTGTGGCCACAAGGCCTGTACCACTGGACAGACCAGGCAGAGGAGCAAGTAGTACAATTACAGTGAGTCTGGGGAATGGCCAGGCTTGCCTGCACACCCAGCTCCTGTGTCCAGCAGGCCAGAAAAAGATTTACCAAGATGTCGGCGAGTCCCACACCACGCCCGTTGCCCACCAGTTCCACTGTCCACCGAGAGGGATTATTCAGGTCAGTGAACAGCAGGCAATAGCAGACCCATAATGTGACATGTTCATCTGGTGTCAGAAAAAATGAGTTACTGTCTCATCGGGGGATTAATCGGGAGAGGAACGGGACTGTTGGGAGAGATTCGGCTACCTGATCTGCCTTATTGGCCTTGCTGTGCCCTGCTGCATGCTGCCCTGTCTGTGCCCTTACTGATTTGGTGAGTAACTGTGCTGCAAGCTGGTTGTTGGAAATTAATACCATTCATATCCCAGAAATGTGTCTTTGGGGGTTGTTTGGCCAAGCCCATTTGTCTGGGGAGTGGGTGGAAGGTTTGCTGTCAGCTTGTGTTTCTTTGGGTGGGAGGAATTTGCTGGCTGTTGAGGCTGTCCATGTTGGTGGGGTGGGTGGGGGGCCTATTTGTTTGGTATGGTGTGGACACTGGTCATGTTGGTGGGGTGGGGACACTCAGTTACTGTGCTACTGGTGTGGTGGGGTTTGTTGGGAAACTCACTGGACGGTCTGTGTTTGGTGGGGCTGGGGATGGTCTGTTTTGTGGGGTTGGGGTCGGGGAGACTGTCTGTGTGTTTGGGGCTGACTCACTGAGAGGATGGTCAGTGTTTGGTGCTGGGGGAGGGCCTGCGTTTGGTGGGGCTGGGGGGGACGATCAGTGTTTGGGGCTGAGATGGTTAGTGTTTGGGACTGGGAGGGCAGTCAGTGTTTGGTGGGGCTGGGGAGACAGTCTGTTTTCTATTCTGGGGTCTGGTGGGGTGGAGACACAGGCCATGGTGATGTGGGGACACTGGCTGTGATGGTGGGGTGGTGACACTAGCCATTGTTTGGTGGACTTGGCTGGCCATTTGTCTGGGGGGACTGTCCATATTTGCCTGCCAAGTGTCTTGTGGGAGGGGACTATTTGCTGGTCGGTGTCTGGGGGATCTTTCCATGTTGGTTTATGGGGGTGAATGTCGGTGATTGCTGATCAGGTGTCTAGGACGGACTATCAATGTTGTTGGATGGGGAACTCTCCGTGTTTGCTAGCCAGGTGTTTGGGGATTGTTCATGTTGGTGGGGGGGAAATTCTGTGTTTCTAGCTGTGTGTTGGGGACTGTCCTTGGTGGGATATGGGGGACCATCCATGTTTGCTGGCTGCCTGGGTGTTTGGTGGGACTGTCCTTGTCGGTTGGGAGGGGCATTCTATGCTCACGGCCCGGTGTCTGGTGGGGAGGGGACTGTTCGGGTGTCTGGGAGGGACTGTCTTTGTAGGTGGGGTGAAGGGGGGACTGTCCATGTTTGCTGACTGGGTTTCTGGTGGACTGTCTGTGTTGGTTAGGAGGGGGGACATTCTGTGCTTGCTGACTGGATGTTAGGATATAAACATAAATAAATGTTAAAATGTAATTTCCACCTCATCCTTTACCTGTCAAGGGATGTATCTCACTGACCTGTGCCCGCAGCTAGCATACGAACATTAGTAAATGTTGAAACATTATTTCCCCCTCATCCTTTACCTGGCTGTAAAAGTAATCTTTCACTTTTTTGATTTCTATGTTTCTATGTCCACTGTGGAGGGGTGAAACAGACAGATTCCTAGGCCTTGCTGTCTCTGTCTTCATTGCCTGGCAAACACAACCAAAGGGCTAGCTGTTTGTGTTCTCCCCAGTACAGTGTTACAAGACTAGCAAAAAAAATCTTGCACTAAAACATGCACCCTAAAGAAATGATTATACTACTGCCTGGCTATTGTTATAGCGACTACTGACTGGCCATGATTTTTTTTTGGGGGGGGGAGTTGGAACACTGGTCGTTTGTGTGGGTGGGGTTGCGGACACTGCTGTGTGTGTGTGTGTGTGTGGTTAGGGACACTGCTGATCGTGTGTTGGGGGTTGGGGACACTGCTGGTCATGTGTGTGTGTGGTGTTGCGGACACTGGTCATTTGTGTGGGTGGGGTTGGGGATACAGGCATTGTGTGGGTGTGGTGGGGTCACTGTTGTGTGGGTGGGTGGAGGCACTGGCATTGTGTCGGTGGGGCAGGGTTGTAACTGTATACCAGGCAAACTGTGCTGACTGGTATCTCAACATCTCTCTTTCCAGACAAAGAAAGAAACATAAACAAAATGCAGTATAAAATGTAGGTTTATTTATTTTTGTGTGCCTGTGATGGGGAGGCACAGACCTGGATGCCTGGAGTGGATACCAGATAAATGGAGCTGGAAATGGTGTTGGTTGGGTGGGGTGGGGAGAGTGGCTGTGCTGGTGCGGTGGAGACAGTGGCTGTGCTAGTGGGGTGGACACAGAATGGCTGTGCAAGTCCATCAGGGCGTAGAAAGTAGCTGAGCTGGCCAGTCTGGGTGGAGATAGTGGCCTTGCAGGTCTGGGGTGGGGAGAGTGGGCTGTAGCTTTTTGCATGGACATTTAATTCACTGTTGCTTGCTGTCCCTTCTGCTGCCCTGCCAGCTTTGTGCTGTTGTGCTGACCAGGGGGGACTGGTATACATGCTGAAAAAAATGGTTCTGGCCACTGGTGATGGAGGAGGGTGGGATGGACGGGCATACTGGCACAGAAATATTTTTTTCAACATACAGTATATGCCAGTCTGCTGGGTCCATGCCATGCTTACCTCCCTCATACAAAGGGCTTCTGAACACTAAAGATAAGTTTCTGTGTCAAAATTAGGACCTGTTGGAAAGTATGAAATCCTACAGTATAAAAATTGTGCATGTTTATGTAGTTTCACCTTACTGTGTGGTTGACAAGATGTTCTGTGGTCTCTCCTCCTCATTTAGCACCCTGACCTGTGACCTAGCCATCCCCGGGCAGGGGGAAGATCCGCTGTTTTGTGGTCTTTTGGTGGTTTGTTGGGCATTGTAAAATGCATTGTTTCATTTACTGTATTGTACTGCCTGGACTTGCTTTACCCTGTCTCTATCCTGAATGTAAACATGGTATAAAAAAGTTAATTTTTTTGGTGGTTTGTGTGTCTGTGTGTAGAAGAATAGAGACACACGATCGGACAAAAAAAACTGTATTAAACCACATCAAACTGAAGCAACCATGTTTCATTTGTGCCCTTCAAAACTGTCAGATGAGACGATTTTGAAGTAGTCTGTGGTGGGGGGGAAGCATCCACGGCAACCTGGGCTACCACAACCGGCCCAACACACACTGTCATAGGTGACGCTAATAAAAACCACCAGCCAAGTACTTACCTTTCAGGGTGGGTCCTGTGAGGCTGTGCACAGGTATCTGGAGTCATTGTTCCAGCAAACTTCCTGTGGCATCTGTTCTCTTACGTTATGCGACCACTTTTGTGCCAGGGCAGTCCATGTTTGCTTGGATGGGGTTGTGTAACCCTGGGCATGGACAGAGATGCATATTCCTTAGGAGCCCATGGGGAGGAGAGTGGTAGGGGTTGTGGTGTGACCACACCATGCCCATGATCATCTTGAACAATTAGGGGATTTACATTGTTCTGTTGCACTGTCCCAGGTACATCAGCATGCTTGTTAAGAGCACCACCTGAGGGATATCAGCAAGTCCCATGCTTATGTATGCAATGCTTGCTTGCTTGAGGAGAGCATTATCCTCTTTGCTTACCTTATGTAACCAGATTCAGGCATGTGACATTGAATAATATGGGATGGGATAGGAGACTAATGAATGAACTTGGTTATAACAAAGAAAAGTGTTAACACTGGGTGCAGGTAAGCAATAATGCCCGACAGGGCGTGTGTCATGCTGGGATAAAGTCACACCTCAGGTGGTTGGGCACGAGTGCATCCAATACATAAGACATGACATTATCCTACCATGACACACACCCTGAAGGGCATTATTGCTATTATACAATGGTGTGTTGTTATACAGAATTAAAACAAATAATTTTAAAGATGTTTTATTTGGTGTGGAAAAATATTTTTAAGAGAAGATACAAAAAAACACACTAATGCTAACAATCATCAAGAGGTTCACGGAGAGGCTGAGACTAGACCCGTGATGAATCGGATGTACTGGGATAACATCATGGGTCTAGTCCAGGACTGACCAATCAGAGGCCAGCATTCATTCTTGTCATTGTATAATCGCATTTTTTTATGTAATCTTTGTAAATAAGGGCTCATGCTGTGAGGATGCACATGCTGGGATGTTTCCCATACCACCCATGTTTATAGGTATACTAAGGTGGCACAGCCATTTGCTGCACTTCTTTTGCACTCCTCAAGGGTGGGCGGGTTAACTCAAGCAGACATTTCAAGAAGTTCAGGATCCACTAGAAGGGCTGGACTTGGAAGGGTTATGTAGCAGCAAAGGGGGTGAGAGACTAATGAGCTATCCACCTGGAGGTTCAGGTGGGGGCAAAATTAGGTCAAGACTGATTTGAATTGAAGCTGAGGGGAGGTCCTGCCCTCTTGAGAAGGAAGTTAAGTTCCTTACATATTTTCAACTTTACAAGTAAGTCCTCACTCCCAAGGCAGAAGAACAAAGAACTGAATACAAAACAGATCTCGGTCAGTTTTTTGACTCTGGTCTCAAGAGGAGTTGGGCCGAGAGCAGGCTGCAGTAAAACTGGTGGGGTGGGGAAGTGCTCTAACTTGGCCTGGGCTGGTCCCTCCCAGGAGTTATTCAGTTGTAGTCTTAAATGTTTTGGGGGCATTATTTGATGCTGGTTGATTTGTTTGCATTACGCAAGCCACCCACCCTCCCTCTTCACTGTCATGATACGCGAAAATCAGGACTTTTTTGTTACTTTGCCCCCCTGTAAAAATAACAAACTACACCCTTGTCTAGGATACATATTTTAGGCTTAAATAACCCCTGCAGACCTAACAGGGGGTCTGCTCTGGCTTCAATTAAATTCCAAATAGGGGCTCTTTTGGGGCAATGCCATAAAATATGGAACAGGGAACCCTCATCCTGGCCACACCTAGTGCAGTTGGATGATGGCAGCTGCCGCATACGTGCCAATTTTTGTGGAGTATAATAAAGATGATTTAAGATATTAAACTGAGTAAGCCTCAGTCTATCTTGAGTGATATACGGATATAAATCATTCCAGATAGACTACCATTGCAGAGGAGAATTATGAAACAACTGATCCCAGTAAGGGGAAGAGCCATCTATTTTGGGAGAAAAAGTGAAGAGTAATAAAGAATAAAGAGTAGACATTGCATGGTTTTGAGGTACCAGAGCTGAAATAGAGGAAAAAAGCCCTGAAAAATCAGTGGTCCAAGGGCCTGAGCCAAACCACTGAATCAAAACATGTCTCAGTTGATAAATCTTAAAGATATACCTGTGCTCCAATTGAAGTTGTGTCAAGATATCTACAAATGACCCTAGTGCCCCTTCCTCCAGCAGATCACCCACTCTAATCTCATCCAGCTCAGGAAGCCAGTCTGATTTAATAATCTGACCTCTAATTTTGAAATTAAGTTTATGAAGAATAGGTTGTATAATATCCTTGGAAATAGGAGATTTGATTAGAGACCAGAATTGGGAGTATATGCACAGAGAAGTGCCCATAAATGGATCTTTCAAATTTGGGGGTAATGTTCTCCAGGGAGTTTACGGTAAGGAGGATAAGGACAGTCCAGCCTTTTGCAACAACTGTAATTCTAAATCGAGCCAGAGGGGCCGATATCCTGAAGACAGGTCCAAGGGGGGGAGGGAGAAACAACTGGAATAACTGACTGAAGTGGCTAGCAAAATAATAAATAAAGAAGTACAGAATCTTAAGACCCCCCCACACTTTTTGGGGCTGCCAGCTTCTCGTAAGAAGACCTGGGGGCTTTTTTCATCCAGATAAAGTCGGCGATCGTCCTGTGAATACGCCTGAACCGCATAAGTGGAATCCAGCTATTCAGTATGTGAAGGGGGTAAAATAACCTGGGCAAAACATTAATTTTAATAATAGAGATTTGACCTCAGAGAGTCAAAGGGAGAGCCTACCATCATTGCAGCTCCTGATGATCACAGTGTAGTAGGTCATCTAAATTGAGCCTACTCATAAGGGAAATGTCTTTAACTATATACAAACCCAAATATTTAACAAAACAGGGGGACCAGGTCATACCCAGGGACACCATTTCCTGTTTATTAACAGTCGGGGTAAGAGGTAACATCTAAGTTTTATTGAGATTATGTTTATAATTGGAGAAAAGTCCAAATTCCTCAGTGACACAAAGAGCTGCTGGGAGAGACGTCTCAGGATAGGTCATATGGAGCATAATATCATCTGCACAGATGGACAACGAAATGTTTCTGAACCTACAGGAATACCAGTTATAGCTGGGCACACCTGAAATCTACAAAGTAGAGGTTCCAAACATAATTTATTCATTTATTAAAAATTGATAACTGAGAAAGGCACACTGTGCCAAAGCTCGTTTCCAGGTGTGACCCGGGTACAGAGCGTACACAGAAATGAGAAGAGTTACACAAAGTAATTTTAAAAAGACACAGTATACACAACCATATTTCATACAGTACACAAAATTTTACATCCACAATAAAGTCAGCCAGTATAAGGAAATAATGTTCTGGACTGCTGGAAGAATTCTATATTCAGGTGATAGGGCTTAGGGGGTGTTCTGGGAAATATTGGGGCAATTGGGGGGTGGGGAGGAGCCTGAGGAGTTTTTTTACGGATGAAAGAGAGGAGGCCTGGTGCAGGCTGGAGGGAAGGCTGTTCCAGAGAAGGGGGAGATGGCGCAAAAAGGCAACTTGTCGGTTAAGATTTTGTGGACCAAGGATGTGAAAAGTGTGCAAGTCCCTGTGTCTGAGAGTGTAGTCAAGGGAGTTTGCTGGGGTCAGGTGGGAAGTGAGGTGGGAAGAGGGAACTGAACTGAGCCAGAAATTGAAAAGGAGAGGGGAAAGGGGACACCCCTGTCTGGTACCAGAGGCCAGAGGAAATGAAGCAGAAAACACTCCATTACAACAAATTCTTGCAGAGGGGGAAGAGTACAGTACCCAAATACAACATAAGAAGGTTTGTGGAAAGCCAAAGGCTTCCAGTGTCAGAAGCAAGAAACCCCAATCCACCCTGTCAAATGCCTTTTCCATGTCCGGAGAAACTAGGACCATTGGGGTAACTGATCCTCTGGACACGGAGAAGATGTGGGCCAATTTCCTGAAATGGTCCATGGACGAACGATTAAGGATGAAGCCCACTTGCTCTCAACTAAGAAGACCTTCCCAGAGCTGGTTTACCCTGTTGGCAAGAATTTTAGAAAGAATCTTAAAAGTACAATTAATCAGTGAAATAGGCCTGTAATTAGTGACAAATTCTGGAGGTTGACCAGGCTTGAGTAGTAGAACAATTAATGCCTCCAGCAACATGGGATACAAAATACCCGATTCATGTATATACAGATAAAAGCGATGCAAGAGGGGGACCAATTGCTCAGCAAAAAAGCTTATAAAAATTGGGAGTAAATCCATTGGGCCCCAGTACCTTGTCAGGCACCAAGCTAGAAATCACTTGCCGAATTTCAGGTTCGGAGATAGGCTGAGATAAAATGGTCTGTTGGGCCAGCGTCAGCAGTGGTAGAGAACTATCTTTAAGATAGGATGTACATTCTGCAAGAGATGGGGAGAAAACTCTGGGACCATATAGCTCCAGATAGAAAGAGGAAAATTCACAAGTTATATCCTTGGGTTGGGTCTGGAGAGACCCGTCACTTCCTTTAATGGCAGCTATCAACCTGGAAGACTCCAATTGTTGAAGACTGAGAGCTAGCAACTGGCTCACGTTGTCTCCTTGATCAATATATTTAGCTTTAGTCTTCAAGATTGCATATTGAGTCTTTTCCCTTAGGAGGTCAGCAGACTTATCCCATAGAACTGTAAATTCACGTAGGGTACCTTCTGGGGTCTGTGGGGAAAAAGCTTGTTCAATATCAGTAATCTCTTAAGAAGGTCAGCAGAAACTTGCATATGAGTATGCTTATTTTGAGAAGCAATTCTAATAAGCTCCCTCCCTAAGAATACACTTGCATGCCACCCACTGCAAATCAGGTTAGCCAATGGAGCCTGAGTTTTGCTGGGCATATGAAGTAATCTGGTCCTTAATCTACTCAATGACAAAATTGTCACCGAAGAGCTGATAATTAAATTTCCAGATTGTGTCCTTATCTAGATTAGGGTTAAGGAGAAGCCTGACCCAGACTAATGAATGATCAGAGAGGACCCTGGCATCAATCTCCCCCTCCAGCACCCCAGCAAAAAGAGAACAACTTAGAAGTACATAATCCAACCTGGAGTAGGAGCCATGAGCGGAGGAATAAAATGTATATGTTCTGTCCTGTGGATGCAGAATCTGCCATAGATCACAAAGCCCTAGGGAGTGGATCATGTCCCACAAGGAGCACTGGACAGGGGAGAGTCCTACCAGGGTCCCACCCATCCTGTTCAAATCTGGTGTGGGAAAAATATTTCAGTCCCCTCCTATAATTAAGGGGATGGAGGAGAATGTGGATAATTGGTTTGTCAGATCCATGAAAAAGAAAGGATCTGTAACATTAGGGCCATATACACTGCCTAGTACAACTTCTGTATGATCTAAAATCCATTTGACAAAAACATATCTGCCTTGGGGATCTATGAGGCACTGTTGACTTTGAAAAGTAATGTTTTTGGAGATCAGAATGGCCACTCCTTTGCTCGCAGTAGCACAGCCCACTGCAAAGACTTGACCTACTGATTATCTTCGGAACAGGTTACCTTCTGAAGACAAGAAGTGAGTTTCTTTGAGAAAGGTAATCTGACACTGGAGATGCAGCAGATGTTTAATGATCTGGTGTCTCTTAGTGAGTGACCTGGCCCCCTTAATATTCCAGGAAGCAAGTTTTAGAGGATTAGCCATATTCAAACTGAAACCATTGTGATTCATTGCCTAGTAGTGGATATATATATCTAAAGAGATCCTCAGTGAGCTCCACTGACCCGACCCCCCTACCAAGGCCCCCGCCCCCAACAGCACACAAAAATACCCCCAAGACCAGTACCCTCTCCAACCCCCAAACCACCCTCCCCAAAACAAATATCCATATTGTCAGTGTCAGTGGCTTAGCAGGTAGTACACTCACCTCTGAGGCCAGGAGATCAGATGTCTGTGGGTTCTATCCCCACACCAGGCACTTAGGTTAATATCCCAGTACTGGCTCTGCAGTGCAGCATGAGGGGGATGCTGTACTCCTGAGGTGCCATCTTTCAGATGAGACGTTAAAACCGAGGTCCTGTCTGCCTGTTCTGGTGGTTATTCAGGTGGACGTTAAAGATCCCATGGCACTTCTTGAAAAGAGCAGGGGAAAATTTTATTTAGAGAAACTAAACAAAACACATATAAGAAAATCATCATATAATAATAACATACCTTATACAGACAAAAAATGGGGACATAGAAAATTAAAAGGAAATCCATCCAATTTTGTCCTTCATAAATGAACATTATGCCAACATAGTAACCATGCACTGTGAGACATATGTTGCTTTTCAAACATACGTTGTTTGTATAACTCTTGTTCAATAACATGTATGACAGTCTTAGGATCCTGGAACACCTGTTGTAAAACAGATTTACAGTGAGACTGCCACAATATAAATTTTATAAATGAAAAAATCAACTGTACCAATCCACCATCCAACCCCAGCCTCCCCAAACTGAAACCACCCACCACCTCTGCATAAGTCACTTTCTTCCAATGCAGATTATCCCATGTTTGTGCCAATTTTACCCACAATTCATGTAGAAAGGGACACTGTATAAGAAAGTGATACATAGTTTCCTTTTGTGCAACACAATTCAATCTAGGACACATACATTCTCTTATACATTTGTGTTTAGCATTTCCCTTAACAAATCATCAACTATCGGAACATAACCACATAACATCCCATACCCTCAGGGAATGTATGGATCATTCATAGACTCTAGCACTCAAACTTGATAGATTGGTGCAGCATCTTTAAATGCAACTGATGAGATACATACCTGATTTTGAATTGCATCATAAACTAATTTACTTGAGTTTAACTGTACACTTTGCATTGTTAACTTCCATTTCTTTCATTTCCCAAGGGCCGGCCTGAAAAAAGCACATTTCATCTTAACCTGGGCTAACAACACCCCCTGATCATTTCACACTTGATAGAAAGGCCTAATCCAGTGTCTTGCATGTAAGGTCCAAAGTGCTAAACTAGGTCTGGTAAGGTCTATTAAATTGGTATAAAAGAAAATACTATAAAAAAATACCACAGGATTTATCAAATTTAACCCTCCTTTTCCCACAGGTAAATACAAAACCTCTCTCTTAATGGGATTTAACCGATTTCCCCAAATCATCTGAAAAACTAAACTTAAAAGTGAAACTTCTAAAGCTTGTGGCAGGGGATATATAGCACTAAGAAACAGAAATATTGGAAGCAGAAATGTTTTAACTACTGCAGCCTTTTTCTTTTTGGTTTGTTGCCAAGTCTTCCATACTGCAACCTTTGAGGAAGCTATTTCTATTTTAGCCTTCCAATTTAAACTCCCATTGACTCCTCTCCCAAACCACACCCCTAAAAATTGAAAAGGGAACATAGACACTTTTATCCTGTGCCATGCATCCATTGGAGAAATAGTGCCACTTAATGGATAAACAATATTTTTCCCTTTATTAAGTTTAGCTCCTGTTGGTTTGGAGTATTTATTAATTATCTCCAAAACCCGTACTCCTGACTCCTGATCTGCTACCATTACACAAACGTCATCTGCATACGCTATTACTCGAACCTCCATATTTCCCCCAATAGGCTTAATTCCTTGTATACGTGTATCCTGTTGAAATAGCCTTAACAAAGGGTCTAAACAAAAGACATAAAGCAGAGGGCTCAGAGGGCAACTTTGTCGTACCCCTTGTGAAATATTAATATAAGTCCCTAACTTCCCATTAGCCAAAGAAATCGCTCGTGCATTCTCATATAGCAGATCTATCCATGCCACAAAGGCAGGTGAAATACCATATTGTTTCAATACACAAGAAATAAAGTGATGTGGAACTCTGTCAAAGGCTTTTTCTTGATCCAATGACATAAGATAACCACTCAGATCCTCCTCTTTACCTTGTTCAACCAATTATTGTACTAATAGTAAGTTGTGCTGAATTAGACGCTCCGGTACTGAACAAGTCTGGGCCATGGAAATTAGTGCTGAAGCTGTATTTACTAGTCTATTATGAAGTATTTTCAGTAAGATTTTATAGTCAGTATTCAGCAAACTCAGTGATCTCCAATTATTTAGATCAGTTCTCTCTCTCCATGTTTAAATACGAGAATTTGTACTGCAATACAAAAATGAAAGTCTACTTTCAAACATCCCAACACCCAGTTAAAAACTACAACCAAAATGTCTTTTAATAAATCTGCAAATGATTTATAGAATTCTAAAGGCAGTCCATCAATACTTGGTGCAGTGTTTTCTTTCAGTTTACAAAGTACTAACCCAATTTCTTCCATGGTAATAGGTCTGGTAAGGTCCATTACATACACTTCTGGCGAGCTAGGAACATCTATTGTAGAAAATAACTCTGTCATTACCGGCTCCTCAATAAAGGAGGCAGTATACATTTCAGTTAAGTAACTAGTTACTGTTTTTAAAATTTCTAGGCCATCTGATACCAGAATACCACCCTCAGTCCTAATTGATGCCATGAACCTATCTGATGCTTGTTGTGAACAACTTTTAAAGGCATCCCCAAACCCAATTTTACCAGGGGAACAAATTCTATGCTTATTTAGCATGGAGATAGCCCTAGAATATTGCAATCCTGCCATTTCAGCTTTTAAATTTGAAACCTGAGTTGTTAAATGTATGTGCTGTGTATTAATAATAGAATAAACCTTAGCCGGTTGAAAACGAAGTTTAAGGTATGATTTATACTGATTGGTCCAACACCGTGTGGAGTAAGTCTGAAATAATGACCTTAATCCCTGTTTTGTAACCTCCCACCAAAAACTAATATTTTTTTCTAGAAGTGCCTCAGACATTCTTGCTTTTAAAAATTCAAATACATGCTTAACCAAATTATTCTCCTTTAATATAGCTGTGTTCAATTTCCAATAACTTTGTCCCTAGTGGGGACCTATTACCCCTCCTAAGACAACACAGAGAATTACATGATCCAATATCTCTAAAGGGATTGTATCTGCCTTATGTATATGAAGATTTTTATGGGTAACTAAAAAGTCTATCCTAGTGGACAACACTCCCCTATGGTACGTGTGACCTCCTTTCAAATGTAAAGTTCTAAAGGAACCTTGCCAATTGCACTGATCAATTATTACATTTAAGCAATTAGAATCACAAAACAATTTATTTGTGACAACACCTCTATCATGCCTATCAACCACACAGTTGAAATCCCCTCCTCAAAGAATGTGCTTGGTTGTAAGCAGGAAATGTTTAATCTTGTTAAAGAGATTTACTCTATCCTTTTTGTGAGGGCAGCATAGATAGAGATTAATCTCCAACACTCCCCTTTATACATATAGTCCAAGAACAATGTCCTCCTTAATGAGATGTCTACCAATCTTGAAATCTTAAACCCATCACCTCTAAATAAGACCCCAACACCATCACAAACCTCAGTTCCAAATGAAAAAAAAGATGGACCCCTACACCACAATTTCTGGGCTGCCCTAATCAAGTAATCAGTGTTTAACCTAGTGTCCTGCAGCAGACAGATATCACACCCTCGGTCCTTTAATACTGCAAATGTAATCAATCTCCGTCTTGCATTTCTAATACTGTTAACATTAACTGTAGCTAGGCTAATAGTTAAGTGAGGCTCTTGGTAAGAAGAAGGGAGTCTATTCTAAGGTGTTTTTTTAACCTCAAACTTCTCCTTACTCTTGCACCTATTTTTTTTCACCTATCCTCATTCACCCTCTGCTCCTTCGGGTCACCTTCTGACTCTGAAGAATGAGAAGCTGAAGAAAAGGCTTCAGAATCCCCCCCTGTTCACATTCCTGTGAACCTCTGGTCAGTATCTCATATTTGTTCATCAGTAGAATCCCGTCATCTTCAGGTACCAGGCCTTAGCGACTTTAGATCGAGGCCCTAGACTGTCTAATACCCCTTTTCTTAGCCAAACTTTTAACAATCGGGGGTATTTCTACATGTTCTTTTTCTCCCTCAGGGTCAACTATGGGTACACTCACTATAACAGCAACCTCAGGAGGAATAACCAGCTTTTCAGGTACTGTGTTACTATCCATCTTAGCTACCACGATCACTTCAGGGGGTGAGGAAGTTGGAGGGGGAGTGGTAGTGGATTTCATTTGGTCAGGTTGAGGCCTATCTGCAAAGTTTTTCTGTTTAGCCATGTCTTTCTTCTGTGCTTCCCTTATAATAGTATCTTGACTCACCCAGTCTATGTGACTGTGTGTAGCCCAAGGACAAGATCTGTACATATGGCCAGTTTCCACACACAGAAAGCACTTCAAATCTTCCTGACAGTCTGAACTATGATGGCCAAAGGATAAACAGAGATTACATTTCAACCTGTCTCAGGCAGAACCTAAATGTGTATAGGCCCCACACTTGAAACAGGCTTTTGGTTGCCCAGGATAAAAACAATGTCCCCTTTCACTCCCCAAGAACAAACTGTTTGGTAAATGAACTGGGTCCAGGCTATTATTTCTCAGTCATACTTTATATTTCCACCCTCCATTCCATAAATGTTCCTCATCAAATATTGGTTGCGGGAGATCAATTACATCACATTTTTGTTACATCCAATGAGTAATATCATGTACAGACACAGATTAATTTCTAAACAATACTGTAACATATTTGATAGAAGGTTTAGTCAAAGGTATAGCCCTAAAGGGTAACCATACTTCAATATATTTTAAAGAGTTGTATTTGGACCAAAAATGATCCAAACCTTTTGGAGTGTTGAAACTGACATCATACAGATTATCACCTGAAACATGTATCAATGCATGGATTTCATTGAAAAAAAAAATGAGACTTTCAATAAATTTCTACCCACATACAAGCGATCTGGAGCAATCTCCAGCCCCCCTAAATATTCTAATCACACAGCATTACGTCTTTGCGGGGGGAGGGGGGGCCAGAAAAAGGATCCTTTTGTCAAAAACATTCCCATGCAGTTTTAGATTGTTCAGTAAATTCTTTGTGCTTTCGTGGAGAACTCTGTTCAGTCCATTCTATCTCCCCACCCTGCAGGCCTAGTCTCAGAACCTTCAGACTCAGATGAGGTAGACGCCAAAAAATTAGGCAGATCAGTCTCCAACACATCCTGTAAAGCCTCATTACAAACCTCATGTCCCTTATGTTCAGTTCCCCTTATTACTTTTCGACTCACTAATCTCATGCACAGATTCATCCTGAGAAGTAGTTTGTCCAGGTATTGGGCTGTGCGCAGGATCAGGGATCCAAATTCCTGCTTCTCTCCATTTCCATCCCCGTGTTTAACAGTGAGCATTCTAATGAAGTCGGGGAGCTCCCTCATTGCAGAGTGTTTTGCAGCTCGCTTTCTCTGCCTTTCCATAAGCCGAGCCCAGGCATTGTAATACTTTCACTCATTGTAACAGAAAAAGAGTTTATACTCACAGAGCCATCTTACTCTTTCAGGTCAGGGAGGGTTTCCTTCTGTAGTGAAGGCTGAGCAGTGACTGTCACTTTCTCCCCCGCCAGCTCTGACTCAAGCAGGAGGAATTCATTTGATGCAGGTACATCACTGGGCTTAGTCACAGAGCTCTCAGCTGTAGTTCTGCCTGCATCGTGTTGTTCAGTCAGCTCCTTCATTACCATCGCAGGTTCTCTCACAATACTAGGATCTAATGTTTCAAGCTATTCACCAGACATTTTTCCCTCCGAAGCGTCTGTTTCATTATTGTGACCTAAGCCTCCATACTTCAAAGATTAAGTTTGCTGCAAGATACGCGTCAGCCAAACCTCATCAGAAGCAAAAAGTCCCATAGGTGTACTCACAGTGTTGTTTGCAATAATAGACACCTTTTCTCAATTTCCATCACAGTTTCAACAACTTTTTCAGTCTCCTGGGCTGGACCTGTGGGTTGGGAGACCTGCACACCCACAGGTACACCAGCAGAATTAACTTCCAAAGCATCCTCCTCCATGGTAGCAGCGCCCCCACTGAAAGAGTAGGGGAATTTCCCCGGAGTCCTGGCCAAATTTCCACCATTCACTGAAAAAATACCACCAGCAGCTTAATCTGGTTCAATTTCAGTTGGTTACCATCTGTATCCCCTCTCCGCCCGGTCACCCCTGAAAAAGGGACTTCTAGTCTCAGTGGGCCTACTGGGTCAACAAAATTCAATAAATAAAAAATAAAATAAATAATATTGGTGAACCAACCTGGCAATGTGTGAAATGAAGTGCTGTCAGATGAGAAATTCCCCTTAAAACTTCGGCTCATGTCAGCCCCACCTGCTGCCACATCTACTACAACATCCCCACCCCACCCACCCGCCAACAATACCCAAAGCCTGCACAATAAACTGTTACTTGTAAATCTAATCATAACCGCAACACCTGCAATGGTCCCTTTACCCTCTCACTCAGGGCTAGTAACAAGGCCCCAATAACCAAAATTAAATGTTAGGGATGAGGGAACAGCTGAGAAACATGTGAGGAGGGCACTGTACACTTACCCTATACCCCCATAGGTAATAATTATAAATCCCCAATAGGGGTACACCCGACAATGCCTCTTCCATTACCATAGGCTCTCAAGTGCCAGATACTAATAAAAGAAAAGGAGAGGATACCTTATAGATGAGAGGCAGGGTGAGCACCTGGGCAGTTCAACTGTAGGGTATTGCCCTGGGATAAACCAATGCAGAGAACACTGAATGCTGCCATTAACCACATAATATCATACTTTCGAGGAAATATACAGTCTCTCAGTCCATCATTAGAATATGGTAACAGATGCTAATACTTCACAGAGTTCCAGATTAGGAAGGTTAGCAGATCTTGCAGAAGGCATCTCTAACATCTAAGCACACTTTTCAAGAAAAAGCATTCCTTGTAGCCTATCAGTATAGAAATCATTAACTACCCAACTCATCCCTCATGTGCTGCTAAATAGGTCAGGCAATAAGCGTTTCAGTTCTACATTTGCTTGTTCCACAGTGTCAACTGGAGTTTGGCGTATACAGCATCCTGAATTTAATAGTGGCAGCCAAAAGCTTCACTACCCGAGGATGAAAGGTAACCCTCTTTTGCCTGATCATAGCAGGCAAATTCTGCGATAGACTAATTCACTGGCCCTCCCAGGTGATTTATTTTAGCTCCCTGCATTTTTGTAATATATGTTGTTTATCTAGGTAAAAGGACAAGGAGGTGTACCTGACAGTGGTCTAGGCTGTAGAGATCGATGTGCTCTTTCCACATTGTAGCAGGAATGGTTATTTATTTATTTAGTTTTTGTTGACCGGGTAAAGGCACTAGACAAATTCTGCCTATTTTCAGGCACGTCCCAGGGGAGGGGATACAGATGAATGCCAATTGACCATGAACCAGATTAAGCTGTTGGTGATATTTTTTTAGTGAATGGGGGGAAATTTGGCCAGGACACCGGGGAAATTCCCCTACTTGCCACAGGGGGAATCTTTGGCCAAACCAAGATGGTGGACGAGAGCCCAGGGGAGAAGATGGAAACTGTGGAGGTGAGGAAGTTGTCCTCCTCCCACACCTCGACCATGTTAGAGGCTGATATCATGTTGGTTTCTGAAGTTTGTGAAGATTCAGTGTTAAACACTGAGGCACTGATGCCTGAAACAAGTCAAAAGGAAAATTTGGATGGGACCTCAGGTGGTGAAGAAGAAATGGACGAGGAGGTAAATTCTGATGTATTGGAAGAACAAGCTTCTAAACAGGTGGCAATGGAAATAAGCGAAGAGACACGAGAACTTCAGCAGCAACTTGAATCAGAGGAACGGAGGTTTCTTGCAAAGAAAACTGCACTTATGCTGAAAATTCAGTGGAGTCAAGTTGACAGCCCGACTGATGCTGTCAAGGAAAAACAGTTGAGTAAGGTAATGAAAGCTTTACAAGACCCACTGTCTGCGGAAACTATTCAACTGCCAGTGAGTGTCTCTGCACTGCTAAAATCAACAAGCGTGAGTACAAACTTGACTGTTCTTACCTCAAAAACTGTCACAAATAAAAGTAGTGAGTTGCAAAGCAATGCATTTACAGTATCTTGGTCTTGGTCAGTTCAGAAGACCCTACAGGGAGCTGGCTGGGAGAACCTAGCGGAACTACACTGTGGAGCCCTAGAGGCTCTCCCATAAGAATGTCTACACCTGAGGACTTTTCTATTGCTGCCTCTGAGGTCCCGAATACAACACAGGCTGAAGACAGTTTAGAGAAAGATCCCCCTAGCCATCCCTGAGGGATTGGCTCTAACCCAGAACCCTATCTTGAAAATTCCCTTCCCTGAAGCATCACTGGGTAATAATGGTACTGAAAACACACAGATGGAAGCACCTCTCAATCTGATACCTGATAGACAGAAAAAAAAAACTTCTTGCTGTTCCGTTTACCAGTCCTGCCAGCAAAAAGACATAATGCAGTAAGTCTTACATGCATAGGTGGATTATCTGAAATTCCTGATTCAGTAAATGTCACCAGGAACCTATTGAAGGACTCCATGAAGTTCTTCTCCTGTGAGCTGTATGCTCTGATACATATATCGGGAGAATTAAACTTTGACATTAGTTTTAAAACTACCCAGGGTCTAGAGCGTTTTTGGTCTAAATATCATGCTGTGAAGAAAACTGCATTGTGGACTCCATTTCTAGCAATACCTGTGACGAAAGCAGCCTATGAAAACATCACTGTCCTATTCAGAAATGAAGGTCTTGATCTATCAGATGTTATGTACTGGCTGAAATCAAGGTGTACAGTTATTGGAGATGCTGAGGCTATTCTGGACTCTGAAAATATCTGGACTGGGGGGTGGAAAATAAAAGTTTTGTTAAAATCTGATGACTCTGGTTTGCTGCATTTACCTGACTCTTTCTTCTTAGGCTGGGATGGGGGTGTTGTTCTATCCAGGCCAGCCCAAGGCCTGCTACAGGTGTGGTGCCCCTACACACCTGAGCAGTGTATGTGACAAAGTAAAGTGTAACATGTGGAGAGTTGGGCCATGTCAGCTTGGCCTGCCTGAATGAAACAAAATGTAACCTTTGTGATGAACCTGGCCATACATTCCAGAATTGCTCTTGGGCAGCCCACAATCAAAAGCACCATGATGGCAGAGCTGATCAACACTTCATTATTTCCCAGTCCCAAAAAGCTAAAATTAGAGAAAGAACCCACCCACCACAGTCTAAGTCTAGTAGGCCAGAGATGCCGGGGCCCTCTTCAGCTGCAAGGCAAGACAGAGTCTCAGACAGTAATGTTACTGGCCCCCGCCAGGTTCATGAGGTGGTAATGGTTAACCTAGCAGAACCAGGCCAGGGGAATTCTGAAATGCCCCCCACAAGCCTATCAGGAATGGTTGTAGGAGGTCAACAAGGTCAAAACTAAAAGCAGCACCCCCCAAAGCAGTTAAAACCTCTCCTATATCAACCTCCAACCCTTACAAAATCTTGCAAGAGTCCACTGATGAGTCTGGAGAAGAATCAGAAATGTCCTCAGTCCCCTCCTCTCACCCGGAGGGAACAACAGATGCAGAAAGCTGCTCTAAGGGTAGAGAGGCTCAGAAACGAAAGGCTAAAAAAAATAATAGGAACTTCAGGCTTAGGGAAGAAAAAATAGGATTAGATCCAAGCTGGGCATTCTCAAACCTCTCCTATTAATATTTGTATGGCTAGCCCTTCCTTTGACTGTCATACTGTGAATGTAAAAGTATTAAAACGGTTGGGAAAAGAAACCTGGTTTTTGCATTTCTTACTTCTTTGATACCGGGACTCATACTCTTACAAGATGTAAGGTTTCACACTTGCTCAGAAATTAAACAAGCACAGAGACATTGGTTCAGTGGCCCTTCATTTTGGTCCACTGGCCAGGAACCATGCTCTGGGGTGGAACTGTTGATACGTGGTGTAGATTTTAAACTACTAAAACTTTTCAATTTAGTCCCGGGCAGAGTACTGATATTAGACATGGTAATCCATAACAAACCATACTGACTGATTAATAAATACGCCCCACAAACAAAAGTAAGCAGATCTGAAATATTGGTTCAGATACAACCTAATTTGCACACTTCTAAATGTATAATATTTGTGTGAGATTTTAATTGCAGACTTAGCCTACGGGACAAGAGCTCACATGTGTAACAAAAAAAATATATTCTGACTCTCATTTTTTGAACAAAGTTATAACCACAGCACATTTACATGACATCTATCTAGAATTCACAAAAACTCATTCCCCCACCTTTCAAAAAGGTACCTTAGCAACCGCATTGATTACATTTTTGTTTCTGGAAATATCAAAATCATAAATGCCAAGACGCTTTCTTTAGAATTCTCAGATCACAAAATGGTAACTGTTTCTATAGGAGATAATCCAGAGAATTTAGGAGGCCAGGGCATATGGAGGTTTAATATCTCTCTGCTCTCAGACAAAGAGCTGCTAAACTAATTAAATCAGCTGCTAACAGCCAGAAAATCTGTTTATATTTCCTATGAGGATCGTATTAGATGGTGGGGAGATATAAAAAATGATCAGTCAGCTATTAAAACAGTATGGTAAGGGAAAATGTAATAAGGCATACTTAAACTACTTGCAACAACGACGTCATTTACAAAACCTATTTTCCATTATGTACACTACTGACCCAAACCTAACTGAACAAATTCAACTAATACAAAAAGATATGAGAGATTTTTTGAAACAAAAATCTTCCTAATTATACAATCAGCAGAAATTCAGAACCGAAGGGGAAAGTCAGAACATCTGCCCCTTTGCTTCTAATATGCATCATGTGGAGAAAAAAAACAATGTCCAAATTAAAAAACAAGGCAGGATACATACATTCCTCTGCAGAACAAATTACACAAATAGTTACTGAATATTCTATGAGCTTATTTTCAGAAATCCCATCAAATAAAGTAGATATTAAGAATTATTTAAAAGATATAACTGTCCCGGAACCACCCCCCTCCCCAGATATTGACAAATATTAGCCACAATCCTCAAAAGAAGTGCTAGAAGGGATAAAACAATTAAAGGACAACATATCCCCTTGCCCTGTTGGGCTACCTAATGAACTGTATAAGGTCATCGGAGAATATTTATGTAATGAGTTAAAAAATGTTTTTAATGATGTCTTACAGTCTGGTAATGTTCCTCTAAACTTAAATAAAGGAACCTTGATCTATGTACATAAAAAAAAGGAGATAGGGAGACCCATATGTATGCTAAATGCAGATTGCAAATTGCTGACAAAAATGTTAGCAAACAGACTAGCACAGGTTGCTGAAATTGTGATTTCTGTAAACCAAGCATGCTCTATACCTAGTCGCTCAATAAGAGGTGATCTAATCCTTAATAAGAGAAATTTTTTCCTACAGGGCTTCAAATGACTGCTCTGGCTATATTGTGTCCCTTGACCAAAGGAAGGCATTCGATTCAGTATGTCATAAATTTCTATGGGAAGTGTTGCATTACTATAAGGTGCCTCCTATGATAGTGAATTGGATAAAGGCCTTATATAGAACTGCCGCGGTAAGACCCGTAATAAGTGGGAAAACTGGCCCATTGGTATCAATTAAAAGGGGGGTCCACCAAGGATGTCCCATGAGTCCTTTACTATACGTATTTTTATTGACCCGTTATTACAGAAAATAAACTCCTCACAGACCATAAAGCCTATTGCAGGGCCCGATACTCATTTCTCCCCTAAAGCACTAGCTTATGCTGACAAATTATGCCTGTTAGCTGGGGATAGGCAATATGTTCTCACTGGTATATCAGAATGTGGAGTTTTGGTAAGGTTTTGGGCGCCTCCTTGAACTTAGAGAAATGCTGTGGGAAAATAGTAGGAACCCAGGACAGGTCAGTGGAAGCCATAGGCTCGCTGCAACTATCCCCTACTACAATTTTGATTTTAGGGGTAAGATTCGGTGCCCCAGACAGTGACATAATCAATTGGGAAGAAAAGTTAGAATTAGGGAGGAAAAAAGTTGAACTATGGAATAAATACAAAATGGTGAAAAAGAAAAGGATTTACTTGCTAAAAAACTATTTAATTCCTGTCTTCTTGTACCTAAGCTATGTGTTTCCCCCTCCAAAAAAGCTGGACAGACCCCCTGTTGAGCATTTTCTTTCAGGCTGTATGGGGGAGCTGCTTGAACCCAATCAAAAGAAATATTCTGTGCTTGCCAGTATGTAAGGGTGGTTTAGCAATGGTCAATCCCATTCTCTTTTTTTAACAATGTATTTTTAATAAGTAATGTAAAAGCTATTCTGATCAATATAGGGAAAGAGTGGGGAGGTTGGTTATATGAGAATTGCAAGCAGTGATTTCAGGGATGGGAGGGGAATGCACCAAAAATCCAGAAGGGTCCACAACAGCTGCAATATCTAAGGGAGACTTTTTTACGTCACAAACATGGGAAGGTACTGTGTAGTACCTTTTTTCCACTAGTCCTAAATATTCGCTATATTCACATGATTATGTTAGAATGCGAATATCGGTTGGCCCGCTGGCTCAGTGGTAGGGTTATTGCTTGTGGCGCCAGTGACCCAGGTTCAGGAATGGACTCGGGCTGCTGGAGGGTTGGCCAGAGGGAGGAGGACTGAGTGCCCAGAGGCTGCTCTCCTCCTCTGGGGTGCGGTGGGATGCATGTCCTGCCGCTCTACCACCACCTGGGTGGAGGTGCAGTGGGACTGCAGAAAGAAGGGAGGAGGGACATGGGCCGGTAGCTGGAGCGCTTGCATGTCTCGACATGTGCTGCCCCTTGGCCTATGTCCTGTGGGAGGGGACAGAAAAAAAAAATCAGAAAAACCCTGCAGTGCGCCCTGTAGATGGAGCTCCAAGGCCCGATCCCGGTACCCCAGCTGGCGCCTGATGACAGCATCCCCCCTACGAAATACAGACACGTTGGGATGGTAAAGGGGGTCCCATCCTGCACCAGCCTGGGGGGTACAACCAAGGCTCCGTGGGGGGGGGATGGATTGCACCAATGCCTGGCATGAGGAGCAGGGACATACAAGGCCAATACAGGAGTCTCCCAAAGAAAGGAAGTACTGTGGCGAGAAGGGGGCATAAAGAGAAAATAAAAAAAAAAAGCAAATATCTAGGATAAGCAAAATATAAGGGCAATGCATAGTAATAGGCAACTGGAATTGCTTTCCCCAGCGTCAGTAGCATTTTCACTCACCGTGGCTAAAATGATGTCCTCACTCTGCTACGTACAGTAATCCATCCATCCATCCGTGTAAAAACGACTAGCCATGTATTGTTTTATGCTTTTTTTTGCAAATAACCAAGCTTTATTGAAATATATCAAACATAACAAATATATCATACAAGTGCATAATACAGAAACACCATAAAACAATAAATAAAAAAAACAGTAACAAAGCGAAACAAGGCCCCTAAAACCCCCCACCCTTGGCAGCTATCCCAGTGGCTGACTCACCTGTGTAATGAATGCAATCCTAATGTAACCTCGGAAAACAAAGAAAGTAAGACCTAATTATAAGTAGTATGACTAAGTCTTCGAAAGGAGGTACCATGGAGGAGAGGATTCACCCAAATAATGTACCGAACTGGGGTCGATATCGTTCCAACAATTAGAAGCGAATATTATAAGCTTTAGCACTAATATCCGTACCTATCCTTCAAACATTGGAATAGCTTCCCCCAACATTGCAGAAATATTGGTGAAGCGTTATAAAAGGAAAGAATCGATCTTTCTGCATTTAATGTGCTCATAAACTCCTCCCACCACTCCACGCACGAAGGAGTCCAATCACCTCTCCAGTGGCGCAAAATTATCAATTTAGTTACCGCTGCTACCATAGCTACTCGACATTTAGTTAATTTCTTATGTATTTTATCAAACACACCAAGTATACAAGCCTCTGGAGTGAAGAATCTGTCCAGATCGTAAAATTGACCAATCAGCTGTTTCACCAAATGCCACAATCCCACCACCTTGGGGCAGGTCCAAAACTTGTGGTAACTGGTAGCCAGAGAATCATTACACTCAGTACAATTCGCTGTGAAGTGACTACTCATCCTTAAAAGCTTAGCTGGTGAAAGATATAAATTATGAAGTAACTTAAATTGTAGTTCTCAGATCTATCCTGCTTGACAAATTTATAGATATCGACTCCAAGCCTTTTCCCAAATTTCTGCTGATTTACCCAAGGACAGACTTAGTTCCCAGTGTATCAGAACTGGTGACACTTTCAAAGACTCTTTGACTAATATATATTTGTACATTTTGATATCACCCTGCCCGCTTGCACAAACCTTTCAACTCTGCAAACATAGGTTCCAAAATATTTTGCCCCAACCTCTTACCAAAATACGACTTAACGAGCTTAAAACTTGACTTAGTTTTAAATAGGATTGACATTTACCTTCCAATTCTCTGCCAGAGCCTGAAGTGAAAGAGGCCTATTATTCTGGAAGAGATCCTTAACCCACCACTTCATTTCCCTTCAATTCCCGTCTAGATATAGGTTCCTTCCAATGATCAAATTCGATTCCCTACTATAGGTTGGGATAAATCATATCGTTGTGAGATCTGAAATTTCGTGAAAAACTGTTGCAAGGCTTTAATATCCCATCCTAACGGGGTATCCCTCGCTCTCTTTGGAATTTTGGCCCATGGGACATTAAGTAAAGACTCTAAATCCAGCTTAAAGCCACTAACAAATAAACGATCTAAATGAAGGCCAGGATATGTTAGGTCCTCTTCACATGCCCAGGCACTCGACCTCGCCAGGTGGATCGCAAGGTAATAAGCGTAAAAGTCCGGTAATTGGAGCCCTCAGAGTCGCCGCTGCCGAGTAAGTTTGAGGTAACTCCTTCTAGGGGGTCTCCCATTCCATAGGAAAGCCACACATTGTTGAAATAACGGCTTGAAAAAGGACTTAGGCAAGTAAACATTTAAATTGATAGAGTATAAAAAAGTTTGGGCATAACCATCATTTTTATCGTATTGGCTCTTCCCGAAAAGGTCAGTGGGAGCGTTGACCATCTAACCAAATCTTCCTTGATAGTTTTAACTAAGGGTTTAAGATTTAAATCAATTAAGTTCTCTAGGTTCTTGGATATTTGAATCCCCAAATATGTTATTGATTTGGGTTGCCAACAAAGTCCCAGAGAGAGGCACCAGCTTCTATGAAGAAATGGGGACAAAGCATAAACCGACGTTTTGGCCTTGTTCAAATTATATCCTGAGCACCAACTAAACTTATCGATTAAATCAAGAACTTTAGGAAGGGAAGAAGTAGTGTCCGAGATATGTAACAGTAAGTCGTCTGCAAATGCAGATAGTTTAAACTCAGTGCCTCCAATCCTTAACCCTTTCACCTCTCTATTGGACTTAATGGAACAAATCAACGGTTCAATGTATAAATTAAAAAGGTATGGTGATAAAGGGCAACCCTGCCGAGTACCTCTAGAGAGGGGGAAGGCCTCAGAAATTAAGTTATTACATTGGATTTTGGCTACAGGGCAAGAATATAAAATGCGGACCGATGAATAAATCTATCTGAAGGCCTAGCTTTGACAGGGTAGCAAACATAAAGCCCATTCCACCCTGTCAAAGGCTTCTCTGCATCTAAAGAAACTAATGATGCATCCAACGAGGTCCATAGACTCAGAAACCAGGTAAAACAACTTACAAAAATGATCAGCGAGGAGCAACCCTCCACAAAACCAGCTTGTTCGACTCAATAAAGTCTGCCAAACTCGTTTTAATCTGTTGGCCAGAATTTTAGCAAAAATTTTAACATCCACGTTTAACAATGAAATCGGCCTGTAATTACCCACCTCGTCAGTGGGTTTGCCTGGTTTTGGCAACAGAATAATCTTAGCCTCAAATGGTGTCTGGTCCCTGATTCCTTGATCACACCAAAAGGAAAATAGCTTCTGCAATAAAGGTGCAAGAGTATTTTTGAATTGCTGATAAAAGAAAGCTGAAAATCCGTCCAGGCCAGGTGCTTTATCAGGGGAAAATCAATCAATAACTTTATCTATTTCTTCCACCGAAATGGGAGCTATCAATTGAGGACCAGCATCTTTTGACAATTTCGGTAATGGAATGGTTTCTAAATACTCTTGGGTCTCATCCGATACCTGGGTGGGGGGCTGCTGGCTTGTATAAAGCTTTTGGTAAAATGACTTAAAGATACCTAGTATTTCAGCCGGATCCGTGATCACTTGTCCTGATTCTGGGTGGTTAAGAGCAGTCACCCACCTCGCCAAAGTTTTCTGTTTTAGCTGCCAAGCCAGCAGCCTCCCTGCCCTACTACCTTGTCCCAAGTATAAGGCCTTGAGTCTGGAGGCTAAACTAATGACTTTCTCTCTTTGCATGTCTGCGTACCGGTTCCTTAGAAAGATTAGTTTGTTATCTTGTTCTTCCGTTCTTTGACTATCATTTAACTTTTCTAATTCCTTTATCTCCTTTAAACATTTGTCTAGTAGAGTCCTTGACTTCATCTTGCGGACAGTTGCTAAGCGTATTAACTCGCCACGCCACACAGACTTAAGAGCCACCCACGTTTGGTCAATGGCATTAATGGATCCCCAATTACTGATGATAGAGCTTTCTAGGAACAATTTAAAGCTGGCTAAAATCTTGGATTCTTTTAAAATACTGTTGTTTAATGACCATGAGTATGACCTAATTGGTAAAAGAGGTAGAGAACATATAATCTTTATAGGTGAATGGTCAGAGATTACTCGGGGCAAAATTTCGGCATCTACCACCCAGGACAAACTAGACTGGCTGACCAGAAAAAAGTCTAATCTTGAGTGTGATTTATGCACTGCAGAAGAAAATGTATACTCACGGAGGCTAGGGTTGAGGGTACGCCAGGGATCTATAAGACCTATTGATGACATAAGCTCCTGCAAGGCCTTCTGAGCTGGAGAAAGGGAAGAGCCTTTACAATGTGATCTGTCTAGTCGGTTTGCCTGAACTGAATTCCAGTCCCCACCTATGATTATTGGGACGTTCCCAAAAGAAGCCAAGGTCAATCCTAACTGTGTGAAAAAGTCTGGTGAATCTAAGTTAGGCCCGTATACTGAACCCAGGACTAGGTTAATCCCTCCAATACTACCTGAAACAAATATAAATCGACCTTGCGGGTCGGATATTATTTGAGAATGCGTGAATGGGATCCCCCGAGCAACTAAAATAGCTACTCCCCGGCTATTGGAGGAGAATCCCGCTCCAAAAACCTGATCCACCCACTTCTTCTTGAAATGGGCCAGTCGGTCAGCGAGAACATGAGTTTCTTGTAAAAATACTATTGCTGGTTTCAAGCGGGCAAGGTGATTCAGAATAACAAATTTTTTACAATTATCCTTTCCTCCCTTGATGTTCCAGGAAATTATATTTAACCTATCTACCATCTGTTATACAAACCACAGAATTCTTGGGATAGCTACTCCCCCCCCTTACCTTACGAATTCCCTCGAAACAAAAAGGAGTTTACCATTCCAAAATACCCCACCAACCCCCAAACAAAAAAGTAATAACATACCCCTAAATAACTTATAACTCACCCTCCTGGCCTGAAGCCAACACCCCGTTCTCCGGGTACATGATGCTACATAGAGACGGGTATATCCACCCCTGCCACAACTATTGTTGTAGTTGAATATATAATCGTAACAGACTCTATCTATGAGCTAGGCTACTATAAGAAAGTTAACCTCCCTCTTTAGGTCTATGGTTGCGTCAATGAGTAAAACTCTAATTGACAAGAATCCCCCCAAAAAAAAAAAAGAAATTAGAAATTAAGGGGTATAATACAACCATTAAGCTAATAAATCATATATTAGGCTATTAAGTACCTCCATCCTTCCAGACACTAGTAAATGAAATTATAGGCCATTCCATGGCACACCAACATTAGTCTCTGTAAAGGCTCTATCTAGGCCTACTAAACCAAGGCCGGCATAATTATATCTAGCAGAACTAAAAGTAAACAAGACAGGGCTATCCGGCCTGCCATAAAACATAACTAGCATTATACCCCTTGACAATTCGGATCTGAGCTGGACCTTATAACTAGTTAGGAACCCCAGCCATAGATTACCATTAAAAAAAACTATTGTTATACATCAAACACCATTAGTACAAATGTCACAAAAAAAAGGAACAAAAATATTCTACCCGGCATACATGCAAACAACGTAGCCTGCCTCCTCAAAAAATATTAACCTAAACTTTATATCTACAAGGACTGAAGTAAGACCCCCCGTACTCTAATTGTAATCCAGAGTACTATAATACTTCTAGCCAAGATATACGAATAATATAGTTGGTAAAGCGCCCTTGCTCATCTTAATAGTGGTTAAGTATCGCACACATCCACAGGTATAATACTTAACCCAACTTGTCAATAATCTTTGGGCAATCCCGAATTACATATTGCTCTAATGCCCCCAGTCAAAATCAGATTATAAATGTTAACAGCAATCCAAGAATCTTAGTCACCAAACTTAACAAAACCAAAAAGATACTATACGCTGTCCATATAATCAGACTTATCTCTCATCCCTTAGGAAACAAGTCGGGTAACAAAGTTCTCAGGGAGTCGAGTGCTTCTTCCGCCGAGTTGAACGTCTTCGGGCCTTCCTTAAAAGTAACCTCCAACCTCGCAGAGGATAAAGTAGACGGTGCCGGATCCCTGCCGCCCAGAGCTTCTCGACACGTGACCGGCCTGAAGCTGGCACCTACAAGCTTGTCTCATCTTCAGGTTAAGTCGGGCACCAGACGCAGTTTCTTGCCCCTCCCATTGGAAACCTCCAGCTTCCTCACTCCATTTAAAATGAACTCCTGTCCAAATAATTCAAAAGTTTGAAAATAACCGCCTCGGTGGCTCAAGGTAGAGGTTTGGCTCTGAGGGCTCTATGACCCTCTCTATAATATATTCCGCCCATTGGGTGAGGGGCCCACCGATTTCTTAATAAGCTTCTGTAGAAATTGAATAGTATTCGCCCTCCTCACCTTCTGGAAGGCCCAGCAGGACCAGATTGTTACGCCTGTTGCGCCCTCCAGGTCGCCTAGATGATCCTCTAATTTAGCAATATTTCTTTTACACTCCACTATATTAGGGCCTGATTTATCCATAGCTCTCCAAAGATGAAATTCTGGCCTCCTGCCTGTCACCCTTCTCGCTAACTGTGTCAAAGCTGGTTTTATTTCTGCCACTTCCTATGAGTTTGAATAAGGCTTCTTTTATAGTTGAAAGGTCATTGTAGATCTTCTCAGGTTTTAGTTCTTGATCCTGGAGCAGAGGCGATGAGCCCCTGCGTGGACGTTTGGCTTCCAATTCCAAATCAGTTGCCTGCATCTTCCGAAACGAGAGTTGTCAATAGTTGCCCCAAAAACCACTCTTGCAGGGACCCAAAAGTATCCCAGTATCAGTTCAGGTAGTTTTGCCAAGCAGAGTAAAAGATTTGGGGTGCAGAGTATACTTTTAACTGTCTGGGAGAGAGAGGCCCACAGGCTGTAGCTTTACCACCGGCGTGCAGATATCAAATCTGATACTGGCTGCTTTAAATATCCAAAAACGAGCGTTATCTCTAAATCCCTCAGAACCAGTGTTGACAGACTTCTATCAGTGTCCCCGAGTCTGTTTGGCATGTAAAACTGGTCAAAGTTGAGATTTATGCTGGCAGGAAGCAGAAGAATATACGCTGCAGCCTAATGCATGAGCAGACATTTGCGTCTTTACAAGTTGACTCGTGAAACCAGCAAGCGATATCACCAAATGAAGGGACCCATTCGGTGGAGGGTCAGGCTGATGTCCCAATAGCTAAGCACCCTGTTAGCCCTTGCAGAGATCGTTTTTGAAGTGGCAGGGATCGGAGAACCCTCAGGCTGCTGCCATCACTCCATTAGCGTCACGTGATCCCTCTTGTTTTATGCTTTTTATTTACTTTTTTTTTTTTCATTTTTAATGCTAATGCCAATACCAAACAAAATGTAAGTGTAGTCCATGCTGTAGCCCATGAGTTAGCGTTCGGATTCACTCACGTGGTCATCTGTGTGCGTGCCTTGTCTTCGTCTACGTCTCAGCGTCTGAACGTCTTAGCAACTCAGTCTTCCTCAATTACCATGGCACCTGTAAACAAAAGTAAGAGTGAGTTAAAGTCAGTGAAAAGTATTTTTAGAAAACTTTTTAAAGAGATACCAGTACTTACAGGGGTTTATGCAGTTCTCATGTGCATCGGTGATGCTGGCCTGTGCGAACCCTTGTAAACAGTCCTGTCTTCTGCCACACAGCTCACTGAATGTAGCTTTGAGCCATTAGGCATGTTTCTCTTTTAAATTCTGGAGTTTCAGATCACTCTTTATTTCCTCTGTACCCTCGGGTATCTGGTCTGCCACCAGTCCTGCATACCAATTTGCGAACTGCTTACTTAGCATGTCCTTAAAAATCTTGTTCACTGATATGTCTAAAGGTTGGAGAAGATCAGTACAGGCAGCAGGAATGAAAACTGGTTTTAGGTTGTACTCAGCCAAAGTGTCTAGGACAGTGGAGGTACTGTGGGCCTTAAACAGATCTAAAACAACAAGAGCTTGTTGTTCTTTTGGAAAGCTTTGCTGCTGTGTAATGCACTCAAAGTAGGGTATCAGAACCCTGTTAATGTAGATTAGAAAAGTTTCTTTGTTTGCCCAATGATTTATAGAGTGGCTGATGCACCAGTCATTGGGAAACTTGTGACCACGGTGGCACATATTAGTTTTGCCTTGGTATATGGCCTGGGGGGTAAAGATTCTCCAGAGAGAGTAAAAGACAGAAGCACTGATATCTGCCTTTTATCGCCTAATCCAGTAAGAGCAACTTGCTTTGAACCTGTAGCTGTCATTGTCCACTCAGACACAGGGACCATGGCAACAACAGTTTTATCAAGATTTATCACAAGCTCTTTTGGTATTAACTCTTGGGCACAAGCTTTGGATATTCTGTTAAGAAAACCACATTTCAGCACTGGAAAATTGGAAGGTGTCTTCCTTCCTGCCTTTGTGCCTTTTCGTTTACTGTACCCCAGTCATCTCAAAAACATCCATACCCATTTCAGCATTAGGTTCAGATGACCTCCATTTTCCACCAGGAGTTGGGGACCATTAGCTTTGACAATCCCCAGTGCAACTGCCTGCAGAACTCTGGCATTCATCACAGCCCCTTCGCTTCTAAGACCATGAACAATTTTTTTTAACTGCTCCTCTACATCACTTCAAAGCATAGTAGGGTGACCTTGAGGCTTATGAGGCAATACTGGGGCAACCTTAGTCTGATATGGATTAGTTTAAAGTTGCAACAGATAGTCAGATTTAAATTTATGCATTCTGCTCTCATATACAGTGCCACTATACTTTTCACTGTAATACCGCACAGCTGACATTACACCATTTTCGGCAGCATAGCTGCCAAGCTCATAACGTAATTCAGAGCTGTACTGCTGATGATTAGCTGCTCGCTTTCACTTTGCTGGTGGTGTGTTTGTCAGTTCTTGGGCAACAGCTTTTGCTACATAAGGCTGAACCCCAGAAGTGGATGCAGTTGATTCTGCATCCACATCGGAAACATCAAGTGGATACTGGAGTTTACGTTTCCCTCCTGTAAGCCATGCAAAAATTGACATTGTTTTGGCACTGACGTGAAATTTACAATACTCTTCATACTGTATAGGCACTACAGAGTAAAAGGTGGACACTTACAGTACTGCCATTTAATAGGCTGTTACCAGCTGTTCATCCAAGCGCTAATTCAAAATGGCATGAATGAAGATGAACAGCTGACAGAGCGAAATAAAGTCAACGCAAATTCATGGTACTGTACAGTAACTCCTAGACAAGTAATTTTAGCACTCACACACAAAACTTTATACAAGGACCTGTTAACTACCCTATGTGAGGTCCAAGTGGTTTCTGAGAAATGCCCTATACGCTATAGACAGTCCTTGGAAAAACTCTTAATTTGTCCAAGGATTCCAGCCCATATATGGGATTTCCATTGGCTATCCTGCCACGAAAAAACAAACATAAAAAACAACCAAAAGCATAAACAGATGCAGGAATGCATTTGTAGCTGAATACAGTGTATAAATATAGATGAGACTATAAAGCACCTTTATTTTGGGTGTTCCTTTATTAAGGGGTTTTGGGAATACATAGTGAATCAGTGGAAAGAGCCATTGCTAAAAACGTATGACAACATTGTTTATGGCCATACCGCCATAAAATGGAATAGATGGCACCGAAGCACAATTTTTTTGTTTTTCAGTATCATCAAATGGAATATTTGGATGGCAAGGTGTCTGTTTACATTGCAGCAAAAGGACTCTTCTCATATTGATTTGAGCAATAAAATTCTAAAAGATCTCAGGAATATATACGCAATAGAATGTGTTCAATTTCCACAGAATGTTGTAGCTGAATTATGGGGAAACATGCCATGGGTTACAGAACTAAATGGATAGACTCCTTTTTGATTTAGTAATTTTTGATTATATTGATTGTGATATAGAATGTGTTTGCATCTTGAAGACACCACACACAAAAGTCTATTCTGTATGTATCTCTCTTATGGAATGTAGAACATTGTAATGGTTGTATGATTCACAATTTTGTATCAAACAAAATTTCCCCTACTCTTTTTGAGAAGTGCCATGGAATCTTTAACATCCATCTGAACCACCACCAAAACAGGCAGCTGGGACCTCGGTTTAATGTCTCATCCGAAAGATGGCACCTCAGGAGTGCAGCACTCCCCTCATGCTGCACTACAGTGTCAGTATTGGGATATTAACTCAAGCGGCTGGTGTGGGGATAGAACCCATAGCCTTCTGATCTCACAGCCTCAGAGGAGAGTGTGCTACCTCATGAGCCACTGACACTGCAAAATGCAGGTTAGGAGAAGGACCCGCTATGCGCTCCAGAAACTTCTGTGCAAATAGAATGAGAGATGTAGCTTCTGCATCTTCAGGCAAGCCAAATACAATTAAATTATTTCTTCTACTCCTTCCTTCTAAATCTTCTAATTTACTTTCCACTCTGCTCAGCTTTTGGCGAAGTGAGGTAACTTCAGGGTTTAATTAATCACATCATCCTTCCAAAGAAGTAGCCTGCACCTCCTCATCCCCAACCCGCCTCACAATAGTGTTTAAGTCTGCCTGCAGTAATTTTAGCTCCTCAGAGAAAGATTTCATCATATCTTTAAAGGGTTGTTTTCAGCCAGAAATTTCTCCTCGGTGAGAGGTGGAGCTGGTGCTGTAGTGGTAGAGGTGCGGCCAGAGGATGTCCCATGTGCCTTGGCTTTCTTGGTACTTTTCTCCAGTGTTGTTGGTGGTGTATGGGGTGGTGGTGCCTGCCGCATCTTGGCGTCCATCCCATGTGAAAAAGTGGAGTAAATGGGATGTATTAACAACCAGATAGCTCTTGGGAGGTAAGTCAGCCGCAATAGCAGGTTAGGTAAGCAAAATGTCCTGAAAAAATGACTAAATATAGGTGGGATAGGCAGGAGCGGTCAGAACATGCAGCCACTAGCTCTGAGGCATCACGTGACCTGCATATATTGCCATTTATGATGGCTCTCACATGCTCCTGGATTCTTTGCTTTGCCTATCTTGTGGTTCTCCCTATGTAATATGTTGGACAGTTACACCAACACATGTACACAACAAATAGAGTAGTACATGTGAAAAAGTTTTCAATTTCCAAAACTTTACCATCTTCTGCAAAAGTTTTGCCTGTATCTTCATATTGGCAGATGCTACATCTACTGCATTTATACAGGCATTTTGGTTTGTTTTGTAACCAGTTAGTACTTTTTGTAGGTTCCAATGTTTTAACAAAGTTACTGCATGTAATCCTGTCCTCTATGTTTCTTCCTTTGGAAAAAGTTACCCTCTGTTTTGGTAATATCTGTTTTGCTCAATGAAAGCTGATAAAATGAAAAGACTGACCTATTAATACTTAGAAATGTGAGAAAGAGAAATAATGAAGGGGTACATCCCCAAGGGAAAGAGAAAAATGAAGTAGTCACATTTGTGATGGAGTTTAACACTGTTGCTGGCAGACTGGGTAGTTTAGCCCACAGATTCTGGCCTCTGTTACTGACTGACCCAATCTTAGCAAAACAGATATCACCAAAACTGAGGGTAAATTGCAAGCATGGTCTGAGGGGCAAGATTTCTTGATTTGGCAACTTTAGTGCCAGTCAGATGTCTGGATTCAAAGATCTGAGTAGTGCAAAAAATGGAAAACTCTGGGTTTTTTTTGCAGGTTTTTTTTTTTTGGTCTTACCAATGACCCAGATGATATGGAATTTTGTTCTAAAATGTTCAGGGTAGAAGGGGCTTGCCCTAGAAAGGTGCCTTTCAATGGTTTGGTGAAAAGCATATTAATCCGTTTCATAGTTATAAGAATTTTGAAATTTCCTACAGCACTCAGTTGGTGGCTGGCCGTGGAGGTGAGAGGTGGGCTGTGCTAGTCGCTGGCTGGGGACTGGTGGGGGGGTGCTGGGTGGTCTGGCACGTCTGGGTGAGGGCCACTAGACTACCAGGGAAACAGGGGTGATATTTATGTAATTTACAATGATCAGGGGGCATTAGACTATGAGGGAAACGGGTGATATTTATGTAATTTACAATGATCGGGGGCACTAGACTACCAGGGAAACGGGGTGATATTTATGTATTTACAATAATCGGGGGCACTAGGCTACCAGAGCTTCACTGGGTATATGCCGCATTTGCGTGGCTGGCGACTCAGGGTCAGGGCACTGGTGGGGTTTACTGCGCCACCTGTGGGGCACATTTTGCAAAGGGGGATTTGGGGATGGGGTGGGGTACTTGGGCTCTATCTGACCGCCTAGGGGCTGGGGGTGGTGGTAGCCTGCTGTGTCAACCTATATTTGCTGGGCATGGAGGAGGCACTTACAACCTGCATTGCGGCTTATGACATGCTCTCCAGGTATACCCTCAGTTCAGCATACCTGGCCGCATGTCGCAAGTCACAGGATGACCCTACCCCTTCTAGAACAGGGCGCAGGGTCAATGTCACAGTTGTGGGTGGCGCAAGTTGCATTTGTCAGTGACTTGCACCACCCTTCTAGAATCGGGCCCACTAGTTACAGAATCATGAGTGAGTTATGAAAGTCCTGCTCCTTCCAAGTAAAGACAAACTATGTGAACTGAGTCTGACAACTGTATATCTGAACATCAGTTTACTAGGTATACCTTTTAAATCTGCTCTTTATAGGAAGATTTAACTGCTTCTGTTTGATTTCAACTGCTGGCTTCAGTGCTGTGCATAGGTATTGTAATGTCATCAACATTATTTAATGTTGCTGTCTGGTTCAATATGCATTTGACATACTGTGCTTTGCAAGATATGATTATCATGCTATGTTGGGTCACGCTCACACTTTTATCTTGCTGTTTGTCAGCACACATGTATAAATATGGGATATGAGATATGCTATCGTAAGATATCAGAAATATCTTCTTGAGTTGTATTTGATCTCTGACCTTGTGAGTGGCAAAGCCATGAGTGAGGTCACAAGAGGTCAAGTACAGTGAAAGAAGATATTTCTGATATGTAAGTAATAAGCCCCGACAGGGTGTGCATTATAGGATTTTAATGTATGCCCCAGAGGCGTAGTAATGCATGAAGCCGAAGGCTGAGTGTCCCTATGCCCCTGGAATGTGCAGTAAAATACTATGACGCACACCCTGGAGGGGCTTATTACACTTATAAAATGGTTCCAAGTGTTTTTTTTTGGGGGGGGATTAGATTTGGTACCTGACTGTGTGTTTATAGAAATTTAATTCACAGTCAGGTAATGTCTCTTGGCCAATGAAAGTTCTAGATTGTTTCTCACCTTTTTATAAAATACATTTATTTCTTTTAGTCTTTGGTAACTGGGTAAGGCCCACTAGGCACAAGTTCCTGTTTTCAGGGGTGACCTGGGAGCACAGGGGAGGTTAAGTAACTTGCTTCGAGTCACTCAATATGCAAGTGGAGTTTGTGAGATTCAAACCCGGGTCTGCTGGATGTATGAAGCTCATTCACAACTCATTACTCTAACTTCTAGGTTATACTGCTAGCCCGGCATTAATTCATCTCATACTCGATGTATAGAACAGGACCTGACAGTTTCATAAATAAAGCTGTAAACAAGTTATTTTATTTTTCATTCTGTTTTTATGCTTGTTTCTATGAAAGGAATGCCTCTGAAGAATGTGTGAAGTAATGGATGTCTAGGTAGTATTGTTATGCCGTAATGTGGTATGTCCTGTTGCTATTGGTTAATTATCAATAGGTCAATTGTGATGTATCTAAGAGGTGGTCTATTGATACCTAATAGGTGATATCTTGATATAATTACTGGTGAGCAATTTTTTTCTTAGGGCTCACCAAGCTGATATTTGCCATAATAACCTGCAGGTTACTATGGTGAACACGCGCTCTGTCACTCAAAACTGAGCGCACCATCACTGGATCTTGTCCTCTGTGGGGGTGGACTGAACAGATCCTGAAACATGGTGGCTTCTCGCTCTGCCACTGAAACACTCCTTGGTTGTACTCAAAATACTTTTCTTTTTCACTGTTTCTTTGATCAATCTTATGTTTACTTGTAAAAAATATTTTATATCTGGATGATCCTGCTGTTCATCAGGGAAATAGAACAAGTTGGAATGGGGGCGATCACTGGAACAAGACTGTGCTTGACTGCCCATAGCGCTAAACAGTAAGTTAAAAAAAAAAAGGCTGAACCAGAGACAGAGAAAGGGAGTGGTGTGTGTGTGTAGTCTGAACTGGAGACAGAGGTAGTGAGAGGGAAAGAGAAAGTGTGTGTGTGTGTGAGAGAGAGAGACACAGGAGCCAGACTGGAAAAAACTGCTCACCAGCCAATTATATAAAATGAAAGATGGGGAAGTGTGCATGTGAGAATGTAATGCATGCCCTCAGTATGGGATGCTTTAATAAACACCTTGGGCTTCACCCTCGGGGTTTAAGTAGCATCCCATACCTCGAGTGTGCATTAAATTCTCATATCACACACTTCCCCATCCTTTATTCTATATCTCTTGAAACTTAGTTCAAAGATAGCATTAGTTATCTTTATAAATTTATACCTACGTGTGTTGTTTGCATATATAGTATACAGTAACTGTGTGAGAGGCCTTTCGGCACCATACATTTCTGCTTAAAGTTGAACCAGCATAATATTCTGTGGTGATTTGCATATACAAACCATGATGCTTTGCATTATAGGGGTATGTGTGATTTTGCATTTCTTTGAAACTTGGCTTCCCAGCCAATGCCCTTTGGGGTAACCACTGCCCCAGTGCTTGTGCACTGAGGTTCTTTGTCTTACAGTATACAGTATGTGTATATATATGTTTATACAACATGTGTTTTGGGATGAAGACATGGATAAAAAGTTGTATATTAAGCAGACTGTAGAGATATCACTGATATCTCCATGTTCCTATATGTCATAGAGATATCTCCATGTTCCTATACGTAATCCTAACAAAAGTGAAACTTTTTCACTTTCCGACATCTGGCTGGCTCTCTTTATGACCAGCCCCCCCCCATCTATCCCTCACATGTGGTTGTTCCTACCACTTAAACAAATAAATATTTAAAAAAAGTGTATCTGGTTGAGGCTGGCCCTTTTTTTTTAATCTTTCCAGTTCTTTCGCTTCCCCCGAAATGTAGCATGACCGAGTTTATCCTGCCCTGAAATGTAGTGTGACTGAGTGCTATGAACTTGAAACATGACATTCTGTTACAGCTTAAGAGTAAGGGAGCCTGTCTTCCAAGACTTATATAAGTTTTACCAGTATTTTCTTAAAAGAAGCTGCCGACTGTACTGAAAAGAGACCGAGCGAGTCGGCAGCTTCGGAACACTAGATGGAAGCACGAGCTTCTGTTGCCATAGCAACACATGCTCACGCTTCCATCTGGTGCTCTGAAGCTGCCATCTCACTCACTCTCTTCTCAGTACAGTTGGCAGTTTCTTTTCAAGAAAATACTGGTAAAACATATCTAACTCTTGAAAGACAGGCTCCCTTACTCTAAACCTCTAACAGTCAGAATCTCCTGTTTCAACTTCATAGCGCTCAGTCACGCTACATTTCAGGGTTGCATACGCTTGATCACGTTACATTTTAGGGGAAGTGAAAGTGTTGTTACGATAAAAGAAAGTTGCAGGATCAAACAGATATGATTTTTTAAGTGTGTATTTGTTCAAAGATACACACAGGATTAGCCAGATATCTTTTATTAAATTACTGAAAAGTCACAAGATTGAGCAAACATTTTTTTAAATAACATATCTAATCTGTTGTGTTAGGTAGGGGTATGGAGGCTTGTATTGCCAATTATTTTTTTTTTAAATAAGTTTAAAGTGACAGGATCAGCCACATAATTTTTTTATAAAAATAACATATGGCATCTGTTCTATTGGAACAGATATGGAGACTTGTGTTAGGACAACCATCACCTCTATCTGGGGATTGTATTGATGGAACATGTGAGGATTGTGTTAAATGGGTCCCAAAACATATGTTGTATAAACAGAACATGATGTGCCCTGACTGAAGATATCTGGCCAGATATTCAAAAGGGTTGCACATGGCCCAACAATGTTGCGCCATGCACAACCCACTGATGTGCCCTGGCGCGATATTCAAAAGGGAAAAGTGTGTGGCACAAATCCTGATGCGCCGGAGCACATCAGTAATGTATGCAGGCACAGGTGGGGGGGGGGCATTCCCATGCATAACCTGCACAGCCCGATATTCAGCCCGGAATGTGCAGAGCCACGGATGCGCAACCCCTACCTGTACCAGCACAAAGTTAAGCCAAAAAAAAAAAGGAACAACTGATACATTGCAGGGCGCAACACGGCAGCTGCCACCTGTGGGTGGCCACCCGAGTTCCAGCTGCACCTGGCGGTGCCCCCCAATGCTCGATCGCAGGCATGTGTAAGAAACAACTTTGTCCTATATCCCAGGTGGTCCAGTGGACCTCTCTGTGCCTGATTACGGGCATCTGTATTATTAAACATATTCCAATATCTCTGGTGGTCCAGTGGACCGCTTTCCACCTGATTGCGGGCATCTGTACACAAAGAAAGGACCAATATCCCTGGTGGTCTAGTGGTACCCCCCTCCCCACCTGCCCACTGAGCCCCACCACCCTGCTCCCCCCGGTCAGCACCCCACCCGCCTGCTGCCCTGTCGCCCGCTGACTGACAGTTCGGTAGGGCTGCACGTCCATTGGTTCACAGCCCATACCATACTACACATTCCAGATATGGGATAGTACCTTTTCTGTAATTAGTTTTGTATAGACACATGAATATTTTTCTATAATTAGTTTTTATAAATGCATGACTTTGGTGCCTACTCAACCCTAACTATAGTGGTGGTACCGTGCCTTCATAATACTCTAACTAGTGCATTAAGAAGTTTTTTGCAATTAATTTTCTTACTTTTTGAGATAGTACTTTTTCTGTAATTAGTTTTATAAATGCATGAGTTATTATATAAAATATGGGGGCTTAGGATTCCAACCCAGGTCTCCAGGTTCATAGGCTAAGGCCTTAGCCACTGCACTACATTGCCTCCTGAGAAAGCACTGCATCAAAGTTTTTTTATCCAAAGTCAAACTAGTTCCAAACCAAAACAGCCAATAATACTTTCCTGTTTCTCTGTATCGCCAAAAGTCTTTTTTTAAGACTTTGCATATTTCTAAGCCACTGAATTGTCTGAAACTTTTTTCAATTTACATGAACACAAAATCTATACTATAATGCCTATTTGAACATAGCTTAATAAAATGACTGCTTTCCTTTATTGCCCTAATGTTTAACATACTGATTTGTAGCCAATGTTTCAAAACAATTCACATCTTCAGTCTGTCAGTATCCAAAAAGTAAACCAAAAAGAAAGTGTTGCAAACAGTGATTTTGAGCAGACCAAGCTTCCCAAAGAGGGATAGCTTGTAGTTTTCACCTGATTTTTATGGTTGCAGTAGGCGGAGCCTGCGGACATTTTGCATGTACAAAAGGAGTGATGTCATGTTTTCTGTCCGTGGAACTGACTGAAGGTCTAAATAGCCTCCTCCACCTTACCTTCCCCCAAGAAATGTTTTCCACCCTCAGATTAATATGCTTTCCTGTTAGTCAATGGCTGCAGGGTACTATTTTCTTTCTTATATGGGCGTATAAGAACTGGAACCTGAGTAGTGGGAGGCAGCATTGTTATTTGGGGGGAGTAAGATCCACCCCCACCTCCACCAGAGAAGCTCCTACAGATCCACCCCCACCTTTTTTTTATTCATGTGGGAGGGGCATGAGGTGGATCTATCATGTTGAAACAAGACACACTAGTTTTTGATCTGGACCAAGGAACAGAACAAGTCTGTGGAGTCCCTGCATTTTTGTAAGGACTAGGAGAACAGAAGTTACTTAATGCCTTCAAATTGCCTTAAAACCCCTTGGAACAAATGATTATCAGAGCCACCTGGTGTCTCAAAAGGAAAGAGTAATTAAGAAGTGTCTGAAACTACAGTTACCAAGGAGAACAATAGACACAGCATTCTGGTTGAAAGAGCCGCAGGTTTTTCTTAAACATTTATATACTAAAAACATAAAGTTCAGCTTTTGGGACTAACAATATTTATTTACCATATTATATATATATATATATATATATATATATATATATATATATATATGTATAGTTTGTCTTTTTAGTAGTTTCAAAACTTTGAAAGCATTGGTGTTAATAATGCATTTAGAAATACATTTTTTTAATTATCTTTACAGTTAATCAGGCAGTTTCATGTGAGGGTGCATTTTTTTGGGGAGGGGTTCAAATTATTTTAATCATGGGCACAGTACTTGGTAAACACAATAAACACATCCTTTGATGAAGTGTATTTTTTCTTTTAAGTTTGAGAAGTGGAGTTGCCTTGCACATGTTAAAAATACCAGCTGCAATTAACAACTACTTGTAGAAACAAAAGGCTGTTTTTTCCCTACTTTGTTTTCACTGATATAAACTGAGCCAGGAAAAAAGTAAGACTGGAACAATTATCAGAGCTGCCGTCCCCGTGGACATGCCATTTATCACTCATTTAAAATAACACAAATGTGGTTTCACATTTTTTACTATGAGGGAAGCAAGAAGGTGAACCAGCATGGTTAACAAATACATTGATTGACACCTGTGAATGAGTGGGGAGGGGTAGTTTTTTCTAACATTCCTGGTGGTTTTATACTCTCTGGAACCTGCTGTTCAAGTTTTTTTTATTGCATCTTGTCCCAGGCAATCTTCCCAGAGTGCAGTTTGCTCTATTGTTTAATATCTCCAGTGGAGGCCAGTGTCTTGTTACCTTGTCTTTTGTTTCAAATTAACCACAGACATCATGGCAGCCAAAGGAGACACACTTTAAGTCTTAGGGTATGTACAGCATAATTAATATGTTTTTATACGCACAATCTTTCCATTCATGTTGTTGCTAGACATACTGTAGCTAGCTTGGCTTGAGGAAGGGTGAACATGGTCAGGACCCCTTCATAATGGAGATGCATATGCAGCAAATAAGTCCAGATGTGCTAACTGCCTGCTGAATAAGGAAGGGTTGCAGGAACCCATGGAATGATTATGGGGGGGGGCTGATGGTCATCAAAATGGAAAGGGATTTAGGGCTAATCATATTGGATGACCTAAAGGTGGCTAAACAATGTACCTAAGCTGTGAGGAGAGCCAGTGAAATGCTGTGGATCATTAGCGGAGGTATTACCAGCAGAAGGAAGGAGGTGGTAATGCCACTGTGTAGATCACTGGTAAGGCCTCATTTGGAATATGGTGTCCAGTTCTGGAAGCCGCATTTCTGTCATGCAACTTTAAATCACAAATGGGATCAATGGTTCTATTTTAGATTTCTATCCCTTTTCCCTACTTCTCCCACTGGTTATGCGCAATCTTTTCATTCATGTTATTGCTAGACATACTGCAGCGAGCTTGGCTTGAGGAAGGGTGAGCATGGTCAGGACCCCTTAGCAGTTGAGATGCATATGCAGCAAATAAGTCCAGATGCTAACTGCCTGCTGAATAAGGAAGGGTTGCAAGAACCCAGGGAATGATTATTGGGGTTGATGGTCATCAAAATGGAAAGGGATTTTGGGGTAACCATATTGGATGACCTAAAGGTGGCTAAACAATGTACCAAAGCTGTGAGGAGAGCCAGTGGAATGCTGTGGTGCACAGGGAGAGGTATTACCAGCAGAAGGAAGGAGGTGGTGATGTCACTGTGTAGATCACTGGTGAAGTCTCATTTGGAATATGGTGTCCAGTTCTGGAAGCTGCATTTCTGTCACGCAACTTTAAATCACAAATGGTTAAATGGTTCTATTTTAGATTTCTGTCCCTTTCTCCTACTTCAATTACTGGTTAGACTTATGGAACACAACCAGAACATATCTTCGCTAGTATGATGAATGCACCTACACAAGCAGTTTCTCAGTCTACAGCACTGTCTTTTTAAAATGCTAACTTCTTGTTGAAAATATGGCATAATTTTTCCATCCATGTTATTGTTAGACATACTGTAACTAGCTTGGCTTGAGGAAGGGTGAACATGGTCAGGACCCCTTAGCAATTGAGATGCATATGCAGGAAATAAGTCCATATGTGCTAACTTACCCTATAACTGTTGAATGTCACAGTTTGCATTTTCTTCTTGAAATGGTTACTTTTGTATTTATGTTTATTTTTAAATATTTAATATTCTGACCATGTGGTTATGTCATGGACCATAACTGATCTCCAGCCTTAACCCCCGTGCTCCAACTTGCATAGAAAATAGTGCTTGTAGACAAATCTAATCATTTTGCCGCTGTGTTCTGTTGTGTTCATATGTATGTGTGTGTGTGTATGTGTGTTTGTGTTACTGAAGCAAGAAATGTACAGCTGTCATTTTTTACGTCTTGTTCAAAATGTGTTTTTGCACCTGTGGTGCCAAATGGCACAGTCACTGTACAAAATCTCCTTTTGGCTAATGAACTGGTAGTGTCACTGTTCATGCGGTGGGGTCACAAAAAGTACATGCTGAAAACTTGGAGTAAAAATACCAAGGAACACCTAGGGCATTAGGGTTTCTGACCATAACACCCTGCACTGTAGGGACTGACAGGCATCAGGGGTGTGACTTGGGATTGTCAACAGTAATGCTCATGCCATTCCACCCCCATCCCCACTCTGCAGCCAGTGATAGGTATCGAGGTGTGCCTTTGACTCTTCAGCCCCAAAGCTCACTCCATTCTCTTAAACTGCACCCATTTCAGCCTATTTCCTTATGGAATGGAGTGAGTGTAAAGTCTGAAAACCCCAAGGCACACCTCAACTCTTGTCTGTGTCTTCCGGGCTAGGGTGAGGTGAAATGGCATGAGCATTATGGGCAGTGACCCAAAGACACACCCCAATGCCTGTCCATGTCTGCGGGGTTGCATCACTTCAGTACTTCACTGCCATTCCTATTCTGCCTGTCTGTCTGTCTGTGTCTCTCTCTCTCTATGTCTATGTAATTAGCTATATTTCTAGTAATTGCGTGTATCCCTATTTTTACCTATTTTTGAAACAAACCTGCATATCACATTTGCCTGCACTCTGAGCACATACTTATGAAACTGTGCATATTTGTACTCCACTTGTGCGTAGACCTCATACTTTCCTAATATTCCCATTATCACAAGCATAACTACTTTGCTCTTATCAAAAGTGACCCCCTCTGAAAGTTAACATCACATTTTCTCTAACAGTTCATCATCATTACACCTGACTTCCAGACATCAACACATTGCTTAAATATAACTTACATCACCTCATGGACAAAAACCCTGTTTCTCTAAAAAATACATAAATAAATAGATAGATAGATAGATAGATAGATAGATAGATAGATAGATAGATAGATAGATAGATAGATAGATAGATAACAGTGTTAATAATTCCAAAGCTGAACATATGCTAGCCATTACTTTTTCATGTACTGCCACCTTCTGTACCATCATGGGAATTTGCATACTGTATGTCTCCTTTGATACTTTGCATTATTGGGATATGTGCAATTATGTTTTCTTTAAAATGTGACTGTCTGGACAGTATCATCTGGGATAACACATACATCAGTGGCATTTGCTCTGGGGTTCTTTTGTAAGCTTCCTATTCCTTCAATTAAAATGTACACCTCCATATATTTTCCTAATAATGTGTATGCCTTCCTTAGAACAGAAACTAAAACAAATCTTACTACTTACAAATTATTGTGTTGTTTCTTCATACCTCCTTAACAATTCCACTCAACTTCATTAACTTCATTATGCAGCCACGGTGGATCTGACCAGAATTTGTTCTAATTGCTTCAGTTTAAAAAAATGGGTATGCAGATAATCTCATTATTATTCATTAGCTACGAGGTGACTCTAGTTGTCCAAGCCACCTCCCTTTTACAGCTATTTTGAAGTGCTTACTGAGAAAGCTCAGAATCCATTTTTTTAAATTTAATAACTTTGGAATGAATTAATATTTTTTCACCCAACCAGAAAAGCACATCCTTCTGAGGCAAGCCCTTTGAAGCCTGAAAATGTCAGACCAGAATTCCTAACTGAGCACTATGTAATGGCAAAAACAGTGATTTTTAAAAATATTTGTTCACTATGTACATTCTTGAATCCGCACATCCAACCAGAACAAAACTTGACATGTCAAGAGACCTACCCCACGACATCGTGCATGCAAATGTTCATGCAAATCCATTGAATGGTTGCACAGATATTAATGTGGAAAAATTGGGGTTTAACAGTAAAGTGCCTACTCAACCTAACTAAAGTAAAGTGACACTACTGCACCACTATAATACCTTAGCTAGTGCATTAATGAAGTTGTTTGCAATGAATTCCCTTACTTTTTGAGATAGCACTTTCTCTGTAATTAGTTTTTATAAATGCAGGAGTGTTCTTCTATAATTAGTTTTTATTTAAATGCGAGTTATTTATCGAAAAAAATCAGTGGGGGCTGGGGGATTCAAACTCAGGTCTTTAGGTTCATAGACTGAAGTTTTATCTGCTACACTACATTGCCACCTTGGAGATCACTGTGTTAAAGTTCTTTTATCCGAAGTCTAGACTGTTCCAATTAAAAACACCCAATAATACTTTCTTGTTTCTCTGTATTGTCAAAAGTCTTTTTTTTAAACTTTGCATTTTTCTAATACATTGAATTGTCTGAAACATTCAATTCACATGAACACAAAATCTATACTATAATGTCTATTTTAACAGAACTTAAACAATGACTGTTTTCCTTCTATAGCCCTAGGCCCAGATATTCAAAAGTGTTGCGCATGGTGCAACGGTGTTGTGCCATGCAAAACCCACTGATGCGCCCCGATGCGATATTTAAAAGGGAAAAGTGCGCCACACAAATCCCGATGTGCTGGGGCGCATCAGTAATATATGCAGGCACAGGTGTGGGGGGGGGCGTGCCCATGCATAACCTGCACAGCCCGATATTCAGCCCGGGCCATGCAGAGTTATGCAGGCACAACCCCTACCTGCATCTGCACAAAGTTATGCCTTAAAAACCCAGGAACAAGTTGAGGGCCACCTACAGGTGAGCTGCCGCATTGCAGGGCACAACACAGCAGCTGCCACCTGTGGGTGGCCATCAGCTGTTCCCGCCGCACCTGGCGGCGCCCCCCCATGCCCCGATCATGACATCAGACATCACCCCCAAAGTCCAATATCCCTGGTGGTCCAGTGGACGCGATTAGCCGATCACAGGCATCACTGTATCCCCCAAAGTCCAATATCTCTGGTGGTCCAGTGGACCACGATTAGCCAATCACGGGCATCAGACATCCCCTCCCAAGTCCAATATCCCTGGTGGTCCAGTGGCCTACACGAGCCCGATCGCGGGTGGCATTCCACCCCAAGTCCGATATCCCTGGTGATCTAGTGGACCCCCACCCCACCCACCCACTGAGCCCCCACCACCCCGCTCCTCCCGTCAGCCGGCAGGCGGCAGCACCACCCACATGCCGCGCCCGCCTCTTGCCGACTGACAGCTCGGTAGGGCTGCCGCTTATGATTCAGAGCATGAGCTAATGGGCATGCAGCTTATACTGTACTAGTCAGTCCAGATATGTGAATGAATTCATTCACATATCTGGACTGACTAGTACGGGTATGGTTGCTGAGATGCCCATTGGTTCATGCTCTGAACTATCGGGCGGTAGCCCTACTGAGCTGTCAGTCGGTGGGCAGCGGGCGCAGGCAGGTGGGGTGCTGCCACCCGCCGGCTGACGGGGGGAGCTGGGTGGTGGGGCTCAGTGGGCAGGTGGAGTGGGGGGTCCACTAGATCACCAGGGATATCGGATGTGGGAGGGAGTGGAATGCCACCCGTGATCAGGCTCCGTGCGGTCCACTGGACCACCAGGGATATTGGACTTTGGGGGGGCATGTCTGATGCCCGTGATCAGGCTAATCGTGGTCCACTGGACCACCAGGGATATTGGACTTTGGGGGGGGATACCATGATGCCCATGATCGGGCTAATCATGGTTCACTGGACCACCAGGGATATTGGACTTTGGGGGGGGATACAGTGATGCCCGCGATTGGGCTAATCACGGTCCACTGGACCACCAGGGATAGGAGACGTTCTTTGTCCCTTACGGGACGTCTCGAGATCAGGCTGCAGGGGGCGTCGGTCCCCGACAGCTGCTGCCTGGCAGGGCACCAGGCACAAGTCGTCGGGGATCGGTGCACCTGCATGCTAATTGCATGCAAATGGGGCCATAATCAGATGCAATGGCCCCCCGTGTGTCTTGCATAAATTATGGCCCCATTTGCATGTCACCCTTTGAATATCGCAGGTGCTGTGCATGGCACAATGGCACTTGCACCACTGCAACTCAATGCTCCACTCTGACCACTTGCGCTGGTGCAGTTCCACTGCACCTGGCACAGTGGGGTGGCCAGGGTTTGATATTCAAAGCAGTTGCGCCATAGCGCAACTCCGTTGAATATCACCCTGGCCACACCCCTGCGCAACAAATTTGAGCTGCCGCACAGGCTTGCGCCACAGCCTGGCGCAGTTTGAATATCTGGGCCCTAATGTTTAACATACTGATTTGTAGTCCATGTTTCAAAACAATTCACATCTTCAATCCATCAGTATCCAAAAAGTAAACTAAAAATAAACTGTTGTAAACAATGATTTTGAACAGACCAAGCTTCCCAAAGAGGGGTAACTTGTAGTTTTCACCTGATTTTTGTAGTTCCATCAGTTTAAAAAATGGCTATGCAAATAAGCTCATTATTATTTATAAGCTATAAGGTGAATCTTGTTATCCAAGCCATGCCTCTTTTACAGCTATTTTGAAGTGCTTACTAAGCATGCTCAGAATCCAAATTTTTAAAATGTAATAGGTATGGAACAGATTAATATTGGTTCACCACACAGAAAAGGGAAATCCTTCTGAGGCAAGTCCTTTGTACCCTGAAAATTTCAGACCAAAATTCCAAATTGTCTGGGTGCTACATGATGACAAAAAAAAACAGAAAAACAGCAATCCGTTATGTTTTTTCACTATCTGCATCTCAGGAAACACATATCTGACTGGAATGAAACTTGACATGTTAAGAGATCTACTCCACGAGACCACATACATAAAATTTTGATTTTCAAAGATGTTAAAGTGCAAAAATTGGGGTTTAACATTAATGTGCCTACTCAACCATAAGTATAGTGGTGCTACTGTGCCACTTTAAGATATATATATATATATATATATGTATATATAAAATGGAGATGGTATCATTCTCCAAATCCAAACTTATGACTGCATAAAACACATCACAAGACCATGCATATATCACAGGGTGACTGCACACCTCCACTTTTAACCCCCTCCAAAACAATTTTGACATTTTATAAAATAGATAAACCACTCTGAGGTGTGTGGTCGCACTCTGATATACGCAAGCCTTGGGTGGTTAATGCACTTGGCCTGCGTCCTCGTGCATAGTAACGCACACCAAGGCGTGCATATATCAGAGAGCAACCACACACCTCAGAATGGTTTATCTAATATATATATATATATATATATATATATATATGTATATTATGGTAACACGGAGTTAGGGTTGAGTAGCACTTTTAAGGTTAAAAAGGTCATCAGGGTGCATGTTGGGTGCGATCGGTCCTAACTCTCACCCCATTCTCCTATTCCTCTGCTTCTTTACACATGTGATGGGGTGAAAGTTAAGGCTAATGACCCCAATGCGCACCCTGATGCTGGCTGGAGGTGTCCGGGGTGGGGGTTCAACCCTAATACTGAATTTCCTTACTTTTGTCGCTGTGGAACAACCCTAACTGATGCATTGAATGGATTTTTTTTGCCTCTAATATATATATATATATATATATAGTCAGTTGTCTGTAGTTTTGGGAAGAGAATATGTGAGAGTCAGATCCAGTGCATGATTTGGTCTTCATGGATGCAGTTACAAACCCTTCAATGTGTGGCACTTAGGAATGTGTGTGCTATGTTGAAGCTGTACAGATGAAATGGAATAAGACCATGCAGTCTTTCTAGTTTGTCTCCCTGTTATCCTAACAGCAATAACCTGAAATGTCATTTCCCTTCTGGTATTAAGTTTAACTTAGCCCTGGAACCCTCAACTTACCGTATATACCGTATATACTGGGTAGGAAGAAGTAGGCTATTGGTTAACTAGGATCTGCAGCTTATCCATTAGGTAGGGAAATGGGCAGACTGGATGGGCCAAGTGGTCCTTATCTGCTGTCAAATTCTATGTTTCTATATCTTCGATTTAAAACTGCCCTCAAATATACTCTGCCCTCTATCAAAAGTCACATCACCAAATGAAAAGTCTTAACATAGACCACCCTTGAATATAGACCACAATCATAAATAGATTTTTTTTTTTTTGTCTGGAAAAATTGTTTGTTCGAGTATGTCCCCAAAAGACCCCAAAAGACCCATAACACTTGTTTTTAATTTGTGTTGTACCTTGTATAATTCTTCTTCTCTGTACTGTAAGAGGAAGCATGCCAAACATTCAAACACACTGTCGTCCTCTCTGGTCAGTTCTACTACAAATGAACTCTCAGAACTCCCCAGCAAACGTCCTCTCCATCCTCTCAGGCTGAGATTCTTCCTCTAGGAGAACCCAGTCAAAAAAATACCTTATCCAATTCTGTGGTCCATAGTTACTGATGAACACCACTACCCCACGCCGACATGCTCTCCAAGCAGTTCGGTCGCATGTGGTGATGTGTAGTCCATAGCAACCTACGCCACTAGCAAACTGCATAGCAACATGGGATCCCAGCAACATGCTTTGTTACTATGCAACCAGATACAGACTGACTCAGGTAATGTGGTTTAAAATAACAACTTTAATTTTTTTTTAAATAAAAAAAAAAAATCAAACCGCAAAGCAGTAGGTTAAGGCCGAGTTTCAGGCAGGGTTTGGGCACAGTAAGTGCCACTTATTCAAGTTTGTCAGCACTTGTTAAATCTCCATCAGAGTTTTCTGGTTCACACTGAAGCTGGCTTGGCTGTTCAAAGGTGCAGAGGTCAGTCTGTGTTGTCCTCTTAATAAACTAGCCTCTTGCTTCTTGAAGCAGACCTCTCTCTTTTGGGCATGTAATGATGTCAGAGTCACTGCTTGTAATCGCACATACCTGCAAAAAAAAAAACATTACCGCAATGAGATTTTTTTTTGATTTTACATTGTTACTTTTTTAAACTTGACAGTACTACTGGTTCCTAGAAAGATCTTATAATAATCTTTTTTGAAACAGAATTCCAGGCAGTTTTAATCCATTCCAGTATTGTATCTTTTCCTGGGGCTCTTGGATTACCACCCTATGTCAGTTCTGTCTCCTCAGTGGCCATCCATCTATCATAGCAGTCACAATAAGCAACCTTGAAAGGCGCGTTCCAGCTCACGTCAGCTGGCTGTAGGACTTTTGTGCAGCCCCATGGGATGACAGAGATTATTGTTTTTTTTTTACTTGGCATTTGATTTGACATTGGGGCAAATGTGGCAGTGGAATGCATCCCACGCTAGCATTCATTTGCCAAATGCCATAGAACCCCATACTTTTGAAATCCAGTTAAGTGTAAGTGACTCATCTGTCCAGCCATTTGGGGACATCACTACCACAACACCTGTGATACCCACAGTTTCTTTGGGGACTCGTTTACCCTTAAGAACAACAAACAGTAGTAGTTTCCTACTGTCTGCCATAGCTGCAAGGCAGATGTTCACACGCTACTTTTCATGCCCGGTGGTAATTAAAGGCACAGACTTCGAACCCACATGGTTGATTGTGCTGTTGCCAGGCATGTCAGCCCAAATGGCTGTCTCTTCCATGTTTCCGATCATGGACAGAGTGAGGCAGTATGTGTCAATCTGTCACTTGCAAAAACAAGCAAAGTCAATGATTTTAGGCACAAAATCATTAGGTAGTCTCTGTCCAACTATGTTTCTTAGACGCATTGTGAACCCTCACCTCCAAAGAAATGTATCCCCTCAACCACGGCTTCCTGAAAATGAATAATCTTGAATTATTGCTCTAGCTTTTAATGCCACAGCCTTTCGGGTTACCTGATAATTCTGCTCCTGCTGCTCAGTGATCCATGCAGCCAGTACAAACTCGCTTTCCAGGTATTTCAGATGGTGCCCATCACCATCAAGCCTTCTCCTTTTCTTGTTTGATCCCATGCATCCAGCTATGGCAACCTTTTCCTCAAGAGATGGCAGTTTTTTGCACCACTCTCTACGCTGCTTCTTGTCAACATGAAGTGCTGTGGGGAGAGGGCGATTACCTTCTTTTTCAGCCCTGTGAACCGCGGCAATTTTAAACTCCAAATCAAAAGAATTTTTCTTGGACATCACTGCTCCTCACAAAACTTGGTACTGCCACAAAGGAAAAGCAGAGCTGATATACCTTTGAACATTTTTCTGATAGCAATTGGCTGGCAAAAGAGGGTGATTGAATAATGACTGCCCTCGATGATTAGCTGCCCTCATACATAAGCCACACCTCCAACCGCATTTTTTGCAATATTAGCCATGGTTTTAAATCAAAGATATATGTTATCTGCAGTTATCACCTCCTTGGCTGACTGCTAGATGTTTTTGGTGCAGTATTGGCCAATGCTTAGCAATTAAATCATAAATTGCAGTGAGAAAGAATAATGTGACCTACTGGGAATTTACCCCAGGCCCCTGGAATACCACACTGTAAGTGTTCGCTTGACCCTAAACAGTTTCTCAGGTAATCCATTCCACAACTCTGTTACTCTCTTGGTGAACAAATCTTGATCCCCGTTGTATAGCATATCTTAATCTTCATGTACTGCCTCTCTCACTTAGTTGCTTAGCTAAGTGGTTTCCTTTGTTTTTTGTTCTTACTATAAATTTTTATGCAAGCTTGGGTGGTCCCCATTATTGCCCTTTTCATTACTGGCCACTTTTTCTCTGCCCCATCTATTTTGTGAAGGCCCCCATTTGTTCTTCTATTATTGACATAATTTTGCCAGATACCATCAATACCTTGAAAAAATAAATGCACAGTCAAAAACTATGTGGCCAAAACAGCGTACGTGGTTTGGAGTTCATTTATAATAGCATGTTTTTTGACCACTTGCATTTGGGGTGTCTGTGCAACGTCCTTTTTGACCGCATGGTTTTCAACTGCATGTTTATGTAATGGACTCTAATTTTGCCATTGTCAACTGATGGTGTGATAACAGTAGTGACCAATCAGCTGTTACTACTAGCACGTTATCGCCAGTTATTCATTCTAATGAATGATTCCATTGAAGAAGGAAGCCACTTGTTAGAGAGAGAGAGGCTGGACACTGACTCGCTGCTGTGGAGGGTTTATTTATTTTTTATAGGTACACTGGATGCAGCCATTCTTTGAGTGATGAAGGGGGGAGGAGGGTGGCCGAGTGCCAGAGGGTAAGTGGATTGGTGATACTGCCTAATTTTTCCACAGGGTTGGGTTGGTTGGTGTAAGGGTGTAATAGTTGTTCAAATGGTCACAAACCTCTGACTGGGGTGAAAGGAAAGGTATACATACATACAAGTCATGTATATTCCAGTTATTCTAGGAAGTACTGTATGCCTAGTGACACTTTCCCCACAATGTTGCCACTACATGTAGTTCTATTAGGAACTATGCAGAGTGGCACTTTCACAGGTTAAGTGCCACTATGCCCAGTCTTTGCCTGGTGAAGTAGGCACTTTGCTATGTGAATAACTATGTAAAGTGATAATCTGCACTATGGGAATCAGGCCAGTTAATATAGTTCTATTCATGGTAAAGTTGAAACACACTGCACGCACCTATGCCTCATGACTCGCTTTTACTATTGGAGAGTTCCCTTTATCTGCTTTCTCCTTTCCACCTGACTAGATGTTCTGCCCTCCCACTTCCTGCCTCAAGTAACCTGCAAGAGATATAACTCTACCAATTCTTTGTTTGCTCACAGAGAGTCACAATACCATGTAAGTAGTTTCCCTTCTCCAGTACTGCTTTAGCAATACAGCATAAGGGACACTATTCTGGTTTGATTACAGACTACTTTCATCACTGGCTGTCTTGCAATTTCCACTTGATTGCATTTTTCTGTCCTCTCCCCTCCCTTCAAACTTACAATCCATTACTGGCAGTTCACCCAAGGTTCACCAGTAAAGACTGATGTAAACAACAAAAAAAAAAGCTTCCATGTAACCTCTTTCTCATCAGTTAACAAATAACTGTTACTTCCTGATGTTATGGAGCCTACTTTCTCATTTGCACCCTTCTAAACTCCAATACCACTAAACATTTCTAATCTTGTCTTCGTACATTCCTATACACAAATACCTTTTTGTAAAGATGTACAGTATGTGAGGGATTTATTTATGGAGGCATTTACTATATCCCTATTACTGCTGGGTATTACACCCAGTGGATAATTTATTTATTTACTTATTTATGTAGTTAGTTTTGCTAACCAGGTAAGCACACTAGACAATTACTGGACTATTTTCAGGCATAACCTGGGAGGTGGCAGCAAAAAAACACAAGAAAAACAAGTTACAGAAAGGATCAGAGTGCACAAAGGAGATACCTAGCCTGCTGTACAATAAATAGTCATACAATAACCATTAGAGCCATAAAAGGCATCTATCCAGAAGCAACAAAACAGTCAAGTATACAACAGAGTTCAAGCAAACAAATAAGTGACAAGTTATATCATCAGCCCAGTTACAATAATCTGTTTAAAGTACTTACACAGTAGTAACCTAATGCAGGACAGGGACATTGTTAGGGGAATGAAGTAGTTGCAGCAGTTGACACATTCTGACAAATAAAAATGAATGGCAGCATCAAAATGTAAATAAGTGAAGCATAAGGGAAAGGTCATGTGCAGATACCAGCTGAATCAGTCAGCAAATGGCCTCAAAGGATTTTCTAAAAAGGTAGTGGGAGAGGGGTGTCATAAACCAGCAATGGGAGATCATTCCAGAGTCTAGGGGCAAAGACAGCAAAGGCCCCAACCACCATGTTGGTAAGTGTTCTGTTCTTTAAAATACATTTTGACTGACATGTTTGTAATGCAAAAAAATACTATGTGCTCTAAATTGTTATAACTTTGAGAAACAAAATGGAATGTATTTCAATCAGTCACAATCTCAGCAATAGACAGAAAGTATCATAATATGATTAAATATATGTAACTACAGAGCCGCACTAAGGAGAACATGGCTGCTCAGTGACCACACTTAAATACAAAAAGCCACTAGTCATAGCACTTACCCTTTAGGCAACCAAAAAAGTATTCAAATGGAGAAACAATTTGCTATATCAAAAATATCCATTTATTTCACTCACTGTGCAGGTGGAAATACAACCTCTGTCATTTTGCCTGCAAAGAGTATTTCTCAATGAGGAAGCCTCTTTGCAGGTGAAATGTCAGAGCTTTTTCTTCCTCTGTGGGCCAGTGTGGTCTGGTTGTATGTCCGTCTGTACAGCAAGTGAAATAAATGCTTATTTTTGATATAGCAAACTGTTTCTCCATTTGAATACATTTTTTGGTTGTCTAATGGGTAAGTGCAGTGACTAGTGCCTTTCTATGATTAAATACACCATTTTCTCATGTTTGCTGACCATTTCTTCCCATTATGCTAGTTTCTAAAATTGTAGGTCACCAATCCTTAGTGTTCCAGGAGCACCCTCCTGCATGTACTTCATCCACCCCACAGTCTGTACTGCAATTACAGTAGTCAAGTGACCAACCAGCTGCCAATCCATCAGCCGAACCACTTCAAATAAATGAGCAGCAGGATGGAGTTGTTTCTTTTTGCTGGCACTAGAAACTTTGCAGGATGCTGTTTCCCTGCCTTTGTGAATGTATGACTTTGTCACTGTGATATGGTGTGTGAATGAGCAAGCTGGCTGGTTTCATAGCACAGAGAAACTGACCAGCTCGCACTTTCGTGCAGCAGATCATGGCAACATAGTGCACTTCCTCACGTTTGTGAAGGTAATGAAGCTGGCCAGCTCACACATTAATTTCCTCAGTTAGAACTGATGAGTGCTGAAACAGGCTGCCACTTATCATGGCAGCATGCATACAGAATCACGTGCTCCTTCCATTTCAGTGACCAGTCACACATGTGTTCTCTTTCGCCTGACCAGCTGCTCTGATCAAACACCCCTGCCACTTCAAATAAAACTCCCACTTTAACAGGATATTTGGGTGTATGACTCTGGGAAGAGACTGGTAATTCCTGTTGTGTGAGAATTTAAATGGTGTTGCAGGCTCACTGGTCTAAGCAGAGTCAATCCCTACTGGGAAACTCCCCCACTATCTCACTCGCTCTCACTTGGCCACCAACCCTCTCTGTATGACACATTGGTAATTGTCTCCTTGTAACACAATACAAGACAAAACAACTAAAAAGCCCACAAAGTCATAATAAATAAGCTTTAAAAACAAAGGAATGCTGTAATTCTCACAATGGTGCCCTGAGGGTATCCAGTGAACACGGCGACCGTAATTGAGCATTTATAAAAACGGCGACTCAGTTACATCACCTGTGCTCAGGGCTACCTGGCAGGGTAGCGACTGGATACTTGGGTTGGCAAGGTAGGGCAACAAGAAGCTTATGTGTGTATAGGCGCACATGCGCGGGGGGAGAAAGAAAGGGGAGGGAAGGTATGTGGGAGCGGGTGTGGTGGGCAGCTGCCAAGTTGGTCCACTAGTGTGATGGGGAGGGAGGGTCAGTTGGGAGGTGCAGGGTTTGGTCCACAGTTCTTTTTTTGCTGGCAGGCAGCTTGTTTTTATTTAAGTATTTCACCCCCCCCGACATGCACCTCCCTGGAGTTGAAAATTCTTTAGTGTGGGAGAGGGTGCATTAAAAGGAAACCTGTAGATCTCAGGCACCGTCTTGCCATTCACTGCGAGTGTGCATTGCTGAAATTCATTTTCGGCGATGTACATTTGCCCTAATAGCGATCATTATTTCACAATCACCATTATCACATACAACCACCCCTGAGTAGTGACAAGATGCAAGAGGAACAACTTGACAGGGACTCGCCTCCTAGTGGGTCCGACTTGCCTCCTAGTAGGGTGTGTTGATATCATCTGCCCAGTCCTTGCGGAGATAGTCTGGTGTTTGTTGCAGTCAGGTGAGTTTCCGGACTCCCTGAAGGAGGCAGTGGTTACATCCCATCTTAAAAAAGCTTCGCTTGACCCGGATTGTCCTGCCAACTACAGACCAGTTTCTAACCTTCCCTTTGTGGGGAAAGTTATTGAGAAAGTGGTCGTGCAGCAGTGGAGAATCATTTAACCATCTATGATATCTATGACCCCTTCCAGTCTGGATTTCAGAAGAGGCATAGGACAGAGATGGCCCTTGTTCAGGTGCTTAATGATCTCCTGATAGTGAGGGATCAAAAGAGACTTTCTATCCTGGTTTTTCTTGATCTCTCTGCGTTTGACACCATGGACCATGGGGTGCTGCTCGAGTGATTGTGGTTCATCTTTGGCCTGTCTGGTACGGTCCTCAGGTGGTTGCATTCTTTTCTCACTGGCAGATCTCAGAGAGTGGTGTCTGAGGTTTATTCCTCAGGATCATTCTCTCTGCCATGTGGGGTGCCACAGGGCTCAGTGCTGTCCCCCCTGTTGTTTGTGGTGTAAATGCTACCACTGGGGGACATTGTAAGATGGTATGGGCTGGGGTTTTCACTGCTGTGCCAATGATACATAGCTCTACTTATCTTTTGTGCCTGAACAGGATAGTGCAGGTTCTGTGTTTAACAACTGCCTTGCTGAGATCCAGGACTGGATGACTACTAGCTGGTTGAAGTTGAATTCTGAACAAAACCGAGGTGCTGGTTGTGGACCCAGGTCATTGGGTAGAGGGGTCAGCTGCAGGTCAGGACTCTGGGCTTTGGCTTGGGGGCTGACAGCTGCTGACCTACGAGCAGGTGCAGAATCTGGGCATTATTTTTGACAATAAGCTAACTCTACATTCCCAGGTGTTGTCCGTCATCAAATCCTCTTTTTACCATCTGAGGATTAAGTACCTTGTTCCGCCCGGTGACCTTCCAACTTTGGTTCATGCATTTGTGACCTCCCACCTTGATTACTGTAACTCCCTGTATGTAGGGTTATCAGGGGTTGATATCCGCCACTTGCAATTGGTGCAGAATGCTGCGGCAAGGTTGCTGACTGGGTTGTCTTGATCCAGTCATATTACTCCTGTGCTGTGCAAACTGCACTGGCTGCCAGTTCAGTGGTGGATCACCTTTAAGGTCAGTTTACTGACCTACAAAGCCCTAAACAGACAGGGTCTGAGCTACCTGCAAGAGATGCTTCATCCCTATTGCCCTCTATGACCGCTTCACTCCACCAATGAAGGCTTGCTAGAGGTTCCCAGGGTTCAGCTGAAAACATCTGGGGCTCATGCATTTGAATTTGTGGCTCCTACCCTGTGGAATTCTCTACCTCATCAGACAAGAGAGCGCCAGACTGTGGAGGGCTTTATGACCGCTTTTAAAAACGATTTATTTGAGCTTACCCTTCCAGACTGCATTGATTGACTGAGTTTATGTTTTGTGGATTTTATGGCTGATTATTTATTTATTGATTTTAGTGCACAGGCGCTGTGATCATTCGGAATAGTGCCTTTTTAAAAATAAAGTGAATTGAATTGAATTTTTAATCTAACAAGCACTTTTATTGTTATTTGATCTCTATACATGTATTTTTTCTTTATCTTCCTTATTTTTTCTTTTACAGGGGACTGATATTATAAATTAAATAAGACACTCTGGGGTGGTGGTTGTCATGAGTTAACACAAACCAAGGCAGCCAGAGCAGATGAGACTAGGGAACAGCAGTCAGAAATAATGTAGCCACGGAACCAAAAATGACTGCTCAAAAAAAAAAGGGAAAACAAACACTAAATTAGTGCATACTGTCACAAATGCACTTCGCAGATCAGGCCCTCTGCTCCCACAGTGCCAACTTCAGAGCGCAATAGTATGAACAGGTAACAGACAAGGTAACCCTCCTGTCTGCTTTGGGTCTGAATCACCTTCTAGCCTCAAGTTCTGGAGGGATTCAAACGGTGAACCTTATGCTAGCATACCCAATTAACAGGCTCAGATAATACTCTCTTTGAGGGGTTGCAATATAATCTTTCGCCTAAGGGCATCCAGCCAAGTATCCAAAATGAGCCCTTACAACTCTTTAAGAGACCTAGGTATTTCTTACCTTTTAAGCAAGCTCAGTAACACAATGCAAGCCTTTAATAGCTGTCAGACTTAAACACTGATTCAGCATCACATGCAAAATAGCAGAAAAGAGCACAGGCAGTATTTTCAATAAAATGTTGTTTACTAAAGAGTTTAAAACAGGTAAAATTAAACACAGAAAAATTATATCACAAATCTTACAGTCGTATAAAAAAAATGTGAAGTTACAGAACAAACTCCTACCACAAACTTATGATCTTTCTAAGTATTACCTTTAAGTGCTGTCAGAGAACGATCTCTCTCAGAGTCTAGAATCATATATCACAGTTTCCCTCTGTTAGCTGTTCATTTGAAACACTACCTCCCTTCCCCTTTCATGAGGTCAGCTAGATCCTCCCTTATGTCCAATTTCTAACATAGTTATCTGCAAGGATGTATTTTAAATAATGTGAATATCAGCAAAAAACCATTTCCCAAATATGACAGTCTGGGATCAAACATTGCTCTTTGATGCTCCTCTGCTGATTTCCTGTGGCTAGTGTGATCTGAGAGTTTATGATTCTTCACACACTTCTGCTATCAAGCTGCCTTTTTCCTGCAGGAACTATAAAAGCTTATTAGGCCTATTTCCTGCCCAGATGTGTTTCAGAGGGTTTCTTGGGTCTGTTTACAACATCTTGTATTATTACTACACTGGAACCTGGGGAGGGGTCACCCACTGAAGCCCAGCTTGGCTGCATCTAAGCAGACATTCAGACACATTTGTTTATAATACAAATATCATACAATAATCATAAGAAGATGGCAGTGTCACAATCCTCCCCACCTAGACTGAATTTGGGGGCTCTATCCCCTGCACAGGATGAGCTCAGTAAGTCAGTTCATTCCTCATATAGATGCAGCAAGCCATCAGAATTTTTATTGGTTATCCCTGCCCTGTGTGAGACCATCATGTTATATCCTTGCAAGGTGAGACTCCATCTTAATAGTCTACCATTCATTTTACCCATTTGTGCCAGCCAAACAAGGGGTCTGTGGTCAGTTTGTACCTCAAAACACTGCCCGTATAAGTATAACTCTAACTTCTTTAGGGCCCACACCATGGCAAAACACTCTTTTTCCACAGTAGAGTAAGGCTGCTCCCTGGGAAGTAACTTTTTATTCAGGTACACTATGGGATGATCCTTCCCTTGGTTGGATGTCTGGCTCAGGACTGCCACAATACCCACATCTGAGGTGTCTGTCTGGACTATAAAGGGTCTGCTATAATCTGGACTTGTCAATAAAGGAGCACTGCACACTGCCTCCTTCAGGCTGGTAAAGGCTTTTTTACAGGCTGGTTCCCAGGTAACTTTCTTAGGCATCCTTTTCTTTACCAGATTCAGATAGGGGAGTGGCCAGGGCACTGTAATTGGGTCCAAAATTCCTATAGTACCCTGCAGTCCTCAGAAAACTCCAGACCTGCTTCTTCATTTCTGTTTTTTTTTAATTTGACATACTTTATTAAGTATAACCCAACACAAAATCATACAAAGATAGATACAATGATATCAGCACATACTGCATAAAAGGTTATGCACAGATTGATAAAAGGGAAGAAAAGAACTTTCGGAGAAAATAATAACAACACTACCTTAAAAAACAAAATCAAAAACTACCCCTCCCCCTTCCCCCTAAGGTGCACTTTCCTATAGCATATTACCACAAGACTAATGAGAGAACGAAAATAATAAACCGTTAAAGTATATTTTAGAAGGATGAGAGGCTCATGAACCCACCAAAACATCCTATCAAGACAAATAGAGGGCATATCATTTTCCCCATTTTTTATTAAAAGATGAAAGGCGATGGCATACACTCGCAATTAAATATTCAAGACGGAGCACGAAAGATATTTCATGCAACCATTCTGTATAAGAAATGGTGACTTGATCCATCCAGTGTCTAATCACTAGCTTTTTGACCGCCATTGAAATTAGAGCCATATGAAACCTTCTCTCCTTCACCAGAACTCTGGAACAATCTCCCAGAATACATATGACAGGTGAGAAGAGGCCCTGCAGTCCCAGCAGTGGATCTAGAGCAGATTCAATTTGCTGCCACAAAGGGGATATTTTTTCACGTGACCACAATATATGAAGTAATGAGCCTTCCTCCTTGTTGCATCTAGACCACGTGTTGGAGGAAAGCCTCTTCATTTGGGCCAATTTGATAGGAGTATAATACATGTCATTTAAAATGCAGTATTACGTAAGCCTGTATCGGTCCTTGGTGAGGTATGTGTATAGGCCTGTCAATACTGAATGCCAGTTAATAACTTCGTCAGGGAAAAAACGCCTGCCAGATCCGAGAACCGGCAATCGGAGGAGGCTAAGGGAATGTGAAAACCAATTTATATATGGTAGAAATGCCATGGGATTTGCAAGCAAGAGTCTTTTTTTTTTTTATTTATTTAGCTTTTGTTGACCGGGTAAGTGCACTAGACAAATCCTGCCTATTTTCAGGCACGATCCGGGGCAGTGGGATACAGATGAATGCCAACTGACCTTAAACCAGATTAAGCTGTTGGTGGTATTTTTAGTGAATGAGGGAAATTTGGCCAGGACACCGGGGAAATTCCCCTGCTCTTTTCAATAAGTCTTAATTTGCTGGAGAAAAGCTCCAATATGGGAGGGGTTGCACTCTTTCCCAAACACCTTAGCCAGGAAGTGCTTAAAGCTTAAAGCTTAAAAATTTGAAAGGCAGCTCTTGTCATTAAGTCAAATTTAGTGAGAATCTCCTCAGTAGACAAGATAGCATCCTGTGAGTAAAAGTCAACCACAGTGAGCTTGGGAGGGAGAGACAGCTAACACTGAGATAAGGGAACTCCACCTATTTTGAGATTCAAGTTGGCATAGATTGGCTGAGAGAAATCAGAACTCAGAACTACCTTATAAAAACTGAACATTTGAGGGAGAACTCTTAATGAAATACCAATTGGAAAACACTGCAAGGCTTTTGGCAATTTTTTAAAGGGCGTATAAAAAAGCGAGGAAGGAGCTAAATTATGTGCAGTAAGAATATCAGACTCTACATGCAACCAGATTGGGACATAATCATGATGAGTACAGAATTCTGATAAAGAAAACCACTTCCCACACTTATAGAGATGACAAGCCCAGTAATAAAATAAAAAGTTAGGGAGACGCAAGCCTCCCAACTCTTTAGGTAGGGAGAGCTTAAGATAAGATCTTCTAATAGCCTTATCCTGCCAGATAAAGAAGTTAACATCAGAATGGATGCGCTGAAAAAAAGATAAAGGTAACCAAACATCCAGCATGTTTAGTGGATAAAACAGTCTGGGTAGGACATTCATCTTGATGGTGTTAATTCTGCCCCATAATGAAAGAGGGCGCTTTTTCCATCTTGATAAGTCCTGATGAATATTAGACCACAAGTCCTCCAGATTAAGCTTGCGGAGTAAAGATAAGTCCGAGGTAATATAAATACCCAGATACTTAATGGACTTGGGGGTCCATTTCATACCAAACTCACTGAAAGCTGAGCTATAAGTTAGACAATTAAGAGGGAAGATTTCAGTTTTTATTTATTTATTTTATTTATTTTTTGTTGACCGGGTAAGTGCACTAGACAAATCCTGCCTATTTTCAGGCACGACCTGGGGAAGGGGGATACAGATGAATGCCAACTGACCTTGAACCAGATTAAGCTGTTGGTGGTATTTTTAGTGAATGAGGGAAATTTGGCCAGGACACGGGGAAATTTACCTGCTCTTCGATAAGTGCCATGGGATACGTTAACATCCACCTGAACTACCACCAATCCAAGCAGATGGGACCTCGGTTTAACGTCTCATCCGAAAGACGGCACCTCAGAAATGCAGCACCCCTCTCATGTTGCACTATAGTGTCAGTATTGGGATATTAACCCAAGTGCCAGATGTGGGAACTGAACCCATAGCCCTCTGATCTCCTGGCCTCAGAGGTGAGTGTGCTACCTACTGAGCCACTGACACTGCTAATATTTGCCAATATTAAGTTTGTAATTTGAGAATTTCCCAAAAGTATCAATAATATGCAATGCTTCTGTTAAAGAAGAGACCGGATCAGAAAGATGAAGCAATATGTCGTCCACATAAACTGAAAGCACAGGGACCCTATCACCTATTGGAATACCAGTGATTAAAGGAGAGGATTTCAGCTGCCTAATCAGCGGTTCGAAATATATGTTAAAGAGAAAAGGAGAAAGCGGACAACCTTGCCGTGTACCCGAAAAGAGAGGGAAAACCTCTGATAGCACACCATTGCAGTGTATTCTAGCCTGAGGAGAGGAATATAAGGTCTGGATCCATTTAATAAAAATATTAGGAAAACCCATTGTCTGTAATGTAGCCCACAAGAAATTCCAATCCACCCTGTCAAATGCTTTTTCTGCATCAAGGGATGTCAGGGCCATGGGGGAAGGGGAGGTTTTGGCCACCTGAACCAGACGCACCAATTTACGAAGGTGATCAGCAGGTGTTCTACCTGACACAAATCCAATTTGCTCTGGGCTGAGAAGCTGAGTCCAGACTTGTTCAATTCTACTAGAGAGTATCTTGGCTAAAATTTTAATATCACATATCGCAGGAGATTGGGGTGGCTCATCTGGTTTAAGGAGAAGGATAATAGAGGCTTCCAACAGAGATGGATCTAGAGTTTGCCCAGAAAGCATATATTGATACAGTGCTTCTGCATTTCTGATCTTGGCCATGCCTTGATCACCTCTATTTTTACTTGGTTAGGACAGAGCTGTCCCTGGTCTACAACATGCCCAAGGTATGCCACTTCAGCCATGGCCACCTAGCACTTCTCAGCTTTGACAGTGAGTCCAGCCCTCTGTATCTTGCCCAGCACTTCCCTAAGGTGGGACAGGTGTTCCTTCCAACTAGCACTAGAGATGGCAGTGTCATGCAGGTATGCCGCAGTGTACTCCTCAGCACCATTTAACACCTGGTTCACCAACCTTTGGAAAGTGGCAGGGGCGTTCTTCATTCCAAAAGGCATTACTTTAAATTCAAGCCTATTGAAGTGATGAAGGCCAACCTCTCCCTAGCTCTGGCAGTTAACTATACCTGCCAATACCCCTTTGTCAGGTCAATAGTTGAGAGGTATGTTGCCCCTCTCAACTTGTCCAGGAGTTCATCCATCCATGGCATCGGGTGGGCGTCTGAGTTTGTGACTGCATTCAGTCCATGATAGTCCACACAAAAATGAGTACAGCCATCTGGCATGGGAACAAGGGCTATGGGTGAGGCCCAGGAGCTGTAGGATTTCTGGATTACCCCTAAATCTGGCATTTCCTCCACCTTCCTCCTAGTGTCCTTTTGGACAGCCTCTGACACCCGATATGCTTTCCACCATATGGGCACCTGCGTTCCTGTCTCCACTTTGTACATCGCTAAGGGGGTTAGTCCAAGCTTGGCTCTAATCAGTGGGGCAAAGTCTGCTAACACCTCTCTTACTTCCTGGATATGGTCAGGGGCCAACTGGGGTGACAATTTAATTGCCTCCACAGAGGACTCCCACTTGCTTTCTTTCAGCAGGTCCAGAAGGGGGTCTCCTTCGTCCGTCCCCTCCCCAGGACTACACACTGCAAACACCATGTCAGCCCTATTAACATGTGGCTTCATCATGTTGATATGGTACATTCTTTGAGCATGTCTTCTGTCAGGTAACTCTATAATGTAGTTTACGTCATTTACCTTTCTTACTATTTTGTACGGTCCTGCCCACTCAGCCTGCAGTTTGTCTTTCTGGACTGGGATTAGAACCATGACTTCCTGACCCACTGTGTCCGAGTGAGCTCTATCTCTGCAGTCGTACCACACTTTTTGTTTTTGTTGGGCAGCTACCAGGTTGCTCTGGGCTGTCCCCATAAGCTCCTTCAGCCTTTCCCTAAACCTAAGGACATAATCCACTATGGGAGTTCCCTGGGTGGCATGCTTGCCTTCCCAGTCCTCCCAGATCAAGTTTAGGGGCCCACGTACCCTGCATCCATATACTGTAAGAGCTCAAAGGGGGAAAACCCTGTCAACTCTTGGGGCACCTCCCTGTATGCAAACAACGGGTGGGGAAGGTATTTCTTCCAGTCCTTCCCTTGCTGTTCAGCAAATGCTTGGAGCATTGACTTCAGGGTACCATTAAATCTTTCCACAAGCCCATTGACTTGCAAGTGATAAGGTGTCATGCATCTCTGCACCACCCCACACTTCTCCCACAAACATTTCATCAGGTCCGACATGAAGGAACCCCCTCAATCGGTGATAACCTCCTTCGGAAACCCAACACAGAAGAAAATCTCAAGTAAGGCATCTGCCACTTTGTCTGTCCTCAGTGAGGATAGGGCAACTGCCTCTGGGTACCGGGTGGCATAATCCACCACAGTCAGGATGAACCTCTCCCCAGAGGAGCTGGGGGTATTTAAAGGCCCCACAATATCTATTCCCACCCTCTGGAATGGCTCCTCCACTATGGGCAATGGAATTAGGGCAGCTTGGGTTTTCTTACCTGCCTTCCCTATTTCTTGGCACCAGTGACCCTACCTGCAATACTCCTTCACCTGCTGGGTGAAGTTGGGCCAATAGAAATTCTGGGCCAACCACTACATAGTGCACATGATTACAAGATGACCAGACATGGGAATATCAGGTGCAATCTTGAGCAACTGTTCACGGTACCCCTGGGGAACAACAAGCTGCCTGCCTAGCACCCCTCCCTCTGTCTTAGCATCCTGCGTATACATCAGTCCATTGTCCCAATAAATGTTATGTTTACCATCACCTCCCTGTGCTCCTTCAGAGTCTGCCCAAGCCCTCAGCTTCTCTAGACTAGGGTCACTTTTCTGGGCAGCTGCAAACTCCTTGCATATTCCCAAGGCATGGGACAGGTCCCCTTCTGTATCTAAACTAGGGTCCCTAGATCTAGTGTCAGGGCACTCGGGATCACTGCCATCCCTAACCCTCTGACAATGGGTCACCCCTCCTTCTTCACAGTAACCATCCATAGCTGTTTGGTTAGCTGCTACTGGGGAAATTCTACCCCCCTTTCATTAGTCTCCATATCAGGAGACCCAGGCTGGGGAACCAGCCTCACAGTGGTTTCTGCAGGGGCTTCTACAGGGTCCAGGGAAGTACAATTTTCCCTTGCCGCTCTGCTATGGGTAACTGCACACACCATCCCCTGTCTGAGATTGTTGCTGAGAATTACCTCAACCGTTAAAGCTTCAGCTACAGCAACCTGTTGCACAGTTCCCCCTGTCTCACCCCAGTCTAGGAGAACACTAGCAAGTGCAATGTTTTCTCCTCTCTAGTGAACCCCTGCACCATCACAAATTGATTGGGTATAAGCTGACCAGGCTCTACCAGATCCCCTTTTACCAAAGTCAGGGATGCCCCCATGTCTCTTAACCCTTGTGTCTGTACACCATTCACAGGGTGACTGGGTGCATATGTTCCTTCATGTTTATTGGCATGCTTTCAGGGACACACAAACAGCCCACTTCTTTTCTATCACTACTTTGTGCACTATTTGTCCTTCTGGGACACTGTCTGGCAATATGCCCAGTTTCTTTGTAAACCCAACATTCATTTCTTTTCTCGGGTAAATATTTTCTTTGAAACCTGGGGCTATCTGGTTTCGGTGGATGCAGTGAGGGTTTTTGCTGCCCTGAAGGTGTGCTTTTCCCTTTCTGTGCTGCCACACCAGCCCCATTCACTCTTAGAGCAGGTCTGTTCCTGGCATAGTGGTCTGAGAGTTCAGCAGCCTCTTGCACTGTTTTTGGATCCTGGTCCTCCAGCCAGGTTTACAGCTCTGCTGGGCATGCCCCCCAAAACTGCTCTAACAGTACAGAATTTTCAACTTTTTCAACAGCGTCTGCTTCAATTCCTTCCCATTGTTTTAAAAACTGATGTTGTTTCATGGCTAGCTCCTTGTAGCTCAAATCAGGGCTTCTCCTAAGCTTATGGAATTCAGCTCTGTATGCTTCTGCAGTTAATTCATAATTTTTTAAAAGTGCAGCTTCCCGGCCCGGTGGCGTAGAGGGCTGAGGCGCGGGCGCCTTACCTCAAACCATGCCGGCGACCCGGGTTCGGGAACGGACTCAGGTCACTGGGGGTAGGTGGGGGATGGGAGAGGATTGAGCATCCCAAAGACTGCTCTCCTCCCGGGGGTGGGTTAGGACCATGCCTCACTCTGTAGCGGCCCCCAGTGGAGACCGGGGGCACTACAGAGAAAAGTGGCGTGAAAGGGGAAAACCAGAAAAAGCGGAAAAATGGCATCTGAGTGACCGGATGATGGCCGCCTGGATCCCCCACCTCCATGGAACCCCCGATGAACCAGGGGACCCGATCCCAGCAGCATCAGGGCTGAGAGCAAGAATGCCTGAAGGCAATTTCCCTCCAGAAGGAGGGGACCTGTCCGACGAAGGGTTATGTCGGGCTACCCTGGTCGGCTGTGATCTGGGATCAGGGGGGAAGCTGGCATCGGGGAGGGTTCGGAATGGAGCCAACGGGGTAGCCCTTGGCAGAAGGCCTGAAGGAGAGCCCGGTCGGACACAGGGGGGGCGATAAATAAATAATGCAAAAAAAAAGTGCAGCTTTAAGTTTGCTGTAATCATTACTGTTGTCATTGTCCATTTGATCCAATGCATCCTGAGCTTTCCCGGTAAGTAGTGGGGATAGCTGGAAGCTCCAGGACTCCCTAGGAATATTTGCCTGAATACAAACTTTTTCAAAGGAATTTAAAAAGGCATCCATATCCTCCTCCTCTTTAAATTTGGCTATCAATTTGGAGTTTAATTTGTAACCTAGTCCTGTAGTTCCAGTTAAACCTAGCCCAATCACCTGCTCTGGTGCTGGTGGTTGGAGTCATAGCTTCTCCAGTGCATGTTGCCTCTGGCACTCATGCTCTTCATGATCAGCCTCTCACTGTTCTCACACCACCTTTCACTGAAGCTGCTCCCTATTCTCATCTTTTTCCATCTGCAGTTGGAACATCTTCTGCTCAGTTTCCACCTCCATCCTCCACAACTCCATTGCAACCTGATTGCTTCTGGCTCCAGAATGCTGGTGACCTTCTCCTACTGCTGTGGTCCTTGGCTTGCACTGTCCCTGCTGTCCTCCTCACTGGATCCAGGCACTGCAATGGACCCTGACCCCTCCATGCCCAAGGTTTGGTCCTTTTCAGTCACGGACTGTGACTTGAGGCTCTGGGCATCAGCATCCACCACAGCGTCCACGAGGTTCTGCTTGTTGGCTTTCCCTCTTGTGCTGGACTTCTCTGTCCTGGCACAACTGCTTCATGTAATCTGCAGTGTACCTGCTATAGTTGGAAGCCATCTTCTTCCCTAACTATGGCTACTCTAACTTGCACTTTAGAAAAAAAATAAAACAGGTAGGAACTTTGACTGTAAGCAAAATTATGTAGTTCTGTTTACTTTTTTTAAAATAAATCACTGCCTTATTTTGCACTTGAGAAGTACAGTATTAATCTGACACACTGAACTGTTAAAGCTTGTGTTACCAAATACTTTTTTAAATTGCACTACTGCCAACCAAATCTGTCACAAACACACTCCGCAGGTCAGGCCCTCTGCTCCCACAGTGCCAACCTCAGAGCGCAATAGTGTGAACAGGTAACAGACAGGGTAACCCTCCTGTCTCCTTTGGGTCTGAATCACCTTCTAGCCTCAAGTTCTGGAGGGATTAAAACTGTGAACCTTATGCTAGCATACCCAATTAACAGGCTCAGATAATGCTCTCTTCAGGGGGGTGCAATATAATCTTTCCCACAAGGACATCCAGCCAGGTATCCAAAATGAACCCCTAGAACTCTATAAGAGACCTAGATATTTCTTACCTTTTAAGCAAGCTCAGTAACACAATGCAAGCCCTTAATAGCTGTCAGACTTAAACACTGATTCAGCATCACATGTAAAATAACAGAAAAGAGCACAGGCAGTATTTTAAATAAAATGTTGTTTACTAAAAAGTTTAAAACAGATAAAAAAAATCAAACACAGAAAATTATATCACAAATCTTACAGTCGTATAAAAAAATGAGAAGTTACAAAACACACTCCTATCACAAACTTAAGATCTTTCTAAGTATTACCTTTAAATGCTTTCAGACAACTATCTCTCTCAGAGTCTAGAATCATATATCACACTGTTCCCCTCTGTTAGCTGTTCATCTGAAACACCATCTCCTCTCCCCTTTCATGAGGTCAGCTAGATCTTCCCTTAGGTCCAATTTCTAACATAGTTATCTACAAGGATGTATTTTAAATAATGTGAACATCAGCAAAAAGCCATTTCCCAAATATGACAGTCTGGGATCAAACATTTCTCTTTGATGCTCCTCTGCTGATTTCATGTAGCTAGTGTAATCTGAGGGTTTGTGACTCTTCACACACTTCTGCTATCAACCTGCCTTTTTCCTGCAGGAACCATAAAAATGTATTAGTCCTATTCCCTGCCCACATGTGTTCAGAGGGTTTCTCTGGTCTGTTTACAACATCCTATATTATTACTATGCTGGAACCTGGGGAGGGTCATCCACTGAAGCCCAGCTTGGCTGCATCTATGCAGACATTCAGACACATTCATTTATAATACAAATATCATAAAATAATCATAACAAGACAGCAGTGTCACACATACAGACTGACTTTATAAAAGAACAGGCAACAAACAAAGACCCTAGTACTTTTAATCCATGCAGATTCTTCCTCAGGGGGAGGGCTAACTTCCAAAACAAAGTCTGCTTAAATAGCAGAGGCTTAAAGTCATATGAACACATAAGCTAATTAATTAATTAATACTATTGCTACTAAATTAGATTCATCATAGACTATGAGCAAACCCACTTTAACAAGCACCTAATAGTGCAGAAAATGTACCAATATCTAAATTATAAAGTTATATGGAAATTAATAAAAGCCTTAGAAAAGATGGATATAAACTTTGTTGTGAGACAACTACATACATTATACAGTATAAACAATGTGTACTCCAATTTGAGAGTCTGTTAATTTCAATGTGAAGATACATTTGAAGTGGAATTGCTAAATTGATTCAAAATGAGACAAGTGATCAAAAAATGAACAATAGATAGGCATAGAAAAGGAAAAAAACAAATTCTTGATTACTTCATAAAATGTCTAAAAATAAAAAAGAGAGAAAAACAACGAAATGTCAATGTTTAAATAAGTTTAAAGATAATGTAATATGTCCCATTTATCACTGAGTCCCGCTGTGTATAAAGCACCCATGGTATGACAGATCCTACTTTCTCTTTGTAGGTGCATGCGTAGTCTGTCTCCTCCCCTAGCTGGGAGTGGAATCCAGTCTAACCCCATAAATCTGAATGTGCTCACATCAGAGTTGTGAGCAATGGTCTAATGAAAACCAGCTGGGGCATCACACACGGTATGCAGGATGGACCATACATGTTCTTGGATACATTCCTTCATAGGATGTGTAGTGCATCCTACATACAGTTTGGCACAGGGACACCACAATGCATAAACAATGTAAGGACTTCTGCAGGTGATGTAATGTCTAACCTCAAAGATATTATTATTGGTGGGACTTGTAAATGTGTTACCTTCTTGAGTGTAATGACAGATATTACAAGAATGTCAATTGCTAAATCCAAAACACAAGGTTCCAGGAGCACTTCCAGTCCATGTTAGGTGGCTTTTGGCCACAAAATCATGTATTCTCTTACCCCTGTGGTACACGACCTGAGGGTGCTCACCTCTAATGTCCTTAAGGTCAGGATCTGCATTGAGAATAGGCCAAAACCTCTTCAAAAACCCACCATCCTAGGGGCTATTGTGTTACATTCAGTAATAAAGTTGATGTGATTGGGTGGCAAACCCTGTCTGGTTTTGAGAATAAAGGAGTTCTTCTCTGTTCTGATTCCTAGGCTTAAGGTTAATTTTAACAACTGAATCAAATTTACAGCCCCTATCTAACAACCTTCTTTGCAATTCACTGGCCTGTTTGTCATAGGTTTGCAATTCAGAACAATTTTGCCAAAGGCAAATAAATTGGCCATAAGGAATATTTTCTAACAGATGACTTGGGTGTGAGCTGTCAGGTCTAAGGGTAGTATTTCTTGCAGAGACTTTTCTACAATTCTCAGTAGTGATTTTGTCTGTATCTGCATTGCCTATGAGGGTCAGATCTAGGAACAGTTTCAAAAGGGTGAACAGAATAAGTGAAATTTAGATTCCATTCATTGTTGTAAATCATGTTGCTAAATGCTCCTACTTCTTACACCCACATTACCAGAATTTTGCCAATTAAGTGGCCCCAGTACTTGATCCTATAAGCATAAGAGTTCTGCCTGGGGTTGTAAATGGCAACCTTCTCCCACTGACTCATAAAGAGGTTAGCATAGCCGGCCTGGTGGCACTGAGGGCTGAGGTGCTGGACACCTTACCTCACTCTGTGCTGGCGACCTGGGTTCAGGAATGACCTCAGGTCATGGGGGTGCCAGCGCATTGGGGGAGCAGGATTGAGCAAGTCAGCAGGCTGCTGTCCTCTCCTGGGGGTGGAGGGAGTGGGTTGTCACCCCCCATTGTTCTGCTCCCATTGGGTGGAGGTCTGGTGGGTAGCATAGGTGGGAGGGGGTGGCACCATTATGGGAGGGTGGAAGAGGCTGAGCTGGCACCATGGTGTGCGTGTGTACCTCCACACACATGTATGGCTATGTGCCGGGGCCTCAGGTAGGGAAGCGGGATAAAACTTATAACATTTCCATAAAAAAAATCTAAATAAAAAAAATAGGTTAGCATAGAAGGGTTCAATTGCAGACCCCATGGCAGTCCCACAAGTTTGGAGGTAGAAATTGTTGTTAAAAGTGAAATAATTACTGAAAAGGATCAAGTCCAGAGCTGCCAACACAAAATTAGCAGACAAAATGGCATTAGTGTCAAACAAATCCATAAAAAGTAGACAGTATTCAGGCCCTCATTATGTCAGCTACAGGAATAAGAGCTTTTGTGAACCACAAGTAACCCGTATCCCGAAGTCTCATAAAGCCTCCAGCACCGCCATGGTATCCCTTAGGTAAGAAGGGAAACGAACAACAAGGGTTTGCAAAAAGACATCCATAAATTTTGATAGGCCTTCAGTGAGGGAACCTAGCCCCAAAATAATGGATCTGCCAGGTGGGTGCTAGAAGTTTTTATGTGTGTATCTTTGGTAGTAGGTAAAATGTAGGGATCTTAGAACTTTCTTGCTTCGAATACAGGAATTCATCCTTACTGATGAACTCAGATTGTAAGATGTCGTCCAAAAAGTTGTTCAGATGTCAAATGAATATAGGTGGAGGACTGTGGTAAAGGGGACAGTAGTTCTGCAATTTTTTTAAGTTGGATCAGAACTTCCTCCAAATAATAGGAGAGGTCCATCACTACTACTTTTTCTCCCTTGCCTGAATGTTTAATAACAATCTGGTAGATTTTTTGAAGTTCCTGTAGTATTGAAGATTCTGCTTTATATAGATTAGAATGTCTGGAATGTTTAGATTCTGTGAGTATCTTCCCTGCTTCCTGTGTCATTAGTTTTTAAAATGTTGTAATGACTAGGGGCATTGACTTGTTAGGATAAAAAGCAGATTGCAGCTTTAAGAATTTTCTTCTTAATGTAAATCACAACTGTGATCGATATCCAGGTGTTCTTCTTCCATTAATTCTGTCACTACAACCATAGCAATGTCTGATGTAGCGATCCAGTCAAGGTGGGGATCAGGGACCATCTCCAGTAGTGTGGGGGGTAGACAGCTAGATGTTAGTCCTGATATAACTGAGGACCTATCAGTATTGATAAACTGGGTGGAGGGACTTGGTATAATTTCAGCTTCAGTGATTCAGGATGTATACATTACCAATAGAGGCAGAGTATTTAACATAGTGTTGTTGACATCAGAATTACTACATGGATCAACATCATGTGAGGTTGCAGGTCCATGACGGTCTCATTTTGAATCTCCTTAGCAATTGCAATTCAAATATATCTTCACATTGCCATTAACTGACTCTTAGATTGGAGCATATATTGTTTATATATATATATACTATGCAGTTGTCTCATAAGAAATGTTTTATTTCCCTTTTCTAGGGCTTTTATAAATTTCCATATAGTTGTATAATGTAGACATTGGCACATTTTCTGCACTGTTAAGTGATTGTTCGACGGGGGGTTACTAATGGTTCTATGATGGGTCTTATTCAGTAACAACAGCATTAATTAACTTATACGTGCATATGACTTTAAGACTCTGCTACTTAAAGAGATTATGTTGTGGATGTTACTTCTCCCCCTGAGGAAGAATCTGCATGGATTCAAAGCACTGGGGTCTTTTTTTCTTGCATATTCATTAATAAAGTCACTCTGCATGCACTAACTTAGTGCTTCTTTTTCCTTTTTTTTAGTGTGGTGCTTTTTGGTTCTGTTGTCATGGACTAATACACTTCCAGGTGCTGAAGGCACTTAGCACAAGTTAGCATGTTTATTTGTAATCAGTTCACAATCTTAACAGCAGAAATATTTATTTTTGACAGCAGTAACCGCCACATAGGGCAAGAGTCACTTGAAATTTTCAGGATAATTTGTATTATTGCAAGTTCATAGTAAAAATGACTTCTGAGAAGGGCCGACACTGTTGTCTTTTTCAGACTTGGGCAAATAACTATGGGACTCTTAAAAATAATTTTGGATCGGTGGGTGAGCATAATCATTTCATGTTATACATAAAGAAGACAGTTCTAATATTTGGTAAAAAAAATCACATGCTAAGTGCAGTTTTATTAATATGCATGGAATAGTAGATCAAGATCAAGAAGCTAACATTTTTTTCGATGGGTAAATTGCAGTATTAAATACAGTATTTAGTTTCCTACATGCAAGCATGGCATGGTTTGTCACAGTCAGAAATTTGAAAACTTTATTTATACCCAGGAAACTGTAATGATCATCTGAATAAAAACCATATATATATATATATATATATATATTATAAGCACCACTAGAGTTAGGGTTGAGTAAGCACTTTAATGTTAAACCTCAAACTTTGTACCTTAATAACTTTATCGCCATACCACAGATTTGCCTGAAAGTTTGCATGCATGGTCTGGTACCATAGATCTCTGGATCTGATAAGTTGTGTTATGGTCAGATGTACAGTTGCAGAGCTACAGAATGCCAAAAAACTGACTTTTTGCACATTTCTTTGTGTGGGCCCACAGCCCGCACGGTTTGTCCAATCAGTCCAAAATCTTCAGGGAAGATGCAGTCTGGGTCACCGATATACCTTTTGTAGATTTAGTATAAAAATATTAAACTGTTCAAAACTTATTCAAAAAACAAATTTCCCATTATAGTCAATGGGGAAAAAATATATGTACATCACAAAAGTTTCACAAATGCAATTTTACTTTCGCAAATGGCCCTTTTACTTTCATGATTCAGACATCTTGTTTTCAGTTAGTGAGAGAGAAAATGCCTGGCATTTAAAATTTGGATCCTCTAGGTAAACACTGACTGTTGGATTTGCCTAGTCAGGTCCTGAGGATACTAGCCCTATCTTTTTTCGAGGGGTTAAACCCCTCCGAAAGACCGTTTTAAACATTGGAGAAAACATACTTTTACAAATGCATTTTCAAAAGTTTTGCAAATGCAAAAGTTTATTGCTGTTTTTTGCAAAACGTTTGTGATTTGCAAATATATTTTTAAAAATAATTGCACATTTTTGCCATCCTCCTGCAACAAAACGTTTGGGTTTTTTGGGCTGAAATTTTCAGGGTTGCAAGCCCTGGTCCCACAGACATGCCTTTGTGTGGTTTGGTCCCAAAACATTCAAGGGGCCCAAAGTTTCAGTGTTCCGAAGTTGAGAAATTTCCCATAGGATAACATTGCGGTGCCCGTTATGGCTTTCAGTGCCCATATCTAGAAAACGAAGCAAGATATGAAGTTTTCACTACTGACAGCTTAGTTCACTTTAGGTGACCTAACCTGTAGAAACAAGTTTGGAAATCATAGATGACACTTGCAGTGGAATTTTTTTCCTACTTGCTATGGTTAGAGAGATTTGGCAAAAACATGTACCAAGGGTGCCTTTTTAGTGCTTTATGGTGCGTGTATCTCAGAAACATTATGAGATACAATTCAGTTGTCTTATATTTTGTGAAGTATTTGCTGTCATGATTACACCAGCACTGGAATTTATTTCCTAGCTGCTATGGTTCCTGAGATATTAGCAAATTAGTGTTACAAGTCTTCCTTGCCTTATAGGGCTGCTGTATGGCTCCATAGTTATGTGTAAGTGAGAGCGCAGGGCCCACCGAGCCTACGCTTCCACATACTCATACCCTTATGCCAAAAATGGACAATGTAAAGGGAGCACAGGGCCCAGAGGGGCTCGCGCTCCCATTAGCACATACCACTTACATTACACTTTCTCAAAAAGAAGGGAAATGCATTGCAAAAAACTGTGTTAATGCATCAGTTAGGGTTAATAGTACAGCAACAAAAGTTTGGAAATGTGCTGTTAGGGTTCAGAACCCTAACTCCACATTCCTCCTCCCACCCCCCACACACACATGCAAGACTGTAAGACACTATACCACTCCGTCACATCTGTAACCACAATATTCACAACACCGTACTTATTTCACATAACACTATGTAATGAAAAAACAAATATAGTATAATCGACTCTATACTGGCAGCACATTATTGCTGGCATACTGTATCTTCTTCATACAATGAGACTTAGTCTGTACACATTTTCAAAATATTGACTTTTATGTGTCACTATTCAACAGTTAGGTTGCAGTATGTATCGCTGCTACCACACGTGCATGTGGCAGCAGGAAAGACAGAGATGAGACATACTACTTTAAAGATACTGCTCAGGTATGAAACTAGCACCATCACATGTTATACTGCTGCATTACCTGGAAATACTCATTAGCAGCATCTTATTGTTAGCTTTGGATGTTACAACTGTTGCTTTCACATGTTACTTGTAAACTATACTAGACATAATTACTTTTATTATTACTACCGTTTGTTATTAGGACTGACTCACTCTATCAGAAAAATAAATGTAAACATCCAATGACTGTTGGTAGGCTTATACTAACTCTCAGTTCCAAGAAACTATCTGTGGCTAACATACTGTGTATTACATCACTTCTTCACTATTGAAATGTAGGCATCTGCTTAAATCTTGTTATTGTTGTTTGTAACACAAATATGCTTATTGTGGGGCATCACCCATGGTTGCTCAGCATGCGTGTATACTCCCTAGGCACTATGATGGTGGCAGAACTCATACAGTTGGTGACCCATGAAGATGAATGTGTCATGCAGTACATTTAGAGAGTTGTACGTTACTTCTGCTACCTGATGCTGGTTGTCTCTGATTAATTGTGTTGCCTTGGCACTTCCCTTGCTTGCATGTGTGTGTGTGTGGATGGGTGGGGGGATGTGGAGTTAGGGTTTTGAACCCTAACAGCACATTTCCAAACTTTGTCGCTGTATTATTATTAACCCTAAATGATGCACTAACACAGTTTTTTGCAATGAATATATATATATATATATATATATATATATATATATATATATCATTGCAAAAATGAAAAATAATATATACATATATATATATATATATATATATATATATATATATATATATATATATATATACAGTGCGTGAAAAAGTATTTGCCCCCTTTCCTGATTTTCTCTATTATTGCATATTTGTCACACTGGATGTTTTCAGGTCTTTAGAGAAAATGTAATATTAGATAAAGGGAACCTGAGTGAACAAATAACACTTGTTTTTTTTTTTATTTCATTTATTTAATGAAAAAAGTTAACCAACACCAACTGGCACTGTGTGAAAAAGTAATTGCCCCCTTACACTTAATAACTTTAGCTGCAATGACTGCAACCAAACACTTCCTATAATTCAATATCAGTCTTTCACATCGCTGTGGAGGAATTTTAATCCACTCTTCCTCGCAGAACTGCTTTAATTCAGTAACATTTGGTAGGTTTTCAAGCATGAACTGCTCGTTTCAGGTCCTGCCACAGCATCTCTATTGGGTTTAAGTCTGGACTTTGACTAGGCCACTCTAAAACTTTAATTTTACTTCTTTTCAGCCATTCTGATGTGGACTTGTTTTTGTGTTTTGGCTCATTGTCTTGCTGCATGACCCAACTACGCTTCAGCTTCAGTGGACGGAAGGATGACCGGACATTCTCCTTAAGAATTTTCTGGTACAGAGCAGAATTCATGGTTCCTTTAATTATGGCAAGTCATCCAGGTCCTTAGGCAGCAAAGCATCCCCACACCATCACACTACCACCACCATGTTTGACTGTTGGTATGGTGTTCTTACTTTGGAATGCTGTGTTTGCTTTACGCTAGACATTATGGGATCCATGTCGTCCAAAAAGTTCCACTTTGGACTCATCTGTCCATAGAACATTTTCCTAAAACGCCTGTGGATCATCCAGGTGCTTCTTGGCAAATGAGAGATGAGCATTTATGTTCTTCTTGGTTAGCAGTGGTTTCCGCCTTGCTACTCTCCCATGAAGCCCATTTTTGCCCAGTCTCTTTCTGATTCTGGAGTCATGAACACTGACCTTAGCTGAGGCAAGAGAAGCCTGCAGTTCTTGATGTTGTTTTAGGATCCTTTGAGACTTCCTGGATGATTTTACGCTGCGCCTCTTGGAGTAATTTTGGCAGGCCGCCCACCCTGGAAGATTCACTACTGTTCCAAGTGTTCTCCATTTGAGATTATGGCTCTCACTGTGGTTCGATGGAGTCCCAGAGCCTTAGAAATAGCTTTGTAACCCTTTCCAGACTGATAGAGGGCAACACATTTTTTTCTGATCTTTTCAGGAACTTCCTTTGATCATAATGTGCTTGTTGAATCTTTGTGCTGGCAACGTGACTCTGATGGTAAGGGTCAAAATAAGTGAGGTTTATATTGAGCAGGGCTGGCTATAATCAAGCCTGGCTGTGTTCAATCAGCTGATTCTAATTATCCCTTTAATTGGGTTGATTTAACTAGGGGGCAATTACTTTTTCACACAGTGCCAGTTGGTGTTGGTTAACTTTTTTCATTAAATAAATGAAATAAGTGAAAAAAAAAAGTGTTATTTGTTCACTCAGGTTCCCTTTATCTAATATTACATTTTGTCTAAAGACTTGAAAACATCCAGTGTGACAAATATGTAATAATAGAGAAAATCAGGAAGGGGGCAAATACTTTTTCACGCCACTGTATATAATGGTAGCACAGTAGTGCTACCATAGTTAGGGTTGAGTACCCCATTTAAGGTTAAATGGTGAAATTTTGCACCTTAATAACATTGCCACTTTTCAATGGATTTGCCTGAAATTTGGCAGGCGCTGGGATATCCATAGATCTCAGGATCTGCCAACTTTTGTACTGGTCGGATATACAGCTGTGGATTTATTAAGCGACATCTCAGGGTGCATTTATGTTTTTTTGGGCATTCTTTGCTCGTGCCTACAGGTCGCATGGTTTGCGCGACTGGTCCAGAAACTTTAGGGAATGTGTGGTCGGGGTCCCCAATGTACCCTTTGAAAAGTTCGTGAAAAAATATTGAACAGTTCAAAAGTTATTCAAAAATCAAGTTTCCCATTATGGTCAATGGGAAAAGTTAACAAAATGTTCGACAGTGTTGCAAATGCAGTTTTTAGTGTGGCAAATTAAATCTGTAGTGTTGTGAGTCAGCCATTTTTTTTCAGTTACTGATCACAGAAATGCTTGGCATTTAAAAATGGGCCCATCTATGGACACAATTCTTTTTGTGTTTACCTAGTCGAGCTCTGAGGATGCTAGGCATGTCTTTATTTTGGGGTTAAACACCCCAGAAATATGTTATTGAAATTTTTGGGAAAAGTAGTGTCACAAAGTAGTGTCACACCTGCAACACTTTCATGATTTTTTTTGCGAAAGTGTCGCAAAATCAGGACAGTACTTTTGCAACACTATGGCCAAATGACAGGAATTGTTTGTCACCCTGCTGCAAAACAACGGTTTGGTCTTTTGGCTGAAATTTGGTGAAAAATATTACAAGGCGCAAAGTTACGGCACTCGAAATTCATGTTTTTTTCCCATAGGATAACATTATGGTGTCCGCAGCACCCTCGGGGCCCGTATCTCAGAAATGGTGCGAGATACGGACTTTTCATAGGAAAAATGCTTAGCCCCCCAACTGGGAGCTATGTGCAAAACTAGCCAGGAAAGTCATTATTCATACGAAATTTTAATTTTTTTTTCTACGTCATACACTTCCTGAGATATAAGCAATTTAGTATTCCAACTCCTCATTTTCTGCTCTGAGCCCCATTATTATGCATAAGTTCTTTGTACTCACTGTGTTTCTCTATGCAGTTGTTGGGGAAAAGCAGGGTGTGCGCTTCCATTGCTGTTACTCTTACTGTTCCCGCTTGCATTTCCGTACCCCTTTTGCATTACCGTTCTCGTGTACACCACCATGTGCATTACCCTTTGTGTTTTCATTTGTGCTTGCGTTTGCATTACTGTTACCATTTGCATTTCCACTTCTGTTTGTCTTTATGTTTACGTCTGCGTCATTGTGTGCATTTTCATTTGTGTTTGCGGCGGCCCTTCTATTTGCGTTTGTGTTTCCGTTTGTCTTTTGTTTGCCATTATCATTGCTGTTACCTTTATCATTTGTGTTTCCATTTGCGTTACCGTCACCGTGCACGTTATGTTTTGCATTTCCATATGCGCTTGCATTCAAGTTTCCATTTCTGTTTCCTTTGGCATTATTTTTGCTGTTACTGTTACCATTTACATTTCCAATTGTGGTACCATTACCATGCGCGTTACAGTTTGCATTTCCATACATGCTTGCATTTGTGTTTCCATTTCTGTTTCATTTGGAATTATTGTTGCTGTTACCATTACCATTTGCATTTACAATTGTGGCACCATGACAGTGCGCATAATGGTTTGCATTTCTGTAAGCACTTGTGTTTTTGTTTCTGTTTCCTTTGGCATTATTTTTGCTGTTACCATTACCATTTGCATTTGCAATTGTGGTACCATGACCATGCATGTTACGCTTTGTGTTTCCATATGCGTTTGCATTTGTGTTTCCATTTCTGTTCCCTTTGGCGTTATTGTTGCTGTAACAGTTAACATTTGCATTTACAATAACGGTACCATGACCGTGCATGTTACCAGTTGCATTTCCATACGCGCTTGCATCTCTGTTTGCATCACTGTTCGCTTTGGCATCACTTTGCGCTTGCTTTTCTAGTAATGTTTGCTTTATCATTTACATTTGTGTCACCATGTGCGTAACCGTTAGCGCTTGCGTTTGCATTGCAGTTACTATTTCTATGTCTCAAAAAAACACATGGTGGGAGCGCAGGGCCCGAAGGGCCTGCACTCCCACCACCACATTTCATTCACTATTTATAGTCCTCATTCTCAAAAAGAAAGGAAATTCATGGCAAAAAACTCTGTTTAATGAATCAGTTAGGGTTGTTCCACAGTGACAAAAGTGAGGAAATTCAGTGTTAGGGTTGAAAACCCCCTTGTACCCAGAGAGCCGCCCCCCCAACTGGCATTGGGGTGTGCGTTGGGGTCATTGGTCCTAACTCTCACCCCATTCTCCTATACCCCAGCTTGTTTACACATGTGATGGGGTGATAGTTAGGGCCAATGACTCCAACACACACCCAGATGCCGGTTGGGGGGGCGGGCTCGCTGGGTGCAAGAGGGGCTTTCAACCCTAACACCAAATTTCCTCACTTTTGTCACTGTGGAACAACCCTAACTGATGCATTAAACGGAGTTATTTGCATGAATATATATATATATATATATATATATAACACACACACACACACACACACACACACACACACACACACACAGTGGTAGTCATAGAAAACTTTTGCAGTACCGAGGTATACCTAGATATACTGAGGCAAAATGAGGCAGAATCACATTACAGTCAATGCAGATTATCTCAGGGTACCTATGCACCACGAGGTAGGAAACTTTTCAACAACTACCACTGTGTGTGTGTGTATATATATATATATATATATATCCCATATCTCCTGAAATCTGATTAACTGAAAGGCCTGCCAAACTCATTCACTATACCTAGATGTATGACAGATTGTTTTTTTTTGCAATTGTTTAATGAGGATTGGCACACTAAGCTGAAAGCTTGTTTACAGGTGTGACCTGGGAGCACAGGGAAGTTAAGTGACTTGCATATATTTTCTTAATGTCACATATTGTAGTCCTGATTTTTCAAAAGGAATTTAAAACCTAGCTCACCTAAATTGGTAACCATTAATTTAGTTGTTTCAGTTGCCAAACATCCTATTTCTGGTAGATGCAAAATAGCTTGCTTGAGCCAGCAGGGCTGCCATCATAATTTCCAAAAGTTGTGTATTCTGATGTTGCTCCTGCAGATGCCAGGGTAACTTTTGCTTTCTTGTCAACATTCAAATAAACAAACAAACAAAAAATGCTTGAACATATAAATGGCCAGTTTTAGATGGCTAAATTAAACACAGAAATGTAATATATTTAGTAAAATCATCTGGCCCTATTACTTCAAAGTTGTTTTATTTGTCTCAACCAGATCCATGAGGACATATAAATGCTGTTCATTCTCTTGAGCTGACAATAGGGAGGGAAAAGTTATAAGTACTGTTGTAGGCCTGGATATTGAAAGCCCTTTGTTTTGTTCTCAGCTCAGAGCAAAATCTGGCAAATTCCCCAAATCCATCACAGCTTCAAATTGGTGCCTGCTTTTTTTACAGTCAGAAGCAATTACAATTTGCAAATCTAAAATCCACTCAAAAACTGAGACTTACCTTAAGTGAATTATGGGCTGCATTTCAAACCTTGCATTATGTGAAAGAAAAAATTGGTACATGTTGATGTACTGTAAACGGCACAGACCTAAGAGGAAAACCAGAAGAGTAACAGTGGTAAGGGACTGTATAAGTCAGAGTTTATACACAAGATGAGACCACGGTGATGTTGGCCCTGAAGTAGGCTAATTATGTTTGGCAACAGTCTAGAAAGGGCCTTCTGACTTGCCAGACAGTCCTGCTGGATTGAGATTGTGAAGCAATGTAATACAATGGATGCAGTTAGAGGAATTTGATTGTATTTATTTAGTGATTCAGTATGGTGACATAAAGAGAAGGGCCAAATATCTTAAGGCAATTGAGAAGCACAATGCAGGGCCACCAAAATGATGAGGGGTGTGGAAAACAGCTGGTGGCCCTTAACTTATCCACTTTGGAAAAAAGGAGGTTGAGAGGGGGCACTGTCTCAGTTTTCTCCATATTCATTGGTATTGACAAGACTGGGTAAAGGGCTGTTTGATCTGGTGTCCTCCAGCAGGACACAGGGATATACACTCTGATACTCAGAGTTGGTAAATTCAGGGGTTATGTTAGGAAGCATTTCTTCTCTCAGACACCTAGTGGTGTGCAAAGCTGGAATAATTTGCTTTGCAAACTAATTTTCAAATTTGTTGCAATTCATGAAGTTAATCCACCTCACAAAATGCCAATTCTCAGTATAGGAATGACTTTGTGAATTTAGTAACTTCATTGGTTAAATGGGGTATGCAGGCAAAGATTGTTATGTACTACATCACTGGAGGTTACATGGTACTGAAATTAGCTATGTGCCCTTTGGAGGCTGTGTTGAGTGCAGTTGTCTAAAGGGAGAGTTGGAGAGAAATGTATCCTTGCTTTTCTGAGCAAAAAAACAACAACTTTTAAATAGTCCAAAAATGGAGTATTTGAAACCAAATCATTCACAAAAAGATCTAGAGAGCCATTTGCAGTTAGATTAATGTTGTTTGTTTCTGGTTATGCAGATGTATTTAATTTAAAGTAGTGGTTTGGGTTTGTTTAGTGAAGCACTGCTGTGTGTGGGGGGAGGTGTTTCAGCTAGCAAGGCAAACAAAAAGATCAGTGACTTTGAATTGTTTTTACTGAGACCACTAATCTGTATCAATGGACATCTCATATTTGTTTTCCTCATTCTTCCGTTTTAATTATTTTTTGCCTGTGGTCTGTGATTTCTTATTTGATTTATGTAGTACAGTTTTGTGTGGTTAAGTGCCACTGTATCACATAGGAGGCTTATAAGGAAACTGAGCAGTTTGTGGGCAGGACCCAAGGTGGTAAACTGAGTACGGAACTGGTTGATGGATAGGCAACAGAGGGTGGTAAACAGCACTCACTCCAGTGAGGGAAGAGTGACCAGCAGGGCAACTCAGAGCTCAATACTGGGACTAGTTCTCTTCAGTGTCTTTATAAGTGACATTGCAGAAGAGATAAAAAGGAAGGTATTAGTGGTGTGCAGAATTTTCAAGTTCCAGTGGAATGGGATTTCACAGAATTGTTGAAATTCCACCAAATTTTGTTGGAAGTGGAACGGAAATCCAAGGCAGAAAACTGCAGAATAGGTTTTCTGCTACATTACTGTGGAATTCTATTCTGTGGATCTCAATATTTTCTGTGGAAATGGTTGTGGAATGATTTTTCATGGAAAAATGCTGTTCCATGGAATATAATTCTGTGGATCACAGCAGGTGGAATTCTGCAGAACGACCAGTGAAATCCCAGCAGAAATTCCACTAGTGGAATGATCATAGAAACATAGAAATATAGATTTTGACGGCAGATAAGGACCACTTAGCCCACCCAGTCTGCCCATTTCCCTACCTATTAGATAAGCTGCAGATTCTAGTTAACCAACAGCCTACTTCCTGCAACCTCCACTATAATTGCCTTATGTCTGTCCCATGCATGTTTGAATTCCCCCACTGTTTTAGACCCCACAGCCTCTCCAGGAAGGCGGTTCCATGCATCCACCACTCTCTCCGTGAAAAAGAATTTCCTCACATTACCCTTGAGACGTCCTGTCTCTAACTTTAAATTGTGCCCCCTTGTTCTTACTCATCTATTTTTCTGAAAGATGCTACCCTCCTGGACTTTGTTGATTGCCTTGAGGTACTTAAAAGTTTCTATCATGTCCCCCCGTCCCTCCTTTTATCAAGGGTATACATATTGAGCTCTCTCAGTCTCTCTTCATATGGTTTCTGATGTAGACCCTACACCATTTTAGTTGCCTTCCTCTGGACTGCTTCCATCCTGTCTATGTCCTTGCATTGATGAGGTCTCCAAAACTGCACGCAGTACTCCAGATCATTCCACACTAACTTTACCAACAGAATTATGCATTCCACACAACACTAGAAGGTATGCATCTTTGCAGATGACACCAAAATCTGCAATAGGGTAGACACTCATGAGGCGGTGGAGAGAGAATGAGTAGAGACCTGAGAAAACTTGCTGAGTGGTCAAGCATATGGTAGCTGGGTGTCAATGTGAAAAAGTCCAGCATCATGCACCTGGGGCACAGAAACTCAGAGGTGGTGTATAAAATGGGGGAAGAGGCATTGGCAGTCACTAAACAGGAACGAGACCTTGGGGTTACCATTTCTGATGACCTCACAGTAGTGAGTCACTGCAACAAGGCAGTAGGCAGGGCCAGCTGAATGCTGGGATGCATGGGGAGGAGATTCATCAGCAGAAGGAGAGAGGTGATATTACCACTGTATCTATAGTTGGTGAGAACCCACCTGGAGTACTGTGTCCAATTCTGGAGACCACATCCTAGGAAGGACATAGACAGGGTAGAGGCTGTTCAGAGGAGGGCAATTAAAATGGTGCAGGATCTGCATCATAAGCCTTATGAAGAGAGACTTAGGGATCTCTATATATACAGCCTGGAAGAGAGGAGGAAGGGGGATATGATAAAGACCTATAGGTACCTCATGGGGGTGAATGGGGTACAGGAAGGAAATATTTTTCAAAAGAGAAAGTGCACAAGAACAAGGGGTCATGCAGTGAGGCTGGAAGGGGAAATTTAGGAGGGATATGAGAAAGTACTTCTTCACTGAAAAAGTGGCGGGTGCCTGGAACAGTCTTTCAGTGGTGGTGGTGGGGGTAAAGACAGTGGAACTAGCACAAAGAAATATTGGAATTAAAGCTGGGGGAGGGGAGTAGCTGGAGATCAGGTTGGGTCTGTGATGATAGCGTAGGCAGAGACAAAATGGTCAGACTGGGTGGGCCAACCAGACCTTATCTGCTGACAAATTCTATGTTTCTGTGTTAAGTATTGTGTCAGTCTCTTTTTATAATAATTGTAGTAATTTTGTTTAGTTCTTAATGTGACAGTATTATTTAAGTAACCTGTTAATTACTTTTGTTGTGTGTGTCTTGTTAATCCCCATTGTATTACCAAAAAAAAACTTGTTGGTTTTACTGTAGCTCTTATTAGCTCAGTAAACTTCTGTTCAGAATCAGATCACACTGCTAAACACTCAGAGGAGATGTTGTCTGCTGCTGCTTATTTTTACTGCAGGGTTTTTGTAAGTTTGACTAATGGGAAAGGTGCCAGGGAGGTGGCAAAGAAGTGCATAATTCTGTGGAGGAAAAGGGTGTTGCAGCTAAAAAATCTACATCTGTAGCAGTGTCATCTATGTGCTCCAGAGCAGGTAGTAATAAAAGAGTAGTGGGCAGCAGAAGCGATGGCATTAGTGTGATACGTGAACTACATGCTGGTGGAGGCTAGGGGAGGTGGGGACAGGAGTAGCAGTCCAAGAGGTACCAAAATGTCTCTCTGGGGCACCATGGTAAGGAGGAGATTGATAGTGTTCCCATGACTCCTGGTGGTGGTGGGACTGGTCTGATTGTGATGATTATTTCCCATTCCCAAATTAAAGTGTAGAGTCTGACCATGAGCCATAGCCTGAGGATGGAAATGTGACTGTTGTGAACCAAGAACTCACTCAGTTGAAAAATGTGTCTCTGGCAAAAGATGATGGTAGGAGACAGAGTCCAGTGAAAGTGAAGATGAGGAGGACAGATCTCAGGAGGAGGAGGATATCAGCAGTGGTGGGGATGATTTGGATCCCTATTGCAACTGGAAAAGAAAACAGGAAAGGTTATGATGCGGACTATGTGGGGCTTTGCATACCAGCATGTCATGGAGCTACCAAAGTCCCCCCACTACTACAGTAGTTGTTCCTTTTACTAGTGTTGAGGTCATTACATCCAAAGGAGTCACCCAGTGTCAAAGTGCATAAATCATCCCAAAAAACACCAGTTTGCATGCCTCTCCTGTCCCACTCCCACCCCATGTAAAATCAAGGGTAGAAAATTCCTAGTTTGGGATTTTTATATACAGTACTGGACCCAGCTAATAAAAAAGGTGCTATCTGTCAGATGTGTCAAGTGCGAGGGAGTCGGGGGGGGAGGGCAGCCATGTAGGCACTGGTGGGCAACACATGCACACTCTCCTAAAGTCCAGGCACCACTTAGGCTGGACTCAGTACCAAAACAAAGCTGGTGCATAGGATTCTTGTCCCTTATCATCTGCATTTGCCAAGGCATCAAGCAGCTACAGGGAAATAGTCCCAGTGGAGGGATGGTTGACTAAGTAGGACAACTACAGAGATGAGGAGGAATCTGAGGGACTGCCTATTAGTGGTCATAGCAGCGGTGGGGGTTGAGTACTAGCACCCACAGGCACCAAAACACAGTATCCCAAGTGCAGAAAACACCCCAGATCACTGCTTTCCTTTGAACAGCACCCGTGAAACCCCAGGAGTTAAATACTACCCCACAAGTTGTCACCATGCCAAGTCCAGCTGTTTGATAGCCCAACACCCAGAAAGGTCTAGCCTACACTGCACAAGATATTTGATCATCATGTCAGCTACCTACCCAGTCATGCTACTGCACGTGAACTGAATACAGCAACAGCTGAAATGCTGGCAATTGATCTATTGCCATTCTCCTTTGTGGAGAATGTGGGATTTAAAAGATTGATGACATGTGCCTGTCCCAAATGGCAAATTCCCTCAAGAACTTTCTTCTCCACACGTGGCATTCCTGAACTTTTGGGGATGATGTCACACATGATATTCCATGTCCTGCTACATTCAGTATCACCATACCTACAGTACATCTCAGTATGGAAATGTGGGCCAGTGGCCAAACAGCTGGCAGTTCCTATCTGTGTATTACAGCACATTGTGCACAGGTACATGGGATGGTATTTGATTCTGGCCAGGGCAAGCATTGTACTAAGCCCAGTTTTAGTGTTAGCAACACTCCTTGTATTTGCTAGCATGCCATGATGGCAAAGAAGAGTGTGACTAGATCACATATGAGTCAGAAAATACTAGAACAGCTTCTAACTGAGCTTGATGAGTGGCTGAACCTGCATTCCCTGAAATTGGGTTTCATTGTGAATGATAATGGCTTGAATGTAATGAAATACATCAGTGATGGTGAGTTTCACAGGGTGCCTTGCCTGACACACATGTCTTAGTCTCATTGTGTAGTAGTGTCAAGCATATCCTGATATCAGATCCATGTTGACCGTGGCCTGTAACATCTGTAACCACTTTGCCCATTCCAGAAAGGCCCATGATCATCTCAGGCACCTAGAGATTCAGAACAAACTGCTTCAGCACTGTATGCAGCTGGAAGTCATCACCAGATGAAACTCAACACTACATGATTGAGCGCTTGTGTGAGCAGTACAAAGCCTTCTCTGAATATCTGCTGCAGAATACAAGCTAAGACAGTGGCAGATCATCCATGTCTCTGACAACAGACCAGTGGTGACTAAAGGATGGTCTGATCATGATTCAAAGGCCATTTAAACAAGCAACACTGGCAAAGAGTGGGGATACTGTTTGAAACAGTTAGGCCATCCCTCTTGTATGGGTGCTGAGGCAGACACTGATGAATGTACATCAGGTGCAGGAGGTAGGTGTTGATACAGGAAACTGTGCCTTAATGGAACACACACTGTATGCCTTGGACTGCAAAAGCCATATTTCCTGTATTCTGCAGTCTCTAGATTTTGGGATTGCCACCACACTGGACCCATGATATAAATGGGGCTTGTTATCAATATTTGAAGGTGGATGTGATCAGGTCCAAAATTAATTGTTCAGTTAATAAAATGGGTACACGGGCACGGATGTTAAAGTCACAGTTACAGTATGTAAAGCACACCATCATAGATCAGGTACCACCTCACATGGTAAGTGGGCAGATTAAACATGCAAGGTAACAGAAATAACTACAGATCCACTTTGAGATGTTTTGTGCCAGGTCAGAATTGAAGATATGGAGTAAAAGGAGGAGGAAGCTGATGAGGCAGCAGGATTGTGGGCAGTACAGCACCATGGTCAATGCATATTTGGTGGACACTGGGCACCAAACCATCATGGAAAAGACCTTGATCTACTGAAAGTAGCAAGGTCACTGATTTGCCAGCACTGGCCTCCATAGCAGTCACATACCTGAGCTGTCCACCCTCGAGTGTCAATATGGAGAGGGTATTCAGTTTGGGAAAGGGCCATTGTGCAGGACAGGCTTACAAATCTGTCCCCTAGAAATATTTGCATACTAACATTTATTAAAATGAATGTGGGATAAAATAGATGCAACACAATCACATCTGCATTCCTACCACATGAAGGTGGTGGTGGTGAAGATGGACCTGGAAGAGCCTGATGTTATCGGCATTTGGAAAATTGTTTTCTACTGAGGTAGATGAAGCATGGATGGAGAGAATGACTCCAGTCTGTAAAACATGGAGGGATGCTTCCTTGATGAGGATGATTGAAACATAAAAAGTGTTCTGTCCATCATTTCCTCCTCATCAGTTGAATCCTTTTCTTTATGATTCAGTTTTGTTTTCCTGTGACTACATTTTTTCCCAAGTTGTGCTGCTGCTATTCCATCCATCCAACTGATTACCTCCCTAGCCCTCTCCTAGGTCATGCCTACAGACAAACTAGAAAATGTGTGACCACTACATCATTAAATGTGAAGTTTGCCAACACTAATATTGGCCACTGCCACCTCCGCTGCATGCATTCAGACTGAAAAACCTGGACTCTTAAGCCAGCATCAATGCCGTTGCCAGCCTTACAAATCATGTATCCTCCAGCAATCAAGACACCACCTCCTCCTTCTCTTGTGGTCTGCCTGTGTCCTCTACATCCACCATACAACATGGGCCACCACTGCCACCTCCACTACATGCATCCAGACTGAGAAACATGGACTCTTAAGCCTGCATAAATGCCATTGCCAGCCATGCAGATCATGCATCCTCTAATAATCAAGACAACAGCACCTCCTCCTCCTCCTCTGGCTTGCGTGTGTCTTCCACATCCACCAATCACTTGGGCAACCACCACCCACACCACATGCATTCAGACTGAGAAACACAGACTTTTAAGCCAGCATAAGTGCCTTTGCCAGGGATATCTCCAGTCAGCCAGCCCTCAAACCAAGCCTTCAGCCAGCTCATCAAGGCATCAAGACCTGAAGTCCATCAAGGACTAACTTTGCCTGCTGTAATGGTAGGTTACTTTCACTGTTGTTCACACTCCTTTTCCTCATTGCTGGTGATGAGTCCATCCTTGCACAGGAGAGGCTTTCACCTTGCTTGCAAGACATTTAAATGTGTTTTTTTCATTCCTTTTGTCTCCCTAAATAATTCCTCTTCTTTTCTTTACAGGTCACAGGTATAGTAAGACTGAAAGTGAACAATGGATATGCTGTCTATGCGGTCACCCACAGTGGCTAATTGAGTAGAGTCTAAATAATTTTCTCTTGTCTTCACAAGTCTCTTTTCCTGCTGTTTTTTTCATCCAACAAACAAGACTTTCCCTCTATCTTCTCTGTCTGGTTACCTTCACGCCATTTCAAGGCATGGCCATCATCAATGTAATGGTACATATCCTTTCCAAAAGTTATTTTTTCTTGTAATTTTTATTTTTGGTTCCTTTTCAAAGGTGAAACACAATAGAGAGTGCACTAGAGTCTAAATAATGTCTATCTTATATTCACAGGTCTCTTTTGATTCTGCCATGAATGCCTCCTCCTTCAGAAAGCAATCCAGCTCTATCTTCTCCACCAAATCGTTGCTGTGGTTGATGTTGCTTGGAGGTCCTCCTCCTGTTTCTCCATCTAACTCAGTGTGGGGTCTTATTAAAGTCAACATATCCTCTGTATCCACCATGAATATTGGTCATCAGCCTGCTTCTGCTTCCTGATTCTACATTGTCACACAGCTGAAAAATGGAAACATGAAAATACAGACAGTGATGGCTGAAAAAAACATTGGTCTATCCAGACTGCCCATAAACCCTAACAAACCCGGTACCTATTTTTCATACAAAGTTCTAACCCACACTATCCAGTTCCATACTCCCAGCCCTATTGCTACCATTATGAGCAACCACTAAGCCCTTCACTCTGTCTGGCCATGTGTGAAATCATTGATTGTTTTGGCATCCACCACATCTGCAGGCAGATTGTTCAATTGCTCCACCACTCTTTCTATAAAACAAAACTTTCTCTCTTCCCACTTGAACCTCCCCCATCAGTTTCCACTCATGCCACCATGTTCTTGATCTGCTGTAGTACTTATGTGAAATAGTTTCCTGCAGTTTACCTTGTTCATTCTTTTCAGTAACTTGAAGATCTCTATCATATATCCCCTCTCTTGTCTGGCCTCCAGTGAGAACATGTTCAATGCTTTAAGATGATTCTGATAAGATCTTCCCTGCTGGCCCTGAATCATTTTTGTCACCCTACACTGCACTGTCTCCAGCATGTCATTATCTTTCCTTAGCTGAGGATGACAGAACTGGGCAAAGTACTCCAGGTGTGGCCTCACCAGTGATCTACAGAGAAGTAGTAATACCTGAAATGAGAGAAACATGAGTGTAAAACAACAATTAGAACATGGCATAGGAATAACATTTAAGAATTTAAAACCAAGAATAATAATAAAAAGCAATACTTACATTCCCTGGTAGGAAACAATGTTAAATTAAATAATCAGATCTGGGCTGGACTCATGCAGCAAAATGATTTCATCACCCAAGTGGCAAATACTTGAAAAGAGAGAAACTGGAGTAGTATATGGTTAGAAACACACTGTTTCCATGTCCCACCAGCAACAGCCAAAAAATAAAACATAAATACTTACTTTTGCTGGTAGGACACACAGCAATACTTGAAAATCTTCATCTGTATCTGCACCCCAAACAGGCTTTATCATATTATGAGAAAATATTAAGAATTTCTGGTAACTACAGTTCATCAGGACAGGTGCTGTGGTGGGAGACTTGCACAGTGCAGAAGCAGCATATTAATTCAGGGAGCCGATCTCATTTAGTTTCCTCATGGGAAAAGTTCCAGACAGGAGAATTTATTAGACTGAAAATTTCTGGGCACTAAATTTCATCCCCTAAAGTGTATGACAAGAACTGTGTTGGTGGGATTCACACACAGCCTGGCACCAGGTAGCAGCATGTAGCAGCATACCTTTCTTTTTTTTTGGTGCAGAATATTCTTGGAGAACATATTTTCAGTATATTGTGCTCTGCACACCAGTTCCCCAAAAGGTGCATTACAATAACTGTCTTAGTGGGACTGACACACAGTGTAGCATCATATAGCAGCATGCTGCAACCTACTTTTTTTTCTTGTTAAGAAAAATGCTTGAAGGACAGATTTATTTTGTACAGTATACTGTACTTTTTGCATTTGGCACCATTTCCCCTAAAGTGTATTACATAAACTGTGTTGGTTGGACTGACCACAGTGCAGCACCTTGTAGCAGCATGAATCAGCCTATCATATTTATTCTGGTAGTTCAGAAAAATTCTGAGAGCACAGAATTTATGTATGTTGTACTTTTCTCACAATTTCACTTAAAGTGCATTGCAAGAACTGTGTCAGGGGACTGACACATAGTGTAGCACCTTGTAGCAGCATGCAGCAGCCTGTAGTATTTATTCTAGTAGTTCAGAAAAGATTCTGGGAGCACTAAATTGATGTGTATTGTCCTTTTCGCACCATTTTTCCAAAAGTGCATTACAAGAACTATGGCAAGGGGTCTAACACATAGTGTAGCACCATAATGTAGCATGCAGCAGCCTGATGTATTTATTCTGGTAGAGAGAAAAATTCTGGAAGGACAGATTTTATGTATAGCGTATGGTACTTTTTTCACTATTTCCCCTAAAGTGCATTACAAGAACTGTGGTGGTGGTGGTGGGAGTGGCAGATACACAGTGCAGCACTTTGTAGCAGCATGCAGCTGAGCAGCTCGACATATTTTTTTGGTTAGTTGAGAAAATAATGTGAACACAGATGTTATAGTGCTTTTTCCATCATTTCCCCACAGCACATTACAAGAACTATGATGGGGGAACTGAAACAAAGTATATGTAGCAGCATGCATTAACCTGGTATATTTTTTCTAGTAATTGAGAAAAATTCTGGGAGAATATAATAAATATATATGGTGCTTCTCACACCATTTCCCCTAATGTGCATTTCATAAACTGTGTCATGGGACTGACACACAGTGTAGCAATGTGTAGCAGCCTGCTGCAGCCTAATATATTTTTCTGGTACTTGAAGGGACACTAAACATTACAGGGGTCACTCAAATTGTGAAAGCCCATACCAAGATCTTTCAAATGAGGTATTGGGTTTACCTGTAGGGGTCAGGGGTATTGAGATATGAATAGCTAAGTAATGTGTAAATCAGCTCATAGCAACAGCCATTTTATGCAGTCTTAAAAACAGGAAGTGATGTCACTGAGGGGCTAGCTCTATGTTGTCAATTACAGCTTGCCCCTCAGTGACATCACTTTCTGTTGTAAGATTGCATGAAATGGCTGCTGTCTTGTTTTGATTTTCAGATGATTTAAATAGTCATATCTCAGGACATTTGACACCTACAAGGAAGCCAAATATCTCCTTCAGCATAACGTTTCATAGTCTTTCACAGTTTGAGCAATCCGTGCAATGTTTACTGTCCCTTTAAGAAAAATTGTGCTAGCACAGAGTTTCTGTGTGTGGAACATTTCATAACATTCTTCTAAAGTGCATTATAAGAACTGTGTTGGGGAGGTGACTGACACACAGCATAACACCATGTAGCAGCATGCAGCAGCCTGATGTATTTTTCTGGTAGCTGAGAAAAATTCTGGGATCATAGCATTTTTGTATGTGGTGTTTTTTGCACCAATTACCTAAACGTAAATTATAAGAACTGTGTTGGGAGGACTGACACACAGCATAGCACCATATAGCAGCATGCAGCAGCAGCCTGAGATATTTTTCCTGGTAGTTGAAAAAATTCTGCGAGCACAAAATTTATGTATGTTGTGCTTTTCTCACAATTTCAACTAAAGAGTGTTACAAGAACTATGGTGGGGGGACTGACACACTGCACAGCACCTTGTAGCAGCATGCAGCAGCCTCATATCTTTTTTCTGCTGGTTGAGAAAAAAAATCTGGGTGCACAGAATTTATGGATGTAGTGCTTTTCCTACAATTTCACTTAAACTGCATTACAAGACCTGTGGCAGTGGCACTGACACACAGTTCAGCAGCTTATAGCAGCATGGAGCAGCCAGACATATTTATTCTGGTAGTTCAGAAAAATTATGTGAACACAGAATTTATGTATACTGTATGGTGTTTTTGCACCATTTCCCTAAAGTGTGTTACAAGAACTGTGGTGGTGGGACAGACTACAAAGTGTTGCACTATGTAGCATTATGCAGTAGCCTGATGTATTTATTCTGGTAGTTCAGTAAAATTCATGGAGAACAGAATTTATGTGTCTGGCACTGAAGTGTGTTACTAGAACTTTGGCAGGAGGACTGACACACAGCACAGCATCTTGCAGCATGCAGCAGCCTGACATATTTTTATCTGGTAATTCAGTAAAATTCTGGGAAAATAGAATGTATGTATAGAGTGCCTTTTGTACCATTTCCCCTAAAGTGCACTACAAGAACTATGGAGGTGGTAGGGGGGAGACTGGCACAACACATTGTAGCAGCTTGAAATATGTTTTCTGGTAGTTGAAAAAAATTCTGGGAGCACAGAATTTCTTTATATTGTGCTTTTCTCACAATTTTACCTAAAGTGTGTGAAAGAACTGTGGTGGGGGAACTAACACACAGTTTAGCACCATGTAGGAGAATGCAGCAGCCTGATATATTTATCTGGTTGTTGAGAAAAATTCTGGGAGTACATCATTTATGTATATGGTGCTTTTCTCACAATTGTCCCTTAAGTACATTACAAAAACTGTGGCGGGAGGACTAACACACAGCATAGCACCTTGCAGCATGCAGCATCCTGACATATTTTTCTGGTAGTTCAGTAAAATTCTGTGAGAACAGAATTTATGTATATGGTGCTTTTTGTACTATTTCCTCTAAAGTGCATTACAAGAACTGGAGGGGATATACACACACACACACACACACACACACACACACACACACCACCTTGTAGCAACCTCATGTATTTTTCTGGTAGTTGAGTAACATTCTGGAAGAAGAGAAATTATGTATATGGTGCTTTTTGCAACATTTTCCCTTAAGTGCATTACAAGATCTGTGTTGGTGGGACTGACACACAATGTGTAGCACCATGCAGCAGCATGTAGCAGCCTGAAATATGTTTTCTGGTAGTTGAAAAAAATTCTGGGAGCACAAAACTTATGTATGTTGTGCTTTTCTCACAATTTCACCTAAAATGCATTAAAGAACTTTATAAAATGGCAAGACAAAATCCTGCTTTCTGATTGGTTATTACCTGTGCATGAATTCTGTTCAATGCACAGGTGATAACAAGTTCCTAAAAGTGGGACCACATTGAAAAACAAAGAAATCAGTGTGCTACTGGAACACTAAGGTTTGAAATGCTGCATTTTTTTTCTCTACATACTAGCGAGAGAAACATTCAGTAAAACAGCAACCAGTAAACAATATTCCAACAAAGTATGTCCAGACTGACAAACTTAAAACTGATACATTCAAATTAAAAGCAGCAGCTGTTCCCATTCTTTGACCTGCCAACATCGCCATATGGCTCACACAGCATGTCTGCACCTGCTGTCTGTGATAGAAAACTGCACCCTTGTCCCTTTCATTTTTTTAAACTGAAGAAGCGTTCATTAAACCCTCTGTAAAGTCAATGTAAACCTCAATAATTATAAATTAATTTTTATCTCAGAAAGTCTGTTACTACTGACATTGCACTTCCGATTTTGTAAGTCCCCACCCACTCCTCCTGCTGTACTGCTGTGCTGCCATCATTCACGCTTCAATTTAAAAGCAACAAAATTAAAAAATAAAAAAAAGACACAGTTCTCTATCACTTTCTCTCTCTATCTCTCTCTCTCTCTCCTGTCCCTCTACCCCAAAAAATTCACAACAATACATGGCGGGGGGGGGGGATTATATAGCTCAGAACTGACAGGGTATCACGCTCTTCGGAAAGATGCCTTTTACCTAAGCTGTGCCATGTACAGGATATCTTTTTTTTTAACATACATGGAGGATGTATTTTTTAAATGCTCACTTAGTTCAAGATGTCCCTGACTGCACATTGTTTTAAGCATCTGTGTGGGCTATTATAATCCATAAATAAACTTGATCAGGGACTTTTAAATATTTTATTTAGCAAAATCTGCCACCTAACAATTGCTGGAGGGATAAGTAAATGAGATCATGAATATTAATAGAAAATTCAATGATGTCATCTTATGTCTGGTGGAAGGACTATTTTATCAGAAATTCTGTAAAAAAATTGCCTTTTTTTATATAAATAAAATTATTTTTCTGACAGGAAGCACCAAAAACAAAAAATAAAGTAGCCCATTCTATAAGCCTATTAAGACACTCCAGGGTGTGCGTTGAACAGATTTTACTGCACTTCCAGGAGCTGATGCCCCTGGGTGTGCAGTAAAATCTGTTCAATGCACACCCTGTCATATTGTACTGCTTATGTGGTGGGTGACTGACACACAGTTTAGCACCAAGAAGGAGAGTGCAGCAGCCTGATGTATTTATTCTGGTTGTTGAGAAAAATTCTGGGAGTGCAAAATGTATTTATGTTGTGCTTTTCTCGCAGTTTCCCCTCAAGTGCATTACAAGAACTGAGGTGGGGGGATTGACACACAGCACAGCACCTTGTAGCAGCATGATGTGTTTGCTGTGGTAATTGAGAAGAATAGTGAGGGAAGAAGACAGTGATAGTGTAAGGACTGTGCAGTTGCACAAGAAAGAAAATAATATAGAGAGGAAATTGGAACTTTTGTTTCATAAGCAGGAGAAGGATAGCTGATAACCGCATTTAGATAAATAGAAGGAAGCAGTATCAGAAATCAGGACAGAGAGAAATGAAGATTTACATTTGTTTTTTCTTGTTTTTTTTTAACTTTCTGAATTTTTTTTTACAACAGGTGAAGATAAGAGTAAAGAAGGTGTTAAGACAGATCGTATACCTTGAATAAAGGACTGTAGAGACTGAGAGAATAAGTCTATGTCCTACGGACAGCAGGTGCACCACTACCATGAAGTTCCACCTGATCCTTAGGAGTGCTCTGTCAGTTTTGGAGTAACACCTTTATAGTTTCTTTCATTGCAAAATCTTGTGGGGAGAGCTCCCCTCTCTCCCCATGCAGCTGTGCTACTTCAATATGGCGAGATGTAGGGGTAGGATTTGATGTAGGTCTCTCAGATTACCTCAACAGCTGAGTTCACCTTAGCTTCCTCTCCCACTTCCCTCCTTGCCCCCAGGACCTGTCTACCATGTGATGACGCACCACTTCACCTCTTTTTGTGCTGCCCACTCTGCAGCATGGAAGGTGCATTAGGGGTGCCACCGCTTCCATCCTTTTGGCTGTTTCATTCTATCTCCTCTTCACATTCTCCTCCCAGTCCTGGTGGTGCTTCATCTTATGGTGGGTATGCTGGCCATCTGTGCCCAAATGGCTGCCCTGTTACCAACATTGAACAATGGTGTTATACAATGCCATTTCACCACACTGTTGTCAGCAGGGTCAGTTACAAAAGAATCCCAAACAAGAGACTTTTGCAGCTGCTGAGGGGAAAAACTGGATGGTGCTATTTAGGACTCCTCCTCATGGGGCTAAGGTGTCAGCACAACTATTGGGGAGCACAGGGGCAAGTGCTGCAGCAGGTACAGGATGTACTGGAGCAGGGTCAGCTGTTGGTGGTGGTGCTTCTGCATGCTGCTGCTGCACTGTTGGGGGTGTCCTGGTCCCAAAACTGGCCTCCTCAGATGGATGGGATGGTGTGTCCCATTAATAGACTCCATCCCCCTCTCCTTGTTGGAATTGGTCCCAGTCCCAGCCCTCCAAGTCTCCTACTTGTCAGTCTCACTCATCATGATTAAAAAAAAAAATAGAGTAAAAAAAACTGTGTAACAGCAAGAAAAATAGAAGAAATAAAAGTGAGGAATACAAAGAAAATTACTCAAAAGCAACACTTATATAAATCCTCACAAACTGCAAGTAAATATGACAGAACCCCCCAAAAAAGCCATCATTTTTTTTTTTTTTTTAAATATAGAGATTCAGTTTTTGCTGCATTGGTCCTTGAAAGAACAGATCCAGAAGCAAATGGTTTGATACTTTTTATTGGACTGACATAGATGTTACAAAAAGAACAAAGTGCTTAAACTTTTGGACTAACAAAGTCATTCCTCGGATGCATAAGCTTCCTAGGAAGGACTTTGTTAGTCTGAAAGCTTAAGCACTTTCTTCTTTTTGTAACTTCTATGTTGGTTCAATAAAAAGTATCAAATCATTTGCTCCTGGATCTGTTTTTTTAATAAGATTTTTGAAGGCTCTAAAAGCAACACAGCTGACTTTTTTCACTAACACACTCAGACTGCAAAATGAAACTAGGACTCACCTCTCTCTGTACATAGAGAAGTAGCATATGACCTGCAGGAGCTGTTTCCATGTGGTCTACAGACACTTGTTTACCAGAAGTCTCAATTTGAGCAAACGTCACCCAAATGAACTGGCAAAGTTCCCAGTAAAGTTGCTGGGCAAAGTTGCAAAAGACAAATTTCCTGATAAATGGCAAAAAATTTGTGAATTGATCCACAAAGGTGAAGTTGGTGACTTTGCCATGAATTTGCTGGCAAATTAAAACTTCACAGTATGTCTAATTGGACTAGAGTTCTTTCCAACCCTACATTACTATGTAACTATGTAGCTTACTCAATAGTCTTCATTAGCCATCATCAAAGTGATAAAGATATTCTGCAGAAGGCTGCATGACTTATGACATGATGCTGGGCATCTAAAAACTTATATAGTTTACAGTTAGGGCTTATTGTGTATGGAAGTCAGTGTCTCTCAAAAAGTTGTTGTAGGACAGATAAAGGTCATGAAAAGTTGTAGTATCGTTCTGATGTCACAACGCTATCACAACTTTTTCTCTTTGATGTGCCACCTGAATGGATGAAACTGTGCTCTGCACAAAAGATTCAGGGCACAATGGTGGCATGGCATACCAAGCAGTTCACTGTGACAGTTTGGACAAAGACAGCCATAGTCAGCTCTGTGTTACCAAACTGTATGAATTTCTCAGCATTTTATTTATTTATCTTTTTTTAAAAACATTGCCACTATGAATCTTCGGAGGGTGGGGAACGGAGCAGGACCACATCGAGCCACTTCATAGCAGTCTGCGGCACTGAGAGCGAGCAGGAGCATGAACACAACATATGAAAACTTGTGAAATTAAACTTTTTAAATCTTGGGGAACCTTATACTATATAAAACAGTGTATGGGTGACCATACTCAACAAAGCTGTGTTTCCATCTCGGGGATTTGATGCCATCATTGAGACCTCTTGAGCTTCACTCTGTATGTTGACTATATGACAGGACTTGCATGTTCATTGCGTAGTCAACCTTTTCACTTTACACTACAGTAGAGGTTACAGTTGCAACATGCATAGTTTATTACAGTCAGGACCCTGGAAAAGATAGCCATGTCTTACAATTTGCTGTCAATTGCTGTGCTGGACATAATTATGAGACTCAAAACACTGATTAATGTACCCAAGGACTAGTTTTGTAACACTTGAAGAGAGTACACTGACTGAGGTCAGTGGTGTCCCCCTATTTTCTGAAAGGAACATGGGGTCAGGTAACTTTGCAAAGAAACCTTAATAGTTTTGGGGCTGGCTTGATAAGGGCTGGTGCACTTGGTAACTTTCCCACTTAGTTTGGAGATCTTTAATGGTTACATTGTGTGGGCGATATCCACTGAGGACTTGCCTCTCAGTCAAGTTCAGGTTGGATGTTTAGGCATGTAATTACCCTTTATGCTGGGCAGACCCTCTCAGTTGTGCTGCTGGTAGTGGCTTGCAAACACCTCTGCAAGCCAATAGTTCAGCCACTAACTGGTCGGTTTCATGGACGTCTCTTGCCCTAACTAGTCATTTCTACAGATATACCAATAGGCATTGTGGTTACTTACAAAACTGGCAACAAAAGAGTATAACCATAGCAACTGTATACTGTGACTGTCCTTTTCTTTGTCAGTGTTGGTGTAGGTGTATGTTTTTGCCAGTGAACTACAATTATATAGTATATGGTTAAGTGTGATTATGCATAGAAATTCATACAGTCACAGATGCTGCTGTACCACAGTAGTGACATTTCCATAGTACAATGACTTTACGATGTACAACAGCAGTTATGTTATCTTGCAGATCTCAATCAGTCATTAAATCCATTGCCATTCAATAGCAAAAACTTTGCAAAGCAGCTGTGTTGTTTGGGTTGGGCATGCTGACAGGAGTTATGGGAGACAATCATCTGTGTTGTTTGGAGAAGGCAGTTGGGAGCTACTTGAACTGTGGAGCAGTTGTGTTATTTGGTGGTGATGGAATTTCCAAGCACTGAGTAACAACTGTGTTGTTTGGGGAAGATGGGTGGGAGTTACAGGAATGAGAATAAGAGACACATAGTGGAAGATCAGTGAGCTGTGAAGTGGCTGTGATGTTTGGGGAGGGTTGTTGGGCAGAAGGTCAGTGAGCTATGAAGCGCACAAAATATAAGGACACAAAAAAATAGGTGCTGTTTCAGCATAAAAAACAGAACTAAAAAGAGGTTGTGGACATGCACCTTTTGCTATAATGCCCAGCTTTTTAATATTGTGTAATGCAAGTGAATAAAACGCGTTGTACTTGCATTTTGCTTTGTGGTTTATATTGTTACTGCTCTAGTGTGAGTGCAAGCTTTTTCTACCAGTAGCTGCTTCAGCATGTAGAACGACAACAAAGCAAAAAGGTAATATTAAATGCATGCTGAAAATAGAGTTAGATAGTCAATGTTTTGACTAAAATTCATCTTCAGGAATTATCTGTAAAATATCTATTAAGAGCAAACTTTGCTATTATCTCTTTATAGGTAATTCCTGAAGAAGACCTATGGTTAAAAGATTAATTCTAACACTATTTTCTATCTTCAGCATGCATTTAATATTATCTTTTAGCAATGAAGCTGTTGTGATGTTTGGGGTGGGTGGGAGGTTAGTGAGCCATGCAGATGCTGTGATTTTGCATTTCTAGGGTTATCATGACATCACAGGACCTCTCAAGCTTCACTGTCAGTCACTTTGATGTCATAAGAACCCTTCAATAGAAAGACAGCTTTTATTGTGTATGGTTACCTGTATATTATTCTCTATATTATTGTGTGAGTGTGTGTGTGTGTGGTGTGTACAGCTAAACAGTAACTCACTAATCTCTGTCAGTAATTCACCCCCCCCCCCCCACAAAAGAAGTGTTGCTGCACTTCAATATTAGTATATGGGTATGTATGAGTTATTGCTGTCCTGGGCAATTAAACATCTGCAGAGATAGTTCTAACATGTTTTTTTTTAATGAAAAGACTTGTATGTTAAAGGATATAGCAGCAGCATTTAAAATAACCTCTGTAAATCCAGTGTCTTCAAAATGTTTTTTTTTTTTTGACAGAGTTCTAAGAGTCAGTAGATAATCCTACTTCTGTAACAAAAAATAAACATCACTCTGGTAAATGTTTTTTTCTCAAGTGCAAGTCTTTTTAGTCCACTTAAAATCTTGCCCGTGGACATATGCAGAGTTGTAGAGTCAGTGCTGGTATGTTAGTTAGAGCGGATGGGGGTTACAGCAGCAAATCATGCTAGTCTGACTCCACCGCTAATGTCTTCACCCACAATGGCAATGTACAGACTACACTGGATCTATATAATAAACCCAGGTATTCCATTACACATGACAGATGCAATCAGGCCATGAACTCATTTGTACTAAGGTAAAGCACTTATTCCTCCTACCCCCCCCAACCTTTGATTTTACATAACATATTCTTTCTTTTGTGACTTGTGAGATAGATTTTAGTGTGAAAATAAGGATAGGTACCTTAGCACCTTACGTCATTATTATGTGCAGCCCTGGAAAACTTTCAAAAAAGTGAAAGGATCAGCGAAGTGAAAGGCAGGAGGAATTTTATGAACTCCCTGGTAAGATATGAAAACAATAGTGACCAGTTTTGGATGAAATAATATATCAGCAATTCAGATACAGCAGTTGGACTGCAGCTACAGTATATCTGCTTTTGCCTGCTTTTTCATGATGACTGCGGTAGAGCAGTTCAGTTACCCTGCCTCTCTGTTTTTATACCCCAGATTTGTAATCCAGCAGTAGCATTCAGTTTAACTGATACACCTTTGCTTTGGCACCACACTCAGAAATGTCTCTGAATACTGTCTGCAGTGAACACGGCTTTTGCTCTCGCATTGACTACTTAATGGAGTTCATTGCAATCAATACCTGCCAATGCTGGAAGCAGTGTGCACTACTTTAGATCTGGCTATGTGGGCTAATGATCGGAGCGCTGAGCAGTGAAGCAGGAGGTTCAAGGCTCAAATCCCATCCCAACCATTGGCTCACTGTGTGACCTGGGGTAAGTTTCTTGATACCTCCCCCACACCAGCCCTCTAGTGCTTCAGTTATGCCAGCTGTAAAACTGGGCATAAGAACCCCATTGAAATGAAATGTTACATTGTAGTTCTTGGTACAACAGCATTCAAAATTCACTACATTGTAGTTCTGTAAGCAATACAATGACAAGGATATAGGTTGTGTTGGAGAAAACATGCCCTCAGTGAGTTGCGAGCTATGAGGCAAAGCCAAGTACTTTCCACCTCCCAGGGCATGGGTTAGTACAGTACAATAGCTTTCCACAGTGGAGAAAATGACCCACTGACTGACAAATGGTATCAATATTTAATTGTAGTAGGCACATTCACAATTATGCAGAGGTTTAAGAATAACAAAAAACATTTTGTGGCTTAACAAAGCCATTCCTCATGGTGTTACATTACCTAATGAATTAAAAATAAAAAAAAAAATTGAACTGTAAAAGCATCATTATATTTCGTACCCTTTATAGTACTCCACAGTCAAAACCAGTGGGTATTCCTCATCCATCCTATAGGCTGGTGCACGATCCAACCAAATCAAAATGGGTGATGACATATTTCTGTGCTCATCAAAATATCTCCAGTTTACTTCATGCATCAAGATAGGTTTGTCACGTCCTAACTGCTCCCAACAGTTTTCCAACTTTCATTAATTTTCTCCGTCATTACAGGTACAATTCCTTTTATTTATGACTAACACAAGCAGCCTGGCAGCCAGCATAGATCAGTATAATGCTAACTGCACGCAGGCCGCTGTAAGCAGCGTCTATTTTTTGCTTCGGGTAACCTACAGTCCTATGGAATTCAGAGTTATCATAAGCAGCTAGGCTAAAATAGACTATCAGATTCTGTGTAATAACTTATACTGCACTCTGCAGGGGACAGATACCTCCTCCTGTAGTGGGCCCTGAACCCACAGCATCTGTCCACTCCCATTTTTACTGCTTAGGGCTTGGGTCCCTCCTGTAGCGACCCCTGCCCACTGAAAACCCCAAGCAAACCACCTGGAGAGGCCCCTTCAGCAGCGACCTGCTCATGTCCTGTCAACCAGCCAAAAGCTGCATCAGAGGAGAGAAAGGCATGCGGGAAAAGAGCCTCCCATAGCCCCTCACCCGACCACAAGGACCTGGGGACATTTAACTGTGGCAGCAAGTAGCCTACCTGATACATGTGGTGCCACTGCAGGTCCGTGCTCTACCCTGCGGAGTGTGAGCAGAAAACCAGCCAGGTTCCCCCTTGCTATCCCCTGTGTTTTGCTGGTGCCGATTCGTGTCAATTTGGGATGCTCCCTGCAATCCCTTTTCTCGGTGGGGGGCATAAATTCAAGTACTCCACCCCTTGAGACAGCTCCCAGCCATATTTCCACTCGCCTTCTTCCAGAATGTGGAGCCCTGTGATGCTCAGCGGCTCTTGCGATAGCTGGAGCCCCAGAGCTAGAGGGGCTTGGAAATCTCACGTGAAATCTCATGTGATTTCAGTGCCATCTTGACTGGGACAAGCACAACATACAGTGCCCCCAAACCTCATGGTTTCCCATGAGAACTGCCCGCTGCCATCTTGCCTGGGTTCCTTTTCAGCCACTCAAAAGGCTTTGTCCCAAATTCTGGAGTTGGGTCCCTCCCATAGTGACCCCTGCCCAAGCACAGCAACCCACAACCTAAGCGGAGGCCCCTGCAGTGACCTCCCAAGCACTGCCATGACCTCCCAAGCACTGACACATATCTAACTACAAGCCCTAAACAAGTGTGGGATGAAAGCCTCCTGTAGCCCCTCTTTCAAATGCTTGAGTCGGAGATACAAACATGCAGAGCTGTTACTGGGCAACTTGCTACATGGGCAGGCAGTATAGCTTACAGGATTCAAGCATCAGGCTGTCGACCCAATAGCCCTGGGATTGAAACCCACATCGGCTACTTACACATTGGGATGCTGTAACTGTGATTAAGTCACTTACAGCAACACAGTTTCTTTCATTTGAAATACCTCAGCTGCTAGCTTCACCTCCGAGCTATCTCCCATTTTCATCAGCGGGTGAGTGAGCTCCTGGACCCCCCCTCATGTTGCTATTTCCCCCTCCAGATCACAATCATGCCATTCCAGAGCTCTTCATGATTCCCTTTGTCTCAGGGGGCACTAAATCCATGTACTCTGCCCCCTGAGACAGCTTGTGGCCATTTCCCCATCTTCCCAATCAAGTCTGGGAAGCCCCAAGACACTCTGTTGCTTCCCATGAGAACTGGAGCGACAAGAGCTGGAGGGGCATCACAACCACCCGTGTAATCTTGCGAGATTACAGTGACATTTTAGCTGGGACAAGGTCACAGCATACAGTGCTCACAAACCTCGCTTTCTCCTGTGAGAACTTGCCGCCGCCACCTTGTCTTGGTCTCCTATTTTATACACAGTGTCAGTGGATCAGGAAGTTGCACACTTGAATCTGGGGCTAGAAGATTGAAAGATTGTGGGTTCCAGTCCCACACCAGGAACTTAGGTTAATACACAGTACAGACACTGTAGTGCAGCACTGAGGTGGGCTACACTTCTGAGGTGCCATGATTTTATTTCCTGAGTCAGATAATTCTGCCCAAAAAGATCCATCTGTATCTTCTGGGGACACTAACAGACCCAAGAACACTCCTGAGCAGGGAGATAGTACAGCACAGTACATTAATACTCTGAGCTGCAATTCTGGCGACTTGGTTTTGAATCCCACAGCCTTCATTTGAGCTCAATTACCTGGCGATAGGCAGAAAAATGTGACAGGCGGCACATGTCCTGTGGTCATTTTCAGCATCTTGTTTGGCTACTAAACTGCACCATCAGGAGAGCCGGTTCTGCTTAGGGACATCCTCCCAGGCAGAGTAGCTTTGATCCTCTAAGGGGATTACTCATCCCGTTACGGAATAATGGACATCAACCCAGGAGGTAAGCAGGGCAAGTGCTATAAAAAGGTGGGAGTACTGAGTGACGGGCCCTTGTGCTGTGGTCAGGATATAGTCCATTACCTTGACACATGTTTGATGCCCCAATAGGTGGGCCACTCTCTACAGGAGGCCTTCATCAGTCCTGACCTCAACAGCCTTTACCTGTCAGCATCACCTGACCCTCTGAGGCCATTCTACACCTTGTGTTGGGACAGTTCTTCCTATGCTCGTCGACAGCCCCGCTGCCTAGTGGCTGGCTATATAGCAAGCCAGATGAGTGCCCCTGTCAGGGCCACGGTAATGGGGAGAAAGTAGGGAAGTTGTCTGGGGCCCCGAGTTCAGGAAGGGCCCACCTGAAGAGCTGGGATTACCCCAGCACTAACTGGTTTGGGAAATGGGGGCCCATTTCAAGTGACTTCTCCGGGGCCCCAAAATTCATAGCTGTAGCTCTGGCCCCCGTTACAGGATATGATGTACCTGGCACATTTCCTTACCTGAGGGGGCAACCTAGGATGTTTTCGATCAGGGCCAGGCCAGAAGCGAGATTAGAATCTGGTTGGATGGGGCGAGACACCACTCGGGCAGCCCCATGTCTGCCACAGGATTTCCTTTCCACACTGGAGGTTCCAAGTTTCAGATATTACATGAACTGTTCCATATTTATCATGAGCTTAATGCTCTTCAGCCCCATCCCATCCTTCAATCAAAGTACATAGTGCAATCACTTCCCATAAGCTGGACTATCATATACTTCACATGCCTTGGCCTAGGGAGATTAGGATGCGTTCTGTTTCATCACCTTCTATCATAGATGTTCATCATCAGCGTCTGGTAATTGTGTCCATAGTCTCCCTTGCTGGGTTGGGATGCTCCTGCCCTTTAGGTAAATTGCCACTCAGACCACTTACTACAGACACGGCCTTTAGTGCAACAGGGTGAGAAATGGTCCTCATCATCAGGGAGAATCCATAGTGCAGTGACTGGTGGGGTACGGTCTATACTAGACCGAAAGTACTTAAACCAGTTTGTGACATTCAGAAAATTCAAGTGGAGACCCTGCAGTCTGCCCTCAATAATGTCTTCCTTCACATCCTACCAATAACTCAGGTTTAGCATTCAGGGACAGCATCTCAAATACACCTACCTACCATTCAGTCTGGTAGCAGCACCCCGAGTATCCGCCAAGACTCAGAGGATTCGAGTGGCACATCTAAGGCAGCAAGGAGTTCATGACATTCCATACCTGGACGACTTCGGTCTGGTGACAAACATAGCTCAATATGGTCACCAACTGCATGCAAGCAAGCAATTTGTGGCAGCACCTCAAATGTGATTCGGGTAACTGTAGTTTGATGCAGCATTAGTACATTTACACTGCAGCAACTGGGGCCAAAATGTAACAGAATAATCTGCAAGAGAAAGGTACTCCCTCCAGTAACGGGTCCCGAACCTACTCATTCTACGCAGGACATTACTAAATTTAGACTGCAGCAGCTGGGCTAAAATGTATCAGAATATTCTGCAAGGGAAATGTACCTCCTCCAGTAGTGTGTCCTGAACCAACAGTTTTGGCCTCCCACAATGGAGAAGCATAAGGGCTGGGGTCCCTCTTGTAGCTCATGAGACTCAACCAACACATTTTCCAGAAGTTGCAAGAAAAATGGGCCCCTTCCAAGTGGACCTGATGGCATCACACCACAACACACAACTGTCAAATTACCACTCCAGATTTTTGGACCCCAGGGCACTGGAAGTAGACACTCACTCAGCCCCATGGATCTTTGGACCAGCCTATGTATTCCCACTTCTTCCAATAATATTCAAGGTCCTTCACAAAATGCGATGCACGGGAGTGCCAATACTGATAGTGGCACCCAACTGGCCCAGGAGACCATGGTTTTCACTCATTCAAGCAATGGCTGTGAGTCCACTGACGGCCTTACCTCAGTGTCTGGATCTCCTGTCACAAGGCCCAAGCCTGCACCCATCCACCCCGAATCTGACAGCCTGGCTGCCAAAAGGGACAGACTGCTGAACATACGCTATCAGATAAGAGTGGTAAGCCGCCTGTTGCAGTTTCCGGAAACAATCCACTAACAAGACTTAACATAGACAATGGGAATTCTTTTACAAATGGTGCAAGGAGATGGGAACTTCACCACCTGTGGCAGAGTTGCCACAAATTCTGGATTTTTTAATTGAAGGGGCACCTAACGGCCTAAACCCCACATCACTCAGGATTCAGGCATCAGCAATCTCTTCCATAAGGGGTCCATTGCCAGGAGTAGGGAACAATGGCTCGCATCCAACACAATCAGGTTGCTTAAAGCCATAACATTAGAATCACCAAGGATCAAATAGAGGCCCACAATGGCAGCTCAATACAGTACTAGATGCCCTACAACCCCCCTCTCTCTCCAGCAAGACTCCCTTCACTGGTGTACAACTAAAACAGCCTTCCTGGTAGCAATCTTCTCTGCTAGGAGGATAGATGAGATATAGGCCTTATCATGTAGGGAACCATTCATAATATTTCACAGTAACAGGGTCATTCTTAGAACTGTACCTTCCTTCCTGTCCAAGGTGGTAGCAACACATCACAGGGACCAGGACGTTCTACTGCCCTACATAAAGACAGGCAACACCACAGACATGACATACCCTCATCTGCTAGTTGGGGGTCATCAACTGAGGAAATACCTCAGCATGACTAGCGACACATGCAAGACAGACAAGCCGTTCATCCTGTTCGAAGGACAGAAAGTTGGGCTGGCAGCCTCTAAGGGCACCATCGCTAGATGGATTAAACAGACCATTAAAGAGGCCTACAGGGCAGCAGGGCAGGCCCCACCAGAAGGGATCAAAGCACATTCCGCCAGAGAGATTGCAACATCCTGGGTGGAGAGACGGAATGTGTCTATACCAGACATTTTCTCAGCAACCACCTGGTCATCAATACATACATTTACCAGACATTATCGGCTAGACGTAGCGTCTGCCAAAAGGACAGTTTTTTGCTAAAACCATACTGAGGGCAGGAGCTCAGTCCATGTAACACCGTACTAATCTGCCTTCTCTTCACCCACCCAACAGTAATCATTTTCTTTATATACACTGCTACTAAGGTCCCACTGGTTTTGACTGTGGAGTACTATAAAGGGTATGAAATATAATGGGATTTACTCACCTGGTAAAGGTGATTGTATGAGTACCTTTTCTAGTACTCTGCAGCCCCGCCTGGGACAGCAGATTACTCCAAGGGTCAGGTTAATAAAGGGCACTAATGTCATGTCAACTGAAGTCTAAGATCATATTGGTGAAGTATATCAATTGTTAAGTGTTTAAGCCTATGTCATACAGCCTATAAGAATCATATTATAGCAAGAAATGATTACAGGGCATTGTGATGTAATGAAGGCATTGCAAAAAAAAAAAAGTGTGAGTACTGAACAACACCTGAATAAGTTTTCTATTACCTCCTACATCATAGTAATGGCTAGCAAGCACTAACTAGAGATGACATCACTCAAAAAAGAGATCATCTTCCTCATGACTGTTTTTTCCACAAGTACGGCTAGGGAAGAATCGCATTGGAGATAATCTGATGAGTACAGAAGTATGTCCTTGCCCATTTTGATTTGATTGGATCGTGCATCAACCTGTAGGATGGACGAGGAATACCCACTGGTTTTGGCTGCGGAATACTATAAAGGTTACTCATACAATCACCTTTACCAGGTGAGTAAATCCCATTAGTTAATCACTAAAGTCCTAGTAATAAATAACAACTACAGTTAGAGATAACTAATAGCCACTTAGCCGATATGTGGCAAGTGTACTAATAGACAAAAGGACTTTTGTGATTAACTAAAGATGTTTTTTTATTTAGTATTTTAAAAGATTTTGCAGTTTGTCAAACCATGCAACTTTGTTTTTGTTGTCCTAAAGTCTCTGCATATTTGTGAATTTGTCTAATAAATGTTGATACCATTTGCTAATGAGTGGATCATTTTCTTCACTGTAGATGGCTATTGTACACTACCTGAGGTTGGGGAGCAGATCACTTTTGGCTGTTCGATTTATTTTTCAGGTACAGAAGGCCACAATGCTCTACCTGTATTACAGCACAACCCGCATATTCTGGAGTTTGTTATTGCATTTATAAAATGGGTATAGAAATAGACAAAAAAAAACAACAAATACAATACAAAGCATTTTAAAGTTAAAAGTGATATTGTTTTTTTTCCTTCACTATGTCAGAGGCAGCTTAGTGAGGTGTAATGTTTGTGGTTGTGAAATGCGGATTTGGGAATTCACACATAATCCCATGGCTGGGACTACCACCATCGTAGAGTGTCACAGATATTGGTCATCTGGCCTGAGGGAGCATTCATCCTGGTGAGAGTTCTACCCTTAGATGTGCCACAGGGATGTCTTCCTCTTAGACTAATGGTACCTGAAAGAAGATGTTTCCCAAGAAAAGAAGTGATGCTGCTGGAGGAGGAGGAAGAGACAATTGTGCTGCAACAAAATCAAGCTTCCCAAGCCTACGTAGCATACATTTTAAATAGTGCTTAGTGGGGGTGGAGCACTTAGGCTGTAAAGTTCACTTTGTCAGTGGGCAACTTAGTGTGCATATGTGACATTTTTATGCTTGTGCAATGTGGATTTGGCAGTTCACACTCTGTTCCATGGCTGGGACTTTCACCCTCATGGAGTGCCACAGAACATGGGTAGTCATGTGGCCAGAGGAAATGCACATCCTGATAAGTGTTCCAGCTTTTGGGGTGTTGCAGGGATATAGTCCCCTGAGACTAAAGATACTTTGTAGAAGCCCTAAAAGAATGTAGCCAGAGTTGTGGTGAAGTGTGGTTGGAACACGTTACTTCCCATAAGAAGAGGGAGGGAATGACTGAAGGAATGGAGAACTAGCAATGGATAAGGGTGGTGTGCAGGATCTATGAAGCCACAATTAAGGCCTCAACTTATGGTGGACAATGTTTTATATGATTTTTTACGTGAAGGAGAGGAACTCCTTCAGTTGAGAAAACCTCTAGGGAACAATGACCTTAGGTTACAATCCCACCAGGTTACTATTTATTTAATTAATATTATTATTAAAAAAAAAAAAAACAATATCCTATGTGATAGTGCTATTTGAACCAGCTTCAGACATACATGAAGGGTGAGCCAAATAGGTTATAAGCTCTGGTTATCTGTGTAGGTGTATAGCTCTGGCAAGTCACATAGGTCAGTGGCCCTTGCTGATTGTATAGTGTGCCACAGAGTTTGGCCACTATGACTGAAGAAGCTCTCAGCTTAGTGAGAGCTTAACCCATATTTCTTGGTGGCTCCAGTGAGCCACATAGGTTGGAAGCTCCGGTGAGCCATGTAGACTGGTGACTCCAGAAAATCATGTAGTTGTATATCTCTAGTAAACCCCATACTGTTGGCTGCTGTCTCTGATGAGCTACTTAAGTTGGTGGCTCTAGTGAGCTGCACAGTATGCCACAGAGGTTGGTCTGCATGGCAAAAGAACCACCAATTTGGTAACAGTCAGTGGCATAGGTAGGATTTTGTTTGGGGGGTTTGAATATGATATTTGTGAAGTGGAACACATAAAAGCCAGGGGTCAGCGGGGTTTACATGCTCTTTGGTGAGTTTTAGGGCTTTTCGTGAACAAAAAAAAACACACTTTTGTTACATGTTCCCTACCTCTTATTTCAGGGGATTTTTTTGCCCATGGAATCAGGGGTGTGAGACTCTGGCTAGCATTAGAGTCTGCAGCTGCAATTGTTGTGGACAACTGGCTGACCAACAGTGTCATCAACCAACCACCCCATATGCATGTGTGTAACATACTGTGAAAGATCTCTATATAAAGGCTGGGGGTCTGGGGGCTGCCAGGCCCTCAGAAGCTCATGGGGGTTTACATGCTCGGTGGTGAGTTTTGGGGCTTTTATTGAACCAAAAACACAGTTGTGTTACGTGTTTGCTCCCTACCCCTGAGTTCATGGGACATTTTTTCCCCCTTGGAATCAGGGGTGTGGGAGACTCTGGCTGGCATTAGAGTCTGCAGCTGCAATTGTTGTGGACAACTGGCTGACCAACAGTGCCATCAACCAGCATTTTTATAATATACTGTGAAAAAGTTCTATATAAAGGCTGGGGGTCTGGGGACCACTAGGCCCCCTAGAAGCTTTGGGTGGTTTACATGCTCTGTGGTGATTTGGGGGGCTTTTATTGAAGATAAAACATAGAGGATAATGTATGGGCATGCATCGGTAACCAGTTTGTTAACCGGTGAGAGGTTGCCATGGCGACCATGTAAACCTCGAGAGTGAAGCTTGAGAGATTTATGTCGCCATGGCAACCTCGAGCCGGTTATTCAAACTGGTTGCCGATGTATGACCATACATTATATTTTATAGTGTATGGTCATGCATTTCTAGTGGAAACAATAATCAGCATTCTTACTGTTGACATTTTAGTCACTGCCACGGCCGTTTCTGGAAGGCCGTCGGGTCGTGTAGTGCACATGCGCAAAGCGATCCCCATTGTTAACCTATCGATGTGATGTAGCATCGATAGATTAACAACAGTTCTACGTCACAATGATGGTATAACAACCTTAGGAAATGATGATTTCCTAAGGTTAAAAATGTTCTAACATACACTATATATATTTTGTTAAATCATCCCAGACCACAATCTTGTAAATCTCATGCAAAACAAAAGACAAACACTGGTGTACTGGGGAGAAGCATGCTCAGTGGAACAGTCAAATAAAAGTCAAAACTAAAAAATGAGCAGCTCATTACCACGCACATTTTAAACAGTTATATTTTTGTTAGGTAGCCATTTCAGGATCCACTCATTCATCAGTGTTACATACCACTTGACACTTTAGCAAGGTGAGTGGTTGTATTGTATAAACATAAATGTAACCCCACCCCCTCAATCTAATGCCTTAGAAATAAAGTGTGCCTTGCCTTGACTTGCCAAAGTGTTGGGATTACTACTTCAGCACTGTAAAGCCCCAGACTTCCACCCTGCCACCAGCATTGTTATTTCTTCCAGCCCCCAAAGACTTGGAATGCATTGGGGAATGGGATCGTGAGTGGAGAGCAGGTGGAAATGTCTAACACCTCCTGCACCAACCTCACTTTGAATGGCCTTTCTATGCCTCTGACAGACTGCAGAGCATTATTGCTTTGTGTGGATATCTCTCGGTACATGTACAGCATAAAACTGGGTACCTGCTTCTGGCCAAAAGATGAGACTCACACTGGCTGTGCACTGCTGATGATCTGGTGATCCACTCGAGTCCCGACGCTCACTCTCGACACTTCAGTCCGTCACTTCCCACAGTCTCACTTATCTTGCTCTCCACTGTCCACACCCATCACGCCGCATGGCATTTACTGAACAAATTGCAGCAAAACAAAGCTGCGCAGGTGTGCCAGTGCAAATTGCCTGCAGCTGCAACCATGACATTCGGACAGGTTGTGACCTCAGCAGCTACAGGTCACAGGACGGTCACAGGCTTACTCTTCTCCTCTGACTGATGTCCCGATCTTGTTGCTGCTTTCACTATGGGGGTGGGGGGGGGAGCTAGAGAATGGCACTGTGTTCCATGCAGCTTCAGACCCCACAATGTGAGTTAGAGGTAAAACTGGGTGGGCACTGGAGCCATGGCTTGAGCAAAAATTTCGAGGGGCATTTAAATTCCCCGAACACCCTCCGCCTATGCCACTGGTAATAGTTTTGCCCCTGTTAGCTTCTGGTGAGCCACATGAGTCAGCAAATCCAGTAAGCCATGTACACAGGGCTCAAACGATCTATGGAGGAGGGAAACTGCAGTGCGCTTCAGAGGCTGGAGACTCAAACTGCAAAATTCAGAGGCTCCAAGGAGCTGCCTAGGTTAGTGTCTTTAATGAGCTGCATAGGGTGCCACAGAGCTTGGTTAGTATAGCTAAAGGACCTTCAGTGCGGTGAGAGTTTCATCAGTTTCAGTTGTTGACTCCAGAGTGCCACATAGACTGGTGCTTTGGTAAGTCATGTACAGTAGGTGGGTGGCTCGAAAAGTCTCATATGTCAGAGGCTTCAATGAGTCACCTAAGGCTGGTGACTCTGGCAGTTTGTATAGGGTGGCACAGAGCTTGATCAATATGGCTGAAAAAAAAAAACAGCTTGCTGACAGTTTCAACCCTATTTGTTGGTGGCTCAGTAAGCTGTGTAGGTCAATGGCTCCAACAAGCAGCATTGACAGGAGATGCCAGTGAACCATGTAGTTGGGCAGCTCATGTGAGCCATAGAGGTTGGAGGCTTTGACAAGCTGCATAGGTTGGGAGTTTTGTTCGAGTCATCTAGGTTAATGGCTCAGTCGAGTCACATGGATGCCAAAGAGCTCAGTCAGTATGGCTAAAGGAACCTCCCACTGCCTGAAGAGACACATATGTCAACAGCTCCAGTGAGCCATGCAGGCTGGGCTGTGACTATCAGTGACTGGGAAATAGAACATTTAGGAGTTGTTTGTGGGAGCATGGCCCATGTTTGTAGCTTGGACTCACTGGCACTGTCATCTGCTGGTTTGCGTTCTTCCTCAGAGACAGGACACAGAGGGTGGTGATAGGGATTTTCACCTCACTCCCAAGGCCCCTACTCTGTGGAGTACCCCAGAGGTTGATCCTCTCTCCCATATTGTTTGTGATATATATTCTGCCCCTGGGAGGAATCATTAGACAATACAGTCTGCCATGCTGATGGTAGTCAGCTGTATCTGTCTTTTGTACCCAGAACACCTGGTGCTGTTGAGGTACTTAGTTTGTGCCTGGCTGAGATCCATTACTGGATGTCATCTAGCTAGTCAGGACTCAATCTAGACAAGACAGAGGTACTGGTGATTGAGCGTGGTCGGAGGTGGGGTGTAGGGGTCACCATTGAAGGGACTGGCCTATGGCTAGGTTTCTCTGGGTTGTTGCCTCTACTAAGGTTAAGAATCTGGGGTTCATGCTAGATGAGAAGCTGACACTTGAGGCTCATGTGTTGGTTGTAGTCCAGAATGGCTTTTATCATCTCAGAACTATCACCCAGATTAAAACCTTGATTCCCCGAAGACCTGTCTTCATTGGTACATGTGTTCATCACTTCTGGACTCGATTACTACAACACTTCATACCTTACAGTGATGTCTACAGCTGGTGAGAACACAGTCATCTGGTTATTGACTGGCTTTCCTAGGTCTTGTCATATAACCCCACTCCTGTGTGAACTGCACTGTCTGCTAATAAAGTGGTGTATCACCTTCAAAGTCAGCTTGCTGACCTACAAAGTCCCATAGAGGCTGGGCCCTGGTTAACTGAGAGACCTACTGGCTCCCTATCAGAACTCTCACCCCCTCCACTCCTCTGAGGTGGGCCTCTTAGCTGTTCATTGGGCGAGGCTGAAATCCTCTGGAGATTGGAATTTTTCACTTGCTGGCCCAGCCCTTTGGAATAAGCTTTTCAGGGGTCTAAGAGAGACCTTCTTAGTGGAGGTCTTTAAGAGGGGCCTGAAGACTTTCCTCTTTTGGAATGCTTTTGGCACTGTTTGACTGACACGCGTTTAACTCACCTCACTTACTTTTTCTGGCATCTTCATTGCAGACTTTGTTTTATACACATATTATTTATGTTATTATTTATTGTAGGTATATTATGTTTGTCTATATGTAATGTTATTTGTGATGTGTTTGTTTTATAATGATTGTACAGCACTCAGAGCCCCTGAGATTGGGTGCTGAAGAAAGTCTTCTACTACTACTACTACTATACTACTGAAGCTCTGTAGAGTTTGGACTCTTGGCTGATATAAGGCAGGCAAACCCTGAGTTAGAATAGAGCTCTTATAATTTTTCTTTTTATATTACTATTTAGAGCAGAAAGACAACTATAGCTTGATATTGCATATAATTCTGTCTGAATTAGAACTGATAAAAAAAACAATTTGAAGCTGAACTACTGAACTCTCACTGACAGTCTAATGGAACTGCAATCTCAAAGATGTCACAGAGCTCAGTCAGTATGACTAAAGAAGCCACCAAACTTGATGATAGTCTCACCTCTACAGTAGATGTGTACAGGAGCATGGCCTGATGACCAGCATGCTAGAACACTGAGCCCTTTGAAGAGAGTTGAAACAGCTTCTGCATGGTGAGAATGGCTGACCTCAGGCCTGTAAGGAGGCTTAACCTACATTGGGTGCAACAACTCTCGAGTGTATGACTAAAGGAACCCTCTTCTCCTGAGAGTTCTGCCCCTGTGAAAGAATAAGTGTGCATCCGTAATAACAGCAAAGAAGAATGGGGTCAGGCCAGGTGTAACCCATGGGCAAACTAGCTGGAATTATGAATTGGTTCAGGGGTCATAGCAGTGAGATGACCAGTGAGGAACGATGATTAAGAGTCATGCCCAGCAATTTTAATGATGGATTGATGGTAGGGTGTGGTGCACTAGTTCAAGAGAGTAAGTATTAGCCCAGCATCCAGCCTGCAAGGATACCAGCCTATGTAGGGTGCCACAGAGCTCAGTCAGTACAGCTAAAGGAACACCCTACTCCAAGAGAGTTTAACCCGAGATATGAGGGAATGATCCACTTAAAGGAAAAGTAAAGGGGTCAAGGCTGAACTCACACCTAGGGTGAAACATGTCCTTTAGAGGATGAAGAGCTCAGTTTGGAAGAGGATGTAGAAAGAATTGTTCATCAGGTACAGACCACTTGTTGTACATGGGGTTGCAGAACTGGTGTCATGCATGGGGTGTAAAGTCTGCGCTGTGTGTGAGTGGAAAGCAGAGACCTTGTGTGAAGGGCACATAGCCCTTTTAAGAGGGGTGTGGAGCCTATGTTATGCTTGGGCTGCAGAGCTCTTGCTGTGCATGGTAGAAAACCTTGCCAGTTACGAAGGAAAGAGCCCCAAGCAGAACCCTGCCCCAGAAATGGGCCACCTACCCAAATGTGTCCATGGGCAGAGCATGAGCAGCTATGGATCAGATGGAAGGCTGTCAAAGGGGATCACCAGGAGCATACAATAACAGCAGCCAATAGCAGACACAGAAAGGCCAGCAGAGGGTAGAGGAACAAGCAAGAAAGGGAGTAACCACCACAGGCCCAAAGACAAGGCAGAGTGGGCAGCTGCAGAAGCACTGGTGCTGGAGCAGTAACGGAGGAAAGCAGATGGCCACTAGCAAGCAGAATGCACTGGCCAACAGGGCAGCAGTATAGGCAGGCAGGGAACAGTCCATGCAAGGAGGGACAAGGATCACCCAGAGCAGCAGCAGCCCCATTAACTGAGATGGCAGCAGAGAAATCACCAAATGGTGCAGGAGTCAACAGCTGGACAAGCCTTCAGTAACAGGCATAGAGGCATGGAGCCCTAGTAGGCACTGACAGATCTAGAGATAATGGGAAGTTGACCAGTAGCAGACAGAACAAAAGTGATGTGGCAAGGTAAGCTGACTGCAAGCAGTGAAAATGGAGCATCCCAAGGAAACTGAGAGGGTGCGTGGGGGCACAGAGCAGGTCACCCACTGTGCTACAGAACCCCAAACTTAGACTGTTGTGCTTGTCCAGGTCTTGGGTGAAGGGATTTTTAGGACATAATGTGTTTGGCTGCCCAAAGAAGTACCAAAATGTGGGTTGTACTGTCATAATTACATGAGGTTAAGTGGGTCATAAGTGACCAATCAGAGCGCAGGATTTTTGAAAGTGATTTATAATTGTGATATAGAGTACTGTTGCAGAATAGGCACTGGCCCAAGTGTTTAGATATTCTTGATCAAGCTTTGCACAGATGTGGTGGGGGTAATGGTGGGAAAGCATTGGAGGAGCAATCTCCAGTTCCCCACCCCAGTTCAAGTTTTAATGCACTGTTTCACTTTTGCTATACTTTTCGCAGCTCTCTTGTTAGGCAGCCTTTGGAGTGCTACATTCACACACTTCTTATTTTGCTGCCTCGTTTTCTTAGCTAATCAGAAATTTGAAGCAATTACAGCAGCTCACAGATGACTGCTTAATTTATGAGTGGAAAATGATTTTTTTATATTCCTTTTATTGAAACAGCAACATTTAGGTTCCACCTTAACGGTGCACCTTAAAAGATTATCTCGGTTATTTCACAGGCACCGAGCCGGCACTAATAGTCCAAGGCAGATATTGAAAAGCAGCACAGGGCCAGGCAGATCTATTAGAAATTCCCATCCACGCGCCTCATACATATTGATTTCTGACACCAAGCAGCAGTGAAAGCCCCCGTGGGAATAATATATTTAGCAGGGTTCGCTGGGAGGAGGTCACAGAGTGCATACAGATTAGCTTCAGAGCACCAAGGCACTAGTGTTTGAGCTCAGTGCTAGATTTTATATCATTTTATTCTGAACTTTTTAAATCCTTTTATTTCTTGTCTCTCTCTATCTGGCTGGAATGACTCCAGGCTTTTTACACACACACACACACACACACACTGCATTAGTATATACTTTTTTTTTAATCAGCAAATGATGCGTTAATGGGAGGAAGTGTTCTTGAATCATGAGAAGCACATACAGATGACCAAGATTTCCTTGTAAATTCTTAAATGCAGACATCTTAATTTAAAGATTTCCTGCCACACAGATGCAGAGACGTAGACGTCAAATGAAATTCTGGGGTTGTGAAATTTTAAAGCCATTTTGATCATGCTGTGTCCTTTATTTGTGAGGCATCATTATAAGGGGAAGGGAGGTCACATTGTTGTAGTACACTGCATGAAGGAAAATTTAGCCCTCTTAGCATTTGTTTTATTCTAACATATTGGTAGGATAAATTCATCTTGCAAAGCAGGGCTTTGTGTTACAGTGTGTCAGAACATGGTACCAGGCAAGCCACAAAATATTAGAAGCTACAAAAAAAGAAAAAAAAAACACTTCAAGTTAAGGCAGATGATTTTCAGTGAAGACTTCATTCACAAATCTCCTTTTCCCCCAACTAAATAAAATAAAGCTACATTTGGAGTTTTGCGGTTGCCACATGTGTCATAGTTGCATTCTAGATGGGTTCCAAGACCTTTCTCTGCTGTCATTGTCTCTTTCTATGTTGAAGCCTGGTTTTACCTTGCATGAAACAAAATCCTGTTTTGCATGACTTGATAAGGTAGGTATAGTGAGGGACCTTGTACTTCAGCACTCCTCAGACAAATTAACTTTTATTTTAAAAGGCTGATACTTGTCCAAACTATCCAAACCTGAACACCTTGCTTTATGTAAGATAAATGGCACGATATCTCTCTTTGACTGTACATAGCATGTTTTACGTTGTTGTTGTTTTTTTTTTTGCATGTTTAGTTTCCCTTGAATTTGGTGTAGGCTCTAAAGCCAGGTAGTGTAGCTGTAAAAATGTGAATAATTGTTTCCCCCAAAAGAAAGCATTCAGTTGCCATCACAATTGATATGTTTTTTTTTTTTCCTGAAGAGGGCCCCCCCACACCTACTTCCCTGTCCGGATGATAGTTTGGCAGAGACCACCATGCATTTTGAAGTGTGGAGACCCTTAGAGTCTCCATGAGGAGGATTAGTGTGCTTTTGCCCTGAGGGTCACAAGAATAAATACCAGACATGTCAAGCAGCAGGAGCTTCACACTGCAGGCAAGGAGGTCATTGTCCCAGTGATGGGAAGGGAGGGTAGTTTTTCCTAAGGGGGAAGGGAGTAGCACAAGTGTCAATCTGTACTCTTCACAGGAGCTACCTGGCAGGATCACTGTACTACTAGTGACACTGGCCGCAGACCAGTTTATTGGTAACCTATTAGGAAACCCCTTACCTATAGGTAGAAGATAAACAAGAAAGTTGTTCAAGAAGCAAACACATCCCCATCTTTTGAGTTATTTAAGGGGAACATAAACCCTGTTGTTTACATTTTTTAATATTACTGTGAATTTGGGTATGCATAAAGTCTGTTTAATGACCAAAGCGTATTGTTTTGTGAGCTTGTTTTGAAATACTTTTTACTTTTTTTTCTTTATTTAGGTTCTCTTGTTAGCACTACCATTTTTCCTGCCCGTTATTACTTTTTTAATTATTTATGAGTTCTGGAACCCAGTGACATAAACTGAGCAGAAGCCAAGCATTATGCTTACTATGCAGGACTTCCACTCAGCTGATGCCACTGGGTTCTAGAACTGCAGAGCAATAAAAACATGGATATTGAGTAGGAAAAAAAAGCTGCATTAGAAAGGACTATTTTGAAACACAAGACAATACACTGGGGTTATTAAACAGACTTAACACGTGCCCAAATTTACATTTATACTGAAAAATATTAACAACAGAGTGAATGTTCCCTTTACAGAGGAGCCCTGCCACTGTTCTGCGTGAAGTGACACATTGTGAATTCTTTACTGGGACATACAAGACACTATCTGTGTAAGGTTCTACAAGTGGAGTAAGGGGAATGTATCACCAATTTTTTCCCCTGTTTATTGGCACAGTTGATTCATGGTTTTTTTTTGGACAGGAAATAGATGCAAAGAAACAATTTTCATGCACTTTGTCCCTTCATGGTTGCATATAAATTAAATGACAGAACTCCAATAAATCAATCAGGCTCCATGGCGGTTCTTAGTTGTCATCTTTCAGATCTTCACAGTTCTAACTGATGATACCATGGTGCTACATTCCTGCTTGTGACAGGGTGAACCCTGTCTGAGGTAGATGCCCGTGTTTGGGGTGTCTGGGGTCCTCCCCATTCCTTTCACTCTTTGTTTCTGTGGGACAACCGCTCACACTGGGAATGAAAACGAAATACGTTTGCTATATGCTTGTCTATTTTAGGGTGTCACATTTAATGATTTAATGGAAAGAAAAAGGTATGATGAGTTCCAATGGTTGGCAGAAGAAGGGAGAAGAGGAGTGCACCCTCGTTCTCCCATTCCCCTTTCAAACCCAGTGGAACCCTCATGGACTTACTATCTTATTAAAACTATCATTTGAGATGAGTCAAAGTGAAAACATAAAACCCCCTTAACCCAGAAAAAATTAGTTTAGTCTAGGCTAGAAAAATTAACATGTATGGACACGTATGTCTTTACTGTTTGATGGGGAACTCCAGAGAATAAGAGGTTTATACTGGTTTTGGCAAAAAGTGGTGGATCACCTGATGGTGATGTCATCCATGAAGGGTATAAAAACCCACCACTTGGAGTGACAAGGATAGATAGGGGAATCAGCTGAATACTGACTACCAAGTGAGGAGGACCTCAGAAGTGTGTGTTTGTTTCCACACGGTTTTATTTGCAAAGGCTGAAGCTAAGCCTCAGGAATTTTCAAAATTAGAAAGTTTGCTGGATACTAGACATTGAATAACCTTTTACTTTCTGTATGTATTATTTTAATTTTTTTATTTTCTGATTTGAATAAAATAACAATGCACATTTGCATCTTTATGCACCTGACTTCTAGTTTGTTGTGTCTGTTTTATCCCACACCTTCACACTGCTGATGCCTTGCTGCCAAAGTACTGTGGTTGTAGTATATGTAGATACAACAATAAGCTCAAACCTTTCATCAGGGTTATATAATTACTCTATAATAATTACAGGAACCTATATTACAGTGAAGCGTAGCATCAGTATCTTAATTGGCTCCTAAAATAGCCCACAGTAGATTCCTTGGCTCACAACCTCACTAGCTCAGAAGCACTGACACAGGAGCCACTGAACATACTCATCTGGCAAACTGCATTAGTAGTTGCCTGTGATGTTATGTAGTGTACTTTGGGGGCCATGGTATATAACAGGGAGTATTTAATAGTATTTACATTAGCAAACCCCAGATTTCATATTCAGGAGTCGGTGGCCATTTGACAACAGAGCTGAGGCTACTGATTTCACAAAATTATGAATTGTGCCAGTTTACCTACTAGCTCGGCTAGAAGAACACTGGAATAGACTTCCAGGGATGTGGGTGCAGTTCCCAGTTTGGTTACACTATTTCTTTCTTTCTCATTATACTTATTATTTCAAATGCACAGCATTAGCTAATACTGCATCACTGGTTTCTTATCATGTAAATTATTTCCAAAATTAGGATTCAGAGTTTGAGAGGAAAAGTGACCATGGGAAGCTTTGGTATCCATTCAGTCTGATAGCTCAACTGGCCGAGCACTGGAACTGGTAGTCCTGATGTCAGGGTTCATTTTGCAGATGGGTCACATAGTTTCTTTCACATTGTTTGCTGGGTACTAAAACTAGCCAGCAAACCCAAGTGCAGTCTACAGGATGACTGGAAGGCCAGGTTTGTATAGTGTTAAGTACCATTCGATTATTGTTTTTGTTAATTTGTTTATGCTTCTCTGGTACAGGCCCTATTATCCTGGTTTGACCCCTCAGCTCATCACCCAGCATCCCAGGGATATAGCTCAACCTCCATTCTTCCCCCATGGCTCTCCTCTGATGGCAGGGTCAGCAGGCCCCTTTTTACCTGCTGGAGAACAGATCTAGTTCATGGAGGGAGTGCCCTGTCTCCTGTGTTGGGCCTGTGAGGGATCAGAACTGTCATCATTGCTCTGTCCAGGATTTTCCCTCCTTGTTTTCTACCCTGGGATGCCAGCTTTAAGGTGGTATGCAAGCTTGCATGCAAGCACAGAGCATGCCATCACCAATTTCCCCCACCCAGTAAGCCTCTCAGAGCTCAGTGCCACTTGGGGTCACCAAGTCCAGAGATCACTGCAATCCGACACCAAAAAAAAGCACTGTCCACACACAAACTTTATGCTTCACACTGCTACTTTAATTTAAATATGCTCAGAGTGAACAAGTGCTGCCAAACACTCCCCTCTGACAAAGCCTTTATGGTGAGTCACTAGGGTTTGCAGTTCCATGGTGTATTTGGTAGTACTTGTTCACTCTGAACACATTTAAAATAAAGTAGTGGTGTGAGCACAAAGTTTGACGAACAATGCTCTCTGGTGTCAGAGTGCAGTGGTATCAGGATTTGGTTAGTTTGCTGGGGCAGCCACCCCTACCTGCTGCATCGCTCCGGTATTAACAGATGCGTGGCTGGTGCAGTGGAACCACCAGGGGTCACCCAGGTGGCAGTACTGCAACAGAGCATAACTGCCCTCCCTCTCCGGAAGGGGAGAGAGTCTTCTGGGATGCTCAGTCCTTCTTCTTCTGGCCAGCCTCCAATGACCCAGGCTCAGTCTTGGACCTGGGCCACTGGTGTGGCGGCAGGTGTGGCATCCAGTGCCTCAGCCCTCCATGCAACTGGGTAAGATAAAGTGATGTCAGTAGTTTTTGATCTGTAAACAATTGCTTTTTTCCTATGGCTAGAAAAAAACACACATTAGCTTGAAAGGCAAGACCAGTGTTCAAACTCAAGTGCTAGTTTTCACAAAATATACAGCACAAAACACATTTTACAATAAAATAGTCCTGCTCTGGTTTTCACTGTAAGATTAGCAGATACTAACTGTATTGTGTTCAATGTATTTTTATTCTCCTGTTTCTCCAGGATACCCTAAGGTGAATTGTTTCAGTGATGTCCTTATGTTTACCCAGTTTTGCAGTTGGGGGCACCAAAGAATGGGAAGGTCACTCAAGCTGCTCAAGGTCAGTACACAGTGATCAAGAAGCTATGGTGGGATTTGAAGCCAGAAACCTTTTCTTTCACAGATCAGCACTCTAACCATTACACCACACTACCACTGTATATTAATGTTTATTCAACATGCAGCCCTACTTAACTCTTTCAACCAACACCCTGTGTTTCCCCTGAGTCTCCTATCTTTCCATCTGTCACATTTGCTGTTTACTGGTACTGTATTGGTCCATGGAGCCTCATGGACCACAAAATGTGGCATTGCAGCTGTGAACCCTAGTTAAATATCTTGCATCAGTTAATGAATTAATTGCTATGTTGCAGAATAGTTCTTAGAGCATATGAAAAGCCTTACAGAGTAAAATGAGCATGTGTTCTGCATAGAAGGCCTTGTCAGCTGAAAAGTTGTTCTACCGCAGTTCAGAGGTCTTGGAACCTCACTGCACCATTCCATGATACAACAACATTCCATCTGGTTACCACGCTAGTGCCACTTGTTCTTCACTGCATTCTCACATGCAGTGCCACTCATACTTTCAGAAGTTTAAACATGACGACAGCTGTTTTTTCACAACCAACAGATGAGCGTCAACAGTTCAATGAAGAACGTGAAAATAAAACAACACTGTAGAAAATGGGTAAATTATTTAAATACTGTTACTTCATACTTATATGATGTTGAAGAACACTGTCGCATACATTACATCCCTCTCAATAAATTAGACATGCAGTTCTCAGATTTGGTGTCACTGCGATAAATTTCAGTGCAGTGCATTAAATAAATGTATGTTCTCAACATCACATATCTCTCCTTTTTAATTCAAATTGTGTACTATAAACTACATGAAATAATGGATTGGCAACCATTGGAAAAATAAGCCTGTGTTGCTACTGCAGGCTCTGATCACATCAGACCTCTTGAGCTTCGTTCTTGAGGTCAGTGATGTAATCAGAGCCCCAGGCTTGTTGTGCATGGTTACACATCCACTATTCTTTATCTTACAATAGTATGATGATGGTATCCAGGGCCCCTGGAATTCTTTTATTTTGTGGTTGATGCATAATTTAAGTAGTGCCACAGAATTAATAGTTTGGGGGGGTTGGTCTGTCAATTCCATGGTGTCTGGCTACTTTCCACTCTTTTTGCAGTCTAAACTCCCTCTTCTGTTCTTGGTATCAGATGTCTTTGACATCACATCAATTCTTGGTCAATGGCCCCAGAAGCAAATACTGTAATTCGTGTTATGGCAACTGGTACATTTTGCAAAACTATAGAAGTGCTACAGAAATTAGGACTGAAGTACTATAGAGAACTAAGGGCCCTAATGGTATTTTCCCTAAATGGAAGCATGTGAATGTTTCTGGCACAACATGTCCCATTTAAACTGTTGCTAATTTACCCATAATACTGCAGAAAATGTTGCTTTTCATATCATGTGCATCCCAAATGAATCTCCAATAAGGAGCACAGTATTCAGTGCTTCAACATTAAGAAAAGTACAGCATATACTGATTCAGTGTAACTCCATACAGATCTCGTTGCTGCAGATAGATAAAGTAAATGAGTGAACAGTGGAGCCCTGTTAAGTAGGCAATATAGTTAACATGATTATGTTTTGATCAGCTGTTCCTTTAAAGGGAACTGTCAGCATTCCCCCACCAAAAACACCGGTCCTGTACAGTATGTCCAGATTAGGTGAAACATACTGGTGGTAATTTTTAAAATAACTTACACAGCTGTTATTTGTAGTTTATGTGGTTGATCCTGTGGCCCTCCGCCTGCCGTTACTGTTCCAGAGTTCCTCGCGGCAAGCCCTTTGATGACACGACTGATGAGCTAAGCCATTGGGGACTCCTATGTGCTAATACAGTTGTCAGAAAAATATTAAAAGATACACAGTGCTCTAGGCACCTTACATAAATAATATAAAAAAATAAAACAGCATAAAATTCAGACACAGAAATATACATTCTTAATGAATATCACCACACCCATAGCAGACTTTAAAAAGATGGGGTTTTAACCAATTTTAAACATGTCAATGGAGGGGATTGTTGTTACGTACAGAGGCTGTGATTTCCAAAGCCTCAGCCCAGAAACCCTGAATACACAACCCCATAAAGATTTTAAATGAAATATCTGAGTAGTGAGGAGATATGTCTTGCATGATAGGAGTGAGTGGGTGGAAGCATATTTGACCTGGACGTCTTTCAGGTGGTATGCCCTCCGCACAGTGAAACTTTTACAGCAAACACGTCAATGCTGACAACATCGACAGTTCACTGTAAAAGTCCACCAGGGACCCTGGCACTCTTTCTCCTGGTTCTGCACCCCCTCCCCAAATCAACTCCAACTTGGAGTTGATTATCCCTAAGTCTGAGGGGTACGGGGAGGCAGAGCCCCTTGCATGGGGGGTTCTGGGGCAAAGCCCCCTAATAAACAGCAACTGTTTCTCTGATGGATTTATGTCAACCACAAATTGCTGTCGACATAAATCCATCACTGTAGGGTCGTGTTTGGAACAAGTTGTCACTGTAGCATCGTACAGTCCTTTCAGGTACCTAGACCAATCCATGCAGGGCTTTGTAAGTTAGTAAGCATACCTTTATGCTGTAACACCACTGATTTGGCAGCCAGTGCACCTCTCAGAGCACTGACATGATATGCTCAACTGAGAGGTCCCTGCAGTCAGATTGGCTGCTACATTCTGCACAAAGTGTAGATAATGCAGCAACCTTGTGGAGAGCCCTAGGTAAAAAGCATTGCAATAATCCAGTCTAGATGTAATGAAGGCATGCACCAGTGTCAACAAGTCAGTGGGCACTAGAAAGTGTTTGATTCGGGCAATATTTCACAGATGGAAAAAGTGACTGTAAACAACCACTGACACTTGATGTTCTAGTGTCAACTTGGAGTCTATAGTGACCCCTAGCTTCTTCACACTATCCACAGCTTTTATGTTATTTAAAGAGCTGCTGGTGCATCAAGGAAAACTTTGAAAAAAATGATATTTAGGTACAATTCAGCTTGCATTCCATATATAGTCTGTAGAGTTCTACTCCAAATGATTTATTTCTTAGGAAATTTGCATTATTACATGATTTTTATCCTTTAGAGTTCATCTGCCTCTTTAGGTCTGCAGGCACCTCTCTGGTCTGAGGGAGGAGGTTGCCCATCTCCAGACTGACCTAGCTAGGATTCGTGAAACCTCCTCTCCCACCCAGGGACCACCAGGGCCACTGCCACTGCCTCAAAGATTGCAAAGAAAGAGGAGTGGTTGGACCAAGGTGGGCTCAGGGAGGGTGAGGGTGGTGGAACAGAGGCACATCCCTCCGGTTGCACACCGGGTCATAAGGTGATACGCTTAACAGCGTACGGCATTATGGCAAATCCTGGACCCGTGCGCTCTCCGAGTTGGAACCCCCCAGATTAGAATCTTTAGTGGGGGGGTCTGGGGACACAGCCCCCTTTATTTTTTTTTATTTAGTTGTTTAACCAGGTATAGCACACTAAGCTGAAAGCTTTATTACAGGAGTGACCTGGGAGCACAAGGAGGTTAAGTGACTTGCTCAGGGTCACACAGTATGCAAGTGAAGCTGTGGGATTCAAACCCAGGTCTGGTCTGCTGGATGTCACCAGATTTGCAGCTCAGAGCCTTAGACCACTGCTCTATACTGCCTTTATGGGGGCATGGGGGGCAGAGCCCCCTACAGAACAAATAAAACCAAGAAATTGCATGACATGATTGTGCCGCACGGCATTTTGCCCTGCGACATATTGACCCTGTGCCCTCCAGTTGTACCTCTTCACAATTCATACGCCATTCTGGTGAAGAGTAGTTCCACGATGAAGGCGCCCACAGTGGAGACCAAGGAGGATGCTGGGAACCTTCACAAAGAAGACCCACAGGAGGGTGGCACTGGACCCCACAGGGGAAGGAAACAACTCTTGGTGGGGGACTTGATCATTAAAGGAGTAGAACTGGGGGAGTGAGGGGAGAGGAGAGGAAGGTAAGGTGTCTGCCTGATGCCATGGCTTGGAGGGACAGGGAGCGAATCCTCAGGATCGTGGGATCAGCTGCTTGGGGAAGGGAGCTGGATGTCATTGTCCACATAGAGACAAATGACCTGGCTGGGAATGGGATCAGAGCAGTGCAAGAGGAGTTTGTGGCATTTGGGAGGGGCCTTAGACAAGTAGCATGTATGGTAACCTACTCGGAGGTGCTGCCTTTCTATGGCATGGGCGAGGCTAGGGTACTCCTTACCATGAGATTCAGTGAATAGTTAAAAAATTGGTGCAGAGCTCAAGGTTTTGGCTTCATTGGGGACTGAGGGTCCACTTGGAGGGATACAGGCCTATACAGGTGTGATGGTCTGCATCTGTCCAGGAGGGGAACCAGGATCCTAGATGATAGGTTTAAATGCTTCATTGGCAAGCATTTGAACTAGCCAAGGGTGGAGGTACTGAAAATTAGCAGGGAAATCCCAGCCTCCCCCCACAAAACAGGGTACTTAGTGAGGTAAACACCAAGGTAGAGAAGTCAGTAGGGAGCAGGATGGGGTAAATAGAGAAAAAGGCAAAGGCAGTAAAGACGTGGATGGGGATAAAAGGGGTAAAGCCATAAAAAATGGAGGGTGATGAGTAGCAATGCTCGTAGTCTGGGTAACAAGCTCCCAGAACTAGTGGCCTTAATGGAAGAGGGTTGCCTGGATATTGTGGCAGACACAGAAACATGGTACACAGAGAACCATGACTGGGATATCATCATACTAGGGTACGCACTCTATAGGAGGGACATGGAGGGCAAAAGAGAAGGAGGAGTAGCTCGCTATGTAAGGGAAGGGATTAAAACAATGGAATGAAAGGATAAACAGGAAAAAGAGGAGGCAATGTGGATCACCATGGAGACAGGAAATGGCACCACAATCCTCATTTGGGTTGTATACAGACCCCAATCTTATGGGAATGCAGTGGACAAGAAAATGATAGAAGGCATCCTTACAATGGCAAAAAAGGGGAGATATTGTTGATGGGGGACCTGAATATGCCAAATGTTAACTGAAACACCTTTGTTGCAGCCACATTCAAGAGCAAGGTCATTCTCGATGCCCTACAGGGGGCATGCCTCTGACAGCTAGTGTTGGAACCCACTCGGGAGGGATCAATCTTAGACCCGGTACTTTCAACTGGGGATGGAGAGAGGATCTCAGATTTAGAAGTGGGTAGCCATCTGGGAAGAAGTGACCACCAAACAGTGTGGTTCACGATAAACGCAGCTGTAGAGTCAAGCCATACAAAGGCAAGGGTACTGCACTTTAGGAGGGCTGACTTTGGTAAATGGGAGAGTGCCTCAGAAAAGCATGCACAAGTGGGCAAGAAGAAGGAGTGGAGGAACAATGGGGAAAAATCAAAACAGCCATCACAGAGGCAACAAGCCTTTGTGAGAAGCAAATTGACAAAACAAAATGAAGGAAAAAACCCTATAGTTCTCAAAAGAGGTAGCGTGGAAGGTCAGAGAGAAAAAGGTAGCATTCAGAATTATAAGGAAACACAGAGGGAGCAGGACAGAGAACTGTACCAGTTAAAGCAGAAAGAAGCGGGGAAAGCAGTCAGAATAGCAAAAGCCCAAACTGAGGAAAAGATAGCCAACTCAATTAAGAAGGGGGATAAAATCTTTTATAGGTACATAAAGGAGTGATAAAAGAACAAGGGAAGGACAGTGAGGCTTAATGAAGGGTAGGGTGGGTGGGCAGAGGGTGACAGTGAAAAAGCAGGGATACTGAATGAATATTTCTGCTCAGTATTCACAAATGAAGAGGAGGGGGAGGTACCTAAACCAAACAATAGAAGCACTCTGGATAGGGGTGTCGATACCAGTCTATTCACAGAAGAAAGGGTCCTGAAAGAACTCCTAAAACTGAAGGTGGACAAAGCAATGGGGCCTGACAGGATTCACCCCAGAATTCTAAAAGAACTAGGGTGAGAACTAGTGACACCCCTGACTAACCCTTTTAACAAATCATGGGGGGATGGTGTGGTACCTGAGGACTGGAGGAGGGTAGATGTGATTCCACTTCACAAAAGTGGGAGCAAGACAGAGGCAGAAAACTACAGACCTGTTAGTTTGACCTCAGTGGTAGGGAAAATGATGGAATGACTTCTGAAGGAAAGAACTGTTGAGTACCTAGAGATCAGCGGGGCACAGGACCCAAGGCAGCTTGGATTCACAGTGGGAAGGTCATGTCAGATGAATCTAATCAATTTCTTTGACTGGGTGACCAAAGTAGTAGACAAGGGAGGGGCTATTGACATGGTCTGCCTAGACTTTAGCAAAGCATTTAACACAGTCTCATCCAAAAGATTAATAAACAAGTTAGCCAGCCTGGGAGTGGGTCCCATGGTTGTAGCCTGGGTAAAACATTGGCTGGACAACAGGACGCAAAGGGTTATAGTAAATGGAGTCCACTCCGAAGAAAGGGGGGTTACTAGTGGGGTACCACAGGGCTCAGTACTGGGACTGGTCCTCTTTAATGTCTTTACAGGTGACATTGCAGAGGGACTGGAAGGAAAAGTATGCCTCTTTGCAGACGACACAAAGATCTGCAACAGGGCTGATGCACAAGGTGGTGTGGAAAGGATGAGAAGGGACTTGGCAAGGTTGAAGGAATGGTCAAAAATATGGCAGCTTAGCTTCAATGCAAAGAAGTGCAAAGTAATGCACATGGGAAACAAAAACCCAGGGGAAGAGTACACAATGTGGGGGGAAGGTACGAACAACAACAAAAGTAGAAAGGGACCTGGGGGTTGTCATATCAGATGATCTAAAGGTAGGCAAGCAATATGAGAAGGCAGTAAGGAGGGCTGGGGGATACTGGGATGCATCGGGAGAGGCATCACCAGTAGAAAATAAGAAGTTGTTATCCCTCTGTACAGACAGTTAGTGAGACCTCATCTGGAATACTCTGTGCAGTTCTGGAGACTCCATCTCCGCAAGGACATAGACAGGATAGAGGCAGTCCAAAGAAGGGCAACTAAAATCATGCAGGGTCTGCACAAAAAGACATATGAAGAGAGACTAAAGGAGCTTAATATGTATACCCTCAAGGAAAGGGGGGACATGATAGAAACATTTACATACTTCAATTGAATCAACAAAGTCTAAGAGGGTAGCATCTTTCAGAAAAAGAGATGTGCAAGAACAAGGGGGCTCAATTTGAAGATAGAGGAAGGACAGCTCAGGGGCAATGTAATGAAGTATTTTTTCACAGAGGGGGTGGTGGATGCATGGAATGGCCTTCCTGAGGAGGTTGTGGGGTCAAAGACAGTGGGGGAATTAAAGAATGCATGGGACAGACATAAAGCAATTCTTGTGGGGTGTAGGAGGAAGTAGGCTGTTGGTTAACTAGGATCTACAGCTTATCCATTAAGTAGGGAAATGGGCAAATTGGGTGGGCCAAGCGGTCCTTATCTGCCATCAAAGTCTATGTTTCTATGTTTCTATGTTAGATTACTCCCTACTTCAAGTCATAATCCTGTGTTGTGACATCACAATCTGTTGCCATGGGAGTAACTGTGATGTCACAAGGAGTGCATCATAACCTCAGGTAGGGAGAAAGCAACAGTAATAGATTAACTCTTCAGGACCAAAGATCCTGTTTTCATGCAGACTACACCAGTAATAAGTAATGGGGAGGAGGAATACAGAACTAATGTGAACTACAAGCTGAACTGTGCCTAAATATTATGTTTTGTTAAAGTTCTCCTGAAGGTGTCAGCTGCTCTTTAAAGATGGTAACATAACACCTTTGTCATTCATCGCCAACTAACCCTGACCAAGGTCCACCATGAACACCTCCCTCTTTCAGGAATTAAGACTAAGCCAGCTGATAGCCATCCAGTCTTAGATTTCCTTAAGACACTTGCTCAATTTAATGCCTGCAGCACTCCCATCAGGAGCACAAGACAGATACAACTGGGTATCACCAGCAGAGATATGAAAGCTCAGCCTATATCATCTGATAATCTCCCCCAATGGTAGCATGTACATGACAGACAACATGTGGGCCAGGATTGAGCCTGAGGCACTCCACAGCTGAGTGTAGTTCTATGACAGTTGTAAGATTCCAGCACCCCGCTGCACCCTGCCAGTCAAGTAGGACTCAAGCCACCTCAACATCATACCCGAGAGTTCTACAAAGTGCCTCAGGTGACCCAAAAGTACCCCATGGTCCACTGTGTCAAATGCTGAGGAGAGGGAAAGCAGAACAAGAACGGAACATTTTCCAGTGTCTGTCGCAAGGAGATCATTGTGCACTGTGATGAGTATAATCTCAGTGCTATAACGAGGCCTGAAAGCCAACTGGAATGGCTCATAAATGTCATATTGCTTCAGGTAGTACTCTAACTACCCTGCTACCACTCTTTCAATAAACTTTCCAAAAAAAGTGGAGGTTTACAACAGGCCTGTAGTTCACAAGAACTTGCGGGTCCAAAGATAGTTTCTTCTGGAGGGGCTTCACCACCACCCTTTTCAGTGCAAAGGCAAAATCCCTCAGGAACACCTAACAATCTGCATGAATATTGAACCCAGTTCCCACCAGCACTCCAAAAGAAGTCTGGTGAGTTCTGCATCCAATATACAGAAAGTAGGATGCAGTTCTGAGACCACCTGAAAGATATCTTCAACCACAGCTGTCTCAAACTCACTCCACTGAAATGGAGTGCCCTTGCCCACGCTTGACTGAATACTGCTGGTCAATGACAGACCACCTGATGAGATCACAGCCTGAATGGAGGACACCTCATGCAGAAAGAACCAAATAAATTCCTTGCATTTACCTGCAGAAAAGACTGTTCTAGACTGCAGATAGGTCAGGTTTAGCAACCTGTCTACTGTATGGAAGAGTGGAGCTGGTCAGTTCTTTTCAGCAGCCATCACCTGTGACAGGAACACTGAGTTTTTCACGGTTATTGCTCATGGATATTCACTGTAGTGAACTCTCAGTGTTAACATAACCTCCTCAGACCTAGGCCTCCACCAGGAATGCTCTAACCTCCCTCCCTTTGTCTTCAACTGTCTCAGGTAACCATCATACCACGGAGACCTGCAGTGGGAATTCAAGGGATGAACACAGAAGTGTGCCTAGGCAGGAGAGGCAGCCATAGGAGCTGGGTTACAGTTATCCATGGCTTTCTCTGATCCCTCAACATAAGCCATCACTATGACTGAGGTGTTCAGAACCACCAGAAGCTACTCAGTCTCCAGATTTTGAACTGGGCACTATTTGACCATCTCCACCAGCAAGGACAGATAAATTGGGGACCCTGCAAAAGAACTGCATAGCATGATGATCCGACCAAACAACCAGATCAACCCTGACATCACTAATTTCAAGATTCAGTGAGAAGACCAGGTCCAAGGCTTGATCATGCTGTCATCAACTGGAGAAACTGTTTTCCAGAGTTTTTATTGTCGATCCAGGCATTGAAAGTCACCTAGCACCAACAGTCTAGATAATCCATGACCAGGTTGTCCGTGATACTCTCTAGTTCTTGCAGGATAATCATTCCAGGATGATACAAAAGAATGATCCTGCAACCTGTACCCGGACCACATTTCACTGCCACACATTCAAATGATCTGGTCAAATCCATGTGGTATGCTGTCAGTTCCAATGCATATCTACAGTAGATGGCTGGCTCACCCCCAAGCCCCTGGGGACAATGCACCACAGAAATTCTGGCAGGATGAACACCTCCAAAACAGGTCCAGAGTCATTGCCTAACCAGGTCTCTGTGATGTATACCAGTTCAGCCGAGGAGTCCACAATGTAAACCTCCATCACTGCAGTTGTGTTACTCAGTGACCTGAAGTTGCAATGAACTGCCCTAAGGAGATGAACCAGATCAGCTAGCCCATTAACCTCCTATCCAATGGAAGATTGAGCATCCTGAGAAATGGGTATCAGGCAGAGTGAATCCGTCTCCTGGCATCATCCACTCCCAAGGCACCTTCCTGATCTCATGATCCCAATCCTTTTCACCCCCCGGTCAACCCTTGGAGCCCCTTGAATTGTGAACTTCAACTCCAGAGGACTCCCAACCCTCAGCAATGATCTATGACCTTCACCGAAAAGGTATGAGGGAGACCTCCAAAGGGTGCAGCTGCCGCAGCTGCGCCAAGAAGTAGACAAGACATTGTTTGGTCCACACAGTACACATACCTCCCAATATTTAAAACTACACCCATGAACTACTCAAATTTGAATCCACAAAGAAAACCACCCCATACCTTCACACATTCACACCACAATCACAGAATTACACAAAAAAATAACACATCCATCCACTCCAGGCATCTAAATCAGAGCTAGTATATTAAAGTTGTAACCAGTAAAGAGTCCTCCAACACTGATTGTCACCAATGTCATTAATAGTGAAAGAATGTCCAGAATGTCTTTTGATTTGAAACTAAAATCTAGAACAGGAAAACTCCCTCACATAGCCACTGAGGGGGAAGGAAGGGGAAATTGTTTTATTTATTTATTTATTTATTTATTAGTGTTTAGGAATTATAATCCTTTGAGTCAGGGACTCTTTTGCAAAGGCTCCACGTCAGATATCAGTTACAGTAAGGTGGCAGACAGCACAAACATGACATACAAGACTTAGTACACAGTGGTTACACTTATTTCTATCATGGTTATAATGACAAGGTTATACAAGAGACAAAAACAATGCACAGTTCCATAACCCTATTGGGTAATTGGTCTTCGCTGGGGCAGATCAATGGGGAAGAGAGCAATCCAGTGGAAATTGTCAGGTAGGAGAATAGATGTGCAGAGCCTACATGGAGTAGGTTTGAGTACCGTGTCAAGCGGGTTCGTCAGGGTTGGGGGGAGAATGAAGGCAGTCACAACTCAAGGAGGCATGTAACAGCTGTTGTAGTTCAAACTTAGCGTCCTAGTCTAGGAGCATCTAGTAAAGTGGTAGGAAGGGCATTCATCCAAAAAGGGGCTCTGTAACTAAAAGATCTTTGCCCAGTGGTGGTTCAAAAAAGAAGGATGTGGAAAGCAGCATTACTGGAGTGTCTAGTGATTCTCGTTCCATGGGCTGGAGTTAGTAGGGCTGACACACGAGCAGGGACAAGCCCAAGGGATATATTTTTTTGGCAAGGAGGCAGGTGTGGTAGCGGAGATGACCCTCAAGGTTTAACCAGGAGGTTGTCCGGTACAGATCACAAGTATAAGTATACCTGTCACATCCTGCTGCTAGACGGCAGGCTTTGTTTAGGGCCATTCTGATTTTAATTAGGGCAGTGTTGGAAGTTGACCCATAAATGACTAGGCCATAGTCAACCAGTGGGAGAACAGAGCTGGATAGCCAGCCTTAGAGCAGTTTGCGGGAGACAGGAGCGGAGCCGAAAAATAAGTCTAATTCTGATGTTTACAGCTCTGCAGGTGACAGAGATGTGCTCATGAAAGGATGGAGCTGAGTCAAGTGTGATTCCTATATATTTAAAGAAGGGAACAGTTTCAAGTGGGGCAGAGTTAGTGTTGAGAATGTGGAGGGTGCAGGACCTGTTTTTGTTCTGCTGGTGCGCAAAGAGAATCACCTTGTTTTTTTATAATTAAGAACCAGTTTATGATTGGTGAACCAAGACTCAATTTCAGTGAAATGCTTCTGTAGCTTATGTTGCAGGGTGGGTGAGTCCTGGTGCCGGCAAAAAAAATGACTGCATCATCTGTACAGAGGAGGAGGAGTTCTCCAGAGCAGGCCCAGTGGAGACAGTTTAGAAACAGGCTAAATAGTAGGGGCCCAAGGATTGAGCCTTGGGGTACCCCAGACTTAAGTGGAAGGGAGGAGGACAGTGTGAGATTAATTTTTACCTGTTGGGATCGGCCAGAGAAGTAGCTGGAGAACCAGGAAGTGGCTTCCTGGGACAGGCCAAGGGAGAGCAGGGATTTAATCAGCAGGGTGTGATGGACAGTATCACATGCCTTTGTCAGGTCAACATAGACAGACCCAACTGGGAGCCCTTGATCATCATGGATGAAAGAGGTATATTCCTGTAGGGCAGTTGTGGTGCTATGGGCCTTCCTGAAACTGTGCTGTTGGGGACATAATAGGCTGTGTGTGTCAAGGAACTTGGATAGTTGGTCAGCAACAATCTTCTCCAATGCTTTTGACAGGGGTGGCAGTATGGAGATCAGCCTAGAGCTACTTGGAAAGGTTCTATCTCCACTTTTAAAAAGTGGCGTTACCATGGCTTATTTCCATTGGGATGGAAATTGGCCCAGGCAGAGGGACATGTTCAGAATTTTGGTGAGAGGGGTTAGAACAGATTCCAGGGAGAGTATGAGGAGATTGAGATCTAGAGAATCTGTGCTATAAACTGCAAAAACAGGTGGGCATTCACCAACCAGAAGAAACACACTTCTGGAGCCCTGTGTTTCTTCTGGTTGGTGAGTGCCCACCTGTTTTTGCAGTTTATCTTTTTTGGAGGAGCACCACCGGTACCATTGCAGTCATTTTTTCTAGTCAAGAATCTGTGCTATGTCTTGACTTTCCTAGATACTTTTATTTATTTAGTTTTTGTTGACCGGGTAAGTGCACTAGACAAATCCTGCCTATTTTCAGGCACGACCCAGGGGTGGGGGATACAGATGAATGCCAACTGACCTTAAATCAGATTAAGCTGTTGGTGGTATTTTTAGTGATTGAGGGAAATTTAGCCAGGACACCGAGGAAATTCCCCTACTCACAGGTAGCAGGACTGGCTGCTGTGGTTGCATGGCAGATGCCTCTGAGACATCGATGGAGCAACAGGTCGGAGCTCCTGTTCAGTCTGAGCTCGCTTCCCCTGCTATGGCTACCACTAGGGATATTGTGAGTGCTTTGGGTGCACCCCTTAAGATTTGTGGAGTTTTGCATGGTGAGTACCATGTGACGGGAGAATTGGTTTTGAGGGCTGAGCCTAGAACGTCAGCATCCCCACTCTTGCAAAGTACTGCTACGTAGAATCTTCAGACTGCAGCTCAGGATGTATCTGCACAAAATATGTTGACTGTTCCTTTAACAGCACCAGTGATTCTACAGAAGGATTTGTCAAAAGCGGCTGAAATGACTCACCCCGCTGACACGTATACTGCTGGAATGTGGAAGGGAACTGCTCGGAGAGATTCTTACCCAAGCCGAGGCTGGTCTAAGGACGGTGTGCTGACAGATGCTGGCTGGACTCTCCATGATGGCAAATGGATCCCAGACTCGAACTGGAAGACTTTTTCTCTGGATATACCACCAACAGAATCGGGGGCTCCTGTGGACTCACAAACAGGTCAGATTTCCGGTTTGAACTCTGATACTGCTACTGAGGGAGGGGGACGCTCTGAAACTTTCACTGCTGGGGTAGATACTAACTTGCCTGAGGTCCCACTAGGCCTTTCCCCTCCTGCATCTCCACCTCGGGAGCAACGACACCCTGGGTTTCATTTTTCTGACCCATTTCACAATAACAGATTGGAACAACTGCCCAGAAGAAATGCTGTCTGTCTTCGTTACCGTGGGGGACTGGAGGAACACCCGGATAGACTTTATGTTGCCAGAATATTATTGAAAGAGTCTCTGAACTTTCAAGCTACTGATATTTATGCTTTGATTAATATCAGAGGTGAAGACGCCTTTGATATTAGCTTTAAAACGTTTGCTGACTTAGATAAATTCTGGCATCGTTATGAAAATTGTAAGTCACAACCTTTATGGTTACCTTTTTGGGCAATTCCCCTCACCAAACCCCTTTATAAAGTAGTTAATATTATGTTCCGAAATAAGGGAGTTAATCTGGGAGATATCCTTTTCTGGTTAGAGCATAAGTGCACAGTATTGGGACCCCCTGAGGCTATTATTGATGGGGAGGGTATATGGACTGGAAGTTGGAAATTTAAAGTTAAACTTCATATTATAGGGAATGATGTTATTCGTATACCCAATAGCTTTTTCCGGGAAAGGATAGAGGTGTATGTTTTTATCCATGGCAACCTAAGGCCTGCTATAAATGCAGTAGCACAAGACACCTTAGCAGTGCTTTTGACAAGGTGAAATGCACCCTTTGTGGTGATTTTGACCACGACAGTGGGACCCGTAGAAACATTTTTCACTGCAATCTTTGTGACGAACAGGGCCATGCCTATCACCAGTGCCCCTGGGTAGGACAAAACAAACAAGGGGGACTTGATAAAGAGGATTTAATAAATTCCGCACAGGGTAGACATCAAAGTAGGGACATGCCTAGTGCAGGCCCAAAGCCTTCAGCTTCCACATCTGAGACAGGCCCCACTGCTCCCCCTTCCACTGATCCAGCCTTCTCTGATGCCACACAGGCCTCAGGGCAGGATGTGAGTGCACATTCCTCTAAAACTGTTCCCATTATTCCCCCTCCAGGGTCAGTTGAGGTAGAATTGGAGGCCTCCCCCATCCTTATGACCCTGAATGGACAAGATATTATGCCGCCTCCTTCTTCTACTTTGGAATTCCAAACCCCCCCCCCCCAGAAGGGTCACCTGGGCTTCTAGCCATCAGCAGGTGGACATTCCCTTGGGTAACTCATTTCGCGTTTTATAGGACTAAGAGGGCGGTTCAGAGTCTGATGTATCTTTTCAATCTGGTGTTGTTTCAGATATGGATTGTGAGGATGAGGAAGGGGGAGTCTGACGTTAAAAAAAAGAAAGGAAGAAAATGAAAAAAAGATGTTCCGAAATCATGAGGATGATCATTTTCTTTACATCTTATGGCTGGCATTAAACTTGTTTCCTTGAATACATGTAGCATTAAGAACTACAAAAAAAGGATGGCATGTTTGCATTATTGTCTTACATTGAATGTTGACATTATCTTTCTGCAGGAAACAAGATTTAATTGCCTGGCTGATATCAGACATGCCACTAAACTGTGGCGTAAAGGGCCTACGTTTTGGTCCTATGGGGAAGGTGCAGCAGATGGTTTGGGTGTCTTATTTAACAGTACATCAGTCCATGTTACCAGATTAGTGGATATACACCCAGGGATGGCCTTTTTGTTGGACTGCATTTATCAAGGTTTTTCTCTCAGATTGGTTAACACATATGCACCCCAAGTTAAGTCATCAAGAATTGATTTGTTTCAGTAGTATACAGCCTTATTTATTTACACAGAAGCAAATTATCTGGGGGGGGAGATATGAATTGCAGCTTAGATATTGAGCTGAGAGATCAAATACAGCAAAAAGTGTATTGTGACTCTCATGCCTTACACAAGGTGTTGTTGTTAGCCTCTCTTAAAGACGCCTATAAGGAGCTTTATCAGGATATTGGGGCCCTTACAGACATAGTGCTTTTCGCACCAGGATAGATTTTGTGTTTTTATCAAAATTTCTTTCCCCGCATGCCTTCTCTCTGAGACCTTGTGAATTTTCAGACCATATAGTTCTTTTTTGTAATATTGATATGTCTCATTTCCCAACTAATTTCCCAGCTCTTATTTCACAGTGGAAATTAAATTCCTCTTTGCTACAAGATCTGGAAGTACAATTTAAATTGAACTACCTTCTCTTTGCCAGAAAATTGACTAAGGTACTGTATTTTATGATTCCTGGGCACAATGGTGGGTTGATACAAAGCAAGATATTCAGAGTCTCTTCCTTTCTTTAGGGAGGAATAAAAGTAATAAGGATTATTTAGCATATTTGGATTTTCGGAATCAATATTATAAATTAACTTCCCTACCGAATGTATCTGATATTCACATACAGAAACAGATTGATGTTATTAAAAATCATATGAGGCAATATCAATATAATCGTGCGGCCTCTTTACGGGCAGAAGTGCAGTTTGGCACTGTACGGATGCACTCAGCTGATCCTTTTCCGGCCTGCAAACATAGGATGGACACTAAATTAATGGTGGGTCTTACTAATGTTGATTGGGTTTTGAAAACTTCTAATACTGAGATGTTGAACATTGTAAGAGATTTTATATTGAAACATCAGGGAACCGCTTTTACTACACTAGTAAAGTGGGAGGATATTTTCACTTTTACGCCACCAGTACCATCTAAGGAAGATAAAGATGATTTGATTACACCCATTACTAGAGAGGAAATTAAGCATGAAATCTCTGGTTTAGCTTTAGGTGTTTCTCCAGGGGTTGATGGCCTTACAAATTAACTATATAAATCCTATGCGGAGGATTTTAGTGAAATTCTGTTTTAAGTTTTTAATGAGATATTAATATCAGTATGGATGCCCAGTACTTTCTCAACTGCCTTGCTTATTCATTTGTATAAAAGGGGGTTAAGACAAATTTACGTAATTGGAGGCCTATCAGTTTATTGGACACCGACTATAAATTATTTTCTGCTATTTTGTGCCACAGATTACAAAAGGTAGCCTCTAAATTAATTCATCCAGTCCAGACTTGCTCTATTCCTGGCAGAAATATTCAACAAAATCTGGCCTTTCTGCAGAACATTTGTGAATTTGGTAAACAAGGGAGATTGTCTGGCTATTTGCTAGCCTTAGATCAGACAAAAGCCTTTGACAAGGTGTCTCATGCCTTTCTTTTGCAAGTACTTCAGAGTCATGGGATACCTTCTCATTTTAGATCTTGGATTAGTTTGTTGTACCAGGAAGTGATCTTACTACCCACTGTTAATGGCATGATAGGGGAGGCTATATCCTTAAATGGGAGGGGGTGGGACAGGGTTGTCCATTGAGCCCCCTGTTATATACTTTTGTATTGGATCCTGTTATAAGAGAAATTCTTCAAAATGTTAATATAAAGGGTTTATCTCCTTCACCTTCTTTGGAACCCCAAATATTGGCTGTTTATGCTGATGATTTGGTTATTACAGTACAGGACTGAAATTTGGGTATGGTAGCTCTGCAGGCATTGGATAAATATGCCAGTATTGCTGGAACGGCGCTTAATTTTTCTAAGAGTACAGGGGTATATATAGGCAATGGAGTACATGAGTCCAGGATTGGACAAATTGCTATTTCTGAAACCACTGTTAAGCTTCTTGGTTGCCATTTTGGCAATGGCCCTTTGGCCTTTATTAATTGGAAGGAGAAAATAAGAGTGGGAGAACAAAAGGTACAAATTTGGAAGGGCTAGGCTCTTTCTAAAATGATGAGGGTTTTGATTGTAAAGAAATGTCTGCTTCCCATTTTTTTGTATATTTGTACTGTTTTTCCTATTCCAGGAACCCTAGAGACAAGGTTATTTAGTGTTTTTTTCCAGATGTTGTGGGGAAGTCTGCTAAACCCGGTAAAATGGGATTTTACATATTTACCAGTCAAAAAAGGTGGGCTTGCTATGATACACCCTTTGGTTTTTTATTTTTCTTTCTTTTTTAAAACCATGTTGGCTGGTACGACAGACTATGCACATGTATGGGATACTTGGACGGCTTTGTTGTTTCGGCCATTTTTTCTACAATGGGGGGATACCATACCTAAATTGCAGGCCTCTGTAGCAGTCCCAGAATTTTTTATAGCTGCGGTTCGGAAATTGAAACAGTGGGGGGTTACTAAAGAGCATCTAGCAAATTTGCAGTGGAAACCCTTGTATGTAGATATTCTGAGGAGAAACTCTGCTTCTCAGGTAGATTTTCCCAAATGTGTACCTACAAAGTTAGGTAATGCATTGCATACACTTGTGGATAAGCGGATTCCAGTGAAAATGTGGGATATACAGTGGCTATGTTGTCATGGTCGGTTAGGGGTCAAGGGAAATCTGAAGCATAAGCCTATTCAGGAACGTCAGTGTATTCGGATTGAATGTTCTGGTCAGGAAGAAACTATGGAACATTTTCTTTTCCATTTTGTGTATTCAAAGCAATTCTGGACTGACTTGGCCACTAGGTGGTGCTGGAGTTTAGCAGCACATATTACTTATGAAAGTCTGGTTTGGGGGGGATTATTCCGGGCTTCTATCACAATATCATCCTAGTACATTGAATTTATTATTTGCTTGTATTAAGTTTTATATGTGGCAAGCTCGTTGTCAATACTCTCTATAGCATTTACTCTTGCCAACTCAAGTTTTGAGTTCACAAATTGAAGATGCTGTGAGAAAACTAAAAGAATTGGAGCAAACACTTCTTACTGTACCAAAGTTCAGGATTTTATGGAAACATATTTTTTGGTTATAAGTATATTGGTATTTGTTATATTTTGCAAAGACTACTGTTAATTGTTATCTTTCATATTTTCTGATCATGTTTTATTTTTTGTGTGTTTTCTTTTATTTTTTCTTGAGCACATAGCTGGGATTGGTGGGACCTTGAAGTGTATTTTATTGAATTATTTTGTAATTCTTTTGTATCTTCTTTTTTGTATGTATTTTCCTTGCCTTGATGTATTGTATTTTTTGTCAATAAAAAAATTCCCCTACTCTTTTCAATAAGTGCCATGAGATCTTTAACATTCACCTGAACTACCACCAATCCAGCCAGATGGGACCTCGGTTTAACGTCTTATCTTAAAGATGGCACCTCAGAAGTGCAGCAGCACCCCCCCCATGCTGCACTACAGTGTCAGTACTAGGATATTAACCCAAGTGCCCGATGTGGGAACTGAACCCACAGCCCTCTGATCTCCCAGCCTCAAAGGCGAGTGTGCAACCTACTGAGCCACTGACACTGCAAAGGTATTTCCTGGCTGAGTTCTGGGAGATGTATTTAAAGTGAAAGGGGGGGAACCCCTGCAAGAGGTGGGGGGAAGGCTGGAGAGGGGGTAAAAGGTGTGGTGAAGTAATCGGGTGGGGGTATGCTGTCAAGGTCAGTGAAGGCAGTGTTTAATGCACTAGCTATAAGCTCCAGATCTTGAGTGGTAGTGCAATGAACCATGGTCATGCAGGTGGGAATGAGTGGGGGAGAGGAATTTAACATTAAGTCTGTTAATGGTCTCCCAGAATTTGCGTCCATGTCCCCATGAGGTGGTGAGTGTAACCTGATAGCAGGCAGCTTTGGCTTGCCATATTTCTCAGGTGCAGGCATTCCTAGCTGCTCAGTAGTTTTGCTTGTCAGCTGCTTGGCCAGAGTCTAGAGCTTTACGCCACAGGTTGTCACAGTACTGCACGCTCTTTAAGAGGTGCTCTGTGATTCAGGGGGAGACATGGTGTTTGACAATTTTCTTAACTGGGGGGGGCAAAGATATCACAGGCCGCACTGAAGGAGGAAATGAAAAGCTAAGGCATTGTCCAAAGAGGTTGCGTAGTCAAGGGGGGACCAATCTAGATTCGATAAGTAGTTCTTGAAATGTTCCAGGGATCCTCTTTTTAGTCGATGTTGGTAGGAGACTCTGGGGGGGTGATGGTTTCTGGAGGTTAGACCAGCTGCAGATGATGGGAGAATGGTCACTAAGTGAGTCTGGTAGTACCTGGACATCGACAAGGCGATTGGGGTGGCTAGTCAGGATGAGGTCAATGAGTGTCCGGTTTCCATTAGAAGGGTTAAGTCATGTGGGTGTCAGGACCATTTGCATGCGGTTTAGTGCTGCAATCGCATCCCTGTAATACGCTGCTTTGGGGCAAGCCAGTTAGTGTTAAAATCCCCTAGGGCAATAACTTCAGAGCTTGGTGAAAGTTGTGAGATGATATCTAGATTGAAGAGAAGGCTGTTTTTTGTTTCCTGGGGAGGTTGTAGACAGCCATTAGGTAGAGAGTTTTACCTGGTTTCGCTATTGTCAATTTTAGCGTTAGTGATTGAGCACCATTCGTGGGCTCAGAGGTGCTTACTACATGACCTATTAGGTTGTTCTGAAGGTAGAAAGCATATTCACCACCCCTTTTACTAGATCTATCGACCTGTAAAGGGTGTAAATTGTTTAGCCAGGAGAGGCACACTAAGATGAAACTTGTTTCCAGGTGAGACCTGGGAGCACAAGGAAGTTAAGTGACTTGCTCAGGATCACACAGTATGCAAGTGGGGGACTATGGGATTCAAACCCAGGTCTCCTGGTTTGCAGCTCAGAGCCTTAAATCACTGTGCTAAACTGCCTCCCCATAGAGAAGGCAGTTCATAGCATGAAGAGCAAGTTCCAAAGTGTACAGGTACTGCTGTACCTCAAAGTTCAAAATTAAACCAGCAATTGCCCACTTTTACTCACCCACACTAGAGCAATTTTCAGGGGAAGAGCCAGAGAGAAGTAAAGTCTGTCCTTTCAGGACACCCTCTTACTGTGTCCAGGGATGCTCAACCCAAGCACCCCTACAACAGCCCACCAACACTTGATAACAGGATGGAGGCCTACCCAGAGAGCTACCCAGCAACTTAGCAGTAATACTGCTAATTTTCCAGCCCCATCACCACCTACCAAGGTTGGGGGGGGGTGTCAACGGGAGACCAGTATGTAACTTAGCCTTCCAAGCACTGGGGAGGCAAACTGAGTTCCCACTCACTTCCAGTCCAGAACAATGGAAATGTCACCCAGTGTTAGCCATTACTCACAGTTCAATAAAGGTCTGGGTAGCTCCAAACAGATCTGTACCCCTTCTCTTCTCCTTGGATGACACACAGTCTCAGCCTCGGGAACTGTTCTGAGTTCCCTGAAACAATCATTAATCCCCAACTATAGCATCACAGGAGGGTTTGCCACCAGGAGACCAATCTTGCATGCAGGGGACTGTGACAAGGTACACAGTCCTGATTACTTTACAAAAATCAGGATGCCAGTTCACTACTGCATCCTCAAAATGTGAAAATTTAAAGGGACAATGTCAGCCCTTTTTGCATCATATTATTTCTAGCTGAAAACCCACATTTTATGATTGCTTAATTTCTCTAAAATTGATTTATGTTGCTGATTGTTTTCTTTGCTTTCTTTCTTAGTAGAACTGAAATACATGCTAATGTTGTAATTACAGCCTACATTGTTTTGTTTTAAACCCTTGATCTAGTCTTATTGCATACTTCTTGGACATTAGGAACACTCCCATGCAGTTCTTCCACCATGATGCAGTAGTCTCCTCCCACTTCGTCTTGAAAGGTTAGTCTGTATTGGGGGTGTTCCCAAACACAGAAAATATGCAGTGGGAGTTGATCAAGGAGTGTAAACAAATAATTTTTTTTGGTAACACCAATATAGTGGGCAGTCTGTTTCTCACTTTAAAACAGAAAAAAGGAATTAGAATTAAATGATTAGCTACATCAGTAAATTCTACAGAAAATGAGCAATCATAAAATTTGTTTTTAAAACTAGGGACTTCTTGAGGCCTAAGTGGGTTGACAGTGTCCCTTTAAATGTCCAATTTCAATATGAAATACCAGAGGCGGGCCGGCAGAACTAAAGACAGAACGCCAACCACTGAACACCTACACTGGTTCATAACACCTAAAAAACAATAAAACTGAACTGGTACTACCTGCTTCATTCAAAGACACCCTACTAACTGGCCTACCTCTTAAATAAACAGAAAATCTCTAGAGTAGCACTATTTTGCAAAAGATAAATGCTTTTTTACTAAGCCAGTTCAGCGCTCTGCTTACAGACCACTTATCATGGTGACCATCTTCCTTATAGTAACTGGCAACAATTGGTTAAAGAACAATGTGTGGGCAAGAACACACAGTGTTTATGTTTGTTCGTCCATCTGAGTGCTCTTTATCAGTGCACACCAGAGCAGTGCCTATATTTTTTCCTTTTTTGTTGTTTAACCAGGAGTAGTACACTAAGTTGAAAGCTTTTTTACAGGAGCTACCTGGGAGCACAGGGAAATTAAGTGACTTGCTCAGGGTCACACAGTATGCAAGTGGAAGGTGTGGGATTCAAACCCAGGTCTGGTCTGTTGGATGTCACCAGATTTGCAGCTCAGAGCTTTAAAGCACTGTGCTATACTTTCTTCCTTAGGGGACCTGGATTTTCCAAGCATATAACTCTGGATTGTGCTATTGCACAGTCTATAAAATGGCTTGGTATTAAAATGTTTGGCTTAGAAAATACAATGTCTTGTGTCTGTGAGTACTATACATATAGGCAGGCAGGTGACCTGATTCATCCAATTAGAACAGTATTTATGCTGGCAATCTTGACCAATTTGTAAATACATTTAACAGGTTGATTATTGCAACAAAGCTGAAATACATAATATTCAGCTTGTAACAGTGGGACTCGTGATCACGCTAACATCTTTTACATAAAATTGTACAGTACCATCATGGTACAGTTTTACCAGGAGAACAGCTTAACGGGCTTTCTTCTCTAGCCTGTTGCCCATATTCCACATTATGTTTGCACCCTCAGAGGTATGACTCACCTGCATTAAGATTGTCCAATGCTGTCCCAGGACTCTCCTTGGGATGTAGATGTACCAGCCTGTCTTCGGTAATCGTGCCTTCTCTGAGTGGAATCACTACCTTGAGTACAGAATAAAATCCATGCATGCAAGATATATGCAAAACAAAATACATTTCTCTGCACTGAAAGGTGTCAACATTATATGGTTATGAGTCTTAGCTGCCATTTTCTGTCTTTTCAGTGTCTCGGAGTGTCTAATCACCTCTCTCCCTCTGTCTTTTTATGACCCCTTTGAACCAGCAGAGGTGCAAACCAAAGGTTTAGATGAATGTTAATCTAAACATTTCACCTGTAGGATTTTATGTTCAGGTCCTTCCTGTTGCTCCGTCCTTGCTCAAGGCAGCCTTTCACTTGAAATGTTCTGGCCAACTTCAGTACTCTATTTTAGCTTGGTCTTTTCATTTTTGTAAGATATCCTTTTTATAGCTGTATGGTGTCGCTATGCAATTTCCATCTAGGGTCAGTAGGAGAAGGGTAGAAGCAGAATCAGAAAATCCAGTTTATCCTTCTGAGGGAAACTGCATCACACAAGTCAGAAAAATAGTTTATTACCTCACACTTAAAATTGAGAAACAAACTTTTCTTTTTTTCATTTGTATGATGCAAGGGTTCCTTCACTGTTCTACACACACACTCACACACTACATTAAATCCAAGGACCTGTTATGTTCGAGACATCCCAAGTTACTAATTTTTATGTTTGCTTGCACGCATGTGCAAGAAACATAGTGCCATCATCGGAGATTCGGAGGTGTGTCACCTCCTCCTCCAATTCAGTCAGTGGGCTGGCAGGCGCGGCCCCTGTAAGCCAATGCATTTTGGAGCTGTCTATGACATGCTCCAAAATGCAGTGGCATACAGTTGAAAGCAGGAGCTACGCTTGAGTGAGCAGCGATAAGATAAAGCTGTTCACGTCGCAGCTCCCCAACCACAAACACAGATGCCGCGAGTGCGCGCCCCCCTGCGGTATAGCCGACCAGGTGCCCAATCCCCATCGGCTGGCCAGCACCGTTCCAGCGCCCCCAAAGGCTTCAAAATGCCACGCTGGGTGCCCACCCCAGCGTGGCAACTAATCATATAGCCGACGGGTGCCTAATCCCCGTCGGCTGAACGCCCCCAACGCCTTGTGTGCCATGCTGGAGCCCACCCCAGTGTGGCAAGCGTCTACGTCGTCCGGTTCCCTTTTGTCACCTGTAAGGAAAAAGCGGTCTGGCGGTTCCCCGCCCCTCACAACCCACCCACCCACTCGCGCACAGCCTCCCCACCCCCTCACCCATACTTACCTCCGGACTCGGGCGCGATGATCTTCGGTGGACCGGGAACACGCCTGCACTCTTCAAAGCCGACCGCAACTGAGGAATGCCGGTAAGCTGTATAATGGGCTAAATGGGGGAGGTTCAACTATTGCATATCTCAGGCATTTTTGAATTTTGCACAAATTTTGAACATGGGTTTTTGGCCTTTCATGATTGATGTCACTGTCATAGTGCTATTCAAGCCCGGCGGGGTGATTTCGCCGCAGTGACTGAGCAAGTGATCATGAAATCACCCTTTGGGCCTGAATAATGCCATGACAGTGACATCAATCATGAGAAGGGGTCTCAAACCCCATGTTGAAAATTTGGTGCCAAATTCCCAAAATGACTGTTTTATGGTAGCGCTAGTTCCCTACAGAGGCTCGTAATTCGCAAATTTTCAATATTTTCACCCCAGATTTTCAACATTGCCATTTTACCACACCTTCTTATGAGCAGTACAGCTGTCATTTTTCACATCTCACCCAAATGTGTTTCGCTCATGTAGCTATAATGGCGCAGTTGGTGTGTGAAATCAATGTACGGGACAAATTAAGAAAATCACAGTGACACTGTTCATGAGGTGAGGTGTTAAAATGGCTATGTTGAAAATTTGGTGAAAAAATCCAAAATGACTGTTTTACGAGCGCAGTACAGTTCCTACGCAAAGACTGTAGGTCGTGTGAATTTTCAATATTTTCACTCCAGATTTTCAACATTGCCATTTTACCACACCTTCTTATGAGTAGTACAGCTGCCATTTTCACATCTCACCCAAAACATGTTTCATACATGTAGCTCACAATGGCGCAGTTGGTAAGTGCGGATCAATGTATGGGACAAATTAAGAAAATCACAGTGACACTGTTCATGAGGTGAGGTGTTAAAATGGCTATGTTGAAAATTTGGTGAAAAAATTCCAAAATGACTGTTTTACTTAGCTGCGCAGTGCTGTACAGTTCCTCACGCGACGCCGTAGGTCGTGAATTTTCAATATTTTCACTCCAGATTTTCAACATTGCCATTTTACCACACCTTCTTATGAGTAGTACAGCTGCCATTTTTCACATCTCACCCAAAACATGTTTCTGCCCATGTAGCGCACAATGGCGCAGTTGGTGTGCGAGATCAATGTACGGGACAAATTAAGAAAATCACAGTGACACTGTTCATGAGGTGAGGTGTTAAATGGCTATGTTGAAAATTGTGAAAAAATTCCTAAAATGACTTTTACGAGCGTGCGTTGCACAGTTCCTATGCATGCTCGTAAGTTTGCAAATTTAATATTTTCACTCCAGATTTTCAACATGTCCATTTTATTAAACTTCCTTATGAACAGTACAGCTGCAATTTTTCATATGTCACCCAAAATGTGTTTTCGCACATGCAGTGCACAATGGTGCTGTTGGTGTGCAAAAGCAATGTTTAGGACAGATTAAGAAAAACACAGTTACACTGTTCATGAGCAGAGGTCTTAAAATGGCTATGTTGAAAATTTGGTGACAAAAGTCCATGAAATGACTGTGTTACGAGTGAGCATTGCACAGTTTCCATGCACCCTCGTTAGTTCATGACTTTGTAATATTTTCAGTCCAGATTTTCACCAGTGGCATTTTTACACACTTCCTTATGAACAGTACAGCTGCCATTTTTCACAACATGGCCGAAGTGTGTTTTCACACTTTCAGTGCAGAGATGCGTGGTCGCTGTGGGAAATCATTGTTCGGCACAGATAAAGAAAATCACAGTGACACTGTTCATGATCGGAGGCACCAAAATGCCTGAGTTGACAATCTGCTGTAAGAAATCCCCAACCTAATTATATTACGGTTCTGCGTTGCACAGTTTCTATGTACGCTCGTGACTTCACCATTTTTTTAAATATTTTTACTACACATTTGCAACATAGCCATTTTTTACACCTCCCCATGAAAGAGTACAGCTGTCATTTTTTACATCCTGTTCGGAATATTTTTGCACCTGTGGTGCTAAATGCCATAGTCACTGTGCATAAGCAGCTTTCGGCTAACAAACTGATATTCCCCCTGTTCATGAGGTGGGGTCACAAAACAAACATGTTGAAAATTTGGAGTGAAAATACCAACGAATGCCTGAGGTATTAGGCTTTTCAACTATAACGCCCAACCCTATAGAGAATGACAGGAATCAGGGGTGTGACTTGGGATTCTTGCCTGTGATGTTCATACCATTCCACACCCTGCAGTCACTGAGAGGCATCGAGGTATGCCTTGGATTCTTCGGCCCCAAAGTTCACCCCATTCTCCTATATCGCACCCATCTCACCATATTTCCTAATGAAATGGGGTGTGCATAAGGGCCAAAGACCACAAGGAACACCATGGCACTTGTCAGTGTCTGCAGGGTGGGGTGTGGTGAAATGGCGTGGCCGTTATGCCTGATGACCCAAACGCACACCCCAATGCCTGTCAGTTTCTGCAGGGTGGTGGTGGGGTTGGCTTCAGTTCAGTACTTCACTGCCATTCCTATTACGCAGCTCTGTAACTTCTACACTACCACTGCCAATGCCAGCAAGCAAACATTCGGCATTGACAAATGCTTGTTACTGCAGCATTTGTGTTAGGCAGGTAGTCGTGTTTTGTAGACCTGTTAGATAGCTTTGTTTAGTTTTGTTCATTAGTTGTACTAGCACAGTGCCACCACTCGTTATCCTTGACCCAAGTGAAGCAGAACAAGGATTCATTATTTGCTGTCAGATCCAAGCTATAAAAGGGAGACTTTGTCTCAGTACTTGCAATAGCTGATCAGTGGAGTGATGGTGTGCAGTGCCATCCCACTGCCTGGCTCTTGATCTAATCCAGGGAAAGGGAGAGTGACTTTGACTTGCTGCATGTTGCAGACTGTTTGTGGAGTGTCAGTGTGTAGTGTGATCTTGTGGTCAGGCTCTCTAATTTAAATTGGAAAAGGGAGAGTGACTTCAGCTCACTACATGTTGCAGATTGTTTGTGGTGCAGAGCGACAGTGTGTAGTGTGATCCTATGATCAGGCTTTCTAATTTAAATTGGGAAAGGTAGAGTGTCTTTGACTCACTGCATGTTGCAGATTGTTGGAGTGGCAGTGTGTAGTGTGATCCTATGGTCAGGCTGTCTAAATTGGAAAAGGGAGAGTGACTTCTGCTCACTATATGTTGCAGATTGTTTGTGGTGCAGAGTGGCAGTGTGTAGTGTGATCCTGTGGTCAGGCTCTCTAATTTAAATTGGAAAAGGAAGAGTGACTTTGGCTCGCTGCATGTTGCAGATTGTTGGTGGAGTGGCAGTGTGTAGTGTAATCCTGTGGTCATGCTCTCTAATTTAAATTGGAAAAGGGAAAGTGACTTTGGGTTGGTGCATGTTGCTTATGATTGGCAGAGTAGCACTAAGTAGAGTGATCCTGCAACAGGGCTTTCTGATTTAATCTGGGAAAGGGAGAGTGACTTTCATTAAGTGCATGTACAGATGATCGGTGGAGTAGAATTGTGTAGAGTGATTCTGCTTCCACCGGACTCCCTAATTGAGTAACTGGGTTGGTACATGTTGCTTATGATTGGTGGAGTTACACTGTGTAGAGTGGTCCTGCAGCTGAGTTCTCTGATTTAGTTTGGGGAAGGTGCAGTGACTTTGGGTTGGTGCATGTTGCGTATGACCTTTGGAATGGCAGTATGTAGTGTGCTCCTGATGGCCAGTACTCTGGAGTTAACAGCTGCAGCATATGTTCTGTGAGTCTCTATCCTGGATGGTGGTGGTCTGGGAGCTGTTGTGGTGACCAGACCTTTCCAAAGACTTCTGGGGTTTTTGCTAAGGGATCCTGCTTTTCACTGCTGTACCACACTGTCAAGTACTGTACTCTTTGTGGTATGGCTGTGCTTCAGACCTGTGTTGCTGTGGTCAATCTTTGTCCACAGTATTTTTGCTTCATCAGCTGGGAATTTGGAGGAGACCTTTCCATCACTTGTACTTTGTTGTCAAAACCCCCAAAAGTGCCAGACTGTTGTGGACTGGTTTATGCTGAACATCCTTTAATGTTGACCATATGTCTGCCTGTCCAGGGGGGCTTAGGTATTGGTGGGGTGTGTATTTTGCCATCTGTGGCCCATCAGGGGTACTGGAAAGGGGTTCTTGTTCTTTAGGTCTTTCAGCCCATCAACCCTACTGACACATGTGGTGGATCACCTCTCTCCTTAGCTCTGCCTTCTCTCCCCAGTGTAACCTTTTGACATCTGTGGTCCTTGATAGGTTTTTAGAAGGGAGTAGGTAGCCCAGTCACTTGGCCTCTCTGGGGTTATGATTTGAAGGCCAATTTGTCCTGCCAGCCCTTTCAGTGACTCCCTTTCTTCCAGGTAGTTCCAGTATCCCCAAGGATGGCCAAAGATATCAGTTGTGTTTTTGAGCCAGGGGGAGAGCATTTCCAGTGTGTGATTATCAGTTGCTTTAGGAATTGCTAAAAGCACTGCAAGAAGATTGTATTGCTGTCCATTCTAGCATTGCTTTGTTAACATCCTCATACTCTTGATGCTGTGAATTTTGATAGGACATGAGGTTCTCGGACAGTAGACACTTCATTGGCGTGCATGATTTTGTCATTGTGGCTGCTTGGTGGGTGGGATTTTAAATTTAAATGAGTCTCATTTGGCATCTGTAGGTGTAGCTTAACCTACTCACCCTCCCAGCTGAGACAGCGCTATTCCTTTGCAGTGACAGCTGTGTCCTCTGGATAGGAGAGTGGTTCAGAGTTGCCAGACCTTCTGCATTTTCAGAGGCAGTAGACAGGACAGAATAGAATGTGGGCCTACAGGTAGGTTTAGGTGGGTTAGAAGGCATGTGCCAGTTAAGGTTAGGAGGAACAAGAATCTTTCCTGCCTCAAGCATATCCCCCGCAGTGTGCTACGCAAGAGATACAGAGGCTGGAAGGTAGCCAGATTCACCCAATCTAGTATCGCTTTGAGGTACAAGGTCACTAGCTAACAAATCTGCCATCATCACAGACATTATTCTACTTCTGGGGTTAACCTTGTGTGTGCCACACAAACCTGGCTGACTTATTCATCAAAACCTATCTTTAACTAGATCATTCCTCAGGTTTGTCTGTGCTTCCCCACCCAAGACTGGCATGCAGGGGCAGTGGTGGGGGGGGGAACCTTCATTTTCTAACTCTAACCTTGGTTTCACCATGTCTCCTATGGAACTGACTGAGCCTTTTGAGTGGGTGTTCCTCTCATGTGCAACTGGTCTGAGCAGAAGACGTGTCCTGCAGTATTGCCATCTGTGATGTGAGGTGGATTTCTGGCAGGAGTTTGTCAAGGGATTGTAAGCCCTGGTGTCAGAACCTCTGGACCTAATTGTTCTCAGCAATCTTGATAACTGGGTAAATTACCCATTGAATAACTTTTCTCACAAACTCCTTTTTCTGACTGAATTGTTGGGGCACCTAAAGTTATTTCTGTGGCCATGCATGGGGGAGGTCACACTCCGGACCTGGTCTTTTAAGTTTAATTACTTCTAATTTCAATTAATGTCAGTCACATTATTTCATTACTGTTATATTAGCAGCTGTTGTGACTCTGACCTGAACTTATTTAAAAAAAAACTGCCCCCAGGCTTGCAGTTAAATACTCATTTATTGCTGAACACAAAAACCACAGATTATAGGCACTGCACCCTGACCGTATGGGAAATACCCACAGATGTTGGGGTACCTCCAGCCTGCAAAATCACTTCCAACATGGTGGGGCTATGAGAGAAAATACAATGTGGTATGTTACCATATAAACATTTAGAAATTAAAATAAAAGGGAGGGGTGAACAATGGGGAAGGAGGCCTAGAATTAAATTATAAAGTAGATGCATTATGTTTATCATTTAGTAGAGGTGTACAGTGAGTCAGGTCAGGGATTCGCATTGACTGGGTATTGCCCAGCCCATAATGGCAGGCCAGAAGTGTGTCACAACTGGTCTAACCCAAAACAGACCCACCCACTACCATTATGTAGCCAACTGGCCATTATGGCCACAAATCTTTGGAAGAAGGCTGTCAGGGCACTAGGACTCTGCAGAATCCTCCAGCCCATTAAAAGTTATGTCACATGACTTGTTTGTGGGCAGCTAGTGGGGGAAGGAAGAGAGAGAGAGAGTGTGTGTGGTCAGTCATGTGCATTGGCAGGCATGGGAGAGGTGGGGTCAAGGACTGTGGGTTCTGGAGGAGGAGGACTGTGCACGGGCTGGGGCAAGCAGGCTTCTACAGACTCAGGGGGAAGGGGAGGGTCAGATAGCATTATAGAGAGGAGTGGCACTGGCTCAAAGAGATAGAACCTGGTGGTGGGGGTAAGAGCAAATTTGAAGGGGAGAGGTAAGCAAGTCAAGTGAATCACTGGACCCTTTTTTGTGCTGTTGGCCATCATGGGCTCAGTTTAGTGCCTGTCAGGGGTGGTAAGGGGAATGGTGAGACCATATTGACTGAGTGACTTGAAGGGTCGTCCCATGGGATTGTATCATGCTGCAGTAGCAGGCTACAGCATGCTAGATCACTTGTGAGAGGGAAACAAAGATGAGGGAAAAAGGTGGTTGGCTCAGCTTGTAGGGAGACACTAGAGACATTTCAAATCATCAACCAAAAAACTATAATTGTTTTTCTTTTTGGTTGGCTCTTTTCAAATCTGCAGTTAAAGGATACCTGAAAGAAAATATTACATTTAAAAAATACCAGTGACTGGAGCAGAACTGGGGCTGGCAGTGGCAGGAGTCCATCCAGACACTGGGCATTAGCATTGGGCAGCACTGGGCATTAGGGCCTGGGGATAGAGCTAAACTGCAGTGACTAATACCTGAAAGAGAATAGTATATTTAAACAAATCACAGCCAGGCAGAGACTGGGACAGTAGCAGGACCTGGCAGAAAGGGTGCATTGAGCAAGTAAGTTAAAGATGACAGGTGGGGGTTAGGGCACTGGAGTTTGCACTGGTGGTGGTGGTTGGGTAGATGGCTGGTAGGGCTGAGATTGGAGGCCAAACTGGAGCCTAAAATCTTGTTTGGGGTTATAACAAAAATATAACTTTGTCTATGAATGAGAGAGAACCTGATTTAAAAGGTGGAGGTCAAACTAGTGCCTAAAGTCTAATTTGGGGCTACATAAATAATAGTATTACTTTGTGTGTGAGAGATAAAAAATATAGAGGCTTGGTGGGATTGGGGACAGGGAAAGAAAGAACCATAGCATTTTAAATAAGTTGTGGTTGTGGTCACAATACTGCCATGCCAGGCACTAGCTAGATATTTGCCCAAAGGCCGGATAGTTTCCTGCTGCTACAACTCCAGTTTGCCAAAGGTCTTGTTGCAGTTTTCACTTGTCTATTTTTCCTTAAAAAAAATATATATATATACCATATACCACCTTCCTCTCTTACCTTCCTTCAACTCCCTTCCCCTCCCCCTTTTCTAATCTGCTTACCCCATCCATTGTTACACAAGTTCCCCAATCCTTGCCTTCCACCCTCCTCTCCTTCTACCTCCCTCCCAGTTACCACTCTATGCCCACTCTCTCTCTTCCCACTTTCCTATGCTACCTGGCACAACTGGCAGCAACTCAGTTTTTCCACTCCACCTTACCCTTTAGCAATGCCCTTCTGGCAGCTTTAAGTCACATAAATATTGTTTGCTGTGACTCATCATTATTACATGTATGCTTGATTGTGTTGTTCTAACTGTTAATTATATTACCTGTAGCTTTTAGACCATGTATACCCTGTACTGAAATTTGTATTCCAACTCCTTGCCTGCTAATCTCACACAAATTGTACTTCTATTCTTTTTATACTGACATGGAACCTTTGTAAAAGAGCCATGGGCTTAAAGGTATTTCTCCAAAATTCTAATAAATAAATAAATATAGGACCAGTCAGTCAATGTAGTACATCTCTGCTTGATTCCACTGAGCGTGCCTGGCTGCCTGCTGTCATGTCCATTTATATACTGTTGTGACCCAGTTGCATGAAGGGCTAGTTGCAATATAAGCACCTGAGTATTTTTCCTTAAAAAAGGCAAAATATATAGGACCAGTCAGCTACTGTAGTATGCCTCAGCATGTTGCCACCTAGAGTGCCTGGCTGCCTGCTGTCACATCCACTTAAGTCATGCTGTGACCCAGTTGCTTGAAGGACTAATTGAAGTTTAAGTACTTGTGTATTTTTCTTTAAAAAATATATATTATATTTATAGTGACACGCTAGTGTCACTGTAGTTAGGGCTGAGTAGACTGCTTGATGTTAAACCCTTAAATTTGTACTTTAGTAGCTTCATCACCACTCAACAGATTTGCATGAAATTTTGCTTGTGCAGTCTTAGGGCCAATGTCTCTTGATGTGCCAAGTTTCATTCTGGTTGGATGTGTGGATTCCAAGATCCAGATAGCAAAAAAAGTGAAATAATTGGTGTTTCTAGCTGTGTTTTTTGTCATTGTCTAGTGTCCAGATGGTTTTGACTTTTGCTCTGAAATTCTCAGGGTAGAAAGGCTTTGGCCATAGTTGAGCCTTTCACTGGTTTGGTGAAAACATATTAATCCATTCAAGAGTTATAAGGATTTGAAATTTCAGTTCTGAGCATGCTCATTACAGTCTTTTGGATCGCTGTTTCATACAAAAAAAGAATTTGGCCCATAAGAAAAAAACAAATTCTGTTTTGTATTGGGGGGATCTTTTTTCATAAGAAAAAGTTATTTTTGTGTGGCCTCCAGCTTGTTTCCATTATTTTCAAAAAAAATTTGAAAACCCATAAAAATGATATCCTGCAGAGACACCAACACATGTATCTTGCTAATTGGGACACCCTTAGGTAAATATGCAGTTAGTTTTTGGACAAATGACCATAAAATGTGTTTTTAACACATTTTAAAATATTTTTTTTCTGACCTGAATTTCTTTTTTCATATGGCCATATGAAAAAAGAACAGGGCCATATGAAAAAAGACCCCTTTATAGCAAAGCAAATTTTATTTCTAAAACACCATTCCAAAAGACCACGGCATTGTACATAAACATAAATAAAAACATAATTACCATAAGACATATACTTAAAATCAGTTAATAACAGCAGGAAATAAACCTCAGGAAAGGCAAAGTTAAAAAGATAAGTCTTCAAGGCAAATTTAAAGGCCTCAGCAGATGGGCACTCTCTAACTGAGCCACATTATGTCCAACTCCCACTGCGACTGCAGATGAAACTTTGCTAAAAAAAAAAAAAATTACTGCAGTATTTGCTCCTATATATGCATCATGATTTCACATCACTGATGTTCCAACATATGTGTTATGTACTCTTTTCACCTCTGTAGTTAGCGTACCTTTTTGTATTACAGCAGTAGTCTGTATTATGTATTTGCGTTATACTGTGTACCAATCTATATTTATGTAAGACGTGGAGCCTTTGCAAATGAGTCTCTGACTCAAAGGGTTGTAATTCCTAGACCATCAATAAACAAATAAAAAATCCAATGAGGTAGAGAATTCCACAAGGTCGGTGCTACAAAAGCAAAAGATCTAGCTCCAGACATAGTCAAGCGGACCCTGGGAATCTCTAGCAATCTCTCATTGCCAGAACGGAGTAGGCGAAGGGGGCATTAGGGGCAAAGGAGATCTTGCAAATATGGCAGTCCCTGTCTGTGTAGGGCATTATAGGTCAGCTAACTGACCTTGAAGGTGATCCTCCACAGCACTGGCAGCCAGCACAATCCGCAAAGCACAGGTGTGACATGGCAAGATCTTGACAAGCCAGTCAACAACCTGGCAGCCGCATTCTGCACCAACTGCAGGCAGCGAAGGACCACCCCCAGCAGCCCTAGGTATAGTGCATTGCAGTAATCAAGACATGAGGTCACAAGGGCGTGGACCAAAGTCAGAAGATCATCAGGCAGGACTAGGTGTTTTATGTGAGAGATGTTCCTCAGATGGTAAAATGAGATCTTGACGACGGGTGATGCCTGAGACTTAAGTGTCAGTTCATCATCAAGCACAACACCCAGATTCTGCACCCGATCAGAGGTCAGCAGCTGGTTTCCTCCATGCCAAAGCCCAGAGGGTTGTTCAGCCAGCAACCCCTCTACCCAATGACCTGGGTCCACATCCAACAGCAAAGTCTTATCCAGGTTTAACGTGAGACAATTGGCACTCATCTACTCTTGAATCTCAGAGAGGCAGTTTTTAAAGACTGAGACACCATCAGTTTGCTCAGGTAGAAATGACATGTACAGCTGAGTATCATCTGCATAGCAGTGAAAGCTCAGCACGTATTATCTTATAATGTCTCCCAAAGGCAGCATATACACCACAAACAACATAGGTGAAAGCACAGAACCCTGCGGTAGTCCACATGGCAGAGGATGAGGAGCTGAGGAAAAAACCCTGGACTCCACGTTCTGCATCCTGCCAGTGAGAAAAGATTTAAACCATCTGAGGACTATACCAGACAGTCCACAGAGTAATCTCAGGTTCTTGAGCAACACCTCATGGTCCATGGTGTCAAATGCTGCAGCGCGATCAAGGAGGGCTAAGAGGGAATGACTCCTCCAATCTCTCGCTATCATGAGATCATTAAGTACCGAACCAATGCCGTCTCAGTACTATGCCTCCTCCTGAAACCAGATTGGAAAGGATCATAGATATCGTGGTTGTAAGATGTTCCTCGAGCTGCAATGCACCTGCCTTCTCATTACCTTGCACACAAAAGGCAGGTTAGAGACAGGCCTGTAGTTGACAAGACAGTCTGGGTTGAAAGAAGATTTTTTCAGAAGGGGGCGTACCACTGCCTCATTCAGGGTGTCTGGAAACACCCTGGTCTATAGCGAACACCTAACAATCTCAGCCAGGACCAGTCCGATGACCTCTATGCACCACACCAGGAGGCGCATTGGACCTGAGTCCAAATTACAGTAAGTCGGTCGCAAGCCCTGGATAATTTTCGCAATGTACATAATCGCCAACTGGTCAAAGTCAGACCAGACAGACTGCGTGGCTGTAATCTCCCACCGATCACAGCTCTGCCCATTTGAATGAGCTGTGCCAGTCTCTGACCTGATGCTGGCAATGTTATCTGTGAAAAATCAAGTGAACTCATCACACTTCTTCCCTGATTCTGGAGACAGGCTGGAGTGCACAGCCAGTCCACAGTACGGAAGAGCTGAGCTGGTCGATTTTATACAGCGTTGATAGTCCTTATAATGAGACATCAATCTAAGTTTGTCATCAATCAGGCTGGATTTTTGCCAGCATCTCTCCAACCTTCTCCCCACTCTCCTCAACTCTCTCAAAGTCCCGTGAAACCAACGGGACTGAGGGCGAAAAATGAGGAGGTGAACCTGTACTGGAGCTATGAAATCCTGAGCAGTCACCACAGAATTATTATAGACTAGAAGTAGCCCCTCTGGATCCATACTAACATTTGGACTCCCTGATAGGTCCAAAACCACCATAAGACCATCAGGGGTCAAACCTCACAAAGGGCGGTATCGGACCATCTCTGTAGGGGCAGGTCTATTAAGGAGGGGACTGCGAAACTGAACACAATAGTTCGGTGATCTGACCATCTGATGGGTTCCACCACACACTGGAGATCTCCATCCCCAGCAGAAACACCAGATCCAACAAATGACCTTGTGAGTGGGTCTCAGAGGTAATCACCTGTGTAAAGCCAAACAATATCATCAATTGGAGGAAGTCATGTCCAAAATGTGAGAGTTCATCATCAACCCAGACATTGAAATCCCCCAGCTCCAACCACGTGGGTGACTCCAACACCATCTTGATGATGAAGTCCGCAACTTCCTGTGGGAAATCCTTCCCATTCTCGGGTGGACAGTATATGAGAAGTATCCTACAACCCAGACCTGTGCCCATGATACATTCAAAGGACCTAGTGACTCCAACTGTCACATCTGTAAGGCCCAGTTCTGACTTAAAACATATAGCCACCCCCCTGTGCCCCTATGATCCAATCTCATGCAGTGTATCAGCTGACTCCAGAATGGGACCCACATTTTTGTCCAGCCAGGTCTCAGTGATGCATGCCAGATCAGATATTCCAACAAGATCAGTGATAACTGCTGTCTTGTTTCTAATTGACCTGGCTTTGCATAACACCGCCCGAGTTGGATGATCAGCCAAGGTCGACCGTGCTATTTGCCCACACAAGGTGGAGCCCTTTGGTATGGGAACCAGGAAGGGTGGACCCCTTTCCTGAGCCTATTTCACCCCAGGGCACCTCCTTGACCTGACAACCCCAATTTGTCCACCCCATTGCACTCCCCACCAGGCTCATGACCCCCACTCCTCTAATACCCCCCTCGCTATGCCCAAAGTGCAACAGCACCTATAAATATCTCCTGGAAGTGGGGGGCAATCAAAAGAATGGAGGGCCCGCAGCTAGGGCAGAGGAGTAGTAACCACCCGCCGAAGCCCTCTGCCAGCACTTCCTGCCGTTACCTAATAATCAGTAGTTACTAGTTAAATTGTTTATCAGACACTCACAAAATCAACCGTGCACTCACTCACACACTCTTAGAAATCCTCTAACTACCCCTCAAAATGACTCAACAAAAAACTACCCCAATTATCTACCTAACATAACCCAAATCCTAATCAAACCCACAAAATAACAAACACCACTCAAAAACAACAAAGCACACTAAATTCTTCTGTTTTAGAGAAAATTGAATTATATTGTCCACTATAATCAAAGATTTGTCTTTAGTATTGTGCAAAGAATCATGTCATCTACTCGATATAAGCTTGCAATGGGGAGGGAGGAGCGCTTACCTACCTCTCACCCACAGAATCTGTCTGGATGCAGTGACCCTCTCACTGTCACACTACTGTACTAAGTAGTTATAAATCAACAAAGAGACACTCTCACTGCCTCCTCCGCAAGTATTATAAAAGTTACAGTACCAGCCAATACAGCAAAGTTTGAGGGAGAGCTTGCCACAATTCACCATATGCTGAAGATCTTCCTACTGGGTCGCTCCTGATAAAATGGATCCTCCAGAGTCTTTATAGCCAGCCCCTGACCTCACCCCAAAGCAGACACCAGACTCTAGAGAGCACACCCCCACTTAATTCACAGGAGCCACCCGACCTTGGATGAACAGCCCACGGTGGCTTAAGGGAACAAGCCAGATGCCCGCCCTCTGGTCAGCACCCCTAATCCCCACATAGGGGTCCCCAGACCTGACACCCACCTCAGGGTCAGGTGTCCAGGCTAACCAGTCTACCAGGCAGTAGTGGCGATCCTTCTGGGCTCCAAACGGTTCAGCTTCAATGCAGTCCCACAGAAAGCAGTCTAGCAACTCCACTGGTAAGGCTGCTATTTCCACTCATGGTTGCTCTTTCAGCTCCAGGATGACCAAGGCACTCTTCAGCCACAGTTGGGCGATCACACAGTCATTCCAAATTGCCAAACAGTATCTCCCAGGACACCTGTCTCCGTAGTAGCCAAGTACCAACAGTCCTCTCACAAACTCCGGTGGTTGGTAAGTTATTGCGGCACTAACAGCACCAACGAGATGCTTCTAACACTACTGATACAGTATGTAGCAGCAAGTAGCAGATAAAGCTCTACATCGATTTAAGAAAAGTGAGCAATAAACTCTCCGAAAGCCATCGGTTGAAGTAGCAGACCTATAATCGTGGCTCACTAAAGATTGCATTACTGTTGTTGTTGACATAAAAATCGAACAAATCCCAACTTAGACTTAAACACAAAATAAAATAAAAATGCAAACTAAAATGCAAACACAGTTTAAACTCTTTAAAACGAGTAACTACTGCTAGCTGGTCTGGACTTAGTTCTTTTCACATTCTTTTTTTGTATGAAGGAATCTTTTTTTTGTATGAATGACACAATCTCATGAAAAAAGATCTCTTCATACAAAAAAAGTTGGACTTTGTTTTTTTCACATTTTTTTTGTACGAATGGATCTTTTTTTTTGTATGAATGACACAACCTCACAAAAAAGATCCCTTCATACAAAAAAAGAATTTGGACTTAATTTTTTTTCTCTCCATTTCAACTTTAACAAGTCATAACTTTGTCAATATATGCAGTTATCAGACAAACTATACATCAAAACTCTTTGCAAACTACTTCATTATTGCACCAGTTAGGGTAACTTAATGCCACAAAAGTAGGGAAATGTGGCGTTAGGGTTTCCAACCCTAATTCCCCACCCTCAAGCAGCAAAAGGAAAAAACATTAGGGTTTGGGGTCTCTGGAGTCTTGGTGAGTCAGTGGTGGGATCTTGCTTCGGGTTGTGTACTATAATGCTCACCCTTCCCCCCAGACTGTAGTCTCAAGTCCAAAGTAAAAGGTACAGGTCCAAGCCAGTGCCTCATAGTCATACACTCTTCTAGGGTATAGAAGTATGCCTCACCACATGTTGCCAATATGGCAGAAATAAACCTGGTGTCTGGATTTAGGCTTCCCTGTAGTCAACCTTTGGCTGAGAGCAATCTTGCTGTCAGAACAAGGTCAAGAAGGCAGCTGACTAAGGAGCTAGAACTTTACTACTAGAACACTTCTGACTAGGGTGTAAGCAGACAGATACTTTATTAGAAGTGTAGGGTCTGCAAGATAAATTGGGACCTTCAGTTACTAGTGACACAGCAAAAAAGTCAGAGCCTGTTCCATGATGGTATTGCCCTCCCACCTACCTCACCCTCTTCCTACCCTTAGAAAGTTCCACTTTTATAGGCACTGGATTTGACTGACAACAGGAACTTCCTGCTTGAGTGCAGGATGGGAGGGATCACCAAGACACATAAGACTTGCCATCCTTAAAGGAAAAGATTAGCTCTCCTTTCCCCCAACTGCTGGAGGTCTGACTCTGAGCAAGGAAGAAGCAGACTACTGAGGAATACAGGAACTTCCTATCCCAGAACACGAAGGGTGGGAGCTGTAGGAGCACAAAGGCAGTATTAAAATAGGGAGGAAAAAAAACAGATGAAGGAGAGCATACGCATACAAAGTGACAGGAGAGAGGCCACAAATAAGACATGATGGGAGTGGTGTAGTGCAGTGAATGTGGGGTGGCAGTCTTCTGGGAAATGTTCTGGAGGATGCGGTGCTTTCCCATCTGCAGGCACCTCTCTGGGCTGAGGGAGGAGGTTGTTTATCTCAAAGACAAGTTGGCCAGGATTCAGGGGACCACCTCCTTCATCCAGGGACCACCTAGTCTGCCTCGCTGCCTCAAGGGTTGCCTAGCTGGAGGAGCAGCTAGACTACAGTGGGTTTGGGAAGGGTGAGGGTGGTGGGGCACAGGTACATCCCTCCTACAGTTCCGCTCCACAACTCCTATGCTGTGCAGGCAGGGTGAGACTGTCCCAAGGAGGCACCCACAGTGGAGACCAAAGAGCATGTGAGGGTCCTCCATGGTGGAGACCTGGGGCGGGAGACAGAGAACCCCAGAGGAGAAGGAAGCAACTCCTGGTGGGGGATTCTATTGCTAGGGGGGTAGGTATGGGGGCAGATGGAGTGGAAGAGAGGGAGGTTAAGTGTATACCTGATGCCATGGCTTGCAGAGATGGAAAGCGCATCCAGAGGATCACTGGGGTAGCAGGATGGGCAGAGAACTGGACATCACTGTCCACCTTAGAATGAATGATCTGGCTGGTGATGAGGTTAGGGTACTGCAGGAGGACTTCAGGGAGCTGTAGAGAGATCTTAGACAAGTGGAACACACTGTAACCTTTTCGGAGGTGCTACCAGTCAATGAAAAGGGGGAGGACAGAGCACTCTACACCATGAGATTCAACACATGGTTGAAGGACTGGTGCAGAGGGCTTCGGCTACACTGGGGAATGGGATCTCACCTGGAGGGATGCAGGCCTATACAAGTGGGATGGACTGCATCTATCTGGGGGGGACCAAGATCCTCAATGAGAGGTTTAAATGCTTCATTAGCAAGCATTTAAACTAGCCAAAGGGGGAGACGAATGTTGGCAGGAAAGAGCTAACTGCCCCCCCCCACAGGATAAAGCAGCAAGTAGGGAGGACCATAGGATTGGGAAATTGACACGAAAACCTAAAACTGAGATAGGTAAAATGGCAGACATAAGGAAGAATGGGAGTAAAAACAGGAGGGGAAGGGAGGAAAGACATGGGGATAGGAGGGGAGCTACTAGAAAGGGAGGTTGCAAAACTTGGAAGGCCCTGTGCATGAATGTCTGCAGCCTGGGAAATAAAATCCTGGACCTTGTAGCCTTGATGGCAGAGGTAGACCTGGACATTGTGGCCATTACTGAGACATGGTATATAGGGAATCACAAATGGGATATAGTCATACCAGGCTACACTCTATTTAGAAAAGACAGGGTGGGAAAATGGGTGGAGGGTGGCTATCTATGTCAGAGAGGGAATTAAAGCAACTGAAGCTCAGGGAACGCAGGAGGGAGCGGAAGCACTGTGGGTCACCCTGGAGACAGGAAATGGCACCACCATTTGCATTGGTGTAATCTACAGACCTCCAGCATAAAGGGAGGAAATAGACGGGGTACTACTGGAAGCCATCCACAAAATGACAGCCAAAAGCAGAGGCACCAGAGCCTTTCTAAAAGTGAGGGGGCCAAGTCTGGGAGTGAAGGAGTAGCTATGAAAAGTTTTTATAAAAAGCAAGGGGTCTGGGAGTTGCTAGGCCCCCAGAAGCTTTGGGGTTTAAGGTGTTCTGTGGTGCATATTAACGCTTACATTGAAGATCAAACAAAGTTCTGTTAGGCCTCCCTGCACCCTTGACTTCAAGGGGGAAAAAAATGTAAATTATATAAAACTCTCTGTTTAAATGGGAAAAACAACACATCCGAGCAATACAAGTTAACTGTAACATCATATTAAAACAAAAAAAGTTCTTAAAAACCATAAAACATAGTTAAATACCAGCTAAAAACCCCTACTCAGAACCGACCCTCACAGAACCAGAGTCATAACCCCCATCTTCTGATTTTTTTTACCGTTTACCTACCATTACCCTTTGCTTTTTTCCCAGTCAGATCCCAATTGAGTGGTGCTAGAAATCATGCAGAGCTTCTGCAATGAGCCAGGGAGCCAAAACCCAAGTCACCAGAATAGTAGATGGCTATACTGGCACTGCAAAGCCACCACATCCAGCAAAGTTCTCCTTTTAGACAGGCAGTGCCTAACATTGCATCCTTATCAGTATCACCATCGAAATGCAAAGCTTTTATATATATGTGTCAACTGGACAGGTCACCTTATTGCCACTATAGGATTTTTTTTTGTTAGGTTGCGCCATCTGCAGATAAATATCTCTAAGCCAGAGCAATCCATTTGCCCACCGGACCTATTCACATCCCCCAACTTTTTGGGGCTGGCATTAAAATAAACAATGTAAGAACTTTACTCAGGCATCAACGTGATACTTCAAACATGCAGTTCCAAATAAGTGCTCCGTTGGTTTTGATGACAGCCTTCACCAGGCAGCAAAAACACAACGGTTGCCCCCAGTGTCCCAGCAGCACTGGCGGCAGCCGCCGAACTCAAGCCCCATACTACTCCTACTACTAACCCCAAGCTCCATCTAGAACTACACTAAAACACCAGCATCCAGAGACAAACTCTGAAACTGTGCCATCAGCTGTTGAAATCGGACTCCACAATGGCCTACAATATCCCCACCAGCAGTGAAACTCTCAATCAGGGCATTAAAACAAACTCCTCAAACACTTACAACCTTCCTTAACTTACATCCTGAGCCTACAAAAATGTGCACTCGACAAACAACTACTTAGCTTTTTCTACAGATTAATTGATAGATTACTGGGTCCTGCTCCGGTCTCCAGAATACATTTTTTGTAAAAATAAAATATTCATAATGAGCTCTCTGCTATATAATACAAACAGACTCAGTAATGCATTCTGACGGAACAGTGCTGGAGCCTGGAGTCAAGTGTGGTGTTCTCTGTAGCTGCAGCAGCAGCAACAGTGGCCAATCTTTGTGACTCATGCACATGGATCACATGCTGATGGAACAATCTGACTGGGGTAGGGGTGGGTTGGAAAGAGCGGGGAAGAGGGCAGCCACACATACCACACTGTGCTACAGTTGCTGACAATGGAAAGGGGATTTAAAAAGGTAAGAGCACACACATACAAAAAAAAAAATAACAACATATTTTTGGTCAAAAAGTGAGGGGGCAAGACCCCCTCTCATTTCAAAGTGGGGAGGTGATGACCCCTCTGGCCCCCCTGGCTCCTGGGTCCCTGGCCAAAGGAGAATTGCAGCTGGTGTGAGACTTCAATTTGCCTGATGTGGATTGGAACACCCAAGCTGCAGCCACAGCCAGGACCAGAGGCACCCTGGATGCCCTGCGGGTGGGGGGCATGCCTCAAGCAGCTTGTGGCAGAACCCACACAAGAAGGATCAACATTGGACCTGCTATTCGTCAATGGGGACAGAGTCACCAGTGTAATGGTGGATAGCCAACTGGGTTACAGTGATCATCGTATGGTGTGGTTCAATGTGAGAACAGTGGAGGAGTCAAACCACAGGAAAGCAAGGGTCCTGGATTTCAGATGGGTTGACTTTGCAAAAATGGGGGAATGCCTCAAGGAAGCCCTGGCAGGGGAAGAGGAAGGGGGGATGTAGAGAAACAATGGGCTAACCTTAAGGGAGCCATAGCAGAGGCAACAAGCCTTTGTGTTAAGTAACTAAGCAAAACAAAGAGAACAGAAAAAACACTATGGTTCTCAAGAAACGTGGCCAGGAAGGTAAGAGAGGAAAGGTTAGCTTTCAGGCGGTACAAGGAAACACAGAGAGGGGAAGGCAGGGAATTGTATCTGGAAAAGCAGAGGGAGAAGAAGAAAGCAATCAGGAGTGCAAAGGTGCAAATAGAGGAAAAAATAGTCCAAGCAATTAAGAAAGGAGACAAGACCTTTTTCAGGTACATAAGTGCAAGAAAGAAAGAAGACCAAGGGTGGGATTGTGAAATTAAAAGGGGGGATGTTTGGAGGGGAACCTAGAAAAAGCAACAACCCTGAACAAATATTTTTGTTCAGTATTCACAGAAGAAGGGGAAGGACCACTATTGGATGATAGAAGGGAGAATGTGAGGCAGTATAGCGCAGTGGTTTAAGGCTCTGAGCTGCAAATCTGGAGACCTGGGTTTGAATCCCACAACCCCCGCTTGCATACTGTGTGACCCCGAGCAAGTCACTTAACTTTCCTATGCTCCCAGGTCACACCTGTAAACAAGCTTTCAGCTTAGTGTGCCACTCCTGGTTAAACAATTGGGAAAAAGGAAAAAAGAAGCACCAATGGGAGAGAGGTGGACACCAGCCCATTTACAGAGAAAAGAGTACTAAAGGAACTCGAGAATCTGAAAGGAGACAAGGCTATGGGGCCAGATGGGATACATCCCAGATTATTAAAATAACTTACAGAGGTGCAGGCAGCACCACTAACAGCCCTATTCAACAAATCGATAGAGACAGGGGTGGTTCCAGGGGACTGGAGGAGGGCGAATGTAGTCCCTCTCAACAAAAGTGGGAACAGGGAGCAGGCTGGCAACTAGAGGCCAGTCAGCCTGACCTCGGTGATGGGGAAATTAATGGAGTCACTACTAAAGAAAAGGATTGTGATATTTCTTGAATCCAGCAGAGCACAGGATCTGAGGCAGCATGGATTCACAGCAGAAAGGTCTTATCAAACAAATTTGATAGATTTCTTTGACTGGGTGACCAGAGAGGTAGATCAGGGAGGGACGATGGATGTGCCTACCTAGATTTCAGCAGGACCTTTGACACCGTCCCGCGTAGGAGACTGATAATTAAGTTGGGAAGCTTGGGAGTGAGCCTGAAGGTTTTAAACTGGGTCAGAAACTGGTTGAGTGACAGGTCATAGAAGGTGGTGGTGAATGGCGTTCAATTCAAGGAGAGGGAGGTGACCAGTGGGGTGCCACAGGTTTCCGTGCTGGGGCCAGTCCTCATTAATGTCTTCATAAGTGACATTGCAATGGGGCTGGAGGAGAAGGTATGCCTCTTTGTAGGTAATACTAAGATCTGCAACACAGTGGACACTCGGGGGGGGTGGGGTGAGAAAGACCCTAAACATGCTTGGCCAGTGGTAGGCGTGGCAGCTAACATTTAGTGCAAAGAAGTGCAAAGTCATGCATTTGGGGCACAAAAATCCAATGGAGGAGTACAAGATGGGGGGGGGAGAGGTACTGACAGCCACCAATCAAGAAAGGGACCTGGGGGTAATCATATTTGATGACCCAAATGTACCCAAACAATGTGTGAAGGTTGTGGAGCGAGCCAGTGGGATGCTAGGGTGCATAGGGAGAGATACTGTATTACCAGCAGAAAATAGGAAGTGGTTATTCCACTGTATAGATCATTAGTGAAAACTCATCTGGAGTACCGTGTCCGGTTCTGGAGCCTGCATCTCTGGAAAGACATAGACAAAATAGACATAGTTCAGAGAAGGGCAACAAAAAAGGTGCAAGAACTGCACAAAAAGTCATATAAGGAAAGACTAGAGAACCTCAAAATGTATTCCCTGGAGGAGAGGAGAGAGGGGGGATATGATAGAGACATTCAAGTACCTCAGGGATATAAATATGGTACAGGAGGGTAGCATCTTTCAGAAAAAGAGGTGTACAAGAACAAGGGAACATGATATGAGGCTAGACGGGGGTAGGCTCAGGGGCAAGGTGAGGAAGTTCTCTTTCATCGAAAGAGTAGTGGATGCTTGGAACAGCCACCCTGTGGAGGTGGCAGGGGCATAAATGGTAGGGGAATTCAAGAATGCATGGGATAGACATAAGAGTATTCTTGCAATAGGGAAGAGAGGGTAAGCCACAGATCAGTTAGGGTCTGTGGTATTGCATTAGGTAAGGAAAAGAGAAAGACTAGGTGGGCCACACAGTCCTTATTTGCCATCACCTTCTATGTTTCCAAGTTTCTATGTATATGGTAAACAGGCGCATGCAGACAACCCTGCACCTTTCATTCCCTGGCAGGGTGGGTGTTGCATAACAGCACCATTCCCCCACCCTCATCCCATCCAGCAGGGTCACTGAGCTAACCCTGAACTGAACTCACCAGCATGGGATCAAAAAGCATACCCATTGGGGTCAAGAGTGGCACTACACACAAAGTTTGTTAACAATTATATCTTGTTTTTTTTTCAGTTTTGACCCCAAACTTTCAAGATACTCACTTTATGATTCACCTTATAGACACGACATGTACCATTTGTAGTATACTGTCCGAAATATCATTTCACATTAGAAGTGTGAAAACACATCTCATCTAGGATTTAAAAAATGACACATGTCAAGTTTATGAGGTGGTGTGGAAAAATGTCTATGTTAAAAGTTTGGAGTTAACATAGTGAAAATCAGTGAAGTTATAAGTGAATGTTGAAATACTGCAATATTCACTCGTAACCTTGGAATTTTACTATATTTATACATCAGATTATTTGCATAGCCTTCTTATCCCTCCCCCCATGAACCTGGTAGGGAAAATTTTCAAATCCCCTCCAAAACCTCATTCCTCGGTGTCGAAACATCATTCCGTGCCACAGGTGTGAAAACACATTTTGGCCAGGATTTGAAAAATGACAGCTGTCACATTCATGAGATGGTGTGAAGAATGGCTATGTTGAAAATTTGTGCTCAAAATATTTAAAATTATCAAAGTTATGAGCAAGCATAGTAATATTTCAACATATGTGCATAACTTTGCCAATTTTTACATATTTTGACCCCAAATTTTCAAGATAGCCTTCTTATGGTCCCACCTCATGAACAAGGATGGTGAAATCTTGCCCGAAAGGTTATTTTGCCAAGCAAGGGTTCTGAAAGAACTCTTAAAACTGAAGGTGGACAAAGCAATGGGGCCTGATGGGATTCATCCCAGAATTCTAAAAGAACGAAGGGTAGAACTAGTGACACCACTGACTACGCTCTTTAACAAATCATGGGAGGATGGGGTGGTACTCGAGGACTGGAGAAGGGCAGATGTGATTCCCCTTCACAAAAGTGGGAGCAAGGCAGAAGCAGAAAACTACAGACCTGTTAGTTTAACCTCAGTGGTAGGGAAAATGATGGAATCACTTCTGAAGGAAATAATTGTTGAGTATCTAGAGGCCAGAGGGGCTCAGGACCCAAGGCAGCATGGATTCACAGCGGGAAGGTCATGCCAGACAAATCTGATAGATTTCTTTGACTGGGTGACCAAAGTGGTAGATCAGGAAGGGGCTGTGGACATGGCCTACCTAGACTTTAGCAAGGCATTTGACACAGTCCCACACTAAAGATTAGTATACAAGTTAGCCAGCCTGGGAGTGGGTCCCAAGATGATAGCCTGGGTAAAAATTGGCTGGCGAATAGGACACAAGAGGTAATAGTAAATCAGTCCACTCTGAAGAAATGGGGTTACTAGTGGGGTACCGAGGGCTCAGTATTAGGACGGTCCTCTTCAATGTCTTTATAGTTTACATTGCAGAGGACGGAAGGAAAAAGTATGTCTCTTTGCAGATGACACAAAGATCTGCAACAGAGTTGATGCACAAGGTGGGGTGGAAAGGATGAGAAGGGACTTGGCAAGGTTAGAGGAATGGTCAAATGTATGGCAGCTTAGATTCAATGCTAAGAAGTGCAAGGTAATGCACCTGGGAAACAAAAACCCAGGGGAAGAGTACACAATGGGGGTTGAGATACTAACAACAACAAAAATGGAAAGGGACCTGGGGGTAGTCATATCAGATGACCTAAAGGTGGGCAAGCAATGTGAGAGGGCAGCAAGGAGGGCTGGGGATACTGGGATGCACAGGGAGAGGCATCACCAGTAGAAAACAGGAAGTTATTATCCTCTGTACAGACAGTTGATGAGACCCCATCTGGAGTACTGCGTGCAGTTCTGGAGACTCCATCTCCGCAAAGACGTAGACGGGATGGAGGCTGTCCAGAGGAGGGCAACTAAAATGGTGCAGGGTCTGCACCGGAAGACATATGAAGAGACTTAAGGAGCTGAACATGTATAGCCTCGAGGAAAGGAGGGAGAGGGAGGACATGGTAGAAACTTTCAAGTACCTCAAGGGAATCAACAAAGTCCAAGAGGGTAGCATCTTTCAAAAAAAGAGGTGTGCAAGAACAAGGGGGCACAATCTGAAGATAGAAGGGGGGCTCAGAGGTAATTTAAGGAAGTATTTTTTCACAGAGAGGGTTGTGGATGCATGGAACGGCCTTCCGGAGGAGGTTGTGGAGTCAAAAACAGTGGTGGAATTCAAGCATGCATGGGACAGTCATAAGGCAATTCTAGGGGGTAGGAGTAGGAAGAAGTAGGCTGCTGGTTAACTAGGATCTGCAGCTTATCCATTAGGTAGAGAAATGGGCAGACTGGGTGGGCCAAGCAGTCCTTATCTGCCGTCAAAATCTATGTTTCTATGTTCTATGTAAGTGACTACAAAATCGCCTTTCAGGCTTGATTTGAATGATTCCACTGCCCTAAAAAGCCATGTTGGAAATATGTGGTCAAATTATACAAAAATGAAAAAGTTATGCATCAAAGTTCAAAATCCCATTGAAATACACTGAACCGCACTTACAATACCTTAGTTTCTCAAATAGCAGTCGGTGGTTCCAGCAGCAAGACGTGTCTTGGATCAGAGAGTGGATCTTTACCTTAAGACATGCTCAAGTGAGTGAAGGTGTATGGTGGGATGTGGGGGGGTTCAGGCTGGCGGCTGCTCAGTGGCAAGTCAGAATGGGGAGGTTGAATCGGTGAGGGATGGTTTTCTTTTTTACAGGTTTAATAAAAAAAAAAATCAAAGAACAGTTTTCTTTATTCCAGGTAACACTAATGTGGGAATGGTGATTGGAGGGTGGGGGAAGGGTACTACTAGACACCAGGGAAAAAATATATTTAAGGGGACATGTGATGGGAAGGTGGGGGATGCCACTAGACACCAGAGAGGCAGAATACTGGTGCCAGGTGTTGATCGAGAGGTCCCAGTCAAAAAACTCAGATAAAGAATTGGAGGACAATATTTCTTGGACTCAGCTGGAGGAGGAGTCTATGTCTGAGCAGGCCATTCCATTGTTGCTCAAGTTCCCAGGGTGCTACCTGTTGGAGGTTGGAGATGACAGCTTGGAACTTGTGTGTGAGACCCCAGGTAAGACTGTGGTTAGTGATACTGTACTGGGGGTAAGGACTCCAATCAAGCAAGTAAAGGCTGAAGGGACTCTTTCTTGTTCTGTTCCATCTGTATCTATTAACAGTATTCAAGACAGTACTGACTGGGGTAGGCTTCAAGCTGAAGATGCCGCTGTTGGTAAACTAATGCAATATGTAAAAGTTAAAGAAGGTATGCAAGTTAATGGTGGTGTGGTCACAAAACCATTCTCATGATATGAAGTAAAAAAGGGTGTTCTTTACCACGAGGCCCAATCCCCGTACCCAGAGAGTGGATGCCCAGGTAGTGGTGCCAGAGGCTTCCAGCAGCAAGTGATAGAGGCTGTGCACTCCAGTCTCTGTGGGCATCTGAGCCACGGCAGTGTGTGGACTCAGTTAACACCTTCTTACTACTGGACTGGTATGTACAGACAGGTGGTGGCCTATATTAGGACCTGTCCTGTGTGCAAAGTAGTGAAGGTTCCTGCTGAGCACAGAAGGTACTGTATCTATATAGCAGAGGTACTGGTACATTGGGAGTGGAAAGAGAGTACCAATAGGAAGGGGTCATAATGGAGAAAACATGGCACCCTTGGAAGAGGGGAAACCTCCCACCCAGGTTACATGGTACCAAATGGTAACAGTCCTTAATAATGATCTTTAATTCTCAGATTGCTGAGATGACACTTGGCTATATTTCAAGATTACGTTAATAGAAAACGTGAAAGAAGTTATGAGATGTTTTGGTTTCTCACATGTTTTGCAAGTGTGAGTTAAAGTCACTGAGTGATACTCGGGTAAAAGCAAGTAAAGAACAATGGTAAAGTAATATCCTCAAGTTAGGTGTTTATGGAAAACACCTTGGGTCTTCTAATGTTCTAGTGGTACAGTATGGTAGAAGGATGTCCCATGCTCTCACCCAGGAGAGGACATAGGGACTAAAGGGGAGATCCCCAGGAGGACTTCATTTAGTGGTGAGCTAGGATACTGGGTTTTGCTTTCTTGTTTTGGGGTCCCTGGGAATAGGATTCCTGTTGTGGGAGGGTAAGAGTCTCCTTTTCTCCATTTTTAGTGCCCTGACCACATTAGTAGCCAGACTGAGGAAACTGTTAAGTTCTCTATCCTCAGATACCATGGTGATGGGTCTATGTTCAGACTAGGTGTTGATGGACATGGTAAAAATGTATTCCATCATGGAGGGTTTAATTGCTGATTCTGTGTAATTGCCTAACTTGTATCATGTGGTCCTCTGTATGAATTTGTATTTCCTTGAACCCTCCCGGGTTGTATCTGAAAATAGGCAAATGCCTTGTCTAGTGTACTTACCTGGTCAACAAAAGCTAAATAAATAAATAACTAAAAGCCTCTGGCACTTTGCTATGTGAAAAACATAACACTTGAAAGTCCTTTGTTGATGTGGTAGGAAGGTTTAATTCAGACTCTGCGCTTAGGTAACATGTTGTTCTCTTTAGGTGTTCGGAATTGTTGAATATGGGGATGGGAATTCTGGACAGTTTCTGGGAAGTGAAGTCCAGGCATTAAGGTCTCATATTCCTGTGGTAGTTATGTTTGTATTTAGACTGTGTGGGGCTTGACCTACAGAATATGTTATCAAGAAATTGATCTGAGTTGTAAGATGTTAGAAAAAGGAAAATCTCCCTGTCAGTTTGTCAGGGTGATTTCCCTCTTAAGTAGGGGGATTATGTGATGGGGTCAGGTAGTACCCCATCACTGGTTATGGAAGGGTTCCCCCCCCCCATTATGGAGCTAGGCCTTGGGCTTTGAATGCTCCTCTGGGATGTTTTAGCCAGGTATTGATAAACTTGCTAGTAACCAGAGAAAATTAATTTCAGAAATCTACTTACCTGTGTCCACATTCTTTCTTCATATTAGCTGTCCTGTTTCTTTGTCGTCCTGTAGGATGGCCACCCAGAGTATCACCTTTTTTCTTCTCTCTCCTCTGTTTCAGGACCAGGTATAGTATAGAGAATAGCCTCACTGTCTTTGAGGCTGTTCAACTCAACAGGCATTACTCAGAAGGTTAAAACCTCCTGCTTTCTATTTCTACCCCCAGTATTAAAGAAAATGGGTATTTGCCTGCATTGAATGACTCAGCCAGCCAGTTACAAAAATGACTGTAAGTGAAATGAACTTTGAATTTGCACATTGAAAGAAAAGTGAAAAAATGCCTGTGAAATCCTGCTAGATGAAGAGAACTATGTTTTTTTTTACTTCGATCTGAAAATAAAATTACACAGCTGTGTTTTTTTAAGTGCAAATGGGCATCCTCCTTCTTTCACCTCCCATTCCCGTATCAGAAGGACAATGTCAAGTCCACCACTGTTGGCAAAACATAGTAGGTCAGGTTGGGTTATAATAAAACCCAAATGCTTTAACCCCATGAATCATTCAGGACTGCCAATGACATGAGATGCCACTGCCGTGTCATCACCTTCATTAAATCAAGAAATAAGCAGTCCTACACTTATACCAGTACAGGCCGGAACTAAAATTTGTTCATCATCATCATCATCATCACAGCTTTTTCCAACTCTGGTTCTTCAAGTACCCTCTTTCCGCTCTCCAGTTCTTTCACATACAGATTTGGCAGTGGTTAAGATAAAGCCTCCTTCTGATTCTGATCCCCATCCTGAGAATTTTGTCAGATCTGAGTCCTCTGAGAAGGATGCTGACTTCTCACATGTGTTTGATAGATACTACATTGATTTTGACCCTGATGATGATGATGATGTTGATGCATCTGATGATAATGATGTAGTGTCAAATGAAAACACTAATGCCACAATTACACCCAGTTATGATGAGTAAATCCCCTTCCTCTGCCTCCCTGTGAGTGCCACAGTGATTACAGCAACCAGACAAACTAGTTTTACTGTACTTCCAAAGGTTCTCTCCTACTGTTTCATTCTGCCACCAAGCCCCTGTCTAGTGCTACTACCAGCCCCAGTTCTGTTCCTGTATCTGCAGCACCTCCATCAAGACTCATAGCACAGTCATATCCATTCCCTGGATTTTAAACCAAAAGAAGTACCAGCATGATGAACCATTTTTTGATAACTTCCACTGGTGAACTTAAAGCACGATGCATTCACTGCAAAACAACCATTAGTAGAGGAAGAAACTCAGCAGCATGGTAGTCAGCACCATGAGAAGACACCTAATACAGCAGCATCCATATGTAGTCGCTCATCCTAAGCTCTCACTGAGCTACATGGTGCCGATTCAGATGATGATGGTGACGATTATGAACCAGATCATGATGGTAGTAGCAGTCAGCCCCCGCTAGGCAATCATGGTGGCAGAGGGAGATCAGTTACATGGCCTCTACCTTCATCACATATAATACATAGGTCAACTTCTGTGAACTAAGCAGCATCAGCTGACATAGAACTCCTATTACTAACTCACCTGCCATGGCAGAGCAGCACCATTTCCTTGGCCGGTCCTTTTCCAAAGGCAGTCAGTTAACTATAATTCAGTCATCTGATTGTGAGATCAAATTTAACCCCCAATCATCCAGTTGCATCCCAAACTACATGGCTTATTGGTGAGCTGATAGGGACTGTTCTACAGCCTGTTTCCATTGTGGATAATATTGTATTCCAAAGGTGGCTTGCATTTTTACAGCCAATATACAGAATTCAATGGTTTACATTTACCCACAGAGTAGATCCACATATTTACCAAGTAATTAAAACCTGTATTGTACATGCACTTGAGGCAGAAGGTGAGGTTGTACACTTAACCACAGATATTTGGACATGTGCATAATTCATGGGCATATTTGTCTGCTTGCACACTGGATTTCTTTCTCACACGCATGAAAGCAATCTAATCTGATACCTAAAGGACAGTACAAGGGAATAGCATTGCTTAATGCTAGTGTTGTAAACAGTGCACCCAGAAAAACTGGGAGAGAGGATGGAAGACCTCTGATTAACAGACATATGGAGGTTGAAGTTTCCCACTAGTAGGGAATACTCATTTTATTCTCCTAGACATATGACATACTCCAGAATAGATATGATATTGGTTTCAAGACAGATGTATCTGGATATTGCCAATATTGAATATAAACTGATAGATGTTATCAGATCATTTTTTAGTATCAATGTCTTTTGCATCCAGGGACACCACCAAAATATGATCCTGGAAATTGGATCCATTATTACTGAAGGAAGAAAATTTTGTCAAAAACATAATTGAACAGACTGAGATTTGCTTTTCAAATAATAATAAAAATGATGCATCAATGAACATAACATGGGATGCCTATATAGCTTTTATAAGAGGCATCTGCATATCATATGCAATTAATAGGAAAAGAAAGCAAAAAGATAGGCATGCACAACTTGAAAAATAAATTCTGGAATCACAAAAATTACATACACTGACATACCTAAAGAATTTAGAAAGGAGTAAATATAAGTATAATCAAATTTATAAAGAACAGGTAGAAAGAATGATGATGTTTTCATGTGCAACAAATTATGCCTAGATAGATAGATAGAGGGGGCAACTTGTTGGTCTATGTGCTACAAAAGGAAAAGGCAGAACAAAATATTATGGAAATTAAATCAGGAACAAATGTGAAAACATCAGAAGAAGACATAAATGCAGAGTTTATAGACTTTTATCAAAGATTATATAGTTCGCAGGGCAAGATAGGTGATATGGAAAGCTTCAATGATATTCCACAATTAAATGAACAACAAAAACAGATACTAGGTGCAAAAATAGATATCAAAGAGGTGGAAATGGCAATCCAAGCATTAAGACTGGGGAAAGCCCCAGGGTTGGATGGGCTGGGGATTGACTTTTATAAAACTTTCAAGGAGATATTAAGCCCTAGACAATCAGCTTTATTTAATTCCTTTCAGGGATCCCTCCCCTCTTTCTTTGATGAAGCTCTTATCTTGTTCATCCCCAAGAAAGGGAAAGACCGGACTTTATGCTCATCCTATCATCCCATATCATTACTTAACTCTGATTATAAAATATTTACAAAGATCTTAGCTATAAGACTGGAAAAGGTCTTGCTGGCTTTGATTGGGGATGACCAGATGGGCTTCATTAGGGGAAGAAGGGGTCACAACAATATAAGGAATGCAATGAATATAATATATAATATACAGGATCCTAACATTATGGTGGTGTCCCTGGATGCAGAAAAGGCATTCAACAGAGTTGAATGGCTTTATTTATTTGAGGTACTAAAAGCAATTAATATAGGGGGACTTTCTAGATTGAATGCAAGCAATATATACTACCCCTAAAGCTTGAGTCATGATGAATGACACTGTATCCTCAACATTTCCCCTATTCGGGAGTACAAGACAAGGGTGTCCGCTGTCACCCTTGTTATTTAATTTAATAATTGAATCACTGGCTAACGTAATAAGGAAAAATAAAGATATTATAGTATTTGAATATTCTCAAGGCAAAACATTAAAACTGTCACTGTTTGTGGATGATATTCTATTATAGTTAAAGAATCCAGATAAAGAAGTTAAAATTATAATGCAAATAAAGAATATGGGAAATGTTCAGGATATCTTATAAACTGGAAAAAATCTGAAACACTGTCTTTGTGAACAATAACGCTGAAATCAATACTGGTAATTTCCCTACCACAATTAAAATAGATAGGATGACATATCTGGGAATACTTCTTGCAAAAAATTTGAATCAATTGATAGATACAAACTTGAATCCATTGATAAAAGAAATTGAGAAGGATTTGCAAAAATGGGAAGGGCTTCCACTTTCATTACTAGGTTGTGTTCAGTTAATCAAAATGAACATCCTTGCCCGATTTCTATATGTATTTCAATACCCTTATCAATACCTAAAAATGTAATTGTAAAGATTGACAGAATTATCACCAGGTTCCTCTGGAAAAAAGGTAGACTGAGATAAAAAAAAAACAAAAAATTATAGTGAATTGCACACAATTGGGTCTAAAGTGACCTAATTTGCAGTATTATCATTGGGCTACTGTTATAGAGCCACTAAAAGAACTATGGTCCCACTTAATTCCTCCTTGGGCCTATTTCAAATTTTGTGATCCATCCCCAAAAACAGTAGTACATTTGCTTTCTCAAAATTTGGCTGATAAGAATATCATGGGCCAGGAAACATTTTTTTTTTAAACATGCTTTAAAGATATGGAATAATATATTAAGTATAATGGGTGGGAAAAATAAGATAATGACGACCTCCTCTTTATGGCAAAATAATTTCCACCCTATTTTCAACACAGTGAGTACTAAAAAATGGTTGGAATTTGATATAACTTCAATAGCAGATCTATATTCTGATCAAACTTTAAAATCATTCCAACAGTTGCAAGAGCAACATGGACTGCGAAGGAATATATTTTTTTTTAACTCTGCAAATTAGATCTGTATTAACAGAAGTACAACAAAAAGGGAAATGATGATGGAGAACAACTTTATGGATTACTTGGAAATAGTGCCAAATAGGAAAAAGTTGTTCTCTAAATTGTATTCTATTATTATTAGTAAAGGAAAATATATGTCTTTAGTTTTAAAGCAAAAATGGGAAGAAGATCTAAATACTTCTATCTCAACATATACATGGGAAGAAATTTGTACATTGTGGAACAGATGTATAAATAATAGACTTAATCAAATCCAGTATTACATTATTCACAGAATATATTACTCTCCATATTTATTAAATAAATTTAATGGTGATATTTCACCATATTATAATAGAGGATGTGGAGTGATAGCCAATTCTACTCATGTAATAGTCTTATGTCTGTATATAAGATCATTTTGGGAAGACATCATTAGAATTCTAAATGAAATACTAAATATAAATTTGACCTTCGAACCAAAAATGTGTTTATTTGTTATATCATCCATACAAAATATACGCAATACATATAAGGAATTAATGCAAGTAGCATTTCAAAATGCAAAGAGACATATTACATGGATGTAGAAAGATAAGGAAATACCAAATATTGAATTATGGAGAAATGTATTTTTAGACTCGATGAAGATGGAAAGGACATATCTCTTGACTAGTAAACAACTGTCCAAATACGGGAGAAAATGGGACCCAATTGTGAAGGCTATTAAGGAAGGGGAATTTAGCTCCTAAAGTTGATTTATCCCAGGGGCACCTGGTGATACCTTGTAATAAGAAAGTGTTGATTTAGGTTGAATGTGGATCTTAAGGATTAAAGTAATACTTAAAGATGTATTTATAAATTAGTATGGCGTAATGGTAAACTTGACTTATATTATTAAATATAAAAGGAAATTATTTATTTTTACATTAAGGAAATGATAACCTTCATACTGTTTTTCTTACATTACAAACTTTTTGGTATGTACTAGATATTTGGTTTTAAATGCATAATTAAGAATATTTTAAAAAAGACAGGAAAAGGAATGGATGCTTGGAAATGGATTACAAGTAGAAATGACAGTGACAGATAATGTGATTAGCATAACAGTTTTTGGAGACAGTTACAGGGACAGACTCAATGTGAACTGCTTTGCACACACATTAAATTTAGTTGTCAAACAAGCTTTAGACAGGAGCACAAGTATCAGCAATCTTGCTGCAATGGCAGATGGAATGAACAACCACTTCCACAGGTCTGTGACATTAACTACCACACTAAGGACATTTGAGCAGTTAGCAAAACTGCTTTGACACTCCTTGATACTGCACATCACTACTAGACGGAATTTTACATATTACATGATATAAAGATTGGTGGAGCAAAAGATGGCCGTGCATAGATACACTGAATTTGTGGGCAGATAAGAACCGCTTGGCCCACCTACTCTCCCTATTTTTCCCTGCCAATTCTGTCAAAGCAGGCCCTACCTGGTCACTAGCTACCTCCTCCCAATTTTTCTACAAAAATTTCTTTGTGCCTATCTCATACATGTTTGAATCCCAACAGTTTTTTCCCCCACTACCTCTGCTGGAATATTGTTCCAGGCATACACCAGCACTCTTTCAGTAAAAAGGTACTTCCTCACATCCTTTCCAAATTCCCCACTTCCAACTTTATTGCATGCCCCCTTGTTCTCATGCACCTTCTCCTCTGAAAAATACCCCCCTGCTGTACCTCATTCACCCCCATGAGGTATTTATAGGTCTCTTATCATTTTCCCCTCTCCCTCCTCTTTTCCAGGGTGTACAACCTGAGATCCGTCAGTCTCTCCTTATAGGGCTTTTGAGACAGGTACTACACCATTTTAGTTGCCCTTCTCTGGACAGCCTGTACCCTATCTATATCCTTCCTGAGATCTGGTCCCCAGAACTGGACACAGTACTGCAGGTGGGGTTTCACCAACAATCTATATAGTGGTAACACCACCTCTCTCTTTCTGCTAGTGATTCCCCTCGCTATGCACAGCAGAATCCCACTGGTCTGACCTACTGCCTTGTTGCATTTCCTGGCCACCTTGAGGTCATCAGACATAATTACCACTATGTTATTTTCCTGTTTAGTGACTGTCAATACTTCTCCTCCCATTGTACACTCCACTGATGGGCTTCTGTGCCCTAGGTGCATGATTTTGTATTTTTATGCATTGAAACCCAGCTGCCATACCTTCGAACACTCCTTGAGTTTTTTCAGGTCTGTGCTCATTCTCTCTACCTCCCTCAGGAGTGTCAAGCCTATTGCAGATTTTGGTGTCAACTGTAAAGAGGCATACTTTCCCTTCCAGCTCTTCTGTGGTGTCACTTTTAAAGATATTAAAGAGGACTGGTGCCAGTACTGAGCCCTAAGGTACCATGTTGGTCACTCTCCCCTCCCCAGAGTGAGTAGTGTTTACCATCACCCTCTGTTGCCTATCCATCAACCAATTTTGTACCCAGTTCACCACCTTGGAACCCACCCCTGAACTATCTAGTTTCCTTATGAGCCTCCTGTGTGGTACAATGTCAATGGCCTTGCTGAAGTCTAAGTAAGCCACATCCACTGCCCCATCCTGATCTATTTCATTGGTCACCCAGTCGAACAAACAGATCAGATTCATCTGACATAACTACCCCCCCCCCATGAATCTGTGCTGCCTCAGGTTTTGTAACCTGCTGGTTTGTGAGCACCAGGTTCAGAATTGTCCCATTATGAATGGGCTTGCAATGGCTATGTCACATGACATTGTCAGAATTAGTCACCACTGGGCAACCATGGAACAACTTCATTATGTCTTTGCCACATTTGACAGTGCTACTAAGAACTCAGCAGTAGCTGTGTCTGTATTAGTGAGGTCATCCCATAGTGCATATTCTCCCTAACTTCACCAGTGAAACATTTTACAATGATGACTACTCTTCTGATTTAATACAACTGACACAGACACTGAATGATGAGTTCCACAGGTGGTTGGCAACATGATAAAAAATATGTCATGGCTACAGTATTAGATAATCATTTTAATGATGACCTCCTTTACAGGATCCTACTGCTTTACAGGAGTCCAAACAGTACATCATAATCAGAGAGGTACAAGTGGCCCAAGCACTCCAAAGGCAAGGCAACGTTTATTTTGAAGGTGCCCAATCCTGGAGGCTCTGGGTGCCATACATAAAAACATACAACAGGCAGGGCTACAGATAAAATAGAATCATAAATAAAACAAATAAATGATAAAACAGCGAATGCAATATCAAAATCAGCAAATAAAAGCTCTGCTTATTGCAGTATGGCAGAGAAACTGTCCTCAGGCTTAGGCACAGGTTTGAAGTACATGTTTCCATACTGAAATCTCCAGGAGTATGCCTATTTCTAGTACAGCTGCAGAGGATGAGCATCACACGCACCACATCACAAATATATGGACCTGTTTAAGAAAGACTGAAAAAAGGCCACATTTAGAAATCTGACAAGAGGGCTTCACTACTGAAAGAATGCTCACTGCAGACCTTCATGAACCCAGAGAGCTAAACCCTGAGGCAGATCCTTTGTTTTACTGGAAGTTGAAGAGATCCATTTTGCAACCTCTTGCTCAAGTTGACACCTATTATCTTGGTTGTCCAGGGCACCTTCAGAAAGAATATTCAGCACCACTGGTGACATAGTATCGCCAATTAGAGCTTCACTTCTCCCTGAGCATGTTGAACAACTGGCAATCTTAAGTCAACTTGCCCACACTGAATTACAATTATGACCTGCACTATGTGCGTCAAGATGAAAAAGAGTCTGATATCGAAAGGGTACATCACTAAACAACTCCATGCTACACTACTTTCTCTAGGTTGGAGGATGTACCAGAGAAAATGCATCATGGATGTTAACTTTCAACTTAATAAGCTTGAAAGCCTTTCTGCTATCTGCTACTGCTGAGTTTTTCAAATAGGTACTACACCGTCTGACACTGTCTATAAATGAAACCTTCAGTGATTTTGTGACTCAACGAAACAGGTTCCCTTATTGAGCATGGCAAAAATGTCTGTTGTTTTTCTTCTTCTTTGCACAACCCAGCTTCAATGACATCTTGCTCTTTACATATGTAGGTGACCACTTGTCTTCCATTCTATTGCTGCCACTGCATGCCCCAGATGACTGTCACTGCTGCTGCTACCACTGTCACTGAAAGGCATTATAACATATTCAGCACACACATACTGGCAGCAGTTAGATGCCATCAGCTTCACCGATTTTGAAAGAAAGTTACATACAGTGGGCGCTATGCACGAAGTGGGTGGGGGTACACGGAAATGTCGTGTACCCTGCCTGCAACCCTGTGCCCCATGGACAGGTGTGCCCATACCGGCATTCAGCAATGCCATCCACCTGTCTGCAGCTCCCCCGGCATGCAGGACTCCACAGGGCAGCCAGGGGAGGGGTCGATGTCCTGGGTGGGCATCCAATGGGATGCCCCCCTGGAATGCCCCCTGGACTTTGCATGCCATTTACAGGTGCCCAGACCTGCATGGCACCATCCCGTGCCGGTGCCGCTGCTCCCGCCCAGTGACAGGTGCTCGCCTCTGCAGCTGTGCCTGCTGTCACATGCTGCTCAGTGGTCAAGGGCAGTATGGAGAGTCCTGTCCTGGTCCTCCGGTGACTGGTGGCCTGTGTCCATGGGGGCACACAGTGAGTTATGGCAGGTTCCCCCCGCCATAACCTGTGCCCTGCACCTATGTGGCCAGCACTACATGGGTTTGTGCATACCGCGTAGTGCTGGCATGTTCTCAGCTAGCCCCCGGCACAATGCAGTCCTTGTACCCGGGATGATCAGTGTGCTGATCCTGTGTGCCCTCCCCTTAGTGGATCCTGCATGGGGGGCACGCAGGGTGCAGAGTGGCTGTGCGCCCCAGATACATTTGTGTAGCCACTCTGCTCTAATAGTGCATAGGGCCCAGTAATGCTTGTATCAATCTCTGCATGTCTTGCATTCCTCCCTTACTGGACAAAAATCTGATGCACTGAACAGGACAAAATGTTACTTTTGTATGAGGCTGTGCCAATGGAGCTGGATGGGAGGGATGGAAGAGATGGAGGAAGAAATGATGCTACCGGATCATAATGGCCACTTTTGTGCAGTAGATTCACACCTTGCAGTGAAGGTAACATTAACAGTATTACTTTGTCTTCTGTTTTTTCTACAGATGTCACCATTTTGCAAATTGTCCTAATGTGACTTGATAATTTTCATCGCAATTCTGCTGCATTGATAAATGCTACTCTTCCTGTTGTGAATTGTCTCTCTGTGACTCCTCTTCTCATTTCTTCACCATAATGAAGTTTTAGTGACCCTCAAGAAAGCCTGCTGGCTTGTCCTTGATGCTCCCCACCTAAGACATACCTGTGACCTCTATTCCCAGTTAGGGTGGCTAAGCTTGGACTGTAGAATTCAGTACCAGGTATGCCTTCTAGCTAAAAAGTCTCTGCTAGGGCTTGCATCTCCTGGTGTTCAAAGCCTTCTCTCCCCCACCAACAATACCCACACCACTAGGGGGTCCAACATCATGACCTTAATAGTCCCTTTCCGCTGCACTGCCCAGGGCCAGCGCTTCTTCTTATATCGTGCTCCCCTCTGGCTGAACTCACTCATTGAGGACATGCTATCCAACTCGGCCCATTCAAATCTAAGCTTTGTGACTGTCTTACAACCTTAAGCTATTGTGACTGCTGCCTTTAACCTGCTCAAGCCCCTATCAACACCTCCATTCCCCCCCACATCCCCCCGCCTTCATATTTCTCTCAATGCCTCCCCTTGTTTCCTAGCCATATCCCTCCATCTCCCCCACCCTGCCACCCAGATCTACATGCCCCTCCCCCATCCCCTCGCTCCCTCCCCATTCACTCCCCTCATCCGCTAAATTTTGACAAGGCCTACTTGGCTACTCCAATCCTCCCGTCATCCCCTCTCTTAGTCCTTCCTTTACTATCCCTCTCCTTTGCTCACCCCCTGCTACCAGTCCCTTCCCATCCAAGGTCCTCTCTCCTTCTTCTGCCTTGCATTATTAGAGCACTTATGTTACATGCGATTTTGTTGCTGCATACTCTGTAGCATGATATCTGTACTTTTATAATCCTACATGTTAAACAGCTGTATTTGAATTGCCTGTTTGTTTTCTTTGTTAACACTGCTTTGACTTGCATAATTTAACTTCTGTATCCCTGTTTTGTCATGATGTGGAACTTTTGTAAATGAGCTTCCAGCTCAAAGGTTGTAATCCAAGATTTCAATAAATAAATAAATAAATAATTCTGTTGCTGCCACTGCACGACCAGACCACTGCACTGTCACTCTTCCTGCTGTCTCTGTCTCTGTCACTGAAAAGACATAAGACATATTGGCAGTTAGATGCCCTTCACTGATTTTGAAAGAAAGCTACATACTGTACTGCTTGTATCTATACAAATATATGAACATACGAAAATGGCAGCAGATTAGGTCATATGGTCTATAGCGACTGCTCAAGATGCAGCTCACAGCTTGATAATGGCTGCTGCCCCCTCCCCTCCCCTTCTCCCTTCCATGCCTTCCATGCTTTCCATTCTGAGTTCCTATGGACTCTACCCTCCCTACCTGTACCCTGCTCATGTATCTATCCCATCCCTTCTTGAAACCTCCCACTGATTCCCTTTCATATCAACTTTTCAGGTATGCATTCCAAGGCATCACCATCCTTTCTGTGAAGTAATACTTCCTCATGTCTCTTCTATACTTCCCAACAACCAGTCTCAGGCTATGACCCCGTGTGGTCCCTTCCCCCTTCAGTCTGAACACCCCCTCTGTGTTTACTCTATTAATACCTTTTAAGGATTTAAAGGTCTCGTTCATGTCCTCTCTGTCTCTTCTGTCTTCCAAAGAGTACATGTTTAGTGCCCTAAGTCTCTCCGATAGGGCTTGTCTCCCATTCCAAGGATCATCTTAGATGCCCTCCTCTGGACCTTCTCCAGGAGCATAATGTCCTTTTTTAAGTAAGGGCACTAGAACTGCACACAGTACTCCAAGTGCAGCCTCACCAAGAATTTGTACAATGGCAGAATTACCTCCTCCTTCTCGAAGTTATATCTCTAGCAATGCACCCCAGTAATCTGTTTGCCTTAGTTGCTGCTTTCCTACATTGTCCTGAGTGATTAATTTTACCAGTGATCACTACTCCCAGATCTTTTTCTTCCTCTGAGACTGTTAACCATACACCCCCCCAATTTGTAGCTGTATCCTGTATTCCTAGCTTCCAAGTGAAGTACACTACACTTCCTAACATTAAACCCCAGCTGCCATTTGACTGACCACTGTTCTAGTTTTTAAAGGTCTTCCTGAAGTGGCTTCCTTCCCTCCTCACCTGTCATAGCACCTGATTCTGAAAGATATGACTAAGTACAGTATGCAATGTACTGTATACTGTAAGTGTACCATTCATTTAGACTGTAAGTAAATTGCAGTATATACTGTAAGAACACTATGTGGTGCATATTGTAAATGTGTTATGCAGTCATGCTGTAAGTGCATTATGCAATGCATACTGTTAGTGTATTATGCAGTCATACTGTAAGTGCATTATGCATTATATACTGTGATCGCATTATATGGTCATACTGTAAGTGCATTATGGAATGCATACTGCAAATGCATTGTTCTGTCACACTGTTAGTGCATATGGTGGTGCATACTGTAAGTGCCTTATATGATGTGTACTGTAAGTCCAATATGCAAACATACTTTAAGCACATTATGTGCTCATACTGTGAGTGAATTATGTGATGTATTCTGTGAGTGCATCATATAGTGCATAATGTAAGAGTATCATAAGAACATAAGAAAAATGTCGGCAGATGGGGACCACGTGATCCATCTAGTCTGCCCAAAAAGACTACCCCCTACATTGCCTGCAACCTAACCTGTCCACAAAGCCTATCCCATGCTGGTTTGAAATCTCTAATCATCTTTGATGCTACCAGCTCCTGGGGCAGGCTGTTCCATGGTTCCACCACTCTCTTCATGAAGGAGTACTTCCTGAGGTTGCTTTTGAACCTACCTCCCACCAACCTCAAATTATGGCCCCTTGTACATGCTGTTGTGTTGTGCTGAAATAAATTACCTGCCTGAGTTGTGTTTAGCACTTTCACACACTTAAATGTTTCGATCACGTCACCTCTGTTTCTTCTTTGCTCGAGGGAGTATAAATTTAACTTCCTGAGTTGCACCTTGTACATTTCGTGGTGTAGACCCTACACCATTTTTGTAGCTCTTCTTTGCATCGTCTCCAAATGGTCAATGTCCTTTCTGAGGTGAGGTCTCCAGAACTGACCACAGTATTCCAAGTGTGGCCTTACCAACAACCTGTAGAGAGGCATGATCACCTCCCACTTCCTACTAGTAATGCCCCTACTAATACAGTTGAGGATGCCATTTGCTTTCTGTGCTGCCTTCTCACACTGTTTTCCTACGTTAAAGTCATCAGTGATCACTATGCCGAGATCTCACTTTATCTGTGTTTCTTCAAGTTGATGTCTTCCCAGTGCTTACTTATTTCTTGTGTTCCTCCTACCCAGGTGCATTACCGTACATTTTTTTACATTAAATTTCAGCTGCCAAGCCCTGGATCATTCCTCCAACTTTCTAAGGTCAGCGTTCATGTTGTTTGCCCCTTCCTGTCAATCCACTTTATTGCAGAGCTTAATATCATCAGCAAACAGGCAAACTTTCCCTTTCAAATGATTTGCAAGGTCTCCTGTAAAGATGCTGAAGAGAACAGGTCCCAGTTGAGACCCCTGCAGGACACCACTGGTTACACTACCTTCCCTTGACAGAGATCCATTTACTAGCACTGTCTGTGTCCTATTGTTTAGCCAGTTGCTGATCCAGTTAACTACCTTTTGTCCAACTTCTGTATGTTCCAGCTTGTTTGTTAGCCTTCTGTGAGGGACGGTGTTGAAGGCCTTGCTGAAATCTAGGTATACAATGTCCACTGCCCCTCCTCGATCCACTATTCTGGTGACCCAGTTGAAGAAGTTGATCATGCTGGTTTGACAAGATCGTCCCCCTGTGAAGCCATGTTGCCTTAGGTCCATTTTTCCAGTATCTTTCAGGCATGCCACTATCCTCTCCTTTAGTAATGACTCCATAATTTTCCCTATGACCGAGGTCAAACTGACAGGGTGGTAGTTTCCTGCCTCTTTTTTGTTCCCACTCTTCTGCAAGGGCACCACTGTTCTCCTTTTCTGATCTTGAGGAATTTCCCCACTGTCTAGTGACTTGTTGAAGAGCTCAGCCAGTGGTGTGGCTAGTTTCTCTCGAAGTTCTTTTAAAACCCTAGGGTGTATGCTATCAGGTCCCATGGCCTTGTCTGTCTTGAGTCTACTCAGCTCTTCTAGGACCCTTTCCTTTGTGAAGGGGCTAGTGTCCACTCCCTGACCATCATACTCTGTCTGACCTAGCATGGGACCTTTGCCACTGTCTTCTATAGTGAACACAAAGCAAAAGAACTTGTTTAGGACTTTGGCCTTTTCCTCGTCCCTCACTACCATCTTGCCTTCTTTGGTTACTATTCAGAATATTCCGCCCTTAGTTTTTCTTTTCTCCATTATGTATCTGTAGAAGGTTTTGTCTCCCTTCTTAACACCCTGTGCTATTTTCTCTTTGGTTTGTTCTTTTGCCCTCCTGACTGCCTTCCCTGCCTCTTTTTTTTTTCCTGCATTCCTCTCCATCTGCTTCTTGCCTTGTTTGTTTAAATTGTATAAAAGTCCTTCATTTCTCTTTGATTTTGGTCACTACTTCATTTGAGAAGCAGAGAAGTAGCTTCCTTATTCTGGACTTGCTGGTCAGCTTCATGCATTTAGTTGTTACTGTGTGCAGAGCAGTTTTTAGGGTATTCCAGCAGTCCACTACATCCCCCGAGTTTCTGCCTTCCATTATGGATGCAAACATAGTTTGCATTTTGGTGATGTTAGCTTTTCTGAAATCTATTATCTTGATTTTAGCATGACTAGTATCTTCCTCCTGGTTTACAGTTCACTAGATTGACCTGTGGTCACTGGTCCCCAGATTGGCTCCTACCTGAGCTTCTGAGACCCTAGAGCTGTTTGTGAGCACTAGGTCCAGTATTGCTCTGAGTCTGGTGGGTGAGTTCACCAGTTGACGCAGACCCACTCCCCTCAGTGCAAAGAGGAAATCTTTGCTCCAGTCTGAGGACACTGAGTATGATGACCAATCCACATCTGGTAGATTGAAGTCCCCTACTAGCAGTAATTTGCCCCAGTCTGCCATCATCATGATGGTTTCTAAGAGCTGTTTGTCCACATCATCTTCCTGGGATGGGGGTCTGTAGATGACTTTCACCTGAATCAGGGTTTTTCCTCCAGCTCCAAGTGTAACCCAACGGGCTTCCACCTTACCATGAATGCCCTGGATTTCTGTTGCACAGATATCTTCTTTTACATACAACGCCACTCCTCCTCCCTTTTTTCCCACCCGGTCTCTTCGGAACAGCGTGTAACCTGGTATGGTGACATCTCAGGTGTAGTTCTTGGCAAACCAGGTCTCTGTAACTGTGATTCAGTCCAATTTTGCTTCTGCTATCCCAGCTGTGAGATCTGGTATTTTGTTTGGCAGACTGTGAGCATTTACACACAATGCTTTCCATTCTTGTCTTCATTGGCCTGCTGCGTGACTAACCCTTTTGGACTGTGAATCCGGTAGTAATGTCTGGTCTGGGTATTATTGGTATGTACTTGTGCTGGATTCCCTGGTGATGGGGGAAGGGGAAACTGGCTGCTCTTTTGATGCTAGGGATGCCTCTGCAAACCCTCCCTCATCCACTGGTTTAACTGACAGATATGTACATCGAACATTTGACCTAGCTCTCAGGTTCCCTCCTTTGTGAAGTGAAGTCCATTGAACCTAAAGAACTCCCGCTCCCATAAGTCCTGCCAATTTCCGATAAAGTGGTGACCTTATTCCTGGCACCAGCTCCTTAGCCAGGAATTAAGTTCTGAGATGTCCCCTTCTCTGATTTTCTGCCTGCTGTCTCCTTTCTTTCAGACTGGCAGAATTTCAGAGAAGGTAATACCGGACGAAAGTGAAGCAATATTGTCGCCTAGCCTGATGAGGTTTTGTTTTGTTTCCTCCACTGATTTACTGGCTAGGTAAGTTGTTCCTATGTGGAAAATAACCTGCGTGTCACATTGCATGCCTCAAACAATTTCCTCCATGTGACTGGTTTCCCTCCATGCCGATGTTCTGGGGAGGTACCTAACTGAAATAGAGGCATGGTTCTGTTGCAGATGAGTCCCCACACTTCTAATCATTGAGTCTCCAATTATTAGTACATCTTTCCTGTTGTCCTTTTTGTTGGGTTTAGTAGTTGAGTGCACCTTTGTGTACTACTCTGGGTGCATAGAGCCTTCGACGCTTGTTACGCTAGTTGTTTTGTAAGATAGTGCAGCATACCAATTTGATGTTTGAATTGGTTTGATGCCTTCTGCCAGTGAAGCTTTTCTGCCAGTTTTGCAATTCCTAACCTGCTGTCAGACCCCTGGTCTGTTTAACCTTTGGGGTAGGGGTGTAAGCAAAGTGTGTCTTGAAGGTAAAGGTGCCACGGTGTTACCCAGTGGGGTTTGATTTAGTTTGACATGGAGGTATTTTATCTCAGCCCATGCTGCCTGTCGCTGGGATCTGAGATCCCTAATTGTGGAACCTTTGTTTCTGCTACCTGTAAAAACAATCAGTGATGTCCTGCCTTTCAGATGTACCAAGCCCTTGTTACATCAACTGCACATAAAATCAGACTACATACAGAACTCATAGGATGGAAAGGAAACTTGTTTTTATATCAAGGGGGTGTGGAGTAAGTGTTTCAACAGCTACTTATGCTGAGAAAGCAGCCGCTGGCTGGGTCTGAGCAGAGCAAGCAAGGAGAGAAGCTGCCTCAGCGGAGAAAGGAGTCAGGACTGTGCACTCCAAGGAGAATTCAGGTAGAACTGCTGTCAAAGAATCCCTGCTTATGCACCTGTCAGAGTCTGCCTTCCCTCCATGAGTGGTCTCTCTCCCAGTTGGTGAAGATCAGTGACGCTCAGCAGACAGTAAGTCTAGGGGCTGAACTGCACTTGGCGTATGCCTCCTACGGTTGCCCTTTGTGTCAGAGCTGTTGCTGCTGGTAGTTTCTGGCTGAGAGGTTTCTATTAGCCGACCACTATTTCAGTAGTGGGTACAGCAGTCAGTGAAGATCAGTATACAGTAAGGCTAGGGGATTGACTGCTTTTGGCGTATGACTCCTAGGCGTGCCCTTGTGTCTGAGCTATTGCTTCCAGCTGAGAGTTTTCTATTAGCTGAGCACTATTTCAGTAGTGGGTACAGCTGAATTACATACTGCAGCCAGGAATTCTGGGTAAGTGTTCCAATAGTTCCTTATGCTGAGAGAGCAGCCGCTGGCTGGGTCTGAGCAGAGCGAGCGAGGACAGAAGCTGCCTCAGTGGAGAAAGGAGCCCAGACTGTACACTCCAAGGAGGATTCGGGTAAAACTGCTGTCAAGGAATACCTTTCGGAGTCTGCCTACCCTCTGTGAGTGGTCTGTCTCCCAGTTGGTAAAGATCAGTGAAGCTCATTCAGTGCTTACTGCAAGTGCATCATGTGTGCATATTTTGTTTGTATTATGCAGTGCACACTCTATGTACACTATGCAGTGCAAACTGCAAGTGCATTAAGTGGTACATACTGTGAGTGCATTAGGCAATGCATACTATAAATACATTATGAACTATATACTCAAAGTGCATTATATGGCCATACTTTAAGTGCATTATGCAGTCATGCTGTAAGTGCATTATGTGATGCATACCTTAAGTCTATTATGTAGTCATACTGCAAATGCATTATGCCACCATATTGTAAGTGCATTATGTGGCACTGTAAGTGCATTATGGAATGCATACTGTACATTCAATATGGTGTTATACTGTAAGTGCACTGAGTGGTGCATACTGTAAGTGAATTATGATGTACATAGTGTAAGCTGATAATTTGACTTATACCGTAAGTGCATTATACAATGCACACTGTAAATACATTGGGCCCTATGCACCAATGGAGTGGATTGGCTACGTGCATGTATCTGGGGCATGTAGCCACTCCACACCCATTGCACCCTCCACACGGGATGCACGGGGGGGTGCGCAGACAGGACATGCCTGATCCCCAAGGTACGTGGTCTGCACCATGTGGGGGGCATGCCAGCACTACGTGCCATGCACAAAGGTGCATAGAGCTGGCTGCAGGGGTCCATAGGTGGTGTAGGGTATGCCAGGGAGAACCCTGCCATAAACCCCCTACGCACCCCACACACACCCTGGGACATGCCACAGGACAGGGCAAACAGCCCACTGACCCTTCGGAGCAACAGCAAACAGCTGCCCGGTGCCACCCAGCACACAGCGGTGTGTGCGGCCACCCTCCTAACCCAAACCCCTCACAGTGGCACCAACACATGGATGCTGCCCCCTCCAATGGCACCGCATGTCCACCCCCCACTACCGGTGGTACTGTTCCACCACCTGACATAACCACTGTCCCTCTGCACCACTTCAGTGCCATTGGAAGGCTGGCAGCATTGCCCTCCTCCCACCTGCCACAGCTGCCAGCTCTTGGACATCCACGGGGCATGCTGCCAACATGCGCCACACTGCATAAGGGATCCACTGTTGGACCCATGCTGGGCATCCAACTGCATACCCGGCTGAGTCCACAACTCTGCCTGCACCCACCTTGCATGGACGTGTGCACCAGGGATGGGGCCTTGGGCAGGTGGCCGGCAGTCATGAATGCCACTGGTACACACCTGTCCTCAGATGCACAACTCCGTGAGTGGGTAACACGCCTCTGGTACATATTACCCAGCCATTAATGCATAGGGGCCATTATGTGGTGCATACTATAAGTGCATTATTTGATGCATACTGTAAGTGCATTATAATGTATGCTGTACCTCTATTATGCAATGAATACTGTAAATACATTATGTGGTCATACTGTAAGTGCATTGTATCATACATTCTTTTAGTACATTATGCAGTGCATGAAGTGTATTATACAATGCTTACTGTAAGTGTGTTATGCATGTATGCATTCTATGAGTGCTGTATGCGGTACATACTGAAAATGCATTATGCTGTGCATACTGAACTTACATTATGGGTGCATTCCGTAAGTTCCAATTTATTCTTTGCACATTTCCCCTATTTTGGGCACAACTGTGATCTGACAAAACTTTTGTGGTTCAAGGGATTTCATACAGTTGTGGCAAGTAAAAGGGTCAGATGTTTCCAGATGTGTTATAATATTTCTATAGGTATTCTATCTCTCTGGAGACCCTACAGAGGTACTGTAGGGAGGGGCAGGCAGGGAATTTTTCTGGAGATATCACATAAATTTCAGAAGCTTTCAGACCATATTAATTGCTGCAGTTGTAACAGTCATGTTGCACATGGCACCCCCCAAACACACACACATTTTCCATGCTTCTTGAAACCACCATACATTGGTAGATCATGTGCAGCTTGTATTTCCAATATGGATAAGCTGACAAGAACTGCACTGTAACAACGCTGCAGAAGAAGCAGTTCCTGTTAGCTGGGAAAAGCATTCACCATACTGTTTTACAGCAGCTATGAATTCTTGAGATCCTTAGATTTGTCTACTACAATATGGTTTGTCCATTCAGCCATTTTTCAATTTGCATTTATTATTAGTTTTGTAATTAGTATGGATCAGCTATAAAGATGGCTGGCTCACATTTTGTAGAAATTTTCCCTGTGGTATTTCTTTAGCTGTGAAAGCTGTAATCAGAATTCCAATATGTCTAGGTGGAGCAAGTACACATTTATGATTCTTGATAGCACACTACTGCCCCATTCCACTTAGCATTAGCAAGATGAGTCAAGCAAAAATACTTCAAAAACACTTACCTTGCCTTGAGATTAAAATAAAATAAAACGGTTAGCTACAGTAAACTGACATCCTTATGTTTTTTATTCTAATTGTTGAAGAGGTTATTTCATTGTCTTGTGTTATGAACTGTTGCCTAAGTACCCTTCCCCATTGCCAGTAGACAGACACTTACAACACAACATCCCATGAGGAAAATTCCTTAATGGGACACAGGTGATCAAGCCATGGTCCTACATCCGTTGGTGCCCAGTGTCACAGCATATCATGCATACTGCTACCACTCTGCCACTCATGCCATCCCACATTCCATTTAAAAATAGAAGCACAGAAGCATCACACAACCTCCAAGCGGATCCCATATAAAGCACAGCTATAAAATGGGCCTAACAATCCAACAAACTTCATTGGCTCAAACCAGTCAGGAGACTGTGACTTACCCAGCTCAAGGCAATCATTCTGAATAAGGTTGAGCATAAAATGTTTTGACTCATATTTACGCTCCAGGAAAGAATGAAGAGAACATGGTCATTCTTGTTGTTAGCCGCCTTCCACCAAATTAATGCACCACTTAAAGTTCTGAAAAAATATATATTTGGCAGCCATTTTCTTCACTCTCTAGACAGCCAAGAATACCCCAACACCCACGCACTAAGAATCATAAAAAATATTCATTTTCCACACACCCCAAAGTTGTAACAAAAAAAATCACTGTATTTACAGAAGTACTCTTGAGATTATCTCCTGTTTTGTGCATTATTGTCCACTCATTTTAGACCCTGGTCTACTACATGATTAAAAAATGGGTCAGCCATGTAGTATTTTGAATACCCTATCTGCCATTTCTGCCTCATCCTGCACCCATCGTAAATCCATGTCTAAACATTGTGTCCCTCTAAGTTACACAACCATCTCTACATGTGCGCCTGTCTCACTCAACTACTCAGCTCCCTCCAAATTTTAAAATGCAGTACACTCTTCAGATTCTGAGCTATAGCCTCACTGACAAAAATACTGAAAACTCAGTAAAGAAAATACAGAGAAGAAGAATCCACATACCATGTAGATACAAATGCAGACAGCATGGGGTGGTGACTCTGAACTACATTGAAGGGGACACTACAACTACTAAAGACATATAGGAACAAACGTCCTAAAGCAAAACATAATGGTTAAATTCCAGCAGGTGAAAGAACTACTGTATGATAAATGTCTTTAGACAACTGTAACTATTCATATACAAACAGCTTTATTAGCTACTACTTTCTCCCCTGGCTCCTGGTCGGCTGTACATCCTGACCATCCTCCCAGCCTGCACCCCCGATATCATGCTGACTTCCCACATATCCCCATGGCTTGCCCTCCATGGCAGGGTGGTGCGGAGCCCCTCAAACTCATCTCACCTTGAACGGATCCACACTGGGAGAAGCGCCATTCATGGTCGGGGCACGGAGGATAGAAGCTCATGCTGCCCAACCAGGAGCCCTTTTTCCCCTGTTCTGCATGATCCCTGGAGACAGAGCATGCAATGATGCCAGCAATGGCACTGAGCACACTCCCATACGTGCACCCCATCATGCATCTGCCCCACGTCTACCCCGTAGATGCAGCATCAGTGTGCCAGCCCCCAGCCACCGCTAGGGGACAGGCATGAACCGACGTCTGGTCACCCCCGCCCCAGAGAAGAAGAGCTGTCTCTGGGATGCTCAATTCTTCTCCCCTGCCGACCCCCTGATGGCCTGTGCTCACTCCCGAACATGGGTCACCGACGTGGCACAAGGTGTGGCGTCCAGCACCTCAGTATTCAGAACCACTGGGCCAGCAACAAATAGCTTTATTTTAGCTCTTGAATACATCATACACTCTACTCCCCATTGATCACCTCATGGACCCCAGCCAATTGGGCTGTTGAAAGGAGGGGGCCTAAGAAGCCCCAAATTCAAACCTAAAGGGTCCCATTGAGTGTTATGGGCTGTGAGAGTGCCCACCATTGCTCTTCACCTGCAGTATCGGGGCCATGAGGGGTGGACCTTGAAACCTGAATACACCCTCCCCATCGATCACCTCATGGACCCCTGCCAAGCCCTGCCAGGACCAGAGACTTTGCACTGAGAAGCCAATGAAGCTGTTGAAAGGAGTGCCAAATTCAGATCTGAAGCATTCCACCAAGGTCAATCTGCTTGCACATTGCCCACCAGTGTCTCTTCAGCTGCAGAATCAAGGTTGTGAGGGGTGGACTTTGAAACCTGCACCACCCCATTAATCACCTTGTGAATCCCTGCCATGCCCCACAAGAACTGAAGACATAGAGCTGAGCAGACTACTGGGTTGTTGAAAAGAGAAGCATAAGGAGCACCAAGTTCAAACTTGAAGAGCCCCACTGAGCATGATTGTGGCTCTCACATCACCCTCCAATGTCCTTCAGTCTGTAGCACTGGGGTCATGGGGGTCAACCTTGACACCTGCATCCCCTTCCCCCATTAGTAGCTTCATGGACCCCTGCCAAGCCCCACCAGGAATGGACACTTTGAGTTGAGCAGCTAATTGGGCTGGTGAAAGGAGGAGCCTATTCCTCCTTAACCTGAAGCCCCTATTCAATTGGAACGCAAGGGATGGAGTGCAAGAGCAGGAACATAAGGGTGTTACACTGTGGGCATCAGTTGGGGAGTTAGCCTTTGGCCGTCCATGCTGACCCAACAGTGTGCACCAGCATATACCTGGGTATGTGCACAGTAACCCTTCATTCCCCTTCTGCCTCTGTAGTGCTTAGTAACCCAAATTTACCTTCAGTGTCATAGATACCATGGCTATTGTTATTGCCGACAGGTGAAGCTTTTGTTCACTCTTATTTACTTAGTTGTGGTCTACATGTACCTAGCCTACTGTTTGTCTTAATACTTATGGTGCTATAGCCTGCTTCTGCACTTTTTCCTATCTGGGTGGTAATCCTATCAACTTTGCCTGCTTTCACTGTGTTTGCCCCCGCATGTTCTTGTAACCATTGCTTCTACCTTACTTTGATGTTCAAATGTTAGTTAGGCTGTATCAACTTGTTAGTAGTAGTAGCTTTATTTGTATGGCACCTTCCCAAAGAGTGCTGTACACAGTGGGACAAAAAAATACATAAAAACTTCTATAAAATAACTTAAGCATAGCTGCAGAATAAATACGACACATCAAAGGATCACAGTGTTATAACTTCATTCCCCAAGGCCTGGGCAAATGGAAACATTTTTAATCCCCATTTAAAGTCCTTCACAACGGGGCCTCCCTCAGTCCCCAATGTAACAAATTCCAGAGCAGAAGGACGGCTACTTCAAATGTACGGTCACCAGCAAATTTAAGCCAGGCCCTTGGGACTGAAAGGAGGCCATCCTCTGAAGAGCAGAGGGGGCATAAGGACTCAACAGGATGCAGGAGCTCCAACAGGTAGTCAGGACCCAACCCATGTAGGGGTTTATAGGAAGACCAACCTTGAAGGTAACTTGCCACCTCACCTCACCTATCTCTGTATCCTTGACTCATGTTAGTGCCTTGCTTTCTGTGCTCTGTATAACTGATATGGCTCTTTTTGTACTCTCCTGGGTCATACATGAAAATAGGTATTGTCTCGGGAACAGGGAACGGGAACATTGTTTAACCAGGAGTAGCACACTAAGCCAAAGCTTGTTTCCAGGTATGACCTGGGAGCACAAGGAAGTTAAGTGACTTGCTTAGGATCACACAGTATGTACCTAGGTGACTGTGGGATTCAAACCCAGATCCCCAGATCTGCAGCTCAGAGCCTGAACCCACTGTGCTGTGCTGCCTCCTGTCTTGCCTAGTGCACCTACATGGTAAAGAAAAACTAAATGAAATCTAATTTTGTAAGTGCAACAACACACTCCAGGGTGTGCATTGAGCTATATCAATGCACCCTCCTGTTGGTTGAAGGCACTCTGACTGTGGAATCATGGTTCACAACCCTCTCGGAGAGTGCATCAACATAGCTTGATGCACACTTTGTCATCTGACATTGCTTACTTGTGCCTTATCAAGGGACAGCCACAGCCCACTTAGCATACACAAAGGGACTCCTCCTCCCTTGGTGACCAGCTCCCAGCTCCAAGAGACAGATACCAATAAAAGGGTAATAATTGGTGGGGGGGGAAAGCTCACATGATCAGAATACTGGTAGGTGCAAATCTGGAAACAGGAGACCAAGACTTGTTCAGGAGGTTGCACTCAGGATGATTACCCCAGTGTGCAGGCTATAATAGCAAAGAAAAATGAGTAGACCCAGATAAATTTAGGTAAGAAACCCATGGTATTTAATTTACATTATGGGTATGAGAGCGCTCACACAATCCACAGTGCTTCAGCTCCTAAACAAGTCTTAATCAGTGGTGTAATTTGAGGGGGTACTATGTTGTTGTGATGTACAGTAACAGCCTTCATTGTCTGTTAGTATTCTGGCCAACTGGAAGAACATGTTTACTAACCTCTGCTGGCATGTATTCCTCAGCAATTTTAGTCACCTATCCAGTGAAGATCACACTGTCCCTGCTGCATGTCCTCTGACCCATCACAGGATTCCTCTCTGTACTCATGTGGCTACATGGCATCCACTGGCAGTGGTGGCTTCCCCCTTACCACCAGACTGTAGAGCATGCAGCACATGACAGGGGTCTTCAGTACCTTCCCTAGTAGTAGCATCATGTTGCTTTCACACAATGCATGCACCAAGCCTACAGTACATTTTCAGTATGTAAAAAGTCTATTCAATCATTTTTCAAGGTAAAAGATGCACAATCAGTACCCCTCTCCTGCTGAGCTACTTGGGTGTAGGAAGGGGTTAGGATGTATCTCCTCAATGGATAGCTACTGTCCCTTGTAAGAAGAATAATGGAGTTAATGGAAATCACAAAACACACAGATAATAGCACACAAAGTTACATCCCCTGAACCTAAAAAGGAGTCGATCAGCTTCTCATGAGATGGACAAGAAGAAGATTCCTTACACCACTGCCCTCAAAGATGGAAGCATCATGGGAGTAGCCAGGGAAATGGGTCACAACATTGATAATGATGCTGTCTTTATATCATACCACCTGGTAGTTCATGCAGTGCAAGCCCATCTTGTTCCAGCCTAGTCACTCATTGCCTCTTGGTGCCAGGATGGAATTGTTGATGGAGTTGACTGCATCCAGCACAACTGGAAAGTGGACCATACAACAGAATACATCATTTATGCTACTCTGTTCCACTGTTGTCCAAGAGTGATCAGCCTGCCCATATGTGGCATCATGGTCTTTGAAAACTGGTTCTTGGTATAAAACACTACTGGCTGGCTAGTCTCTGAGGCCACAACTCTGACTTTCTGGAAGGATCTAGTGTCCATATAAGAAAGGATGTCTAGAACCTTGAACTCCACTGGCATGGCATGGGCCCTACTTTTGTAAACTATATTCACCCCTGACATGGCGAGGACCTCCTGTCTGGTTCTGCCTGCCATATCACAAATGCTCCTGAAATTATCTTAGTGTGCTCTTCGAGGGAGCTCCATGGCCTGGATACACAGAAAACTCCTGTATTCCTCAGTGATTCGGTACCTCTGTTTAAGGTCATTAACATACATCCACATCAAGGTACACATTGTAGGCCTGTTGTGTTGTTGAATGCTTTGTGTGTTGTCCGATGTAGGCCACAAACACAGTTTATTTTTTTGTGGGGGTCTTTCAAATAGACTATGCCTTCTGTCTGAGGTGCTTGGCATGTCTGTATGGATTGTGACTGCTCGCATAATGGTACGGCATACTCCATGACTATGTACAATATACAGGTCTACTGCCTTCCCTAGACAACTGTGCCCCGTAATCATTCACCCCTGAACCACTTCATGCCTATCCTGACATGCCTGTTTCCACAGAATACATCATACTCATGTTAGGCAGATGTTGTGCTAGCAGTATCTGGGTATGAGATCTGCAGCCAGTGTTACACCTGGACTACCCATGGTTGATCCATCTGTACACTGCGCTACCCCCTTGCCTGATTACTGACGAGAGTCAGGGCATTGGTGATGCCCAGGTCAAATGTGATTGCTCCAACTCCTATGTTGCAGAGAACTCAGTGGCTAATATGAATTATGAGGAGATGTGACAAGAAGACAACAGCAGCACCTTCAACAGAAACACTACCGCCTCACCAGTGTGGCAGGGCTTGGCCATGATGAGGTGTGGTAGTAGCAGTACTTGTTCCAAAGGGGCCCAAGGAATGCTAATGATTGAAGGTGGAATGCCCACTGTCCTTTCTAGAAGGGTCAGCCATGATAATTTTTCTAAGCACATCCTGGAGTGGATGGTGCTCTATTCACACTGGGAAAGTATTGCAGAATACTATATGTGGTGCAGATTTCTCCTACTTCCATGCTCGAATAATTTGCCAGGTGGGATCTATAGGGCAGCCTGATCAGATGTCTGCTTTTGGATCACAGAGTGCTACCAGCAGACGAAAGAGGTCCTAGAGCTGCAGCGGCACCAGACATGATGCAATGCAGTAACTTGCAGTAAATAACATGTCACAAAATACTGCATGACAAAAAGGCTTAATTACCATTGAATTACATTTCTCCTGCAGCACACTGCAGCACTCTACAGTTATACTGCAATAATACTGCATGGTACCGCATTCCATCCTGGCTAGCACCACTGTAACTAGGAGAGCATGAGGCACAGTCAGGCTACTGATAAGGCAGAGAAGTAGGTCCTGCTGGTCATCCCCTTGGATAAATTGACCTAGGGAGAGCATAGGATATAGTCCACATTGCCATACCATGCCATTTACCACCAGGGCTAGAGTAGGGGTCTGAGCCACAGTCCCTGAGCTTTGCACATGCTCACTCATGCTTTGTAAGCCTGTACTGCATATGCAGTTATGCCAGTAAATTAGTGGTGCATGTCATTCATTTCTGTGTCTTCCTACTGGCAGAAGGGTGTTATGAGTACTAGTGGTTCAGAGGACACTGTTTACATTTAGTACAGTAACAAATTCAACTTACCTGCCCCCCTTGGAAAGATCAGGGTCAAATACTCTACAGTTGGCATTGTGAGACCCTATAATCTGGTAAATGCTGACAACAGACTCCAGGTAGCCTCCTGCAGTAGTGCAGTATCCTTGGACCGACTAGAATGATTCATGATATCCTGCCACTCCTAAATGAGAAGATACAAATTCCAAAAATCAATCTTTTTATCAATAATCATTCTTTAACTTTAAACATTTGTATTCTAGAACAAGGGTATTTCTGAGATCAGACACAACATTGATCACTCATCTTTTAGACAGTCTAGAAAAATGTGAAAATTAATCTTCCTGGAGCAGTATCTGTGTGGTGCAAATAGAAATGTAAAACACAGAGAGAACTCACCACCTTGGATGAAAGAATGAAAGTCTCTTGAGTGGGGGTGGAGAATGAGGGAAGGGGCATACTGTATGTCCCCATATAATGTCACATTTTTACTAGAGTTGTGCGGATCCATGAAACCTAGATATTGTTAACACTGTGGGTTGTACCAGGAAAAGGCAGAAACTGCTCACATTTGGATCAGATCTGCGTGTAGTTCTAATTTCTTTTTTTTTTCCTCCATAAAGAATGTTTTTAAGATTTTCAAATAAAAGTATAAACTGACAGAGGACGACAGAATGCACATCACATGCATATGGAAATGAAACGTGGTACAGTCATAGGGTTGCCACCTTTGGATGAGGCAAAAACCGGATCCTAAGCTTCGCCCCTAGCTCCACCCCTTTTCATGACTCGTCATGTATTGCTCCTCCTAGAAAGCCCTTGGTTATATCAATAAGACAACACTCGAAGCAGTACTTCAACAAAACTGTTAAGATACTGTACCTGTTAAAATTACTTTCCAGGTTCTTCTTAGTTATTTATTTATTTATGTGTTATTTATTTATTGACATTGGTTTACCAGATAAACATACATAGATATAAATAAATCTCATTTGCACGTATGATCTGGGGAGACAAGGAAATACTGTAAATAGCATACAACAGTACACATGGTATATAATACATAATAAAGAAATTGTTTCCTATGAAGTGTGTACTTGATATATTTTCTGTCTCCATTTCCTTTTCATATCCACTGTTACTATTTCAAAGTCAAAGTGGTGACCATACTTTTTCTTGAGGAAAAATAATTTAAAACATTTAAAGTACCTAAATTCTAGAGATGAAAATGTATGAAAGTGGAAGACAACTGGCTGTGTTGTTACAAAAGGTGGGGGCAGCTTTGCTGCTATGCCACATTAAGATGCAGTGGAAAAGATTAGGTTAAGTAAGTGCTAATGGTGTTAATGGCCATACTTCACACCTCTAAGGATAACAGTTTTCACAAACAAAAGGCTATATTGACAACAGAACTTGTTTGTAACCTGGTCATGTAGCTGAAACAATGAATAAGGTGACAGAATCTGTTTAAAAGTATGTGAGCACTCAAAATGGTCCAAAAACCTAACCAGCACAGTGCAAAACCGGATTACCTGATAGGGACCCTGAAAACCTGATCACCAGGTAAAAAACCTGACAGGTGGCAACCCTATACAGTCAGTACAGTACAACAGTAAGTGTGAGACAAATATGAAGGAAGAAGGCATACAGGGGCATTCTGGCAATGCAGAGTACAGGTGTGAACTACTCCTGGTAAGGAGGGGGGACCAGTAATAACAGATCTATGGAGTGAAACTCTAATTTCTAAGGATGTGTTGCTGTTTCATTGTTGTTTTTACCAGCAATTGGTCTGAATCATCGAGTTTGATGCCTATGACAGTTCAAACCCTGCGTGATTCACTGACCCCAAAGTTTGTTCCATTCGCATTTATATTCATTTCCGTTAAAAAAAGAATAGAATCCTGATATTCAATGGACTTTGCTGATTTTCTGTACTGTTTGTTTCAGTTCTAATTTTCCTCATGCATTTAGGGGTGGGGATACATTTTATACAATAGCAATCAAATGCCTCTTCCCTGTACCTCATTATGTAGAGCATCCCTCATTTTACCCCTCAGAAACCCCATGTCCCTTATGGAGAATGTGCTGTCTCTCAGTGTGCACTGAGGTGTTAAATGCAGAAATGTATATTGATCCCTGTTGCCTGTTTAATGGAAAACCTTCTAGACATGAAGGTGCTTAATTTCCAAACTACTCTGAGCTGGTGTCTCCATCACATGATATTATTTTCCATGTTACGACTCATTTTCCCACATGATGTCCCACATTTAGATGAAAAAAGACTGAGGGGTACAGGAGCAATCCATATCCAGTTTAATTCCTGGAACAGAGTTTATCTTTTACTTTCACCCCCAAAACTGTTTCCTTGCCCTTGCTGTTCTGTGGATTAGGGAATACAATGCAGTCAAGTGGTTAGACCTCTCAACTGTGAAGCAGGAAGTTGAAGGTTCAACTCCCACCACCGTCTCTTATTCACTTTGTGACCTTGAGCAAGTGACTTGACCTTCCAGTGCTTCAGTTCCCACTATATTCCATCTATATAACTGGTTAGCTGCAAGAACAGCTGTCAATGCGGTGTCACACCTCAGACGGTTTGGGTAAATCAACTGTAATCCAAACAAAAAAATATTATTTTGCATGTTTCTGCTCATTTCTCACACTACCAGCAGTTTGACTACATTAATAGGTGAGTTCCTAGAAGGAACATTATTGTGCAAGACATTGCATACCTAGCTGGGGATGTGGGGGCAACAGTTAGAAAGGTGCATGCACTGTTGAAATTCCAAGCTGCACTGCTATTGTATATCTATTTATGCTGCACCACTAAGGTGAAGCAGACCCTAACATATACAAATCTTATTTTATAGAGCAGCTTCTTGATTCTTCATCTCAAGCAGGAATTCTTTTCTTGTTAATTTCCAAACCAGCTGGCAGCTCCGAGTGCTTGTCAGTTTCAAAGCCACGTCTTGGGGATTTGAAATTAATAAGCAGTGAGCTGGCTGCCAGGTTAGAAATTAACAAAAGGAAGTATTTTTGAGAGGCCTTTGGAGGGCACTTTGATGGCGTAAACAGGTTAGGTCTTAGTGCTTTCTGTTACATGGAATATATTTTTTTTCCTATTGTGACATTACAGATCTTGGTTATTTTTATGTTCCAAGGTAGCAGCAATAATCAATCCATGCCTCTCATGAGAGCCATATATTTATTTAGTGCCATGTCTTCAGCTCTGATTTTTACCTTGATATATTTGTTTATGTCGTACTACCACGATCATACCAATGTTAGTATTCACAATCGAGGACTGTAACTACAGTTACCAATTCCAGTGGCCTGTCTTTGCTCAGAAATATCCCAAAGCACTCAAACAGCAAGGGCCATCAATGTGATTAGAGTTATGCCTACAATTAGGAGGAATTTCCAGTAACTGGAGATTTGATCAAATTCACTGCACACAACTAACTGTCATCTCCTTCTCTGTGAATTTACTAAGATGAGTTGGGCTGTAGCAAACTTATCCTGTCATTCACTGTGTTAGCTAACTCAACCCTTGTCTGACTTCTTTAACCTCTAGTGGGGACATGTAAAGAAATTCTGTTTTTTTACAAGGTTTGCCCTGTATTTGTTCAAAATGCTTGAATTTCACCCACTGTATGCTTTGTCACAGTTCGGAAAGCAACACAAGTAGTAAAAGTGCCCCTTCATCTACTGTAGATAGTTAGGGACTTCTGGGAAGACCTGAGTGATCATGGAAGTGCCAAGAGATGGAATACTTCTGCTACTTAAAAATTTTTTTTGAATTCTCAATTACTTCAGTTGGGACTGCTACTTGTGATCAACATTATACCTTCACTGGTACTGCACTGCTTTCAACTAACAGGCTTGCAACTTGTTACCTCATAGTATGCAACTGCACATCTAGACTGTGGGAGTTTGCAGAAAGGACACTGGGATATATGGTGCACCAGAGTGAAGGGGTTGCTGCTGGGACTTAAATGCTGGGACTGTGGTTGGGGAATTATTGTTTGAGTGTAATGGGAGTTGCACCTAAGTTTGTTTCAATGTTATTTGATTACCTACGTTAGCCCATTTTCCCATTCAGATCTCTTTTTCCAGTGCACCTGTCCTGCCCCAAGTAAACCATAGCCCTTTTTGCATTGTACTGTACATTTTGTGTCAAACTGCATTATTGTGTTAAAGGGCATGCTGTATGGGGTAATCACATTCAGTTACTGCTTATCTGCTGGTGGTGGTGGTGGTGAGTGGTAATACATTTTTTCCTGGTGGGTAGCATCACTGAACTTTGTTGTTGAAAGCATTCCATCACGAAGAGGCACTGCACTACTTGGATGCAACCATATCAGACCCAACAAACCACTCATGACCCTAGGGCCATCTGCTAGGCATAAGGGCACCTGCCATACTGTAACATCCATCCATCTGCACCAGTCTTTGAGGACAGGGGATACATTAGTAGTATTGCTGCCAGCACCATTACTGTCATGTGCTTTACTTCTCATTTATTCTTTATAAATAATGGGTAGCTAGAACCTGACTAACATATCGAACAGCTTACATATTTGACTAAGATGTCACTTACTGAAATCCATGCCTGTACGCTCTGGGTGGCAGATTATGAATCTGATGGTAGTACTTGCATGTGGCAATGCAAGGCCAGGTATGCAGGTTGATACAGCAAGGTGTAAAGTACAATAGGACCCCGGAGACCTTGAACTCCTAGCGGGACACTCTTGCTCCTCCCCAACTACCATAGCTCTCTGTAGCATCCATCTAGTGTCTTCCCTGTGGCTCATAGTGAATTGCAGACAGTGGAAAAAACCTTTCAGTCACATATGCTTTTATTTTTATTTGAAAAACAAATTTAAATTACACATATCCCCATAATGCAAAGTACTGTGGGAAGTACTGTATATATATGCAAATCATCATGAAAGAATGTAGACCAGTTCCACTTTGAGCAAGGGAGTATGGTGCCAACTAGTCTCTTGCTCACTCTTCAAGGGCTGAAAACAAAAGACAGACATGTGTTTTGTCCTATACAAGACACAACAGTGTATTTCATCTGTAACAGCCCAGGGAAAGGATGAACCAGTCATATTTTGATCACAGATAGACTAGGTGTTAGATTTTGTTTTTGTGTTCATGTTTAAACAACCTTATAAATGCAGCCAGTTTCCCCAAATTAGCACAGAGGGTTTTTTTGGGGGGAGGGGGTTAGGGGCAGGGTTAGGTCTTGAGATGTAAAATAGGAATTTGCTAAGGGTGAATACTAGCACATATGTCCTGTAACAGACATACTAGTGCAGTACCTCTCATTCAGGTCGTCCACACCACTTAGGATCTTTCAAAAGTGTACAATGCGATTACATGCCCTCCCTAACTTTTCAACTCCTCCCCTACTAATGGCATTGAGGAGTTCTGAAGTCTGTGATTAGCATAACACCATAGCAGAATACCTGTAAGAAGCAAACACACACGTACTAAGGGTGTGTGCGTAACAAATATCACTTCCCAAATATCACTAATAATAGGCATTCATTACTCAGGAAGAGCTATTTTGGGCTATTCTGCAGTTTGCTTTTCAGTGGGAGTTCAGGATATCCTGAGACTTTCTGTTCAATCAAATGCCACTTTGGAAGCTCAATGAAGGCAGATCATGTGACCCAGCACTCACAGAAGCTTCAGGCAGGAGAGACAGACGACTTGAACTGCTGCAGAAAAATAATCTGTTTCCATCCACTTGTTAAAACAAGATGCAGTTTAGAAATTTTGACATTTTTTATTCCCTCTCTAAATCCCAAGCTAGAGAGGGTAATTTTTTTACACTATAGGGTGAAAAGTAGGCAGTTAAGAAAGGGAAAATAGAAGGGCTGCACTGTTCAGTGTTTGGTGAGAGAGAAAGAGAGGTAATCCCCAAAAGCACAGGCGTACACACACACACACACACACACACAGTGTGTGTGTGTAAACTGTACTAAAACCAAATGAGATTTAAAGCTGTAGTGTGGCGTGTTTTAAAGACTAACAGCTTCAGGGAGTAAGGAAAGTGTTGCAGGGGTTTATTTTGATTAGAAATTTAAGGTGTTTGTAACTTAGTTGTCTGAAATGAAGAACAAGGAAAGTAGCCTAACTGAAGTGCAGTTAGCTGTTAGGGACCTTATTTCTATTGTTGTTCGTGGCTTGGCTTTGTGTCCGAGAAAAAATGTACAAATTATTCTTTTTCCTGAGAATTTAATCAAAGTTGATTATAGCGAGTGAGATTTTTTAGCTCAGAATTGCTGCAGAGACTTGAGTGACTTGATTTCATAAAAAATTTAATTTAAATTTAATATCAGAAATATTCCTGTGAGGAGCTCAGGCTTGGGTCCCTCCACGGCATCCTAAGCAAGTGGGAGTGTGTCATAGATGCTGCTGGTAGGGTGGAACTAGCTGGTTGACTCCCAATGCTTTGGTTAACTGCTTTTCTGTTCTGTGTGTATGCAAGGTTGTGCACTCAAGACTTTTTCTAAGTTTGTGACTGTGTGCCCAAGAAGAAATTTAAAGAAATATATTTTTTCCTGAGACTTTAGTCAGGCTTCTCTATAGTGAATGAGACTTTTTCAGCTCAGCATTGTTGCAGTTACCTGAATGACTTGATTTCATAATAAATATAATTTAATATCACACATTTTCCTGTGAGGAACCCAGGCTTGGTGCCTCCACAGCCACTTAAGCAGATACGAGTACACCATAGCTGCTGCTGGTTGGATGAGACTAGTTGGCTGACTCCCACCACTTAATTTAGCTGCTTTTCAGATCTGTACATGTGCAGAGCTGTCTAAAACTATGTGGCCAAGCAGAAATGTAAAGAAATGTTTTTTTTCTGAGAATTTAGTCATGCTTGATGATAGTAAGTGAAATTTGTCAGCTCTGCAGTGCTGCAGTGACTTGAGTGACTTGATTTCATAATAAATATAATTTAAATTTAATATCAGAAATCTTCTTGTGAGGAACTCAGGCTTGAGTTCTTCCATTGCCACTTAAGCAATTGCTAATGCACCCTAGCTGCTGCTGGTAGGGTGGAACTAGTCAGCTAACTCCCACTGCTTCAGCTATCTGCTTTTCTGTTCTGTGTGTGCATGGCTGTGCACTCGAGATATTTTTCTAAGTCTTTGGCTATGTGCCCATGAAGAAATTTGAAGAAATGTTTTTTTTTCTGAGAATTTACTAGTCAGGCTTGACTATTAGTGAGTGAGGCTTGTCAGTTCAGTATTGCTACAGTGACTTGAGTGACTATACAATATTTCATAATAATTAAAATTTAATACATCCTCCTGTGAGGAAACAACCATGGCAGAGAGAGGACCTAGTACCAGAAAATATAAAGTCCACACAAAGAGCACTGGAAGGGAAAAATCACTGTGGTGACACTGGCTACTACTACCACTGTGGCCACTGCCAGTTGCACAACTATTTCCAGTACTGTGTCCACCCTTGCTGTGACACCTCTTGTTTCTCAGCCTGTCTCCAGTACTGTAAAACTAGTCAGTGCAGATGAGGAGGAGGAGGTGCACTCATCTGGGTCTGAGTACTTTCCACCAGTAGATTTGCCCACTGATACATCATCTGAGGAGGATAACCTAAGCAGATTTGATGATGAGGCAGAGAATGGAGAGTACCTTCAGAGCTGTAAAGCAAGAAAGTTCAATGATTCAGGCATCTCAACCACTCAAGGTCACAGTGGCAGGAGAAAGGAGGATATGGCTCCTCCTCCCATAAAAACTCGGCAAGATATCCTTCAGCACTTTGTCAGCAAGCTCCATTCCAGCATGAACATCCAGGTAGAGCAGATGCAGGGGCAGCAGTGGTGCCAGGGGAAAATCCACAGATGCAGGTCCAAACAAAAAAGGCTAGGGGGGGCCACAAGAGTGGTGGTGGTGGTACTGGTGGCACTAGTCACGTAAGTGGTTTCAGGAGCAGTAAGAACATGGTATGGTTGCATTTCACATTATTGAAAGAGATAACAGAAAGTCTGTGCATGCACAGTGCAGTTCAGGTAACAGCAGAAGGAAATCTCTGGCAAATTTAACAACCACCTCCTTAATGAACCACCTAAAGGTAAAGCATACTCAGGTTTTTGAAGTGTCATGGTCTGTGCCTCTGGTTCCATCAAACCCATCTCAAGGTTGATGATGTAGGAAGTGGTGCTGGTGGCACTGACAATGACACAGAATGTTTTGCCTCTAAAAAAAATGCTTCTGTGCCTGTTGCTGCTACCACTCATTTCCCTCAACACCAAAGAGATCTCAATACACTACAGTACCAGCACTCCCTCCAGGCACCAGGCCCCTGGTATTGCATACCACCTGGCAAGCATGGAACATCCTGCATCCATGATCAGTGCCAATACTGGAAGCCTTCCAGGCCAGAACTAAGTACCAGTCATCCCATCCAACAGCTCAGCATGTCACATAGCTCATAGATGGAATGATGGCATTGGATCTGCAACCTTTTTCAGTTGTGGAAGACACTGGCTTTTGCAAACTTCTGCAGCACTTGCAACAGGGGTACCATTTCCCATCATGTTCCACATTTTCATGCACTGTGGTGCCAAAGATATATGAGGGTGTGAGAAGGGCAATTGCCACACTACTCTTGGAGGCTGTGGGTGGAATTTTCAACTGCACCTCAAACATCTGGAACAGTACAAGCTCCATCCATGCATATCCCTCCTTGACTACACAATAATGTATGCAATAGCCTATGTCTCCTTTTGTGGATTCTTGTTTCTCTGCCTGTGTCACTGGCTCTCCTTTCAGTCCTCTACAATCTGGCAGTCACTCCAGGTCAGATCTTTTAAATGTTGGGCTAATGGAGAAGGACCACATGTCACCAAACAGCCTGGCATTCATTCAACACATGCTGCAGTCATGAACAGTTGGTAGCAATCTACATGTTGGTTTTCTCATCACGGGTGATTGGGCAAATATGATGAAAGCAGTTGCTGATGGAAATTTTGTCAGCATTCATTGCTTTGGCCATACCTTGAATCTAGTGGTCACATCTGCACTACATCACAGTGCTGAGTCTAGCAAGACTGTCTCCACAGCATGCTCCGTTTTGCTCATTTTCATCAATCTGTAAAGGTGACTGACCAACTAAGAGAAGTGCAACAATGCCTTGGGCTGTCTCAATATCACTTAACACAGGATGCAGGCACCAGATGGAATTCATCATATCTGTTACTGTCTAGACTGCTAAAACAGAAGTGTGGACTTCATGACATGGCAATGAATTGTGGCATTGGGGGTGTTCTAGGCCACCATGAGTGGTCACTGGTTGATGCCATGGTAAGAGTACTTGGGATCTCTTAGAGGAGCACCAATGATCTAAGGGCATCCACTGCCACTCTCAGTCAAGTGATCCCAGAAGTGCATATACTGAAAGCATCCATGGAGAGATATGCAAAAGAAAATGGGGATTCCAGAAGGGGCAGCTGTGCATGTTGAGGAGCTGCAAGCTGAACTGGATTCAAGGTATGTAAAAGTGTTGGATAGTAGCAGCCACATTTTTGCAGCCATGCTGGATCCCCAGTACAAATGTGAAATCCTTCACGTGACTATGGATAATCACAGAGTGATTCATTTTTGACAAGAGCTGTGTGATGAGCTGACTGGTTGCATGTGGAAACTGGTGGCACTGGTGGCTGGTGCAGAAGGTCATGAGACAGAGGGAATTCCATCTGGCAGGTCTGGTTGTATTGGTGAAAATGGGGATGAAATACCTGTTGCTGACAGTAGCACTGATGGGAGTGAATGGCACTGCCTTTTTTGCTGAAAATCTTGAATGGCTGTTTTGCGGTGTCTCTTGAGCCATTTTAGTTTGATTCATTAGGCTACTGGGTGCAGAAGATGCATTTATCCCTTCACTTAATGCAACTGGCTGTGAGATACATTAGTTGCCCACCTACAAGTGTGTCATCCAAGAGAATGTTTAGCACAGCTGGTGATGTTGTTGAGCCTCATCATTCAGCACTAGACCCTACACATGTCCAGCGGGTTGTTTTCATCAAGCTTAACTTGCCATTACTTGGGTACAAATATGAGTTACCCCCATGAAAACAGAAACATAGTCCTGCAACTCTGCTTTTCCTGACTGTTTTTCTTCATAAAGTTAACCTGCTTATGTTTTTCCCCATATACTTCCTTCCTTCCTGCAGTGTAAAATGCATGCACCTTCATTATAATATAATTCACTTTTTCTGAGCAAGATATAATTTCTTTTCTTGTTGTTGTAATACATGTTATTATCCTGTATCATAGAAAAAGCAAGGATGATATATAAAAAAAACACAGCTGTAATAACCCTAAGGTAAATCAAAACCAGGTGGGTGCTAATAACTTTCTTCTCATGTTATAATTTCATAACAGTGAGGTTGCGAAACTGGGTGCACTGCATAGTATACCACTCACCACTGTGCTTTTGCAAAAAGCCTACAAAACCATTCTTCCCAAAATCTTCTTGCTTCCCAGTTACCACATCACCCCAATGTTTTTCAGATACATCTTATCTAGGGGTCTGTGTTGGCTGCTTTCATCATTTTGCAATCCATTTCTTGCTTGCAATTATTTATCTCACAGATAACAAGCATTTGTCAATGCCGAATGTTTGCTTGCTGGCATTAGCATTGGAAGTGCAGGAGTTAGACAGATACAGAATAGGAATGGCAGTGAAGTATAGAACTTCAAGCCAACCCCACCTCCACCCTGCAGAGATGGACAGTCCATTCCACCTCACCTTATCCTGCAGACATCGACAAGTGTTGAGGTGTGCCTTGGGTTGTTCGGCTTTCCAGTCACCCCATTCCATAAAGACATATGTTGAAATGGGTGCAGTATAGGAGAATGGAGTGAACTCTGGGGCCAAAGAGTCCAAGGCACCCCTCAATGCCTGTCACTGGCTGAAGGGTGGGGGTGGAATGGCATGAGCATTACAGCTGACAATCCAAAGGCACACCCTTGACACCTGTCAGTCTGTATAGGGTGAGACGTTATGGTTAGAAACCCTAATGCCTCAGGTATTTGTTTTTATTTGCACTACACATTTTCAACATAGCCTTTTTGTGACTCCCACCTCATGAAAGCATTTTGGACCTCTGCTCATGAACAGTGGCACTGTGATTTTGTTAATCTGTCCCAAATGTTGATTTCCCACAGTGAACGTGCTATTCTGTGCCAGATGTGCGAAAACACAGTTCAGGCATGATGTGGAAAATGACAGCTGTAGTATTCATAGGGAGGTGTGAAGAGATGGCAGTGTTGAAAATCTGGAGTGAAAATATTAAAAATTCTTGACCTTATGAACGTACATGGAAACTGTGCAATGCAGGCTCGTAACATAGTCATTTTGTGGAATTTTTTCACCAAATTTGCAACATAGGCTTTTTGGGAGTCCACCTCATGAACAGTGACAGTCATTTCATTAATCAGTCCTGAAAGGTGATTCCGTGTACTGAACTCGAAATCACCTTTTGGGACAGAATAACCAGATGACAGTGACTGAATTCATGAGGTGGGGTCCCAAGAATCCCATGTTGAAAACTGGGTGCCAAAAGTCACACAAATGGCTGAGATATCCACCTAAGTTGAACCCCCGCCATTGATGCCATTATACAGCTTACCAGCATTTCTTCAGTTTGCAATCAACTTTGAAGAGTACAGATGTGTTTCTGCTCCACCAAAGATTGTTGCGCTGAGCTCCGGAGGTAAGTGTGTGGTGAGGGGGGTGCAGGGATGTGGGGTGTGTAGAGGGTGGGTGTGGGTTGAGGGAGGGAGCACCGGAGCCAACGAAGGATGGCTTCCTGTTTTTTGCAGGTTAAAAAAAAGACATCGGGATGGTTTTTCCATTTACAGCAACAATGGGCATGCTGGGGTGGGCTCCCAGTATGCCACCTGGGTATTTGGTGGGGTGGCATGGAGCCGACGGGGACTGGGCACCCTGTCAGCACATGCAATGTGTCTGTGTTTGGGGGGGTGCATGAGCCAAGGAGGATTAGGCACCCCCCCTCGGCACACTACGAATGGGGGGACATTATGCCGATGGGGATTGGGTTCCCACATCGGCAAATGAACTGGGGAGGGGGCATGCTGACAGGGGGGATTGGGCACCCCACTGGCTTTCATGGGGACTGTGAGAGATGGACAGTGACAGTCGCCGCCATATTTATTGAAATGTTATACCAGGCAAGGCACTGCCCTATAATGACGGGTCACTCCCTTGTTGCAGTGGCTAATTCATTTCAAGTTGGTGGCACACTTGCTGAACTAGTGTCAGCAGCAGCATGGCACTGCATTGGGTAAAGAGGGCCAAGCCCAAAAATGCAGTGGTGGCACTGGCCTCCACAGTGCCGCACCTCCAAAACCTGCTTCTCTCCTAAGCTGCCACATAAAGTTTCTAGTGCATGCGTGAAAGCTTTAAAGCTTTTTCTATCCAGGTCACAGGTAGGGTTCTTCAGCTCCTGCAGACTTTTTTTCCGGCTGCCACCTCCCTCAATAATGTCTGCTTCAGAATTCCCCATGGATCCCCTCCCATGGCAGGGAAGGGGAGGAAGGGCCATTTTCCCCACCCCTAAAGTCATATCCAGAAGTTCAATGGGGTCCCGAGTGGTGGAGCCGACAAGAGTTAGTGAGTGGCTTCATACATCTGTTTCCTCTTTCATGTTTTTCTAGTCCCTCCCTCAACTTGCAGCATGCAACAACACTAGGCATGTGTGCACATTTAGATGCACATGCACTGCAGTGTGTGCCATCAGCCATCCCATTCTAGTCACTTCCACTGCTTGTCACCATGCTTCCACGTGGTGGCTGCGTAGGAGTAGTTTGGCAGGTCCCCCTTCCTAGGGAGAGGAGAGCAGCAAGTCGAGAGCATAGTGGGATATGTGGTGCCCAGCCCCTTAACTATCTACACCATTGGGCCAGCTCAAGACTGCTTTCTTTTATTGCTCTTTTAAAATTATTTCATTTTCTTTTTTTCACACATACACTTTGCTCAGCTGCCACTTGGCACACAGCTTACACTAGGGCACCATGGTATTCCCACAGGGGACATTGTCTATGCTCCCACTTTCTGAGTAAACAGCCTTCCATGGGTTGCTCAATCCTCTGCCCCACCCCGGCTGGCCCCTGAGTCACCAGGATCCATTCAGAAACTGTTTGTTGCAGTAGTTAGCAGGACTCACTGTGCTGTAGTGCTACAGGGCTGGCTCTTTCTTTTTATGAAACCAAAACATTGTTTTTTTTTCATGTCTTATTTTCCCTTCCTTTTGACCACTAGGGATATACCCTGTAATCAGATAGGAATGTACTCTCAAAACAGACAGGGATATACCCTGCCCTGTAATCAGACAGGGAAGGAGATATACCCTGTTCAAGCTCTATGAGCCATCATTGAGACAGCAGAAAGTTGTTTTTTTTTTGGTCAGAGCTCCATTACACCACACGGTGCCTGTCCAGGTCTGCTCCTTCTGAATCTGGCCCATCGGGGTGACCATACAACCAAAACATTTTGACTGCGCCATGTTGGTTTCTTACTGGGTTAGGGATCCCTGCAAGGAGAACAACATGGCAGTTTATGAAAAATGCTCTGTGAGGTCTTGGCCTTGGGTCCTCCTTGAAAACAAAATGAAAGGTTGTGAAAAAAGAGCATTAAAAGCAGGCAGCCTTTTTATGTTGCCTTGCGCGTGTGCACAAGCAACATCTTGCAGTAGTACTAGCAGTGAGAGGTGTGTCAGTATTGGTGCATGCAGGGCATACTTTAGTAGGTGCGTCCCTCATTCCCCAATTAGCCAGCATGCTAGCTCTGATGCAAAACTTATGTAAAGTGACCACAACTTATAAGAAATTTGCCACTGCAATCAGAGACAAGCTCATCATGCAGCGGCAAGATCACACGCCTCCCGTATGTGCCTTTCCTGGTGAAGCATTTCAATAAATATGGTGGCTCCTGCCATCTGCCACACAATCCCCAAAAAGCTGACTTCAGTGGTGCTCAATCCCCCTGTTGGCATGCCCCCCTGTTCAGTTTGTTTGCTGATGGGGTGCCCAATTCTCATCAGCATAATGTATCCCCCCCATGCTTAATTTGTTTGCCAACAGGGGTGCCCAGTCCCCATCAGCATCATCTCCCCCACACACTTTCTTTGCGAATGGAGATGCCCAATCCCCGTCGGCATCACATCCTCCTCTCCCCACACACTTTAGTTGGTGATGGGGTACCCAATCTCCATCAGCTTCAGTCTCCCCCAAACTCATGTGGCACACTGGGAGCCCACCCCAGTGTGCCCAAATGTATTTCTTTTTGTAAAACCTGTAAAGAAAGAAAACATTCTCCCGATGTCAGTTTTTTTGTCCCTGTAAAAAAGAAACAGTCCCTCGTCATCAGGATGCCCCTCCTCCCCAACTCTCTCCCACCATCTGCACATCCCACCTACATGCAACATCCCATCACCCCATATGTACCTCTGGAGGTCTGGCGCGGCAAACTTTGGTGGAGTGGGACACGTCTGAACTCTTCTAAAGCCGACCGCAAACTGAAGAAAATCACAGTAAGCTGTATAATGGCATCAATAGGGGGTTTCAACTTAGGTGGATATCTCAGCCATTTTTCTGAAAATTTTGGCTCCAAATTTTCAGCATGGGGTTCTTGGGACCCCTCGTCATGAACACATGCACTGTCATTTCGTTATTCAGTCCCAAAAGATGATTTCATGGTCACTGTGCAGAATCACCTCTCAGGACCGATTGACAACATCACAGTGCCACTGTTCATGAGGTGGAGTCCCAAAAAAGTCTATGTTGCAAATTTTTGGTTAAAAAGAGTCCAAAAAATGACTGTGTTATGAGCATGCTTTGTGCAGTGTCCACACATGCTCGTAACTTCAACAATTCTTAATATTTTCACTCCAGATTTTCAACATTGCCATTTTTTCACACCTCCTTATGAAGAGTACAGCTGTCATTTTTCACATCCTGCCTGAAGTGTGTTTTTGCACATCTGGCGCACAATGGCCCGGTTGCTGTGGGAAATCAGCTTTCAGGACAGATTAACAAAATTGCAGTGCTACTGTTCTTGAGCAGAGTTCCTAAAATACCTATGTTGAAAATTTGGTTAAAAAAATCCCCCAAATAATTGTGTTATGGGTGTGCATTGTGCAGTTTCTATGCATGCTCGTGGCTCACCAATTTTTCATATTTTCACTCCAGATTCCCACCTGTGGTATCAAATGGCGCAGTCGCTGTGCAAAATCATCTGTTGGCTAATGAAGTGATAGTGCCACTGTTCATGAGGTAGGGTCACAAAAACCCTATGCTGAAAAATTGGAGTGAAAACACCCGGGGCATTAGGGTTTCCAACCATAATGCCCCAACCTATAGAGACTGACAGGTGCCAGGGGTGTGACTTGGGATTGTCGTCTGTAATGCTCACGCCATTCCACCCCCACCCTGCAGCCAGTGACAGGCATTGAGGAGTGCCTTGGACTCTTTGGCCCCACAGTTCACCCCATTTTCCTATATTGCACCCATCTCAGTGTATTTCCTTATGGAATGGGGTGAGTGTAAGGCCCAAAGACCCAAAGGTACACTGTGACACTTGTCAGTGTCTGCAGGGTAGGGTGAGGTGAAATGGCATGAGCATTATTGCCGACAAAGCAAAGGCACACCCCAATGCCTGTCAGTCTCTGCAGGGTGAGGGTGGGATTTGGCGTCAGTTCAGTACTTCACTGCCATTCCAATTATGCATCTGTCTAAGTCCTGCACTACCAATGCCAATGCCAGCAAGACAACATTCGGCATTGACAAATGCTTGTTTATTTGTGTGATAAATAAAATATTACATGTAAGAAAGGAATATCAAAATGATAACAACAGTAAAAGCATACCCCTAATCAAGCCCTATCATGCAAAACATTGGGGTTGATATGGGTGGTTTTAATGTGAAAAAAATGTAACAATTTGATATTGGAATATTTATTTTTTGCATTGTGCAGATTGCAACTGCTGATTGAGTGGCCTCTCTGCACTACTGCTACATCTAATGAGATCTTCTGTTTCATTATGCCAAAATAAGGAGGATTTGCATCAGGGCTGTGGCTGATTCTTACTTGCAGAGAAAAAACAGGCCTAGCCTAGCAGCATCACTGTTTTTATGTTTGTTATGTTTGCTTGCACGCATGTGCAAGAAACATAGTGCCATCATCCGAGATTTCGGAGGTGTGTCACCCCTCTTCCAATTCAGTCAGTGTGTTGGCAGGCGTGGCCCCTGTAAGCCAATGATGGAGCTGTCTATGACAAGCTCCAAAAATGCAGTAACGCTACAGCTGAAAGGGGAAATGCGCTTCAGTGAGCAGCGATAAGATATCGCCTGCTCATGCGCAGTCCCCTACACACACACACACACACACACACACACACAGAGAAACGCACGATCCTGCATGCCCCCCACACACACACGTATAGCCAACGGGGTGCCCAATCCCGCCGGCCGTGCTGCACTCCCCAAAGCCTTCCAATGCCATGCTGGGTGCCCAACCCAGCGTGGACAAATCGATGGTATAGTTGATGGGGTGCCCAATCCCCATCGGCTTCACTGTCTCTCCCCCATGCTATCGCCCGTTAGGGGTACCCAATCCATTCGGCTTCGCCCCAGTACAAGGTGCCCACGGAGCCCACCTGCAGCGTGGCAACACGCGGCCGACAGGGGTGCCCAACCCCCGTCGGCTCCACTTCCCCAGTCGTTTCTTCTGCCACGCCGCTGGGAGCCCACTCAGCGTGGCAAACGCCCTGCATCGTCTTTTTTTTTTACCTGTAAAGCAAAAGCGGTCCCACGATCTTCCTGTTCCCCCACAACCCGCACCCACCCACTGCGCGCCCTGCCTCCCCACACCCCCACCCCATACTTACCTCGGAGCTCAGCGTGACATCTTCGTGGACCGGAACACATCTGCACTCTTCAAAGCCGACCGCGTAACTGAGGAAATGCCAGTAAGCTGTATAATGGGCTAGATAGGGGTTTTCAACTTTGTTGCATATCTCAGGCATTTTTGGAATTTTTGCAGCAATTTTCAACATGGGGTTTTGGGACCCTTCTCACGGATAGATGTCACTGTCATGGCATTATTCAGCAGGGCCCGGTGATTTCGCAGTCACTGCGCGGTCACTACGCCGAAATCACCTTTGGGACTGATTAATGAAATGACACTGCCAAAATGTTCATAGGTGGGCTCTCAAGAAGCCTATTTTGAAATTTAGTGGAAAAATTCACTGTTTTGTTCTGGCGTCGTTGTGCAGCCATCACACGCCGTAAGTTCGAAATTTTCAATATTTTATTCCAGATTTTTTTAACATTGCCATTTCACCACACCTTCTTATGAGTAGTACAGCTGTCATTTTCACATCTCACCCAAAATGTGTTTCCGCTCATGTAGCGCACAATGGCACAGTCGTGTGTGAAACCAATGTATGGGACAAATTAAGAAAACCACAGTGACACTGTTCATGAGCAGAGGTCTTAAAATGGCTATGTTGAAAATTTGTGAAAAAATTCTAAAAATGACTGTTTCTGATTGCGTGCGTTGTGTCCTCATGAGCTCGTGAAGTTCGCAATTAATATTTTCATCTAGATTTTCAACATTGCCATTTTACCACACCTTCTTATGAGTACTATAGCTTTCATTTTTCTACATCTTGCCCAAAATGTGATTCCACCTATGTAGCATATAATGGCTCAGTCGAGTGTGAAATCAATGTATGGGGACACATTAAGAAAAGCACAGTGACACTGTTCATGAGCAGAGGTCTTAAAATGGCTATGTTGAAAATTTGGTGAAAAATTCTAAAATGACTGTTTTTGACGTGCATTGCACAGTTCCTATGCATGCTCATAAGTTTGCAATTTAATATTTTCACTCCAGATTTTCAACATTGCCATTTTATTACACTTCCTTATGAACAGCACAGCTGCCATTTTCATGCTACCTAAAAATGTGTTTTCGCACATGTAGCCACAATGGTGTTGTTGGTGTGCGAAAGCAATGTTTGGGACAGATTAAGAAAATCACAGTTACACTGTTCATGAGCAGAGGTCTTAAAATAGCTATGTTGAAAATTTGGTGACAAAAGTCCATAAAATGACTGTATTATGAGTGAGCATTGTGCAGTTTCCACGCACCCTCATAAGTTCATGACTTTGTAATATTTTAAGTCCAGATTTTCACCAGTGGCATTTTTCCACACTTCCTTATTTACAGTACAGCTGTCATTTTTCACAACATGGCCAAAGTGTGTTTTCACACTTTCAGCTCAGAGATGCCTGGTCACTGTGGGAAATCATTGTTCGACACAGATAAAGAAAACCACAGTGACACTGTTCATGATCGGAGGCACCAAAATGCCTGAGTTGACTATCTGCTGTAAAAAATCCCCAACCTAATTATATTACGGTGTCTGCTGCACAGTTTCTATACGCCTGCGTGACTTCACCATTTTTTAAATATTTTTACTGCAGATTTGCAACATTGCCATTTTTTACACCTCCCCATGAACAGTACAGCTGTCATTTTTTACATCCTGTTCACAATGTTTTTGCACCTGTGGTGCTAAATGCCGTAGTCGCTGTGCATAAGCAGCTTTCGGCTAACAAACTGATATTCCCCCTGTTCATGAGGTGGGGTCACAAAAAAACCATGTTGAACATTTGGAGTGAAAATACCAACGAATGCCTGAGGTATCAGGGTTTCCAACCATAACACCCAACCCTGTAGAGAATGACAGGCATCAGGGGTGTGACTTGGGATTCTCGTCTGTAATGCTCATACCATTCCACACCCTGCAGCCAGTGAGAGGCATCGAGGTGTGCCTTGGACTCTTCGGCATCAATGTTCACCGCATTCTCCTATATCGCACCCATCTCACTGTATTTCCTAATGGAATGGGGTGTGCATAAGGGCCAAAGACCCCAAGGCACACTGTGACACTTGTCAGTGTCTGCAGGGTGGGGTGTGGTGAAATGGCGTGGCCGTTATGCCTGACGACCCAAAGGCACACCCCAATGCCTGTCACTCTCTGCAGGGTGGTGGTGGGCTTGGCTTTAGTTCAATACTGCTGCCATTCCTATTATGCAGCTCTGTAACTTCTACACTACCACTGCCAATGCCAGCAAGCAAACGTTCGGCATTGACAAATGCTTGTTTTATGTTGTTACACAGAGGTGTGAAAAAAATGTACCCTCTCCTGTGGCTTGGAGTTACACACACACACACACACACACACACACACACACACACACACACACACACACAGTATTTGGTAGAGTAAATGCTCTTTGTTTTTGTCATGCCAGGGATGCAAAAGTTTTTGTGAATCAAGTCCTAAACTGACATCTCCCTTTTTGTTATAGCATCACCAGTAAGTCTAGCTGTGATCAAGTATACATGTATAATTACTGGTGACCCCCTTTAATGGCTGGGTAATGAGTTCCAGTCAATTGCCGTAATAACTGTCATACCAGGTTATTACAGCCTTTTCTAGCAGTCATGTTCCAGAGCTGGAAAGACCACTCTTGTGTTAGATGCTCAGCACTGCCTTTCATTTGTATTGTCACCATGTCACTTACTACTCTCGGACTCCCTATCTGACTGTCAATAAAACAGTCTCCCACCAATCCAGAAGTGCTGGCAGCTGCAGGTTAGGGGGTTTTACTTTTGTTTTCAGCCTGGCTCCTGGGGCTGGTTTGTCCATGCAGGGCTCTTTTGTTCTATCTCTTCCATGCTTCTGGCAGAGCTATAGTTCAGCGGCAGTGGATGAGAGGGGAGAGCAACTGTAAATAAAACCACAAGGGGTCAAAACATATACTTAAATAAAACTAACTAACTATGATCTGTAGTCAAATTTAAATGTTCTGTTAAAGGGACTGAACTTCAGCTTTGAGCTTCAGCCTTCAGTCACTTTCTCTGACATGAACTCTTTGCAATTGTAATGATAAAATATAAATCATAGATGACTGTGTGTTTATACATTTTATTTACACACCTTGAGTGTGAATAAAAATCCATAACACATAGTTGCCTATGAATTATTCTCTATGTGTTGTCCTTCATATATTTGTTTCTTAATGTGTTTTCAGTGTGTCTGTTAATAATGTCACCATTGTTGTTTTGGGATGCTGTCAGAAGGGAGTGAGGCAGTATGTGTTACAAAGGCATCATGTTCAGATACTATGGTGAGGTACTGAGGATGCCCACTGCTGATTCAGCATCTCCTGGGAGGTTGGGCTTCATGGCATTGGTTGTGTGGTTGTTGCCATGCAGATGGCCAGGTCTTATACATATGAGTGCAGCTGGTGTCCTTCAATCAGCAGAGGGGTGGGCAGACATTGGAAAAAATAGATGGAGTTTGCTAGATGACAATGGCTGTCTGCCATGCAGGGCTGCTCTAGCCTTTCACCTTCCAGGACTGGAGGAGCTCACCACAGTTCATTTTATTATTAATTCATTATCCCAAAGTAGACAGTGCAAATATGTGATTATGAAAAGCAACAGGATTTGGCCTGCATTAGAACACACCTGATATCTAGAAACAGAGTGGTTATTGCACCACTCTACAAAAGACTGGTAAGGCCATATCTAGACTACAGCTCTGAGTTTTGGGCACCCTACCAGGGGAGAGATATACTGGGCTGGATTTCTAATGTGTAGAATTGCCGCATGCCTGGGGTGCGTCAGATATATGGTACACCAGGCTTGCTGCAATCTAGAGGGATTTTCCATTCCTTGCATCAAATCAACGCTCTCTAGAGCAACTTTTTATGGTCTAGCTTGCATCATTCTTGGGGACCACTGCCATGCATCTTGTGGCTGAGGTTTGGCACAGGCAACCATAAATCATGTTGACTGTTGCAGCTGTGCCCAAGATTATAAATCTGGGTGCCGTTGTGGCAATCTGCACTACCTCAGCTGCGGCAGCACAAGGGTTTTATGCAGGGCTTGTGCAAGCCATGCACCACCCTTGGAAAATCCCATTGACTCTAGAGAGGCTGCAGAGAAGGGCACATATGATGATTTGGGGTCTAGAATGCTTTTCTTGAGGACACACTGGTTTTATTTGGTAAACATCCCTGGAAATTATACGCCTATGCAGTGATTTATTATTAATGTTTGAGGACCCAGGAAACTATATGCCCAAGAGATGATTTACTATTAATGTTTGAAATTTTTGAAATAAACAGCCTAAATATACGCTTCAGGTCTAGTTTTTAAAGGCCCTGAGGCTATGACTAGGACATGTAACAAGCAGCAGTGCAATGAAATGTGGCCAAAAATTTAACCTTACCTTTTTGTTCACTATAATAGATTCCATGCATCTTCCTGTTTTATTTGATGTTAAAATGTTCTAGTTCCACCACAATGTGATTATTTTGTAAATTTTTAATTAATTAATTTTTTCACAATAAAAAAGAGGGCCACCACATTTGGCTCAAAAATATCATTGTAGATCTGGCATAAGTTTGGATCAAGAAAATAAAAAAAATCATGGTGTGCCACAAAAGAGGTGCCAAAAAAGTAGATTTGACAGGTATAATAATAGTTTTTATTAACTGTAATGGAAACAAGCTTTTTAGAAAAACATTTTCACTGCACTGCTGCTTAAGACCCTTATATGTCAAAATAAATAAGTGTAAGTTCTTCTTCACCTAGGGAATAATGGGGCAGTGGATCCACCTTCCTCAAATTGTCATCAACAGTAAATCAAAATGAATATTTAAAAATCAAAATAGTATCTTAACCCTACAAACATTTTATATAAACTAATATCACTGCATTGTGGGAGGCAGTCTTGATTGGCCTGCTGGTTTTCTACTGCCTATTAAAGGTGTAAGGAAAAAAACCTTCCGCAGGCAGAATCTAAGCAAAAGTCAGACTTTCACTTCCACGATTATCCAGGAATCAGTCTTCACCACGGATTCCCATATATGGGTCTGGGTCTAGAGTCACTAGGATCCTGCAGCAGCAAATTTGTTTGCAGGGAGGAAGGGAGATGATGCCGCCAACTGAGCATAGTGCCTATGCACTTCACATGGTGCCATGTGTCAGTTAATAACCATTGCGACTTCCTCATGCACTTCATTTCTGCTCATCCCACCATTGAGTGCCCACTGTGGGAGTGACAGCACCTCAATGAGTTTGTGGTCATCTTTTTCAAACTGTCACTACCATGTTTTTCTTTGCAGTGCCTTCTCACTTTGTTATTTACTTTTCTGTGATATCAGAGTCTGAGAAGAAGGGGGTTAAGAAGGCAAAGAATGTCTGGCAGCATACTATCATGTGTTGATGCCACTGTGGGAAGCAGATAGCTGTGACAGACCAGCATCAGTGCTGTGTGGCCTGTTTTGACCTCCAGAATGATATGGATGTGAGTGACACCTGCTTCTCTATGGATGGCTGTACCTTAGAGATCCATGTGATGAGGTGGGGTTACCTATGCCCTACCTTTGGAGGTAGGCACTGCACACATGCAGCCAAGACATCATTTTGCTAGATCTTTTTTCCTGGGTCTCTTCCTGGAACTTCTGGTTCCAAGGAAGTATGGGGTCCTCTTTGACCGTACCCTGCTGAGACATCAGAGGCCCTGGTGAGTTGGCCTAATGGACAGCTGGCTCCTTCTGGGTAGCCAGCTGTGAACCCCTCACAGTCTGCCTGGAATAAGCAGCAGACATCCTCAGAGGTGAGGCCAAAGCCATACACTCGGTCTACACAGTTGGACACCTTGGTGTCGCTGGTTGAGGGCTGACCATGCAGCTGTCACTGTTCATGCTGATGATGAGTTGGGCAGCACTGGATGTGATGCTGGGACCACCTCTGACACCATTCATGGTATTGGAGCAGGTATTGGTACTGAAACTGTTATTCATTCAGTTGCCAAGTTGGAGGTTGTCCTTTACCTCAGTGTCACTAGCAGCATCAGGGGGATGATGAAGCCAGTCCCACGGATGGACGCAACAATGGCCATGATGTTAGTCCTGGGCCTGGCACCAGTTGCAATGCTGGTAATGGTTTCATCCCTGGGGTCATCCCTGTCTCTGGCACCACTCGCAATGCTGGCTTGGGGATGGCTCCAGGGCTGGGGCCAACACTGAGCTCAGCACCAGGGCAGTGCCAGCCAAGGTGGTGTGCAAGAAACTGTCTCTGAGGATGTCATTGACCCTGAGCCCGGCAATGGAAGTGGTGCTGACTCTGACTCTGATGGTGGTCTGGAAGTAGAGTTCTTCCCGGAGTCACTGGACAACACTTTTATTTTTTATTTATTTTTATTTTATTTTATTTTAGTCTTTGGTAACTGGGTAAGGTTAAGGTTACATCACCATTTTAGTCTTTGGTAACTGGGAATAGCTAAGGTTACATCACCACTGGTAAGGACCATGGTCACCCTATGGGGGCTGTACAGCTCTGCTTTCCTTATCTGAGGGAATCCCCTCCTGGGCACCAATCAGGTCACTCCTCTGATCTGGGAAGACTGCATTCAGGCAACTCTACTAGGTGCTCCCCTAGGATGTGGCCCCCGTGCAGTTCCACAGCCAAGGTAGAGGCCCCTGGGACCCTGAGTCTCATCCCTCTGGGGCCTCATCACTTTTTAGAAAGGTTACTTGCTCTCATAGGTCCTGAGGGGCCACTAACATGGGAGCAACACAGAATTCATTGGTGCTTTAGACTGTGTCCACAGAGACTCTGACAAGACCAGTTCTGGACATTCTCCCTGGCACCAACAATCTCTGGGGTCAGTGCCTCATCTACATTAACATCCTTCTCAGCTCACAGGACAGTGAATCATCTTCCCACCTGTCCTTGGCTGCTGAGTACTCTCTGTACCAATGATTCTTGACAGAAATGCTCCAGGCACTTGCTATAGGTTCCCATAGAGGCCATGATTGGGCAGTCCTGCCCTTGGAAATCCTTGGAGTTTCCAGTGATGGCTCTGTTGTCATCCCTCCTTGACACAGAGCCTTCAAGGAGGCATCCCAGACAGTATGGGAGTCATCCCTTGCCTTGCACTCTGGCCCTAGGGACGGACTGCCTACTCTGGTATCATGCACTCACAGGGTCTGGAGGAGCAGTACTTCACTCCTCTTCAGAGATGGAAGTACTGCAGACCTAATCAGAGCCATGAAGCCTTCTGCATGATTAACCTTCAGTGGCAGATTCCACTCAGATGGATGCCTTTGGGGGGTAAGGTTTACGCCTCATCACATAACCTTATATGCATATCTGCAATGCACACCAGACACATCAGGCAGCCTTTAATTGTTGCCTGTGGTTGCAGCTGGACAGTACTTCACTGCCATGCCTCAAAGCAAGTTATTCGGGCAAGCCATTTGCCTTTCTGCTCAGGGCATGGAGGTAGCTCGACACCAATCAAGGGCATCATATGATGCCAATGAGGAGGCCTCCAGGCTAGCAGGAACTACAGTCTGCCTCAGGTGGATGGCATGACTTTACCTTTCCATACTTGGCACCTTTGACTGTGTGTAAAGTGCTGAACTCACAGTTACAGGGGGCTCATTTCTTCTCCAGCATGTCAGGCACAGCCACAGACCCTGCCTGACCCTGTAAGGAGTCCCTGTCCTCAGGTGTTCTCCCTAGTGAAGAGGGCTGAAGGTATGTCTTTATCATGAGGGTGAGCTAGCTCCTCCCTCAGAAAAGGGCCAGCTTGGTACCTGGATGCATAGGTGGGAATCAGTGGTGAAGGTTGATTCCTGGAAGATATGAAAATTACATACTTACCATAATTGTTGATCTTCCAAAATATTTTCACCATTGATTACCTTGCCCTGCCCACCCTCCCCCACACAGACAGAGTCAGGGCCTCTGGGCAAGCTCGCCCTGCTGGTGCAGGTAGCACCACACACACACTGTTGGACATCTCCACAGTTGCTCTCCCCAAGGGTGTCTTTTTCTTTTAAATACATTCTTTCTGGATGCCCACGCTTGATAAAAAGGAAAAAATATACAATATATCTATTGATATAGATAGATAGATAGATAACTAGATAGGTAGATAGATTGATTCTTTGCAAAAAAACCTTCATTAATGCAACATTTAGGGTTCAGGCTACATCGTTAAACGTAGGGAAATATGGTTTTAGGGTTTCCAACTCTAAAACCACACTCCCACCCCTAAAACAAATCAGGGGTGAAGTCTTCCTTGGCATTGTCAGTCCTAAAACTCACTCTCTTCTATACACTCCAGAAACATACACACCAAATGGGAGGAGCTTTGGGGCTGACAAAGCCAAGGAAGATGCCACCCATGATTTGCTTTGGGGAGGTGTGATTTTAGGGGTATAAACCCTAAAGCCACATTTCCCTACTTTTGTCACTGTTGCTTGAACCCTAAATGTTGCATTAACACAGTTTTTTGCAAAGAATTTCCTTACGTTTTGAGATAATATAATGGTATCCTTATTTTCCTGTTGGAGCTAAGGGCCCAGAGGGCTCTGCACTCTCATCCATCCATACATACCATTTCTGATAGTGTAATCATATTCTTATTCATGTGACAGAGTGCAGGGCCCTCCGGGCCCTGTGCTCCCGTCCCTCCATAGACACATATATGTATGTGTATGTGAAAGTGCAGGGCTCTCTTTTATAGGACAACAGCAACCAAATAGTTAACATAGCCTTCATATTACTCCATTTTGTTAACCCATTAGTAAAAATTGGCAAATCCGCCAAAACGTCATTCGTACCACCGTAGCATCATTCTGTGCCAGAGGCATGAAAATATATTTTGAGCAACATTTGTAAAATTACAGCTGTGACATTCATGAGGTGGTGTAAAGAAATAGCTATTCTGAAAATGTGGTGTGAAAATAATGAAAATTATGAAAGTTATGCGAGAGCATAGCAAAATGTCAAAGTATGCACAGAACTGTGCAATTTTAACATATTTTGACACCAGATTTTCAATATACCCTTCTTATGACCCCACCTCATGAACAACTATGGTGACAATTTTGAAATCCCAGCCAAAGGTGATTTTGTCAACTGACCGTGAAAACACCATTTGGGCAGGATTCGCAAAAAGACACCAACATTGTTCATGAGGTGGGGTCTTAAAAAGGGTATGTTGAAAATTTGGTGTCAAAATCTTGAAAATTGAGAAAATTATGCACCAGTGTTGAAAACCCCATAGAAATACATTGAACCAGTTACCTTACTTTGTCATATTGCAGTCAGTGGTTCCAGCAGCAAGAGATGTCTCCCATATCAGTGTGGATCTTCACTTAGGGACCTGTTCAGGTGAGTGAGGGTATGGGGAGATCTGGGGGGAAGCAGGGTGGAGGCTGCTGAGTGGAAGGACCAGGTAGGAAGACGGTACAATTGGTGAAGGACCATTTTTTTTTCAGGTAAGAAAATAAAAAAACATTCAGTGTCTAGTTTCTTTATTACAGGCAAACATGGACACTGGAGTGGGGGAGCCACTAAACCACCAGGGATACCTCACCCACTTACAGGAATGACCATCAGAGGGTGAGGGGTGCCTTTAGACACCATGGATGAATCATACATGGAAAACAGAGGGTGGGGAGACACCACTAGACACCAGGGATACACATTATAATTATAGGGATGGTGCTGGAAGGGTGTGGGGCACCACTAGACACCAGGGAAAATATGTTTAATGAAAATGTACATTGAAAAACTTATGCGGGCAACAACCAAAGGGTGGGGGGGCACAACTACACTCCAGGGACAAATAATAAGAAATAAAGGAACAGTGACTCGAGGTGGGGGAAGGGGAGGCTGCCACTAGACACCAGGGAAAAGATGGTGGCAAAGGGAAAAGGATTTTCCCCTCATGAAAAAGGATATTTTTCCGTGCCTCATTATATGAAAAATGAATTATTTTTTCTTATCATGAGCCATGAAAAACATTTATAATCTTAAAAAATATATATTTCAAGGCCATTCTCCCAACACTTAAGTATAGAATTCCACTAAGGGGTGTCCTGATAAGCAAGCTACGTGTAGTGTGTACAGTGTACTGTGACATTTTTGTGGGTTTTCAATTTTTTCTTAAAAAAAAAAAAACAAACAGATGGTGACATACAAAAAAACTCATGAAAAGGATACCCCATATGAAAACTTCATACAGCTATTTTTTATATGGATTGAGCATGCTCAGAACCTGAAATTTTAAAACGTTGTAACTTTGGAACGGATTAACTTTTGTTCACCAAACTACCAAAGGAAATCTTTCTGAGGTAAGCCCTTTCTACCCTGAAAATGTCAGACCAAAATTCCAAACTATCTGGGCGCTACACAATGGCAAAAAAACAGCAAAACATTTTGATTTATTTGCATTTCCTTTTTCACTACTTGCAGCTCAAAATCCACACATCCAGCTAGAATGAAAGTTGGCACATCAAGAGATCTATCCCATGAAACTGCACGTGCAAACTTATGTGCAAATCTGTCAAATGGTTGCAGTTATTAAAGTTCAAACTTTGGGGTTTAGCCAGCCTGGTGGCCCTGAGGGTTGAGGCACTGGACGCCACACCTTGCTGCATGCCAGTGACCTGGGTTCAGGAACGAGCCTGGGTTGTCAGGGGTCAGCAGGGGAGGATTGGGATTGAGTGTCCGACGACTGCTCTTCCAGTCCTGGGGGAAAGGTGGGATCCACACCGTGATCTGGTGGTCCCTTGGGATGCCGGCAGCACTGCAGATGCATGGGTGCCTGGAGGGGGGGCACGGCAGACGTCTGCACATTGGTGCTCAGACATCATTGCACATCCGTGCTCCCATTGGGAGAAAATGGAAAAAGACTGGGCACGACTGAGCAGCTTGATGGCCGCACTCTTCCATGTGGGAAGGACTGTCGTGGAATCATGCTGGAGGGTGCGGCACCGGTTCAGCTGGCAGGGATGGGGGAGAGCCCTCCAGTGGATCGGTCACGGCCGTGCCGGACCCCTTATCATTCGAGTGAGCCTGCTGCTCTCCCCGCAGGCAGGCCGGCAGCTGGATGTCCCCACCGGTAGGTGCCACAGCGGGTGCAGAAAAGAAAAGTTGTGATAAACAAAAAAACAACTTTGGGGTCTAACATAGAAAGCGCTGCTCAACCCTAAATATAGTGATGCTACTGTGCCACTATAATATATATTTATAACTGGGGTGATGGTCCCTTTGAGGCCATACCAAAAAAGAAAGGGTTTGTTGGAAAACAATCCCTGGCACCCAGTGTCAGCCCTCTTCTTCACCCCAGTCCATAATAATTCCCTTCAAGTCTGTGGCATCCAGCAGCATCCCTCCCTCACTGCATCCCCTGTTAATGTAACTCCCCCCAAAGGGGGGGTTTACCTTGGCTCCATATTCTGGAGCTCTTGCCTGCTGTTCTCCCCCAAGCACCTGTCTCACCCATACTTCCAGTTCCTTCTTCCTTGCTTGCCTGGCCCCTAAGAACCTCCAAATGAGGACAGTTAGCACAAATCACTAGTATATGGATGTTCTTCTCTTTGAAGCCAGTGACACTGCATAGCATCCCCACTCAGCCAGACCCAACGAATTCTGCAACTGGGGGGACTCAAAGCTGCAGCAGTCTTCTGTGGGGCCAGGCTGCACTTGTAGGCCATTTTCCTCTTCGTCCCATGGACACAGTTATCAGGGCCAGAGGAACACATGCACTCTGTCACCAACTTTCCGGGTTTGATCTGTCTGCACCCACACCTACACATCTTAAGAGACACCTGGGCATCTTTCCTCCTAACCCCACAGATGCAGCAATTGGGCTGGAAGGCATGTACAGCAGAACATTTTGCAGCAGAAAATAAATATCTGTCCTCAACAGACACACCAGTGGGGTTGAGGAGAAGAGGAGGACCACCATGACATAGCCGGGGCAAACTAGCCCCATGAGTCTTTGTGGCCAGACAGCATGGGGGAGGATACTACGAGATGCAGGGGACTAATTTTGGGGCCAGGACATGGTAAGACAAGGAGTGGCAGAAACTCAGACTGGATCAGATCAGTAAGATTTTGCACACTCCACTCCAAGAGCAGACCTCAGATCAGATTTCGGTTCAGAAAGGGAAAACTTTGTCTGATCTAAAATCTGATAATATGGACAGATTTTAAGGTATCCATTTTTTGTCAGATCATATCCAAGCTGCTTAATTATTTATTGTATTTAGTTTTACATTTTGCATTCTTATATGCATTTACATTATGCAAATTTGGTTGCTATCATCTAATTTTGTGACATAGACAAACTATAGTCAAACATATATAAACCATGGTTGAGTAAGCATATTGGGATAGGCCATAATTCACAGAGATATTTGAAGATTTCTATAGCAATTTGATCAAGAACAACAGCGAAATGAAACGAAACAATAACAAACGTGGTCTACTGATAAGCCACAGATTTTAGGAATACAGCTACAATTTGTATATATTTTGAGAGAAACAAAAAGAGAATCTTATTGCTGGGTAAACAGAATTTCTTTATTAGGGTAACAAAATGATAGAAGCTTTAGTGGCTTGAATGCCTCTTCTTCAGATATATTAAAATGTGGGTTGAAGTGTCTGCCCTTTACAGAATCTTGGTTTAGATTACCAATGCAAGAGAAAAAGAAGAAACAACTGCAAAGGGTTGAGTAAACTTTGCAGTGCTAATTAATATTAAAGCAGTAGGAATACAGTCACTATTTAAATTCTAGCTGTTGCCACAGTACAGTATACAGTGTACAGGAAGTTTTTTTAAAGACTTGCAGACAAAAAGCTACAGAGATTTTGAAACATTGGAGCTAAAGTAAGCTTAGTACTGATGATTTACATCAAACAGAGTCTGAGCAGAAGATGTTAAGAAACTGTTTATATACAGCCTTTTGTTATGTAGCAGTCCATTTGCTGTTTGTTTAATAGCAAGGGAAATGCTAAGTTACACAGAAACATAGGTAATGACTGCAGAAAAAGACCATTAGTCCATCCAGTCCACCCATAGAACCTTAAAGGAAAACTACACCCTCATATCTTCTAAATGTTATTTGTTTCCATGTCAGTAGACAGCTCTTTTCATGTAGATGTTAAGGATCTATGCAAATGCTCTAGTCTGTTTTTACAGTTCATACTAGGCCCTGTGACTGCCCTGGGAGTCTTCATTTCATGGTTGTTGAAATCTCATTGTCCCTGAGAGCTGCATTAGCATATGAGAACATGATGTCAGATCACTCATTTATACCATGTATCTATATGCTGAAAGAACAAACACCCTGCAAAAACTCTCTGGAAAACTCATAAACTGAATGAAGTTTAAAGGGAAAAACCCTGCATTATAACTCAGATAGTTTTCAAAGCTCACTGAAGGTAAATGTGGTATTTCACACCTTTCTGCAACTTGTTTCTTTTAAGACTAATTAAGCAGGCAGGCATACTGGGGAGTTTAAAGGGTGATTATGCATCATGTTGTCATATGCTAGTGCAGCACTCAGGGACAATAAAGTTTCAACAACCATGAAATAGAGACTCCCAGGGCCTACTATGAATTGTAAAAACAGACAAAAGCATTTGCATAAAGCCTTAACAGCCACATGAAAAGAGTTGTCTATTGACATGGAAATAAATAACATTTAGAAGATATGAGGGTGTAGTTTTCCTTTAACAAACCCAGGATATATTGTCCATACGGGGTTGTACCCTACACTATCCACCCCATGTAAAAATAGTTCAAAGGCCACGTTAAGTAGTGGGACATAAAACCTTTGTCTTTATTCAGGCCACATTCTCATTTAGGAATGAAGTCTTTGAACAACATCCCGGCACAGCCATGGACACAACATTTGCCTTTTTACTGGCAAATCATTAATTATATGTCAGAGAGAGATACATAAAAAAACAGACAACCAATAAATAGAGATCGTCGTTAAAGCTGTGGGTCCACTTCATTGATGACATAGTGTTTATCTAAGAAGGAGATGATCAGGATCTATGGGAATTTGCACAGTACATGAACCAGTCTGACCCAAAGCTAACATTTTCTGGTGAAACAATCAAAGAAAATGTAAATTTCCTAGATGTAATAATTTATAGCACAATGGCATTTACTCTGTTTAGGAGACAGACTGACCACAATACATTGCTACAATTTGACAATAATCATCTGAAACATCTTGAAAGTGACACTCCTCATGGACAGCTGCTGCGTTTCAAGAGGAACTGCAGAAGAGAAAGTGATTTTAAAAAACATGCTGCAGAGCTGTGTGGGAGAGTTTTATACAGAGGCTATGAACCAGAAAATTTAGTGATAGCCCTAAACAAGGTTGACAGTGTACAGTAAGTCAGGAAAAACTCCTCAAGAAAAATAACCTACAGGGAGAACCTGAGACAGACTGTATAACATTCAATACTCAATATAATTCAGATGCATCAAATATTGGTAATATCATAAGGCAGCATTGGGATGTTCTCAGGGCAGAGAATGATTTAGAAAGACAAACAGGACTGAGGATACAATTTCATAGTGGGAACACTTTAAAATACTCTTGTCCACAGCTTTCTTGAAGAAAAATAAAATCTATGATCGCCCTGGATGCCAGCACTGCCCATGGGTAACTATCATTGTGGGGTTTGTGTCCATTGCGGCAATACGTATAATACAAAAACATGTAAACACACTTGAACTGGCAGGAGATATTAGGTTAAAGGTTTTATCAATTGCAATACAACTGGAACAGTCTATATGTTGACATGCCCTTGTGGACTAGCCTACAATGGCCAGACACAATGAATCAGCAAAACATGGAGCTGGGGCCACATTGAATTTTATTGCGTTAGAGCATGTTGCAGTATCAAAAAGGTGGGGGGGTTGAATAAACTTTTACTACAGTAAGAATCATTTGTGATTCATGAACTGGACACCATAGTACATGAAGGACAATATGATGATCATGGCCTGAATAATTGTTACCATAACATTGATATTAAGTTATGTCTTGTTTTTGGATATCTTTATTGATGCTGAAAGGCAGAAACCATAATGAACTGCCTTGAAGTCACATAGATACATAGATACATAGATACATAGACAGTGTCAGCAGATAAGGGCCTATGGCCCACCCAGTCTGCCCATTTAAGTTTGTAAGTTCAGTTTATGTTTTCCAGGAAGTCTGTTGCCCCTTACCCCTGACCTCCAGAATTCCTTTATGTCTATCCCATGCATTCTTAAATCCCGTGATTGTTTCAGCCCCCACCACTTCCTCTGGCAGGGTGTTCCTTATCCACCACCCGTTCTGTGAAGAAATTCTTCCTCACGTTTCCTCTGAATCGTCCCTCCCTCCAACTTCATCCCATGCCCTCTAGTCCTGGAACATCTTTTCACTTAAAAATAGTGCATTCCTGCACCCTGTTCCTCCCTGTATGATACTTGTATGTCTCTATCACATCTCCTCTCCCTCCTCTCCTCCAGGGAGTACATGTTCATGCCTTCAACCTGTCCTCATAGGACTTGTGATGCAATCCATGCACCATCTTTGTTGCCCTCCTCTGAACCTTCTCTACCCTGTCTATGTCCTTATGTAGGTAAGGTCTCCAGAACTGCACAGTGTACTCCAGGTGCGGCCTCACTAGTGTCTTGTATAGGTGGAATTATGACCTCCCTTTTCCTGCTGGTGATGCCCCTGCCTATGCATCCCAGCATCCTATTTGCTTTACCTGCTGCCTTGTCACACTGTTTCCTGCCTTGAGGTCATCAGAGATGATAACTCCAAGATCCCTTTCCTGCTTGGTGCATGCTATATCCTCACCCCCCAACTGATATATTGTGCCAGGGTTTTGTGCCCCAAATGCATTATCTTACACTTCCTTGCATTGAATTTCAACTCGCCAAACCCTGACCATTCTTCAAGTTTCTGCAGGTCCCTTCTCATTCTGTCTACACCCTCTGGTGTGTCTACTCTGTTACAGAGCTTTGTGTCATCAGCGAACAGTGAAATTCTGCCTTCTAGGTCCTGCGCAATGTCACTGATGAAGATATTGAATAGTACGGTCCCAGCACTGATCCCTGTGGTACCCCACTGGTCACTCTTCCCTCTGTGGAGTGACAGCCATTTACCACCACCCTCTGTGTCCTGCTGCCCAGCCAGTTACCTACCCACACACTACTGTCCTGCCCACACCCATATTCCCCAGTTTGTGCAATAGTTTTCTATGTGGCACAGTGTCAAAGGCCTTGCTGAAGTCCAGATAGGCCATGTCCACTGCCCTCCCCTGATCCACCTCCCTAGTCACCCAGTCAAAAAATTCAATGAGGTTGGTCTGACATGACCTTCCCCTGGTGAAACCATGCTGCCTTGGGTCCTGTAGTCCATTGACAACCAGATGTTCCACCAATCTCTCCTTCAGTAGTGCTTCCATGATCTTCCCCAAATATATGAATAGCTTGAGCTTATGCAATATGGTCTATTTTTCTTCCCTTTTCACATAACATTCATGCACACTTTATAAGGGTTATGTATATTGCAAAGTAAACAGAAAATGTTCTGCAACCCAAATGCCAGTATCCCTTCAAAGCTAAAAAGCTCTAGAAGTATAAACTGCAAACCCATTAGGTGGATAACTGAGAGCTCTGCTAAAATGAGTCGTGTGTTATAGGAAGTTGTTGCTGGCAATGTGTTTTACCTCTTAAAATCACTATTTGCACCTGAATTTGCACTTTTAAGTTTTATTACAATGCAACCTGTTTGCTGTTTTCAGCAGTCTGAAGTGGGAGGGCTCTGTGCAGCTTCAACACTTGCATCAGGTTCCCATGGTTACTTAACAGAGAGTATCACTCTCCATGGAGACTGTGAATGGATATATATCTGTCACATCCAGATGTGACCTTATTTTAATGTTTGTATGCAAACACAATATGGAGTAATGCTAATGCAGCTTGTTGGTAGCCAAATGCTAGTTGCATGTAGGATGTTGATCGACATTTGTAGTCACTTTGGCCATTTGCACTCTCTGTCCCCTGAGGGTCCATCAACTTGTCAGGGTTACTGCAAAATCAAAGAAACCCTTGAAGAGTGTTGCACCCCTTGAGATGCCATGGACACATGATTTCTTGGGTGAAAGGTACCTTAGGAAGGACCCCAAAAGAACTGTGTAGCAAGAGCTACAAACACAAAAGATCAATGTGAAGGGACTTCCAGTTGCATCACCTATGGGTTAGCAGTTAATGCTTTGAACTCCGCTCATGCACCAAACAAAACCAGCACCTAAACTGCAAAAATGTCATCTTGGCTACCAAAAACTTATATTTACCTTGGTGGGGTGGAGTATGTTCAATGAGTGAGAGGAAAAATTATTTACAACAGCAAGGTCTGCCAGAGGTGTCATTGACTGACTCCATGGCACAGAAGGCTGAGGTGTTGTGCACTTTACTTCTCACCATGCTGGCGACTTGGGTTCTGGAACAAGCTTGTATCACTGGGGTCAGCTGGGGAGGGATAGGATTGAGCATCCGGAGGACAGCTCTCCTCTCTTGAGGGGGATTAACCTTGCCAACTCAGCCCTGGGCTGCCCCTGGGTGGAGACCCAGAGGTAGTGTCAGCAGCTCAAGTGAGATGAAGGGAGGGACTGCAGTCATAGAATGTGTACGCCTCCACGTACATGTGCTTATGCCATGGAAGGGACAGAAGGGGAGAAAATGGGCAAATGGTGGTCACAGGCTCTATGAAGCCTTGTCTGCCTGCCCTCACCCCATGCTGACCCACAAATCTGGAAGCAGGGTCTCCGTGTGGGGGAAGGATGGCCTTCCCCTTCCCTGCCCCGCTATGGGGTGCAATCCATGACGGATATGGGGCTTGGTGGTCTGGGAAAGCAGCTGAGACACCAGGGACAGAGCTGAGAAGCCACCTGCAATGCTCCCAGATGATAAAAACCTCTATGGAAAAAAAAAAGAGATGTTATCGACCGACCATTCCAATCTGCCCTCTCTAGCCCTTACCACAATGGCATCTCCTTCCTTGGCTTCAGAATCTACAACACCTGGGATCACCAACAAAAGACTTCTGGTGGAGTTGCTTACTTTTCAAATGGAGATTGCTTCCTCCCTGGGCACACTACAAGCTGATGTGCACCACGGTGTACCACATTGATAAAAGCCATCAAGAACTCCCGGCAGCAACACCTGCCCTTGATGGTCGCTCTGATAAAATGTATGATCTGCTCCTCTACCTAAATCACAAAAAAGTGCACCTTGACAGTAAATGTTAAGATTTAGAAAGGCAGCTCAGACAGAAAAACATGAGAATTTGTGGACTTCCTGAAGGTGAGGGAGGGGACAATATAACTGCTTTTGTCTCACAACTTTTGAAAATTACACTACTCTATTTAAAGGCCTTGATCTATAGTTGGAGCATGTCCACTGGGCACTTGGGCCTAAGTCAGGCCCTTTGGAGTACCCCTGCTCCACAGTAATGAAATTCCTTTGATATCAAACCAAGGAACTGATTATTGCAGTGGCTAATACTCAAAGCAGACCATGGCAAATTACATCAGGCCTCCTTTTGGCATTTTAATGTTTCCTAACCAAAGGATGTTGCCTTTAAAGATCTTGTACAAGAAAAGCTCTCCCTCATTCCAAGTTATAATGACACAGCTGAGGTTACTGATCTGATTGTATGGGATATCATTAAAACTGTACTTGGGGGAGATAATCTGCTACACCTCTAAAAAGAAAAAACAGAGGGAGCAGCGGATCTGTGGCTGCACAGAGCATTTGGCCACTACAACAGCTATGTGTTAAGGGAGACCATGGACTACTCACACAGATAAAACAAGTTAATTGGGAATGGCAGGACCTCCTTAATGTAAAAGTTGAATAGGCTTTGCTATCTTTAAAATAATCTTATTATATTGGAGGCTCCTGGGGTACCAGATTACTGGTTTATAGGCTCAGAGGTAAAAAATGTAAGCCTAGTATAGTTCAATTACAAAATCCAACTTCGGGTACACTACTGCACCAGGAACAATGGATAGTTTCTATCATGAGAGATTACTATCAGTCCCTCTAAATTAACCCGTAACCTGCATACCCTAGTCAGACCCAGGAGTACCTCACCACCTGTTGACTACCCTCACTGATGGAATCCCAACAACAGACTCTCCTTTCCCCAATCAGGGAGGAGAAGGAGGTACAGGTAGTCCTCCAGAAGGTGAAAACTCAGAAATACCCTGGCCCTAATTGCTACCCCATTGAATTGTACAGTCTTTCTGGACTCTCTTATTTTGCTCATCATGTGCACTTTAGCAGCAGTGCAGACTGGTAAGCTCCCTCTCCTCTCTTGGAGGCTGCTGACTTCCTGTGAGTCAGCCCCATCTCAGCAGTGCTCAAAGCTGAGGAAAAATAGCATGCTGGGCCATCCCCACCAGTGCCTTCCCCCTCAGATGAGAGGGACCCACTTGGCGAAGGGTAATGTCGAGCTACCTCGAGGTAGGCTGCAGATCTGAGATGAGGGACACTCAAGAAGGTTAGAGGGGTGTGTTAGTGACCATGGATGCCCGAAGGAGTGGCGGATTCAGAACCCAGAGGGGAGAAAATAGATCACACACACACACAAAAAAATCAAAATCCACAAAAATGACATCCTGCACATACACCAACACATGTATCTTGCTCATCGGGACCCAGTTGGGTGGATTCTGCACTTAGTTTCTGAAAAAATGACCCAGAAAGGTATTTTTTTAAAGATTTAAAAATCCTTTTTCATGAGCTGATTTTCTTTTCTCATATGGACATACAAAAAAAGAATTGGTCCATACAAAAAAGGATGGCTTCATACAAAAAAAAAAAAAAGAATTTGGATTTTGTTTTTTTCCTATTCTTTTTTCATATGAAGGCATTCTTTTTTCATATGAATGGGAAAAGCATAGAGAAAGATACCTACATATAAAAAAAGAATGGGGAAAAACTTGACTTCAAATTATTTTCTCGTATGAAGGCATCCTTTTTCATATGTCTTTTTTCATTTATATGAAAAAAAGAATGTCCTCATATGAAGGAAGAATTGGAACTTCATTTTTTCCCATTCTTTTTTCATCTGAAGGCATTCTTTTTCTTAAGTTTTCTTATTCATATGAAAAAAAGAATGCTTTCATACGAAAAAAGATTTGGAATTTAGTTTTTTTTCCCACATTTGAACTTCAACAAACCATAACTCCCTCACTATTTTGACTTAAGGGACAATCTATATATCAAATCAAAGGTCTTAATGAATACTACAAGAATAATACTGAATCCTCTTAATCAAAAATTAGGGCCCACCTAAAACAACATAAACATATAAAAATGAAAATTCTCATAGGATAACACTAGAACTTTAATAAGCCATAACTCCCTCAGCATTTGGACTTGAGGGACAATCTGTATATCAAAACAAAGGGCTTAATGAGTACTACAAGAATAACACATACCCCCCTCCCAAACATGTAGGGGTAATATAAAAAAACAATAACAAATGAAAAGTACCATAGGATAGCATTGGAACTTCAACAAGCCATGACTCCCTCAGTATTTTGACTTAAGGGACAATCTATATATCAAAACAAAAATCTTAATGAGTGCTACAAGCATAACACATTTAGTGGCAATATAAAAACAAATTTAAAAAATTCTGATAGGATAACATTGGAACTTCAACCAGCCATAACTCCCTCAATATTTGGACTTAAGGGAAAATCTACTGTATACTGTATATCAAAGCAAAGGTCATAATGAGTAGTACAAGAATAACACATACCCCCCTTAAACATTTAGGGGCAATATAAACAAAAACAGTAACAAATGAAAAATCCCATAGATATCATTAGATATTCCACAAGCTATAACTCCCTCAATATTTGGACTTAAGGGAGCATCTCTATATCACAACAAAGGTTTTCATGGGTACTACATGAATAGCACATATCACCACCCAAACATTTAGGAGCAATATAAAAAACAACCAATAAAAACACAAATTCCCATAGGTTAACACTGGAACTTCAACAAGACATAACTCCCTCAATATTTGGACCTAAGGGAGAATCTACGTATTGAAACACACATCTTAAAGAGTACTACAAGTATAATACATATCCCACCCAAAAAAATTTAAGGGCAATATAAAAAAGCATAACAAATAAAAAAAAATGCTAATTCCCATGGGATAATATTGGAACTTTATCAAGCCATACAACGAAGGAAAGAAATTGCTGTTTTGACAGAAATGGAAGTGCAGAGCCCTCCAGCAACATACATGTATGCATCTATGGAGAGATTGAAGCACCGGGTCCTGATTATGCTATCTCAAAAAGTAAGGAAATTTAATGCAAAAAAAAATTTGTTAATGCACTAGTTAGGGTTAAACTGAAAAAAGTAGGGTACGTGGTGTAAGGGTTAGCAACTTTAACATCCCCACTCTACAGGCAGCAGCAAAAAAAAAAACATTACAGTTTAACCTCTCCTTGTCTTTGTAATCAGACATAAATTATAGTCAGTATGGCAGCCTATGTTGTCAACCCTAACGCTCACCTCATTCTCATATACTGCACACATCTCAGCTTATTTACTGATGGAATGGAGTGAGTATTAGGTTGACAACCCCAAGGCACATGCCATGCCTGATTTATGAAGACACAGGAGAGGTCAAACTGTAATGATTTTTCCTGTTGCTGCTTGCAGGGTGGGGTTGGGGTGTAAGGTTGGCATTTCTGTTGGTTTAAATCTAACTAGTGCACTAACAAAGTTTTTTTGCAATGAAGATATCTATCTATCTGTGTATATGTGTGTGTGGCCAGTATGGTTAGATGGAATTCTTCCTTCTATAATCCATCATGACCAGTCAGGTTTTATGTATCAGCGACAAACTATTGATAATATTTGCATAATATTGTTCCTAGCAGGCTGAATCCACTAATTATCAGTACCAGCTGCTCTTCTCAGCCTAGATACTGAGAAGATTTCATCACTTGTCCTGAGATTTTCTCTGGAAGACTCGCAAAGCCTTTGAATTCCCTGTTCAATTTATAGAATGGCTCCAGCATATGTATGAGGCCCTCATGACTTACCTTAGAATCAATGAGTCATGTACAGTATCTCCATCATTTACCTATGCTGTGACACACATCAGGACTGCCCCTACCCCCTCTCCTTTTCACTCTTTATATTGCACTTTTGGTGGCAGCCCTTCAGTGGTAGATGGTGGTTGAAGGGATTCCTGTAGGAGGTGAGCCGTACAAACTAGCACTATATGCTGATGTTATTGTATTGACAATCCTATCACTGGATAAATCAATCATGGCCACCTGGGGAGATATTTACTGCTATGAAGAGGTGGCTGGTTTTCAATTAAATCACCCAAAAAACTGAAATTTTAAAATTAAACTACAGCCCACACACAGAGAGGTTAAACGACAAGACCCTTTAAATGGAACAGGAGTGGGATCAAATATTTTGGCATTCATCTCCCACACAGTTTATATCATCTTGAATTATTAAATCTGGAACCAATTTCACAATGCATTGCAGTTGACTTGACAAAATGGAGCCAGCTACCCCTGGGATTTTCCATAGGGTAGACGTGATTAGAGTAAATCTTTTACCTCAATTTTAATATTTTCTGCAAAACCTCATTCTGACTCTATTACCTATGTATTTTAGTACATGGGATTGCATGATCTCTTAATTTATATGGGGTGGACAGTGCCCATGTATTAAATATGCCACCTTGCAATCACATAGGGAGCAAGGTAGAGTCAGCCTTCTAAATCATAATGCTTACTCACTGGTAGCCCACCTCTGGGTTATTTTCTTTGGATTTTACCACACTGTACATTTGTATAGCACACTGTACGGCAGTATGGAAAAACATAGAATTCATAATTGCTGACTTACATGATACTGACAAATATCTGTTTACTTATCTCATGGGCAGGATCAGTGTTACACAGTCTTCTCACTGCACATCTCCCACCATGACCCATTGGTATAAATTTTTCAGCTTAACCAAAGCCAAAAATATTTGATTCTACTGTCGTGCACTGATGTGGCATTACACACTACACAGATAGATCATACTTTTCTCAGATAGAGATGTCTGGGCTTCACATATATGTTTCAGTTTAAATTTTTAGATAGAAATGGTGTGTGCCGATTTAAGAAACTGCAGTCTAAAGCAAGAAAATGAAAAAAAAAGTGTACTTAAAAAACACACAGCACATAGAGGATAATGTATGGAAGAGGATTAGTAACCATGCTGTAATTGCTTTGAGAGGCTACCATGGCAAAATAGTAAACCTCGAGAGTAAAGCTCTCGAGGTTTACTGTTGACATGATAGCCTCAAGAAAAGATTGTAGTGGGGTTACTAATCTGGCCCCATACTTTATCTTTTATAGTGTGTGGGATCTCCCCTTAGGTGGCAACGCTAAAACATGCTAAAAACAACTTAAAATGCTGCCGCCTTAAAATGAGTCCTGGACGAGAAATCCGGTTGCTCAGATGATGACACGTGGTGTCAGGTTGGTTACTGGGTAATGTCAGCATATCTATGTCACTTGCAATCAGTGGGACAGTGGCTCACATCGAGCCCACTTTTCAAGAGAAGAATCTACAGGTATCTATAATGGGGGCAGATAAAAAACATTTTTTAATATCACAATACTCGCACAACAAGAAATTTGGTTATTATGTGGAGGGTGGGTGGAGGTAATCATGACTGTTAGTTCCTGCAAGCGTAAACTGCCAGATTGGAATGCCAATTTGAAATGCTTGTAGGGACTAGCGATCACCGTTCCAGCAAAGGAATCCTGTTTAGTGCTGGTGTTCCATCTTGTAAACTCATCACTATGACTTACTTAAGAGAGGTTTGTTACGGACGTCATAGCGATGAGATTACAAGAAAATAATCTGTTTGTTTTCTATACATAACAAGCGTCTCCCATATACTATAATATGATTAATGCTGCAAAAGTGATTTAACATGCCAGACACAAGTGAGAACATGTGTTTTGAACCTGTAATCAGTTTATAAATGTATTAACACAATCTTGTGTTCTCATCTTGCAGAATCTACTGAATATATTTGCATTTAATGCTGATTACAGGAAACAATGTGCTTGGAAAACCTTTTGATTAAGTAAAATCTGTAGTAGTTGTAATATGAATATTAAACTCAGTCTTTGTTAACTTGCACTATGTTTTTAGGTGGTGCTGCACCTTTAATTAGTTTCTCTAAATAGTGGCATTTAGGTGGCGCCCACTAGCACTTTGAAAAAGTGCTACAATATGAGACATTAGTGTTCTCACTTATGTCTAGCACATTAAATCACTTTTGCAGCACTATTCATATTGTGCTATGTGTTGTTTTGAGTGTTTTTTTTTTCTTGCTGGTACAAGTTAGGCAAGGTAAGGCAAATTGTATTTAAAGACACCCAAACCCTGAGGCTCTGGGCACCATACATAAAAACAGACCAGCAAAAAGAAACACACCAATAAAAAGCAACAATAGTTAAAACTACAATAATAAATAAATAAAGACTCAGTGAATAAGTAAAAAAGAAGTCAGAGACATGCAATATAAATAGTCAGAACAGGATGATATTTATACAACAGGGTCAGGGAAAGCCTGCGTTAAACAGGAAGGCCTTGAGGCGTGCCTTGAATACCTTCACCAAGGGGGCTTCCTTTATAGATGGAGGGAGCGAATTCCACAGGACGGGGCCGGTGACACTAAAGGCTTGAGAGCTGATTCCAGGATGAGCTACGCTGGCATAAGGTGAGATATGCCAAACCCCATCGTGTATCCCACAACTTACGCCATGCGTTACGTGCGGTAGTATTCCAGGTGGTGACTTGAACCATGGCGGATGCGGTCTGTGACAACTGTGAGTTACGCCACCTGCTACACCACAGTCCACAATGATTTGCGCAAGTGCGGGTTACAACAGCAACTTCTCCCAATACTAGGAGGGTGGCTGTCATAACCCACAATTGCCATTCTGGAAGGGGCACTGGTGGAGCTAAATTCTGATAGCCCGGAGCTGCTCTAAGTGGCAGCTGATGGTGCTGTCCATCAGCTGCCTGCCCCATGGTGCCACAACACTGGTGCAGCTGTGATCCCCTTGACCTCCCAGGCATACTCCAGCCCCCCAACCCCCCAAATGTCTGGGACCCCCCGTGGGTCCATGTCAGGTGTGCCCCCAGATGCCTGTGCCTTCTGTCCTGCCTCTGCTTGCCCCCGGTGTGTGCCAAGGTGGTCCGGGTTGGGGGACTTCGGGGGCTGCCATTCACTAGCCATGAGTTGTGACATGTGGATTGAATGCACCAGGCATGTGGCGGTAGCCTACACCTGGCGTATCCCACATGTCACAAGTGCAGGGACCCTGCCGCTTCTGGAATGCAGTGTAGGGTACCTGGCATAGGGCTGAATGGCATAACTCGCAACTGTGTGCCAGTTATGCCATTTGTCGTGGAATCGGCCCCTTTGTCTCTAACCATTTTTAGCCGCTTGCACCAAGCATCCCGAGTCAGTGGCCCGTTCTGTTTCATTAAACTGCAGTCTACATATTGGCAGAGAATATCTTTTTAATTACAAGTTCATACATATTAAATGCATTCTCCACAGGGATGACCTCAGCTCAACGACCATATGCCACAGATATTAGAGAATGTTTATGGGGGCACTTAAAGTTGATAGGAAACAAAGCTAGATTATTTTTCTTTTTTGTTGTTAAACTTTTTTTGAATTTCAACATAAACTAATGAGTATACAAATATACTGAGACATGAGGTGCACACATGTACATACAAGTAGGTTGCAGCTATATGACTGATACCTGCCATTATGTAGGTGAAAGCACATGTAATACATACCAGTGCGTAGGTACAAATTGATCCTAGAATAGCAGACAACATAGCTAGACCCTGTACTTTCATGGCATCCTGTAAGATCCTGCAACCGGTACATGGCATCACTGGATATACGAGGACCGCAGAGTCTGTAATGGGCCAAATATAAACACAAAGAATACGAAACTTACAACAACAAATAACTATCAACTACAGTATAACTGGCATCAGGTAGAAGTAGCACTTGGTGGCTTTTCTAAATTTCTGAATAAGATAGGGGGAATATGCTGTGTTATTTAACCAATACCCAGTTCACTACCTACAAATGCCATATATGGTGTTCAGCAGCTGCAGAATTGGGACAACTGGTTGGTTTTAGAGTGGGATAATAAAAGCCGGACGTACTGGCTGCACCCCTGGCGGAGCTTTTCAACAGGTTGCTTGAGACAGGGAGGGTACCTAGGGATTGGCGAGAGGCACATGTGGTGCCAATCCATAAAGGGGGGGTCGAGGGAAGTACCAGGTAGCTATAGACTCATCAGTTTGACCTCAGTGGTGGGAAAATTAATGGAGAGTATACTAAAGGAACGATTGGGGGTGTACTTGGAGGAAGTGGGAGGTCTGGATAATCGGCAACATGGGTTTGTGCCAGGTAGATCATGTCAAATCAATCTTGTGGAGTTTACGAATGGGTAGCATCAGAATTGGACAGAGGAAAGACTGTGGATGTATTATTCCTGAACTTCAGCAAGGCGTTTGACTCTGTCCCTCACAATGGTCTGGTGGAGAAACTGACGGGGTTGGAAGTAGGCCCTTTGATGGTCAAAACTGGCTAGCTGGATGCACTCAGAGAGTAGTGGTCAGTGGGGAGCTCCTGAACCCTAGAGAGGTCAGTAGTGGGGTACCGCAGGGCTCGGTCCTGGGTCCGATCCTGTTTAATTCATACATATCGGACATCAGGGAGGGTATAGGGTGTGAAATGAGTCTCTTCACTGATGACTCCAAAACAGGAGCAGTAGTTGAAGGGGAAGAGGAGAGGTTGGCCCTGCAAGGGGACCTGGATACCCTTGAAAGCTGGGCTGACTCATGGAAATTAAATTTCAATATCACCAAGTGCAAGGTGTTACATCTTGGGTGGGGAAACCCTAAACACAGGTACACCCTGGGAGGGGAGGCGCTGGAGGCCTCAACAGGGGAAAAGGCCTAGGAGTCATGGTGGATGCATGTATGAATATCTCTGAGCAGTGCAGGAGAGCATCTAGCAAGGCAAACAGGATGTTGGGATGCATCGTAAGGGGGATCACCTCTAGGAGAAGGGAAGTGATTCTGCCGCTGTACAATGGACTGGTTAGACCACACGTTAAGTACTGTGTACAGTACTGGAGACCATATTTAAAGAGGGACATACAGCTCCTGGAGAGGGTACAGAGGAGGGCAACTAAGATGATACGAGGATTAGGGGATTTCATGTATGAGGACAGACTTGAGGAGCTCTGCCTGTTTTCATTGGAGGAGAGGAGAGACAGGGGGGACATGATTGAGGTCTTCAAGTACGACAAGGGAATAAATAGGGTAAACATGGAGGGGATCTTTATACTAAAGCAGGGAGGTATCACCAGAGGGCATGGTTTGAAGTTGGAAGGTGGAAGGGTGAGGGGGGAAAGAGGAGGAGGTTTTTCACTGAGAGGGTGGTGGACCCTTGCAATGCGCTGCCTGGAGATCTGGTTCAGAGATCCACAGTGGAGGGCTTCAAGAAAGGGTGGGACAGACACAGAAAGCGGATGTATCAGATGATGGCCTGGCCCAGGAGGGTGGGGATGGATGATAGGGGTTTCTGGAACACAAGGGGGGGAGGGCCTCGGCACCCAACTAGGGATCTGAGGTTCGAGCAGACTCTATAGACTGTAAGGCCTAATCTTCTGGCATTTAGTATGTTAGTATTATCTATCTAGTTCTGCTAGGTTGGTAAGGGAGGTGAGAATTTCACCAGTAGTGGGCACCACTAAACTATGCCATTTGCACAAGAGTAGCCTCTTAACTTGCATGCTAAGGAAGGAGACCCAGCTGTATTCCTGCGGGTTCAGAGGCATCGTATCAACCTATATACCTAGTATGAGTAGTGAGTGAGAAAAAGGGATTGTTTTTTGAAGTACCCTAGTTCCCAGTTGGCATATCTGTGTCCAGAGGGTATGGATCTTAGGGTAAGCCCATAGGATATAACATAGATCCCCCTTAGATCCTTGGTGCCACCAACATTCATCACTGCTAAGCAGTTTAGCTGTATGTAAAACCATGGGGGTTCTGGATTAGTCTGCTACGAGCATCAGTGTATACATTGTGTGCAGCTCACCAGCATTTACTCCACTGTGCTTCAGCAATGGTTATACTCATGGCCTTCTCCCATCTACACTTGGATTCTGTGGATTGGCTGGGTATTGTGTCCCTTAGCAAGGAGTGTATGTTACCAGCCAGCCCTTTAAAGACAGATAGCCATTAAGTCGGGGGGGGGGGTAGGATTTTAGAGGTTCAGTGTTGCATTCGAAGTAGAGGTCTGACTGCCTCTTGGATTTGGAGATATCTCAAAAGTCATGGGAAGGAATACCCCATTTGGCTTGCAAAGTCTGGAAGAAGGCTACTACTGTCATATTTGGGTCGATAAGATCCCTGACAAGGTTAACACCCTTCTTGGTCCATTGTGGACAGAAAATGAGTTGCTTGTCAATTATAATATGTGGGTTTTGCCAAAGAGGTGTGCGTGCCAGATGAGTTGTGGTGCATCCCAATTTGCGGTGTAGCTGTGGCCAGTATTTTATGGAGGGGCCTATAGTGGGGTGATGGGGTCTAAGTTTGGGGGTACTGTATAAGAGTGAGGCAAATGTGGCTTTTCCACTTTTGAACTGCTCCATATGAACCCACTGCGGGGTAAGTTCAGAGCATGGTCTAAACCTGTGTAGGGTTTGCACTGCTTGGAAGGCAGTTTTGTACCCCTCTAACCAGGGAAGGCATCACTCTTCCTCTCTCCAGTGAGATCTAAGCTTGTTGTGGCTAAACCATGTTATTTTCCCTTCCCATAAAAGTCCCCAATTATTTGGTCTTGCTTCTGAAACTATCTTGAGTGGAGGTCCAAGGGGATATGTGCGAGCAGGTAAAATATTTTAGGGGCAGTGATAATTTTGATAGCCGCTATTTTCCCGGCCTAGGAGAGCTTAAGGAGCCTTCGGTGGCCAAATTCCGATTTGCAAGCAGTAATTAAATGCTTTTTGTTAAGCTCCGTTATCTGCTCCACTTGTGGTTTTAACTTTATTCCTAGGTAAGTAATGCCATCATATGCCCATTTTAAACCAGTTATGTGTCATAGAGCCCCCTCTGATGGTTTAGTGGGAGCACCTCGGTGTTGGATTGGTTTACCCTTAATCCAGTATAGACAGAAAAAAAGTGCAACAGGGCCAAAAGAGGTTCTAATGAGGATTCAAGGTCTGAAAGGAGAATCAATAAGTTATCAGCATACATTAATGTGGGATATTGTTCCCCCCAATTTGTAGGCCTTGGATGCCTTCATGCAATGTAATAGCTACTGTTAAGGGTTCTACTGCCAAGACGAAGAATAGAGGAGCTAGAGGGCATCCTTGCCTCATTCCTCTTCCCAGGGGGAAGGGATCTGAAATTATCAAGTAGGTAGACTCTCGTGCAGCAGTGGAAGAACAGATGGCTCTCACCCATTCTTGAAATCTGTCACCAAATCTGAGATGCTTAAGCAGTAGGTGCAAGTAGTCCCATTCAATCAAATCAAAGGCTTTCTCAAAATACACTGCTATGACAGCTGCTGGGGATGCCAGGTCTTTTTCTATGTGCATATGGTTAATTAATGACCTGATCTGGTCAGCACTATATCTACCTTGAATGATACCTACCTGGGATGGATGTATCAGGGAAAGAAGGAAGGGGGTCAGCCTCGAGCCCAAGGCATTGGCATAGACCTTGCTATCTACATTAATGAGGAATATTGACTTATAGCTAGCTGCCAGCAGGGAATCCTTGCCTTTCTTTAGTAAGAGCACAGCCTCCCTCAGCATAAGTGGAAGAGTTCCAGTCCTCTCGGTCTCTGTGTAAACTTGCCGTATGATTGGGTTTACTTGTGTAGCCAGTGCTTAGGAAAAATCCAGAGGGAAGCCATTGCCTCCAGGAGACTTACCAGTCTGCAGGGAGAAGAGGGCTGTGCTAATTTTGCCCATTGTAAGTGGGGCATCTAATAGATGCTTCTGGTGTGTGGTCAATTTAGGTATAGAAATTTTTTCTAAGAAGGCATGAATCCCCTCAGGGGTTAGCGGTTGGGAAGATGCATAAAGAGTGGAGTAGAAGGATTTCATGATATTATTAATATCATGGGGTTTGGTCTGCACCTGACCCTGTGAATCCTTGAGACTGGCAATGTGCCTGTCAGCTTGCTGCTTGCATAGCTGGTGTGCTTGGACTTTCCTGCCCTTATCTCTCCCTTCCCAGAATTTGTGCCAAAGCCGCAGAATTGCAGTTTCAGCCTTTCTAGACACTAAGCAAGTAATTTTGAGCTAGAATCCTAATACCTTTCTGCCTGCAGTGGTGTGAGGAGATAGACTGTGAAGGGCTTTAAGTTCAGTTTCTTCTTGTTTGAGCTCTTCTTCTAAATCTTCAAGGCATTGTTCCCTTGCCATTCACCTTTGGGACACAAACCCTAAGATTTTGTCTCCAATGGTAGCTTTGTACTGTATACTTCCCATGTGGTGCCTGCCGAGGTATCTGACACCGGGTTTTCTTGAAAGAAAAGAGATGTCTTTTTCTTCACCCATGCAACGAACTGTGGGTCTCAAAGTAGTAGGGGGTCAAGCCTCCAGGTTGGGGACTTAGATATTGAGGGCCCCATATAAATTGAAGCTGCACTGAGGCATGATCGAGATCACTAGGGGAAAAATCTTGGAATCTGGGGATACCTGGGTCAGTGAAGGAGAAGTAAGCCAGTAATCTAAATGGCTATAGGAGCCATGGACTTCAGAATAGTAGGTATAATCATAATTTCTTGGGTGAAACATGCACCATATATCAGTGAGGCTCAAGTCTTGCATCATCTGACATAGGGACTAATCGCATCTAACGTGGGATTCTTTCCCAGTGGCACTTCTGTCTATCATAGGAACTATGGTGAGATTAAAATCTCCTCTGGCTAGTATGGGGATATCAGTGGCTCCTAAGGACCCTATGTTGTCTGCTAGTGAATGGAAGAACCTAGGGTCATCCGCTTTGGGAGTGTACACATTACATGATAAGAGTGAGCCAGATGGTATGGAAACTACAGCCACTAACCATCTGCCCTGAGGGTGTGAAAACTACTTTGTAACTTCCCATTTAAGGGCCCTGTGGATAAGAATTTCCATTCCACATTTTCTGGTACGAGTGCTCGTATGTACTTCCTGTCCAACCCAGTCTTTCACCAGATATGAGTGGTTATCCTTTGTGAGCTTTGTTTCCTGTAGTAAGGACACCTGGGATCTAAACATTTTGAGATGCGTTAGAACTTTCTTTCTTTTGGCAGGGGTGTTCAGTGCCCTGATATTCCATGTACTGTATGCACAATAATTTCAGCCATGGTTAAGCAGCGGGAAGTAAGTGCTCAGAAAAGTACTACAAAAGCTCTCCTGGCTAAGATCTCAGGGTTGTCCCAGAGGCACACAATCACCACCACTGCACCTACTGTAACTCTTTGAGGGTATAGCAAATTCTAAGATGCACAGGCTGCTTAAGGTCAACAACCACCACTGCAGTTTTCAGGCTATCCCTGCCTTTATCATAGGAAACTTTTAACACATATTGGTTGAAATGCATGTATAATCCATAATTCTACCCTTAACCAAAACACAACACTATTTACAGAATGACTGGAGTAAAACACTGGGGAATAGCCACGGACTAGGGCCAGGGGCAACAAGCCAAGCAAGGCCAGTCAGGCTTCCCTGGAAATCTTGGAATTGCTGGGACCCCCCTAATAGGTAGTGTAGTCCCTGTCTGGGAATTTGGAACCAGTAGCACCCTGAGGGATATTTTTTTTTTTAATAAACCATCAGCTCCCTGGGTCTTAGAAAAACCCTGTTTTCACAGGCATTAATAGATTTAATAGCTGATTCAAGGCCAGTGTTGACTTTCTGGGTTCAGAGACCTGAATATTTGCCTGACTACACCTAAGGGATCATACATGGCATCCCTTCAAATGGTATGAGCGGTACCTCATATGGGAGCCCTACCCACCCTTAACCAAAGTCAGTACCCTGTCTGGTGACAAATAGCATTGTCCTGGCAGTGACAGGGGCCAAATACACAAGTCATATAACATCATTACTTGTCCAGGTATAGCAGGCATCCTGTAACATATGGACTGACCCTTTAGCACGTGGGGGGTAGAAAGTACAATTAAGGCTGAGGGTATAATAAACAAAATATATAAGCAAATACTAAGAATTCCCAATAGTGTACCTAGTACATTGGTTAGAGCTCATCTTGGGCAACCAAGCTTCCAGCATATGGTACAAACTAGTCTAATAAATTACTGGGTTAAATTAACAATGGAAAATGAAAACTCCATATTAGGAGAGCGCCTGAAAGAGAAAGTACAGTTTTTTGAACATAACAAAACAGGATGATTGAAAACAATTCAAATATTACTAGAAAAAAACTGATTTAAATTATCTGTTGAGCTGGGGAAAGCAAAAGATTCAGCTTAATGTGGCATATACAAAATATATTTCTAAAATAATAAAGAAAAGATCACAAGAAACAGATTTAAGGGCTATAGAAACATTGAAGGTTTCCACCTGGCTAACCAATAACTCAAAAGAACATTCCCTGAAACCTAATTTAGACATAGTAAAGAAACCTGATTATAGAAATATAATAACTCAATTTAGATCTGCAGTATTTCCAAGCAACATAATTGAATCTAGATATCATAAAGAACAAAACATTACAACAAATTGTTATTGCCAGCTGCAAGAGCTGGAAGATTTAATCCACAGGGTGATAAGATGGCCATGGTATGAGCAGGTATGGGTTAAAAGACTATGGCAGTTTATTGGATCACTATACATACCAACTAGGTATGTATTAGATCTGCTATTCAATTCAGAGAACCCAGAAATTCTCAACAATCTGGCAATGTATCTAAGTGAAATTAAAAAAATAAGGTAAAAACGTATACAGGGTTTTCCAGTACAATAAATAACAGGGCAGTAAGTATTAATTTCTGACTGGCCAGGAATGCACTCTCTCATGAGTTCCCTTGTTAAAGTATATTCATAAAAATGTATGTCAAACCTTTTATATTTTAATTTATATGTTATGAATATTGTTACGTGTATGAAATGTGTATGAATATTTTGTATGTCTTTTTAATCTCTTGTTCTTTTGTAATGGCAATTTGCAGAACAAATAAATCTAATCTTGAACCTTTAGCACAGAAGCACAGGAGGTGCAAAGCCTAATACAATTAATCAACCTGTGGAAACTAGTAAGTGAACAAGTATAAAGTAACAGCTTCTAATAGCAAAGAAGCGGAAAATGAATGAACACCAAAGTCTTGGCTAAGAGCACACCATTATAGCAGCATCTAAAGCATAGTGCTGTTACAAGGAAATTGACTATCTTGAATGTAATGTAACAGCCCTCCTAGCCCTGTGGCAAATATTTGACAGGTGTTAACATAAGTCAGGACATTGGTTAAACTTGGGGCTGTTACTCGAATGTTAAACTTTGTACACCATCATTGTGAGTGTGGGGAACGGGGGGGGGGGCATGCTCATATAGGCATGTTCACAGCTCATGTGGGATGAGTAAGAAGCTAGTTATTGACATTGCAACAGTACAGCTGCACTTCCCAAAACTGCAGTAACCCAAAGGTAGCAGCCTCAAGCCTTCCCTCCTCCCTTACCCCTCCATACCCCCACCCTCCAAACAAAAGTACTCAAGAACTTATCTGATAATGAGTTCAGATGAGATCATCTGCAGCAGCAACAATGGGGCTCCTTTGATGACCTGGGGTGGTAACCCCCAGTGGTGCCTGCTTCAGTAGGCTAAAGTCCACTATAGTAGCACTGTCTTCATTATGTTGCTCAGAGGCCCCCTGACCAACGATCGAAGCCCATATCTTGTTTTTAGTGCTTGAGGAAGAAGAGTTGGCATCTGCAGTATTCCCTGTATGAAGACCCTTCCTCGGATTTTCCTTTGAAACTGATGAGGCAAGCCGGGCATATTTGTTGTTTGAGAAGTAGAGACTAGTGATTACAGGCTCCTTTTCTCCTAGCTTGTGCCCACTTCTTCTGCTCTGAGACCTGTCCCTTTTGACCCGGTGCTCTCTTTTGGAGTGTCAGGAGTTTTGTTGCCTTTTGTGGGATCTAGCCGGGAGGGCCCACTCTCCACGGTGCTCTTCTTGGGGAGATTCCCCATCACATCCATGATAGTGATCTGGTGGAACTTTGGATGCCTGGGCAGTTTCCATCACAGGTGAATTGTTTTGTCACCTGCCATCTATCTAAAGCTAGATTATTTATAATCAAAAATTGGTTAACACATATCAGAATATGTAATTGGCATAGGAAGGAAGATGTAAGGGCAGTTAATTATGTAAAACAAATTCCTATCTCATCTGTCAGTGACAGATCACTGGGGGCATTTACTAGGTAATCTTTACAAAGACTTTCAGGCTCTATGGAGACCCACCACAGGGGCTATTTTAGAGTGGTGGAATAGGGATCCTGGCACCACCCATCCATATGCATTTGGACTTAGACAGGCTTTGCCTTCTTTTGAAACTGTGGCATCTACACTATGGCAAGAATTTGCATGGAAGTGCTGGCAGTGGTATTTTCACATGCCATGCATACAGGCTCATTTTGTCAGTGATCATGATGGTTACTGCTGGAATAAATGTGGGGTGCCAAAAGTCAACTACACTTATGTAATTTTAAGATGTCCAGTTATAGTACCATTTTGGACAGATTTAAAAGGAGAACTTGAACAGTTAAATTTGAATACTAGTGTTATTGACAGTTCTATCGCATTGTTGTCTGTCGCCACTCAGGAAACTTGTATAGGCTCCCAATCATTAATACAGAACCACCTGTTAGCAGTCAAGAAATTCATAACTTGTTTATGGTTGCGAACACAACCTCCTACAGTAGGGCAGTGGAGGTTGATGGTTAACACAGGTTATAAGCTTGAGAAGTTTACCTGGAGTCTAAGACATTGTAATGAACAATTAAAACAAGTATGGCAACACTGGACAATATATATTATGGAGTCAGATGAACAATTTGTAACATAAATATGGCTTTCTTGCTTTGCTAGCCTATGTTTTAACTCAATTTTGAAATTTTCATATGAAATATATTTCATGTGATTATGAAATATTGGTATATATTGGGCTAAGGCTGGGCACAGTGTTCTGCTCAGGAATTCACAGTATGTAGCCAAATAAACAATTTGTAACATAAATATGGATTTCTTGCTTTGCTAGCCTGTGTATTAAGTCAATTTTGAAATGTTCATATATTATAAAATATTTGTATGTGTTGGACATTATTTCTGGATATTTAAAATCAACATCTGAGATGTAGCTTTATTGATTTGCTGCTGTTGTCTGTTACTTTTGTTCATTTTATTGTTTGCTTTTTGAAAAATCAATACACTTTGAGTATAAAAAAGAAGAACAATGTGATGACTGAGACAGCTGACAGCTTATGATGAGTGATAGCAGACAGAGGTGTGACTTCCAGAAAGGGTGGCAATAGCAGAATTGTAGGAGAAGGTGGGCCACCATCTGATCCCAACTCACAGCCGAAATTCTAATATTGGGTAAATGGTACCTGAAAACTACTTTCTGGCCTTTGGCACTCAGGAGAGAACCGCCCCCCCCCCCCAAGTGGAGGAAATCTCTAGAGATCCATAACCTTAGCCACCATCCCTCCTGGCATGGATACTATTACTAGACTCACTGTGCTAATTTGGAATTCCAGTTAAGGGGATACTTTTGGACGGATACCTCTTGCTCTATCCCTCTAATGGAATAATGTTGTAGAAGTGCCACGAGTATGTCTCAGAGCCAAACTAGGCCCCCCAAACCATGGACTGAGGAAAGAGTGACTGCTGAAAGGCTAGCACCCTGCCTCGAGACCGTAAGGAGGCTCAGTCTTGACAGGAAACTAAAGGAAAGGGATACATAATGAGACCAGGAGAATGGCTTTCAGAGGTGTAGCTTCTCCCTAAGCAGTGGACCTTCTCTCGCCACCTGGTGGTACTGCTTGGAGGCACCTCAGGAGGCAAGTGGCCTGAAATTGCCCCCCACCATGATGAGAGACTCACCCTTAGAATGCAGACTTGAAGGGGAGCAAATAAGCTTGCCTCCTTCAAGACTCATAAGAGTCAAGGTACTAGGGGGTTAGCTGTGCCATTGAGACCTGCTGATGCCTGCAAGGATGCCTTCAATAAATTACTTTTGAGATTGGAATTAAACTGCTGCTTTCTTGTTTTCCTTCGAGTGCAAACACATTCATTGGTGAGTGAGCAAATAAGCTTGACTGATAATGACCAGTAGGAATGTTGTCATAGAGTCTGATGGTATGATGTAGAAATGGACTTACTGGTGAGCAGTGTGATGAAGCTGACAGGCTGAATGTATGATGGCCAGCAGGCCTGTTGCTTGTTAGCAGTAAAATGTGGCAGACAGGATGATTTTCTGAAGAATGACTAGTATGATAAAAACTGAACTGAATGACAAGGTACAGAAAAAAAGGAACATATGTCAAATGCCAGTATCTTGGAAAACACTAAGCCACAAGCAAATATGTTGCAAAAGTAGTACAATGAGGTCTGAGGGAAAATGCTGAAGTTAAGTGGTTGCTGCTGTTTATAGAGTCAGGAGGAGAAATTAAATGAAAAGCATGTGGAGGAACTGCAGTGAAATGTTTGCAGGTGTTGGTTATGAACAGTAGATGAATCAGTAAAATGGTAACAAGCATTTGGCTATTAAAAGCAAGTAAAGCAGACTACGAAAACAGATTCAAAATACTGCAACATAACAGAGGCAGGACATACAGCTGAATCAAGTAGGTGCACTGAAAACACATTGCAAATACTATAAGTACTGAGTTGCATGAGGACAAAGAGCAGCAGGAGTGTCCGTCCTAATGTCAGAAGGTAGAAAGCTACAGTCAGCGGACCAAACAAAATACTAACCAGAGCTGCAGAAGGCAAAACCCAACAGAAGAGCCCAAACAACCAAGGGGCGGGAGGGAGGGAGGAGGCAGAGCCTCCGGCTGCAACAAAGAAATGGAGCTTCTGAATAAGGCTTGAGGAAGCTGGTCATATAGCCCAGGAAGGGGGTTTGGCAGGTTGCTCCCACCCATCAAACCTCAGGCCTAGCCTTTTAATTCTGAAGAGGATGTGACCTCACACTGAAAAGTTAGCTGATACGGGAGTGTTTACCATGTGCCCATTAGGATCTTGCTGTAACTACACTGACTATGTGGGGAGACTTTAGCAGTGAAATACGTTAACAATTCACAAACGGATTTAGGTGACTGAGTCATGAATTGCAAAACTGGACATCTTTTTGTCCTTGGTGTGTTTATAGTTACGTTCATTGATTAAACCACAAGCTGGGAAAGCATTTCTGCCTCCTGAGTATTATCAAGGAGTGTGAATAGACTATTTTGATGCTCCAGTTGGGGTCTGAAATAGATACATACTAGTTTTCCAGGCATTTGTACGTGTTCATCGACCATGGGCAATCTTGTCCTTGAATCATGGACTAACCATGGATGGAGCTACAGGATATCATAGACAAAGATCAATGACAGAGTAGGGATAATCACTGATGTCCACAGACAATCATTTGTATCCATGAAAAAACATGGAGATCCATAGATAAGGGCAGACTCCACCAGTCTATAGTGAAGATAACCAGTGGTGTACAAGTGGTTATGAAAGTATAATTTAGTAAATGATAAAAAAATAAAATAATGAAAAATTGGCAATACACAAGCTTACTGCAGAAGTAATTCCTTTTCAATATACTGTTAAACGGATTATTTTTGCTGTAAGAAAAAGTTTGCAATTCTCACACAGTGACTATAGTGTGAAAATAAAATGATGCTAATTGTCCAAAATTGTACATTTTCAGTAGGAGGAAATTAAGCACTAATCCCTGTTCATGAAATTAAATTTGTGCAGTTTAGCACCTTGCTTGACATAAATATGAAAATAAACAGTTTTACAATATTTTCTTTCTTTTAAATTTCTTTTTATTGAAATGTTTTCTTGTATTAGACATACAATACCTCTATGCATATAGCCAGATGCAACATTTCAATTGACTACTTTCTGGAACTGTCGGGAGGTTTCTTCCACTTTAGAATATGAGACAGTAACACCTGCTTTAAGCTACAGATACCTGTTATGCATAGAACCTAAAACTGTAACCAACATCAACAGCTAACATGGCACACTTGACGTTTACTTGCAATCTGTGTACTTCATTTTAGTCCTTCTCAAACCTGAAATGCTGAGTCAGAAATATTCAAGTCTCTCCATTAGTTCCTAGCTGTGCCCTTCTGTCTTGAACTCTTCTCCTCTACCCTGCCATCTGTACCAGTGCAGCTTCTGCATTAGAGATAGTCACTAGGTAGGGTCTCCACTGCCTCTCAAACTTATCCCCCCAGACCTTCTACTCATATGTCATGTGTTACAGAGGTAGTACTCCCAGTAGAAGCTTTTCCACAGAGCCTTTATTTGTGTGTGGGGGGGGGCATGTGAGACCTGGATGTTTTGGATACACTTTCTTGCCATCAACAGCATAATCCACATGACTCTGGGCTAAAGATCCCAATCCTCCCCCTCCTGTTCCTCCAACCCAACAACATTGACAAGAGTTCATCCTTGACCTGGACGTTCTGGGTGCTAGTGATTTCCTGAGCCATCACAGTCCAGTAGACCCTCAGCTGTGTGCATTTCCAGAAGTAGTGGATGTATTTCTCTATGGCCTCAATGCATCTGCCATGCACCGGTGATACCCCCGCTTTGAACTTGCTCACTATATGGGGAGGCATGTATAGTCTATGCAGGAGTTTATATTGAGCCTCCTTGAACTTATTGCATATTAACAGGCCCGTATGTGTTTCACATAACGTAAGCCAGGGTCCCTCCAGGATCCAGCACTGTAAGGTCTTTTCCCTCAGTGCTTTCACTTTTGGGGAGCAGTCTGGAGAGCTCTCACTCAGAGACTGGTAGGCCCTGACCAAAGCACCCTTTGGATTAGTTCTTGCTTGTAGTATGTGTACCTCAACACTACATGGGGGAGTTCTCTAGGGTCCAGCCTGCCCATCTTGTGTGTCTAATCTCTTACTTGAAGATACCAGAACCAGGGATTCTGGGGTAGACCCAGTTTCTCACCTAATCTGTTAAATATATAATTCCTCCTTTCTTCCATTCTTGGAAGCCCTGGTCCTCCAGACCTGGCAAGGACTCAGGGTTTCAAACAATTGGGCCAGGATCGTATTAGTACAATACCCACTGCTGCCATATATTTCTTCCCTTTATCCCAGGCCTCCAACATCTGTTCTACCAATGGGTGGCCCAATCCTGAGTTTCTGAAAGCCCTCAGACCACCCTGCTTTAGGTATGCTGTCATGTGGTGGGGCATGTCTCCTCACTCTAAAGTAGCCCAACTTGCTCTCTTTGGCCCCTTGACCCACTCCATCCATAATCTCACTTTAGCTGTCATATCGCCCAAAGTCCTGGAATGTAAGCTCCCCCCCCACAACTCATTGTGCCTCTGAGCCAACCAAGGCTTACCTTCAGCCTTTTCCATGCTCAAATGAATTTTAAGCACCACTTATCCAACCCCATATATCCCTCCTCGTTAAGTCTCAGGGGCAGCATTTGTACAGGATACAACACTCTGGATAGTATATTCATCTCAATTTGACTGATGTGACCCAATCAGGAGATGGGGAGCTCCTGCTACCTATGCAAGGTATTTTTGATACTGGCTAGTAGTGGTTTATAGTTTAGGTCACACAGGGAGTGGAGCACCGGGCCAACCTTGATGTTTAAGAACATAATGTGCATTGTAACCTTGTATCTATGGCCTCTCAACTCCCTGTTATCTGCTGCTCCTATGCCCATCAGTTCTGATTTTTCAGAATTCACCTTATACCCAGAGAAGCCTGTGAATTGCTCTATTATCTTTGTGACTTCTGGTATTGAAGCTCCTGGCTTTGTCAAGAACAGCAGAACATCATCTGTGTAGAGTGAGATTTTGTTGCGTCCCCCAGGCTGCTTCGATTTCCTTAATTCCTTGCTGGACATAATGGCCTCTGCCAAGGGCTCTGTTGCCAGGGCAAACAGCAGTGGGGAAAGAGGGAAACCCTGACGTACCCACCTTCCCAGTGTGAACTCCACCAGCAGTCCCCTGTTGATTAAAATATTAGCCCTCTGGTAATTGTACAGCAGCTGTATCATTTGTATAACTATTCATCTAGTTCAAACACTGTAAGGGTGTCAAACATATAGTTCCATTTGACTCTATTGAAAGATTTCTTGGCTTCCAGGGAAAGCATGCATACCCACCCAGGACACTGAGCCCCCACTGCAGAATATCTAGTAGCCTTCTCACATTACAAAAGGAATGTTCCCCTCACAAATTCACTTTGGTCTCCCCTCACCAAATCTGGCAGTATACCCTCTAGTCTGCACGCTAGAGCCTTAGCCAAGACCTTGACATAGCAATTCAGGAGTAATATTAGCTTGTACGCTGCACACTCTTTGGGATTCTTCCCCTCCTTGTGTATGACTGTGATGTTTGCCAAACCACAGATCCCCAGTAATCTTTCCTCCTTTTTAGTTTTCTGGAACATGTTGGACATTGACTGCCAGACAGAGTCACCCAGTGTCCTGTAGAACTCAATAGGCAGGGCATCCAGCCCTGCTGCTTTCCTCTTGGCCAGCCCTGCTCCGGCTTCCCTGATCTCTCCTACAGAGAGTGGCCTATTTAAGAATGCCACCTGTTGCTCAGAGGTCTGAGGAAGTATTAGTTTGCCTAGCAAAGCTGCTGCCTCCTTGCCTTTGTTAGGGCACTCATTTTGGTACAGCTTAACATAGAACTCAACAAAGGCCTTCCTAATCTCCTTACCTTTGATGGCCAAGGCACCTTCCCTAGTCCATATAATGGATATAAGGTTCAGCCCCTTCGTTCTCATGGTAAGCCTGGCCAAGATCAGGCTGGACTTGTTGCTCCACTCATAGAATCTTTGGTGGGTGTAAAAGAGGGCCACACTGGCTCCCATAGTCAGCTTCCGGTTAACAGCCTCTCTCGTCTCCCTGAGGGTACAGTGCACCTGCTTAGAGGGCTATTGAAAGGCCTTGATCTCCAGATCCTTTATTTTCTGTTCCATATCACTGAACCTTTCTTTCTTTTCCTTATGTTTGGCTGCCATATAGGCCACCGATGCCGCTACATGAAGGTCTTACCTGCCTCCCAATGGTAGCCTTGTGTGGAGCTGTGCTAATACTAGTTTTTCTCTACAGGGCCCACTGTTCCCCAAGATATTCCCTAAACTTCTTGTTCTGAAACATATAGGAAGGAATCTCCAAGTCCTCCCCTCTGTCTGAGGCAAAGATGTTTGCAAAATGACCAGTACTCTACCATGGTCAGGCAGCAGTATCGAGCTAATCTGGGTGGTATGCACTCTTCGATACCAGGCTCTGTGGATCATCAAGTAGTCCATCAGAGACCATGACCTGTGTGGCTTTGAGAAAAATATGTACTCTTTTGTCCCTGGGTTAGCTTCCTTCCAAACAATGAGTAGATCTAGCTTGCTCATTCCCCCTCTCCACCATGCTATGGCTGGATCCTGCCTGCTGTCCCTACTGCATTTGTCCAGCTGGGTTTCCAGTATATAATTGAAATCTCCCACCAAAATTAAGTTGGGAAATATTCCCTGAGTAGCAAGGCTAGCAACTGGTCATAAAAGACTGGATTATGCATAGCAGGGGTGTACACATTCCCCTAGCATGACCCTTTCCCCCTCAGATCATGGCCCTCACAAAGATGTATCTGCTGTCATTTGGGTCCGCTACCACATTTTTCTTAGTGAATGCCAGATTTTTATGGAGCAGCACTGTCACTGCCCTCTTGTGGCCAATAAATGAGGCAGAGTAGCAGCTCCCACTCCCTAACCAATTTGTGATATTCTAGATTAGTGAGGTGAGTCTCCTACGACATCAGTATTTGGACCTTACTCTTTTTTTTACCACATTTAGGGTTTATTTCCATTTGAGAGGAAATGTCTTGGACATTCCAGGAGCACACTTTGATTTTGTCAGACATTTATAATATCAAAGGGGGGGTCAGTAGGAGGACCATACCCTGCCAAGTACAGATCCTGCCCCACCGTTCCCAGTGTTCCTCTCCATTCTTGCCATCTTGGCTTTCTCAAGCAGTCAGCTATCACAGTCTGTACAAGTTTTTAGTGTGTGTCAAACAATATAACAGATGGCAACATATGTAACGGAACAAAACAGTTCAACATTGAGTTTGTGTGAACCTCCTCCTTTCTCCCTCATCTGTTCCCCTCCCTTCCTGGGTATATCACCCAATGGGAAGTGGAACCTCCTTCTACACAGAAAGCTACCAGAGGTCTTACCCACTTAAGACAGGCACATTGTGAAGGGCAGACCAGGGAGAAAATGAAAAACCACAAGTGTTTGTGAGACCCCTTAACCTTCGTCCCTACCCACTGCTCCTAGTACTATTTATTTCCTTAGTGCTTGTAACTGGCCCATATGTTGGGCAATGGTTTAACAACAGCCAAGGAATGTCCACCCCAGCCTCTCCTGTACAGTTCTTTGTATAGTTAGCAGCTTGGTATAGTTAGTAGGTCAGTACTATGTTGCATTATTTGTAATACAGTACATGTTATAGTTAATAGACTAGTATTGGCCAGAACAGCAATTCCCTCCCCCCCCCCGCCCATGTGGGTAGGGGATGATGTGAGCTGAGAGCAGATTGTCCATCATTCAGTTTCTGACCTCCAAGCCATGCTGGGTTTGAAAGCTACTGGTGGCATCCCCCTAATATTCAGAGAGGTCTATTCTTCTATTGTCCTCTCCCTTCCCCTCCATGCCACGTTGCACTTCTATAACAGTAAGGGACCCTTCCCCCATGGTTATAGTCTGGGACATATAGCACGAGAGCTGGCATAACCGGGAAAGCCCCACCCAGCCCCCACTCTACATCCAAGTAGCCATGCCCTTCCAGTATTCTTCAGTTTATTTATTCCCCTTAGGATACCTCAATAAAGCAGTTCGGTATTCCCTGAGAGGCACACCCCAACCCTCATCTTAAGAAGGTGTACCATCTCCAGAATGTCCAGAGTCTTCCTTCAGATGCACATGGTTGCAATAAGTTCAGTGTTTTTGTCATCCTCCTTTTGCCAGTGAAGTAACTGTGTTTACAAAAGTTGAATTGCAGTAAGAGCCATGGGGATCCTGTGCTTTCAATCCTCAAAGTCCATTCTGCTCCCAGCTGCACTGCTCCCTGCTGTTCCAAAGCTTTGGCCACCAGTCACTCCGCACATTCTCTGAAGATTCAAGATGTCAGGGCCTCCATGAAGAAACTCCTCTCTGGTAGCTTTCCCTCATGTAGGTCACACCATCCATAAATTTCCATCACATCTGAGATGTTAAGGACATTAGAGGATTCGGAGGGAAATTCAGACTTCAGCCCAGGGGAAAAAAGGTTGCCAAGAACACACCATGCTCTGCTCTCATCACACTTGTCAAGTTTAGTACGGGGAACCATTTGCTCACTTAGGACTCTATGCCCTAATGTGTGCTGGGTACATATGAGAGGCGCGTACCTAGTGTGCACAACTTCACACCCACTGACAGGTGAGTACCAGCTGGCATTCACTACTGCCAGCCACTGGTCTGCAGGCCTGCCCCCCCAACACATGCTGCATGGGGGTGGATCGTGGGCAGGCGGCATCAAATCGGATGCCTGTCCTGGGTCCCACAGTGGATGTCTTGCCCTGTAAAAGCAGGGGATTCTAGGCAGGTGTGGGTCCCAGGATTTGTAATGTGCAGCTGGGACCTCTTGAAGATAACAGACACTAATGCTACAGCATTGCCAGCTATGAAATAAGCTGTGAGACTCTGATATACAGAATGCCATCGCACTGTGCTGTATGTCAGGTAAGCCTGGTACCATATTTGAAGGTAGTTAGTTCAGTATCTAATACTAACATGTACCAGTGCAGCTACCGGTGTAGAGGATGTGGCAGCATAGTGCCCCGTAGGGCTGCCCCCAGCCCTACCATGCAGCTAGGTGGGCTGGGGCATGATGATGGCATGCAACTAGGTTGACTGGGGCATCATGATAGTCCATGTAAATCCCCTCACTGTGATGCCCCAGCCTACCTAGCTGCATGGTAGAGCCAGGGGCACCCCTGTGGGCACTGTGCTGCCACATCCTCTACACCAGTAGCCATACTGGTACATGTTAGTATTAGATACTAAACTAACTGCCTTCTGGTACAGTACCAGGCTTACATGCCATATATCATAGTGTGCTGCATTCTGTATGTCAGGTTCTCACAGCTACGTTCCATTGGTGTACATGGGCAATTCAGTTTATATATGGTGATGTCTCTGGCTTGTGTCTCTCCCTGTCCTGCTCTGCAGCATTGGCAGATGTCTTTGATGGGGGTGCTCACTATAGTTACGGCAGGGTCCCCGCTGCCTTAACCTGTGGCCCTCCCCATACCTGTCTCTACATGCCTTTGTGCATGGCGCGTAGTGCAGGCACACTAACGACACTTCACCTGGACTGCCCATGGTGCATGAGGGGCTAGCACACCTCTCATGAATGTCACTGGGGTTCTTCTAGACCCCCCCTGCACAGCATTCCAAAATAGGGTTGCCTATGCACCTCTGTGAAAGCAACCTGCACTGATGTACATAGGGTCCTTCATTTCTCAGCAGCCCCATTTCCACATGGGAGCTCCTTGCCTTGTCAGTGTTCCAAAAAGTGTAGGTCTGCCCCTTGTGCTTAATCTTCACAATTGCAGGGTACAAGAATTGGAAATCTGCCTTCTGTTGCCTGAGATCATTGAGCAGGGGACCAAATACCTCGGGATCTATTCTCAAAGAGTGGCGCAAGCTGTGCCAATGGCAGCTTGCACCCTTTGCCGTTGCACCAGGGACACTGTGCCTAATTGTCAATTGGGTGGGGTTCCAGCAGCAAAGTCTCACAGCTTGCGGCAACTGTGGCCATGCACCAAACAGATGGCACATCAAGAAGGATTGCCGCAAGCTGCTGGTGCTGTTGAGTGGCACACTTGTAAGGGCAGAAATAAGTAATATGTGAGAGTTTCCTTTATTATCTGTCTATGTAGGCTGCTTTGAGGGACCTTAGTACTTTTGACACATCATTCTTTCATCTTCTCCAGACTCTGCTTCATAGGCTTCAGTAATATCAAATCCATGATGTAAGTCAGTTTCCCACTGTTTGTAGGCACAAAAGCTTATGATGCATAGGAGGGCAAGAAGGCATACATTTGTGCGTGTGTGTAAGCTGTAGACAAAAGTACAATGTACACAAACCCACACACATACATTTGCAGGCTGACTGAACTATTTCCTACTGAAGGGCGCTTTATAACATGAGTGACACACTATTTAATTAAAAATACTGTATTACTGCATTAGTAGGAAAATCCAATCCATATTTAATGCATCAACCATGATGTTAAAATACAGAATTAGTAGGTGAATGATTACTTTGATTCAGACTGATCTAATGATTCAGAGTTGCATTCTGATTTCCATAGTTTAGTGTTTCACTCAGATTTTTGTGATTCATAATTCCATTCAGGGTTTCATGATTCAGGGTTTATTCAGTGTATTTGCACACCATTGTCAGGACAAACACACTATGCCAAGGCCATCATGGGGGCATGGGAGACCATGGCACATATCCCCCCCCACACCCAGGAAGGGCTGTGCAGGTGGCGCATACATCGTTAGACAAGTCCTTTGAATTGTGCCTTCTGGGAGGCTTTAGAGAATCATGAATTAGGGGATATGGCAGCTTGCTGCTGCAGCAAGCCCCCTAGTGCCCTGGTGCACCAAGCAGCTTGTCAAAGACCTGGAGCAGGGCTGATCTGGCATACTGGGTTTTTGTTTGACACAGGGGTATTTGAGAATCCCGATATCCATGAGCCGTGATTCAAGGTACCCATTTCGCCACTGCTGTGTGACACAGGCAGACTATGTTGGCACCATTATCTGATACTATGAACCCTGGAGATGAGGAATACAGAGTAAGTCATTTCCAGATTTGATTCGAAGCTCCTGCAAAATATTCACAGCAGTGTGGTTTTCTTCAAAGTGGTGACACATAATAAAGCCTGCTTCCTACTACTTATGGTAGAGTGGGATTATTACTTTCTGACTGAAAAGTTGCCCAATGAGTTGTAACAGTCATGTAATCAATTGTTTCATTGCTGGTCCATATGTCCTTGGTTATGTGAACCTGCTTCACCTCAGACAGTTTCAACTGTTTAGTGACTGCACTATACACCAAATCATACATATGTGGAACAGACTTTTTTGAGAATTATGTTGGACAGGGAATGGTGTACCATGGATCAGTCTGGTTCATGAACCTGAGGAAACCGTTCTGGGCAACAAAACTAAAAGGGAGCCGACAATTGGCCAACTGCTCTGCAATGGCTCTATTTACCAGCTGGCATGCTGGACGTTTGAGGGTAAATTTTGATGTCCTGGCAACACTTTCTTTTATTGTTAATTGATGACAGTGATGAGTTATTTTTAATTTTGGGGGATTGTACTTTTCACACCTTTTTTCACGTGGAGTACTACTGTGGGATTTTGCAGTACTTGATGGTGTCAGAATAAAACAATCTATGTTTGTCTGGGAAGAATGCAAGAGCACATCAAGTGATTCAATGTGAGTTTCTGCTTCCAGTTCATTGTCACTATGGTCACCACCACCACCACCACCTCCACTACCGCCCATACCAACCACTCTGTCCCTTGCCCTGCCCCACTCAATTGGGTGTTGTTGTATCATCTCTGATGTTCCAAAATGTCCCGCTTTGCCACCATGACTGACACTCTTTTTGCACAGACTGCATACAGCTCGAGAGTTGTTTGCAGGGTCAATATAAAATAAATTTCACACTAAAGATTTCCCCTTTGTGCTTTGTACTATGGTGCCTAGCACTATTTCTTGTATGGTCAAAAGACCTGGAGGAAACCCTATACTGCCATTTCCTTCTTCACATGAATTTTTCCCTTTCATGGTCATCTTCTTATTCTTACATTTCACGTATGATTTTTTTTTGTCTGCACTTGCTTCTCATGCCCTATGGAGGCATCTTCTCCAACCCCCTTATCGAAAGTAGTACTAGCGTCATTGCCACAAGATTCAGATGAACTGGAATTGCCATCACCATCAGGTGGGACATAGCCTGGGCTATCCCATTCCCAGTCCCCACTATCACCACCATCTTTGTCAACATTCACTGTCTCAGCATCTGAGGTTATATTTGAGGAGAATACCTTCCCTCCTTGCATGCTGCTTTAGTAGCTGGACATCTCCAGGCACATGTAGCAAAACATTGTTTACCTCTACAAGTAACTCCTGTCAGTTCTTTCCAAAACTCTACTATCATTTCATTACTAACATGCTTTTTTTTGGTTCAGGAGGACATTTAGTGCCAGTCCTGGTGATGTTATTGTTATTACTGTTGCTATGTTCTTCTTTAGTGCTAGGGTTCATATTGTCCACATCATTTTCAGTTGCATGTGCACCAGCATTATGCTTCCTTTAAGTAGACTTAGTCTGGGAAACAGAAGACATAGCAGACACAGCCATGGCTTTCACTATGCCACAGAGAAACGTCACACACAGTGTAGCTATGACAGGGCTCAGGGTACCTAACAGGCTAACAGACAGTGGCTATACTTCTGAGAGACACAGAATGGCTCAGGGCACCTAATAGACAGTGTGTAATATTGCAATGCTGTACAGAGACACTGAGTAGCTATGTCACAGATAAGGCTTAGGGCACCTAACAGACAGTGTGTGATACAGCCTAAATGGCTTTCACTGTATTGCAGAGAGACACAGAGTAGCTATGGCACAGACAGGGCTCGGGGCACCTAAAATACAGTGTGTAATACAGCTGAAATAGCTTTTGCTGTGTTGACAGGCTCAGGGCACCTAACAGACAATGTGTAATACAGCCTAAATGGCTTTCACTATACTGCAAAGACACACAGAGTAGCTATCTCCCAGACAGTGCTTGGGGCACCTAACAGACTGTGTGTAATACAGACTAAATGGCTTTCACTATACTTCAAACACACACAAAGTAGCTATGTCCCAGACAGGGCTTGGGCCATCTAACAGACAGTGTGTAATACAGCCTAAATGGCTTTCATTAAACTGCAAAGATACACAGAGTAGCTATGTCACAGACAGGGCTCAGGGCACCTAACAGACAGTGTGAATACAGCCAAAATGGATTTTGCTATGTTGACAGGCTCAGGGCACCTAACAGACAATGTGTAATACAGCCTAAATGGCTTTTGCTATGTTGCAGAGAAACACAGAGTAGCTATGTCACAGACAGGGCTCGGGGCACCTAACAGACAGTGCGTAATACAGCCTAAATGGCTTTCAGTATACTGCAAAGACACACAGAGTAGCTATCTCCCAGACTGTTCTCGGGGCACCTAAGAGACAGTGTGTTTGTATATATATACCACCTAAATGGCTTTCACTATACTGCAAAGACACGCAGAGTAGCGCTGTCCCAGATAGGGCCTGGGGCACCTAACAGACAGTGTGTAATACAGCCTAAATGGCTTTCACTGTACTGCAGAGAGACATAGAGTAGCTGTGGCACAGACAGGGCTAAGGCCACCTAACAGTGTGTGATACAGCCTAAATGGCTTTAACTATGCTACAGAGAGAGAGAGAGAGAGAGAGAGAGAGAGAGAAGGAGCTGCTATGTCACAAACAGGGCTCGGGGAACCTAACAGACAGTCTCTCTAACTCTGTTGTTACTAACTTGCTGTTGGTATCATATGCAGAAGTAAACAAGACTGTAATGGGGTCTCTGAGCAGTAGTTTTTTTTTTACAGCTTTTTTATTTATTTGTTGTTTTGTCTAGTCTGCTGCCAATGAAAACTAGCTAGAATATATGTGCTCTATAATAGCATATGTAGGTTTATGCTCAAGTTGGATCACCAAATTTACCAATGTGATGCATAATCATGTTTAAACTGGTTATCATTCAAAGACTTATGCAAGTATTTCACTATAACCAGATTTTGGCAAACATTATTTCAATTTGGCCCAATTATGGTACAGAATTAATTTACACTGTATTCTATTTCCTCAGTACTCATTTTAAAGAACAGTTATCTCTCAACTTTCCATTAAGGCATACACTGTCTGGCCAAAAAAATGTTATCTGAAAAGCTATTAAACTCTGGAATGATCTATTATCATATTGTGACATTTTAATTCTTTTGTGCACTTTAACAACAGGCTGTATGGGCATTTTTTTTACTTGATTCTGCAATTGTTATTTCTAACTGTGTCCGTATTGTATAAATGTCTTGGTCCCCCTTGAAAATAGGCAGTTGCTGCTCGTGGGTATCAATGTACAGGTTAACACAATTATAAATTAACTAAAATAAAATAAAAATAAATAATTGAAGGAAGAACCGAGAAATAAACAACCCAGGAATTAATTATTAATGCCTTCAAGTTTAATTTTGTTGTTTCAGGTAGACCAACATGATTTAAAACCTCATGAGTTTCTTAGAATAAATCTGAAAAGCTTTCATAGTAAGTGGAACATTTTTACTGTGGAGATTGAGATCGATAGCACAAAAAAGTGTTTTTGATGAGGTCAATAATAATTGGGAAATCTTTCTCCATTTTAGAATTAGATCCAATAAATCTAATGTTTCTATATAGAAAAATATTTTCCATTGCCTCTAATCTATCTCCCCAAATTTGAGGTTTCTGTCTTTCTTTTTTTTTTTTTTTTCCTCATAGTTTTCTCTCCTACCATCCCTGTTCTCAGCGACATCCATCCAGCCAGCCCCTTCACCGAAACATCTCGTGGACTTACTGGTTTACCATCACTTACGTAGAGCCATGATTTGCAGGTGACCTGCCACATACTCACATAGGTTCATGCAGTGCTGGTAGAGATGCTGAGCAAGCTAGGGCTTTTTTCTCAATGTTCAGCCCTGGGATGTCTGCATAATACAAACAATTATGTCTTTGTTGACACAGTTGCATGTTTATTCAGCAGACTCCTCTATGTCAGCTGGTCCTGCCAGTGTTGTCTCCTGGTCTCCACCAACAAGCAGGTAAGTGATGGGTCTGTGAACCCCCCGCCCCCGAGAGAGGAATGCTGTCCTTGGGATGCTCAGACCTCCCTCTGTAAGCCTGCCCCATGTGACCCTGGTCCATTCTCAAACCCAGATCACAGCTGTGGCAGTCTGTAAGGTGGTAAGGCAGCAAGTGTCTTAGCCAGCTACATCTCTGGGCCAGCCTAAGGTTTCTATATTTCAAAGCACTATTCAATGCTTCTGATTTTCTCCTTAATGCTACATTATCACATATTACCAATCTAAACATAGATTAATTTGTCAGTACCTTCTGTTCAAATGCTAAATGTTTAATATCCTTCTTTGAGACTCACTGCCTCTTTTTTTCATACCTCATTCAATGTAATGCACTAAGGTATGGTAGGGCTGATGCAGTTCTTGGAGGCTGCTGGCACCTAATGCACTTCTAGCATACTCTTTCCATCCAGAGGCCATATTCATTTCCTCAGGCTTGGGTCTTTCAAGTGATGCCACAACTGACGATGCATGGTTAGTGTGACATATTGGGTCCCGTGGACTCCAGACAACAAGTTTGTCGATCAGCCTTGATTTATTTGGAGTTATGTCCTTACTGTAACTTGACCCCTTTGTTCAGTTGTTTTTTTTTTTTCTTCTCATATCCCAATAATTTTGCTCATTCTTGTAAATTTTAATAAGAAAAATATTAACATAGAGGTGCTACAGTATTAAGATGTGAAAGCTGCTGCTGTTGCTACAGCTTGGCAGTCACCTGGCTACCAGCCCTCCTCTATCTTTAAAAAGGGCTCTGACCACCAGCAAAATAATCACAATTGGCGTTAACAGAACAACTGAACTACAGTCTAAAAACATTTTGTTTCAAGTCATCCCATTCTTCAATACTGTGTCTATTTACAGGAAAACAACACTTTTTCTCCGTTAAAGAGCTTGTGTTCACTTCTAACAATAGACAATTTGTTATGTTTTATTGTGTTTCCATTTTTAATAATTACAACTTTCTTCTTTTATAATAAATGTTATTTGTTTGTTCAATTAATCTAGTGAGTTTTTACCTTTACTTTTCAAACTGCTAGTAAAAATAATTCAACAATACCTCATGCTACGCCGGCAACCAGAGTTTGGGAATGAGCATGGGTCGCTGGGGGTTGGAAGGGGAGGAGAAGGATCAAGCATCCAATGGACTGCTCTCCTTCTCTGGAGAGGGGGGACACTAGCAGTCAATGCATGACTAGCCCCTAGCAGAGGCTGGGGGCTGGCGCACCAATGCTTCTGATAGGGAAGAGATGAGACAGGTGCTTGGAGTGGGGCGTGTGGATGCATGTGCACTGTCTCCTGAGGCATCATTGCATGCCTTATCTCAGTGGTGGAAAAACTAGGAGGAGAAAAAGTGGCCGGGCACAGCAGATTGAAGCCGATCCCCGCAGGTGCCACCCTGCGAATGGCAGCCACCTCCAGCACCGGACTCATGTGTTTGATGGGTTGAGGGATCCCCACCGCCCCACCATGGGGGGTACAGCCATGGGGCAGCTGGAAAGGTGAGTTGCGAGTGGATGATGGGGCTGGGGGATCTGGCTAAATGTATAGCCACCCGACCAGGGAAGTACAAATAAACTAACTGTAAAAAAAAGAATTCAACAGATAATGTGATGTAAGAAAATCCCAACTACCTAGGAGCTCAATGCACAGTATTTCAATGAGAAACTATAGATTTTTTCTATCTTTCCAAAAGCTGGCAGTGTCACTGGCTCAGCTGGTTGCACACTCGCTTCTGAGGCTGGAAGTTGGAAAGGTTGTGGGTTCTAGCCCCACGCCAGGCACTTAGGGTAAATCCCAATACTGACTTTGTATTGCATCAGTAGGGGGATGCTGCACTCCTGAGGTGCTGTCTTTCAGATGAGACATGAAACCAAGGTCCTGTCTGCTTGTTCTGGTGGTTGTTCAGGTGGACGATAAAAATACCATGGCACTTCTTGAAAAGAGTAAGGGAATTTTCCCGGCATCCTGGCCAAATTTCCCCCTATTAACTAAAAATACCACCAACAGCTTAATCAGGTTCAGTTTCAGTTGGTTACCATCTGTATCCCCCCCACCAGTCGTCCCTGAAAAAGGGACTCCTAGTCTCAGTGGGCCTACCCGGTCAACAAAATTCAATAAATAAATAAATAAAAGAAATACATGCTTATACATTTTCTATTTTTGTAAAGTTGTAGTCCATATGTATGATTTTACAGTTTTTATTTATTTATTTTGAAAAGATAAACAGCTTCTGTTTTTACTTTTTTATAGGGGTGCAGTTGCACCCTTATAGTTAGGGTTGGTACAGCACTTCAAAGTTAAATCTTAATTTTTGCACCTTAATAACTTTGGCATTTTGTGACAAAATAGCCCAATATTCGGCATGCTCGGTCATTCTGCTAGGGTCACAAGATCTGAAAAGTTTTTTGATGGCATCGTGTATGCTTTTTGAGATATAAAGTGATGAATAACAGAAAAAATTACATTTTTTTCCTATAGGTTAACATAGGATTTTTGCCATCATCTACAGCGCACAGGGAATGACAAATTCCTCTATAATTTTTATGGATGATGGTGCGTATGAACATATGACAATGACAGCAGAATTAGGCCTCAAAGTCTATCTCGTCTGCTCAGAAATGCAGCTCACAGTTCAGACAACTGCTGCTGCCCTCCCCTCCCCCTTCCATCCCTTCCGCCTAATTTTCCTTCCCTGAGTTCACCACCCTGGTCAATTCTCTTTCAGTTTGTACCCATCCCGTCCCTTCTTAAAAGTCCCCACTGAATCCAGCGAGATCACCTCCTCAGGCAGTGCATTCTAAGCTGACACCACCCTTTCTGGGAAGTAATGCTTCCTCAGCTCCCTCCTGAACCTCCCACTCACCAGTTTCAATCTATGTCCCCTTGTGGTCCCTTCCCACTTCAGTCTAAACATACCCTCAGTACTAACTTTGTTTATGCCCTTCAAGTACTTAAATGTCTCAGTCATATCTCCTCTGTCCCTTCTATCCTCCAGGGAGTACATGTTGAGCTCTCTTAGTCTCTCCCCATAGGATTTCTCCCCAATTCCCTGGATCATCTTGGACACCCTCCTTTGGACTCCCTCCAGGATACTGACATCCCTCTTTAAGTATGGGCACAAGAACTGCACACAGTACTCCAAGTGCGGCCTCACCAATGATCTGTACAGTGGCAAAATAACCTTCTTCCTCCCTCCTTGAGAAGTAATCCCTCTAGCAATGCACCCCAGCATTCTGTTTGCCTTTGCCACTGCTTTTCTACACTGTGCTGAGTGATTCATATTTCCTGTGATCACCACACTCAGATCTTTTTCCTCCTCAGATACAGATATCTGCTCCCCCAACCCCCCAAAGTGGTAACTGTATCCTGGGCTTCTGGCCCCGAAATGCAGTAAACTGCACTTCCTAGTATTGAACCCCAGCTGCCATGTGTTTGATCACTGTCCAAGTCTTTCCAGATCCTCCTAGAGTACCCTCCTCCCTTCCTCACTGTCCACCACTGCAACTAATTTGGAGTCGTCGGTGAACAGTCTCATCTTGTTCTTAACTCCCTCCACTACGTCAGCTATGAAAGCATTAAATAGCAGTGGACCCAAAACCAATCCTTGTGGAACCCCACTAGTGACCTTCCTGGGTGATGAGAATTCCTGCCCTACCACCACCCTCTGCTGTCTGTTGCTTAGCCAGTTCCTATCCATTGTGCCAGCTTTACCCCTACCCCAGGTTCCTCAGTCTGCCCATCAGTCTCCCATGTGGCACACAGTCAAATGCCTTGCTGAAGTCCAGATACTGGACATCAACTGGCCAACCTCCATCTACGGCTTTTGTCACCCAGTCAAAAAATGTGACCAGCTTAGTTTGACAACACCTCCCCTTGATGAACCCATGTTGCAGAACGTCCTGAAGGCCGTTTACTTCCAGGAAAGCCATCAACCTCTCCTTTAAGATGGTCTCCATTCATTTCCCCACTATGGATGAAAGGCTGATGGTCTGTAATTTCCCAGCTCATCCCTTGGTCTGCTGTTATGGAGGGGCACCACATGCACTGTCTTCCAGTCCAGTGGTACATATCCTGATAGAAGGGAGGTGTTGAACAACTCTGACAGAGGTACTGCCAGGACCTCTGCCAGTTCCTTCAGGACTCTGGGGTGGATTTCATCTGGCCCCAGTGCCTTGTCTGTCCGCAAGGACTTAAGGCCTTCCCACACTCTCTTCGCCAGGATCTCACCATCCATTATTCCCTCCACATCAACCCCCCACCCTACTATTCCCCTGTGAAATTGGCCCTTCCTTTTCCCTTGTGAAACCTGAACAGAAGTATTCATTTAGTTCTTCTGCCTGCTCAACTCCCTACTCTGCCCACCCACCATCTCTGTTTATCCTGGTGATCTGTCCTCTACAATTTCTCCACTCTCTGATGTACTTAAAAAATATCCTTCTCACCATCACTGATCCCCTGCACCAATTTCAGCTCCTCTGAGTCCTTGGCTGTCCTTACCACCCTGCTCAGCTCCCTCAGTCTCTTAATGTACTCCTCCCTGTCTTCCCCACTGTGGGTTCTGTAGTATTTTCTGAAGGCTAACCTTTTCTCCCTTACCCTCTCCTGCACCTTCCTGGTCCACCAGCTGGGTTTTCTGGACCTTGCTTTCTTACTGCAGGGCTTTGTGCTGGCTTTTGTGGCCTCTATCAGGCCCAGTTTCAAGACAGCGCATTTACTGTTCGTATCCACGTCCGTGCTGATTGTCTCTATGTGCCCCTCAAGCATGGCTGCCATGTTTTCAAAGTCCACACACCTGAAGTCAACTACGCTTGTTTTGGTAAGATTTCCTTCCCTCCCCAGATCAAGGGAGAACCATACCGTACAGTGGTCACTCCCCGCCAGCTGGTCATCTATCAACACACCCCTTACCTGGTCGCAATCTGCCAATACCAGCTTCAAAATGTTCCCCTTTCTGATTGACTCTACCATCTGTTGTGTCAGGAATACATCCAGTATCCATTGTTCCCTAGCACTAGCGAAAGTCATTGTTCTCCAGTCAACCCCTGGCAGATTGAAGTCACCTACCACAACCATCCTGCCCCTGCCACAGTGATTCATTAGGTTAACCACCAGTTCCCTGTCAAGTTCCTCAGTCTGAGATGGTGGTCTATAAACCACTCCCAGACTAACCCTCCTGCCCTTTGCACCCTGTATGGTAACCCACAATGTATCCATTTTTCCCTCCTCTCCTTCTTCCCTACTACACTCTATCCCTTCCCTAACAAATAAAGCCACCCCTCCTCCTCCCTTTCCAATTTTTCTATCCCTCATATACAGTCTGTAACCTGGGATTATTAAGTCCCAGTCATGATACTGTGTGGTCCATGCCTCCGTGATGGCAGCTACATCCACCCCCCCCCCCGCCATCAGTGCCTGTGTGTGTCAAGCATGTGCCTTTGGATGGTTTGGTGAAAAAATATATTTGAATTATAATGATTTTTGTGATAGCAGCAAGTCGGACAGGTGAATGAAAACAGTTTGAACTGTAAATTTACTATTTGAACTGTAAATTTACTGGTCCTGTACAGAGAAAACACTGTTCGTGCTGTCAGCCATTTGGTTTTTCTAACAATTTACAAAATTATGTTGTATACAACTACTACACCCTAAGAACAGTACAACACCTGTATTTAGGTCTCAGTACTATGCTTAGTTCGATGTTTGTTTTAAAAAGAAGTATATCTCCATGGCAACTATGTGTTTTTTCACTGAAAATCATGTCCCCATCCCACGCTAAGTAATTATCGCTCATTTTTTTTACTACTCGAGCTTTAGTGTTCAAACTGTAAATAACCAGTTGAAATTATTTACAGTTTGAACAGTAAAGTTCAAACAGTTAATGGTAATTACTTAACAAGTGTCGGTGGACAAGATATTTGGTGAAAAAAACACATATTTGCCATGTAGATATACTAATTATAATGAAGGAGAAAGGGTGTTCCCCTGATATATATGTTTTCCTTTTTTAATGAACTAAGGCTGCAAGCGCCCATTTTAGTGCATCACTGCAAGCATCAAAAAACCCTATTCCTCCATCATCTGTTGAAAAACCACAGTCCCACCCCCAGTATCCACAATTTTTTTTTTTATAATATAGATAATAATGAGTGACTGCCTCAACCCTCCTGCCTCCACGGCCAGCCACTGCCTTAATGTAAAAACATGGGTTGGGATATTCAGAAATGCACCAGATGCCAACGCAAGGCCAGTGCAGCGCAAATCCAATGCGCCATGGCACAAAGAGTGTGATATTCAAAGGTTGCGCATGGCAACATGCACCAGCGTAACACGACTGAATATCGGATGGATGCACCAGAGTGCAGTCAGAGGTGCACCAGAGAGCAACCCAACATGCCCAATAGAGCAACCATGGATGCTCAAGGGGCCAAGGAAGATGTGCCAAGGCATAAATGGACCAGCCACAGGCACAGCAGGGAGCAAGGCACCGGGAAGGGGGGTGGCTGCTGGGGAGGTGGTGGAATCAGGCCAAGAGGCACAGCAGGCCCACAAAGGAACACCGCCCAAGGAGTGCGAGCATGTAGCCAGCCCCCATCCATAAGCACCAGAGCAGTGGATGTATGAAAAGGTGGCACCAACAGCCAAGGGTGGGCCGCCACCAGCCACCTCCCACTGGATGGCACACCCCAACCCACCCAGTCCACAGCCAGCCACATCCTGGCACATGGCACCCAACACATATGCCACACCACCTGAACAACCAGCCCATGGTCACCCCAGGGCACATCCACTGACCGATGGGCAAACACCACCATGCATGGCCCACAGTACAACACAGGTGCACCCCACAGCCACCCACCACACCACTGCAGCATGACTCCACTCGCCAGCTGCAAAGCAGCCATGGACACAGATGGGTTCACAAAGCAAACTGCATAAAAAGAACTATTTACAATACAAAACAGGGGAAGCAGGGGAAACTATATACAAAGCAGGAACACGGTAGGTGAGGGAGGGATGGGGACAGGGGACAGGGCTATACAATGGGAGAGGGAAAGGCAGGAGAAGGGTGGGCAGGTGCAGGAATGGTAACAACGGCCCCTATGGGTGGCCACATCCCACCGCCTCCTGGCACTGACCTCTGAGCTGCCCCCACAGCAGGAGCCATCTTGTCAACCTCGCAATCTCCAGGGTGGCAGTGGTGATAAAGATGATGCACCACAGGATGTGGCCATAGAGTGGCTGTTGACCTCCCCACTGGACACCTATGGCAAAGGAAGGAACAGGTGATCAGTGCGTGTCCATGGCACCCTAGTCCTCCCACCGTGTACAGCGTACAGTGGGGACACATGCCCCTGGGGTGGCACCCAGGTCTCCCACAGCGGGTGTGCCTATGACTGCAGCTGACCCGGCATGCCATGGCTGTGCAAAACGCTGGACATTGCCAGCCAAGGGCCAACCACCAGCACAGTGGCAGGCAGGTGGCATGGTGCAGTGGCAGAACTGCAGTGGCACTGGTGGCAGCTGGATGCACCTACAGCCCACTAACAGCTGCCACACATGTGCAATGGCTGCCCCATGGTGCCATGCACACCGTGGGCTGAACATAGCTGCCACAGCTCTGTGCACAGGGAGGCCAAGGCCATACCCCACCCCTGCCGGCCACCCTGCACAACAATGTATGAATGCACAGTGCCTACATGCCCGCCATGGTGCTGCACATGCTGGTCCAGCAGCTCCTCCCCTCAGTCCCGCAGCACATGCTGAAGAGCCTGCAGCAGCCAGCCGTGGCCCGCCAGGCACCCCCGCTGCCCTGGCTCTCCTACGGTCTTCAGGGCCTAGGACAGGAACACAAACAAGCACACATCAGTACACAGCAACACCATGAGCCCACTGCCCTCACCCCCCCAAGCACAGAGTGCACCCCAGCCTGGCACGGCCACAGGGCAGTGGTGCAGTGCACCCAGTGACTTGCAATGCCAGACCACAGGGCACACAGCGACAGTGCCACCCCCATGGCATGGCATGCAGCCCTGCCAGCCCCATGGAACACTGGACATGCACAGACGCAGGCAGAGCACACTTACCTGGCTGTGGCATGGCCCCCCTCCGGAAGAGCACCTGCAGCGACCTGAGCCTCTCTGGGTCCCTCCTCAACAGGTCACCATAATGGTGGCAACACTGCTCCCTTGTGCACTGCACACTGGTTGCCTGTACAAGGCCATCAGCATCCTGCTAGACTTCAGTCCTGGGCCTGTCGAGGGGCTGCTGTCTGAATAGGCTGGCAGCATGGGGCTCCACCTGGGCCACCAGGTTCACTAGCTCTACCTGGCTCCAGTTCTGTGAACAGGGCACTGCACACCGTGGCATGCTTTCTCCGCAATGAAGCAGTCCAAAATGGCACCCTGTAGCGCACAAGCTCCATGTGCTCGGGATGCGGGCCTCGCCTGGAGATGCACAGCCTGCGGCAATTGCACATCCCCTGGGATGTGCAACATGGGCATGGTCACACTGGCACATGGGGCAGAGGTCTCTGGGGAGCATAGGGCAGGGCAGGGGTCAGGGGTCAGCACACACAATGTGCGCGTGTGCGCTATTGGGGCCATGATGCATTTTGCACAATAGGGGCCTGAGGGCACCATGCTCCATAGGCCCAATAGTACCCGAGTGCCATGGGCCCAATGGTGCCTGAGTGCCACAGGCCCAATGGCACCCCAGCTCCATGGGCCCAATGGTGCCCTAGCACCACAGACCCTATAGCACTCCGAGCCTCATAGGCCCAATGGCACCCGAGCACCATAGGTCCTATAGCACCTGAACACCATAGGCCCAATGGTGCCCAAGCACCATGGACCCTGTAGTGCCGAAGCGCCTTAGGCCCTATAGCACATAGGGCACAATGGCCACCAATAGCACTCCTAGAGCACGTTGCGCAATAGGCGGTGGTACATACTGTGGTATTCAGCCAGCATATGCAGATTACCTCATCAGGTTATCCGCAGCACACTGGGGGAATTAGCATCTAATTACTGTTGTGCATCAGCCCATTTGCATGCGATGCACTATAAAGGCACCGCAGGACAACACAGGCCATGGACTGGTATTGCAACCATCCGAGGTAAGTTATACCTGCTGAGGGGATGGTCAGCACAGAGGGATGGTCGGCTGGTGTGGGCCGCTGCAGCCACTAACCACATATCATTGCCCACAGGTAGCAGCATGTCCGAACGTGAGGAGGGTGAGGAGCGTGGGCCTGCCCACAAGCGCAGGCCCAACTTTACGAAGGTGGAGGCGGATGCCCTGTTCTAGGCATACCTCAACAGGGAGCCTCTGCTGAGTGGCACAACTGGCACACCACAGGCCAGGGCCACAGCCTGGGAGGAGGTGGTGGAGGCTGTGAACCAGCAGGGCAGCCACCAGTGATCTGCACAGGAGTGCAAGAAGAAGGTGGGCACCGACAAGCTTTGGATCAAGGAGAAGGTGGCGGCCATACGGACCGCAAGGTTGGCCACAGGTGGGGGCCAGGCTGACATGCCACAGCTCACACTGCAGGAGGAGCTGATGGTGGCCACCATGCAACACAGCGCTGTCGAGGATGTGCCGGGCGGTGGCTTCCAGACTGGAGAGAGCACATCACTGCATGGTAGGTACAGCAGCGTCGGGGTTGGGGGGCCATTGCATCGGCGGCACTAATGCATCTGTGTTCCCTTTCAGCACCGGAATGCCAGCATGCAGTGGCAGGGGTGGCTGCGGCTGCCATGGGGGCATGCCCAACCCTGGAGTAGCAGCCATCCACCTCCACTGGCGTCCGGGGGCCCGAACGGCTGCAGCACACCACCGCCATCCAGCCAGATGACCTGGGCATAGTGGCGGATGAGGCCCTGGCTCTGTTCCAGTGGGACGTCAGCCACAGCATTCAGTGTGCGGAGACACGGATTGGGGCGGGGTCTGACACTGATGACAATGTGACCATTGTCTTGGACAGTGGGGGACTTGTCCTGGGGGAGACACCCATACCATCCACCATCTCTGGCAGCACGGCCAGTGGCCTGTTGGTGGTGGGACAGCCACCTGCCACCACCCCTGGTACCGCTGTGTGCAATGGCGGTGCGGCATGGGGGGACGGTGGTGGTGGTGGTACAGCCACACAGGCACTGGCCAGGGCACAGGGGCCAGAGGTGCAGCAGCGGCAGATGGCTGGGGATGTTGGGAGGCCGGGTGCAGCATCCGCTGCTGGTGCACCTGTCAGTGAGCAGCCTCAAGGGGACCCTGCTGTGCAGCACCCACCTAAGTGGGGGGCAGTGCAGCGCAGTTGTAAGCCACCGGTGGGTTGGTGCAATGCCCATGCACCCCCGGGTGCCGACCCTTTGCACAAGCACACCCGATTGCTGTGGACCTCTGTGGACCAACAGGTGCTGCTCATGGATGGGGTGCATGCACTCCGTGCAGAGGTGCGCCAGGCTGCCAAACTGCATGAAAGGGGCATCACGCAGGTTCAGGAGGCCATACATCGCCTGCGGGAGGACACGACTGCGGGCCTGGATCACTTAGCCACTGCAGTCATGGTCGGCCTTGCCCCACTGGCTGCCATGGGGCATGGACAAGTGCTGCAGACCCCACGGAGAGCATTGTCCACCCCACGGACCCGGTGTCGGGCGACCCCCTCAGTCTCAATGCCGGGCTCCGCTGTTGGCATCCCAGGCATGCCCGGATCGGGCCTGTTCAGGAGCCTGCAGACCGCTGCGAGGACATGATCGCATTCTCACAGTTCCACCCCAGGGTACAGTCGCAGATCCCCCCATGGCCTTTGCACAGCCTGGGTCTGCTGGGTGGCTGCGGCGTGGCTGTCCACGTGTCTGTGGTGGCCATGTGACTGTGCGACAGAGCTGATGTGTCCACCACCCTGTCCGCTATCCGCTGCCGCCACCCTGTGTGCACATGGGCGTTGTGTGTGTGCATGCCATGGATGTGGCATCCGTGGAATGCGCCACATACTGGCCATGTGCACACCTGCCCGGCCGCTGGCCCATGTGGTGTGTGCGTGATGATGCCAACACAGCACTGGATGCACATGTGCACCGGTGCCCTGCATCTGATCCACGCCAGGTGCCAGCTCCTGGGCGCATGCCTGCGGGTGCCAGTGTGTGTGGGTGTGGTGTGCTGTGTTGCATGTTGTTGGCATGTGGCTGTGCGGCCCATGCCCACCCCTGCCCCCCGCCTGTCTGTGTATGCCGCAGGGCATGCCCACACATGCTTGTGTGCCATGCCACTGTGGCTGTTCCGTGCATGGGTGTTTGTCCACCTACCTGCGTGTGCTGTAGTGCTCCTCTGCTATTATGTCTCAGTGCTGGCATGCCATCCTCCTCAGCCGGGGTTCCCTCCACCTGGGGGGGCTGCCCACCACCACACGGACAGTCAGTCATATCATCCCCACTGCTGTTCCCCTCTTTGACCGCAACAGCTATCCCACGGACAATGACCATATTGTGCAGCATGCAGCAGGCCAGGAATAGGCTGCAGGCCTTCAAGGGGCTGTACTGTAAGGCACCTCCAGACCTGTACAGGCAATGGAAACTTGCCTTCAGCAGACTGAAGACATGCTCAATGATGTTCCGCATGCTGGCGTGTGTCTCATTGTACCACTCCTCCGCAGGGGACGATGGGCGCCGGTAGGGTGTGAGCAGCCAGGGCCAGAGTTGGTAGCCACTGTCACCTGTGTGGATGGAGATATGGTAAGCCTGGTGTCCTCTGTTGCTGTGCCCCTTGTCCTTCCCAGCCGCACTCTGTGGTGCCCTTGCCCTGGCTGCCCCTCTCCCTTGCCCTGGTGTACTCAGCTGCCCATGGTCTCGGCATACTCACCTACTAGATGAACAGTGGGGGTGTCCCCACTCTTGAACCTGTGGCACAGTGCTGAGCTGTGCCAGATGAAGGCGTCATGTGCTCCCCCAGGGTGTGTGGTACAGACATTGGTCATGCTCCCCCTGGCATCGCACACCACCTGGCAGTTGATACTGGGGTAGCCCTTTCTGTTGATGTAGGCTACCCCCTCTGGGTCAGGTGGCATGTGGATGCCCACATGGGTGCAGTCGATGGCCCCTACATGCCAGGCATATGTGCTACCCTGTGGAACTCCTGCACGTTTGCTGTATGCTCTGCCTGTGTGCTGGGGAAGTGGATGTATTCCGCAGCATGTGGCAGCAGGGCATTGAGGAATTGTGTGAGGAGCCATGACGTGGCCAACTAGGTTATGCCTGTGGTGTCCCGTGTTGGTCTCTGGAAGGTGCCCTTGATGAGCAGGCACATGACAGCTGTTACCTTTGTCTCCACTGTCAGGGCCTGGCTCCGTCTAGTGGGTGCCTGCATTTCCTCACTGCACATCTCACAGAGCTGCCTCAGAATTGCCCGGTTCAGTCAGTACCGGCCTACGATCTCAGTGTCAGTGTAGGTCTCATAGCTGATGCGGGGTTGGTACTGCCTGTTCCGGGCGTACTGCTGGCAGGCCCTTCCATGGCCGCGTGCGCCTGTCTCTTGCCTCCCCACACCCCTCATTATGGCCTCCATCTGGAATATTGCACTGGCCATGGCCCCTGTTGTCTTGTCCCCCTTGGGCGTCTAGCTCCACTGGCCCACCTGGCTGTGTGTGGCTGTGCGTGCTGCTCTGCAGGGCCCACTCCTGTGTACCCTGCCCCTGGCTGGCTGTTGCCTGCAGCCTCTGTCTCCCACTCCTGTGGGTGCCTGTGTCACTCCACTTGGGCCTGGTGGCACTGTGTTGCGCCCACACTCTCTCACACCCGCCGTCACCTCCCTGTCTGTCACACTCTCACTCACACACTCTCTCTCACACTGTCTCTCCCTCTCTGTCCTGGTCTCTGTCTCTTTCTCTCTCCCTGTCCCCTTCTTTGTGGGCAGATGGCCTGTCTGTCTACCTCTGTCCTGCTCCCCTCTGGTGCAAGTGCTCTCCTCCTACTTGCTCCCTGTTTTTATAGGTTCAAGTCTGCTCCACACAACTGCCATTTGCTCCTCGCTTGCACTATTGGTCGGAGGTTGAATATCGCACTGTGCTGCTTATTCATGGGTACGCCCCCTGCCCTTGAGCATGCATGCATTCCCATTACACATTGGTGCACAGCTACTTGCGCTGCACAGTTACTGCCACTGAATATCGCTCTCTGGCACATTTCTGCAGTTGCGCAACGTGCAACTGCTTTGAATATCCCACCCATTGTATACTTGTAAAAGCACCATCTGTGCTTTAAATAAAGACTACATTATGACCTCCCCCACACATAGCACTCGACCCAGGCACCAGCACCCAGTTCAGTTATCCAGATACAAGGAGAGAAGGTGACCAGCACTACCCTCCCTCCTCCACAGCCGGTACCTCTCCCAGAATAAAAGCGGTCGGGTGCGCATGGTAGATGGCCTGATCGCATCAGCTGATTTTACCATACAAGCGCTGGCCTTTAATTCAAGTAAGGTAGCCGACCATGAGGAGGGAAGGTAGTGCTAGTCACCTTCTCTCCTATCCAGATAACTGAACTGGGTACTGGTGCCAGGGTCAGGTGCTGTTGGGGGGGTTATAATGTATTCTAACTAAATTTAATGTATAAATAAAACCAGCAGTGTGTCCAAACCAGCATCAGAACAGCAACCAGCAGTTTGTACAGCAAATACTCTCTCTCTTCCCGTGCATCTGTATATAAATGCAGATTCTTATCCAGATGAGCACTCAAGTCCTCATGCTGTCAGACTGCTGAATTTAGATTGGTACTGTAAATGGTTTTGAAGTCCCAGTTACCGGTAACATTTCATTTTGTATATAGGTTTTTTGGAGTCGCATTGACAAATTTCCAGTTTTTCTGTTGTATTTGTCAGTCAGTAATGCAAGGGACTGAGAGATGCATGTAGAGAGAGCTGTCAGCTTCCTAAATGTTCCTTTTGTCTCCCCCCATGTTGGTTTATGTAGATAGCTGGGGCTTGTAATATGTTGGTGATATATGGCTCAAGTTTTCTTAAGCAATTATTAGCTGGCACTGCTGTTTCCACCTTCTCACATCTTGGAGCAAGCCTCTGCTCAGGGTGCATTCCCAGGTACATGTTAAATTAAATGTTATAAATTCTTTATGGGATATTAATTTGTATGATTATTTTGTTTGGTTACCCTAATGCAAGGGCTCAGGGTCCTGATGTCAGTTTGGCAGGTCTCTGCAGCTGGTAGAGGCAATATTCGGGGGGTAGGGGTTGAGGGTAGCTGTTGGCTGAAAGCCTCTCATGACCCCTGACTAATGACTTTGAGGTGAGCTGGCTGAGGAATGGCAATGAACACTGAAGCCGGCTAGGTCTTGTTCAAAGTAGATGACACTTTCCTAGTTCCACCCATAGATGAAAATGTACCTTCTGGTTTTGCTGCAGTAACACAAAGGCTAAGTGTGAAGATGTTGACTTGGCCCCGACTTTGATGCTGGCAAATGCAGCATTTGGACAGGGTGGGGTTGGGGGAGGGGTTATGGTGGCTGAAATCCTCTCACAATGCCTGGCTGCCACCAGCACCGCAAGCACAACCTGAAAAGCACATCATTATAAAAACTACTCTGCATCACACAAAACAAAACCTTGTCAGATTCGACATGAGGCGCCATAGATTTCAGCCACCATAACCCACCTACTTTGAACAAGACATAGCTTCAGTGTTTCTTGCCATTCCTCAGCCAGCTCACCTCAAAGTAATTAGCCAGGGGCTGTGAGAGGCTTTTAGCCACCAGCTACCCTCAATATATCGAGAGAATGACAAACAGTGCAAGGTGCTCTATAATGCTCTTAATTTTCTGACAAAACCAATCAGTAACGTCTAAAAACTATGATAAGACTTAAACACTTTGGCAAAGGTCCCTCTACGATCAGCCCCAACCCTCACCTCACACTCAGCACCCACCACCACACACTCCCCAGTACACCCCCAACACATCCTCACTCACCTGAACAGGTCCTAGGTTCAATACCCACTCTCTGATCGAAGGCACATCTTGCTGATGGAACTAATGACTGCAATATGAAAAACTAAGGTAAATGAGGTTCAATGTATTTCAATGAGGATTTTAACTTTTATGCATAACTTAGGCATTTTTTGAGATTTTGATCCAAATTTTCAACATGGCTTTTTGGGGACCACACCTCATGAACAATATGACATTCTGCAACTTCGGCCTGAAAGGTGATTTTACGGTTGGTTAGCAAATTCACCTTTTGGGTGGGATTTGACAATTTTTCATGACCTTGTTCATGAGGTGGGGGCCATAAGAAGGCTATGTTGAAAATTTGGGGTCAAAATATGTAAAAATGGCAGTTATGACCATTCATTGTAATTTCGCTATGCATGCTCGTAACCTCAGAAATTTTAAATATTTTGACCCCAAATTTTAAGCATAGACTTCTTATTACTCCACTTCATGTATGTCACAGCTGTCATTTTTCAAATCCTGGTCAAAATGCCTTTTCGCACCTGTGGTGAAGAATGGCATTACAGTTGCACAGAATTATGTTTTGGCAGGGATTTTAAACTTTTCAGTACCGGGTACATGAGCTGAATGCAGGGCCCTTCCACAGCTACATACATATATGAAAATACAGAGGGATGGCAGCACAGGGCCCTCAGGCAAATAAGGACATGATTACTCTATCTCAAAAACTATACCTGGGTGGGAGTGCAGGGTCCAGACAGCCCTACAGTCCCACAGGCAAGTAAGGCTATGATTATACTATCTCAAAAAGTAAGGAAAATTATTGGAAAAAAGCTATGTTAATGCATCAGTTAGGGTTGAACTTAATGCCACAAAAGCATAGAAATGTGGCATTAGGGTTTCCAACCCTAACTTCCCACTCCCATCCCCCAAGCAGCAAAAGGACAAGACCACACAAGTAATTACAGACAGCCATAATCGGGTAAGACTAACAACGTACAACTGTTTCCAGATGACACAAATGCAGTAGCACTGACATGCTACCTTCGTGGATTTACATCTGCAGCATACAAACTGCAAAATATACACACTCACTGTTGCTGCAGATAGAAATCCATGATACTGGTGGATGCCTGGAACATCCTCCCAGCATAGCTGGTGGGTGCAAAAATGTTAACGGAATTCAAGAATACATGGGATAGGCATAAAGGAACCTTAGTGGTAAGGAAAGGGAGGGAGCCAGAGATCAATTGGGGTCTGTGGTGTTACAGTAGGTAAGGTAATGGCAGAAAAGGTGGGCGAAGTGGTCCTTATCTGCCATTAAATTCTATGTAACAATAACACGAGGGGGTAGTCTTAAGCTGGAAGGGGGGAGGTTTAGGAGGGAGGTCAGGAAGCACTTCTTCACAAAGAGGGTGATAGACACTTGGAATGTGCTACAGGAAGAAGTGATCTCATTGAAGACATTGGGCCGCTTCAAGAGAGGCTGGGGTAGGCATAAGGGGACGGTAAGGATCGTGGTTATGAAGGATGGGAGGAGTGGGGAAGGGAAACAGGGACAGTAGCTCAAGCTGTGGACCCTGCAATACGAACAGACTAAATAGACCAAATGGCCTTCTTCTGCTGGCATCTTTGTATGTTCGTATGTTCATATGTTTCTGTGTTTCTGGACTGAAATCACCACACTTCTTCTGTATACAGAAGCACAGGCCCCTCCAGCCAAATACAACCCATAATATCCAAATTACATGACTTCTTTTCTCTATGCCTCTATGAGGCCAGCCTTTTTGTAGTGTCATGTAACCATGGAAACCATAAAACATGCACTCAATTGATTGGCCTGTGCTTCTGCAGATGCAGGTATAAGACATACACACTGACTTCTTGGAGCAGAAGAACAGATATCACAAAATCCGTGATATGAAAGTTGCAGCAGTACTTCTGTCTGCAGAAGCAAAGTCCCCTGAGGGTCCTGTGTCTCTTTATCCAGAGGTGTCAGACATACACCAACTTCTGGCTCCAGAAGAGCAGGCCTCTGTGGGGCCTGCAGTTATGCAGACAGAAGTACTGTTGCAATATGGTATCATGGTTTCAGCAGCAGATTTTGAAACTTTTCAATGGGAGAGCGGTTTTTGAGTTATGCAGTTGCACATAGAAAACCATGCAGCAGTGGATCATGCTATCTAGTGGGGTACATCATACCTTGTGCATCAGTACTTCTGGCTATAGAGGCAGAGGCCCTATTGGATAGCTGTCTGCAAAAAGTGCAGGCCCCATTGGGTCTTCATGTCTTCTGCCACATGTACTCATGCGCACTGTATGGCATACCAACACAGGTGTGACTGCAGAAGCATTGGCCTCTGTGGGGCCTGTGCTTATGCAGCGACATATACAAATATATGAACATATGAAAACACCAGCAGATACAGGCCTCATGGTCTATTGAGTCTGCTCGATTGTGTAGCTAGCCCCTCACCTTGCATCTACCCCTCCCACTCCTCCCCTCTTCATATAATTGCTCCTCCTCTCACCCTGTACCTGTAACATTTCCTCTTAAAGCTGTCTACCATGATATAGATTACTACCTCCTCAGGCAGAGTATTCCACTTGTCCACCACCCTCTGTGTGAAATACTTTCTCCTGACTTCCCTCCTGAATCTTCCCCCCCTCCAATCTCACTGGTGCCCCATCATGACCCTCCCCCTTCTGATCTGGAAAAACCCTTCTGTACTAGTCTTGTTTATCCCCTTTAGGTATTTAAAGGTTTTGATCATGTTCCTCTATCCCTCCTCTCCACCAGGGAATACATGTTCAACTCGCTCAGCCTCTCCTCATAGGAGTATCCCTCTAATCCTGGATTATCTTTGTCGCCCTACGCTGTACACCCTCCAACAATCTGATGTCCTTCTTCAGGAATGGGTGCCAGAACTGCATGTAGTATTCCAGGTGCAGCTGGACCAGCGACCTGTAGAGGGGCAGGATCACCTCCTTATTTCTAGAGGAGACACTATTTGCTATGCATCCCAGCATCCTGTTGGCTTTTGCTGCTGTCTTCCTGCACTGTGCTGAGTTGTTCATATTCCCCATTATGAGCACCCCTAGATCCTTCTCCTCCTTGGTGCATTCCAGCTGTACCCCCCCTCCAGGTGATAGCTCCTCCCCTGGTTCTTAGCTCTGAAGTGTAATACCTTGCACTTTTTGGTGTTAAACCCCAACTGCCATGTCTCCAACCACTCCTGTAGTTTGGTCAGGTCCTGCTGCAACCCCCTCCACCCTTCGATGTCATCTACCACAGCTCCCAACTTTCTGTTGTCTGCGAAGAGACTGAGATCCCAAACAACACCGGTCCCAACACTGATCCCTGCAGCACCCCACTCATCAAATCTCTTGGTGATGAAAGTCCCCACCACCACCAGCACCCTTTGCTTCCTACTCTTTAGCCAACTGGTGATCCGATTTACCATGTTTGTTCCCACCCCTATATATTCCAGTCCACCCCCAGTCTCCCATGTGGCATGGAATCAAAGGCCTTACTGAAATCCAAATACAGGACATCCACTGCATGGCCTTTGTCCAATTCCCTTGTCACCTAGTCGTATTACTCAATCAGGTTTGTCTGGCAGGATCTTCCCAAGACAAACCCATGCTGCTGACCATCCTGGAGACCACTGTTCTTCAAAAAGGTCACCATCCTCTCTTTTAGGATAGTCTCCATCAGTTTTCCCACAATTGATGTGAGGCTCACTGGTTGGTAGTTGCCTGGTTCATCCCTGGGTCCACTTTTGTGAATGGGTACCACATAGGCCATCCTCCAGTCCAGTGGTACGTATACTGTGTCCAAGGAGGTATTAAACAGGTCAGCCAAAGATCCTGCCAAGATGTCAGCTAGTTCCTTAAGTACCCTAGGGTGAATGCCATCTGGACCCATTGCCTTATCCCCACTCAGTGCCCTTAATCCTTTCAGCACCCTATCCTCTGTAATCCCTGTATCAATCACTTTCTCCTCCTCCCCCAACCCACACCCTCTCTCCCAGGTGGTGGCTGCCCCCCATCTCCTTCTTGAACAGGGAGCAGAAGTAATCATTTAGTACCTCTGCCTGGTCCTTCCCCTTCTCCACCCAGCCCCGTCCATCTTTATCCTCACTATCTGATCTTTGTTTTTCTATTTTCACTGATGTATTTGAAGAAGTCCTTTTGTTCATTCTTAATGCCCTGCACCAATCTTAGCTCCCTGGAAGCCTTGGCCACCCTGATCAGCATGGTAGTCTCCTTGGACTTCTTCATATACATCTTCCTGTTGTCCTCACCTCCCGATTTCTTCAGTCTCTAAAATGCCTTATTCTTGGCCCTCACCCACTCCATGATCTACTGCGCCAGCCAAATTTTTTTTTATTTTCTTTTTATTGAGTAGAGGTGACATGTACATAAATAATTAGCACATGCATAGATTTAATACATATGTCTATTAAAGATTACTATTGTTTCTTTAGTATAAGTTAAAAATCAGAATAAATCAATATACATTTATAATCATTAATGTCTCATCAGATAGTCCATGCCCAAATGTTAATTGTTGTGACATAGTGCTTCCCTATCTTATCAAGTTAATATCTCCCCTCAGCCATTGATCAATAGAGGAAAATTGGGCCCACACTCCCCATGTCAGTTGGAACCTAAAATCTTCCCATATCACTGGTCCATCTGTTGACACATGTATAGAGTTAGGGAAGAAAATCAGGGTCGCATATGGAAAAATATATCACCCAGGGTCTCCAATAGAGATTGAATTGTGTTTGTTTGTTGTGAATTTTAGCGGTCAGGGATTCAATATAATAAATATCTGCCATCAATCCTCTCCAATCATGGACTGTCAGTATAACTAAGGAATGCCAACTTCTAGTTATTGCCTTTTTGGCTGCTAATATAAATATAGGTAGTAAAGTTTGATGCCATTTGTGGGTTATGTCAGGGATAAATAGAGAGCAACACTGCTTCTGCTGTGAGTTCAATCAATTCTCCCATACAATCTGAGATTTCTTGTTGTATAGAGCACCAAAATGGTATTAACAGAGGACAGGACCAAAAAATATGGCCATGATCAGCAACCTTACAAGAACATTTTCTCCAATAAACACCAAGGATGATGGAAAATATTTGGTTAGTGTTGCAGGAGAACGGAAAAAACAGCTCCTGCACTTCCATGTAAATTCGCGACACTTAGTGGCGTGAGTAACTTTATATGCTTGCACAGAGGACTGGAGCCAATCCTGTTCCTGTATCTCCAATTCAAGATCTTTATTTCAACTATTCATTATAGAGACCGAAGAATCTCCCATTCCCTATCTTAGGATTTTATAAAAGTAGCGCACTTGATGTGACCATAAACACCCCTTAATATTGTCCTCTAAATATCTCCAGGCCAGCAGTAAAGGTTCAGGCAATCAGATATTAATATCTCTTTGGCATAGTAGGTAGTTCCTAACCTGATTGTATCTAAAATGGTCATTGTTGGAAAAATCAATTTAGTTTGAAGAAATTCAAATGGGATAACTCCGGAGGGGGAAAGAAACTGCTTAAAAAATTGCAGTCCCATATGACTCCATCTGGAGGAAGTATGATCTTGGGTTGCTGGGAGAAATCAGTCATCCTCTGAGATAACTGTACAGAGAAAAAAAAATTCCCATAAGACTTTTTGTTGTTTTAATCTGTACCTTAACTTTAATATTTGGGCCGTGAATGGGGTAAAGTCTCAGAGGGGGGTGACCTATTTACAGAGGCCAAAGTGACCTTTGTTATATCATAGAGGTCATTTATGGCAAATTCTATATCTTTCAAGGGAGAATGATAAGTTGGTGATAGCCAGAGAGACAGAATCTTAAAGCAGGATGCCAGTGAATAAAACTTTAAGTTTGGTAGGTTAGCCCCTCCCAAAGTAAGTGGAAACTGAAGAAGAGACATTCTAATTCTTGGTTTCTGGCTGTTCCATATAAAATTGGAGATAAGTTTATCCCATGATTTAAAAAAAAATTTGAAGGAAAGGTGGGACTATTTTGGAATAAATACAGTAGTTTTGGAAGGATTATCATGCGGATAGTCTCTATTCTCTGAAAAAATGACAGTGGTAATCGAGACCATAAAGTCAAGTCCTTCTGAATTTGAATGGATAGGGGTTCATAATTTAACAGTTCCAGTAAATCTAAATTTTTAGGGATCATAACACCCAGGTAGCGAAATTTAGTTTTGTACCATTTAATTAGATATTTATTTTTAAGGTTCCGGGAAGGAATTAAAAAATAAGGGGAGCAAATCTGTTTTGGCAATATTTAACTGGAAACCTGATATCTTGTTAAAATTTACAAGTAATTGCCACAGGGCTGGAAAAGATGTTTCGGGGGAAAGGGCGGTTATCAAGATATCGTCAGCAAACAATGCTATCTTGTATTTCCTTTTCCCCTCTATATCCGTGTTGCCCCTAATGGTTTCAGCTAATGGTTCAATATATAATGCAAATAATAGAGGGAACAGCAGGCATCCCAGTCTTGTGCCTCTTTGAATTTGGATTGGTTGGGTCAGAGAACCATTGACACGGATATAGGCACACGGTTGAGCATATACATATTTTTTATGCATGTAATAAAAGGATTTGGGAATGAAAATTTAGATAGAGTAGCCCATAAGTATTTCCAGTCAACTTTGTTGAATGCTTTGTCGGTGTCAAGGTTGACAATAATGAATGGGATCTTTCTAGTATGAATATATTCTAGGAGGAGCGGTAATCAGCGCGTATTATCAGAAGTATTTGTTTAATAAAGCCTGATTGATCTTGGTGAATTAAAGTAGTAAGAATATGTTCCAATCTCTTTGCCCAAATGGCCATAAATATTTTATAATTCACATTTAATATTGAGATTGGACGGTATGAAGATGGGAGAGAGGTGTCTTTATCAGTTTTAAGTAGGGGGGATAGGAATGCATAATTCCAGGAGGGGGGTGGTACCTCTCCTTCCTTTATTTTACAACAAGTTGGCAAAAAAAAAAATCAGGGAGAAGTTGAGGAATAAAGACCTTGTACCACTCTGGGCCAAAACCATCTGGTCCTGGGCACTTCAGAGGTTTTAACTGTTTAATTTGAAAAAGAATCTCTTCGGCAGTAATTGGCCGATCGAGAATTGTTTTCTGGGATTCTGTTAGGGACAGCAAATGAAGATTCTTAAATGAGGCAGCTATGTACTCTTCCTGATTCTGAGATGGGGAGGGGCAGTATATAGGGCTTCATAAAATTGTTGGAATGCCTGTTTTATACATTCTTCTTTATAAGAGAAGGTGCCAGAGAACGTGGTCCTTCTTTTTAAAATTGTTGAGGCCCTTTTATTTGCTCTCAGCTTCTGGCAAGAGCTCTAGCGCCCCTTGCACCTCCCTCATAATTATATTGACGTAGATAACTCAAACTTTGTAATGTCCTATAATCAATTATTTTCTGGATGTCTTGTTTTAAAGTTTTTATGTGGTGCTGTAGTGTCTTATCACCCTCTCTATATAGCATTTGGTAAGAGGATAATAAATCCGTTAAAGAATTGAATCTTGCTTGTATTTTTTTTTGTTTATAGGATGAATATGATAAAATCTCTCCTCGAAGCACTGCCTTCAGTGTATCCCATTGAACTGCATGAGAGACTTGTGGGGAAGAATTATCCTGAATTATTTGTGGAATGCACTCTTTAATATGATCTAAAAAATGTTCATTTTTTAATAAAGAATTATTAAGTCTCCAAAGTCTGAGCTTCTTTTGTTTTCCTAGGTTGATTTTAAGGATTACAGGGTTATGATCAGATAGAATTCTGGGTTCTATTGATATATCTTGTACTAAGGTCAGATGCTCCCCTGTAACAAAAAAGTAGTCTAGGTGTAAGTATGTATTATGCCTCCTTGAAAAAAAGGTGTATCCGGGGGTAGAGGGAAAAAAGTCTTCTCCAGACATCCTCTATACCCAGGAAAGACAATTTTCCCTTTAGGTATTTGGCTGCCTTGGAAAGCCTTTGTGGTTTAGGATTCGAGGAGTCAAGATGGGGGTGAAAAGAAATGTTAAAATCACTGCCCATTATCAGAATACCTCAGAGCCTTTCCATCACCCTCTGTAAAAAGTCCTAATTATGGGGAGCAATCCATAGCTGCTGACCTACCTGGGCTAGCCGCCTCCAGAGCAGGTGAATCGCCAAAAGTTTAAAGGTACGCTATTTGGGGCACCTGCGGAAGAGCTGCCATTTTCTTTTGTTTGCTGCTGACCGAGGAATTTGAATCTTGGCGCCTTTTTCATTAATCTGCCACTGTTGAATGGAGTGCTCTCACCCACTTGCCCCTCGCTACAAAGCAAAATGGAAGCCTATTTAACTGCATACAGGGCAGGGCACCCTACCTTTAATTTCAGTAGGTTGTTATTTTAATCCATAATTTGCTTAGTTTCACATAAATTAACTCCAAGCTACCTAAACTGGTCTTGAGGGACTCCCCAGTTAAATATCTGTGCAGGACTGGGTTCTCTTGCTCACAGTTTTGGTCGCTTAATTTAAATTAAATTTACTAACAAGACAAACTGCAAGCCATCCAATTCAGCTGTTCTGCTCACCGAGGGACTTCTGCAAGAGGGAGCAGAGTCAAGGAGCACTTCCTAATTTAGCTGTTTTCAGTGGGCAGATCCTGGTAGCAGCTCATGCAAGGGGTCAAGCATCAGCCTAGGACTGAATTTATTTTGTGTTACAAGCAAGATCTTTAAATTGAAATTTGTGTGGTGGGAATTCTGATGTTACCTGACTGTGATAGTGTTTTATTCTGTCTGCTATATATCATGCTACTTAGACTATGTTTCACTGCCAGGACTGCATTAATTAATGTAAGTGGGTTAATTCATATGAACACAGTCTAACTGCAGAGTCTAGGGCTCTCCCTACCTCCTCCTCACTCCTCCTACCCACCAGTCACTCGCTCTCTCTGTCCCCTGTCTAGGTCTTTACTCCTCCCCTAACTAAAACTATTTAACCTGACTTCTCCCTTCTCTCTCTCCATAGCTGCTGGCCTACCTGGGCTAGCCACCTATGGAGCAGCCAAATCGCCAAAAGTTTAAAGGTACACTATTTGGGGCACCCGCGGAAGAGCCAGCATTTTCTTTTGTTTGCTGCTGACCGAGGAATTTGAATCTTGGCGCCTTTTTCATTAGTCTGCCACTGTTGAACGGAGTGCTCTCACCCACTTGCCCTGCACTACAGAGCAAAATGGACAGCCTATTTAACTGTATACAGGGCAGGGCACCCTACCTTTAACTTTGGTGGCTTGTTATTTTAATCCATAATTTGCTTCGTTTCACATAAATTAACCCCAAGCTACCTAAACCGGCCGATCTGGTCTTGAGGGACTCCACAGTTAAATATCTGTGCAGGACTGGGTTCTCTTGCTCACAGTTTTGGTCACTTAATTTAAACTTAAATTTACTAACAAGACAAACCGCAAGCCATCCAATTTGTCTGGTCTGCTCACCAAGGGACTTCTGCAGGAGGGAGCAGAGTCGAGGAGCATATCCCGGTTTAGCTGTTCTCGGCGGGCAGATCCTGGTAGCAGCTCGTGCAAGGGGTCGAGCTTCACCCGCAGCCGCAGTGCAGCTGCTCCCAGCCCACCCCAATTCGCTCCCACCCTTAGCTGGTGTTGAATATATAGCTAGGAATCTCATGTGGTCTACTGACGTAGGCCGTCTAAACTACACAGGAAAAAAACTATCTCCCTAATTTCTCATTTGCAGTTTATAACTGCTGGCCACTACAGGTCCCCATATCTCATCTCTTATCACAGTACCTCTAACTGGCTACAGTAAACAGAGCTGCATGTGCTGTGGTATCTCTGAGGACTCTCAACCCTCCACCATCTCTACACTTTCTCCCCACTTCTCCTGTCCTACTCAATAGCCTATCGATGTTGCTCCTGATTAAATGCCTCCTCACCTTTCTCTCTTTACTGACTCTAGACTCCTTGCTACTAATTCTTGGGAACCTCTCCACCTTTTCTGCTGCCTCCCCAAATTACTTCTCCTTCTCAAACATGTTACTGGATAAATCCTCAGCTAAGATACCTCCTCTGGGCCTCAGTTACAAACCCATCGGTTCCATCATTAGACTCCTGTTCAGAAAGAAAATCTCTCACTGTGGTTTTGCCCTTCGTATGTTCCTGCATGCCACAGTCTGGATTACAACACTATCCCTCACATTCTCTGGTGACATTGAGCTAAACCCTGGTCCTGGGGGATCGAACATGCAACATCACCAAGCCATCTCACCTCAAGTGCCCAAACCCCCTGGACTATCCTTTTCCCACATTAATATCATAAGTCTGGCAGCCAGTCTCCCTGAGCTGGAAGCATGGGTACATGTTCATAATCCTGATATCCTTGCCTTGTCAGAAACATGGCTAAAATCCTCAGTCCCTAACTCAGCATGTGCTCTCTTAGGGTACAATATGCTTTGTGTGGACTGTACCACTCCCAAGAGGGAAGGGGTGGCCTGGCATTGTATTTCAAACCGCACCTTAATATATCTCTAGTACCAGGTACTCCCCTCAGTCATTGTGAAGTATGGAACTCAGTCCTCCTATTGGGAGGCACAAAGAAACTCCATTTCTTAAATGTCTACTCCCCTCCAAGAAACAGTAAGCTCGGTCTTGAAGAACTCATTGACCAACTACCTATGGTATCCGCTAAAAGTGACACTACCTGCCTTGGGGATTTCAACCTGGACTGGCTGGGCCCGAATGCCTCTCACTTAGCATCGTCCCTTAGCAAAGCTAACTTGGCTCAAATTATTGCATCTTCTACCAGAGTCTTCTCCAATGGTTCCAGTAGCATGCTGATTGACTGGATAGTCACCAATGGAGTGGACCGGATTAGCTTCTCTGGAGTTCTAGCAGACTCCATCAGTGACCACTGTTCCATATACTGCACGTGGGAGGCGTCTCCCCCAACTTATCCTCTGAAAATTCTATCCTTCTCAAATTTTGCCCTCCCGGATACAGCAGCCTTTCTTCAGGACCTCAGCCTGGCTGACTGGTCCCCTATTTTCATCACCAATGATGTCAACACAGCTACTGAATAATTTACCAATGTCTTAATATCTCTACAGAGGAGACATATCCCCACCTCTACTCGTAGGGTCAAGGGCAAACCTACTAAGTGGTTTAAGTGCCTGCAATTCCAGAGCCTAAAACTAAGGGACAGACTATGGGTGAAATGGAAATCCTCTGCCCTGCAGTCGGACTATGTAGAATATCGAGCCTTAAGAAATGCCTGTAAGAAGGACATCAGGTTGGCCAAAAGTAACTACTACCGTGAGCTACTTCGCTCTTCCTTATCCAATCCTATACAATATTGGGCACGAATAAATTAAATCCTTGGGAACAACAGGCCACAGACCCCAAGGGATATGTTGGTAAATGATGTCAGCTGCAACCACCCCCTTACTATTGCAGAAGCTTTTAACTCTATCTTCACAACCCTCCCCACCTTCCCACAGGCTTCTCCTCCTGACTCTCCTACTTCCCTTCAGGACAACTCTGATGCCCCAGCACCGCTGAAGCTTGCTCCTGTCACTAGATTTGAGGTACTAAAACTTCTTAGATCCATCTCTCCCCATGGCAGTGCTGGTATGGATGGTCTTGAACCTAGGATCCTTCGGCTGACAGCCTCCCTGTTAGCAACACCAGTAACTAGACTATTCAACCTCTCTATCTCCACCTCTGCTGTTCCCTTCACATGGAAATTGGCTAGGATCATTCCGGTGTTCAAAAAAGGTGACCCCAATAGATTATCTAATTATAGGCCCATTGCTATACTGCCTACCCTTAGCAAACTGCTTAAAAAATTAGTTCATGGCCAGGTCATCTCTCAACTGACCGAACACAATCTTCTGTCCCCTATCCAGCATGGATTTAGGCCTGGACATAGCACTACCACAGCACTTACCCTATTCACCAGTGATGTTTAGACAAACATGGATAATGGACTACTCATCGGAGCCATATTCATCGACCTTACTAAAGCATTCGACCTGGTTAACCATCCCCTCCTACCTTGCAAACTACAGGGCCTTGGTGCTACTTATCCCACCTTGTCCTGGTTCAAAGCTATCTGGACTGGCATTCCCAAACAACCTCCTTCTGCAAAGTCCTATCATCTCCCTCTGCCATCTCCTGTGGTGTACCTCAGGGATCTATACTGGGACCTTTGCTGTTCTCCATGTTTGTTAATTCAATACCGGCCTCCACCACCCACTGTAAATCTATCATGTATGCTGACAACCTGCTTCTTTATACTACCTCCTCGTCTGTCAATGACATCAATGCGCACCTGTCATCCTCTTTCAGTCAGATCCAGGCCTGGCTCTCCTCAAACCAATTAATTCTCAATCAATCTAAGACTCAGGCCATTCTCCTTCAGTCCCTGAGGAAAGTCAGTGTCGAATCCCACCACCTGCGGGTCCAATGCCCAGACGGATCTGTACTAACCAACACAAAATCCTTTAAATATTTAGAGGTGACTCTTGACACCCAACTTAACTTCACCTTGCATATCAATGAGATCTGTCAGATACGTCACTCACTCACTGCTTCAGCCCAGATCTCCATAGCCCGGGGGTCTTGCTCCCGGGGCTGAAATATGCTCTTCCAGTCTTCTCTCATGCTAAAGCAGTGGATCTGCATAAATGGGACACCACATACAACATCTGCAGATTTGCCCTGTCGGCACCCCATCTCACCCATCACTGCCTTCTCTACTCTATACGAACTGGCTGTCTCCCGATGGTATATGCTCCTACACTCTGGGTAACCTTATCAATTCCTTATCCCATCCACCATGTCCTGACATGCTTGTGGCTATGCTCAAACCACTTATCCAAGCTCATCATCTAAGGTCTCCTACTTCTTCCCTGCTCGCCGTTCCTCTTTGCTCCACTAAAATGGGTAAGCAAGCTTTCTACCATCTTGCTCCCAAATTCTGGAACTCCCTTCCCACTGACATAAAGCATTCCCCGTCTCACAAGTCATTCAAAAAAGCACTTTTTTCTTACTTGATCTCTCCTGGTATCTGCAAGTGCCCCTAATTTCCCACTCTGGTCTCTTCTGCTCACTCCATGTCTAATGTTTGCTAAGTAGTCTTACCGAGTTCCTGTATAATTCTAATATTGCTAAGTAGTCATACCAAGTTCCTGTAAAATTTACCTGGATGGTTTGTTATTACCTCCTCCTACATTGGTTGGTGTTCTCTGTACCCTTGTTTGACCACCCTGCGTGGTGGTCCAGTGCTTCTGTGTTATACCTGTCTTATCCTTTGTTATATTGTTCCCCTTACTGTTGTACACTCCCGGATCATGCTTGAAAATGCAGGTTTTTTGCCTAATGCACTTACCTGGTTACCAAAAGCTAATAAATAAAATAAATAAATAAAGTCTGTGGCGGTAAGTGCACATTTACCAAGGTTACAGGCTGTGAGTAAAGCGTACCCATCAGGATTACGTACTGACCCTGCGGATCCAAGAAAGTGTCCTGGATTTCTAATGGTGTTGATGTAGGGATTAAAATTGCTGCTACCCTCTTATGACCACTCAAATGAGAGGATGCCAGGACACAGTAAGTTCCCCCCAGTGGAGTTTTTAGTGTTCCAGATTGGACAGGTGGGATTCTTGTAAAAAATATAAATCAGCTCTTTGTTTACCTAAATATTGCATTATTTTGTAACGTTTAATAGGAGAGTGTAGGTCATTCACATTTTGTGAATAAATTTTAACTGGTATACTAACCATGGTCTCGGGGAAACATCTTCTCTTTCCTATATGAGGCCAGTCACCTGAGGTGCTGGGGGACATCCATTAATTGATCTAGTAATAAAATATCTTTTTCCCCATCCAGGGGTCCTTTAGGACCATTTTCAGCATTCCTGGATGGAAGAACACATTCAGTTCCCCAATTCCCTCAGACCCAGACAACTAGTGCCAGATTTGGGAGCACTCATCTATACATATTTAGATTGTCACAAACATTTTTTATACTAAACACTAAAAGTAGAAACCATACTAACTTAAAACCAACAACATTCAGAACCGCTAAACTCCCAAAGGGGAGAACTATATACAGGTGATCTTCCACTCTAGGGGGAGATTTAACCATCTCCAACCCAGGTCCCGGGAAAAAGAAAAATCTTCCTCCTGGGTAAGTGGGGGATAATCCACAAAATGCAGATCTATGCCCACTCAAGAGGGAACTCCCTCTCAAGGAACCAGTTCTTGATAGAAACTGGTCCTGTGATGGTGGAACCTAAATCTAAATTTGTGTCAGACCATTAGATAACTCTCCAGTTTAAGGGAGGAGAGCTCTCCGCACACTAATCTGGTAAATCAAGCCTCATCTTAAAAATAATAATTGGATAAACTAATTTTATAAACAAGAGAGGGGAAAATGCCTATTGGATCTCGATCCTGGCTTGTAAGCTGTACCCATAGTGCCCTCCTTCTGTTTACTTTAAGCCTTGTCTGTCTTTATGTGAAAGGGAGTGTTTTCTGCTCTGCCCCCCAATGTTAAATGGGAGGAGGAGGCGAGAAGCTCCTTGAGTCTGGTGAACTCCCATGTAGACAGAATCAAGTAAAGCTGCAAGCTTAATTGCTTAATTGGAGGGGTTAGGCTAAAGGGTATTCCTGTCCAAGGGCGTTTCAGCGTGCGGATTGATCAGAATATAAGGGGAAAGAAGCTAACCAAGCCTCATTCCTTACAAATATATGTTGCCCAATAGAACGCCCCATGTATTTATTTAAAGCCTTTGAAATATTTGCATATATACAGTGCCCTGTAGTATATATATGCAAGACAAGGCGAGAATATTTAAAAATTCAAAAAAGACTCCTGCAGGATCAATCCCAACAGAGTAAAATAGCATTGAATAAAATATAGCAAAATGTAGACTATCTAATATATAGTTACAAGGGAGGAGGAAGGTGGAGGGCTTAACTAGAATCACTATCCATTATAGCCCCATCGGAGACCCGAAAAACTATGACACAATTCGTTGTGTAGTCCATGTAAGATCAGAGTCTCTCAAATTGTTCCTGCTGTTAACTTCATTTCTGAATCCCCAGTAATAAAGTTCCGCATTAAAAGGTGGGGGTCGTTGACCCAGGGGTGAGGCCCTAGGGAGGAAGAAAGGGGAACCAATACAACACCCCGCACCTAATGAAGGGAAAGCCGAGTGCTCCATAGGGCATATATGAGGGCCTTATATTGAATATAGGCTCTAAGTATTGCAGTATAATTGCCCTTAGAGGAGCAATAGCTCACTCTCAACCCCCAGACACACGGATGAGGTCAGTCAACCCCCCCAGGCCCACCCCAACATAAAAATGTACTCCTTACAATGTACTTAGCCTTTCACACTGCTTGAAGAGTGGGGTTCCTGAGGGATTTCACTTTATCCAATAATTTCTGAATCCTCTGGTCTCCTGCATTCACTCGATCTGTGTTCTGAGAACCGAGTCCCAAAGGTAACTGTCAGTCCTTTGACATCACTTTAGGATCCTTATCCGATATTATACCTCATTGGAGTAGATCTGCTTTGGCCTCCATAGCCGAGTTGTAAGTGATAAGACCATTGGGGAAAAGAATAGTCAGCTTTGCTGGGTAGGGGGTTCGTAATTTTAAATTTTTTGTTCTCAGGATGGGAAACAAAGGGGAGTAATCCCTTCTCAAAAGCTGACTTGCTGGGGCATAGTCATTATCAAAAAGAATGTGGCGATCTCCCAGCAAAACCTTCTGTTTGCGCCATGCTTTAGATAAGATTTGATCTTTTTGTGAGAAACTGCCACATCTAATTACAAATGATCTCGGTCTGGCATCGGGTTTAGAAGGGAGAGACCCAAGCACATGATGGGCCCTCTCAATGTCGATTTGGAACTCTGGGCCCAGATCCAGGGTTAGACGTAGGAAGTAGTCTGGAAAAGCATTGGGGTCATTACCCTCTTCTCCCTCCGGTACTCCGTAGAGTCTTATATTTTTGCGTCTCCCCCTATGTTCCATATCCTCCTGCCTTAAGGATATATATAGCTGCTCCTCAGCTAAAGAATAAAGTGCCTGTCCCAGTGTGGCAATTTTGGAAGTGTTTTCGGTTATCTGGGCATCTGCCTCGGTTACCCTTGTTTGTAGGTCCCCGAGATCTGTTCGAATCTCCCATAGGCATCTCTCATTTCGGACCTGAATTTTGATATAGTGGAGAGAATGGCCTCAGAGGATGAGTGCTCCATCGTTGGTTTTCTTTTGTGGCCCGTTTTCCCCCTTTTTGTTTCCATTTGAGAGGTGGAGTGAGAGGGAGTATCACTATCTAGAATGCTGCTATCTTAGGTCTCTGTGCAATCGAGCAGGGTCTGATAGCGATTATTCTCCTGGCATGCCATATCGTCGGAGGCTAGATTAATTGCTTTTGGTGTCTCTCCATATTATCTGGTGGTAAGAGTTTTCGATTGAAATATTTTTTTTGTTTGCAAAGCAGGAGAGAGATGTTATTTTAAAGTGGTGATGCAGAGTAGCTCAGATCCCTGTGTGCTCACGCCGCCATGTCTCCACTGGAAGTCCTGCTGGGTGTTTTGGCCCTCCCCTTCTTACTCCTTGTTCTTGTACATGTCCCAGTAGCTTCCACCAGCCTTTTCTTGATAATATCACATTTTTGGCTAGTGTCCATGCATGATTGAATACCCGCCAGATGCCTGCCCACAATATCCCCCATCCTTTTAAAGTTCACCTCCTTAAATTCAATCACCCTGGTACTCGTACCTCCTGATTCCCTGCCCATATTGAGTGTGAATCATACTGTGTGGTGGTCACTCCCAGCCAGAGGGTCCTCCACCTCCAGATCCCTTACTGCCTCCCCATTTAACAAAACTAGGTCATGAGTCCTATCCAGTCTAGTTGGCTCCTGGATTAACTGCACCAGGAAGCTGTCCTGAAATGCCTCTAATATGACCTGCTCCTTTGTACTTGTGGTGGTTTGGGTGCTCCACTCGACCCCTGGTAGGTTGAAGACCCCCATCACCACAGTGTTCCCTTTCCTACAGACCCTTCTGAGTTGCTCAGCTAACTCCCTATCCAGGTCATCCCCTTGGGCTGGTGGCCTGTACACCACACCCAACCTCAATGTCCTACTTTTCAAGTCTTGGAACTGTATCCTTAAGGCCTCTGTTCTGCCTTCCTCCCTCTCCTCCCTTATGCACCTTATCCCTGCCGGACATACTTTGCCACTCCCCTCTTTTCCCTTAGCCCTGTCCTTCCTGAATATTCTTTATCCTGGGACCTTCAAATCACATTCCTGGTACTGGATGGCCCATGTTTCGGTGATGGCCGCAATGTCCACCATCCCTATTGCCAAAAGAGCCTGTAATTCTGCTGATTTGTTACCAAGGCTTCTTGCATTCAGTGAGACCCATCCTCCAACCTGTCCCTGCCCCCCCTTCTTTGGATACTCCCCTCATACTACCCCCTGCACCACTGCTCCAAGTACCTCCCTGCTAGCCTGGGGGGTAAGCTTATTTGGCTCTCCTCTCCTCTCCTCTCTGAGCTCCATGCCTACCATCTGTCCACTCACCACCCTCCTACCTAGTTTAAATCCACCTTCTACCCTCTGCTTTAATATCTCCTTCCCTTCCCTGCTCAAATGTAGCCTGTCCCCTGCAAAAAGTTCATTGTTGTCCCAGAGTCTGTCCCAGCTGCCTACTAACCGGTATCCCCTGGATTGACACCATTCCCTCAGCCAGGTGTTAAACTCCCCAATCCTTACCTTCCTTGCTGTGCTAGTGCAGGGTACTGGGAGCACCTTTGAGAAGTCCACTGATTCCCCCAGTTCCCTGCACAACCTGCCCAGATCCTCAAACCTCTCCCTCACTACCTCCACCATCCCCCCCCACCAGGTCATTCATACTCACGTGCACCACAAGATGAGGTTTCCTCCTACCCCTCCTAGCACACTTAAGAATTGACTGCCCCACCCTGCCTGCAGTTAAGCCAGGTATGGACTCCACCCAGATGTGACTATGTCATTCCCACTTGCTATCCTATCTTATCCCTTTCAGTATTGAATCCCCCAGCACTAATACCCCTCCCTCTCCAATCCTCATCCTCCCCTCCACCCTTATACCTTGGTGTCTACTGCTAGATTCCACCCCAGCTGAAACCCTCCCCCCTCCACCCCAGACCTATCTCTGCTCCCCCTCAAAACTTCCTCACACTCCTCCCCTCCTCCCTTCCACCCTGGGCTCCCCCTCCCATTCACCTCCCTAGCCTTGCTCCTCTTCCCTTTAACCCTGCTCTCTTCTTCCATCCTTCCAGCTGTGCCCCTCCCCTGTACTACCATCCTCTGCCAGACTCCTGTCCCCCTGCTATCCTCTCACTTCCCCATACCTACCCCCTCCTGGAGATCCCTCACCTCCTCTCCCCCCAGTGCTGCTAGCACCACAAACCTGTTACCCATCCTCTCAGCCATGCTGTATGTTGACTCCTTCCTCCTGCCCCTACCCCATCTGCGCTTCGCCACCTATTTGTATTGTTCCCACCCCTCATCCCCTTCCCCTCCCCAAAAAAATTGCTCCACCCACGTGGTGTTCTCCTATTGATCTCTGCCCCAGCAACCCTTCCCCAACCTCATCAACTCTCTACCAAGCCACTGCACAAATCCACCCCATCCATGAAGGTAGCATGTCAGTGCTACTGCATTTGTGTCATATGGAAACAGTTGTATGTCTTACCTGATGATAGCTGTCCATGGCTCCCTGTGTGGTCTTGTCCTTTTGCTGCTTGGGGGATGGGGTTGGGAGTTAGGGTTGGAAACCCTAATGCCATATTTCTATGATTTTATAGCATTAAGTTAAACCCTAACTGGTGCATTAATATAGTTTTTTGCAAATACTGTATATATATATATATATATATATATATATATATCTTCATTGCAAAAAACTTTGTTAATGCATCAGTCAGGGTTAAAGTGACAAAAATGGGGAAATGAGATGTTAGGGTTGAGCCCCTAACCCCCTACACTTTTCCACCCATCCTCCCCATCCTCCACACACCAACAGGCATTGGGGTGTGCCATGGAGTCGTTAGGCCCAACTCTCACCCCATTCCATGTGTAAAGAGGCTGATATGGTACAGCATAGGAGAATGGGGTGAGAGTTAGGCCTAACAACCCCATGGCACACCTCAATGCCTGGTAGTGTGTGGAGGATGGGGTAGTGGGGTGGTAGGTGGGGGGGTTAGGGGCTCAACCCTAACATCTCATTTCCCTACTTTTATCTCTTCAACCCTAACTGATCCATTAATGAAGTTTTTTGCAATGAATTTCCTTACTTTTTGAGAAAGTGTAATGTAACTGGTAAGTGGTATGTGTTGGTGGGAGTGTGGGCCCTCCGGGCCCCGGACTCCCACCAAGCTTCCCATTTGTGCATAACAATATGCATCTGTGGGAGTGTGGGCCCTCCAAGCCCTGCGTTCCCACTTACACAAAACAACTGAGCCATACAGTAGCCCTATAGTGAAGAAAAGGAACCCTTGTAACACTAATTTGCCAATATCTTAGTAACTGTACAAGCTATGAAAAAAATTCCACTGCAGCTGTAATTATGACTTTGAAACTTCCACTCATGCTTAGTCCACCTAAATTGGTAGCGAAAAATCCGTATCTTGCATCGTTTCTGAGATTCGGGCAATGAAAGTCACTGTGGGTACCGCAATGTTATCCTATGGGAAAAATCTCAACTTTGTGATGGCATATCTATGAAGATTAATTTTTTTACACCTAAACAGCATTATTAACATCTCTGGGACACCCCCTTTATACCCTACAAATTTCAAGCCAAAAGACCAAACAGTTTATTTACAGTGCACTGGCAATTTTTTTAAATTCCTAGTTTGTGAGGTGGCAAAATCTCCGACCGTGAGGTCAATCCCCATTTGCAAGCTGTCAGAATCACCATTCATGAGAAATCCTTGATCGTCAGATTTTGACCATCTGGTCTGGAAGTCGCAATCAAGGATTTTGTCAGCTCACGAAATGGGATTGCCTTGTGAAAGGGGATTTTGATAGCTTGCTAATGGGGATTTTGTCACCTCATGAATGAGGAATTAAAAAAATCAATCCCCTTTTGCGAGCTGTCAAAATCCCCTTTCACGAGTCGATCCTTTTGCAAGATGTCATAATTCCTTTATGGCCAACCCTTGTTCGTGAGAAGGCCATCTGGTCAGGAAATGACGATCAAGGATTTTGTCAGCTTACGAAAGGGATTCAAAACCAATTCCTTTGCAAGTTGACAAAATCCTCTCAGAGACGATCCCTTTACAGCTGACAAAATCCCTTTCATAAGCAGATCCTTGTTTGTGAGATAGGGCCATCTGGTCCATAAGTCACGATCAAGGATTTTGTTACCTCGCAAAAGGGGATCGGCTCGCAAAAGGGGATTTTGTTACTTCACAAATGAAGATCGGAAGAATTTCAAAGTTTAAAACAGCTTTTGTTTGGCCAAAATGAAGGAAACCAAAGGCATGGGTTTGTAGAGAGTGTCACTCTGAACAAAACCCATGCTTCATTTTTAAAAAAAGTCAGCAATGAGGCAAGCTGCAACATTTTGTTTGCGGGAAAAAATTAAAACAAGATGGCTGCTCGCGAAAGAAGAATTTTTCCTCACGAAGGGGGATTTTATAAATTCACTTTCACAAGGTGACAAAATTCTTGATCGCAAGCCCAATCCTCTTTTGCAAAACATACATATAAATCTTAGACTCAACTGAGCATGCTCAGAACCCGATAAGTCAAAATTAAACAACTTTGGAATGGAGTAATATGTTTTTACCAAACCAATGCTGGATTGTTCTTTGACCAAACCTCTTTCTACCCATTTTTTAGCATTCGCTGCATGAAAACTGATTGAAACGCAACTTGGCAAATTAAGAGATCTACCATACCAGACAGCACATTCCAAATTTCGTACAAATCCATTGAACGCCTGCAAAGTTATTAAGGTGCAAAATTTGGGGTTTAACAGTAAACTGCCTACTCAACTCTAACTATACTGGTGTGACTGCACCAGTATTATATATATATATATATATATATATATATATATATATATTTATTTATATTTATATAGTTAGGGTTGCACGGCCACTTCTATGTTAAACTGCAAATTTTGCACTTTAATAACTTTGCAACTGTTTGTCCGATTTGTGATTTGCCTAAAAGTTTGCATGCGCTGTCTGGTACCATATATCTCTGGATCTGAAAAGTATCGTTCCAGTCAGATTTGTGGTTTTGGAGCTGTGGAGTGTGAAAAATTGTGAAAAATCCTCAACTTTTTTGAAATTCTTTGCTCGTCTCTATAGCCAGAAAAGTCTGTCAGTCTAGTCTGAAATTTTCAGGGTATATGGGGACTGGGTCAGGGAAGTGCATTTTAAAGGTTTGGTGAAAAAATATTGATCCGTTCAAAAGTTATTAAAGTTTAAAGTTTCCCATTATAGCCTATGGGAAAAAAATTTGTGTTCTGAAAGTGAAAGTAGGTAAACAGCCCCCAAAAGCAGTTTTCTTGCCACTTCATAGCAAAAAAACAGTTAGGACTTTTGGGATGAAATTTGCAGGGTGGCAAGCCCTTGTCCCTCACATGTGCCTTTTTCTGGTTTAGGTGAAAACATTTACACTGGTTCGACAGTAACAGCACTCTGAAGTTGCAAATTTTCCCATATTATAACACTGTGGTGTCCACAGCATCTTTCGGTGCCTATATTTCAAAAACGGTTTGAGATATGGATTTTTTGTGAAGAGCAGCTTAGTTACTAAGCATGTGTGGAGGTGGTCAGGTCATGAATACAACTGCTGTGGAACCTTTCCCGCAGTTTCTATGGTTACTGAGATATTGCCAAATAAGTGTTACAAGGGTTACTTGGAATATCTCTAGGCCTACACTATGTGTCTTTATTTATGAGTAGGTGGCAGGTCTTGTGCTCCCACATATGGATCCAACTATGCAATTATGGGAGCACAGGACCCTACATTACGCAGTACTAAGAGCGCAGGGAGAAATGCGATATCATAATAATATCTGTACAATTATGTATAGGTGGGAGCGCAGGGCTCACAAAATCCTGCACTCCCACATGAAAATCAGAAACAATTACAAAATGTATGTACGATGGGAGCACAGGGCCCCACAACCACATATGAGCAACAATACACTTTCTCAAACATAAGGGAAATTCAGTGCAAAAAAATTCAATTAATGCATCAGTTAGAGTTGACATTACAGCAACAAAAGATTGGAAATTCAAGGTTAGGGTTACCAACTCTACCCCCCACCCCCACCCATCCTTCACACACCAACTGGCATTGGGGTGTGACTTGGGGTAGTCAGGCCTAACTCTCATCCCATTCTTCTGTACTGTACCATCTCAGCTTCCTTACAAATGGAATGGGGTGAGAGTTAGGTCTGATGACCACAAGTCACACCCTGATGCCAGTTGGTATGTGGAGGATGGATGGGGAGGTGGGGGTTAGGGTTGGTAACCCTAACCTTGAATTTACAATCTTTTGTCACTGTAATGACAACTCTAACTGATGCACTAATGCAGGGGTGTAGCCAGGAATTTTAAACGTGCACTCAAGAGTTGACGGATCTGTATCCCCCCTCCATAAACACAAACCAATAAATGTGCTGCCCCACTGCACAAACATTGCCTCGCCCACATTTCAGTCAACAATCTTTAGTAAGCATTTCAGTCAACAGTCTTTAGTAAGCCAGTGATACAGATAGATTCACAGCATTTCATCTAACACACACACACACACACACACACACACACACACACACACACACACACACACACACACACACACACAACCTACTACGGAGAAGTTGACTGGCTTTTAGTTACAATGTTTAGGATATATTGTGATACTCCTCTGTGCCACATTAAGGCAACCAGCCTTACAGAAGTCCATTCACATCAACACTCATGCATACATACTTGATCGGGTCATTCATACAATCATGGCCTCTGAGTTAGGCACCCACACATCTTCCAAAGATCATTCACAGACTCACATTAAAGCATCCAAGAAGGGGGAAAACAGCTCTTCAGGTACATCAGGCTCTGTTTGTGTCTTTTGCCTGGCCTGAGGCTCATGTTGCCCCTGGGTTTTCTAGATTTTAATGTACTCAGCAGAGTACACTGAGTATGCCTGCCAACACCCACACATTATTGGAATTTTTTGCACTGAATAGAGGCATAGTGGTGCCTCTATACTTAGGGTTGAGTAGCATGTTTAATGCTAAACCTTAAATTTTGCACTTTAATAACTTTGCAACCGATCAATGGATTTGCATAAAATTTGGTATGCGCTGTCCCATGGGGGTAGATCTCTTAATGTGGCAATTTTTTTTCCAAGCAGATGTGGGGATTCTGAGATCTGGATAGTGAAAAAAAAAGAAAAAAGGTTCCCTGTTTTGTAGTTGTTTCCTCCTTGCCTTGTGGCCAGATGGTGTGGAATTTTAGCATGGTCTTTGCAGGTAAAAAGAACTTTGGTAGTAGAACAGACAGTGAAAATTTGGTGCAATAATATTAATCTGTTGCAAAGTTAAGTTTTTAAGTTCCCATTATATCCTATGGGATGTTCATTTTTACGGCTGTGGGTGGAGTCTACAGCCATTTTGGAATTAATCTGTTGCCTTAAAACAGCCAATCATGGCACCTTCCATTGGACTTTTGGAAGTATCCTTCCAAAAGTCCAATGGAGCTTGTAACACTCCACCACGATCGGCCACTACAGTGTAACAGCCTCACTATTTCAGCTGTTACTTCTGTATTCTGGGACAAGAACTGTGCATGCGTGCCTCGTATGCGCAGTTGCATTGCCACTGCTATCTTGCAGATGGCACTCCTCCTGCACCCTCCCAGTGCTACTGTCCTCCCCACTCTCTCCATTCCCTCCCAGCACCAGCAGAAAATAAAATCATCCCACTCCCTCCCACTGCTGATGTCCTACCCACTCCCTCCGTTCCCCATCCCTGTGCTGACATCAGAGTGCCCAATTCCCTTATTGACATAATGTCTCCCAACTCATGTGGCACACTGGGAGCACACCCAGGGTGCCCAAACACATACTTTTCCCTGTAAATAAAGAATACAGTCCCTGATCATTTTTACCTGTAAAAATAAAATGGTCCTCGACATTGCCCCAGTCCCCTCCCCCATCCTTACCCTCCACTGAGCACCCACCTCCCCACCCCCTTGCCCCATACTTACCTGTGGAGGTCAGCGCTGTCATCTTCTCTGGACCAGGACACGTCTGCACTCTTTAAAGGCGAACCGCAAACTGAAGAATCAAAGGTAAGCATGATATAATGGCAGTCAGTGGGGTTTTCAACTTATGTTGATATATCAGCCATTTTTAGGAATTTGGGCCCAAAAGTTTCAACATGGGGTTCTTGGGACCCCACCTTGTGAACACTGTCACTGTCATTTCATTACTTGGTCCCAATAGATGATTTCGCAGTTGCTGCGCAGAATCACCTTTTGGGACCAATTAACAAAACAAAAGTGCCACTGTTCATGATGTGGGGTCCTAAAAAGCCCATGCTGCAAATTTAGTGAAAATATTCCAAAAAATGACTACATTACGAGTGTGCATTGTGCATTTTCTACGCACACTCCTAACTTCAACAATTTTTAATATTTTCACTCCAGATTTTCAACATTGTCATTTTTGCACACCTCCTTATTAGCAGTACAGCTGTCATTTTTCACCTCCTGCCCAATTTTGGGACAAGTGAATGAAATAACAGTGGCACTTTTCATGAGGTGAGGTCCCAAAAAGGCCATGTGGAAAATGTGGTGAAACAACTCAAAAAAATGGCCGAATTACACCTGGTCATTCAAAATTTTCTATGCACACATGTAACTTTGGTAATTTGGCAGCTTGCCACAGCCATATTGGCTCTGGATAGACTTTGTTTAGGATAGCTGCATTTTTTGCAAAAAAGGAATTGGTCTCGTGAAAAAGGATTGAGCCTCGCGAGAGCATTTCTTTTTTGCGATGCCTGAAATACTTTTTCGTGAGAAAAAAATATTTTTCGTGAGCCTCCAACTTGTTTTTTTCATCAACTAAAACACCTGTGAAATACATACAAATGTTGTTATTTTAAAAAACAAACACCAGAATCTAGCTAAATGGGCCCCGTTAAGCTAGATTCTGACCTTGGTTTTTTAAAATAATGGCCAGAAATAGCTTTTCTGGTGACCCGAATCCCGGTGCCCAGCTTAGCAAGAGGAGCCTTCAGCTGTAGCTCTGCAGCCCCATTTTCTCTGGTGTCTAGTGGAACCCCTCAATCCCTGATCACTGTCCCCACCACATTCCTTGGTGTCTAGTAGCTCCCCACCCTCCAATTGCCATCCCCTGCTTGCTTTTATATTTAATTTATATATTCCAGCACCAGGATGCCCATCCCCAGTGTCAGATGATCCCCGCCCCTGCAGCCTGTTGCTTTACTAATGTGCCAACATTGGGGGGGTAATCCCCGTGTCAGCATTTAAACCCCCCTCAGCAATCTGGGACACTGGGAGCCCACCTCTAGTGTTCCCAAATCTTTATTTTATGTATGTACCCCTGAAAAAGGCAAACAGTCCCTTGACGTCTTTATTTTTTTCTTTTAACCTGAAAAAGAGAAAACAGTCCCTCGTCATCTCCCCCTCCCCCATCCTGACCCTCCCACTGAGAAACCAACCACCCCACACCCCCCTTGCCCTATACTTACAACTGGATATTGTCAACTGTCATCTTCTGTGGATGAGGACACGTCTGGACACATCTTCACTCTTCAAAGCCGAACCGCAAACTGAAAAATCAAGGTAAGTGCCATATAATGGGCTGTCAAATAAGTTTTGAACTTATGTTGATATCTCTGCCATATTTAGGTATTTTTGAACCAATTTTCAACATGGGCTTTTTGGGACACCACCTCATGAACACTGTCACTGTCATTTCGTTACTTGGTCCCGAAAAGTGAATTTCTTTGATAAACTACGTTAAGTACCTTTTGGGACCACGTAACAAAATGACAGTTCAGTGTTCATGAGCTGGGGTCCCAAAACCATGTTGAAAATTTGGTGCAAAATACCCAGAAACACCAGTTACATGTGGTCATTGAAATTTATCTACACATGCTCGTAACTTTGGCAATTTTTATATTTTCACTGCTCATTTTAACATAGCTATTTTTACACACCACCTCATGAACAGTACAGCTGTCATTTCTCACATAATGCCTTTTGAGACAGAGTAATGAAATTACAGTGCCAGTGTGCATGAGGAGGGGTTCCAAAAAGCCCATGTTGAAAACTTGGTGCAAAAATACCTAGAAACGCTCTAGTTATGCACAGTCATTTAAATTTTTCTACACAGGTGTGTAACTTTGGCAATTTGTAATATTTCCACTCCTAATCTTTAGCATTGCCATTTTTCACACCACCTCATGAATAGTACAGCTGTTATTTTTAAAATCCTGCCAAAAATGTTTTTAACACCTGTGGTGCAGAATGGCATTACAATTCTGCAGAATTACGTTCTGGCTGGGATCTGAAAATGTTCTGTACTGGGTACATGTGGTGAGGTCATAAGAAGGCTACAGTATGCTGAAAATTTGGGGTCAAATAAGGATACTGTTATACTATCACAATGGAGGGATGGTAGCGCAGGGTGCAGAAGGACACTGCACTCCCACTGTAAAAAAAAGGATACTGTTATACTGTCTTAATGGAGGAATGGGAGTGCAGGGTCCAAAGGACCCTGCGCTCCCCCCTTAAAATAAGGATACTATTATACTATCTCAAAAAGTAAGGAAATAAATTGCAAAAAACGTTGTTAATGCATCAGTTAGGGTTAAATCGACAAAAGTAGGCAAGTGTGGCATGAGAGTTTCCTACCCTATCATCACACCCCCCTCCTGTACAGATGAAGAGGGATCGGGGGGGTGTCATCCGTGTCATCAGCCCTAATGCTCACCCCATTCTCCTACTGTATTCTGTGCCACCCAACTTATTTTTGGTATGCCATCGCTACGGTGACAATTTTGCCGTGACTCACACTACAGCGACAACAGCATCAGATCACTGTAGTGTTGGCATGGGACCCTGGCACTGATTTTTGGGGGTATTGCACCCCCTCTCTGAAGCAAATCTGACTCAGAGTTGATTGATTTAGTAGCAGGGCCACAGCCCCCCTGCATGGGGGGTTCAGGGGCAAAGCCCCCCGAAGAAAACATAGTCAGAAGTGACACCCTTTATGCCGACTGCAAATGCTGCAAATAATATCGCAAAGGTCGATATCATATTTATCCTCACTCTGCAGATGTCACTGGAGTGAGGATATTACATTTATCCTCACTCTGCTGATGTCACCAGAGTGAGAATATCTGCAGTGCAGATTGCATTCTAAAGGAAACTGCTTCAGAAAACAGTTTCTCTTTTTCACTAAAGCTGCAACTTACTCAATCAGCTTTGCAAAACACTCTCACCTATACCCCTCTGAGTTTCTAACACTCCTAGCCCATTACTGTGCTGATCTCAGCTTCAAAACAACCTGAATTCTAAATGAAACTCTTACAAAGCAGTTTTTCTCTCTCAGTGCTACCTGCAGCAGTTTGGCTTTCTCACTGAGCCTCTGACTCACTCAATTGCCTTTGCAAAACACTCTCACCTGTGTCCCACTGAGTTTCTAACACTCCTAGCCCATTAGGCCCTGTCCATACTACACCGCTTGCACCCGGTAACGGGTGCAATCCGTTACGGCCGCGGAGCGGTGCAGTGCGTCCACACCTCGGCAGTGTCCGTTACGGGACCGGCACCGCCAGTCCACACATCGGGATCTGGGTGACCGTTACAGTGGCGCCCGATCCCACAATGCAGCTCGTGCTGTGCTTGGTGCCCTGCAGGGGACCATTACCGGCAGTCCACACTACCGCCGGTAACGTTACCAGGGAGGGACCGGTGTCATAACCGTTGTTGAAACCACCTCATATGTGGTTTCAAATAACGGTTACTTAAAACACTCCTGTAACGTTACAGGTGTAAACGCGACCTGTTACGGTAACGTTTTACACCCTTTGTAACGTTACAGAGGTGTAGTGTGGACAGGGCCTTACTGTGCTGCTCTCAGCCTCAAAACAACCTGAATTCTAAATGAAACTTTTACAAAGCAATTTGTCTTTCTCAGTGCTACCTGCAGCAGTTTGTCTTTCTCAGTGAGCCTCTGAATCACTCAGTTAGCTTTGCAAAACACTGACCTGTGTTTCTCACTCCCAGTCCATTCAAAACACACACACACACGCACACACACACACACACACACTGAGCAGGAAACACACAGAAACACAAAAAATGTTCCTAAAGCTCTCACCTCAGTGGTCTAAACCACACACATGATGTGCAGATTGTGGGATATGGAAAACATTCTCACTCTTACATTGTGAGCTGTGCATTCTCACTTGTGCCTTCAGCACTCATAAGAATACAGAGCTCGCTCCGCAGGAGTGAGAATATTTTCCATATCCCACTCCTGCCCATCATGTATCCCCTATATATATCTATGTATCTATTCATTGCAAAATGAATTTCTTTACTTTTTCAGATAGTTTGTCAGCTATGGCCAGCTTAACCCTTGGTGTGCCCCTGACTACATGAGGTTAACATAGTTTATTAAACCAAATACCTTGAAAGAGCCAGGAACACCACTGGCAGCCATGGAACAATAGGATCCCATATGTATTTTTTTTTAATTTATTTATTCCCTGGTGGTTTTCCCAAAAGTATGGTATGTGCAAAAATAAGCATAGCCTACTTTCGCACATACCACATTTTGAAACATCAACCATTCAGTTGGGGGCAACACAATTGGTAAATATAGAAAAAGCACAGGCAAAGTTGTGCTGCTCAGGTGGTGTAGATGACAGGGCACAGGGATGGGACATTCAGAGACCAGGGTCTCTATATTTTTGCCCCCTACAATGAGGGTGAAAACATATAGAGTCTGACCTCGAACCCAGGACCCTGAGTGTCCCATTCCCATCCCTTGTCCTCCGCGTCAGATGGTTTATGTTGGAAAATGTGGTATGTGTGAAATTAGGCATAGCCTATTTTCACACATACCATACCTTGGAATACACTTGCCAGAAACCAGAGAAATCTTCTGTAGGGATGCGACAAGATTTTAATTTTTTTAGATTGGTCACTGGATTTGGTGAGCAAAAGAAAAGATTTCTTGGAGGTCTGGATATAATTGCAAAGACTGGGTGTACAGTGCCATGTGAAATACCCTACTGCTTCACTGCTGATACTTAGATGGGGTGCTTGTCTCTCACGTGACATAAGAAGGTTGGAGTTCAACTGAAACTTTCTGGCTATCACACAGAGAGATGCGAATGGTCTTTAGATGTGGGGGGTATTTCAAGAGATCTCCCTGTTCGCGCATAGCCACAAATACCCAATAGCACAGCACAACTTACAACCACTAATGTCAGCATCTGTCATATCATTACCCAAACAACTTCTGGCTTCATATGCAGAGAAACATTTTGTGTAGCAGGTAAAGTGGACTTAATTATAAACCTCCTGAAACACCCAAGACATTCATTGGGGAAAGCATGCAACAGTTTAGATACAGAGAATGTTTGGGGGGGGAGAGGGAAAGCCTACCTCCTCTACTCCAGCATGACACCTCTGTCATTCCCAGTGGTCCTCAAGTTCTGCCCCTGCACCTAGCTCCTCACTCCTCTGTCTGTTGTTTCAAATACCCTGCACTCCTGCTGGTCATACTGTATGTACACCTGCTGATGGCCAGTAACCCTCCCTCCCATCCCAAAACAGAGCAGGCCACTGGCACAGCCCTCCACTCTCCTCCACAGCCAGCAGCTCACTGAGATGTGAATGAATGAGAGCATGCACAGCGTGCATGGAAGAGAGCAGAGGACTGTGTCAGTGGTCCACTCTGTTTTGGGATGGGGCATGGGGGTGGGGAGGGACATTACCTGCAGGGGTGGGGGCAGGGAGCAGTAGACCACCTGCAAATAAATTTAAATAAATTACATACTGGGGTCAGCCCCAAGGATCGGAGGTAGGGATAGGGGTTCACTAGACCACCAGGGAACAAGGTTTTTCATGATATGGGACTGGGGATAGGGATGGGTGGGGGGTAGTGCTGGACATGGGCAGGTGATGAGGTGTGGGGAGGCACCGCTAGACACCAGGGACTTTTTTTTTTAACACATCAGGTGACAGACAGGCAATCATAGATTCAATGACAACCTGAATCAAGAATACCAAAGAGTAGCAGTGGTTCCAGGGGCTTGGAATGTAAGCCACACATATGTACTGTGGCCCACCAGTGCTGCTGTGTCCGTGCTGCATAGTTGTGGGACCAAATGCAGTGGGGACTATGGGCTTCTACCTCCCTCCCTCCCTACTAATCATTGAGCATGGTATTTTATGAGCTTTATGTTGTTATGAGTGTTTGTCTTTAAAGGAGTACATGCATGACCGACACATATGGCAGTTTTAATTTACTGCCTTGTTTTACAACCAATGAAAGGTAGACTTTGCAACAGGGCCTGAAAGTCTGAAACGGACTTACTTTGTCCCTGTACTATTGGAATACCAACGCAACCAGTGGGAGGGGGACTTAACTAAAGTTCCAGGTGTCCTGAATGGTGATGACTCTGGGATGGACACTGGAGAATCAAATATATAACTAAAGCTACTACTAGCAGACAAGGACAGAGAGAAAGGAATACTGCTATGTATGGAGTATTTTCCTTTTCCCTCTTCATGTCCCATGAATGTGCCAATCTTCAGAAGAACTGCAATCAGGAATGCTGTAAGGTCAGTTTGCTAATGGCCTTTAATGGGGCATGATCACCATGGACAAATGCAGATATTCTGTCTTTGAGAATAGATCCTGGTGCATGACTGTAGGAATCTATTGAGAATTGTACTTTCATGTCTAATGTGCCCTCATGGAGAAATGAATTCATTTTACAAGCATTGCTACTGATCTTTAAGTAACTTGCTCTGGGACACACAAGGAGGATTGTAAGATTCAAACCCAGGTATACAGAATCTTTAGGTTCACAGCTCTGTGCTTCAACCAAGGAATTAGGTCATGTCAGCTGCGACTCATGTTCTCTTCCATTCAATCTCTCCCTCCATCCAATCACTCGCTTGGTGGTGTTTGTTTCAGTAACAACCTCTCCCCTGGCTTGTGGTCCCTTCCCAATCATGGGCAGCCAGTATTATTGTAATCAGACCAGTGCCCCCCCTGTGGCTAGTGTCCATCTCCCATCCTATCACCCCCCGTCCGGTACGAACCCCGACATCCCTTTCCCATGTATAATAAAATATGTAAGTGACCCCCTTCCTCCTTATCCCTGATCCTAGTAGCCACTGAATTTTTATTTCTTTTATTATTATTACTATCTGCTTGCTGCCATCGCTGGTAGTCTAGTGGCCTCCTGTCCCTCCACCCTGGCAGGTGGCTTTCCTGGTACCTCCCTGCCCCCCCACCCCATCCCATAAAGGAGCAGTCCACCGGCACAACCCTCCACTCTTCTCCACAGCCGGAATCTCTCTGAGAAGTCAATAAATGAGCACATAATGCTCTCATTCATTGACTTCCCAGTGAGCTGCCGGCTGTGGAGGAGAGTGGAGAGTTGTGCTGCTGGCTCAATCCTTTACAGGATGGGGGGAGCATTGAGGCATTGGGGAAAATAACCTGCCACAGTGTGGGGCCACTAGACCACCAACAATGGCAGCGAGCAAGTAATAACTTAAAAGTAGTAATAATAATAAATGAAAAAAAACTCTGTGGCTACTAAGATCAGGGGACATGGAGGGAGGAGGTCACTTACATATTTTATTATACACAGGAAAGGGTTGGTGGGGTTGATACTGGACAGGGGTGATAGGGTGGGGGATGGACACTAACCATGGTGGGGGGTGCCTGACTATAATTATACCAGCAGCCGGTGATTGGGAAGGGACCGCTTGTCATGGGGGGTGGCATGGTGACAGCAGGGTTTCAAATCTGGAAATGATACCTCGCTGTGTCGTTTGCTAAAAGCGAATTTTAGTGTGTTGCATCAAGACTTTACAATGCATTCAGGCTTGATGAGATTACAGAGTAATGGAAGTAGAAATGACTTTTGTGCAGCGCAAGTTCTGCCTTCTGGGTCAAAAGCCGTCTGGGTTAAGTGATGCCACTGTATTTATATTTTGAACTTTTATAAACAAGTTTGCATGAGTGTGTGTTCAGGTCTTCCTTGTCTTTATTGTTCAAGGATACTTGCCTGCACATTAAACATGGTTTTAAATGGGGTTGCTAGACAGGTGATTATTTAATTTTATTTATTTAATCGCAAAATATTATTTGAAATTAAACCATCTGGCATGGAGGACAAAGAACGGGAATGGGATACTCAGGGTCTTGGGTTCAAGGTGAGACTATATTTTTCCATCCTCATTGTAAGGGCCAAAATTATAGAGTCTGGTCTCAAACCCAGGATGTCCTGTCCCTGTGCCCTATTCTCTGCACCATCAGAGAAGCACAACTACATCTGTGCTGGATGGTTGATGTTTCAAATTGTGGTATGTGCAAAGATAGGCATTGCCTAGTTTTACACATCCCATATTTGCGAAACCTACCTTTCTTTCATGCAGAACACTTAACTTTTTCCATAGGAAATAATGGAAAGTTAAAACTTTTATAACTTTTGAATGGATTAATATATTTTTATCAAATCCTTCAAAGGGCACATCTATGACCAAAGGCTTTCTACCCTGAAAATTTCAGACTACTACATAAAGCCATTTTGGAGATATGCCTGATGAAAAAAAAACACAAAAATGGTAAATTTATGATTTTTTGCCACTCCATATTTCAAAAATGACAAAATGGATTCACACGAAACTTGGCACTTCAAAAGACCTATGCCTAGAGATTATGCATGCTAACTTTTGTGTGAATCTGAAGAGTGGTTCCAAAGTTATTAAGGCTCAAATATTCAGGTTTAAGATAGAAATGTGCACTCGGCTCTAATATACTGGTGCTACCGCATCAATCTGACCTATCTATCTATCTGTCTATCTATACATTCTTTGGTAACCAGGTAAGGCCCACAAGGCACACGTACCTGTTTTCAGAGACCACCTGAGAGCACTGGGGACATTAAGGGACACGTTCAGAGTTACACAATATGCAAGTGGAGGTTGTGGGTATCAAAAAGAGATCTGCTGGATGTACTAAGCTCATGCACAGCTCATTTTTTTATCTATTTATTTATTTATTTCATCATTTGGAAAAAAAAACAACTTTGAGCTACAAGCGCTTTTTCAATGGTTCCACATCATATCATGTAGATTACAAATGGCAAGATTACCTAACAGATATTGTTTCCTATTGCAGAGATACATGACAATATGAGTATCACAGCAGTTCACAAATGAGTACAGTTGAAGTTAATTTAAAATCAGGAGTGCAATACTAGAACATCCTTCAGTTAGGAAGGTGAAGAGTGCTAGTGGACAGCTAATTACAGAGTAGATGCAGCAGCAAGGAAAGGCATTGTCAGAGAGATGTAAGCGAAGGAGAACCAAGAGGAGTGAGGTGGAGGAGTGGGGGGGGAGGTTGGCTAGTGAGGTAAGGATGAAGAAGGTAAGGGGAAAGGGCAAGGTGATTTGCAAGGTGCGATGTGCCCAGAAGAGGCAGCAGGCAAGCCGGCCAACTCTAATCTCAGTCTAGGCTATACTTCCAGCACTTCTTCTCAACTAAAATCTAGTAAGAAAAAAATATCACCTGGTAAACAAGTAAAAAACCTCACTGATTATCAAAAATCATGTACAGTATTTGTATTTACTCTATAATCCTTTTGGGGGGAGAAAGCTTTATTTCTCTAACAAAATCTGCAAACAGATTTGCAATTTCCTATTGAATTACACCACTTGTTTTGCCAGTAATGATTTTCTGACATCATATTATGTGTATTTCATTGGATTTTTTAACTAGTTGTTGGTAAAATAAAAAAGAAAATAATGAAAAGACTAAGTCAAGAAATAAACAAATATATACAAATTATAAAGGTATCAGAAGGCACTACACTTTTATTCTTTAAGATATACATCCTTACTAGTGACATGCTCTTTAAAGGAGATAGGAAATTATTTTTACACAGTTAACTGCCCCCTCCATTTTCCTTTCCATGCTAGTTATGTAGTCTGATATGCTTTGATGATTTTTTGATAAATAATCTAGCTTTGGGGTGCACTCAGATCTGCACTGAGTTTCATTCTCCACTCCAGCTACTACTCTTGATTTTCATATTTCTAATACATTCTAGGACATCAGAAACTCCCCCTTCCATGCTATTCTTCTGAATGGACTGGAAAGGGGTTTGTAATGTCATAAAATGTTCAGGCAGTATGAAGAGGGAGAGAGAGAGAGAGAGAGACAGAGAGAGAAAGCAGCAACTGCTGAGGAGCGAGGGATTCATTTAGCAAAAATGGTCAAAAACATTTAAGAATATTGAGTAGCATATAGAAGAACAATTAGAGGACTTCTAGAGGTATATAAACTGTTTCCTATCACCTTTAAGTTCATCTATAGCAGTAGCTTATTCCAGAGATAATGTCATAATGTTCTGCTTGTGACCTCATAGCCATTTTTCTATTACTGTAATTTCTAATGAAGTTGAAAAAATATTCCATATGGAAAACAGAATAGCGCATCCAATTGATGAAACTATGCTCCTTAATCTTTTAGTAAGAGGCTATTCACCTTACTAAAAGGTTAATATTACAGTATCTTCCATATTGTGTTATGTGATTGGGGTGTGTAAGCCTAAGAATAACCTATACAGTTAATCACACTCAGAAAAACTGCTTAAAATAGTACCCATGAGCTGCATGACCATAACTAAATATAAATTGATCATCAATGTCTGAATGTTCGTGTTTCCTATCAGGGGATATTAGGGTGTTAAGTCACTAGCAGATCCAGTTTTGTAGTGAAGTAGCATCAGCTACCCCCTTAGGTCTGAAAAATATTCTTTTTTTAGCCTAATCTGAGTTTTAAGAGGAACATTTTTAAATTCTTTGGTGAAATTGATACCCCTTATAAAAATTACAGATCTACTCCTGTGTGTTATGGAGGTATCTGTAGTTTAAGCACAGCAATTTGTTATTTTATAGGCAGTGGAGAGATTATATTACTATACTTAAATGAGAATGTCCATAATCCTAAATCTAACAGCTAGTTTTGGGACTGCCCCCGATTTGCATTTTGAGTTCAAGAAATATATTATACTGGAGTGGTAGTGCCAGTATATTTTCCCTTACAGAAATAATTATAAGAATTTTTTCATGCTGCACATATAAAACTACCCGATGTGATATGCATACTGCAAGCATGATTTAAATGTTAAATTGGAACCGATTGCATGCATGTGGCATGCGTACAGAGAGCAAGTGTGGAAAGCATGACTTTAATGTTAAATTGGAACAGACTGCATGCATGTGGCATGCGTGCAAAAAGCAAGTGGTCACTGATAATTGCACACGTAAAAGTTAAGTGACTTGCTCAGGATCACACCATATACTGTACAAGTGAGGGTTGATGAGATTCAAACCCAGGTCTTCAGCTTTCCAAGTCTCATGGTTTGCAGTTCAGTGCCTTTAATCACTAAGCCATACTGCCTGCATACATCTGGCTCACTTGTACTTCAATACAAATAAGAATTCATCTGCACACATGTGACATGCTAATAGTCACTGTTATACTTTTTAGTTTTCTTGTCTCCCCTCATCTCAGCTGCACAGCTGAACTGTTACACACATATCAATGGAAACACATTTGGTTCTTCCCATCCCCAATACTCATACTTACCCACAGAATTACTGAACTATTTCTGTCTTGCCTGAACTCCTACTATTTTCTCTCCATACTTTTGAATGCTTCCATGCAAACAGACATTAAGAGGCAAACACAAAAGTAGTACTAACCCGACACCCATCCACATGGCCAGTCTCCCCCCATGCCACACACTGCAGCAGGTGTGGCCACACTGCTGCAGACAACACACCAAGTATCAATATAAATCAAGAGTCTCTTACTTGAGTACTAGAAAGCCAGAGGCAGGAGTCTTTAAGAGATGATGTCCATTGGTCAGAATGCTGGGGCATACCTCTTTGAAATGAATGGAAATATCTTTTATTACTATTTTATATATCATGATAGTGAGTTGGAGAATAATGAAGGTCACTGTTCTACTAACAAGGCCCTTGTTGTTAGTCGAATGGCGGCCTTCATTAATCTCCAACTCTCCATCAATAATGCATAAAATAGTAACAAAAAATACTCCCAATCATTTCAATGGTACAAACCCCTGCAGTCTCCCTTGCCCTAGGTCATAATGTGCCTGAGTGTGGGGGTGTGAAGGTCAGCTTCACTGGGGGAAGGGGGTGAATAAGCCTGACTATAGTGGAGCTGTAATAGTCGGTGCATACCATACTGCTCAACTATGCCTGAATGCAAGGGACAGCCTCCATTTTACCCCTGAAAAGTGCTCTGCTCTTAATCCATCCCTCATGGAAAACATGCTGCTCACACTGAGGATGTCCTATAAATTTAGACTTTATGGCAGGGTCACCATTTCAGATTTCAGCAGGGGAGAACCAACAAGCCGTGGAGGCCAGGTGCTAGTTAACCCCTAGGTGACAAGCTCTAGAATGTCTGGAACATCTCTAAAAGTAAAACTTATTTGTTGTGACTGAAAAGTGATATACAAATCAGGAAAAATTCAAATGTACAAGATTCATCTGTCTGTAACCCCAGAGCAGTGCATCAGATTTGGGCTTAAACTCACCCAGTAACTAACCAATTTTTTTCCTGGCTGACGTTCTGAGCCCCCCCCAGAAAAGAAAACGTTGTCCTGATTTCTCTCCTTAACTCCATTCCATTCAATACCCATCACATATGGGTCCTGAAACTGCTGAAAGGTGCAAGAACATGAAAAGCACATCAATATTTCAGTTCTTCCTCCTTCCTCAATCCCCCTGAAAAAAAAATATTTACTTTTACTTATCCAGCCACCTGGCCAGAACCTGCAGCCAGACCTAGTGTGCTACCTATCCAGTTTTCAGTCCTCTCCTTCTCCGTCCTTCTGCCAGATGATGGATACCATAAACCAACCATCCCAGTACCCCAACGTGATCCATGACTGAATTACCTCACCAACCAAACCTGCCCATCCTGTGTTGTTTGCCTACTGCTGCGCTGCACTGATCAAAGCCTATGAAGGCCACCCACACTGCTGTCACCACTGCTGCTAGGCCTAGCTTGCTACTGGGGAGGTCTGTGCTGTTTTTTTTTGCTAAGCGAGCCTGGTAGAGTAAGTAACCTAGTCTTGAGTTAGCTTTTAGCTCGTCCTCTGTCCCTTCAGCCATCAGGGGAGACAGAGACACACCAAGAGCAGACCAACAAAAATATGCCGCCAAAACACTGCTATTAAGAGTTCAGTGCTCACTGACTCCTTCAAGCTGTAGTGTGCAGCCTGTCTACTCTGTGGCAGGAAAGACAGTGTCACACTCACATGGCTCATGCTCTTGCTGTGCTGGAGCTCCTCCATGTTATGTGTGATGGTGCCACTGCTAATAGGTTGAGAAACTGGATAACACAATACAGACACAGCCAAGTCTGGATTGTAGCCACAGCGTGAGCGCACACAGGCAGGGGGGCCCTTATTGTGCAAAAAATTAACTTATTGCCTCCTAGAATACATATGTAGGTGGCAGAAATGTACTGCAGTGTGTCCCAGAATGACTACAGAAGTCAGCTACAGATATCCTGTGTGCCATAGTAACGTCTGGAGATGTCACTCACGTTTTAATATTTTATTGTCTTATATTATTTTTTTTCTTCAGCTGGGGGTTTGTACATTTGGTTCTCCCCTCCCCACATCCAGTCAGCCTTCATGGCTGCTGCCCCAGACATGGCCAGAGCTCGGACCTCCCTGCCTCAGCCCTCCCAGGCCACATCGCAGTGAGTACTTACCCTACCACTGAGGAGACCTGGAGGGTGGGCCCAGGAGGAAGATAACTTGGGTGCATCTGAGGCAGTGCCATCGGGCAGCATTTCATGCTGCCTAAGGGATTTTTCCTGCTTGGTTTCCTCTGTGGGAAGGGGCATACAGTGACGCCATTGGTGGGAGCACACACATGTCCGCACACACTCCTCCCAAGCGTCTGCCCCATCTTTGCCCCATTGTCTGCAGCATCAGTGCACTGCCGCCTGGTCTCCACCGGGGCCAGTAGAATGCCGACCATTGACATCCCCCCTCCCCAGAGAAGGAGAGCAGTCCCATGGATGCTCAATCCTTTTCCAACTCTGCCATCCCCTGGTGGCCCTTGCTCGTTCCTGAACATGGGTCACCGGCATAGCATGAGGTAAGGCATCCAGCACCTCAGATGTTTTAATATTACTTGCCAAGCAGAATTGATTAGACTTGACTGCACAGCACCATAAGAAAGGTAATGTTGTGTTGAACAACTTTGCCACTGATACTTTGTGTGTATCATGTTCACTTTAGGAGTTATTCACATTTGTTTACAACATGGTGTGTATGGCAGACATTTTGACCATCAAGCCTCACCTAAGCACCTTGCATAAAATGGGAACAAATATGTGTTTTATACTAGAATTTTTTTTTCATACAAATGTACTATTATAACTACATCTAATGTGTGGATGCTTAATTTGGTGTTGCAATGTTACATGTTTCCCAACCAAAAATGGCTTACATTGCCTTTTTTTGTGCAACAAAATGGTTATTTCAACTAGTATAGGAAACAAATGTACTTATTATTAATTACATTGCACCACTGGAAAGATAATTTTGCACTAAACAACTTTGCTACTCATATTTTGTGTGTAGCACTTACACTTCATGAGGTATTAGCATTTGTTTGTGGTATTCTGATTATGGATTGAGTTTACTTAGAAAGGCCCAGGATGCAGTGTTAAGAGTATACAGGAGGCAAGCGGTGGAACTCTCAAAGAGCTCCTGTGGAGTGAATGAGTTAAATCCAAATCTGTCATCAACATCTGTGTATCAAATGTAATGACATTATTGCCACACCATAAGAACAACTTAGGCACAAATGCAGGGGGGTAACTGCCCCCCTGTGCCATACTTAAATGGCACCCTGCTTTATGGTAGAAATTCATTCCTAGGTGCTAATATTGGTACAAGTAAATACAATGGTTCCACTGTGTCCTGAAGTACTGTAACTCCATGTGTCTTGATCATTGTGAGGGATAGTGTCCCTCATTGCCCCTCATTTTGAGTGTCCATGTCCCTTATTTCATTGACTAAATGTAAAATATGGTGCATGCTTCCAAGACCCTATTTCGCACAAAGAGTGCTTGGCCATAGTGTATATGCTCCATACAGAATGACAAAGGGAAAGTAAGTGAGCCAAAACAGTCATGGAGAAACACATTTGTTGCATGAAATATGCATAAGGGGATGTGCATGGTCCAAAACACAAAGGTCAGGTTTCACAACACAGAAGCCCCTCATTGCACATCTGAAATGGGGGATGTTGACTGAGTATATCCTAGGCATTTAATGCAGTAAACAAACAAAGCTTTACAAATTAATGGCGATTTGATGACAAAATCAAAAGCATTAAACAACTTGCAAAAGGATCAGAATTAATGAGTTTAGCAAATTTTAATGGGAACTCAAAGAAAATGTATTGTAATGGCTCTAATTACTAGCAGTAGTATAAGAAACAGAAACTGATGTGTTTTCTTAGATGATATTTGCACCAGCTTAGCTGTTGCACACATGGTAAGTATACAGTATGTGAATCTGATGTGATTTTTAAATGATGTTCACACCAGCTTAACTGCTGCACTCATGTCAAGTGTGCAACACGTGAACCTGATGTAATTGTTAGAATATATATTTTTATTTTTATTTATTTATTGAGATTTAGGAATTAATACCTTTAAGTCAGAGACACATTTACAAAGGCTCCATGTCACAATACATACATTGATTGTGATACAACATTAGGAAAATAAAATGGGATTATGTACATTGGATAATTTGCAAAGTTGAATTACATGGAGTAACATAAGCAAACAATAGATTCAAAAGATATTGTACATAGCAGGTTACATAACAAGTAGAATAACGCAGTCAATGGCTTAATACAACATGATACATAACAGACAATAAAGTGCACAGAAGAAGCAGGGTGGAGGGCAGGTAGGGAGAGGCAGGGTGAAGAATCTTAGTAGGGGGTGCAGGAGGCAGGGGAGAGGGAAGGTATGGGGTGGCAGGAGGAAGATCCTTTGTCAGAAGAGTAAGGAGCAGAAAGATGGTCCTTTGTTGTGGGGGCTGAGTGGGAGGATGGAGGAGAGAGGCTGGTGGTGGCCAGTGTCAATAACAATTACACCAGCTTACCTGCTGCGCACATGTCAAGCTTGCAGCATGTAAACCTAATTTGCTTTTTAGTCCTGGTTTGCTTAGGTTCACTTTGTGTATGCAAACCACATGCAAACATTGCACAATTAAGCATGTGGCATACATTCTGCATGTACACAGCACACTTATATTACTGTAAGGGTAGGGTTGGCTGGGTAGTTTAATATTAAACCTCAAGGTTTGCACTTTAATAACTTTGCAACAGTGCTACAGATTTGTTTTAAATTTTTAACACTTTGTGGCTAGGACAATTTGACTGCTTTTTTTCAATTTATTTTTCAGTTTCATTCGACAGCCATTTCTCGGAAATTGCGTTTGTTTGCGGTTTTAAATTTTCAGGGGGGTCAAGCTTATGCTTCACAGATGTGCCTTTTGAAGGTTTGGTGAAAAAATATTAATTCATTCAAAAGTTATTAAATTTTGAATTTCACCGACAAAACAGATGTGCCATGTGAAAGCAAGCTTGTTTTCATGGGGAGGAAGCTTGTTTCCCCAGGGAAGTAGCTTGTTTTCGCAGGCAGGGTTCGTTCATGGTGTCACAGGGAGCCTGGTTGTCTAGTGTTGTCCTCTGCCCACCCATTACTTTCTCATATCCCTGGTGTCTAGTGGCACCTCCCCACATTACGTTGCCCCTGGTCTCCTGGCACCCCCTCACCCTCCCATTACCATTCTTATTTTTTTTAATTTCTCAACAGCGTGGTGCCCAATCCCCCTGCCAGTGATTTAAGCCCTCCTGGCAGTGTGGGATATTGGGGATCCCACTCCCAGTGTCCCAGAACATTTTTTTTCTCTATTTGAGGACAGGGGTGTGCCCAATCTCCCTGTCTGCACTGTAAGCCCCCCACCAGTGTGCAACACTGGGGAGCCCACTCCCAGTGTACCCAGTTCTGTCCTCTCCCCCAGTACTATGGGACACTGTGGAGCCCAACCCCATGTCCCTAAATATTTACTACACTCCCTGAAAAAAAAAGAAAACAGTTCTCTGACACCTTTTTTTTTACATCCTGAAAAAAAGAAAACAATTCCTCATCATCTCCTCATCCACCTTCCCCAATCCTGACCCTCCTTCTGAGCAAACCACTACCCCACACCCCCCCTTTCCCTATTCTTACCACCAGAGATCATCCGCTGACATCTTCTGTAGACAGGGACACGTCTGCACTCTTCAAAGCCAAACCTCAAACTGAAGAATCAAGGTAAGTGCAGTATAATGGCTGTCAATGGTGTTTAGAACTTATGTTGATATCGCAGCCATTTTTATGTATTTTTGTACCAAATTTTCAACATGGGCTTTTGTGAATCCCACTTCATCAACACTGTCACTGTCATTTCATTAATCAGACCCAAAAGGTGATTTTGTTGTCATTACGTGACATCTCCTTTTGGGACTGAGTAACAAAATAACAATGCCAGTGTACATCAGGTGGGGTCCTAAAAAGCCCATATTGAAAATTTGGTGCAAAAATACCCCAAAGCACCAGAGCTATGCCCGGCCATTGAAATGTTTCTACAAACACACTCGTAACATCGGCAATTTTTAATACTGTCACTCCAAATTTTCAACAGTCATTTTTTCACACCACCTCATGAACAGTACAGTTGTCATTTCTCAAATCCTGCCTGAAATGGGATTTTGCACCCGTGGCACAGAATGGTGTTTTCCTATAGATTAAGACATTTTCACCTATGGCATTTATGAGGTGGGGTGATAAGAAGACTGTTGAAAATTTGGGGTCAAAATGAAAAAGAAAATGATAAAATCATGCTACATACATACAGTAAGGATATAATTATACTATCTGAAAAGTAAGGAAATTCATTGCAAAAAACTTTGTTAATGCATCAGTTAGGGTTGTTACTAAAGCAACAAGTACAGGGAAATGGAGTGTTAGGGTTTCCAACCCTAACAGCCCACCCCAACCCTGCAGACACTGACAGATGTCGTGGATACACCTTGGGGTCATCTGCCTTAATGCTCACCCCACTCCACCCCCCACCCTGCAGACACTGACAGATGTTGGGGTGTGTCTTGGGGTCAATGGCCCTAATGCTCACCCCATTCCATAAGTAAATAACCTGAGATGGGTACAGTATAGAAGAATGGGGTGAGTGTTTATTTACTTATTTATTAACGAGATTTACCAGATAAGCATACTGAGCGGGAAAAACCATTTGTTTCCAGATGTTATGGCCAACAACCCCAAGGCACCCCCCTGATGCCTGTCAGTGTCTACAGGGTGGGGGGGTGGAACTGAGTTAGCATTAGGGCAGATGACCCCAAGGCACACCCCCGATGCCTGTCAGTTTCTGCATGGTGGGGGTGGGGTATTAGGGTTGGAAACCCTAACATCCCATTTCCCTGCTTTTTTCACTTTAGTAACAATCCTAACTGATACATTAACAATGCTTTTTTGTAATGAATATATTAATGTATACTGGTGAGGTAGCACCAGTATAGTTAGTGTTGGCCGGGCAGTTTAATGTTAAACCTAAAATTTTGACTTTAATAACTCTGCAACAGTTCAATGGATTTGCATGATATTTGGCATGCATTGTAGAAAGGGGAATGTCTCTTGACATGCCAAATTGTGTGTGAATCCCTTTTGTGATTTGTGAGAAACAGAGTGGTGAAAAACACAAAATTTAACAACTTTTTTTCAATGTTTTTTTTTCAGTTTTTGTTTTGACAGCCATTTCTCTGAAACGGCTTTTGGCTGTGGTCTGAAATTTTTAGCATTTAAAACTTCTGCTTCATGAATGTGCCCTTTGAAGGTTTGGTGAAAAAAATATTAATCCATTCAAAAGTTATTAAATTTTTAATTTTGCTGACAAATGAGATGTGCCATGTGAAAACAAGCTTGTTTTAGTGATTGGGGGCAGGGGGGTAGCTTGTTTCCCCAGGGTGGTAGCTTGTTTTCACAGCCAGGGTTCACAGTGTCACAGGGAGCCTGGTTGTCTAGTTGCATCCCTTGCCCACCCATTTTTTTGCCGTATCCCTGGAGTCTAGTGGCACCCCCCATCATGTTGTCCCCTTTCTCATGGTACCCCCTCACTATCCCATTACCATGCATAATCTTTTTTTTATTTGCTGACAATGGGGTGCCCAATCCCCCCTCAGTAATTTAAGTCCCCCCTGGTAATGTGCAACACTGAGGAGCCCACTCTCAGTGTCCCCTCAAAATTTATTAAAATTATTTGATGACAATGGGGTGCCCAATGCCTGTGTTGTCACTAGACCTTCTGCCAGTGTGGAACACTGGGAAGCCCACTTCCAGTGTCCCCAGTTCTGTCCAACCCCACAGTACTGTGGGACAATGGGGATCTCACCCCCAGTGTCCCAAAATATGTATAACACTCCCTGAAGAAAAGAAAACAGTCCCCCAACATCTTTTTTTACATCCTGAAAAAAACAACAGTCCCTCATCATCTTCCTGTCCACCCTCCCCCCTTCTGACCCTCCTACTTAGCAATCCACCACCCCACAAACCCCCTTGTCCTATACTTACCACCGGAGATCATCAGCTGGCATCTTCTGTGGACTGGGACATGTCTGCTCTCTTCAAAAGCCAAACCGCGAACTGAAGAATCAAGGTAAGTGCCATATAATGGCAGTCAGTGGAATTTTGAAATTATGTTTATATAGCGGCCATTTTTAGGTATTTTTTAACCAAATTTTCAAAATGGGCTTTTATGGATGCCACCTCGTGAACGCTGTCACTTTTGTTTCATTAACCAGATCCAAAAGGTGATTTTGGGGCCATTGCATGAAATCACCTTTCAGGACAGAGTAATTAAATGACAGTGACACTGTTCATGAGGTGGGGTCCCAAAAAACCCATGTTGAAATTTTTGTGCAAAAATACCAAAACACACCCAAGTCATGCACAGTCATTGAAATTTTTCTACGCAAGCTTGTAACATTGCCAATTTTTAATATTTTCATTCCAAAATTTCAACAGAGCCATTTTTCCACACCACCTCATGAACAGTGGAGCTGTCATTTCTCACTTTCTGCCTGAAATGTGTTTTCATACCTGTGGCACAGAATGGCATTTTGACACAGATTAAGAAATTTTCACCTATGGATTTATGAGGTGGGGTGATAAGAAGATTAAAGTTGAAAATCTGGGGTCAAAATGAGAAAAAATGACAAAGTTATCACAGCTACATACATACAGTAAGGATATGATTATACTGTCTGAAAGAGTAAGTAAATTCATTGCAGAATCTTTGTTAATACATCAGTTAGGGTTGTTACTAAAGCAACAAAAACAGGGAAATGGGGTATTATGGTTTCCAACCCTAACAACCCACTCCCACCCTGCAGACACTGAAAGACATCAGGGGTACCTTGGGGTCATCAGCTCTAATGCTCACCCCATTCAACCCCCTTACCCAGAAGACACTGACAGGTGTTGGGGGTGTGCCTTGGGGTTATCAGCCTTAACACTCACCCCACTCCATAAGAAAATAACCTGGGTTGAGTACAGTATAGGAGAATGGGGTAAGCGTTACAGTCAGTGACCCCAAGGCACCCCGATGCCTGTCTGTGTCTCCACGGTGGGGGGGTGGAATGGGATAAGCGCTAGGGCCAATGACCCCAAGGTACACCCCCGATGCCTGTCAGTGTGTGAAGGGTGAGGGTGGGGTGTTAGGGTTGGAAACATATTACATTTTGAATTTTGCCTACAAAAAAATAGATGTGCTGTGTGAAAACAAGCTTGTTTTTGTGGGGGGGTAGCTTGTTTCCTCAGGGAGGTAGCTCGTTTTTGCAGGCAGGGTTCAAAGTGTCACAGGGACCCTGGTTGTCTATCGGGATCCCATGCCCATCCATTATTTTCTTGTATCCCTATTTTCTAGTGACACCCCCCCATTATGTTGCCCCCTGTCTCCTGGCATCCCCTCATCCTCCAATTACCATGCTTATTTTTTTTATTTGCTGACAGTGGTGTACCCAATCCCCTGTTGGTGATTTAAGCCAACCCCCGGCAGTGTGGGACACTAGGGATCCTACTCCTAGTGTCCCAAAACATTTTGTTTCTATATTTGCTGAAAGGGGGTGCCCAATCCCCTGTTAGAACTGTAAGCTTCCCCCCACCAGTGTGTGACAATGGGGAGCCCACTCCCAGTGTCCACAAAAAATGTATTACAATTATTTGCTGACAGCGGGCTGCCCAATCCCTGTGTTGGCACTAGAACCCTCCACTAGTGTGGGACACTGGGGACCCACTCTCAGTGTCCCAAGTTCTGTCCTACCCTCCAGTGTTGTGGGACACTGGGGAGCCCACCCCAGTGTCCCAAAATATTTACAACACTCCCTGAAAAAAACAGTCCTCCGATGTCGTTTTTTATATCCTGAGGAAAAGAAAACAGTCGGTCATGATCTCCCCATCCACACTCCCCCATCCCAACCCTCCCACTGAGCAACCCACCACCTCAAACTCCCCCCTTGCCCGATACTTACCACTGGAAATGATAGGCTGGTATCCTCTGTGGACCGGGATATGCCTGCACTCTTCAAAGCTGAACCGTGAATTGAAGAATCAAGGTAAATGTCGTATAATGACTGTCAAAGTTGTTTTGAACATTTGTTGCTACCTTGGCCATTTTTAGGTATTTTTGCACCAAATTTTCAACCTGGGCTTTTTGGGACGAAACCTCATGAACACTGTCACTGTTGTTTTGTTAATTGGTTTGAAAAGGAAATTTTGTGGTCACTGCCCAAAATCAACTTTTGGGACTGAGTAATGAAATGACTGTACCAGTGTTCATTAGATGGGGTTCCAAAAAGCCCATGTTGAAAATCTGGTGCAAAAATATCCCCAAAAGCCTGAGTTACACTTGGTCATTGAAATTTTTCTATGCATACATGGAATTTTGGCAGTTTTTAATATTTTCACTCCAAATTTTCAAAATAGCCATTTTTTTCACACCACCTCATGAACAGTACAGCTGTCATTTCTCACATCCTGCCTAAAATGTGCTTTCATACCTATGGCATGGAATGGCATGGTATTTGCTCAAAATCACCTTTCGGGAATAAGTAATGAAATAACAGTGCCAGTGTTCATGAGGCAGGGTCCCAAAAAGCCCATGTTGAAAATTTGGTGCCAAAATACCCCAAAACACCAGAGGTACGTGCAGTCATTGAAACTTTTCTACACATGCTTGTAACTTTGGCAATTTGTAATATTTTCACTCCAAAGTTTCAACATAGCCATTTTTTCACACCACCTCATAAACAGTACAACTGTCATTTCTCACATCCTGCTCAAGACATGTTTTCTCACTGTGGTGCAGAATGGCATTTTGCCACAGATTAAGAAATTATTACCTATGGGGTTTATGAGGCTGGGTAATAAGAAGATTATGTTGAAAATCTGGGGTCAAAAATGAAAAAAATGACAAAGTTATTACTACTACGTACATGCAGTAAGTATATGATTATACCATCTGAAAAAGTAAGGAAATTAGTTGCAAAACACTTTGTTAATGGATCAGATAGGGTTGTTACTAAAGCAACAAAAACAGGGAAATGGAGTGTTAGGGTTTCCAATCCTAACACCCCACTCCAACCCTGCAGACACTGACAGATGTCGGGGGTGCACCTTGGGGTCATCTGCCCTAACGCTCACCCCATTCCACCCCCCACCCTGCAGACACTGACAGGTGTTGGGGTGTGCCTTTGGGGTCAATGGCTCCAATTCTCACCCATTCCATAAGTAAATAATCAGAATTGGCATATATAGGAGAATGGGGTGATCATTAAGGCCGACAACCCAAGGCACCCCCTAATGCCTGTCAGTGTCTCGTAGGAAGGGGTGGAGTGTTAGGTTGGAAAACCTAACACCCTATTTCCTGCTTAATGCATGAATATATATATATATATATATATATATATATATATACACACATATATATATGTGTATGTATGGCGAGAGAGAGAGACAGAGAGATATTATAGCTCCAGTATAGTTAGGGTTGGCTGGGCAGTTTAATGTTAAACCTCAAACTCTGCACTTTAATAATTTTGCAAAAGTTCAAAGGATTTGCAAAAAAACTGACTTGCTGTGTGGCTAGGGGAAGGTCTCCTGAGGTGCCAAATGTTGTGTGATACCGAGTGATGAAAATGCAAAATTTGACTGCTTGTTTTCAATGTTTTTGTGTTAGTTTCTCTTGACAGCTGTTTCTCGGAAATGGCTTTTGGTTGTGCTCTGAAAGTTTCAGGGTTGAAAGCTTTTACCTCATAGATGTGCCTTTTGAAGGTTTGGTGGAAAAATAGTAATCCATTCAAAATGTATTACATTTTGAATTTTGATGATGAAATGGATGTGCCATGTAAAAACAAGCTTGTTTTCATGGGTAGGTAGCTTGTTTCCCCAGTGAGGTAGCTTGTTTTCACAGGCAGGGTTCATAGTGTTACGTGGAGTCTGGTTGTCTAGTGGCATCCTCTGCCTGCCCATTATTTTCCCACATCCCTGCTGTCTAGTGGCACCTCCACATTATGTTGCCCCCTGTCTCCTGGCACCCTCTCACCCTCCCATTACCATGCTTAATTTTTTTTTTAATTTGTTGACAGCAGGGTGCCGAATCCCCCTGTCTGTGATTTAACCCCCCCAGCAGTGTGAGACAAGATCCCATTCCCAGTGTCCCAGAACATTTTTTGCCACATATTTGCTGAAAGGGGTGCCTAACTGTGTGAGCACTGTGTTCCGATGTGTCAACAATGGGAGCCCACCCCCAGTGTCCCAAAAAAATGTATTACAATTATTTTCCAACAGTGGGGTGGCACATCTCCAACACCTGTCAGTGTCTGCACAGTGGGGGTGTGAAATGGAGTGAGTGTTAGGGCCGATGACCCCAAGGCACAGCCCCGTCACCTGTCAGTGTCTGCTGGGTGGGGTGTTAGGGTTGGAACCCCTAGCAGCCCTTTTCCCTGCTTTTGTCACTTCAGTAACAACCCTAACTGATGCATTAACAACGTTTTTTGTGATGAATATTGCTTTTGACATTTTAGTAACAACCTTAACTGATGCATTACAACATTTTGTGTGATGAATATAGATACATATATATATATGCATGCATGTTTTACTGTTTGTATTTATATTTATTTGGTTGATTCTTCTGCTACCCGTCTTGACCTTTCCTTGAACTGCTAGTCTGGGCAGCATTCCTTAATTCCCTATGGCTTATATCACAGCCAGGATCAGCCATAGGACATTCAATATGCTCTACTGCCCTCCCTGTACTTAATGTCAAAAGACAATCAGAACTGGGAACTGACACAATGGAGCTACAAATAACTTCAAGGTACATGTTGATATACTGAATCTCCTATGCCTGATACTGACCGTGATGTCAGCCATGGGGGATTCTGGACTAAGTGCTCACAGTGATGTCAGAGCAGGGAGTACAGCAGAATAAACCAAATAAATGTAAACAACAAAACATGTACATAAAAAAATGTTTCCTTGTATTCAAAGTGTAAATTTCAGCCCATCATCTAGTTGTGGGGCTTAGAATCATTGATGTTCCCCTTTAGTAGAAGACACCATACAGTATTATGAAGTGGCTTCCTTCTGCATAAGCCTACAGCTTGGAGCACAGCAAAGAGATACATTTTTTTTTGAATACTCTGTTTATTAAGCAAAATTTCTCTTGAACACAATACATATACAGGATAAACTTCAACAAACACGAAAAAAAGGTTTACAGACAGGCGATCTTCCCCCCCTCTTAACAACACACAGTGCAACATAATAAAAAAAAAATTAAAAAAAAAATAAATTTTATCATGTACCCTCCTTTAACTCATCCAGATTAAATCATTTCAATTAACTCATTTAATACAGCTCACTTCATTTGGATGCAATCGAGTGTGCAATATCTTCCATACTACAATGTATATTCAGGTGTTAGGCCACATCACAAGGTGCCCTTCCCTATTATTTTATTCTGCAGATAATATCCATATCCTTATCTTAAGATGTACCACTTAGGGTATCAGGTCCTCATCGCAGAAAGAGAGAAAGGTGTTCTGATATTTAAATGTTAAGCCCCACATGAAGCATCAGATTTTCAGACACACTCAGGGACGCCAGAAAAGGAGCCCACTCCCTTAGAAACCACTCCTCTTTATCCCTCACAGCCCAAGTAAGCCTTTCTAGGGCAAGCAAACGAATAGCCATTTTCTGCCATTCCACCACTGTGGGCCCATTTCCAGTGACCCAGGTGTTATGTATACAGTGCCTCACTATTACAAATACTACTTTAGCCCATCTCGGTAATGGCAGCCACTCCTCCTCTCCTTTCACTACTTCTACTGCAAATAGGCAAGTAAGTGGGTCCCGTCTCATTTGTCCCCCCACCATCTTGTTCACCTCCTGCACAACCTCCCCCCAGAACTTCACCAGTACCGGACACATCCAGAAACAGTGGTAGAAGGTGCCCAAGCCCTTATTGCACCTCCGACACATAGGCGACGCTGTGGGATGAACTCTATGCACCGCCACTGGAGGCCAGTATATCCTGTGCAAGAATTTGTAAAATGCCTCCTTAAACTTATTACATACCATAATCCCTTCCAGCATTCCCAGGACCGTTCTCCAATTCTGCTCCGAGATTTGTTGCCCTAGGTCCTTCTCCCATAGAGCCCTCGTGGTCTCCGTCAAATCTGGTAAATTTTGTTTAGCCTGCTTGGCTACTTTTCCAATGAATCCTTTAGGATCTCTCTTGGCCTGACATACCATCTGCTCTATCCTATTCAGATGTAAATCTCTATTATATCCCACCCCCAACTTTCCAACAAAGGCTTTCACCTGTAAGTACCGGAACAAGTGAGACGCTCCCAACCCCATTTCCTTCTTTATCCTAACAAATTCACATAACTCCCCTTTCTCCACCAGAGTCCCTATATGCATGGCCCCTCTCCTCTCCCATTCTATGAACCCCCTATCTTCTATCCCAGGCACAAAAAAGGGGTTCCGTGCTATTGGAAGTAACACAGTCTCCTTCCGAGTGAACCCTTCCCCCTTCCACATGTGATTCCAGGCCTTTAATGTTTCCCTAACCAATGGGTTCTTGCACCCTAACACTCTATATGCTCGCAGACCCCTGGTATGCAGATAGGCTGTGAGCCTTCCTGGGATCCCCTCCTGCTCCAATCCTACCCAGCTAGCCATGTCTGGTCTATGTACCCAGTCTGCTATGCCTCTGAGCTGCACCGCCCTATAATAAGTGCCTAGGTCCGGGAAATTTAGGCCCCCCTTAGTCCTGTCTGCCTTAAGTCTTTTCAGACTGATTCTGGGCTTTACCTTGCCAGATAAATGCAGAGGAAACCCTTTCTCTGATAGTTTCACATCCCTAACCGTCAACCTTAGCGGAAGCATTTGCATAGGGTATAAGACGCGGGCATAATATTTATTTTTATGAGGTTGATCCTTCTTATCCAGGACACCGGGAGTGGCGTCCATCATTTGAGATCTGCCTGAATCCCTTTTATTAAGGGATAATAATTCAACCTGTATAGCTCCTCCCATCTCCACCCTATCCATACCCCCAAATATTTAAAGTCTGTCTGAGCCACCTTAAAACCAAGTTTCCACACCTCTTGATTCACATCCGGGAATCCCATGATTTCAGATTTCTTAATATTGATTTTGTACCAAAGAAATCGGCAAACCTTCCAATGATACCCATTAAGTGCCCCACTGAACTATGCAGGTCTCCCAAAAACAGTAACATGTCATCGGCGTATAACGCCACTTTGTGCTCCCTCCTCTCCATCTCTAACCCCTATTACCCCCATATGTTGATGTATGGCCACCGCTAAGGGTTTGAGCACCATGGCGAACAATAGGGGGAACAATGGGCACCCCTGTCTCGTACCCCTCCCCAGAAAGAACTTCTCAGACAGGTATCCGTTAACCATGACTCGTGCACTCGGTTTAGCGTACATAGCCTTTACCCGGCCTATAAACGTGTCACCCAGACCAAACCGGGCCATCACATCAAAAAGATATTCCCACTCCACCCTATCAAATGCTTTTTCAGCATCTAATGCAATCACTCCCATCCCTCCTTCATTCTGACCCGCTCGCCATATGACATTTAACAATCTCCTCACATTATGATAGGATTGACACCCCTTAATGAACCCGGTCTGGTCTGGGTGAACCACCCCCGGCAGAACATTTTCTAATCTAGTGGCCAGAACTTTAGCCAGGATTTTCATATCCACATTAAGAAGGGAAATAGGCGGGTACGCCATGCACTCTGACTCATTCTGTCCCCCTTTATGTATCAAACAAATATTTTCCTCATAGCACGAATCTCGTAGCTCCGGGATTCCACCCTCCTCCCGTTCCCTAAATACCTCACACAAAGTATCTGCCAACTGTCCCCCTATTATCCTATAGTACTCAACAGGGAACCCATCCGATCCACTGGCTTTACCCTCCTGCAGCTTCTGTATAGCTCCTAAAATTTCCGTTCTTAAAATGGGTTGGCCTAACAGCTCCCTCTGTTCATCCGTGATCTTTTGCAAAGGCACCTCATCTAAAAACTCCCTCATACATTCTTCCTTCCCACTATATTCTGCTTCATACAATTTCTCATAATAACTCTTGAAGCACTCTGCTATATCCCTCGAGGTATCGAAGACCTGCCCCGTCGCTCCCTTAATCTTCAAAATCTGCGTAGGGCGCCTACCCCTTTTATTAGTCGCACTAACATTGGACCCGCCCTATTCCCCCATTCAAACACCCTTCTTTGGCAATAAAACCAGGCCTTCCCAGCCTCCTCCCTCAATAGCGTGTTAAGTGCCTCCCTCGCTGTTACCAAAGCTCTAGCAACTTCTCCTGTTTCTCCCCCCCTGCCTGCTTCTCCAGTGCTGTCACTCGCCTCTCTAATTCCTCCCTCTTACTCCTACTCTGTTTCTTAATTTTGGCCACATAGGCTATAATAGCCCCCCTCATCAAGGCCTTCCCCACCTCCCAGATGGTAGTCCTAGAGATCTCATTCGTGGAATTCATTTCCACATATAATTTCCATTGTTCTACTAGATATTCTTTAAATGCCGGTCCTTTACTAGGTAGGTAGGGAACTTCCAAGCACTTGGCCTATTCTCCACCCCTCTCCCACATAGTTTTAAAATAACCATAGCATGGTCAGAAAGAAAAATAGGACTGTGGGTTATCTCCCCAATCCTATCTATCCAGCCTCTGGGTAAAAAGACATAGTCCAAACGAGATCAAGTCTTATGGGGGTTGGAGTAGAATGTATATTCTCTGGCACTGGGATTAACCACTCTTCAGCTATCTACCATATCTAGATCTGCCATCCCCACCAACCATTGACCCATAGCTTCTGTCACCTGCCCCTTTCCAGTTGAATGATCCATGGACGCATCCATGGTCCAATTAAAGTCCCCCCCTAGGATCAGACCAGGGAATTGTTCCCTGATAAGCAAGCCCAGTAAAGAGGTATAAAGCTGCGGATCATACACTGCCGGTGCATATACAACCCAGCGTGAGTGCCTCCCCTCGCCACGACCCTGTAACAAAAACATATCGTCCCTCTTTCGGGTCTCTCACCACCCTCTTCACATCAAACAGTAATCTCTTATGTAAAAGTATTGCTACTCCTTGCTTATGAGAAGAGAAAGAGGCTGCAAAACACTTTCTCACCCAACTCTGTACTAATTTGGCATGCTCAGAATCCGTCAAGTGGGTCTCTTGTAACATCGCCACCTGTGCCCCCCTCCACCTCAATGCAGTCAGAAGCGCAGTCCTCTTCACTGGGCTCCCTATACCTTTTACATTCCAGGAAATAACATTAAGATTTACCACAGCCCTCATTTCTTTATCCTCGTTTTCCAAAGTTTCCAATGCTTCCCCCCTATAATGCCCTTACCCTTTTCCTCTTAACATAGCATTTAAGAGCAGGCTCGCATATTACTTTCAGTTTCCTTTCACCCGATCGCATCCAAAGAGAGCGAAAAAGAAATAAAAAACATACACAAACATCTACAATGACAACAATCATCTTAACAGCAATAACCATTTTAACTCTATAACTTTGACATAACTCCTTTCACCCATCCCCACCCCTCCCCAGCCCTTTTCCACCTTCTCCTTCAATCCTCCAACAACAATTCCCCCACCATTTACACTAATTGCTAACATAGCACAATGTTTATCTTTAATGAAATAATCGTACAAGCAAAAATACACCCTTCCACAACTGAGATACGTGTCCCGCCGCTCCCCCCAACAGCCAAGTTCCCTTCTTCCTGGGATTCCCCCTCCTTGCGGCCCCATCAGAGTGGCTACTTAATTCCAATATAACTTTTCCCCATCATCTCCCTCCCTCTCTCTCCTTCTGCCAAATGGTCGAACATCCCTTCTCTACCCCTTACCCCCAATCCCCACGTCTCTCCTTCTTCCCTCCATTACCTCCTCTCATTATCATTCCCTGATCCATTCATCTCCCAGTGCATTTAGCATTTTTACTGCCCTAACTGAAAAAGGAAAGCTGATGCACAAATATATTCCATTCACGTTTATGGTCGATGGTGTCAGCAGCAACACTCTCTCTTCTGCCTGGGAATATCGGTATGACACCCCCTCCCTGCAAGAGAACAGGGGAACCCCCCCAGTGCCTCAATCTGATTCATCCCCCTCCTGTCAGCTGTATCCCTACATTATCTCTCTCCCCCCCCTCCCCCCAATGCACCTCTCGCATCACTCTCTCCCCCTCCACCCCTATCTGCTAGTACAGGTGTTGCATGCGTTCATCTACCTCACACGAGCCATTTTGCATGCCACCCTTCCAGCCCTTCACCAGGCTTCCTCTGTCATCTAGAGGGGCAGCATCAGACAATACAACCCACCTGCAGCTCCTCGATGCCAGCAGTCCAAACCCCCACCACCCATACACTCTCAAACTGCTCCTAGGATCCGCTCTCATCCCCCCCTCTGCAATCACACCCGACTTCTCCCTCTACCCCTCCTCCTGCTCTCTGTCCCCTCCAGCCCTCCCCACCCATCCCTATCTAGGTACTGCACCCTGAAAGGCTGAATTTTGGCCCCCAAAGTTCCCCCTTAACCCAGTAATTATAAGGGTGAAGAAGCAGGAAGAAAGATAACACAGTTGAGATTCGTAATATCATTTAGGATGCGAGGGCCAGGCCGCACCATCAAATAACACGCGCTAGGTCCGCCCTCGCCCCTACCTTACAGCGCTAGTCCATAGCTTCAGAGTCTCTCCCTTTCAAGTCCTTCATGCAGGTTTTCCATGCCAACCACCTCCAGAGAGACAACAGAGAGGGAACAAGGCACCTCTCTTGTCCAGCATCCCCCCGTTGCTTAAGCAAGATCAGCAGCAGCCAGTCCAGTGGCTAATCCTCCGTCTTCGCTGGTCTCCTAAATAAACACGGTGCAACGGCACCAACAGTTCAAACAGGAAGCCATAACACTCTCATAAACAAGAAAAAGAAGCTGCTATCTCTGATACTCCGCCAGATACCAATTCCAGCCATCTCAGGTCTCCACCTTCTCCCATCTCACTGGCGGCTGCTCAGCTCATCCTTCTCCTTAGACCCTTTACAAACTCTTCTGCTTTACCGAGTTCCCAAAACGAATAAGTCGCTCCTTCATGTTTAATTTTAAGCGTAGTGGGATATACCAGGAAGTTTTTGATCTTTAGATTCCTCAGCTGGGTCATAAGGTTATTAAACGCCTTTCTCCTCTTCAGTAGTCGCGCTGAGTAATCCTGGGATGAGAACAGTCTGTGACCTTCATAATTTAAGGGCCCCTTCTCCCGATATTCTCTTAGGAACGCCTCTCGATCCTGATAATTGTGGAAATGCATGATGATCTGGCAGGGAGGCTGGTCCGCTGGGGGCCTTGGCATGACCGCTCTATGCGCTCTCTCCATTTTCACCCGACCATTCTTCACCGTAACCCCTAGTAACTCTGGCAATATCCTGCTACAGAAGTCAAGAGCATCCTTCCCTTCCATCCCCTCTGGCAGGCCTCTCAGGTGCAAATTTAGCCTCCGATGGTAGTTTTCTTGCTAGTCAAATGCCTCTTTAAATTCCTCCAGCTCTTTCTGCAATGCCCGCACCTGCCCCGGGACCATCAACACCTCATCCTCTAATCTAGAAATCCTGTCCTCTGCCTCCGTTAATCTGGCACTGTGCTGCATTTGTTGTTCCAAAATCTCCTAGAGCCTACTATCTAGTTTATCTTCTAGCTTTGTCAAACGTGGCTCCAGGGCTGCAATCACTTGCCACATCACCTCCTTTCCCAATGCTGTGACCTCCACGGCCGAAAACAAAACCAGGCCGGCGTTTTCTCCCCCCAAGGCTGCTGCCTCTTTCTTCCCAGTTTTACTGGTCGCCGGTTGGTTTTTTGAGGGCATGGGGGTTAAACATTCCTCCATCGTAGCCTCTTTCACTCACCAACATAATTTTCGCCACTCTAGGGTGGGAAATTCTTAGATTTTTACCTTTTATAAACGGCTATCGGATCGGAGCCGGTGGGAAACACAGCCGCTCAGTTAGCTGCTCATTAGCGCCCCGAGATACATTTTTTAAATGAAAAAAAAAAATGAATGAACTTGGCAAAAACTATCAACTATTCAGTTCACTGCTGCATAAAAAGAAACCCAGTTCATAGAACTCCATTTATACCAGGTGCAATAAAAATTGGTGCTACTGGATGCAAACTGAAACCATTTGACAGGCAACCTAAAATAATAAAAATGTATACTTACGGTTATTTCTAACAACAACTCCTTTCTAAAGTATCAATGTTAGGATTATCCCAGATTCATTTTAAATCCAGGAGTCTAGGAACATGGTAGCAGGAAACCATTTCTCAAACTTCTTTGGTTTCAGAATCACTTGCTTTGGTTCTTTCCCGGCAACAAAATGCCACTAACACCTTCTTCACCCATATTCCTGCAATGACCAGATCAGAGAACATTTAGACTTGACAAATCAGGGACCACCTGAAGCTTTGCTAGAAAAGCATGCCATTGCTAACGTCACCTCTCATTACAACCTCAGACTCTTGTCAAACCACTTCTTGTGTTTCCGCATGGCATCACCCGTCTGTAAATACTGTGAATTTATTGCCCATCATACAGCACTGGGCTTTTATTTTTAGATAAATTCAGGAGCCTGCCTTACATGCCCATTTTGTCAATTACTACTAGCACAGTTCTCGGTGTGTTGGGGATTTGCCATCTACCAGAAGGTTATTTGTCAGCCCCTCATTGATGAACATGGGGGAGATCTATAGTAACATTTAAATTCTAGGTCGGAACGGACTCTTGGTCCATCAAACCCACCACCCGCTTTCATAAGCAGGCATGAATAAGTATGATGTGTAAACAGGTTTGCTTATTTATTTGTGTATTTATTTGTTTGTTTCAAAAGTTTCACGAGGAAGGTCATACAGTACAGAGCTGCTAACAGCTCATTTCCAGATGCATCCTAGTGGTAAGGGGATGTGGAAGTCATATACAACAAATACAATATATCAAGGAGTATAATCACAGAAATGAAGGCACATCAGTATAACAGATCTATGTAATAGATAAAATTGAAATAATTTAGGTAAGCTAACTAATTTTACGGGTACAGAGCAGTAAACACGTAATGAGGGAAAACAGACTGCTAGGGCAAAACCAGTGAGGGCAAAACATATACTAACTTAAAGGGGTCCCCTATTCACTCCTCTAGAAAGGATACCCAGTATTTTCCTTTGTAAACAGAAACTGGTCCAGGCTTATTGTAAAGACCTTTATTGTCTCAATGTCTACAGTCCTTAAGCTCCAGCTCGGTGTTACATGGTGTTTCTACACTTCTTGGATTGTTTATATGATTTTTTTGCACATTGCAGTGTAGGTTGGTGGGGATGAGGCTTTATGGGTATCACTGGACACAGGGAAGGGAGAAAACATATGTATCAGGGTGATATATAGGCCATCAGCGCAGCAGCATACGGTGGATAGGACAATGATGGAGGAAAGGCAAGGTAAGGCAAATTTTATTTTTAAGGCATCCAGTCCTGGAGGCTCTGGGTACCATACAGTTAAAACACGACAACACATTAAATAAATACACACAATGAAATACATATAACAATAAATAAATTCTTGCAGTAATATAAAAGCAGACCCCCCAAATGGGAGCCTGGCCTAAGATAGATACTGGGGCAGTTCCCGGCCTGCTATCTTAAAAAGCAGTGTCCAGGAAAGCCTGACTGAACAGGAAAGTCTCAAGGCATGCCTTAAAAACCTCAACTGAAGGGGCCTCCCTTACAGCTGGAGGAAGCGAATGCCACAGGATGGGGCCAGCAATGCTGAACGATCTGTCACTGGCAGTTTTTAACCTCACCTGGGAATCATAACAAGGCCCCTTGTGGAGGATCAGAGTAAGCAGACCAAGGCAGCAGGTGTAAGAAGGTCTGACAGGTGACCAGGGCCCAGTCCATGTAGAGCCTTAAAGGCATGCAAGCCCAACTTAAAGAAGACCCTCCACCTGACCGGCAGCCAGTGCAGTTCACGCAGCACCAGGGTGATGTGACAGTATTTCAACTGCCCCGTCATCAGCCTGGCAGCCATTTTCTGCACCAGCTGCAGCCAGTGGAGGGTTCCTCTGGAGACCCAATGGTAGAGTGCATTACAGTAATCAAGCCTAGATGTTATGAAGGCATGCACTAAGGTGGGGAGGTCCATGGGCGGAACTAGGGGTGTGATCCTGGTGATATTTCTGAGATGGAAAAAGCTGGTCCAGACAATGGAGGACACCTGAGCTTCAAATGTCAAACAACTGTTGAGGATGACACCAAGACTGCACACCCTAGAGGAGAACTTCAATGGTACAGAACACAGGAATAAACCTGTCTCTGCACCAGAGACCACCCTGTCATGCCCTCTGTTTGACTCCACCACCAGTACCTCCATCTTATCAGGGTTCAGTCACGACCAGCTGGAGGCCATCCAGTCACTGATCTCAGCAAGGCAATTATTTAGCATTTCCACTGTGCCGGATGTTCCAGGGGCAAAGGAAAGGTACAGCTGGATATCATCAGCATAACAATGGAAACCTAAACTGTACTTCCTAATGATCTCACCCAAGGGTGGCATATACATGGCAAACAACATTGGTGACAAGACCGAACACTGAGGGACCCCGTAAAACAGGAGGCTAGTGGAGGAAGAGAAATTCCCCATCACCATCCATTGCCTCCTGTTTGTGAGATAGGAATCAGACCAGCAGATGACAGTGCCGGTGAGTCCATAAAATTCCCTCAGGCAGTCACGCAACACACTATGGTCTACCATGTCAAAAGCTGAGGAGAGATCAAGGAGAACGAGAATTGTCCCCTCTCCTCAATCTCTTGCCCTGAGGAGGTCAGTGTGCACCTGAACTAACGCAGTTTCCATGCTATGCCTCACGTGAAACCCAGACTGGAGGGGCTCGTATAGATCAAAGGCCATGAGGTGCTCCTCAAGCTGTTGCACCACAGCCTTCTCAATAACCTTCCCTAAAAATGGGAAGTTGGAGATGGGACGGTAATTCGCCTTAATGTCAGGGTCTTAAGTTGGTTTCTTCACAAGGGGTCGCACCAGTGCCTCCTTCAAGGCATCTGGGTAAACCCCCTCTGCACAAAGAGCACCAGACAATCAAGGCAAACGCCAGGCCTATGAAGTCAATGCATCCTATCAAGAAATGCGTCGGCACCGGGTCCAGTTCACAGTACGTGTGCTTCAGCTTGGAAATAACCCCAATGACCTCAGCCACCTCTACTGGTTTAAACTCCCTCCAAAAAGGCAAAGCACTCTCCAGACACCCAAGGCAACCACTGTTGGCCACAATGTAGCTCACTGATGGAATTCTGAGCTGGATAGTGGGCAACGTGTCTGAGAAGAATCAAGCAAACTCTTCGCATAAAGAGTGTGAAAAGGCTGTTTTTGGCTGAAGACAGGCTGGATGTAACAGCCTGTCCACAGTCCAAAATAGCTTAGCTGGTTGATTCTTCCTGGCAGCAATCTCCTTGAACAGGAACTCTGCTTTCTTATGGTTGATTGCCCCCTGGTACTCACAATAGTGAGTGCGCAGGACTAGTCTGTCCACCTCCAGTCCGGACTTACGCCAGCAGTGCTCTAACCTCTGACCCCTAATCTTCATCGCCTTGAACTCCCCGTGAAATCATGGAGACCTCAAGTGAGAAGATTTGAGTTGTACATGGACCGGTGCAAAGGAGTCGAGTGCGTCAGACACCACCTTATTATAGGCAGCGACTGCTCTCCCATACCCCCTACGCATACACTACCCACACTAAGCAGATCAGCTACTACCAGAAATCCCTCCAGGGTCAGACCCCTCAAAGGGTGGTAGCTAACTATCTCTGCAGGGGGAGGACTCTCGGGGGGGGGGCAAACTGGAACTCCAAAGTGCAGTGATCGGACCAAACAACCTGATCAATTTTGAGATTGTTTATCTGATGCTCCAGTGAGAAGACCAGGTTTAGCATGTGGCCACCCTGGTGGGACGTGGAAACTCAGGTCAGTGATGACATCATCTGGAGGAGGTTGTAACCTAGCCTTGAGGATTTGTCATCAGCCCAGATATTGAAATCCCCAGAACTAAGCATCTGGGGGACTCCAATGTTTCACCGATAACAAAGTCAGCTACCTCCTGCAGGACTTCTCCCGTAGCCCCGGGGGGGGTGGTCAATCAGAAGAATCCTGCAGCCTGTGCCCAGACACCCACGGACTGCCACACATTCAAAGGAACCCAGTGTTCTCACTGGGTGCACAGTGAAGCCCAGCTCGGATTTAAGTCAAATGGCCATTCCCCCACCCCCACGTTCCACTCTGGGGCAGTGCACTATGGAGTACCCGGGAGGGACAGCAGCCTCTAACACTGGGCCGGCATCATTGCCTATCCAGGTCTCCATAATGCAAGTCAGATCAACCAAAAAAACCAAGTCCGTGATCACTGCGGTGTTTCTGATCAACCTGGCATTGCAAAGCATTGCCCTCAGGGCATTGGCGGGTCGTGCAACCCTTCTCGCTGCCTGCCCACTTGGTCTGATGGAAACCCTGGGGACAGGAACCACACACATCTGGTTTCTCTCAAGGACCCATCAAAACCCAGGGCACCTTCTGCACCTGACAACCTCTATCCTACTCCCCTCCGAAGTGTCTGAGGTCCCCCGCCATACCCGACCAACCTGGTTCCTCCTAATTCTGACCTCCCGACAGTGGCATGTTGTGGTGTGAGAAACCGGGAGGTTGGTGAAGGGCCACAGGTCAAACAGTTGGGACACCTTGTACACTATTCTGGCCTGCCTCAGACTCCTAGGCACCCCCAGACACATGCTAGCTAGCTCAAAGGCCCCAACCAGCAGAAATTCTGGCTAATCCAGACTCAGACACACATAAACACACACACACACATATACACACACACACTCAACACACACACACACACACTCACTCACTCACACTCTCACCACCAATACACACACCCATCAAACTCTCTACATACAAAAACACCTAAACCCTCCCAAACCCAAACAAACCCCCTCAACCCACCCCCACCAAGGCAGTAGAAGAAACAAAGATATAGCCTAGCAGTTTAATAGAGCACAGACCCTTGAATCTATAGATATAGCCCTACTAGACAGGGCCCAACATATTGATAAAGTGCAAACAATCCATGCAGTTCTGGATTCAACCTCACAGCCCAAAGTTTCCAAGACTGGGGGCCCTCTCACTGACCCCAGTCTTTGGGCAACATTTTTTTTACATAAGGAACAAAATAGTAATAGGAGCAGTAAACAAGGAACACTCCCCAGTCTCCAAAGGAGCCTCTCTCACCGAATGTGGAGGGCCTTGGAAGAAATTACTAGTACTTTTAAGTCCTGCCAAAAGTCATCAACAGTCCAGCCTTCCTTTAACGATAATCCTGGGGGGATACCCAAAAGATGAACAAGTCCACTCCACAGCCTGTAGTTGATTGATGGACAGAGCAGACAGCGGACAAAAGCTTGTACCCAGGTACCTCCATGACCTCTCACTCAGCTGAAGTCGCCCTTTGCCCTGGGAAGTCTACACAGTGACGCCCTCTACACCTGCATGTTCCTAGGGAGGAATCTGTGTCAACCACCAAGCCCCTCTGTCTAAGAGGCCCTCTCACTTGATGGTAAGAGAGGCATCTCTGATCTAGAAAAGTTTAAGTACCGACCGTACCTAGGGGTATGCTTCAGGTGTGTACAAGGTCCGTTGTGCTTGGGAGGAGGCTTTGGCAGGTCAGTACCTTTGAAGGAGAGGGCACCTACTAAGATGAATACCAACAGCTTCAATTCCATGGCTGCTGCAGAGACACAATTCTCCAAAAGAGGTGAAAAGGAGACGGGGTGCCAGCAACCGATTGCTCCTTCCTTCAACTGCTCCAACAAACAGGCAGGGATCCAAGGGAACCTAAACTAAAAGAGAAAAAAGCTAACTCATATGCTAAATTCACTGCCCAGCCCTACCTATAGCTAACAGCCCTACTTAAAACCCTTTCTTGCTCAGAACTGCTAAACAAATTTAGGATCGCTGTCTGAAAAACTGGAACAGGGTTCAAGTAGGATAAAATTAGCTCTCCTAATAGTTAACACTGGCCAAAAGTGATATGGAGGGGAGTAGGTTGCTCTCCTGCCCAAGAATATGCAGAGGCTAGCATAGCACTGCCACCATCTTGCTCCTCCCCACTCTCAGTCTGGAAATCCAGAGGATGGCACACAGAGGAAAGGTGCTGCTGATGGGGACTTCAACTTGCCGGACGTGGATTGGGACACACCATCAGCAGCATCCACCAGTAGCAGGGAAATCGTGAACTCCCTAGAGGGAGCACTCATGAAGCAGCTGGTGAGAGAACCAAGCAGAGAGGAGGCAATTCTAGATTTGATTCTTATGAATGGGAAAAGTGTGGGAGACATATCTGTAGGGGAGAACCTGGGCACAAGTGACCACAGCATTGTGTGGTTCTCAGTAAAAACAGCTGCTGAGGTCCATCATTCCAGAGTGAAGGTCCTAGATTTTAGGCATGCAGACTTTCAGAAAATGGGTGAAAGCATTCAACAAGCATTAGCAGGGGTGTGGGGTCTAAGGGTAGTGGAGGAAATGTGGGGTCAAATAAATGGGACAATAGTTGAGGCCACTAGCTTCTGTGTCAGGAGGCTAAATAAAAATAGGAAGAAGAGGAGGCCACTCTGGTTCAATGGGGATGTGGCAGAAAAGGTCATTGCAAAGAGAAAGGCATTTAGGGGGTATAGGAAGACACAGAGAGAAGAGGACAGGGCTATATATCATGAGAAGCAGAAGGAAATAGGTAAGGAGGTCAGGAGGGCAAAGGCAAGAACAGAGGAGAGGATTGCCAACACAGTTAAGGAGGGGGATAAAGCCTTCTTCCACTATGTGAGTGAGAGGGGAAAGTCAAGGGAAGGGGTTATCAGGCTGAAAAATGAGGAAGTGAAGTTGGTGGAAGATGACCAGGGGAAGGTGGAAATACTATGTGGAGGGGTGGTGGGATACCAGATGGACCAGACACTGAACTTCAGTTTCATCACACAATCTCTGTGTGATATTTATTCAAAATACAGCAGATAACTTTCAGCAATGGCATATTCCTTCTTCAATACATACGTTTGCAGCAACAGACTATGTATGTCCTTCCTCTGCACTTGTCAGCACCTACTGACTCACTGATCTACTGATCTAAACTTTTCAGTGAACACCCTTCATCCCTATGGTTGCCTTGTTTGCTTGGGTGGTGGGAGCTCAAAAAGAAAAAACCCAAAACAAGTTACAGACAAAGAACCTCAGTGCAGAAGCACTGAAACAAGGGTTACCCCAAAGGGCATTGGCAATAAGCCAAGTTTCAAAGAAACACAACATCACACATACTTCCATACATACCTCTCAACCATTTATCACCCAAATGTGTGATAAGATGTGTGACAACCGGAAAAAATGTGTGACACATCACTAAACATGACATTGTAAACTCAGAATACAGTGGAATTAAGTGCACTAATGTTTAAAATGTTTTCTGATAGCATAGCATTTTATAGTATTATACATTTCTGCTTAACAGTCTCAGTGGTCAGTGTGGAATCTCATCTTCTCAATGTGGGACATAGGGTTTCTGAGGGATAAAATGAGTGACGTACCTCATAATGTGTGACAGTTGAGAGGTATGCTTCCATAATGCAAAGCATCATGGGATATATGCAAATCACCATGACATTTCAGATTGGCTCAGTTTACAGCAGGAATGCATGGTACCAGTTTATATGCATTTAACAACACAACCAACTTAATTTATATAATAAGTCACCTAGTACTTTTTACCTTTATCAAAAACACCTAGTGCCATGGTACTTTCAACATTTACAGGTTTAATACACATAGGGCCAGATATTCAAAAGGGTTACGCCATGCTCAACAGAGATGCACCAGCGCAAGTCAGAAAATGTGCCATTGTGTGATATTCAGCGGGAGGCAGCTGCACTGCTCAAGTTGCAATGCGCAAGAGTGCAATGGTAATGAATGCATGCGCAACCGTAGGGGGAGGAACCATGAATAAATGGCATGGTGTGATATTCAACGACATGCGCCATGTGCAATAGGGGATGTAGCAGAAGTTACGTGATAGTGGAAGTGAGCCAAAATAAAAAGGAGCAAGAGAGAGACACAAGAATGGTACAGGAAGGCCTGGAGTGGGAGCGAGCTGGCAGCAAGAGGAGAGCGAGTATCAGAGAGAGGGACAAAGAAGAAGCAGAACAGGGCACACTTGTGCCACTCAGGACAGGTGTGGGGAGACAGTGACAGTGAGCAGGACAAACAGGGCAGTGTTGCAGAGTGGTCAGGGTAGTGGTAGGAGGCAGGACAGCAGAAGGCCGGAGGTGTACCCAGTGCAGGGGGAGCAGCACAGAGGACAGCGGGGGGAATGGGACAACATCTGCTGGGGGGAGAACAACAGCCAGGAACATGGCCAGTGCCACCATACAGATGGAGGCAGTAATGAGGGTTGTGAGAAGGCAGGCAGCAGGGGGGCGTGGCCGTGGAAGGGCCCGTTGGCGGTACGCCCCCAACAGGTGGTACCAAGCCCGCATCACCTTCGAGCAGTGTACTGATACAGAGATCGTGGGCCGCTACCGCCTGAACCGGGTGATCCTGAGGTGGCTCTGTGAGCTGTGCAGTGATGAGATGCAGGCACCCACATGACAGAGCCATGCTCTGTCAGTGAAGACTAAGATGACAGCTGTCATGTGCCTGCTCACAACGGGCACCTTCCAGAGACCAACAGGGGACACAACAGGCATAACCCAGTTGGCCGTGTCACACCTATTCACACAATTCCTTAACACACTGCTGCCACATGCTGTGGAGTACATCTGTTTCCCAGCACATAGGTGGAGCACACAGCACACATACAACAGTTCCACAGGGTAGCATGTATGCCTGGCATGCTCGGGGCCATTGACTGCACCCATGTGGCCATCCGCACACCACCTGGCCCGGATGGCATAGCCTACAGGAACCGCAAGGGATACTCCAGCATCAACTGCCAGGTGGTGTGCGATGCCAGGGGGCACATAACCAATGTCTGTGCCACGCACCCTGGGGGAGCACATGATGCCTTCATCTGGCACCAGTCTGCACTGTGCCACAGGTTTGAGAGTGGGGACATCCCAACTGACCACCTAGTGGGTGAGTATGCATAACACACAGGATGACATGGGCAGCTGTGGGGGGGAGGCATAATCAGAGGTGCCATGGGTACTGGCCTTGAAGGCCCATGGCAGAGCGATGCAGACCACCATACTAATGCACACCCTCTATACAAAGATGACAGTGGATACCCACTCTGTCCCTGGCTGCTCACACCGTACCAGTGCCCCTCAACCCCATCGCAGTAACGATACAATGAGGCACATGCCACCACACGAAATATCATCGAGCGTGTGTTTGGGATGCTGAAGTCATGGTTCCGGTGCCTGGACACGTCTGACAGTGCCCTACAATACAGCACCTCAAAGTCCTGCGGGCTATTCCTGGCCTGTTGCATCCTGCACAACATGTCCAATGACTGTGGGATAGCCATAGAGGTCGAAGAGGGGGACAGCGATGGGGACGATGAGGACGCCGGTCCAGATGATGATGTGCAGCAACCCCCTGGGTGAAGGGACCCCCGCCTGTTCAGGATGGCTCAGCTGCACTGGAACACCATCACAGAAGAGCATTTCAGCCAACACAGGTAGGTCACGGGGCCATGTGCAGCCACCAATGGCAAGGGCACAACCCACACACAGGCATGGACGAACCCCAGGGGTGGATGGCGGCAAGTGAATGGGACTGAGCGTGGATCCGCACATGCTGTCAGGGATGGGCATGGCCAAACATGACACGTGCACACACACACACACACACACACACTCACACACCCGCACCCCCACTCCACAAGACATGCACAAGGGGTAGAAGGCACACCGACCATGACTACAATAACTAGCCACACACAGGCCCACACACGGCAACACCCAGTGGCTGTCACTGTGCATGTGCCAGAAGCTGGGCACCATTGCACACTGGCAGACAGCGCAACACAGGCATCATCAAGCACATGCCACAGTGGCCAGCAGCCGGGAGGGTGTGCACATGGACTGTGTGTGTGCAGGGCCGGGTACCCCACCCGTGTGTCTTACGGTGCAGAACGCACTGCACACAGTGCAGCGGCAGAGAGTGGCCATGGTGGGAGACAATTAAGTCACATGGCACAGTGCCACGGCCACCACGGATACGTGGGTGGCCCCGCCGAGACCTGCCAGTCATGCCAGGCTGACCATTGGCATCATGGGGTGGCACAGATGTTCCCCCAAGGGTGACGCTGCGGGAATGCGACCATGTTCACGCAGGGGTCTGCAGCTCACCGAACATGCCTGCGCCTGGCATGCTCGGTATGCCCACAGCCGAACCCGGTGTCAACATGGGAGGTGTCACGTGATGCCGGGAATGGGGGGGACATGGCACTGTCCAGTGTCTGCGGCGCATGGGCAAATAACTGGGTGCCCATTGTGGCCATGACAGCTGTGAATGCTTGTGTCTGCCTGTCAATGGCAGTGGTCACACCCTCCCGCAGCCGGTCCATCCCTGCCAGGAGCAGACCGGTGTCCCTGCTGCGCTGCTCCTCTGCCTGGCGCAGGACCGCACTGGGTATATCCACTGCCGTCACAAGCCGCAACTGCTGATCCACTGAATCCTGGAATATGCAGGTGTGCTCATCTAAGAGGTCATCTGCCTGATTGGCATGCTGTCCCTCACGGTGTTCATGGCCGTGCTGGGCAGCACCCCTTGAAGTCGGGCGTTGCACACCAGAGCCATGCCTGGGCACATCCACACGCGGTGCACTGACGCCGCCCCGACACTGTTCCTCCATCCCTATTTTCCAACTGCTGGCACTGCCTCTGCAGCCACCGATCACCAGGGCTTACTGGTGCCAGCGCATCAGCCACAACAGCCCCACCGGCCTGTACATACACCAGTGCTGCACCACTGGGGCATACAGGCACAGGCTGGGACTGTGATGTCATGCAGGCCTCCACGGCAGCACCACCCACGGCTACGCCCATACCATTTCCTGCTGTGGGACCATCCTGCATCCCACATGTTTCACTGTCTGGGATGTGTGATCCATCATCATCGGTGCCTGATCCAGCACCAGTCCATGTCCCAGCATGCTGGAGTCTGTGGCTGCTGTCACGCTGGGACACAGGCAGGGCCTCGTCTGCACCAGCACCACCATCTTCAGTCCAGACAGACAGGCAGGTATGTGGTGGTACTGACCCTTGGACACCTGTGGAGGTGAATGGGCGCTCCTCCGTGTTCAGGGCCTCACCCACAGTGGACACACCCACTGCCGCTTACCCATGCAGATGCTCAGGAGCTGTAAGGGAACACAGTAGCATTAATGTCTCCACCCTATCCTGTGGCACTCCCCCCGCCTCCCACACAGTGACAGCACAGGACATAACATGCAGTGACGGGCTGCCACCCATCAGAAAGCCACCACCTGGAATGCCCTCTATGGCACAACGTTGCATGCTGTCAGCCATTGGCTCTCCTGTGGTGTCAGCATGTGCTGCCCTGACGGCAGCCACCTTGTCCTTAATTCTCCTCCTGTCCATGCCGACCTTCTTTTTACATTCCTGCATGGACCGCTGGTGGCTGCCATGCTGGTTCACAGCATGTGCAACCTCACCCCATGCCACAGCACAGGCCTGTGGTGTTCCCCACTGTCCGCTGAGCAGTGGTTCCCTGTTGAGGTATGCCTCGAACAGGGCATCTGTTTCCGCCCATGTGAAGTTAGGCCTTCCTCCAACATCACTGTTCCTCCACTTCCTCATGTTCGGTCATTACAGAGCCTGTGGGAATGACAGGTGTTACCTTTCACTGTGCAGTCCCATGCATCTCCCATACACCACAGTCCACACTTCCAAACAGCATGCAACCCACCACAATAGACTGCAATACCAGACTATGGCCTCTGCAGCCCCATGTCGCAGTTTATAGCGCATGGCATGCAAATGAGGCGAGGCTAAAATTTAAGTGGATGCTAATGCAGTAGCTGCGCCATGGAATTGCTGATGAGCTGATTTGCATATGCCAGCTGAATAGCACGCTGTTGCACCTTGTGCAATTGTGTTGATCGTGCTCAGGCACAGATGCAGCTCTGTGACATGCACAGTAGGCACCGCACGGCGCATGCCCAGGGTGCTGACACCGATGTCTGCCATGCTGCTGATGTGCTGAGCACAGGAGGCAGTGCAGGGCACAGCCACCACTGTGCCAGTGGTGCTAGTGCACTGTTCACATGTATGGCGCTCTTGCCCTGGAGCACTGTAGGCGCCGTGGTGCCACAGCACGGTAGGCCATTGCAGGGCGTCTCACACAGGCACCCAACCGTGCTACACACAGGGAGTACCAATCGCAGAGTGGTGGTCCGTGTGCGAGAGACCCTTGACCTTGTGCCCAACCTTTGCCCCCTAGGAGCCATGCGTCTGCATAGGTGCACCCCATCACGCTGTTCGGTGACAGCACGATGGGGAATGGCAGCGCTGTACCATGCAGCATCTGCATGTGGCAGACGTGTGCTACAGAGCGCCATTTTGACTCCAAACAGATGCAGAGATGGCAAGATGGAGGGCTGCTGTGTGGACCCAGGTGGAGCTGGCCAATTTGGTGGCCATCATGGAGCCCCATGCTGGGCCCTTTTCAGCAATGACCACCGGACAGAGCCAGAAGTGCCCTTTGAGAAGAGGTGGCTGTGGCACTGGAGGAAGCCACAGGACTCGCCCGTACCTCAAAGCAGTGTTGCCACTGATACGGGGACCTCCAGAGGAGGGACCCGGACAGGCTTGCCCGCCTGCGGGCACGCGCCAGGTGAGGCGCAGTGCCACGAACAGGTAGGTGCCCCATCCATACACTGGTTGTGTCCATACAGGTATCGCGGTGGGCATGTGCCCACCACACTGGGGGGTGGGACGTCCAGTGTGGGCAGTGGTGGTGGTGGTGGTGGGGGTTGCGGCATGGCTGGCCTGTGCGGGATCGCACACACCTGGGGTTGGGGGGCCTTTGTTATTGGATTGTACTGATGTTCTCCTCTCCATGTTTGCACCCTAGGCCCTGAAGAGCGGCACCGAGCCCGCGAAGACTGCCACCGCCGGGAGGATACAGGAGCTGGGCAACAGCCACAGTCCACCGGTCCCAACGTCGAACAGTGCCTGGATCAGGCCGATGAGGGTGTGTGCCTTTCTTCCAGAATATTCTGTGCATGCTGTGTTGCAGGGTAGGCAGCGGGGTATGGCCACCATCCATTGACACCACTGCCATGCATGCCACATGGTAGAGTCAGCACTGTCCAGTGGCACTGCATGTGTGGGTGTGCATCACTGGTGGTCCATGCGTGCACCGGGTACATGGCTGTGCCACTGCCTTCGCACCACATAGCCATGTCACTGTACAACCATGGTGGTGCTGTGTGGGACTTGGGCGGTGGGTGTGTGCAGTGGTTCGCATTGCTGTGTGTGCCTGAGTAGGCAGGTCATCTGGACATGATCACTGTGGGTGGTCTCACACCATCACAGGGGCGTGTTCCATGGCTGTATGCTATGCACAATGGGTGGGCTGCAGGGGGATGGGCATTCACACCTATTGACTCTGCTCCCTTGTCCTAGGTGGGCGGAGGATGATGCAGATGGAGAGGGCCATACAGGAGCTGCTACAGGTTGCACGGGCATCATTGGAGATCCTGCAATGGTTGGACCGGCACAGTGTCTGGAGGCATCGTAGCAGGAGGCACCACAGGAGTGGGGAGCGGGGCAGCTGCTGAGACATCCATGCCCCGAATTCCACCCTACCCCCCTGAACCCACCCTCACACCACCCCTCCTTCCCTCTCCCATTTGTTCAACCCTGCTACTTACCCACCCCAACCTGGTTTGTGGCCCTCACCCCCAACTGGTGTGTAATATATGTAAATAGTTGTGTAGCACCTTTTAATACACATTTGTTTTGTTATGCCTACTGTGGTGGTCTCTGATCTGCAGCAGGCTACAGGTGCTCAGCTGCAGTGGTGTGCATGGCGTCAGGGGTGGTGCAGTCATGGGTGTGTGTGTGTGTGTGTGTGTGTGTGTGTGTGTGTGTGTGTGTCTGTAGGGGAAGCGACTATGGTGTGGGCATAGCTATCAGTCACTGTCTGTGGTTTGTGTGTTGTTCCCTGTGCACTGGATGACTGTGTGCAGTGGTCCATGGTGCATGCGCTGTGTCCATAGCGCCCCTGTCAGACCATCCATGGCCTGTGCAGCAGACACCCTTGCATGTCTGTGATCTGCACGGTCCGCTGGCATGTCAGTGGTGGCTGTCCATGCTGGACAGCCACTGTACCCAGCACAATGCCGGGTTGCCTCCTGTCATGAGTGTGGTGCATGTCTGCCTCGGGTGGCACTGTGGCCTCCGCTGTTGTTGTCCCACCTCCATGCTGTCGCTTGTGTCTGTTGCAGGGGATGTGCTTCACTGTCTGTCACTTGTGCTCCGGCCGCATGCTGGTGGTGTACAGATTCATGGTGCCTGTGCAGGGTGGCTGGCACACCTGTGCCATGGAGGGGTGCTGGCCGTGTGTACACGGCTGCCATGGCCACATGCCAGTGGCTTGGTTGACCCGCTACTGTGTCCCTGTGTTGGTGTGGCCTTGGGTATGGGTGGGTGTTTGTCCATGCACTGTGTTGCATCCTGTGTGGCACATGCTTCCATGCAACACTGTGGGTGTCTGCACTGGCTGTTGTGGCCAGTGCTGGGACAGGGTGTGTCCTTGGGAGGGTGTGCAGTGTGCTGTACCACTGGTTGTGGGGTCCGGGGCATGCCCTGTCACATGTGGGGTACCTCGTGTGCCGACGCATGGTCGGTCTCTCAGCTGTACCTCGGGGGATGTGCAGGGCGGCACTGTGTATGCAGTTGTTGCATCGCTGTCTGCTGCCGCCCACTGCAGGATGCTCGTGGTGGGGCTGCCTCACATGGCTCCATGGTGCACAGGGTTGTATTGTCACAGTGGGGGTGGTGGCATGCATGGGGTGTCCTGCACTGTTGGGTGCCACTCCTGGGCAGGGTGTATGGGGATTGTGGTGCAGGGTGTGCTCTGCATTGGTGGGATGGTGAGGCACGGGGTGGCCAGACATCCTTGTGTGCCGGTCACAGCTTGCCAGGGGGTGTGCTGGGGCACTATGCCCTGGTTTTGGGTTTGTTGCTGGTGTCCATGGGCCGGTGGTTCTTCCAGCTCTCCTCAGGTTGTGCAGTGCATGAGGTGTTGGGGGCGATGTCTGTTCTGCTGTGTGCTTCTCTGCCCATCTCTACCATGGGTGGTGGGCATCTGCATCCTGTCCCTGCGCATCCCTGGTTGTGCTGATGTGCTGCTACCCTGCTCCACTGAGCATCCCTGGTTGTGCTATTGCATATCTGACCTGCACCACTACGCATCCCTGGTTGCGCCATGGTGCAGTTGGCATGATATTCAGTTGTGTACCACAGGAGCATCTTGACCTGCACAGTGTTTGAATATTGCATATGTTGCACATGGGCTCACTGGACTTGCGCCTGCTCCTGCTATTGTGCTCCTTTGTGGCGCAGTTTGAATATCTGGGCCATAAGATATATACATTAAGGTATTTTATGACATAGCGCAATTGCATACTACATCCAACAATGAGGAATGCAGTCTGTTGTTTTACATCAGCTTGAAGGTCACAACAATAACCTCCCTATACGAGGACCTGAAAGGGAAAAAGAAAATTAAAGATGACACTATAGCATAGTCAAGAAGGGTGGGGGGGGAGAGCATAGGTGGCCAACCGTATGGACTAGAAATTGTAAAAGATAGATTAGGCTAAGAAACAGAAAAACTGTTGCAACACATTTAAGAAAGGTCGTCCTCAAGAGTAGCAGAATCTCCCTGTCACATATTAAACAACTGTTTCTGCTCTGTATTCACAGTAGAAAAAGAGGGGGAGTTCAAGAAAATCAGGGAACATGCAGTGCTGGTGGGGGGTTTGACTCCAGTCCATTCCAGGTAGAGGAGGTCCTGAGGGAGCTTGAGGGTCTGAAGGTGAATGAGGCGATGAGGCCAGATGGGGTGCACCCCAGGGTACTAAGAGAGCTTAGTAAGGTGCTGGCAGAACCTCTGACCTACCTCTTCAACAGATCATTGGAATCAAGGGAGGTACCGGATGATTGAAAATGGGCGGATGTGGTCTCCCTTCATAAGAGGGGGAAGATAAGGGGAAGCAGGCAATTATAGGCTGGTGAGCTTAACATCAGTAATAGGCAAGCTCATTAAGAAATTGCTAAAGAAAAGAATCACTAGCTACCTAGAAGCCAAAAGCCTACAGGGACGGCAGCAACACGGGTTCAGTGAGGAAAGGTCATGTCAAACGAACTTGATAAGAGTTCTTATACTGGGTCACCAGGGTACTTGATCAGGTGGGTCAGTAGACGTCGCGTATCTAGATTTCAAAAAGGCGTTCGATTCTGTGTTGCACAGGATGTTTCTGCACAAAATGAGATGCCTTGGGCTAGAGCCACTCATGGTTAGGTGGGTGCAAAACTGGCTGGAGGGCAGGAGACAGAAGGTAATTGTTAATGGGGTAACTTCAAGGAAGGGTATGGTCACCAGTGGGGTGCCTCAGGGGTTGGTGCTGGGGCCACTCCTTTTCAATATATTCATAGGGGACATAGCGGAGGAGCTGGAGGGAAGAGTGTGTCTATTTGCAGACAACACAAAGGTCTGCAATAGAGTAGATACGCCTGAGGGGGTTGAGAGCATGTGCAGGGATCTAGAGAAACTGGAGGAGTGGTCAGGGAATGGTAATTGTCCTTCAACACAAAAAAATGGAAGAGCATGCACTTAGGCAAGAATAACCAAGGCATGGAATACCATACGTGGGGGGGGGGGCATGACCTAGAGGTGACCAAGCTAGAAAAGAGACCTTGGCATAATCATTTCACAGGACCTGAGGGTGGCAAAGCAATGTGAGAAGGTGGTGGCAAGGGCCAGTAAGATGCTGGGATATATCAGCACGGGAATAACTAACAGGAAGAGGAAGGTCATAATATCCTTGTACAGGCAGCTTGTAAGGCCTCACCTCGAGTATGGGGTTCAGTTCTGGAGACCATACCCCAGGAAGGATGTGGATAGGGTGGAGTGAGTCCAGAGGTGGGCGTCAAAAATGGTACGGGAAATTAGTCACCTGTCACATGAGGAACAGCTGTAGGTCCTCAGCATGTACTCCCTTGAGCAAAGAAGGGAGAGGGGACATGATTGAGACCTTCAGATATATCAAGGGTATCAACAGGGTGCCATTAGGGGATATCTTCCAGCTAAGGGAGCAGCCTAGAACAAGGGGGCATGGTTTGCAGATAGTAGGGGGGAGGTTCAGGGTAACATCAGGAAATTATACTTTATGGAGAGGGTGGTGGAAAACTGGAACAGACTCTTAGAGGAGGTGTTGGGGCAAGAACTGTGGGGGGATTCAGGAGAGCATGAGATACACACAAGGGTCTGTTAGAGCTGGAGAAGGGGGTGGGCAGGAGGCAATAGCAAAGGCCTAGCAGCATGCTAGGCATACTGAGCAGACTGGGTGGGCCTGGTGGGCCTTTTCTGCAGACATATTCTACTATATGTTTCTATGTTTCTATTACTTGATTCACTGATTTGCACTGCATTTGGCTATGTGTGGTGCTGTTCTTATAGTTTGTCTAGGCTATAGGGTCACCTCCATCTGGCAGAAGAAATGCTTCCTAACATCACCCTTGAAGTTCTAACCCCTAGGCTTCAAGGCATGTCCCCATATCATGTTTGAGGACCCCAGATTAAACATCTCTGTTTGTTGGATGTTATTGATACCATTAACTATGCGGAAAACTGTGATAATTTCTCCTCTCAGCCTCCTTTTCTGCAATATGAGAATGTTAAGGGCTACCAGCCTCTCTACATACAGTAGCTGTTATTTTCAATACCCTGATCATTTTGGTGTCCCTGCATTGCACCCTTTCAACTGCCTCAATGCCTGTTCTGTATAATGGAGCCCACAGTACCCTAGGTGAGGCCTGATCAGGGCCTTATAAAGAGGTTGGACAATTTCCCCTGCCCTGCAGCTCCCCCACCCAGTTTGATGCACCCCCGAATTCTGTCTGCCCTCTTTATAGCAGTCAAAGATCACTTGTCAGGCTTCTTCTCTTTGTCTGTTATGAGACCACAGTTCCTTTTCCTCTAACACTGCTGCAAGAGAAGCCCCACACAATGTGTAGCTCCTGCCTCTGTTTTTTCCCTCCCCTGGCAATTGGCTATATTAAATCTGAGACTTTAGGAGTCTAACCAATAGCTCAGCTTCTTCAGGTCTTCCAGAATATTGCCCCCATCCTAAATGGAGTCTGCAACCCTGGCCAGACTAAAGTCTTCAGTGAACTTGAGCAGCCCACTACAGACCCCAGCTTCTAGGCTGTTGATAAAAATGTCAGAGAGTAGTGATCCCATCACTGATTTCTGAGGGATGCCACTGAGTTGCTAGGTGTCTACGAATATGTTATTTCAAGTATTCAGGCCGATTATTATATTCGGGTTCCAAATATTCAGGCATTCATTATTCATATTTGGGTATTTGGGGATACAATAAAAAACAAAACAAAAAGGAACAGCCCCACCCTACTCCACAGCTCAAATCCTTAAATTCACTCCTCTTTCCCCCACGCTCTATTAGAGAATCCATCCCACCCTCCTCCCCCCTAGCACCCACAATTTTACATTTAACTCCCACGATGGGCAATCAGCATTACCCACCCACCTCCATGTCTGGCTGCTGTCTTAGCACTCATTTGCACTAAAAGAAAAGTAATTTCCCCCACCCCACCCTTGCAACCCCTCTGACCACACTCCTCCCCAAGCACCCAATTCTCGAATTAAGTGGTCGACTGGCCATAGTATCTTCTGAGCACAAAGAAGTCAACCAGCACAAACTGGCCCTCTTCCATGACCAGCTGCCTTTTGCAGAATGACTGCACTCCTGTGTTTGCTTGCTTTGTATAGTGGTCATGTGATCAGCTGGTTTCACTATAGAGAGTGAGCATGTGCAGGAGTGTTTTCAGTCTGCAGAAGCCTGTATAGGAGGGTGGGTTTGTGCTGGTTGCCTTCCACTTTATTCAAGAACTGGGTGCTGGGGGGCAGGTGGGTGATCAGAGGGTAATGCAAAGGTGGGCAATGAGATAATTACTTTTCTTTTAGAGCAAATATGTGCGTGGATGGTGGCCAGCCATGGAGCCAGGTGGGTTGTGTCAGTCACCCATCGTGGGAGTTATAACTACTTAAACAGAAGATTATGGGTGCTGGGGGGTGGGATTGGGTTTCTTTTTTTTATAGAATATGCTTTATTTCATTTTTTTTCCATAATACAGTACATCCATGGGTATCTTAGAATGACTGAGGAGACAGTATACATGAGCAATAACAACACAAACAAGGTTCACTCCTCAATCTAAGTGAACATTAGGACAATATCAGTGCAATACTACTATGCAACAGTACTACTATACTACTTCTTTTTACCCTTCCTTCCGCTTATCCCACCCTCTAGATTCAACCCCGTGCCAAGTTCTATAAATTACATGTAGGTTAAGAGCTGTTCATGTATTGGTAATAAACAAGGATAATCTAAGGACTCCACACTATAAGAAAAGCTTCCAGCGGACCCCATCTGTCCAGATAGTTCTGGGTTCTATTAGCCAAAAAGGCTATATGTTTTTCCAGTTGAAGCACTAGCAACATTTCTTTATGCCATTCTAGTGTTGAAGGCAAGACATTACCTTTCCAGTGCCTCATAATTATTAGTTTTGCCACTGCTGAGATCAAGGCAATATGTGCCGTACGACGTTTAATAGTTCCTGGAGGAAAATTATTAAGAAGGCAAACTTCAGGGGTAAATAAAGATTGTAGGCCGAGGAATGAGTCTAGCGAATTTTTAATATTTTGCCAAAAAGTTGATACTTTAGCACAAGACCACAACATATGGTAAAGGTCCCCTTGAAAGTCATTACATCTATGACATAAGGGGGATGGAAGCTTTCCCATTTTGTGTAATCTGTCAGGGGAGAAATATAGGTTATGCATCACATTGTATTGCACTAACCAAAGTCGATCTTGTTTAATAAACTGATACATATTACACGAGAGACGATGCCAGAATGGGATTTCAGCAGGTAATGACAATTTATTTACACAATAATAACAAACATCCTTGGGCAAACTTTGATCCATGATTTGTAACTCTTTGTATACCTTGGATATTGCACGGGACTGATTTACCATTAATAGTACTGGACATGGTTCAACCATGGGGGGGGGGCATGGGATGATTTTCCAAGAGAGGACATGAGCATCTGCCAAATTTACCAGAATTTAAAGGGATTTGGTTTTTTAATTCTGTAGGACTGACAAAATTTTGTGAAGGTTAGGGGTTTATTCCCACATACCAGGTCACCTAATCTTAGGTTCTGCAGTGGGGCCCAAAAGTGGAAGGGGATGGGAGTATGGCCGATTTTAAAATTAGGATTACCAATTAGTGGTTGCTCTAGGGATTTATACCAACTGATATTCCAGTGTTTCTGCATTTGGAATAAAGTCTTGAAAGACCAACCAATCGGAGTGATTCTTAAGGCTTTAGGTATGGTTCAAGGAGGAGAATATAGTAATGCAGGCAAAGAACAGTGATAGGTATCAGTTAACACTGTCTCAATATCCAGCCACAAAGGTTTAAGGGAATCTGGTGGTCTTTGGGTTGGTGTCAAAATCCACTGAACCAGTTTGGAGATATGTGTGGCACAATAATAGCTAAAAAAGGAAGGAAGAGCAAAGCCTCCTGAGAGTTTAGGTGCCGTGAGTTTAAAATATGCTTGCCTGACCGTCTTTCCCTTCCATAAATATTGGTTAACTAAGATTTGCAATTTGGTAAACCAAGTTTTCAGGAGAAAAGTGGGCAGCATATTTAGGGGGTAAAGAATACGAGGTAGAACATTCATTTTGATAGTGGTTATTTTGCCCCAAAGTGAAAGTGGTAGACAGCCCCATCTTATCAAATCTGCCTTGAGTACAGTCATTAACACCAAAATGTTTTCTTTTATTATACACTCTATCATAGAGTTCTAAGGTTCATAACAGATCTTCCTTACTCCACCCACCACTGTTTGTTGTATACCGCTGTAAGTTGGTCTTCTCTTACCCTCAGACGACAAAGAAATGCTGCCATCTGGACATACAAAGCTATTATCAATAAACTGCCTGACTATATCTTAGTCTGCCTGCCACCTTGCACTCTAAGCAGATACGCACTGGTGGTTGGCCCTCTCCCCCCCATTCCCTCTTCTGTTGCCTCTCTCCTCCTCTTTACCCCCCAGTCTTTCGCTGATCCCAGCCTCTGTCTGGCCCTCTCCCTTCTATTTCATCCTTGCTTCTCTCCTTCATCCTCTCTTCTCTCCTACTTTCGTCTATCCACTGCTCTTGTCCCAGTAGTATACCCACTCTCCCCTCCCCCTGCACCCCCTGTCTATTCCCATTCGTCAGGTTCCTCATTTACCTCTGCACCCCCAGTTCATATTCCCCCCAATTTGCCTTCAATCTATTCGCCTTCCTCCACCTCCCCACCCTACTGCCCTACTCTGGCTCTCAACCTGTGCTCCAGGTCCCATTTGTTCTCCATGGTGCTTCAGGGTCCCCAGTCCCTTCCCTATGGCTTCTGTCACCCCATCTTTTCACTGTTACTGACTTATCTCTGTTACTGTTGTTAGCCCAACTGCTTATCTGAAAACATTTATAGCATTTATCCTGCATTTTCCTTACAATGTATTATCCATGTTCATTTTTGGTCGTGCCTGTGTATCATTATTTCTGTGCATTACCCTGTTATCATGTATTTGTGTTCACCCAGGTCCACCTTGAAAAGGAGCTCTGCTCAATGGTGTTCGCCTGGTTAAATAAAGATTTTTATTGATTGATTGTTATATGCGAGATTTCTCTGAGAATCTTCAGGCCTAGATATGTTATAGATTTTGATTCCTAGGTCAAATTTGATCCCACTATATCACCTGGTAAAGATTTTCCATTCATGGGAAATACTTTTGTTTTGGAGGGATTGAATTTATAGTACAATACCTTTGAGAACGTATCTGTCTCTTTGAGTAAAGCGGGCAAACCCTGGGCTGGGTTTTCTAAATGTAATAATAAATCATCTGCATAAGCAGAGATAAAGTGATGAGAGATTCCGATCTGTATGCCTTGCAGGTTGGGAGTACAGAATCATTTTCTAATGAAGGGTTCTAAATAGAGGTTAAAGAGCAGTGGGGAAAGGGGGCAGCCTTGTCTTGTGCCTTGGTACAGTGGAAGGGGGTCAGATAGGAGACTGTTGCACCAGACTCGAGCTGTAAAGGCATTATAAAGGAGTTGGATCCAACTAATAAAAGTATTTGGAAATCCAAATCTTTCTAGAACTGTAAATAGAAAATTCCAAGAGACTCGGTCGAAGACTTTCTCCGTGTCGACTGAAACCAAGACAGCTGGAATATTTGAATGTTTTGACAGGGATAATAAGTGAAGTTGATGATGAATGTGGCCACTGGAGTTTCTACCTGCCATAAACCCCTAGTTGTTCAGGGCCAATCAAATGATTCATGAAGGGGCCTAGCCTATTGGCAAGAACTTTTGCCAAGATTTTAATATCAGTATTTAAAAGTGATATGGGGTGGAAATTTTCCGGGTATTAAGGATCCCTATTAGGTTAGGGTATAAGGGTGATAATACCAAATCACACATGACCCCACAATGCAAAGCATCATGGGCTGTATATTGAAATCACCACAGAATATTATGCTGGTTCAACTTTAAGCAGAAATGCATGGTGCCAAAAGGCCTCTCACACAGTTTGCAAAGGGTGCCAACAGAAGACACAGACATGTGTTTCGTCCTACCAGGACTCATCAGTATGCCTCAACTGTTGGTGGCAAGGGTGATAATAGCTTCCTGGAAATGTTGTTCTGAGAAACCCTTTGAGAACCAGAAATTATATACCTCGATCAGAAAGGGGGCAAGGTCTTCCAAGCACAATTTGAACAAGTTGTTTGTAATTCCATCAGGTCCTGGTGATTTATCCAGGGGTAATTGACGTATCGCAAACTCTACTTCCGTCATTTGAATTGGCATTCACAGGGAAGTTGCAATGTCATAAGGCAATTTGGGAAGGGCAATTTTATTTAAATAATTATCTATATCCCTCTAACAAGCAGCTTCCTCTGAAGGGACCGAGTATAGTGTCTGGAAGTGTAGTTTGAAGATATCAACAATTTCTTGGAGATGGCTGACTACAGATCCTGCATTATCTGTTCTTAAGCTAGAATACAATGGCTCATTTCAGCCTGTTTGAGATGGATAGCAGGGAGTTTACCTGCCCTTTCTCCTGATTCCAGGTATTTAAATCTAGTTCTTTTTTTGCAAGTTCTGCTTGCTGAGACATGACAGCATAGAATTGGGCACTTAGAGCATGCAAATTAACCCAATCTTCATCTGAGGAGTGGTGACTAATATTTCTTTCAATCATTTGAATATCAAATAAGAGCTTGTCCTTTTTTGCTTTAAACTGATGGGCTCTATTGGATACAAGGTGAATACATTTGCCACATAGTGCACATTTAAAAGCCGTCCATATAATATCAGGTCTGGTTACCGAGCCTATATTGGCTTGAAAAAATTGTGAGACAAAATCTTTAATACATTTTAAAGTGGGTTGTGATTTAAGTAGTAAGTTGTTCATACACCATAGGGAGTCCCTATGTATACCAGGTCCAATTAAATAAGAGACAGAGACAGGTGAGTGGTCTGAGATCACCCGGGCGTGTATCTGAGTATCGATTATGCCTGGTAGGAGAAATGGAGCTCAATAAAAAAATAATTGAGTCTTGAGCAGGTACGATGGGGTGATGAGAAAAAAGTATACAATTTTTTGGTAGGGTGTAATGTTCTCCATATATCCATCAACCCTGCCCCATTTGTAAGCTCTCGTAAGGCCCTTTGAGCAGGTGAAAGTCCAGTTCTCTTATTATTAGATGTCTAAATGGGTGTCTGGGGTTAAATTCCAGTCGCCACCCAGAAAGACTGAGGTATGTGCAAAAGGGGTAATCAAATTAAGGAGGTGTGAGAAAAACAAGGGTGAATCTGAGTTAGGACCATTAATGGATCCTATCAAGACTGGTCTGGTTTGTAATTCACCTACAAGTAAGATATATCTACCTTTTGTATCCCATATTTCTTGTATAAGTTTAAATGGTATGTTTCTAGCAAGTAGGATAGCCACTCCACCACGAGTGGCAGAAATTCCAGCACCATATGCTTGCCCCACCCAATTTCTACAAAGAAGAGAGGTATCTTCTCTTTTTATGTATGTTTCTTGTAGGCATGCAATTCCACTTTAAGAAAAGAAAGGTGCCTGAGATCTATCTGCCGCTTGCACATATCTTTAGCCCCACGAATATTCCACGTTGTAATATTATATGGGCTACCCATTATAAAACTAGTAATGTAGGCTGGGATCTAAGAAAACTCATTGAAGTACTCTCCCTTATCATTATTAACCAGCTACCATATAATAAACAAAACTGTAGCACGCTCCCTCCCCCCCATTTACACCTTTAAGTTTCCCCAACATTATTTATCACACACAATTGTAACAAATGCCTGTGGGTCTATCAACCGCACTGACCAAATATACTGCCAGGCGATGTTATCTATATACTCCCACGATATACCGCATTCTCCACTCCCCCGCTCCGGATGCAACCCTCCCTCATGTATTTATATATGCAGAGCGTAATCATTGATAAGCCACCCAAGCATAAATTCTCGATCTTATTAGACTACTATCCACCCCAGTCGAAACAGTTACTAAACATCACTATTACTAAACTTCAAAATTTACAAAAGTTTAAAGGAACTGTCCTACGTTTGGTTATAATTCGGAGTAATAATATGGTTAAAATGAAAGTCAAACCAATTTAGGTAGTATTCATGTGGAACTATCAGCTAAAGTTATCCTATGATTAAGACAAAAACAAATGGGGTCCATCCGTAAGTATCTTCCTTCCAAAAGTTGTAGTTTAAATCAGTATCTGCCCATGAGACAAGGAAGACATGTAAGGGTTAATTTTTACAGTTTTAAAGAAATGCTGCACTGTTATAAACCAACATCTGCTCATTCGGCATCATATTGAAAAGTACCCCCATATACGTTGAAATTTCTGTTTGGTTTTGCGAGGATTCTAGACACCAAGAAACCACTCTGGAGGCATAAGTCAGGCTACGTAAGGCCTCGGGATCTTGTTGTGCGTGGAAAGAGAAGACCCACACAGTGATCCATTTTCCAGTCTGGCACTGGCCTGTAGGATTCCAAAATCTTCTTGCACTTAGTAACACCACTCCTATTCACTTAAACAGGTCTGGTAGCAGCTTTTAAGTTCTATGTGCGCTTGTTCAAGTGTGTCAAAAGTGTGCCACTGCTCTTCAACCTTCACTTGTAATATGGCTGGGTATCAAACTTGGAATTGCTTGCCAACCACAATCAGTTTAGATACGATGGGATGCAGTTCTTGCCTTTGGGTTCTTAATGACTGTGGGAGATCTTGAGTGATCCGTATTCTTTTCCCCTCCCGTTGGACCTCCTGAAGTGTTTTAATTTGTGCCAATATGTGTTGCTTATCCAAGAAGTTTAGAAATTTGCAAATTAGTGGCCTGGGAGGTGATCCTGGGGGCGGCAATGGCCGGAGTGCCCTATATGCTCTCTTGATCATGTAAGTAGTTCCATTGGGTGAAGGACCAGCTATTTTTTCACACAGCTTTTGTAAGAATAAAATTGGTGAGGTACCTTCTTCTCTTTCGGGGATCCCGAGAATCAGTAGATTGTTTCAGCGACTTCTGCCCTCCAGATCCTCTAATTTTTCTTCAATTTTTTTGATCCTTTTCCCCACGGTACTACGATCTAGTTCAGATCCGTCTGCCCTTTTTTCTAGGGAGGCAAGGTGTGCTTCTGAGTCGGAGACACGAATGATAAGGAAGTCCAATGAGGAGTGTACCTGGTGTAGTTCTTCGGAGATGGCTGCAGTTGAGCTCTGGAGTGGCTGCATGATTTCAAGAAAGCGATCCTCCATATGTGCAGCTGATCCCACCACAGATTTACTGCCAGTAGCAGGTTGTTGTTTGGGCCTCTTGGCGGCCTTGTCTTTCTCTGGCGTGTGCGGAGGTGATTGGTGCCGCGGCGCCTTATGCATAAACACTTCCATTCTGACTTGGAAATTCCTGTTCTGTAGGTTGTAGAGGATGTGCAGAACTTGTTCTCAGTAAAAATAAATAGTTTGAATGATGGGTTTCAAGTAAAGTAGTCAGGAGGGATGTGGAGAGAAGGGAGCTAGCTGCTTCTCATGAGACTGCCATCACGTGACCAAGGGATTAGGTTTCTAACAGAGGGTGGGGGAAAAGGGGGCTTACATTTAAGAATTTTGGCTGGGAGGAGGGCTGTGTCTTTTCCTTTTTTTTCTTTTTTAAATAGTATTTTCTGAATAGGGATAGGCATGAATAGTACCACTATTCATTATTCGTATCCAAATAATTAATAGTGCTATGTTCACGGTATTCAGGAAATATAATCAGTTACTCACACACCCCTGATGAGAACCCCCTCTTCACTTGGAACAGTGTCCATTCACCTTCAACCTGCTGCTTCTTGCACCATGTCCAGTTAGCAATCCACTTTGAGTGTGTCTCGTGAATACCATACTGGTGTACCTTGCTCAGAAGCTTCTCATGTGCCACTGTATTAAAGGTCTTGCTGAAGTCCAAAGAGACAATGTTTATGGCCCAGCCTAATCCACCTCCCTGCTTGCCCTCTCAAGAAAGGTGATACTGTTGGTTTGGCATGATTGGTCCATCATAAAACCATGCTGCGAGGGGGCAAGCACCTTAGCATAAACCAAGTGCTCCATTATTCTGTCTTTGATAATGACTACCAGGACATTGTCCAGCACTAGTATCAGGCAGACTGGTCCCTAGTTTCCAAGGTCAGACCTTGCCTCCTTCTTGTGACAAGGACTACATTGACCACTTTCCAGTCCTCTGGCACCACACCTGTCTGGACAGACTCCTGAAAGATTACTACAAATGGCCCCATCAATTGCTCTCTTAGCTTCCTTTATTATCCTGGAGTTTGTCCACTGCACCCCTTGGGATTCCTCTGGCTTGATCTTCACCAGATGGTCAGGTGCCAGGATGGGTGGGATGTCCGCATGCTGCATCTTGGCTACTCCTGATGCCATGGGCCCTCACATTGAGCAGCTTCCCTCCCCTGGAGGCCCCATGGTGAACACCAAAGCAAAGTATTCAGTATCTCAGTCATTGCTAGTAGCCGTCTCACTGGTTCCTACCCCATCCCCCTATTTTCAGAGTTTTAATCCCTCCTTAGCCTTCCTCCTTCCATGTATGTACAAGAAGAAGGCCTTAGTGTTGTCTGCATCTCCTACTGCTATCCTGACTTCCAGTTGCTCCCTGGCTTTCCTAATTATTTCCATGCAGTCTCTTAGTGCTGCTCTGTACTCCTATCTGGCCTAGAGGAAGCCCATCTCTTTTCAGCTGTCATGGATTTCCTTTTTTCAAAATCTGTTAAATTGGGTCTCTTTTACATTGGGGTGGCCACTGTTTGGCTCTTTCCCCTTCATTGCTTAGATGGATGCAGGCCTCCCCAGCAGCTTTGAGTATACTCTTAAACAAATTCCACATGTGGTCTACATTACCAGCTTCATCCAACTGTCACAGATCTTTGGATTATCTCCTTCTTCAACTTCAGGCAGCACAAATATGGAAATCATGGCCATACTAGTTTGACGCTCTAGAGTAACCAAACATTGATGCTGCATGTCCTTTGCCCTCATGGCGGTCATTCCAGTGGCTTTATCTTGTTGTTTACAAGCATCCAGGAGCTCTCCTTTCATAATGTCGATGGCCTGTTCTACTGTAAACCCCCTGTTGGGAGCTACCTAGTTAAACAAGGGGTTAATTCCCATTGCCACCAGGGACTGCCTGGTGGTCAGGAGGTCTCAGTGAGCACGGGCCCTGTTTAAGGGGAGTTTTGGCACCATCAGGGGTTGGGCCCCAGGAGAAAGAGAGAGAGAGTTGGAGAGCAGCTGGGGTGGAGAGATAACCCCCTGTCCCACCCGTGTGTACTGGCGTAAGTGTGACAGCATAACTGAGAGCCTGTAGGTCAGCTAAAGGGTTGGGAAAAGTGGGACGATTGCCACTTTTCCCAAGGTTTACCATATGTTGAGCTCTGTGGCTCCATTTGAAATTGCTACTGGTGGTGCTGCTGGAGCCCGTGAAGATTGAAAGTGGATTACAGTACAACAGGAACCACCTGAGGGACATAAGCCTTACCCAGTATGAGGTCGCCTCAGCGGGGTCCAGTATTGCCATTGGAGGGGTCTATTTGACCAGCAATGTTGGGCCAGTGTGCTGCAGCTCTGAAAAGGATAGTGTGGGAGTAAGCAATTATGGAAGGGGAGCCTTGTGTGACAGAGAGATGGCCAGTGTGTGTGGAACTTGAACCTGCATCCCTGTGGGAGATGCCAGTTTCTGCCTTGTGTTGAGAGCTAGGAGAAAAGGAGCGTAGTTACCAGGACTGAGAAATGTATCCTCGAAAGCTAGCAGTTCAAGAAGTATGGCAGAAGGAGTGCTTGCAAGCACAAAGCTGCGGTCTGAATGGAAATGACCTTATTCAGCCCAATGGAGATGCTGCTGCCAAGTTTAGGGAGCCTGATTCAGATCCAAGTATGCATACGGGGGGATCAACTCTGTCACAAGTAACCCATGCAAGCCCAGAGTATGTGAGACCTATCGGTCAAGGAATGACTGTTACCTTACCCCTCATTGTGACTCATGCTCCATAGAGTGTATTAATTTTTTCTGTTCCCCTCTCACCAAAATTAAATGGGACTTTTATTCTTTTAATATTGGCATGGACAATTACTTTATTTTGGAGCCTTAATGTGTGCTGCTAACCAGTTTGCTTTCTACAGCTCGCACCCTAAGAAGTAGGAGCACCCCAGCACTGCTACTGTTGGAACCAGGCATACAATGCAGCCATCCAGGTACGTGGGTTTCTGCAGTGTAGTCACCCCTTCCCCACAGACATCCTGCCATCATACTTCTAGACACTGGGAGGGGGGGCGCTACCATCACCAGTCTCCCATTGATCCCATCCAGATTATTGCTGAAGTCCACTACTGACATTGTTAGATGCTGACCTTTCCCACTCAGTAAAGTAGGTTCTGATATGATTGTTCATAGTAGTATGTAGGCTATGGAAGTGGGCATCAATGCCACCATGTTTGCCTGCATGCAGTCTCTGCATTCCAGGTATCTGACTAATTGACTTTTAAAGTGCTTTGAGATACAGTGTGCAGTAAAAGTACTATGTAACACCAAACTGTATAGAGTTCAGTGATATTTTTCAACATGGAAGGAAGTGTCTGGTGAAGTTATGCTTTCGAAGTGTAGCAGGTATGCATCACAAAAAAGGTGGTCCCCAGACAATTACAGATAAGAAGAGAACTTTGGCTATTATAATATTGATCTTTCTCAATTTGTGTTTGAAACTCATTTTAAAAGTGACATTATAAAACGAGCAGTCTTGTATTAAGGGATAGGCCCTGCTGATTCTTTAATCTGATTGGTTAAATTCCAAGGTGACATCATGGGGACACTCTGTTCTTGCCCTGGGTTTGAGGCTTTGTGGTATTTGTATGTGGTTAGGAAAGATGCTCAAAAAGGAGAAAATGGATACTTTCTCTCTCCTTGCATCCATTTATGAATCCTGCACACTGCTGCCTTCTGGTATATGTTCTCTTCAATATGCTGTAAGCTAGTGTACTAAATGCCTCATTCTATTTTCTTCTATGCCAAGTGATGTGTATGAGACTATATTGGATATACAGGTGCTAACTAGCATGCACCATATCCAGTGGTACTACACTAGCTATAATCTCAAATTTCTTAGTTACAATCAGCCCAGCCAGTTGCCCTTCCTCACTGGAGTAAACATAATAAATCTGAAACTTTGCTAGGATCGGGAACTGGGGAGACTTCTGCCGACTTTGCAGATTTAATTTATTTTAGCTTTAACCTTTAAGTCATTTTAAAATTGTTTTCCTCTAGGTAATAACTCCATAGAGACTGTGGATGTCACAGCAGTGATGTGCTTAGCTTTTCTCTGGCCTATGGTCTGAGTTATTCTTTGCTATCCCAGTTGTCGGGCTCAAAGCCTTCTGTGCTCACCGTCCACACTAACAATGTCACTGTCAGCAGTGCAACAGCAGCTGTGGGGATAATCTGTCTCAAACAGCATACTTTTGCTTCTCTTTTTCCCCTCATACCGACACTGAAGGTAGCTGCCAGATATTTATAAAGTGTGCATTAAACTGAATGGAAATTAAGCAATTACAGCAGTAACAAAATCAGATGAAAGGTTTTAGTTAATGGCTTTGGGATTCCCTGTCTCCTAGCTCCTCTCTACATTTTTCCTTCCCTGTCCTAATCTCCTTCTATCACATACCCATTTCCCTACTGTATCTTTCTGCATAACATAAAACACATAATTAAAAAAGCAACATTAAAAACAGTAGTTAGCAATACTTAAGGATGGTTTTCTATGATTTTTGTTTCACATTTCCTGGAAACTCTCTGCAATATGTCACAATGATCTGAACTTGGTGACAGGAAGAGACAAGTCAAGTCAAGGAGAGCTGTCAACCAGTAGAAACAATGTGCTATTATACTGATTGGATATCACAAATTTTACTTGGCAATGTTCTGTGTGGAGTCAGGTGGTTTATTGATGACAGCATCCCATGCTGTTACTTTCATTGCTTTTTTATTTGTTAGGTCCTCAATTCAGGGGCAACAGGGGATTTCAAAAGATCATTTGATGATCAATCAAACCAGTGTCATTTTGCAAATTTTTTGTCAGCCCCCTTAATTTATTTATGAATTACATCAAGACTTGCCTATTAAGGACACTGCATATTGGGGACATTACAGTTAGAGACGGTGTGACTTTTTAATCTGCCAATGAAGTTGATGCGAATCAACAGAAACTTTTAATTCACAAAATTAGCAAATTCCACTGCAGACACACCAGCTCCGATGACAGATGTGAAAACCTCACCCAACCACTGTGCTGTTAAAACCATCCCCTCCCACCACCCAAAAAGATGAAAACCATGACACCCCCTCCCACCTCCCCATTGACGCTTCCCTCCTTCCCCTTGAAAAACACTGCTGAATATTTCTGTTAAAAGTATAGGAATCCTTTAATCTAACTGTGCACCAAACACACTCCACCCACCTCCCCCACTAGAGTACCACTGTCTTTATTGCAAATCACATGACTCCCACCCAACCACCCTCTAGTTCCCACTACTCACCACCCTTCTCCTCCCACTGCCCTGGTGAAATACTGCTGAATATTTCAGTTAAAGTTATAGTAATCCCTTCCCCCCCTCACTGGTGCATCAGACACACTCCACCTGCCTCCCCAACCTCAGTCCCACTGTCTTTATTACAAAGCACACTACCCCCATCAAGCCACTCTCTGGTTCCCCACTCTCACCACCCTCCAGCAGCAGAACCCACAAATTAAAATGTAAAAACAGAAACAGCCCCTCAGTGCAGAGCAGATGCTCTATTCAGTGTCCCTCTCAGTAATGGCGCTGGTGCATGAAGGAATGGTGATGTCTTTGCTCCTAGTAAAATTTGATTTGCTGAATTTTCACATTATGAATACTGAACAGAGCAGATGCTCTACAGAGGGGGACCATTTCTATTTTACATTTCAATTTGTAGGTGCTGTTGGGGGGGCAAGGATAGTGGGGACCTGAGGGGTTGTGAGGGGGTCAGGTGCTTCATGAGAATGACAGAGGTACTCTAGTTAGGGGAGGCAGGTGGCGCATGTTCAGAGCATGGGCCAGGGGTAAGGGATTAGTATAATTTTAAATGAAAGATTCAGCAGTATTTTGCTGGATCTGGGGAGGGAGGAGGGTGCCATTGAGGGGGTGGGAGGGGGTGTAATATTTTTATAATTTCTGGGCTGGGTGAGGGGGTTTGTTTTTATCATTTTTGGGTATAGGCTGCAATTTTCACTGGGATTTGCTGGTGAATTGGACAATCACCATGCAAATTTAGCCACACTCTACCTGGCGAATAACAACATTAATTGCGGTCCTCATTTTAGCAAATTTACAGAACCTTGTGGATTTTTTCATGGAGAGCATTTCAGCAAATTTGCACACCGCTAATTACAATATTAGGTAAACTCTAACAAATGACAAGGTATGCATTAATCTAGTTTATAAAAAGGGTCTCAGAAATGTTTCATTCTGATTGGTTGTCAGCATTCTGACAGCATTATATTAATCTCAGTTACACTGTCATATATAGCCTGATCACCACTGCGCATGAATTCTCCCTGTCAACATTCCATTCTCTAGCACTGCTGAATAACTGGAATAATGCATTCTGATTCTTAAACAGCATTCATAAACAGTTGGAGGATTAACTATTGAAATACTTTATAAAATCTAATTATAAATTTAAAAAAAAAACTCCCTCTCAGTGAGGAAAACATTCAAAAGATACACTTCTAACACATTTCTTTTGAAATAAGTTTTTATAATAGCAATAAAGTACTCCCAGAAGTTAGCTTAAAAGTCAGTTAATCAGTCCCAAGGGGCAGTATGGCACTCAGCTGTGCTTCATGCCACATTACCAGTGTACCATGAGGGAGTGATTACTAGACTGTTGAATCTAACCCCTGGTCATGCATTATTGCTTAATCACTGCACACCCCTGGTGTGTAGTGAGACGAAAGGCTGCCAGCTGAGTGTCTTCAGTTACAGTACCTGGAGTGCGTGGCAACTATACAGTACAAGTCACTTTAAACTGTTCCCTCAACTCGCTGGTGTAGCATTGTTCAATGAGTTTCCTAATCTTTGCAGTGTTTAATTCAATGAATTAGTAAAAGGTTAGTATTGGTTTGAATCTAGCTGTTATGTATTATAAGCTTTATTTTCAGCTGAGTGCTTTGAGTTTCATTTCAGAAGGCAGACTAAGCAACTCTTAAGGAATGCTGTGATATTAATAAATAATGCTCTTAAGGAAAGCTGTGATATGTATAAACAATGTTCTTAAGGAATGCTGTGATATTTATAAACAATTCCATGAAAATGCAGCTACTGCCATTTCACTAAACAGTTACAAGTGAGTTGAACAGGCAGTGAAGGATGGTTGGAAAATAGTTGAAATCTTCAACAGTTCGAGTTGCCACTGCAGTAGCATCTCAAAAAAAAAATGCTACACCAGTGAGTTGATGGAACAGTTTAATGTGACTTGTACTGTAGCTTATTGCAAACCCTGGAGTGTGTTAGTGGACTTATAAAACTGATTTTTAACAAAATAAAATACAAGCCAAATCACCATCACCTGAAGATTGGGTATCCGTCTGGGGGGTGGGGGCCCAAGAGCGATGGTGCCTTCACACTGTTGCCTGCTGATTCCTTCTGTTCATTTTTTTTTTACTTTTCCCTGTTCCTGACCCTCCCATCCCCTTCCAGATACCATGCCTATGCTTATCCAGTCTCACACATGTGCAGCATGCTGCTGTAGCGAAGTGAATCCCATGACTTACTGCAAGGTTGCTGCAGCAGAACAGTGTGCTGCACCCTCCCCAGGCTGAGATGTGTTGCCATCTGTAGCATTTCCACATCCCTGGCTGCCTTGGTTACCACTGGCAACCTAGACTTGCATCTCAACCTGACACAGCTACATGGTAGTGCAGAACATTAGTGCTGGGCAATCAGGCAGCCCCAGTAATGCAGTTTTCATTTCTTCAGCCATTTTAAAAACTGCTTTTATTAGTAGTTATGCAATTAATGACTCACATTGCACTACACAGAGCCACCCCCAGCAATTTTTATGTTGTTAATTTTTTGGTGTGAAAATACTGTGTTAAGAAAAAAACAGCTGATGTACATCAATGCATTGTCAATACAATATAACCATAGGCAGCCAGCTAACAGCACATGCTAAGATTGTATGAGTTATGGTTCTAGTAGATCTTGTCTCTCTATTTTGTCTCTTATACATAGACAATTGTCACAGTATTCACAGTAATCCTGTATACTCGTGCCCGATCAAATAAAAAATAAATGGCCATTGCACTTGTGACTTTAAGGCTTCATTCTTAGGGATTGTTGTAGTCCTTTCTGAGTACAGTACTATCTTGGGGGGGTGTTGCTAGAGGTCTGGCAGAGCCAAGAGTGTAGATACAGGCTCCACATCCAGTTATATGCCTCCATCTTGTATTGTGATATGTAAGACAGTCTCTTGAATGTGGCAAGTTGGCTAATTGTGGTCTGCCATTCCTGTACTGTGGGAATCTCTGTGGTATGCCATCAAGGAAGGAAAATGCACATAGCCTCTACTATGATGATTATTGCCCACCTACACTTTGGTGTGGCGCGTGTAAGACCATGCCCAGTCTGTGAGCCCTAGGAGACAGAGTTGCGGAGTGACTGATGAAGTCTCCTAATACCTCTGAGAAGCTTGTATAACATCTTGCTATAAGTGGGTTAACTGGACATGTCCACAGTATGTGCAGTAAATCTCCACCTGGAGCTCCACAACTCCAGCACAGGCCATTTGGTAATCAACCCAAAATATGGAGGCGGTTTGGTGTTCTGTACTACTGATGCAGTGTCTTGTTCTAGGTCAAGTGGCTTCCATTGTCTGAACATGCTTTGTGGACCCTATGTACCAGTGGGTCCTATACCTGCCAGTAGGATTGCATACCAGGCTGAGAACTACGCACCATATACCCATCCCCTGCAGGATGCATGGGGCCAGGATGCACAATCCCCGGCAGCCCACTGGGTGGCTCTGTAAGTTCACACATGGAGCAGGCCCAGCCAGGGGAACAAACCTGGGCCAGACCATTGGCCTCCAATGGGAAACCCGATCTGCCCCACAGAGGCTCTCCTACTCCATGGGAGCAGGGGATCATGGGACATGGCGTCCCATGTACTAATTTTCACTCTTCGGCTAACTGTGCCCTGCAGCTATCATCCACCCTATAGTGCTCTGTGGCATGGAAGAGGACTCAGGTCTGTGGCTGCAGGGTGCAAGTGTACATGTGGACTCTGGTTGGGGTGTGTGCATTTAGCCCTCAGGCTGACATAACAGAAATCCCTAGCTGATGCTGGCCCAGCAGAGCATATCCAGCGTTGTGCATGCTATGCTTAATTGGCCTAAAGTGGGCACGCCCACTCCCTGCCCTGTGTCTGAACTGCCCACGCAGTTGTGAGGAATCCATCTAGGACAACTCCAGGCAGGGTTGCACAGCAGGTGCCTGTGATGAGGTGTGGGATGGATAACACAGACACTTAGATGTAAGGTTGAACACACTAGCTAGTACGTCCTTTTATTCAGCAAATTCAGAACAGAAAATAAAAACTTTCAGAAAGCAAAATGAAAAATGGATAAGTAAAACAAAATCACAGAGTGGAGTTCATATAGCAGCATATCCTTCCACTATGCTCTGTGAGTTCTTACTGGTACAGCATCCTAGACTGAACTGAACTCTTAGACCTTGGAAGGGTCCCTTTCATAGGGCAATCTGGTCACCTGATCCCCCCGGACTAATACAGAGTAAAATACTACACTATACAGAAGTGTGGGGGATCAGACGGACCTTATTAATATAAAGCATTTACAATATTTATAATACTAATCATTATAAGCTTTAATAGACCATGAAAATAGTGAAAAACAGACCAAATTCTAGATAATTGGTCACTAAGCTCCGACCACCTCCTAGTGACTGACAGTGCCCATTTCATAAATGGACAGAGAATGAGGCCACTGTCTCCCTAGAAGACAGCACCCTACAGACTTCAGAGGAACCCCACCTGCTCCTTTGCTTTGTTTTGGGTAAGTAGGGGCCTAGCACACAGACTACATTAGCATTTATTAGAACAAAAAAAAAATGAAAATAATGCAACTGTCACAGCAGATTCCTAAACATGAACAGAAGGTGTAAAAAAATGAAGCAAAGTACAAATGTGTTTCTTTCCTCTGGTTGTAAGGTGTTCAGCAGCAAAAGCACCCAGCAACAAGTAGAACAAAAAGGAGAACGAAAACCAGCTTAGAGAGCTCAATATGTGCGGGAGATACAGAATCTAAATTTTATATGTTTCCATGTTTATTCTGTATTTCTTCTGGGTTTTATTACTTTTTCTCGGAGAACTATCCCTAAACATTGGGTTAATAGGGAAACACTCTCTGGTTAAAATCTCTCTTCGTTGAACTGACAGCCATCAGTTCAGGGCTTTAAATAAGTGTGTTAGCACTTTAAGCGTGATACAGACATGACTATAACTGTACATCTTTTATTTTTCCCCAGTTTTCTGTGTAAGCACTTGTGTTTGTGTTTGGCACCAAACCAGCAGCTGCTAGCCCATAATATCTCCCTGGTTTCCCTGGTGCTCAGTCACAAACAAGGAAAGCTGCTATTACAAGAATTTACAAGTGGTTGGAGCAGTTTTTGTTTTATTTCAAGTGCTCTGACCAACCTGTCAAGCAGATCTGTGATGGGGAACTAAGGCGGTTTGCAAGACTGCAAGTGCTAAGCGATGCTGCGGGAGAGCATTCTGCAGAATCCAGAAATGCAAAAGTCAGCAGACCCATAGTAATGTAGCACATCAAGTTGTATTGTTTTGTGCTTACCAGCATAAAAAAAAACAAAACAGGGAATTCTCTCATTTTTTAATTTAAACCACTCCACCCTCATTTCCTTTTATTTTGTTTTTATGACAGCACAGAAACTAAGTGGGAGTGGTAACAATAATGCGGGTGCATACAGATGCCCAGGCTCTGCATTTAAAGGCACAGAACCTTATTTAGGCACAAATAGTGTGCAATAGTATTTCAGCAATCAGACAGGAATTAGGAAAATAAAGTGGGGAAGTGCAGAATGCAAAGGATACTCGAGTGGGTGGCCAAGTCCACTCAGGTAGAAATGGGAAAAAGACAGCTAAAGAGAGAGAATACAGAAAGTGCTACTGCAGTAGGCTTTAGACTTAAAGGGGGGAGGGGAGAAGAAGGATTTTGTCCAGGTTGCCAAACAGTGCAATCTGGGGGGATGGGGGGTCATTTTATTGACACCACCACAGTGCCCACCATAAGTGGATCTGTGGGTGTCCACTGGACACTGGGAATGTGTGAATCCTGGCCTTGTGTGCTGTGTACTGTGGCACATAAGGCTGGAGTCCCATAATGCATACTGCCCTGTGTGCATTAAGTCAACAGAGGGACTACTTCTCTTTGGATTTAGTGACCCCCAGTGATCTTTCTCAGCATTGATTGGCCTTAAGAGATTGGTCAGCGGGACCATCTCTTATTGCCTGTTATATTTTTCTGGCTTTGTCCCAGCATAGCCAAAGCCAGCTAATTGGGGGAATTGCTCAGTCCCAGGAAATGATTTGGGGGGGGAGCTGACTTTAGCGTGGCTTGAGAATGCTTCTAATCTGTAAAAATTTCCAAAAGTTAGTTTATGGAAGTTGACATCTGGATCTAAGGTTCTCGAAGGAGTCCAGGTGGGTTGTTTTAGGTTCTTAAAAGTCTGGACTATGATTATTCCCTCTAAGTTCCAGTCTTGCTAATAGAAAGACTGATGTCTCACTTTGAAAAGGGGGTTGTCCCACAAGGGAACCATGCATATTGGGGAAAGAGGGGGTCTAATTGCCTTGCCCAATCTGCTCCAGGTCCAGACTGATTTGTAAATGGTGGGATGATTTTGTATGGTATGGGGATCCTGGGAATGTAGAAAGATTGCAGAAGATGTGGCTCCAGCAAGCTTTGCCTCCATCTGTATCCACTGTGGTGTCTCCCTTTCCGGTGTTGGAAACCAGCAAAGTTATTGTGCACCCAAGAATGCTAAGTAAAGTCCATGGAAGCAAGGAAGTCCCTGTCTGCCTTTCACCAATAAGACATTAATTTGGTTCCGCTGAACCATGGCCGGTTTCCCTTCCCACAGGAAACTGCTGACAGGCATATCAATTCTGGAAAACCACTTAGACCAGATTGCTATTTGCATTTGAATTATGCAGTTAAATAATTTAGGGCTGTTACCATTTTGATGTTTCCAGCTGTGATATTCATCCTTTACCATGGCTAACAGGGGGTGAGGAGAGGTTTGACTGACACCATTTAGATAAGTACCGAATAATTCTGATTCCCAAATACATAATTCCATTTGGCAGTCACATTAGGCCAAGCTGTGTGAATGGTAGCTTTGGCAGTGGTAATTAAGTGGGCAACTTTTTGTTTTTTTCATGATTTACCTTAAAGCCTGAAATTAATGAAAACTCATTCAGCAAGACCATGAGGGAGTTCAAGGCTGAGGGGTTTTGAACAGGAGGACTAAGACATTATCAGAGTGCATCAAATTGCTGCATTCCTGTGAGACTATCTTGATACCCCTTAAAGCAGCCATGCAATGAAAAACGTTTCTCCAAAAAAATCTAGTTTCAGCTACTGTTAAGAAAAATATTAGCATACCTGTCAAATGTACTTGTCTAGGTACCTCCTATGCTATACACCATGACCCTTGTTTTATTTTTTCAATCTTAATCATTGCCAGGACTACAATGCAATTTCTATGTAAAATGTGGTGGCCATCTTTTTTCTTGAGAAAAAACGAAATTAAAACATTCATAAAACACTCATATTTTCATAGGATTAGAAAATTGTACTACCAAATAAAACTGGAAACTACCTAGTACATTTTATAGTAAACAAAAGATAGGGTCAAACTTTTTGCCCAGTTTTGTTGCATTGCTGCTTTAAGGCTTCTAGTTCTCTTACGGCTATAGTCAATGGATCGGATGCTATAATGAATAATAAAGGGGAGAGGGGACAAACCTATCTCATACCCTTTTGGAGTGCAAATGGGGCTGACAGCAGATTGTTAGAGAATACTCTGGCTGTCATTGATGTGCATACTGTATAGTGAAGGTTCAGTAGGCAAGTGAGGGGCCAAAGCCCATTGTCTGGAATATTCCCAACAGATATCCTACTCTGCCAAGTCAAAGGTTTTTCATGTCTCTGGCTACTGCTGCAGATAGAGTAGGTATATTGTTGGCTGCATGAATGAAATTGACTAGGAATCGGAGGTGGTCAGAGCTGAGGCTTTCTCTAATAAATCCAACTTGGGAGATGTGTATAAGGGCTGGTAGTAGCCTTTTAAGTCTGTTAGCTAGTGCCTTGGTGAGTATTTTTCTATCTGTCTTGCTAAAGGATATCGGGTAATAATGCACTGTTTAGGATGAGTCCTTTCCTTTTATAGGAAGCACCATTATCATAGCTTCCACATACAAGATGAGAAGATGCTGTTGCCATGAGATGCTAGGCATACCTTTTGTAGGACAGGTTCGACTAGCTTGGTAGGATGCTGATATAAGTCAGCTGATGCCATATGACATCACCTTTAGGGGCTTTGTGTGAATTCAGCTGTGATAACGCTTTTTCAATCTCCATGACTATGAGAGGTGCTTCTAGGAGGGCAGTCTGATCCATCCTGAGCTTGGGCAGGCTTAATCCTGAGAGAAAAAGTTCTACCTTAGGATGCTTTGATGGGAATGAAGATGCAGTTTTTATAGAATTGCTGCATGATGTCATTTATTTCTTTGGAGTCTGTGTGTGTGTGCGCCCTTGGAGTTGTTCAGGACAGCAGTATGTCACTCAGCCTTTTGCTGTCTCAATTTGTAGGAGAGGACATTACTGGCCTTTGTGCCCCCTTCCATAACTTGTGCTTTGACCTTAATATAGGTAAGGTGATTTTATTTGATGAGCACCCTCTCTGAGATGCGGTTCCACCATCGGAACGCACCCATCTGAGTGCACATATCATTAGGGCAGCAGGAGTTTTAATTTGCTGCCCGGTATTTATGCCTGGGGGGCTGTGCCCCCACCCCCACTAACTAAATATTCTATCTTGGGGGAGAGACCTTGGGGAAGGGGTGGCGAATTTTGAATTTTGGCACATTGTTTATGGGCGCACTTGGACCGGTGCACAGATGGCCAGAAGGGCTGAGATGCTCAGAGTGCTTCATATCAAAATAAATCAATTAAAAATAAACAATAAAACAAACTCAACATACAGTATTTTCATTAAAATTGATCTTGAGGTACAAATAAACAACAGCTAGTGATCCATATTGTATACTCACTCAAAGAAGTAGCTTTTCAGGTCCCCCCTTTTTTTGCTTTTTGTTAATCGTTTTTATCTGGTGGCACCTTGGTCTGCTTCACATCCTGGCATCCATCCCATCTGGCTGCCGTCCAGTCTGCCATGGCCCCCAGAGAAGCCCCCACTGCTAATTACTCCTGTGGCTTGCCCCCCTCAGTGAGGCAGCAGAGAGTCCCCCTTGCTCCCCACTGAACCAGGATCCAGTAGCCACAGTGGTGTCCCCAAGGCCATGCATCCCTTGACAGCCATCATGCCTCCATGACCGTGCGCCATATTATCCCATTTTCTTGTGCGTGACAGGGACCTGCAATGATGCCAAGGGGCGGGGAGCATGCACGTGTCTGCATGCGCTCCTTCCCAGTGTCATGCCCCAACTCACTGGTCCCATTGAGGTACCAGCACACTGCCCCCCCCAGCCTCCACCAGAGGTTGCTGGAGTGACGACACCTGGAAACTCCCTTCCCTGGAGTAGGAGAGTGGTCCTACAGATGCTGAATCCCTCACTGCTCCTGCCAACTCCCGGTGACCAAAATCCGTTCCCGAACACGGGTCACCGGTGTGGAGCTAGGTTTAGCATCCTGCGCCTCAACCCTCAGCGCCACCGGGCCGGCTTCAGGTCCCTTTTAAATGCCTTCACCAAGGAAGGGAACTCCACAGACAGACAGCAAGGAGTTCCATATTGCCAATGCCACCACTGAGAAAGCTCTATTGCCCAATTGTTTTAAGTGAGATCTCAGAACAGCTGTCAATAATTCCTCTGTGGTATGACATGAGCAGCTGGGAGTATGCAAGGCAAAGAGGACTTTAAGATAAGTTGGTCCCAACCCATGCAGGGCTTTGTATGTTAACAAAGTGATCTTGAAGGTGGTGCACTACCTAATTGGTAGCCAGTGCAGCTATCATAGCACGGAAGAAATGTGATCTCTATATAATATGCCTGCAACCAACCTGGCTGCAGCACTCTGCAACAGCTGTAGGTGGCACCAGAGGAACAGATAAGGAGAGTAAAGGAGTATTTTACTACCCGTTTTGCATGATTTACTCCTACTTTCTGATTTTAGGAATTTGTTTTCCACCCGGTACATTTACAATTTGTTGGTACATACTGTATGCACAAAACTGGCAGCATCATTCAATGCTGCTAGCCATGGATCCACATACTAACAGACTGTCAGCAGTAGAGATGGGGTCGGAAAACAGCATAGGTATCAGTTGCGTACATGCAAGAGACAGTTTGAGGAGTTGTGCACTGGATGGCAAGAAGGGCAGTTCCAGTATAAAATGTTAAAAATTGGGTCACTGCACTACATAGCAATGGGAAAGTATTTCAAGACTCCTCATTGGTATCAGAGAAGGAGGATCAGTGGTTGGAGACATCCGGTAGAACTGTGACCTTTTTTATAGATGGGGGTCCTAGACAGGTCAATGTATGGTATTACTACCATGTAGATGAAAATAATACCAAGTGAAAGCCGCTAGCAGTAAATACTTCCCAGTCCTAAGAATTATCTGGACCCCTGGGTGGCCTCCACCTCTCCTGATAGCCCTATATATAGAGCGTTACAGTAGTCAACTCTCAAGGTCACAAAGTCATGTATCTGGGTCACCAGATCCTCTTTCCCTAGATAGTGTGTAACCCTGGAGGAATTTCTTAAATGAGGAAAAAATTAGTCGCAGGCCATGGCTGACACCTGATTCTCTAGTGTCAGCTTCAAGTCGTCAGTGTCTTCCAGAATTTCTGTCCTATCCACGTCTGTCAGCAAAGTGCTGTTCAAAGTTGGAGACCTAATGGCCTCATGTCTTCTAGCTGACCCTCAAGGGCCTGGTTCCATTAGCAACCACTCTGTCTTAGTCAGGTTGAGGCTCAGCCAGCTTAAGGCCATCCAGTTGACAATTTTCTTTAGGCATCGCTTCAGCGCAGAGACCACCTATTGCCTGTCCAATGCAAAGGACAGGTACAGCTCAGTATAATCTGCAAACCAGTGAAAACTCATGCCATACCATTAGATATCCCACCCTAGTGGTAACATGTACACCACAGCCAGAAATGAGCCCTGTGGAGCCCCATAGCTGACCACCACCACCACTGGCTGAGATGAGAAAGCTCACAACATGACCCACTATGATCTTCCCGACAGCAAAGATTTAAACAATTCAAAATTTGCTTGTATGTCCCCCATATTCCCCAAGGCATTCCATCAATACTGCATGACCCACATTCGGCATCAGTTCATGTTTTGGACACTATTGAACCATCTCGGCAGGGGAGATGATTTTCAGGTGACCCATACTGGAAAACTTACCATGTGGTAATCTGACCACCCTACTGGAGCCACTCTGACATCCAAGATATTCAGCCCCAGAAAGAAGATGAGGTCCAAAGTATGGCTGTGTTTATGGGTAGCGCTGGAAACAACCTGAGAGAAGTCCAGTGAATCCATAGCTAGTTCAGTTTTTCTGGTAAGATGCGTTAATTTAGATTCTTAAGCCAGTTACCATTGTTAGGGTTTTGATGTCTATATTGTTTGAGTGTAGAGGGGGGTGTCATTAAAATCTCCTTTCATTTCAACTCTAATTCTACAGTGTATAGCTCCTGCTTCTTTTCTTTATGCTTGAGGACAGCATAACTAATGATTCTACCTCACAGAACAACTTTGAAGACCTCCCATAATGTTGCCTGGGAGAACTCACTGATATTATTAATCTGAAATTATGCTGCTGCTTCCTCTTGTACCCAATGCTTGAATTCTTGGCCCATTAGAATGAGAGGATTTAGCTTTCAAGAGGAGGATTTGAGAGAAGTGGAGCACAATTGGTGTTTAAGGGAAACAGGATAGTGGTCAGATATAAAGATAAGTTAAATTTCAGAGGGAAAGGCTTGCTGAGATACTTTAGGATAGAGCAACTGGAAATCTGTATGGCTGTAAGTGCCATAGGCTTCTGAGAAGCATATGAAATTCTTATCACTTGGGTGTGTTACCCTTTATATGTTTGTTAATGCATGTTCCAGTTTGAGAGTTTTAAGGGCAGTCCATGCTCTAAGGTATGTTTCTGGTTAGCCTGAGCTCCTGTCTAGCAGAGGCTCCAAGGTGACACTAAAATCCACCCTATCAAAATGGGAATACTCGGCCGGCCCACCAGTGCAGCAGCAGCTTGACTGCTTGTGGCACTGATGATCCATGTTCAGGAATGAGCACTGGCTGTCAGAGGGTCGGACGGGTGGAGGTGCAGTAGGATGAGTGTTTGACGGACAGCTCTCCTCCTCCGGGGGAAGGGTTGTAGTTTCTCCGACTATCAGCGACACTCAAGTGGAGGCTGGATGTGCAACAGATGGGGCCACTCTAGAGGCAATGGCGGACGTCTGCAGGTCAGATGTGGGAGTGCTCCCATCCTGCACTGAAGTCATTGCATGTTCACACCTCCAGGGACATGCCAGAAAGAGAAGAATGCCCAACTGGCTGGTAGGAAGACATTCCTCCTCAGCCACCATGCCCACTGCTGGATCCTACCCTCCTGGGTCCTGACACCCTCCGTCCTTCATCTCCACCTGCAGGAATTTGATACAGGCATGGGAGTGCCATGGAACAGAAGGCGGCCCCATTCTGGGGGGCTATGATTGGGGAGTTAGTGAGTCATGGGTGGGTTGGAGGACCATGACCTCAGGTAGAGAGGGTCTCAGGCAGGGTGGGATCAGGTTAGGAGATGACTGGTGGGGCTCCAGTCAGCGGTAACTGGAGGGAAAGAAAAATAAAAATTAAAAAAATGGGATGACTCAGACAGTTGAATTGAGTGAGAGCTTGATAGAAAAAATGAAAGAAGTCTGGAAGACAGGCATTATGACTATAGACATTACCTAATATTAGGGGACCTCTGGGTGTGCTCACTTTGGCTAGGATCCACCTACCATCATTGTCTTTTTTAACAGCTTCTAGGGACCACCGTAGGGATTTATGTATGAGGACTGAGTTGCCTCTTTCTTAGTTTTGGCAGCACTGTGTGTTTCTAAACCTACCCATTCCCTCCTCAGCACTGTGGCATCTGTTGAGAACTGCTTGGTTTTCGGTAGAAATACCACTTGGGTTTTATGCCACTTCAAATCAGATAATCATTTCCATTTGAAGAGCGAGCTCCCTAACATTCCAACTATAGCAAATAATATCAGCCATGAGGGTACCTTCTGGATAGACCTTTCTAGGGGGACGGGGTAGGAATTGCCCCCTCTACCAGAGAATCACCACCTAGAACCACCTGAAAGAGCAGCCAGAGAGAGGAATTGAAAGGCTCAGGGAAGGCAGCCTATCAGATCCTGGTCATGCCTCCCTCCCTGCATGGCAACCAATCAGAAAGCTGCCTCAGCCAACCAGGAAGAGTGGGGGGCTTTAAATAGCCCTTTTGGGACTAAAGCAATGCCACAGACCTTTTTTGGAGGCAGTATAGTGCAGTTGTTTAAGGGTCTCAGCTGCAAACCTGGAGACATGGGTTTGAATCCCACAGCCCCTACTTGCAAACTGTGTGACCCTAAGCAAGTCATTTTACTTCCTTGTGCTCCCAGGTCGCACCTGGAAACAAGCTTTGGCTTAGTGCGGCTTTTATGGTTAAACAATTTCCCCTTTCTTTTCTTTAAATAGCACTTTCGGGATGAAAGCAATGCCATGGACCTTTCTGATTGGAAGGGGTAGGGATCGTCCCGTCCCTCAGACAATCGCCACCTAGAGCCACCTAAAAGAGTAGCCAGAGAGAGGAACCGAAGGGCTCAGGAAACACAGCCTATCAGAGCATGGCCGCGCCTCCCTCCCTGTATGGCAGCCAATCAGAAGGGCTGCCTCAGTTGACCAGGAAGAGTGGGGGCTTTAAATAGCCCTTTTGAGACTAAAGCAATGCCACAGACGTTTCTGGTGGGATGTGGTAGGGGTTGCCCCTCCACCAGAGAATTGCCACCTGGAACCACCTAAATAAGCAGCCAGGGAAAGGAATTGAAGGGCTCAGGCAAGGCAGCCTATTAGAGCCCAGCCGCGCCTCCCTCTCTACATGGCAGCCAATCAGAAGGGCTGCATCAGCCAACCAGGAAATGCAGGGGTCTACATAAGGATTAGGCCATCAAGTGGCCCATATGCTGTTGCCCCCCTCAGGAAGGACCCACATGAAAATGACAGCGGAGTCTGCCCACCAGAGTCAGCCCAATGAGGCAGTCACCATCCAGCCACTTTGCACATCTGCTGAACCAAGAAAAAACAAGCAGGCCAACGATGATCAAGGTACTGTAAAATAAATTTCTATTGCACTGCTGGTCTTGCTAAGGGTGCCTTGTCAGCTAAGGAGTGTAGCTTGTGGATAATGTTTTAAATTTCAGCTATAGGCATTGTTGTATTTCCAACTAAGGCTTCTGTGGCTTGTAGGCATGGTTTTATTTCAGTTATAGGCAGTGTTTTTATTTCCAGCTAAAGTGCTGTGTCTTAGAGGTGGTGTTTTGTTCTTATCTCTGCAGCACTAGGTTGTGCATAAGGTTAACATGGGGACTGTGAACGGCAGTGGGTGTGGGGTGCTCATCTCCAGGGGTCTGCCCCTTCTGGAAAACTATTTCTGAGCTCAGGCTTCAGCTAGAGGCAGCATAGGTGGAAATATCCAGGCTGAGACATCAGCTTATCAGGAGATCTCTCCCCAGTTCTCACTCCCACAGCTGTCCACTGGCCCAGGGGAGTGGAGAGCGGTGTGGAGGGAGGGAGGAAAGGGTAAGGTTGGGCTAAAAGGACACACTTTGGGCCAAGGTCACTCTGACTGCAAACTGCTTTGCACCCCTTGCCGAGGTCCAGGAACCTGACTCTGTGAGGGGGGACATCAAGTCAGTCAGTGGGCCTAGGCAGAACATTGTAACAGCATCCAATTCTGCGAATGGGAATAACAGTAAGAAGGTCAAACAAGGCCTAGTAGTAGGGGACTCTGTGATTAGAGGGGAGAGTCAGAATTGGGTGGGGAAATTAACAAAGAGAGGATAGTTTGGTGCCTACCCAGTGCCTCAGAAAAAAGGGATGTGGAGTGCATAGGGTGGATGGTAGACAGAGCGAGTGGAAGGCTGGGAGTTCTGATTTACCTGGGAGCAAGTGATCTAGCAAACCAGTCAGTGGAAGCAACAAAGCAGAGCTTTGAGAGACTGGGGGAATGCTTAGCAATGCACTCGGCATCCCTGGCCTTCTCTGAGGTCCTCCCGGTGTGAGGCGGGGAAGGGGACAGGATTGGAAAGACAGAGATAGGTGAGTTTAACAGGTGGCTAAGGGGATGGTGTCAAGAAAAGGGTTTTTACTTTGTGGGTGACTGGGGAGATTTCTGGGAACAGAGGCTATTCTGGGATGATGGACTCCACCTAACAAGGGAAGGGGTAAGAGTGCTAGGGCAGAATTTCGACATCTATATTGGATGTTTAAACTGACTGATGGGGGAGTCTAAGGGTAGGGGGACTATCATGGCTATTGAGGGGAGGGAACCTAGCTGACACTCCCAAGAAATGGGGTCTGGAAACAAAGAAATTGGTCAAGAGCATACTGTTAAGCCCAAGGCTGAGGTTAGGCAGGTCAAGACAGGTAGGGGGTACAAGGAAGGTGCTGCAGATGGTGCAGGATGGAGAGGATCAAGGGAGAACAAGGGAAAACTCCAAACTCACAACAAACCTTGTGGCCATTACAGAAACCTGTGCCATGGACAGCAACGACTGGGACCTCACATTACCGGGATACTCACTTTTCAGAAGAGACAGAAGGGAAGACTGGAGGGGAGGGGTAGCCCTTTATGTTCAGGAGAGTATTGACATAGTAGAAAATGGAAGCATCAAGAGTGAAACAGAGGAAGTTAAGTCACAGCGGGTGCAGCTCACAGCAGCATCAGGCAAAAAAATTTGCATGGGGTGCTGTATCAACCTCCAGGATAAGGAGAAGGGAGGAACAAGGAGTTTGTAGAGGAAATAAAGAGTGACAGAAAAAGGGGAGGTAGCGGTAGTTAGAGATTCAAACCTTCCACACGTAAACTTGGGTGTTCCAGCAGCAAAAAATTCTAGAAGTCAAGCTATGTTGGAAACCCTCCAGGACTGTCTGCTGACCCAGCTGGTAAAGGATACTTCCAGGCAGGGACCCATTCTGGATGTGGTTTTCACAAACTCAGAAGTAGTTAGGACAATAAGAGTAGGGGAACTGCAAGCTAACAGTGACCATAATTCCATCTGGTTTGAGTTGTCCCTAGGGGATGAAAGACCACACTTAAGGATGGCGGTCCAGAACTTTAGAGTTGCAGAGTTTGACAAAATGAGACTGTTGTTGAGTAAAAACTTGGACAAACTTAGGGACAGAATAGGAAAGGAGGACATGTGGGGATTTATAAAAGAGGCCATCCTTAAGGCTACAAAACTCTGTGTTAAATTAATTGAAAAAAGAAATAAGTACAAGTGTAGCCACCCTTCCTCAATGTATAGGGGCTACCGATCTTCTGGGGGAAGGCACCCGCAATATAGAAATCTCACCAAAACTCCCCGAGCATGCCAAAACAGCTGGAAAAAATACTGCCTACCTTGAGATGTCTTCTTTCCTTTCACTTGAGGCATTCAGGCAGTATTCTCTGCATCCTCAAGGGATCGGGAAGGAGACAACCCCAAAATTAATCAAAGACCACCTGAAACCCCACCAGTACCGGCAGCAGGAAGGTGCAGAATCTTCTAGAAATAAACTTGATACCTGTTAAAAACAACTTGTAGAGACTGCTAAATCTAAAAAGTCTAAATTTCATTAGGACCCTTATTGATCACCTTTAAGAATAAACCTATGGGAATCAGAACTTTATCCCAAATGATTTAAACTTTATTTCTCCTGAGCTCTTGAAATGATTACGAGCTTGGGGATCTCATTACTTAAAACATACAAATACAACTGCATGGGGCTAAACTTTGTACACCTCTATGAAGGGAGAATTTAAAGGCAGCATTTATCAGGCAGAGTAAGAACTTTACCAGCAGAATTTTAGCAGCAGAGATTTTTCCACCAGGACAAAACTTCTCAAACCTGGAATGTGAAGCTCCTTGAATCCTCTGGCACTGGAAAGTACCTATCTAATGCTTCACTACAAATTGGGGCTGCTTCCCACAGTTTGACTCCCAGTGCTCCCTTAACTTTCCTTACTGGAGCACTGTCCCTGTGGGGAAATGATGAGCTTCCCCCAAGCCACCTCTAACAATCTATCACACACACCAGGGTGCTTCAATACCTGCAGCCTGCTAAACCTTGCTGCCCACTCTCTTCTTTACTCTTGGCCTCCAAGGTCTTCACCTGGCCCACCTGGTCCCATGAGTGCCTACCTCCCACTCTTTTCATTCAACCTCTAATTGGAGCATGACTCCAAATTTGTTAAGCAGCTACTTGATGTCGACCCTTCTATCGCCTCCAAACTATTGCCTGATCTGTGCAAACCAGCACAAGGTGAGACCTTTATAGCACTCCGTGGCCCACTCAGCAAAGTCCGGCAGCCCTGAGGCTTGTCCCTCCAAAACAGGCCTTTACACAGGTAGAGGTTCCCCCTGGCTGCCTCACCAGTAGCTCTCGGCCACCCCACCAAGCTGAGCTGCAAAGGCCCTGCCACAAACTGCTGCAGCTCCAAAGACCCAGGAACACTGCACCACCAAACAAGAGCCTGCACTGCCCCCGGAGTCCCACTCACCTTCCTACCTGCTCCTCCTCTGACTGCTCTCCCACCGGACTCTTTAGGACCTGGACCCAATGACCACAGCTGCCTAAAAATGACCTCCCTGTGGATACCCAGCCAGAGACCCAGTGCATCACCGCAGAAACTGCCAACTTGTCTGGTAGAGGGGGGGGAAGCCCCCTCCCCTCTGACTGCCCTAGCAGTGCCAGCCAGTCTTTCGCTCTCCCTCTAAAAGACCCAGAAAACTTCTGGTTCCTCCTTTATATACTGCCCAGAAGAACTGCTCTCTGCTGCCACCAACTGGCGGCTGACAGAAAGTACTCCCCAAAGCACCTAATATAAAATCCTAAGCTCCAGACAGAGAAGGAGGGGTCCCTAAAGCAAGTTATAAGCCCCTCTCAAATGAGAAGGGGCTTACACTCTCCCCCCCCAGGAAATCGTTCTCTCCTAGGAAAGATGGCAGAGGACCCACACATACACCCCCACCCACAATCCAGGTATGCAACACTCCGCAGACTACAAGCAAAGTGTATCTGTAAGAATTGGGACCAAAAGGGAACCCTCCTTACACTATTAAGCCCTAAAAGATTATTTTTAAGAAATAGATTCCTACCTTACCTGTGCCAGGACATTCTACCTTTAAAGTACAAATGCAAAGCAGAAGGAATATTGCAAAACATTTTAAACATCCTAACACCATAATCAACATGTTTGTATACAGACTGAGGTAACTAATTGTTGTAGTAAATTTTAACCCTACAATTATACCTCCCCAATTGCAAGTAGGTTACCCCAAACAATAACACTTTTTTTCATACCCCTGCCCTACAGGCAAGCAATTAAAAAAACAATAGATTTTAAAATGTATTTATTTATTGCTGCACTTCTGAGGTGCCATCTTTCAGATGAGATGTTAAACCGAGGTCCCATCTGCCTGGATTGGTGGTAGTTCAGGTGGATGTTAAAGATCCCATGGCACTTATCGAAAAGAGTAGGGGAATTTCCCCGGTGTCCTGTCCAAATTTCCCTCATTCACTAAAAATACCACCAACAGCTTAATCTGGTTCAAGGTCAGTTGGCATTCATCTGTATCCCTCTCCCCCGGGTCGTGCCTGAAAATAGGCAGGATTTGTCCAGTGCACTTACCCGGTCAACAAAAGCTAAATAAATAAATAAATAAATTTCAATCTTGGATTACAATACCTTTGAGCAGGAAACCACTCATTTACAAAGGTTCCACATCAAAAGGGTGGGAAAACATACAATGGGAGCAGTAAAAGAGTCACTAGCTAAACAGATTACACAAGAAAAGGATTTAAGCGTTCAACAACAGTGTGATTCAGTAAGATAGGAGAATAATATGCAACACATTTAATGATAATCCTAGTGAACGCCTGGTCTGAAGTGAGGACAGGAGCAGTTATTGGAGCTTTGTCAGATTAAAAGGAAGGGATACTTGCACAGTAAGTAAGAGACAGAGGAAGCTCAGTGAGGGGTGGGGAAGGGGGGAGGGCAGTGGAGGGCAGGGGAGAAGGGGAGGAGTGGAGGGGGACAGGTGTCTAAGTAGGGGATTGAGGGAATGAATAAGAGGGATAAGGAAAGTAGGGAGAGGTTGGAGGTGTGGGGCAGAAAGGTATCATAGAGGGGGAGCAGATCAGAACAGGGAAACAGAGAGCCTTTCTCAGGTGCAGTCACAGCTACTGTTCTCTAGCAGATGTTGTTATAGTAGGTTTTTGAAAGGGCCCAGTTTTGGTACGGTAGTGAGTTCTGCACCAAGGTCGTTGAACCAGAGGGGAGCCCTGTAAGAGAAGGACCGCTGCCCCTGTGTAGTTCTGCATCTTGGAACAGTGAAAAGTTGATTGGCAGAGTTTCTGGTGCACTGCAAGCCTGAGAATAAATTTAGAAGGTGTGCAACTCCAGCGGGTATGAATCCAAGACATTTTTTTTGGCTAACAGGCAGATGTGATAGCAAATTCTATTGTTAAGTTGTAGCCATCCAGATTGTTCATAAAGATCACAGGTGTGTGTGAGGCACGTTGAACCAGTGAGCAGCCTGCAAGCTTTGTTGAGAGCCACTGCTATCCTGTGGAGGGAAGGAGGAGGGAGGGAGGGATGGAGGAGGATGTGGAGCTGTAGATGACCAGACCGTAGTCAATGATGGAAATGATTGCACAATTGATAGCGGTTCGCAGGGCTTCAGTGTCAAGTATCACTTGTGTCTGTGAAGGAGCCTTATTCTGATGTTAATTGTTCTGGCCACATTCTTGATGTGCTTAGAGTAGGAAAGGGAGCAGTCCACAGTTACCCCCAGGTATTTGAAATGATCGACTTGTTCAAGAGGGACTCCTGAACAGTTCCTGATAATTAGAGGGTAGGATTTGTGTTTACTTCTAGCACCACTAAACAGCATCAACTTTCTTTTGTTTTTTTAAATCAAGACACTAGCACTATAAAATCATTAATACACAACAAGAAATAGCATGGCATTTTCAGTCTGTTACCCAAAAACCTGCTCGGAAAGCAGTCATCCTGGCACAAGTTTGCAAGTCTTATACAGGGGCTCAAGTGGCAGGGCTCCCTCCAAGTGGGAAATAAAATTTCAGGTACGGCTTGGTGGTGAAGTCCCTGAAAGAGTCCTTTGCCACCACATAGTATTTCACCTGGCAAACATGCCAAGTCTTGGACCAGTGCAAAGTGCTTGAAGATGGTAAGCTCTGTTCAAGGGGCAGTATGGCACATGACATGAGCTTTCTGAAACAGTTCCTGAGATGGACGGCCTCCTGCTCCAGGTCAAGGCTTTAACCTCTCATGCTGTTCCCTGAAGATCCACTCCTCTCGCATCTCCTCAATAATATCCCAGAATCGTTAGGAGACATAAGGATATTCCAAATGCAGATACTCAATTTTCATTCTTCGCCGCACCAACCTCTCAGCCGTACTCCATTCAGGCAAATCTCTGACACTGGTTCTACAGGCTTGGTCTGGTTCCAGCCAGTTTCCTTGATGATATATTATATTCATGGGGTCAGGGTGCTTTAGTCCGTCCATCCTGGACTTAAAGGCCTTACAGCGTGGGGGTATATATGGGGTGGGGTGCGGTCCCCAGAGGCAATCACAGGAGAATGGAATAGCTTGGGGATAGCACGGTACACTTCATAGTGCATAAACTGAAACTTTTTGCTAACATACTCCCCTTCATCAATGCCCTCACCCTCTGCAATCTACCCTTTCTCCTCCCTTGAGTGGGGCTTTTCTCCTATAGGCCCCAACCCAGTCTCTGCTGTCTTTGATCACACAAGTGCTGCATCTACCGGCCTATCCTCCAGAACCATAGGGCTGCTCCCAGGCAGGGATTGAGAAGGAGACCCCTTGGGCACTGGGGGGGTCACCATCAGTTTCTTTAGACTCCTACCTCTTCCTCTGCCGTGGTAATAGTGAGCAGCCAGTGATGAGGGTTGGGGCAGATCTCTGTGCCCCTCATCACCTTCTAGATCTGTCCCTGCAGCACCACTCTCCTCCTCCTCCACCACTTCCACAATCATGTCTGGGGAGAGCTCCATCAACTTCTCCTCCTTTACTGGGAACGGGTCTTCAAGGGAGAGTGTCTCAAATGGTCCTGACCCCACACTTCCCAGTGAACACATCAAGGATGGGTCTTCTGAGATGCTCAGAGGGTACCCCCCAAAAAACACAGGCAGGGCCCAGTCAAAAATGCCTCCAGGGGCAGAGCTGGAACAGATGCTGCATACTGGCAGTCTAGCTATACCCTCCTCCTGAAATCCACAGCAGACACACCGCTCGTCTGGCTGGCCTTTTCCTCCATTATTCCACAGCCATGCCAAAAGGGACGTAGGCACCACCGACATAGGTTCCTCGGGGGGAGACCTGTCCTCTGATTTAAACCCTCTGTCCCCCATATGGTAAAATGAATTCATTCAACCAGCACCCTTTGCTGTCTCTTTCCAGGACCTGAGGGAAAAAGATGGCTAATCCTGGTGATTGATGGCAAACTCTCCTCCTTTCTCTCATGGCCACAAACTTTGGAGCTTGCACTTGCTTTCACCTCTTCCTGCTACAAATGGCGCCAGCTCTCAGCACTGCTTTCCCCTCCATAAGCCAGCAGCTAGAAACACAGATCATGCGAGAACTCTCTGAGAAGAGTCTGTGGCCCAGCACCAGGGAAGGCCTACCACCACCACCAATGGATTTTAAAGTGCGTCACATGGCCTAGTAGGCAGAGCTACCCACCAGCACCTCCATTCCAGGAATGCAGTTTTCTTCTCCCCCTTGGACTCAAGGAAAATTCTGGATGAACCCCCACGTGTAGCCACCCTCTCCCCAATGTCTAGAGGCTACCGATCTTCTGGGGGAAGGGGCCCACAACATAGAAATCTCACCAAAACTCACCAAGCATACCAGTATAGCTGGACAAAATACTGCCTATCTCAAAATGTCTTCTTTCCTTTCACTCAAGGCATTCAGGCAGTATTCTCTGCGTCCTCAGGGGATCTGGCAGGAGTCAACTGCAAAATTCATCAAAGGCCACTGAAACCCCACAGGTACCAGCAGCAGAAAGGTGCAAGATCATCAAGAAATAAACTTGATACCTGTTAAAAAGAACTTGCAGAGACTGCTAAATCTAAAAAGTCTAAATTTCGTTAGGACCCTTATTGATCACCTTTAAGAATAAACTCACAGGAATCAGAACATCATCCAAAATGATTTAAACTTTATTTCTCCAGAGCTCTTGAAATGATTACAAGCTTGGGGATCTCATTACTTAAAACATACAAATACAACTCCATGAAGCTAAACTTTGCACACCTCTACGAAGGGGAGAATTTTAAAGGCAGCATTTATCAGGCAGAGCAAGATCTTTACCAGCAGAACTTTAGCAGCAGAGATTTTCCACCAGGACAAAATCTCTCAAACCTAGAACATGAAGCTCCTTGAATCCTCTGGCACTGGTTGTCACAAACGTACACTGCAGGTCAGACCCTCTGCTCCCACAGTGCCAACCTCAGAGCGCAATAGTGTGAACAGGTAACAGACAGACTAACCCTCCTGTCTGCTTTTGGTTCCAAATCACCTTTAGTCTCAAGTTCTGGGGGGATTCAAACTGTGAACCTTTTTGCTAGCATACCCAAATGTACAGGCTCAGATAATATTCTCTTCAGGGATGCAGTGTATCTTTCGCCTAAGGGCACCTAACCAGGTATCTAAAATGAACCCTTAAAACTCTATAATATAGAGACCTTAGATATTTCTTATCTTTTACCAGTTCAGTAACACCATCAAGCTGTTGAACAATTGTCAGACTTAACCAGCTATACGTCACATGCAAAAAAGAACTGACAGACACCCTGGCAGTCTTTCAAAGACAAGGTACTTTACTAAAAGATGATAAAAATATGAAAAATGTAAACACAGAACAACATATCAAAGAGCTCACAATCACATAAAAGAACAAGGGAAGATTACAAAACAAAACTCCTACCACAATACATTTAGACCTTTGCTGTCTAAGGTATTACCTCTAGAAGTGCTTAAGTTAGATCAGAGAGCTGTCTCTGTAGAGTCCCCAGAATAATATAACAACATTTCAGACACACGTGTTCAGTTTAAACTCTGTGTCTCCAAACCTCTTATATGAGTCATCTAGCTCCTCGTTTTAGAATATAAAAGTCACAAACATTATGTCCTATCAGGAAGTATATTAAATAATGTGACATCAGCAAAAACTCATTTCTCAAATTATAAGTCTTGGATCAGCTAGTTCCTCTGAGGTTTACAACCCTGCAGTCCGTCACCTAGGTGTGATATAGCAAACAGGAATCAGCTAAATGATGTCCTGTCCTGAAATAAAATGTATATTTAGTTTCCAAGTTAAAAGCATGAGGTTATAAAAAGGCCAAAAAATGCAATTTCTCAAGGAAGTTAATTACATTACAGAGATCTCCTGGTCAGTTTACATATCCTGTAGCTTCACTGAAACCTGGGGGGGGGCACCCATGGAAGCACAGGCTGTCTTATGTGAGACAATCACATACTATTTTTTATATTACAAATATCATACAATAATCATAACCAGCTGGGCAAGCATCACATTGGTAAGTACCTATCTAATGCTTCACTACAAACTGGAGCTGCTTCCCTCAGTTTGACTCCCAGTACTCCCTTTACTTTCCTTACTGGAGCATTGTCCTTGTGGGGAAACAATGAGCTTCCCCCAAGCCACCCATAACAATCCATCACACACACCGCTTCAATACCTGCAGCCTGCTAAACCTTGCTGCCCATTCTCTTCTTTACTCTTGGCCCTCAAGGCCTTCATCTGGCTCACCAGGTCCCACAAATGCTCTGCCTCCCACTCTTTTCATCCAACCTCTAATTGGAGCATGAGTCCAAACTTGTTAGGCAGCTACTTGACTTCGACCCTCCTATTACCTCCAAACTGTTGCCTGATCTGTGCAAACCAGCTCAAGGGGAGACCTCTAGGGCACTCTTCGGCCCACTTGACAAAGTCTGTCAGCCCCAAGGCCTGTCCCTCCAAAACAGGCCCTTACACGAGTAGAGATTCCCCCCAGCCTCCTCACCTGTACCTCTGGGCCCCATGCCACATTGAACAGAAAAGGCCCTGCCACAACCTGCTGCAGACCCAATGACCCAGGAACACTATACCACCAAACAAGGGCCTACTGCCCCAGGGTCGCACTCACCTTCCTACCTGCTCTTTCTCTGACTACTCTCCTACTGGATTCCCTAGAGCCTGGACCCAATGACTGCAGCTGCCTAAAGATTACCTCCATGTGGATGCCTGCACAGGGACTCAGTGCATCACTGCAGAAACTGTCAACCCTGCCTGGGGGAGGAGACCCCTCCCCTCTGACTGCCCTAGCAGTGCCCACCAGTCTTTCTCCCTCTAAAAGACCCAGAAAACGTCCAGTTCCTCCCTTGTATATTGCCCTGAAAAACTGCTCTCTGCTGCCACCAAGTGATGGCTGACAGAAAGTACTCCCCCAAACACTAATATAAAATCCTATGCTCCAGAGTGAGGGGGGTCCCTAAAGCAAGCTATAAGCACCTTTCAGATCAGAGTGGGCTTACATAAGTGACCCCTGTGGTTCTCAGCAAAGGTTAAGGAAGCAGTCATTGCCAAATGGGGAGTATTCTGTAGGTTTAAAAGGAGTCGAGGGGGAGGAGGAGTGGAGGAATACATTCAAAAAACAAAGGAAGCAAAAAGAGTAGTAAGGGAGGCAAAGGCAGCCACAGAGCTACAGATCACTAAAGGGATTAAATCCATGGAAAACTGATTCTTCCATTAAATCAGGGAAAAAAGAAAGAGGGGAGAGGGAATCTTTAGGATGGTAGACAATGATAAGGTGATCAAAGATGACGGACAGAAGTCACTATGCGAATCCTGGGGATTAGCACCCTTCCTCCTAACCTTGTGAGCAGCCCCTTTCTCAGCACTTTTAAGGTCTAACTTAAGGAACACCTGCTCAATAAACCTGCCTGCTACTGTCCTTTGTAGTATTCCTCAGCTTTTATGGCTGTGTGGGTGGCACCTGCAGCCGTTTTGCTATAGCCCAAAAAAATTAGATACCAGATTCAGAGCATGGAACACTTCTATTTTGAAGTTTCTTAATTATCCTTCCGAAACTCCAAAATAGTTGAAAACAGTCCGCCATGGGTGCACGCACTGTTTCTCATTTGTATTGCTGGGGCATACTGGTGCTCTTTATGTGCAAGCAAAATCAAAACTGAATGGCAGCCATTGCAGTGGTTCTAAGTGGCAGAAGGTGAACTGTGTATTTCTGTATGTTTTAGTGTGAGGCTGATTAAGCGGACATATTTTTGTATTGCCGGAGCATACCGGCACTCTTTATGTGCAGGCAAAATCAAAAGTGAACAGCAGCCATTGTAGCTGTTCTAAGCGGCAGAAGGTAGACCATGAATTTCTGTGTGTTTTAGTGTGAGGCTGATTCCCTTGTGTTGTTCCTCCTGTCTATCCCATAGCACCTAACCCATCTTATAAGAGCACTGTAGATTCTGTTGTCCATGGTGTTCCATTGAAAGCGATAACGAAGGTGGTTGCCAGCGCCTGCACCCACCCGTATTTCACAGAGATAGACTGACACCAACATTGGGATGGGGTCATTTACTGCACAATTGTGGCAGTGGCCTGTGTGTCACTCCCTGCCAAAGTTCCCTACCGTCTTGACAAGGGCCCACCTACAGGGAAGAAGCCAGCAGTACACTGATAACCCCCCTTTCGGCACCCCTAATCCCCCGACCACCTGTACAGCATTGGGGACAGACATGGAGAGAGACAGCCTGAAAGAGTGCAACAGTCACCGGTGTGTATTCTGGCATTGTCATATCTCTGTGCTTGCACCTGTATTGTCCGGCATGCAAGTCCTGCTTCTGTGAAATTCTTAGTGCAGCAAGCAGAGAGTGAGTGAGGTCCCTCCACCCCGTGCAGCTGTCATATTAGTGGGTCGTAGCTTGTGAGACAGAGTTGTGCTCCTGCTCAAGCTTGCCAGCAAACCTAACCCACCACACTTTGCCATGGTACAAGGAGAGAAGAGGGACACAAAGAGAGTGACAGTATCATACAGCAAACAGCAGTTGCAGAAAGAAGACACAGCTTGTCACTGATGGTCCTTTCCACTGCAGAGCATTGCTGCAGTTTCTGTTTCTCTCTCTCTCTCTCTCTCCCTCTCCCTCTCCCTCTGCTTTTTCTGAGAAGCGTGGTGCAGTGCTCTGCTGGATCTGCCTGTGTACTGAAGTGGTTGGTAGAGATTGTGCCCACACATACAGAAAAAGAGTGTCCCTGGTGCAGTTTCTTTCTCTGTCTCTCTCTTTCTCTGTTTCTCTCGCCGCTGTCTGTCAGAAGTAATATGCAGTGCTCACTGCTCACTATCTCCATTTGTGTGGTGAAGTGATCGCATCCGAGAGGGACACACACACACACACACACACACACACACACACACACACACACACACAGAGAAAAGGAAAGCCTCCCAGTGGTGCTTCATAGTGAGGGTCAGCCAGACAGAGCAAGAGTGAGAGACAGCACTGATACAGAGCTGGTGTTGTAAGCTATTTTCACAGGACAACAGAAAAGTGTACTTAAATTTCATGCCATGGATAGCCATTCATGGCATCACAGCATGAAACATTATTTTTGTGCACCTAATAGGAGTCACAATATAACCAATAAAGTGAAATAATCTTCTCAGTGCGTTATCACTTACCCAAGATCTTGTTTTTTCTCTTTGGTTTATGAATAGTGCGTGACCACTGGTTTTGTATTTGTTATGTGCCCCTCTTATTCATTTGTTTATTCATAGCATGGAAAATGCCAATTACTTGCTTCCTTGTTGCTTTATTTCGAGTGGGCTACAGTCTGTGCTAGTAAAGTACCCATTCAGAGTGGCTTTGGGGGGGTCTCATTTTTTTTTTCTTTTTACGAAGATCGGGCACCATGGCTTATCTCACTAGAATGTGTCCTGGTATTGTAAAGTGGGGGACCCTGCATGCACTGCTTTATGTTACCCTGTATATCTCCTTTACTTTGAGGGTAGCAGGTTGTGATCAGAGCAGACTTTCTTTAATCAGCACCAATACATTTGTGAATGGCCTCTCTATTTAAGGGTTGTTTAATATTCAGAGAACTGTTTGCGTGCAGTAGTAAAATCTGCCCTTGCCTTTATGGAACCTCTCTTGGACGGCATTGTTAAACTTGGCCCAGACCTTCCTTTTTTAGCACTTTTCTTTTTATTCATTAAATGCTTTTCTTATGTTAATGTTAAGCTGTTTTCACCACTATGTTTCTTGCTATCATGCACAACTACTTTGTTTTTTATGAATGGCAAGTGACCACTGGGTTTGGCTCTGATGCACTACTGTGTATTTTCACATGCACTAAGAGTATATGAAACACACACAAGATCACAAATGTTAAGCTGCTGTGATTTTTTTGTATGTACAATGCTTTCTTTCTGTTTGAAGACCACACTGTACATTGTTCTTGGCAGGAAGTGTAAAAAAAAACTGAGCAAAATTACTTAGTTCTCTTAGTATGGGTATTTACTGTGATTTTATAAGGATACTTAGACTCTGTCCTAAAGTAACCCTTTATTAACATTGCACTTGTATATTTAATAAAAAAACTAATTTGGTGATGTGACTATATTGTCCCAAGAACTGCAGTTGCAGTAGCAAGTATTTAAGGTTATTTTAATCATGGAAATGGCCACAAGAAAGTCTAGACCTTTAGGAGTACTTTATACACACACTACTTGCTCATGTGGTATTTAGATAGGTCTAAATCTTCAGGAATCTTTTTACCAAATGGGACTATCACCAGCAAGTGCCCACCCTTTCCTTAAAATATTTACAGAGGATTAGAAAAGAGGAAGAAGCCTTAACTGGGCAGCTACTGTACTAAATATGATAACACATAAACAAGCAGAAGCAGACAAAGCCACGCAAATGAGCCTAAAGATGGTTGCAGCAGAATAAAGCAGATTTCATTTTAATTGCACAAAATGTGCGCCAATTCAGTTTCTAGAATGTGAATAACAATTTCAATAACTTATAATTAAAGTTGGCCACTGCTTTCCAGCGAGTGCAAGGTAGACTTAAAACCCTGATCATTTGAATTATGTTTCTGAACAAGCACAGGCTCAGGATTAAAATAAATTATGAATAATGATGAACTCTTTGACCCGGACAGCACACTCAGTTTCTTGATGATGTAGCATGTACTGTGTGTTGCCTTTAGGTAAATGTGATTATCACTGTTTTCTTTTTTAAATGTCATCTTTACTCAAGAAGTGCATTAAGCAAAAGGTATAGTACTTGGAGTGCAGGTGGTGGAGAAGGAGAGCAACAGCCATCCCACATCTCTCACAAACCTACAACAGTGTCCCAGCAGTTGCTGTAGCTAGCACCCAACTCTGCATGCTTCCCAAAGAGGAGTGTAATAATGGGAGCCAAAGGCAGAAAGGGTTCAGGCTGTGCAGCCAGTCTGGGCCTGGGTACTGCTGTCACTGCTCTGGGAGTGTAAGGTTGATATTTGGATCTGCAGTTGTGTTGAAGGAGCTGCAGATTATCACAAATGGTTCAGTTCAAACAGTTTTCTAACAAAACAAAAAAAGTAGAAAACATTAATTTTGAGATAATTTAAATGAACCTGCTTTGAACAGTCAGAAATCTAAACTTGCCACAGAAGTCAGTGATTAATCATTTCAATTTATTTATTTATTTAAAAGATGGTAACCAGAGAAAGGCGTACTGAGCCGAGGCTCATTTCCAGGTGTGACCCAGGGAAGGGGAAAGGGTACAATATACCCAAAATATATATACATTTGTATACAAACATGAGATAAGCAAGATTACATGAAAAATAGACAGTAAGTAGCTTGCACAAGACATAGGGTCTAACAGTGTATTTAACAGTGGACAGTTGAATACGAGGAAGAAGCAGTTCACGAGCTAACATAACAGGCTTAGTTCACTGAGGCAGATGAGAGAAAACAAGTATTGGGCAGCCAGAAATATATACACTGAGCTGGAGCTGGCTGGGAAAATAGGGGGTAGGGGTAGAATAACTGGTAGTATCTAGCAGTCAAGGAGGGTGGAAATAGTGGCAAGTAAGGAGTGGAAGGTGCTTGAAATGCTTTTTGATGGATAGCACAGTGGGCAAGCTATGTACAATAAGGGGAAAAGAGTTTCAGAGGGCAGGGAGCCGATGGGAGAAGGCTATTTTACTGGCGAGTGAGTGGGGTGTGACCAAGGCAAAGCAGTGATGGTCACAAGAGTGCAGAGTGTAGCCTGCACTAGGAGCAGGAGCTAATAAGAATGAGAGGTAGGAGGGAAGGGTATTGAACCAGAATTTAGCAATTAAGGTTGCGCAATGTGCCAAGAGATGATCGGTGAGTGACGGTAAAGTGACGGATTGCTAGAGGAGGCAGTGGTGAGTGCGGTACAGGTGATTATAGGCAAATCTGCAGAAGGCATGAAATAGTGGGTCTAACTGGAGAGGGAGGATTGCGGCGCTGAGCTATAGACCAAATCTGCGTAAGCAAATGAAGGAAGGATAAGCTTAGAAACTATTTCCCTCCTGATGGGAAGGGAGAGACTGTCTTTATGCCTATAGAGCATTCCTAATTTTGGATGCAGTTTGCTGTGAATATCGTCCAGGTGTAGGGAGAAGTCTAATTTGGGATCTAGCCAAACTCCCAGGTATTTGTATGATTCAACTACTGTAATTTTGGAGCCAACGAGGGCGTATAAGGTGGGAGGAGTTGTCATTTTGTCTAGTTTCTGGGTGGAGTCAAAAGCCATGGCAACCATTTTCTTAGTGTTGCATTTGAGTGACTTGTCTTCAAGCCACTTTAGGGTGTTCATGAAGTCGGCTTGGAGGATGGATTCGGCCTGTGCAAGGGAGGGACCGGAAGTGAAGATCATTGTGTCATCGGCGTACATTTGAACATGGGAGACTGAGTGGGCAGAAGAGAGATTGTTTACAAATATTGTGAATAGCGTAGATCCAAGGATTGACCCCTGAGGATGGGGAGAGAAGCAGATTTGGTTTCCCCTAACTGGACAAACTGAAACCTATCTGTTAGGAAAGACTTGAACCATTCAGTAGAGGTTGGGGATAGTCTTTTAGCTAAAAGGTCTTCAAGGAGTAGTTTGTGAGCCACAGAATCAAAGGCCTTAGCTAGATCTATAAATATGGCAAGCATCAGATGACCATTATCCATAGCCGAGTGGATGTGGTTGATGAGGAGGAGAAGGGAGGAGGAAGTAGAGTGGAGGTGACGGAAACCAGATTGGAATGGCGACAATATGTCCTTGGAGGCAAGGAATGAGTTTAGTCTTTTTGAGATGAGGGATTCCAAGATTTTGAAGCGGGAGGAAAGGAGAGAGATAGGTCTGTAGTTGCCAGTAGTGAAGGGGTCACCCCCTTTGTGTAGAGATATGACTTTGGCTAATTTCCAGGCCTTCATCAAAGAACAAGTGGAGAGGTTAAAGATCTGAGTATTTGGAGGGACTATGGTGGGAGTGGAGATTTTTAAGAAGATGGAGTCAATCCCATCTGGGCTTTGTTTAGAGGAGTTCAGAGATATGAGGGTGCGAAGCACCTCTCAGGAGGTGATGGGGAAGGTGTGGGTGGGTTGGGGGGTGGAAGGGTGAGCACCAGGGCAGGGGACTCTGATATCCAACTGGTCTCAGGAGGGGAAGTGACATGCTGGTGACTGCGGGGAGGGGAGAGAGGGGTGGGTGGTTGCCCTTTGGGTAGGGACAGGTTGTGAAGAAGAGATTTATTGAAGATGCAGTGGCTTTGGAGCCATTATCAGTGGAGCCAGGGGAAGAAGCATGTTGAGCAGATCCAATCAGGAAATGGAGAGTTTTCCAGAAAGCTGCTGGTATGAGGTAGCAATCCTCAAGCTGAGACTTAAAAAAGCCAGCTTTGGTGGAGCGCACAGCCTTAGTTCATATGTTCCTCAGCATTCTGTACATTAGGAGGTCAGAGGCATTAGAGGAGGCTTTGAACACTTTCCAAGCTTTGTCTCTAGCTTTGAAAAGTTTCACTAGGTGAGGAGAGATCCAGGGAAGGTGCGTTCTCTAGAGATGCAGCTTTTTTAGGGTGGCATGTGATAATTGCCTAGGAATGTGGAGTTGAAAGCCACCAAAGTGGAGTCAATGCCAGGGGCAGTGAAGACTCCTAATCAATCAGCCAGGTAGAGGTTGGCTAGTAGTGCCTGCTGGTTGAGGGACCTTAGGGGCCTGAACCATATATACTTTGGCAGGGTGGGAGGGGCAGTACTTCCTGTGGCAGAAGGTGATACAATGGTTGCTGTAAGCATCGGGGAGGGTGCCAGCTGAGGAGACTTTTTGAGGGTGGGTGGTTAGAATCCAGTCCAACAATGAGTGGAGTGGTGGTTGAGTCTGGTGGGGGTCAGTGATGAGTTGAGTGAGGTTGAGGCCTCAGTTTCTTGAGTGATGGCCTGGGAGTGCTGGGCAAGCCAATTAATGTTGAAATCACCCAGGATTAAGAGCTCATCTGAGGCAGCTGAAGACGATAGAGTGGTGAGTTTGGAGACCAGAGAAGAGGGTGAGGCACTGGGAGAGAAGTAGTAGACAGCAATAAAAAGGGGTGACAAGGAATGGAAGACCAGCTTGGAGAGTAAGATTTCATGTGATTTTGGGACAACCTCCTGTGAGACTCTGGAGGCATGCAGGGACTCATAGACTTAGATGGCAACACCACCACCACCATGCTTACCCCTGTCTTGATGGAAAATAGAGTACCCTGGAATGTTGACCAAAGGTCAAGGATTTTGGTGAATAACCAGGTCTCTGAGATACAGAGGATATTAGGGGAGCATTGGGATGTCCAAGCCTTGATGTGATCAAGCTTGAGCAGAAGACTTTTTGCGTTTAGGTGGAAGATGCTCAACTAGTTAGCGGGGGGAAGATTAGAGGCTGAGGAGTCAGGCCCAAGGTTGGATTCAATGTCCCCAACCAGTAAAAGCAGCGACAGCAGGAGGCGGTAGGGGCATAGCAGATGGAGAAGAGGGAGAGGGAGGGATTGGGTGGTATATAGGGAGCAACCTAGTAGGAGGTGTTTGTGGTTAGTTAGGAAGCTGAGTGTGAGGGTGCCGAGAGGGGCTAGATCCCACCTAACTAGTAGAGGGGGGGAAGTGGAGTGAATGTCATTATAGAAGTGGAGGAGGTCTGCCTGGTCAAGGGATAGAGTGTAAACAGAGAAGTCAAATAGCAGGAAAGTGATTGTCAGGAGTGGAACTACAGCCAATGGGAGTAAGGGCTTCATTGTGGCAGGAATGTATTGTAGGGCACATAGGAAGGGAACGTTCTCAAGATGGAGGGAGGAGGGTAGCTGACTAGCAGATGGGGCCACTATGGAATTAGGTCACACAGCTGACGTAAGTGTAGTACAGGAATGGACTAATAGAGAGAGAGAGATTTTGCAGCTGTAGTTCAGCCTATATATGGCCAAAAATTTGCAAATAGAAGCCACAGGGGGGATGTTCTAGTGAGGGGTGACAGCTGTGCACCACACGTCACTTAAAGAGGAGGTCTAACTTTGGTGAATGCTGGAGGAGGGCGAGAGAGGTGAGGTGGTGCTAGAAGGTAGAAATGAGTATTTAGTAGAGGTCAGGGCCAGGGAGGGTGGGCGAGAGAAAAAATAGGCTACAGAACTATAGCAATTAAGACAGTTTAAAAAAAAGAAAATTGTGCCAACGCGCTGAAAGCAGGGCTGAGGGAGTAGGTCCAATCAGGAGAGAACTGCAAGCTGAGTTGGTCAATGAGGCACCAAATACAGACAGATCAGACAATCCAGAGTCCCTTTTTGAGAGCCGGGGCTTCCCTGTGTCCGTGTCAGGCATACCTGGTTCTGTGCGGTGGGCAGGAGAGCACGGTGCAGCCAGCTTGGGTCCAGGGCCGGTGCCGCAAGCTGTGAAGTGCCCAGTCAGGGACAATGTTCCTGGTTTTGTGTGGTGGGCAGGAGAGCAAGGTGCAGCTGGCTTTGGTCTGGGGTCAGTGCCGCAAGCTGTGGAGCACCTGATCAGGGGAGATTTTCCTGGCTGTGTGCACTGGGCAGGAGAGCAACGTGTGGCCAGCTTGGGACTGGGGCTGGTGCCACAAGCTGCAGAGTACCAAATCAGGGGCAATCTTCCTGGTTCTGTGTGGTAGGCAGGAGAGCAAGGAGTGTCCAGCTTAGGTCTGGGACTGGTGCCACAAGCTATGGAGTTCCCCGATCGGGCCAATCTTCCTGGTTCTGTCTGGTAGGCAGGAGAGCAAGGAGTGGCCAGCTTAGGTCTGGGACTGGTGCCACAAGCTGCAGAGCACCCAGTTAGGTGTGATCTTCCTAGACAGGAAGAGAAGAGAGAGTGGGTCAGAGAAATGACTACATCACACATTTAGAATTAAAATGGCTCTCCTCTTGGTATAAGAAAAATGTCCCAAGTATAATTTATAAACAAACTGACTGGTAATGACTCTGCAATACCACAGGAAAAGCAAAAATATTTCAGTACACTAGCTCTTTAACAGCAAACTTTTTTATAAATCAATCTGTTTTTGTTTTGAATCTATCAGTTGGTTTTTAATCAATTGTTTTTTTTTTACATCCTCATTTCCAAGTCATCACAAAGAAAGTTTTAATTAAAAAATGGTCTAATATTTGTTAACCAAATCATCCAAAGGTATACTTTGGCATAGACCCTACCATCCCTGAAATTCTCTGGCAAAAAGACTATACTGTTTAGGCTGTAGGTGAGAGTAAAAATCCCCATGTGAAGTATGGGGGAAAAAGAGTTTTTTTTCTTCACTTTAATGTTAAACCCAATTGTTTGCACCTTAATAACTTTGGGTCTTTTAAAGAATTATCACAAACGTTGTCTGATCGCTATACCCATATCTAATTGGTAGTCCAGTGGTCCCTCTCCCCTCCCAAGATGTTTGATCACCGTCCTCAACCAAAAAAATAATTTTCCTGTTAGTCCAGTGGTCCCTCCCTTCTCCCTTGTTCTACGATCCCAGACCTGTTTATTATTTGCATTGGTAGTCCAGTGGTGCCTCCCATCCGCTGCTATAATAAGTGGGAAAAGTTTATTGGACAACTGCATGTAAAAGGTACAGGAGTGCACCCCTAACATTCCTTCCCAGCATTCCCCTGCCTGGAGAGCCACCCAGTGGGCACAGCTCCATCATCGCCCATCTCCATCACCATCACCAGTGAACATTCGGAGATGCATTTGGTCCAAGATGGCATATAACCATCACATCAACACTGCCATCACAGCCAACAGTAGCAAACTTTTCGAGCTTGCCACTCTGCGTGCTGGATGGAGATTTACAGTTAAGAGCCACAGCTTGGTGCTGAAGTACATTTCACAAGGAGGTCTGCAGAAGGAACACCTGTTTCAATAGTCACACAGCCAAGCAAACAAGCATTTGTACATTTCTTCTTGCTGGTGATGCAAACGGGTCTAAACTTGTGGACACCTATGCAGTCTCTTTAGCATTCTGGGTAATAAACATGCACTGTCAGCATATTAAAGGGGGCATTTTAACAGTACATGGTTCAACAGGGCATTATACTCATAGCCTTAACTATGGGGCTCCCGTGTAGCAGCGCCTGTTGACCAAATATGGATAATACAGTAAGTCATGTTAAAGATGTCTGCTGAAGAGTGCTCTTTATGGAATTATATTGGTTTTACAAGCTTGGTAGCTTATAATCATATACTAGAAACATACACTACATTTGTCTCTGTATTCGAGGGGCACCATGAAGGATCATAGACAAAAGTGTGTGTGTGTGTGGGGGGGTACTGATTCCTTCCCCCCATAGAGTTCCGGCACCTATAAGAAAAGTTAACAGTTAATGCTGTCTGACTAACAAAGACATTTTTTTTAATTATAGAGTAGAAAAGTGTTGGGGGTAGTAACTCAAACTGAAACTGACTCCAGTAAGAGCATATTAATAATTAATGTTAAATAAAAGTTTCATTAGGGAAATTGGCACTGCAAATGCAAAAGTTTGCAGTGTTACATAGTTGTGCATTCAGTTGCAAACAAATTGGTTTTAAACTTTTTTAGCTTGTACTGCACTTTTGTTCACTTGGTGTTCACGATGATTTTCTGACAAATGTGTGCAGGTAAGTGTGCGCACTGACACTGGAATGCTGAAGGTGACTGGTGATCATAGTAACCATGACAACAGTGACTAATGATTCAGCTGTGCAACACTGTGACTGTTGCATTTGCAGTGCTCATTCCCCTATTGAAATATTTCCTTTAACCTTAATTTTTCATAGACTCTTACAGGTGTCGATTTCAGTATTAGCTATTGCCCCCAACACTTTCCTACTGTGTAATTAAAAAAAAATTGGTTGCTAATGCTACTTGTTACACTAGGTGGCTCCTGTAGCATTGTAGTTAGTAACTACATATGCTGCTGCAGTATCAGTCTGACTCCTACTGTTCTGGCCCCCCCCCAATGATTTGTTGTGCTATCCTATGAACCCTTGCAGAAATAATTATATGAAATGTTTTCATGCTGCACACATACAACTACCCAAGTGATATAGGTGCTGCAAGTATGATTTAAATGTTAAATTGGAACTAATTGCATGCATATGGCATGAGTGCTGCAAGTAAGTGTGGAAACAATGATTTTTATGTTAAATTGGAAAAGACAGCATGCATGCGGCATGCGTGCAAAAAGCAAGTGGTCACTGATAACTGCACACGTAAAAGTTAAGTGACTTGCTCAGGATCACACCATACCCAAGTGGGGGTTGATGAGATTCAAACCCAGGTCTTCATGCCTCCAAGTCTCCTGGTTTACAGTTCAGTGCCTTTAACACTAAGCCATACTGTCTGCACACATATGGCTCCCTTGTACTTAAATACCTACTGTTTCTGACCACATCTGCATGCATGCAGCATGCTTGTAGCCATTGTTACAGTATGCTTTTCAGTTTTCTTCTCTCCCTCATCTCAGTTTCACAGTTGAACTGTAGCACACATACCAATGGAAACACATGTAGTTTATCCAACCCCAATACACAAATTACCCACAAAGCCACTTAATTACTTCTGTCTGGCCTGTACTACTACTATTTGCTCTCCATAGTTTTGAATGCTTCCATGCAAGCAGACTTTAAGGTGCAGACACAAAAGTAGCAATAACTTGACACACACCAACATGGCCAGTCCTCCCCATGCACACACACTGTAGAAGGTACAGCCATGCTGCTACAGACAACCCACCAAGTATAGATATAAGTAAAAAGTCTCTTACTTGAGTACTAGGGAGTCTTTAAGAGATGATGTCCATGGGTTAGAGTGCTGGTCTTGAAATGAATGGAGTTATTTTTTATTACTATTTTATAAGTTATGATGGTGAGTTGGAGAATATTGAAGGCCACTTGTCTTCTACCAAGGCCCTTTTTAATTGAATGGTGGCCTTCATTAACCTCCAACTCTCTATCAATAATGTATAAAATAGTACTAAAATTTATACCTGCATTCATTTCAATGGTGCACACCCCTGCAATCTCCTTTGCCATTTTGTCATAATTTGCCTGTGTGTGGGGATGTGGAGTTCAGCTTCACTGGGGGCAGGCATAAGCCTGACTACAGTGGGGCTCCAATAATCTGTGCATACCATACCACTCAACTGTCCATGAATGCAAAGGACAGCTCTAGAATGTCTGCAACATCTCTAAAAGGTACAACTTATTTGTTTTGACTGAAAAGTGATATGCAAATCAGGAAAAATTCAAATGTATAAGATTCATCTGTATATATCCCAGAGCAGTGCATCAGATTTTGGCTTAAACCCACCCAGTTACTAACCAATTTTTTCCTGGCTCAAGTTCTGACCCTTCCCTCAAAAAAGAACTTTGTCCCAATTTTTCTCTCTGACTCTATTCCATTCAATAGCCATCCCCTATGGGTCATGAAGCCACCCAAAGGTGAAGAAACATGAAAAACACATCAATATTTCAGTCCTTCCTCCGTCCCCAATCCCCCTGTAAAAAAAAATTATTTATTTTTACTTACACGACCATATGACAAGAACCTGCAGTCTGGCACAGCGTGCCATCAGCCCACTTTTCAGTCCACTCCCTCTCTCTCCTTTGACCATCACAGGTCCCCAACGTGGTCCATGACCCAGTCACCTCACCAACTGAACCCACCCAACCTGGGTTGCTTGCTTCTTGCTTGGTTGCTGCTGTAGCTGCTGCCACACTGCACTGATCAAGGCCTATGAAGGCAGTCTGGCACAGTGTGCCACCAGCCCACTTTTCAGTCCACTCCCTGTCTCTCCTTCCACCAGAAGCTGGATGCTAGATCTGACCATCACAGGTCCCCAACGTGGTCCACGACCAAGTCACCTCACCAACTGAACCCACCCAACCTGGGTTGCTTGCTTCTTGCTTGGTTGCTGCTGTGGCTGCTGCCACACTGCACTGATCAAGGCCTATGAAGGCCATCCATACCGCTGTCATCACTGCTGCTAAGCCTAGCTTTCTGCCTTGGGGATCCATGCTGTTGTATTTTGCAAGGCAAGTCTAGTAGAGTAAGTAAGTAGCCTAGTCTTGAGCTAGCTTCTAGCTCACCCTCAACCCCTTCAGCAACCAGTGGAGATGGAAACTCACTAAGAGCAGACAAACAAAAATATGCTGCCACAACACTGCAATTGAGAGTTCAGTGTTCACTGACTCCTGCAAGCTGTAGTGTGCAGTCTGTCTACTCCATGGCTGGAAAGACAGTGTGGCACTTAGAAACATAGAAACATAGACTTTGACAGTAGATAAAGACCACTTGGCCCATCTAGTCTGCCCATTTCCCTACCTACAGGATAAGCTGAAGATCCTAGTTAACCAACAGCCTATGTCTTCCTACCCCCCCAACAAGAATTGCTTTATGTCTGTCCCATGCATTCTTGGATTCTCCCACAGTTTTAGACCCCACAACCTCCTCAGGAAGGCTGTTCCATGCGTCCACCATCCACTCTATGAAAAATAACATCCTCACATTGCCCTTGAACTGTCTCCCCTCTATCTTCAAATTGTGTCCCCTTGTTCTTGCACATCTCTTTTTCTGAAAGATGCTACCTTTTGGACCTAATTGATTCCACTGAGGTACTTAAAAGTTTCTATCATGTCCTCCTCTCCCTCCTTTCCTCAAGGGTATACATATTAAGCTCCTTTAGCCTGTCCTTGTATGGCTTCTCTTGCAGACTCTGCACCATTTTAGTTGCCCTCCTCTGGAACTGTCTGTACACAGGGATAACAACTTCCTGTTTTCTGCTGATGATGCCTCTCCCTGTACATCCCGATATCCTCCCAGCCATCCTTACTGCTTTCTTCACATTGCTTGCTTACCTTTAGGTCATTTGATATGACTACCCCCAGGTCCCTTTCCATTTTTGTTGCTGTTAATCCCCCCCATTGTATACTCTTCCCTGGGTTTTTGTTTCCCAGGTGCATTTTTTGTACTTCTTTGCATTGAATCCAAGCTGCCATACTTTTTTTTTCATTTAAAGTTTATTGAAAAAGTTTTAAAATTTTACACCACATCATACAATGGCTGACATACCAAGTCATGAACATGATACATTAGACAAATGATAAGCTGAGTCAGCCCCCCAATTATTCCTTCCCACTCTCCCACCTTCCCAGCCCCAAGCTGCCATACTTCTGACCATTCCTAAAAACTTGCCATGTCCGTTCTCATCCTTTCCACACCTCCTTGTGTATCAACCGTGTTGCATATCTTTGTGTCATCTGCAAAGAAACATACTTTTCCTTCCAGTCCCTCAGCAATGTCATTTATAAAGACATTAAAAAAGACTGGACCCAATACTGAGTCCTGCGGTACCCCAGTAGTAACCCCCCTTTCTTCAGAGTTGACTCCATTTACAATTACCTTCTGTGTCCTGTTGTCCAGCCAATATTTTACCCAGGCTACCACCCTGGGACCCACTCCCAGGCTGGTTAATTTGATTATTAATCTTTTGTGTGGGACTGTGTCAAATGCCTTGCTAAAGTTTAGGTAGACCATGTCCACAGCCCCTCCCTGGTCTACTACTTTGGTCACCCAGTCAAAGAAATCTATTAGATTCATCTGACATGACCTTCCCGCTGTGAACCCATGCTGCCTTGGGTCCTGTGCCCCACTGGCCTCTAGGTACTCAACTATTCTTTCCTTCAGAAGTGACTCCATCACTTTGCCTACCACAGAGGTCAGACTGACAGGTCTGTAGTTTACTGCCTCTGTCTTGGTCCCACTTTTGTGAAGGGGAATCACACCCACCTTCCTCCAGTCCTCGGGTGCCACACCATCCTCCCATGATTTATTAAAAAGAGTAGCCAGTGGTTTCACTAGTTCCTTCCTTAATTCTTTTAGAATTCTGGGATGAATTCCATCAGGACCCATTGCTTTGTCCACCTTCAGTTTTAGGAGTTCTTTCAGAACCCTTTCTTCTGTGAAAGGACTGGGATCGACCCCCCTATCAAGAGTGCTTCTGTTAATTGGATTAGGCACTTCCCCCTCCTCTTTTGTGAATACTGAGCAGAAATATTCATTCAGTATCCCTGATTTTTCACTGTCCCCCTCTGCCCACCCACCATTCTTTCTATTCAGCCTCACTATCCCTCCTTTTGTTTTTCTATGTTCACTGATATACCTATAAAAGGTTTTATCCCCATTCTTATCTGAGTTGGCTATCTTTTCCTCCATTTGGGCTTTTGCTATTCTGACTTCCCTCCCTGCTTCATTCTGCCTTAACTGGTACAGCTCTCTGTCCTGCTCTTTCTGTGTTTCCTTATACTTCCGGAATGCTGTCTTTTTCTTCCTGACTTTCACAGCCACCTCTTTTGAGAACCATAGTGGCTTTTTCTTTCATGTTGATTTATTTGCTTCATACAAAGGCTTGTTGCCTCTGTGATGGCAGTTTTTATGATTCCCCATTGTTGCTCCACACCTCCTTCTAGCCTGTTTGCTAGTGCTTTTCTGAGGCACTCTCCCATCTTGCCAAAGTCAGCCCCCCTAAAGTCCAGTACCCTCACTTTTGTATGGCTTGACTCTGTAGCTGAGGTTAACGTGAACCACACTGTTTGATGGTCACTTGTTCCCAGATGGCAACCCACTTCTAGATCTGAGATCCTCTTACTGCCCTCGTTTGAGAGTACGAGGTCTAAGACTGCTCCCTCATGAGTGGGTTCCAAAACTAGCTGTCTGGGGCCTGCCACCTGTAGGGCATCAAGAATGGCCTTGCTCTTGGATGTGGCTGCAGCAAATGTGCTCCAGTTAACATCTGGCATATTCAGGGCTCCCATCAACAGTATCTCCCCTTTCTCTGCCATTCTAAGAATGCCTTCTATCATATCCTTGTCCATTCCTTCCCCCTGACATGGGGTCTGTACCTAACCCTGTGCAGATTGTGGTGCCTTTCCAGCCTCCAGGTGACCCACAGTGCCTCCTCTCCTCCCTGTTTACTCTTTTGTTCAGTTGCTTTTATCCCTTCCTTTACATAGAGAGCTACTCCTCCCCTCTTCTTCCCTGCCTGTCTCTCTTGTAGGTTATGTACCCTGGTATGTTAACATCCCAGTCATGGTTCTCTGTGTGCCATGTTTCTGTGACTGCTACAATATCCAGGCATCCCTCTTCCATCAAGGCCACCAGCTCAGGGAGCTTGTTGCCCAGACTAAGGGCATTGGTACTCATTACTCTCCATTTCCTGATGGCATTACTCCTTTTTGCCCCATCCCTGTTCTTCTTGCCTCTGTCACTTTCTCCATTTACCCCAGCCCTTCTGCCTATCGACACCTCTATGTTGGTGTTTACCGCACTTACTACCATGATTGTTTGGGAGGGCTAGGAGTTCCCTGCTCCTTTCCAGTGCCTCCCCCCTTGGCTAGTTTAAATGCTTGCCAATGAAGCATTTAAACCTATCACCTAGGATCCTGGTTCCCCTCCTGGACAGATGCAGCCCATCATGCCAGTATAGGCTTGCATCACTCCAGGTGGACCCCCAGTCCCCAATGAAGCCAAATCCCTGAGCTCCACACCAGTTTTTCAACCACTGATTGAATCCCATGGCACAGAATACCCTAGCCTCTCCTACTCCATAGATGGGCAGCACCTCCAAGAAGGTTACCATGCGTGCTACTTGTCTAAGGCCCTTCCCCAATTCCACAAACTCTTCCTGCACTTCTCTAATCCCTTTCTCAGCCAGGTCATTTGTCCCTAGGTGGACAATGACATCCAGCTCCCTCCTCTGTGTAGCTGCTCTGGCAATCCTGAGATTCGCTCCTGTCCCTCAAGCCATGGTGCCAGGCAGGCACTGCCCTCCATCTCCCCTTCCTCCCCAGTTCTACCTTCCTAACAATGGAGTCCCCCAGGAGTTATTTCCTTCCCTGCAGGGTCCCCTGCCACCCTCCTGTGGGTCGCCTTTGTGGAGTTCCCAGCATCCTCCTTGGTCTCCACTGTGGGTGCCTCATAGAAGAACCACACTTTGCCAGAATGGCATAGGAATTGTGAGAGGTACAACTGAGGATGCACCTCTGTTGCACCACCCTCACCCTCCCTGAGCCCACTGTGGTCCAACCACTCCTCTTTCTTGGCAACCTCTGAGGCAACGGCAGTGGCACTGGTGGTCCCTGGATGGAAGAGGAGGTCCCACAAATCCTGGCCAACTCAGCCTGGAGATGAACAACCTCCTTCCTCAGCCCAGAGAGGTGCCTGCAGATGGGACAACACCGCTTCCTCCAGAATGTCTCCCTGAAGACTGCTGCTCCACAGCCACTGCACTGCACCACTCCAATCATGTCTTATTTCTGGCCCCCTAACTATTTGCAATCCTTACTCTTTCCTCTGTTTATTTTTCTCTCTCCTTACTTTCTGCCTGTGTGCCCTTTAAGCTCCTGATTGTCCTGTTCTGAGACAAGAATATCCTATATTTCTCAGTAGACCCCGTACTTGCTCAGAGGCAGACCTCCAGCAGCTAGAGGGGGGCGGAGAGCTACTCTTGCCCTTCTAGGATGGTGGGTGTTTGGTGGCTCTGTGATCACTCACTTCCTGCTCCTAAACAGGAAGTTCCTGTTGTCAGTCAAATCCTGGCCTATAAAAGTAGAACTAGCTTTGGGTGGGAGGGTGGAGGGGAGGGAAGGAGGGCAATATAGTCCCAGTAGAGAAGTCCAGTCACACAGCAGTCCTTTCTCCTGATGTCTTCTGCCAAGCTATTAGCAGAATCTTTCTAAGGCAGTCTTTAAATGTAGCTTCCTTCTAGCTAAGCCACTCCCCCTACTTACTAGATCTTTCTACAAATAATTTAAACCTCACAGCTATTAAGTCCTTTCAATCACCTGAGATTTACACCTAGATAACTGTTCAGATAACCATTCAGTTCAGTTAACTCAGACAAACACACACTTTTTTTTTGTTTTGTTTGTTACTTTTTTACCCTAAATTAAAGGTCCAAGTACAAGAGTTCTTCTTCTTTAGTCCCAGCAGAGAAGTACAGTCACACAGCAGTCCTTTCTCCTGGTGTCTTCTGCCAAGCTATGGAGGCACCTGCAGTGGAGACCAAGGAGGATGCTGAGAACCTCCACAAAGGAGACCCACAGGAGGGTGGCACAAGACCCCACATGGGAAGGAAACAACTCCTGGTGAGGGACTCGATCATTAGGGGGTAGAAGTGGGGGAGAAAGGGAATAGGGAGATAAGGTGCCTGCTTGGTGCCATGGCTCGGAGGGACAGGAAGTGAATCCTCAGGATCACAGGAGCAGCTGTACGAGGGAGAGAGATGGATGTCATTGTTCACCTAGAGACAAATGACCTGGCTGTGAATGGGATCAGAGTGGTGCAAGAGGAGTTTGTTTAGTTGGGGAGGGGCCTTAGATAAGTAGCATGTACGGTAACCTTCCTGGAGATGCTGCCTGTCGATGGCAAGGATGATGCTAGGGTATTCCACACCATGGGATTCAATGAATGGTTGAAACATTGGTGTGGCACTCAGGGTTTTGGCTTCACTGGGGACTGGGGAGCCACCTGGAAGGATGTAGACTTCTACTGGTGCTATGGTCTGCATCTGTCCAGGAGGGAACCAGGATACTAGGTGACAGGTTTAAATGCTTCATTGGTAAGCATTTAAACTAGCCAAGGGGGGCACTGAAAAGGAGTAGGGGAAATCCCAGCCTCCCCCCACAAAACACACTAGTTAGAGAAGTAAACACCAAGGTAGAGAAGTCAGTAGGGAGCAGGACAGGGATAAATGCAGAAAAAGGCAGTAAGGACAGGGATGGGGCTAAAAGGGGTAAGGCCATAAAAAAATGGAAGGTGATGAGTACCAATGCCTGCAGTCTGTGCAACAAGCTCCCTGAACTAATGGCCTTGATGGAAGAGGGATGCCTGGATATTGTAGCAGTCACTGAAATGTGGTACACAGAAAACCTTGACAGGGATGTCAACATACCAGGACACACAGTCTACAGGAGGGACAGGGTGGGTAAAAGAGGAGAAGGAGGAGGAGGAGTAGCTCTCTATATAAGGGAAGGGATTAAAGCAACAGAATTAAAGAGTAAACAGGAAGTTGATGAGTCACTATGGGTCACCCTGGAGACAGGAAATGGCACCACAATCTGCACTGGGGTTGTGTACAGACCCCCATCTCAGGGGGAGGAAATGGACAAGGAAATGATAGAAGGCATCCTTAGAATGGCAGAAAAAGGGGAGATATTGTTGATTGGGGACCTGAATATGCCAGATGTTAACTGGTATACCTTTGCTGCAGGCACATCCAAGAGCAGGGTCATTCTTGATGCCCTACAGGGGGGCATGCCTCAGACAGCTAGTGTTGGAACCCACTCAGGAGAGAGCAATCTTAGACCTGGTACTGTCAAATGGGGAAGGAGAAAGGAACTCAGATTTAGAAGTGGGTAGCCATCTGGGAACAAGCAACCACCAAACAGTGTGGTTCACAATAAACACAGCCATAGAGTCAAGCCATACAAAAACAAGAGTATTGGACTTTAAGAAGGCTGACTTTGGGAGAATGAGAGAGTACCTCAGAAAAGCACTAGTAAACTGGCAAGAAGGAGGGGTGGAGGAACAATGGGGAATAATCAAAACAGCCATTGCAGCAGCAACAAGCCTTTGTGTGAAGCAAATCAACAAAACAAAACAAAGGAAAAAAAAACACTACGGATTTCAAAAGAGGTGGCAGGGATGGTTAAGGAGAAAAGGATAGCATTCAGGAAATATAAGGAAACACAGAAGGTGCAGGACAGGGAACTTTATCAGTTAAAGCTGAAGGAGGCAGGGAAGGCATTCAGAATAACAAAGGCACAAACTGAGGAAAATATAGCCATCTCTGTTAAGAAGGGAGATAAAACCTTTTATAGGTTAATTAGGAAGCGAAGAAAGACCAAGGGAGGTATACAGAGACTTAATAAAGGGCAGGGAATGTGGGCAGAGGGTGGCAATGGAAAAAGCAGGAATACTGAATGAATATTTCTGCTCAGTATTCACAACGGAAGAGGAGGGGTAGGTACCCAAACCAAACAAGAGAGAAACTCTGAATGGGGGGGTCGATACCAGTCCAGTCACAGAAGAAAGTGTTTTGAAAGAACTCTTGAAACTGAGGGTGGACAAAGCAATGGGGCCTGCTGGGATTCATCCAGAATTCTAAAAGAACTAAGGGTAGAACTAGTAACACCACTGATAACTCTCTTTAACAAATCATGGCAGGATGGGGTTGTACCTGAGGACTGGAAGAGGGCAAATGTGATTCCACTTCACAAAAGTGGGAGCAGGGTAGAGACAGGAAACTACAGACCAGTTAGTTTGACTTCAGTGGTAGGGAAAATGATGGAACCACTTCTGAAGGAAAGAATTGTTGAGTACCTAGAGGCCAGTGGGACACAGGACCCAAGGCAGCATGGTTTCACAGCAGAAAGGTCATGTCAGATGAACCTAATAGATTTCTTTGACTGGGTGACCAAAGTAGTAGACCAGGGAGGGGCTGTGGATATGGCCTACCTAGATTTTAGCAAGGCATTTGACACAGTCTCACATAAAAGATTAATATACAAGTTAGCCAGCCTTGGAGTGGGTCCCAAGGTAGTAGCCTGGATAAATAACTGGCTGGACAACAGGACGCCAAGGGTAATAGTAAACGGAGTCCACAGTGAAGAAAGGAGGGTAACTAGTGGGGTACCACATGGTTCCGTACTGGGACCGGTCCTCTTTAATGTCTTTATAAGTGACATTGGAGAGCACCAGGAAGGAAAGGTATGTCTCTTTGCAGATGACACAAAGATCTGTAACAGGGTTGATACACAAGGTGGGGTGGAAAGAATGAAAAGGGACTTGGCAAGGTTGGAGGAATGGTCCAATATGTGGCAGCTCAGACTCAATGCAAAGAAGTGCAAGGTAATGCATCTGGGAAAGAAAAACCCAGGGGAAGAGTACACAATGGGGGGTGAGTAAATAACAACAACACAAATCGAAAGAGACCTAGGAGTAATTATATCAGATGACCTAAAGGTGGGCAAGCAATGTGAGAAGGCAGTAAGGAGGGCTGGTGGGATACTAGGATGCATAGGGAGAGGCATCAACAGTAGAAAACAGGAAGTTGTTATCCCTCTGTACAGACAGTTAGTGAGACCCCATCTTGAGTACTGCGTGCAATTCTGGAGACCCCATCTCCGCAAAGACATATACAGAGTGCAGGCTGTTCAGAGGAAGGCAACCAAAATGGTGCAAGGTCTGTACCAGAAGACATACGAAGAGAAACTAAAGCAGCTTAATATGTATACCCTTGAGGAAAGGTGGGAGAGGGGGACATGATAGAAACTTTCAAGTATCTGAAGGGAATTAACAAAGTACAAGAGGGTAGTCTCTTTCAGAAGAAGAGATGTGCAAGAAGAAGGGGGCACATTTTGAAGATAGAGGGAGGACGGCTCAGAGGTAATGTTAGAAAGTATTTTTTCACAGAGAGGGTTGTGGATGCATGAAACAGTCTTCCTGAGGCGGTTGTGGAGTCAGGAACAGTGGGAGAATTCAAGAATGCATGGGACAGGCATAAGGCAATTCTAGTGGGGGGTAGGAGGGAGTAAGCTGTTGATTAACTAGAATCTGCAGCTTATCCATCAGGTAGGGAAATGGGCAGACTAGGTGGGCCAAGCGGTCCTTATCTGACGTCAAATTCTACATTTCTATGTTTTCTGTGTTTCTCCCTAACCTTCCCCACCACCTCTTTTGAGAACCATAATGTTTTTTTCTTTCATTTTGATTTGTTATTTGCTTCACACAAAGGAAGAGTGTAAGACTCATGCATTCTTTCTTGGCTGGAGCTCATCTACATCACATGAGATTGTGCCACTGCTAATAGGTGGAGAGAGTGGACCACACAATACAGACACAGTCGAGTCTGGAGACTACCTGCAGCGTGAGCACACCCAGGCCAGGTGGGCATTTACTGTACAAAAGACTAAATCCAAATTTAATGCCATTATTGCCACACCATTAGAAAAACCTAGGCACAAACACGGGGGGGGGGGGGACTGTCTCCGCCCGGCCCTACCTAAATGACACCCCTGCTTAATGGTAGAAATTCATTCTCAGGTGCTAATGCAATGGTTTCCACTGTGTTTTGAAGTACTGTATCATCATGTTTCATGATGTGTCCTGATCATCACATAGGCTAGTGTACCTCATTTTGAGTGTCCATGTACCTCATTTCAGTGACAAAATGTGAGGTATGGTACATGCTTCCAAGACCCTACTCAGCAAAAAGAGTGCTGAGCATGGCCATAGTGTATATGCTCAATACAGATTGACAAACGGAAAGTAGTGCGATAAGACAGTCATGGAGAAACACATTTGTAGCACTAAATATGCATAAAGGATCTGCATGGTCCAAAACAAAAATGATAGGCTTCACAACACAGAGTCCCCTCTTCTCACATCTGGAATGGGGGATGTTGACTGTCTATATCCAAGGCATTAAATGCAGTGAGCAACCAATACTTTACAAATTAATGGCAATTTATTGACAAAACTCAAAAGCCATTAAAGAACTTGCAAAAGGATCAGAATTAATGAGTTTACCTAATTTTTATAGGAATTCAAATAAAAATGTATTTTAATTACTCTAATTGCCAGCAGTAGTGTAGAAACTGATGTGTTGCTTTAGATGAGATTTGCACCAGCTTTGCTGCTGTACACATGGCAAGTGTGCAGCATGTGAACCTGATGTGATGTTTAAATGATGTTCGCACCAGCTTAACTGCTGCACTCATGTCAAGCGTGCAACACATGAATCTGATGTAATTTTTAGAAGATGTTCACACCAGCTTAACTGCTGCAATCATGTCAAGCGTGCAACATGTGAACCTGATTTAATTTTTAGATGTTCACACAAGCTTGACTGCTGTGCACATGTTAAGCTTGGAGCATGCGAACCGGATTTGTTTTTTAGACCTGGTTCACTTAGGATCACGTTGTGCATGTGAACTGCATGCAAACATTGCACAATTAAGCATGTGGCATGCATTCTGCATGTACATGGCACACCCATATTTATGTAAGGGAATATTCAGGTATTGATCGTATGTCCACGAAAATCATTTATACATAAACCTGATGCCACTGTTTTTATGCCTTGTTCATTACACTTTATCTGTTGGCTGATATAGTCTTTTTTTATTTCATATGTGATGAATCTGGATAAAGGGCTTTCTTTCCATAATTAGGTGCTTGTTACCCATTCCCCTGCTGCCCCAGGATTCACCTGGAAATGTGCAACTGCTGATCAGTGTGCTTTTCCTGGTAAAACTTTACAAATAAATAAAACTGTGGCTACCACAGATGCCACTGGAGCACCCTGTCCCCACTGTGGACCAATAGGTGAACAATAGGTATTTACTGTATTTAGCCTGTCCGCCATTGTAACATGTTGCCCTTCCCCTTGGATCTAGTCCCCACCTTCACCCATCTCCTTCATTTTATGTGCTGGATATGGCTTTGATGTTGTTAATAGCTTCTGATGCTGCTTTGGCTTGCAACCCTCCTTGGCTTTCTTAAGTTCAACCTTGCAGTCCATTAGAGTTATTCTGCATTCTTTTCTGGTCTGCAGGCAACCTGTCTCTTTCCAGTGGTCATAGATCTTCATTTCTACTTAGAAGGAGGTTAAGTGTTGTTTCTTGGTGGCTGTGGTCTGACTCATCTTCCTTATTACCAGGGAGAAGTTTACTCAGTTTTATTGGCTTCCACCAGTGTTTGGACATTCACATTGGAGCTTATCACCGCCTTACTGGTGAAAACATGATCTAGGGTTCCATCAAACCTGTTGGACATGTTGTTTCAGGAAGCACTTGTTGGAGGTGGAAAGAAAATTAGCTTCAGCCCTGACATCAGCCTTCCAAAATTGTCAGTCTGTACCCAGGAGACTGAAGTCCTCAGGATCACCACTACATTTGAGTTGACTGCTCTGTAAATAACCTTATCCAGCTGGGTACCATACCTAGCTGCTTGGTGGCCTGTAGCATCTACACCTCCCAGTAACTTCTGTGTTTGTCTTTCCCAAGCTTGACCCAGAGAGACCCTGTTGAATTATTTTCCCATGATGTCCTGCTTGTCCTCCACAGTGACATCCTCCCTAACAACATAGGAACATAGTAACATAGGAATGTGTTGGCAGAAAAGGACCGCCAGGCCAACCCAGTCTGCCCAGTTTGCCTAGGTACCCACTAGGCCTATCCTGAGGTCCTCCCCCCATTCAACCACCCCCCCCGTGTTTGTCCCATGCTCTCTTGAACCCTCCCACTGTCCTCTCCCTCACCACCTCCATCAGCAGGCTATTCCAGCTGTCCACCACCCTCTCAGTGAATAAATACTTTCTTGGGTTACCGCTAAATTTCCCCCCCCTTGATTTGGTATTCATGTCCCCTCACCCTGGGTCACTCTTTTAGTCAAAAAAGGCTTTCCACAGGTACCTTACTGATGCCCTTGAAATATTTAAAAGTCTCAATCATGTCCCCCCCATCTCTGTTCTAGTGAGTACATGCCCAGGTCCTTTAGTCTCTCCTCGTATGACAAATGTTCAAGCCCTCTCATCATCTTTGTTGCCCTCCTCTGAACTCTTTCTATCCTCTCCATGTCCTTCCTGAGCTATGGTCTCCAGAACTGGATCCCATACTCCAGATGCGGCCTGTCCAGCTGGGTGTACAGGGGAACTATGACCTCTCTCCTTCTATTGGAGATCCCTCTCCCTACGTAACCCACTATCCTGCTGGCTCTTGCCACTCCCCCCCCCCCACACACTCACTGCTTTCCCACCTTCGGGTCCTGTGAGATGATGATGCCTAGATCCCTTTCTTCTTTTGTTACCTGCAGGGATCTACCTCCTATCTGGTACTCTGCTTTCCCATTTGTTCTGCCTAAGTAAATAATCTCACAGTTTGTCATCTTGAACAACAATTGCCACTCTTTGTACCACTTCTCCAACCTTTCCAGATCACTGCGCATGATCTCCACCCCGTCTGCCTGTCCACTCTATTGCATACCTTTGCTTCATCTGCAAACAGGCTCATTCTCCCTTCCAGACCATCTACTATGTCCCCTATAAATATATTAAACAGAAGATGTCCTAACATTGACCCTTGGGTAACTCCACTGGTGACCACAGACTCCCCCGAGGGTGCCCTGTTGACAGCCTTTTTTCCAGTCAGGACTATCTCTTTGGGATAGTCTGTATTTTTTATCCTTGTGTCCTGGTCATTTTCACCCCACAACCAGGTCTTTGTGAATGCCACTAAATCCAGGTCTTAAAAGTGCATCCAGCCCTCAAGCTTGCCCATTTTGCTTAGTGTACACCTCATATTAGCCTGCATCCAATTGAGACTAGTTACCCATCTAGGCTTCCTCAGCTCACCCTCCTCTTCACATTCTCACCTGCTCTGCTGTCCTTGCAGCTCTTGATGATCCCTTAAACCAGCTCTCTTTTACCACTTTTATATAGTGGTAATTCAGCTGCACATCAGCCCTCCCATGTTTCAAAGTTTCTTAGTCTGATACAAGTTCAGAAGGCCGAGGCCCAAAAATGAACCCAACACCATTCCAAGAAAAGTGTACTCTAACAGTGGAAAGAGAATTTCTTGTCCCCCATATATTGATCGTGTCTTATTTTAAATTATTCAACATTGCCACATGTTACAATACCATGTGGTAGATAACTCCAGACAGTAGGTACTCTCTGTGTGAAGAAGTTACACATTGTGGTTGTTTTATTTACTGAACTATTCAGTTTAAACTTATGTGATCTGGTGATGTTATTCATTAGTTGTTTTTCCAAATAGTTTTTAAAGTTGATATGTCATGAAAGGCTTTATGGGTTAGAATTAAGTCTCCCGTAAGAGCTCTGTATTCCATAGAATATAGGCCAATATTTTTAAGCCTGTCTTCATAGTCCAAATTATTTATACTTTTGATTTTCCTGGTAACTTTCCGCTGGACTTTCTCAACCATAACCTTCCCTCCAATTGAGTTTTGTGTACAGAATGGAGTGCAGTACTCCAGATGAGGTCTCGCAAGCCTCGAGTACAGTGGAATAATGCCCTCAGCTTTCTTGCTTTTAACATGCCTAAGAATGCATCCCAAGATGCCTTGACACTTTTTAATAGTTTTCTTAGTATGCGTTTCAAATTTAAGTTTATCAGTGATGACCACTCTCAGATCTCTTTCATCAGCTGTCACCTGGAGTTTTTGGTTTTTTAATGAGTAACTTGTTCTGATGTTGTTTTTACCTAAATGCATTACCTTACATTTGGATTCATTAAAGTACATTTTGTTTTCAACTGCCCAGTTGGGTAATATGTCTAGATTGGTTTGCAGCTACGCTACTGATTGTGTATTATTTACTATGCACCCTATTTTACAACTGTCTGCATACTTATTAATCCAGACACTATTAGTGGTTTGCATGCTAGAGACTAGGATGTTAAATAGTAACGGCGCCAGCATGGAGCCTTGGGGGAACACCACTTGTCACATTATCCCATGTTGAGATATGATGTCTAATGGCTACTCTTTGCTTTCTGTCACTAAGCCATGATACTACCCATTTTATGATGTTTGGATATGGTTCGATTCTGACTAGCTACTCAATTAGAACTTTATGGGAACAGTATCAAATTCCTTGGCGTAATCCAGGAAAATTATGTCAACAGGCATTCCAATGTCAAGTGCCTGACTAACCGGCTCAAAGAAATTGATAAGGTTAGTCAGGCATTGCCTACCGGGGTAAAACCATACCGGGATATATCTGTGTAACCTGTATTGTTCATATGGTCAATAATTCATTTTTTGTAAGAGCCTTTCCATAAGTTTATCTATTGACAAAGTCAGACGTATGGGCCTATAGTTGCTCATTGCTTGTCTGTTACCTCCTTTATGTATTGGTGTAATTGTAGCTATATTCCATAATGGCAGGGTTGTTCCTTCTTTCAAGGATGCATTAAACAGCATGGTCAAAGGAACAGTGAGTTAACTATTTTGTTCTTTCAGAAATGTAGGCATGATTCTGCCTGGGCCAGGTGATGAATTTGATTTAAGTTGTCTAATGACAGTTGTAATATCCTCTTCTGAGAATGGGACTAAATCCTCGTCATAAGGTATGTTATCTATATTTACATCCTCTCTAGGTTTAAAGACACTCATAAAGTAGGAGTTCAGCTCTTTTGCCATTTCACTGTCATTACTTATAACAGTATGTCCCAGACTCAATGGCCCAACACCTATAGTGTTACCCTTTAATAACCCTATATAATTAGAAAACTTTTTTTTATTATCTCTAGATGTGTTTGCTAGTTGTTCTAATTCCTGTTTGGCTGTGCATATGAGTTTTTTGATTTTATTACCCAATTTCTTAAATCTGTTCCAGTTTAATTCAGTTTCTTGTTTTTTATGTTTGTTATAAGCTTTATGTTTTTTATTGATGTTTCTTTTTATTTCATTTTTCCACCATAGTGGAACTCTTTGATTATTTGTGTTATATTTGGTTTATTCAGGTACACAGTTTGTTATGCAATGTTCGAACTTATTGTTGATTTTTTCCCCATGTTTGTTTTAGAACTAGGTTTTTAAGTTCAGCATTCCAGTTCCATGAGGCAAGAATTTCTTTATGTCGGCACAGTCTGCTTTGTGGTACTTCCTGATTTTGGTTATCCCTTTTTTGGTGCAGGTGAATTTTTTAAGCTCAATTGGACCATGCTGTGGTCACTATACTCCAGCGGAGGAAGTACTGTTGGTATAGATCCAGTGTTCATCGTATTTACAAATATTAGGTCAAGTAGATTATTACATCTAGTTGGTTTTGTCACAAGTTGTTCTAAGTTGTGTTGAAGAATAATATCTAAGAACCATTTTTCTAGATGGCCTTTTACCTCAAGAGTTGACCAATTAATGTTAGGAAGGTTAAAATCACCCATTAAGATATAATCATTACTAATTTCCATATTTTCTAGTTCATCCATAAAGATTCTACTCTCCTCCACTCCTAGATTAGGAGAGCGATATCCCAGACCTAGTGTTAAAGTTCTCTTTGAAGTATAGAATTTTGACCATATGATCTCACTTTTAGTATCATCCTGCCTTATTTGATAACTTCTGTACTTTTCTGCTATATGTAGTGCAATACCTTCACCTTTTTTATTTTCACAATTTTTATAGATCTTTGTGTATCCTGGTACATCAGTGCACCAGTCATTATCAGTAAACCATGTTTCAGTAACACCACAAATATCAATTTTTTCAGAAGCTGGAGTATACTTTAGTTTATCTGTTTTGTTCTTTAAACTCCTTGCATTATTACTAGGATCCTAAGTTCACTAGTTTGGCTCTGGTACTTAGATGTTGTAGCAGGTAATGCATCCAAACTGGGTTTTTTAGGCCGTGCTTAGTAGGTGTCTTTACCAAATTCTTTAATAATACCTTATTTGTTTTAGACTGTGACTCAATTAGAAACGGGATTGCAGATTCACTGCCCCCCCCATGTATTAGTTTAAATGTTTTGAGATAATGGTGTTTATGTGAATTCTTAAGAGAGCGCTTCCTTGTTTACTTAGGTGAAGTCCATCCCTGCAGAAGAGGTCATTTTTGTTATCAAATTCTTCCCAGTGTGTGATACACCCAATCTCTTGTTTGAGACACCATGTTCTTAACCACTTATTGATGTGTTTGGTTTTACATGTTTGCTGCATGGTAGCTCTGGGCATAGATAGCATTTCTGATAGAGCTATCTCACAACCATGTCCCACCAACCTGTTTGTGAGGGCCACAAATTCTTGTTCAATTTGGAGTTCATGTTGGTGCATTATATCATTGACTCTGGCATCTATAATTACAAGCAGTTTCTCCCCTCCATTTTTAAGTATTTGTTTGGTCATCCTGGAGATATCGGAGATTCTAACACCTTTAAAACATGACATGGGCCTATTTTTTTTTTGTTGTGATCACAAATAGCTCGGTCTAAGTGTTTAACAATAGAATCTCTTAATACACAGATTTGTTTGGTTACAGTATTAGTGTTATCATTTGTATCCATAGTGTTCTCCATATTTATTTGTGTAGTTTGAGATGGATCAGCAGCCCTATGTTCTATATTACTGGGCTCAGGGTCTAGTATAACTAGTTGTTTTTGAGAAGCGGAGAGTACTGGTTCATTGTCTTCTACTTCATTAACAAGTGGGTCAAAGTGATTATTGACCGGTATGGGGAAATTATTTGCTTTTATACCCTTTTTGGCAAACTTAGAAGTCTGTATTTGGTACCACATATTTTTAGATTCACAGTGTACTTCATCCTCCCCAACTCTTTTTTTATTTGTAATATTTTGATTAGCATGGGTAGACCCTTCAGTATTTGCAGACATTTGTAGTGAGGAACGGAAAGAGGATCCTTATTACTTACAATGTTGTCTGGTTTTAGTTGTGGTGTTGATTTGTTTAGATTTATTTGCATTTATTTCAGATCTCTCTTTTAACCTTTTTGCCATTTCCTTTTAGCTCAGCTGTAAGTCTGTGAGCCTGCTGTTAAACATGCTAATTTCCACCATGTTTGCATTTTGTAAGCATTTCTGACATCTAAACGTAGCATCAGGATTGATATCTGTAGCAATGAAATACATGCAGCAGCTATCACACTTGACCCCTATTCTCCTGTCAGTTGTTGTAATGTCTCACTGTTTTTATGTTTGCATCACTGCTTTCACCTTCTAAAAACTTGGTGGCCTTGCTTTCCCTGTGTGCCTTTATCTGCATAGGGCTATTGGCACTCGTAGTTTCCTGTTGTAGCCTGGTGCCACTAGAAAAGGGATTTTTTAGAAAACCACTCATACTTCTGCCATATTTTTAGCTTCCTCACTTGCAAATCAATCTGTTTTACTTCAGAGACACTAACATTTAAATGTGCAGTTTTCAGGCATGTTAAATAGAACAGGGCCTTATAAATATATTATGACTCTTTGGGTGACAGCTTCACTAAACTTGCCAATAAGTTTCAGAATCTAAAAGTAAGAAAAAAATATTTACAAGCCATGTTAGTCTTTGTAAAACTGAATTAATACAATATCATGATACCTTTTATTGGACTAACAAAGTAATTGTGCATAAATGATACATACACCACATAAACTCTCCAGCCCAAGCAGCTCCCCCCATCAGGTGTAACAGCATTCTAAACAAATGAAGCAGGTTTTTCTATCTAAAGAGACAAAGTGTTTCATAACATAAGATACAGTAATACAATAATCTTGTGTCATTTATTTATTTATTTTATTTTTTATTTAGTTTTGTTGACTGGGTAATAAAGCACATGCATCTTTAGGTAACAAAAAAAAAAAACTTTCTTCCTTTGTTCAGTTTGTTATCACCTAAAGGAGATACCTCTGTGGCCCAGAAAGGCTATGATCTGTAACATCCAGGTAATCTCTTTGTTGGCCCAATAAAAGGCATCATAATATTCTATGACTCTGGGATCTAAATGTAAATTCTCCCTGCAGCACAATCAACACCAAACAAATAATTATGCAATGCAATGTGTGTAATATTAACATCATACTGTAGCTTGCAACACAAACTATGTGCTTTAACATCATAACTTGTAGAGCAGGCTTCTGTCCTCATAGTAACATGTGTAATGTTAACATAGCAGCTGATATAGCTGGGCCTTCACACCTCCAGCTCCCTTCCCCCATAATCAGTAGTAAAACTGGGAACATTTTTAGTTAGGGAACCTTCACCTCTACATTTTAGGTGGGATAGCTGTCATTTCTAGGTGCTGAAACTCTCATATACAGTAGTCACAATTGCTGGAAATGGGGAAGGGGGATAGACAGACACTGTGGTGATGGCCCTTTCAGTTTTTACAATCATGTTAATTTATTACTAGGGAGGACTGTGTCTTGTAAGGCACTTTTACACTACCAGTTCTGTAATGGAATGACCGTTACAGAAGCAGTTTACTGTTACCTCTGTTGGTGTGTAAAATGCATTTGTCCCGATTCCACAGTGAACGTTTGTCCTATCCATGTTCCCTAGTTTGCGTGGTTTGTCCCGATTTGTTTCGTTGCCTTCTGCCACATGTAATGGCCATTCCTGAAACAGAGATGTCTCCCAGGGAAATCTCAGACTAGGGGGGACGCAGGAATGAAACAATAGAAAATGGAGGAAGGGGATTGTCGATATAGCGCTGTGTGTGTAAAGTGAAGAAATAATGGAACAGACTACAATGGCGCCACACAGGTAATGATCATTTCAATAAAGAAACCCATGTGTAAAAGCACCTTAAAATGCAACATGTGCAGTTAAGTAGTGTTGCTTCCTAATCACTCCCTTTGTAGCTTGCCAGCAGAATTTTGAAAAGTGAAGGTCAGAGTAACCAAAGCAGAAAAATTAAATAGAAATATGAATTTGTAGGCAGAAAAGAACCACTTGGCCATCCAGTCTGTCCAGTTTTCTTCCCTATTACTTTGTCCCAGCAGACCCTAACTGTTCTCTAGTGACCCCCCCCTTTTTACTTACTTACTAATATTTCCCTGTGTTTATCCCATGTATGTCTGAAACCCCAACAGTTTTTGCTCCTACTACCTTTTGTGGTGGACAGTTCCAGATGTCCACCACTCTTTCAGTGAAGTACAATTTCCTCTCATCTCTCTTAAATGTCCCCCTTTTAGCTTCAGCATTGATGGGCGTGGGCTGGGTTCATGACCTGCTGGACTTACCTGGCTTGACCTTTGCCAGCTAGTTAGCTATCACACCTCCATCTGCATTGTGACTATCTCTAATGCATTGGGAGCACCCCACCCACACTGTGGGCCAATTGGTGAACACGGTGGTCAAACTTTTAAAAGGAAAAGGAAGATCCAGGACGTCATGTGGGTATCAAGAAACTAAGCACTGGAAGCTGCTGTCAGTTGGTGGGGTTGGGAGTGGGAGGTTACTTCCCAGATTACAAATTTGGATGAGAAAAAAATGATTCTGTGGGTGAACCCACTCAACAGGAGGAAGGGGAGAATTTACTTCTTACGTTATTGTTTCATACTGCTAATGAGAAATGCACAGTGTGCCATGGCCTGTTTCAGGGAGCTTAGTGGTGGAATTTTACTAAGAATTGCAAAGCTGCTGACCATGAAAACATAAGTTGTTTTTCACCAGATGCAGCATGTCAGGGTTACACATGACGTTATTTATGTTTGCTGAATGTCCAAGGCCAACATGTAAGATACATCTCACATGTTCCACAACAGCAGGAAGCCTTGTACTAATTCTGTTGAGATGTATTATGCCTTAGTTTCCTGTGGGTCCACGTGTCTTATCACATAGTTACACATGAAGCTAGGTATAAATATGAGCCCGGGAGGATTGGGCAGAATAGATGCAGATACCATCCCAAGAAGATCTCTGATCTGCTGCTCTCCCAGAAGAAGGGCAATGTGGCCAATTACTTGTTCTCTGTATGCTAACTGCTACATAATCTTGTCTATTAGATTATGTTACTTTTGTATTGCTGTGTGTACTAAACTCTAAAACAAGGAAACTTGTACCAACTATCTGTGTTTCATGTGATTACATAGATACATAGACAGTGTCGGCAGATAAGGGCCCCCATCTCTATGGCCCACCCAGTCTGCCCATTTGAGCTTGTAAGTTCAGTTTGTTTTCCTCGAAGTCTGTTGCCCCTTACCCCTGACCTCCAGAATTCCTTTATGTCTATCCCATGCATTCTTAAATCCCGTGATTGTTTCAGCCCCCACCACTTCCTCTGGCAGGGTGTTCCACTTGTCCACCACCCGTTCTGTGAAGAAATTCTTTCTCATGTTTCCTCTGAATCGTCCTCCCTCCAACTTCATCCCATGCCCTCTTGTCCTGGAACATCTTTTTCGCTTAAAAATAGTGTTTTCCTGCACCCTGTTCCTCCCTGTAAGATACTTGTATGTCTCTATCATATCCTCTCTCCTCCTCCTCCTCCAGGGAGTACATGTTCAGTTCCTTCAACCTGTCTTCATAGGACTTGTGATGCAATCCATGCACCATCTTTGTTGCCCTCCTCTGAACCTTCTCTACCCTGTCTATGTCCTTACGTAGGTATGGTCTCCAGAACTGTACACTGTACTCCAGGTGGGGCCTCACTAGTGTCTTGTATAGCGGAATTATGACCTCCCTTTTCCTGCTGGTGATGCCCCTGCCTATGCATCCCAGCATCCTATTTGCTTTACCTGCTGCCTTGTCACACTGTTTCCTTACTTTGAGGTCATCAGAGATGACAACCCCAAGATCCCTTCCTGCTTGGTGCATGCTATATCCTCACCCCCAACTGATATATTGTGCCAGGGTTTTTGTGCCCCATATGCATTATCTTGCACTTCTTTGCATTGAATTTCAACCGCCAAACCCCTGACCATTCTTCAAGTTTCTGCAGGTCGCTTCTCATTCTGTCTACACCCTCTGGTGTGTCTACTCTGTTACAGAGCTTTGTGTCATCAGCGAACAGTGAAATTCTGCCTTCTAGGTCCTGCACAATGTCACTGATGAAGATGTTGAATAGGACCGGTCCCAGCACTGATCCCTGTGGTACCCCACTGGTCACTCTTCCCTCTGTGGAGTGATAGCCATTTACCACCACCCTCTGTGTCCTGCCACCCAGCCAGTTACCTACCCACCACACTACTGTCCTGCCCACACCCATATTCCCCAGTTTGTGTAATAGTCTTCTATGTGGCACAGTGTCAAAGGCCTTGCTGAAGTCCAGATAGGCCACTGCCCTCCCTGCCCTCCCCTGATCCACCTCCCTAGTCACCCAGTCAAAAATTCAATGAAGTTGGTCTGACATGACCTCCCTGGTGAAACCATGCTGCCTTGGGTCCTGTAGTCCATTGACAACCAGATGTTCCACCAATCTCTCCTTCAGTAGTGCTTCCATGATCTTCCCACTACCGAGGTGAGGCTGACTGGTCTGTAGTTTCCTGCTTCCTCTTTGTTCCCACTTTGTATAAGGGGACTACATCTGCTGTCCTCCAGTCTTTGGGTACTCCTGTTTCCAGTGATCGGCTAAACAGGATAGCCAGAGGTTCAGCCACCACCTCTCTTAGTTCTTAAGGACCCTGGGGTGCACCCCATCTGGCCCCATTGCTTTATCAACTCTTATTACTTCCAGTTCCTTCAGGACCCTTTCTCGTGTAAAGGGACTTGTGTCCATTTCTGCACCATTCTCACCCCTTGTACTCCCTTCAGACCCATTACCCTCCTCTTCCTCAGTAAAGACTGAGCAGAAATACCTGATTATTTTACCAAACACCCCCAGTTTCCTTACAATAGCAACCTCAGGCTCCAGGACAATCACAAGGTGCAGAACAACGTTTTGCGCTCTGCTTTGTGCATTTTTGAATATCAGACCCTTGGTGTCTTCCCTCTGGCCTTAGCCAATATTGCAGTGGCAGTTTTCTGAGAGTCAATTGGTTGATCAAGTCCTTGCTGTTGCGTTGAGCATCAAGGCAAGTGAACCTTCACCAGGAACCTGCCCAAGGCCCTAGGTAGTAGGGTGGTCTTGGATGTATAAAGGTCTGTATGAAAAATGTCAGAGTGAAATTTTAGAAAGACTTCACTAATGTCTTTTTGCTTGGAGGAGACCTTGTCATCCGCTTGTCTGAGGCTTTTGATGTGCCGATTGGACTGTGATGCTCATGTTCTGTATGCAAGGAGGTGCATGGCTCACTCACCAGATTCCCAGTATTTATGTTTGGACTGCAGGACTGCTCTCTGAGTTGCACATGTGTGAGAGCATTGATGTGGAATTGGAGTTGCTGGATGTCCCATGATAGAGACTGGGGAGGGTCCCCAAGGAAAGCATTAAGAGCTGTTTTTTTGCCTTTTAGTTATTTCTCCAGCGCAACCACTTCCTTATGCCAATCTTTTCTCACCTCGGATGAAAATGCCATTATCCTGTCTCAGATGTAGGCCTTGAAGGCGTCCCAAAGCATGGCATTTGATATGTCAGGCATTTCATTGAGAAGGCTATATGTTTCTATCTGTTTCCAGCCACTTTTGGAATTTCTTATCTTTCAAAAGAAAGCAGTCCATCTTCAATCTGCAGCCACCAGTGCTGTCCTGCCATGTGCCAGAGTCATAAGAATACAGTACAAGCATGATCTGAGATCACTATGGAGCCTATGTGTATCTCCTGAACTAAAACCATATGTTGATTTTGGAGTAGGGAAAAATCAAGTATACTGCTATTGTTGTGAGATGCACAGTGGAAGGAGAAATCTCTGCCTGATGGGTTGTGGGATCTCCAGGGGTCAGTCAGTTGGAATTCCCCTGGCAGCAGATGTAATGCCAGATGTGCCTTGGTTCAGGGTGGAGGGGGAACACTGAAGTGTATCTATGAAAGGTTCCTAAACTTCATTGAACTCTCCCCCCACCACTGAATTGTGAACTGACGAGAGCATGGAGGAGATACACTGACGTGCCTACCTCCCCAAAACATTCTGTTGAATCAGCACTGGATCCATATATGTTTGCCAACAGGAGGACTTGGTCGTATATTTGGACCCTTGCTGGTACCCAACTGCCCTCCTTGCAGTGGTTAGAACTCAATATTTGTACAGACAGTTTCCTGTGAAATAAGCTAGCCACCCCTCTAGCCTTTGAGGAGAAACAGGTACCCACCACTCGTCCTTCCCACTATCTCCTGAGCTTGAGGTTCTCCCCATGGAGCAGATGCATTTTCTGGAGGAAGGCTATATCGCAGCTGGCCTTCCATAAGTGATTTAGCACCTGTTTGCATTTGGCTGGGGAGTTGATGCCCCTCACATTGCATGTGGTATAGCAAAGGATATCCGGTCCTGAGCTGTGTAGTGTGTTAGCTATACAACCAAGCTTCAATGCTGGTGTGCCAATAGGGGAACAAAACAGTATCTAGCAGAGTATCAGCAAGATAGGGGCTCCCTTGGACTCCTGATTATGACTGGAATACCCGCCATCTTTTGGGAGTAACTCCTTACTGTTGGGGCATTATAGATGATACGGGAGATATTGGATTATCCCAACTGCTTATGTGAAAGAAATCTTTTAGTCTTGCAACATGCTTCTCAGGAATATGAACAATACAATACAATTTGGAGGCAGTATAGTGCAGTGGGTTAAGGCTCTGAGCTGCAGATCTGGCGACTCGGGTTTGAATCCCACAGCCGCCAAGGTGCATACTGTGTGATCCTTAGCAAGTCTTTAAGGGAGGGGCAGCTGCAGAATAAGGGGTGCTAGCTGCACATTTGAGCAGACTTGATAGACCTCTAGGCCTTTATCTGCTGGCAAATTTTGTATGTTCGTAATACCAGATCTTCTGCTTCACGCCCATCCCTGGAACTGATTTCCCTGCACCAGTTTCCCTGAAGGACATCTTTGACAGTGTCAGAGGCTGTCCAGCAACTTTACTACAGAGGGACTTGAACTGTTTTGTTTTACTGCCATGTTCAGTGAGCAGGGGGCTTGGGGGGGCCGGCTACTGATATTGAAAAAGGGGTGGGATACAAGCATTGAAAACCCCTCGCCGCTCACTACCAGTCTGCATCTTCTGCTTCACGCCCATCCGTGGAGCTGATTCCCCTGCACCAGTTTCCCTCAAGAACATCATTGACAATGTGAGAGGCTGTCCAGTAACTTTACTACAGAGGGACTTGAACTGTTTTGTTTTGCCGCCATTTTCAGTGAACAGGGGTCTCAGGCAGTGTCGGCTACTGACATCAGAAAAGAGGCGGTTTCCAAGCATTTAAAACCCTGCACCACTCACTAGCATGAGCGGTAGTGCAAGCACCACTCTTCCGCAAAATTTACTTAGAGCCTGGTACTGGATGTTAATTTGCTATGGTTCAAGTGAAAAGGTAATCTGTTATTACAACTTACAGTTCCCTTACCCCTGTAGCTTTACATAGGGTTAATAGGCTTTTACTGTGTGAAACTGTTAGTAAATATAGGGACAGTATGTAATATAACTATCAGGTTTCTCATTAGAAGTTTTAAACAGGGTCAACAGGTATTCTCTGAATGAAACCACTGGTAAACACTGGGGCAAATTATCCTATTTGGAAAATGTTATCTATCCATCATTTAGCTCCACAGGTTTTCATAAGGTGATACCGACTTTTTTCCTTTTAGGTTTTTATAGTTTTATACTCAGTGTATTTAAAATTGCTTAACTGGGGTACTTTTATTATTATGTGTGGGTGTTACAACAATTCAATTGCACTGATGGCACCTGGCCCAGATGGTCTCCACACGAGAGTGCTTAAGGAATTGGCTGATGTCCTGGCCACGCCTCTGGCAAATCTTTCTAACTCCTCCCTTCAGTCAGGATGGGTGCCTCAAGACTGGAGGATGGCCCACATTGTACCCATACACAAGGGGGCTCGCAAGAGGAGCCAGGAAACTACAGGCCGATAAGCCTGACTTCAGTGGCAGGCAGAGTGATGGAGGTCATCCTAAAGGAGAGGCTGGAGGTGTTCCTGGAGTCAAGGGCCTCCTGGATGACTGCCAACATGGCTTTGTCCAGGGCAGATTGTGTCAGATTAACCTGGTGGAGTTCTACAATTGGGTGATGAGGGCACTGGACCAGGGCAGACCAGTGGACATCCTGTTTCTGGAGTTCAGCAAGGTGTTTGACTTGGTGCCACACCCTGGGCTGCTGGAGAAACTGAGGGAAATGGGGGTGGGGGTACGGATGGTTAGGTGTATAGGGAACTAGCTAACAGGGCATTTTCAGAGGGTGATAGTTGGTGGGGAGGTTTCATCTCCCAGAATGGTCATCAGAGGGGTCCCACAGGGATCAGTGCTGGGGCCACTCCTGTTTAATGCTTACATAGCAGATATCAGGAGTGATATCAGGAGTGAGATGAGCCTCTTCACCGATGACTTGAAGCTGGGGACGGTAGTGGATGAGGAGGAGGGTAGATTAGCCCTTTAGGGGGACCTGGAGACTCTGGACAGGTGGTCTCTCACCTGGAAACTGTGTGTTCTTCACCTAGAGGCCAGGAAGCCAGCACATATATACACCTTGGGAGGGAAGACACTGCAGGCTACAGGAGGAAAGAAGAACCTCGGGGTGGTTGTGTATGGCAAAATGAACAACTCAGAGCAGTGTAGGAAGGCTGCAGCCAAAGCAAATAAAATGCTGGGGTGCATAGCCAGGGAGATAGCCTCGAGGAGACGAGAGGTGCTCCTTCCACTGTGTAACTGCCTGGTTAGACCACACCTCAAATAATGTGTGCAGTTTTGGCATCCATTCTTAAAAAGGGATATTGTCCTCCTGGAGAGAGTCCAGAGGAGGGTGACCAAAATGATACAGGGTCTTGGGGAGAAGTCCTATGGGGTGAGACTTGAGGAGCACAACCTGTACTCACTGGAGTAGAGGAGGAACAGAGGGGATATGACTGAGGTCTTCAAATACCTCAAGGGGTTCCATAGGGTGGGCTTGGATAGGGTGATCCAGATGCGGGAGGAGGGGGCAACCAAGGTGCACTCATTGAGATTGGTTGGTGGGAGACTCAGGGGGAAGATTAGGAGACACTACTATTTTACTGAGAGGGTGATGGAACTCTGGAATGCTCTGCCCGCGTAACTGGTGGCTATAACAACTGTGGAGGGGTTCAAGCGAGGCTGGGACAGGTACAAGGGGAGGGTGCATCTCAGAACACCATCAGAGGATGAGGGTGGAGGACCATGTGGGGAGGCCGTAACAGTGCCCAGCACGGGCGCTGATCCCCGAGCAGATTTGAGAGACCATAAGGCCTACTCTGCTGGCTTCTTAGTATGTTAGTATGATATTCTTGAATTCAAAATGAAGGTTGTTATACTAACTTATTTTGTATTACTCATTGGTTTGATTAGAATGAATGTAAACTAAAAAGAACCCCACACAAAGCTACACCAATCGTATGAAGTTGCAAAGAAAAAAGATGGGGGAAAATATGATGGAAGTTTTATTGTCCAAAAGGTATTATATGGGACAACATATAATCACAAAAATACAGACAGGTGTAAGGAGAAGAAATTTATTTTCTTTTGAATGGAACCACTACAAACTAGGGTTCAAGCTCTTGAGTCCTGTCTCTCAGAGATATGGATCCCAACATTCAGGTTATTGCCTATTACTTTTACTGGCTAGTGGAGACATAGAGTCAAACCCTGGGCCAAGACAATTGGGGGAATTAAAAGTAACACATGAGGATGCATGTAGTTTGTCAAAGAAGATAGATCTGGTGAGGCTATGGGCTGATAATACCAAACCAGATATTATGGGTTTCTCCAAGTCCTGGCTTCATAAGCATATTTTGGACAATGAGGTTCAGGTGGAAGGATATGGATTAGCCAGACAGGATAGAGGTAAACATGTGTGTGTGTGGTGGGGAAGGGGGGAGTTGTGTTATATAAAAAATAACTTAAGTCCCTATAGGATTAGATATGCTGAGAATTTGGAAGGCATGAACTGTTTAGTAGTCAAATTAATTTTGAGTAATCTTATAATAGGTATAGTGTATGTGGCTCCTAAAACCAAGTTGACCTAGTTTGATGAGTTAGCAGCCCTACTCTTAGATATAGTTCAGGGAGCAGACCTGATTTTATTAGGAGACTTCAATGCTGATTGGAATAAGGGTGGGGGGAAGGATTAAAGGACAGTTTTGATATTTTGGGACTAAAATAGGTAATACATGGGCTAGCTAGAAGCACAGGTAGTATAGAATGGGGGTCCTTTCTGGATGTAGTATTTATATCTAAATAATAATAGTAACATCAGTAGATATAATGCCATTAAATCTGAGTGACCATTGTCCCACTAGATGTGTAATTGGTGGGCAAATTCTAGGCAGGAGTACTCAGGTGACTTGGGTAATAAATTGGAAGGTTTTTAGTGCTAGTGCCTTTAGGGATAGTTTAATGAGTATAATGAGAATTGGAACTGGATAATATTTATATCTGAGCTAGATTTAGCGGTTCAGGATTTTACCAATACACTGGTCAGTATTATTATTAAACACGCCCCTAAAATTAGAAAGGTAATATGGAAGAATCAGTTGCTGTGGATCACTGAAAAAATTAAAACATTTCTCAGAATAAAAAATAGACTCTGGAAAAAATCCCGAAAAGCGAAATCTTTTGATGATTGGACCATCTTTAAAAAATTGTGAAATAAAGTGCATAAAACTTAGTATTATAAATCAGACTTGGAAAATGCAACTGACCCCACGAAATTTTAGCAATATATGAAAAAGCTGCAGAACCCAGCAAATTCTGAAAGATCTATCCAAATAATTAACAATCATGTGCTGATGGAGAATGAGAGTTTGGTAGCAAATTTGTTAAATGATTATTATATTGAGCTCCCTGACCTGGACCTATCAGACTCCAGTCCGTATTCTCCAGGCTTAATCCAACAGCTCAAATTCAGGGCCTGGGGAAGTCAGAATTAGGGGATAGGCGACCCAGGTTCAGGTTTCTGCCTCTAAATATTTTCAAAGTGGAAAAAGAATTAAAAAGATTAAAGACAGGCAAGTCCTGTGGTCTGGATGCAATTGACTCTGAGATCCTGAAAACAGGAGCGGATATTTTAGCCCCTGTTATTACATACTTATTTAACTGGAGTTTAACTACTGCAACATTTCCTGACCAGTGGAAAATAGGGAAAATAGTTCTGCTAGATAAGGGAGGGGATACTTTGGTTCTATTGATTTACAGGCCAATTGCCCTGCTCCCGGTTCTGTAGAAGGTGCTCGAGAGATTTGTTCATAGGCAGCTTTCTGAGTATCTAGAGCAGTATGATTTGATCACAAATAGTCAGCAGGGGTTTAGGGCTGGGAGGTTCATGGACATGGCCCTCATTGACTTTAACAACCTTGTAGCTGTACCCATGAACCAGGGTTGCAGTATGAGGGCCTTGTTCGTGGACCTCAGCAAAGCTTTTGATCTGGTGGACTATGGCATTGCCCTGAGAAAACTATATGAAATTGCAGTACATGACGAATCCTTATCTTGGTTTGGATCTTATCAATCCCAAAGAAAACAGTGTGTATCAGTGGGTAAATCTTTGTCAGTCTTACAGGAAGTGAGGAGAGGGGTTCCCCAGGGCTCAATACTTGTGCCCCTTCTCTTCAATATTTACATTAATGGCCTACCTGATGTTGCAAAAAATGGAGTGGTGCAGCTGTACGCGGATGACACTGCTTTGGTGACATCCGCGCCCAGCCATACCATTATGGAGGCAAAACTGCAGGAAGACATGCTTGCTATGAAAAACTGGCTTTGTGAAGCCAGATTGTTGATGCATTTTAAGGAAACACAATGTGTGACATTCACAACTAACAGCAGAATGCAAGCAGGTGGGGAACTGAACTTGTTTTTCAAACATAAACAATAGATACCTAAAACGAATGTTTACAAATATCTTGGGGTATTGATTGATCAGAGGTTATCACATGAGAAACATGTTAATGTGATAGTAAAAAAATGCAGTCAGAAACTGGGTGCCCTAAGGCAGATTGCTGCTCCCCTTGGGAAACCTACTAGGACTAAATTGGTGAATCAACCTTTACTTCCTATCCTAAATTATGGAGTTCTGGTGTATAGAAATACCCCAAAAACTGTCTTAAAAAAGCTACTCAAGCCTATTACAGGTTTACAAAAGGAAGGTCCTGTCAAACTAATCTCATAGATTTCTTTGACTGGGTAACCAGAGTGGTGGACCAAGGGGGAGCAGTTGATGTCGCCTACCTTGACTTCAGCAAAGCTTTTGACACTGTTCTACATAGAAGATTGATAAATAAGCTAGGTAGGCTCGGGTGGCAGAAGTTGGTCAACTGGGTGGCAAACTGGTTGACTCAGAAAACAGAGAGTGGTGGTAAATGGTATACAGTCAGAAGAGATGCAAGTCACAAGTGGGTACTCAGGGATCAGTCCTGGGGCCAGTCCTATTCAACATTCTTCATTAGTGACCTAGCAGATGGACTGAGGGTAAGGCTTGTCTGTTTGCAGATGACACCAAGATCTGCAACAGAGTAGATGATCCAGATGGGGTGGGCAGAATGAGAAGAGATCTGGATAAACTAGCAGAATGGTCAGAAGAGTGGCAACTGGGATTTAATGCAAAGAAGTGCAAAATCATGCACATAGGGAAGAGAAACCCTGAAGCCACTTATAGGCTGGGAGGGGAGTTGCTAGCAGTCACAAAGGAAGAAAGAGACTTGGGCATCATCATCACTGATGACCTGAAATCATCCAAGCAGACCTCTAAAGCAGTAGGTAAGGCTAGGGGGTATTAGGGTGTATTAGTAGGGTATCACAAGTCGTAAGAGGAGGTAATATCCCTCTGTACAAGACATTGGTTAGGCCCCATCTGGGTACTAGTGCAGTATTGGAGGCCACACCTTCACAAGGACATTAACCAAATTGAGGCAGTCCAGAGAAGGGCAACCAAAATGGTGCAGGACTGCATCAGAAGACATATGAGGACAGATTAACGGAGCTCAATATGTATACCTTGAGCAAAGGAGGGAGAGAGGTGATATGATCGAGACATTTAAACACCTTAAGGGCATAAACAAGGTGAAAGAGTCTAACATGTTTAAATATAAGAAAAATAGCAGGACAAGAGGACACAGCATGAGATTAGAGGGAGGCCGATTAAGGGGAATGTGGAAATTCTTTTTCACAGAAAGGGTGGTAGATGCATGGAATGGCTTACCACAAGAAGTAGTGGCTATGAATACAGTGCAGGGCTTCAAACAGGCATGGGATAGGCATAAGGGAGCAATACAAATGACTATGAATAGATAGGTCACTGACATAGCAAAGGCCGATGGCACATTTATAAGGTAGAAAAAGAAATGGGCAGACTGGATGGGCCTTGCGGTCCTTATCTGCCGTCAACTTCTATGTTTCTATGTTTCTATGTTTGCGAGATTTGCATGTGGAAGCAAATTTGAAGAACATCACTGCAAAGTGTATGATAGACTTAAATGGATGGGACCTGACCTAAAAAGGGAAATCCAGTGGTCCACCTGGTGTTTTAATTTAATAAATGCAGACCATGCTCACCCCTTGAAGTCCCAGATAATATTAAGTAACAGAGAAAACAAATATGGTTTGAGAGCGGCCTCTTTTGACATGGTATGGCCTAGGGTTAATAATAGATTTGGAGATATTGCACTGATTCCCACTTTAGCAGGTACATGGAATGATATTCCAAACTATGTAAAACTGAAGGTTACAGACCGTGCATTTCAGCTGCAGTGGATTAAATACTACTATAAAAGTTGTACTTGTTATGTTTTTTCTTAACTTAATGTACCCCCTGTTTTTTTATGCAACATTACCTTTTATAGTTATAATTGTGTATGATTTACACATTTGTACTTGTTGATGTTAAATGTCTACGTACAGGGCATTATTTGTAAACAGAGACTTGTCCCTAAATTTTGTTCCTGGATAAAAATAAAAATTTCATCATCATCATCATAAAATCAAACCTGTAGTAAAAAAAATTACACGGAGAAAAATCTAACAATTTTCTCATAAAACCATGACTGTAAAAGCATAGGACATTTATTGAAATCAGCAGAAAACATAAGAAGGAGGATGCCAGCAGCAATTTCTTAATCCTTAGCAGCAGTAATGTCTCCCTTTGGGGTTGACACTGGTTCCTAACTAGCTGCGACCAAGCATTCTCTCATCTGGTTCCCCTCAGGCTAGGAAGGGAATTTAACAGAGCCTGTGTGCTTGCGGGTATAGGGAGCACACTTGGGCTAAAGGGAAATTAGATTGTCAGTTCCATAGTTGAGAAAAGTCTCATTTCTGCACTCCAAAACTAAGCAAAATGTATCCTGAAGGAGGATGGGATTAGCTGTCCCAGGCCTGTTGTGGGAGGTGGAGGGGGGGGCACCAGGGGGGTTGACATGAGCTGGCACACTACCAGGGATATGAGCATACAAGAGAACCCTGACATGGGAAGTCCTATAGCAAATCTTAGGGAGGAGGGGCTTGCCCCATTGTAAGGTTGATGGCCACCCCTTAGTTGCCTGACAGAGATTCTGCCTCCAAGAGGTGTGACATATTCCTCCCCTCCAAACTGACTATCAGAGGTCTCCCACTGGCTGTATCATTCATTCCTACCCCTTGCCCATCTAAGTGGGCCATTAGACATGTAACAGACTCCAGCTGGGGGCTGAGCTATATCCGATGGATCCTGGGAAATGCTGTGTTGAGTCATGTTGACCTGCTTCTTAAGGCATCACCAGTGTCACCTTCACCCTGTCACCTTTACACTGTGTTTCTGCTGTTGCTTTGTGTCCCTCTGCTGTATCATTTGCAGACCAATAATTGATTTGCTTGCTGGGCAAGCTGCAAGGGCCATCCTAGGGCAAACCAAGGGTATAAAGGCTAGTTTCCCTAAGGTGACCTCTGACAAGATCTAAGTTCAATTCTTTTGCTGAGTTTAGTCCAGTAGAATGCTGCACAGCATGTGGTGATGGGAGGAACAGTGGTGTGGCATGGCCAAACTATTGCTGCTACACCATGTTGAATCTCATCATAGCTAATCCATTGCCTCTTAACCTTCCAAGGAGTGTGCTGACACATCCCTGAGCTCCACCCCCACAGCACATCCCCTCAACCCCACAACCCAACCTGGTGTTTTTATCATCCCTCATCCCATCAGTTACTCATGCTAGAGTGGATCTACACCCTCCCCCCCAATAATGAGTGGGGACTTGAGCTCTGCCACTCATGTGAAGGTAAGGATTTTAAACCTTGCTCGTGGGCTTTAAAGTTCATCATTTTGTGGGTAATCTGAGGGAATGCTAACCAACTTGAGCTTTACAGGGAGGGATCTCAGGAGCCCCATTCCACACAGGTCAGCACACTACCAGCATAGCTGCTGTAGTCCCATCCTCTGCCTGTCTCTCTGTATTTCAAGGGGGATTGCTTAGAGCATTCCTTCCCTGCTGGATTGGTGGCTCATCCTGAGTGGGTTACTATCTAATGTGTCTGCTGCTGGCCAAGGCATCTTACCAGTAGTGGAAAGTGACAGCAAACAAGTAAATTTAATTTCTAAAGCACCCATCCCCGGAGACTCCAGATGCTGAACGATAACATACATCAATATAAAATATCAACCACATATAACAGAGAAATAACAACATTAAATTAATAAAAATGAAATAGCTGAAACAGTATTATATAACCAGTGAGTTTAATACAAAGAAAAGACCTCTTTAAATAGATAAGACTTCAGGCCTTTCTTACAACTTCCAGTGAGGGGGGCCTCCCTCAAAGACCTTGTGAGTGAGTTCTACAGGGCCAGGGTGGCTACCGAAAAAGCCTGCTCTCCAGATGACTTCAGCTGAACCCTGAGAACTGCTAGGAGGCCCTCCTCAGAAGAACAGAGAGGATGGGAGGATTAGTAAGGAATCAATAGGTCTCTCAGGTAGCTAGGCCCCAGTCCATGTAGGGCTTTATAGGTCAGTAAGCCAACCTTGAAGAAAATCCGCCACCTCAGTGACAGCCAGTGCAGAATGCATTGGATCAGTATTGTATGGCAGGACCTAGGAAGGTCTGCAAGCAATCTGGCCACTGCGTTCTGCACCAGCTGTAGATGACGCAGGGCTCCTCCATTTAGCCCCAGTTACGTGGTGTTGCAGTAGTCAAGTCTGAAGGTCACAAAGGCATGTATTAGTAAGGACTGGTCATCATGTGGGATAAAGGGTTTAATCTGGGTGATAACCCACAGATGATAAAACTCACTTTGGACAACAGCTGACACCTGAGCCTTCAGTATCAGTTCACTGTCAAGGATCATGCCCAGATTTTTCACCTTAGCAGAAGCGCCAGCTGAGGAGCACCAAGTATAAGACCAGTTGCCTCCTGTAGCCATGTGGTATCCTGCCAACTACCAGGCTCGATCACCAATACTTCCATTTTGTTTGGGTTAAGTTTTAGTCAGGTGGAGGGCATCCAGTCGTGGACCTCAGCTAGTCAGGAATTAAATATGGAAATTGTGCCCTGTAGTCCTGGTGCAAAAGACATATACAGTTGGGTGTCATCAGCATAGCAGTGTAAACCCATACTGTATCATCTAATGATATTTCCCAGGGGTGGCACGTACACCACGAACAAGACTGGCAAAAGGATCAAACCCTGTGGAACTCCACAGGACAAGGGTTTCAGGCGGGAGGAATACATTCTCATCACCACCCTTTGTGTCCTGCCTGTGAGAAAGGACTCAAACCAGCTAATGACAGTGCCAGTGAATCCACAACATTCTTTAAGGTGATCCAAAAACACCCCATGATCCACGGTGTCAAATGCTACAAAGAGATTGAGGAGAACAAGAATAAAGTGTTCATCTCTGTCTCTTGCCTAGGAAGGTCATTTTGCACCTCAGTGAGCGCAGTCTCCATACTGTGTCTAGACCTGAATCCAGACTGGAGTGGCTCAAAGATGTCAAAGGCAGTGAGATGTACCTCGAGCTGTATAGCCATTACTTTCTCAATAACAGTCCAAGAAAACAGGTTTGCTCAACAGCAGTGAGATCCAGAGTTCAGCTGGGGTTGCTAACCCCCCTACTTGAATTCAAATAGTCCAACAAAATGCCGTGCATGCTGCAGTACAGCAGAACCCCCAAAATAAAGGAGATCTGCTCCAAAATATTTTTAAACTGGTTTTATTACCTGCAAGTACATAAAGCTAAGGTAATGATGTGAAGTTATATGTAGCCACACTAACATTCCTGTACTTTGACCTTTGTATACACATCATATGCAATACTGCCACCTGTGATTACAATTAAACAATTACTACAACAGAAACAAATCAGTGACTGTAAGGGGGTTTCGATCTGTGACATCAAAACATATTTTTAGATATTTTTCATTTCAATCAAGAAAGCCTATGTCAAAATAGAACTAAAGCTATAAAAATCATTCAAAAAATACATATTATTGATGCAATTTATAACTGTATTATATAGAATAATGCATGGGAAAATGTGATTTATGAGGATTTTATGCTCACCCAAGGTGTGTGATGCCCCATAAATCCCTGTTTCCAGTATACAGTTAACAAGAGTGGATGGATGCCATGTGATCACCAGTCCTAGGGTCGCAAATAATGAGTAGCGTAATATAATTGTATGATGTTATTGGCCACTTGAGACAGTGCAATAATTCTATGTATTGATAACCTGAAACACTTTGAATGCATTTCTAAAAATGGACAGATAAGAAATATACTGTATTCATATTTTTCAGCCTGTGCTTGAAATTATGCTTAGAAGTTTTAAAATTATGGTTTGTGGGTAGGGAGAATACTTACATATGGTGATAGTATTAATTTCTTTCACTTAGATTGTTATTTAAATGGCATTAGAAGTTATGAAGGAAATATATGTGTTCGTAGGTTTTTTCACCAGGCACTTTACAATTGCAAGCACTTTGAATAGATACTGTCACTTTAAATAATTTCTGTATTTAAAATGCACTGTGACCCTGTCTAGGAACCACCCTCTGAGGATGTACTGCATACAAAACCGGTTGGGGTTCCTTGCACTTTGTACCGGCTGTTACCACAATAGTGGTGCATGTTTTAATTTACCTTAATAAAGCCTTTTTTTTTGTATCCGGCAGAGGTATGCTGTCATTTGTTGGCTACCATTTGGAGGTTTCTCTTGTGATGTGCACCCTTCTAGCATGAGTAAGCTGTCTTGCCATTCTCATTTTTGTTCTTTTTCTGACTTGCTTCTCGTGTCCTGAAAGATGGCGTTTTACTTATATGTACCTTCTCCATCTGGACCGGACATTATAGCAGCCTTCAAAATACCTTCCGGAGTCAATTTTCCATCATCACTGGATATCTCCATAGAACTGGTTCAGCTTTCCGAAGTAAGTCCATTAAAATCATTATTTGAGTTTGGACCAAAGTAGACAGAGATTAAGCAGTGTTGCAGTGAGATAGGAAGTGGTGACAGGGTGTATGTGTGGATTTTGTAAAAACTGAAGAGGATATTAACTACAAATCGAGGGAATGAGCGCTGAAGATACGGAGCATGTCCAGAGTGGAGCTTTGGCTGGTTCATTTGCAGTGCTAGCATTATCAAGCTCAGGAGAAGAAAGTTTAATGATAGTACTGAATCATGGGCTGAAGGGGCAGTGAGCTCTAGTGTGAATCAAAGTACTGAACAGGACACTCTGGACATTAAAAACCTTTTTTGGATTTAGCAAGAGCAATTTTGAGATGATGGTGACGTTATTGGGGGAAACTGACTTTAGAAGCCTACCTTCGAGTGGGCCACTCCCCGAAGGGCATGAGGGTTACCAACTGACCTGGGTACGGCTGGGAATGCTGCCTCTTTATGTAAGACTGGAAAAATTCATTACAAGTTGGTACAGATGCCCTGATCAACACTGTGATGAGAGATTATGGGTCACAAAAAGCAGAAGTCACAGCAGATATAACTAATAAGGAATGGATTGTAGGACAGTTTAAGGAAATCCCAGACTATTAATGCTTATAGAAGAAATTAAGGGACACTATTAAAAGAGAAGATGGTAAGCTTAAGAAAACAAAATTTATTAAATTTGAAAGAGATAGGCAGTACTATCTGCATGACTGAGTGTGAGCCTGAGGCAAAAACAAGAATAAGAATAAAAAGACCAATAACAGAGGAAATAATAGAAACAGGAAACAGTCAGATGGTCAGCTGAGGTTGATCCTAAAACAAAGGAGTAGTTCCCCTAATTACAACACAGACAATAGTGATTCCGAGAATGAGGATTCTTTTTTAGAAAGGGATAGGGACAGACTGGATCAACAGGGGACAGAGCATTCAGTACATTTCCAGGACACAGAACACAATCAGAGGGTCCTCAGGAACAAAACACCGTACAACCAAGGAAACCAACTAGGAGAGGTGGTAGAAAACACTGGTGCCTGACCAAAGAACAGGAGGGGAAGAACAGTGTAGAAGCACAGAGCATTGTTATAAACATTTTTCATATTGAATTAAGTGCTGCACAGCAAGGGGTACTACAGAAGAGCCTAGCATTTGGGACGAAGCAGGACTCAAAGCCATTTGATCTATTTATTGACTTACACAGATTTACTAGGAATCTAAATTTAAAAGCACACTACGAGAAAGGCAAACTGTGTAAGGGTGAATCATTGGGATTGGGGGATGCTGAGAGCTCACATGATAATATTTTTGGAACAGCTTATAGAGGTTTTAAGGCTCTGTCTACCTTTATGCCCGTTTATAATGAGAGTGTGAAATTCTTTCAAAAGGTCTGTGAAAATCAGTTTAGGACTTTGTTAGAAAATAGCCACAGACCTAGATTTGTGAATATAACACAGGCAGAAATAGTAGTCCTTAAAAGCCTAGAAGGAAACAAGGAAATAAAAATCAAGCACGCCGACAAACGGGGCTCGATTGTGGTTATGTCCACTTGTGACTATCAAGCTTAGATATTGTTACAGCTGTCCAACAAAGAATTTTATACTTCTTTACCCTCTGACCCCACTACTAGGTTCAAGAAGATCATAGACACCTTTATTTACTGTATGTGTCTGAGTGTGAAGGCCTTATTGACAGTAATGAATCAAGGTACCTTACTGTTGCTGCACCCATCAGATCATGCATCTATACACTACCCAAAATTCACAAAAATATGAGGCATCCTCCAGGCTGCCCTATTGTGTCAGGCATAGGCTCCCTGGTGGAACTTTTATCTACATATGTGGATGCACATATCAAAGGGTACATACAGGCGTTGCCCTCCTATACAAGATACACTACACAGATATTACAAATTTTGGGTGAGATGCAAATTGAGATGGATTGGTGGCTGGTATCTATGGATATCAATTCATTATACACCAACATTCCCCATGAAGATGGCCTAGCTGCCTTGGAATTTTGGTTGGACCAGGATCTAGAGGTAGACGAGGGGTAAAAAACATTTTTTACTTAACTGTGCTGAGCATGTGTTAACCAAAAACCATTTCATGTTTCATGATTCTTTTTATTTACAGCTCAAGGGAACAGCAATGGGGGCTACATTTACTCCCAATTACGCCAATCTCTATGTGGGACTTTGGGAGAGAGTAAAAGTCTATGACAGCCAGACAAAACCTTTTTATGATAGGATTGATATCTGGCGTCATAACATAAATGATATTTTTTGGTGTGGCATGGCACAAGGGAAACATTGATGGAATTTGTCCAATACCTAGAGGCTAGCAATCCAAATTTGAAATTTTCAGTACAGTGTGATTTGCATTCAGTTTCCTTCCTGGGTCTTACTAGTCAAAATGAACCTGATGGTACCTTAAAGACTGACCTTTTTAGGAATGAGACTGATCGAAACTCACTTTTGCTTGCCCCTAGTTGCCACCCCCACCATATGATCAGTAATATTCCCAAAGCCCAAATACCTAGGGTGTGTAGAAACTGCAGGAGTGACAGGGATTTTTGATCCATGGGGAAGTAATGTGTAAAAGATTCCAGGAGAGGGGGTACCCAGAACAGGGTATTAGAAGAGCTTTCCAAGGAACATTTGAGATAGGCAGAGAGAGCTTATTGTGTGACAAGGAACCTAGAGAGAATGAATCACATTTAAATTGTGTGACTAAGTACTCTAGGCAGTGTAAAGATATACAAAGGATTCAAACTGGAAAATCCTGTGGGGGAACCACTACTAAAAGATATCACAGAACAAAAACCATGTATTGTTTTTAGGAGGGGTGCTAATTTACATGATAAATTGGTACATAGCTTTCAACCTTTGACAAGCTCTGAAGATGGGGGATACACACAAACCCAACCCACTGGCACATTCCCCTGTGGGAACTTCAAGTTTTGCAGCTCCGTTCTTACATACCATACTTTCACTAGCTGTAATAGTTCACGGACCTTTGACACTAGGGATCTCATTACTTGCATTATGGACAATGTGGTGTATTTAACCACATGTCAGTGTGGGGCATTTTATGTGGGTAAAACCACTAGGCCCCTGAAGATGAGAATTGGTGAACATTTAAGGTAGATTGAAAATAATGACAAGAGAAGTGCCTTGGCTATGCATTGTAGAGAGACATGGAATAGACAGATACAGCATACTTTTAAGTTCTGTGGACTTGAAAACGTGGTTTTGGGCCCTAGAGGTGGGAGTGTAGATGATAAATTGAAACAGAGAGAATCCTTTTGGATTTATACATTGGGGGCCCTGGATCCACCGGGCCTGAATGAAAAAATTGAATTGTTACCATGTATACGTAGATAAGTTATTGTATGTTAAGTAGTCAGAATAATATCACTCCTTTGTTTGCCTGTGTATTTGTATACTATATATTAGTTTGGCAAAAGGTAGACATACATGGATTTTATAATTTGCCATTAGATTTAAAAAGTAGATATCATGTGACTGCGCTCCTGAATACAGTTTACAGTTTTTTTTTATATGTGTATATAGGCCAGTGGCATAAGCACTCTTGCATTAATGGCTCTTTTCTCTTTCCCTCTTTTTACACTTAGAAATTGGAAGGGAAGCCATGACTGGTTCCAGTACACAGTTATGGTGACCAAGAGTGGATGGATGCTATGTGATCACCAGTCTTTGAATCACAAATAATGAGTAGTGTAATATAACTGTATGATGTTATGGGCTGCTTGAGACAGTGCAACAATGTTATGTATTGATAACCTGAAACACTTTGAATGTATTTCTAAAAATGGACAGATAAGAATATATTGTATTCATATGTTTCAGCCTGTGGTTGAAATTGTGCTTAGAGCTTTTAAAATTATGGTTTGTGGGTAGGGAGAATACTTACATATGGTGATAGTATTAGTTTTTTTTTCATTTAGACTGTTATTTAAACGGCATTAGAGGCTATGAAGGAAATGTACGTGTTCATAGGTTTTTGCACCAGGCACTTCACTATTGTAAGCTCTTTGAATTGATACTGTCACTTTAAATAATTTCTGTATTTAAAATGCACTATGACCCTGCCTAGGAATCACCTCCTGAGGACGTACTGCATATGAAATCAGTCGGGCTTCCTTGCACTTAGTACCAGCTGTTACCACAATGGTGGTGCGTGGTTTAATTTAATTTAATAAAGCCTTTTTGTATCCAGCAGAGATGTGCTGGCATTTGTTGGTTACACTCTAGGGCTAACATTAAGTTCAGCTGCTAGAGCATTATCATTTAATAGACTTGGCCAGTATTTTTTAATTATATTGCCAATCTGACTGGAAGCTCTACTGAACTCTGTAACAAAACACATAGGTTGTGTATCTTTTTTACTCCTATCTTTTGGTTTCAAAAGTGAATCCCTATCGTGACCTTCGGCCTTCTCAAGTGCTGTATCCAGTGTGGTCTGGTCATAGCCCCTATCTAAGAACCTTGAATGCAGTTCCCTGGACTGATTTTCAAACTCTTCATCCCTAGAACAGTTTCTTCTAATGCAGAGAAACTGTCCATAGGGTATTGACTGTATCAGATGGCAGGAGTGAAAGCTGTCTGCTCAGAGCAAACTGTTAGTGGCAGTAAACTTTCTATAATTCATTGTCTGTACCCCCTTTTCTGATCTACAAATAGGGTCAGATCCAAGGAATTTATAGATTCCTTATTCACACTATATGTGAATTTAAGATTCAGATTATTGATGTTAGCCCATTTCATAAATGTATCCAACTCTTCCTCTGATCCTTCCCAAACATGTATAACATTGTCAGTAAAGCAATGCCACTTCATAATGTGCTTAAAGAATGGATTCGCTACTTCACACAACATTGTGTGTTTTCCCCATAATCCAAGAAAGAGGTTGGCATAACCTGGAGCCATAGCGGCCCCCATAGCTGTGCCCTGAAGTTGTAAGGAAAAACTATTTTCAAAGTCAAAACAGTTATGTGTCAAGATAAACTGGAGTGCTTCAAGAATAAAGGCAAAAGAGTTGTCATCCCCACTCAAGTGTCCTTGCCAAAACTGTAGACAAGTCTGTATGCCCAGATTATGTGGTATGTTTGTATATAATGATTCCACATCTATACTTAGCCACATATACTTGAGGTCCCATTGAAAATCTGAGAATTTATCTAAAACATCCTTCAAACAACATGAAGTCTTGCTGTATTCTGACTATTGCAGTTAGCCCCAGCATCAAACTGCCCCTCGAAAGTAGAGGGTTAATTTCAATGCAGAGCATAGAACATTGAGCTCGAGCTCGGTTCAAACCTCTGTCTGCTGCACTTTGAAATGCAGCTGTCAGATTCTTTACTCCACCTAAGTGAATAGCCGCTCTGGAGATTTCTCATTTGCTCATGGTTCGAAAGTCGGTTAAAGTTCTCAGTTTTACCGATTATTTTTCGCAAGTTTTGGTTCAGATCTCTGTCTGTGGTACAGTAAGTACTAGGCAATGAACTAGACATAGTAAACTTGTGGAAACTGTAAAAACTTATTTTTCAACAAGTTCGGCTGAACCGGCCATTTAGTTATTTATATATTCTGTCTTTGTTTTTAAACATAGAGTGTGGTTACCTGTCCTTATCGTTTTTAAAAAAACTTCATTTTCTTGTGGTTTTTTCCAATACCCGTGACATGGTTAGAAACCGATAAGGGTGTCTTGTCTGGTTGTTTGCCATAAAAAGGGTAAGTTTGTGGTTAGGATGGTTATGTCTGAGAAACCCTAAAGAAAAACCGGGTCCACTGGTTTTCAACACTGCAGTATGTGTGGGGAGGTCTTTGCTAAGGCTGATCCCCACTCCACCTGTGCTTATTGTCTGGGGTTTGACCACCTCGATTCAGACTGCCAAATCTGTAAAAATTTCCCTATGTCTACCCCGGAAAAAAGATTAGGTAGGCTCAGGGATAAGGAGGCTGTGAAGTCCGCTGACCCGGATGGCCTGCCCGGTTCAGTTCCGACTGAACCTGAGGGGGTGCCCTCTGACCAGGGCGATACTTCTTCGAGCAAGAGGAGAGCTGATCCCGAGGGATCAGTTCCTATAAAAAGAAAAAGAAAAGAAAAATCAGCCGGTTTGGATCCAGAGACCCATTTTCCGACCACCGAATAGATTGCCAGTGTGATAAGGATTGTAGAATTGCTTCATCCATTTCCATCTGATCCGGCGCCTTCTGGCAGGCGTTTGGTTCTGTCGGTCCCTCCGGTTCAAGATTATGTCCCTGAATACTTCTTTGAACAGGATTTGAAGGGGGATGAAGATTATGATGATGATAATGATGATGATGATGGTGTGGGAGGTCTGGTTGAGCCCATTGAAATGGACATCTCCCCAGACAGGCCTTCTGGTGTTTCCCCTCCTAGGCTTTCTGAGTCCCCTTCCCACTACATGTTTTTTCAGGAAAGTGGCAGAAACCCTCCAACTCCCTGTGGGAGAAGCTGTAGAGGATCAAGAGGAACTTGATTATGTGGAGATGATGGACATCCCAGAGTCCACAAGACTGTCTATTCCCCTTCATAAGTCTTTTGGGAAACAGACACAAAATATTTAAAAAACTATAAATTCTGCACCTCCTGTTGACAGAAGGATGGACAAAAGGTACACCTTATCAGGTTCAGGTACAGAGTACTTGTATCAACAATGCAGTCATGTTGGGGTTGCGCGGTCTGCAGCCTCTGATAAGGCTAATACACCCTTGGCTTCACACCCCCCAGATAAAGACTTTAGGAAGCTGGATGCTATGGCAAAGAAACAGTACATGGCATCTGCCTTGGGACTCAGGCAGGTTAATTATATGGCCTATGCAGCCAAGTACCAGAAGTCCAGGTGGGACACTGTACTGGCACTGGCTAAGCAGACCTCCCCCCAGCTAGCCTCAGAGCTGGAGGGGGTGGCTGCTGATGGGATTGAGGCATCTAAAGTACAGTTCCATGCTGCGGTGGACTCCAATGATGTGTTATCTAGAGTCATGGCTATATCTGTGGCTCTTGGGAGAATGGCTCGGCTCAGATGTACTAGTTTCTCACAGGACAACCAGGCTAAGGCCATGGATTTCCCTGTGGTGGGTAATTCTCTGTTTGGGAAGCAGACAGAGAATTACATGAAAAAGATGGATGAATATAGGACCACCTATAGGATTGCACAGGCCAAGGAAAGGCAGGCAACTCCTCAAAGGCAGCAGGCATGGGGCAGGGGCAGGCCTTTTCATAGGCCTTTCTACCAAAAACAGGCCTCTTCTCCCTTTCCTCAGAAGGGTTCTTCAGAGGAAGAGGCAGAAGGGGGATGAGCAGGGCTGCATCCATCCCTCAAGCTAAGGCTCCTGCCAAGCAGACACCTTGATGTGTCAGCCCGGGTCAACTCCCCCATTCCTGTAGGGGGCAGGCTGACTTACTTTGTCCAGGACTGGATGTCTGTTACCTCAGACAAGTGGGTCCTAGAGGTGGTAAGCCAGGGGCTGGTTCTCAGCTTCAAGAAATTTCCAAAGCTGAGGGCCAGATCTTTTCCACCTGCAAGCATCTCTGAAACCATTGCCCTAGAGGCAGAGGTTTCATCTCTATTGGCTCTAAAGGCTGTAGAGAGAGAGTTCCTACATTGCACAGGGGCAAATGTCTGTACTCCAGGTACTTCCTTACCCCAAAAAGACAGGGGAGTGGTGACCCATCCTTGACTTAAGATACCTGAACAAACATCTTTTAAAACCAAAATTCAAAATTGTGACTCTGTGAATAATCCTTCCCTCTCTAAGGCCAGGGGACTGGCTAGCCTCCCTGGACTTAAAAGATGCCAACTTTCTCATTCCCATGAGGTGCTACCACAGAAAGTACCTCAGGTTCGAATTGCCTTCAGGCCATTATCAGTTCAAAGCTATGCCCTTCAGCCTGACATCAGCTCCAAGGACACAGAAGGTAATTGTAAATGTAGTCCACTCTGAAGAAAGAGGGGTTACTAGTGGGGTACCGCAGGGTTCAGTATTGGCTCCAGTCCTTTTTAATGTCTTCATAAGTGACATTGCAGAGGGAATGGAAGGAAAAGTATGCCTCTTTGCAGATGACACAAAGATTTGCAACAGGGTTGATAAACAAGGAGGCGTGGAAAGGATGAGAAGGGACTTGGCAAGGTTGGAGAAATGGTCAGAAGTATGGCAGCTAGGAGTCAATGCAAAGAAGTGCAAAATAATGGACCTAGGAAACAAGAACCCAGGGGAAGAATACACAATGGGGGAGGTAGTAACAACAACAAAAAAGGAAAGGGACCTGGGGGTAACCATATCAGATGACCTTAAGGTTAGCAAGCAATGTGAGAAGGCAGTAGGGAGGGCTGGGGGTATACTGGGATGCATAGGGAGAGGCATCAGCAGCAGAAAACAGAAAGTTGTTATCCCTCTGTACAGACAGTTGGTAAGACCCCATCTGGAGTACTGTGTCCAGTTCTGGAGACCCCATCTCCGCAAGGACATAGACAGAATAGAGGCAGTCCAGAGGAGGGCAACTAAAATGGTGCAGGGTCTGCAAGAGAAGCCGTATGAGGAGAGACTAAAGGAGCTTAATATGTATACCCTTGAGGAAAGAAGGGAGAGAGGGGACACGATAGAAACTTTTAAGTACCTCTGTGGAATCAACAAAGTCCAAGATGGTAGCATCTTTCAGAAAAAGAGACGTGCAAGAACAAGGGGACACAACTTAAAGATGGGGGGGGAGGTTTAGGGGCAATGTGAGGAAGTATTATTTCACAGAGAGGGTAGTGGATGCAAGGAACAGCCTTCATGAGGAGGTTGTGGGGTCTAAAACTGTGGGAGAATTCAAGAATGCATGGGACAGACATAAGGCAATTTTTGTGAGGGGTAGGAAGAAATAGGCTGTTGGTTAACTAGGATCTGTGGCCTATCCTGTAGGTAGGGAAATGGGCAGACTAGATGGGCCAAGTGGTCCTTATCTGCCGTCTATGTTTCTATGCTTCTATGTTTATATTCACAAAATGCATAGCTGTAGTAGTGGCCTTTTTAAGAAGGAAAAATATTTCCATATTTCCATACCTGGACGACTGGCTCATTTTGGGTCCATCCCCAGACCAAATCAAGTCAGACCTTCAAGTGACTCAGCAAGTGCTCACTTCCCTAGGATTCCTTCTCAATCTTCCCATGTCAGTTCTTGAGCCTGTACAGCTCCTCACCTTCACAGGGGCAGAGTTGAATACAGTCAAATCAAGAGCTTTTCTTCCCCTGGAAAGGGCAAGGACTATTGTAGAGCTGGCCTCTTCATTCCACCTTCTGGTCTCTCGGCCAGCAAGGCACTTCCTTCAACTTCTGGGCCACATGGAAGCTTCCACAGCAGTGGTCCAAGGGGCCAGATTTCAGATGAGGGACATTCATTTTTTTTTTTTTTTTGGGGGGGTCCTCCGTCTTCCTTCAGCCTAGTCACAGCCCCCCGGAGCTCCCACCACCTGCCCATTTGCCGCCTCGGTCACTCTCGGCTTTCCTCCAGGCGAGGGGCCAGACTGGTACCCCCTAGCTCCAGTGCCGTGGAACCAGTAACTAGTTGGGAGTGCGGCGGCGGGGTGAATTAGAAGCCCGGGAGGCTTCACCTAGACGGAGGACCTCCCCTCCTTCTTTCCTCCTTAGTTTTCTCCCTCCCGAGGCAGGGATTTGCAATGACGCCAGCGTCCGCCTCCTCCTCCTGATGTAAGCGCGGCAGCGTGAGTGCTCCCAGCCTCCGCCAGGGGTCCCCAACGCTCCGGGTGCTTCCCCGATCCTCCCTCCCGGAGAAGGAGAGCAGTCCATAGGACGCTCAATCCCTCTCGCCCTAGCCAGCCCTCTGACGACTTGGGTCCATTCCAGAACCCGGGTCGCCGGAGTCGCAAGCGGAAATCCCACCGCTGTACCAACGGGCTGGCCAGATGAGGGACATTCAGTTTCACCTGAGGGCCTTTTGGTCTCAGAAGATAGATTCTCTAACCAAACTAGTTCCAGTGACCCAGACTCTGATCCAGGCTCTCCGATGGTGGCAGGATCAGGGTAACCTCAGGCAAGGAGTCCCATTGGTCACTCAGTCTCACTCTGTGGTTCTAACCATGGATGCTTCTCTATTGGGGGTGGATAGCCCATCTGGGGGCTCTCACAGCCCAGGGACTGTGGTCACCTCAGGAATCCCTTCTTCATATCAGTCTCTTGGAACTCAGGGTGGTCTTTCTGGCCCTGCAAGCTTTCTCTCAGTCAGTGCAGAACAAGGTGGTTCAGATCAGGACAGACAACACCACCATGTGGTACATCAACAAACAGGGAGGCACTCGGTCCACTGCCTTGTGCACGGAAGCCATGAAATTGTGGTCCCTAGCTTATTCTCTGCAGACCTCTGTGATAGCAGTCCACCTTCCAGGGAAGGACAATGTGCTAGCAGATGCATTGAGCAGGATCTCCCAGGGCCATCACGAATGGTCCCTGGACCCTCTGGTGTTGAAAGTGATTTTTTCAGGGTGGGGCATTCCAGAGATAGATCTCTTTGCAGCCCCAGACAATCATCAGCTTCCTCTGCTTTGTTGCAGACTCCCAGTCTTGGGCTCAGTCCCTCTGGATGCTCTGATTTTTAACTGGGAAGGGACATTTCTATATGTCTTCCCTCCCTTTCCTCTACTGTTCAAGGTTCTTGTCAAGGTAAGGTCACAACCTTGCAAAGTGATTCTTATTGCTGCAGACTGGGCCAGGCAGCCTTGGTACCCCCTGTTGCTGTTCCTAGCAGTCCATCTTCCCTTGTCTCTTCCCAGGAATTACAACCTGTTAACCTCCTCTCAGGGGAGGATTTGTTGCCCCAATCTTTGGTCTCTCAATCTCAAGGCATGGTTCTTGAAGAGTTAGAGAATGCAGATTTGCATCTGTCCCAAGGGGTTCTGTATATTCTCAAAGGCTCTCAAAAGCCTGCCACCAGAGAAACTTACAACTACAAATGGAAAAGATTCAGCATTTGGTGTTCCAAGAAGCATAAATCCCCAGACACTGCTGAACTGTCTACAGTTCTGGATTATATGGTTCATCTCAATGGCCTAGGCCTCAGACCAGCTACTCTCAAAGTATGTTTGTCAGCTATTTCTGCTTTTCTGTTAGTGAGAAAGCCTTCCTCACTATCATCTCATCCTGTATTCTGTAAATTTTTCAAGGGATTGCTTCATACCAATCCCCCCTTCAGGGATCCTACCCCTGCTTGCATTGTTTGCATTGTTTGCATTGTTCAGCTTATGCAACCCCCTTTTGAGCCTTTGTCTTCAACATAGCTTAAGTACTTGACTTTGAAAACTGTGTTCCTGGTAGCTATTACTCCACCAGGTGTATCAGTGAATTACAAGCCCTGTCAATGGAGCCTGATTTTATCTCATTCCATAGAGATAAGGTGGTCCTTAGAACTATTAGGAGGTTTTTACCTAAAGTGGTTTCAGATTTTCATCTGAACCAATCTATGTCTCTCCCTGTGTTCTTCACTGATCACTCTTTTTCAGGAGAAAGAAGTTTACACAGTTTGGATGTTAAAAGAGCCCTCAGTTACTACATTGAGCATACTAAGGCTCACAGGTTTGACTTCCTTCAGTTGTTTCTCACTTATGGGGAAGTGGGTAAGGGCAAAGCTACCACTAAGAGAACTATTGCTAGGTGGATTGTCTCTTGTATTCAATTCTGCTATGAGAAGCTAGGCAAAATACCTCCCTCAGGCTTGAGGGCTCATTTGACTAGAGCTACAGCTGCTTCCCTGACTGCAGCCTGGGATATTCCTTTGCTAGAGATATGTAAAGCAGCCACCTGGAAAACAGTCCATACATTTACCAAGCATTACTCCCTGGACATCCAGGCTAGGAATGATGTTCGGTTTGGTACAGTAGTACTGCAGAGCCTATTCCCAAGGTAGGTTCCCTTCTCCATGGAGGAACTGCTTGGTAGTCTGCAATAGTCAGAATACAGCAAGACTTCATATTGTTTGCAGAAAAAATTACTCACCTTAGTAATTATGTTTCTTCTAGTGGAGTCTTGCTGTATTCTGATCTCCCTCCCTACCTTCCCTCTCAGTACCTATGTTTGGGAAGTGGGCTGGCAGGTGCAGTGTTGTATCCCAGGGGTGCATTTGGGTACTCCCTCCCTTTAGAGAGGGGGGGTGGATTATATTATTAATTTAACAGTTTTAAGTTGTTCACTACCTGGTTTTTGATTTTGGATTTCTTGACTTGAGCCTTTTGGGGATCCAAAATATTTGGTTGCCATTTGGCTAGTAAAAATGTTACAATTTCCACATAGTAGTTAGTTACTATTGGCTCATAAGAATCTGACAGTTGCACTTTAAAGTGTAGCAGACAGAGGTTTGAACCAAACTCAAGCTCAATGTTCTATGCTCTGCATAGAAATTAACCCTCTACTCTCCAGGGCAGTTTGAGTGCTGGAGATAACTACAATAGTCAGAATACAGCAAGACTCCATTAGAAGAAACATAATTACTAAGATAAGTAATTTTTTCATGGCGTTCCTTAAGTAAGGTTCCAGATTGACAGAGCAATTCATTTTTAAGAAAAAAATCCAGAAATTTATTCAGATTGTCAGTCATGGATCCCACTCCAGAGACAATGGGATAACCAGGATGTTTATCAAGTCCCGTATGTACTTTTGGAAGTGCACAGAAGGTGGGGATGGTAGGGGAGTCATTCCAGATGAAAATTCCTCATCAGAGTTGAATGAGTCATTTCTACTCCATTCAAGAACCAGAGGTTCTAGAACATAGGGGAAAAGTGTGTGTGTGGCTGTAGTAATAACAGAAGAGACCTAGATTGTTTCCCTGCTGACATTGCACGCATTAAAGGGGCATTCTGAACGTTCTTGGACAAAAGTGAGAGGTTTGCGACCACCCCTCATCCATAGGCTCCTGCACCTATGATAACCCCAGTAGTTCTTTTTTTGAATTTATACATAGGGCCACATGGGATTTTTTTTTCAAATTTAACCAACTTTATTGAACTTGGTAAGAACAGACAATAAAAGACAATTGAAGTAATAATTAATATCTGTCAACAGAACTAGCAAAGGGAATTAATCATTGCAGTTACAAGAACCAAGTCCCTATATGTGTCCAACCCCCTCCCAAAATACATGGACGTTTTTGTAGTTCTGTGGATTATCTAGTACATATCAACTGGTTTGTGGTTATAAACCACTGCCGGCAAGTGCTCAACAGATCCATAAACCACATATGTGATTTATGGAGTTCAATAAACCACATATGAGGTTTAGGAGCTCTGTACACCATGGGCAGAATGGTACTATGGCATCACCAGAAAAAAAGCCAAACAAGCTGTCCTCGCACTGGACATTCACAAGCGCTACACAATCGGTCACTCAGTAAAAGACAAGCTTGTCAGCAGTAACAGTTACCCTCGCAAAGTGACAAAAAAGACAATTTAAACCAAAAAACAGTAAGTATAAAAATAAAACATGGAGAAGTATGGTTCTCTGGGGATTTTATGCACCCCCTTGGTGTGTGATGCCCCATAAACCCCGAGGGTGAAGCACTTTAATGCGAAACTTCAAATTTTGCACCTTAATAACTTTGTCACAGTACAACAGATTTGCCTGTAATTTTGTATGTGCAGTCTGGTACTGTAGATCTATGGATATGGCAAGTTGTGTTACGGTCGGATGTACAATTGCAGAGTTGCAGAATGCAAAAAAATTGACTTTTTGTGCATTTCTTTGCTAACACCCACAGCCCGTATGAATTGTCTGTTTGGTTTGAAAACTTCAGGGAAGATACAGTCTCGTTCATTGAAATTCAAAATTTTAAACCGTTCAAAAGTTATTCAAAGAACAAATTTCCCATTATAGTCAATGGAAACAAATATATGTGTCTCATGAAAGCTGCCGCCAGTAAAATTTACTGTTGCAAATGGCCCTTTTACTTTTGTTCTGCCCCCATTGTCTGCTGGTTTGACTACTACCTGTTTCATATTGACCAGTTCTTTAAGTGCTTGTTTTTCATTTAAAGTCAAATTATTGCAAACAATGGGTGGTAGTCTTGATAAAAGAGTATCAGCCTCTTTTAGCACTACTTTCTCATAGGCTTTAATGAACCGATTAATAGTGTTAGTACAGAAAAGAGACTTAAAATCATCCCTACAGTTTACATTAGTATTCAAACTGTGTCTGATCTTTCATTGTCAGATCCCACTATAGGATTTTACATTTATTTATTTATTTTTATTTTAGTCTTTGGTAACTGGGTAAGGCCCACTAGGCACAAGTGCTTGTTTTCAGTGGCAACCTGGGAGCAGTGGAGAGGTTAAGTGACTTGCTTAGAGTTACACAATATGCAAGCAGAGGCTGTGGGAATCAAATCCAGGTCTGCTGGATTTATCAAGCGCATTCATTTACTCCCTCTACCTATAGTAATAAATCTTCTAATGTTGAAATGTTCATGATGTCTAACTTTAATAATTCCTCAGTGATTACATCAGTGAGGTCAGTCTGGGGGGATGGGGGTGAGGGTGGTGACTCACACAACCCCACTAACAACTCAGTAATGTCCTCTGTAGTGGTTATGGTTCACCTCCTCCCACCTCACAAAAGTGGAACACAAACCATTTCCATTGTTAACTGTTTGTTCTTTCTTACTGAAAAGCTCACCCAGATGTATTTTCCTAAAAAATTATTTTAAACAAATCAATCTGTGTGGAAAAGTAATCAAAGTAAGTCTGGGGGCCAAAGTTCAGCCCTCTCTGTGAGAGTCTTTTCTGATCTTGTGTTAGAGTTACCTTGGAGATATTAATTATTTTGGAGTCTTTTTCAACGAACTTCTGAGCTTTCTTTCTTGTTCTCCCCTTCCTCCCTCACCTTGTCTTCCATTTTTTTTTTCTGGAAAATCTCTGCATCTTTCTTGCTTTGTCTTGTTCCTTTTCTTCCCCAAAAAACGATCCAAGGTGGAACTACTGCCTACTACCCTTTCACTTGTCTCAAGCTGAACACCAGTGGTAGCTGTAGGTTGAATCATCATCTTCTTCTTGCTTCTGCTTCTTAAGCAGGAGCAGCCCCTGTTGTAAGATCTTGCTTTTTTTGGCCAGGTCAGGATGTTGCCCAGGACAAAATCCTCCTTACCTCTGTCAAGTTTTGACTACTTGCATTTTATCAGTTCCTTCTCATGCTTGTCCAATTTCTTTTTGAACAGTCTGGCTAGCTCTTTAAACTGGGGGACAGGTTTAGACTTAGAAAGTTCCTTTTGAACTCCCACAATGTGCTCTCTGATTTTTTTTGTGTGTCAGTATCCTCCACTACAATTAATTCAATTAATGCATTCGTGCACAATGCAGAGGCTTTTTCCCAGTCACTTCTTTGTGAGAAATGTTCAAGTCCACATGAAGGTATTTTGTTTATTCTTAACCCTCTTGGTGACTGTTCTTTTCCTAAATACTTCTTGAGTGTGATTATAAGTTACATCGAACACATTACAACTTAATGTTTCAAGCATTGCAAACAGCTGTTTAACGTTATTAGTGTTTGCTGTGACACTGCTCTCATTGCTATGGGTAGAAATGCTTAGTTTACCGCTGGCTCACTCTCTTCTTGTAGCTAATTCATCCACATCTTCCACGCAGCTGTAGTTGCTTTCAGCTGTTGAGTCACTCATCTTGTTATCTGAGCTCATGCTAACCTTGATGGTGCAGGGTAAAAAGATATGGAAATGTTAGCTTCACACCAGCAATTGCTGTTTTACTTATCAGAGTCCAGAAAGGAGTTAGGGAGGCAGTATAGTGCAGTGGTTTAAGGCTCTGAGCTGCAAATCTGGTGACATCCAGCAGACCAGACCTGGGTTTGAATCCCACAGCTTCTACTTGCATACTGTGTGATCCTGAACAAGTCACTTAACTTCCCTGTGCTCCCAGGTCACACCGGTAAAAAAACTTTCAGCTTAGTGTGCTACTCCTGGTTAAATGAATAAAAAAAAAAAAGGATCTTTTAATGACAGCACTCCACTGCCATCCAGGGGCTACATCGAAACCAGCTTTGAAGAATCACAGTCCAGGAAAACAGGTGTGTTCAGCAGTGGTGAGATCCCATGCTCAGCTGGGGTTGCTAACCCCCTACTTGAATTCAAACAGTCCAACAAAATGACAAGCACTCTTGAGCTGCAGTACAGCAGAACCCAAAAATAAGGGAAATCTGCTCCAAAATATATTTAAACTTTTTTTACTGCCTATCATAGTAATTGTTTAATTTTAACCACAGGTGGCAGTATTGTATATGATGTGTATAAAAGGGGAACTCAGGGCAAATTAGCTTCACCCCCTAAGGAAGACTACAGTCAAAGCGCAGGGATGTTAGTGTGGCTTCATACAGCTTCACACCATTACTTAACTTTATGTACTTGCAGGTAATAAAACCAGTTTAAATATAGTTCTCCTTTATTTTTGGGTCCTGCTGTATTGGCATTTTGTTGGACTGTTTCACTATCTCAATAACGTTCCCCAAAAAGGGTAGGTTAGAGACAGGTCTGTAATTCTCCAGACATCTGGGTCCAATGAAAACATATTCAAGAGAGGCTTCACGAGTGCCTCTTTCAAGGACTCAGAGAAAAACCCTCTTGAAAGGAAACATTGGACTATTTTGCCGATTACTGGATCAGTGGACTCCATACAACCCACAAGGAGGTGTGTAGGGTGTGGGTCCAGATCACAGTATGTCAGTCACAATTTCAAGACTATCTCACTGACCTCTTCCACCCCATTGGATCCAGCTCCCTCCAAACCTGAGGAAGGCCCCTGTTAATCTCAGACCTGACCCTGCTCATCAAAAATGGCATCTCAGGGGAGATGCCCAACTTGATAGAGCACACTTTGTCAGTTAAGAACAGAGCAAACTCTTCACATCTAGCAGATGACAAGGCTCTTACCGGCTGAAGACAGGCAGGATAGAGTAGCCTGTCCACAGTCTGGAAAAGCGTATCTGGCCTGTTCTTTGTTGCGGCAATCTCCCTGGACAGGTACTCTGCCTTCTTATGGGAGATTGTCCTTTGATACTCCTTAAAGTGAGATTTCAAAAATCAACCTGTCCTAATCTGTCCAGGATCTCCACCAGTCTCCTTCCAACCCTCTGTCTTCAGCTCCCTGAACTCCCCATCAAACCATGGGGATCTCAAGTGTGAGGACCTGGGTCATACACGGCCTAGTGCTACGGAATAGAGGGCCAAGGTGATAGCCCTGTTACAGGCCATCACCCCCTCCCCCATCCTGTCTCACATGCAGTCATCACACTTGACAGGTCCAGTACCATCTGAAATCCTAATGCGGTCAAACCTCTTAAAGGACGGTAACAGACCATCTCCACAAGGAGAGGATTCTTTGAAGGGGGTCCCAAATGAGAACCTCACTGTGCAGTAATACAACTAGATGACCACATCAGTCCTGAGGGTGTCACTCTTGAGTCCCAGTGAGAACACCAGGTCCAAGGTGTGATTGCACCAGTGGGTTGCAGAAGTAGTTACTTGTGACAGGCCCAGTGATTCCATAGTCTGGAGGAAGTCCCAACCAAAAGGTGAGAGTTCTTTGTCAACCCAGGCATTGAAATAACCTAGAACTAACCATCTGGGTGACTCCAACACCAAGTTGGCCATGAAGTCTGTGACTTTCTGCAGGAACTCCTCTTCATGGCCTGGGGGTTGGTACACGAGGAGGATCCTGCAGTCTGCACCTGAGCTCCCTCGAATGGCCACACACCCAAATGACATGGTAGGTCCCACAGGGAGCACAGAGAAGTTCAAGCTGGATATAAAGCAGATACTCACTCCCACATCTCTGCAGTCCCTCCTTGGGTAGTGTACAACAGGGAACCCAGCCAGGACCAATGCCTCCAAAAGTGGACTGGCATCGTTGCCCAGCCAGGTCACTGTAATGCAGGCCAGGTTAACCATGGAAATAAGATCAAAGCACAGCCTGATAGGGATGAATGGAGACTGCTGGCCTACCTGCTACCTCCCCACTCAAACCAGTGAGACACCTGGGTATAGAAACCGGGAAGGAAGGACCCCCTCTAGGTCCCATTTCACCCCAGGATGCCTTCTGAATGTTACCAGATTAATACCATTCTGCCCATTAGCCCTCCCTGAGCCCTTCCACCTAGATCCCTGATTCCTTACAATACCTGCTGCCCTTCAGCACCTACTGTACATGTGTCTTCTGACAGTGGGTGGATCTCGAAGGGGTGGAGATTGAATAGGTGGACTGAGGAGTAGCTAAACCTGGGAGAGGTTGGTATACCATCGCTACAGTGACACCAGCACACCAAAACCCCCACAGTAAAACCCCCACCATGCCTATATTGGCAACGATGGGGGTTTCACTTTGATTGGCTGTTTGGCAATAGGGGGTAAATATCTAACTCCACTGTCTGTGCGACATGGAGTTAGATATCTATAGTGGGGGTGTGTGTGTGTGGGGAGTGCAGCCCCATGCATGGAGGGGAGTGGGGGGGCACAGCCCCCCAACATTGAGCGTCGCTCTGTTGCCAGTCGTTCTGGGGATGGGTTGGGGGATGTCAACGGGCTCCCAGTGCGGTTCAAGACGTTGGTGTATTTGATGTTGCTCCAGTGTCATGGATCCAGGGGATCCACCATCCCAACACATCTTATACTGGCTGTAAAACTAAAACTCTAATAGTGTCAACTGACTCAGCAATGTAAACTTTAAATTAAAGTCATGCAAAACCCCAAATGTAAGAGACAATATGAGTAATCAAACCACCCCAACCCCACACTCAGTCTAAAGCCCTGTTGCAGCCAGCTCGTAACAGCCATAAAATAAATATCACATGGTCTCACAATCACACCTAACACTATCCACTCACAACCAGACTATGCTCCCTGCCCCCTGAATAAAACAGCTACTTAGAAGAAACTACAATTAAATAAAGTAACATAGCAAGCATTGCAAGCCCTGTAGTGCAATTAAGCCCAAGTTTCAAATAGTCCAGATGAAAAAAAAACTTTAAAGTTTAAAATATGAAGGCCGTCCAGTTCATTTCAATGGTCTCACCACAGAAACCAAAACTTTAACCTGGTGAGATTTGCAATAATCTCACTACTGCATAAAATTTTGACCATGTAAAATACAATAACTGGTGGGCAGCAACAAAAAAGTCTGACTAAATAAAGTTCAATAATTAGCGTATAGCAACAGAAAAGTTAATCATTAGAGAAAAAATTGTTGAGCCGAAGGTTCTCTCACCACCTTCGAGAGTCCTAATTTACTGCATAAACTTTAGCAGTTTAGCAGTTCAGCAGTTAATCAGTTCGAATTCATAAGCAGCGGCTGGAAAGCACTTGAAGCAATACACTGGTTATTTCCAAGTACTCACCCATAATGATAATCCTGAGGGGTCAAAGTAGCTACTGCCAGAACAAGAGACTCCGGCACCAAGAAAACTGGATTTTACTCACAACAGCTGCAGCAATCAAAATGGTTGCAACACGTGCATTAACACGTAGGCTCACCCCTCCATAATCAGTCTGAACCAGGCTTGCCTCTGCCAGCAGTCCTTCAAGTTGTAGTCAAAATAACTGAGATACATTAAAATTCTGGAAAATCCTTCAGTCAGCAGTGCATTATAATGCTGTCAGCTGTTGGTCGAGGCTGTGGCAATTCTATACTGCTTTTCCCAATCAGTAATAAAGAAACCCAGGAATGATCTTGAAGTTGAGAGAACAGTCCGAGCTATGATATACAGAATAACTGCAGAACTGCTGAACTGTAGAAATGACCTGACTGGGTCAGCTTCGCATCCTGAGAGCCACACTACATACACAAACAAATAGGATGCACTGCAGGGCAGTACCATATACTCCTAGCTAAAAACAAAGAAAGCTATCTCTTTGTACTAACTCATGCTCCCTGAATCGTCCACCAACACTAAGCAAGCCACTTCAGTTGCCCTAGGCTTCTGCCAGTTTGGAGCTGCTACCTGAATCATCTGCTGATGCTAAGCAAGGTACGAGAAAGGAAGAAACGAATTAACCTGTGGCGCCTCTGCCCTGCGTGAACTTTTTTACTACTTATTTAAACTTGGCCCCTTTTTCTGGGCTCAAGCTTACAGTTTTCCACGGATTTCGGGCAGAGTGTGGAGCACTACCGAAACAGTGTTTTTGTAGCTAAGCTGCAGACTGTAACTCTAAGAATTGTAATACGGCTCTCCCTACCTCGGGCTTCACTGATAGCCAGTGTTTGCTGCGCAGCAGAGCCTGTAGGTCCAGGTGCTCACCTCTCTTCACGGAGGTGCTAGCCCCAACACCTTCGCGCCTCCCGCCCACCCCTCACCCACCTACCCTATCTCGGCATTTACTCTTATAGAGTGAAGTGACCAATCAGGTAAAATATACTATCTCCTCACTTTTCCATTGGCATGTTATACAAACAAGCCACAAGGGGCACCCTAATAATCTTTCCCTAATTCTCCTCAACCAAATAATTTTGCCAACATTTGTGTTGACATTTTTTCTAACTCTAGTCTGCCCTGATTCTTCTACACCTGTAGCCTTTTCAGGTTGAAACTACTTATTCCTCTCTCTATGCAATCCTGTTTTCTGGTATTCTCAATTTAGTGCAGCCTTTCTTCACATCTTGTAGCTTCCCTGGCTGCACTTTTTAATTACTATTTCTGCTAATTGCTCTCATACCCACTCTGACAATCTTAGGACGCATAAACTAGGAGGTAAATTAATAGTTCCTTCGCAGCAGTTACCTCTTGCCTCCCTTTCATCCCTCAATCCCTGCTCTTAGCCTTATAAAATATGCTTATTTCTAAATCTTACAGAATGGTTTGGTTACCTCTAATTGTGACCTCTATTATCCTGTCTCTGGTGCTACTAAGTATCCCTAATGTGCCCAACCCCAAAAATCACAACCAGAATGGAGACATGAATCTAAACGTTTTCACATACTCTAACATGCTAATCCTAACAGAATGTGGCATTGACACGACCCCTGCCCTCCTCCCTAAACTACTCATCTACCATGCTACTGCATTTGCAGCAAAATGGTGGTGTATCTACTGTCGTACTAGCCATAAATTTGCCCGGCATAAGCTAAGGTACTTCATATTGCTGGCTCTTATGCTGTCGCAGTATATTGAGCTGAACCCTGGTCCTGCACCAGGTACACCACCCTTAAACTGCTCTGGATATGATATGAAAGAACTTCACATAGTCCATCTAAATGTTAGGAGTCTTCTTCGAAATTATGCAGACCTGGAAGCCTGAGTGGTTAACCACTACCCTGATGTGCTCTGTCTATCTGAGACATGGCTAAAACCCTCTATCCCAGATACGTTTTGCCTGCATCCAAACTACAACCTTCTCAGGTGTGACAGACCACCTCCTAAGCGTGTTGGGGGTGTTGCAATCTATTACAAAAACAATCTAAGCATGACCGTGTTAACTGACAAGAATAACTCCTTGTGTGAATACATCCATGCCATACTCAGACTAGGAGACAAAAAACTCCATATTGTCTGTGCCTACAATCCACCCAATAGTGGAATAAAAGGCCTAGCTGATTTGCTGGATCATACGGCTGCACATGCAGGGAAGAATGAATTCATCATTCTTGGAGACATAAATTTAAACTGGCTTGGCAAATCTTAAGACACCCTTCTATCCCTGGTTCAGAGCTACAATTTGCACCAAATCATTACTGATTATACAAGTGTGTCTGTCAACACTGATGCCAGCACCCTTATTGATTGGGTCTTAACAAATCGCGTGGACAGAATTGCAAAAACAAGTACGCTGCCGGATAATATTAGTGATCACTCCCCCATTTTCTGCATATGGAGTACATCCACAACCTCCACGTCCCCCCAAAACTATATATGCTTCAGAAACTATGCAAACTTGAATCAGGCTCCTTTCCTATATGATGTGTCTCACACAGACTTGTCCCCTGTCTTCCAATCCACAAGTACTGACGCTGCCCTTCACGCCTTCCTGAGCAGGTTTGTACTCCTTCAAGATAAACATACCCCAGTCATCACTCGGCGCGTTCGTGGTAAACAAACCAGATGGCTGCATAAAGACCTCCTCACAGCCCTCAAAAATAGGGACAAATGCTGGAGAAAGTTTAAAATATCTGTCTCTCTGCGGATTTTAATAACTATAGAGAACAGCTATCAAAATGCAAAACACAAATAAGACTTGCAAAAAGCCAGTACTGTAAAGGCCTCCTGCTAGATTCTGCTGGCAACCCCAAAAAATGTTGGTCTTATGTCAAGACTTTCCTCGGTTCAAAGCAAACCCTACTAAAGAATGACATGATACTGAATGGTGTCCACTGTAATGACTCAGGCACAACTGCCAATGCATTTAACTCTCACTTCTCCAACCTCTCGAGCTACACAAATGCCTTCTCTTCCAATAACTTAATGCCTGGTTCCTCCAACCCAAATGACATTTCAATGATGCCTACCTTCTATTTTAAAGCTATAACGAAGAACGATGTTCTTAAACATCTAAATTCCATACCGGGCAGTACCGCTGTTGGATCAGACTGCCTCGAACCTAAACTCTTAAAGCTTGCGGCACCTTTCATCGCAGGACCACTGTCCCGTATACTAAATTTGTCCCTGAGTGAAGACATAGTGCCCGAGGTATGGAAACTAGCTAGAGTCACGCCAGTGTTTCAAAATGGAGACAAAAAAGATATAGCCAACTATAGACCAATAGCTATACTGTCAGTATTAAATTAAGTCCTTGAGAAGCTCATCTCAGCACAGATCTCTGAACACCTTACTAAGTATAACCTTCTCCACTCAAATCAACACAGCTTTAGAAAAGGCCATAGTACTCAAACTGCTCTACTACAGCTGACAAATGACATTCTTCAAGCCATGGACTAGGGTCAACAAACCAGTGCAGTACTTATCGATCTGATGAAAGCTTTTGATCTTGTTAACCACCCTCTTCTGCTTACTAATCTCCACTCCCTGGGTTTCTTGACTGGAGTTGTAAACTGGTTCAATAGCTACCTATCAAACAGATACCAAACTGTGAAATTCAACTCGGCCACCTCAGAAAAAGCAGTCATTAATGTTGGTGTACCCCAAGGATCTATCCTCGTTCCCCTCCTCTTCTCGATTTTTATTAACAATATTCCTCATAGTATATCCTCCTGTTCATCATTGCTATACGCCGATGACCTTGTCCTTTACACTAGCTCAGGCAATGTCCACTCTATTAATCATAAGCTCTCAATGGACCTACAAAATATTCAATCCTGGATCACCAAAAACAAGCTTGCTCTTAACATTGGAAAGATCAAGGCCATGCTCTTTGGATCCCCTATTAAACTAAAGCAGTGCCGTAAATTTTTCCAGGTCACCTGAGCTGGCGGTTCCCCATTGGAGATGGAAAATTCTTTTAAATATCTAGGTGTCTTACTTGATGAATCCCTCACCTATGACGCCCATATTACCTCCACTTGTAAGGCTGTAAATGCAAAACTCGGCTTAGCCTACAAAACAAGCCATATTCTTACCCCCACTACTAGGACAGCCATTGCTTGAAGAATCCTGCTTCCATCACTTTCTTATGGATCCATAATCTATACTAATGCATCTAAGGCTACTCTTCATAGGTGGGACACAACTTATAACAACATATGCCGTTATGCCTCTGCATCCTCTAGACTAAAACATCACTGCCTGCTGTACTGTGACCTAAACTGGCCATCCCCCATTGCACACCGTCTCGTCTCCCTTGGGAACCTTCTAGACAGTGTACTGCGATCAAGTATGCCCACCTACCTAGCCTCCCTGCTGACCCCTCAGCCCATCTCCTACAGTCTCCGATCAACTGACTTTTCCTTGATTTGCATTCCCAGATGTAGAACAACCAAAGGGAAATCAGGTTTCTCACACGTAGGCCCCTCCTACTGGAACTTGTTGCCCCTAGATGTACGCCTTGCCCCTAATCATGCCACCTTTAAGAAGAGACACCGCTCCATCTTTACCACATGTTCTCATTGTACCTGCTTCAACCCTCCATAGATCTTGACTCCCTCTGTCTTGACTGCCCTTGGTATCTAGCACCCTGACACTTTCAGCCTCCCATAAACCTATTCCCACCATTACCTCTCTCCCTGCCTCCTACCATAACATCCTCTCAGGTTCAGCTGGATGTAATTATACCCTGTTGGTATATTTTTCTTTTCTGCACCTAATATTGTGATATTACTATGTTAGTCTTCACTTGGGCACTTATCTCCATTTGTATAATTTATACCTTTACGTGCCTTGTACCAATATTTGTCTAAATCTTGTCTCACTTTCTGGTTGTGATGTATTGCATATCTCTTGACACTGTATTCTATATAACTGTATTTCTCTGTGTTGTTGACCTCCTAGGTCGTGCCTGAAAATAGTCACTTTTGTGTCTAGTGCACTTACCCGGTTATCAAAAATAAATAAATAAATACATTTTAAAATCCCTAAACTACACTAATAGCTCTTCTAACTATATGCACTACTTAAATAAAATGTCATTTTTTTTTAAAATTCTTAATTCTAGTTATAAAACATCACCATTTGCTGGGCTCTCCTCAAGCAAACAAGCAATCCCCCAGAATCAGCTGAACACCTTCACACCACTGCCCAGCCTTGCAGCAGCAGCCATCTTGCCTCTCTTCTACACTCCCTTACCAAGGTGAGTCACTCGGGAAGGGGTGTTCTCTGTTTGTATTGGCCCCCCTGAGAGTAACCTCTTGTGATGCCTTCTATTTGCCAGTGAGACACAGTTTAGGATTTAACAGTAGTGGAAGAGGGGGTTTGCAGGGTAGCTGCAGTGAATGGGTGTGCAATTAAGGCCATCTCAAGGTCAATAAGTACTGGTGATGTCACACCTGTGGCATGGTATGGGCAATCCTGTAGCTGTCCCATATGTGAATTCGCCAATTATTTTTACTATTTGCACCAGGGATTGGTGCAGTGAAAGTTCATTAAAACACTCACTTACTACAGTGTGATGTGCCACAGGTATACAGTTATCCTCCAACCATTTGTGCTGAGAAATGGATAAGGGTGCCCTACCTCACCAGCATTGCCATGTGTGGCATAACTGGGGAGGGGGAGAGTGCCATGTATGGGCAGATTAAGGTAAATCCCACCATTTTACTGTGGCTCAGGGTCAGATCCTGTAAAGAAAAGCACTGGTGCTGAGAACACTTATGTGTCTTAGATATATGCTGGTGAGGCAGAGCCCCCCCCCCCAGCTGTAGGACATTAGATTCACAGCCCTGCAAGCACATCTCTATCAGATTAGTCATGGCACAACACCACTGCATCAGATTCAGTGCTGTTGGTGAAGGTCCACTTACTAAGACAACTACCCCCAGATTTATAACAAAATGTAGCATGCTGGAGTGGTAATGGTTTCTCACCGCCATTGTCTAAGGGTTCCAGCTAATTAAGTTCCATACCTGGAGTGATTTTTAGAGGAGAGCATTGAGGACATGCCTGTTTTGATGGGGTTGTGATAATTTCTACTCTCCAACTAACACGGATCCTGATATTGGATGTTCAGACTGTGGAAGGGATTTATGTCAGGTTAAGCTGCCATCAGGGATGCCCCCTGATTCACTCATGACAACTCACCAGGGGGAGAGGACAGCATAGCAGCGGATTGAGTCTGTTCAGCTACCAATTACTGCCTAATTCAAGCTCTGTTTTCTTCTTTAATTTTGTACTTATTATTCTAGACAACCTTCCTTTGGAGCTTTTGGGAAGATGGGTAACACAGGAGCTCCTCTAAAGAAGAGGATGAAGTCCTTCATTAGAAAATGTTCTTTATCTGGGTGGGGGTCAGATTATGGATTGCGATATATAAGTATGGTCCTTCAATGCCAATTAAATCATGGGCTGTGCTGTGGTGGTGAAGTCTTGAATAACATTTTGCTTCACTGAATCAATAAATCGCTCTGAGAGGAGCTAAACTCTGGCAAGCTGAATGACCATGGGGCTAGTGACGGAGCTGTCATAAGTTGGTGCCAATTCCATGAGTGCCGGCAGCAGACGTTAGCCATATAGTCTGTTTAGAATGTTAGCTCAAGGAACATTCAGATCCACTAAAACAGCAACCCCCAACTATAAGCCATAAACAGGAACTGTAACAAACTAGACCACTAATATGAAAAACCTCGACAAAACACCATCACCTCGTATTGCTGAAACATAAGAAATACAAGCTAAACTTAGATCAGGCAGCAATATTTAGTAGGGTTTATAAAGCCAATTTGAAAAATGATATTCTATTGAGCCTACACTGACTTTCTCAGCACTGTAGTAGCACTCGAAAAAGGAGAGATGGCTGAGAGGATGTCTGAGATGAAGTTCTGGCAGGTGGTCAGCTTGTTATACAATGTCCACCCAGCTGGGGACTTTAAGTGGACTCTGCTGTATTGCTGGTTCCCCTGTTATTTGTTGGGTGGCCTGGATGGTGTCCAATTTTTCTGTCAAGTGCTGCAGGTGAAGGTCTCTTCTAGGGAGCCATCTGAAAAGCTAGAGTCCTGCTTCCGAGTACCTGTGGATTTCTGCCCATAACTCTTCTTGGTGTATTTGAAGGGTGGCTGTACCTTTGATATGGCACTCTTCCTATTCCTAGATTTTTGTTGTGCCCACTGAGTAGGAGGAGTGGTGCTGGTGGAGGGAGCAGGGCGTAAGGATGAGTGTCCATGTTCTGGGACTTTCTCTGCCAGCTATCCTGGGATGGGCATCTTTTATTAACTGTTTCAAGAGAAGGTGTCTGGAAGAAGGTTTCACTTAGTGCTCTCCAACATATTATCTCCAAAAACCATATAAACACTACAAACAGGTATCTGCCTCTATCTCTGAAATCAAACAAAGGGGCAGAGGATACTGCAGAGCAGGACACTGCAGCATAGGATCTAGCACAACAAAACTCACCCAAATCAGGAACCAAAACAAAAAAAAGGAAAAAGGAAATCCAAAAAACTTCTGATCATAGGAGACTCTATGATTCGGGGAGTTGATACCTATCTCCAGCCAGGGGTAATGGTCAGATGTCTCCCAGGTACATCAGCATGGAGAACACTGATAACGTGCTAAAATTGTTCAGGAAGCAGGAGAAAACATTGACATCCTGGTACACATAGGGACTAATGATCTTGCCAGCCGGTCAGTTGTGGATACCACGGAACACCTGACCAGGCTGGGTGACAAACTATCATCCATTTGGTCTGGCATCTCCTTCTCTGAGATCCTGCCAGTCTGGGAGAGGGGGCAGATGGACAGAAGGTCAGAGAAAGGGAGATAGGGGAGCTAATGGGCTTGTGCCAGGAAAAAAGACACAGATTTGTAGGGAACTGGCAACAGTTTTGGGAGCAAAAGTTCTTTAAATTTGATGGACTGCATCTGACTAAGGAGGGAGTCAGTGCATTGGGGCAGAAGTTTGACATCTTTGCAGAATATTTAAACTAGCAAATGGGGAGAGGGGTGCAGCACCCCATACGTCAAATGGGAAGAACACCTCTCCCCCTCAGCTAGTGGTCAAACAGGGATTCAGCGTGTTTGCAGTTCATTTGTATCACCAGGTAAGAAAAAAGGTCCGTCTCCCCATACAACATGCAGGGGAAATGCCAGACCTCACCCAACAACTAACACACTGAAATCTGGCCAATGGAAAATCATGTACACAAATGCTCACAGCCTGGGAAATAAGATCCCAGACCTGCAGGCAATAATGTCAGAGGCTAAACTGGACATAGTAGCAATTAGTGAGATGTGGTTTACCAGTAACCACACTTGGGAGACTTCAGTACCTGGCTATGTATTGTTCAGAAGAGACTGAGGTACAAAAGGGGTGAGTGGAGTGGCCCTGTATGTCAATGAAAATATCAAAGCTACAGAAATTCAGAATACACATAAGGAGCCAGAAGAACTGTGGGTCACCCTGGAAACAGAAAATGGGACAGCCATAAGAACTGGGGTCATCTACAGGCCCCCAGACTAGGGGGAGGACATAGACACATTACTGTTAGAAGATATACAAAACTTTACAGCTAGAAGGAAGGTTCTGATAATGGGAGACTTCAACATGCCGGATACAGATTGGTCAATACCAGCAGGAACATCTGCCAGAACTAGACACATGGTGGATTCCCTGCAGGGGGAGGGCCTCAAACAACTGGTACAACAACCCACAAGAGACAGGGTTATCTTAGATCTAGTACTGACTAACAGGGAAGGGATCACAGATCTCCAGGTAGAAGGTCACCTGGGTGCCAGTGAACATCACATGGTATGGTTCAATTTGGCCACTACAACTAAATCATCCCATTCCAAGGCAAAAACATGGGACTTCAGAGGAGCTGACTTTGATAAGATGGCCAACAGAGTTAAGCTAGTCCTGGCAAAAAGAAACACACATGAAGGGGTACAGGCAAAGTGGGCAAGCATTAAGGATGCAATACTTGAAGCAACATCCTATTGTGTTAGACAGAAAAGGAAGTGCAAAAGAAAAAGGAAACCACTTTTGTTCTCAAATACAGTAGCAGAAAAGGTCAGAGCCAAAAGGCTGGCCTTCAGGAAATATAAGGGAACACAGTGGGATGAAGATAGGGAGGCATACCAAACTGCCCTAAAGGAAGCAGGGAAGGCAGTAAGGCAGGCAAAGTCCCAAACTGAGGGACCACTAGCACAAACAGTAAAAGAAGGTGACAAGACTTTCTATAGATATATTAGTGAAAGGAGAAAGTCCAGAGGGGGCATTGCTAAGCTCAAAGGAGAAAAAGGGGCGTGTGAGGAGGTGGACCCTGTAAAAGCATCTATCTTAAATAGATACTTTTGTTCAGTATTTACTGAAGAGAAGGAAGGGCAGGGCCCCTAACTCAGCACCATGGACACAGGGAGGAGGGAGGTGAGCACTACTCCCTTCACAAAAGAAAGGGTCCTACAAAAGCTCGCTAAACTCAGGGTGGATAAGGCAATGGGACCTGATGGCATACATCCCAGGGTACTAAAGGAGCTAAGAGTGGAACTGGCAGAGCCATTAGCAGAACAGTTTAGTGAATCTCTGAGCACAGGAGAGGTTCCAGAAGAGTGGAGAAGGGCTCCTGTGATCCCACTCCACAAGAGTGGTAGCAGGGAGGAGGAGGAAACTACAGACCAGTCAGTCTTACCTCAGTAGTGGGCAAGATTATGGAGGCACTCCTTAAGGAAAGGATAGTGCAACACCTGGAATCCATAGGGGCACAGGATCCAAGCAGCATGGGTTTACAAAAGGAAGGTCCTGTCAAACTAATCTCATAGATTTCTTTGACTAAGTAACCAGAGTGGTGGACTAAGGGGGAGCAGTTGATGTCACCTACCTTGACTTCAGCAAAGCTTTTAACACTGTTCCACATAGAAGATTGATAAACAAGCTAGGTAGGCTTGGGGTGGGTCAGAAGTTGGTCAACTGGGTGGCAAACTGGTTGACTGACAGAAAACAGAGAGTGGTGGTAAATGGTATGCAGTCAAAAGAGATGCAAGTCATAAGTGGGGTACCTCAGGGATCAGTCCTAGGGCCAGTCCTCTTCAATATCTTCATCAGTGACAATGCAGATGGACTAGAGGGTAAGACTTGTCTGTTTGCAGATGACACCAAGATCTGCAACAGAGTAGATGATACAGATGGGGTGGGCAGAATGAGAAGAGATTTGGATAAACTAGCAAAATGGTCAGAAGAGTGGCAGCTGGGATTTAATGCAAAGAAGTGCAAGATCATTACATAGGGAAGAGAAACCCTGAAGCCACCTATAGGCTGGGAGGGGAATTGCTGGCAGTCACAAGGGAAGAAAGAGACTTGGGCATCATAGAAACATAGAAACATAGAATTTGACGGCAGATAAGGACCGCTTGGCCCACCCAGTCTGCCCATTTCCCTACCTACTGGATAAGCTGCAGATCCTAGTTAACCAGCAGCCTACTTCTTCTTGCCCCAACCCCCCAGAATTGCCTTATGACTGTCCCATGCATGCTTGAATTCCACCACTGATTTTGACTCCACAACCTCCTCTGGAAGGCCATTCCATGCATCCACACCTCTCTGTGAAAAATACTTCCTTAAATTACCTCTGAGCCCCCCCATCTTCAAATTGTGCCTCTTGTTCTTGCACACCTCTTTTTGAAAGATGCTACCCTCTTGGACTTTGTTGATTCCTTGAGGTACTTGAAGTTTCTATCATGTCCCCTCTCCCTCCTTTCCTCGAGGCTATACATATTAAGCTCTTTAAGTCTCTCTTCATATGTCTTCCGGTGCAGACTCTGCACCATTTTAGTTGCCCTCCTCTGGACAGCTTCCATCCTGTCTATGTCTTTCATGAGATTGGTTCTCCAGAACTGGACACAGTACTCCAGATGGGGTCTCACCAGCTGTCTGTAGAGGATAATAACTTCCTGTTTTCTACTGGTGATGCCTCTCCCTATGCATCCCAGTATCCCCCAACCCTCCTTGCTGCCCTCTCACATTGCTTGCCCACCTTTAGGTCATCTGATATGACTACCCCCAGGTCTCTTTCCATTTTTGTTGTTGTTAGTATCTCACCCCCCATTGTGTACTCTTCCCTGGGTTTTTGTTTCCCAGGTGCATTACCTTGCACTTCTTAGCATTGACTCTAAGCTGCCATACATTTGACCATTCCTCTAACCTTGCCAAGTCCTTCTCATCCTTTCCACCCCACCCTGTGCATCAACTCTGTTGCAGATCTTAGTGTCATCTGCAAAGAGACATACTTTTCCTTCCAGTCCTTCTGCAATGTCGTTTATAAAGACATTGAAGAGGACCGGTCCTAATACTGAACCCTATGGTACCCCACTAGTAACCCTCCTTTCTTCTGAGTGGACTCCATTTACTATTACTCTCTGTGTTCTATTCTCCAGCCAATTCTTTACCCAGGCTGTCATCTTGGGACCCACTCACAGGCTAGCTAACTTGTATATTAATCTTTTGTGTGGGACTGTGCCAAATGCCTTGCTAAAGTCTAGGTAGGCCATGTCCACAGCCCCTCCCTGATTTACTTCTTTGGTCACCCAGTCAAAGAAATCTATTAGATTTGTCTGGCATGACCTTCCCACTGTGAATCCATGCTGCCTAGGGTCCTGTGCCCTCTGGCCTCTAGATACTCGACAATTCTTTCCTTCAGAAGTGATTCCATCATTTCCCTATCACTGAGGTTAAACTAACAGGTCTGTAGTTTCCTGCTTCTGCCTTACTCCCACTTTTGTGAAGGGAATCACATCTGCCCTTCTCAAGTCCTCGGTACCACCCCATCCTCCCATGATTTGTTAAAGGGTAGTCAGTGGTGTCACTAGTTCTACCCTTAGCTCTTTTAGAATTCTGGGATGAATCCCATCAGGCCCCATTGCTTTGTCCACCTTCAGTTTTAAGAGTTCTTTCAGAACCCTCTCTTCTGTAAATGGGCTGGTATCAACTTCTGTATCCAGAGTGTTACTGTTTGTTTTATGTACCTCCCTCTTCATTTGTAAATACTGAGCAAAAATATTTGTTTAGTATCTCTGCCTTTCACAGTCTCCTCTACCCACCCTCCTCCCCTTTATTAAGCCTCACTATCCTCCCTTGGTCTTCCTTTGCTCCCTGATGTACCTATAAATGGTTTTATCCCCCTTCTTAACTAATTTGGCTATCTTTTCCTCGGTTTTGGCCTTTTCTGTTCTGACTGCATTTCCAGCCTCCTTTTGCTTTAACTGATACAGTTCTCTGTCCTGCTCCTTCTGCGATTCCTTGTACTTCCTGAATGCTTTCTTTTTCTCTTGAACCTTCACTGCCACTTCCTTTGAGAACCATAGTGGTTTTTTACATCGTCTTGTTTTGTTTATTTGCTTCACACAAAGGCTCGTTACCTCTGTGATGGCAGTTTTTATTATTCCCCATTGTTCTTCCACCCCTCCTTCCTGCCCATTTGCTAGTGCATTCCTTAGGCACTCACCCATTTTGGCAAAGTCAGCCCTCCTAAAGTCCAGTACTTTTGTCTTTGTATGGCTTGACTCTGTTGCTGTGTTTATTGTGAACCATACTGTTCGATGGTCACTAGTTCCCATATGGCTACCCACTTCTACATCTGTGATCCTCTCTCCATCTCCATTTGAGAGAATCAAGTCTAATATTGCTCCCTCTCGAGTGGGCTCCAGTACTAGTTATCTAAGACATGCCCCCTGTAGGACATCTAGAATAACTGCACTCTTCGAAGTGGCAGCTGCAACTGCACTCCAGTAAACATCTGGCATATTCAGATCACCCATCAGCAATATCTCCCCTTTTTCTGACATTCTAAGTATACTTTCTATCATTCCTTATCCATTTCCTCCCCTGAGAAGAGAGGTCTGTATCTAACCCCTGTGCGTATTGTGGTGCCATTGCCTGTCTCCAAATTTACCCACAGTGCTTCTTCTCCTCCATGTTTACCCTTTTGTTCTGTTGCTTTTATTCCTTCCCTTATGTAAAGAACTACTTCTCTTCCTCTTTTACCCTCCCTGTCCCTCCTGTAGACAGTGTATCCTGGTATGTTTATGTCCCAGTCATGGTTTTGTGTGTACCATGTTTCTGTGAATGCCACGATCCATGCATCCACCACCATGCATCCATCATCATCACTGATGACCTGAAATCATCCAAGCAGACCTCTAAAGCAGTAGGTAAGGCTAGGGGGATGCTAGGGTGTATTAGTAGGGGTATCACAAGTTGTAAGAGGGAGGTAATAATTCCTCTTTACAAGACACTGGTGAGGCCCCATCTGGAGTACTGCATGCAGTACTGGAGGCCACACCTTCACAAGGACATTAACCAAACTGAGGCAGTCCAGAGAAGGGCAACCAAAATGGTGCAGGGACTACATCAGAAGACATATGAGAACAGATTAACGAGCTCAATATATATATATATATATATATATATATATATATATATACACCCTAGAGCAAAGGAGGGAGAGAGGTGATATGATCGAAACATTCAAACACCTTAAGGGCATTAACAAGGTGAAAAGAGTCTAACATGTTTCAATATAAGAAAATAGCAGGACAAGAGGACACAGCATGAGATTAGAGGGAGGCCGATTAAGGGGGAATGTGAGGAAATTCTTTTTCACAGAAAGGGTGGTGAATGCATGGAACGGCCTACCTCAGGAAGTGGTGGCTATGAATACAGTGTAAGGTTTCAAGCAGGCATGGGATAGGCATAAGGGAGCAATACAGATGAGTACGAATAGATAGGCCACTGGCAGCAAAGGACGATGGCACATTTATAAGGTAGAAAAAGAAATGGTCAGACTGGAAGGGCCTTTCAGTCCTTATCTGCCATCAGTTCTAAGTTTCTATGTTTCTATGTTTCATAGAAACAGAATCTGATGGCAGGTAAGGACCACTTGATCCATCCAGTCTGTCCATTCCTCTCTAATATTACCTCAGACCATACCCAATCTTCAGCTCTTTCTCCCTCCTCCGCGCTTTCTTTTCACTATGATTCTCTTGTGCTTATCCCATGCATTCTTGGATCCTACCAATGTTTTCAACCCCACCACCTCCACTGGAAGTCTGTTCCAGGAAGCCACCACTCTTCCTGTGAAGAAGTACTTCCTCATATCTCTCCTGAATCAACCCTCCTCTCAGTTTCATATCATGTCCACTTGCCCTTGACCACGTTTTCTTCTGAAAAATACTTCCCTCCAGTACCTTAATTACCCCGTGAGGTATTTAAAGCTGTCTGTCATATACTCCATCCATTCTCTGTTTCAGGGTGCACATATTTTTTTTTTATTTATACTTTAAGATTTTGTTAGAACATTACAATAGACAATAATAATAATATCCAATGCCAATGGATCACCTGGGTGGAGTGGAACCCACTCCATGGATATACAATTTAAGAGTACTAATGGATTACAGGAATGCAGAAAAACTCACCAAATAACAGAAAAACACATGAACAGTTAAATGAAACAAATGCCAATTTCTGTAGTCCAAATTTCACTAGGTTTGCTGGTTAAATAGAAAATATTGATCCAGTAACCTAACCAAAGAATTGCCTTGCCTAAATGTAGACATGGAAGGAAGTAAAGGGGTAAAATGGGGAGGAAGGAAAGGAGAAAGTTCCCTACTGACCACCTACTGTTCCCAACTGAAAAAGTGAGTTCAAACTACAGAATGGAGCTATCCACACCTTGTGTTGTTTGAGAATGTTTGCTGAGTTTACTTAATACTTGGGGGGGGGGCTACTAAAAGCTGATGATTTGTAATGTTCGTTCACAGTAGTAACTCTGCCTTTTCAAACAAAGTTTCAGAAATGCAAGATTATCTTATTCTGTTACATTCAATATAATTCTCCATTTCATTCCAATATTGCTTATTTTCTCTGGCTTTCGAATAATGCTTACATTTTCTTTTCTGCTGTCATATACAAACAGTTCAAAAATCAGCTTTCAATATACGTTAACCTTTCAGGACTCCACTTTGTTCCCTTCATCAGAACCTGAAAGCTTTAAAATAATTTCTATATTACTTTTTGTTTTCTTTTACCAGCAAATCAAAGAAACTTATGGCAAACATCCAAAATATCAATTTGTTAGAACCACAACTAATAGAACATACCTACTAGAGAGTCTGATTAAATTGACTGTAACAGAATAAGACAACCGTGCATGTCTGAAACTTTGTTTGAAGGAGTAGAGTTACTACTGTGAATGAACAACCCAACTGAGAAAGCCCATATAGTCCAGTACTTCAAAATGTCCCTGGAAAGGTACGGGGAGGAAGCCATTATGTAGTCTACTTTGAGGTAGAGGAATGCCTAAAAGGTCTAAAAAGGGGTGCCAGACACAAGCAAACTTATCATATTTACCAATTGCCACATAGGACATTCTCTCAAAGCCAGCTACCCTTAATATACAATCCACCCATTCTCTACAGGTGGGAACATCCATAAAGTGCTACATCCATAACAGGATGCATTTAGCCTCCGCTATAGCTGTCATAAACCAGGCACACTAATAACAGTGAACCTGAGGTAATACCTTTGTATTCCCCAAAAACTATAAAACAAGCATTTTCAAGTAATGCAAACCCCAAAACCCTCTCAATAATACTAATCACCATCTGCCAACAGGAAGCGATTCTTGAACATCCCCACAATATATGGATCAGAGTTCCCTCTTCCGAATTACAGCACCAGCACCTAGGGTGGGAAAGTAATCTCATGCGATAAAGAACAGCCGGAGTTGTGTATCAAAGCAGCAAGTTCTTAGTTGCATCAATCTCCACATGGAGTCTTTACACACCCTATAAGCACTAGCCCAAATAACTTTCCATTTTTCTTTCGTGAGGGGATGACCCAACATAAGTTCCCACTGCTGTTGTAGTTTGCTCATGCCAGGTAATGCCAACCTTTGTAGCGCATTATAAATAATCCCCAACAGGGTGTTGTAGGGACCCCTGCTCCCCTTCCCTTTCCAAATACCTTGTCCCATAACAAAAAAGATGACAGTTTTAAAAAATTCCCTGTACCAGTACTAATTAAGTGCTGCAATTGGAGATACCTCCAGTGATGTGTACTAGGGAAAAGAAATTGGTTTGGGAGATCTAAGAAGGATTTAAAACAACCCTACTCCAGAGAAAAAGATCCTGCATCCTCCTGAGACCCCCCCCGAGCCCATAGCAGCCAGTTTAATGAAACACAAGGGCCACAAAGATAAAGGCACATCCCAGTCCTTGTCAAGACACTTCTTTGCCAATTTCCAGACATAGCAGGCATAATCTTGCAACTGTGAGAAGTTAAAATGGTCCCAATGTTGCCACAAACCATATTCAGATAAATGCATAGTGTTTAGGTCCCTTGCCAAAGCCAACCACTTAGCTGTGGATTCCCATTGTTCTGAGTGTAGCCAAAGCCAAACAGACCAAAGTCCCGCTCCAATATAATAACCTTGAAGCCACAGGAACTTAACCCTTCCCCCCATATAATCGGTGTCATCAATAGTTTCATAGATAATCTAGGTTTCCAACCCTGCCAGTAAAAGGAAGAGATCACTGACTCAGACTGGTTACACCAGTTCTCTGATATCTTGATAGTGAGATATCTGATGATGTACAAAATTTTTGGCAAAAACATCATTCTTAATGCCTGCGCCTTACCCCATAAGGACAGATGAAGGTGCTTCCACCTAGTAATATCCCTTTGAAGCCCTTCCAACAAAGGCTGGAGATTTAAAGTAGGCAATTCCAATAGCCAAGAAGATGTCTAGGTCCCTAGATACGTAAAAGGGACCTCTGCCCATTTAAGTCCCAGTACTGGAATAGTTACCACCCCCCACCTTGGTCCATAGACAATATTTCTGCCTTATGCCAATTGTTTTGCAGACTAGAGAGAGAGAGAGAGAGAGAGGCAAACTCAGTCAAAACTTGTAACAAAGCAAGGCAGAGAGGTTTCAACAATCCCCAGAGTCAGCAGGACATCATCAACAAGCAACATGATCTTACAGGCATGGGAACCCACTTGAATACCTTCTATTTCTGGTGATTCCCTGATCTTCTGAGCTAGAGGCTCAATAGCTAGAAGGAAGAGTGTCAGGGAGAGGGGACACCCTTGATGCTTACCTCTGCTTAGATGAAATGACAGGGATAGTTCACCATTAGTTAAGACTGAGGCCGGGGGGCCAATTAAATAACCCAGATCCAAAAGATAAGGCCTTTCAACTGAGTCTAACACAACCACTGCTGAATTTCCAGAACCTTGAAGAGATACACCAAGAAGGCTAATCAACTGGCGAATATGATTGGCCCCCCTCCCTTCCCCCAACAAATCCCACTTGATCCAGGTGTATCAAATGAGGTAAATTCTTAGCCACCCTGTTGGTCAACACTTTTGTCACCAGTTTATAATCTACATTGAGAAGGGACACTGGCTGATAGCTGCCACACTGATAAAAGTCTTTTCCCTTCTTTGGCAAAACTGAGATGACTGCCTCATATGTAGTGGGTGGGGGGGTTCCCGCAACCTTTGAGACCCTTTTGCCACTTCTGCCAGTAGCGGGCAAAGTAAATCTCCTGTCACCCTATAAAACTCCATAGGAAACCCGTCAGGGCCAGGACTCTTAGTCCCTTGCATCTGGTCAATTGCAGCCTTAAATTCTTCCACAGAAACAGGAAAGTTCAGCCCCTCTCTCTGCTCCTCAGACAATCTGGGTAATGTCACCAAATCCAAAAAGGACTGCATGTCCCCCCATGGATCCTCCTGTAGGCCATTTGGAGGAGTACAGATGATAGTAATACTCATAAAAGGCTTTGTTGATCCCCTCTGGGTCCAAAATCAAATGTCCATCCCTCCTAATACCTGGAATGGTCTTGGAGGTCTCCATTTTCTTCAGATGATAAGCTAACAAGCAGCCTGTTTTTTCCCCTCCATCCCAATATGCCTGCCTAGTTTTGTACGGGCCAAACTCAGCCTGCTGGGTGTTAAGTAAATTAAGTTGAAATTTCAGATCCCTCATCTGTTTAAACAGTGCTGAATCCCTATGCCCTGCTTTATGCTGCATCTCAAGAGTTGCTTATTTGCAATTCCAAAGCCTCGAATTTCACTAAACGCACTTTTTGTGTGCTGAGGAGTGCAAAATCAGTTTGCCACGGATATAGGCCTTGAGGCCTTCCCAGACCCATTTCGGAGCCATCATGCCCATATGATTATCCTGTATGTAAGCCTGAATTTCACCATATAACCAAAATTGGAAGGAGTCATTGGAGAGAAAACTAACATTTCATCTTCATCAAGTCATCCTACCCTCTCCCTGTCCTTCCATGAACAACCAGGTTATTGGGGAGTGATCTGAAACTAAGAAAGACTCAATAGTGGTGTGGAGAGAATGTTTAACTAAGGACTGTGACACCAGGAAAAGAGCAATATGGCTATACGTATGATGAACTGTTGAATAAAAGCTGTAATCCTGAGCAGTCGGGTTACCAAGGCACCATACATCACACAGCCCAAGGTCCTCCTTCAACTGTGCCAGAGCTTTCAACCCAGTCATATGAAACTTGACAGGGGTACCACTGCGGTGACACAGAGGATCTAGGACTTCATTTAGATCACCCCCCAGTATCAGGGTCACTGCTGCCTTGTCCTGAATAATTTGGGAGAGCTTATGGAAAAAAGGCACCCCATCATCACTAGGACCATAAACTGACACTAAGGTGTACAAACAACCATCAAGATATTCTGAAATTAATAACCACTGTCCCCAAGGGTCTTTCAGTACCTGCCTAGTCATCCAAGTCAGGCTTTGAGCAATTAAAATCATTACCCCCTTCTCTTTGAAGAACAAGAGGCTGCAAACACCTGCCCTCTCCAACTAGAATGAAACCACTCCACCTTCTTGGGGAGCAGATGGGTCTCTTGGAAGAAAACAAGTTGACCCCCTAATTTCTTAATGTGGGAAAGAACTCATTTGTGCTTAATTGGGCCATTCATCCCACACATGTTACAGGATACTTGTCCTCTTACTCCTACTCTTATCAGGAAAATTACACCCTAATCCTGGACCCCTTCTACTCCACCAGCTACCTGCAGTAAGGTGGACGGACTCCTAATAGCCACCATGAACATATGTAGTTTGCAAAAAACAAATATGACACTCTTCAAGGATGGATGGCCCTAATCCTACTTAATATCCTTGCAGTAACGGAAAAATGGCTCGACCCTGACATCCCTGACTCCACCGTTGACTTACTTGGGTACTCCATCTTCAGACTCGACAGGCTGGGCAAAAGGGTTGGGGGCTGTGTCCTCTATTACTGGGACCCACTACAAGCAACTAAAGTCTCTATCACCTCCACCTCCCCCTCCAACAGGGCACAAGCTCTCGCGGTTAAGCTCCAGACCAGTCGCTCAGGCAAATTCCTCCACATTGTGACCATGTATTTCCCTAGCCATACTCATAAGCCAGCCTTTACCTCGTTCCTCAATAGCCTCTCCTAGCTGCCTAATAATAGTGAATTCATTGAACTAGGAGATTTCAACATAAATTGACTTGCACCCTTCTCAGACCCTTACAAGGACTCCATTGCCACTATGGAACTTTCCCAGGTGGTTCTAGCCCCCACAAGACTAAACCACAAAAATGGGGCATCCACTCTCCTTGACCTCATCCTTACTAACCATCCTGACAGAAGATCTGGAGTCACTGTACTCCCTGATTCCCGTAGCAACCATTCACCAGTAACTTACCAATGGTCGACTAGGATCCCCAAACCCTGCCCAAGTTCACTCTTCAATGCTGCCTTAAAAACAGATCCTTCTCCTGCCTCAAACATCACCTACTGCACTGTGACTGGTCTCCCGTTAACTTCGCCCCCTCAATTGACATTGCTGTAGAACACTTTATAACCACCTTCAACTCCACCCGAAATTTCTGCACCCCTATCACTAAACAAGTGATTAAAAGCCATAACTCACCATGGATCACACAAAACCTGATTGAGCTCATGAGCCACCAAGATAATTTGTGGCACAGGGCCAATGAATCTCACCTACCCCATGACCGGCAACTCTACAGAGAAGCAAGGAATAAATGCACCTGGGAAATCAGGCATGCAAAAGTTGCCCACTATCAGGAAGCCCTCTCCACCTCCTGGAGTTCTGGCTGTACATTCTGGGACAATATTAAAGAGCTCAATGACAAGATGGTCCCCCCGACCAGCTCCTTGTAAATGGGTCCCTTACCCAGGAGCCCCAGATCATTGCTGATACCTTTAACTCAGCTTTCTCTGATCTCTGCAATGTCCTCCTCCTAACTTCTTTGAGCCCCCGCTGAACCTACTCTCACCCCCTCAACCCACTAATACCCCTCCTTTCAGACTTAGGACTACCTTACTTACTGAGGCCAGACACTACCTCTCCTCAGTTCTAGGAAAAACACCATCAGAGTGGTGACACCCTAGATCTAAAACTCCTTTGTCTCACCCTCGACTCAGTCCTCACACCTCTTACAAATCTCCTCAATAGGTCCCTCTGCCATGGACAATTTTCTGCCCTCTGGAAATCAGCTGTAATTACACTGATCTTTAAAGGTGGGGACTGCACCTCTCCGAGTAATTACCACCTGATCTCCATCCTCCTGCCTGTCTCTAAGACTCTTGAAAAAATAGTGTCTGATCAACTCATCTATTATCTAACTAACCACAATCTGCTTTGCCCTGAACAACATGGCTTCGGGAAGGGACACAGCACCACCACCGCCCTCCTTGAATTTGCAACATTTATCAATAAGACCCTTGATAATGGCCACTTAGCTGGTGCAGCATATGTTGACCTAACTAAAGCATTTGACACTGTCAGTTACGCTCTCCTCATCCAGTCTATGACCACCTTTGGGCTATCCTCGCAGGCAATAACTTGGTTCCATAACTCCTCAGGGACAGATCGCAAGTCAAAATTAACTACTCCATTTCCTCCCATAGATTGGTCCACTCTGGGGTTCCACAGGGTTCTCTCCTGGGCCCTCTCCTTTTCAGTCTGTTCTTAAACTCTCTCCCTAAGGCTTGTTCTGGACAGATACAACTCTATGCAGATAATGCTGTAATCTTTACCAGTGACTCTGACCCCAGCTCTCTTCAAACCTCTCTCCAGCTATCCTTCTCTGAGGCAGAAACATGGTTCTCTGAACACAAACTTATACTAAACTATAAAAAGACTAAAGCAATGCTCTTTAACCACCATCACAGCAAGCACAGGGACTTTCCTCTAAAGATACTTGACTACCAACTTAACCCACTGCAGCTAGTCACCTCTTTCAAATACCTGGGAATCACCCTTGACTCTCACCTTATATTCCATGACCATATTGGCCGACTAAACTCTGACATCAACTCCAGATTAGGGCTTCTGTACAGGCACAGAAGAAGCATGCCCCCTGAGGCACTTCGACTAGCAGTGACCTCCTCTGTCCTTTCCCTAACTGATTATGGAATTATTTTCTACAGTGCTGCAGATAACTCTGCCCTCTGCCATCTTAGGGTCTCCCTTAATAAAGCCTGTTACCTTGTCACAGGGTGTGACAGGTGGACTCACACATACAAGCTCTACCAATGCACAGGTTGGCTAAACTTTGAAGGCAGACTGAGATACCACACCTGTTTCTTTGCCAGAAAACTTTCCCTTGGTCCTAAACCTCTGGGCCTCAGACACCTGCCTCTGCTGGCCCTCCACCCAGGAACAGCAGAAGGACCACTCTGGCCTCCTTTCAAGTCCCTCACTGCAGGACCACCCTCGGGCAACAGTCCTTTTACTACAGAGCCCCCCTCTGAATGAATGAACTCCCCTCCACAGTTTCCTCTGAGGTGAGACTTGGCCCCTTTAACTCCTCCCTATGCTCTGAACTCCTCACCCGTGGTGCCTGTGATTGCAACTAAAACTGCCCCCGCATTCTAATAGTGACACCTAATCCACTGTCCTCTTTGGCCATGTTCTTGGGTGCTTTACAATATTATTGCACAGTACTATGTATCTTATTGTTAGCATGATTTGACTTGGGGCTTGTCTGTACACCCCTTGATCCTGTCTATCATTTGTATGTATGTAGTGTCTATCTGTGCCTGACGTGGAGCCTTTGCAAATGAGTCCCTGACCCAAAGGATTGTAATCCTGATCAATCAATAAATAAATAAAGCCTTAACAGGCATTTAGCCAATAAAAAATATCCTGGCTAGCTAACTCCACCCCCAACCACCCCACCCCCACCACAACCCCTCATAATCCACCCATACAAAACCAGCAGATCCTCATGGTCACCATAAAACAGTAAAAGATAGCAAAGCCCCCATAACAACCACCCCCCAAAATAACTACATTATTTACAAGACAGTATGTAAGTAAACAGTCAACAGTCATACTCACCAACTCACCTAAGGACTCACCGGTCACATGCTCCCCTCCACCAAAAATCCCAAAAAGCTACAAAAAGGCTCCTCCCCGGAGGACCTCCTATTTTCTCATCATAAAAGAAAATGCAATACTCCTAAGGCCCCACAGAAAAAGCCCCCTCTAAACAGCAGTGGTGACAAATCCAAAGCGTATTATAAAGAAACTAAAGATAGATATGAACAAACTGCTGCTCAATTCCCAGACTACAAAACCCAAAGTTCCAAGCTACCCCCACCCAGGGACCAAGTCCCCAAAGCCAAGGGCAGAAAAAGATCCATTCCTCATTCCTGAATCACCCTATTCCCAGTACAAATATATGGCAATCCTACAGAACAACATAACACAATAGGCCCAGGTTTTGCCTGTATACTTATCCCATGAGCCCCAATAGTCAGTTAGTCCCAAGCTCCCCCTCCCCATCTATAATCTGTGCAAACCCCCATTTAAAAGTGGAGCAGCAGTATAACCAACCCAAAGAACCATGAATAAGTGAATTAAACTAAGCCCCTAACTGTGTCAACACTTTCTCTTACCTTTTTGAAACCGATCTACCAATTCAGAATATCAAATTACTTCAGTCCTTGGCTTCTTGACTAAAGAAAACCTAATCCATAGAAGCTCTGGAATCTTCGGTTCTCTGTATATCCTGATCTTCTATCCTAGGGAAGGTTTTGACAGTCCTCCTCAGGGACATTTAATTTGGGGGGAATATAATGCCTTTTATCTCGTAAAAGCATCAAGCAATCCAATTCCCCTTTCAACAGCTGTAGCTCTGCATACACTACTTCCTTGCCAAAATCAATTAGTCTATCCCATAGACCCGGATCACCCCCCCCAGCAGATTTTCAACCCGAGTCAGAGGTTAAATAAATCCCACCCCATTATCACATATTTCAGATTACCCAGCTTGAAGGAGACAGACTACCACAAGCATTAAATGTGGTGAGGCACCCTTCATAGACCACTCAAAATAACTCAGCCCCAAGTAATGTCCTCCACCTCCCTTCACATCACTATAATCAAGAAGTCCCTAAGGTAACCCATAAGCCACAGAAGTGTTCAGTCCTAGGCTCACCCCTAACCACACCATATAACAACTTCCCTTCAGAAAAGGTTCAGCAAACTAACAGTACCAAGTATCAAATAGAAAGCACAGACAGAAATTAACCAGGCTGAACCCTGAACATCACAACCCCTCCTCTGACCCTTTATTAACTGTTCCATAGGTTCAACAGACCAAATGTCTTCAGTCTCTGTCTCTCTTAATCCATGGTGTCTTCATCCTGCATTGGGTCTGTAGCTGCCTACAGTCCAGATCTTGAGGGAGATGTGAACAGACCTTCTTGAATGCACTGTGGTTGAGGGGGAATCCTGAATCCTTTGGGTCCTGCGTGATCATCAGCTGGTCTTGCTTCTCCACACTCTTAAAGAAATTTCAGCGCTTTTGCCACTGAGGTGAACCAGTCCACTTTGCCATCTGCAATAACTTTCAGAGTGGCTGGTGGAATTAAAAAACACTTGAGTCCTTGTGCTCAGGTGAAATCCTGAACTTGAGCAAAGGATTTGTCCCTCTCAGTAACCCATTTGGGAAAGTATTGGTAGACCATCAGTCAGGAGGCGTTAAAATGAATGACCCTCTGTGCTCTGGCATCCTGAAGAATTTTCTCTCTGTCCGGGTATCTCAGCAATTTAAGTACAATAGGCCATGGATGAGAGGTACGGTCTGATAAGGGTGGACCTGTGGGGATTCTGTAGGCCCTTTCAATTTCAACGAGACTTCTGGGGTTCCAATGGAGCCAAGCTGGCAGATGGGACTGCAAAAAAGAAATCATATTATCCCCTTCGACCCATTCAGGCAAACCAGCAGTCGGGCATTGTTTCTTCTTTGACAAGTCTCTAGATCATCTATTTTGTTTCACAGGGACTTGATCTCCTTATCCAGCAGATTCATCCACTGGTCTGTCCGCTGCTCCATGGGTTCCATGTGATCCTCAATCTGGCTGACCCTCATTTCGACATGGTCCATCCCATGGCTAAGAGTCTCCATGGAAACCCAAACAGCCATGAACTGATATGCAATGTGGTTAAGCTCATTGTGAATGCCTGCCATGAATGACTTAATCTCGCCAAGCTCTCAAGCCACTAAGCTGTCGCCTGGCTCTCTCTCTCTATCTGAGTGTTGGGACTAGGCTCTACTCCAGGCTCTATCTCAAGTGAAGTCACTGAAAGCTTATATTTATTTTTAGCCAGCATCCAGTTTTGTCACTCTCGGTTCTTTCAGCCATCTGAAGATCTCCAATACCGGGAGAACACCAAAAAAAGCCACCAAGAAGGCAGGAAATCTATTATTTTATGTCAGGTGGAATGGAGCTCAAAAACTGGGCTGCTTCTAGCTCAGTGTCCTCACATGACCTCTGGATGGTGTACATATTTAGGTCCTTTAGTCTCTCCTAGTGGGGCTTTTGATGCAGACTGTGCACCATTTCTAGTTGCCCTCCTCTGGACTGCCTCCACTCTGTTTATATCCTGCCAGAGATGTGGTCTCCAGAACTGAACACTGTAGTCTAGGTGGGGTCTTACCAGCGATATATACAGAGGCAACACCACCTCCCTCTTTCTGCAGGTGATACCCCTTTCTATGCACCCCTGCATCCCACTAGCCCTCCCGACTTTTCTTTTAATATTTTATTAAATCTTTTTACATAGATTTACTGCTCTTAAAAAATATGACATTTAAACAGCAATGCTATACTTAACAAAAATCTTATTTCCTAATTGTATATATACTCCATTCCTTACAATGACATTAAAGGTGGTAACATTTCTTCTGTTTCTTTCCACAACATTAACTGATCTTGTTTTTGTTCTTCTTGATTAATCCACATTTTCTCATATGAGGTGGCTTCCCACAAAAGCCACCACCATCTATTTTTTTCAAACGGTTGAATTATTTGGGCATTCCACTGTTGAAGTATCATCCTTTTTGTAATCATTGAGGCTATCCCTATTATATTTTCCTGGGATTTTCCTAATTTAAGTTGTGAGAAGTCTCCCAATACCAGTTGTTCAAATTTAAATAATTTAAATATTATTTTAGTCGACAACACTTGATTTAGAATTAGTACTGTCTGTACCCACTATGGGCCAGATATTCAAAACTTTGCACTGGGCAAAAAATGTTTGCGCAGGTTTAGCTCGGGTCTGCTATATTCTACAGGCCAAATAGCGCGGACAAACTGCATTAGTGCTGGGCAAAATCATAATGCATCCAAAGGGCAAACTGAGGGGGTGTGTACATGAATACAGGTGCAATGCTATATTCAGCGACTAGCACTACGCAAAGTGGTTTGCGACTTAGCAACATAGTGCGACACATTACCACCCAGGAAAAGCTTGTCTTAACCTAGGGCAATCAGTTACAAGTGACACTTGGCTTTATGCGAGTGTTTATACAGTTTTTGAGCAGCTTTTAGTAGACCCTAACAAATAAATATGACACATAGACAAAGCCAAACATAGAGGAAACATGCTGCTAACTGATGGCATCATAATGATGCCATCATCTTCCACCAGTCCCAGCCATGCCAGGCAGTAAGTGGTGACCCTACCACCAGTGGACAGCATGGTAATGTGGCCATACAGCACACACCTGTGGACCACTTTTCTGTGGACACCAACAGATGTCAGCACACATGCAGCACTGTGGGCATGGAGGATGTTGAGGAGAGAGTGTATGGGTGGCCAGGCTGTGCCACAGACTGGGCGTGGCCACAAGGCTGGGACACATCATGCAGTGCATATCGGCCAGTATTGGGAATACCCCAACACCAGTGTGCCTTTCTGATAATATATGCCCCCCCCCGGCCACATACCACACAGCTGTACAACTGCCACAGCACAAAAAGCCGGACATGTATATGTTACTGTAAGCATCCCATGCCAGAAGGGCAGCATCTGTGGGTCACACAACAGTGTAACAGTAATGTCCACTGTCAGTAAACACCTGCAGGTTGGGCATCTCACTGTGTATAGTGCAGTCATCATCACTGCCCTGCACACCATAGGTATTGGTGTGTCCACACACTACTGCCCCTCTTGCTACTGTAGTGTCTGCTGTGCACTGTAGCATGACCTACAGTGTGACAGTTGCATGCAGTACCACCACCATCTGTGCCTCTACTGTGTTGTCCCAGTACAGCTGCAGGCAACAGCGCATGTGAAAGTACAGTGTTCAAAACTGTATAATATTCCCCAAACTGTTTGCGCAGCGCTAAAATGTTTCCGTGGGTTTAGTGCAGGGCTAAACTGTTAGCCCAGTGCAAAATGCATGCAAATCAGGGAATTATGAGATGCTAATCTGGATATTTGCCCAGAGATGACTTAAGTAGGCTCATTTGCATGTCACTTTTGAATATGGCAAAGTTTAACTCTGGGCAAATATGTTTGCACTGGACTAATGGTTTAGCCCTGCGCTAAACCCGCACAAACTTGTTGGCACTGCGCAAACAGTTCGGGGAATATTTTACAGTTTTGCACACTGTACTTTCACATGCACTGCTGCCTGCAGCTGTACTGAGTCCACACATTTGCTGGCACACACATTGGCCACATAGTTCACCTCTACCTACCTTCACATCGCTGTGCACTGTGTTGCTGTTGTGGTTTGCACTTCCTGGCTTCCATATTCAGAGCTGTCTTATTCCAGGGCTACGTTTGCCCTGCACTCCCAGCCCAGTTTGCCCAGCCTCATTCCCATGCTATATTCAGAAGCTGTTTGCCCTGGGCTATTCCTTTTGAATATGGCTTGCTTTGTGCTCCGGGCTAAGTTTGCCCACCGGGCAGTGCTAATTTAGCCCCAGGGCAAAGTTTTGAATATCTGGCCCTCAGTTTGTATAAACTTACAACTCCATAAACAATGGAATAAATTTGCTTCCTGATCACATTGATACCAACACTATTGAGATCTCATCTTTGAAAATTTCCCTAATATTTTAGGTGTGTAATAATACCTATCAAGAATTTTTTTCTGTATTGTTTTATTTTTTGCATATGTATAACCTTTAATTCCTTCTATCCTTAAATTTATCCACTGTTGTGCTTTTAAAACTATTCCAGCCTCAGAATTCCATTTATCATTCGTTTTTAACCATACATCTTCTTGCCTTTTATATTTTATCTGATATATTTTTGAAAGTAATTTAGTCTTAGGAGCATTCATAATATTAGAATGCTCTGTTTTTAACCTCGATAAATCTGTTTGACTTTTACCTTCCATTTGTTCCTTAAAAAAACTAAATTTAGTTTTTAAGTTAATTTAATACAGGAAATTTATATTTGTTATTGGCAAAAAGGATTGCCTAACTCTTCTAATGAACAAAATTGATCTCCTCTTATTAATTGTTCCCAAGTTTGTATTTGAGTTCTGATAGTAACAACCATTTACCTCTATGTGGATGTGGCCAAATAATTTTATTTGACCAAATATTAGACATTAACCATGGAAGGTTATGTTTCATAATTATCATTTTTAAATTACCTCTTATTATATTTTTTAAGGGAACAAATTATTCAGGAAAAATATAATGTCTTATCCCATTTAGTATCAGATTTTTTTGACTCTCCCAATATTGTTTTGTTAAAGCTATTTCTAAAGATGATTCTGGACAGTGGAACGCTCATTCCCATAAAATCCTTTTTTGACTTGCTATTATGCAATGCATAGGATTTGGACAATCATAACCTCACAAAGTTCTTGGAGTAGTTAACTTAGACCAGGCTATCCTTGCCTTTCCCCCTCTCAAAAAAAAAATTAGCAAAAATGGTTTTAATGTTCCTAAACCACTTGATCAAAAGAGTACCTCTAATTGCTTGAAATACAAACATAAGATATGGCAAAGCCATCATCTTTAAAGTCTCTATCCTACCCCACAATGAGACAGATAATGTTTCCCAATTATTTAATAAAGTTAAAATCTTTTGCTTTGCTTCATCATAATTCTTAAGAATTGTCAAATTTTGATTTGGATAAATATCTAACCCCAAATATCTGAAAAAAGATTCATTAGCAAGGTCTTCTTCAATCGAATGATGTAATACACAGTGGTTCTTAGAAGTTTTACCAATTTCTGTTTTTTGTTTATTCAATTTATATCCCATTACTTTATTATATATCCGAACTTCTTCCAAAAAAGCAGGGGGCGAATGATTTATATCCCTCAAAAACAACAATACATCATCAGCAAATGCATTTATCTTATAATCATAATCTTGAATTTCCTTACCTTGTATATCAGTGTTTTGTCTAATATGTCTAAGAAATGGCTCCAAAGATAAAATATATAACACTGGTAAAACTTCTTGTGGCAAATCATTATACATTGCTATTTGAGCTCCCATCACATTTACTCTTTTCTTTTTATACACCTGTAACATAAGCTTTTCTTTATCCTCTGATCTCATAAATTTCACCATAACTGATCTAGGTGGCCCTTGCTTAGTAAAATTAGGTAAAAAACTCTATGAATCCTATCAATTTAAATATTGATTCTAGTGGGGTGTGTCTCTAAATAGGCTGCTGAGATTTGTTTAAAAGATTGTAATAACAATCTTTCATCATCTCAAGCTTCTGGAACCCCAAGAATTTTAATATTTGTCCTTCTTGATCTTAACTCAAGGTCCATCAGTTTATCTTTAAATTCCTTATTCAATTTTTCTATATCCAATAATTGCCTGTCAGTTGGTACTTTATCATCTTCTAACTTCGAAAGTCTTTGTTGAACCTCTGATAAATCTTTTTTGATTTCTTGATTCTGCTTCAGAATATGACTCGCTGTTGTACTAAAAAGGTCTAATTTTTCTTCTAACTTCTCCATTTTAGTTAGCTTCTGATTTATCTGCTTTATGTGAAGTAGTATCATTTTTGCCCATTCCGGTATTTACTGTGCCTCATTAAATTCTTCTTTTAGCTCATCTTCGTGCATATGAGATTGCTTGTATTCAGAGATAGAGTCATAGGTAGACTCATACGATTAATCCTCTGATTTACTTGTTTGTGAAAAATGTATAACTTTTTTAGAGGGAGGAATGATAGCTTCTTCTGGCCACTTTCGATTTTTTGTAAAACATTGTTTCTTTTGTCCTGTATCTATAAATCTGTAATTCCTTTACTAGTCTCAGCAATGACAGGAATTTGAAGCTCACACGGTAAGTTAAGACAGTGAGTCTGTTTTTCCTTCCCCTGATCGTGATTTCCTATTTCCAAGGATTCATTCTTCCCTTTCATTATTTCTACTTGATTGACCTCTTCCTGGGTTTTTTAAGGGCTTCACTCCTTACACTCAACTCCTTCTCCTGCACCTGATCTGTAACAGCTATGGCATCAGAGGGGTTCAAATTATTTCTAAGTTAAAAATTGTAACAATTTGTTTTGTTTCACTCCCCTTTACTAAGCCATCTGTTATTTTAAGAGAGCCCTCTATAAGTTCATCACAGATTTTAAGTTCCGTTGTGACAGCATTCTTTACAAGGACATCAGTTGTAGGAGCTTTTAATTCCTGCAAATAAGACACAGCCTCTGTATCTTCCAGCAACTCCTTCTGATTTTTCAAGTGCCCATCCTGCAGCCCACGAACATAATCTATCTGCTCCATTACTGCTTTAATTTCCTGAATCTGTTTCTCCAAACAACCCCATGTTCTTTTCACCCCCCCATCACTGCTAAAATATTTTCAGACTGATTGTTTACAACTAGAGCCTTATCGGGTAATATAGAATTTTTCTGCAGTTAATTTTGATGCCGTATGCCTTTAAAGTGATGGCAAGGATCTGTTAAAGCCACCAGCTGTTGTTTAGGTTGAAGAAAAAGTTTTTGTGTACTTTGAATGCTACTTTCTTTTAGAAAAGAATGTTCGTTGAGTGAATTTGCCAAAAATACTGAGTGTTGGTCTGCTTGTTTAGTTCCTCTTCATTTATCCAAAATAGCATTTTTCTTTAGCTGTAGATTCTAACTGGTTTACATCTATTTGCTGTACTTGAAAGATCACCTCTTTTAACTTTGGTGAAGAGATAATATTCCCCTGAACCTGACCCCCCCCCCAAAACTATTCTACCAAGTTTTTGCTCAGGTCTCTCCTCGGTTTTAAAGTCACCTGTTCTCTTGTGACTTCTCTCTGTGTACATGTTAAAGGTGTTTAATTTTTTTATTTTACCTTTCGTCACAGAGAAATCCTCCAAGAAGAAATAAAAGCCATTACCAGTCCATTCATCCTGTAATTGTGGCTCCGCTGTACTCACTAAGTCTCCTTCACTCTGGGCTTCCTCCCTGTAACATTTGGCAGTGTTCTGGTCTGTGTTTAGACCAATCTCCTCTCCAACACGTCCACCACTACCATCCCCAGCTCGAATCCAGCCCTCTGAGACAATAGCAAAATTTACTGCTTGTTTCACTAATAATGAATGACCCCTCTGCTCCAATCTTTGTTTGGAAGAGGTTAGTAATCTATTCTCAGCTAAAACAGTTTCATTCAAGTCTGGATTTGTTAAGTTTAGAGGTTGTTGTGACGGAGAATGCAAAGCTTCTGCAGCCATGTGAATTTGCTTACTGACCACCAATATTTGTTGTAAGTTCTGATTTTTGTTTCTACGACTCGTAGAAGATTTCTCCAGGGGGTTTTCAGGGAACAGATGCTGCAATTTCATTTTCTTTCCATCCTTTTGTTTACTCAGTATCTCTTTAATTCTAGTAGTTCAAACTTGTTTGGTTACCATCAAATTTTTTGGAGATAGTTTTTTCTTTGGCATCATTATAAAGCCGAATGCAAAAAGCATTTTAAAGTTTTTATAATGCCCTGTTTCTTCATTTAATATCACCTGTGTTACTTGCATTTATCCACTTCAAAACAGCTTGGTTTCAGGATATTCACCAGTGCATGAACTTCATGTGGGGGGAGGGGGACTGCTGAGTTGCTGCCTCTAGCTGCTCATGCTTACCATCTTGGATCCTCCACAGGACTGTACCCCACTAGCCCTCCTGACTACCTTGTTGCACTACCTGGCCAGGTTTAGATCATTGAATATGATTACCTCCAAGATTCTTTCCTGCTTGGTGGTCATCAATACTACTCCACCCATTTTGTACTATGCCCCTAGGTTTCTCTACCCTAAGTGGATTATTTTGTACTTTTTGCATTGAAATCCAGCTGCCATACCTTTGACCAATCCTCTAGTTTTCTCAGGTCTCTGCTCATCTTTTCCAGCCCCATGAGTGTCTCCCCAGTGCATATTTTGATGCCATCTGCAAAAAGGCAGAGTTCCCTTCTAGCTTCTCTGCAATGCCAGTGCTAGCACTGATCCCTGAGGCACCCTGCTGGTCACCCTCCCTTCCTCAGAATGAACACCATTTACCACCACCAAGGCCCCAATTCATCTGTGTCAATTTGGGTCTAAATTCTGTGGCAAGTCTCCCTGTTGCCATAGAACATCTGCAGCATTAGTTTCCTTTTTCTGCTGAAATTCTGCAGCAGCAGTTTGGAGCTTCAGTAGCAGTCAGCAATGTCCACTCAAGCATCCAGGTTGGAGGAAATGTTAGTTTTTTGGGCTGAGGACTATAAACCAAACAAGGCTGTCAATTAAGTCCTGAGTTCTTGGTATTAGAAAGTAAAAATCCATCCAGACATCTCAGACCCACCCCTCCACCCCAGTCTGAGAGTCCCCAGATCCACCAAATTTCAATGAGTAATATTTTTAGCAGCTACCACACTGCACTGCAATCTTCATCTTTCTAGTTTTACCACTAGACCAGAATTCCAATTTCTCATTCCAGTAGTGCTTTGTGTGGCTGTGCTTAAAGTACTTCTATGATATGAAACTGGAATTCAAGCCCGGTGGTAAAATTAGAAGGATGAGGATTGCAGCATGGTATGGAACCTGATAAAAATATTTCTACCTCAAATAAAGGGACTCAAGGAGATTCTCAAGATGGGGTAGGAAGGGTGGTGGGCTGAGCTGGATGGGGGATGGATTTACCTGTTTTGATTTTTAAGGTAAAGCCCTAGCAGACACATTAATAGTCAGGGGCTGTTCCAAAATGCTTTTCAGATTTTTGTTTTTAATTTCCACAGAATTCCAAAAAGTGTTCTGCATAATTTAATGTAAACTGCAGAATAGTTTTCTGGGGTTTATATGATCCATGGAATAACCACAGTTTATATGATCCCTGGAATAATTTTCCTTGGTCACAATCAATGTAAATTGCAGATTTGTTTTACTCACAGTTTATACTGACTCTTCATTTTTTTATGCATTTATTATGCTTTACCACCTTATCCACCAGCCCCCATCAGTCCAATCTACACTCGCTCAGTCTGTGCCACAAAACCCAGGACTTACCTTACTCCTTAACACCTCAGCCTATCCCCCAAGGGTGACACCACCAGGGGCTCCTTCCCCCAATGGAGACTAAATAGCAGAATGGGAGTGTGGGTCTGCAATGTGAAGTGGATGTCAACTTGCAGTGGTGATACCTCCATTTTCCTGTTTTCTCCCTGGGAGAAGTGTCTTGCAATGACATTAGAATGGCATACTGAACGTCTGATGTGCCTCCCAAAAGTAGTCAGTTCCAGGTGTTGCACCCCAGGCTACCACAAAGGGTTACCTGAACACTGGTGACATCCCTCCAAGAGGAGGAAAGCAGTCCATAGGATGCTCAATCAACCTCGCCCCTGACCAGCCCTTCAGCTTCCCAGGCTTATTCCCAAACTCAGGTCATCAGCATCAAAAGTAGTACTACTGTGCCAGCAGGCTGGCTAAATACTGACTCTTCAGTATAAATTGCAGAATAATATTTCTGTTTTTCATGTAAACCATGGAATAATATTCCACAGTTGATGTAAACTGAATAATATTCCACGGATTTTCTGTGGTTCACATTAAATTCCATTGCAATCTCTGTGGAATCATGGAAAAACTGGGGCTTTGACCACCACCCTCTGTTGCCTATCCCCTAACCAATTCCTTATCCGGTTTGCCACCTTTGGACCCCTTAATAAGCTACACAGCTTGCTTACTAGTCTCCTATGTGGAACAATGCTGAAAGCCTTACTGAAATTTAGGTAGGCCATGTACACCCCTCACCTTGATCTAAATCATTTGTCACCCAGTCAGACAAATTTATCAGATTCATTTGATGTGACCTCCCCCCATGAACCCACACTGCCTCAGGTATACTGGATTCAATATAGTCCACAGTCCTTTCCTTCAGCAGTGATTTCAACCACTGATACTGTAGGAACAAAACCCTTGATGGAAAAATGATTTTATTTTTATTATCAAGAATTGATTTTAATTATCATTATTATGTGATTTTTGTATGGGGCTAATATGGGAAATGTTTACTCTAATTTCTGATTGAGAGTACTGTTTTCATAAGTTCCTAAGAGCAAAACAAAAAGTGTTAGCTAATTAAAACTCAAGACAAGGTATCTGGCTTTAATGCTTAAAAGAAAAAAAACTCTCTGTTTCCCAAGCATCTCTTTGCCGATATAGGCAGATGAGGTATGTGAAAATAAAGATGAGACTCAATTTTAGTTTTAAGCCATAATATTAGTGAACACTTTCCAAGCTAAGTGGACTTCAATCAGATAAAGTCATGTAGTGTGATGTTTTCTTTGGTGCCAAGTCACATTCTTGGAATATCTAAGCTAGCCAGAGATGGGTATTCATTACTACAATCTAATTAGAAACCAGCGACTGGTACAAAGACTTATTGTGAAGGAAAAAAAACTGTTCCTCTCTTTTTAACTATGTATATTAAGAAAAGTATTTTGTTTATAACTTAAAAACACAATATGGTGCTGCCATGAAAATTGGACAGTTATTGGACACTAGTAGAATAAAAAAGGGTACCAAGTTTCATGAGTGCAGGGCCTAGGATTCAGGAGTTATGATTAAAACTTATTGTAATGTAATTTTCTTATTAAAAACTAGACAAATATAGTATCTTGTGATAGCTCACATCTTGAGAAGTCTAAAAATAAGACTATTAAGTCTGTAACTTGTTGTTATAAAGAGAAAAACTGTCTAAAAGTTTATAGTAAATGAGCTTTTCTGACAGAGATATATTACTCTTCCTTGGAGAACAATGAACCTCATACGTTTTTACAAAAAAGTAATGTTTTAAAGACTTTAATAATGGATTTTTCTTCCAAATCTTATATTATTCTGTAGCTTAGAACATTTAGAGCAAGACTTTTATTAAAATTATGAAGTTATAACTCTTAATAGGGTAACTTAAAAAATATGAATGCTAAGAGTATGGGATTTATACCAAAGTTTTCCTCTTAAGGAGAAACATCTGAATGTGTAAGCTTAATGTTTAAATTAGGTTAAATAAGAATGTTATTTAAGGAAAATATTTTTGAGCATAAAACTAGCCCTGAGGAAAAGGGGAAGTCTTAGAAGGCATGTTTGTATGTCATCACTTATCATCTGAGATGTCCTACCTCCTTAGTGACTCAAACCAATCAAACTCTGGTAGTAGTCAAGTTAATATTAGTGAATTTGTCTGAGAAACAACTCAGTCTGAGCCAGACTATCAATCCAGAAGGATCTATGTTAGATTAACTAAGAATTCTAATGGCTTTATCACTGTAGTTAGGCCAAAGAGCTTTGGGCCAAACCTCTTTGGAACACAGAGTCTAGCCTAAGAATAACCAGAAGCTTATACAGTGCTGCCACAAGATCCAGGTCCAAGACCTAGATGCAAGGACATTCCAGTTGTGTATGAAGCAAGGTCTGTGTTTTATTTGCTGAGCATTTTGACTGAAGTAATGTTGCCTGCTGATATCAAGACCAGAGACGTAACTTTAAAATTCACACAAGCTGCTATATACAGCATTGTGAGTAAGGACAAGTCTAGTGTCTAAGGTTTTAAAAGCAGATGAAACATGAACAGTCATTAAAGTTCCAGTTATTGAAACAGCTTTGCTATTCACAAGAAAATTCTCTGAATCAAGTATTGCTATGGACTGTGCATACTGAAGCTGTGTTCTACAAATCCAAGAACTGAGTTTTGGTAAAGTGACGTTCAGCAAGGGAAGTTTAACTTGCAGTGCTTCTTCATGCCAAAACATTTCAGGGTCAAGATTAACTAAGAGACTTTTCATCAAAGCCAGACTCAACCAGTCCCACCACACAAAAGTAGCAGCAGGGAGGAGGCTGGCAATTATAGGCCAATCAACCTGGCTTTGTTGGAACAAAGGCTTATAATATACATTTTTATGATATTGCACTTGGATTCACCTTGGACCTTACTCAAAAATTATTTAATAAATTATCAAAAACAATAAAAATTCACATATGAATACTAGGGGCAGATCCTGTCAAACAAATTTGGTAGAGTTTTTTGATGGGGTCACCAAGGAAATAGATCAAGGTAGAGCAGTACAGGTAGCTTATTTGGATTTCAGAAAGGCGTTTGACTCAGTGCCTCATGGGGGCTGCTGGGTAAAATGACAGGACTGGGGATGGGGCAAGGGGCAGTCAAATGGGTGAGAAACTGACTGGAAAAAAGGAGACAGAAGGTCATAATAAATGGGGTGGCATCCGGGGAAGGCAAGGTCACAAGCGGGGTCCCCCAGGGATCAGTGCTGGGGCCCCCTACTGTTCAATATATTCATAGGAGACATCATGGAGGGCCTTGAGGGGGGGTGTGAGTATGTTTGCAGATGATATCAAAATCTACAATATGGTGGACACAGAGGAAGGGGTGGAACAAATGCAGAGAGATTTGGGGAGACTTGAGACATTGTCAAAAAGGCGGCAGCTTGAATTCAATGCAGAAAAATGTAAAATAATGCATCTTGGCTACAGAAATCAGAAGGCAGGATACCATATGGGGGGCAGAGAGCTGGAGGAGATGGAGCAAGAAAGGGACCTGGGCATCAATACATCCGGAGACCTGAAGGTGGAAAGGCAGTGCGGGTGGGCAGTGGCCAGAGGGAGTGGAATGCTGGGATGCATTGGAAGGGGGATCACCAGTAGGAATAGGGAGGTCATAGTACCCTTGTACAGCCATTTGGTTAGACCGCACTTGGAGTACGGAGTCCAGTTCTGGAGGCCATACCTCAGGAAGGATGTGGGGAGGATAGAGAGGGTTCCGAGGAGAGCAACAAAAATGGTAAAAGGGTTCAGCCACCTATCCTATGAAGAAAGGTTGAGAGGTTTGAACATGTACTCCCTGTAGCAGAAGAGGAAGAGGGGGACATGATCGAGACCTTCAAGTACCTTAAGGGTATAAACAGGGTGCCACAGGGGAGTATCTTCAAGATGAGAGGAAGTAAGCGGACAAGGGGGCATGGCCAGCAGGTGGAGGGAGGACAGTTCAGTGGTAACATTAGAAAATACCATTACTCAGAGAGAGTCGTGGAAAAGTGGAACAGACTCCCAGAAGCAGTCATTGGAGAGGAAACAGTGGAGGGATTCAAAAGGGCATGGGACAACCACCTGGGAGTGTTAAGGGGGGAGGCACAGGTCCAAGCAGATAGCTGGACAAATGGGCAGACTTGGTGGGCCTGGTTTGGTCCTTTTCTGCCGTCACACTTCTATGAATCTATGAATCTATGAACCAACAGTTCTAAGTTGAGAGAAGAAGAACCACTTCTACAACCAGAAATAGAAGAATAATTTTATTACTTTTACTAATTAATTTCAATGAATAGTCTTAGTAATTTAAATTGGCTTTTTGGGGAAAGTAACAAGGAAATTAACTTTTAACTATAGAACCTGGGTATCTAGTTTAAGCTTCAAACTGAGAGTTATTTTGCATGATCTGAAAAGTTAAAACTGAGTTTTATGAAAGTATAGTACAAAACACTAATGTAATGAGTTGCAAGTTCTCATAGTAAAAAAGGTCATGCTATTTATAAGTAGGCTGAAGAAATAGTATAAACTGCCATTTATTATTCTGAATATGGTGGGCTGGATATTCAAACTGCACCCAAAAAGTGCGCAACAGCAGGAGTAAGCGCAAGTCACTTGCGCACGTGCGCAATAGACGCGATATTCAAACATGGAGCAAGCCAAATTGTGCAACAAGCCAGCGTCTGAATATCGCACAACCTGCGCTATAGCGCAACCAGGAAGGGGAACTGAGCAGAGATGATGCGCTATGGCGCAACAAGGGCTGCCCAGCTGAGTAGCTCAGAGGTGCCATAGCACAAGCAGGGAGCCCCCCAGCAGCAGAGCAATGGAACTGCACAACCAGGGAGGTAGGCAGGGGCCCACCACCCATGCCACAGATGGGCACGGGGACACACTGCAGAACCAACAATGTACCCCAACGCCTCAAGCACAGCATAACTGGGGGAGGGATGGAACAACCATCAGACCATGGGGACAAGCAAACAAAGCACAGCTGGGCCATGGTGCCCCAGCACACCACCGACAAGCTGAGACTGCCACTGAGGAGGGGCGGGAACACCTCGCTGGCACAGCAGCCCCGTGCACAGCACACCCTGCACCGTGACCCCAAGACACCCCCATGAGCAGTGACCACCACTGCGGGAATCGCCATGCATACCACCACCCCCCCACTGCCACACTGCAACCTCATGTACCACAGAACCATACAAGCCAGACCCACCATGAGCCACAGCAGCCTGCACAGACACCCACAGTGGTGTGTGGAAGCATGCAGCACACTGGATGCAACACAGTGCAGGGGCAAACACATACCCATACCCATGGGGACACTAACACAGGGACACAGTAGTGTGGCAGCCAAGCCCCCAGTGTGGGCCCATGAAAACTGTGCACACACAGCCTGCAGTCCCTCATGGCACAGGGGTGACACCCACCCTGTGCATGAACTGTGGCCCTGTACACCACCAGCAGATGCCTGGATCACAAGTCACAGACAGTGGTGCACAGACCCTGCAATACACACAGGCCACAGCATGGAGGTGGGACAGCAACTGCAGAGGCCATAGTATCACCTGAGGCAAACATGCACCACACCATTGACAGGAGGCAACCCAGCATGGTGATGGTCACAGTGGATGACCTGCAGGGACAGCCACCACTGAGAAGGCAGCAGACCTCACAGGCCACAGACATGCAAGGGTGTCAGCTGCACAGGCCAAGGATGGGTTGACAGGGGCACAATGGACACAGAGCAGGCACCATGGACCACTGCACACAGTAATGCAATGCACAGGGAACAACACACACACACCACAGATACCAACTGATAGCCACTCCCACACCAGAGACACTTCCCCACGCACACACACACATACCCATGACTGAACCACCCCAGATACCATGCACACCACTGCAACTGAGCACCTATAGCCAGCTGCAAATCAGAGACCACCACAGTATTCATATCAAAATAACTGTATTCCAAAAATATAACAACAACAACTATTTACAATTATGTACAAACGTGGGGTGGAGGGACAGGAACAAGGTGGGGGTGGGTAAGGCAGGGTGAAATATGGGAGAGGGAAGGCAGGGTGTGAAGGTTGGTCAAAGGGGGGAGGTTGTCTCTCTTCACTGGTGGCCAGCCTGGTCCTCTGCTGCCTGGGGCTGTTGTCTGGGTTGCCTCCTCCTCCTCATGTCATGCTGCTGCAGATCCCGCAGGATGGCAAGGGACTCTTGCGCCACCCGCACAAGGTCCTGGATGGACCGCTGCATTCGTAGGAGTATCCGCACACCTAGGACAAGGGATCAGAGTCAATGGGTGTGACTGTCCATCTCCCCTGCAGCCCACCCAGTATGCATGGCAGACAGCTATGTGCCATGCTCCTGTGATGGTGTGCACCCAGCCACAGTGACTGTGTTCACAAGACATGCCCAACCAGGCAGCAACAGCCATGTGTACCACTGCACACACCCACCGCCCATGTCCAGCACAGCACAACCAAAGCCGTACAGTAACATGGCTATGCGGTGAGCAGGCAGTGCCCACAGCCATGTGCCCAGTGCACGCATGGACCACCATTGACGCACTCCCAGACATGCAGTGGCACTGGACAGTGCTGACTGTCCCATGTCACGTGCATGGCAGTGGTGTCCATAAACGGTGGCCATGCCCTGCCTCCCACCCTGTCACACAGCATGCAATAGCAATCATGGTGTCATGGCACTCACCCTCATCGGGATGCTGCTGGCATTGTGGTTGTTCACCGCCACGATCCGGTCCTGCAGCCACCACCCTCCGCTGCTGCTCCATATTCCTCCTCTGCTTGGCCATGCCTGTGGGAGACAAAAGGAGAGAAACACATCAGTACAAACCCAAAGCATATTCCCCCCACCCCGATGTGTGTGCCCACCCACCCAGCCAGACCCACCCATCCCATACCCTGTAAACACCGCCACAGCCAACCCTAGACCATCCCTCCCCTATGTGCTGGACACATGAGACAGTGTTACCCATATGGACCATAAAAGTGTGTAGGCAGTATCACCCACCTGGACGAGGCACCGCCCTCCTGGTGTCGCGATGCATGAGCGTGCCAGTAGCTCCGGCTCCTCCGTCTCAGGTCCCCATGCCGGAGCCTGCACTGTTCGCCATTCTTCTGTGGCCAGTGGCTGCCTCCAGGTCGTGGCCACCTCTTCCCAGACCTGGGTCCTGGCCCTGTCCAGTGGCACCTCACCAAGAGTGGGCCATAGTGTGGCTCCACAGTGGCCACAAGGTTGACCAGCTCAAGGGCATCCCACTGAAGGGCTCTCCTGCGTGCCATCTCTAATGCTATAGTAGACAATATGGCGCTCTGCAGTACGGCAACCCCATGTGGAAGTGCTGTGCGGTACATCGCCGCCATTCCCTATCGCGCTGTCGGTACAGCGCTGCCATTCCCTATCGCGCTGTCACCGAACAGCGCGATAGAGCCATACACATGACAGATGTACAGCGCCAGGGGGCAACGGTCGGGCACTAGGTCAGGGGTCAGTGGCGCAAGGCCACGCACAGCGCCATTGGACATCTACACATCCTGTGTGAATGGTCACCTGCGTGCAAGTGCCACAGTGGACTATTGCGCAGTTGTGCCACAGTGCCATTTGGTTCCCAGCACTGTAGCACCACTGGCACAATGGTGGCCATGTCCTGAATTGCTGATCGCGCACAGCACGTCATCAGCACGGCAGACGCCTGTGTAAGCCACCTGGGCATGCGCAAAGTGGTGTACTACACAGTCACGGAAATGCGCCATTGGCTCAGCCGGCTCAACCGTATTGCACAAAGTGCAGCGGTGCGATATTCAACCGACACATGCAAATCATCTGATCAGCCATTCAAAGGCGCGGTGGCATGATTTGCATCTCATTCAGTTGCTCCATTCTAATTTGCATGCATTGCGCTATAAATGTGCGACATTGGGCTGTGCTGGCCAGATTCGGTTACTGCAGGTGAGAGGTGGGTTGCATGCTGTGATGATTTCTGGACAATGGTCATGGGATAGCGCTGTAGACTGCACAGTGACAGGTGTCCACTTCACCCATACAGACCGACATGACCGAGCAGAGCCAAGGTGAGGTGAGAGGATGGTGGGGGGAGGAGGAGAGCCCAACTTCACGGCGGAGACAGAGGCCCTCTTCCAGGCCTACCTGGAGGAGGAGCCACTACTGAGTGGCGGGGCACCCTCAGGCCCATGTGGCTGCATGGGAGGGTAGCTCGGACAGTGAACCTGCACGGAAGCCACCAGCGCTCCGTGCAGGAATCTAAAAGAAGATGGGGACAGACCGCGGGAGGTGAAGGAAGGTGGCAGCCCTCCAGGCGACACGTGCTGGCACAGGCGGGGGCCAGCCAGCGGTGGCGGAGCTGACCCCAGCTGAGGACCGACTGGCTGCATCAATGCAGTGGAGTGCTATTGAGGGCGTACAAGGACGTGGATTCCAGACAGGTGGAAGCCCATCACTGCACGGTATGACATGGTGGTGGTGTTGGGGGGGGATTGTTCACATGCACTCACATGTCCTCATTTTCTTTTACAGATCCTGTTCATCTTCAGGGGATGGTGGTGGTGGGTCCAGGCAGTGAGGAAGACCTGCCGGAGTTGGAGGAGGGTCCATCCACCTCTGTCGCAAGCCAGCATGCACATCACCAGCATGCACGCCTGGCTGCCAACTCTGTTGTCGGTGAGTCAGGTGTGGAGGGTGCACAGCCTGTGTCTAAGCAGTCTGGCATGCAAGCATGCCAGCATGCTGTGACTGTGGCCATAGCACGTACCTGCACCATTGATGATGCAAGGACTGCAATAGGCAGTGACATGTGTGTGTCCATAGGCGGACACACAGCAGGCCACCTGCGTGCCCCTGGGCCTAGCTGGTTCCAACGTGTGTGCCAGCATGTCGGCACAGTCCCAGGCTGTGCCTGTCAGCACAGTGGGTAGCACCGGTGGCTGTGCAGGTGTCTGGCACTGTTGTGGCCACAGCAGTGGAACGAGTGGTCCCTGGGGCACAGCGGTTGGAGGGGCAGCAGCAGCAGTCACCCACCAGGTCTGGGGGTACAGTGTCCAGTGGTGGCACATGCCCACCGCCCTATGATATGCCCATTCCTGGTCCTGGTGAACAGCGCCCACCCTCAAGGGGTGTTGAGTATCAGGACCTTCCATACCCTGGGGGACAGGATGCCGTTATGGCACAGTACCCATTTGAAGAGCACACCCGCCTGCTGCGGGAATCAGTACAGCAGCAAAGGCGGGTTGCAACATCCGTGGAGGCACTGTGCGTGGCTGTGGAGCGGCACAGCAGGGACTGTGCTCTGATCCTTGCAGAGATGGTCCATATGCGGATGGATGTGACTGCCGCCATTGACAGGCAGACCCAGGCATTGGTCGCTGTCATGGCTGCATTGGGCACACAAGCAGGTGCCCCTGTACCGCGCACTCCACACAGTACGCTCTCCACTCCCCATTCCTGGCATCGTGCGACACCCAGCCTGTCGATGCCAGGTTCTGCTTTGGGTATCCCGAGCACCCCTGGTGCAGGTATGTTTGGCATACTACAGACCCCAGTGCGGACAAGGTCGCGATCGCGCAGTGGGACCCCTGGTGATCCATCGGTGCCACCCCATGTGACCCCTGCTCAGCCTGCCAGTGCTGTTGGGTCATGGCGGGGCCACCCACACATCCGCGGAGGCCGTGGAACAGTGCAACATGACTGACCTGTCTCCCAGTGCGGGCCCTGTCTGGTGCTGCCCTGTGTGCAATGTGCGTCATGGTGGGCAGTGCATTGGTGGGTGCCCTGCCCATCACGCCGACACACAGACCACCTGCACACCATCCCGACTGCTGTTCACAGGTGCATGTGCATGATGATGCCTGCATTGTACTGTACACCAAGGTGCAAGGGTGCCCAGCATCTGACACACTTACTTGGACAGTACAGGTGGTGGGTGTGGTCTGTGGATCTGTGTGTTTGCCATGGCTGTTCCTGCTCTGCTGTGCACCTGCCCGTGTACGCTTTGTGCCTGGTGTGTGTGTGTGTGTGTGTCCATATGACTGTTCACCCCTCGCTGATGGTGTGTTAGTGTGCCTGGTCCCTTCCACTCCTCTTGCCGTCATGCACCCCTGGTGTGTTACTCTGTGTGCCTGTGGGTTGCGCCAGGACAGTGTTGGTTGCACATGGCCCCTTGACTTACCTGTGTCATGCATAATATTCCTCCGTGATGGTGTCCTGGTGCAGCTGGGCCTGCCGGATCAGTCGGGGGTCCCGCCATCCAAGGGGGGGCTGCTCATCACCATCATCACCAGCGCCACTGGCGTCCCCATCGCTGTCCCCCTCCTCGACCTGAATGGCTATCCCACAGTCTTTGGCCATGTTGTGCAGGATACAACAGGCCAGGAATATCCCACAGGCCTTTGAGGGGCTGTACTGTAGGGCACCGCCAGAGGTGTCTATGCATCGGAAGCGTGCCTGGAGCATCCCAAACACCCGCTCGATGATGTTGCATGTGGTGGCATGCGCCTTATTATAGCATTGCTGTGATGGGGTCATGGGGCGCCGGTATGGTGTGAGCAGCCAGGGACGGAGTGGGTATCCGCTGTCACCTGTGTGGAGATGGTGGAGATGAGTATCATGTTCAGGTCCATATTGACAATATCCCTGTGTGCCACTACCATAGCACCTGTGGCATTCCCACCCTTGCCCCACGTTTGCAATTCCTACATGCATACTCACCCACTAGATGGCCTGTGGGGATGTCCCCAGTCTCGAATTGATGGCACAGTGTGGACTGATATCATATGAAGGCATCATGTGCTCCACCAGGGTGTGTGGCACAGACATTGATTATGCACCCAGTGGCATCACACACCACCTGGCAGTTGACACTGGAATAGCCCTTCCTGTTCCTATATGCAGCCCCATCGGGGCCAGGTGGCGTACGAATGGCCACATGGGTGCAGTCTATGGCCCCTAGCATGCTAGGCATACGTGCTACCCTGTGGAACTCCTGCATGTTTGCTATGCGCTCTGCCCACGGTGCTGGGAAATGGATGTGCTCTGCAGCATGTGGCAGCAGTGCGCTGAGGAATTGGGTGAGGATGCGTGACGTGGCCAACTGTGTGATGCCTGTGGTGTCCTCTGTCGGCCTCTGGAAGGTGCCTGTGGCAAGCAGGCACATGCAGGCTGTCACCTTGGTCTCCACCGACAGAGCGTGACTCTGTTGTGAGGGTGCCTGCATCACATCACTGCACAGCTCACAGAGCCGCCTCAGTATTGCCCTGTTCAGGCGGTACCGGCCAACGATCTCTACATCTGTGTACAGCTCAAAGCTGATGCGGGCACAGTACTGCCTGTTGGGGGCGTACTGCCGGCCAGGCCTTCCTCGGCCACATCCCCTGCAGCATGCATTCTCACCCCTCATTACAGCTTCCATGTGAAGCTGGCACTATCCATCTCCTGGCTTGTGACCCCCTGGCTGATGTTGCTCTGTTACCCGCTGTCCTGACTGCTACCTCCACTGCACGGGTACCCCGCTGGCCTCTGCAGCCTATGGCTCACACAACTTCCTTGCCTTCCCTGTTCTGGACTGCTGGCTGTCTGTCTCTCTGTCTGTCTCGCTAGCATCCTGTAGCGTTCTTGCACCTCTTACTTGAGCCTTTTTATTTTGGCTCATTTCGCTCTGGGCGCACCTTCCGGTTGTTCGCTATTGCGCATTGCACAAACTTTTGAATATTGCATTGCGCTCTTTATGCATGGATCCACCCCCTTCGGTTGCGCATGCCTTCATTTGCATTGCACTGTTGCTCAGCCTGTTTTCAGTGGCGCAGCTGCCTCCTGCTGAATATTGCAGAATGGCACAATTTCGGACTTGCGCATGCGCAACCCTATTGCGCATGGCGCAACCCTTTTGAATATCCCACCCGGTGTATTTATTTGCATTGCTAATGTGTTGAAATTTGTTTTATTTGTTTTATTCGATTTACTTGATTTTCTAAAGCCTGTTGTTTTGTTTATATTACAGTTTATGTTTACATTATTTTATTATGCTTGATATTTATACTAATGATAAATATTTAGGATTTTTACATATGTGAATAAAATATATATTTATCTGTTATATTATCCAAAGTGTGGCAACAGTGTATTTTCACTATCATTTTTGAATCTGGAGAGGATAGGATAATATCATATGTGAATTTTTATTGTTTTTGGTAATTTATTAAATCATTTTTGAGTAAGGCCCGAGGTGAATCAAGTGTAGTATTATAAAAAGTGATATTATAAGCCTTTGTTCCAACAAAGCCAGGTTGACTGGCCTATAATTGCCTGCCTCCTCCCTGCTACTACTTTTGTGTTGTGTAGTGGGACTACATCTGCCCTCTTCCAGTCCTCTGGAACCACTCCTGTTTCCAGTGAGCTGTTAAGCAGAACTGTCAGAGATGCAGCCAGTATTTGCCTGCACTCCTCACCACCCTTGGACGCACCTCATCTGGCCCATTGCTTTGTCACTCTTTAGATTAGTCAGTCCCTTCAGGAATCTCGCCTCCAAAAAGGGACTAGTGTCTACCTCCTTCCCTCCAAAGCTTACGTTACTTTTTTGTGGCCCCTCTCCCTCTCCTTCCTCTCCTTCCTCTGCGAACATGGAACAAAAGAATTTGTTCGGGATGTCTGTCTGTTCCTGGCTCCTTTCTACACAGTCCCCCCTTCCCTTTTTAACTCCACCATCCCACCCTGGTCTTTCTCTTTATAATTACATACCTAAATACATGTCTTGTCCTCTTTTGTTACCTCCTGGGCTTTCTGTATTCAGTTTGCACCTTTGTGCTCCTTACTACTTTCCCTGCTTCCCTCTGTTTCACCTGATATAGCTCTCTATCTTCCTCCCTCTGTCTTCTTATATATTCTGAATGCTACCCTTTTAGCCTTTACCTTTTCAGACACCTCTTTTGAGAACCATAGCAGTCATGTACACTAAAGTACGGTAGCAGCCACCGTGCACTGCAAGCTATTTCCCGAAATTTCTGTGATATTTCCAGAAATATCTCATGCTTTCTCCATTTCCACAATAGGGGCAGCAAAGAGAAACTCTTTAGAAATTTCACGAAATATCTGAAAATAGCTGGCAATGTCTGTGGCTACTACTGTGTGTACACTGCAAACAAGATTAGCAACAGGATAGGCCCTTGAGGGCTAATGTAGTCGAGGGCAGTTGGCTGCACCAGTCAAAAACCCAGCATCAGCAACCACTCCCTTCCACTTAAGAAGGACTGAAACCATTGTAAGACAGTGCTGGACACTCCCACCAGCCCATCAAGTCTGTCTAGCAACAGGCTATCCCCTCGGTGCAGTGGTAGAACTACCACTAATGACTCCACTGACCCAGGTTTGGAAATGAGCTTGGATTTTTGGGAGCCAGTTGGGTGGAGGAGGACTGAGCATCCCAGAGGATGCTCTCCTCCCTTGGTGAGGGAGGGCAGCTAGCTTCACTGCAATGCTGCCACATGGGTGACCACAGGTGGCAGTCCAGTCAGAACAACTTGTGGGTGGGAGGATGTTGGCTGGTGCCATACTGCTCACTCTTGCATTTCTGTGTGCTAGTGCACCCTTGCTGCCAATGTCCTCATGAAATGGGAGAAAAAGGCAAGACACCCCCCGACTGGCTAGATGATGCTGGCCAGCTTACAGGCACTGCACCTGACTATCGTGACACCACCTTCCACAACTGGATCTGTTCAGTTTGTGAGGAATAGAGGGACCTCACAACCCCCACCAGAGGGGGAAGCTCTAGGGGCACATGGGAAGGTGAAGGTATATCCTGGGGGGGTGTCAGTGTGACGGGACTGAGGCAGACCAAGCTGATGGAGGCTGACTGGAGAATAGGGGGCATAAACAGCAACCTTGAATGGTCTACAGTGTCAAATGCCAAGGATAGATTCAGCAGAATCACAACAAAGGTCTCCCCATGATTTCTCACCAGGAAAAGAACATTGTATCCCTGATCGGGGCTGTCTCTCTGCTGTGCTTCCTGTGCAAACTAGATTTGAATGGCTGGCACAGGCTGTTTTTCTACAGGTGTGCCACCAGCTGTAGGGCAACCAGGTTTTTAAAAACCTTAGCCAAGAATGGAAGGTTGGAGAGAGAGACTGCTCTACAGTTAAATGAGTTGTCAGGATCTCAATATGGCTTCTTAAAGTTAGGTCTAACCATCACCTTTTTAAGTGTGCTGGCAACAACCCTTCCCTGAGAGGTATTGACAATTCCAGTCAATAGTGGTGCCAAACTCTGCCACCCTGTCTTGAGTAATATGGTGGGATCTGGATCCAGAATACAAGTGGTGCATTATAAGCTCCTCACTACACTGAGAATCTCTTCCTCATCCAAAAGGTCAGTCTTATCCCAACCAATCACAAACAAAATCACTCATAACCGAATAATGCAAAGCATCATATGATGTATGTGCATCATGGGATTATTTTAGGCCCATCAGGACTCAAATTTGTAAGACCACAGAGCGGCTGGCTCATCCCCGGGTTGATATACAGATGAGGCACACTGATTCTTGTCTTCTGTTCTCAGCTTTTGCAAACTGTGCAAGAGATCATTTGGCACCGCGCATTCCCGCTTAAAGCAGAACAAGTATAAATTTTAAATTTTAATTGTGATTTGCATACACATCAAATGATGCTTTGCATTAATGGAGTATGTGGAGTATGTGTGATTTTGTTTTGCTTTTTTCCGTTTAAGTCATTGTAAAGTACTGCAGTTGATTCTCCTATTGGGGGGCTCAAAGAAACTTCACATCCTAAGTGTCTACTCCTCTCCAAGAAACAGTAAGCTCAGTCTTGAAGAACTCATTGACTTAATAGCCAAGGTACCCTCCAGAAGTGATATTATATGCCTCTGGGATTTCAACCTCGACTGGCTGGGCTCAAATGGCTCCTACCTAGCATCCACCATTAGTAGAGTTAACCTTATTCAACTTATTGTATCTTCTACTACAGTCTCCTCAACCAGTTCCAGTCATATGCTTATCGACTGGATACTTACCAATAAAGTGGACTGTATTAACTCCTCTGGTGTCCTTGCGGACTGTATCACTGACCACTGCCCAATCTACTGCATGTGGCAGGCCCCCACCCCTACTTATTCTCCCAAAATTCTAACCTTCTCAAATTTTGCCCATCTGGACACTGCAACCTTTCCTCATGACCTCAGTCGTGTTGACTGGTCCCCCATCTTTATTACCAATGATGTCAACAGAGCAACTGAACACTTCACAAATGTGTTACTATCACTACAGCGGCAACACATCCCCACCTCAACCCGCAGGGTCAGGGGGAAACCTACGAAGTGGGTTAGGTGCCCTCTACTCCAGTGCCTAAAACTAAGGGATAGGCTATGGGTGAAATGGAAATCCTCAGCCTTGCCTACTGACTATGATGAATATCACGCCCTAAGAAATGCCTGCAAGCAGGACATCAGGCTGGCCAAAAGTAGCGAGAGCTACTTCACTCTTCCTCATCTAACCCTAAACAATATTGGGCCAGTATTAACAAAATTATTGGAAACAACAAGCCACAGATTCCTAGGGAAATGTTGGTAAATGAGGTCAGCTGTAACCACCCCTCTACCATTGCTGAAGCTTTTAACTCTATTTTTACAGTGCTCCCTATCTTCCCCCATGCCTCTCCTCTTGGCTCTACTACTTCACCCTGTGATCCCTCTTATGCACCAGCGCCTTTGAAGCTTGCTCCTGTTGCTAGAGCTGCAGTCTTAGAACTCCTCTATTCCTTCTCTCCCCATGGTAGCGCGGGTACTGATGGTGTTGAACCCAGGATCCTTCAATTGGCTGCCGCTCTATTAGCAACCCCAGTAACTAGGCTATTCAACCTCTCTATCTCCACCTCAGCTGCTCCCCTCATATGGAAATCAGCCAGGATTAGTCCTGTGCTCAAAAAAGGCGACCCTAGAAGACTAACTAATTACAGGCTCATTGCTATTCTGCCTACCCTAAACAAACTGCTTGAAAAATCAATCCATGGCCAGCTTATCTCACAACTGACCAAGTTCAATCTTCTATCTCCCATCCAGTGTGGCTTTCAGCCTGGATACAGTACCACCATGGTGCTTACCCTATTTACCAGTGATGTTAAGCCTAACATGGATAACGAACAACTCACCGGGGCTGTATTTATTGATCTTACAAAAGCATTTGACCTGGTGAGCCATCCCCTTCTGCTGTGCAAACTACTGGACCTTGGCACTACCCAGTCCACCATGTCCTGGTTCAAAAGTTCTCTCGACTGTCGTTCCCAAACTACCTCCTTCTGCAAAGCCCAATCATCTCCCTCTGCTATCTCCCTCGGTGTTCTTCAGGGTTCAGTACTAGGCCCATTGCTATTCTCCATCATTGTCAATTCTATTCCAACTTTCACTACCCACTATAAGTCTATCTTGTATGCCGATGACCTGCTACTTTATACCCCCTCTGCATCTATTAGTGATATCAATGACCACTTATCATCCTCCTTTAGTCAGATCCAGGCCTGGCTCACCTCTAACCAATTAATTCTTAATCATCTCAAGACTCAAGCTTTGCTCTTTGGATCTCTAAGCAAGGCCAATGCAGAATCCCATCACCTGTTGGTCCAATGCCCAGATGGATCTGTACTAACTAGCACTAAGACATTTAAATATTTAAGGGTGACTCTTGACCCTCAACTCCACTTCACCGCACATGTCAACGGGATTTGCCAACACATCAACTCGAAGATTGGAGCTGCCTACAGGGTTCGTCACTCACTCACTGCTTCTGCCCATGTCTCTGTAGCTCAGGGGGTCTTGCTTCTGGGGCTGATGTATGATCTTCCTGTCTTCTCTTGGGCTAAAATAGCAGACTTACATAAATGGGACCCCACATACAACAACATTTGCAGATTTGCTCTGGCTGCTCCCCGGCTCACCCGTCACTGCTGACTCTACTCTACATTGAACTGGTTGTCTCCTGCTGGCATGCGCTCCTACACTCTGGGTAACCTTATTGATTCCTTATTACATCCACCATGTCCTGACGCGCTGACAGATATGCTTCAACCCATTACCCCAGCTCATTTCCTTGGGTCTTCGACTGCTCCCCTGCTTGCTGTTCCTCCTTGCTCTACAAAAATGGGTGAGCAAGCTTTCTCACACCTTGCTCCTAAATACTGGAACTCTCTTCCTCTTGACATTAAGCATTCCCCATCTCACCACTCTTTTAAAAAAACACTTTTTTCTTACTTGAGCTCCCCTGGTGTTTGCAGTTGCCCCTAAATTACATTCTGTTTCCTCTGCCCACCCTATGCCCAACATTTTTTTTTAGTGGCTAGTTTTCCATTAGCAGGTTATACAGACCTGCCACTAGAGGGATTCTTGGTCTTCTACATAAATCACTGTATTCATTCGTGGGCAATACGGCCTGCATTATCATTCTACTTCTTTCCCGGTGCTGCTACAAGGGGATTTGAGTCTGAAGGGTGGATGGCCACTAACTAAGCTGCTCCTGCTTTCCTTGTTCCCCTTTCTGCTGTATTTTCTCATCTAGGTTTTAGTGAGTACCTAGGTGGGCAAATTTCTTGCCTAGAAAATATTGCACTAATACAAATCACGAGACCACTCAATCTGGGACCATGGCTCTCCTTATTGTGTTTTATTGCTCTAAGGTGCAGAGTTTTCAGCAATACAGTGCAATTGAAGTACCTCAATGCAATTCAGTTCTCCAATGTACCTTATCAATACCTAATGTTATAACAGTCTACCGTGCAGACACTATGTCATTCTCCTCTCCTTTTAGCCTATTCCACCAGTTAGCCTACACCCCTTTGCTACTGTCCTCACCTATGTCTACCCAAGCACTTACATTGATCACAATCAACTGTCATTACAGTGGTGCGCCTCTTCGCAGCACTATGGAGTTACGCAAAGAAATAAAAAGCAGTCTCCATTCTTATAAGCTCCTTAAAGAAAGTTTACTTCTGCTTCTTCTCTGCTCAGGAAATGTGGAGCTCAACCCTGGCCCCCCACAACTTACCTCGCCTATCGATTTTGCTGCAGCCACAGGTCTCAAAATGATGATGGTCAACATTTTAAGCCTGCCTAAAAAACCTGGACAGCTGCAAGCCTGGGCTGCCGTTAACCCAGACCTTATCATAATTACTGAGTCGTGGTTAAAAAAGACGAACACTGATCAACAAATATCACTGCAGGGCTACAATTTATTTAGAGCAGATAGAGAGTCTAGAGGCGGGGGTGTGGTTATCTACGCCAAATCTAAGTACTTGGTCACCAATATTAGTTGCAAATCTCTAGCCAAGGAATTGAGTTAGTTTAAGCTGAGCCTTCATCTCCTCCTCGGAATGTATCACTATCCTAGGTGGCTATAGACCCCCGTCTGGTGGGGATGACGTCCTTAATCTTTTAAAATCCATGTTCATAGATGCAAAAACTGAAACAATATTTCTAGGAGATCTAAATATGGACTGGCTGTCACCCAAATCACACAGCCTCAAATCCCTTTGTGACAAGCTAGGTCTTGGGCAATTAGTCAGTGAACCTACTAGGAACAACACTCTAAATACTGCCAACAGTTCCATTCTAGATGTGGTACTAACCACCCATCCACACAAAATATCTCATTTGGCAGTGTTTCACAACGACATGAGCGATCATGGAATTGTTGCTTGCATAAGATCTCAAATTAAGGCCCGGCCGCAACCCATCTTTATAACAAAAAGATCCTTTTGCAAATTCAGTGCAGTAAACTTCCTATCTCACCTGAGCATGATCAGATGGCAAGATCTTTACCTAGCCAAAGATGTCAACAAGGCAGCTTGCATCCTTAATGACAAACTCACTACAATAATAAATAAGCATGCCCCTTTCATCAAAGTAAGGGTACAGAATAATTCCAACCCCTGGTTCACCTCGGATCTCAAGGCAGCCCTTATAGCTTGAGATAAGCTCTGGGCTAAAGCTAGATACAAAGAATCTTGGATTGGCAGGCCTTTAGAACAGCCAGGAATAACTGTGTGAAAAACTTGCTCTGCTAAAGCTAACTATTATATTTCTCTCTCGAACAAGCTAAAGGTAACCCTCATAAAATATGGAAGACTATCAAAGCTATAGAAGGATGACCCATGGCCCCTCTGTCCCAACAAAGATAGTTGCAAGTGGCAAGATTGTGGAAAACAAGTCCCTAATCCTGGAGGAACTTAACTCCCACTTTGCCACAGCTGGATTAGCTTTTGACTCGTCACCTTATGCTGGTGCTGTGGTGAGCCAGCATACCTCCGCCACATCTAGTCCTGCACCAGCCCCTTCCAACTGCGTGAGATAACTTATAAAGAAGTAGAAGATTCTCTTCTTAACTTAGACACCAAAAAGTGCAGGGGACATGGCTTGGCCCTTTTCCTAAGGTCAGGCTACGCCCATCTCACTGCCCCAATTCTCCACATCTTCAATCTTTCCATTACATCTGCTACTGTGCCGTCCTGCTGGAAATCAGCACATATCCTCCTCTATTTAAATCTGGTGACCCATGCGATGTAAACAACTATAGGCCTATCTCCATATTGCCTATCCTTTCTAAAGTTCTCAAAAACTGATCCATATTCAGTTAAAATCTCACTTGAAACCTTCTCTCTCATTAACCCAGCTCAATCTGGCTTCCAGGCTAATCATAGCACAATCACTGCACTAGCAAAGTAACCAATGATTGGATCTCTGCTATAGATGCTAAGAAGGTAACTGGTGCAGTCTTTTGGACCTCAGCAAAGCTTTTGATACTGTTGATCACAAACTATTAGTCAATTGCCTTGCAAAGTTGGGTGCCACATACCATACCACCCAGTGGTTCTCTAGCTACCTAACTGGAAGATTCCAAAAGTAAAGCGGAAGACTTTTCTGCTGCCTTGCCAGTTGCAAGAGGAGTCCCCAATGATCCATCTTAGGCCCTATCTTGTTTCTCTGTACATTAATGACTTAGATGCTAACATATCTACATCCAATCTGCACTTTTTTGCAGATGATACTGTGTTGTATACTTCTGGCTCATCGTTATCTGAAGTCAAGGGAGTGCTTCAAGCGGACTTCGCACAACTTGAGCATAATCTAATAAAGACAAAGCTTCTGCTCAATGCTAAGAAGACTAAAGGGATGATATTCTCCCGCAGTGCTGTCTCAGACCCCCCCCAATACCCTTGCCCAAGACTTCACTGTCACCACGCTAAATGAGCCTCTGGAAGTTGTAACCAAATTTAAATATCTAGGTATCTGGATCGACAATAAATTATCTTTCAGTGACCACGTCGAAGATGTCTCTAGAAGGTTAAAGCAAGGTTAGGTTTCTTCTACAGAAATAGTCCCCTTTTCCCCCTTGAAACTTGAAACAAGCTTGTACAGGCCACTTTTCTCCCCCTACTCGACTATGGAGATGTAATCTATTCCTCCACCACTCTTGCAAATCTAAGTAAACTGGAAATCCTTTATCACCGTGCGTTATGGTTCAGTACCAACTCCCCCTTACCGTTCGCACCACTGTGACTTATATGCAGCTGTTGGTTGGACATCCCTTACTACTAGACGCCTGTTCCATGCTGGGCTATGGACTCTTAAACTGCTCCTGCAGAAATTGCCAAGCTATCTCTCTTCCCTTATTAGTATCTCACATAGTGCATACTCGTTAAGAAAATCTGACTTTATTATGCTTGACATACCAAGGACGCGGACTTCCTTTGGTAAACGTGCTATATTGCATATGCCCTTCCCTCCATTTTGAACCAATTACAAACCGTACTGAAACTAACTAGCACAGTTTCAATAAACTTCTACAAATCGCTAAGTTCAGCCAAAATAAAAGACACCTGTAACTGTCATTAAGTCTCTTCCTTCCCCATGTGTGCCATATTTATCCACTGGTAAGGTATAATTGATTTGTCATATTAACTGCTTTCCCTTCCCCTTCTACTCCTGGCTTTATCTTTGCTTACGCTCCACTGCTACTCTATCAAATCACTCCTCCCCCCCATATCAGTTGTAGACTGTTGTTCGTTCTAGCTGCCAAAATACTGTATATGTATTGCACACACCAGTCATCATGTTTCATTTATCAGTATGCAACCTGTAAGTCGCTTCCCTGTCTCATATCAATGTTTACCACCTGCGGTCACCCTATGTGGTACCCTTGTATGTATATCCAGCCTGTATCATGTAACGTGCATTTCATGTATATACTGTTATTACCTATCTGTGTTTGTACTTTAAATGTTCATGTCACAGGACCTCCTTGTGAATGAGCTTGCTCAATGAAGTTTTCCTGCAATAAACTTGAACTTGAACTTGAACATTGTTATGGATTAATACTTACCTCTAGGTAATCTCCAGGATGTTTTATTGTTACCCACTCACACTTGGGTGCTTGTTATTTCTGTACCCTTATAAGTCTACCCTGCGTGGTGGTCCTGTGTTTTTGTGCTAATACCAGACTGTCCTCTGTAATTTTGACTACTGCATTATTGTACACTCCCGGGTTGTGGTTGAAAATAAACAGGTTTTTTGCCTAACACACTTACCTGGTTACCAAAAGCTAATAAATAAATAAATAAATAAACCTGGCTTTATTGCCAATGCCCATTTTGAGTAACCCTTGCCTCATTGTTTTTCTTCTAAGGTTCTTTGCTTTTTTAGCTTGCTTTCCCATCTAAGGTTTACAATAATCAAACTCAAGTTGCAGTGTTGTTCATGATCTGAGCAAACAAGCATTGTGTGGGTCACATTAGAGTTTAGTAGCAGCCTATTCTTTAATAAATATTGCTGGATTGTATTAAAGTCATGTTGCAGAGACTGTTGGACAGTTTCCAGGTCAGCATGACTGCAGTAGAAAATTGTGTCTTCTGCACAGATATAGACCTTTAAGAACTATAGCTGTCAGTTTATGCCATAGATGTACAGTAGATTAAAAAAATAAGTGGTCCCAGCACAAACTCCTATGGGACATGTTTGGCCACATGGAGTAGACTGGATTTAGTACTCTTAAAAATCATTGTCTGGTATTTGTCTGAAAAATAATTTTTTTTAGTTGATTTACCATATTACTGTTAAAATCATGACAAGTTAGCTTGCTTGAGAATAGCTTGTGATAGAGAATACCAAAAGAATAGGTCAATATATAGGGGATATGCAGTGGGGACCTGTGTGATACATTATTTATCTATACAAGAGCAGTTTGACCTCAGGTAACCTCACAAGTGGCATAAGCCACCAGTGAGGTGACTGAGGTCAAACTGCGTGTGTGCAGATAATAATTTATCACACATGATTCCCATTGAATCTGCTAATTAAGCAATAGGTCAGTGTTTCTTGAGCAATTGTTTTACATTGTTGTTTTTGGTTTTAAAATAGTAAATTAGTAAAGATGTTTTGGTGTGCTGCTCTATGTGTGTTCCTGTTGATGCTTGGTTGTTGTGGGTGCTGCTATTTATGCCTAGGGAGGGACACCAGGGGGCACAGGCTAAGAATAGAGGGAGGAAGATTTAGGAGGGGAAAAGAGGAGACACTATTTCACAGAGAGGTGGTAGCAAAATGGAACACACTATCAGAATGGGTGGTATCATGTAAATCTGTGAACAGCTTTAAAAGGGCGTGGGACAGGGAACAGGGGAGAGTGAAGGTGTGGGAAGTGGGGGCAGCAGTGGGATGACAAAGAGGAGGGGGTAGGGCAGCTGCAAACTAGGGGTGCTAGCTGTACACTTGAGCAGAGTTAAATAGACTGGGTGGTCTATTTCTACTGGCACATTCATTTGTTCATTTGTTCATAATGTTCTTTCATTGTGCATGAGCTCTGTGATTTGTTAGTATTTTTGTTTGGGAGGAGCTGTGAAAAACAACACATTGCCAAAAACCTGGTGGCACTGTTTTCCCATTAGCAAGTGGTTTTTGGCATCAATTTGTTAATGGGGCTGAAAGATTTCACTATTTAGTGTGTTCAAAGCAGGTCATCAGTTTGTTTAAAAAAAAACATTGTTTAGTCACATATTCTGTCTTTTCATTGGAACATCATACGCTGGGAAGTGCAAGCAGTTTAGGCATGTGAGGCTGAGTCCTGAGTGGCAACTGTTTTTGTAAAGAAAAACAATGCAAATTTCTCCTACATTTTCTGTTGCTGTGAGTCAGGGAGAAGTGACTCTCTTGGGTAGAAAAACTGGGCAAAATAAAAGGCCGAGGAGGGTTACTGAGGTTTGTGGAGATCAGTGCTGTTGGAATGAGGGAAAGGCTGAAACTTCAGGAAGAAGTGCCAGGGTGGTGTCAGAAAGTGGGTCTGATTGACAGGTAGTGTTTATCCAACATATGTGTGATAAATTCTGGGTTTTAATATTTACCACTTACATGGGAAAACAACATTCAATATGCCACTGGTTTTGTGCCCACGCATATTGTATAAATTGAATAATAGATAGATAAGTGTGTATTACAAGACAGTAATATCGTCGAGAGGTTTTGGGGATTTGGAACCTCTAAGTGAAGCTCGAGAGGTTCCCAAAGTCCCCAGATCTCGAGATGGTATTACTGCCTTGTAACACACTTATCTATTTGTTATTTTTTGTAATATATGGATCCAAGACAGTTTTTTTTTCTTACCTTGTGTTGCTGGGTGCGTCTGGGACAGTTGCTGCAGGAAGAGGTACTGTACTAAGTAAACAGCAAACTGGAAGTAGGGAATAAAACTATGAACTGGAAGCGACGAGCTGGCTTTCTGACAGAAAACAGTTTAAGTGAAAAGCTAGCACACTCAGTGTATGCTGGTAGCTACTCTCATGCTGCTGACGTTCATTGATAATACTACAGTTGGGGATTACCTTTGAGCTGTAGCATTATCAACAAAAAGTATTATCACTTCTCAGGATAGTATTATTGAGAGAGCAGTAGTGTATTACTGGGAAATCTTTGTGTGACTTAGTAGACCATTAAGTAAACACAGAAAAAGCGTTACCAGGAAGTAGCATACTGCGCGAGGGCTGCTGTTGTTTGTTTGTTGTGGCGTGATCTTATCCTATGACTGCTTATTTGTGCACACTGCAGTGGTGCTGAGTGAGTACCTTTTTGAATTTTCATATGCCCTGATACCTTACGGCATATTTTATGACTTTCAAGTCTGGACATTAGTGCCACTAGTTTTTCGCCTTATGCTCTTCGGCAATGGTGAAGGTGTATCTTGCAGACCCCCACACTAGCACAGTATGCTATGGCTTTTATAGCTCTTTTAACACCTGCATTTATTAAAGGTTGCTTGTTTGCACCATATGGGAGTGCCCTCCTTCTTCAGGTTTTACTAATTCTGTGTCCTGTTAGTATACCATTATTGCGTCTTATCCATATATTACAAACATTATATCACTCCAGTCCCTTATCCATAACTAACAGAACTGTGTTACTTACCTTGGTTACTGATGTGATTGTACAATGCAATGGACAGAAACAGACTGATGGTTATCATTAAATTCTATCACACTTTTTTGTGGTATTATTTTTTATTAGACTAACTGCAGAATTTGTACACAGTTTTTCTAGCCCTCCCAGGTCCCTTCACTGGGTATGAGACAGGCAATGGCACCACAATCCGCACAGCGGTTGTATACAGACCCCCTTCTCAGGGGGAGGAAATGGACAAGGAAATTATAGAAAGTATACTTAGAATGGCAGAAAAAGGGGAGATATTGCTGATGGGTGATCTGAATATGCCAGATGTTAACTGGAGTGCAGTTGCAGCTGCCACTTCGAAGAGTGCAGTTATTTTAGATGCCCTACAGGGGGCATGCCTTAGACAACTAGTACTGGAGCCCACTCGAGAGGGAGCAATATTAGACTTGATACTCTCAAATGGAGATGGAGAGGATCACAGATGTAGAAGTGGGTAGCCATCTGGGAACTAGCAACCATCGAACAGTATGGTTCACAATAAACACAGCAATAGAGTCAAGCCATACAAAGACAAAAGTACTGGACTTTAGGAGGGCTGACTTTGCCAAAATGGGTGAGTGCCTAAGGAGCGCACTAGCAAATGGGCAGGAAGGAGGGTGGAAGAACAATGGGGAATAATAAAACTGCCATCACAGAGGTAGCGAGCCTTTGTGTGAAGCAAATAAACAAAAACAGACAATGTAAGAAACCACTATGGTTCTCAAAGGAAGTGGCAGTGAAGGTTCAAGAGAAAAGAAAGCATTCAGGAAGTACAAGGAATCGTGAAGGAGCAGGACAGAGAACTGTATCAGTTAAAGCAAAAGGAGACTGGGAAGGCAGTCAGAACAGCAAAGGCCCAAACCGAGGAAAAGATAGCCAACTCAGTTAAGAAGGATAAAACCTTTTATAGGTATATCAGGGGAGGCGAAGGAAGACCAAGGGAGGGATAGTGAGGCTTAATAAAGGGGAGGGAGGGTGGGCAGAGGGAGACTGTGAAAAGGCAGAGATACTAAACAAATATTTTGCTCAGTATTTACAAAGGAAGAGGGAGTACATAAAACAAACAGTAGTAACACTCTGGATACAGAAGTTGATACGGCCCATTTACAGAAGAAAGGTTCTGAAAGAACTCTTAAAACTGAAAGGTGGACAAAGCAATAGGGCCTGATGGGATTCATCCCAGAATTCTAAAGAACTAAGGGTAGAACTAGTGACACCACTGACTACCTTTTAACAAATCATGGAGGATGGGGTGGTACCCGAGGACTGGAGGAGGGCAGGCGTGATTCCCTTCACAAAAGTGGGAGCAAGGCAGAAGCAGAGAACTATAGACCTGTTAGTTTAACCTCAGTGATAGGGAAAATGATGGAATCACTTCTAAAGGAAAGAATTGTCGAGTATCTAGAGGCCAGAGGGGCACAGGACCCTAGGCAGCATGGATTCACAGCGGGAAGGTCATGCCAGATGAATCTGATAGATTTCTTTGAATGGGTGACCAAAGTAGTAGATCAGGGAGGGGCTGTGGACATGGCCTACCTAGACTTTAAGCAAGGCATTTGACACAGTCCCACAAAAGATTAATATACAAGTTAGCCAGCCTGGGAGTGGGTCCCAAGATGACAGCCTGGGTAAAGAATTGGCTGGAGAATAGGACACAGAGAGTAATAGTAAATGGAGTCCACTCAGAAGAAAGGAGGGTTACTAGTGGGGTACTGCAGGGTTCAGTATTAGGACCGGTCCTCTTCAATGTCTTTATAAGCGACATTGCAGAAGGACTGGAAGGAAAAGTATGTCTCTTAGCAGATGACACTAAGATCTGCAACAGAGTTGATGCACAGGGTGGGGTGGAAAGGATGAGAAGGGACTTGGCAAGGTTAGAGGAATGGTCAAATGTATGGCAGCTTAGATTCAATGCTAAGAAGTGCAAGGTAATGCACCTGGGAAACAAAAACCCAGGGGAAGAGTACACGATGGGGGGTGAGATACTAACAACAACAAAAATGGAAAGGGACCTGGGGGTAGTCATATCAGATGACCTAAAGGTGGGCAAGCAATGTGAGAGGGCAGCAAGGAGGGCTGGGGGATACTGGGATGCATAGGGAGAGGCATCACCAGTAGAAAACAGGAAGTTATTATCCCTCTGTACAGACAGCTGGTGAGACCCCATCTGGAGTACTGTGTGCAGTTCTGAGACCCAATCTCGCAAAGACATAGACAGGATGGAAGCTGTCCAGAGGAGGGCACTAAAATGGTGCAGGGTCTGCACCGGAAGACATATGAGAAGAGACTTAAGGAGCTTAATATGTATAGCCTTGAGGAAAGGGGGGACATGATAGAAACTTTCAAGTACCTCAAGGGAATCAACAAAGTCCAAGAGGGTAGCATCTTTTAAAAAAAGAGGTGTGCAAGAACAAGAGGGCACAATTTGAAGAAAGAGAGGGGGCGGCTCAGAGGTAATTTAAGAAAGTATTTTTTCACAGAGAGGGTTGTGGATGCATGAAATGGCCTCCCGGAGGAGGTTGTAGAGTCAAAATCAGTGGTGGAATTCAAGCATGCATGGGATAGTCATAAGGCAATTCTGGGGGGTGGGGGTAGGAAGAAATAGGCTGCTGGTTAACTAGGATCTGCAGCTTATCCAGTAGGTAGGGAAGTGAGCAGACTGGGTGGGCCAAGAGGTCCTTATCTGCCGTCAAATTCTATGTTTCTATGTTTCTATGGAGAAAACTATCCAGCATTTCAGAATACAGCTTGTGAATTCCAGATTGTTTAACAAAGGGGTTGGTGTAGAGGAAACAATTTAAACAGAGTATTTGTTAGTTGGCAAAAAAATCTATCATATAGTTTGTTAGCAAAAATATATTTTTGACATCCTTGTAGTCCATCCTTGGTATATTTTTAGTTTTCTCAGATAGTTTTAAACAACTTTTATAGCTATTTTTTTTTTATGGCCACTGCTCACAATTTAAAAAAATCTCTTCTGCCGAGGTTACCTGTTGAATGTTCATGCTAGATTCATAATGGGATGTATTATTTATTTATTCATTTATTGAGTCTTTGATTACAGCACCTTTGAGCAATACAACTAATTTTCAAAGGTTCCATGTCAGTAGTACAAAAACAAAACAAGGTAAACAACAGATAAGTAAATAGCAGATATCAAGAATATACTTAAAAAAACATACATTGAAAGCAATCAAAATAGCACTGAATGTTACTCAATATAACAGTAAAGGGGGTTAGAATAGTGGGCTGCCTGAGAGGCCTTGTCAAAATCTAGTAGAGAAAGTAGTGGGATGTAAGGTGGGAGGATGGGAGAAATGAGAGGGGGGAAGAAGAAGAGTTGCACAGGAGGTGGAGGGTGAAAGAGAGGAGTTGCAAAGGGTGATTGGGGCTAGAGAGATGAGGGGAGGGGAGGTGGAAGGAGGGGAATGGGACAAGTGCAAAGAGAGGAGGGAGAGTGCTGGCAAAGGGAGGAGAAGGGAGAAAAATTAATAGTAGAGGGAGAAGTGGTAGTGTTTAGCCAGGGGAGGGGACAGCCTAGTAGACCTTGTAGAAAACCCAAAAGAGAGAGAGAGTAATATGGGTGGGAGAAAAGGTAAGAGAGAGAAACATGGGAGGAGGAGGGGAAGAGTGTTTCAAAAGAGGTGGCATGAGACAACTGAATGGGTGGTAGGGACAGAAGGGGGAAGTGAGGAGGAGGAACAGGGAAAGAGCACAAAGATGCTCAAGCAGAGAAGAAGTAGGAGTGAGGCATGGAGGGGAAAAGGCTCGAGGGTAGGATTGAAATGAAGTGCCGAGAGTTAAAGTGCCAAAAAGTATAAGAACAAAGATAACGTAAGCTAAAGAGTGCTAAGAGTGGCAGTCACATATACTGTTTGCTATTAGGATGGTGTTACCACAGGTTTCTGAATGTAAACCACACAACACTGTACCAATATATGCAATGTTGTTATGGTGGGCATGGCATGGAGCGAGAACTTTTAAAAACATCAAAATCCCATATCTTGGTTAAGGAGTTATGACTTATTTCTGCAGGATCTTGGCTACAGCTCATAATAATGACATAGTCCTAAAATTCTGTTGTAGATAATGGGCATTATTTGCAAAAGATTGGGATAACCTAGGTCAGTTTCCATTGTGACATGGGGATGCTTGAGGTAATATAATTAAATTGAAATTAAATAACTATAAGAAGGGGAGTAGTGCTTAATGAAAATTATATGGACACCCTAGATGTGGGATGCTTAATAAACACCGAGAACGAAGCCCAAGAGGTTTTTCAAAGCATTCAACACTGAGGGTGTGCCTAAAATTCAAGTTTTGCACTCTTCTCCATGTGGTGTTTTGCATAATTGCTGGGAGACTTTTTTTTTGTTTACCAACTTCAGTAACTGAAACAAAGAGAGAAATGTGAACATTCTGTGTCTGAGTTTTATTTCATATTTAACTGTTCACAGGCAAGGGAGGAAACATTGGGAAACATGGGACATATTTGATACATTTTGCAGTGTTTAAATCAGTGACTGAGTTTTATTCAGCTCCAGACTGAGGCTATCAGGGAGATATTTAAATTAGGTGCAGGGTTAAAAGTTCAGTTCTGCAGCTCACATTCATGAAGTCTTACTGCCAATGTAGAATTTCTTTTATAGTGCTGATCTCAGAGGTAAGTGTACAGTGTTGTCTTTAGATAATTTTTTTGGTTATTGAAAATGGGTTGTGAGAATTTGTGCGGATAGCAGCTGTGTGTATTATGACTGCCAATTGACAGCACTTGTGGAGACAGCCACATGGGTAAGTGACAATGAGCTGTGAAGCTCAGAAGCTGGTTAAATATTTGCCGTTACAACCCGTGGATTATAACAACAAATCACAACCTCTTCAGCAACGTAAAAGATAATGGAGTCCAGTTATTATTGTTGAACAGTATGTGGGAGAGTGCTGTTATAGGTAGAAAGCAGCAACAATCCCAGAGCTGTTGTAATATATTAGTGACATCAAGAAGTTATTGTACCCTGTTGAGTACATCACTACTATACTACAACAGGTATCAAATGCCAACCATGATCAAAAGTTCTGTTCAGAACCACCACAAGCACAGCTGATCGCTAGCTTCATTCATTCTCACTTTCACTCTGTATTCCCTCACAGTTTCAGAAGAAACAAGCAAATTGGCTATTGCAGTGATGAAGGCAGAGGTAAGTGAGGTTAAGCCTACCCTCTATACCCAATTTCCGTCTCAAACTGACACCTAATTCCAACATCCTCCTCTCTTCCACATAGCAGATCATAGTTGTAAAAGGAAAGGAAGACGGACAAGTCACTTGTAAAATATGATTAATTCTTCCATTCTTTTGCCTGAAAAAGTGGAACTTTCTTCTAAAATTGGACTTCATCTCAAAACAGGACTTAATACATGAGTGCATGTTTGGGGAGGGGTCGGGATTGAACAAGTGCTGTCAAATGAGTTTCAATTGACAGAACTTGCTGTTTGATGAGACTACATTGCATGTGACAAGTTGGGGGGGCTTTAATGGATTATCCTGACAGGCAATATTCTTTTAATTTTCTATTTTGTATTTTCTAGGAAAAATATCTTTGAACACAAGTGTTCTTTTACAATGGTTCTGCATTAGTAATACAGAATACACAATTTGAGGAAGTACAGGCAATATATTGGATGGCATAACAAGTAGGAAACAAGTATAAAAACTTAACATCATTGTGCAGCACAGCTTACACTAAGTCAGAGGTACAGGGCCAGGCAAGGTACAATAGCAAAGAATGTTACTGTGGCAAGTTGTTGAATGCATTTCCATTTATATGTCAAGTCTTTCTTTCTGGTCTTGTTGTTTCTTGAATGTGTGGGAAGGGACAGAGGAAAAGTGTTAAACCGTATATACAGTACAGAGGCCAATGGCCAGTGGCCAGTAAAACAATGTATGGGCCACTGAGCACAGACAATGTTGTGCTTCCTTCTTTTTTTTTTTGTATACAGACTTTTTTATTGAAACCCAACAGGAATAACAACCTTAAAAAATCAACAGCATTCCAGAAATAACAAAATAACAACAAGCTTATCATTATACAAATAGAGAAATAACAGACCATGTGGCTGAAAAAATGTAAATAGTAAATGCCAACACCACCCCAACCTATCCTTCTCTCAACCGAATTCCAACCTCCCATACAAAACCCAGTACGTTAAGGGACATCTACCTTACCCACTAGACAAAGAACAACATAATATTCCCTCAGGTAGAGTTTAAAACACATCCTCCATAATCTCCAATTAAGTCAGATTTTGCTCTGATCCATCTGTTCCAATCGCTATGAAATTTCTGAAGTCAGTTCCTTCTCCAAAACATAACTTGATAAAAGACAGCTGTTTTGTCTAAGACCTGCTTCCAGAGGTCAAGCGTGGGAACCTTGACTGAACGCCAGCTCAATAATAAAAGTCTCTTTGCCTCTAAAGCTGCAGTGAATAGGAGACCTTTATATGGTAAGCCCAATCCAAAACTAAAGGATCTCCCAAAATCCAAAACAGCTGAGATTTGGGGACAGAAGATTGCAAAATGTCTTCCAAACAATCCAATTTACTTTCTCACCACCCTTGTATCAAAAAGCAGTTCCATAACATATGGAATAGTTTACCAGAGGCCTGTTTACATCGCCAAGATGTATCACAGTCCAACACCCCCAATTTAATTAAAAGCACTGGAATACGATGCCACCTCCCCAAGACTTTCTTCTGAATTAACTGCAGTCGAGGATCAGGGGTGGCTTTGTGCACCTCCTCCCAATATCTTAGCCAGTCTGTCGTTCCCTCAACCGTGCCTAATTCCTCTCTCCATTTCAAGTGGTGAGGCTCCCAATCAGCTAAAAGCCTAAACTGGATGTCTTTGGGCACGATAGACCAATTCTTTATATATCTGACCATCGAAGTCTGCCTCAATCGGGTTTGATGAAAATGAGTGGAAAATAATGAATGATGTAGCTAGAAATATTGACACCTATACTTTGATGGCAGTTGATTCTTGTCTTGTAAATCCAAAAAAAGACAGCAACACTCCAGAGTCCAGGCAGTCATGTCTTCTATGGTACAGATAACCCGACTCTCCCACCAAGACCAGGAGATTGGACTGGCCCCAACTGTAATTCCAGGGTTATTCCACAAGGGGTCATATGGTCCTAAAAAGAATGAACCCCAACCCAACAACTTACCATACCTAAACCATGCCCATCTGGTAAACAACACTGGTGCCATAGCACGTTGGAATGAGACCTTAGATGAAGAGAGGGATGCAGTTAAAGGCATAGAGCCAGTGAAGAGCCTTTCTCTCATCACCCACACTGGCACATATGCTGAGGGGGCATTAAACCAGGCTAATGTCTGTTTAACTCCCATACACAGGTGATAAGCCCATAACCATGGTAAATTCTATCCCCCCAGAATTTTTAGGGGCACGGAGAGTTTTCCTACTAAATCTAGGGGGTCATCTCTCCCATATAAAATCATAGACCAGTTGATCTAATTTGGGCCATAGCATCTGTGGGATTTGAAAAGGAAGGTTATGCAACTTATAGAAGATACAGAAGGCCATCATCTTAATGATGGCAATTTTTCCTGGAAGGGATAATCCCAGCTGTTTCCACCTCCAAAAATCTACATGAAATGCCTCCACCACTGGGTTCAAATTTTATGAGATCATATTCCCAAAATTACAAGTAACATACATGCCAAGATATGTTAATCCCTCAAGGGACTACTTCAAAGTCAGGGATTCCAAGGACACCTGGCTGGGAACTGCCCCATACAGGGGCATGATCTCTGATTTACCCCAATTAATTCTGAGGCCAGAAATTACAATGAAAGATCCAATAACTTTCTAAGCCTCCGGGAGGGAAGATTCCACCTTTGTCAACATTAATAACATATCATCCGCATACAGAAGGGTGGTAAACAACTGACCCCCAACAGGGATCCCCCAAATCCTGGGGTGCTGACAGATGGCTAAATTTGAAGGCTCTAATGCCAGGAGAAACAAAAGTGGACTCAAAGGGCAACCTTGCCGAGTTCCTCAAAATAAAGAAAAACTGTCAGCTAGCATTCCATTGAGCAAAACTTTCACCCAATGGGCAGAATAGAGACATCCTACCCACCGACGAAAGTGGGGTCCAAAGCCAAACTGCACAAGCGTGAAGTAGAGATACTGCCACTCTATAGAATCAAATGCCTTTTCAGCATCTAATCTGATAAGAGCCACAGAATCTGGCCCATCCACTGACACCTGAATTAGGTTGAGAACTGCCCTAATATTATCACTGCCCTGTCTACCCCTCATGAAACTGGCCTGCAATGCACTAATCAGAGATGGCAGAACTCACTCCAGTTGCATAGCTAACACCTTGGCAAAAGTTTACAGTCAGCATTTAGTAAAAAAATGGGATGATAACTGCTACATAAAGTGGCATCTTTACCAGGCTTGGGTAGGACAGTGACAGTAGCATCTTTCATAGTGTCAGGGAGCATGCCTGAGACCTCCAATTCAGCCAGCGTGGAGACTAAGTGACTTGCTAAAACAGATTTGAACTCTTGATAAAAATCAGCATTGAGGCCATCTGGTCCAGGTGCTTTACTCCTTGCCATGGTTCTAATGGCTTGTTGAACCTCTGCAACCATAATATCTGCCTCCAACTGTGCCCCGCCTTCCAATGACAAAGATGGTAAAGAACACATTCCAAAGAAAGATTCAAAATGAGCCAGTGTGAGATCAACTGAGGAGGCATAAAGCCATGCATAATAATAATTCCTAAATGTTGTCACCATCTGTCTAGCTTCCAAAATAATATCTCCCTCCACTCCCTTGAGGAATGGTACCTGGGCCTCCAGAGCCTTGTTCTTCTTAAGGCGATTAGCCAAAATCTTTCCGGCCTTATCTCCTGATTCATAATAGGCCTAAATCATAAACAGTAAAGCTCAGGTATCCTTTTGGTGCATGATTTAATGCAAGCGATCTTTACATCTGACAAGTTCAGCAACCCTAAGGTCCCTGGATTCATAGGAAGTATAAATAGCCTCTTCTAACTGATGGATCTTACTGGAGAGTGTTGCCACATCCTGTCGTCGTGTCTTATTAATATGGGAAGCATAAGAGATGATACGTCCCCTAATATATGGCTTAAATGCATCCCACACAGTTAACATTAATATGTCTGGGGTCAAATTAGAGGCAAAGTAGAACTCAATCTCCCCTTTGAGCCACGTCGTAAAGTCCTCTAACTTTAGTAGTGATGGATTAAAATGCCAACGCAGTGTATGAGCCACCGTGTCTGCACCCACCTATCCATCACCAGCGGACAACCCCGCTTAATCAATATAGTAACCCCTCATTTTTTAGTGTGACATGTACTCGAATATGCTCTGGTAAATCCCCCTGTTCCAAACAGCCTACATCCTTTCTCAGAAGGTGGGTTTCTTGCAAAAAAATAATATCACTGCCAGAAGATCACAGGAAAGAAAACACCTTTCTCTGCTTCACGGGAGTGTTTCGACCGTGTACATTCCAAGTCATGGGGGCTAATTGAGCCATAGTCCAAAATACGACAAAGATACCCAAATCTCTATCGACATAATGTACCAAGCCTCATCAGTATACCACAAAGTAAAAGCATGTAGGTGGATATCCCTTAAGAAAAAATCCTCTGAGGAGGTCACCCCCAAAGGATACACAACTAGACCCCCCCCTCCAGAATATACAGAAAACTTGATATGCCCCAAAATACCAAAAAGTAAACCCCCACTCCTCACCCATCTTAAAAGTAAGTCCCAATCCCACCCCAACCCCAATAGAGGCAAGAGAAGCAGAGAATTAAGGGCCAGTGAAACCCCATCACCAATGCCCCTAGCTCCTCAGCAAGTGCAGGGAGCAGATAACAAAAACCTCCCAGCTATATCAAACACAGCTATCCAGCTAAGTCCAAAACCCCTTGTCCCTGCTAGATGCATCTGAAAAAACCAGGCAGTAGCCCAATGCTTCCTCAGGCAGAAAACTCACCTATGCTCGACCCAGTCCCAAAATTGCCAAATAGCAATTCACCCCCCACCCCACTCCCACCCAAGTATCAGATGCAGGAATATCAACAAACCAATAAGCAACCCTCCCACAGTATCCCTTGGATAATCCATTCAGACACATCCCCAGTCCCAACTGACAATGTCCAGGGACCAACCATCCACCACAGGAGACCTGGAAAAGAAGGAACAATAGAATGACTGGAAGCCTTTAATGGCCCATTCAGAAGCAACCCCTAGACTCTTCACTGACAGCTGGAAAAACACATCAGAGGTCTTCAGGTCACACCAGGTTGACAGGGTTGCAACTTATGCAGCTCCCTTCCTTGCATTAGAGCCACCTAATCAGAACTTGAATCATGTACTGCACAATCCTCCTGCGATCCCACAACTCCCTTAGCTGCCACAGTTAGTCTTCCTCAGGAAAGTCTGCCCAGTACACTGATGGTTTCGTAGTAGAGGGAGGACATTCCAATGCCACATGTGGGTGTTTAGGTTCCGGATTGACCGAACCATCCTTTGGTGAAGCCAAAGCGGGAGGGGCAGGTCCTATCCCACCACTCCCGGTGTTGGATCCAGAAACACCACCTGTAGATTTTACTGCAGAAGGAAACAGACCCCTCTAGGTTCTCTTTGATGCATTGGGTGTTGTCCACCCCCAAAAACACCACTGGCAAGAGGCAGTTCCAGATGTAGTGGCAGAGAACACAAAACACGACCCTAATGCAGAGGGTCTAGTGGTTGTATCATGAATCGAAGCAGGCGGCCCATCCTGTTTTGATGTAACATCAGCCTTATGGGAGGCAGCCATATCAGGAATTGAATCAAGAAAGTTCTGGGTCTCTTGAGGGGAGTCAAATTTTGCCAGGCTGACCCTCATGAGACATGCAGTACTGCAGGGTACCTCAATTGAAACTTTATGTTCTTCATAGCCAGCTGTTCTTCACAGGTGCAAAGGTTTTGTGCTTGTCAGTGAGCTCATTGGAGAAGTCTTGAAACAGGTAAATGGAATGTCCTTTCCACCAGAGAGGACCCCTCTACCTTGCCAGCTGGAGGATGTGTTCCTTTTGGGAAAAGCGCAAGAAATAAACCAATATCGGTCAGGGAGGAGAGCCCCTCTGAGGTTGGGAGCCCAAAGAATGGTGAGCTCTCTCTCTATCAAGTGGCTGGCTCCAGGAGTAAGTCAACACATGGGGGAAAAAAGCCTGAAGAAAGTCCTTAAGGTTATCCCCTTCAGTAACCTCGGGGAGGCCAATGATCCACAAGTTTTTCTGGTGACCTCAATTTTCAAGGTCATCGACTTTTAGAGATAATGCCAAGACTTGCTTTTCTAACTGTGCAATTTGCTCTTCTTGGTGGACAGAGGCCGACTCCACCTGCTTAATAAAATGTTGGGAGTCGGCGATCTGGTACTCCGTTTCCATGACCCGGGTCTCCAAAGCAGAAATTGATGCTTTCATATGGTGAATATCCGAGGTGAGCACTTTAAACATATTTCTTATATTGCTCAGATCCTCCTTCATAACCATAGAAATTGCTTCTGGGGTAGCAACCAGTTTGGCCTGGGGAGCTGTTGCCATAATATCACAGTCAGCTCGGCGGTCAGAAAAATTGCACCGCACAATTTGAACAATCAGTAAACAGCGATCGCTCATATACTAGCAGTGCTTTCCGCTACAACTGAACAAAAAACTGGAGCAATTAATGCAATGCTGAAGAAAATATAGCAGGGCCAAGTCGAAGCTCCATCACCGGGCAATCATCACAACCTCCTCTACACCAGAAGTCCTGTGTTTCCTTTTTGAGGTTGTCATAATAACCACAGACCTCTTGAGCTTCACTCTCAAGGTCTGCTGTTTCTTAGACAACGTCTCAAAGGAAGTACAACCTTGTTGTGCACAGTGGTCCGTAAATTATCCTTTGTGATTGGTCTATATATTGCAGGAGCAGAACACTTCAGTTTGTTACTGAATCTATCACTACCCAATGCTTTACAGGGATTGAAGGATAATAGCTCAGCCAGTACCTAATGAACTTCAAAGTCTTTAAAGCAGCAGTGCTAGATAATCAGGAAGTGATCCATTTCCAGTTTTTTGTAGCGCTACAGTAAATATGGCGGCTGCATATAGTACTGCTGCTTTCAACATGGCGGGTGTAAGAAATGTAATCAAAAACAAAGGTAAACAGAGCAAATTATGGGGTGATAGTACAATGCCAGCGAGAAAGATTACCAGGTAAATAAATGCTCAACAGAGCACAGGGAATAAACTGTTGTAAAACAGCAGATTTTTTTTTTGTCTTCCACTGCTGCTTTAAGAGAAAATGAAGGGAAATTGCTAGCCTGTTGTCTAGTCTCAGAAACAGATATCATCCTAGGAGCTATGTATGAATTGGTCATGAAAAATACTGGTAGCTCAGTAAAGTTGTAAGAGTGTGCATCAAATTCGAATCAGCCATGAAATCCCATGAATACCAGGTGTATTCGATGAATACTTTAAAACTAGGGTACATTTGAGCTATTTCACAGATGGTATTCAGTGAGACATTGAGATCTAGCATGATCTCTCCAGCAAATCCTCACTTTGCTCAGAGACCTTTCCAGAGCTTATCCATCTGCTAGTTCACAGAGAGACACTCAAGCTGAGAGATTATGCTTTGCTGCTGCTTCGAAACCTTTTCATTTTTGAAGCTCTTTCATGCTGAAAATAGTCTTTTTTTAAAGACTTTTTTTGTGCTCTGGCTTGATTTGAAAACTGGTATATACTTTGCCTCTGGGACAACCGTAGACACCAAGACAGCCATCTTATAGGCTGTCAAAAACAGAGGTTTTGATGCAAACCCTAACTCAAACCTAAAGTAGTGACACTATCACACCAGTCCTTATCTATACATACATATATCTATATCTATATCTATATCTGTATCTGTATATGTATCTGTATCTGTATCTGTATCTGTATCTGTATATGTATCTGTATCTATATCTGTCTGTAATATGCAGTGGGGACCAGTGTATTAAATTATTTATTTATACAAGTGCTGTTTGACCTTGGATAACCTCACAAGTGGCATAGGCCTGCAAAGCAGGTGCCGGTGTGTGAGCTGTTTAGACATGGGGAAAATGTATTCGTGTCAGTGGGCAGCCATGGGGGTAGGGGGTGCCATACGATGATGTGCCAACTATGCATATAACTAAAATTTATACACATAATAGCTCAGATAGCAAGATTTATACAATTATACTACAAAAAACTTCTTGTTTTAGAGTCTAAGGAATCTTGGCAAATCCAAAGCATGGTTCTGCTTTGGGTTCTTAACCCAAATGTCCACCCCTTCCACCCAGTCCGTAGTTTCCTGGTTGGACCAGCAAGAAGCACATTGTGTTTCTTTGCCAGAGACTTGAATTTGGGGACGATGGAATGAGCTTGGGGAGCCAGCTGGGTGGCACAAGGATGGGGGCCAGTACTGCAACATGGCACCATTCCCAGCCTATGAAGTGACAGTGCAGTGCTTTGCTGCATGGGCAACACCTTGTGGTGGGTCATTGAATCTTCGCTCACAAGTGGTTGATGTGCATGTTTAGGCCTGATAGGGCTATGCACTGCATTGGAAGAGGTGGGCAGGCATAAAAAATGGGAAAAACAACAACTGGCAGGATGAAGTTCTAGTCTTTGTAGGTCTCGCACCACCAACAAGCCCCCAACTGCTACCTGTCACCCACCCCCCCTCACTTACCATTGAAGGGACTTAACTCAATCTTTGATACTCCCAGAGATTCCCCTATGTCTGGGACATGATGGGAAGGGCCATCCTACCTCCCAGACACTCTCAGCCAGTTTGGTGGTGCATTGCCCATGTCAGTGGTGCATGGTGTGCAACAGTTGGTGGCTTGATCCCACCCTGGTGGAAGTTGATGAGTGGAGCAATATGGCCCTTAGGAGGGTGAGTGGTCCCAGAGATGTTGAATCTCCCCCAACACACATACTGGTCCCTAAGAAACCCAAGTGCATTCCCAAACCAAGGTCATTGGTGTGGTACAAGTATCCACCCTTCCATCAAGCCCACTTTAAAAATTAAAAATGAAAACCTTTGCAAGCTGTTCCCCCAACCCAGCAGCTGATGTGTAGTTTTATTCCTTATATTAGCCCGTTTTTCCTTTTATGCCTACAGCGCTAAGAGTATACCATTCTAGCTGTGACAGGATAGTGACCCAGGTGTGGAGGATACTGACCAAGTGCATTAGATAAGTATTGCTTTATGTTATCCTACCGTGATTGTCCTAGTTTTATTTATTATTTATTATTTATTTATTAAATTTTGGTGACCGGGTAGGCCCACTGAGCCCGGAAGGCCCCTTTTTCAGGGGCGACCTGGGATAATAATAAAAGATAAAATACAATGGAGAAAAACTTTTGATTACATAGGTTGTTCAAGCATAAGGTGGTTACAGACAGTGGTTACAGACATGGTTATCATCATGACACAGTTTTGCCTTGGTACTACTTGGCATAGTGATATACATGAGGTAGCACTGGTCCCTAGGTGTCCAAATACTAAAGGGAGGTACATGGTCGGCTCACCTTTGGGAAGGTTTGATGCAGAAAAAGGGGATACCTTAAGAGCTGTGGCAGTGGCATGCACTTGTGGCCAGTATATGGGACTTGAGCCTGGTGCAGAATTTCATGAGTGAGGAGGCATCCTGGACCGTTGGGGGGAGCTTGTTCCATAGGCTGGGGACTTGGCAAGAAAAGGATCTGCCGACAGCATTGGTCCTTACTCTGGGGACTTCTAATAGTGTTCATTCTGATGTCCTTAAATTCCTAGGGTTGTGTTTCATGGCTATGGTTCTGGCTATGCTTGGTGGAGCGGGGGGTTTGAGTAGCTTGTAGGCCTGGACAAGCAATGGGTATTGGAGGCGAGCAGCCAATGTGGGCCACCGGAGCTGGGTCAGAGTGTCACAGTGGTGATGTCGTGGGTGGTCTTGGGTAGTGAACCGAGCTATTTTTTTGCATAGGATTTGTATCCTGGATACCTCTTGCTTTGCCATGCCCTGTATAATCAGGGCCGCATAGGTCAGGGTAGGGAGCAGGACACTTGTCGCAGTGGAGAGCCTGGCCTCAGGGATGAGCTGGTCCCTGAGTCAGTACAAGGTACCGAGTTTGCGATGTAGGGTCCTGGTGACCTGATCCATGTGGTCCTTGTAGGTGATAGACTGATCCAGGTTAGGCCTAAGTATTTTAGGAAGGGAACTACATTAATGCTTTTACCAGAGAGTGCGGTTAGTCGGAGGGATGAGGACCTGCCAAGTCCCAGTGACCTTGGCCCGAATAGCATTGCTTTGATTTTGTCTGCATTAAGTACCATTCTGTTCTCACACAGCCATATCTCTAGGGATGTGAGGTCCTTTTGGAGGAGCAGACCAAGAGCGGCCACATCGCCCTTGGGTCGGTAGATGACAGTGTCATCAGCGTACTGTACAATCAAGCTCTCCCCACAGTAGGTACTTAATTTGTTGGTAAATAGGGAGAATAGAAAGGGGCCTAGTATTGAACCCTGAGGTACTCCCTGTTTTAGAGGCAGTGGATCTGACATGGCCCCCTTCCATGTGATTCTCTGTGTCCAGCCTGATAAATAACTCCCAAACCACTTGAGGGCATGGGGGTCTAGGCCCACATTGTGCAGCTTCTGTAGCAGAAGATCGTGGTCGACAAGGTCAAACGCCTTGGACAGGTCTATAAAGACTGCACCTGTGGGAATCCCTTTGTCCATTGCCCTGAGCATTTCATATGAGAAGTTAATGAGGTCAGTGTCAGTACCGTGGTTTGGTCTGAATCCATGTTGAGAGAGAGCAAGGAGCTGATGAGCTTCCAAGTAGTCCCAGAGTTGGTTGTAGATTAGCCTTTCTTGCAACTTGGCAAGTGTGCAGAGAAGGAAGATTGGCCTATCGTTGGTTAGTTTTTTCCTGAGTCCACCTTTGTGGATAGGGACTACATTGGCATGTTTCCACTGGTCAGGGACTGCTTCTTCCCTCAGTGATCTGTTAAGGAGCTTGGTTAAGAGCTTGGATAAGGAGGTGGCTCCAGCCTTGAGTAGCCGAGGGTTGATCCCATCTGGTCCCCCTGATCCTTTAGGTTTCAGCATCTTTATGAGGGTTAGGACCTCAGTGCACTTTGGTAGTCTCAGGTGGAAAGAGGGTCATTCAAAGTGTGTTGCTTCAGCTGAACTTGGGGCTAAAGTCAGGGAAGACTGGTCAGTCTTGTAGGCCTCTAGATCTGTGAAGTGGTTGTTAAGGGCAGCCGATATTAGAGAAGAGTTAGTAGTGAGCTGACTGTTGATCTCCATGGGGCTGGGTTCAGTCTTTTTGCTGCCCTTGATCAGGTCATTGGTATGATTCCAGAATTGCTTAGGGTTGCCTAAGCTAGTTTTCTGGAGGTGTGTGATGTACTCTCTTTTAACAAGTTTAATGGCTGTCTTGGCTTTGTTTCTTAGGGCTTTGTATTCCACTAGATCTGCCGGGAAGGTGGAGAGCCTGAACTTCTTCCAGGCTTTGTCCCGAGTAGTCATTAGAGCTTTGAGGGATGGAGAGATCCACTTGTAACAGCTGCCTTTCACCCTCAGTCTCTTCATAGGAGCGAAGAGGTTGGCAGCTGTACTTAGTAAGTCCTGAAAGTATTCCAAGGCCTCAGCCAGAGTTGGGAGGAGTGTTATGGGGCTCCAGTCCCGGCTACTTAGGTAGTGATTGAATTGTACTTCTGAGAATTTGGTGTAGTCCTCGGCAGTAAGGATTCTTGGCTGGACCTTGGGTGCTCTGTCTTCCATATACAGAAAAATCGGGAATGGTCCTCAAGGAGTCTGCCATTGTGCCCACACGCTGGATGTTTGCAGGGTTTGACACCAGAGCCCAGTCCAGGGTGGTGTGATTCCCAGTTTTGTAATTCAGTCTGGTCAGTCCAGAGATGACCTGCGTCAGACCTGCTTCATGGGTCAGAGACATCGAGGCATGGCCAGGGTCCTGGGCCCAGTTGAGGTTGAAGTCGCCCAAAATGAGTAGCTCTGTAGCTGCCTCTTGGGTCAGTGCATTCGTGATGACTTCGAGCGATTGGAGGGCAGACTTTGGTTGGTGGTAGATACAACCTATTGTTAGTTGCTTGGTGTGTCCTAGGGTTATGCGGATCAATATACCTTCACCTTCAGCAGGGAGACTTCCCTGCAGGGTTAGAGGTGACATGGTGAGGTCAGTCTTTGTATAGATTAGCACCCCACCCCCTTTTTTGGATTCCCTGTCCTTGCAGTAGGTGCTATAGCCCAGTGCTTGTATCTCGTGATCAAGGATGTGGGCTTTTAACCAGGTTTCAGAGATGGCTAGGTCATAAGGCTTGTAGAGGTCCAGCCAGGCTTGTACTTCATGTATTTTATGTCTGAGGCTACATACATTCATATGTGCTATCTTCAGACCCTTGGCAGACACCCAGCAAGGGTCCTGAGGGGATGCCACCAAAATATTGGTGGTATTGGGGCCAGGGTTGGGTTGAATATCTCCTGCCAGGAGTAGTAGCGCTACCAGTAAGCTGAGTAGTTTAGTACTGGGTATGGTGACAAGGTTCCTTCGATGCATCCTGCTCATAAAGTAGAATATGTCATAGAATATACACTTTTTTACCATCTCGTGTGCCATTGAGAGAGCAAGCGTTCTTGAGATAGAGTTACCGCTGCGGAAATCGTGGTGGGAGTCATTATGCAGATGGTCCCCTGGTTTGAGGTGGCATGGGTCAATAAGCCTATCCATCCAGAGGATGGTCAGTGAGTAGATTATAGCAAGAAGTGCCCCCCCGTTAGGGAGATGAACGCTTTGGTTTTGAGCACATCAGGGTGCGGGGTTGGGGGGAAGCATGTGCTTTGTAAGGCATGGTTGAATGATCTCTATACGGATCAGTTGGAATAGGGTGTTCTAAGTCTACTGGACTTTAGAAGGGCTGACTTTGGCAAAATGGGTGAATACCTGAGGAATGCATTAGTAAATGGCCAGAAAGGAGGGGTGGAAGAACAATGGAGAAATATCAAAACTGTCATCATGGAGGCAACAAGCCTTTGTGTGAAACAAATAAAGAAAACAAAGCGGAATAAAAAACCGCTATGGCTCTCAAAAGAAGTGTCAGGAAAGTTAAGGAGAAAAGCTGCATTTAAAAGTATAAGGAATCACAGACAGAGCACAACAGGAACTGTATCAATTAAAGCAGAAAGAAGTGGGAAGACAGTCAGAAAAGCAAAGGCCCAAACCGAGAAAGGATAGCCAACTCAGTTAAGAAGGGGGATAAAACCTTTTATAGGTACATTAGGGAACATAGAAAGGTTAAGGGAGGGATAGGGAAGATTAATAAAGGAGAGGAGAGGTGGGCAGAGGGAGACAGTGAAAAGGCAGAGATAATGAATGAATACTTTTGCTCAGTATTCACAAAAGAAGAAGAGGAGGAGTTACCTAAACTAAACAGTAGAAGCACTCTGGATAGTGGGGTTGATACCAGTCTATTTAAAGAAGAAAGAGTACTGAAAGAACTTCTAAAACTCAAGGAGGACAAAGCAATGGGGCCTGACGGGATTCGCCCTAGAATCCTAAAAGAGCTAAGGGAGGACCTAGTGACACCACTAACCACACTTTTTAACAAATCATGGGAAGATGGGGTGGTACCTGAGGACTGAAGGAGGGCAGATGTGATTCCCCTTCACAAAAGTGGGAGCAAGGCAGAATCAGGAAACTACAGACCCGTTAGCTTGACCTCAGTGGTGGGGAAAATGATGGAATCACTTCTGAAAGAAAGAATTGTTGAGTACCTAGAGGACAGCGGGGCACTGGACCCAAAGCAGCATGGATTCACAGCAGGAAGGTCATGTCAGATGAATCTAATTGATTTCTTTGACTGGGTGACCAAAGTAATAGACCAGGGAGGGGCTGTGGATATGGCCTACCTAGACTTTAGCAAGGCATTTGACACAGTCTCGCACAAAAGATTAATAATCAAGTTAGCCAGCCTGGGAGTGGGTTTCAGGGTAGTAGCCTGGGTAGAAAACTGGCTGCACAATAGGACACAGAAGGTAATAGTGAATGGAACACATTCTGAAGAAAGGGGGGTTACTAGTGGAGTACCTCAGGGCTCAGTACTGGGTCCAGTCCTCTTTAACGCCTTTATAGGTGACATTGCAGAGGGTCTGAAGGAAAGGCATGCCTCTTTATGGATGACACAAAGATCTGTAACAGAGTTGATACACACAAGGGGGTAGAAAGGATGAGAAGGACTTGGCAAGGTTGGAGGAATGGTCAGACATATGGCAACTTAGATTCAATGCAAAGAAGTGCAAAGTAATGCACCTGGGAAATAAAATCCAGGAGAAGAGTACACAATAGCAGGGAGGTACTAACAACAACAATAATGGAAAGGGATCTGGGTGTGAATCATATCAGATGACCTAAAGGTGGGTATGCAATGTAAGAAGTCAGTAGGGAAAGCCAGGGGGATACTGGGATGCATAGGGAGGGGCATCACAAGTAGAAAAAGGGAAGTGGTTATCCTCTATACAGACAGTTGGTGAGACCCCATCTGGAGTACTGCGTGCAGTTTTGGAAGACCTCATCTATGCAAGGACATAGACAGGATGAAAGCAGTCCAGAGGAGGGCAACTAAATGGTGCAGGGTCTACATCAGAAACCATATGAAGAGAGACTGAGAGAGCTTAATACGATACCCTTGATGAAAGGAGGACAGTGGGGACATGATAGAAACTTTTATGTACCTCAAGGGAATCAACAAAGTCCAGGAGGGTAGCATCTTCCAGAAAAAGAGATATGTAAGAACAAGGGGCAATTTAAAGTTAGAGGAGCAGCTCAGGGTAATGTGAGGAAATTCTTTTTCACGGAGACAGTGGTGGAAGCATGGAACCGCCTTCCTGGAGAGGTTGTGGGGTCTAAAACAATGGAGGAATTCAAACATGCATGGGACAGACATAAGGCAATTATAGTGGGGGGGGTTGCAGGAAATAGGCTGTTGGTTAACTAGAATCTGCAGCTTATCCAGTAGGTAGGGAAATGGGCAGACTGGGTGGGCCAAGTGGTCCTTATCTGCCGTCAAAGTCTATGTTTCTATGTTTCTATAGCTGCCCTTAGATTTATCAGGGGGTCGGCACTCGCTGACAGCTTTGGTTGTCAGTTGCAGAGCAGTCCCTGGCTTAAGGATAGATTTTGGCAGCAGTTTTTAGATGAGTTTTTCACTAGGGCAGGGCCACTGCCTCATTTGCTGGAGGGGGAGGAAAAAAAGAAAAAAAGCCAAAACGCTTTACTTATTCCAACAACAAAACAAAAGGACGTGTATGGTACCAGCAATGCCGAAAGAGGTAGTGAGGAGTAGTAGTAGGTGGTTGCACCCCATGGTAGTTTGTTTGGTGTTGCTGGCCTGCTTAACTGCTAGCTGGTTTATAGTTGGAAGGGTATATAGTTGAATTAGGGTGAGGTCTCTAACAATAGGGCAGGTAGAGCAGTAATTGAGAGGAGTTAGATGGAGTGGCTGGAGAAAAGGTTGAGACCAAATGTGTGATCCTGTGGGTGGGACTGCTTTAAAAAGGGGCAGTAAGAAAGTGGGTCAAGTCAGGTATTGAAGACAGGGAGGCCAATAGCATGAAAATGTGCAGCAGTGGAGTGACCAATCTCCTGCTAGGCTGAGGAAGGGTTGGAGTAGGGTTTATTTAATACTGTGAGGAGGGGGGTGGGCGAAAAAATTCAGTCCAGAACACAGCACAGAAAGAGATTTCCCTGAGATTAGGAAGCGCCAGGCGTTGGAAAATCAGCCAAGGAGTAAAGCTGCCAATCAGTGCCTGGTTCCTCCACTGGGCATCCAGTCAAAACAGTGGCATTCAAAACCATGAGTTTCAGAGGTCCAGTGCATACCTGAATCTGTCTGGGGGTCAGTCGGGTGGTCTGTTAGCTGTGGCCTGCCCGGAGAGAGCCAGGGCCACAGGGGCAGCTTGGGAAGCCTGCAGATGGGCTGTCTGTGGAACGAGGAGGGAAATACAGAGGATTAAATACAGCTAGAGTACAATAGCAAGCTCAGTGTGGGGCAGGCAGTGGGGAAGGACAAAGCATGAGGTAAAGAGGTGGTAAATACAGGGCAATTATTTAGAGCTAGAAGAGGAGTTAATGGGGGGGGGGATCTGTGCTTTGGCACCGGGACGTCTGAGGAGGACAGCAGCAGCAGCAGCAGCAGCAGGGGGGTGTAAGAGAAGGGTTTGTAGGTAAGGCAGAGAAGAAAGTAAGGTGTTTAGAGAGACAGCATTACAAGTGGGGCAGAGAAATTAATAATTAACAGAGTGACCAGTGTGGGGAAGGGGCAGAGTTCGTCAGTAGGGCAGAAATGGAAAACTGCAGCAGTCTTGCTCAGTAGCTAGGTTTAGCTCAGAGGTACCAACTATCACTAACAACACAGATCAGTATTTAGACTATGTCATTTGTTGCTACACTACTCAGCAATATTATACTGCTCAGAAGTGAGGAGACAAATGTAGAGTAGCTATCACAGAATAGCTCAGTATAAAAGCAGCAAAAGGAGTGACAGATACATTTGCAATAAAACAGCCATAAGATAGGTACTATTTTAAAATAAGGCTGGTCAGATTTTACCCATATCTTGTTATAACCTACTAATTCACAGGCTATATAATCAGTAGTGACTCCAAGTCTCCCACATTTTGCTGGGGTCTACAGTATTTTACTGTATTTACTGAAAAAATTCAGTCCAGAACACAGCACAGAAAGAGATTTCCCTGAGATCAGGAAGCGCCAGGCGTTGGAAAGTCAGCCAAGAAGTAAAGCTGCCAGTCAGTGCTTGGTTCCTCCACTGGGCATCCAATCAAAACAGTGTGAATCAAAACCACGAGTTTTGGAGGTCCGGTGTGTACCTGAATCTGTCCAGGGGTCAGTCGGGTGGTCTGTTAGCTGTGGCCTGCTCGGAGAGAGCCAAGGCCACAGGAGCAGCTTGGGAAGCCCACAGATGGGCTGTCTGAATCTGTCCGGGTGTCAGTCGGGTGGCCTGTTAGCTGTGGCCTGCTCAGGGAGAGCCAAGGCCGCAGGAGCAGCTTGGGAAGCCCACAGATGGGCTGTCTGAATCTGTCCGGGGGTCAGTCGGGTGGTCTGTTAGCTGTGGCCTGCTCGGAGAGAGCCAAGGCCACAGGAGCAGCTTGGGAAGCCCACAGATGGGCTGTCTGAATCTGTCCGGGGGTCATTCGGGTGGTCTGTTAGCTGTGGCCTGCTCGGAGAGAGCCAGGCCACTGGAGCAGCTTGGGAAGCCCACAGATGGGCTGTCTGAATCTGTCCGGGGTCAATTCGGGTGGTCTGTTAGCTGTAGCCTGCTTGGAGAGAGCCAGGGCCACAGGAGCAGCTTGGGAAGCCTGCAGATGGGCTGTCTGAATCTGTCCGGGGATCAGATGGGTGGTCTGTTAGCTGTGACCTGCTTGGTTCCTAAAGAGCTGCAGATCATTTGCAATGCCATCACTATTCTCATTTTATAGGTATGACTGGATATTCTTTCAAGACTCATCTATCTCAGGCTTCCCAGGACCCAGGTAAGAGATCATGTACTTAGTATCTATGCTAGGATGTTAAAGTGTAAGTGGGACTCCAAGTACTGTATTAAGACAGTGTTGGCTTTCATTTGTTAGGTGGTTGGTGATGCAGGGCTTGTAATTGCTAGACAAGAAAGGGATTGAATGGGCCTCTGTGCCAACACAACTGCTCTCCTCTCTCAGTGATGACTGCCAACCACCAGATATCAGTGGTAGGACAAGGGCTTCCTCCTCAAACCCATCACCTAGATGCTAGCACCATCAGCCAATCTGGGAGCCAGCCCAGGAGAGTGGGAGCACCTTACCCAAAGCCTGTGAATTTCAAACAATGAAAATGCCATACCACTGAATCATGGTTCCACTCTCATGATTGCTGGACAAGAAAGGGATTGAGAGAACTTCTCTGCCAACATAGTCGCTCTCCCCCCACAACGATTGCCACCAAACATTGGATTCCAGTATCAGGACAAAGGCTCCCTCCACAAGGCCATTGCCTAGCATCCATCAGCCATCAGCCAATCTAGGAGCCTGCTTAGGGAAGTGGGCGGGGTTTACTCAAAGCCCGTGAACTTCAAACACTGGAAAATTGCATTGCCGAATTACGGTTGCATTCCCACAATCGCCGGACAAGAAAGGGGTCAAGAGCTTCTCTGGCAACACAGCTGCTCTCCTCCCACAACAATTGCCATCAACCACCAGACACTGGCAGGAAGACAAGGGCTCCCTCCTGAAGGTCATCCCCTAGTAGCCAGCACCTCTCAGCCAGTCTGGGAGACAGTTTGGAACAGAGAGCGGGGCTAACCTGAAGCCCACAAAAATTCAAACACTGAAAAAGCTGTACCACTGAATTATGGTTGCACTCCTATGATCCCTGGACAAGAAAGGGGTCGAGAGAACTTCTGTGTCAGCATAGCTGCTCACCCTCATCAATGATCACCGCCAACCACTGGGTAGCAGAATCAGGTCAAGGGCTCCCTCCTCAAGGCTATTGCCTAGCAACTAGAACCCCTCAGTCAGTCCAGTAGCCAGCTTGGGAGAGCGGCCTTGGTTTACTCCACCATCAAAGACTTCATACCATTCAAGCGGTCCTCCACACTGGGATCCTCCATGTAAATTAGCAAGCGAAAAGGACATCGTAATGGGGTCTGCCAGAAGCAGCCGGCAGATGTCAACTGTGCTTGAACTGTTTAGGGATATTATTCATAAGGTAAGTCATCTGTGATAAAACTATGATTTTGTAACTGTTGTGCTTAGCCCACCTCATATCCTGTACCTACTGTATGACTTATACTAGTCTGAGCCCTTAGATCTATTGCTACCTTTATTGCTTGTGGCTGTCTTAGTGCTTTGTTACAGTGCTCTTGTAGGATGTCTGTAGCTGGTAATTAAGAATGCCTCACTGTGAAGCTGAATGTGGACAGTGTTGCAGTAATATATTCCTACCTGGGTATATTTCGTACATCTTATTCCAAGTATTGCTTAAGGGTTGGTTTGTTTTCAGTTTTAAAGTGTTGCCTTGTATATCCCTATCTGGGTGTCCTCTGAATACCAGCATCAGAGTGTTTCTGTGTGACTGCACTCAGTTTTATGGTGTTTCCTGGCATATCCTTATCTGGGTGGCCTCTATATCCCAGCTACAAAGTGTCGTTTAAGGATGTGCTATTAGTTTCATAGTGCTGCCCAGCATCTCTCTTCCGGGTGGCCTCTATTTACTCATTTTAAAATGTACTACGGCTTATCCTTATCTGGGTAGCCCTGATATTTCAGTCATATCTTATTGCCTGTTAGTATTCCTTGGCTAGGATAGTCACCTACTACATCTTCAAATGGTTACATAAGGTTTCAGGTACTTGTGTTTACCTGCCTTCTTACTTGCTTGTTACTAATATTGGATCCTATGCCACTGTTGTATCCTCCTAGTTCCTCACTAAGTGATTAACATGATTTTGCAATATCTGACACTCTCCTGAATGGCAATAGTGATAGGGATGATACATGCCTCTATAGTACTCAGGTCTTGCATCAGACTGTCTTATCTCTCATAAGATGTCATAGAAGGTACTTTACTGCATGCACCCTGATAAGACTAGGTCATTTAGTCCTATTGGCCCTCTCATATCTCTTCAGTGCTGGAGGCATAGAATCTAATCCTGGTCCTGTGCATACTAATAGTATCACTGTTACTCAGCTGCCATGGCACCATGGCAAAGGTAAAAAAAATGCACACCTGAAAATCAGAAGTCCGAACCCTAATCTTGCTGAACTTTGTGCTTGGGTCCATCACTATAGCCCTGATATTTTAGGAGTCTCTGAGACATGGTTAAAGCCAGTTATCCCTGACAACATTTGGTCACTATGTGGGTATAACCTTATCAGGAATGACTGTGCTAAGTTGAACATTTTAATGTCTCCTCCTCAGGCATGACTGTTCCCTCAGATACAAGCTTCTAGCTCTGTCATTCTTTTCTTTTACTTGGTGGATCCCAAAAAACTTCACCTTTTTTCTGTCTACATCCCCCCAGCTGGTAGTCACCGAGCACTCTCATCCCTTATTGGACATCTAGTTAAACATAATGGGCCCGATTCTCAAAAGGTTATGCCTAGTGTAACTTGGCTTGCGCCAAAGAAAATGGTGCAAGTTGCAAGTTTCGCCAGCAGTTGTGACATACTGCAAAGAAGCCTGAGACATGCCATAGGCTGTTTGTGCCAGAGTGGACTTATACCACCAGTTGTGCTGTAAACCCCCTGTGACATGGCGCTAGGGGGTTTATGACAGCAGTTGTACCCTATTCTGGAAGGGCAGCAGCAAAGTTCCCCAAGGTGCTATTCTCCAGTAACCCCAAGGGGAAAACCGTCAAATAAGTTACATCAGCATATTGCTGGCATAACTGTACTGCCTGCCCATCCCCCCGATGGTATGTTACCCTCCCTCTCAAACACTGCCCTAACCCCAAAACCCTGCAGTGCTTATTCTGCCTCCCCATCTCTGACCCAGAAACAACATGGTCATGCCCCCCCTCCCATACCAAAATGCCCCACAGGGCTGCAGCATGCACCTGATCCCCAGTATTTGGAAAAATAGCCCCACAGGGCTGCTGCATGCCCCTGATCCCTAGTACTTGAAAAATAGCCCCACAGGGCTACTCATGGCCCCCCCCAAGCCCCAATCCCTAAATGCATTTTTGATAGCCCCGGGGCTACACACACCCCAAGCCCCAATGCCAGTCGCCCGCAAATGGCACTTTCCTGTAAAAATAGCACAACATAGACAAACCCTAACCCATAATCCCTGGTAGTCTAGTGGCCCCCACCCAGCGTTGCCAGACCACCCCACACTCTCCCACCCAGCCAGCAACTGGCACAGCCCACCTGTTGCCACTGTGGCTAGTTGTTAACTGCCTTCCATCTGAGTGCCTACTGTAGATACACACCAATGCATGAAGGACACTATTCATTGAGCGCATACATATAGTACGCACTCAGATGGAGCTCAGTCAGTGACTGGCCGCAGTGGTGAGAGGTGGGCTGTGCCAGTCGCTGGCTGGGTGGAGGGGAGTGGGGTGGTCTGGCATTACTGGGTGGAGGTGTGGGGGGGCCACTAGACTACCAGGAATTGTTGGTATTGTGTGGCATGGGGGTTGCTAATTGTGGCAGATTAGGGATCAGGGTTTGGGGGGTCATGCTCAGCCCTGTGGGGCTTATTCTGGAGCATTTCAGGGATCAGGGCATTGGAGGACATAGGAATCCCTGTGGCACTGGATGTAAAATTATTGGGTTAGGGGCATGGGGGGGGGCACTTACACCCTTGATGACTGTAGATGTGGCTTGTGACATACCCCTCAGGTATGCCCTTTGTTTGGCATACATGTAGGAATGTCACAAGCCACAGGACTTAGCTGCAGAGACCCTGACCCTTACAGAATTGGGCACAGGGTCCTTGGCACAACTACACCCCTTGCATGTCACAACTTGTGACATGCATAGAAGTGATTGTAGAATCGGGCCCAATGAATTCATACTGATTGGAGACTTTAATATTGATTGAATAAATCAGAAAAACAAAAATCTAGAGCTGGCCCTTGGCAAATTACAACTCACCCAAATCATCAGAGAACCTACCAGGTTATCAAATGATGGAAGAAAGGGGCACTCTTATTGACTGGATACTTACTCCCAGAGCTGACAAGATTAGCTATTCTGGAGTGCTCCCAGATGCAATCAGTGACCACTCCCCAGTGTATGGTGTATGGATCCAACCCTATTAAGGCCCGTCACAGGCTGCTGCACTTCTGTGATCACTCCCATTTTAACCCCTCAGTCTTTTTATTTGTATTATATATTTACCTCCTCTGCCAGTGGCCCGCCTGGCTGGTTGCTCCTTTGAGAAGTCAGTATCCTCAGTCACTTTTCAAGTCCTCCATTCCATAGCCATCTGACACCCCTTCATCATGCTGCCCTGGTTGTTCTGCCATATTCCTTTGATGGAGGGGTCCCCCTACCCATGAGGGCAACTGGGAGGGGAGACTTAAGCGCCCAAAGGCACCTTTCACCATCTGGGCTGGAGCAACGAGGGGCACAGCATTGGAGGCCATTCTGGCTATCGCAACATCAGGATGATAGGGGCCACCATCATCTGACTGTGAAGCAGCCATTTTCCTATTTTCTGGTTCCCCCTTATGGGATGCATGCCACGGCATCCTGACTGCTTGCGCATGCATTGTGTGGTCACCCACAATGCAGTGTATGGTGCCAAGTCCAGCCGCCTGGAACCACCCAAGGGTGATGCATTCCTAGCCCTTCCCCTCAGGAGGACTCTACCTGCTGGCCTCCACTCCTGCCACCCCAGGCTCGGGATGTGAACCTGGGTCACCAGCGTGCCAGGGGAACCCCTATCCCCTGGTGCCACAGAGCCAGCAACCCCTCAGCCTTTAAGCATGATATAGCTTGTACCGACTGGTCATATCTTTGGGACACCAATGGTGTTAACCTGGCTGTCTCACATTTCAGTCTACTGTTGTCCAGTCTACAGGATAAGCATGCACCTCCTACAACTAGGATGGTGAGGGGCCCAGTAACTAAATGGCTTAATACACTTCCTTTCATCCTTGATTAAAGCCAGAGAAAGATGCTAGTTACAGTTCAAGGTCTCTAATCTGGTCTCTGATTGGGTGAAATACCGTTCCCTCAGAAATGAATGTTAAAAGACTATTCGATTTAAAAATGGTGCATATTGTAGACTGCTTCTAGTTTCATTGGCTGAAAACCTGCATCAATTCTGGAAGTGTCTCTAAGCCGGCCCAGTGGCATGGAGGATTGAGGCATCCATGCCTTACCTCGTGCCATGCCGCTGCCCCGTGTTCGCGGGTCACCGGGGGGTCAGCCAGAGAGGAGGAGGAGGATCGAGTGTCCCTAGGACAGCTCTTCTCCTCTGGGGAGGGGGATGCAGCAGTTGGCATTAGTCTGGCCCCTAGCAGAGGCTAGGGGCTGGCACACTGATGCTGCTAAGACTGAAGGGCAGAGGTGGGGCAGATGACAGACATACAGCATATGGGAGCATGTGTGGCACCACCACTGGGGTCCCTGCATGCCCCCTTCTGTGGTGAGGAAACAATGAAAAAAAGTCAGTGGTTGGATGATGGTGGAGTCCCACAGACCCCGCCCCTGGCCAGTTGAACCAGCAGAACCAGGTCCTGCATGTGGTGGGGGTGAGCACGGCCCCTGCTGGGGGGAGGTGGATAAGCCCTGGTGGAAAGATGCTGGTGCAGGCAGACTTTGGTGGACGTGGCTGGAGTGCCTGCCCAATCGAGGGCTGCCGGTGGGGGGGAGAAAAAGTAAGTAAAAAATAAAATCACAATTCTGGAAGTGCCTTAAACATGCAGTTGGTCAAGCTATCACTTTCAAGCTGATGGGTATATTAATGATGTTAATTTGTAACAACTCAATTACCATAGTAAATGCCTTTAATGCATTTTTTTCTGACCTGTCATCATACACTGGGACCATTTTACCCTCCATACTGGTCTCTCTTTATGGGATTGAGTCCTATTTTGACTCCAATTTTTCTTTACAGCAGCCAGTTTCAGAAGTATGTACCCCAGTAGCCAAGTCAGCTGGCTTGGATGAAATTGAGCCCAAACTCCATAGGGCAGCTGCAAAGGAACTTACACTTACCCGTTACCAGAATAATTAATCTGTCCCTGATGTATGGGGTGGCACCAGATTTGTGGAAGCTCTCCCACATTGTACCTATCTTCAAGAAAAGTAATGATAAAAGCATTAATAATTACAGACCAATAGCCATTCTTCCAGTGCTTAATAAAACCCTTGTGAAACCTGTCTCCTCCCAGCTCACTGACCAAGTATAGCCTTCCTGTCTGCTCCACAGCATGGGTTTTTTACAGGTCATTGCACTACCTCTGCTCTGTTGTCCCTCACCACAAGTACAGTATTGCTAATGGCATGGATAGAGGTGACTTTACTGGTACTATATTCATTGACCTCACAATGGCTTTTGATTTGATTGATCATCAACTACTTTGTGCCAAATTATGCAACCTGGGATCTCCTCTGCTGCTCTGCTCTGGTTCAGAAACTATCTGGATGATAGTCAGCAATTAGTGAAGTTCAGGACCTCCTTCACAGAAGCTGCTGCCACCCAGGTCAGTGTTCCCTAAGGTTCCATCCCTGGGCTGCTCCTTTTTTCCTACATATAAACAATATACATAGGTCTCATACCAACAGCACCACCGTCCTCTGTGCTGACAATCTGGTACTAATTTGGAGCTCCTAAAGGTAACTGACGTCAATACTCGGCTGTCCACTGACTTTCAAGAAGTTCAAAGATGGTTCCTGGCAAATAACTCCTTTTATATACTGCTTAAACTCTGGCAATTTTATTTGTTTCTGTACCTTAACTTAAAAATTGTCAGATTCCCTCCTCCTTTGTGTCCAGTGATGGTACCCCCCCCCGGCAGCTGTATCCTCATCTAATTATCTAAGTGTGACACTTTGACCAATCTTTGGACTTCTTTTTGCAAGTCATGGGCACCTGTAGGTCCATAAATGCCAAGTTGGGACTGATGTACAAAATCAGTCATACTCTCACTCCTTCAGCCCGTCTAGCCATTGCCTGGTGTATTATTCCACAGACATTTATATGGGGTATCAGTTTCCTCAGCCTCAGCCACAACCATATTAAAGAGGTGAGCTGTAACATATAACAATATCCGTCACTTTGCCTTGTCATTGAACTGCCATACCCACCAATGTACATTATATTCCAAACTTGATTGGCTTCCTCCTACAGCTCTGTGCAATCTTACCTGAGGAGGTGTCAGTTTCAGTATTATGAAAAAGCAGTTTCCTTTATCTCTTGCCAAGATCTTCCAGCCTCCATGTAGCTCCTACCCACTGAGATCCTCCAATCATGCCCCACTCTCCACACCCGAAACCAAAACCAAACTTGGTGACATTGCCTTCTCCATTGTTACCCCATATTTATGGAACTTCATTCCTGCAGCACTCTGCCAGTGCCAATCTGTGAACACCTTTTGAAGCAGGTAAAACAACCATCTTCTCTTGTCATCAGCATGTACATGTACTTAATCAAATGTTAGTTGCTGAACTTTTGCTATCCAGAGCATGGCTCTGGTCCTGACTCTTGCATATTGTGATCCTCTTACACCACTTGTACTTCCTTGGTTCTGTTTTACTAGTTCTCTGCTTCTTGTACTTCATATATAATGGAAATTGTATGTATAATTTGTACATATTATTTGCCCTCATCTGTAACTTGTGATATTTGAGTTGTATTTACCCTTGTATTTGACTTGTATGTTTCTCATGATTGTAGTAACCTCCCAGGTTGTACCTGAAAATAGGTATTTATTTGTCTAGTGCACTTACATGGGTAACAAAAACTAACTAACTAACTAAATATCTAACTAACTAACTAAATATCATTATTCTGTATATGCAAGTTGTGCAAATGGTAATATGATACAACTATCACAAAGAGAAGAACCCCACGGGCAGCGCATATTGTAAACAGGCAACAGAGTAGACAGGACAGAAGCTAATGCTAGTGCTCTACCCACAGGGCAGTACTGGCTGAGCACTGTAGAAGTGGTACCCCAAGGGCGGCACATGTATCCAACCATACGTCTATCCCATGGGTAGCATCCTGCAAGTAATAACCCCTGGGGCATCACCCAATGAAAAACTGGACAACAGATACCCCAAGGGCAGATGTTGTATGGTTGTATAATCTGTTGCCTGTTGACAGTATGTACTGCCCATGGGTTACTTGTTCTTAAGTTATCACTACATGCTGCCCTTGGAGTATGACTTGTGCAGTGTGCACTGTACGATGTCTATGGGGTGTATCAACAGGGAACCACATACCTCAGGAGAGTAACAAATGACAGCCAATTGCTCTGAGGGCAGCAACTCCTTAGACATACCCATCAAGTGCCACAAGGCTAATACATGTACCAAGTGGGCAACCAGTACTCTAGGGCAAGCACCTATGGCAAACTGGGGTTAGGGTGCAGCCCAAACAGAACACTGAGCAAACACTGAACTAAAGCCACCAGCTGGATCAATGACAACAACCACAATAATTAAACACACAATAATATGATTTACATAATTCTAAATATCAACATTTTTAAAACTGGATTATTATGGCAATCAGGAGAGAAGGAGAACAGCAACCAGAACAGCACATGTGTAAAAAGGAGAACCAGGGAATTGACAGGGGAATAGCATGCTTAGCATAAAACAAATTACTATGAATTTGCAGGCAGCATTATGTTACTTGATTTTGGTATTCAGGGGCATGTCCATGGGGCAGTGCTGCAGAGCTGTGAGTGAAGGGCCAACAGGATTTCAGCATTCATGAGCCAATGAAAAGATGAACTGACCAATCTGCTGCATCCAGTTGGCATGAAGATAAAGGGTGGGACGAACACTCTGCCAATGGGTCAGCACTGCTCTCAAGTCAACGCTGAGGGAAAAAAACAACCTCAGGCCTCCCATTCCCCATGAGGTTTTTCCTCCAACTAGTTCCCCAACAACTGCTACAACAGTACTTGTCTGGTTATGATTCACAGTCTTCTGTGCAATACATTTTAGTACTAGAAGGAGGATGCTCTACATTTGCTCCAGTCACTATTGTAGTATTATTCATATCCCTTGCAATTTTTGCTACATTTTCTGCTTTTAAGCCTTGGGCTACTGGGAGTGGGCATAGTACAGGAGCTAAACTAATTAAGTCTGACTTTGAAATTTTCATAAGAATCTCCTGAGAGTTGCATTTATCTGTTATGTTTTGTTTGCTCACCTTTGAGATTATGCGGTGCACAGTGGCTTCTGAATCAACTCCTTTGCATCTGACTCCATGAGAATATTTTTATCACTGTCCAAGTACTTCAAAAAGAAACTGATCCTGTTTGCTGGATTCCCTGGATTTGCTGAGTCCTCCATCCTATTCCTTTTTGAAGCACTTTTCTCCTGACTCTGTATGGTTGCTCACCGGCCGTGGAACCAGAGTTCTATGGGTACTTCTTTTCTCAGACATTCACCACAAGCAAGCTACAGGCTGTACTGAGACAGTACCTATTTTGGTCAGAGACGAAAACATAAATACCAGACAGTTCAGTACCAAATATATATAATTCAGCCAGTCAGTAAAGTGAGTATCGACCCTCTGAATAAACTTATCAAATTGTTTAAAATATCTCAGTAAATAACTCTGTAGTATGCTTTCTGGTTTACTTCGGTTTAGTTTTCTTCAGTAGATACTCTCAGAAATAACAAATTATTTGTACCTAAAAGTTCCTGTAAATGTTTCTATCACACACTCTGAATATTGTTTAGTTGTAGTTACAGTTGGTTTGCAACAGTGTCACCTTCTGCTTTACCTCCAAGGAAATCACCACATAATTTTGCTTAGGAACTCTATACCTCTCTTTCAAAGCCCATCAATGATAACATTCTGTTACATCCTCCAGAATTACTTAGGATAGCCTATGTCACCTGCCAGTAAGTCCCGACCAAACAGCTTGTGAGTTACAGCCGACAACAGCTTTCTTTTGACAAAAATATCAACATTTTTCAAATGAGTGGAAATGGGTGGAGGTCCGAATAGTGTTTGTTAGACAGTTCTGAATTTGCTCTGTAAGTTACTTTATCCACACTGTTATTTCAGACTCAGTCTTATATTTTGCACCATTGCTTACACATTTGGACAGTTTTTGTTGATTTTAAGAGTCTTACTTTGTAGTCATTTTGAACAACTGAGAGCAGATCTCTTATACTCAGTGTGTAGAAAGGCTTTATCACGAATACGCTTCTTTTTTGGGAACCCCCCTCCTCTGCTTTCAGCCTTATCAAATACAACCGTCTCTAAGGACAATCTTTTTTTGAATCTTTAAATATTTATTTATATCAGACACCATTTGCAAATGTTGACTTACAGCCATTCAGAAGTGGTCACCATCATGCCTCTTCTCAAAAACTCATTATTGCTCATAGGCTTCACACACTCACTTGCATAATGAAAAACAATGCAAATTGTTACACTCTTATTTTGCAGCTCTCAAAGCCATTTACCTGCTTTCTCTTTCCAAGACCTCCAAGCCCACGCTCAGCACACAGTGTCCAAAGAGGCGTAATCACTTGCAGTTTTCTTCTATAACAGCTCCCACACTTCTTCCAGCCTTCCAAAACACAAATGGCTCTAAAAGTATCTTGCTAACCTTTTTACACACTTATGTTCAGTGCCGTTTACTAGTTACTTTAAGTTATCTTTTATCTGCAAACATCATAGGAGTGTTTTTACAAAGAGCTCACAGCACCACCGACAAACCCTGCTGCACTTCATGACCAGAAGTCATCACCCCACTTTCCAGGGTATACCCAAGGGCAAGTGGCCTTTATGAGTGTATTTGACCCTGAGATAGTATTATTTCACGAGTATACCAGACTCTGCTTTATTTTATATAATACATTAGCTTAGGCACTGTGTGTATGGCTCTAGAATTGCCCCCTTTAGTATTCAGGATGTCAGGATGGAAAGCTGTGTGATGTGTAGTTGGGAGCAGTGTGGTGTGCTGCCAGGAGCCACATTACAACCTCCTTTAGGAGTGTCAGTTCATGGCACACTTCATCTGTAGTGTGGTTCAGAGTGGCAGCAGGAGAGGCATGTTTTGTGGTCAGGAGCATCATGGAGGTCCGCATCAGTGTGGAGAGAAGACTAGCAGCATCTAGGACCTGTGTGTGAGAGAGACCTACAGCATCAAAAGACAGTTGCTTTTTTGAGTGAGGTTGAAGGGAAGCATTGGATAGGTGTTTGGAGTGCAGGCTGGGGCAGTTTTCAATCCTTTTACTGCAGGTATAGTGTTTCTATGCTATAGGCTGTAGTTGTGAGGTATGGGGATCAGGACTGCTGTTATACATCCTAATAAGATGGCTGCTTCATGTGTTAATAAGGGGCTGTTACATGTGTTATTAAGCTGGCTGTTACATGTTCTATTAAGCTGACTGTTACATGTGTTAATAAGGTTCTTGTTATATGTGTTATTGGGGGTAAAATAGAGTGGATTGTAGTATGTTAGGTATTAATGTTTTATTAAGGTCTTAATAAAATATTAATACAGTGGAAATAGCTAACTGACTTCTTCCTCCTTCTTCCATACTTCGTCTCCCCTGCCCCTCTGTCTCTTTGCATGAATCATGTACTTCCCCCTCTACTACCAGCTCACTGTCATGCCCTCATGCCCCAACAACTCACTGCCATATCTTCCTTACTGGCACTCTCCATTAACTGCTTTGGTGGTGGAGCTGCTGGCTTGCTTTTGTAGAACTACAGTGTTGGTATACCTTGCCTTGCCCCAGCCCTACTTCCATGAACAACTCTGCTTTTTCCTCTGTTGGGCAATCAACTGTAGTTTCTCTGGTGGGCAGTTAACAGTAGTGTCCTTACCAGATGCAGACTTATTGTTACCTTCCTTACATGATGACAAAGTTACAGGGCAGGGCTGGGTGGTGCCGCTGAGGCATGATTTGGGGGAAGGAACATTACATAGTGCTTTAAGCTGACTGGCAGATGTCCATGCCCACTAATGCACAAAGGAGGCTGTGGTGGCAGCTGTTGTCATGTTGTTCATACAAGAACAACAGGGTTGGGGATACCTTTACAAATCTGGGAAGAATCTATTTTGTACTGGGTAAGAGAACTGTAAGCACTGCAAGAAGGACAAGGGGGAGACCGATGTGGTTTTCAGTTGCTTAACATGATTTAATCACCAGATACATTTGACAACTAGTTGGGGAAGCTGCTTGCAGTGGGAGTGGAACCAGTGGACTGCTGGGAACTAATCAACCAGGGTTTCTTTGACCACAGCATCACACACGCAGCTCTAGTCCTCCCCTCAGCTGTAGCACCTGCCCCATCACTATGACTTCCAGTCTGTATCCTGACTTTGTCTCTACCAACACCAGCGCTTGTGGAACTGTTACTTCTTGAAATTGGCATGGTGGAACCTATCCCTGCTCCTTACCCTTCCTCCTTCACCCCTTCCTACTCTAATTCTTTTTCTCGTGGTTTTCTACACAACTCAATGGCAGACACACACACACACACACACACACACACACACTCTGGTCACCCACTTTGACACACCTCACTCCTCACCCTCACTGAGAGACCCAGTGTCTCACTACAGCAGCCTAGTTACGCATGCAGTGTTCATTTACAGGCAAAGAGAAAATTAAGAATTAAAGATGGATTTCTCTACCCTGGCCCGAACCACCAGCACTCATATAATTTGTCAGGTAAATCCTTGAAACTCTTCCTGCACCTCTCCCAGTCTGATTAATTCACTCTGCCCTGCTCTTGCTACATATGGCAAAAAAAAAAAGATGGATTTCTGTGCCTTTACCCCACCAGCACTCAATAAAAAAATATTGTCTAATACAAATCTTTCAAAAATTCTCCTTACACCTTTTTCAGTCTGCTAAATTCAGTGTGCCCTGCTCTTAGAGAGAATGAGATCTGGAAATGGTAATGAAATGTGCCCAGTGCAAGGAGTTCTTGACCTCCAGAATGGCGGAGTGGCTGCTGCAAGTCACATGACTTGCCAATAACTTGGACAAGGTCAGTGTGTGCACCCTGGATGTCAGCATGGCTCAGCTGGCAGCACATCCACCTCTATGCCAGATAGTTATGGGTTCTCATCCCACTCCAGGATTGGGCTCATACCATAAACCATGGCACCTGAATGCAGTACTAGGGGGGTGCAGTACTGTTGAGGTATGCCGTCCTTCTATGAGATGTTAAAACAAGATCCCTTCTATCCATCTCTGGTGCTGTCCTGTTTGGTCTCCAGGTTAAAGTAAAAGAACACACTTTTCACAAGCGCAGTGTATTTTCTCTAGTGTCCTGACCAGCATTTCCCTTCCCATAAAACTGGTTCATGCAATTGTCCAAGGCTGCGTGTGGGTCTTGATGTGTGAATTGGCTGCCACTATACATTCAGTCACTTTACTACCAGTCTCTTATTGCTTGTAAAGTACATTGGCATACAGTGTGTATGAAATGCACTGTATGAATGCTGATTCTTCTTTTTCTTCTTCTTCCCTGTAAAAATTGCTGTGTCAGGGAGAGGCGCTGCTGGTGGGGACTTCAGCCTGCAGGATGTAGATTGGAGCATCCCAGCTGCAGCTTCAGCTAGAAGCAGGGGCATCCTGGACTCCCTGCAAGGGGCATTCCTCAGGCAACTAGTTAAAGAGCCAACTCATGAGGGGGCAGTGCTGGACCTTGTACTCACCAATGGGGACAGTGTTGCAGACGTCACAGTGGGTGACCACCTGGGGACCAGTGATTACTGTACAGTGTGATTCATTGTACAGTAGGTGTTGTGGCAGGATCGAACCACACAAAGGCAAGGGTCCTGGACTTAAGGAGAGCCAATTTTAAAAAGAAGGAAGAATGCCTCAGGAATGCCCTGGTTGGGGGGGCATATAGGGGGAGTGGAGGAACAATTGGCAAATCTAAAAGAAGGGATACAGAAGACAACAAACCTCTGCATCAGACAAGTAAGTAAGAGCAGGAGGAAAAAGAGACTGCTATGGTTCTAAAAAGACATGGCTAGGACAGTAAGGGCAAAAAAGTTGGAATTCAGGAGATATAAAGAGACACAGAGAGAGGAAGCTAGAGAGGTGTATCAGGAGAAACAGAGGGTATCAGGCAATGCAATTAGGAAAACAAAGGCACAGACAGAGGAGAAAATAACCCACTCAGTGCAAAAAAGACAACAAGGTATTTTTCAGGTACCTAAGCGAAAAGGGAATGGTCAGGGAAGGAATAATAAACCTTAGGAAGGAAGGAGGGGAGTGTATGGAGGGGGACCAGGAAAAAGTGGACATCTTGAACAAGTACTTTTGTTCAGTGTTCACAGAGGGAGGGGAAGGAGAGGGACCACAGATAAGGGCCAGGAGCACTGAAGGAAGGGAGGTAGACACTAGTTCATTTACAGAGATGGAGGTTCTGAGGAAACTCATAAAGCTAAAAGTGGACAAGGCGGTATGCCCCCAGGATGGCGACATTATTATAGCAAAAACATTGATGCCGACAACATCAATGTTTTCACTGTAATAGTCCGCTAAAGACCCTGACACTCTCTCTCCCTGTCCTACACCCCCTCCTTGATCCAACTCCGACTCAGAGTTAGAATCCTTAAAATCAGGGGGTGTGGGGGGTTCGGGGGCACAGCCCCACAATGAAAAAACAGCCATTGTCTCCATTTGGATTTATGTCAACCACAAGTTGCGGTCGACATAAATCCATTGCTGTGATGGTGGTTGACAGCTGTTGAACTTGCAGTCTAGAGCCAGACAAGACAATGGGGCCAGAAGGGGTGTATCCTAGGATTTTGAAGAAGCTCAGGGAGGTGCTGGCTGCACCTCTGACAGCCCTGTTCAACCACTCACTGGAGACGGGAGTGGTTATGGAGGACTGGAGGAGGACAGATATAATCCCACTTCACAGAAGTGGAAGCAAAGAGGAGGCTGGCAACTACAGGCCAGTCAGCCTGACTTTGTTGGTGGGAAAAGTAATGGAATCACTACTGATGGAAAGGATTGTGGAATATCTAGAATCCAGTGGCCTTCAGGATCTGAGGCAGCATGGGTTCACTGGGGGGAAATCATGTCAAACAAATCTAATGGATTTCTTTGACTGGGTAACCAGGGAATTGCATCAGGATACAGCGGTGGATGTGATCTACCTAGAGTTTAGTAAGACATTCGGCACCATTCCACACAGGAGACTCATAAACAAGCTAGGAAGCCTAGGAGTGAGTCCTATGGTGGCAAACTGGGTGAAAAATTAGTTGGTGGACAGGAGACAGAGGTCAGTGGTAAACACAGTTCACTCCAAAGATGGGAGAATAACAAGTGGGGTGTCACAAGGATCAGTAGTGGGACTGAGCCTCTTTAGTGACATTGCAGAGGGGCTAGAAGGGAAGGCATGCCTCTTTGCAGATGACACTAAAATCTGTAATACAGTAGACACTCCAGGTGGGGTGGAAAAAATGAATAGTGATCTAGGAAAGTCAGAGGAGTGGTCAGGGGTGTGGCAGCTGGGTTTCAATGCTAAGAAGTGCAAAATCATGTACTTGGGGCACAGAAACCCAGGGGTGGAGTACAAAATGGGGGGAGGGGATAGTGTTAACTACTACCAAACAGAAACAGGACCGGGGAGTAGTCTAGTTTAGTTTTACTTTATTTATTTAACAAAGGGCTCTATTTCATTGCAACTCAATTCACCGAACAAGTGAACAGATTTATATAAAACAATTTAAAAAATACATAGAATGCAATACTAATCAGACTGATTTCCTAAATCAACTAACTCAGCTGAAGAGAAAGGCTTCTCCATATAAGAATGTCTTCAGCTCCCTTTTGAAGGCATTCACTGATGGGACCTCTGTCAAAGAACAAGAGAGTGAATTCCACAGGGTCGATGCCATAAACGAAAATGCACAGGCACCTGATGATTTTAAGTGAACCCTAAGATTTACCAAAAAGCTCTCATCAGCTGACCAGAGGGGGTGGTATGGGTGGTAGGGCTATAGGGGGTCTTGCAGATAGCCAGGTCCCAGTCCATGCAGGTCCTTATACTGTAGGTCAGCAAATTGATCTTGAAGGTGATCTGCCACTTAACAGGCAGCCTGTGCCAAGAGCAGAGCACAGGTGTAATATGACAAGATCTAGAAAGGCCAGTCAACAACCTGGCTGCCACATTCTGCACCAGCTGCAGGTGGCAAAGATCAACCCCTGATAGCCCCAAGTAGAGGGTACTGCAGTAATCGAGCCATGATGTCATGAAAGCATGGATCAGTGCTAGCAGATCACCCAGGGGTATCAGGTGTTTAATCATGGCAATGTTTTTAAGATGGTAAAAAGCACTCTGGACCACAGCCGACATGTGAGATTCAAGTGCTTGGCCATAGTCCAGTACAATGCCAAGATGCTTCACCCTGAGAGAGGTGAGCAACTGGGAGTCCCCAAGCCTAAGCTCAGAAACTCAATCAGATTACATGCCAACCCTCGGGCAACCAGGTTCCACCACCAGTACTTCAGTCTTATCTGGGTTTAACCTCAACCAGTTGAACCTCATCCAGTCTTGGATTTCAGCAAGGCACTGACTGAACACTGAGACTGCATCCTGCTTTTTTAAGCACAAAAGACAGATATAGCTGAGTATCATCAGCATAGCAATGAAAACTCAGCCGATACCATCTTATAATGTCCTCTAGCAGTAGCATATACACCACAAACAATATGGGGGACGAAATGGAGCCCTGCAGAACCCCACATGACAGGGGCAGTGGTGCAGAGGAAAAAGTCCCTGACACCACCCTCTGTATCCTGCCAGTGAGGAAAGAAGGGAACCAGCTGAGGACTGCACCAGCCAGTCCACAACAAACCCACACATGCTCCAACAGCACCCCATGGTCCACATTGTCAAATGCAGCTGAGAGATCGAAGAAAATAATAATGGAATGCTTTCCTTCATCCCTCACCACCAGGAGATCATTAAGCACCCAAACCATGGCAGTCTCAGTATTATACCATTTCCTAAAAGCTGATTGCAGAGAGTAATCATATCAGATAACCTAAAGGTGTCCAGACAGTGTGACAAGGCAGTGGGGAGAGCTAGTGGGATGCTAGAATGCAAAGGGAGGGGGTATCACCAGCAGAAAGAAAGAGGTGGTGTTGCCACTGTATAGATCATTGGTAAGCCCTCACCTAGAGTACTAACTCCAGTTCTAGAAACCGCATCTTCAGAAGGACATAGAGTAGAAGCAGTCCAGAGGAGGGTAACCAAAAAGGTGTAGGGTCTGCATCACAAGCCATATGAGGAAAGACTGAAGTACCTCAATATGTGTACCTTGGAGGAAAGGAGGGAGAGGGGGGATATGACAGAAACATTCAAATACCACATGGGTATGCGTAAAGTTCAAGAGGGAAACATTATTCAGAATGAAAGATGCTCAATAACAAGGGGGCATGCTATGAAGCTGGAGGGGCCTTGGAGACTCAGGGGAGGTGTGAGGAAGTACTTCTTTACAAAAAGAGTTGTAGGTGCCTGGAACAACCTCCCAGATGAGGTGGTGGGGGTCAAAACAGTAACGGACTTCAAGAATGCTTAGGATAGACATAAGGAAACCTCAGAGATAGGGAAAGAGGGGGTAAAGCCGAAGCTCAAGTATGGTCTACGTAGGGTCTTGGGGGGGATATGACAGAGACCTTCAGTTACCTCAAGGGCATAAATAAGGTACAAAAGGGTAGCATCTTTCAGAAAAAAAGATGTTCAAGAACAAGGGATCATGATATGAGGCTACAGGAGAGTAGACTCAGGGGTAACGTAAGCATTTTTTTCACAGAAAGGGTGGTGGATGCATGGAACAGCATCTCAGCGGAGGTGGTGGGGCCAAAAACAGTAGCAGAATTCAAGAATGTGTGGGATAGGCATAAGGGAACCCTAGCAATAGTAAAGAGAGAATAAAAGCCAAGTAGGATCTGCAGTATTGCAGTTGGTTGGGAAAATGGGCAGACTATGCGGGCCAAGTGGTTCTTATCTGCCATCAATTTCAATGCTTCTGTGTTACAGTAGATAGGGAAAATGGGCAGACTAGCTGGGCCAGGCAGTCCTCATCTGCCATCAGTATCTGTGTTTCTATGGTGTCCAAGTGCTGAAGTTCTAAAGGAAAACTGAATTCCTTCAGAGCAGCTTCCCCAGTGTCTAAAACATTGGATTTTGACATGTTCACTAAACGCAAATTTGGCATCAGCTCATCCTTACTGTATCTGCACATAAATTGCCCTGTTTTCCCCATGCTACATAATTATATTTTAACATTTTATGCATATTCTAAATCTTTGTGATCCCTGGATGACAGGGGTCTAGAAAAATATATGCTGTGGAGTGACAGAAGAAGAGTGAAGTAAAACTTAGTGACTCAGAAATATTGAATACTCCAAGACTGCGCCACCTGAAGGTCTTGAACAACAAATTCCATATCGAGCAGATTTTAACAGAAATCAAGGATGCTCCCAAGTCACTGTAATTCTTCAGATGCGAGAATCTTTATAGAGTATCTCATTATGACCAAAAATGGACAGAAATACAAAAAAGGAATAAATCATTGGGGAGCAGTTGCCTTGAGAAAGCCACAAGAGACAAAATGTTTGCAGATGAGATGGCCATCTCTTGTATGGTGAACTAGTAAAAATAAATTCACTTGTTAAAGCTATATGGTCTTATCTTGAACTTCTTAGTGCCTTGAAATATACTACTTAAAACCTGAAATTACTTTGCTCAGACTGGCATTTGCATGCTGTTCCCTACTTTGAACCTTGGCCTGAAGTGAGGCTATATTCTCAAGTATGTACTCCAACTCAAACACAGGAAAACATGAAATATAAGAATTTCCCTTCAGAACATTCTGTAAGGCAGCATAATATGTCCTTGACAACAAAGAGAAAGAGTAAAATGGTGTTTCTGTGAAGACAAACTGATGATCTTGAAAATATACTATAAATACCTGTACGCTTACTTTAGAAAAATCCCTAAATTTATAGGGTTCATAATTTTTTTTCTAAATCTTGTGTCTACCTCACTATGAAGTATAACATAATGGGATAATCACAGCAGTGACTGAGAGAAAGAATCTGTATTTAAATAAAGGCAGCACAGTGCTAGATGCTGAGAACCCTGTCTCTGCATTCAAGCAAGCTTTTTTTCCCCCAATTGTTTAACCAGGAGAGACACACTAAGCTGAAAGCTTGTTTATAAGTGTGACCTGGGAGCACAGGGAAGTTAAATGACTTGCGCAGGGTCACACAGTATGCAAGTGAAGGGCTGTGGGACTCAAACCCAGGTCTCCAGAGTTACAGCTCAGAGTCTTAAACCACTGCGCTATACTGCCTCATTATCTGGCATAATGCTATGCATTATGAAAAAAACAGCACCACTTTTAATTTTCCAGAACAAATTAATAACTCTGTGACTCAGCAAACCTACAGCATCTGTGAAGCAGTTTCACGGAGTTAATGTGCTGCCTGAGAATTTAGAAGAGCTGCTTTGGAGACATGTGTCCTGCTTTGAGTGGAGGAAAGCCTTCCACTGTGGTGCATATTTGTGCATTGAAACCACCATTAATGAAGTTATGTCATCAGTGACACACAGCAGCAGAAGCCTTCATGACCATTGTCTTTCACTCAATGTCCTTGGTCAGCAACATACACCCTGCTAGGATGTCCTCCTTAAACCTGAAGAGGAAGATACAACTGGGATCCCAAAACAGTCCACTTTTATTTCTGTATACAGACTGAGGCGTAGGTGGACACCATTTAAAGGAAAAGGAGTGTGTTAGATGTGTTCACGCCTCGAGTATTAATTTGTGAACACCATAGAAAATGGAAGACTTGGTACTCATGATCAAGCACAGAATATTTTTCCCCTAGTCAGAGTAATTTGGGGATCAGTATTCACTAAGACTTCAAAATCTTTTGGTTTTTTTCCTTATCAGTTGGAAACCATTTTTAGAAATTGCTGAAGTCAGATCATGTAATTCTGTTTCATGCTTGAGCAGAGGCAAGGTAGACAGACTTGTAAGTTCTGTGGTACCTGAAAACCAACTTGCTGCTAAATGTTGTCTAGAAAAATTGACACTGTGTCAGTTTGTGCAGATAAATGCACACTTTGGAGTGCAAAAGTGTGTAATTTGTGACAGGATATGTTTTAGGTAACATATTTGTTCATTCTTTTGCTCTTTGTTTTCTTTATGAGGTTTACGTGTTGAGAATAATTTCTAAAAACACTTTAACAGTCTCCCAGATTCATTCTGCAAGTTCCAGTCCTACACGTCTATTAAACTGTATGTATTTACTTGAGTTATGCCATTGTGATTGTGAATGAGCTTTATGTATGTTAGTGTTTGATTGTTGTGCCTTTCACCTGGTCTACCCTGAAAAAGTACCTTTGGTCTAGGGTTCATACCCAGTAAACGCACTCTAAATAAATAAAATACAAAATTATCAGTGACTATTTGTGCACAATAACATGCAGGTATTTAGATTCTGTGACTTTTTTCCCAGACTTTGCTCTGTGTTGCTGCTGCTGTGTGAGACCTACACACATAGTGTTTAAAATTCAGTATTCAGTGACTGTGCACATTGAAATGCATTTTTTATGCTGCAACATTTTTTCAGATGTTTGTCTGCTGCACTATGGATGCCACTGTCTGAAATCAATGTACTAAGAGCTAGCATCTGATAACATTTCATTTTGTGACTATCTGTGCATGTCATTGAAAGTGCTGATTTCAAGATTTTGAGACAGTTTTTTTTATTTAATATGCTTTTCGGTCATGACAGCATCTGAAAGCTCTGTCCCGCATCCCCTGAGACCCCCTCCTTGCCCTGGAACTTACCTCGGTTGCGATACCTCCTGACTTACCCCTGCAGGATGGGCTATCTGGAAGCACAGACTCACATGATGCCAGTATAAGGATACCTACCAGGAGCACTGGTCAGAGTTGCCTCCCTGGTTTACCTCCCAGGGTGGGGCATGTAGCCAGGCAGAGACAGATTATGTCCCCGCACATGTGCCAAGGAGGCAATCAGGGCTACAGGAGCCAACATCATGCAAGGCGGCCGTGAGGATTTTTTCCATGAGACAGGGGATGTGGCATGCAATTACACAGTGCTGACATGCAGCACACCCCTCCACAACATCAGGCCATGGAACGACTGTCTCCTAACCTCTGGCAGAAGGCAGTAAGGAACTGATGGCTCACCCCCCCCCCCAGAGGAGGAGAGCAGTTCCTAGGATGCTCAATCCTTTTCCCCCCGGCTGACCCTCTGACTCTTGGGTCCGTTCCTGAACCTGAGATGTCGGCATCGCAGATGGATGCCCTTCTTCTGCACCAGTGGGCTAGTCCAAGATTTAGTGACAGTTTTATTTTCAGTCTTTTTTGTCTGATCTATTTTTGCAGTTGCATGCTTTCAGTCTGCATGTGCTGCTGATCAGTGTCAAGAAACAGTGAAATCAGTGACATTTAGCGTATATTGTACATGTTAATGGACACATTTTTTTAGATTTTTGTCAGAGGGTGTTTTTGAGTATTTTTTTTATTAGACTTTTGAATGTTCTTTTTTTGTGAGTCACAGCCACGTATGTAATGTTGTTGTTTTTTTTTTTTGGAGGGGGGGAGCTGTGTCTTGGCTGTGTCCTGGACTTCAGTCTGCTTCCATTGGATTTGTGAAAAAGGACAGTAGTCAGCTGTCTCTCCCCCCTCCAGGCTGCAGCCTACTGCATATGAGACCTGCATGTGTATTTGCTAATATCTTACTTATATGTATGTGACACTTAGCACCCTCTGTATGTGCAGGCTGGCAGTGTGTATGTACATCACAGATTCGAAACATCCATTCAGTTACGAGTGATTCAGGCTTAATAAAACACAGAGTTCAGGAAACAATAATATATCAAGTTGCTTGAATAATCTGCCAGCATACATTGTCATTGTGTCATCGTTTAATAAATAGCTCAGGGTATGAGAGGGACTAGGGAATGATCCCATTATCTTTTCTTCATCATTCATATCAGATATGAATCTAGGCACCATAACTCATCATCTGTGTCATCCACTTAATTTGGGGCAGAAAGTGTGGGTGAGTGTGTGTCTGTGTATGCTGTTACCATAACCACTATTACCTCGGGATGGGAGGGAGCAATCCCTATATGTTATCCCCACCATACATACATCACTTCTGACCTCATTCTGCTGATTCTGCTGTGAGGGCGATTACATATAGATGACACTACACTATGCTGTACTCTATGGTTTACATGTAGCTGGTGCTCATCACAAAAAGTACAGTCACAATTTATAGAACAAATTTAACATCTAGCTTTACTTTTCATTTGTTCTTATTATATAACTACAGGCTTTCAAGTTAAATTATAGTTCAATGTTTTATGTATGTTTTCTTCACCTTTTTAGAATAAAACAGTTACTGCAGTTGTCGGTGAATGTCAACCACATGCAAGGCAAGACAAGGCAACTTTTATTTCATAGGCGCCCAATCCCGGAGGCTCTGGGTGCCTTACAAATATAGACAATTCAAGGAGATAAGACAGTCAGAAATTCATAAATAAAGCTAAACATTATAAAGCATAATAAAATCAGTAGACAAAGTGCAAATGCAAGCTTTACAGATTATATACAGTATATACATATATATAAAATGTTCTTCACAGCTCTATATTTGAGAATGCCAGAGTAAACAGATAGATCTTTAAGCAGCTGTTAAAAACCTCAACTGAAGGGGCCTCCCTAACAGCTGGAGGTAGTGAATTTCACAGGACGGGGCCGGCGACACTAAACACCTTGTTGCCAGCAGTTTTTAACCTCGTCCTGGGACTTGCAAGGAAGCCCCTAGAGGAGGAGGAGTGGAGAGAGTGGACAGGAGCAGCAGGTGTGAGGAGGTCAGTCAGATAGCCAGGGCCTAGTCCATGCGGGGTCTTAAGGTGAGCAGCCAGTGCAGTTTGTGCAACACCAAGGTAACATGACTGAACTTAGAAAGTCCCGTCTGCAACCTGGAGGCAGCGTTTTGCACCAATTGCAGCTGGCAGAGGGTCCCTCCAGAGTACCCAAAGTAGAGCACATTACAGTAATCAAGTCTGAATGTCACAAAGGCATGTTCCAAGGTAGGAAGGTGCTCAGTCAGAACTAAGGGTTTGATCCTGGTGATATTCCTCAGACGGTAGAAACTACTTTGGACAATGGACGACACCTAAAATTCAAATGTCAGTCTGTCATCGAGGAGCACGCACAGATCATACACACTAGAGGAAGCCATCAATGGTGTAGGCCCTAGGAAGAGACCAGTTGCCACACCAGAGGCAGTTCTATCATGCTTATGGTTTGACTCCACAACCAGTACCTCCGTCTTATCAGGGTTCAGTTGCAACGAGCTGGAGGACATCTAGTCATTAATCTCAGCTAGGTAGCTATTAAGCACTTCTACAGTGCAGCATATCCCAGGGAAAAGGAAAGATACAACTGGGTATCTTCTGCATAGCAATGAAAGCCCACATTGTACTTCCCAATGAGCTTACCCAGGGGCAGCATGTACACAGTGAACAACATTGGTGACAGGACCAAACCCTGGGGTACTCTGCAGAACAGGAGGCTCGAGGACGAAGAGAAATTCCCTATCACTACCTGTTGCCTCCTGTTCATGAGATAGGACTCAAACCAGCAGGTGCCAGTGCAGGCAAGCCCGTAGTACTCCCTGAGATGGTTAAGTAACACAACATGGTCCACCATGTCAAATGCTGAGGAGAGATAGATGAGAATAAGAACCGACCCCTCTCCACTGTCTCTCACCCTAAGGAGGTAATTGTGCAGATAAACTAATGCCATTTTGGTGCTATGCCTCACATGAAATCCAGACTGGAGATGCTCATAAATGTCAAAGGCCACGAGGTACTCCTCAAGCTGTTGCACCACAATATTCTCTACAACTTTACCTGAAAAAGGGAGGTTGGAGATAGGGTAGTAATTTGCCAAGATGTCACTGTCTAGGGGTGTTTTTTTCAGAAGGGGTCTCACCAAAGCCTCTTTAAAGGAATCCGGGAAGACCTTCTCAAAGTGCACCAGACAATCATGGCAAACACCTGGCCAGTGGAACCGACACATCCCATCAAGAAATGTGTTGGCACTGGGTCCAGTTGACAATATGTGTGCTTCAGCCCGGAAGCAACCTCAATGACCTCAGCCACCTACACCAGTTTAAACTCACCCAAAGTAGGTGAAGTTCATCTGCAATGTCCATGGCGATCACTGCAGGCTGTAGTCTGGCTCACTGATGGAATTCCCTGCTGAATGGAGGACACCTTGCCAGAGAACTGAGCAAACTCCTCACACAGAGAATCAGAAAAGGTTTTTATTTGGCTGTAGACAGGCCAGAAAAGCCTGTCTACAGTCCAAAACAGCACAGCAGGTAAGTTCCTCCCTGCAGCAATCTCCCTGGATAGAAACTCTGCGTTCTTATGGTTGATTGCCCCTGATACTCACTATAGTGAGTATGCAGGGCCAGTTTGTCCTTCACTAGCCTGGTCTTCCACCAGCAGTGCTCTGACTTCTGACCATTAATCTTCATCACCTTGAGCTCTCCTTCAAACCAGGGAGACCTCAAAGAGAAGATTTGGGTCATACATGGACTGGTGCAAGGGCATCAAGTGCATCAGACAGCACCCTGTTATAGTTGGCAACCACATCACTCATGCATTGCCTACACTAAATAGATCAGCCACCACCAGAAATCCCTCCAAGGACAATCCCCTCAAAGGGAGGTAGCTGACCATCTCTGCAGGGGGAGGGCTCTTGAGGGGGGCCCTGAGCAAGAACTTCACCATGCAATGATCAGACCAGCTAACCTGATCAGTCTTCAGGTTATCAACCTCAAGTCCCAGTGAGAACATCAGGTCCAACATGTGGCCACTGTGATGGGTCATGGAAGTAAGCTCTTGTGACAGTCCCAGAGATGACATCATCTGGAGGAGGTTGGAACCAAGCCTGGAGGATTCGTCATTGGCCCAGGCATTGAAGTCCCCCAGCATTATAGATCTAGGGGCCTGCAACACCTCGCCAATGACAAAATCCACCACCTCCTGCAGGAATTCACCTGCCTCCCCGGGGGGGGGTGGTAACCCAGGAGAATTCTGCAGCCTGCACCCGGACCCCTACACATGGCCACACATTTGAAGGACCTGGTAGCTCCAGCTGGGTGCACGATGAAGTCCAGGTCAGATCTAAAACATATGGCCACTCCCTCCCCCTGCATTCCACCCTAGGGCAGTGCTCTACAGAGTACCTAGGGGGGCTGCCTCCAAAACTGGCCTGGCATTGTCGCCCACCAAGGTCTCCATGAAGCAAGCCAGATTGACTGTCAGAAGCAGGTATTTGCCTGAGGTTTACATGTTGTTGACATGCCATGATAACTGTGTTCCTTATTTTTCCAAAGAACAATATAGTGGAGATCATGGGTGCCCCTGCTCAAGATTGCTGCTTAAGCTATTAGCTCCAGTCCACTATCACAAGAATTCTCCTTCTTCAACTGGTCTGATAGGATTAGTGGCACATCATCTACCAAAATATGGGAGGAGAGTATGTGCACTGAACAATCCAACTTTGGACTGACAACTACACCTCAAAAGAGAAAAGGAGTACAGAGACATCAGCTCCCATGCTGTGCCTCCCTTCTGCCCAGATGGCTATCCTTCAGGTCACCAGGCTCCCTCTGCAGCCAGAAGCTGTTCACCAGACCAGCTTTCTTGAATGTACTGTGGCCAGCATGGAAATAATCCATCAAACTGTCATGGAAATTCAGGCCAGCATTGCCACATTAACAGGCTGAGTATCATCTACTGAAGCAACAATCACGGCTATTTCTGAAATTCAAGCAACCACACCTCAAGAATCAAGGCCACGAAGGCCCAAATGAAATGCCTTACTAGTAAATTCAAGGACCTGGAGGGATGCATTTGGTGAAAGTACATCTCAATCCTGGGGTTTAAGGAAGGCATGGAGGGTTGGAAAACTGTACAGCTCCTATGCACTAACCTCCCATTATGGCAGCTTCTTGACCTGGCAGAGTATAATTTTGAGAGTGACCAGGCACATAGGGTCCAGTGGGCCCAGTCAGCCTCAGTGAACTGTAAGCCATGGCCATTCATTTTCAAATGTTTGCAATACTACAGTAGGACAAGGAATTGATATTGAGGTCCACCAGAGAGTTAGAGGACATGGTCATAGAAGACCAAAGACTCATTTTATCCTGACTGTCCAAGGAGTGTTCTGGAAAAGAGACATCTTTCACAAAAATCAAAGCAGACCTCCATAAATGAGGCCTGCCATATTCCCTGTTGTTCATAGCTTTCCTGGCTGTCACCTACCAAGCCAGGGTACACAAATTCTGCTCCCCAGATGAAGCAGACATATTTTTCCAAACCCACCAGGGCCCATCTCAAAGAACACTGTGAACTCCCAGATCTTCAGCAGCCTCTTTCAGCAGCCTCACCAACTCTGGGACCAGAAAAGATGGATATCACACTTATGCCTGAGAGCACTTCCACTTCCTAAGGGGGATCTTCAGCCTGTGAGGAACTTTTGACTTTCTCTTGAGGAAAGATTTGGGGGTGATGATAAGATGTTACTGTTGGCTCTACCAGGCTCAATCCTCACCATATGACCTGCTCTCAACTGTGCTAAGGAGGCTGACTCTCTGATTATTTTGCAATGTGGTATAACTGTTGTTCCCATTTCCAAACGGGGGGGGGGACTGACTAAAAGTAAGCTGAGGCAGATAGCCATTCATCACCCTGTTTACTGAGGCACTGCAAATCACTGAGAGCCTGAATCACAGCCTTAACCATCTTGTCCATCAAGCCCTCCCCCCCCATCTTTCAGCCTCCATGAGTTCAATCATCATGCTGAGGGAGCACAGAAGCAGGGTTAAACAATGGTTCAATCTGTTCCAGTCTGTTCAGCTTAATAAACCAAACCACTCTTTCTTTAACCGGTCAGTCCATCCCCTGGTTATTCTGAACATGGTGTGTGGCCACCATGTAATCAGTTGGACAGACTGGCAACATGATGAGGTATATCTGTGTTACTATTGTTCCTTACCATGCTCTAGAATATAAGTGTGAGGTTGCCTATGCGAGGCAATGACCATACTCCTGATCCAGAGTTGCCATGTAGACTTTTAAAATGCTGGGCATGCTATTTTCTCCTCCAGCAGCATGCAAGAACCTCTGCATACAGCTTTACAACATGGCAGCCAATCTCAAGTACTCATTTTCATCAAAATGGGAGACTTATGTTTCATAACTGGTTTCCTGCTTGGTAACTTGAGATAGCAAAAGACATAATAAGTCCATATTAAGCTGTCCTCTACAATTAGTTATAATATTTATGTACATTTTGATGTCCATAATACTGTCCAGTTTATTCTTGAATGAATTTGTATCTTTACTGTTCAGCACTTCTGAGGGTAAAGAATTCCAGATACTAACCACACATTGTGTGTAGAATAATTTCCTTTTGTTTGTTTGGAAATTCTTTGCCTTTAATTGTTAATTATGACCTCTAGTATTAAAAGGACTTTAGCCGGTTCAATATTTAAACCTTCTAAGATACTAATATTGTTCTTAAGTTCAAAGAAAAATAGAAATGCCCCTCTAACTCATCTATTATGAAGGCTGAAAAGACCCAACATTTCCAATCTTTGCTCACAATCCTCAGTTTCTAAACTGTTGATCATTTTGGTTGCCTTTTTTCTATTCTTTTAATTTTAATTGTATTTAGCATAGTTATTCTACCCCAGTATTGATAACAGTAGTAAGAGGTTGTGCACGTGATCTATAGAGTGATACTATTACATCCCTGAAGCTATGCACAGAATACATTTTGACTGCTGGGCAAATATATATTTTTTGAAAAAGTGTCACAGTGTTTATTTTGTTTACAGTCTGGAGTAATTATAACCCCTGGATCCTTTTCTGAGTCAGATTTCTCCAGAAGTTTATAATTTAAATAATATGAAGATTTACTGTATCTGTCACCTATGTGAATAATTTTACATTTACATCTTTTTATATCTTTTTGTAATTGTATGTGGTCACTGGTGGGATTAACAATGCCACCCAGCTTTGTGCCATCTGCAAACCTTCCACAAATATTATGTTTTTATCTAAGTCTGATATATAGAAACTAAACAAGATTATCCCCAGCATTGATCCTTGTGGTACACCACTAGTAACTTTACCAATGTTTGAAAGAAACCCATTTAATCTTACCTTCTGGGTTTGTTTCTTCAACCATACATTAATCCTTTCTATCAATAAAGGTGACATCCCTGAGAGTCTAGGTTAATTGATCAACTTGCCATGAGGTACTATGTTGCAGGCCTTACTGAAATGAAAGAAAATGACATCCGCCAAGTTCCAATTATCTAGTGCTTTACTGATTGGCTCATAAAAGCATAACATGTTGATAACCCAAGATCTACCTTTAATGAATCTGTCTTGTGTATTATCCTTCAGCCCCACTCTATCAAATTACAGGCTTAGTAAGTGTTTAATTATAATTTCTAACATTTTCCCTATCACAAAGGCAGTGCTGATTGGTCTGTAGTTACTAGGTTGCTGTTTATTACTTTTTACATCAGCCATTCTCCAGTCTAATGGAACATCCTCAGAATTGAATGAATTATTGAAAATGTAGGTCTAAGGTATAACTGTATAGTGAGTTATCTCTAATAGTAAGCTAGGTACCATAATGTCGGGCCCTGTAGCCTTACTTTTATCGAGAGCCAATAATCCTTCCAAAATGTTGCTTTCTGCAATTAAGTTTGTTTCCCTTACTGCATGCAACTTATCAGAAGCTCGCTCCTTCTTTATAAAAGCAGAACGCAAATAATTATTTTTAATTCTGAAGCTATTTCTTAGTTATTAGTAATCAGGGTATTGTTGATATTATTAGGCCCATCATTACTTTTGTTTTTGTTTCTAGAACTGATGTAAATAAAGAAAGTTTTGGGGTTCTTTTATCCTTTGCTAACTTAATTTTAAAATTTCTTTTAGTTTCTCTAATTTACCTTTTACAAGTGTTAGATATGTGAGGAATAAACCACAATGAGTTGTGGTTTATGGGTTGACAATAGCATGCCCCAGATGTTTAATGAGGCATGAGGTACTTGTGCCTTTAGCACCTGGGAAGTGCTCTTATCAGCCATGAACCACAGCTCAGAGTGTCTTATCCCACTTATAAAATGGGTCCCATAAGTAAAAATAAAAAAAAGATGCTAAAAATGGAAACAAGGAGATTTTATAATTAGAATGCAAAAAATAGTTCCCCTATTAATGTTCTGTACTGTATTTGACATGTGCTTGGTCACCAGTAGAGGGCACCCTCCCACACACAGTGTGTAGGTTATCCCTCAAAACACATATGGTGGGCTGGATATTCAAACTGCGCCATTCTGGCGCAAGCTCTGCGCTGTTAAAATAGTTACAAGAGGGTAGGGGCAGTCACATTCAAAGGAGTAGCGGCTGAGCAACTCCCTTTGAATATCACCCCAGCCACAACCACTGTGCATAGTGCAGTGGAACTTGTGCCACTGCAAGTTGTCAAGTAGAGCATTCAACTTTGTAGGTGGCGCCTTAAAGTACCGATAACGCCATGCGCTAAAATCACAATATTCAAAAGGTGACATGCAAATGGGGCCATAATTCATGCAGGTGCAGGGGGCCTTTGCATCTGATTATGGCCCCATTTGCATGCCATTAGCATGTAGGTGTGCGATCCCGAGGACTTGCACCTGGTGCCCTGCCAGGCAGCAGCCATCGGGGACCGACCCCCTCAGCCCGATCCACGGGCAGCAATGTGCTCCTCTGTACATATCCCTGGTGGTCCAGTGGACGAAATGCCCGATCGCGGGTGGTATGTAATTAAACCCCCGAACATAGCCCTGGTGGTCCAGTGGACGAAATGCCCGTTAAGGCGGTATGTAATTAAAACCACCCCTGAACATAGCCCTGGTGGCCTAGTGTTCCCCACCCACCACCCATGAGCCCCACCACTCCCGGCAGCTGGCGGGCGGCGCATCCACCCACCAACCGCCCGCCACCGCCCGACTGACTGCCAGTGGGCTAGCCGGTAATTGCAGGCAAGAGCCAATGGGCATGCCATCATACCGTACATAAACAGTCAGATTTGTGAATGAACATCATTCACAAATCTGGACTGTCATGTGATATGGGCTACGCCAATGGCTCTTGCTCTGCACAATGGGCGTGCAGCCTACCGGGCAGTCGAGTCAGCGCGAGCCGCAGGGCGGCAGGTGGGTGGGATGCCGCCGCTGGCTGCCGGGGGAGTGGGGTGGTGGGCTTGTGGGTGGGTGGGTGGGGGCACTGACAGCAGGGCTATGTTCGGGGAGTGGTTTTAATTACACATACCACCCACGATTGGGCATTTCAGTCCACTGGACCACCAGGGATATGTCACGGGAGGAGGGAGCCACATTGATGCCCGCAGTCAGGCTGGTGGGGAGGGGTACACCATGCCCACGATCGGGCTGCGGGGGGCACAGGGACTGGTTGGGGGCAGCCACAGATGGCAGCTGCTGTGTTGTGCCCTGCAATACAGCAGCTCACCCTGTGGTTGACCTCGACGAGCCTTTTTGGCTCAAAGTTGTGCAGGCACAGGTTGGGGGTTGCGCCTGCACAACTCTGCACAGCCCGGCTGAATATCGGACTGTGCAGTTTATGCATGGTTCCTCCCCCTCCAGTTCAGCATGCATTCATTTGCATTGCACTGTTGCTCAGCATGTTTTCTGTGGCGCAACTGCCTCCCGCTGAATATCGCAGAATGGAGCAAGTTTGGACTTGTGCAGGCGCAACCCTATTGCGCATGGTGCAACCCTTTTGAATATCTGGCCCGGTATGTGCTCTTTGTACTTTTCTCTAAGGCAGTGCTTGTTTGCAGAGAATGACTGCCTTTACAGTGAGTGAGCATGTCCCTTTGCTCTGCTGTGGAACAGAGTGACTTTCCCTTTCAGAGTATCTCACTAAATAAGCGTAACTTTGAAAGGGAAGCTGCTACTGAGGAGTTCCAGCAGGTCACACTGAAGGAAGGAGTCAGTGGGGAGAATGGGTCTGTTTGTACACTTTCACTTATGATCAGAGCAAGGGGGCTTCGAGGTCAAACAATGCAGCAAAGACCAGAGACTGCACACCCTTGGAATGGGCAGCCATGCGGGGGAGTGGTCATGGTGTTGAGCTGCAGAGGTGACAATCAGAGGGACAGCCGAGGATTAATGGCCTTGAACAAACTTTTCTTAACAGAAATGAAATTTAAGTTCAAAATCCAATTTTAATTCTCCTCAATGTGAAATTGGGTCTGTTTTAGTTTGTGGCAGTGTAACCCCCCTGCAAATGGGGGTTCCCAAAAGACTTCCAGGAGCTTGCTTGAATGCTCCAAGCCTGAATGGTGTTTGGCATTTAAGCCATTTATCAGTGAGTGTTTTTAGAACCTCTGGCACTGTCTCTTTAAGAGCTGTCTGCTTGCAGACATAATTAGTTTGTATGGGGGACTGTGTGCTTCTCTGTTTGAGTACCACTCGAACTGCTGCCTATTTCTTCATTTTGCAGTCACTAGGAGTGCAAAGGGAACCTATCTGAAAGATGTAACTGTTTGCCAGAAATTATTTAGAGTAATAATGAAATTACAGTTTGTCTAACCTGCTTTCTTTGCAGTCAGAACTGTGTCTCTAGTTCCCCATTCTAGTTTTGAACTGCTGAACTGGACCAATCAGTGTGGGGTAAGCTAGCTCTAAAATGGTGCCTTGGACGAATCAGAACTTGGACTCATAATCTGAGCCAGCCACAAGAGGATTGTATGGGCAGTGACTCTGGGAGATGTAGTTTAGACTTCAGTGCCTTTTGGACCAACAGCAGGTCTATTGTGAGTGACAGCCAATCCAGTCAAGAACTGGGAGGAACTCAAAGGAAGTGCCGGTTTTCAGTTGGAGTGTCAGTTGAGCTTTGGCAGTGAAGAAGGAAGGAGCCCTGTGCTTTTCAGTGTGCAGTTTTAGTCAAAAAACGTGTGTAAGGCCCAAGTTCCGGTCTGCAGCTTGTGTAACAACTTATTGGACTGGTCCGTCCTGTGAAAAAGTCAAAGGATCTCTGAAGAGAAACCAGGCTCACCCTGTAGAAGACTGGAGGAATTCTTGAAAATTGCACTCAGTCTGTCAGGAACTGAATCTGCTGTGTGTTCTCCGGTATTGTGCAGTAATTGCGATCGGATACAGATGCAGCCTGCCTGGTATAGTGCTTTCTTTATATGGATGTGTGAAGAGGTTTGTGTACCTCAAGTGAGCCCTGCTGACATTGAAGGACCCTATCTTATTTGGAGGTCGTGAGTACTAATTCAGAAGTCGCTCCCTGTTGAATTGCCACATTAAATCCAAATGGAATTACTGTACTGCTGACTGTTTAATTCTCCTTTTCTCTGTGTGAAGGGCCCCTACCAGCTGCACGGTTTGGACTAGCCACTAGGGCTTGGGTACCCAAGGGACAGTAACTGATAGGGATAGGCCTGTGCACAGAGCCATAGGTAGATTATTAGAGTGATAAGCTAATTAACCTGATTTCCCCTGTCCTTGTTATATCCCCCTAAATAAATCAGAGCTGCTCGTTTCAGCAAAGTTATACTGCCTGAGGTATTTGTCTATGTTAAAGTACTGTACTGTGATTGTTGCACTGTATCTCATTTCACAGGAGGTCCCAGTGCGGAACCAGACCTGGGGGTAAGTGTATACTGTGAAGGTAATTCTGATATATTGTGTGGGCCACTAGTGGGAAGAAAGGGGGGTTGCAGTGTCCCAGAGGGCTGTGACCAAGTTAGTTTAACTATTGCAAACCCTGACCTCTGGGTGGAGGCACCCGCCATTGGATCCAGGCCCCTCAACCTGTTAGTGGCAAATCAGGCAGGGGTAGTAGCCCCCTGGGATAGCGCCATCTAGGGGTTACAGCAGTATTTGGGAGTGTTTGTCAACTGGGAAAATGTTATTTTTTTTGTATTAAAGCAAGTACTGTTTTTACAGTACTAATATGGTTGCCAGAAAATGTTGTTTCAGAACCTTCTGATAGGCATAGATCTTTGGCTGCACTGCTTCATAGCTGGCATAACATGTACTGATAAGGACATGGTAACTGGTACCTCTTAGCCAGTCAGGATGCAGAAAACTCCTTACCTATTTTATAAATTTCTGTAATGGGTGATGTTATGAGTGTTGGGGTTTTTCTTCTTTATTTTATATTCTTTTGGGGGGGAGATAAGTCTCTTAATACTTCCCAAGAACCATAGTGACAATTTACCCCTGCTGTTATATATCTTTCTTTTTTGGGACTTACTGATCTTGCAAGGACAAGATCTTATTTGTACAGATTTGCCAGGGTTCATTTGTGTTACAATTTCACATTTCCTTTTCTCATTCCCATAACTCCAGATTTTTGTTATCTTAGCAGTCGTCTTTGTTGTATCACTTGGTGTTACTTGATATATTCAGACAAAAGCAGGCAACAACCTATCTAGATTGTCTCCCACTTCTTGGTGGGTAAATTAATCCCTGCCTATAGTCCATTTCAAGTACTTATCCAACCTGGAACTGAAACCAGTAAATGTAGTTGAGTTGACCAGATCCTGTGGCAACTGATTCCACGCACTTGCTGCTCTAATAATAAAACAATTGTCCCTGTTGCATGTATTTATTTTGGGAATGATTAGTTGACTATAATGGGACCTCAAATTGATTTTCCATGTAGTGAACTAAAAGCCACACTGTTCAGTTAACTCTGAGTTTTGCAATATTTTGTACAGCTGGAGTAAGTCTCCCCTCTTCCTTCTGTCCTCTAGGGTAACCAATATTGTTTTTTTGTAATCTGTTTATGTACTGTAAGTCAAGTTCCTTAATTGAGGGATTAATTTGGTTACCTTGCATTGAACTTTCTCCAGTATATTGATATCCTGTCTTAAATAAGGACTCCAGAAGGTGACCCATAGTCCAAATATGGATGAATATACATACGACATAGGGGCATTATGCAAGATTCACTTCTGGAGACAAATGTACATCGTACATTCTTCAACAGCCGGTTCACAGTTTGGGTTATTTTTCCTACAGTGGTCTGTAGCAGACAGTCTGTTATTAACAATGATACCGAGACTGCATTCCTCTTCCACTGATTGCAAGGGTTTATTGTTTAATGAGTGGGTTCTTTCTACCAAAGTGAAGCACCATACATTTGTCCTGACTGAGGTTCATTTAATTTTTTTGTGCCCACAGCTCTATATTCTTTAAATCCTGGACCATTGGCTGGCATTTTGTTAAGGTGTAGACTTTTCCACTTAGTTTAGTATCATCCACAAATTTTTGTAATGGGTTAGTGATGTTCATATTAATGTCACTTATGAATAGATTGAACAGTGTTGTTTCAAGGACCAGTCCCTGAGGCACCCCACTACTGACCATTTCCCTCCTCCGAAAGATGACGATTCACCCTTACCCTTTGGGTTTTGTTGGTTAGCCAACCCTTGGTCCATCTGACCAAGCTGTAATTTAACCTAATGTTTGTGAGGTTTATCACTACTTCATAGTGTGGGACAGTGCTGAATGCTTTTCTAAAATCTGATAGTATTACATCCATGGGGGGTACTATTGTCCATAATTGAGCTAATGTTATTATAAAAAGCTACCAGGTTAGCAGTACATGATAGACCACTGGTGAACCCATAATGGAAACTATCTGTTAGCCCCATGACCAGTATGTCAGAGTCTAATCTTTGCTTTATCAATTTCTCCATCATCCTTCTGCAAAGTGATGTTAGGCTGATTGACCTATAATTACAGACCTGTTCCCTGTTTCCCCTTTTTATATATGGGTACAACAACCACCCTTCTCCAGTTGGCTGGCACCTCCCAAGTCTCTAAGGGCTTGTTGAACAAGATGATCATGGGACCTGACGAAACTGGTGACATCTCTATCAGAAACCATGGATGATTATTGTCTGGGCTGGGAGACATATTTCCCTTTATTTGATTTATAGCAAACATAACATCCTCTGAAGTAAAGTAGAAGCTGTTGATTTAATTACTAACATTTACTACCGGGGACCTAGTCTTGTCATTAAATAGGGAACAAAAATATTTGTTAAACATATTGGCTGTCCTTACATCATCACTGATCACTGTGCCATTCTCAATTAATGTGCTCATGGTCATAGGTTCATTTTTGCACTTATTTACATTGGCAAAAAAAGCTTTTTTGTTGTCCTTGGTGTGAGCTATTATAAATTCAGTTTTTATCTTCTTGTTCTTTATCATGGTTTTTAGTTTTCTTAATTTAGACCTGTACCTGTTTTTGGAGATTTTAGATTTGTCCTCTTTAAATCTAGAGTATGTCTTCTCCTTTATTTGTATTTGTTTTCTAATTGTTCGAGTGAGTCAGTTTGGAATCTTTCCTTTTTAACTGGCTGGTACAAACCTCTCCTCATGTTCCAATATCCTATTTTTCAATAAGGTCCAACAGTCCTCAACAGAAGTGCTTGACATCTCTGTTGCCCAGTCTAAGGAATTTAGGCTGTCCCTAATGCTATTGAAGTGGGCCCTACTGTAATCCTTGAATGTGCTTGTTCCAGATAGTATAGTTTTACCTGAGCTTACACAGCATATAATAATGCTGTGATCACTACTCCCAAGTGGACAACAAAGGGATATTTCAGACAACTCATTTTCGATATTTGTAACAATGAGGTCAAGAATATTGTTCCCTCTTGTTGGTTCATATAACAGTTGCTGTAATCCTTGGCCAATCAGAATGTCTGGGAATGTCCTCTCAAGATCAATAGTTCTAGGGAGCATATCCCAGTTGATTCCTGGTAAATTAAAATCCCCAATAACTATGATGTCATCCCATGTTAGATACCTGGATAATTTCTGTTATCAGCCTGTCATTATATTCTTTGCTTGAGTCGGGTGGTCTATAGCAATTTCCTAAAGTGATCTTAGGCCTGTTCTTAAATTGAAGCTGAACTCAGACACTCTTGACTTGATTTGCTGTGTCGTCCGTTATGTAACCCTGGTAACAATCAATATTGTTGTTCGCGTAAACAAAAACTCCTCCCCCTCTTTTACTACATCTATTATTGTGAAAGCCTGTATCCCATTATGTACCTACACCAATCACTTACCTCATCCCACCAAGTCTCGGTGATGGCAATCACATCTAGTTTATCTCTGATCATTAGAGCCTCAGGTTTGATCTTTTTTATCATATTAAGGCTTCTTGTGTTGGTCATCATAATCTTACAGACACTAGTGACTTTGGTCATTGATTTTTTTGCCACCTATTGAAAAAGTATCATTACCCATGTGCCCCATCCTAGTCAGTTTAAAGATTGCTAATGTAGGATCCCAATTTTTTCCCTAGCATTTTGCTCCCTCTTCTGCTTAGGTGGACTCCATCCCAGCTAAACAAACTGTAAAATTGTTATCATAAGACTCCCAGTGGGTTATATATGAGAATCCATTTTTTAGTGTCCACTTGTGTAGCTATTCATTGACTACTTTCATTTCCCTCTGTTTCGTGTAACCAGCCATGGGGACAGGTAGAATCTCCAAAAAGCAGATGTCACACCTTTTTTTGTTTCACTTTGGAGCTGAGATTAATATAGTCCCTCTTGATCTCATCAATATGCTGCTTATTTATGTTATTTGTGCCTAAATAGGCTATTACAAGTGGATTCTCTCCAGCATCCTTAAGTATGTTGTCTACCATTTTTGTAATACCGGATATTAGGGCCCCTCGGAAGCTGCTACATGTTCGGTTAGCTTTATTTGGCCTGCACACCATTTTGTCCACATATTTTATTGTAGAGTCACCAAGGATATACATTCGTCTTGTAGTCCATCAAGTTGCTGACTCATTTTGGTCCTGGCAATTATGGCACTGCAACAAGGGCAACAGTGAAAGGGATGATCTTGATTTTTGATCAACCCTCACTCATGTCGCCCTTTGTGCCCACAGAGTTTCTACCTACTCTTGGAAATGCCCACCCCAGGAGAGGTTATATTTAGTTTGGGGGGATGTGGGGGGTGAAGCCCCCCACAACAGCCACCATTTCTTGGGAGGGCTCTTTGGCACTGTAACTCCCGGGAGACAAAATACCTGGTGCCGTAATGCTGGGCAGTATTTTGCCTGTGCCATTATCCGCATCAGCCACATGTATGTCACTGCAGCATGGGTGAACTCATTTGTCTGGGAGGAGTTGAATTTGTCACTTGTTGTGTAATTGTGGGGTCAATCATGCTTGGGTTCAGGAAGCCAAGGTCAGGATGAGGAAAATTATGAGTAGAGATGCAGCAAATTTAAATTCTGCCGGCTAAGTGCCTGTGAAGTGGGCACTTCGTGTTGCCATTCCACTACATATAATGGTCAACATGAAAGGCTCACTTCACCTTGTAATTATCACTTTGCCTTGATGTTCCACCTTAAGGCAAATTAAGGCAGAGTGACAATAATATTGGCAACCCCTGAGCCCCCACACATCACGGCATACAGTACTATAAGTCACATTCTATATGGGAATGCAAATGTCTATGGCTGTACTTCCCTGATGACCTGTATCAGAAAACTACCCAATTTAAAAACTCGTATCAATGACTACAGCAGTGAAGCCTCAAGAGATATTACAAAACAGGCTTACATGCAACTAACTAGTAAAAAAATAATTTTGTGATTCGTGACGTGAATGATCATGAATCATGACGGCATTCATGACTGTGATGATGAAGAATGTGAATTTATTTTTCTAAGAGTTGGAGTTGTGATGATTGTCTGGTGTGAGATAACCGATTATATTAAACTGTATGGGAATGCGAATACGTTTGGCTGTACTTCTCCAATGATCTGTATCACAAAACTCCTCAATTTAAAAACTCATATCAATGACATTCACTGCAGTGGTGAAGCCTCGAGAGATACTACAAAACAGGCTTACATTAGTTTTGTGATTGATGACATGATATATGTGAATCCTGATTCGTGATGTGACTGGGGGCAGTGCACTGCAGTAACAGTCCAGTCCACTACCAGTAAAGATACCACAGCAAAGCAATACAAAAAAAATCATGCAGGTGCAGTGGATATAGCAGGTTCACACTACTGCAATTAATGTGTGGCACAATAAAATGTGTCTGATTTGATGGCACACGTCACACACACACACACTCGCACGCACACACTGCAAATAACGCGCACGCAGCAAATTGAAAACTTTCTTAATGTAAACAAATATTTTAAACACACTGAAAATATGCACTGCTGCATCACAACAATCAGCAAAAAAATGTAAAAAAATTAATTAAAATATTACTGTATGTATATTAAAAATTTAACACAGTTATACAAGAAAAATACAACCAAAACAGAAAGGCCACCTTTTTCTCTGAGTCCCAGTCAACCTAACTACACCACAGTTATGCCCCACCAAAGCACACTTCAGTACACAGACTGAATGTTCTAAACTAACATTCAAAATCCACACACAATCAATAAACACTCAATGATATGAGCACAAGAGGATTTCATACAATCGATGCACTAAATTTTGAGCCAAAAAAAAGACTCAAAAAGGCTTTTTTAACAGCTTTTAGAGAGTTTGAATTGCAGAGAGCTCTGAGAGCAAACTGTCTTCTACAGCTACCTACACACACTACCCCCAGGCGAGAACTGAAGCTGTGCAGAACAATCTAGAACCCATGTGACCTGCAATCCCATGAACCACTGCATAAATTATCTTGGAGTTCAATAACAAGGTGAAGTTATGCAAAGTACATTGATCTCAATACACTCCACCTTGAGGGCAATGTGAAATAATGTGAAGTCATGATTTTCAATGGACTTTGTGTTCCTCATTATGATGTGACGTGATCTAACTTTGCTTTCTGGATTTGGCAGCCCCCCCCCCCACACACATCACATGGCTTACAGTACTGTAAGTCACATGCTTTAGCCAGGCAGGAAGGACATGCCTTATGCAAGGAGATAGTTTCACTTTCTCCTGTGCAGAGGAGGAGAGAGAGGAAGCAGTGAGAGTGTAAGAGATTAGAGCAGTTAGGAGGAGGAGATCTAGAGACTGAGACCCAACAGCTTTTTTAAAAGCTACATTTTTTGTGTTTTGTGTAGACTCTTGTTGTACTTAATTTGTTCTTGCTGCAAATTTCTTTTTTTCTTAATTTTATAAGCAGGGACAATGGTTTTCCGTTTTTACCAGTAACACCGGTAAAAATCACGGAATCCTGCTTGGTTTTCGGATTTTGAATTCTTGTACCGGTGCCTCACGGAAATTGCATTTCACTGCACAGAATCCCTAATATTTCAGCATATTTTTAAATGTTTTTATTTTCTCTTTCTCTGCCCCCTTCTCACAGCATCAGTCTCCACTTTTCAGAGATCCATAGGCTGGCTATCCCTTAGCTTCATCCCAGGTAATGCTCAGGAGCTCCTGTGAGCCTGCACCCATCCTGCCTAGGTTGTACCCCCAGGTGGGAAGGGAGGACCCCAGGTCACCCCTCCACAGTCCTTTATTGTGTCAGGCAGCCCAGTGGGTCCCTCATGGAAACTGGTTATGAAGTCTGGGGCAGCTGGGTCCCTTCACCAGCAGCTGATGTGGTGTGATTGTTACTGGTTTTCTGGTCTCTGTCCCTGAGGGCACCAACACTCAAGGTATCCAAGGAAGTAGGGCACAGAGACACACGCTACTCAGATCCTGGCTAGCTTCCTCTCTTGCAAATGCTCTGCAGTCTCATTGCTCCACCACCTGTGGTCACCCAGGTGGCAGTAAAGCATCAGGACCTGCAAGCCACCGTTCCCAGAGGAGGAGAGTGGCCCCCAGTTGCTCAATCCTACTCCCCTGGCCAGGCCTCTAGCAACCCGAATTCACTTCTAATCCCGAGTCCCTGGCATTGCAAGCAGTAGTACTACCTCAGGCTATTTACAGTGCTCTGTCAACTATACACCCACTTTGGTGTAAGAAAACATAAGCAGATGAAGAGGGAAATAATTCAGTTTTACTAAAATGTTGTAAAGTGTTCAGTGTTCATAATTTGCTCTGTAGGTACTGTGCACTATTATTGAAATCATATATTAAAACATTATATATGGGTGTTATGACTGACAGTTTGATCACTGTTTGTTACTCTAACCACTAGGCTATACTGAGTACATTAAGAAGGCTTGGGTTTGATTCCCACAACCTCCACTTGCATACTGTGTGACTCTGAGCAAGGCACTTAACCTCCACAGTGCTCCTGGGTCACCTCTGAAAACAGAGCAGTTTTACCTGGTGGGTTTACCCAGTTTACAAAAATATAAAAAAAGAATACCAATATATGTTTACTACATCATACAGTAGCCAGGGTACCATGTAATTTATCTGAGTTGTACTTGGGCTGCAATGATGTTGTATAGGTAAATATAAATGTTCAGATACATTTTGTATTTCATAAGCTTGTTTTTAGACTTTAGTCAGGTTTTTATTGTATTTTTTGCAGATGAACATATAGGATATATATTGCTAAGTGCAAGATCACTGTTACCAACTAGTTTATTCAAGTTTAAAATCAGCAGGGCCATCCAAAATCCTCAGTTGTTTGCTTGAAAGTGAGTCTGAATGAAAGTATGTTCACAAGGCACAAGCTGCCTTATTGCTTATTTAGGTGAGTGGGATAGAAACATAGACTTTGACTGACCACCTAGTCTGCCCATTTCATCATTTGCACCTTCTCTCCCACCTGTTATGTCAGTCTCTGAGACAACAAAAAGTTTTCTGACAGACTGCATTAATAAAAAGCAAATGTTACGTATTTAAGTGTACTTATGCTTGGCCAGTGGATTTGAAAGCACATTCAGTGACACATGGAAGGTAAGACCCCAGGGGCTGTATGATGCTAGTGGGTAGAGTGGTGCTCTATTCACAACTGAGCTCAGACATGAAAACTGAGAGACATCCTTTTCATGGAGACCAAGGGAAAAAAGGTATCCACATGTTTGTGAGCTGCATTAGAAGGTCCTCCACTAATCACTTGTGAATTTTTTTTTAGGTGAATACACTATTTAAAAGAAGCAAATTCAGGCAGTTTTTTTTGTACCTCCTACCCCCTGGCCACCCACTCCTTCAGGCCTGCCAAGTCCCCCTACCACTGCTGCTGAGTCCCCCCCACCATCCACTGCCCCATATGGCCATGCTACCAGGTAACCCAAATTAACCCTTCATCGGTGGGCCCCTATCCCTGTGGGAGGCTAACAAGGAAGACAATCACCCTAAAGAGCTACCTGTATATCCCAGGCATGGCAGAGGTCAGAACAGACACATGTGTCTGGGACATCATCTTATGGAGGGACCAAGCCATCCTCTAAGTAGCCAGCAGGTGTTTTTCCATTTTGTGGGAGGCGTGACAGGCCACATGATGTCAAGACACAAGCTGACATCCATCACGCTCTCTTCATAATGAGGCCAATGTGTTGCCATGCCTCCAGCCTCTACTTGGGGCCAGCAGATGCTGAGCTATGAATATACCCTCCCTCCAAGGAGAAGGCGAGTGGTTGTTGGACACTCAAGCCTTCACCCACCCCTGGCCGGTCTTCCAGCACCCAAACCTATTCCCAAACCCTGGTCAGTGGTGTCACTGGTAGAAATCCAATTCAGGCAGTTAAATGATAGGAAAAAACAAATGTGGTCCACCTTAGTAGTGGTGGTGGTTCAGATTAATTCACATCTGAGTTCTAACAAGCAAAGAGACTAAACAATTTGTACCTTGTGCATGTGGGGTGTGAGTGTTGAAGAAAGGGGATCATAGTGCTGTCACTACTGCCATGACCCCTGAGGGATGTGGACTGCATTGTTGCTACTGCCATCACACCTGAGAGGCGGGGGGTGGGGAGACGTAGTGCTTCTGCCATAACCACTGGTGGATGGGGAATGTTGTACTGCTGTTGTCCACCTGGGGATGGGAGCCATAGTGCTGATACTGCCATCACACCTGAGGAATGCGGAACGTGGTACTGCTGCCATCACACCTAATGGATAGGGACCACAGCACTGCTGCTTCTATCACACCTGGGGAGGGAAGACACAGTGTTGTTGGTGCTGCCATCACACAGAGGATGGGGACCCTGCTGCTGCTTCCTTCACACCTCAGGGATGAGGGCTGTAGTGCTGTTGGTGCCATCGTATTTTGTACCTAAAATAACTTTAAATTGGTACAAGGATGGAAGGATGTGCAACAGTGGAGGTCAAAACTGCTAAAATGCATGTTAGCAAAGTTAAAAATTGTTAAATAAAATACACAAAACCAAACACCGGTAAAACCAGATTATGGCTTAGCAGACACCGGTGACAGTACCGTTTTTTACAATGTGCAAAATGGAATTTGTCGTTTCTCAATCCCGGTAAACCAGTGTCCCTGTTTATAAGTTGTTGTCTGTGTCTGACTGTGTGTGTGCCTGTGTTGTGTGTGTGTGTCTTGTGTGTGAGTATTTTCTGTCATTGCTCAGATGGATGGAGGGCAGTCGACTGAGTTAAGTGGGTGGAGCAGAGATGGACCAGGGTCAGGGACTGTCTGGGGTGGGGGCAGTTCTGGGACTGCACTGTAGGCATGGCAAGGGAAGAGTGCGCACATGTGGGGGGACGTGGCCAGTTCATGTTGGACCATACAAAAATCTTGGGTCCCCTCCCTGGGAGTAGGACCAGCACCTCCTCAGGTAGTTGTACCACCTCCACCACCTCCAACAACAGCTCCAGCAACAGCTTCAGCTCCATCTCATCTGCAGCAGGATGTGCCTGTGCCCCCCGGACCCAAGTGTGGAGCCTGAGCACAATGACCTGTCTGCAAGTGCATCTGCCCCCCCCCCACCTGTGCCTGGTCCTCCCTGCACCTCCCTGGCTTGGAAGTTTTTTGATTGTGTAGGGGGAACAGCAGCCTGGTCAGGAGGGAGAGGCCAGACATGTTTAGTTCCCATCACTAGAGTTCCCCCCAGACCGAGTGGGCAGGCAACCAGAGGGACTGTACTGTCCACCAATCCCCTGAGGGTGGTGCTATGCAATGCCAGATTGGTCAGAAGCTAGACTGCAATTATAGCGGACTTGGTTTCTTCAGTCAATCTGGCTTGCATCATGGAAATCTGAATTGGTACTGATGCTGGCCCAGTTTTAGAGGCCACCATACCACCCAAGTATGCTGTAGTGCACTGCCCCAGAGTGGAAAGCAGGGGGGGGGTAGCCATCTGTTTTAGATCTGAGCTGGGCTTCACCCTGCACCCAGTGAGAGCACCATGTTCATTTGAATGTGTGGCCATCCATGGGGGTCCAGGCACAGGTTGCCAGATCCTTTTGATTTATCGCCCTCCCAGTTGGTGGGAGATTTCCTACAGGAGGTTGCCAATTTCGTTGGTGAAACACTGGAGGCCCCCAGATGTTTAGTGTTGGGGGACTTCAATGTTTGGGCTGATGATGAATCTTCCCGGCTTGGTTACAACTTCCTCCAGATGATGTCATCTCTGGGCCTTGTGCAAGGAGTTTCTTCCGTGACCCATCAGGGTGGCCACATGTTGGACCTGGTGTTCTCACTGGAGCTTGAAATTGATAGTCTCAGGATTGATCGGGTCGTTTGGTCTGATCACTGCACGGTGAAGTACATAGATACATAGATACATAGACAGTGTCGGCAGATAAGGGCCTATGGCCCACCCAGTCTGCCCATTTGAGCTTGTAAGTTCAGTTTGTTTTCCTAGAGGTCTGTTGCCCCTTACCCCTGACCTCCAGAATTCCTTTATGTCTATCCCATGCATTCTTAAATCCCGTGATTGTTTTAGCCCCCACCACTTCCTCTGGCAGGGTGTTCCACTTGTCCACCACCCGTTCTGTGAAGAAATTCTTTCTTATGTTTCCTCTGAATCGTCCTCCTTCCAACTTCATCCCATGCCCTCTTGTCCTGGAACATCTTTTCGCTTAAAAATAGTGTTTTCCTGCACGTGTTCCTCCCTGTAAGATACTTGTATGTCTCTATCATATCCCTCTCTCCCTCCTCTCCTCCAGGGAGTACATGTTCAGTTCCTTCAACCTGTCTTCATAGGACTTGTGATGCAATCCATGCACCATCTTTGTTGCCCTCCTCTGAACCTTCTCTACCTGTCTATATCCTTATGAGGTATGGTCTCAGAACTGTACACTGTACTCCAGGTGGGGCCTCACTAGTGTCTTGTATGCGGAATTATGACCTCCTTTTCCTGCTGGTGATGCCCTGCCTATACATCCCAGCATCCTATTTGCTTTACCTGCTGCCTTGTCACACTGTTTCCCTACTTGAGGTCATCAGAGATGACAACCCCAAGATCCCTTTCCTGCTTGGTGCATGCTATATCCTCACCCCCAACTGATATATTGTGCCAGGGTTTTTGTCCCCATATGCATTATCTTGCACTTCTTTGCATTGAATTTCAACTGCAAACCCTGACCATTCTTCAGTTTCTGCAGGTCACTTCTCATTCTGTCTACACCCTCTGGTGTGTCTACTCTGTTACAGAGCTTTGTGTCATCAGCGAACAGTGAAATTCTGCCTTCTAGGTCCTGCAATGTCACTGATGAAGATGTTGAATAGGACCAGTCCCGGCACTGATCCCTGTGGTACTCCACTGGTCACTCTTCCCTCTGTGGAGTGATAGCCATTTACCACCACCCTCTGTGTCCTGCCACTCAGCCAGTTACCTACGCACCACACTACTGTCCTGCCCACACCCATATTCCCCAGTTTGTGTAATAGTCTTCTATGTGGCACAGTGTCAAAGGCCTTGCTGAAGTCCAGATAGGCCATGTCCACTGCCCTCCCCTGATCCACCTCCCTAGTCACCCAGTCAAAAAATTCAACAAGGTTGGTCTGACATGACCTCCCCCCCATGAAGTTCCTGTTCGTGGGCCCCCCTGAGAGCCTCTCCCTGCAGAGTTGGTCAGCTACCACCCTTTGAGGGAGTTGACTCCAGAGGCTTTTCTGGCAGTGGCTGACCTATTTAGTGTTGGCAGTGCATGTGTTGGGGGTGTGTGTACAGCAGTTGATGCCTATAATAAGGCACTGTTTGGTGCGCTCGACTCACCTCGCACCAGTCCGTGTATAACCCAGGTTCTCTCTCTTGAGGTCCCTTTGGTATGAAGGGGAGCTCAAGGCAATGAAGACCCGGGGTCAGAGATTAGAGTACAACTCACAGAAGTCTGGCCTGGGGGTAGATAAACTGGCCCTATGTGTGCATTATGGCACATATCAGGGGGCAATCAACCATAAAAAGGCAGAATTCCTGTCCAGGGAGATTGCCGCTGGGAAGAACCAACCAATTGTGCTCTTTCGGACTGTGGACAGGCTTCTCCATCCTTCCTGTCTACAACTGAAGGTAACCTTTTCGAACTAATTGTGCGAGGAGTTTGCTCGATTCCTCTCAGACAGGGTGTCTGCCATCAGGCAGGGGATTTCACCAGTGGGCCAGAGTTTGGCCGACAGTGGTCACCTTGGGTGACTGGAGAGCACTCCACCTGGTTGGGGTGAGTTTAGACTGGTGGAGGTGGCTGAGGTCACTGAGACTGCTTCCAAGCTTCAGCACACCTTTTGTAAACTGGACCCGGTGCCAACTCTTTTCTTAATGGGATGTGTTGACTCCATTGGCCCAGTGTTTGCCTTGATTGTCCTGTGTTTCTTGTCAGAGGGGGTCTTTTCTGATGTCTTGAAGCAGGCATTGATGAGATCGCTTCTGAAAAAGTCATCGTTGGACCCTGACATCAAGGCACATTACCGTCCCATCTCCAATATTCCATTTTTGGATAAGATTGTGGAGAAGGTGGTGGCGCTTCAGCTTGAGGAGCATCTTGTGGCTCATGATTTATATCAATCACTCCAGTCTGGGTTTCATGTGAAACATAGCACAGAAACTGCACTAGTTCAGGTGCATAATGACCTCCTTAGGGCTAGAGATTGAGGGGAGAGGACAATTCTGGTTCTCCTCGATCTCTCTTCAGCATTTGACATGGTTGACCATTGAGTGTTACTGGACCGCCTAAGAGAATTCTGCAGACTTGTTGGCACTGTTACCTGCTGGTTTGAGTATTTTCTATCTAACAGAAGGCAGAGAGTAGTGATGGGGAATTTCTTCTACTCCTCTGGCCTTCTGTCGTGTGGAGTTCTTAGGGTTCAGTCTTGTCACCGATGTTGTTTGCTGTGTATATGCTGCCCCTGGGTGAGCTCATTAGGAAGTACAGTCTGGGTTTTCATTGCTATGCTGATGATACCCAGCTGCATCGTTCCTTTGCCCCAGAACATCTTGCGCAGTGAAAGTGCTTAACAGCTGCCTCACTGAGATCAATGACTGGATGACCTCCATCTGGTTGCAACTGAACCCCAATAAGGTGGAGATACTGGTGGTAGAGAACAGAGGGCATGATAGGTTGGCCTCTGGTGCAGAGGCAGAGCTTTTTCCTGGCTCTATACCTCTTCTAGGGTGCACGATCTGGGCATTATTCTTGACAGTGGATTGACACTTGAGTTTCAGGTGGCGTCTGTTGTCCACAACAGTTTTTATCATCTTAGGAATATTGCCAGGATAAAGCTCCTAGTTCTGTCACTGAACCTCCCCACCTTGGTGCATGCCTTTGTGACATCCAGGCTTGACTACTGTAATGCACTCTGTCTTGAGGTCCCTGGGGGTACTCTGATCTGACTGTAGCTGGTGGAGAATGCAGCAGCTAGGCTGCTGACAGGACAACCTTAGTATTGCCACATTACTCCAGTGTTGCGTCAACTGCACTGGCTGCCAATCTGGTGGAGGGTCCTCTTTAAGGTGGGTTTGCTCACCTTTAAGGCCCTACATGACCTGGGCCCTGGTTACCTGAAGGACCTTCCTACACCTGCTGTCCAGGTCCTCTCCTTCCGCTCCTCCTCTAGGGGCCTACTTGTGATTCCCAGGATGAGGTTAAAAACAGCAGGTGACAGAGCATTCAGTGTTGCTGTCCCCATCCTGTGGAATTCCCTTTCTCCAGCTGTTAGGGAGGCCCCTTCTGTTGAGGTATTCAAAAGCCGCCTCAAGGCCTTCCTGTATAATCAGCCCTTCTCAGACTGCATTTTATAACCCTCACCTAGTCTCAGAATTTTAGGTTTAAATTAATTCGTGATTATTTTGATTCTAGTTGCTGCTGTGGAGGGTAGTATTTATAAAATCTTGTTTTAATTGTTGAAATATTGTATGTTATGTTTATAGTATGTTATTTATGTATCTGTTATGATTTGTATAAAAGTTCAGCACTCAGAGCCTCTGGGATGGGCGTTTCTTAAATAAAATGTGTCTTGCCTTGCCAGATTTGTAAGGTGGAGATGCACCGTGACCCTCGGGGGACTCACCGGGGAACTGGAGGCCAGCACACCCACATGATAAATTACCACCAGGTGGAGTGGCAGGCTGCCACAGAATGGGCCAGGCCTGCACATGCTGGCCCTTCTGTGGCAGAGGGTGTGGCTGTGCATGGCCTTAAGAGGAGGAGGGCCACAGCAGCACCTGCTGCTCTATAAGCACCACCCCCACGACTAGCAGCTGTAGCACCTGTGGACCCCAAGGAACTGCCTGTAAGTTAGGCAGACATCGCAGTTCTGTGGAGTGCTGTTGATTAGACAAATGAGAGGGTGAGTGCTGTCCAGCAGTGGTTGGACTGGATGGAGGGACATCAATTGAAGATTATGTCTATACTCCAACTGCTGCTAGACCACCAGGGGATCCCACACTAGGTTTTTGCCTCCCACCATGTGCCCCCCACCCTCCCTGCTGTCTTATAAAATGTATTCCCCCACCACCCCCTCTATGTAATTATGCCCTTTTTTGCTGTCTTCTGTGATTGTGACACTAAGTATCCTGCCCCCCTCCTTCTGTTACGTATGTGCGCTGTTTTGGTTTTCCTCATTTTAAGTTAAAATGGTTTGTCCCTGCCATAATTATTTACACTTAAAGGAGTAGTCCAACCCAAATTTGAAACAGCATATGTTATGTAGAGTACTTTGATGTGCATGTAAAATCCTTCCCCTAGTGCGTCCTTCCCTCTGTCTGCTATTAGGAGTTTTTACTAAATTAGTAAATTGTGTCATCTTGTTAAATCGCTGTATTAGCTTTATTGCTCTGACAATGCACCCCTGTGTCATGTGACAGACAGTGATGTAGCATAGTCCAGTGTAACTGACTAGCAGTTTTCTCACAGAAACCCCACTCACCTAGGTCTGAGCTCTGAGGTGCATGATAAATTGTAAACAGTTGCCAAGTGCATAAGAACAGTTACATGGCTCTGCTGTTGTGCATATGGTAAATCTATGGGCTATGCTACATCACTGTCACATGACACAGGGTGCAATGTCAGAGCGATGAAGGCAATAAACTGATTTTTCATGAAGAAGATCAACAAGGCTCATAAAACTACCATAAAAGTAGCAGGCTAATTTAGTAAACATTCTTAATAGCAGTTAGAGGGTAGGATGCAGTAGGAATTTATATACAAACAGAAGTACTGTGCATAACATATGTATTTTTCAAATTCAGTGTTGACTACTCCTTTAACAAAACCAGAAAGCCATAACTCCACATGAATAGATACCACTAAAAAAGTTTCACTGGTACTGCAACTGTATTTATGATAAAACAAGGCACACAGTAATGAGCCTTGCGTTTTGCCGGTCAGGCCTTCAGTGGTGTGCCTAATGAAGGCTTAAGTGGCAAAGCACAGTGGTCATTTGTGTGTGCTTTGTTTTGCCATCAATAAAGTTGCAGTATCATTGAATGTTATTTAGTGGCACGTATTCATATGGACTGGTGGCGTCGTGTGTTTGCCTTGCACTTTAGGAGCCAGGTATTGTGCACCAGCAGCCGTCCACATAGTGCAGTGTACTCCTTAGTGCCCTGTTATAATCCAAGTTAAGAATGTTTACCCTGACATATTTTTGGTGCCTCAGTAATGTTTACTTTCTGTCGTGGAGTGTTTGTGGAAAAGCAGGCCTGAGCAGTGCAAGTATACTGTGCTAAACTGCATGTGTACAGTCAGTGTTCTTTCCTGTGTGTGCACTGCAGACACTATTCAGCTTCTTGCAAACATATATATGCTATCTTGTTGCAGTGTTTATGGTATATAAAAAATAAAGATAAAACTATATAACGTATATTTTATTTGTACCATCAGCAGCAGTGGACTAAGTGATATATTTTTTCAGAGGTCTCAGACCAGAGTGCACCTCAGTCACACAGTGCACACATGACTTTTAGAAGATCATAGCATCAAAAAATCCTGCTTTTCAACAAACCATACCCAACAGACATGAAGAATTGCTGAGGCACCCAAAATATTTCACGGTGTACAAACATTATAAAGTTAGAAAATATAAGGTCCAGTTCACTGCCACCACACTGTGCTACCACATTTCTTCTTTTCATTTTTTGTTCTGGAATAAGTGATGTCTTTCTAGTTTAGACTGGAAGTGTCAGTTTTGCAGCAAGTTGATGTACACCATAACATGACACAGCACCAGTGGTAGCACAGTGTGGTGGCAGTGGACTGCAGGACCTGTTAAATATTCTGACTTTAAAATGTCTGTACACCATAAAATATTTTGGGTGCCTCAGCAATATTTTATGTCTGCTGGGTTCAGTTTGATGAAAAGCATGAGTTTTTTGTGCTATTATCCCCACAAAGTCATGTAGTGGGGATACAAATCATGCAGTTTAACAAATGGTTGAAAAAATGGTGTGGAGCACGGGGGTTTGGCTTCATTGGGGACTGGGGTTCCACCTGGAGGGACACCAGCCTATACTGGCAGGATGGTCTGCATCTGTCCAGGAAGGGAACAAGTCTTTTGGGCAATCAGTTTAAATGCTTCATTGGTAAGCCTTTAAACTAGTTAGAGGGGAGGCACTGATAAGCAACGGGAAAATCCCAGCCTTCCCTACAAAACAGGGTACTAAATGAGAAAGACCAAGGTAGAAAGGTCAGTGGGGATGCCACTACAGAAGGTAAAACCATCAAAAATGGAGACAATGAGTACCAATGCCCATAGTCTGGGTAACAAGCTTCCTGAATTAGCGGCCTTGATGGAGGAGGAAGATCTGGATATCGTGGCGATCCACAGAAACATAGTACACACAGAACCATGACTGAGGCATGTAAACATACCAGGATACACTATCTACAGGAGGGACAGGGAGGGTAAAGAGGAGGAGGAGGAGTAGCTCTCTACATAAGAGAAGAAATCAAAGCAACAGAACAAAAGGGTAAACAGGAGGAGAAGAAGCACTGTGGGTCAATTTGGAGGCAGACAATGGCACCACAATCCACACAGGGTTGTGCACAGACCTCCTAGCAGGGGGAGAAATGGACAAGGAAATGATAGAAAGTATACTTAGAATGGCAGATAAAGGGGAGATATTGCTGATGGGTGATCTGAATATGCCAGATGTTAACTGGAGTGCAGTTGCAGCAGCCACTTCTAAGAGTGGGTTATTCTAGATGCCCTACAGGGGGCATGCCTTAGACAACTAGTATTGGAGCCCACTTGAGAGGGAGCAATCTTAGACCTGGTTCTCTCAAATGGAGATGAAGAAAGGATCACAGATGTAGAAGTGGGTAGCCATCTGGGAACTAGCGACCATCGAACAGTATGGTTCACAATAAACACAGCAACAGAGTCAAGCCATACAAAGACAAAGGTACTGGATTTTAGGAGAGCTGACTTTGACAAAATGGGTGAGTGCCTAAGGAATGCACTCAGCAAACGGGCACGAAGGAGGTGGAAGAACAATGGGAATAATAAAACTGCCATCACAGAAGTAACAAGCCTTTGTGTAAAGCAATAAACAAAATGAAACAGGGTAAGAAACCACTATGGTTCTCAAAGGAAGTGGCAGTGAAGGTTCAAGAGAAAAGAAAGCATTCAGGAAGTACAAGGAATCACAGAAGGAACAGGACAGAGAACTGTATCAGTTAAAGCAAAAGGAAGCTGGAAAGGCAGTCAGAACAGCAAAGGTCCAAACTGAGGAAAAGATAGCCAACTCAGTTGAAGGAGGATAAAACCTTTATAGGTACATCAGGAGCGGAGGAAGACCAATGGAGGGATAGTGAGGCTTAATAAAGGGAGGAGGGTGGGCAGAGGGTGACTGTGAAAAGGCAGAGATACTAAAGAAATATTTTTGCTCAGTATTTACAAAGGAAGAGGAGGTACCTAAAACAAACAGTAGAAACACTCTGGATGCAGAAGTTGATATCAGCCCATTTACAGAAGAAAGGGTTCTGAAAGAGCTCTTAAAGCGGAAGGTGGACAAAGCAATGGGCCTGATGGATTCATCCCAGAATTCTAAAAGAACTAAGGGTAGAACTAGTGACACCACTGACTACCCTCTTTAACAAATTATGGGAGGATGGGGTGGTACCTGAGGACTGGAGGAGGGCAGATGTGATTCCCCTTCACAAAAGTGGGAGCAAGGCAGAAGCAGGAAACTACAGACCTGTTAGTTTAACCTCAGTGGTAGGGAAAATGATGGAATCACTTCTGAAGGAAAGAATTGTTGAGTATCTAGAGGCCAGAGGGGCACAGGACCCAAGGCAGCATGGGTTCACAGCAGGAAGGTCATGCCAGACAAATCTGATAGATTTCTTTGACTGGGTGACCAAAGTAGTTGATCAGGAGGGCTGTGGACATGGCCTACCTAGACTTTAGCAAGGCATTTGACACAGTCCCACAAAGATTAATATACAAGTTAGCCAGCCTGGGGTGGGCCAAGATAACAGCCTGGGTAAAGAATTGACTGGAGAATAGGACACAGAGAGTAATAGTAAATGGAGTCCACTCTGAAAAAAGGGGTTAGTAGTGGGGTACCGCAGGGTTCAGTATGGGACGGTCCTCTTCAATGTCTTTATAAGCGACATTGCAGAGGACTGGAAGAAAGTATGTCTCTTTGCAGATGACACAAAGATCTGCAACAGAGTTGATGCACAAGGTGGGATGGAAAGGATGAGAAGGGACTTGGCAAGGTTAGAGGAATGGTCACATGTATGGCAGCTTAGATTCAATGCTAAGAAGTGCAAGGTAATGCACCTGGAAACAAAACCCAGGGGAAGAGTACACAATGAGGGGTGAGTACTAACAACAACAAAATGGAAAGGGACCTGGGGTAGTCATATCAGATGACCTAAAGGTGGGCAAGCAATGTGAGAGGGCAGCAGGAGGGCTGGGGATACTGGGATGCATGGGAGAGGCATCACCATTAGAAAACAAAGTTATTATCCCTCTGTACAGACAGCTGGTGAGATCACATCTGGAGTACTACGTGCAGTTCTGGAGACCCAATCTCCGCAAAGACATAGACAGGATGGAAGCTGTCAGAGGAGGGCAACTAAAATGGTACAGGGTCTGCACGGAAGACATATGAAGAGAGACTTAAGGAGCTTAATATGTATAGCCTTGAGGAAAGGAGGAGAGGGGACATGATAGAAACTTTCAAGTACCTCAAGGGAATCAACAAAGTCCAAGAGGGTAGCATCTTTCAAAAAAGAGGTGTACAAGAACAAGGGGCACAATTTGAAGATAGAAGGGGTGGCTCAGAGGTAATTTGAAGTATTTTTCACAGAGGGTTGTGGATGTATGGAATGGCCTCAGAGGAGGTTGTGGAGTCAAAAACAGTGGTGGAATTCAAGCATGCATGGGACAGTCATAAGGCAATTCTAGGGGGTGGGGGTAGGAAGATGTAGGCTGCTGGTTAACTAGGATCTGCAGCTTATCCATCAGGTAGGGAAATGGGCAGACTGGGTGGGCCAAGCAGTCCTTATCTGCCATCAAATTCTATGTTTCTATGTGTGCACTGTGAGTAACTGAGGTGCACACTGGCCCAAGACCTCTGAAAACATATCATATCACTTTGCCCGCTGCTGCTGATGGTACAAATAAAATATATCTTATGTATTCCTATCTTTACTCTTTATACCATAAATACTGTAATAAGTCAGCATATATATGTTTGCAAGAAGCTGGACAGTGTCTGCACAAACAGGAAAGAACAATGACTGCATTCATGCAGTTTAGCACAGTATAATTGCACTGCTCAGTCCTGCTTTTTGACAAACACTTCATGATAGCACGACAGAAAGTAAACATTACTGAGGCTCCAAAAATATTTATTTTGAAATAGACATTATGACATTATGTGCTCACAATACACAATCATCAGAATTAATGTGCATCCCCAAAATGCAACTGTCTTGTGTGTAGAAAATTCCCCAGTGCTGATGAAATGAAATGGAAGCGTAACAAGAAATGCAAAGTCTCCCAGAATTAATGGCACACTCAGTCATGCATGCAGTGCTTACACAAAGTCACCAGAATTAATGTGTATCCCCAAAATGCAACTACCTTGTGTCCAGAAAATTCCTCAGTGCTGATGAAGTGAAATGGGAGTGTAACAAGAAATGCAAAGTCTCCCAGAATTAATGGTGAACTCAGTCATGTGAGCAGTGCTCACATACAGTCACCAGAATTAATGTGCATCACCAAAATGCAACTGTCATGTGTTCAGAAAATTCCCCACTGCTGATGAAGTGAAATGGGAGTGTAACAAGAAATGCTGCTGCAGTTGCCACTATGTGTAATGCTACTGTTGATTGACCTTACTGTGATGATGATGTGATAATGCACAGTGTTTTGTCAAACTGTATGAAGGAAGGACAACATAACCATTGAGTTTACCATGCCAAATGATGACACTGAGAGCTGTTGGTTGCCCAAAGTGTGCTGCAGTCACCTCAACAGGAAAGATGTCCCTTGTGTGTACACTAACAGTACCCTTGGTGAATTGATATACTGTATATGTATATGTATATCTTATATATATATATATATATATATATATATATATATATATATATAATTAGAGGCAAAAACTATATTTAATGCATCGGTTAGGGTTGTTCACAATAACAAAGTAAGGCAATTCAGTGTTAGGGGTTGAAACCCCCGGACACGCTCCAGCTCTGCCTCTAACCGGCATCGGGTGCGCTAAGGTCGCTGGCCCTAACTCTCACCCCATCACATGTGTAAAGAAGCAGAGGTATAGGAGAATGAGGTGAGAGTTAGGACAGACGACCCCAACGCGCACCCTCATGCAGTTGAGAGGGTGGGCGGGAGGTGTCCAGAAGGGGTTTCAACCCTAACACCGAATTTCTTTACTTTTGTTGCTGTGGAACAACCCTAACTGATGCATTAAACTGAGTTTTTTGCTGCTAATTTCCTTTCTTTTTGAGAATGATGATGAGAAATAGTGAAAGTAATGCGGTGGCGGGAGTGCGGGGCCCAAATGACATAGTAACAGGAACAGCAACGCAAACACAAGGTGGAAACGCAAATGGTAACAGTAAAGAAAAAGCAAGGGCAAATGACAACACAAAGGGTAACACACACGGTGGTGCACACGGGAACAGTGACACTAACAGGTACATTAACGCAAGGTGAAACAGTAACTGTAACAGTAACAGAAACGCATACCCTTTTTTTGCTGGAGAACTGCATAGAGAAACATGGTGTGTACTAAGAATGTATGCATTGTAATGGCAATAGAAGCATAAAACGAGCAATGGAAGTACTTCATTGCCAATATCTCAGCAACCGTACGACGTAGAAAAAAAATTTAAATTTCACAGAAATCATTATTTTCCTACCTACCGTTTTGTATTACATAGCCCATTGGGTGATATAAATTGCAATGAAAAATCTGTATCTCGCACTGTTTTCAAGATACGAGCTCCGAAAGGTGCGGCATATGCCACCATGCTAGTCTATGGGAAAAAGCATCAACTTCAGAGTACTGTAACCTTGGAGCTGTACAATATGTTTTCACTAAACCACCAAAATGCACATCTGTGACATGTTGGCTGCCTTCCCTCCAAATTTCAGATCAAAAGACCTAACCGTTCTTTTGCAGCAAGGTGGCAAAGAACTCCTGTCATTTTGGCCATAGTGTTGCAAAGTACTTTCGTGATTTGTGAAAGTTTTCTCACAGATTTACGAAAGTGTCGTGAGCACAAAAGTACTTTTCGAAAGTACTTTTTCAGAACTTTGAAAAACATATTTCTGGGGTGTTTAACCCCAAAATAAAGACATGGCTAGCATCCTCAGGCTCCGACTAGGTGAACACAAAATGAATTGTGTCCCTAGATGGTCCCAAATTTAAATGCCAAGCATTTGTCTGATCACCAACTGAAAACAAAATCGTGGATTTACGAAAGTACTAGGGCCATTTACGAAAGTAAAAAGTGCATTTGCGAAAGTGTCGAACTACTGTATTTAACTTTTCTCATTGACTTATAATGGGAACTTGTTTTTTGAATAACTTTTGAATGGTTTAATATTTTTTTACAAAATCTTTGAAAGGCACATTGGGCACCCCGACTATACTTTCCCTGAAGTTTTTGGACCAGTCGCGCAAACCGTGCTACCTGTAGGTGAAAGCAAAGAAATCGCAAAAAAGCGTAATTGAGCAATTCGTTGTCACTTAATGTCTCCACAGGCGTACATCCGACTGGTACGAAACTTAGCAGATCCCAAGATCTACCATGCCTAATTGAGCGTACCAAATTTCAGGTAAATTCATTGAATGGTGGAAAAGTTATTAAGATGCAAAATTTGACCCTTTATCCTTAAAAGTGCTACTCAACCTAACTATGGTAGTACTACCGTGCTACCATTTCATATATATATATATATATATATATATATATAGATATATAGATATATACTGTATATGGCAAAAAACTCTGTTTAATGCATCAGTTAGGGTTGTTCCACAGCAACAAAAGCAAGGAAATTCAATGTTAGGGTTGAAACCTCCCTTGCATCCCTCCAGCCCACCCCTCAACTGCCATCAGGGTGCACATTGGGGTCATTGGCCCTAACTCTCACCCCATCATATGTGGAAAGAAGCTGAGGAATAGGAGAATGGGGTAAGAGTTAGGACCAACGACCCCAAAGTGCACCCCGATGCCGGTTAGGGGGGTGGGCCTGAGGGGTGCAAGGGGGGTTTCAACCCTAACATCATATTTCCTCACTTTTGTCACTGTGGAACAACCCTAACTGATGCATTAAATGAAGTTTTTTGCCTCTAATTTCCCTTCTTTTTGAGAATGATAACGAGAAATAGTGAATGTAATGCGGCAGTAGGAGCGTGGGGCCTTTTGGGCCCCGCTCTCCTGCCACGTGATGTCTTGTCACGTAGTAGCATGGTGCCCACAAATACAAATGGTAATGCCCATGGTGACGCAAAGCGAAACAGAAAGTGAAACAGTACTGTAGACACAAATGGTAAAAATAATGCAAACGCAAGTGCAAATGAAAATGCAAAGGGTAACGCGCATGGTGGCGTAGATGGGAATGGTAAGTGAAACAGGTACAAAACTTCAAGCGGAAGTGGTAAGGGTAACAGTAATGTAAGTGCACAGGCTGGTTTTCCCCAAAAGCTGCATAGAGAAAGACAGTGTGTACAAAGAATGTATGCATTATAATGGGTCTCGGAGCAGAAAATGAGGAGTTGGAATACTAAATTGCTTATATCTCAGGAACCATACGACGTGGAAAAAAATTTAAAAGTCATACGATTTATGACTTTCCTTGCTAATTTTGTACTTAGCTCCTGTTAGGGGGCTAAGCATTTTTCTGACGAAAAGTCTGTATCTCGCACCGTTTCCGAGATACGGGCCCTGAAAGGTGCGGCAAATGCAGTAATGTTATCCTATGGGGAAAAAAGAGAAGTTCGGAGTGCAATAACTTTGCCGCCCTGTGATATTTTTTCACCAAACCACCAAAAGGCACATCTGTGGGATGTTGGCCTTCTTCCATCCAAATTTCAGTGTAAAAAACCAAACCGTTATTTTGCAGCAGGGTGGCAAAGAATTCCTGTCATGCAGCGGACGTTGCAATGTTAGTCTATGGGAAAAAGTGTCAACTTTGGAGTACCATAACTTTGCATCCATGGAATATTTTGTCACCAAACTACAAAAAGGCACATCTGTGAGATGTTGGCTGCCTTCCCTCCAAATTACAGCCAAAAAGACCAAACCGTTCATTTGCAGCAGGGTGGCAAATAATTCCTGTTATTTTGGGCATAGTGTTACAAAGTAGTGTAGTGATTTGTGAAAGCTTTTGCACAGATTTGCGAAAGTGTCATGAGTGCGACACTATTTTTTCCAAAAATTTTAAAAGCATATTTCTGGGGTGTTTAACCCCAAAATAAGGATATGCCTAGCATCCTCAGGGCTCAACTAGGTAAACACAAAAAGAATTGTGTCCCTAGAGGGTCCTAATTTTAAATGCCAAGCATTTTTCTGATCACCAACTGAAAACAAAATGGTGGATTTGTGACACTACTAGGGCCATTTGTGACACTAAAAAGTGCATTTGCTACACTGTTGAACTTTTTGTTAACTTTTCCCTTTGACTTATAATGGGAAATTGTTTTTTGAATAACTTTTGAACCATTTAATATTTTTTCATGGAGTCTTCAAAAGGCACATCGGGGACCCCTGCCGCACGTTCCCTGAAGTTTTTAGACTGGTTGCACAAACTGTGCGACCTGTAGGGATGAGCAAAGAATTCAAAAAAGCATAAACGTGTGTGCAGATCATGCTTAATAACTCTGCAGCCGTATATCCAAACAGTACGAAAGTTGGCAGATCCCAAGATGTATGGGTCTTGATCGTGTATTCCAAATTTCAGGCAAATCTGCCAAATAGTTGCAAAGTTATTAAGGTGCAAAATGTTAGGGTTAACATGTAAATGGCTCCTCAACCATAACTATTGTAGCACTACCGTGTTACCATAATATATATATATATATATATATATATATATATATATATATATATATATATATATATATATATATATATATATATATATATAGATATATATATATATAGATATATATATATATATATATATATATATATATATATATATATATATATGCATTTCTTTGGGGGGGTCAACATATATATACATGCGCTCATTGTATTGTTTTGTGTCACAGATCACATACTGTTGGTGTGCGCATTCCTGTGCTTGATGAGAAATTGTGGTGTTGGAATTGGAATATTCTCAATCCAATGAAGGTATTTGTTTTTTTTTGGGGGGGGTGGAGTATCATTTGCAAATAGGTCTCATTAACAGTTTATTATTTGGTTAATTGTTCACAGATTTTATCTGCATCCTTCTCCAGTCCAGTAATGACAGTCATGGTCATCATCGATTCATACTACTTGTTGCATGTCTGCAGGCCCAGGGGGGTATGATGATGAACAAGTTATTTGGATAAGGCAACTATGATACCATAAAGCATCAGGAAGTTTTCTACAAAAAGAAATGAAGGACTTATTACAACTTGATTGCAGCAGTAACACATTATGTTTAAGCCATGACTGTGCCACCCCATCATATATGCTGATTAATAGATAGCAAGCTGTCCCACTGAAGCCACATGAAGACCAAATCATCACATCACAATTAAATTTAGTACCAGGCTGTAACCAATACTCTGTGTCAGTGTCTTGTGTCTTAACTCAAGTTACATTTTAAAACCACATCTTGTCAAGTCATGACCTGGGTCAAACTTTTTTCAACACTTGCATGGCTGCAGCTGCAAATTGCAATACAGTGTGTGATGTGTTGGACAAATATTATGTGACGTACATGTCACCTACTTTATGTGACTCAACAGGGGGATTTGCACTCTTATGAAAACATGAACAACAAAAAAGGAACAGATGAAACAAAATTGATATACTTACTCGTATGGAAATGGATATCTCATAGGTTGCTGTAGACAGTAATGCTGTACCACACAGACCTTCTGCAAAGGAAAGTTGTTTGTTAACCTGTAAAAAACAAAATAAGTTGACTGTATGTGTTTGACCACTGCAGCTCAGAAAAGCAACAGGAAACAAAACTGCTAAAGGAAGTTGAATAGCATGAAAAATATTAGTACACATACTCACTTTAAAGTATTGATAGTAAGAAGCCTTGTGCCTGTGGCTGATGGATGTGGTCTCCTGTCTGACTTCCTCTGCCTTGGCATGGGCAGGACATGTAATGGAAAACATTGTCAGAATGGTGGTGGTGGGTGGTGGTCATAGGCACATGATAACATTCCCTCTCACATCTTCCTTCATCTGGTGGCAGTGGCTAACAGTAGTTTTATGGTGATGGTTTAGGGGGCACACAATGACATTCCCTCTCACATCTTCTGCATCTGGTGGCAGTGAGGACTGGGAACAGCTGCATCATGATGCAAGTTAACAAATTCTCTATCAATGTCAGATGCAAACAGGTAGGTGTCAGGGAGGATATATTGTGCACTGTGTTACAAATGTGATGTGACATATGGAATTTGAATCACTTTGAGTGGGACACTGATTTAACTTTATGAGAAACAAAACATGTACTTACAAAAAATGTGACAGCCTTTTAACCACTTAACTTAAAACCTACCAACATTAACCTCATCATCATCCTCATACAGAAAGCTGCCCTCGCAGTCATCAATGTCTAAATTCTGTCCACTGGGAAATTCTTTCTCCATTATGTTATCATCTTCCTCAGTGGTAGGCCGTTTCATGCTGCCAGTGTCACCAGGATGGTCCATTTCTACAACATCAGCAAAACCATGACTTGCCGGGGTATGAATACTGAGGTTGCAGTCTGAGCTGGTGTGTGCCCCTCATTCATTTTTATGAATGTCAGCAAACTGACATTTTCAGGAGAGAGGTTTGTATGACAATCCCGAAATATTACACCCACTGAGCTGAATACCCTCTCTACACTTACACTGGAGGGTGAGCATGTCAGGTACTTCAGTGCCACTGTGGTCAGCTCTGGCCATTCACTGACCTTTCCACTCCAGTATAAAAGAGGATCATCAGTTATTGGCAAATTCCTGTTTTCAGCTAAATATGAGTCAACCATTTGCTGTGCTGCGCTAAGTCCAGTGGTTGATGCATCATCCTGTTCTCCAGAATAATTTATGTCACACATCCCCAATTGGGACAAAGCACCCCAAAGTGTGTTAATGTCAACCAGTTTGGATGACAAACCACCTGGAACTGCAGTTCCCTTCCCCTTACGGGATATGCTTGATGCTACTTCAGACTGACCTTCAGCCTGATTATGCTGCTGTTTGCTGACCTTGGCACATGACATCTGTGCCCCATGAACCAAGTGCACCAGTTGCCCACTGACATTTTTAACCTGTTCAGGCCCACATTCCAGTAGTGAGGCAATTCCACGTTTGTATCGTGGGTCCAGTATTGTTGCTATTGCAAAGTTGTCACTATGCTGAATGCTCACGATGTACTGATTCTGGTCGAATACTGTCAGCATGTGTTTCAGCAACACACTGCTAGCACAGTCTCTGGCAACATCAAAGCTATGCTGTAGATTCAACAATGTCTGCCTCAGCACCTGCTGCAGTGGAATTGATTGGCTAATGGAGGCAGACTCACCACTCACTGCTTCTGTGGCATGTTCAAAAGGCCTCAAAAGTGTTATTACAGAGTCCATGAGGCATCTCTGTTCAGTCGTCATAGACATGGATGCCCTGAAAGTGTCACAGCTAGTGTGCATGACAAGATATTCTGAGATGGCTTTGTATTGTTCATACAACCTCTCTGCCATGTATAAAGTGGAGTTCCACCAGGTGACAACTTCTAGCTTCAGGCGGTGCTGTGGGAGGCTGTTTTGGATCTGCAACTGCCAAAGCTGGTCACGGGCCTTTGCATAGCGTGAAAAGTAAGAATAGATACAGCATGCAACTGTCATCATTTTCTTTATATCAGGGTGCAGCAGAAACTCCTGCACCACAAGATTTAAACAGTGGGCCTTGCATGGAACCCAAACAAAGCCACCATTCATGATGCATTTAACCACATTTGACCCATTGTCACTTGATATGAACCCAGCTGTCAGGGACAGGGGGTTCAGCCACTTGTCAATTTCAGTCAATACCAAGTCCAGCATGTTTTCACCAGTGTGTGAACATGTCTCATTATGCAAAGCAATTGTTGCTTGCTGTCGAATTCCTGGAAGATTGCTACCACGAATCTTCACCTTACTACACTGATTATTCACACTGCCAACAGCACAAACAACACCCGGCACCTGCGCCCAATGTGCAGTTATACACAAATATAAACTCCTCACTATTTTGCCACTTGTCCACATATCCATACTTAAATGGATGAATGGAGAGGAGGAATGTTGAAGGGCATGTCTTACAGAGTCAGACACAGTAAGGTACAACTTGGGGACAGCACGGGTGGAAAAGTATGTCCTGGATGGGACTTTCCATTTTGGACAGGTATGTGCCACAAACTGCGGAACCCAGAATTCTCCATGAAGGAGAAGGGCAACAGATCAATTGCCAGCACTTCGACCACAGTAGCATTATGTTCACGTGACAATGTATGATTGAGTTGGTACTCATGCCTTCCAGCACTCTCCAATTTTGACAATGTCCACTGGACAGCTCACCCACACACACACACCCTCCTCCTCCCCTCAGGACCCATAGATCCACTCCCCTCTGGACATCTATCTTACTTACTGCACCTGCAGTCACCGGTCTGCTCTATGTTATAGCCCAGCCCAAGGGCATTTTCCTTAGTTGTTCCAACTTTGCAAGTACTGTTTTCTCTGCGTATGTTATAATTGCATAACAGGGGTATATATATATTTTTTTCTTCCCCTAATTGACTCATATATAACCTATGTAAATAGACTGAACATAATCTATGTAATGCTGTAATCTATGTATCACTGTCTGTACCTGGAACTTTGTACTACTGTTTTTGTCCTCTTTGTGACAAGGTGCCTTTATAAATGAGTCTCTGACTCAAAGGTTGTAAATCCGATTTCTGCAAATAAATAAATACTTTATCTTATGGGCAAAAACATTCTGCAACGTGGGCTGACAAACATTTTGCATGGGGTGTGATGACAAATGGCTCTGCTCTGTGAATGGCCGGGGCTGTAGTGTGGACGTGTGATGAAGACGATTGCACAGGTGAAGAAAAATCCACAAATGAAGTTATTTTCCCAGATTTATGAACAGGGGTTGATGTACCACTTGCACTAGATGTACTGCATTGACCACCCCTACGACTAAAACTGCTACTGTCACCAGCATTGGACAAAATTTCAAAATCATTTTGCTCCTCCACCTCAGCATGCCTGTAGTAATTCTCTGCTGTTATTTCATTGCTACTGCACACATTCCTACTTGATCTTACAGTCATGGAAGGGGATTACATGCTCATTATGGTTGATGACATCTTGTGCTGGGTCCAGAGTGCAATGTGCCAGCTCTTAAGATGTGTATGCTGTCTCCCTGTGCCAAGATAGCTCCCCTTTTTACCTCGACTCACACGTGTGTGGCAAAGCTGGCAGATTGCAATTGACTCATCATTTTTATCTTGCACAAAAATTATTGTAATCCCCTACTTTTAATATGTCCCTGATGCTGCTTTTTGGATTCTGTTTTTTTAAGCCCTGAAAGGGGTGTGTGTGTGTTACAGTACATGATTTTTCAGGCAGGACACACTTGGACTGCAGCTGACCAACACGGCTACCTATCATTATTACTGGGTCATCATCATCATCATCATCATCATCATCATCAACTGAAACTGCTAAATCACAACTTTTTATGGGGGGGGGGTTAATGCAAAGAGACCCAGACACAGCCTCCTTGACTTTCTTTTTCTCTGGTTCCCAACAGGGGTCACTGACATCATCATCATATTCATCAACATCATCTGCATCTTCTTTTTTTTATAATTGAAATGATCATCTTTATTGTTTTCCACAACAACATCACCCCACATACAACAGCTGAAATGCACCAATAAGAGCTCGAAAAGAAAAAAAGGAAGAAAGGGCATAATAAGATCTATAATCAACGCGCCCATATGTATGAGAAGTTGTACATTAATCCCCATTCCCACCCCTCCCAAGGCTACACATATACATAGTCCAACCGGATCATCCCTAAAATATTCTAGGCACCAGGCCTCCACGCCATAAGAAGCGTTTCTAAGGAACTCCACAGTAACATATATTTAACTCGTGTACCTCGCATGTCAGCAACATGCTTTTCTAACTGTAGAGCCAGGATACACTCACGAAACCATTCCATCAAGGTATGGGATGATCATCCATCCAGTGTCTAAGAATTATCAACTCTCACAGCTGTGGCAAGTGACAGCTGGGCCATGGTAGTCCTAGAAGTGCCAACTGGGAACAAATTCAAGATACATACCTCAGGGGAAAGCACATCTGAAGAGCCAAGGATAGGGTCTAAAAAATTCTTGATAGCTCGCCAAAGCCCTGTATTTGAGGGCATGACCACACCATATGGTATAGAGTACCATCTCTATTCTGCACTTCCACATGTGGGTGCATCATTTGCCTTATACCTAAACATTCGAGATGGGGATAGGTATAGGTGATGCATTATATTAAAATGTACCATCCTCAACCGATCTTGTTTTATATACTTATACATATTGAGCCATAACTTCTCCCAATAACTGGGTACTTCAGACAACCCTAACTCCCTTGACCAATAATAACAGACTCCTGAAGGAGTTTGGAGTCCCATTCCTGCAGCATTTTATATACCTTGAAACCGATCTCGATTGAGAGGCAGTAACAAAAAGTGTATCAATGTCCCTGCCCCCATGATCTACTGGCACTATTTGGGCAAATGTGACAGATATAGCCTTACTAACCTGCAACCATTTAAATAAATCCTGACTTGCAACTCCAAAAGACCTCACTAATTGATCAAAGGGTATCGGCCTACCGTTCACCCAAAATTCCGAGACTCTAAGGCCACTTACCTGGGGCCATAAATCCATGGGCAAAGCTGCACCCTCAACTTTAATACGAGGATTTTCAAAAATGGGCTGGTTGGGCGATAAATACCAGTTGACTGACAGGTAATTCTGTAACTGCCAAAAGGCCTTCAGTGACCATCCCACAGGATTATTTTTAAGGGATTTGGGAACAGCTGCTGGGGGGGCATACAACAAGGCCCGGAGGGAGCAGTTCACCTTTTTCGCCAATCCTCGCTCAATGTCAACCCACAAGGGTGAATAGACCCTTTGTTCGGATTTATCACTCCAATGACCCAGCTTACTAATATGCTGTGCAATATAGTATAAGAAAAGCGAGGGAGCAGCTAATCCCCCCTTTGACTTTGGAGCTGTAAGTTTCGTATAAGACCTACGAACTCTTTTCCCATTCCATAAAAATAAATTGAATGTTTTCTGTAAATTAAGAAACCATGCTATCGGGAGATATACACCCAACATGCCTAAGGATATAGCAGTCTGGTAAGATGTTCATTTTATAATATTCAATCTACCCCAAAGTGACATGGAAGTAACCGCCACCTGTCCATGTCACCCGTTATAATTTTAACTTGACTACTCAGATTACTTCTGATCATATAATTCAATCCTGTGCTGACATTTATTCCTAAGTACATAGCGACTTAGACTCCCAACAGAGACTAGCGGTGCTAAATCCGCTTTCGTGACCTCCTTATTTAAGGGAGGATCTTTGATTTCGACAATTTAACTTATAGTAAGATACTTTGGAGAAAGAATCGATTTGCTAAAATTACCGGGATCGAGGTTACCGGTTTTCAATATGTAATAATATATCATCTGCATATACTGAATATGTGTATCTAACATCCCCCATCAGTATACCTTGGATCATTGGATTCCTGCTAATCTATGCAATAAAGGCTCTAAATACAAATTGAATAGCAGTGGGGAGAGGGGGCACCCCTGCCTCATGCCACGCTCTAATTTAACCACTGGCGATAATATCCCATTGCATTTCACATGGGCCGAGGGAAAGGAATACAATAGTTGAACCCATCTCAGGAACGCATCAGGCAGGCCAAAGGCAGACAGGGTAGCAAACAGATAATCCCACGAAACCCTATCAAATGCCTTCTCGGCATCCAATGAGACCAGTACGACTGGGGCCTTAGCTTCTTTAGCAACAGTAATAATGTGTAATAGTTTCCGCATGTGGTCCTGAGATGATCGCCCAACCATAAATCCCACTTGTTCCCTACTAACCAGCCTGTCCATGACTTTAGATAACCTGTTAGCTAAAACTTTAGCTAAAATTTTGATATCCGTGTTCAGAAGGGAAATCGGGCGATAACTATCCATACTGAAAGGATCTTTCCCCGGTTTGCGGATTAGAGAAATCGTCGCCTCTAAGAAGGAGGTATCTGACAACCCATTATCAAACCAATACTGAAAAACATCCTCTAAAATTGGGGATAAAAGCAGGTAACACGCCTTATAGAAGTTACTAGGGAACCCGTCTGGGCCAGGGGATCTATTTAAGGGCATTTGTTGGATCACCTGCTGGATTTCTGCGAGCGCAGTGGGGCACTCAGAGAGATCATATCTCCTTCAGCAACTTTTGGCAACGTTACTGATTTAAGTGCAGAATCAATGTCATCCTTAGTTGGTTTAGATTCAAAATCTTCCGCATATAAAGCCTGAAAGTACGACCCAAAAGCATTAGCCATTTCCCCTGGATCCGTGCACACCTGCTCCCCCTGCCCCGTTCGAATCCCTGCTATAAACTGAGATGAGTCTAGCTGATGAATACGCATAGCAAGTAGTTTCCCTGCTCACTCCCCAAGGTCTAGGTATTGAAGCTTAGTTCTTAAAAGAGCTAGCTCTGCTTTCTGAGCTATAATACCCAGATATTGGGCCTGCAATTGCTGCAATCGTGCCCAATCTGCCTCCATCGAGGTTCGAGAAAAACTACATTCTAAACTCCTGATCGAAGCAAGCAGGGAATCCAATTGTGCTATCTGCGTACGTTTCTTTTTAGAGGCCATTTTAATCAGCTCACCCCTCAGGGAACACTTTAAAGCCGCCCAGACTAAATCCTTGTGTGCCACTGAGCCTTGATTATTTTCTAGGAAACTCGTAATGAATTCTACAATACTATTCATGGAGGATTCGTCCCTTAGTATCTGGCAATTTAACTGCCATTGTGGGGACCGTCTACACCCAACAGCTAGCAGATAGTCCAGACTGACCGGTGCATGATCTGATATCACCCTGGAAGATATGTCGACCTGCCTGACACCGGGCATAGCAAATAGACTAACTAAGATATAATCTATTCGTGAATATGTCCTTTGTGCGGCTGAGAAAAAGGTGTATTGTCGCAAATTAGGGTTGAGCGCACGCCAGACATCGACAAGAGCAGCCTTGCTTATTAAATCCTTCAGTGCTCTTTGTGCTGGCGACAAGCCTACCTCTCATGAGACGATCTATCCAGATCATTCCGAAGAACTAAGTTCCAATCCCCAACACCATAAGCTTCTCGAGTTAGTTACTACTCTACTTAATAAATCTATTAAAAAGGCTGGGAGTCGTTATTAGCCATATATCGAGCCCAGCAATATCGGATACGTATTCCAATAGGCCGTGTATAATGATATATCGACCATTCAGGTCCCAAGCCTCTTCCACCAATCTGAACGGAGTATTCCTCGCTATAAGGATTGCAACCCCTCCCCTGTTAGTGGATGACCCGGCTCCAAAAACTTGCCCTACCCAGGCCCTTCTGAAATAATGGATGTCACTTCTCTTTAGGTGTGTCTCCTGGAGAAAGACAATCTGTGCTCCCAATTGACGCAGGTGCCTTAAAATAATTTGTCGCTTGACCCTATCCTTGGCTCCTTTGACATTCCAACTAATGAACTTGTACGAGTTACTCATAATGACCCAACTTTAAACTCGGATACAAATAAAACCAAGTATATCCGTGAGTGTATACAACTCTCATTGGGCGAGTTCTGCCCCCTGCCTAAAGGAGTCCTTAGTAGATCCGGAAGAATGTGTAGCCTTGAGAGCACCCCCCCCACACTCCATAGTTCAATTGACTCATTCTACCCAGAACCTCTATCATCTGCATCTTCTGCTTGGATGCTGGCATGTGGACTGCATGTTGCAACCAAAGCAACATCATTATCATCATCACCATCATCACCATCATCACCACCATCACCCGATATTTTTGCACCACACTGTGAATCATTACATGGCAAATGTGTGACCTGAACCGCAGTGGAATAAATGTGACATTGTGTGTTATCATTACCATGATGATCAGAATCATGTTCAGTTACCATGGGGATGTTACTGAGGAGTATGACATCATCTTCACTGTCACTCACTGCTTTAGACTCAGCTTTATTTTTGGACACAGTCAACTGGTCAGAAGTGGAAGTTGAGGCATCAATACTCATACCACCAGCAACTGCACTAACACCACCAGCAACTGCACTAACACCACCAGCTGGGACAACATCATCTCCTCCAACTATGAGTGAATTACCGATTGCGCTGTAAAAACACTGAAGGAGAAATCCCTTTCCTCACATCAGCAATGCACTTCTGCATACTACCACACCTACAGACAATATTACCACTGGCAGCAGTGACATGGACAGAAACAGCTTTGCTTGCACGTCTGTTTGTGGGCATTTTGAGGGATCACCACGAAAAATTCTAAATAAATTTAGATTTCAGATTAAAATTTAGATTTTGGAACTTCCAGTCTGGGCCACTGGATGTGAAGCCAAAAAAACAACTGTGGCTTCAACAAGAGATGCACAGTCACAGCAACACCTTAACTAACTAGTGCTCACAAGTCACAAGCCAATCTGGAAAAGAATACCTTTAGCCAGTTTTTTTGGGTTGGGGGGGAGCACTGCAGTAACAGTCCAAAACCAAGATACCACAAAGCAGTACAAAATAACTCAAGTGCAGTGGATAGCAGGTTCACTCTGCTGCACAGTAAAAGGTGTCCAATTTGATGGCATGCATCGCACACAGACTCACACACACACTACAAGTAATGAGTAGCAAATTGAAAACTTCAGTAATATAACCACATATTTTAAACAAACTGAAATTATGCACTACTGCACTACAACAATCAGCAAAAAAATGTCAAGAATTACTGAAAATATTATTGTGTGTACATTAACACAGTTATACAAGAAAAATATAACCAAAAGAGAATGAACTGCCTTTTTCACCTAGGTAATCTACCTACACTACAGATGCACCCCACACCCAAAGCACACTTCCAGTGTCTGTCAGTACACAGATCAAATGTTCTAAATTAGCATTCAAAATCCCACACACAAACAATAAACACTCAATGATATGAACATAGGAATGTTTCCTACAATCAATGCATTAAATTTTGGGCAAAAAAATTACTCAAAAAGACTTTTTTAACATCTTTTGAGAGTTTGAATTGCAGAGAACTCTGAGAGCAAACTGTCTCCTACAGCTATCTACACTCACTGCTCAAAACTGAGGCTGTGCAGAACAATCTAGATCCCATGTGACCCGCAATCCCATGAACCACTACAAAATTCACATTATAGCTGAATAACAAGGTGAAGTGATGCAAAGTACATTGATCTCTATGAACTTCACATTAAAATTGGTGGAGAAGTGGTTGGTGGAAGGCAGAGTAATGCAAAGTCATGGTTTTCAATGGACTTTGCATTCCTCATTATGATGCTAAGTACTCCGCTTCACGTTGTGGATTACTCTGTGGACTCTGCATTACTCTGCAAATCACTTCACGGAGCGAATTATGGCCACTTCGCCCACCACTAATTATGAGAGAGGTTTTCACTGGTTGCCAAACTCTCTGGAGGGGACAGGGTTTGCAATACATTGTCATCCATTGTCATAAACATTGTATCATCTTTTGATTGTGCCAATGTAATGGGCAGTTTATGACCTTGTAGGGGTGTGCACCTATACTCAGGAATCATGAGGGTAAAGATTTCAGTAGTAATAATATTTTCATGTGATTTTTCCTTACATTCACTGGACAGGGGAAGAAATTTGTTTTCTGTGGGCAGTTTAAAACTCGTCATGGCCCTTCATCCTTTTTTTTAAAACTTTCATTTAATTTCAACAGTTGCCCAATCATGACACAGGTGTGTGTTTATTTCAGTTGCAATGATACCAGGATAGAGATCTCTTTATTCTGAGTCTGGAAGGGCTGTCAAAAAAGGAGTTTGGTGCAGGTATTTTACATAGACCTGTTTTTTTCTTGACCTTGTGTATGTGAATTATTTATTGCCTTGATTCTATAAGTCATATCACGTTGGCTTTTTAGTTTGTACATAAGGCAACTGATGCATTTTAAACAAATATTTCCCTCCAATGTAATTATTGCTTCAGCTATGATAAATAATTTGGAAAATTCATTTTTTTTATTATTCAGTAGGGTATATCTTTAACTTCCTATATCCTATAATGGTTATTGATTTGGTAACACTCTTTTCTGTGATTTGTTAAAGATTTGCAGGAGTACAGTTGTCACTGTGTGAAGTACACCCCATGGGAGTGGGGAGAATGAGTGTAGTTTGACCAGCAATTCAAGCTGACCAAGCCAAAAGATATTTGCTAGCAGGGATTGCCTGCCAGGTGAACTGAAACAGCAACTACAGCTGCTTCTGGAATAACTATATGTTAACTGTCTGACAGTTGCACTAACTAACAATTAAATTCTAGGTCAATACTTAGTCAGCTAATTCTGTTCTCCCAATTGGTTTTTGACCAATTTTTTATCCCGACCCAGTTAATACTTTTTCATAATTAGGTTGCCAGACTAATTAGCCTCCCTACATAGACCATGCTGTTAGTATAAATTGTGGAATAGTCCTGGATTCAAATTCAACCATTAACCTGTAGGCCTCAACAAACTCTCTGGGCTGACTCCCCAACATCCCCAGTGGACACAGCAGACATGCCCAGACACTGCTTGAGCTCGCCCCACTTGCTGAGGGGTGTTACTTTATGGAGGTTACCCTGGAAGTGGTCACCAGGTCAACTCAGTAACGCCCTCCCAGAGCAAACATCGATTGTTCTTTAAATGCCCAACATTTCCTAGTACACAGAGAACAAGGTTTTTTTAGTTGTCAGCACTTTACAAGTTTGATGGCACTATCAGCTTAAAGTTCAGAGCTGAATTGAAGATGGGGAGGTCATGACCTTGTGTAGCTTAGAAATGTACAAAATGTTTGTGTGGTGGCAAACAGTGGAGCTCTAAACAAATGGAATAGCTGTGAAGGAAGACTGAAGGGGTCCACAAAGGACCAGTAGAAAAAGGTTCAAAATTGAAGAGGGGAAGGGGGGCTCTGAATTTTACCACACAAAATACATACAACACTTTAAATAATTAAGCAGTTGATGTGAACTAATCACAAAACTAATGCTTTATAAGACTGATATGTAGTATATGTGTTTTCTATATCAGTCTGATGTGTTTTCTTTGTAAACAATTTGTACCTTACATGGAATTTAATGTAACTGAATTTATTATTTATTGAATTTTGTTGACCGTGTAGTCCCACTGAAACCAAAGGTACCTTTTTCAGGGGCAACCTGAAATGCTTTTTCTTTTATTACGCATGCCACATTACATCAATTGTTTTAAGTGAGGTGTGTCTATTAACATTCAGATCCACCCTCTGACAAAGATCCTGTTTCGAGTTGAAGCACTGGGGCTTTAGGTTCATGTTTGGGCTTTGTTTAGATGAAGCTTGTCCTTATAATATAAATAATCTTTGCCCCCAAACAGATCCCAGTTTTTATGAAAGGCAACGTTTTCATTGCACGTCCATTCATTTAGCCACTGGTTTAATTTTATGACTTTTTGCTACTTTTTATATGCCACCCTTAAGACTGGTAGCAGGTCTGAAAAAAAAAATCACCGTGCAGCCCATGGTCCCCATATTCTGAGCCCACTACAATTGCAGCACAGCCTATTGTGCTGCACTTGCAATAGCACCAGCCAACTCTGAATGATATTCAGTCAAGTCATTTAGCACATGCTGATGGGGAATGCTAATTGATTGAATATAACACCACCATGTGGCTGCAGTGCTAAGTGAATCTGCACTCTGCCAACATGAGCCAAGGCTGTCTATGGCCCACAGGAGGAAGCGTTTCCTGAAACAGGATAGCTCCATATCTGCTGTGGGCCAAATTCAGCCCAAGCATGCAAATTATCTCATTGGGCAGGGCACTAAGATGCCATCTGCATGCCCGTTATGGGCTATTTTCCATGGGTGCAGAAGACCACTGGTGCCAGTGAATGGTGTCAGAAGTAACACTGCCCTGGTAGTCTAGTGGTTCCCCGTGCTGCTGGAATACCCATCCTGCATGTTATATGTATAACTCTGGTAGTTCAGTGGTCTCCCCTTGTCTTGATTACCCATCCTTCTTGTCATATGTGTAGCCCTGATAGTCTAGTGGTACCCCCATCCCCTGATCACCCATCCTGCATGTCATATGTATAGCCCTGGCAGTCTAGTGATCTCCCCACCCATCTGACTGATTAGTAATACTAAACTACCAGGGCTATACATACAACATGCAGAATGGGTGATTGCATTGTGGGGTGACTACTAGACTGCCAGGGCTATGCATATGATAGGCAAGATCAGTGAATGGAGGGGTAGGGAGAACACTAGACTACCATGGCAATACATATGACATGCAATATGGGTGAACTGGGGGCGGGAATCCTTGACACAGGGTTGGACAGCTGCAGTACAGCCACCCTGCATTCAGTGGGTTGGGGCACAGCCTTAGTGCATGTTAAGATGTGTTTTTTTGGTGGTGGTGATAGTGCCATCCTGGGGGCTGTTTAGCACCACCACAAATCATTGAATTTACTGTGGTATGGATAGCACATTGATACTGCTGGGTTTGGTCACATTTTGGAGGCCTTAGAATATGGCTCCCTTTGGCATGCTGGCACAAATCCAGGTTGGCACTGCCACTAGCCACATTCATGCCAGACCTGCCCTTTGACTATGGGGGCCCATGTTTTCAAGTTTGGGCCCAGTTTTATAAAGTCTTGTTTAATATCATAGCCTCCTCTTCTCAGTCCAGTAAAGAGATAACACCCCTTCCTAGACCCACTGACTAAGTTATCACCCAACTTCCTCCCCTCATACCTGCAAAGAGATGCAACAGCATCCCCTTACTCCACCCATTCAGCACCCACCACCCTCTTTATTTGGTGCCAGGCAGGCATCCAGAGATTAACAAAGAGTTACAGTGATGGTCAGGGACAGCGACCAACACATACCATTATCTTATCTCCTCAGCCATCTACAGTACAAACTGAATAAAGTGGAGTATGTGTTCATTGTAATCAGATTTTTTTACTCTGTTTAGTAAGAGCCAGTCATGTTATGCCTGTTTGGGACACCATTTTCCTGACATGGTCTGTTTACCGACAATTTTATGCCAGACGTTGTTCTGCCTGACTTTTTACTTCCCGACAAAAAAAGTACCTGCAATATGACTGAAAGCAATAAAAATTTGCACTGACACACATGGCATGCTATACTGCAAAAGCACAGAATGTAATGAAAATACCAGCAACATGACTGAAAGCATCAGCATCAGCAACAACATATTTCAATGACAATAATGATTTGGAAGTTACCATTTTCAACACGTGCATACGTTCTCCTCCTACTCTGGTATTCCAAAGTCGGCTGACGTTTGCACAAGTCACTCTAATCTTTATTAGAACTCATTAAAAACAATTTAAAATACTTGGAATCCCTGGCTGCTGATATATTTAAAAGTTCAAAGTACCATATTGTGTGCGATTTCCCTAATGAAATCTTCTGGATTTCTCTGGTCTATGTCTGACACTACATGCATGCTTTTTTCCTCCTGTTTGGCATATTGTTTTTTTACAGGGGCCTTAAGCAAGCCTATATTATTTTTTTCAATGTTTATGTCAGTGACAGCTTGCTCATTTCTTAGTTCACCAACAAATCTGTGCACTCCCACATGCGAGGTAGTGATAAGGGTTCCCAGCCACCGATGCCATGCTTTGATTTTATTCTGGGTTCTTGGAAATCCGGCAAGCATCTGTGAGTGTATTGACCAAAACTGGGGTGTGAATAAAAGTGGTGCTTTTATTGCTGTGTTGTTATACATTCTGTGCCTCACTCACCCCAGCACATAATTTTCCTCAAACCAGTCAAGAACACCTACACTCTCTAGTGACATTTCTGATTTTATATCCTCATGAAGAGCAGGAATTTTTTCAGGTGGAAGGAAAGTCAATGCAACCAGTTAACACATTTTCAAGCTAAAATCAGGCTTTGTGCCATATTTAGTTGGAAGGCCACACCCCTTGATTTTCCTCAACACAATTTGCCCTAGATGAAATAGGCACCCCTTGTTTGCTGCGGTTGGGAATTCACTCTTGCAAGCATTGATAGATACTTGCTCAAAATTAGTGATAATTAGTTTGGGAGACAATGTATATTCTTGCTCATCCACCACATTGTTTAAGTCCTGGAACAGGCAGACATAGCAATCCACAGATTTGGAGAACATGAAAGCATACACCAGGGGGAGCATTCTGCAAGTGTCCAAACTCCCCGCTGGTGCATGTATTGAGTACAGCTCTCTGAAAAAGCTTGGTACCTTTTTGAATGGACCATCCATAATCCAGTATTCTGCCTTACTAAGCTTTTCCAAGTTCTTTTTCATTGTGAAGTGAAGTATCCTGTCACTGCCACATGTAGAATCTCTTGCAAGAAACTGTTGGCCATTAAATTGGGTGAACTCTGGAGGCATAGTCACCTCCTCCAGTGATCTTGATTCAGGGGACATATTTTGCCTGCGTGCATGTTTTACCACTTGCTGTAGTGATTGCTTCTCTGGCATGTTTTGTCTAACCTCAGGACACAATTTGGACATTTCAGCCTTTATCAACTGAGCAGGTATGTCATGTGTCGATAGTGCTCTCTACTTCAATGATGCTATTGCCACGACAACAGGTGCATGACAGGCATCTGAACTATGATTGTGCAGTGTAGTGGAGCCTAGATGATGTTCTCCTCCAAGCAGAACAGTTGATGAACGCCCATGACATGAAGAAGCCTTACAACTTTGGCAGTACCAATAAAATAAGTTGTTTCAGCTTCTCTCTTTCACATAAAGATATCTGCCAACACTTAGTTTTGGCAGGCCCCTCTGAGAAGGTATAATCTTGCATACATGTGTCCACAACTGATCCTGCCATTGTGACTCTTAGTGCAGGAAAATGAATGAGCTGTGAGCTGAAATATATTCAGATTAGCCACTCAATTGCTTAATTGATAATTGATAACACTTGGTACCAATCCAGACAGAGAACAGTGAGCAATAAAGATTTGCAACCCCCCCCCACAATTACAAACATACTCCCATGAAGTTTTTCAATTTAGCCACTAGATTGATTATTTGATGGCATCTGGTACTAATCTAACTGTCCAGACACCAAATAGTGATCAGTAAAGTTTTAAGACTCCCACACCCTTACAATCACCCACCCATGATGTCTTACAACAGATAGCAGCAACAAAAACCTTTTCTATTAGCCCGTGTCAGTGAATCACAGAACAGGAAATTGAATATCAGTGTATTATACTGAACAGGAACTCATCTGTCAGGAAACAGGAGATGGGAAGCAGCATGTCGGGGAAATCAAAGTCAGGAAGTCATACCAGACCCTGTGTGTATTTAGCAACTGACTTCTGTTTGCTACCTTTCTCTTACTGAAATCATTCATCCCTATATTTTCTTATATAAATATAAAAATAAGTTTTTTGAAGTTGAATGCATTGTGCTGTGCAGTATTTTACTTGTAACTAGCAAATATTTGTTGCAGAGAAAGAAGCAGCGACTAAGTCTGAATCTTTCAAACTTAGCCTTAGTGCATGTTAAGATGTGTTTTTTGGTGGTGGTAACAGTGCCATTCTAAGGGTTGTCAGGCACCACCACAAACCATTGAATTTACTGTGGTATGGGTAGCGCCAGGATACTGATGAGTTTGGTTACACTTTGGTGGCCTTAGAATATGGCCACCTCTGTCACGCTGGCCCAAATCCAGCATACCACTGCCACTAGCCATGTTCATGCCAGACCTACCCTTTGACAATATGGGCCCATGTGTATAAGTATGCAGCCCAGGTTTATATAGTCTTGTTTAATATTATATTCATTTGTGTGTCCCACATCATTATTGTTGACATGAATTAATACCTTATGATTATGTACAGAAATGTTAAAACCTCTTGAAAGTTATTAGTAATATCATTGAATTGGACTCCAGAGAAGCTAGAAACCATAGTGTTTCCTTATTTGCCTCACTGATTATCTTCACTCTATATTTTATGATAGAATCACTTATTATAATTGTTTGATCCATGGCAGTGCTTGTGTCATTAAGATTCTGCTTCCTAAATAAAGTATTTAGTGCCATGTTGTCAACTTGAACAGTGCTTTCTTGGTGATCCAACAACGGTGACAATCTGATCTGTTGTGCATAGCAGTGCTTGCTTGATGTACACTTGAATTATGGACATCGGGTCTCCCCCTTTTTTTCTTACTTGCTCAGCTGCATGATTGACTACTCATTATTTGATAAATCTTCAGTGTCCTCATCTCTGCCCCTTCTTTTACTTGGAATAGCTGGAGTTTCTTGTCTATCTAAATGTATGTCCCTGTTGGTACTGGTTTGTACTTCATTATCATATTGTCTAGTCATATTGTCTAGTCATATTGTCCATATAGCACTCAGACTGCTTTTTCACCCCATTATTGCTTGAAAGCAATATAACGTGCTCTATTATGATCATTTGGAGGTGTCATTGCACCCCCAGTGGGAAGGAAAAAGTGATTGCCAATTATCTTATAGAGTCTACATTTTCTTTAATGTAATATTTAGGTTGAATCAGTAGTTTTTTGTATGTCTGGTGTAAATTATATACCTAAATAATTTTTGTGTGTTTTCTATTTCCATTTCTTGAAATGTGGCCATGGCACTTTCAATTAATTGTATGAGAGGGGTATTATATATTTTGATTTGTTTAGTTTATATCCAGATAATTTTGAAAAAGAATCTACTTTCAATATTAACTCAGGATATGAAATCTATTCTATTTATGCTACTCATCACTCTTTCTATTAGTGGTACTCACTTCCAAAGATCAAGACAATTAGGCATTTGGATGGCCATGGCAGTGAAATGAAAATTGTTTGGTGAATGAGGACAGCTTTAATAAGTCATGTTTTGCTCCCTGACCCCTGGGTACTTTCTCTCTTAGTCAAAGTAACTTTCATTGGAGGACCAGTTACAAGCTTCTTAGGCATGTATCACATTGATGGGTTGGACCTGGTATTTGACACAGTTCAGGCTTTATATACCACCACTGCACCCTATAATTTCCATTTTGAAACCTTCCTAGCCACTGTAAGTCCTGTTATCTCCAAGATACTGAATGAAAGACCCCTCAGCCCATTTAAATTTTAGTTTCAAGGTCAGTAGTTGCCATTTTTAGCAATGTCTGACTTTTGGTAGGCAATATGTCATTTGGAGATTAAAGGTGCTCTTGAAGGCTATTGCCTGAATGTTAAACTTTCTCAACTTGATTTTAATTGTTAGATTTAGGCTCCCTTGGCCCATAAAAGATTCAATCCTTTTCAAAAAACATTCCTCGGAAGTAGCTCCAGTTAATAGCTTTTCAATTATGTAACACCCTAGTGGATCTGCCCTGGCATTTGCAATGATAAGTCCTTGTATCACACCCCTACAATCTATATTCCCATTCTGGGACCTGACCAACTTCTCTTTTGGGACCCCATATCCGTCTGACCTTAAAGGATAGATCCCTTCAACCTCAACATAGGTGAAAACATTGACCTTTCTAACATTGTATGATATTTGGTGGAATACATTAGCTGGAAGGTAAATGAATCACGGAAACCAATTGATCAAATATTAGAAGTTTATAATATGAGCAAAAAGTTTAGAGTTACATCCCCCTGGGCTCTACATAATTCCACCATTTGTCAAAATGTCTTCTAATTAAAATGGCCATACTTAGTAGCATTTCAGACGTTGTCATAAATCTGTAATGTTTTAAGTATGTATTTTTGAATTTATACTATTTAACTTATGTAACATCTGACACAGGGCTGTCTTGTAAATAGGGTTTTCCTCTTATGGCATGTACCCCTGTATAAAATTATCTATCTATCTGGCTCTGACAAGCCACTGTATGTCATCAACATGACCCATAATGCTTGCTTTTGGCCCTGCCTAACAGGAGTGTTGCAGATTTGGTCCCCGATAAAGATCTTCAAAGTGAAGTGCCGAGGCAGTTGGATAAGCTTTTGGGCTCCTTTTCCCAGCATTGTGTTTGTCCTGGATCACTTGCATATCTGTCAGTGCAATAGAGTGTATTCTTGAGCCAATGCTATTTGGCCTCACAAAGTGGTAACATGTTAAAAGTACAGTGTCTTCTTGGTTGTGTTATGTCATCAAAATTACCCATAATACTTGTTTTGGGGCTTACTCAATAGGAGTATTGCAAGTTTTAAGTTCACTGGTAAATTGTTGGAATCTGACGAACTTTATGCCACACATAGGGAATTTGAAGTTGACACTTTGACAACAATTTGCTTCAAGAAGTACCTTTTTTTAAATAAAATAATCCCCCAACAGTCACCCTACCTCCACCAGCCCCACAAATAATCAAAATATAATCTCTTCCCTGAACCCACCCAGTAACATCCCATCCACCCTCCTATTCATCACCCACCTAACAAAAAGATAACACCTACTGTACCTCCTAGTCCACCAACTCAATCAACATCCACCCTCCTCTTCTCAGTCCAGTAAAGAGATAACACCCCTTCCCAGTCCCACTCACTAAGTTATCACCCAAACTCCTCCCTTCAGCCCTGCAAAGAGATGCAACAACACCCCCTTCCTCCACCCATTCAGCACCCACAACTCTCTTTACTTGGTGCCAGGCAGGCATCCAGAGATTAAAAAAGGGTTACAGGACAGATCCACTAGGGGTTACAGATGATCAACATAGGCCATTATCTCACCTCATCAGTCATCTACAGCACAAATTGAATGAAGGTGAGTATGTGCTTATTGTAATCAGTTTTTTTTATTTTGTTTACTAAGAGCCAGTGATTTTATGCCTGTTTGGGTATTGTGTGTGTTTGGTAACTGACTTCTGTTTGCTACCTTTCTCTTATTGAAATAACTATTCCCCATATTTTCTTACATAAATATAAAAATAAGGTTTTCAAAGCTGACTGCATTGTGCTATGCAGTATTTTACTTGGAAATAGCAAATATTTGTTGCATAGGAAGGAGCAGTGGCTAAATCTGAATCTCTCAAACTCTGAATAAAATGTTAGTTTTTTAAAAAGTAATATATAAAATATAGAAGTATAATTGGCCAAGAGGCATCACATGACAAGACATTAACATTACTTAATGCACGAGTAGAGGTTTTGTTTCCATTTTAAACATTTTCTTTGGTAAATAACCATTTGATAAGTGCAATAACACGCTCAAAGTTGTGTGTTCAGATATAATTCCCACACAAATACAACTGTGTTTTGTAAATTAACTAAACTAAACATTCATAATTGCCTCACAGTGCACCTAGAGCATGTGGTGTTATAGCTTTATTCATACCCTGTTATCTGTAACTGCTTACTTATTAGGTCAGAACATAATACTGTGTGTTGGTAGACAGTTTGAGTGTTGTATTAATATCTTACAACATTTTTGCTTCCAGAGCCTGCAGAATCATGGAGGACTAGGGGTTGATTAGCTGAAAAACAGAAATGCCTGTAACATGATTAAAGGTTCCAAAGAAAAGTGTATGTGGAGGAAATTGAACTAGTTATTTGTATTCTCCAAAGTTTTCAACCAATCAATCAATCAATCAATGAATACATTTGTTAATTGGTTTGAATTATAACCAGAAATCAATAAATGCTTTAAAAAAAATATTCAATACATTTTTAATCCTGTGGTGCTACACTATTTGTTCTTTTAAAAGTGCCTATCAGCCTATGCAGTTTTGAAAATTGCATTGTAACATCTGTGAACTCTGTATTCCATTATCCACCATACTGCACAATCATATCTATGATCATGTCATACACTATTTTAATCTGTGTACTCTGTACTTTCTATTGGTGGTACACATTACTAAACAGCATGCAGATTAAGCATTTTGTCTGACCTTGACAGTAAAATGAAAATTGATCAATGGATGACAGATTTTTTTTTAAATATTATAGTATAACCAAGGTGAAGACAGTTTAAATACATTTCTTTCAAACATTCAGTAGAAAAATGGTTACATGGTTACAGCAAGCTTGTACAGTACATACTGCAACTTATGCTACTTATGATAGGGAAATGAAAAACACACACTTAGAATTCAGATATTAAGGGGCCTAAAACTAAAGAGCTTGACAGGATTTATCCAAAGTCTTGACTAAATTCATGGGACCTGTTGAACCTCTTAAATTATGCCCACATTGGTTCATGCGGTTGGACATTTCTTAATGTGTGGTAGTGTAATTTCTCAGTTTTATGGATTGAGATCATAAAGTTAAGTCATGTTATAGTCGAGTCAAAGGGCATCTTTTCATTTAAGCAAGATGCATTTTCTTTCATTAATTAGCCACGATTGGATAAGGTTACTATTGTGAACGGCTATATTGTCAGCATCAAGGCCTATTCCTAGTACAATCAGTCCTATGTTTTTGTCTAAGGTCAGTGCAGTAGTTTTGATAAGGGTATTTATAACTTTCTCCCAAAATAAATTTAGTGTCTGACAGGTTACCATCATATATTCCAGAGTGCCAAATGGCCGTGTGCATCTGGGACATATATTAGATACTGTATATCACTGGCCATTTTGTTCAGCTTATGAAGGGTGTAATAAATCCTGTGAGTGAAATTAAATTATATCTAAATAAATCTAGGAAAGATGAGCCTGATTTTATTAATAATAGCTATTTTCTGTTCTTGGTCTTTTATAATGTGTACCAATTTTTCCTTGCATTTTGCTGTTAATTGGTTTATATCTGTATTGCAATTATCTACTACATTATACAGTTTTGAAATAAAGTTAGAAGGATCTTCTTCTAAAATATATTTTTAGTCCCATATGTTACAGGTTCAGATGATATAATCATATTTTTGACAATACACAGTAATCCTGTACTTGAAGGTATCTGAAAAAATGGGAGGTGGAAAGACTAAAGTTAACTTTTAGTGAATAGAAATCTATCACTGAATCCAGAGCAAATACATCTTTAATTTCATGATTGGCTTTCCTATGCTAAATTTTTAATGCTTCATCTACAATGGAAGGTGTGAAGGAACCTTTCAAATACATTGGTGCAAAAAGTAAAATTTTTTGCAGATTATTATTTAGGATCATTACTTTATCCCATATATTACATGCCATTATAGTATTCATGTACAGGTTATCTAACCTTTCACTAAAAGTGCCAGCATATAATAGGTGTTTAATAACGTCATATGGACAACTCTAAAGAATGGATCAACTTTATTTAAGGGTACTATATAGTACAATATATGGAAATATGAGTAATTGTATTAAAATACTCACTTGGAATGTTAAGGAAATAAGGGACCATATCAAGAGCAGAAGGTTATGTAATTATTGCTAATAAAAATAAAATCAATTACATTATGATTCAAGAGTTGCACCTTGCACAACACCATTCTAAATTCCTTAGCAAAGGATGGGGATCAGGTATTAATGTCCCTTTAAAACAAACTCTAGGGGAGTTACCATCTTCTTTTAAGAAAAACACAGGAATTAGCATACATAGATTTTTGTTTCATAAGGAAGGCAGATACATAATATGTGAAGCACTGAAATAAGGTCAGACCATTACATTAATGACTCTATATGGTCCAAATGAGAATTTCCCACCGTTTCACAATGAGGTTTGTCTTACTCTAGCAACATTTAAGGGATCATATATTGTACGGCAAGACTTCAGTCTTGTTTTAAACAATATACTGGACAAATCCTTATCTTTAACAGGTAGAATCCAATTTGCTACCTTAAAATTACAGGACTGTATGTCAGATTTTAATTTAATTGACTCCTGGATATAAAAAACCCAACTGCCAGACTATATTCTTTCTTCTCCCCAGTCCATCAATCATGCTGTCAAATAGACTTCTTTCTGATTTCAAAATAAATCCAGTTCCAAGTTCAAGAAATCCAGTATAAAGTTATTTTCTTATCAGATTATGCAGCAGTCATTTTAAACCAGAGAGTATGTGCAGATAATAACCAGCCCAGATTCAGAATGGATACCACCCTTCTAAATAATACAGAATAATTAAAGAAAATCAAACAAAACTAGCACTCTATTTCCAAGTTAACTATAATGCAGACACCTCCCTCAATATCATTTGTGAAACATGTAAGTTCTGCATAGGAGGTTCATGATATCGTACAATAGTTATAAATCAAGATGGCAAAAAGTGGAACTAACACAACTGGAAAATCAGATTAAAAATAAAGAAAACTTGCATAGCAATAATAATGAGCAGCAGATTCTGCAAGAACTGGTGAAACTAAGGGATCAATACAATAAACTCTCCACAGTTAAATCAGAAAGGCACTAGGAGTAAATACTATGCTCATGGTGATAAGCTAGACAAAATCCTAGCATGGCAACTAAAAAAAGGAACAACAGGAAAAGAAATATCACCAAAATTAGAAATGAGATAGGACATGTCATATAGTCCCTGAAGGAAACAACACAGAGCTTTATAACTTCTGCACACAATTATACACTCAGAAAGGGATGATGATGAAGCAGATATTGTTAATTTCATGCAGGCACTAGATATGCCAAAGCTAAACAGTAATGCAATAGACCATCTGTAAATTGATTTCTCGGAGCAGGAAATAGTAAATACTATTAGGGACCTGAACCCAATGGACTACCAATAGACTTCTACAAAAACTTCAGTAAACAGATCACCCCTCATCAATTAAAACAATTTAATAACCTATTAATACAACCATCATCCAACCTTCATTTGGTGAAGCTACTATCCTCTTATTAAAAAAGAAAAACTGGATAAGAACCCCCATGAACTGCAGGTCTTGTAGATCTATTTCACTCATTAACACAGCTGCAAAAAATTTTTGCTAAAATAATTGCTCATAAACTGGGCACAGTCCTTCCAATCACACTACATCCAGATAAAAATGGCTTTATTAAAGGATGACAGTTATCAACCACTATTAGGCATATCATCAGTTTATTTGATTATTTTAAAACAGCAGTTATATCTCTGCTTTCTCTTGATGCAGAGAAAGCATTTGATAGAATAGAATGTAAGTATATTAAGACAGTAATTAAATTAAGTGGAATGGATTCTAAGTTTAGATCATTGATTTATTTTACACAAATCTCTGAGCTTATAGCAGGACCAATACCAACTCAGGTAAAATTGGTTGAAATGTTGTACTTGTTAAGGGTGCCCACTGTCACCACTGATACTCACCTTAGTGATTGAACCACTGGTTATATACACAAGAAATAACAGAATAAAAGGCATGGTGGTGGATGGCATAGAACATAAAATAAGTCTGTATGTTTATAATGCCCTCCTTTACATTAGTGAGCTAAGTCAATCATTTCAAGATTTAACTAGGCTACTAGACAACTTTTATTAGGTTATAAGGTCAACTGTGAAAAATCAGAGCAACTGTCACCAAATCTTCTAGTCCCCCTGCAAGCCAGTCAAATGAATAAAATCAAAAGAATAAACACATTTTACATACCTTGGGGTAAAAATTGATTGTGACTTAAGGAATCTATGTGATATTAACGTCACAACACTAATAGATAATATGAAGAAAGATTTGGAACACTGAGAAACATTACCATTAACTCTTTTAGGCAACGCAAATTTGATTAAAATGAATGTGCTTCCAAAGTTTTAATTTTTATTCCAGACTGTACCTATTACGACTAAAAAAGACTCCTTTCTAAATATAGAAAAGCACGATAAAAAAATTCTTAATGAAGGGTAAAAAAAAACACAATTCAAGATAGAAAAATTGTATTTACCAAGAACCAATGGGGGTATGTTGTTGCCAAACCTATATTGGTATTATTTATGATAGCAGTAAATCTAACACCAATACATGGTTGGTTCCAAATCAATGATAAACTATTCCTATGTTGAAAGAAAACAGATTTGGAAAACCATGTTTAAGTCCTCCTGGCCCCAGGTACTTTCTTGCTTAGTCAAAGTGACTTCCATTGGTGGTAGCCCTGTTAATAACTTACAAAGCATGTATCGCATTGATGTGTTGGACATGGTATTTGGCACCATTTAGACTTTTTATGTCACCACCGCATCCTTTCATTTACATTATGAACTCTTCCTAGTCCCTTTAAGCCCCCTTACTTCCCAGATACTGAACAACCCCTCAATCCCTTTCTAGCTTAGTTTAAAACTCAATAGTTGCCCTTTGTTACCATGTATGACATTTGGAGAACTTGTTATTTGGAAGGTAATGGTGCCTCTGAAAGCCATTGCAGTGAATGTAAACATTTTCAACTTGGTTTTAATTGTTAGATTTACATGTTTGCAACCCTGGCCAAAAGTGAATCAATCATTCTTCAAAGGTAATTCCATAGGAAGTTGCTGAAATTAATAGTTTAAAATTATGTATGACATAAGTGGGTCTGATCTAGTGTTCGATGATGATAAGCTCTAGTATCAGACCACCAAAAGCCAAATTCTCATTCTGGGGACCTGTCCCACTCTTCTTTGGGACAACTTATCTTCCTGACACTAAAAGATGGTCTCTAACTCCCTTTTTAGTTAAAGTCTTGCTATTTTCCTTTCTAATATTGCAGACTGAGGAAAGCCTTTCCAGCAGGTGAGCCTGCTCATTTCACGAGTTACTGCTACAATTGTGCATTTGAATGTATTTGGAATAATCAGGGCCCTAACACTCTGATATTTAAGCTCTACAGGACTAACAACCTCTGAGCTTTTGGGACCCCAGAACACAAGGGCTGCAGATAGTCTGCAGTTCGACAAGATACTCAGTTTGTGAAGCTGCCAAGCAAATAAGGTCCAGCAGGATAATTCAAGGAGACCCAAGAAACAGGCAAAGGTAAAATGTACCCTAGGTAAATAGAAAGGATTACTACACACATACAGCATGGGACACGGTCATATCACATAATCACTATTTGAATAACCAGGCCTACAGGTACATACGCTCTGAACACAACTCCCTATGTGGGGTAGGCTTATATAAAAGTGAACTAAACATACTAGGCTTACAGACAAACACAATCTAGTCATATCCCTCAATCCCCCTATCTGGATAGGCTTATACTGTAGTTTAGGTACCAGTCTAGCAGGCTAATCTACACTGGTCTCAACTCCCTATCTTGGATAGAGTTATGCTGTAGTAGGAAACCCACACTGGTTGTATTCTACTAAAGGTAATATGTTCCTCACACATCAGAGATTAGTATGTTAAGGCAAGAAGGAGGATAGAGTGAGGTAAAGAGTTGTAGAGGATGTGGTATGGCCATGTTATTAATAGGGCTGCATAAACCTCTAAAAGTTCTACCTTATGAACTTTCTGAGTAGAACTCAAAAAAGTTCTACCAGGTTCTACCAGGTAGAACCTAGTAGAATTGTGTTCTACCAGGTAGAACTGGGTTCTACCAGTAATAACCAAGTTCTACCAAGTAAAACCAGTTTCTACCAAGTAAAATCAGGTTCTACTTAGTAAAACCAGGTTCTACAGAGTATAACCAGGTTCTACAATATATAAACCCATTTTACCTGGTTCTACATACTGTAATTAAGAAATCCACAGATGTGTTGTTTTTGCATGTTTGGGAAAGTACATGTAGTACTAAGAGTTGTATGTATTGCAAAGCTTTGATGCATACAATTCCTTCTGTCTCGGAGATACAAAGCTTTGCAAAACTTACTTTTCTTAAAGTTAGAATCTTTGTGCTACATGTACATTCCCAAACATGCAAAATAAAATATGTGGATTTGTTTATACTTAAGAAGAACCAGGTAGTACTTGGTAATATATTGTAGAACCTGGTTATATATCCAGTAGATGCTGAAAAATAGTGTTGAAACAGATTTAGCTAGCGTTAAAGGTCAGGGATGATATATGATTTGTATATCATCCCTGATAATGTTTGCTTGTTAAATCTTGTTGCACCCCAAAGGATTAACCCCCTGAGCTGCACCTTGTTATGATAATTGTAATTCTTCCCCCACTGTTAGACCCAGGTACTAATAGAAACCAATGGCTGTTGCAATGGCCATAAAGAAATGCAGGGATAGCTGGCATCCAGTATCAGTTTTGGGTTTTCTGTTATTCTGAGTAAACAATATCACCCACCCTTAATCTCTCCTGTCCCTCTAGTACACTCTACTGCCCTGATTCCCGTACCTTCCATAGATAACTATGTCACTATTACTCCATTTGTCCCACCCTCCTCAACATCTCTTCCCCATTCCCACCTCTTTCTCTAACAACAGAACTTCTTGGCTTATATCATATATGGTAGTAGTGACACCAACAACCAGTAAGTAGTACTTACATATATGAGATAGAAGAAGTTGGTTCATTCTGACAGACTGGTCAGATTGAAATGCAACCAAGAAAGGCAGGAGAGTGTCCAATGAAGCAGAAGGAGGAATTCAATAGATGGAGGAGCAAAAAGGCAGCTAATAGATTTTTATCTGTTTTGGTATTATTCATTGAATTATGAAGATGGGATCTAGACATTTCCTAAAAGCATAGTGTCTGGGAAACAGTTATCTATGCAATATTGCTAAGGAGAAGGGTGTGAGAGGGATGTGTGTAACAGTAGGTGGAGGGGAAGATATTGGTATTGGCATATTTGGGCATCTGGTTGAGGAAGGATAGGAGTCAGTATAGCTAGAATCCACATGTTGGAAATGTGAAAAGGGGATCCCTTCCTGAAGAATATGTTCCTCATCTTTACTCAGAATAATGGAAAAACCCATAACAGTCTACCATTTGTTAATTTTCTTTATGATGCCAGGTGTGTGGTTGGGGATCTAACAATGGAGGGTGGATTGTATTTGTAAGAGGGAGCATCCCAGGGATTTGGACTTGGAGTTGGGGGGGTAGAGTAAGAACAATTTTTTTTTTATTCTCATGATGGTCAGTCAATTCAGTAAGTTAGAACAGCATTTTTTTAAATTCTAGTCTTTTATTTTCATTTTCCAGGTTATGATGAAAACAGTTCATATCTAGATGGTTCATTCAGATCAAATCGTTGGATGTGTCCTTGTGTGCAGCAGAAATAGTGAAAGGAAAGTTGACATTTTGAAGCAAAAAAATTAAAATTAAATCCCCATTTGGAGTTGGACCTGAATGAAGACCAGTTAATTATTATTTATTTATTGTATTATTTTTTTAACAGCCTAATAATTATTGGATCTGTATTTAAAAAATGGAAATAAAACAAACAGTTGAAGAACTGCATTACGGTAATGAGTAGGTATTTATGTTTGTTTTAGCTGAATGGTAGTATGTAGTGACCCTTCAACTTCTGGTGCTAGGTTGGGCCTCAGTGGTACATGATAACTGTCAGTAGATGTTTGTTTCAGAAATTAATGGAACTCAAGGAAGAGGATGAGGAGGAGACAGGAGGACCCACCAGTGGAGGAAAGACAGCTGGAAATACTAGTGGCTACTAATGGAAACAGAATCCCTCACCATCATCATCATCAGCAGCAGCATGGCATGCCATCTGGGTGCTGTCAACCTACATACATTTTGGACAGAATATGTTTTTGAATTGAGGCTAGTTCATTTAAAAAAGTAAGCCTCTCTACATTCTTCATGGAAAGACATGTTCTTTTATCATTCACTATTGCCCCAGTAGTACTAAAAATTATCTCTGAATATGTGCTGGCGGGTGGGCAACTGAGGTATTCAATTGTGATTTTGCTTAAAGAAGGTCAGATTAATTTTTATGTTGCCAATAAAGCAATGGTTCGTCACCTGTGCTGAGATGTATAGTACAGTACAGTCTCCTCCATATAATCCTTAACCATTTTTGCAGCAGGGACTTCTGGTACCACCATATACAGCTGAGCCTCCTCAGCTGTCTTTATAGGACCAAAGTCTAACAGCATGTCCCACAGTGGTTTGTTCTCTTGTGGTATAGCAGCAGTTCTGGTTGGGGTTTGATGACCCAAAACATCATTAGTGGTGGTACCAGCAGCAGCAATGGCAGATTGTGCTCCCTCTCTCTCCACCAGATTTTGTTCAGAATTTGAATGTTGCCAAAAGGTCACTGATGTTGTATTATTTTTCTCAACTATACGTGCTGACATTTTCTCAACAGTTCGCGATAGTGTTCCAGGTCTTTAAAGTCATGTGGTTTGAAGAATGACTCAATTGTATCTGTAAACTGAGGGCCCAGAATTGTGGCCAAAATGTAATGTTCTGCTTTGAACATATTTACAATGTGCTCATCAGCCAGGAAGGTTTGTATAATTATTCCAACAAGTGATGCAGCATTGATGTCATCATTGTCAAAGGACTGTGCATCGAGATGCTACAGTCTCATCCTGATGAGTGAAATTAAGAGTAGGATCTGATTTAGTCTGGCACTATCAAAGCTCACCACTTGGTTAGCCTCCTCAAAGGGTTAAAAGATACTTACATTTCCTTTCCCAATGCCATGTTGGACTGCATATCGATGGATGGCTTTCTGTTGTTCAAGCATTCTCTGCATCATATAATAAGTGGAATTCCTCCAGGTTCTAAGTTCCTGCATCATCTGGTGGAGAGGGAGGCTGTTTTCAATCTGAATCTGCTGCGACAACTTTTGGGCTTTCACAGAATGGCTAAAGTGGTTGCACACAGTGTGGGAAGTTGCAAACAAGTTCTGAACATTTATGTCCTCATTGATGAAGTATTTTACCACCAAGTTAATAGTGTGTGCAAAGCATAGTATGTGTGTAAACTTACCAAGCCTTACTGTTTTCACAATATTTGAAGCATTGTCAGACACTATAAACCCTGGTTGCAAGGACTTTGGAGTCAGGCACTCAACAAACTTTTCTTCAAGGCCTTCCAGAAGATGTTCCACTTTGTGATCTTTTTCTGTTTTTTTCCATATACACGTTTTCTTTTTCCATTTTTTTCCCCTTCCCAGGGTCATGGCATACACATGCATATGCACATGTGGAGGTGTGCTTGCACATGCCAGGATCTGGTGACCCCTTCCACCCCACCCCAGATTTATGTCACCACTCCTGCCACCTGCGCACCCATCAGACCTCCACCCAATGGGTGAGGGACTATGGAGGAGCAGACATCCACCCCTGGAGGGAAAATCCCATTCCAATCCTCCCCTCCCAGCCAACTCCCCGGCAACCCAAGGTCATTCCCAAACATGGGTCACTGGCGTGACATGAGGTGTGGTGTCCAGTGCCTCAACCCTCAGCATCACAGGCCGGCTATTTTATGGTCATTTTCAAAACCATAAATACATAAAGCTGCCTGCCTTCGAACGGTGAAAGTCCATTGCTTCTTGCTGTTGATGCTGCCAGTGCCACTACATGGTGATGATGATGATGAGGAGGAGGAAGGAAACTTTATCCAATAGCCAGTCACAGCCATATAGTCAGTCATCTGACCACTGGTCCACATATCTGTCGTGACAGGAACCTTTCTGCCCACTGAACCTTTCAGAGCATCAGACACGCTTTTTCTAGCAGCATCATACAAGTCTGGGATTGCAACACTGGAGAAATAGGTCCAGTTGGGGACCTGATACTTTGACACAGTGATTTCCATTAGTGCTTTAAAATCTGGTTAGCCACAAAGGAGAATGGGAGCAAGTCAGTAGCTATCATCTCCCCAATTGCCTTTGTCAATCACCTTGCCTCAGTCCTGTTGGGCTTATATTTCTGTGACTGCTCAAAACAGTCTTTCAAAGAAATTTGATGCCCACTACACTTGCTGATATCACTTGATTATCTGGGCTGCTTCCCTTGACCTTTTCCACCATGAGGAGTGGATGCTGTGGCCATGGATGGTATATGACTCTGGTTGGGCTGTGGTGGTGGACTCAGAGGGGTAAAGAAATGAGAAATAGAGGATGCTGTGCTTTGACTGGAAGGAAAACTTTCATCATCCTCCACCTCCATATCAGTTACTTCATCGCCTTGGTAAACATCCATTACCTCATCCTCCTCAGCTGAGTGCAGAAGTGAAACAACTTGTGTGTGCTTTTTGATACTGATAAATGTGAGATTTGTTCATATGCCTTATCATTGTTGATGTTCCCAGTCGAGTACCTGCTTTACTGTGACTTAATTTTGTTTTGCATAATTTGCAAACCACATGGCTGCCAGATGATTTATCTTGTGTGAAAAAATCCCACACAATGGATTTCATAGATTATGTTGCACTGCTGCTTTTGGGAAGGATATGTTCAGTACTACCACTGCCACCACCACAGCCACTGTTACTTCCATTATATCTTTGAGGTCTTTCCATGCCCAGCTGCATGTAATTTTGATGCACAGCCTCTCTCTTTGAATTGCATCTCTTTCTTTCCCTTGTGAGGTCTGTCCAACTTCTGTCCTCTGCAAGTGTGGATGTCTACCTCTCCTTATTTCTCACTATCATTAATGTTTTTTTTAACACCATCACCCTTCCAACAACTCTTTTTTTGTTCTTTTTCTGCCCCTGTATTCCTCCACTTCATCCCACTCCCCAGAGCTACTGCTACTTGACATACTGTCTGCTGCCTTATCTACTACAAACTCAGGATCTGTTCCACTGATTTCCCTCTCACTCTCATCTGTCTTCTCCTCTTCATCATCATCCATCACTCTGCTTACTAAGACTGGCTGCTGCACTATGATGGCCCTTGTTCTCATCCTCTGAGTACCGCAACAGGTTACTTCTGCAATGTCCTGAATTTTCTATACTGTTGTCACTGTTGCCTGGATTTCCTGAGAAGTGCTACTGTTTTTTTTACCACTCATGGCTGAGTCAAGTCAAGTACTTTAAGTAGCAAAACACAGGGATATTTGTTACCTAGCAGGTAAATACAGCACTGCTGGCTGTGTCAAGTCAAGTACTGTAAGTAGTAAGACACAGGGCTATTTTCTCCCAGACAGGTAAGTACAGCACTACTGGCTGCGTCAAGTCAAGTACTTTAAGTAGTAATGCACAAGCATATTTTCTCCCTAACAAGAAAATACAGCACTGCTGGCTGCATTGAGTCAAGTACTTTAAGTGGTAAGACACAGGAATATTTTCTCCATAACAGGTAAATACAGCACTGCTGGTTACATTGAGACAAGTACTTGTAAGACCCAGGGACATTTTCACCCAAATGGGTAAATACAGCACTGCTGGTTGCATCGAGTCAAGTACTTTAAATAATTAGACAAAGGGATATTTTCTCCCAAACAGGTAAATACAGCACTGCTGGCCATGTCGAGTCAAGTACTTTAGCTAGTAAGACACAGGGATATTTTCTTCCCAACAGGTAAATACAACACCACTGGCTGCGTCAAGTCAAGTACTTTAAGTAGTAAGACACAGGAACATTTTCTTCCAAACAGGTCAATATAGCACTGCTGGCCACGTCAAGTACTTTAAGAAGTAAGATACAGGGATATTTTCTCTCAAACAGGTAAATACAGCACTGCTGACTGCATCGAGTCAAGTACTTTAAGTAGTAAGACACAGGTATATTTTCTCCCAGACAGGTAAATACAGCACTGCTGGAATTGTCAAGTACTTTAAGTAGTAAGACATAGTGATATTTTATCCCAAAGGGTTAAATACAGCACTGCTGACCATGTTGAGTCAAGTACAGTACTTTAAGTAGTAAGCGACAGGGATATTTTCTCCTAGACAGGTACGCACAGCACTGGTGGCTGCGTCAAGTCAAGTACTTTGAGTAGTAAGACACAGGGATATTTTCTCCCTAACAAGAAAATACAGCACTGCTGGCTTTGTTGAGTCAAGTACTTTAAATGGTAAGACAGAGGGATATTTTCTCCCTAACAGGTAAATACAGCACTGCTGGCTGCATCGAGTCAAGTACTTTAAGTAGTAAGACACAGGGATATTTTCTCCCAAACAGGTAAATACAGCACTGCTGGCCATGTCAAGTACTTTAAGAAGTAAGATACAGGGATATTTTCTCTCAAACAGGTAAATACAGCACTGCTGACCGCATCGAGTCAAGTTCTTTAAGCAATAAGATACAGGGATATTTTATCCCAAACATAAATAAGCACTGCTGGCTGTGTTGAGTCAAGTACATTAAGTAGTAAGACACAGATACAGTATATTTTCTCCCAGAAAGGTATATACAGCACTGCTGGCCATGTAAAGTGCTTTAGGTGGTAAGACACAGGGATATTTTCTCCCAAACAGGTAAATACAGCATTGCTGGCCACTTCGAGTCAAGTACTTTAAGTAGTAAAACACGGGGATATTTTCTCCCAAACAAGTAAATACAGCACTGCTGGCTGCGTCAAGTTAAGTACTTTAAGTAGTAAGATACAGGGATTATTTTCTCCCTAACAGGTAAATACAGCACTGCTGGCAGCGTCAAGTCAAGTACTTTAAGTAGTAAGCCACAGGGATATTTTCTCCCAAACAGGTAAATACAGCACTGCTGGCTGTGTCAAGTTTAGTACTTTAAGTAGTAAGACAAAGGGATATTTTAGTAGTAAGTAGTAGTAGTAGTAAAAAGTTTTATTCATATGAATATATGAACTAGGACATACTGAATTGAGCCAAGGCTAATTTACAATGAGGTCCTATACAGACAATTTCACATAATATACAAATCTTACAGTAAATCAGACATACAAACTTTACAAAAACTTTACAGACATACTTATGACATAGTTTTAAGTTAAAATAGATAAACTTTCTACAGAATTAATAACAATTCCTGACAGTAATAACTTGCTGTCTAAACCATGTCCTAATATTCCGCCAAGATAATTTCCCTTTGCAAGATTTAATATTAGTTGGTATCTTATTCCATGCCATTGGACCTCTAAAGAAAACAGAATGTCTACCAATCTCTAAGTTGTATCTGGGAACAATGAATGCAAAATCATGTAATGGTCATAAAGAGCATAACCTGGTTTGATGTGGGATTGCTGCATCAATGTATGGAGGGGAAAGTTCCTAGCCAACATCTACACATAAAAGCAAGTAAGTGCTCCTGCCTATATTCAGAAGGACACAGCCAATGGAGGTGGTTAAATAAGAAACACTTGTGGGCAAACCTGTCAGTTTCAAGAATAAATCTGGCTAATCTACCATAGCATACATCAATTCTGTCCAAATCGATTTTCTTTTCACTAGCATTATTAAAATCCCCATAGTGTAAAGTGGGTAAAACCACCGAACATACCACTTTTTCCCTGATGTCAGTACTCATACAGTGTCTAACACGATACAAAGCACCAAGTTTTCTTCCTACACTAGCTACCATACTATTTATATGAGCTGCTCAATTTAAAGACTCATCAAGCCACATTCCTAAGTATTCATATGTTTGAGTTTGATGGATCAGGGCTCCATCCAGCTTTAGTATCAAATCTTCCTGAGTTAAAGAAGAATGAGAAAATATAATTGTCTGTGTTTTTTTAGAGTTCAAAACCAATTCACTCTCCATCAAAAAACTCTGCAGTTCATCAAATGCTTTCTGAAGCTCTAATTGAATCCCAATTATGGATAACTCCGGTGCATAGATAATCGTATCATCAGCATACAGATGATAAAAAATAGATGGGTCAGAAAAACTTAAACTATTTTCCCCAAACAAGTAAATACAGCACTGCTGGCTGCATCAAGTACTTAAGTACTTAACTAGTAAGACACAGGGATATTTTTCCCTAACAGGTAACTACAGCACTGCTGGCTCTGTCAATGGGAAATTTACTCACAAGCTGGCAAGTATAGCACTGCTGGTGCTAGATGCATCAAGCTTGAACTTTGAAAACACAGTGAAATTGTTTCCCAGATAGGTCAGTAAAACACTAGTAGGACTAGAATATAATTGAAACTAAGGAGAAAATTGTTTAAACTGGAAAGGCACATGTCCCTAAGCTGATCTTATTGTTTCCAGGTGTGACCGAGAAGGGAGCACAAGGAAGCTGAGTGGCTTGATCATGGGGTCATACAGTATGAAAGAGGGAACTGATGGGATTCCTTCAAACTCAGCTCTCCAGGTTTGCACTTGAAGCTCAATGCCCTCAACTACTGCTACTGTATTGCCTTCTCTGTATAATTTGGATTTTTTAAACTTTATAGCTTTTTCTTTTGGCTTTTTGTCCTACAGTCAGTGTAGAGACTAGAGTAGAGGATTACAGAGAGAGATTTTTATTTTAACAACACTTACCTGAGTCAGTCAACTCAGCAGGCATCAGCACTGTAGTGATTACTACAGCACTGGCTGCACAGTAACAGCAGCATGAGACGCTCTCTCTCTCTCTTTCTCTCTCACAGAGGTCCTTCTCCTGAGCCTGTCCTGTACTTAATTTCACTCCCCAGCTGCAGTGACTAATACAACATATTTTTTATATACTTTCAGTTTTGCATTTTGTTTAATGTTGTTTTGCACAGTGCAGCAGACTGTTAGAACCTAGTGATACTGTGCCCTGCCTAACTGCATATTAAAGAAGTTAATTAAATTAAACACTGTTTTTTTTATTATGCCAGTCCAAAAACAACTTAACATGAATGCTATTTTTTCTTTGTGATTTTTTTTTATTAAAATTTAATTTGATTTAGACAGTTCACTAGTGTATTTTCTGCTCTCCTCACATGTATCCACCACCACAGGCAACTCTCTCCCACGCATCTCTCACACACTATGCCAGAAATGCACAACAAGCAATTAAATAGCAGCATCCCAGGTGTTTTTGCAATGTGTTGCACCAATCATCACTGGTGTTGTTGCTTATGTAGTGGGAGAGGCAGAGAGAGAGATCACTCTTTGTCCAATGATGGTGAGTGACACTGAGGGATGAGGGTGGCTGATGTGCTGCTGCTGGTGGTCCCATGACTGTCCCTCTTCTGCACCACATGATGTAAAGACCAGGGAGCTGATGGAGCATGTGCAGAAGCCACATTTGGGAAGGTAAAATAAATAATTTTTTTAAGTTACTGGAACGAGCCTTGTTCTCATTAAGCAGACAGATGTGAACATGGGCAGTTTGCATATATTATGGCCAAGAGCAAACCAAACTTGCAGCCCTAGTTACTAGGGGGTTCTTTGGGTTGTCTAGTTTTTAGGAGGTTCGGGTTTCTAGTGTTGGAACTATAGTATCTCAGGATTAAACTCAACACACTGAGGGGTAGTCCTATCCACTGGGGACTGGGGGACTGGATACCTCTCTCCCAGAGTCCCCAGAGTGCTTCAGGTGAGGGTTGATGTACAGAGTGAAGGGGAGCAGGGGAGGCTGGCTGGGAAGAGAAGTTCAGATCATAGGAGTGGTGACAAGGAACCAATATCAACCTCTGGTGTCACCAGAAAGGTTTGCTTCCCACAGACTTCAGATTGAGGGGGAAGAGTTGATTTGTTATGGGCTCGGACTGCTACTATTATAAAGCAACTTCACTGGGGTAGAGTCAGACTTATTTGTGAATTAGTAGTGTGAAAGGGTGTGGTTTTATGCAGCATGAAGGTGGAAGATGGATTTGTTCTTAAATTTTAGGAAATTAAAAAAAGAGAAATTCACCATGCATAGCAGTGGCAAAGTTAGAAATTTAGTGCTGCCACATGTAATTCAAAGTTATGACTTTGCCCCAACTAAGCCAGTGAATTAAAAATTTGTAACACTCCTCCCTGGGAGTTCAATGCCTTTTATGCATTGGACTGCATCCATCTCAGTGAGGGGAAACCTGGACTTGGGAATGAAATGGGTGGAATATGTCAGCAAGAATTCAAACTAGTAGTAGGGAGGGCTACATCAGGGCATATGACACAAAGCTTTTGCATGCAGGATGCCATAGGGCTCTCCCAGGACAGTACTTTGGGGATAGGCAGGGAAGAAGTGGGGGGTACCAAGAGGGGTATGAACAGGAGGATCCCAAAACTAGAAGGCATATCAAAATGCAATGGCTAACAATTACCAGAGCACAGACAAGGCACAGGCTCAAACAAAAGCATACAGAGACAATACACTTCATTGAAAGCAATAAGTATTAATGTCAGAAACCTAGGCAACAATGTGGGGAATATTCAGTTACTGGTTGTGAAAGCTGAGCTGGACTTAGTGGCCACAGACTTGGGTGACACTGTATAAAGAGTGGGACCTCAAAGTACCAGGATGCTCAACCTTTAGTTAGAATAGGGCCAAGGGCAGGGGAGGGGTGGCACTGTATGTGCAGGAGGGCATTAAGGCCACATGGGACATGATTGCAAGTGAGAAGGCAGAGAGACAGAAATGCTGTGGGTACAGCTAGAATTGGAAATGGGCAGGCAGGTGAAATTGGGGTGTTCTATGGACCTCCAAATCATAAAGTAAAGGTAGCAGGGAACTTAAAGGGGATATCAGTATGTTAACAGCATAAGAGGATGTGATCACATGAGACTTCAGTTTTCCTGATGAAGACAGAAACATCCCGAGGGCCTACAACAGTGGAAGACAGCCATTCCTGGATTTATTCCAGGATGGCTTCTGGGTCTGGGGTTCCAGCATCCAATAGGAGGGAGGATGCAGAACTAGACCTAGTGTTAATAATAAGCAATTTTGTCAGAGATATCAGAATAGAGGAGGCATTAGGTACTAGTGACCACCTGTCAATGTGGTTTGCTATAGAAGTAGGCAAGAAACACACCAACTCCAAAATTAGAATTTTGGATTTCAGTAGGACTAATTTAGGGGAAGTAAGAGGGAAACTTAAAAGCAAGTTTGAGGGAACTAAGCTGGCAGGGGGTGGAAGGGAAATGGGCCATTTTTAAACCTAAGCAGTGTGTGGATCTCTCTGCAGGCTCTTTGCTTTAAAACTACAAGCTATTTTAAAAAATACTGTGATTCTGTTCTGTGTTCGTGTTTGTGCATACTACGAGTGTGTGACTGAGCCCTGCTGACATTTTGTCAGGAAGCAGGAAGAGGGACTGTAGTTCTTTAGACCAGACTCGAGAACTACAGTTCAAAAAGGAACTTTTTATTTTTAATTTGGGGATTAGCATACACTTATACTCCACCAGCGCCACGCATGAGTGATTTTCGTGGAGTTTAAAAGGCATTAAAACATTAAATCTTGAGGACTCTGTGACCTTATTTGAGTACTTCCGGGTCACGACATCCTATTTAAACCTCCTGGTTTGTTTGTTCTGTTCTGCCATTTTTAAACCTAAGCAGTGTGTGGATCTCTCTGTAGGCTCTTTGCTTTAAAACTACAAGCTATTTTAAAAAATACTGTGATTCTGTTTTGTGTTTGTGTTTGTGCATACTACGAGTGTGTGACTGAACCCTGCTGACATTTTGTCAGGAAGCAGGAAGAGGGACTGTAGTTCTTTAGACCAGACTCGAGAACTACAGTTCAAAAAGGAACTTTTTATTTTTAATTTGGGGATTAGCATACACTTATACTCCACCAGCGCCACGCATGAGTGATTTTCGTGGAGTTTTAAAAGGGCATTAAAAACATTAAATCTCGAGGGACTCTGTGACCTTGTTTGAGTACTTCCAGGTCACGACATCCTATTTAAACCTCCTGGTTTGTTTGTTCTGTTCTGCCATTTTTAAACCTAAGCAGTGTGTGGATCTCTCTGCAGACTCTTTGCTTTAAAACTACAAGCTATTTTAAAAAATACTGTGATTCTGTTCTGTGTTTGTGTTTGTGCATACTATGAGTGTGTGACTAAACCCTGCTGACATTTTGTCAGGAAGCAGGAAGAGGGACTGTAGTTCTTTTGACCAGACTCGAGAACTACAGTTCAAAAAGGAACTTTTTATTTTTAATTTGGGGACTAGCATACACTTATACTCCACCAGCTCCACGCATGAGTGGTTTTCATGGAGTTTTTTTTTATAGGTAATCTTTTTATTGAAATATATTCCACATTACATAGTACATAACAAATAGATTACACAGGTTAAAATGTTTGTAATGTAATATATAGTATAATGACCTATGAAACTTGTTATTATAAACATTGATATTACAATAATACCTGTTTGCATACGAACAAATGCAGTATGTTATGGTAGATTGTACTATGCAGGGAGAAAAAAAAAGAGAGAGAAAAGAGAAAGAGAGGAAAAAGTCTAACAAGTAACAGTTCTAAAACTAACAAAAGAGCTGCAACGTTTGATAATATGTAATCATTTCCATGTCCATATCCAAAAACAATGTGTATTGAAAGTAGGGAAGAGAAAAAAAGAATTTACCAATATGTATCATTTTGGGGACTGAAGATAGTTCAAATAGTTCTGCCAACAAAGATTATTTTCATTAAGTCGGTCTATTGTTAAGTATGAAATCCGCTCAAGAGAAGAGGTGTGGGTTAGATTATTTAAAATATCAGGTAAAGTAGGAATTAGATGGGATTTCCAATGTATTAAGATCAATCTTTTAGTTGCATAAACAATATCTGGAGCCATTTGTATTGATGTTTGGTTAAGTTCATATTATTATCTATAATGCCTAATAGATAAAATTTAGGGTCGAATAAGATATTTCTGCCAATGATTTTTATGGCGAAACTATGAATAGATTTCCATAATTTTGAAATAGGTTTACAGGACCATAATATGTGCAGAAGATCCCATTTGGAGCATTACATCGCCAACAATTATTGTTAGGTAGTAAGCCTATATTATGCAGATGAGCTGGAGTTTTGTACCATAAATGTAGGATTTTATATTGTATTAATCTACTACGCATGTCTTTGAATGAATCGTGACAAAGTTTCCAGCATTTATCCCAATGGAGGTCAGATATATTTTCATTCAGTATCCAATTCCATTTATTTCTGGCTATGAGGGATTGATTTGGGAGCTTATCTCTGATTAGTTTATACATTTTACTAATTAAACCGTAGGAAATATTAATCCATTTGTTGATGTATAAGGGAGTTAATGGTAGGTTGTTGAGTTGCTGAATAAAGGGGTATATTACAGCTCTAACCTGCAAATATTTCCAGAATTTTGTCTTGGAAACATTCCATTTAATTTGTAAATTGTTAAAGGATTCTAATGTATTACTGTTATCCATTAACATATCGTTTAAAAAAAGGATGTTTTTATTAAACCAAGAATTGCAATATATTGGTTTATTTTCCAGTACAAAATTCGGATTTCCCCAAATTGGCATATAACGCATGGGTGAGGGGTCGGATTTGAGCCATTTATGCATTTTAAACCAATAATATGTGGATGCATTTATAATGGGATTTTTTAAGTTTAGATGTTAATGTAAAATAAATAAAACTATTTGGGGTTTGTCCTGGGATAGAGATGCTTCCATGTCATACCACAGAGGTACATTGCAATTAGGTTTAGAAACCATTTAATAGTTTGTGAGGCTCTAAATGCCCAAAATAGGCTGTAAACCATGGTAAGTCAAAACCACCGTGAGACCAATGAGATCGTAATTTAGTACGACTAAACCTTGGTATAGTCCTTCCCACAAAAATCTCCTACCATTTTGTCAATTTTATGTAGAAAACAAGGTGAGATCTTAAGTGGAATACAAGCAAATAAATAAAGTATTTTAGGTGTAATATTCATTTTAATTGCAGAAATTTTACTGAAAAGGATAAATTTAAGCTTTTCCATTTGTCTAAATTAGTTTTGATATCTGCAAGTAAAGGGTGAATATTTATGTCCCAAATCTTGTTTAAATCGGATATTATTTTTATACCTAAATATGTAATACCCTGTGAGGCCCATCAAAACCTGTGGCATTTATTCATTAGGGTGTCGCAATGTTCATTCAATGGTAATATTTCAGTCTTTTGATAGTTAACCCTAAGGCCAGAGAGCTTAGAAAATCGATTAAGTATATTGCCAAGTGGTTGTTTGGATAATTTGAAATTTTCTAACAATATGAGCATGTCATCTGCATATGACAAAGATGTATATTGCCTATGACCAATGGATATGCCTTTTATATCATTACTCTGTCTAAGAAAGATAGCTAAAGTTTCGAGAGCTAAGATGAAAAGGGATGGTGATAGAGGGCAACCTTGACGCGTACCCCTCTCTAGTTTAAAAGATTGAGATAATGTAGAGTTGGTAAGTACCCTTGCATGAGGGTTGGTATAAATAAGTTGGACCCAAGAACAAAACTGGCTACTAAATCCAAATCATGATAGCACCATATAAAGAAAATTCCAATCCAGTGAATCAAATGCTTTTTCAAAGTCTATAGCGACAGCAACTGCCGGAGAAGGAAGAGATTTAGCCTTGTGTATAAGATTAAATAAAGAACGTAGATGATCAGAGCCCATTCTTCCCTTGACAAAACCTACCTGAGATCTATGAATTAACTTGGGTATATGCAATTCTATACGGTTAGCAAGGATTTTAGCAAAAATCTTGCAATCTGTATTCAGTAATGATATAGGACGATAATTCTCCGGAAGAGTAATATCCTTATCTTTTTTTGGGAGAACAGTTATGACAGCCTCTGTCATCATATTAGGTAGATGCCCAATATTAGAAGATTCATGAAATACATTACATAAAAGAGGGGCCAATTGATCAATAAGAATCTTATAAAATTCAACGGGAAAGCCATCTCCTCCCGGAGAACGGCCAGCTTTAAGAGAAAGAGTGGCTTTTTTTACTTTATCTATAGTAAAGAGTATATCCAGAGAATGTGTTGCTTCTTAATTTAGATGAGGAAGTACGAGCTCATCTAGAAAAGAGGAGATATCTGGGGAACTTGTAATGCAGGGGGAAGAATAGAGTTTTTTATAGAAAGTTGTCATTATTTCGTTAATGGAACTTTCACTAGTACAAATTTTCTCTGTTAGATCTTTTAAAGCGACAATGTGTCGTTCCATTTGTTGCATTTTAAGTCTGTAAGCAAGTATTTTACTGCCTTTTTCTCCTCCTTCCCAGAATTTATGTTTTATTCTCAATAATGCTAATTCTGTTTTCCTGGAGATTAATTCGTTGATTTGCATACGTAATTGTAATATTTCATAATGTAAAGTCGAGGAGGGATCAGGGTTAGAATTGTTCAGGTATTCTGTTTGCTTTGCTTTAAGTAGATTTTCAAGATTATTAATTTGTTGTTCCTGCAGTTTCCTCCTATGCGTGGCAAACCCGATTATTTTGCCACATAGTGTGGCTTTAATGTTCTCCAAGCAATACCCATAGATGTGTCTTTGGGATCATTAAAGGTTATAAATTCTTCTATTTGTGTTTTAATCCAAGGTAGAAATTCTGGATCTTTAGTAGTAGAGGTCTAAGCGCCATGAAGGAGATTTCGTGGGGGGGACCCCATGTAAATAAAAGTTTAACTGGGGAATGATCAGATATGATTAGTGGGAGGATCTCAACATCTATTGTATTAGCCATAACTGAAGGAGACGTCAACCAGTAGTCTATTCTACTGTAAGTCTGGTGACGGAAAGAATAAAAAGTGTAGTCTCTATCTCTAGGGTGGAGGGTCCTCCAAATATCAGTCAGACCAAGGTCTTGCATTATTTGAGATGTTATAGTAGAGCTTCTGGGGTGACTATCCAGTGAGCCGTTACTTCTGTCCATATATGTATCTAGAGTAGATTAAAATCCCCACAGATCAGTAAAGGAGAATTAACTAAATTAGATGAAATTAAAATATGAAGCAAATTTTGAAAGAACAAGGGTCATCTGAATTTGGGGCATAAATATTAACTATGGTTAATGGACCAGATGGGTGTCAAAAGTTATAATAAACCATCTACCTTCAGAATCTTTCAGAATATCAGAGGCTTCCACTTTAATTTTGTGAATCAATATAGCCACACCTCTTTGAAGCAGCGGAGGCCGTCAAATACCTGACCGACTCCAACCACTTTTTAATCTAATGCTGTCCGCATCCAATAGTTTAGTTTCTTGCAATAATGCAATCTGTATTTTGTTTTTTGAGATGATTAAGTATTTGTTTGCGTTTATTTGGTGTGTTGAGTCCCTTGACATTCCAAGTACATATGATACACTAGCCATCATATAATGATATTATAATCTGTAATAGGGTAGGAATAGTGTCAAGGGGCTCAAATCACTTATATAATCAGATAAAGGTATGCAGGTCAGCTTATTGTAATTGTATATAGATAGACTGTTGGCAGATCTATAAGTAAATATCGGATCAAGGACATGACTAAAATCGACTTGTTCGCCATCCTTGCAGCTCATTAATAACATTGTAACCATAACACTACTGTATATCAACACTACAATAACAATAAAGAAAAGTTGTTGTCATCTGAGTTAAACAGAGAAGAAAGGTCAGTCTAAGTTAAGAATAGGATAGAAAAAAACAAACAAAGAAAGACAAAGTCAAAGAATAGACCAAGACCACTTCTCTGTTCACTAGGACGTAGCTGAATAACCAGAGAGTATGATAGTGTTAACTATAGATAATGAACAAGAAATAAGGAAAGAATACTATCAATTTCCTGAGATTGAATCTAACAAGAGTTAGATTAACAATGTCAAGATATAATAAATGGTACAAGACCCAAAAGTGGGGTAAAGTATAATATACTAGTTAACTTGTCTAAGTTAAGTACAGTACAATTTCAATTGTAATGTCAAATCCAGCATCATGTATAACGAATTGAAGTAGATTGAGACATATTAATCTATAAATAATGCATTACTACAGTGGGAAAAAAAATGCAATCTTTATAATGAGGAATATGTAAATGCTGTGATCACCGAACTGCATGTATCAATTCGAACCAGAGTCACAAGGGAATTCCCATTATTAATATGTCAAAAAAAAAAAATTTCCAATTAATTGAACACATCAATTATGTAGTGGTAGGACTAAGTATTGACTAGTGTACTGCACATTGCAGAAATCTGATTATCCTGCTGAACTGATAATGGTGCTTCACCTATAATGCTGGGATAAACTATATAAACCTTGAACTCAAAATTACTGCAGGTAAAATTACCACGGACCCCAAGTAGACCTACTATAGAGGTTATTCACAAAATGACTGGAAGCAGGAGCGAGAGAGACATGGTATGTCCAGATGAACACTGAAATTAGGTAAAAAGTCAGCTAGCTGCATTGGACCTCCATTTCAAGATTTATTACGTGTACCCTCCACATAGCATGAGATCGCGATCCTAGCTGTGACTCAGTCAGCTGTGTAAGTTAATGTTTTCTGGGAGTATCCCCTCTATTTTTGTTTTTCCCACGATGCCTTTTCTTAGGAGGTTCATTTATTTTGGAAGGGGAGTTATTTCCACTGTGGAGCCACGAGGCATTTATCGTTCCCGATCTTCTCATCACGATGAATCATTCAGAACACCATCGCAGCAGTCATTTGAAGTGGGTAAGCCTTGCAGCAGGTCATATTTATTTTGTATTGCAATTGCCAGGGCAAATGAAATAGGATTAGTAGAAATGCCAGCACATGTTGAATCGGGAACGATCCTGTGCAACCGAGGGGTCAGATTGTAAAGTAAGCTTTCCCTGCATTGAATTGTACTGTGATCATGGAGATATACTGGAGGGATCAGGAAAGCAAATATTATTTTTTTCTGAAGTTTCGATGTGTGTGTTTTTTTCAGTACTGTTAGTTGTCTGACAGTCGGCTCTGCATTGAACCTGTCGGGTCTCAGGGGTTCTCTGTTTAATCGTTGTGTAATTATTCAAGAAAGTCATTAATGATTCTGGATTGCTGAAGTCCTTGTATGAATTTTCTATAAAGACTCTCATGGTTGCAGGGTATCTAAGAGAAAAATGTAAACCCATCTGGTGCATGATACGTCTGGCTGAAGTGTATGCTTTCCGTTTCATAGAGACCTCTTTGGAAAAGTCACGATAGATGTAAATGTTATGCCCCTGCCAGGAAAGTTGCCCGATTTCTTTGGATTTTTTCATAATTAGCTCTATATTGGCATAATTAAGAAATCTGGCAATTATTGGTCTGGGTCTTAGCTCTGCAGAAGGTTTTGGCCTAAAGATCTATGGGGCGTTCTATTATTAGATCATTGCGGGCTGAAGTCCCAGAATTTGCGGTAGTGCATGCAATAAAATGCAGTGGTGTTTTGGCCTCCACATCTTCAGAGAATCCAAATATTCTGAGGTTATTTCTACGATTCTTATTTCCATGTCCTCAATTCTAGATTGTAGTTCCTTAATAACTCGGTCTTGAGATCTGATGGTAGATTTTAGTTCTTATTGCTTCCTCATTCAATCGAGTTTTATTTTCTGTAAAAGCAAGTCTTGCATCAATAGTTTCCATTGTATGAGTATTTAATTGGGTGGCAGTTTTTAGTTCCTTCATGTCTGTAGATAATTGGTTAAACATTTCTTCGATTTTGTCTAAAGGATCTGTTTGTTTTTCAGAGTAGGCCATGATGAATTTTAACAGCCTTCCCCACTAAAACAACGAGGAGATTGATGTGTTAAAAATAAACCTTTGCCAAACGAAAAGGATGTTACCAAATTAACTGTAGTATCTTCTGTCGTATGATGTTCCCAAAATCAGTATGTATATGGCTTAGATGACTTGAAAAGATGCTGGATGCTGTTTTAATTCAGGAGAGCTCTGAGTTTAAACCTCCATCTTGCTCAGAGCCAGGCCACACCGTTTTCATGGAGTTTTAAAAGGGCATTAAAAACATTAAATCTCGAGGGGCTCTGTGACCTTGTTTGAGTACTTTTAGGTCACTCCTCTCCATTTATTGTACTTCTCATGTGAGCAGGGCAAGCAAGGGAGAAGGGCGTGGGCGACTCCATGTTCGAAGACGTGCGCTAAGACACGCTCGTTCAGCGCATGTTAAGTGTGTTAGGCGGTGTTAGGGGGAATAATTACGGTCGTGTTGTCACCTTCACTTATACTTGTGAGTACTATTACATTACGTGGTTCTGTTGTTTCACCTCTAATGCATGGTAATGGCATCCTTCTTAAATCTACCAAGCAATATTAATGTGTTTGTAACCACTACTAAAGGGGAAACAGGTATACAATGCACATCTTGCTATATGTTTAGCCTATCAGCTGACATTGCTGAAAATCTCCCCTTTCAATGTGCAAAATGTACTGACAACATTGTATTACAATGTGATAATAGCTTATACTATAAACAGATATTGGCATTCGAATCAAGAAGTGATTCTGAACCTATAACAGTTCAAGATGCTTTACATGTAACAAATATCCCTTTAAATGAGACTTCCTCTACCTCTACTTACAGCATCCCTTCTGACAAAATAATATCTAGTGAGAATAATCACACTACTATGAGTAGTTCAGTGATTTATCCATCTGATGTCTCTAGAAAAAGAGCTAGAGAAGATGAGCACAGTTTGGTAAACAGCATAGAAGATACAACTTAGTATAATGTGCAAGGGTCTAAAGCTACTAAAAAAAGAAGGAGAAATGCTGAGTATTTTAACATTCCACTACATAATAGCTTTGACCCATTGTCCACTGCCCCGTCGATTCTAATTGTATTCCAATTGAGTCCCCTAATGAAGGATTCAATTCTAAAAACACTTACCAAGTCATAGCTGATATGCCAAATTCTTCAACTCCACCACCTAATTCCACGACTGATATTCCTTTGATTGATTTTGCTACTATTCAAACTGGTGAAGAGGCACCCTCTATGTGTGTTCCTAATACTGATGATTCACATACCAGACAAATATTTGTTCTGTGTGATTCCTTAGTTAAACATCTGGATAGGGTTTTATGCAAGCCTGATAAACATAATAGAACTTGTTCTAGTTTCAGTGGTGCTAAGATCTCAGATCTAACATATATGGTTGATAATATTATTAGCTCTCAAGACATAAATCCACTGTGTATTATCCATGTTGGAGACAACAACATCTACAGGGACTCTGTTCAGAATATCAAATTAGCCTATGTTTCTATGACTAATAAAATGATTGATCTCAGGTGTGATATTATTTTTTCGGAGATTCTACCCATACCACGGTACTCCCGGTTTCTTAACCATAAAATTAAAATTATTAACAACTGGCTTAGGCAATGGTGTTTACGACAGAATATTCAGTGCATGACCCATTGGGAAGAGTTCTCTGATAGATCTGAGCTTTACTGTCCTGACGGCTTGCATGTTAAGAACCTAGGGAATGCATTGCTGAGTCAACAATTCTTATCTACAATTAACATAAATTTAAACTAAATAATGGGGGGGAGGGGAATGCAAATGTACACACATCTTCGTCTCACTCTTATAAAGGCTTCAGTAAACAATTACGGTTTCCTAGTTTTAATGCGAGAAATCTGACACATAAATTCGATGAGTTACAAACTGTGATTTTGAATAAAGATTTTGATATTATTATGGTTTGTGAAACATGAGGTGATTATAACTCCCACTGGGTCAAGCAACTCCCTGGATATATCTCTTATTATCTAAATCGAAGTGAAAGAAAGGGTGGAGGTGTTGCCTCATATATTAACAATAAAATCAACTCAGTCAATATTTCTAGTTCTATAAAAATTCATAATCTCCTGACTGAGAGTCTTTGGCTTAAAATTTTCCTATCCAAACAGGATTTTATTATCCTTGGGACATGTTATGTTCCCCCAAATTCATCTAGTTTAATTATGGATGCCATTCTTTCTGAATTTGAAATAGCTACTCAAATGGGTTATGTTATTATTACAAGGGATTTCAATCTCCAGATATAAATTGGCAGTCATTCACAACATCTAGCAGTATTAGTAATACATTTTTGTCCACTTGTTCAGAATTGGACTTACAGCAATGGATAACTTCTGCAACCCGAGGTAATATATTAGATCTTGTTCTGAGTAGTACCGCCTTAGATATTAGGGATGTGCATATTTCAGCACCAGTTGGCAGCAGTGATCATAATTCTATTTTATTAACTTGCAGAGACATATTATCTTTAATACTAATTCTTCGATTATATACCTGTACGACAAAGCTGATCTTCACAGTATCAATCTATACCTTGAAAAAATAAACTGGTTATCTTTTTTGATAACCAGTCCTTATATCAAAGTTGGGTAGTTTTCAAATCACTTATTTTGACTCTTCGTGATACTTATATTCCATCAAAAAATAAGAATTCTAATGGGAAATAGACTCCTAGATAGATGAATAAAAACATAAAATGTTTAATAAATATAAAAAATTAAAAACATTGTAACTACCTAAAGAATAGGACAACTTCTAATTGGGAATCCTATAAATCAAGTAGAAAGTGTAAATTAGTCATCCGTGAGGCCAAATCTAGATGGGAAATGAAATGGCAACAACAGCTAGTAAGTCTAAATCCAAGCAATTTTACTAGTATATAAACTCCCTCAGGAAAAGTCCAAGTGTAGTGGGGCCTCTTGCAACAGAAAACACACTTATCCATGAGCCGAAAGCCATGGCTGATGTATTCAATAATGAATTTTGTAAAGTTTTCTCTGCATCAGAAATTCAATAACCCGTACCTATGATTTCACCATCAGATACTTTTGTCACATTCTCCATTGAGTCTATTCTTAAAAAACTACACGTACTAAAAGGTAAATTTTGTTCAAGCCCAGACAATATAGCAGGGCATTTACTTTACCTGTTATCTAAACATATTGCCTTTCCACTCAAACTTTTATTCGACCTTTTTTTACAATATAATTTTATCCCTTGTGAATGGAAAGAGGCGTTTGTGGTACCAATACATAAGAAGGGATCAAAACATCTATGGGTAAATTATCAGCCGATTAGTTTGACTTCATCCATATGTAAGGTGTTAGAAAGTCTACTAAAGGATATTATTGCCCCTATTATTGATGCATTTGATTTGGAACAACATGGCTTTAAGAAGGGTAGAAGCTGTCTGGCAAATTTGCTCTGCTTTTATGAACATTTTAGTACTTGTTTGGATAACCGGTTAGCCTGTGACATTGTCTTTATTGATTTCAGTAAAGCTTTTGACACCATGCCACACTGGGCTCTACTTCAAAAACTCACAGGTCTTGGTATTAATAGTCATATAATTACATGGATTCATAACTGACTTTCAATCAGAACTCAAAGGAGATGATTAATGGGGCATTTCTAACTCTGGTAAAGTTTTAGCGTGTGTTCCACAAGGCTCAGTTCGGCCCTTGTCTTTTCAGGCTTTTATATCCGATTTAACTAATTCCTGCCTTTCATTTACAATTAAATATGCAGATGATGAAGATTGGAGGACCATGTTCAAATTTAGACCAAATATCTTGTATTCAGCATGATCTTGATATTATTAGTACCTGGGTTAATAAATGGGGCATGAAGTTAACTCCACAAAATGCAAAGTAATGCATTTGGGTTCTAATAATTTAAATTTCAGTATATTCTGATGATTTACCATTGTGTGCCACTAATGGTGAGAAGGATTTAGGTATAAACATTTCAGATGACTTAACATATATTCAAGCATATGCATTCGGTTATTAGTACATCTAATAAAATTATTTGGTCTATTTTGCGTAATATTAGATCTCGAGATCAGGAGATGTTGTTACCCCTATTCAGGTCCTATGTCTGTCCCCATCTTGAATATGCTTCACAGTTGTGGTGTCCTTTTAAAAAATCAGATAGTCACTCTCTTGAAAGGGTTCAGCGAAAATACACTAAAAAAATATCTGGTCTCGAATCCTCATCTTATGAGTTTAGGTTGGATACATTGAAACTAATGCCTCTTACTATCAGATGCATTAAAGGTGACCTTCTCCTCCTATATGACATTATTCATGACCCCTATATCATGACTGAGTTAGGATTTTATTTTAAGTCATCAATACATAATACTAGAGGTCATGTTAACTGGTAAATCTTTTAAACACAATAATCGTAAGTTTTTCTTTTCTGTAAGAACTATTGGGCCTTGGAATAGACTTCCATCTGATGTAGTAACAAGTAATACTAAAGAGATTTTTAAACATCATCTCGACATGCTAATTATGTCTGGGTATGACTTAACATTCTACTCTATGGCCTAGCATAGGAGCATTGTGGGCTTTGGCCTACTAGCTCTTTCTTCTAACCTTAGTATGAACCTTAGTATCATAAAAAATAACCTTCAGGAGGTCATCAGCTGCTGCTTGAGGCAGGTGAGGAAAAGAAAGCGGTACGGTACAGAAAAACAATCTGGTTCAGAAGGGTGGTGGAGGGTGCAGTGATGGGAAAAAAGGGATCTTTTGAACAATATAAATAGAGTCAGTGGGGAGAGTGATGATTACCTTGTTAAATTGAGTGAAGCCAATAGGCTGGTGAGAAAGGCTAAACTGGAAACAGAACTAAGGATAGCAGGAAAAATTAAGGAGGGAGATAAGGCTTTACTTCACTACATCAGGTAAAAAAATGCAGATGAAGGAAGGCATAGTCAAACTACAGTAAAACAGGGTGAAGGGTAGGTGGGCGGAGGATAACAAAGGTAAGGTAGAAATACTGAATTATTATTTCTGTTCAGTGTTTATTTCTGTTCAGTGTTTACAAAGGAAAAAAGGCTACAACACACAGGAAAAAGTTAGCATTAGACTGAAGGGGAGTCAAAATGGTGCAAGGAACCCTTCTCCACAGAATAGGTACTCAAAGGGCTTGATGTCCTGAAAGTAAATAAATCTCTAAGATCAGATGGACCGCATCCTAAGGTGCTGAGTGAAACCACAGGTACAGTCTGCATCCCTAGCAGACATCTTAACTGCTCCCTAGAGACTGGAAAGTTGCCAAAGGACTGGTAAACAGCAAAAGTGGTATCCTTGCACAAAAGTACAGGAAAGGATTAGAATGGGAACTACAGGCTGGCCAGTTTGGCATTTCATCAATAGTCAGCAAAATACTGGAAACCATAATTAAAGAATGACCGGTAGATTTCCTGGTAGGAAAACGGGCTGCAAGATTGAAGACAACATAGATTTGTGGCAGGAAGGTTTTAACAAATTTCATCAACTCTTTTGGCTAGGTAGTGTGAGCTGTAGCTAAAGGTCCAGTAGTTGACATACTGTACCTGGACCTTAGTAAGGCATTCGGCTCTGTTCTACACAAAAGGCTAATCAAGAAACTGGGAGATTTCAGGGTGGGGAGCAGGGACAAACTGACAAGGTGAGTGGGGGACTATCTGAGGGGTTGAAACAGAGGTGGGGAAGGGTCTCACTAGGGTCAGTGCTCAGGCTGGCAATTAACATCTTCATTAGCAACACTGGAGAAGGTACCAGAGGTAAAATATGCCTGTTTGCAGATCATGGCATGCTCTCTGGCAGGCATAACTGTGAAGACGAAATCCTCCATTTAAGGGAGTACTTGGAAAGGCTTGTGAGCAGGTCAAAGATGTGACAGCTGAGCTTCAAAGCCAAAAAGTGCAGTTATACAAGTGGGAAGTAAAAATATAGGGGTATATTATAGACTGTGGGGGACAATTACTGTAATGGACTTACCTGGGTACATTGCATCAGGAGTTTCTTCTGTAATATTGGTTTAAAATCTCCATATATTTTAAGTGAATGATAGTATAATAGAAATGGGTGTTTTAAACATTTGAGTAAATTTTATGGTGTTTTTTTATAGTCTTGTACTCCACAACCACTTACTACATCTCAAGACAGTATTCAGTTTATTTCCTCACTACTGTATCATTAAATCAAAATTGGGGAGATGTTAGCCAAATTAAATTGGGACACCCTTGTACAAAAAGAAAGAATTATTTTACATTAGTCAGGGATGTGATCACTCACACTAGGGGAGTAGTGATAAAACTGCATTTAAAAACTCATAATAGACAAAGTTGCTGTTGTTTAGTTTTATTAATGGGAAAAGATATGGAACTTAATCCAGGTCCCCCCATGTTCAGTTAAAGTGATATATGGTAATGCCAGAAGCCTGAAAAATAAAATAGATCTGATGCGAACGTGGGTAGCCACTAAGAACTCCAGTATAACTGTAGTGACAGAGACCTGGCTGACATCCAAAATCAAAGTGGATGAATTAGAGCTACAAAACCACTATTTTCACCATCAGGACAGGACTGGTATAAAAGGGTGTAGGTTAATCTTACATACAAAGTGGGACCTAGGACAAACTAGCATACTTTTTTTCAGAAGATGTCAGGATGATAGAGTGCCTACTGGTGTGTGCCAAAAGACTAAACCTGGTAATAGGTTTGGTCTATTCCCCTCCAAAAGTCAAAGTCTCTGAGTTTGATAAATTGACACATACACTTCAACAGTATGCTATGAGTTTTGATTTATTACTTATAGGTGATTTCAACGCAACCTGGAATAAAACAAGAGGGAATACTCTTAGATATAGTCTAACTCCATTAGCTCTAACACAAAAAATTTTCACATCATCTGGGAAACACACCTAAATAGTGAAGGGAACATATTAGATTTGATATTTACCTCTGATGGAATAGAAATTAAATCTAATGAGATAAAAGAACCTATTTTTGGGGATCATTGTTTGATCTCATGTTTATGCAAAATTACTTTAAAAAGTGGTACTTCAATTAACAAGGAACCTTCTAAGATAAAGCATAGAAGTTTTAAAGGTTATAGTAAACAAAAATGATTATGCAAGTTAAAAAATATTTATTGGAATAGGCTACTTCTAATTCCTGAGCTTGATTGGGAAATAGATGAATTCTCCAAACTTTTCGTGTAGGTGTGAGATGAGGTAGCCCCTTTTAAAAATAACCTAAATAAAAAAAAACACATGTTCCTTGGATTCGAGAGAGATTAAAACAAGCAACAAGATTTAAAAATAGATTATGGAAAAAGGCAAATAAAACCCTGAATGTTAGAGATTGAGTAAAAAAAAAAAGAAGCACGTAATAAACTAAAGTCCCAGATAAGAAATTCAAAACAAATGTTATTATAAAACCAGGGTGGAAAAATACATAGACCCTCAATAATATAGGTTTTTAATAAGATCTCTCGAAAAACCAGTGGATAATAGGTTGCCTATACAAATACAAGATGTTTATTCTGCTGTCTCCTTTGAGTTCAACAGAAAAGCTAAATCTGTACTTTACTCTACTTCCTTATATAAATATTTCACAAGGGGGAAATACAGAGATTAAAACTAGATTTATGGCCTCCAGATAAATTAAAATTTAGATTTAAAGCTATCACCTGCAAAGAGGTAAAAGAAAAGCTGAGGAAATTACAATCAAATAAGGACCATGGTCTGGACCTAATAGAAAACAGGTTTTTGAAAGATTCAGTTGAAATAATAGCCCCAGCTCTGACTAAATTGTTTAACTGGAGCTTAATGTAGAAAACATTTCCCACAGCATGGAAAAGAGCAAAACTTGTCCTGATTCATAAAGGGGGCCCAGTTACAGAACCCACAAATTTTAGGCCAATAGCTTTGTTGTCCGTGGTGTTGAAGGTCTTGAAGATGCTGATGAAGAAGCAATTAAGTGGATATTTGGAGGAAAATTCCTTAGTGACCTGCTACCAGTCTGGTTTTTGCAAGGGCCACTCCATGGACACAGTGCTCACTGACCTAGTGGACACATAGTCACTCATTTAAATGGGGGCAAGTCAGTGGGCACAGTGTTTGGGGACCTGTCAAAGGCCTTCAACACCATAGACCATAGTGTTTTGCTTGACAGAATGTTGGGAGTTGGTATAGATGAGGAAACCCTCCCTTGGTTTCGGTCTTATTTAACTCTTAGGTCACAGCAAGTGCAGGTGGGAAACTTCCTATCTGGACCAGCTTTGGTCATGAGGAGAGTCCCACGAGGCTCGATTTAAGGGCCATTATTATTTGTCATTTATATAAATGAACCGGCTAATGTGGTGGAATATTCGAAAGTTAGAATGTATGAAGATGATATGGTCTTGTTAGCACATGGAAATTCCATACAAGAAATGGAGTCATGTTTCCAAAATGATTTCTCCAAATTGGAGAAATGGTTATATCAGTCTAAACGTATTCTCAATGGTAAAAAGACTAAATCAATGATTTTCTTTCAAAGTAGCGGAGAAAAAAAAAAAACATGCTAACATTATAAAATTTAAATAAAAAACATCCAGCAATGAAATGTTGGATTGGGAGATAACCTATAAATATCTAGGGGTAAGTTTGGATGAAAACTTAAAATTTGAATTTCACATAAATGAGCTGGTTAATAAAACAAATAAAAAATCTAGGTGTCTTCCGGCGATCAAGCCATTGTGTTAAACAAAAAATGAGATTGGATCTAGCAAATCAACTGATAATTCTATGTATCAATTATGGAAGTCATGTCTATGGCATGGCCAGAAAAACAAGTTTCAAAAATTCCCGTACTTTATAATAACTTGGCCAGATTCATATTGAAATGTGAATATCACACTCATCATTGTGACATGTTGAATTCTCTGCAATGACTGTTGCTAAAACAAAAAAGATAAATAAATAATAAAAAAGATAAATAATAAACCCAAGTATCTCTCTGCTAAGTTGAAGTTAGTCGAACATAGACACAATTTCAACCTCAGCAATTCTAAAAATAAATATGTGAAACCAAAAGTGTGTAATTGGTTTGGAGACATGAAATTTGTGGCCAAAGTAAATCAACTATGGGACCGAATAAGTAACAAGCTGAAGCAGATACAACATACCAAGCAGTTTATGAAATATATTAGAGTTGAACTAAACATGAAATGTATGTGCAATGATTAAGCCTTTGCAGTTAGTCCTGTATGTTTAACTTGTATGTTTAGGTGTATGTAAGGTGTCTTGGGGGTACTTGTTATCTGTAACTTATTTATTAATTGTATATTTTTTTAAACATGTAATCTGAAACAGGTCCATCTTGAAAATGGGTCCTTGACCTAATGATGAGTTTGTAAGATTTACCTGTATAAAAATAAAGTTCCAGTACTACTTATGACAGGGATCTAGGTGGGGTGATCAAAAAAAGAGCAAAACACAGCACATTGTACCAGAGTAACAGGGAAAGGCAAACAAAATGCTGGTATGAATTGGTAGGGGGTTCAGCAGCAGAAGAAAACAGGCCATCTTGCCCCTGTACAGAACTGTGTGGCAGCTGCACCTGTAGTATTGTGCACAACTTTGAAACCCTTATCTAAGAATGGATGTAACTAGACCAGAGTCAGAGCAGCAGAGATGGGCCAATTAGGTAATTCAGGGTCAGCAAGGGAGGACTTACGTTATGAGGTGAAACTGGAGAGCCTCAACATGTACTCATTGGAGACCAAAAGAGAGAAGAGGGTGGACACGATCAAAATGTTTAAATTCATGCAGTATTAACAAGGTGGACTCAAGGGAGCAGTTCAATAAGTGGTAATACTAATACTAGAGTAGAATACCAGAAAACTAGTGGGGGGGGAGGTTTAAAAAGGACATTAAGAAATATTATTTTTAAGAGAAGGGTGGTGGAGTGTTAGAACAAACTACAAGAGACACTTGTCAATGCAAAAACTGTGGGGGGGGGCTGTTTAAGAGAGGGCAGGATACACATAAAGGGCTGGTCAAGGGAACTGGGGAGGGTTATGGTGGGGTGTGGGAGGATGGTTATGAGCCCCAAGAGGGCAAGTACCACCTCATAGACAGACCCAGTAGACCACAGGACCTTATTCTGCTGGAATTTTCTGTGTTTCTGTGTATATTTGGGGAAATACATTTTTAGACACGTAAAGTGAGTTCAGGAAACTAGTGTGGCAAATGGTTAAAGTTTTCTACTAGACCAAAATGTTTAGATGTAGGTCCTCCCACTCCTAGTTAATTCCACTCTCTGCCAGAATGATGTCCAATTAAAATATCCTTACTTAATGGCTTTTCAGGCATGCATCACATTGATGGGTCAGAGCTGACATTTGGCATTGTGTGTCACCAGTATAACCCATTAATGTTTGTTTTGGACCCTGTCTAATAGGACTGTTGTAAATTGTAATTTCTCCTGCAAATTGCTGGTGAAACACCAGACTTTGCACTATGCATATGTAAGCCCTCCCTCCCTCCATATCTAGGGGTATCAGGTGGTAAAACATTTGGGAGAGGGACACTTCACAAACACAAGCAACCACAGTCCAAGGCATTTGAAGCAAAGATAACTCATTACCTGGGTTCTTGAATCTTAATGACTGGGAGTCACAAAATAGGGAAGCAGGCACCATTCTTTGGGCAAATCTCTTCACCTGTGGGGCAATGTTCATTAGAAAACAGGCAGGCATGTACAATCATTTTGAGTAACTACATTGTCCACTCCAGAATCAACATGTAGAAAACCATTTAATTAAACTTGAAACAGTAACAACCACTCCATGGAGCAGGGAGTATTAAATACGGTCGGTTTCCTTCACAGTCATAGCTGGAAAATCTACTGCAACAGCCTCTTGTGCCAACAGACTATTTATTTCATGCAGATCTCCCGTAAGCCTAAAAGGCTAAAATTCCTGGCAGCATTTCTAAGGCTGAAAGCACCACTACATAAGGTAACTTTATACTGATACAATTCAATGACTCATCTCTCATTCCTTTCTTTCTCTCTGTAATCGAAACATTTCTTTTCCTTTTATTTTCTCTTCAGGCAATTTCATCCCTACACTTTTCCTCTGGGCTTATTACAGCACAAGACATTTCTACTGTCTCCAAACCCTTACATTCTCTTCCATTTAGTCCCACCAGCATAATCTTATACCTTCTCCACCCAGGGGTGGGGGTTGGGAGCTATTTCTTACAGAGTATACTTTTCTTTCCCGTCACAGTCTTATTTCTGTACATTTCATTTGATGTTTTTATAGTAAGAATCGAACAACCAGAACCCTTTCAAACATCCAATTGATGATGCCTTGACTGGTGGCTGGGCCTTTTTCTGGGGTTTTGGTGCCTCGGACCTGATCCCAGACCTTACCATCATGCTCCACTCATGTAGTGATTCCAACCTATGAACTGACTCATCCAGGGAACTTCTACTAGTGCCACACAAATCACTCAATGGACTGCTACTGCGATGGGGTCCCAAACATCACTCTCCCAAATGAACATTCCCCACCTCCATCAGTGTCTCACACTGTGGGTCCCAACTCTGCCCCCCAGATGGGGGAATAGGAGTAACACTGCTACCATTACACCCTCAACTGCAAAGGCTGCCACTTCCAAGCTGCACCCGAGGCCCTATTTGCAACACCCTAATATTCAACATAAAGCATTTAGGCCACTCAGTTGCAACCAAACTGTCAGTGTTGGACTGACTAAAAAATGGAGAGAGTCTGGTTAAATTGTCACAGGAAACTGGCTACTCAAAATTGACTATCTGTACCTGGAGGAAGCAGGAGCAGGTGCTCTGTCGCTTTGCTAGTGAATGCAATGAGATGGATAGTCTCCAAAGAAATAAAATGCAGTGGCCAGATGAGGATGAGGTGGACAAGGCTACCCAGCTGTGGTTCACACAGCAGAGGATCAATGGGGTGCCTGTCTCTGGGCCAATAGTTCAACAAATGGCTGAACATTTTGTAAAGCAGATCCATGGGCCTAAATCTAACTTTAAGTCAGCAGCAGGATGGTTGTGGTGCCTCCAGTGCTGGCATGGCATTTGCCCGGTGTGCATTAACAGTGAACAGCATTCTTGCGATGACGCGGCTGCAGCGGAGTTCCTACCAAAGCTCAATGAAATCATTGAGTGTGGTGGGTACAGTCCAAAACAACTATATAACGTGGATGAGACCGGCTTATTTTGGAGGTATCTTCCAGATGTGACCCTAGCGGGGCGTAATAAAGACAACGCTAGCAAAAGGTTCAAAGTTAGCAAAGACAGGGTGACTCTCAATTCTGCTGCAACAGTACGGGAACACATAGAGGCAGGGTTGCGTTGGCTACAGTGGCAAGATGCAAACCCCATTAATGTACTGCAACTTCAGAATTCTATTTCTTATGCCCAGGATCTTGCAATAAGATGCAGCACCACGCAGTGCAAGATAACTGCCTTCTTTCAGGCTCCTGCTGCTGGCGCAGGACCATGCGTACTGTATTGACTGAGGCACTGCACTGCTAAGCACTGCTGAGTGCGAAGATATTTTTTAAAAACAGTCAATTAATTATGAATAAAGCTTTGAGTGCTGAGGTTATTGTTTAGTGATTAGTTTGTGCACTACAATTAGCGGTGGGTTAAACTTTGTGGAAATCTATCGGTTACATTGCACCTCACTATAACAAATCTCCTACTAAAACGAAAGCTGTTTATGGCTCCCAAAGCATTCGTTATAACAAGGGGTTACTGTATTATTATTCTTTTTCACTAAAGCCAGCCATTTTTTGCCTGTTTTGTTACTGTATTTACCTATAATACTTCTGTTTGCTACCGTTCCCCATTAAAATCATCTGATTTTCTTACATAAATATAATTAGATTTTTGCAGTTGAATCCATTGTGCTGTGTACTATTTTATTTACTGCAAGTAGCAAACATTTGTTGCAGGGGAAAAGGAGCAGTGGCTGAATTCCAATTTCTCTCACTGTGTCTCAGTCAAAGGCAGGAAAATCTGAAAAGCAACCTTTTATGAAACTAGATAGCTTAGCAGCTGGACAAATATTTGGAGGCAACCACAGAGGCTACAGTAGTCTATTTCATCAGAGTAGGGTTGGTTTTTCTGCTTAAAATCTTAGTGATTAAAAAAGTTGAGAGGGTAAGCTTGACCCCTGAAGTAAATAGAAAAGGCCAAGAGAGAGGTCTACTGGCCCAGATATTCAAACTGCACCCAAAAAGTGCGCAACAGCAGGAGCAAGAGCAAGTCCACTGCACCCATATGCAAGAAGCGCGATATTCAAAAACTGCGCAGGCCAAGATGCGCCTGTAGCCAACGACTGAATTTTGCACCACCTGTGCCATAGCGCAACTAGGGATGTGAAGCTGAGCATATCTGATGTGCCATAGCACAACAAGGGATGTTCAGCTGAGCAGTCCAGAGGCACCATAGCGCAACCGGGGATGCCTCCTGCAGCAGAGCAGAAATGCAACAGCACAACCAGGGATGCAGGGGCCCACCACCCATGCCACAGATGGGTAGAGGAACACACAGCAGAATAGACATCGTTCCCCACACCCCATGCACTGCACAACTGGAGGAGAGCTGGAATAACCACTGGCCCATGGATACCAGCAACCAACCCACAGCTGGGCCATGGTGCCCCAGCACACCCCCTGGCAGGCTGAGACCGGCACACAAGGAGGGCCAACTACCCCTTACCACACCATCCCACCAATGCAGAGCACACCCTGCACCATGATCCCCATACACCCTGCCCAGGAGTAGCGCCCAACAGTGCAGGACACCCCATGCATGCCACCACCCCCACTGTGACAATGCAACTCTGTGCACCATGGGGCCATGCAAGGCAGCCCCACCATGAGCACCCTGCAGTGGGCTGTAGCAGACAGCGATGCAACAGATGCATACACAGTGCCACCCTGCATGTCTCCCCCCAAGGTACAGCTGAGAGACCTACCATGCGTCAGCACACGAGGTACCCCACATGTGACAGTGCATGCCCCAGACCCCACCTCCAGTGGTACAGCACCCTGCACACCCTCCCAAGGACACATCCCATCCCAATACTGGCCACAACAGCCAGCACAGACACGCACAATGTAGCATGGAGGCATGCACCACACAGGATGCAACACAGTGCATGGACAAACACCCACCCATACCTGAGGGCACACCAACACAGGGACACAGAAGTGGGTCAACCAAGCCACTGGCATGTGACCACGGCTGATGTGTACACATGGCCAGCACCCCTACATTGCACAGGTGTGACAGCCACCCTGCGCAGGCACCATGAAGCTGTATGCCACCAGCATGCTGCCGGAGCACAAGTGACAGACACTGGAGCACATCCCCTGCAACAGACACAAGTGACAGCATGGAGGGGGGACAACAACAGTGGAGGCCACAGTGCCACCGGAGCCAGATGTGCACCATACTGGTGATGGCAGGCAACCTGGCATTGTGCCAGGTACAGTTGTTATCCAGCATGGACAGCCACCACTGACACGCCAGCAGACTGTGCATATCACAGACATGCAAGGATGTCAGCTGCACAGGCCATGGATGGTCTGACAGGGGTGCCATGCACACAGTGCAGGCCCTGTGGACCACTGCACACAGGCATCCAGTGCACAGAGTACAACACACAAACCACAGACAGTGACTGATCCCCCTGCCCACACCATAGGCGGTTCACCTCTGCACACACACACACACGCCCATGCATGCACCACTCCTGACGCCATGCACACCACTTCAGCTGAGCACCTGTAGCCCACTGCAAATCAGAGACCACCACAGTTGTCATAACAAAATGAATATATATAAAAGATGTTAAGAAAAACTATGTACAATTATTTACAAGGGGGGGAAGGGCCACATAACAGGTGGGGGCAGGTAAGGGGCAGGGGTGGGAGAGGGAAGAAGGGGTGTAAGGGTGGATCAAAGGGGGGAAGGTGGTAGTCAGGGCATGGGGACATCAATGGCCACCCTGGTCCTCCTCTTCCTGGTGCCGATGTGTGCTCCTCCGTCTTCTACTGACCCCGTGGTGGTGTATGCGCTGAGGGAGCTGCAATGTCTCCCTCGCCACCTGGAGCAGCTCGTTAATACCCTGCTGTATTTGCAGGAGTTGCTGGCCACCTAGGATGAGGGAGCAGAGTCAACAGGTGTGACTGTCCATCCCCCTGCAGCTCACCCATTGTGCGTGGCATACAGCCATGTGCCATGCCCCTGTGATCGTTTGCAACCACCCACAGCGACCGTGTCCACAAGACCTGCCCACCCAGGCAGCCACAGCCATGTGGTCCACTGGACACACCCACCGCCCATGTCCTGCACAGCACCACCATTGCCGTACAGTGACTTGGCTATGCGGTGTGAAGGTGGTGCCACAGCCATGTGCCCGGTGCATGCATGGACCACCATTGACACACTCCCAGACATGCAGTGCCACTGGACAGTGCTGACTGTAACAAGTTGCGTGCATGGCAGTGGTGTCAATGGATGGTGGCCATGCCCCACTGCCCGCCCAGTTATACAGCATGCAATAGTAATCATGGATGTAAGGCACTCATCATCATCAGGATGGTCCACCCGCAGCGGACCACCATCACCCATCTTGTCCCGCTGCTCCTCCATGTGGCACCTCCTGTCCCTGTTGCATCGCAGTTCTTCTGGCCCTGAGGTGCAAACTTGGAGAGAGGGACATCAGTACAATCTGGTAGCAAAGTCCCCCCGCCCCCATGTGTGTGCAATCCCACACAGCCATACCCATCCACCCCACACCCCGATACCATCATCACAGCCAACACCAGACACCCCCCCATGTGCCGGACACATGCAACCGTGATACCCGTATGGACGATAAAAGTGTATGGATGTTGCATCTACCTGGCCGTGGCACCATGCCCCTCTTGGCATGTGCCCGCAGGTGGGCAAGCAGGTCTGGGTCCCTGCGACTCAGGTCCCCATAATGGTGGCGGCACTGCTCCGCTGTCCACCCCATACCAGTGGCCTCCTCCAGGGTGTTGGCCACCTCCTGCCAGACTGCACTCCTGGCCCTGTCCAGGGGTGCCTTTCCGAACAAAGCCACAGCATGGGACTCAACTATCACCACCAGGTTGGCGAGCTCTACCTGGCTTCAAACGACAGCACACCTCTGCGCCATCTCTGCTGCCTGGTTCAAGCAAAATGGCACTCTGCAGTGTGGTCCTGTCACGTGCAGATGCTGTGTGGTACAATGCTGCCTTTCCCTATCACGCTGTTCGGTGACAGCGTGATAGTGGTGCACCCATGCCTGATGCATGGCGCCTAGGGGCCAAAGGTCGGGCACAGGGTCAAGGGTCTCTGGCACACGGACAGCCACAGCACAGTTGGAACCCAATGCATGTAGTGTGATTGGGTGCCTGTGTGCCACCTCCTGTAGTGGCCTACAGCGCTGTTGCCCCAGTGTGCCTATGACACCCCAGTGCCACAGCGCCATATAGGTGAACAGCGCTGTAGCACCACAGGCACAATGGTGGCTGTGCCCTACATTACCTCCCATGCACAACACATCAGCAGCGTGGCAGGCGCCTGCGTCGTCAACCCGGGCATGTGCAGTTAGGTGTGTACTGCGCATGTCACAGAACTACGCCCTTGGCTCAGCACATTCAATACAATTGTGCAAAGCGCAACAGTGCGATATTCAGCCGGCATATGAAAATCATCTAATCAGCCATTCAATGACACAGTCACTGCATTTGCATCAACTTAAAGATGTGCCTCACCTCATTTGCATGGGTTGCGCTATAAAAATGCGACATTGGGCTGCACTGGCCATAGTCGGTTACTGCAGTCTATTGCGGAGAGTTGCATGCTGTTTGGGAGTGTGGACTGTGGTGTTTGTGACATGCATGGGATTGCACAGTCACAGGTAACACCTGTCATTCTCACAGGATGAATCATGACTGATCGTGTGGTGGAGGAAGAGGAACAGAGTCGTGGGAGGAAGAGGAGGCCATACTTTACAAAGGCCGAGACAGATGCCCTGTTTGAGGACTACCTCAACCAGGAGCCACTTCTCAGTGGACGCCAGGGAACACCACAGGCCTGTACTGCTGCATGGGAGGAGGTGGCACGTGCTGTCAACCTGCATGGCAGCCACCAGTGCTCCATGCAGTAGTGCAAAAAGAAGATGGGCACGGACAGGCGGAGGATTAAAGAGAAGGTGGCTGCCATCAGGGCAGCATGGTCTGTGACCGTTGGGGGACAGCCGGAGGTGCAACGTCTGACCCCACAGGAAGAGCGGGTTGTTGGCAGCATGCAGTGTTGCACCATTGAGGGTGTTTCAGGTGGTGGATTCCAGATGGGTGGTAGCCCGTCACTGCATGGTAGGTCATGGTCTGTCTATTGGGGGGGGGACAGGGTAGGTCACATGCAGTAATGCTACTTTTTTCCCTTACAGCTCCTGAGCATCTGCATGAGTCAGCGGTGGTGGGCTTCTCCACTGAGGCCAGTAACATGGAGATGGAGGAGGGCCCATCCACCTACACAGGAATACAGGGGTCAGGGCGACAGTGGGCCAGCCTGAACGTTCGGACTGATGTTGGTGGAGCAGGTGTGGAGGAGGGCCTGCCCATGTCCCAGTGTGCCAGCATCCATGGATGCCAGCATGCTGAGACTCGGGCTGGTGCCAGATCCATCACTGATGATGATGGAGCTAACGTCATGGGCAGTGACACATGTGTGCCACAGGATGGCCACACAGCAGGTGACATTGAGGCCATGGCTGTGGGTGGTGCCGCCGTGGAGGCCTGTGTGTCATCACAGTCCCAACCTGTGCCTGTCTGCACCAGTGGAGCAGCACTGGTGTGTGTCCAGGACAGTGGGACTGTTGCAGCCACTGTGGCAGCACCATTGAGCCCTGGAGAGCGGCAGCCAGAGGGGCAGCATCAGCAGTCGGCTGATGGCCATGGGGGTACAGTGTCAGGGGGCAGGGTCAGTGCACTGCCTGTGGACATGCCCAGGCCTGGCCCTGGTGTGCAGTGCCCACCCTCAAGGGGTGATGAGCATCAGGGCCGCGAACACCCTGAGGGACAGCATGCTGATCGGACAGATGACCTCTTAGATGAGCACACCCGCATACTGCAAGCATCAGTCAATCAGCAGATGTGGATTGTGACGGCGGTGGATGCAATGAGTACGGCTCTGCACCAGGCAGAGGAGCAGCACAGCAGAGACACTGCTCTGCTCCTGGCAGGGATGGACCGGTTGCGGGAGGATGTGACCGCTGCCATTGACAGGCAAACACAGGCATTCACAGCTGTCATGGCCACAATGGGCACACAGTTATTTGCCCATGCATTGCAGACACCACACAGTGCAATGTCCACCATCCTTGTCGACACCGAGTTCAGCTGTGGGTATCCAAGCACTTCTGGTGCAGGCATGTTCGGTGTGCTGCAGACCCCTGTGCAAGCATGGTTGCATTCACACAGTGGAACCCCTGGAGGACCGTCGGTGCCACCCCATGAGGCCAGTGGTCAGCCTGTCACTGCTGGCGGGTCTCGGCGGGGCCACCCACACATCCGTGGTGGCCATGGCACTGTGGCGCGTGACTCACCTGTCTCCCAGCACAGCTACTGTCTGATGCTGCCCTGTGTGCATTGTGTCATTCAGCGGACAATGCACAGCTGGGGTACCCGGCCCTGCACACACACACACACACACACACACACACACACACCCTCCCGGCTGCTGTCCACTGTTGTGTGTGCATAATGATGCCTGCGTTGTGCTCTACACCAGTGTGCAATTGTGCCCAGCATCTGACACACGCACAATGACAGGCAGTGGGCGTGCTGGTCTGTGGACATGTGTGTGGCTGGGGGTGGCGGTCTGGGTCAGCGTGCCTCCTACCCTTTGTGCATGTCTTGTGAGATGTGTGTGTGTGTGTGTATGACTGTGTGCCGTGTTAGTCCTCGCCCATCCCTGGCGGTGTGTGTGGTTCCATGCTCGGCCACTTCCCTTGACGGCATGCACCCCTGATGTGTGTCCATGCGTGTTTGTGGGTTGTGCCTTTGCCACTGGTGGTTGCACATGGCCCCATGACTTACCTGGGTTGGCTGAAGTGCTCCTCTGTGATGGTGTCCCATTGCAGCTGTGCTAGCCCGAGCAGTCGGGGGTTCTGTCGCCCAAGGGGGGGCTGCCCATCACCATCGTCACCGGCATCCTCATTGTCCCCATCGCTGTCCCCCCTCTTCGACCTGTACAGCTGTCCCACAGTCATTGGCCATGTTGTGCAGGATGCAACAGGCCAGGAATAGCCCACAGGCCTTTGAGGGGCTATACTGTAGGGCACCGCTGGAGGTGTTCAGGCAATGGAAATGTGCCTTCAGCACCCTGAACACCCGCTCGATGACATTGCGTGTGGTGGCATGTGCCTCATTGTAGCGTTGCTGTGATGGGGTTGCGGGCCGCCAGTATGGTGTGAGCAGCCAGGGACAGAGTGGGTATCCACTGTCACCTGTGTGTAGAGGGTGGAGGTTAGTTTGGTGATCAGCATCACCCTGCCCCAGGCCATGTAGGCCACTACCCACATCACCTCTGACCATGCCCCTCCCAAGCTCTATGTTTGTCCATGTCGTTTGCATACTCACCCACTAAGTGGCCAGTGGGGATGTCCCCACTCTCAAATCTGTGGCACAGTGCCGACTGGTGCCAGATGAAGGCATCATGTGCTCCCTCAGGGTGCATGGCACAGACATTGATTATGCGCCCCCTGGCATCGCACATCACCTGGGAATTGATGCTTGCATAGCCCTTCCAATTGATATATGCAGCCCCCTAGGGGCCAGGTGGTGTGCGGATGGCCACATGGGTGCAGTCTATTGCCCCCAATAAGCCAGGCATACGTGCTACCCTGTGGAACTCCTGTATGCTTGCTGTACGCTCCACTGGTGTGCTGGGGAATTGGATGTACTCTGCAGCATGTGGTAGCAGTGCTCTGAGGAATTGGGTGAGGTGGCGTGACGCAGCTGACTGGGTTATGCCTGTCATGTCCCCTGTTGGTCTCTGGAAGGTACCCGTGGCGAGCAAGCACATGCAAGCTGTCACTTTAGTCTCCACTGACAGAGCATGGCTCCATTGTGTGGCTGCCTGCATCACATCACTGCACAGCTCACAGAGCCACCTCAGAATTGCCCGATTCTGGTGGTACTGGCCCACGATCTCGGTATCGCTGTACCGCTCAAAGCTGGTGCGGGCTTGGTACTGCCTGTTGGGGGCATACCGCTGATGGGCTCTTCCACAGCCGAGCCCCCCTGCTGCCTGCCTTCTCACCCCCCTTATTACTGCCTCCATCTGGATGGTGGCACTGGCCATGTCCCAGGCTTGTGTTCCCCCCCCGGCAGTTGTTTCTGTGTTCCCCCTGCTGTCCTGGCTGCTACTTCCCCTGCACAGGGAACATCTTCCTGTGGTGGTCTCAGTGCTTTGTGTCACTTCCCCCTTCTGCACTGGCTGTGGCTGTGGCTCCCCACACCTTCCCTGTGCCTGTAGGTTCAGGGTGCCCTTTCTCTGTCCTGTCCTGTGTGTCCCTCCTGCCCTGTTTGTCTGGTTAGAGTTCAGCCATATGTGCCTTCCCTGTAGAATTCTTGCGCATCTCCCTTGTTCCTTTTTGTTTTGGCTCATTTCCGCTATCGCGCGACTTCTGCTTGCTCCCCTATTGCGCATATCGCATGTTGTTGAATATCGCACTGCGCCATTTTTGCATGGTTCCTCCCCCTTCAGTTGTGCATGCATTCATTATCATTGCGCTCTTACTCAGTGTGATTTGGGGGGCGCATCTGCCTTCCGCTGAATATCGCAGAATGGCACATTTTCGGAGCAACCCTATTGCTCATGGCGCAACCCTTCTGAATATCTGGGCCACTGTGTTTAATAAAAATGAAACTGAGGAGAGCGAGCTACAGCATGGTGCACTATGTTTTAGAGTAACATTATGTTGCTTACAGATGGATATTACTCAGTAGCTATAAGTGCCGATGAACACTCCACATCCAAGATGCTTGAATGAAAGAGCACAGCACTGGGTATCAGTTTAAAATAAAAGTGTGAAGGATTGTGGCACTGACAGCTTTATAAGTGTCTGACTACAAAGGCCTCCACCTGTCCATCCACTCAATTGCAACTGGTGTTACACTACATTGGGGAAACTCTTCAATCAGACATATACACCTAATCATTATGGCTGCTCATGAATTACATTGCTAAGAGAATTATCTGACCATGCATGTTGCCAGGAGTTGACAACATAAATGTAATGAGGCCCCCTCCCTAGCGTTACCACCCCAATCCCAAACATTGCTTGCCCTAATGATTTTTTTCTCGGGGGGGGGGCAGTAGCTAAAGGAAAAGGCTAGCCCAGTTACCCCCACCTGCAGTGCACTACTTTCCTACCAGTTCATTCACTGAAGCAGCATGAAGAGTACAAGACTTGGTGGGAGGGGTGAAGGAATGCAAATTACTGATTATGTTAAATAGAGTCCATCTGCACGTGTTATCAGTGATGTGCTTCACTGTACTCCAACCCTCATAGTCACACACTCCTTTCTCTTATTTAGTGAATAAATTAGTGGCAAATTGGTACATTGTGGGTGAGAGTGACTGGGCAAGTCAGGTGTTTCTGTTACTGGGCTCCCAAATTATGGATCATGGACCCGTAGAAAGGCACTGAATTTTAAGCAATTTTTAGGGATTGGGAGCCAGGCCAAGGAGAGGGGCCTGATTGCATTTACAGTATTGGCTCTTGGCATCATATCAGGAGCCAGACAATTTTGTCTTGTGGTCTGGGGAAACAGTGAAGGGGAGAATGGGCTGGAAATAACTGGGAGGGTCAGAAGGAGTGATCAGGGAAGATATTCTGGCCACTTGAGAAGAAATTAAGATATTTGAATGTGTTTTTAAATTCTAGAATCATAGAAACTTGGTGGCAGAAAAGGACCCACTGGCCTATCTGGTCTGCCCCTTACCCCCCCTTACTCCTCCCTCCCTCCTCTGGAAACTCCTCCCCTGCTATACAGTCCAGTTTTACTGTTCCATGTAGCCATGTGCAAAAAAGAAATTCCAAAAGTGAATTTAAGCGAAAGTCTGACTTTCACTTCCAAGACAGTTTGGAAATCCATCTCTGAACTTTCATGGAAATTCTGCCTGCCATGTACCCTATTTTAATTGGTGTGTGTGTGTGTAATAAAAAAAAACAAACAAAAAAAACAGTGGTTAACATTAGTGGTCCCTCCAACCACCTGCCCGCCCAACAGGTATTTAGAAGAAACAAACCTGCCAGTGATTAGCGGTCCCCCCTCCCAATCACCCACCATTGTCCCTGCAAGTATGAACAGTTACCCCCCCCAGCTGCTGCCATCCCTATCCCCAGTATTAAGTAAAATTATAATAATGTTTTTAGTTGTTGGTCTAGTGACAGTAAACCCCCTCCCTATTCCTGTATCCCCATCTCCAATATTGTAATTTTTTAATTAATTCCCTGGTGGTCTAGAGGCCCCTGCCGCACTCTGCCCCTACCCCAACAGGTAGCATCCCATCTTTCTCTCCCAAACCCCAAATGGAACAGGCCATCAGCAGGGCCCTCCGCTCTCCTTCATGGCCGGCAGCCCACCGAGAGGTCAATGAATGAGCGCGTGCTGTATGTGCACTCACTCATTCATTGACTTCTCAGTGGGCTGCCAGCCATGGAGGAGAGTGGAGGGTTGTGCAGATGGCCCACTCTTTTTGGGGTTTGGAAGGGAAGGGTGGGACACTACCTGTCAGGGTGGGGGAAGGGTGCAGCAGGGGCCACTAGACCATCATGGAATTAATTAAAAAACTTTAATATTGGAGATGGGGATACAGGGATAAGGAAGGGGTTTATTACCACTAGACCACCACCAAATCAAATTATTATAATTTTACTTAATACTGGGGATAAGGATGGCAGCAGCTGGGGGAGGGGGTTTAACTGACCATACTTGGGACATAGGCGGGTGATTGGGAGGGGGAGAGTCTGCTAATTGCTGACAAGTTTGTTTCTTTAAAGTCTACATTGGGCAGGCAGGTGATTGGGGAAGGAACTGCTAGTCATGGGGGGGTGGTATTGATATCGGGTGGGGGAAGAGACTACTAGCCATGAGGGAGGTTGGAGTGGTGTAAATGGGACGAACGTTTGCCCCAAACATTCTAAAGTTTTCTGATCTGCCACAGGCGAAAGATCGGAATCTTCAGCAGAAGTTGCCATTTTTCCACAAAACGTCTGCTGTGGCGGAAATGGCAGCTTTCACACATGCCTAGTCCCATGCTCTCTTGAATCCCTCCACCATCTCAGCCCCCACTACTTCCTCTGGAAACCTGTTCCATGCCTCCACCACCGTCTCTGCGAAGAATCATCCCCTCAAATTGCCTCTGTATCTTCCTCCCTGAAGTCTTAGACTATGCCCTCTAGTTACAGCCCCTTCCTTTTAAATAAACACCATTCCTTTACTTTGTTGATCTCCTTGACATATTTAAAAGTTTCAATCATGTCCCCTCTCTCCCTTCTAGTCTTCAGTGTGTACAGATTCATTTCCTTACATCTCTGCCTAGTATGTGTTCCCCTGCATATCCTGCACCATTCTGGTTGCCCTTCTCTGAACTTACTCAATCCTGTCTATGTGTTTTCATAGATGTGACCTCCAGAACTGGACTCTGTACTCCAGGTGCGGTCTTACCATGGCTTTGTAAAGGGGCATCAGTACCTCCCCCTTTCTGCTAGTGATGCCCTTGTCAGTGCGTGCCAACATCCCATTGGCCTTCCACGCTGCCCTGCTACATTGGTTTCTCACCTTAAGGTTACATGATACTATAATCTCCAGATCCCTCTCCTGTTCCATATCCTTGATGCCCCCCCCCCCCCACCAAGGGTGTAACTTGCATTTGGGTTCTTTCTATGTTGAATATGCATGAAAAATAAAAAACAGCATAGTATCTGGGTTACTGAGTATGAATAAACATGGAATATTAAAAAGAAAGGTGTCATACACTTATAGTTAGGGTCCACTTGAGGGTTTGCCCACCCACACACTGCAGCTATCCACATTGTAAAACTGAAGCTGTGGAGAATGCTGGGAGGGAGTGTGGGCTACATGAGAGGGACCCCTGATGTATGTCCAGTCTATGGCCATGGGTACAGGTGACTCTGAGGCTCCCAAAAAGGTTACCCAGTATTGCTAGGATGCAAAAGGAGCAGCTATTTTTGTATCCTGGTAATTGTGTTTTTGAGCTTGCCCCAGTGATATTGCTTTAACCTGCTGGTTTTTGTAGACAAAATAGCATATTAGCTCTGGAGTTTGGTGAACATGTAATGTCTGTGTAGCTGACTGAGCATTTAATACCGGCCATTTTCCATAGCACAGAGCCAAGTGGGACCCCTCCCTCTGATTTAGTCCATGTATTATTCCAGCATAGTGGATCAGGGAATCCATTCTTGCAGCACGAGAGCAGTAGCCAGGCACCTCCACCTAATAGCAACAACAGCGCACAGCATTATGGGAGAGCAGGAGCCACTAGGGATATCAAAGACACATTTAGACAGCTAAAGAAAGTGGTGTTCAAAGCTCAGCTTATGTCTTGGCGATGCTGTAGCTTAGAGGCTATTTAGGTGTGAATAGAGTACCGACTAAGGGACTTGAGGATAACAAAACAGCCTGCATTTGGCCGTGAAAGAAACTATTTCATGTTAAAATGGGCCAAGCATTCCCTATAGGCTTCAGTAGGCTTTATTAGGCCTATATTGCAAGACAACAAAGAGGTGGCTGAAGAAATAAAAAAGGACTTAAAAATTAAAGAAGATATAGTTAAACATTTTGATCATCTCCCTGAGTATCAAACTTATCAAAGAATTTTAAGGGAAACCATAGCAAACAATGACGTTAAAATCAGTGAAACTAAAAAGGAAAAGTTCCTTAGAGACAAAGAAGATTCTGAGAAGGGTCATATATTTTATTGAGGAAAAAATAAGAGCAGAAGCTGGAATCAATCAGTGAGTACACCTAAGTCCATTCTTAAGAGAAACCAGCAGAGGGCATAAAACATGAGTGGATAACATACAGATAGTTCAGGCTCCTCACATTTTTAAGGGGAGAGTCCTCTTTGATCCCAGAATCCTCAGAAACAACAACAGACACCGAGGGAAGACACTTAATGAGAGAAGAACCCAAAGAGGAGGTAGAAGAAGAAGAAGAGGAGGAGGAAGAGGAGATCCAAAACCCATGACAGTTTAAGGGGAAGGGTGGAGGGAGGAAAACTGCATCACAGAATCTCAGAGGATGGAGGAGGTGTTAAAAGTGATAAATATATCTAAATATACATTGTCTAATTCTGCACTGACAGCTTTGGGAAAAGGGCTTTCTTATGTGCCAGCAACAACTGGAAATCATTTTGAGACTCTAATTTTGCAGAACTTAAAATTTAAAAGTTTACTTTTCCAAAATGCCCTTAAAGGTGATATGAAACCATTTTTATTTTATTTATTTATTTATTTATTGAATTTTGATGACCGGGTAGGCCCACTGGGCCCCGAAGGTCCCTTTTTCAGGGGCGACCCGGGAATAACAGTACAGACATTATGAACTTTTGTACATTTACATATACAGGAAGTCGTGGGTATACAGTATTCGGCTGTTTACACATAGCAGTAGTTATAAGAGTTATATGTATCATGTTGGTAAGTTGTAGTTCATTGCATTCAAACATTTATCCTACATGTTAGTGAGACAGCACTGTGGATTCTTTGGGTGACATAGTTCAAGAGCATTAGGATGGTTCGGAGAGGAGAAAAGTTAGTGCTACATTGTTAGGGGGGTTGAAATTTTAGTTAGTTGTGGTAGTTTAGGTAGTGTCAGATGTAGTGGCACTGGCATACGCTTTTTGATAGGAGATGGGTTTTGAGTCTGGTGCAGAAGCACGGCACCGATGGGGTTTCTCGCACCTCCAATGGGAGGTTGTTCCATAGGGAAGGGGCAGCATACGAGAAGGATTTCTGGCCTGCCTTAGTCCTAGCCTTGGGAACCTCTAGCAACATTTGGCCCAAAGACCTAAGGCTGCGCTGGTTTATTTTTACTGTGAGGAGTCCCCTGAGGCTAGTGGGAGGTGAGGGGCTCATTATCTTTTTCACCAGGCAGAGCACGGGGTAGCTGAGGCGTGCTTCGAAGGATGGCCAGTTAAGCTTTGCTAACGCCTCACAGTGGTGGCTCCTAGAGTGGGATAAGGTGGCAAAGTGGATCACCTTGTTGTATAGAACCTGTAGTTTACCATACTCCAGCTTTGAGATACCCTGGATGACCGGGGCAGCAAATATTAGTGTTGGAAGTAGGACACTCGCTGCTATAGCAGTCCTAGCTTTAAGGGTTAACAGTTCCTTAAGCTGATATAGTAATCCAAGTTTGGAATGGATTACTTTAGTGACTTGGTCCACATGTTGTTTGAACGTGAGACCCTGGTCAAGGGTGAGGCCGAGGTATTTTGTAGAGGGAACAACTTCAACATTGTTGCTCTCCAGAGATGAGAGCTGGAGAAGTTGCGATCTATCTTGTCCTAGGGCTCTTTGTCCGAACAGCATAACTTTGGTTTTATTGGTGTTAAGGACCATTTTGTTATTGATGAGCCACCTCTCCATGATGTGAATGTTCTTTTGGAGAGAAATGGATAGGTCATCCAGGTTGTAAGAGGACGTGTAAATAACAGCATCATCCACATATTGGATTAAATTGCTGCTTCCACAGTGATTGTGCAGTTTGTTCATGAACAACGAGAACATAAGAGGCCCGAGTATGGACCCTTGGTGTACTCCATCCATTAGGGACTGAGGTTTGGAGAGTTTGTCCTGCCACCTGACTCTGAGTGCAACCTGTGAGGTAGCTTTCTATCCATTTGAGGGTGTGGGCATCTAGGCCTATACGGAGGAGTTTTTGGAGAAGTAGTCTGTGATCCACCCGGTCGAAGGCTTTTACATCTATAGATGCCCTCCAGTTGTTCTTTTGTTGTCTACCCAGTATTGTGATATGTTTTTAAACCCCCGTTTTTGTTAATTTAATAATCTAATTTTGTTGCCTCTATAACTACCCTGAATCCCTCTCTCCTCAGCAGTTGCTGCTCTCTCTGTTCATACTGCCTGAACATTCTATGACATCAGTAACACCATTGCAGGCCATTCAGATGAATAGCATGTAATGGTAGTTATTGATGTCATAGAATGTCTTAGAAATATGAAGAGAAAGAGCAGTAGGTGGTGAGGAGAGTGGAGCGCTATGTAGATCTGAGAGCACCCCAGAACCAGATTTTTTTTTAATCATCAAAGCATATCAGATTACATAACTGACATTGAAAGGAAGATGGGAATGCGGTTAACTAAGTAAAACTCATTTCCTATCTCCTTTAAGGTTAATGGACTCTGATGTTGCTCCATCTGAGAACAAGTGACCACCAAACAGTGTGGTTCACAATAAACACAGAGTCAAGCCATACAAAAGTGAGGATAATGGATTTCAGAAGGGCTAACTTTCTCAAAATGAGAGAGTGCCTCAGAAAAGCACTAGCAAACAGGCAAGAAGGAGGGGTGGAGGAACAATTGTGAAATATCAAAATTGCCAACACAGAGGCAACAAGCCTTTGTGTGAAGCAAAAAAACAATTGAAAACAAAAGGAAAAAACACTATGGTTCTTAAAAGATGTGCAGGGAAGGTTAGGGAGAAAAAGATAGCATTCAGGAAGTGTAAGGAAACACAGAAGGAGCAGGACAGAGAACTGTACCAGTTAAAGCAGAAGGAAGTGGGGGAGGCAGTCAGAATAACAAAGGCCCAAACTGAAGAAAAGATAGCCAACTCAGTTAAGAAGGGGGGCTGAATACAGCTGGCCATAGGGTGCTCCCCAGCCTGCCCTCAAGAGCGAGATTCCGGGATTCCCTGAGGGGGATTCCATCTTCTGCACTAGTGGTCTGGTGCTGAATGCAGCTGGACATGGGGTGCTCCCCAGCCTGCCCTCAAGAGCAAGATTCCAGGATTCTCTGAGGGGGATTCCATCTTCTGCACTAACGGTCTGGTGCTGAATGTAGCCGGCCGTAGTGTGCTCCCCAGCCTGCCCTCAAGAGCAAGATTCCAGGATTCCCTGAGGGGGATTCCATCTTCTGCAGTAGCGGTCTGCTGCCGAACGCAGCTGGCTGCAGGGTGCTTCCCAGTCAACTGTACCCTCAAGAGCAAGATTTCAGGTATGCTTCGGGAAAGCAGCTCCAGTCCAGCTTGCTAGCCATGAACTCAGTTGGTGGATGGTGCCTGAAACTGGATCTACTATAGGCAGATTCAGCACTTCGTCTCTCCCTGACTGGCTTCAGCTCCTGGAGATTTCAACTGCCTGGCACCATCCCCTGGAGCTCATCTCTCTCCTGCCTAAATTTCTTTTCTTCCTAACCTCTGCAACTAAATCTGTGATGTGCCTTTGTGCCCACTGCTGAATTTTAATTGTTAGTGTAGGGAATTACAACCATTTTTGAATTGTTAAGAGTAGGAAACTATAACATTTTTGGAGTGTTTCAACTGCCTTAAGCTATATAAGGATTAACAAAGTTTGAAGTTAAAAACTGCTTTGTCTAACTGCTGAATTGCTGTTTCTCCCATCTGCCCCCCCAAACCCCACTTGCCTTTTCCTCTGTACACTGGTGACGCTGCTGGTGCTTAATACCAGCAACTCCCACAGCCATTCTCTCCCTCTCTGGCTAACTTAGCACCCTTAATTTCATACCTTGTTACAGAATTCTTTTGTCTCCTTACTTACCCTGCCTCCCAAACTCTGAAGCCTTTGTTCTGTTGGTGCATATAAGCTGAATTCTCCCTTCTCTTTTCAGGATTCCCTGAGGGGGGTTCCATCTTCTACACTAGCGGTCTGGTGCTGAACGCAGCTGGCTGCAGTTATAAGCACACATACCCAATCCAATCCAATCCACTTCCTGTCTCATTTCGCTTATTGTGTGGTCAGTCTATCACAATTCATCAGTCTTCGCCCCTCCCTCTTCTACTTCTGTCAAGGCCTGTGCTTTTAGGATCACCCCCTGTTGCCTAGCACTCAGCCCTGTTCTACTCCCCTCCACCATCCTAACTCCATAAGCTCTGCACTCTGTCTCCTCACCCTCTGCTTTGGAAACATGTACCTCTTTTCGCTATGCAGAGCAGATGGGGCAGGGGGAAGAGGGAGGAAAGCGCAAGAAGAAGGACCAGTTGGGAGGAAAGGTAAAGGAGAAGGACCAGAAGTACAAGGAGGATTCAGTAAAGGGAGCTGAGGGTTTAGGCCAGGGGAGCACGACTAGCAAGGAGGAACTAAATGGAGACAGGAAGGAAGGGAGGATGAGCCAGGCTAGTTTAGCAGATGGGGGAGAAGGACCAGTTGTGAGCAGTGAGGGGGGAATTAGCAAGGAACAGAAGGATACTCAGGAGGAGGAGAGGCATAGGATTGGAGGGGAGGGGTGGCCATGGTAAATAAGGAGGGGGTGGCATGTGGCACCCAGAAATGGGGAGGAACACGGAGCCAGCTGGGTGGAGGGGCCTGTAGAAAGGATGAGGGACATGGAAGGGGAATGGAGGAAAAGGAGTGGTCAGAGTGCTCCTGCTGGGGGATTCTATGATCAGGGGTATCAAATGGGATAGGGAGGGAGAAGCCTGGCCAGTTAGAACAAGATGCTTCCCTGGACTAACAGTGCACAGGGCTAAGCACGAGGTATATCAGCTGGCAAAGGATTGTGGGGGTTCCCAGACATACTGGTCCACCTGGGTACAAATGACATTGAGGGAAATAGCGAGCTAGAGATACAGGCAAGATTCAGAGAGCTCTCCAGGGTCTGTCATGACATAGGATGCACAGCCTTCTTCAGAAATCCTGCCAGTGCCAAGGGCTAGTGGGGAACACAAAAGGAAAATTAGGGAGATAAACCAGTGGCTCAGGGAGTGGTGTGAGGCCAGAGGGTATGGGTTGATGGGGATTGGGGGGAGACCTGGGAGGATAAGGAGCTGTATGCTAGAGATAGACTACATCTCAATTTGGAGGGAAGGGGAATCCTTAAGTTGAAAATAGAGGGTTCATTGGTGAAAAGTGGGGTTTAAACTTGTGAAGGGGGGTGGGATGGGAGAAAAGGCTGTCAAGGGGGTGCCGATAAAGGAGGGACTCTGTCTCCACCCCCCTGGGGACCAGGAGGATTTCAGGAAAAGGCCAACTGGCAAAGTGCAGACCAGGGAAAACAGAACCCCATGGGAACACGAGCAGGGAAATGGAACTATAGGGAAAGGGTGGAAGGTAGTCTGCTAAATGCCAGGAGCTTGGGCAATAAAATGCCTGAGCTCCAGGCGATGCTAACTGAGGGAGCAGTGGATGTGGCAGCGGTCACTGAGACTTGGGCCACTGTAAGACATGACTGGGACCTGAACCTGGAGGGATACACTATGTTCAGGAAGGACAGGGGGGAGGGAAGGGGAGGAGGGGTAGCAATGATAGTCAAAAACTGCATTGGCATAGGGGGAGTGGAGGAGGCGGAGGGAACCATGGAGACGATTTGGGTCACCTTGATAACAAGGGGGGAGCAAGAGAGTAAAAATAGGAGTGGTGTATAGACCCCCTGCCCTGGCGGAGGAGCTGGAGGACAGTCTGGTGGCAGATGTTGGGAGACATTGCAGACTGGGCAGAGGAACGGTGGTGGTGTTGGGGGACTTAAAACATGCCAGGAACAGACTGGGAGACTATGACATCCTCTGTGACCAGGGAACAGAGGTTGTTGGATGTCTTTCAAGACGCGTTCCTAACTCAGCAGGTGAGGGAACCGACCAGGGAGGCACGGGTACTGGATGTGGTCCTGGCAGACAGTGACCAGATTGGGGGCCTGGAGGTAAGGGACCCATTGGCGGGGAGTGACCATGCCACGGTCTGGTTCTGCCTGGACCTAGGAGGGGTAGAAGGCTGCACAAAGACGGAAGTAACCGACTTCAGGGGGTCGGATTTTAAGGAAATGGGAAGGATCCTTAAGGAGCATTTGGATGGGATTGGGTCAGACATGGACGCTGATAGTAGGTGGGAAATCATCAGGAGAGGGGTGCAGGATGCTACCAGCACCTGTGCAAGAGTAAGACGAAAATGCGGTAGGGCCCAAAAACCCTGTTGGTGGACCAGGGAGGTCCAGGAGGTGGTGGGAAAGAAAGCACTAAGCAATTCAAGTGCTCAAGGAGTGAAAGGGATCGAGGGGAGTAGGAGCTGATGGCTAGAAGGACCACTAGAGTGGTGAGGGTGGCTAAGGCAAGGGAAGGAGCAGAACCTGGCCAGGGGAATTAGGAGAGGGAACAAGGGGTTCTTTAGATACATTGGGGAAAAATGAAGGGTGAAGGGGCAGATTAGCAGGATTAAATCAGGGGAGATATGGGCACAAGACCCGGGGGAGCAAGCTGAGGCACTAAATGAGTACTTCACCTCAGTTTTCACCAGGGAAAATGGGGGTGCTGCATCATACATGGGAGGAGACAGAGATACTGAGATGGGGGGGACCCTTACCGATCGGCAGGTCTGGGGAGACGGGGAGGCATCACTGGCAGGTGGGGGGAGGGCTAAGCAGGAAGAAGGGGTACTGGAAGTGGAAATCACAGCAGAGAGAGTGAGGGAAGCCCTCAGCTCCCTTAAGATGGAGAAAGCACCGGGGCCAGATAAATTACATCCCAGAGTGCTGAAGGAACTTGCAGATGTCCTGGCAAAACCCCTGGCAGAGCTTTCACCATTCTCTGAGGACAGGTGGGTGCCCCAAGACTGGAAGGTGGCGCATATGTGCCTATCCACAAGGGGATCAAGGGAGGTGGCAGGGAACTACAGGCCTGTCAGCCTGACATCGGTGGTGGGCAAGGTGATGGAGGCATTGTCAAGGAGAGGCTAGGAGGACCTGGATAAGTCAGGGTGCCTGGACGATGAGACAGCATGGATTCATCCTGGGAAATCGTGTCAGACAAACCTGGTGGAGTTCTATGACTGGGTGACAAGTGCCTTGGACCTGGGTAGACCAGTGGATGTCCTCTTTCTAGACTTCAGCAAGGCATTTGACTCCTGTTCCTCACGTGGGTCTGTTGGATAAGCTGGGAGAAATGGGGGTGGGGAACCAGATGATCAGATGGATAGGCAATTGGCTCCAGGACCGGACCCAGAGGGTTGTAGTTGGTGGGATAGTCTCATCCCCAAGGAGGGTCATTAGTGGGGTCCCACAGGGATCAGTCCTTGGGCCCCTTCTGTTCAATGCCTATGTATCTGACATAAGGACAGGAATCAGGAGTGAGATGAGTCTCTTTGCAGATGACTCGAAACTGGGGGCAGTGGTGGATAGGGAGGGGGGGAGGGTGGCCCTACAGGGGGACCTGGAGGCTCTGGAAAGATGGTCTAGAAAATGGAAGCTGAGGTTCAATGCAGGAAATGCAAGGTACTCCTGCTGGGGCCAGAAACCCAGGCCAAGTGTACACCCTGAGGAGGAAATGCTACAAGTCTCGATGGCTGAGAGGGACATGGGGTGGTGGTGGATGTCAAGATGAACAACTCTGAGACTTGTGGGAGGGCAGCAGCCAAGGCCAACAGGATGCTGGGATGCACATGGGGGATCACCTCCAGAAGGAGGGAAGTGATACTCCCTCTGTATAACTGCTTGGTGAGGCCGCACTTGAGTACGCGTGCAGTTTTGGAGGCCACACTTAAAGCGGGACATTAACCTCCTGGAGAGGGTCCAGAGGAGGGCAACCAAAATGATTTGGGGCTTGGGGACAGGACCTATGAGGAGGCTCAAGAGCTAAATATGTACACATTGGAAGAAAGAAGGGACCGGGGGACATGATAGAGGTCTTTAGGTACATGAAGAGGATAAATAGGGAGGAACAGTCGGGTGCTTGAAGGAAGGAGGAAGGGCCACTAGAGGGCATGGGTGGAAGCTGGAGGGGAAGATTCAGGGAGAAAGGAGGAGGTGCTACTTCACTGAGAGAGTGGTGGAGCCATGGAAATGCACTGCCTAGGGGGCTAGTGGAGGCAGAGACAGTGGAGGGGTTCAAGAGGGGGTGGGACAGGTACAGGGGAAGGGTTCTGGAAGCAAAATCCAATGCAGCAAGAATATCCGGAACTGGGAAGGGAGAAGCCAGAGAAGGCGAGAAGGACAGCAAGGTCAGCACCCAGGCTGGGGACTGACCAAACGAGCAGACACGAAAGACCGTTAGGCCTATTCTGCTGGCATTTTAGTATGTTAGTATGTCCATAAACACTTTTCTAATGCTGCTTCTTCTTCTTCTGTTTTTCATACCCCTGAACTCCACTAGTACTGGTACCCCCCTCATTTACCAGCATCGCCACTCTATGTTGGGATATGTCCCTTGGTGTACCCTATCACCATCAAAAACACACTACTGTGCTCCCATGCTAGTCTCCCTCAATAATAACCAAGATAATCTCCTCCCCATCCCTGAGTACCCCCTTCTCCTTCAATTACTCATGCCCTGCAGTAACACACCTGCTAAAAAATCCATCAGAAGTAGATGGCATTTGGCTCACAAGCTCCTTGCTCATTATCTTGCTAGGATTGCACTTCTCCTCCTGCTCCTAGCTGGGAACGTACACCCAAACCCCGGTCCACCCACCTCGGCATATGAAATACACAAGAAACAAGGCTCCATCAAGCTGGTGACTCTTAACATCTGCAGCCTACCAGCTAAGCTCGATGTATTCCAAGTCTGGGTGTTACAACATAGGCTGGATGTTATAGCCCTCAACAAAACTTGACTCTCTCCTAAGGTCCCAGACAACACTGTGTCCATTCCAGGCTATGCTTTGTTCTGACTTGACAGAATTGCCAAGAGAGGGGGTGGCTGCACCATTTATTTGAGGGGTACTCTTAAAGGGCTAGTCATCCCATTACCTCCCTCCGCAAACAACTCTCAGATCCTAGCAGTTAAAATAATCCTGGGCCAGCAGGGAAAATCCCTCACAGTTGCATCAGTATACATCCTGCCGTGTGAACATGTTACAGGCTTCCAAATGATGACAGACTTCATGGACGACAGCAATCTCCTGTGACGAGACAATAGTAATGGGTGACCTACATGTTAACTGGCTAGCTCCAGAAGCTGACCCATATAAGGATGCCATTGCTGCCTTAGACATTACTCAAATGGTCGCCTCTCCCACTAGGTTAATTATAAGACTGGTAGTAACTCCTTGCTTGACCTGATCCTCACCACTCATCCTAGCAGAATCACGAACACGGAAATTCTCCCAGATGCCCTCAGTGATCACTCCCCAGTTATTTGCCACTGGTCAAACAAGGCACCTAAACCTAAGAACTCTTTCTCCTGTAAAAGAATCTTAACAAAAGGAAAGCTTCCACAATTCCTTGCTGCCCTGTCAATGGTTGACTGGATACCCCTTGACTACTTGAGCAGTGTCGACCAAGCACTTGACATCTTCATTGCCCAGTTTAACAAAGTTTGTAACAGTTTTTCCCCCCTACGTAAATGCAAAGCTCAATCTACCACTAATCACTGGATTAACTCCAAATCCATCTCCAGGATGTGAAACCAAGATAACCTCTGGCACCGAGCCATGGACTCAGGGACACCACACGATATGCAGCTCTATAAGGCGGCTAGGAACCAGTGCACAATAGCTATACAGAGAGCCATGCAAGTCTTCTACAACCAGAAACTTACTAACTCCTGGAGAAATAGCAAACCCTTCTGGGAGAACATCACGAGCCTCATGGGTAAGCCAAACAAATACTCCCCCACTATGATTGAGGTTAACAGAGCCACTTTACAGGACCCCAAAGAAATAGCGCACTCCTTTAATCTCACATTCATTGATCTTATCAGTGTCCTTCCCCCCAACATTTTGACAACTCTGCATGGCACTGCCTCAATAATAAAATCAATCTCCACAGTAATACCTCCCCGTTCTACTTTAAGAGGGTATCCATGTCTGAAGCTAAAAGATATCTTAACAAAGTGCTAAGCAAAGCCAGTTTCAGTAGCGATACCCTTGACTTCAAACTACTTTCTCTCTCTTTCTCTCTCTCCCTTGACATTGTCCTACAACCTTTCACTAAACTTCTGAATCTCTCACTCTTTCATAAACCATTCCCCCCAGCTCTGGAAATCAGCAGTGGTCACACCCATTAATAAAAGTGGGGACAGGTCTCTTCTCTCTAACTACCACCCTATCTCTATCCTCCCACCACTCTCCAAGGCATTGGATCGAATTGTAGCTGGCCAGTTGTCTGAACACCTCAACAAATATAACTTACTCTGCCCGCAACAACATGACTTTAGAAAAGCCCATAGTACTACCACTGCCCTGCTTGACTTCACCAGCCATGTTCATAAGGCGATTGTCACTGGCCACCTACTAGGTGCATTGTTCATTGATTTGAGCAAGGCATTTGACACCGTAAACTACCAGCTCCTGCTTCACTCAATCTCCTCCACTGGACTATCTAATGATGCAACCAAATGGTTTGAAAGCTACCTCTCAGCAAGGAGCCAAAAAGTCAAAATCATTAACTCTCTCTCAAGTGCCCTTCCTGTCTGCTATGGTGTACCCAAGGGTTCCATCCATAGCCCTCTAGTTTTCAGCCTTTTCATCAATACTCTTCCTGCAGCTTGCAATAATAACTTAATACTCTATGCTGATGATGCAATCCTCATTTCCTCCCATACTGACCCCGTCTCGCTCTCCAACGTGCTACAGACTAACTTCAGTCTAGTTGAAACCTGGCTTCTCCAACATAAGCTGTTGATGAATTCCAAAAAAACAAAGTCCATGCTGTTCCATAGCTCTCACAGCAAATACAGATCCATAAACTTCACCATACATAATGAACTTGAACAGCCACTTGAGCAAGTGCAGGAGTTAAAATACCTTGGTATTACCCTTGATTGCATGACATCTTTCAGCTCGCATGTTCAACACATCTCAAAATCAGTCAGCTCAAGAATTGGGGTCCTCTACCACCACCATCGCTGTCTTACCAAAGAAGCTATGCGCGCAGCCATAACTGCCTTAGTCCTACCCATCATTGATTACAGGCTTGTCTTCCATGGGGCTGCCATTGATACCACCCTAAAATGGGTCAAGACAGCCCTTAAAAAATGCTGTAGACTTCCCACTGGCACAGGGAAGCATACGCATACCTGTGATCTCTACAAGCAATCCAACTAGCTCAATCTCAGTAGTAGACATGCCTACCAGACCTGTCTACTGGCTAAGAAAATTTGTCTTAACCTCACACCCCCTGCAGTCACTGCGCATTTTCCACACTGTTCCCTCAAACCAACGTTTATTGTTCCATTCTGCCATACCAACCATGCTCAACATGCTTTCCACACCAGGGCCCCCCTGCTGCTAAACAACCTTCCCCCTGAAATTGCAGCTGAAAACAAGCTCGGCCCATTCAAACATAAACTCCGCCAGCACCTTACTGACCTCAGCAGTTGTGACTGCTCTGCCTAGGCTTGTGGCTTTGTTTCATCTCTCCCTCCTCTTCTCTCCTCCCTTGCTACCCTCCCCACTTCTCTCTGCTCCTCCATCCCCTGCTACTCCCTGTCTCTCTCCCACCCCCACCTACCATTCTACCCCCTCTCACCTCCCACATCCATTCCACCCCCTCTCCCGCTCCTCTCTTCCTGTCTCCCCCTCCCTATCACCCTATCTCTTGTTGCTCCACCCCAGACTACCTAGCACTTATCTTTCTGCTCTTGCACTTACAATAATGTCAAATCCTTGACTGCCTACCCCACTTTCCTCCACCCCTCGCTCCACTTATGTCACCCCAGGATGGTTTTCATTTGTATCTGTGTCTTGCTATATGTACACCCACATTGTTAACTGTGCATTATTTGCCACTGACTGTTTGCTTCTGTGCTAGTCTATACACATGTATTGCCTTTTGCTACTAAGTTAACCTCCTGACCTGTATTGTATCTTACCTCTGCTTGCTTCTATGTTAACCTCCTGACCTTATATTGTATCTTACCACTGTTTTGCTTGCACCCATTGCTGACGTGGAACCTTTGTAAAAGAACCCTTGGTTCAAAGGTATTTATAATCCTAATAATAAATAAATAAATAAAAAACAAATAAATAAATAAATAAAACTTTTATAGGTACATTAGGGAGTGAAGAAAGACCAAGGGAGGGATAGTGAGGCTTAATAAAAAAGGAGGGTGAGTGGGCAGAGAGGAACCATGAAAAAGCAGGGATACTGAACGAATACTTCTACTCAGTATTCACAAAAGAAGAGGAGGGAGAGATACCTAATCCAATCACTAGAAGCACTCTGTATAGGGGGGTCGATACCAGTCCTTTCACAGAAGAAAGGGTTCTGAAAGAACTCCTAAAATTGAAGGTGGACAAAAGCAATGTGGCCTGATAGGATTCACCACAGAATTCTAAAACACCTACGGGGAGAACTAGTGAGCACCACTGACTACACTTTTTAACAAATCATGGGAGGATGGTGGGGTATCTAAGGACTGGAGGAGGGCGGATATGATTCCCCTTCACAGAAGTGGGAGCAAAGCAGAGGCAGGAATCTACAGACCTGTTAGCTTGACCTCAGTGGTAGGGAAAATAATGGAATGACTTCTGAAAGAAAGAATTATAGTGTATAGTGGAGTGTTGTTCTGTATAGAATTCCATCCCTTTCAAAATGCTGTTCTAACACAGTTCCAAGGTCATGGAATGTGATTCTACCCTTCTCTGGTAGAACAGCATTCTAGAACCTCTAGAGACTGCATGAGTCAGTTTCATTTTGAAAGCAAAAGAACTCACAAAACACATATTTCACACAGTACTATACACTATAAAATATACAGGATGAGCAACTCTATGCACAACCAGTGCATTTTGCCACCTCAGGGTTCTGATTCCCATGAACCTTTTGAGCTTTGCTCTCGATGTCAGATGGAATCAGAACCCTTCTGTGGCAGAACACATTGGTTCTACATAGTTGCCCATCCAGTATTCTCTATGTTGAGTACCTAGAGGCCAGCGGGGCACAGGACCCAGGGCAGCATGGATTCACAGCGGGAAGGTAATGTCAGATGAATCTAATAGATTTATTTGACTGGGTGACCAAAGTAGTATACCAGAGAGGGGCTGTGGACATGGCCTACCTAGACGTTAGCAAGGCATTTGACACAGTCCCACACAAAAGATTAATAAAAAAATTTGTCAGCCTGGGAGTGGGTCTCAGGATGGTAGCCTGGGTAAAAACTTTTCTGGACAACTGGACACTGAGAGTAATAATAAACAGAGTCCACTCAGAAGAAAGGGGGGTTACTAGCTGGGTACTGCAGGGTTCAGTACTAGGTCCGGTCCTTTTTAATGTCTTTATAAGTGACATTGTGGAGGGAATGGAAGGAAACGTATGCCTCTTTGCAGATGATACAAAGTTCTGCAACAGGGTTGATACACAAGGTGGTAAAAAGAATAAGAAGGGACTTGGCAAGGTTGGAGGAATTGTCAAAAGTATGGCAGCTTAGATTCAATGCAAAGAAGTGCAAAGTGATACACCTGGGAAACAAAAACCCAGGGGACAAGTACACAATGGGGAGGGTGTATTAACAACAACAAAAATGGAAAGGGACCTAAAGGTAATCATATCAGATGACCTAAAGGTAAGCAAGCAATGTGAGAAGGCAGTAAGGAAGGCTGGGGGGATACTGGGATGTATAGGGAGAGGCATCACCAGTGGAAAACAGGAAGCTGTCATCCCTCTGTACAGACAGTTGGTGAATCCCATCTGGAGTACTGCGTACATTTCTGGAGAGCCCATCTCTGCAAGGACATAGACAGGATGGAGGCAGTCCAGAGAAGGGTAACTAAAATGGTGCAGGGTCTGCAACAGAAGCCATATGAAGAGAGACTAAAGGAGCTTAATATGTATACCCTTGAGGAATGGAAGGAGAGGGGGTACATGATAGAAACTTTCAAGTACCTCAAGGGTATCAACAAAGTCCAAGAAGGTAGCATCTTTCAGAAAAATAGATGTGCAAGAACAAGGGGAAACAATTTGAAGATAAGGAGGGGGGATGGCTCAGGGGCAATTTGAGGAAGTATTTTTTTACAGAGGGGGTGGTAGACGCATGGAACAGCCTCACTGAGGAGGTCGTGGGGTCAAGAAAAGTGGGTGAATTCAAGAATGCATGGGACAGACATGAGGCAATACTGGTGAGGGGTAGGAAGATGTCGGCTGTTAGTTAACTAGGATCTGCAGCTTGTCCAATAGTTGGGAAGTGGGCAGACTAGGTGGGCCAAGTGGTCCTTATTTGTCATCAAAGTCTACGTTTCTATGTTTCTATCTCTCTCTCTCTCTCTCTCTAGCCCAACCCCCTCTTCCACTTTAACTCCCTCAACAGCTGTCATGGATAGTATTGATTTTCCAAACAGAGAGACATTGATGGTGGAAAGAACATCTACATGTTTCTCTCCATAATATGCAGCAGTTTCCATCCTTGAGAAGTTATGTGAAAGGGATTTAGGGAGACTGTTTAAAAACCCACAACTTATTTTGTGAACTGCACAAGGGAGGAGTGTGAAACATTAACTTGTTTAGCAAATGTAAACCCCTTACATATGGGGGTTCCTGAGAGCCTTCCTGGAGCTGCTTAGGAGCTCCTGGCCTAACTGGTGTTGGGGGCAATGCCACTAAAATGAAGCCCCTGTGAGTGTTTTGAAGCCTCTAGTACTGTCTCTTTAAGAGCTGCCTGCTCGCAGGCTCCAGTGGCTTGTACAAGGGGGACTGGGGTTTCCCTACTGGAATCCCTCCTGAGCTGCGGTGACACCATTCCCATTCTGTAATCACTCAAAAGCACAGCGGGAGCTCTTTTGATAGATGTAATTGTTTGGTTATGATTAGTTACAACATTAGTAAAATTACAGTTTGTCTAACCTGCTTCCTTTGCAGCTGGGACTTTGTGCGCTTGGCCCCTCCATTTTGGACCTGGACTATTGAACTGGACCAAAAATGTGGGAGAGATGACTAAAATGGAGATCTTTTGAGCCAACCAGGATCAGGACTCACTTTAGAGCTGGCTGGCCATAGGGGATACAGCCAGTTATTCTGGGAACTGAAGTTCTGGGCTAGGGCGCCCTTGTTGCACCAGTGAGGACAGACGTAAGTGCCTGGTACCTGTGGCCCACCAATGGGATCGGGTGGCACCTGAACTGAGAGACCTGGGACAAACTGCCAGGAGACAGATTCGGTGTGGCTGTGAGCAAGGAAGGAGCTCTAAGCTCTTGCGCCGTTGAGGATTTGCGCGGGAAGCGCATGTGGAAGGCCAGAGTCAGGCGGTAAGCCCGCCACCAAGTACAGACTAAATCCGCTAGGAAGCGGTCAGAGGAGGCTGTGCAGAAGCACAGCTACCTATCAGGCTCACCCGTAAGAGGACTGGAGAATCTGCTTCAATCACGCTCAGTCTGTCAGGACAAGTGAAGCTGCGTCGTTGGGCCCGGTGCACTGAAGTAAAAGCGGTGAGGAAAATATAGCAGCTGCCTGGTATGGTACCCCTCTGTTCTTCATATAAATGTGTGGAGGAGTGTTGGAATCTTAGGCTTGTCCCTGCAAGTGGTGTGAGAGTGATCTTCCTGCTGGAGTTGTGAGTACTACGTCAGGGTAGCTCCCTGGCAGCTGTTCATAGTGTGGGCAAGATTTGTCTGGCTGTTTTACTGGCTACACAAACTGGGCCTTCTGACTCTACTTAACCCTTGTAGGAATCAAATACTTGTGTGTGTGTGCATCAGGGTCCCAACCAGCTGCATCGAGAGGCTAGCCTCCTACAGATTGGATACCCAGAGACAGTGACTTATAGGTTAGTACAAAGTTCCAAAGCAAAATTCCTGTGCTCACACAGCAAGAGGAGTTAGCTACTAAGGTTGAAAACCTTAAGAACTCCAATGAATCTCCAAATGAGTAGCGCTCAACAACAACAAGAACACGACAATTCCAGATACAACACCTGTTGTGCTTTATTTCCACAATTGGTGGAAATAAAGCACAACAGGTGTTGTATCTGGAACAGTCATTTTCTTGTTGTTGAGCGCTACTCATTTGGAGACTTATAGGTTAGGTCTGTGCGCAGTGCTATAGATAGATATATATACAGATATATTAGAGTGGTAAGCTCATTAACTTGATTACCCCATCCTTGTTATCCCACCTAAATAAATCAGATTGGTTGTTCTGTTAAAGTATACTGGCTGGGCTGTGTGTTTCTGGTGAACTACTGTACTGTGATTACTGTGTAACAGCATCTTACTTTTCAGGGGGCCTGCAGCCCAAGCGGACTGGTTCAAGCCTGGGGGTGAGTGTATGCAGTTGGACCATCGGGGGTTACTTGAGTGGGCCATTAGTGGGGAAGAAGGGGGGTCGCAGTGGCCCAGAGGGCTGTGACCTGGTGATACCAGACAGTACCAACCCCAACCTCTGGGTGGAGGCACCCGTCATCGGATCCAGGCCCCTCAACCTGTTAGTGTCAGAGCAGGCAGAGGTAGTAGCCCTTGGGATAGCCCCACCCAGGGGTTACATTTTAGAGGCACCGCTGGGATCAGCGCCCCCCTAGTGGCCGAGTGGATGAAGTACCTTAACATGGTGAAATTAAAAAAAAATTAAAGGGGGATATTGTGGCTAAGATTAAGCTGGACCCTATCAAGACAATGGTGCACAAATTAATGGGATTGGGTGAAGCAGAAGAGTTGGAGTCCCAGAAAAAAGTGTTTTATTACTGGATGTGCCTCTGGGGACAACAAACGCTGACATTGTTTGTGCAGTGGAGCATGTTAAATGTTTAGGCAAGGTAGAGGTGAAGGGGCGTATGGCTGATCTGCTCGACCATACCTTGCAGGTGTTACTCTTATGCAGCATAGCTATAGATCCAGAGAGGGTACCCCCAGTGGTTTACCCAGAAGATGCCCAACAGGGATGGAGGGTTATTCATATCTGGAGTGGGACAGGCACCCCCAGGGGTTCCCCCAAGACTAATAGTTTTAAAGATAAGCTGCTTAAGTTATTAGCTGTGGAGGGGAGGACTACCCATGAGTTATTGCAGGCCTTGGATCTCTCTAGTGAACCCACCCCAAGCCTCCCGGGTACCTTTCCTGGGCCCCAAGAGTTCTATTTTGGCTTCACCCCCGGTTGTTCCCCTATACAGCTAGATTCCTACTGTAGACTCAAACTTTTTTCTGGTACTGTGCCCGTGCCCTTGGGGGAAGATGATTTGGAGGCGTGGATGGACTATGCTACTCCCCTAGTCCAAGAGTGGCAGTGCTCTGAGGGGGAGAAATGAAAGAGACTAATGGAGAGCCTACGGGGCCCAGCTTTAGAAGCCATTTGGTTCTTATGGGCTACTAGCCCGGATGCCACTGCAGTGGAGTACCTTTCTGCCTTAGAGGGGGTGTTTGGGAGTACAGAAACTGGGGAAGACTTGTTATGGAAGTTCAAGTCTGCCAAACAATGGAGGAATGAGAAATTGTCCGCCTTTGTCACTAAGGTGAAAAGGGCCTTGTAAAAAACTTATTGGAAGGGGGGAATAGCTGCCCCAGCCTTGAACCAGGTCCGGCTGGATCATATTTTAAAATCTGCTAGGTTTTCCAGTGTGATACTGTTAAAACTTAAGTTACATGACCGACGGGTTTCCCCCCAAGTACTGTCAATTGATGAGGGAGATTCAAGAGGTGGAGATGATGAAGAGGGGTGGGAACCCTATGTGGGGCCTGTGAATCTCTGCCAAACCCCTGAGTCCAGTGAACCAGATGAGGCATCTTCCTTGCAGGGGCTTGATGTTTCTCATGTGCCCCCAGAGGCCCAAGGAGGAGGAGGAGTGGGGGTGCATACTATTTCCTCTGATCCCCGGGTAGAAAGTGATTTGAGGGCTGAGATTAGAAATTTATGAGAACTGGTGAGGGACTTGAAGCAAACTGCTACCTACACTGTTAAGTTCGGGGAGCCAGAGTTATCTAGAACCCCACGGCCTAGCCAAGAGGAGCCATCCCTACCCCAGGACGGCCCCCAGCGGGCGAGGTATCTCCCTTTCAGTAAAGAACCCTGAGACACTAAGTTCTGTTACCATTGTGGAGAGGATGGATACTTTCAGACTGAATGCCAGTCACCAGAGAATTTGAGGAGGGTCAACAACAGGCTGATCGCCTGGCACCTCAAGGGCTATGCCCAACCCCCAAGAAGAGTCCTGTGACCCGGGCCAATGCTCAAGCAGTGTTCAAAACTGTTCCCCCCCCCGAATGGTCTGATATGGTGGGTCCTTCGATGGAGGCCACTGTGCCAGTGAATGGGATACCCACCCGGGCTGTGTTGGACAGTGGCTCCCAGGTGACCATTATGTTCCAGGACTGGTATCAGAAACACTTGCCTGAGGTGCCTTTGCAGCCTTTGGATGGCCTACACATTTGGGGGCTGAGCGATAAGGCCTACCCTTATTCTGGGTATATACGAATCTGATTGTCTTTTCCTACTTCTGTGGTTGGGGTGGCCGAACAAGTGGAAACCTTGGCCCTAGTATGTCCCCCTACTGGACTGTATGATGAGGTTCCTTTACTAGTTGGGACTAATGCACATATGTTTGGATGGTTGGCACAGTTGTGTTACAAAAAACAGGGGTCAAGGACTAGTAGGGCTTTAAGAATTCCGGCCTTGATCAAGAAGGCCTATGAGGCACAGAGAGATGCTAACAAAGTGGAACCAGAGGAACTGGTTGGAGTTGTCTGGAAAAAGGATCCTGAGTCTCTGATCCTGGCACCAAATGCCCAGTGTATCCTCCAGGGGGAAGTCCGTATCAGAAAGGATGTCAAGAATAAAATCCTTATGTTGGATGCACCAGGCGATGGGAAATTGCCGGAGGGACTGCTAGTCAACCCTAATATTTTGCCTGCTAGAGCCCATGCTTATGCCTGAAGGGTAATGGTTCAAGTTTATAATGTGTCTGACAGAGAGATTTGAGTACATAGAGGTTGCACCCTGGCTAATGTGCATTGTGCGGACACTGCAGTGCTACTCAGTAGCAAGAGTTCGGGGAAGAATGGCTAAGTAACGCCTGACCTATTTGATTTCGGTGACTCCCCGCTACCAGCTGAATGGAAAGTGAGGATCAGTAAGAAGCTTGCCCAGAGAGATCAGGTGTTTTCCTTAAAAGAATGGGATGTAGGATGCATGCAAGGAGCTGAGCACCACATTTGGCTGCATGATGAAAGGCCATTTTGGGAGAGGTCTCACTGAGGCCCCTGCTGACATAGATGATGATGTGAGACGGCATCTGCAAAAGATGCTAGCTGCTGGTGTGATACAAGAATCCAGAAGTCCCTAGGCTTCTCCCATTGTGGTAGTGAGGAAGAAGAATGGGACAGTACGGATGTGTGTGGATTATCGCAATTTAAACCGGCGGGCTATCCCTGACCAGTATACAATACCCCACATTCAGGATGCTTTGGACTGCCTGAATGGTAGCAAGTAGGTCTCTGTGCTGGATCTTCTCAGTGGATACTACCAGATCCTGATGGCCCCAGCAGAGCATGAGAAGACAGCCTTTATCTGTCCGCTTGGCTTCTATGAGTTCATTAGAATGCCTCAAGGGATTTCAGGTGCCCCGGCCAGCTTTCAGCAACTGATGGAGCGTGCAGTGAGGGATATGAACTTATTAGAGTGCCTGGTATACCTAGATGATGTTATTGTGTTTGGCAGCTCACTGGAGGAACATGAGAGCAGATTATTCAAGGTGTTGGACTGACTGGAGGACTTTGGCGTTAAACTGTCCATTGATAAGTGCCAATTCATTCAAACATCAGTAAAGTATGTGGGACACATAGTATCCACCGAGGGAATAGAGACCAACCCAAGTAAAGTCAAGGCCTTGACCACCTGGCCTCAGCCCAAAAATTTAAAAGAACTGCAAAGATTCCTGGGATTCTGTGGTTATTATAAGCGTTTCATCTAGGGCTATTCAAGAGTGATCCGCCCTTTACTTAACCTTACTCAAGGGTATCTACCAATCCACAAAAAATACAAAAAGTCAGCATCCCTCGAAAATGAAAGAGTGTATTTTCGTCCAGGTGAAGTATTTGGGGCCCGCTGGACTCCTGATTGTGAAACTGCTTTCCATGAGATCATCTATCAACTTACCCACACTCCAGTGCTGGCCTATGCTGATCCCACAAAACCGTATGTTCTTCATACCAACGCCAGTCTGCAAGGATTGAGGGCCGTACTGTATCAGGAGCACCCCAATGGTCTGAGACCTGTAGCTTTTGCTGGTCTCAGTTTAACCACTTCTGAAAAGAACTACCCTGTGTACAAACTAGAGTTCCTGGCGTTGAAGTGGGCCATTGTTGATCAATTCTATGACTACTTGTATGGATGGGGCTAAGATACTAGTAAAGACTGACAATAATCCTTTGACCTATGTGCAGACTTCAGCAAAGTTGGATGCCACTAGCCATAGGTGGCTCTCTGCGCGTTGTCCACCTGTAACTATGCTGTTGAACATACAGCCGACCTGAACCATATAGATGTCGATGCCCTCTCCCGGAGGCCTGCGTCCTGAGCTGATTGGGTCCGGTTATCAGAACTGGACATAAGAGCCCTTTGCCAAAAATTTGACAGGGAGGAACCAGCATCTCCTGATGTTGTGGACTGCATGATGGACTGCTTAGGGCCCTCCGAGAACTGCTTACCTACTGCGTACTGTCATTTTTCTGCTCTAGATACTAGTATGTTGCCTCAATTCAGTGACGACAGCCTCCAACGGGCTCAATCCTGAGATCCCATGATAGGCCCTGTCCGAGAAGCCTTGCAGAAGGGGCAAGATGTGCCAAGATTGCGCTCCTCTGATCTGAGAACTGCGTTGTTGTACAAAAGAAGGACCAAAGTTGAAACTGATTAATGGACTGTTGTACAGGTAGACCATAGATGTAGCGGGGTGAGCAGTCAAACAACAACTGGTGTTGCCTGCTGCTTTTAAAGAACTGATATTAAAGTCCCTACATAACCACGTGGGCACCTTGGTATAGATAGAACCATTGACTTGGTGCGGGCTCGATTTTACTGGCCCAAAATGAGTGCTGACATAGAGCAGTATGTCAAGACCTGCGGCCGATGTCTACAAAGGAAGGCACTGCCTCAGAGAGCTGCGTCCCTGGTCAACATCACTACTAGTGCCCCGATGGAACTGGTTTGCATTGATTTCCTGAGTTTAGAACCAGATTTGAGGAACATCAGCAACATATTGGTTGTTACTGATCATTTTACCCGGTATGCCCAGGCTTTCCCCACCAAAGATCAAAAAGCAACCACGGTGGCTAAAGTCCTTGTTGAGAACTTTTTTGTTCACTATGGGGCCCCCCAGCAAATTCATTCTGATCAAGAGAGAGATTTTGATAGCCAGCTGATTAAGGAAATACTATCTTTATGGGGGGTACGGAAGTCGAGAACCACCCCATACCACCCCCAGGGTGACCCTCAACCTGAGAGGTTCAACTGCACCTTGCTCGATATGTTGGGCACCTGGCACCCTAGAGATAAACCTAGATGAAGCCAGCAGATCAGTGCTTTAGTCCATGCTTATAACTGCACCAAAAGTGATGCTACTGGATTTTCTCCATGTAGACTGATGTTCGGGAGAGAAGCTAGACTGCCAGTGGATGTATATTTCGGACTTTCTCCTGATGGAGTTCAAGCGGCTAATCATCTACAGTATGTGCAGAAGTTGAAGGCTCAACTCAATCATACCTACCAGTTAGCTTAGACCATGGCTGCTAAGCGGAATCTGGCCAAAAAAGAAAGGTATGATAAGAAAGTAAGAGCAGTGGAACTGAAAGAGGGACAGAGTGTTACTGAGAACTTTGGGACTGATGGTAAACATAAGATTGCTGACAGATGGCATCACCTCCCTCATATTGTCATAGGAAAACTGAAAGATTTACCGGTATATAAGGTGCGGCCCGAAAACAATTCAAAAGATGTGAAAACTATACATAGAAATCACCTATTGCCCATCAGACAGATTTTGATAGAGGCTGAACATCCCGATGCTCTCCCCTCTGGGCCTGTAACTAGAGCTACTGCCAAGAAGAAACCCCGAGGGGTTAACTCCTCAGAAATCAAAATAACGAGGCCTCCTCCAACCCCCTTTGATGAAGCTGAACAGCAGTCTGTGTCAGGGGGCAGTGAGAATGATGCTGAGTATTACCCTTCTTATGAATTGAGTCAACTGTTTAGGGGCAATCCTCTAACTAACTCTGGGAACAAAGTTGTGTGTCCTGGACTGTCCGAGCTCCCAGCTTTGTCTTTTGAGCCCAGCTCCCAGAATATGAAGTAAGTGGCGGCAAGGGTGAAGAGGTGGGTTCCTTGAGACTGGCTGAATTATCTGGCCTGGCTGAGCTGTCTGACTTTTCAGAAGAAGGGAGTGAAAGGGGAGAACCCGCTAGTGATATGCCTGAGCAAGAAGAATACTTTGAGTGTCCTGATAGCCACCTGGTAATACCAGAAATTTCCCTAGCTGAACCTAGTAGTGTGTGTCCTGATGAAGGGGGTCCTGTTCCCGAAGGTACTATGGGCCTAGGGTTCCCTGTTCCTATAGAGGTTTCCCCAGCCATCCCAAGTAGGGCTGGAGTGGAGTCTGAGCTTTCAGAAATTCTACCTGAGACTCCTAGGCGCACCGGCCGAGAAACACGGCCCATAGTAAGATTGAGTTATGAGTCCCTGGGTCAGCCTGTGGACCTGCCTTTAAATGTAGTCCATAAAGGGGTGTACATGTCCTCAAGATCCTTGCCCAAGTTAGCCTTGGGAAACGATTCCCAACTGTTGGTATTGTCCTTTGAGAGTAATGCTACTGCCCTAGTTAGCCCTCAAGTAGCTGGTAAGGAAGGGCCCCTTCACCCAAGTGTCCTGGGCAGGAAGTAATGACCCGAGTTATGGAGGAAAGGGTTGTGGTATGTGTAATGTTATATAATCAAAAGCCATCTGTGTGATACAGTAATAATGTATGTAGTCAAAAGTCTAATGTGCTGTCAATTTAAATTTGTCTGCCTTAAAGTGATTTAAGGGTAACTACTTGACATGGATGCCAAGTTCTTTCCAGGCCAGGAACGGTGTAACCCCCTTACAGATGGGGGTTCCTGAGAGCCTTCCTGGAGCTGCTTAGGAGCTCCTAGTCTAACTGGTGTTAGGGGCAATGCTGCTAAAATGTGGCCGCTGTGAGTGTTTTGAAGCCTCTAGTACTGTCTCTTTAAGAGCTGCCTGCTCACAGGCTCCAGTGGCTTGTACAAGGGGGACTGGGATTTCCCTACTCGAATCCCACCTAAGCTGTGGTGACACCGTTCCCATTCTGTAGTTGCTCAAAAGCGGGAGCTCTTTTGATAGATGTAATTGTTTGGTTATGATTAGTTATAACATTAGTAAAATTACAGTTTGTCTAACCTGCTTCCTTTGCAGCTGGGACTTTATGCGCTTGGCCCCTCCATTTTGGATCTGGACTATTGAACTGGACCAATAATGAGGGAGGGGTGACTAAAATGGAGATCTTTTGAGCCAACCAGGATCAGGACTCACTTTAGAGCTGGCTGGCCATAGGGGATATAGCCAGTTATTCTGGGAACTGAAGTTCTAGGCTAGGGCGCCCTTGTTGCACCAGTGGGGACAGACGTAAGTGCCTGGTACCTGTAGCCCACCAATGGGATCGGGTGGCGCCTGAACTGAGAGACCTGGGACAAACTGCCAGGAGACAGATTCGGTGTGGCTGTGAGCAAGGAAGGAGCTCTAAGCTCTTGCACCATTGAGGATTTGCGCGGGAAGGAAGCGTGTGTGGAAGGCCAGAGTCGGGCGGTAAGCCCGCCACCAAGTACAGACTAAATCCACTAGGAAGCGATCAGAGGAGGCTGTGCAGAAGCGCAGCTACCTACCAGGCTAATCCTGTAGAGGACTGGAGAATCTGCTTCAATCGCGCTCGATCCGTCAGGACAAGTGAAGCTGCGTCGTTGGGCCCGGTGCACTGAAGTAAAAGCGGTGGGGAAAATATAGCAGCTGTCTGGTATGGTACCCCTCTGTTCTTCATATAAATGTGTGGAGGAGTGTTGGAATCTCAGGCTTGTCCCTGCAAGTGGTGTGGGAGCGATCTTCCTGCTGGAGTCATGAGTACTATGTCAGGGTAGCTCCCTGACAGCTGTTCATAGTGTGGGCAGGATTTGTCTGGCTGCTTTACTGGCTACATGAACTGGACCTGCTGACTCTACTTAACCCTCGTAGGAATCAAGTGCTTGTGTGTGTGCATCAGGGCCCCAACCAGCTGCATCGAGAGGCTAGCCTCCTATAGATTGGATACCCAGAGACAGTGACTTATAGGTTAGGCCTGTGCACAGTGCTATAGATAGATAGATATATATACAGATATATTAGAGTGGTATGCTAATTAACTTGATTACCCCATCCTTGTTATCCCTCCTAAATAAATCAGATTGGTTGTTCTGTTAAAGTATACTGGCTGGGCTGTGTGTTTCTGGTGAACTACTGTACTGTGATTACTGTGTAACAGCATCTTACTTTTCAGGGGGCCTGCAGCCCAAGCAGACTGGTTCAAGCCTGGGGGTGAATGTATGCGGTTGGGCCATTGGGGGTTACTTGAGTGGGCCACTAGTGGGGAAGAAGGGGGGTCACAGTGGCCCAGAGGGCTGTGTCCTGGTGATACCAGTCAGTACCAACCCCAACCTCTGGGTAGAGGCACCCATCATCAGATTCAGGCCCCTCAACCTGTTAGTGTCACAGCAGGCAGTGGTAGTAGCCCTTGAGATAGCACCACCTAGGGGTTACACAAACAATCAACAAATAGTCATCAAATCTCCTGACAAGGGTGGAGCAATTGCTGTCCTTGATGTGGAAATGTATACTACTGAGGTTAAAAGACAACTGGTTAATTCCAATCATTACAAACATTTAGAAAGAGACCCTACTGTCACAAATGCACTCCGCAGGTCAGGCTCTCTGCTCCCACAGTGCCAACCTCAGAGCACAATAGTGTGTACAGGTAACAGAGAGAGTAATCCTCCTGTCTGCTTTTGGGTCTGAATCACCTTTAGTCACAAGTTCTGGGGGGATTCAAACTGTGAACCTTATGCTAGCATACCCAAATGTACAGATTCAGATAATATTCTCTTTGGAGGAATACAATATATCTTTTGCCTAAGGGCACCTAACCAGATATCCAAAATGAACCCCTAAAACTCTATAAGAGACCTTAGGTATATTCTTACCTTTTACCAAGCTTGGTAACACCATCAAGCCCTTGAACAGTGTCAAACTTAATATCCATTCAGCAATAACATGCAAGAAAATGACTGAGGAGACCCAGGCAGTATCTTAAGCAAATGTTTACTAAAAATGGATAGAAACAGTAAGATAAAATACAGAACAAGTATCAAAGAGCATCACAATCACATAAAAGAAAAAAAAGGAAAATTACAGAACAAACTCCTACCACAATACATTTAGCTCTTTTCTATCTAATGTAATACCTGTGTAAGTGTCTTTAAAGTTATATCAGAGAGATGTGTCTCTCTAGAGTCCCAAGATGATATGAGCAACATTTCAGACACAAGTATCAGTTTAACTCTGAGTCTCCACACCCCTTCTGTGAATCATCTAGCTCCTCCTTTTAGAATATAAAATTATAAACATGATTTTCCTACCAGGAGGTATATTAAATTGAATATCAGCAAAAACCCATTTCCCAAATTATCAGTCTTTGATCAACCAGTTCCTTTGAGGTTTACAATCCTGCAGTCCATCGCCCAGGTGTGAGATATCCAACAGGAATCAGCTAAATGACGTTCTTTTCTGATGTAATGAAATGTATATTTAGTATCCAACTTCAAAAGCATGAGGTCATAAAAAGGCCATAAAATGTAATTCCACAAGGAAGTTAATTACCTTACAGAGATCTCCTGGTCAGTGTAATAAATCCTTTGATTTCAGCTGCTGACACCTTGTAATTTAAAAGGGCCAAATCTCACAGACTGACATTTCATACACTGACCATTTATTTATAATACCAATATCACACAATAATCATAACCAGCTGGCCAAGCGTCACACCTACATCTGATTTTAAAGCAGAAATTTATCAGTTGATACAAAAAGCAGTAATAGGGGATCTCATTACTTAGAAAATAGTAGAATTTTTAATGGTTCAAAATCCTGTCACGGCAGCTTTCTATATATTCCCCCAAATCCACATAAAACATTAGTAACCCACAAGGGAGGCCTATTGTTGCCAGTACAGGTTTTTTAACAGAGCCACTGACTCAATATGTTAATGCCCATATAAAACCAGTGGCACAGGGCCTACCAATCTGTACAAGGGACTCCATGGACGTGTTGAGAGTTTTGAACAACTTGGCTATTGACAATTCTTGGTATTTAGTTACCATGGATGTGATGTCCCTTTACACAAACATACCCCATGGGGGGGGTAGAGGCTCAAGAAAGGACATTAAAGGGACATACAGAATATGAAAGCAGATGTGTTGATTTTGTAATATGCTAGACTGAGAAGGTTCTATGTTGCAATTCTTTTTTATTTGATGGTAAACAGTACTTACAACTACTACAAGGGGACAACCATGAGGGCAGCCATATCCCCAAAGTATGCAAACATTTACTTAAGCATGTGGGAACAGGATTATGTGTCAGACCCTAAGGGTAATCCTTTTTTGACCTCCTTGACATGTGGAGGCAATATATAGGTGATATGATAGAGGTTTGGTGGGGATCACTAGAACATTTAGAAAGGTTTAAACAGCACCTGGAAAGTACAAATAGACATCTGAGGTTCTCTGTGACAGCAAGTTGATCCACAATACAGTTATTGGATCTGGAAATAAATACAGATGGACGGGGAGGAGTTAAAATGTCATTGTTTTGTTACCCAACAGTCACTAATTCTTTGTTACACTTTACCAGCTGTCACTGGTACCACACCATTGAAAATATCTCTAAAAGTCAGTTTTTATACATCATAAGAAATTGTAGCACCCCCAAGGATTTTGAGAATCATGCTGACATGTTTTCAGAATGGTTCAGAGAGAGAGGATATAGATGCAATTGCATCAATAGGGTCCAACAAACAGTACAGGACTTAGATAGAAATGCATTACTTGACACTCACATAGGTTGTGAAACATTTGATGTTAGTGTCACTGACAGTAGAGGGCAGGGGGAGGTACAGTTTCTTCAAAAAGAACATACTCAATCATGGGATGAACAGAATTATGAACTATGGATCGTAAATGGAGGAAGCTGATTGGCTGAGAGTTTTTGAAGCCGTGATGATATTGGGCTACATCATCACGGCTTCAGAACCTCTGCCTACTAGCCTCCTCACTCCCAGCGTAATGCACTCCATGTCCCAAAGCAAGTCAAACCTCCAATCGGCAGCTATTAAAAAAGAAACTGAAATCCTCACAACGGTCCCCCTTTACATGTCATCCACTCTCTAAAGAGAAAAAAACATCTTTCACCCTGCTTCCTTTCAGAGCACCAACTACTGCAGCACTCCTGACATCAGTGTTTCACGCCATAAAAATGCATTTCCCCACCACAACATGCTGCCTCGCGCCAAACAGCAGTTAACAGAAATCTGCAACCCGCTCCTTGAGAATTGGTGGCTTACTGTCTCTCTTGGATTAAATCTGACTAACACAGACATCAGGAGAAAAAAAACTTCCATCACCTTGAGCAGCCGCGGTCCGTGTCGGTGGGCAGTCTCCCAATAAAACAATCATGGTACAGTTCAGTAGCAGTTTAAAAACAAAAAAACGGAGAACACAGCATAAACTAAGGAGCAGAACCCCAGAAGTATACTATTTTGTTTTTTTTTTAGGCCGCATGTAGGAGAGGGAGGCAGCAGAACACCTAGGAAGACATCCCTACACTACCTACTACCTACTACCAGCTCCTACAATAGCGCCACCTGCTGACCGCAGCCTTAATAGAACTATTTTGTTAAACAGTACTCCTACACTGCTCCTTAGAAAGCTTTTTTTGGTATATTTTATTTTTTTGCCAGTTTATTATTTACACAAATTTTGCAATCCAGTTCATAATAGCAATAATGCACTCCAGGGGTGGTATATCATGGGATATTGTCACTTTTCAGGCAGTTGGACACACTCGGACTGCGGCCTCGTGCCCAACCACCCGAGGCTTGACGATATCTCATGAAATACCACACCCTGTTGTGCATTATTGCTTAATTGTATGACAACATATTCTCAATCAAATTATATCAGAAATGTGATTGAAGGACACTGGCCTGTGAATGGTACAGAACCCACATTAAAAGAAGTGGGGGAAAGTCTTCCCAGCATGCTTTACAGGAGAGGGAAGAATGTAGCAGATAATATTACTAGGGAGTTATTATGTTACTCCTCTTGAACAAACTTGAATGCCATCTGGCACTTTTAGATGTGGTAAGTGTAACCAAATCAGCTACTTTTCAGACACATGAGGAGGGAGCAACATATATGTGGGATTTCTTGTGACATTATGGGTGGGATGCGTCTGGCAAAATGTGATTGTGGTTCTTTTTATGTTGGAAAAACTAAAAGGTGTTTTCTTTTTAATTGTAATACAGGAACATGTTAGAGCTATTGTGAGAAATCAGAGGTAGGCAATGCATTAGAAACATAGAAACAGAATTTGACAGCAGATAAGGACCGCTTGGCCCACCTAGTCTGCCCATTTCCCTACCTAATGGATAAGCTGCAGATCCTAGTTAACCAATAGCCTACTTCCTCCTACCCACCACTAGAACTGCCTTATGTCTGTCCCATGCATTCTTGAATTCCCCCACTGTTTTTGACTCTACGACCTCCTCAGGAAGGCTGTTCCATGCATCTATAACCCTCTCTGTGAAGAAATACTTCCTCACATTACCTCTGAGCCGTCCCCCCTCTATCTTCCAATTGTGCTCCCTTGTTCTTGCACATCTCTTTTTTTGAAAGATGCTACCCTCTTAGACTTTGTTGATTCCCTTGAGGTAATTGAAAGTTTCAATCATGTCCCCCCCTCCTCCTTTCCTTGAGGCTACACATCTTAAGCTCCTTTACTCTTTCTTCATATGTCTTCTGGTGCAGACTCTGCACCATTTTGGTTGCCATCCTCTGGACAGCCACCACCCTTTCTATGTTTTTGCGGAGACAGGGTCTACAGAACTGTACACAGTACTCCAGATGTGGTCTTCCCAACTGTCTGTACAGACAGCCAACAACTTCCTGATATGACTACCCCCAGGTCCCTTTCCATTTTTGTTGGTGTCAGTATCTCACCCCCATTGTGTACTCTTGCCCTGGCTTTTTGTTTCCCAGGTGCATTACTTTGCACTTTTTTGCGTTGAATCTAAGCCACCATACATTTGACCATTCCTCCAACCTTGCCAAGTCCCTTTTCATCCTTTCCACCCCACCTTGCGTATCAACCCTGTTGCAGATCTTTGTGTCTTCTGCAAAGAGACATACCTGCCCCTCCAGTCCCTCCTCAATGTCACTTATAAAGACATTAAAAAGGACTGGCCCCAGTACTGAATCCTATGGTACCCCACTAGTAACCCTCCTTTCTTTACTGTGGACTCCATTTACTATTACCAGCTGTGTCCTGTTGTGCAGCCAGTGATTTACCCAGGCTGTCACCCTGGGACCCACTCCCAGGCTGGCTAATTTGTTTATTAATCTTTTGTGTGGGACTGTGTCAAATTCCTTGCTAAAGTCTAGATAGTCTATGTCCACAGCCCCTCTCTGGTCTACTACTTTGGTCACCCAGTCAAAGAAATCAATTAGATTTGTTTGAAATGACCTTCCTGCTGTGAATCCATGCAGCCTTTGGTCCTGTGCCCCACTGGCCTCTAGGTACACAACAATTCTTTCCTTCAGAAGTGATTCCATCATTTTCCCTACCACTGAGGTCAAACTGACAGGTCTGTAGTTTCCTGCCTCTGTCTTGCTCCCACTTTTGTGAAGGGGCATCATATCCACCCTTCTCCAGTCCTCAGGTACCACACCATCCTCCCATGATTTATTAAAAAGGGTAGTCAGTGGTGTTACTAGTTCTTCCCTTAGTTCTTTTAGAATTCTAGGGTGTATCCCATCAGGCCCCATTGCTTTATCCACCTTCAGTTTTAAGAGTTCGTTCAGAACCCTTTCTTCTGTGAAAGGACTAATATCAGCCCCCCCTGTCCAGAGTGCTTCTATTGACTGGATTAGGTCTCTCCCCTTGCTTTTCCGTTGTGAATACTGAGCAGAAATATTCGTTCAGTATCCCTGCTTTTTCACTGTTGCTCTCAGCCCAACCACCTTCCTCTTTATTCAGCCTCAGTATTCCTGCCTTTGTCTTTCTTTGCTCCCTAGTGTACCTATAAAAGGTTTTATCCCCCTTCTTAACCAAGTTAGCTATCTTTTCCTCAGTTTGGGCCTTTGCTATTCTGATTGCGTTCCCCACTTCCTTCTGCTTTAACTGGTACAGTTTTCTGTCCTGCTCCTTCTGTGTTTCCTTATACTTCCTGAATGTTATCTTTTTCTTCCTTACCTTCCCCGCCACTTCTTTTGAGAACCATAGTGTTTTTTTTCTTCATTTTGATTTGTTTATTTGCTTCACACAAAGGCTTGTTGCCTCTGTGATGGCAGTTTTGATGTTTCTCCATTGTTGCTCCACCCCACCTTCTTGCCTGTTTGCTAGTGCTTTTCTGAGACACTCTCCCATTTCGGCAAAATCAGCCCTCCTGCAGTCCAGTACCTTCACTTTTTTGTGGCTTGACTCTACAGCTAAGTTTATTATGAACCACACTGTTTGGTGGTCGCTTGTTACCAGATGGCTACCCACTTCAAGATCGGAGATCCTCTCTCCATCCCCATTTGAGAGTGCCAGGTCTAAGATTGCTCCCTCCTGAGTGGGTTCCAAAACTAGCTGTCTGAGGCATGCCCCCTGTAGGGCATCGAGAATGGCCCTGCTCTTGGATGTGGCTGCAGCAAAGGTGCTCCAGATAACATCTGGCATATTCAGGACCCTCATCAGCAATATCTCACCTTTCTCTGCCATCCCAAGGATGCCTTCTATCATTTCCTCGTCCATTTCCTCCCCCTGAGACGGGGGTCTGTATACAACCTATGTGCGGATTGTGGAGTCATTTCCAGTCTCCAGGGTGTCCCACAGTGCCTCCTCACCTCCATGTTTACCCTTTAGTTCTGTTGCTTTGATCCCTTCCCTTACACAGAGAGCTACTCCTCCTCCTTCTCTTCTTCCCTCCCTGTCCCTCCTGTAGATTGTATACCCAGGTATGCTGACATCCCAGTCATGGTTCTCTGTGTACCATGTTTCTGTGACTGCCACAATATCCAGGCATCCCTCTTCCATCAAGGTCACCATTTCAGGGAGCTTTTTACCTAGACTACAGGCATTGGTACTCATTACCCTCCATTTTTTTTTATTTATTTTTTTTTGCCCCATCCATGTCCTTACTTCCTTTGTCTTTTTCTCTATTTAACCCACCCTTATCCTTATCAACTGCTCTATCTTAGTGTTTACCTCACTAACTACCCTGATTTGTTTGGGGAGAGGCTAAGATTTCCCTTCTTTTCAGTGCTTCCCCCCTTAGCTAGTTTAAATGCTTGCCAATGAAGTATTTAAACCTATCATCTCAGATCCTGGTTCCCCTCCAGGATAGATGCAGACCATCGCACCTGTATAGGCCTGCATCCCTCCAGGTGGAGCCCCAGCTCCCAATGAAGCCAAATCCATGAGCTCTGCACCAGTTTTTCAATTATCACATGGTGCAGAGTGTCACACTTAGACCACTGATTCTGATCCCTGTATAAATTTTGTTGTAAATATAAGAAATTAATGTATGATGACTGTGGCAGAGGAAAAGGCTGTCTTACTGGAACTGACACATCAAGACTCCCCCCAGGGATAGTTCAAAGGACAGGAGGTGGTTTGAGTCTGCAGCTATTTAAAATGCAATTCCTTTGTTCAATTTTCTTTGAAGGCAGGAACCAAAGTATCCACTTTATAATGCCCTCAGGGAGATCCTTTGACTTGCCTAGTTGCCAGGAAGGACTTGTGGGAAGGGGTGTCAGAGAGAGGCCAGAATGGACATTGAAGAGGTTTGATGTCTGAGCTAGGGAGGACCCAGATGAATTTGGAAGGTCAAATACACATTCCCAGGAAAGTCTTGGGAGGACATCACAGAACATGTTTATATGTGTGTGTGTGTGTGTGTGTGTGTGTGTGTGTGTGTGTGGCATAACAAAAAACAGTTCTGACCAGTTACCCTGAGGAGAGGAAATTGAGTATGTCACTTATCATTTTTTTTAAATCTTGTTGGGATATCCTGTGTGGTAACATATAACTTTTAATATACCAAGGCGGAGTTTAATGATCTCAGAGAGGAAGCCAACTCAGAACTCCTTTATCCAATTGAGCCAGCCTTAGAGACATGCAAGACAATATTATCTGACAGAGGGAGATTCATCACAGCACTGAAAGAGAGTAAGATTAGACCAGTCTGAATGTATGTATTGTAGAAACTTGCACTCTAAACCTATTTGTTTTAAGGCTGTATGTGTTGGGATATATTTTGTTCTGTAATTATTGCTCTATTTTGATATTTTTAAAGTAAAGAGATATTTTTACAACGGAACTGTCTGGAGTGCCTTGACATTTCTTTTTATTTAAGCGGAGCTTTTAAAGGTTATAAGTAACACTGTGTATGGGCTTATTGTATACCAAACTGGGAAATGGATAGAGTTCTCTAAAGTCTTGCATAGAGTTCTAAGGGTTCATTTGAAAGACCTGGTCGGGTGCCTGTAGGCAAAGATATCTGGCCCCCCGAAGACAGAATTATCTGAGCCTGATAATTGGGTATGCTAACAAGAGGTTATCAGTTTGAATCCCTCCAGAGCTTGAGACTAAGGTGACTTGAACCCACAAAACAGATAAGAGGGCTACCTTGTTCTGTTCACTGCACACAAATCATACACTCAGAGGTTGGCACTTTGGGAGTAGAGGGCTGACCAGCTGAGCGAGTTTGTGACACAGAGTACCCTAGCTTCATCCATGCCATAGACAGGTAGCACTTCCGAGAAAGTTACCATGTATGCTACTCGTATAAGGCCCCTCCCCAACTCCACAAACTCCTGTTGCACTGCTCTGATCCCATTCTCTTTTTTTTTGCAATTAAAGTTTATCAAGTTTTTAAACAAACAAAACCATACAATAAAAGTGAGAAAGGATCCAACAGAACATTATAAATATAACAAGGATAGGAATACATTGTACAGGAGCCATTCTCATACCCTCCCTCCTCCCCTAACATATCCCAAAACAAAAGAACAAAAATCCCCACCCACCCATCCCTGCTACAACACAGATTGGCCAGGTAGATAAATAAATTCAGTAAATCTAGAAAGAACAGATCAGGAATATACAAAATGGATATATTAAAGTGAAAACAATGTGTGTAGTGATTCCCATTTTTTCTTGTATCTCTCAGGTTTATTATTAAGACTGACAATAGTTTTCTCTGTCCTAAGATTAACTAATAGTTTGTTAAGCCATTCAGAATAAGCAATGTCATCACAATCTTTCTAATGCCGTAGGATTAATTTCTTAACAGCCATAGAGATAAGGGCCATATGATATCGTCTGATAGGAACAGTAATTTTACTATAGTCACCTAATACACAAATTTTAGGGATAAATAAATCATTTAGGCCTAATAAAGGGTCTGTATGTTGTTGAATATTGGCCCACAGGGCAACAGCTTTGGAACAAGTCCCGAAAATATCATATATAGAGTGTTCTTCTTTCTGACACCGGGTACAGGTAGGAATAGCTAAGAGACCAAATTTAAATAATTTTTGTGGGGTATAATATAAATTATGCAGTATATGAAATTGAGTAAGACGTAATCTGTCTTGGGAGACATATTTGTGACAATTCCTCCATAGAGTTTCCATTGTAGCTCTTGACTGGTGAAAAAGGAGGCCCGGTAATCTGAGGGAGCAAAGCACTTCGGGTAGGCCCAGTTAAATAACATTTTATAACATTTGGAGACCATTTGCTGGAAGCCAATTAAAATACCCAGTTCACTCCTAAAGGCTATTGAACTTATTTGAGGGGGAGATACACCAAATACCTTTACAATAAGATGCCTTAATTGATAGACTTTAAAGATACATTTTATAGGTAGCTTCAGATTAGTTAATATCTCTGTGGAGAAAAGCCAAGTATGTTCATTGGAGATTAAGGAAGAGGGAGATAAGTCATTAATAGGTGCTAGCCAGTTGGCAGAAAGTCCATTTTTATTTATTTTCAAGTTGGGATTACCCCCAGTAAGTTGCATTAAATCTCGTGTATGATTGTATTTAAGAAAATGACATAACTGTGAATAACTTTAATGGAAATTGCTATAGGCGTGACTTTTAACTGGGCTGGCAATGAGCTGGCCTTAATGTGAAAAAGTGCTGCCGGTGTTAGACCATGGACGGCAATGAGGGATAATTCAATTTTAAGCCAAACAGGAGAAGACGAAGAAGAAAAGACCTCTTCCTCCATAGGTGAGAGCCAATGCAAATATTTGGCAATGTGTCCGGCCCAATGATAGGAAGTAAAATGAGGGAGGCATAAGCCTCCTTTGTCTTTAGGAGTGGCCAATTTGAAATAAGCCAGTCGGAGCTGTTTATGAACCCATATAAATTTGGTAATAAGTTCATGGACTTTGCAGAACCAAGAGAGGGGTAGCAAAATATTAAGTAAATAAAGGGGGTAGAAAAGCCTCGGAAAGACATTCATCTTAATTAAATTAATTCTACCCCATAAAGAAATAGGAAGTTTAGACCATCTATCAAGGTCCATGCCAATAATTCTGATTAAAGAGTCCAGATTCAGTTTCTGTAAAAGAACAGGATTTCTGGAAATAGTGATTCCCAGGTATTTTATAGATTCTTGTGCCCAGGAAAGACCGAACACCATAACAAAACTTTTGAGAACTTTATGATTGAGGGGAAATATGATAGTCTTATCTACATTTAGTTTATAATTGGATAAGTGACTATATTCTTCAATGAGAGTAAGCATGGGAGGAATTGACCTATCTGGGTAGGATATTTGTAAAAGAGGGTCATCGGCATAGGCTGAAACTTTAATTTCTTGAACATGAACAGGGATGCCTTTAATCTGAGAACAATCAGTTAGTTGGCGAATCAAGGGTACCAAATACAGGTTTAAAGTAAGGGAGATAGGGGCAACCCTGTCTAGTACCAGATTGTAATGGAAAAAGGGTTGACATCGCCCCATTAGCAGTAATTCGTGCAGAGGGAGCATGGTATAGAGTCCTTATCCAGTGTTGAAATGTAAGAGGGAAATTATAGGCCTTAAAGTACAAAACAGGAAATTCCAATTCACCCTACCAAAGGCTTTCTCTGCATCCAGGGAAATAAGAGCTGCTGGCAAATGAGTGTCCCTCAAAACGGAGAGAACATGTGATAACGTTTGAAGATGATCTACAGATGAGTGTCCTTTCATGAAACCGACTTGCTCCAGTCCAATAAGAGTGGGCAATACCATATTGATACATATAGCTATTAATTTAGTCAACATTAATGTCCTGGTTTAGTAAAGAAATAGGATGATAACTAGTAGTTAACTCCAGGTTATGACCAGGTTTAAGTAATAACACAATTAAAGCTTCGAACAAAGTAGGATCTACCACAGCTCCCATTAGAATGTATTGAAATAATGATAATGATAAGGGGGTTAACTGTTTCTGGAATTGTTTATAAAAATTTGCAGAATACCCATCTGGGCCTGGTGATTTATCAGAAGGTAAATTTTCAATTGTCCTAACTATCTCTTTAGAGGAGATAGGAACTACAAGTAACTGTTGTATATTGGAAAGAGTTGGTAAATTACAAGATGTTAGGTAAGAGTCCAATTCTTGGGAAGAAGGCGGATTCAACATTGAACTATATAAGTTGGAATAATAGGTCTTAAACTCTGAAACTATATTGGCCAGGGATGTTTTCAATGTGTCATCTTTCAGAAAATGAATAAAGGGGATATAGTTAGCAGATTCCTGTTGTTTAATTCCGAGTGCTAAAAGACAACCTGCTTTTTCTCCCTGATCTGTGTAAGAAGCCTTAGTCTTCAGTATAGCAAATTCCACTTTTTCTCTTAACATTTCTAAGTACCTATCTTTTAATTTAGATAATTTTAATCTTACTTCTTCCGAAGATGAAGGAGACAATTGTGCTTCCAAAAGACATATTTGTGTAAGCAGGGTGGCTGATTCCTGTTCCCTTTTCTTCTTCCTTTGAGAGGAAAGACTGATCATTACCCCTGTAATATAAGCTTTAAATGCACACCATAACAAGTCGGATCTAGTTATGGATCCAATATTAAATTTAATAAACTGCTCAATGTGTTTAGTAATAGTGCTGACCATTGCATTATCTTTCAACAGCTGGTTATTAAATTTCCATCGTGTCACTCTACCGGGAGTAGAAGCTATGGACAAGTGGCAAGTTACCAATGAATGATCAGAAGGAGGGCCTGGCTGAATAGATGCCTCCAGCACTCCAACCAACAGGTTTCTAGAAATAAATATGTAATCAATTCGAGAAGATGTCTTATGAACAGGGGAAGTAAAGGTATAACCCCTGTCAGCGGGATGAAGGACTCGCCATACATCACATAGGTCCAAATTATTAATAAATTCTCAGAAGGCCCGTTGAGCGGGTGAGAGTCCTTTATGATGTCCCGAAGAATGATCTATCATAGGATCAAAAACTATATTCATGTCACCACCCAGGATTATAGGTAGTGATAAAAATGGAGTTAAAACATTGACCAGTTGCATTAAAAAACCTGGGGAATCACTATTAGGTCCGTACACACTTCCTAACATCAGTTCAATAGAATATAAACGACAATGAATGAAGACATATCTTCCCTGTGGATCATTAAGTAATTGAAAGAGTGTAAAGGGAATTTTTCTGGATATCAACATTAGGATCCCACAACTTTGGGTTGTACCTCCAGAGGAGAAACATGGTTTTCTTGTTGTCTCCACATACAGAGAGCCTCAGAGTCCATTAAGTGAGATTCTTGAACAAAAACTATTTCTGAGGATAATAGTGCCAAGTGTTTAAGAATGTTGTACTGCTTCAATTGTTGCTTAATGCCTTTCACATTCCAAGTAGCAAACTTAAGTGAACCAGTCATGGTGATTCAAAGTGAGCAGCAAGAAAAGAAATGTGTGGGAATATCTCAGTGATCCACTGTTTCAACAAAACAATTAATATCCATACCACCGTGTTATAAGTGCCCCACCCCAACCTTCCCACCCCTTACCCATTTTGCCCTTATAGTACAATTAACACCTAAGAAGTAAATGTATACGAGAAATCTGAGTTTCATAAAATCCCAGCCCCCCCCTTACTATTATGGCCCCAGCAAACAGCTACCCAAACACAAACCATCCCACCCAGCCATCCTGACCAACCCACAATAATTAAAAACTTAACTTAAACACCAAGACTATAGTATAACATCATTGAAAGCCAAAACTTAACCAAAATCATGGTAGCTCTGTATATATTGTGTATCATAAGTGAAAAAAACAAACCCCAAAATTGAACTATTAAACTGGTAACATGACACTAGAAACCTCCCTCAAAAATAGGTTAAATGAAGACTAAAGTTTCCAAACCATTATAGCAATGAGCATCCCAATATACAGGCTCTTACATTAATAAAGGCAAAAAAAAGGGGGATAGAAGAAAAAAAGGGGGGAATAGAAGTTTAATGTAATTAAGCATGGATTCCCAATCAAGGCGTTTGTTGTATCTCCACAACCCCAGAATGACCTACCCTAGTTAGAATAGCTTAGCAGACAGTAAAAATACACACTACATCTCATAAGACCGAAAGTCTCAAAGGAAACAACCATCAGCTGCAAAGTTTAATCCAAGAGATGATTTGAACATGCGAAGCAGTAATCATTAAAGGGAATGCCCATTTGACAGTCTGTGATTCCCTCTAGTGGCCAAAAGTGAGAATCGCACACAGCACTCCCTTTTTGTTCTGCACGAACAGAAAGGCAAGATCCTTTGTTCTGTATCTTCTTTGCAAGGGCTTTGACCACGAGATCTTCAGGAGCCCCAATAACAAATGTTTAAAATAAAAAAAAAATAAACAAATAGCTAGACAGGGAGTGTATCAATTTTTCTGGCTAGTAGCCAGGATTAACATTCTTTTCAATCACAAGTACCTTCAGGACAACTTAAAGAATGTATCCTTCTGAGCATAAAAAGGTGTTCACAACAATTTCCTAATAGAATAAAGATTAGAAAGGAGCTCAGGCAGCTCCATAACTTCCCAGCAACATTTACATCCCACTCCTCCAGGGATTTAAAACATATTGTCAGCGATCGCAAAATAACTTGGGAAATAAGACTTTTAGATTGGTTGCAGCAGATTCTGCATCTTCAAAAGTGGTCCAGCTACCAGCTATAAGGACCTGAAATCTCGCCAGATGACCCATCCGAAATTTAATTCCAACAGCAATTAATTTGATCACCAGCTGGTGAAATGAGGCTCTTCTTTGCCTCACAGAAAGTGGCAGATCCTGGGCCACTCGGACCTTTGCATCTGCCCATCTAATTTCTTGAAGCCCTTTGACTTTGATAATGAAATGCTGATGTTCCTGATAATTGAGAAAATGGAAAATAAATGTACGGGGGGACCCCGGAGGTGGAGGAGGGTGAAGGGCTGGGTGAGCACGCTCAATAATATATTTATCTCCAAAAGGAGATGGCCCAGCTACAGATTCTATAAACTTTTGAGCAAAGCCAATGGCATCGGGACCTTCCTCCTTCTCTGGTAGCCCGATTAAGACAGCATTATTACGCCGACTACGGCCTTCCAAATCTTCCACTTTATTTTCCAAACTTTTAATATGTTGTTGGGTAGAGGTTAATTCCATTTCCATTTCCATTTTCTGATGTTTTAGTTTGTTTGATTACAAACGGGCTTTGTTATCAGAGGTACGAGAGAGGCAACATCTTCTATGGCCTGAGACATCGATTTGATTTCTTCAGAAATCAGCCTAAGTTCAGATCGAAAGGGTTTAAATTCTTCCAGGAATTGGGCCAAAGTAAGCAGTTCCATTTTAGGATCGATAGGCATAGCACTTGCGGAGCTGGCCATTCCAGTGGCCCTTGATTTCTTTGGAGCCTTTTCTGGGGTAGATGGCGGCGTATGTTTGAACACTGATTTCTTCATACCTTCTTCCATCCAGTCAAATATCTTGCGGTACCGAGGAGAAAAGAATATTCAGATGTTCGAAAATGCTCAGTTGCACTTATACAAACTAGGGTTTTGGGGGGTTTTAACTGAAATAGGTGGTCAGATGGCTGGAGAAAACTCGGGAGGCTGCTACTTGGAAATCTGCATCACGTGGTCACTCTGATCCCATTCTCAGCCACGTCATTTATCCCTAGGTGGATAATGACATTCAGCTCACTCCCCCCTTGCAGCTGCTCCCACAATCCTGAGGACTCATTTCCTGTCCTTCCAAGCCATGGTGCTGGGCAGGCACCTTCCCTTCCTTTCCTTGCCTCCCCCAGTTCTACCCCCTAACAATTTAGTCCCTCACCAGGAGCTGTTTCCTTCCCCTGTGGGATCCCGTGCCACCCTCCTGTGGGTCTCCATTGTGGAGGTTCCCAGCATCCTCTTTGGTCTCCACTGTGGGTGCCTCCATGGAGGAACCATGGTCCACCAGAGTGGCGAATGAATTGTGGAGAGACACAACTGGAGGGATGCACTTCTGTTCCACCACCCTCACCCTCCCTGAACCCACCATGGTCCAACCACTCCTCTTTCTTGGCAACTTCTGAGGTAGTGGCAGTGGCCTGGGTGGTCCCTGGGGGGGTGAGCAGGTTTTCTGAATCATTGCCAGGTCAGCATGGAGACAAGCAACCTCCTCCCTCAGATCAGAGAGGTGCCTGCAAATAGGGCAGCAATGCAGTTTCCAGAATGTCTCCTGGAAGACTGCTGCTCCACAGCCAGTACATCACACCACTCCCCACATGTCTTTGTCTCTTCCTTTTACAGATGCTTTTCTTTTGTTGTTTTTTTTTTTTGTTCTTGTTTTAGTGTGTGCAAGCTTGTGAGTATCTCTACCCACTGTTCAGTGTGCTGTGCCTTTAAGGATATGGACAGGTGTATGTTGTTAGCAGTTTTGGGAAAGTGATGTCAGAACCCCTACTATAAAGGAAGTTATCGCTTAGAAGCGGGTGGGGTGTGGGGAAGGGTGGGAGGGAGTAAACCTATGCCGTCCAGAAACAATCAACTACAACTCTTCCCTCCACCCCAGGGAGTGCCTTCCTTCCTTTCAGACACCTATTTCACAGAGGTTAAGTAACAGGTCTAGTCATAAATGACTGAAAATATCTGACAGCTACAGTTCCTCCCTGGAAAATTAAAGTTAAAACTAAGACAAGTCAACCCCAAAAACAGAATCAATACTAGTTACTTACACAGGTCCTAAAAGCAATAATTCAGTTCAGTGTAGTCTAGAAAATAACCTCCTTGATTTATAGAAACTGTGGCTGCTTTCTCTCTCTCTCTCTCTCTCTCTGTCTCTGTCTCAGCAGACAGATACCACAAACAATTCCTGTTTTAAGTCCACAGTTCAACTAGGCCCCTTTCAGCTCCTGCCCTTAACAAACACCTATTTCACAGAGGTTAAGAGCATTAGCTCTCCATGTTAGACAAACCCCAGAGAAGCATAGTTTCATGTTTCAGGATATTGAGAAACCCAAATTGGGTCCAAGAGGGGGTGATCTGGATGGGAAACTACTGCGTCATAAGGTGTTTGGGATTTTTAAGTTGAAAGCCATGGAGCAGCTTGGCTTAAATGATAGATTTGAATTAGCCCATTCCCCAATAAGTGGTGGACATAATATGCATCTTACGTCTTTTTTTTGTCTCTGGGAGATAATATTATTTGTTTTTTTCTTGGACTGAAATTACTCAGTAGGGTAGAATTTGTTAGAACCCTTTTAAGCATCATATAAATGTACATGCTGCTATAGTCCTTTTGCATACAAAATCTATTTAAACATATTAATTAATCTAAATTTCAAATAGGGCTAGCTTTGGATTCATTAATTTAAACTATTAAAATTACAGTACATGAATCTGGGCCATCACAGGAGCCAGTATAATCATTTTTAAATATGGATTTGTTATCCCTGCACTGGGGGATTCTTAAGATGAGGATTTTTAATAGGGGCATGTTTAACACATAAGTGTGTGGTCAATTGTGGTTTGTCACAGGATCATTGAATAGTAAGTGTTTTACTATATTTATGTATGTATACTATTGTATTACACCAGTATGTAATGAACAAGGCTGTAAAGCAAACATTTACAAGCACTGTCACTTCAAGAGCTTGTTGGTACTATAAAAGAGATACCACTATGTGGCTCTGTACACTTGGAAAAAGCACAAAGAAGTTGTATGAAACAGTGGTGGACTTTTGGAAGAGGGTCCCTTCTTGTGCAGTAAAGGATTTTTACCACTGGATAACAAGCATATTTTTTTCCTTTTTCTAAGCAGTATAGGCTGGTGCTGGGCTTTTTGTGTTGTAAGTTCCCAGTATTGCCTATCTCTAGTCCTTGGTAAGGCAAGTTAAGGCACTTTTATTTATATGGCACCCAGTCCCCAGGCTCTGGGCACCTCACAATATTAAACAAATAAAGTAATGCCATTAAAATAATAAGTAAGTCAAATAATACAATAAACATGGCAGAGTAATAAAACAGATAACAACACAATTCCCCAAAACACACATTAAAGAAGTAGGTCTTGAACCTGGATTTAAAAATGGTCAGGGAAGGGGCACCTCATCTCTGGGGGAAGGGCATTCCAGAGAAGCAAAGCCACTACTCTGAAGGCCCTATCCATGAGGATTTTAAAGGAAATCTAGTAACAGAAAGAAGTCCCACATCCCCTGACCAAAGAGAATGGCCAGAAGCAAATGGAGTCATGAAGTCTTTCAGGCAGCCAGGACCCAAAACATGCAGGCCCTTATAAGTCCACCAACAAACCTTGAAGTTGATGCACTGCGCAGGATGTGAAGAACCAGCATGATATGCTCAAACCATGAATAACCAGCAGCCAGCCAGGCTGCTGCATTCTGGACCTGCTGCAAGTGATGCAACACCTTTACAGATAGCCCCACCTAGAGATCACTATAGTATCCAGTCTTGATCAGACAAGTGTGTGCACACCAGTGTTGCTAAGTCAGATAGCTCAAGGAGGGGTTTTGGTCCAGGAGATGTTACTAAGATGATAAAAGCCACTGCAGACAACAGCCAACACCTGATATTCTAATGCTGGCTTGGAGTCCACAGTGACCCACAGAATCCTCACCCTATATACAGCCTTGAGAGTAACACCATCTAAAGATGGCAGAATGGTGTCACCACTCAAAGCTGGTGAACCAAGCTGCCCCAGCTCCAACAGTGCAACTCAGTTTTTGAAGGATTCAGCTTATGCCAGCTGGTTGCTATCCAGTCCTGAATTTCCCTAAGGCACTCAGTGGTTCCGAAACAGCCACCCTGTAATCAGGGGTACAGCACACAAACAGCTGTGTATCGTCGGCATAACAATGAAAACCCAAGTCATATCATCTAATGATCTTCCCAGTGGCAACATGCACACAGTGAACAACACGGGGGGCCAAGACTGACCTCTGAGGTACATTACAGCAGAGAGAAGCACTGCCTGAGATAAAAGGACAGAGCACCACTTGGTCCTCTCTGCCAGATAAGAAGAACTTGAACCACTGTAACACCATCCCTCTGTGTCCTACATAGTGCACCAGACAGGCCAGCAGCACCTCATGATCCACTGTGTCAAAGGCCACAGTAAGGTCAAGCAGAGCAAAGATTGAACCATGTCTGCTATCCCTTGCAGGGAGTATATCATGGTGTACCCTGGCCAGAGCAGTTTCTGCACTATGACAAGGCTGGAATCTGGACTGGAATGGCTCATAGACTTTATATGTCTCCAGGTGCTGCTCCAGCAGTACTGCCACCACTTCCTCAATCAACTTCCCCAAAACGGGAATTTATTTTTTTTGTTTGTTTTTTTACAGGTGCAACCTGGATCACAAGGGAGTTAAGTGACTTGCTCAGGGTCACAGGTCATACAGTATGCCAGTGGGGGCTGTGGGATTCAAACCCAGGTCTCCAGTTTGCAGCTCAGAGCCTTAAATCACTGCACTATACTGCCTCCCATTTGATACAGGCCCATAATTTGTGAGAACATCAGTGTTCGAAGATGGTAGCCTCTCTGAAGGCGGGGTAGAATTGGGGACACATGTGTGTACATTAGAAAAAATCACAAGTAATGGGATACAGCAGCCCCATGAGTCTGTCATATAACATGATACCCTACTCACACATTGCAGGGGATGCATTCTCTGGTCAATCCAGGATTCCTGACAATTGGAAGTTCATTGTCTAGGCCTGCTCCAGTCCTATCCTCCAGACTACTCTTACTGTCACACAGTATTCTTGCCCACACATAGACAGGGTGGCCATGGGCTAAAAATAAAGATGCCATCTGCTGTGGAGTGTATATGGGGACAACGTTTTGCATAGCAGATACATGTGAACTGCACCTGTGGTGGCCCAGCTGTGGAAAAGGCTTTTAGTACAAGTGCTAAAAACAATTTGCCTCAAGAGGAGTACAAAACTGGAAAGCAATGTGCCACAGCCTCAGTATTTGTTTTAATACTGAGCTCCATAATAGACTTCTGGTGTGATGGTGGCCCGCTAAGACGTTTAGTCTCCTGGCTCCCTAACCCTGCCGGCTGGATTATTACTTTTAAACATTTATTTACTGGGTATTCAGCTTACTACTGGGTGTTCCCCTCCCAGACGTGGAGACCTTCCGCAAATTGCCCCCCTAATAGACGCAGAGATGGAGAAGCAATCACTGAGACACACTCCACCAACAACCTCAATAAAAGAGAAGGCCTCAAAGCGGGTTAAAGCAGGAGCTGAGAAATCAACACTGCACATTGGAGCGCAGGGGACCCTCTTGGAAGAAAGCCTTCTGGAGGAATTAGCTCCGATGAAAGAAACTCTATTAATGTTGGCTACCAAATTTAAAAGCATGAGAGCCTCCCTCGACCAACTCGCCACTCGCACCAAAGACAATGAAGCCCGGATTTCATCCCTTGATGACTGGAGGGGCAGGCTGGACCCAGAGATTGTCAGCTTGTGCCAGAGACTGAAAAAGACAGAGGAGCGCCTGGAGGATCTCGAGGGGCTCTCACGCCGTAACAATTTAGAGGACCTAGGCCTCCCAGAGAGGGAAGAAGGCGCAGCTCCCATTATTTTCACCCAAAAACTCTGTGAAAAGCTTGTCGGGCCTTCTTCTAATGGCTCCACATACATTATTTAACGGGTGCATAGATCTTTATGGCCCATGCTCTCTGCTGGATCACCCCCGAGACCCTTCCTTTTTCGTGTGCTAAACTTTTTGGATAAACAACATGTTTGGCCCAGCTGAAGGACATAAAAAAAATTCAGTAGGAAGGCAAGAAAATACATATAGCACAAGATCTACCTTTCTCTATACGCCAAAAACATTTGGCTCTGCACCCTCTAGTCAGCAAGTTGGTGCCTGCGAGTATTAAATTTCAAGTCAGATATCCTGCAGTTCTGCAAATCCTCAAGGATGGCCACTGGAATTCCTTCAAATCCCTGGTATTGGCTACCGAGGCCTGCAAAGTTTGGTATCCAGACTTAATAAAGTGAGAACAGGGACTGTTTTCTCCGGTCACTGCAGTGCCACTCAGTGGCGATTGCTTGGAACTGCATCTGAACTTTATTTTATTCGGCAGTTTTTATCTCCTGTTGTGGAGCACTCCTTAGGGCTTCTTGGGTCACCTCTTTTTCTTCTTTTTTCCATCTATCACTAGACCCCTAAAGCTGGGTGGTGGACTTTTTATTAATAGAATCCTTGGGTGAGTTCCCATGAAAAATGTTTGTTATGTTAGTTATGGAGCTCCTCCCCAAGTAGTCTATATGTTCACCCAGCCATCTGATAAAAGAAGTGGTTTGGATTGGGGTTACCTTTTCTTTTTCTTTTCCCTTTAATTATTTGTTAGTCTAGATATAACTCCTGGTTTTTCCTGGACTTTCTTTGGGAAAGACTTTTACTTGACTGACGTGGATGACCTCAGATAAGTGGTCTCCTTTCAGACTGTTTAAAAATGGCATTTAGTGTATATTGTTTAGTTTAAATCCACCCCTGCCTTAATTTTAAGTTTCTGGGTGGGGAAACTGTTAGTTGTTTCACTGTTTATACATGTTAGTTCTAATGGTTTAAATGTTTAGCCTTTACATATTCAGTATAAAATAGATTAGATACAATGGATGGGACTAGGGCTGGTGGGGAAGGGAAGGGGATCTGGCTGGCAGCATGTCTGTCATTGCACCAACAAAGAAAATAGTGTTCGGTTTTTGGGACTGGGGGAAGTGAAGATCTACTGCATTACTTGGTACCTCTTACCACCAGACTTTTTGTCTTTTGTTATTTTTTGAGGAGGGGCGGGAGGGAATTTTTTCACTGTTTTTTTATTGTTATGGGGTTGGGGGTAGTTATGGGGAGGGAGGGGGGAGCTGGATCCTGAGAGCGTTTTTTTCTCACGATAATATTTAGATTTGTCCTTTTCACCTCAATTGCCCTATTTTTCCCTACTATAGATCATGAAAATAGTCTCATGGAATATTAAAGGTGCCCGTTCACGGGTCAAACACCTCCAAGTTATTAAGCACCTGAACCTAATGGGGTGTAGTATTGCAATGTTGCAGGAGACCCATTTATTGGATTCTCGAAATAATCTTTTCCACAGAGGGTTCATAGGCCTTGCGTATGCAACGAGAAACTCCACGGCACAATGTGGTGTTGCGATCTTGTTTGCACGAGGGACGCAATTCCAAGAATTACAAAAATTACTGACCCACATGGCAGGTTTATCTTACTGAGATGTCTCCTTGACCACAAAGAAATTTTGTTGGGTAATATCTATGTCCCTAACAAAGACTCCCCAGAGTTTTTTGTAAATTTGACTGTTACCCTTTTCCCCATTGATCATTTGCCCGTTATCCTATCAGGAGACTGGAACTTAACTCTAGGTTCAAGCCTTGATAGATCCTGTCTGAGAAGTAATATTCTTTCTCCAGCCCAAAGAGCTTTCCAAGAATTGCTGGAGTCATATGGGCTAGTTGATCCTTGGCACCCATATAACCCCAGCACTACAGAATATACCTTTTTTTCCCGTACCATAAATTTTTGTCCCACAGACATTTTTTTGTTACCAGTCAGTCAGTGCTCTTTGGACTGATGTGTTGTGGTATTTCACCTGGAGTTATCTCTGACCACTCTTCGATATGGACTGAGGGCAATTTATTCTCAAATAATGCTAAAGATACCACATGGAAATTAAACCTACAACTTCTTTCCCAAGAGGAGGTGGTCAAAAAAATCAAAGAGTTTATACCCCAGTTTATGGAACATAACCAGAATTCTATTCCCGCTATGGATAAAATCTGGTGTTCTTTAAAATGTGCCCTTCAGGGGCAATTTATTCAACTTTCTGCATCCAGAAAGTGCAGGCAGGAGACGGTTTCTAAAACTTTACTTGAAAAGATTAAGTGTCTTGAAGTCTCACTCCCTAACCCCCTTGTGATCTCCGATCTTGAGCACTTCACGGCGCTTACAGATCAATATGCAGACATTCTCTGAGAAAAAGCTGAATAAGCGCTTTTTAAAACCTATGCCCAATACACTGAACAAGGTGACAGAGCAAGTCACCTCTTGGCACTATGGCTTCAGCAGCAGGAAGAATCGAGATTAGTTACTTCCCTATTATCTTTAGAGAATAATGTTTTGCTATCTACCCCCTGGGAAAAGTTCAGGAATTTGAACTTTTTTTCTGGAAACTTAACAGCCCCCCTGAATATACTCCTTCCCGTTCTGAGATATGGGACTACCCGGATGGTATTACCCTCCCAACTCTCAGTCCTGAACAGCAAGCCTTTCTCGTTTCCCCATTTACAGAAGCTGAGGTTGTGGCTGCTATCCGCTGTCTCTCGAGGGATAAAGCACCAGGCCCAGACAGTTTCCCATCTAATTTTTATAACATTTTTGAAAAGGAACTGGGGCTATACTCCTCTTGTTATTTTATTTTATTAGTATGGAGGGGACCACAGATCTTACCCTCTTAGAAGCCATCATTGTAGTTCTACCAAAACCTGGTAAGCCTAAGGTTAGGGTAATAAACTACCATTCTAGTTCCCTGATGAATTATGATGTAAACCTTTTTGCAAAAATATTGGTGTCCTGAGTGACACAGGTGTGGAAGGGACTGCTCAGTCAGGAACATATTGGTTTTGTATGGGGCAGGTCCTCTTCAGACCACCTCAGAAAACTGGCCCATATCCAGGGAGGCGGCTCCTCCAAGGGCACTTGTTTCTCTGGATGTGGAAAAGGCCTTCAATAGGGTTAGCTGGCCTTTTCTCTTTGAAACCCTAGCCAAATTTGGTTTTCCTGATAAATTTATATCCTGGATTAAATCATTGTACTCCAGTCCCAGTGCCAAGGTATACTGCAATGGTGTTTAGTCTTCTAGCTTTCCCTTGGCATCTGGAACTAGGCAAGGTTTCCCACTGTCTCCCCTCCTTTTTAATTTGTATCTAGAACCCCTTCTGCATCATCTAAACTCCTCCCCCTCCCTGGTAGGTATCCATGTTGGCCCCTTTGAATGTAAGCTGTCTGCTTATGCAGACAATATTCTCCTCCATGTCACAGACCCAGTTACATCTATCAAAGCCGCCCTGCAAGTAATTAATGAGTATATTAGGTTATCTAATTATAAATTGAACCTGAGTAAAACCGAGATTATGCCTTTCAACTTCCATCTTTATAGAGAGGATGTTGCGGTCTTCTCTATGACCTGGACCCTCAGGCTTCAGTACCTTGGTATTACACTGGCCACCATGAACTTTCTCCTTAGAAAGCTCAACTTGGATGACCTCATTGTCTCCATTCGACAGGACCTGGATAGGTGGTCCTCCTTTCTTATCCCTGCAAGGCAGGATTAATGTGATAAAAATGAATATCTTACCTAGAGTTTTCTACCTGCTTAACATGTTAAACCTCCACCTCCCATTGAGCTGGTTTCATAAGCTTCACAGAATCATCTCTAAATTCTTGTGGTAGGGTAAAACACCGCATCTGTCATACAACCATCTACGTGCTCACAAGGATTCTGGGGACCATAAGCTCCCCAATGTCTATCTATATTACTTGGCTAGCCACTTTGACAAATATATGAGATGGAATGCATATTCTCAGGACAATGAAGCCTCCCAATATGTGCCCCTATGGTTGCAAGTAGAGTGATGCATTATGGGGGATTTGAGTCTCAATCCTGCTGCATTATTAGACTTGGCTCCTTCCAAGTTCCTGGCTTCCCTGAAAACCACCATCATATACACATCAATTAAAGTTCACAAACAATTCTATAAATCCATAAAATATGACAAAGAGTTATCTCCCAGCCCCTGTTTGGTAACCCAAATTTCCAAGTGGATGGATGTATGTTGCAGTCAAAGAGAATACCTATAGACCCAAGCATGAGGATCAATGACTTAGTCACCCAGGGACAGTTGAAGAACACAGATGACCTCCTTGAACTCTTTCACTTACCGAGAAGATTCTCCTTCCTCCTTTTTCAAATCAGACATATGTTAATTCAATAGTTTGGACTCAACTCATGGGATACAAATCAAATAAATGTCCTTCAGGAGCTCCAGCAGTTGGCCTGGCAGCCCCATGCTGTATCCCGAATTGTATCAGTCTTGTATGTTACGATTAATTCTAAAGCTGACAATCACTCCCCATATTGGCCCACTGTTTTCCCTTCTATTAATTTAGATTGGGAGAAAATTTGGCAAAGTGTGTACCTATACACTTCGAATGATAAACTGTGATAAATACAATTCTATATTCTACACAATATCTATTTTACACCTGTCAAAATGTATGGGATGGGGAAATTACCAGAGCAAACTTGTTCTAGATGTGGGAAAGACCAAGGGACTATACTGCATGTTTTCTGGGAGTGTAATAAAATGGGTCCCTTATGGACTGCTTTGCAGACCAAAGCAGATCCCCTCCTTGGCCTACAAAACTTATTTACCCTAGTGGAGGTGAGAGAAAGGCAGTATCATATTAACCTTATTTCCCTTTCTGTCAAAAAATTTGTATTACGATATTGGAAGGATCAGACTACTCTTTCTTATCAAGAATGGATCACTGATTTCTTCCACAACCTTAAACTTGAAAAAACAATATATAGTATTAGAGGTAAAGTGTCCTAGTATTGGAAAAGGTGGGAGAAGCTCCATACGCTTTGGTCCATTGCCTCTGCCCCTAAGGTGACAAGAGTTGTTCCTGTATCGGGTAGCCTTAGCAAAGGTAATCATTAACACCATTAACATACCTTTGGACCATTGGAGTCTAAAATTCGCGGCTGTTATTTAAATAATAACCCCATTTATTTTAAGGTTCCTAAATTAAGGTTTTGGCATCCCTTCCTTCTTTTTCTCCCTTTTCAGAATGTTCTCGGGGGGACTCAATTCGGGGGCAGGGTGGAGGGGTGGGAGAAGGTCTATAGGCGCTATAAATGGGGGAGAGTTGAGGTGGGTGCAGAGGTGGTTGGGGTGTCACTGTTTATCCTCTTCTCTTATATATTGTATTGTAGTATGCAGTTTCCCTCTACATATGTACTGTACTAATATGTGTTTAAAATTTTAATACAGTATATTAAATTTCAAAAAAATATTAAGCTCCTCGATGCATACAGATTGAATGCATCTGTTGCAGCTGAACCTATTGGAAATGGCAGCCATTCCAGGATATGCTGCACAAGTGCTGTTTCTAGCAGACAGCACGGCAGGTAAGGGTTGTTGCAGTCGGAGCCGCAGATATCGCTTAGCATTTTATTTACAAAAGAAGATCACGCAGCCTATTTCACAGGTAAAGTATAAACTGGGTGAAGTAGGAGCTCAGGTAATGAGCCTGAATTTCTGAGAGTTCCACTTCAATTACAGTTCTGAAATGAAATTCAGTATATGGTTCAATTCTGCTGTGTTGTAGGAAATGGAAGAATGTGATAAGTCATTGTGTGCCACAATTAGATGTGTGTGAAGTTGCCAGAATTCGCTCTACAAAATAATTTGTAAATTTCGTCAAATTTGCTTAGCTGATGACCACAATTTGCATAGTAATTCAGCCAGCGAATGGGCTACATTCACATTGAAAATCTATGCAAATCAATAATTTAAGGGCAAATTACACAATTTACATAGTTCTTTGCACACATTTGTGGAATTTGCAGGCAAAAAACTATGCAAATTGCATTTCAATCTGTAAGGAAAACTTCCCCAACCCACTGTGCTGTAATACCACCCCCTCCCACATCCCAAAAACTTTGTAGTCATAAATACCACCACCCATCCCCCACATGCACCCTCCTCATCTCCTCTGTTTTGGCAAATTTTAGATCAAGGTAATACAGCTTGTTGTATACAAGCAAGCACATGACATAAGTGTAGTACACCTTCCCCCCATCCACATATCAAACACACTTCCCCGCTTCCCCCCAACCAAATCCCACCAACATGTGTCTTAGTCATCATAACATCCCCAAACCTCCCACTTGTCTGGCCTCCGCCACACTCCTCCCCCCACCAGCACCCAGAAAAATGCACTTTGTGATAAAGAAAATGGTCCCCCCAGAGCAGAACTTCGACTCTGTCCAGTGTCCAGTCTGCAATGGTGTGGGTTAGTGGAAATAACAAAAGTTTGCACTCAGCACAAATAGTAACCACATACTATACCTTATTTATGCTGCTTAAATGGGGATTTATTCAGACTGTCCATTGAAAAGTTACCCTAGCAACCCTGACGAAGACCTTTTGCTGGTCAAAGCACTGAGGTAACTCCTCAATGAACAGAATCTTTCTTCTTTCCTTTTCCACTATCTTTCTCACTTATTCTTCATGTTTTTACTTTCCTCTTAATATAACATCTTCCTGTTACATTCTCCTTTATTACAAAGCAATACTGAATCATTACTAGTATCACATTATATATTTACTATGGTGTTTATACAAACATTGTTAACCGCTCCAGGACATTTTAGACTATGCATCCACTTTTTATAGTTACTCTTTTATTACTATGTATAATGTGATTATTGTATTTCATGTGGGAGATGTAATTCACTGTTTGGATTCTTTCTTTCTTTCTTGTTAATGTAAACTTTAATAAAAAGATAAAGTGAAAAAAAATTATCAGAATCTAAATAATCCCCATTTATGCAACTGAAATAAGGTTTGATGTGGTTACTATTTGTGCTGAGTGCAGCCTTTTATTTTTGTAGTGAATGGGGCTAGTTGCCCTGGTTTGCACCATCTCGCTAACTCTGAGATGCGCTGTTTTATTTGAACCATGAGGATTAGTTGATCTGGTGGTGGGATTTAGGGGTAGGTGACAGGAAGAGTGTGTTTGTAGCACAGGTTGGTGGGATTGTGCATTACATTTATGTCAGGTGCTTGCTTACATACAAGTTGTATTAAATTAACATTTGTCTGGGCAGAGGGAGGAGGGAGAAGGTTGCCGGCAGGCGATTGGGGGATTATTTATGATTTCAAAGTTTTTGGGAGTTGGGGGAGGCAGTGCTAGAGCACAGTGGGTGGGGTACTTTTTTATTACATTTTGCAGGGTCTAAAAAAAGGTAATTTGTGTGGTGAAGTTGGTGCAGACATCATAACATTTGTGAAATTCACAAAGTGCAAATTCATGCCCACTTCGCCAGCAAATTAAAACTTTGCTGCATATCTAGGCACAATTAGCAAAAGGCAACAGTACCAAAACAGCTAAAAGGTACATACTACATGTCAAGACTGTAGTGGCTGTCTCATGATCATGTATGATCATGTGCTAGTTAGTTTTGTGGCCCCCACATTAGTTTACTTTCTTCTTTGTAATTTTTTTCTTTGTCTTGTGTAGTGCTTTTGAATCTGTGATGTGACCTGGCTGGCAGAAGTCATATACGGCTAACAGTAGCATTTCAGTGGAACTGCAGCAGTATCTTTAATAATCAAAAATCCCTGCTTCCACATTCTGTTTCATCAGATACAGGTGTATCATCCATTTCCATCTTCTCTGGCTTAAGTTTGATAACACCAAAATCATTCCAAAGGAATCATTGATTCATTTGTATGAATGTAAGTCTTTCTGCATTTATGGGAGAGAGACTTGTGCATCAGTTGGTCACCACTACTCTGGTGACACCAAACATCCTCTCTAAGTATGTGCTTGCAAGTGGGTATGAAAGTAGTTCAACAGCCAAGTTCGTCATGGCTTGCTATTGTTTGTATTACCTTTCTGAGCACTCCAATGGATCATCTTATTTGTTTTGTGCAGCACCACAGTACTATAAGTAAACCTCAACCATCACAGTTGCACTTAATGTCCCTCAAGTAGTGTGACCAGCCCAAAGCTTGTAGGGAGTCCCAAATTAGGTTATCCTTACCAACACCACCAGAACCACCAGTGCCACTACCTGCTCAATTTCACTTTTTACTATTGTTTTCAGAACCAGTAAGAGTTTTGAGTTTGGGTGTTGAAGAGAAGTCAGACAAATAATCCTGATGCACAGCAAAGTCAGCCAGGATGCAGTGCTCTGTGACAAGCATGTCACAGTTTCTTGCATGGCAAATTGGAGTATTGCATTGTGTTCCTGAAATATTTTGCAGCATGTCACTGGCAGAAACTGTGATAAGGGCATAGCATTCTGGCTGGCTCCACTGTAAAGTTATTTTGGTAGAAGAGTGTGGGGTCGCTACAGATTCCTGCCATCATTAAATGAGCCTCTTATGTCTCCTGACACTGAAAGATGTCCTTCCTCATTTATTTTAGATTTTTGTTCTATCCTTTTTTCCTGCTTCATCTGTTCAATGCAGTGTATTACCTTTTCAATAAGAAGCCTTCTATACCATTCCTTTCTTTTTTTATTGTCAGTAATGTTATATTACAGTAAAAGCAAAATCTTAATACAATCTTCACAGAAATTAATTTTATGTTTACTACATGACAAGGTGGAATATTTATATTTCTGATAAATTATAGGGAATTATTAGATTCCCTGTAATTGTTAGGGAATTATGGTGTTGAGGCTTAACACAGTGTTTATGTGCTATACTGCATATGTGTTATTTGCTCAAGTTGTAAATTTAACAGATCCGAATTTTAGTAGTGTTGATTATACTACTAAATCTTGTCTATGTCTGATCAAATTTGTTTGTCCTTTTAATAAGGACATGGTGTACCTTTTCTATCTGGTGGATTGATACCATAAAGTTCATCCATACCTGAAACAGCGGTGGTTGACAAACCTTCAAGTTAAGGAGGATAAATTTGAATGCGCTAACTATCCCCAATATTACTAAAGTTTTTTGGTATGCAGTACAAGATTTATATGCATGTCTGCTGACCAACATTATGCATTCAACTGATTGGACCAGTGGTATCCTAGTTGCCAGATTCAATGTTACTAATATTTTGCATCGAAATATATCAAGTCCTAAGCAGGTTAATAACACATGTTTCAATATCCCATTGGAATTGATACACCTTGTATATGCATTACTTATTTCACAATTCATCAGATTTAATTAATGGGCTACAATATGTCCTATGTAATACATAAAAATGTATTTGTTGTGGCTTAGATGAGCTTATTCCCTGCCCCGAGTAGTCCCTAATTCTTTGCCATTTCTGGTTAGAAATTCATATGTTAGCCTTATCTTGCCATTCATATTTTAAAACAAAAATCATCCATAAATTCTTGACAGAATTTCAGGCCTAATAGTACAAGAAAGGATCTGTTCTAGGTGGTTTTGTTCTGGAAAATCCCTAGTTCTCTATTTTTTTTTGGTAATGTAATTTCTGATTTGTAAGTATCTAAAACAAAAAAGTATTAAGGAGATTGTATAAGTGCCTTAGCATTCGAAAATCATACAACCCACTGGATTGAAAAAATTGTGAATTTCAGAGACACCTGTGTTATACTATATCATGTAATGCTGGTCAGTGGTGGAAGGTCCAAAATGACCATGCAGATATGTTGGAGAGTCTATCTTATGTTCAGGAGCTGTAATATTTTATCTCATACCCTACAGGCTGTAGTAGTGCTCAGGCATAGTGCATCTATACATGATTTATATGGGCTGGAATACAGCACATGCTTGATATTGCTATACGGGCAGGATGCTGCCTCTACCTGACAAAGAGACCACTGTGGGTATTATGGAACCATGAGTGTAAAGGGGCAACACTGGCCCACAAATAGTACCAATACAAATTTGGTAATGTGAGGCTGTCTTTTGTTTAGAGTTATATAGATTATTTTATTTTATCCTAGGCTTACTACCTTTCCATAAAAATTGTGTTGCCATTTTTTATATTTAAGTAAAGAATTTATCTTCCATAGGTATAGGAATATTCTGAAATAAAAACAAGATTACAGGCAAAACATTCATTTTAATCACACTAGCATGTCCAATTAGAGTGAGTGGTAAGGTTTGCAATGTTCTAATTCTGCCTGTATCTTATTTAATAAAAGAACAAAATCAATTTCAAAAAGTCTTGATATATCTTGATCTATAAAGATGCCTAGATATTTTAACCATTTCACCTTTTTAGTATCTTTAGTTAATGGGTTTTGAAATGGGTCAGCAAGTCTTTTAGACTCCAACAACTCTGATTTTTCACAGTTTATCTTGTACTCTGAAAAATTACCAAAAGTGGTTATTAAATTATTTAGGGTTGGGAAACTCTGATTCAAGTTATTTGAGTATATAAGTACATCATCAGCATATAAGCTGATCTTATGCTTGATATCTTTCACAGTTAAACATTTTATGTCCTTACAATCTCTAATGGTGATCACCAGTGACTCTAGTGCTATAGCAAAAATCAACGGTGATAGTGGACACCCCTGTTTTGTCCTCCTATGCAGCTGTATAGGCTTGGAAAAATCTCTGTTTGTCCTAACTCTAGCATACAACTCTGAGTACATTAATCCGTGTTCTGAAGTTTGGTCCCAAGCCAAATTTCTCTAATACTGTTTTTAGATATTACCACTCAATGTGGTCAAACACCTTCTCAGCATCTAATGATAGGCATGAATAATTCTCTGTTTTAAATTTGTCAACTAGACTGAGTGTACACGTCCTTAGGTATTGTCCTTTAAGAAATCCATTTTGGTCTTAATGAATAATTGTAGACGTACCCTATCCATCTGATTGGCTAGAATATTTGCCAATATTTTTAGTGTTATAGTTTATGAAAGAGACAGGATGATAGGATCCTGGGTTGAGGGGGCCCTTATCTTTTTTTTTTTAATAAACGTATAATAGCTTTCTTTAAAGATGGAGGAAGTATTTGCGGGGAAAAAAATATCATATTTGAATATCATCCCTTATTACTCCTAACATTTGGGAAAAGAGATTCATGGTGTTCTTGAATTGAAGATCTAACTTCATAGCTAGGATGTAGTACATGGAGGTGGTGATTAAGTTGTGGTGTGAATTATTCTGAAAACTGGGCAGTAATGGGTACACTGTTCCTAATGGTTAAACCTTACACTGAATTTCAGATACCTCCAGCAGTCTGGACATGTCGTGTTTTAGCAAATTAAGCATTACTTGCCAGTTCCAGCATCATTATGGCTGACTTGTCTGTAGGATGCTCAAAGGGCTCCAGTACTTTGATTGCTTTCTTTATCAGATGCCACTGATCAAGGGCCAGCGACTTCATGGCAGGAGTGCTGCTGCTTCTGCTGGTACTCTGATCCTGAGGCATTTACAAAATGTAATCATTAATGGCTGTGTACTGCTCATATAGTTGCAGCAGCATGCAATAGACTATGAGTTCCATTAGCTACTAATATCTTGTTTTAATTAATGGACTGGTAGCTTGTTTATGGCCTGTACATCCTTATAAGCATAATGAACTTAAAAGGAATGATTGAAATGTGTGACAGTTCTGTGTGCTATGGTGATCTTGGTAGCAATGTCCTCATTCTCATGCAGCACAGCATGCATGATTATATTAGGGTAATGTGCAAAGCATGGTACTCTGACAAATCAACTGTTCTTCTGCACATTTACAATGTTTGGACCATTATCTATTGTGATTAAGTCTGGGCTGAGGTCTAAGGAGACAAGCCACTTCTTGATTATTAGATTGAGCTTGAGGATATTTCCAGTGGCATGAGAAGTTCATGTATATTTGACAGGTAGAGAGTCGCATAGGGATAGAAGAGGTTTGCTAGAAGGACCAAGCTTTCTTCTAGGCATTGAAGACTGATGTTATTCAACTCTGACACAATGTTCTGTAACACACATGTAGTCAGTGGCCTGACCACTAGATGACATGTCAGTTGTAAGGTGGACTGCAGGCACTCATGAGTTACACGTCTTTCTCAACTGAAGCACTGATAGCTTCAGAAAGTTGACACACTGCCTTAGTTGCTAACTAGGTGCAATTTGACACCTGCTACTTGGGGGCCACAAAAGCAAAACAACTTATCAAAACCTAGACCCTCCACTAATGTATAAAGGAACAGATAAAGATGTGCATGTGGATGATTTTTATATGATGTTTTGAAGCCCACGTGCAGAATGAGAAGGGCCAGGATGGGTTAGCAACAGTCTAAAGGTGGGTGAGTAAAATTATACAGGACCAGCAAGGAAATTCATACTAGGAAAGGTTGTGAAACCTGAACATGTTTTCCTTGAATCTTAGAAGGGAAAAGGGGGATATAATAGAAACCTTCAAGTTTCTTCATGGGATCAATAAAGTGGACCCTCTGATCTATTCCAATGATATGACAGCTCATACACCATAGGGCACAACTATAAGATTATATGGGGCAGTTTTGGGAGGGACATGGTTAAGTACTTCATTACTGAGTGGGGTTTGACCAAATGGAATGATGTGCATAGCAATCTCGTGAATGCTAAAACCAGCCAGAGTCAAGGCCAGATGGGACAGATTCATGGAGCAGGTAGTGGTGGCCAGAAATGGGGCATGGAGAAGAAACATTAATCTCTATTAGGGTGTGTCCTCAGATTTCTTCATCTAGATGAGTATTTTACTCCTACTAGCTCGGGTTCTTGGGCAGACTGGATGGACCCCGGTCCTTTTCTATCTGTATCCCAGGCACAATCTGAGATTGGAAGGGGTAAGGTTCAGGATGGAAATGAGGAGACACTTTTTTATGGAGAGAGTGGTGTCTGGGTGGAATGCATTGCCTAAGGAAGTGGTATCCTGTAGAACAGTGGACTGCTTCAAAAGGGGATGGGACTGGGTAAGGGAAGGGTCACTGGAGTGGAGAGGGCAGGGAGGGAAGGAGGGGCAGCTGCAGTATAAGGGCTGAAAGCTGCACAATCAAGCAGACTTGATAGACTGTAAGGCCTTTATCTGCCGGCATAAATTTCTGTACATTTCTTTGTTCCTATGTTGCCATGTCTCTTTGTAGCTTTTTATTTTCCTGAAAACCAGGAAGGGTCAACTGGCATTTAGTAAACTGGACAGAACAATGATGGGCTTTAGTGGCTGCTTTTTCCACAGTATGACTGTGTAGTTTTTTTATAGGGGGGCGGTATCTCTAACTAGCACTACACTGTCGTTTGGAGCTAGAGATAAGAAACCTATGACTGAGCATTGATTGCTGCTTGAGGTTCTAGACAGTGTGCCTTTTGCCAAAGTCTGTCTCAGTACTCTCAAGGATAACCTCACTCAACTACTCCTCATTAACACTGTCCTTTAACACTTTCTCATCCCCATCCAACTTCAGTCTATTATCCATCCTCTTTGACTCCAACTGACACTTGCCCAACTGAAGTGGATGGTTTATAATTAAGTGTCTGTTGTGCCCCAATGTCCCCTTGTGACTGCTCTGAGGTCCTCTCTGGACACACTTCCTACCAAGATGGCTGGCATTAAGTAAGGTAAAATAATTCCAAACTACCGCTACAGGCTTGCATTATGGATCACTCACAGGAATAACTGATCCACTATTCTTCACTATTTCTATAAGGAAGTAAGGAGAACCTGAGGGGAGAGAAATCCCCTAGGGTGCAAATTAATAAAGGAAGCAGGGTGGTAGAGGAAAAGGGGAAAGGGAAGGGAAGCATTAAAAAGAGAGGGGAGAGGAGGAAGGAAGGCAAAAAGGAAAACAGGGGGTCAAGAAGCAGAGTGGAAATAAAATGAGGAAGGCCATTTTGGAGGTTATCTTGATAACTTGTTTCAAACCTGACAAAAAAGGGAAAGGGAAGGGAAGCATTAAAAAGAGAGGGAAGGGGAGGGGAGGAAGGAAGGCAAAAAGGAAAACAGGGGGTCAAGAAGCAGAGTGGAAACAAAATGTGGAAGGCCATTTTGGAGGTTATCTTGATAACTTGTTTCAAACCTGACAAAAAATGAGTAACCTCAGATTGGCTGAAACCTTGAAATTACAAATCCCAGTACTTAAGGCTTCTAAAGGCAATTCAAGCATAATTGGTACAGGACCTAGGGTCTGGAACAACTTACCACACTTCCTAGAAGTGATTAATGGGAAAACATCTTGAAACCAGATAAAATCCTATTATCTAAAAGTCTCTTCTTTACCTAAAATCTGCTGTATTAACTATGAAAAGGGCTAACTGGAGTACTGTTTTGGTATTTATTCTACTATGCTCTAAATTTATTGTTATTGTTAACTATATGCTGACATTTTAAGTGTTTTACCTATAGAAGGATGGGGTAGAAAGCAAAGGAGGGGGTGTGGGGCTTTATGTGAGGGAAAGCATGAAAGCAATGGAGATACAGGGAATATGGAGGAAGGCAGAGATACTGTGGGTCACACTGGAGATGGGGAATTTAGTCACTATTCACACTAGAGTAAGCTACAGACCTCCAGCACAGGGGGTGAAATTAGATAAAGTACTGGTGGAAGCCACTTGCAAGATGGCAGAAAAGGGTGAGATACTGCTGGTAGGGAACTTCAACCTACTGGATGTAGACTGGAGCATCCCAGCAGCAGCTTCAGCTAGAAGCAAAGACATCATGAACTTTCTGCAGGGGCATTCCTCAAGCAACTAGTCAGTGAACCCACTCATGATGGGATAGTACAGGACCTGATACTCACTAACAGGGCAGTGTTGCAGACATCAAGGTGGGAGGGCACCTGAGTACCAGTGATCACTGTGCAGTGAGGTTCAATATAAAGATGGCTGCAAAACTGAACTACACAAGAGGGAGGGACCTGGGCTTCAGGAAGGCAGATTTTAAAAAGATGACTGAATGCTTCAGGGATGATTTGACAGAGGAGGATGGCCTTCATGGGGGTGGGAGCAGTGGGCAAAGCTAAACGGAAGCATAATAAAGGGAACAAACCTTTGCAGCAAATAAGTGAGCAAAAGCAAGAGGAAAAAGAGATCATTATGGTTCTCAAAAAACAGGCGACTGCAAAAGTAAAGGCTAAAAGGGCAGCACTCCAAAGGCATAAGGAGATGCAGAGGGAGGAGGATAGGGTGGTGTATCAGAGGGAACAGAGGAAAGCAGGGAAAGTAGTAAAGAGCACAAAGGCACAAACTAAAGAGAGAATAGCCCAGGAGATAACTAATGGGACGAGACCTTTTTATAGGTATGTAAGTAAAAAGAGAAAGACCAGGGGTGGGAATGTAAGGTTAAAAAGGGAAGGGGGACAGCGCAGAGGGGTTCTGGGAAAGGCAGATGTCCTGAACAGAGGAGGAGAAGGGTAGTGGCCGCAAAAAAGTTACAGGAACTCTGGAGGCTAATCTGAAGGTGAAAAAAGCAATGGGACCAGATGGGGTGTATCCAAGGGTATTAAGGGAGCTCAGAGAGGTACTAGCTGCACCTCTGATAATCCTATTTAACAGGTCACTGGAATCAGGAGTGGTTCCTTAGGACTAGAGGAGGGTAGATGTAGCCCCACTACACAAATGTAGCAGGGATGAGGCTAGCAATTAGAGACCAATCAGCCTGACATTGGTGGTGGAAAGGTTAACAGAATCTTTGCTGAAGGAAAGGATTGTGGAATATATATAAGTGACACTGCAGAGAAACTGGAAGGGAAGGTCTTCCTCTTTGCTGGTGACACCAAAATCTGCAGTGAGGTGGACACTCTGGGAGGAGGGTGTGTGCAGAAAGGATGAGCAGTGACATAAGAAAACTTGAGGAGTAGTGAGGGGTATGGCAGCTGGGTTTCAATGTGAAAAAGTGCAGAATAATGCACCTAGGCCACAGAAATGCTGGGGCAGAGTATAAAATGGTTGGAAGGGTATTGACGAGTACCACGCAGGAAAGAGAACTGGGCGTAATCATATCTGATGACCTAAAGGTGACCAAGCAGTGGTCTAGTGGGATTCTGGGATACTTATGGAGTGCCACTCGGTATTAGAAATTTTATTAGTAACAATAGGAGCAAATTTGAGTAGTATTTCTGCTGAGATTTACTTAGAAACTTAGGGTTAATTTAACTGGAAGCTGAATATTTTTATGTGAGTCTGGGTAGGTTATTTGTTTCATTTAATGTTAATTTTATACTGAGTTTTATTATTTGTTTTATTTTTCTATTCTTTATTTAATTTATTTAATATATTCTGGGTGGGTTGCTTATATGCGCAAGTTTTATATAGTATTTACTAAGTGGATTACCTGAGATTTCCTCTACCTTATAGGATTATCCCTGATATAATGAGGTAGTTGCTCATTATTTTATTATAATTAAAGTTTGATTAACAGGTGGTTTAAATTTCACAATGTTGATGTTATGGTGGAATTGTTCTGGTAGGGTGCCAGTTTTAGTATGTGAAAATTCTGCTCAGAATAGAAAACTTTATAGAATGTCCATACTTGACAATAGAGTATAAGGAACTATGATGGAGAGAGAAACGTTTAATTGGGTGGCAAGGGACATTCATGCCTCTTTATTGAATATCCATATTGAGACAACTTTGATCAAATGGGTGTATATGGGTAGTGAACTTCTATGTGGCTGGGGACATAATGCTGTTTTAGAAAGTGCCAGATCTAGAAATTATTTAGTGAAGGGGACATGTTTATATTTTAAAATGTCTAGAATGGGTAAAAGGTTTGTAATTATAGGGTTAATGTTAAGTGGGGATGTTCAATTAAATCCTGGGCCTGTTGCTGATTTGAATCATGATTATACATTTGAAATGTTGAATGAAAAAGGATTGAAAATTGTGCATATTAATATTTGTAGTTTGCTTAAGAAAACTGAGTATCTAAGAGAGTGGGTGGTTTATTATAAGCCTGATATTTTAATAATTACTGAATCATGGCTGCATACTAAAATTCAAGATAATGATATAGCCCTGGAAAATTTCTATATATATAGAAAAGACAGATCCAAAAGAGGTGGGGGAGTATTAGTTTATGTTAAAAATTGGATTAATGTTAGGGAATTGCAAGATTTGTATAATTGGACTGATTCAGAATTGTTACCATTAGAATTAAAGCTACCTTATTCTAAACCCATCTTATTGATTGGCATTTACCTCCACCTAAAAGTAGCTTAATGGTCTTCTGAAATACAGGATGTACTGAAGAATTATCAAAATTCACATGAAATTTTGATAATTGGGGATTTAAATGTTGATTGGGGAAATATAGATGCCCATCATAGTCTAATTGATATGGCTATTACATTGAATTTGGTGCAACTGATAAAAGATGTTACTAGGTTAAATGCAATAAATCCCAGTAATTCAACTATGTTAGATCTTATTTTTACTACAAATCCAGAAACGTTTATAAAGAGTGGAGTGTTACCAGACTCAATGTCAGATCATCAGATAATTTTCTGCATTAGAAATCAGAAATCTAGAAAGACATCTAAGAATGTTGTACAAATTAGAGTCTTTAAACAGTTTGATTATGTTCAATTTATGCAGGAATTAGAAAATTATAACTGGGAGAGACTAGAACTAATTCCCAGTGTGGGGGATGCGTGGGATATGTTTCAAAAGGATTTAATACAAATTTGCAATAAACATGCTCCTATAAAAACTAGGTTGATAAAATCAAACAAAGCGCCATGGCATGATTCAGGTTTGTTTAAAATTAAAAGAGCTAGAGATAAGGCATGGAAACAAGCTAAATTAGTAAAGAGAGACCAGGACTGGCATAAATATAGGCAATTAAGAAATTTATATACAAAGGAAATTAGAAAGGCAAGATTGGCCTATTGTAACAAAAAATTGTCTAAAGAAATGATGGAAAACTCAAGAGTATTTTGGAACACAATAAATAAGATGCATAAGGAACTTAGCTTGGGATATCCTAATCATTTCCTAATTAATGGTAATAAGATGGATTTGGGAAACAATGTGGTTAATGAGTTTAATACCTTTTACAAATATGGGCATTAATGAATTACAGTTGGGTGGAGGATGTAAATCAGGTTCTACAGAAATTCCTAGGTAAATGATACAGATAGAGTTTATGTACAATCTGGTATACAAGCTGAGTTTAAGTTTACTTCTATTACTAGAGGAGATGTTAGGGATTTATTATTTCAAATTAATACTAATAAAGCAGAAGGTATGGATGGTATCCCTAATATCTTATTAAAGTATGCAGCCCCTATTATTGATTTACCCTTAGCAAACTTATTTAATTTGTCTCTTCTCTCTGTGGAGTTACTCAAACTTGAAGACTGCCAAGATTGTGCCAATTTATAAGACAGGATCTAGGTTATTATTAGAAAATTATAGACCAATTTCTCTTTTACCAACAATTTCTAACATTTTAGAGAAAATACTTGCAAAACAATTACAGGTATATCTGAAAGATAATGAAATCCTTAACAGTTATCAATCCGGCTTTAGACCCGAACATGGAACAAGCACTGCCCTTATAAAGGTCACAGGAGATATAATGGAGAGCATGGACAGGGGGATGCCAGTGGGAGCAATTTTTGTTGACCTTTCTAAGGCCTTTGACACGCTGGACCATGGCATCCTCCTGTCCAGACTTAAAACCTGTGGTATGTCTAAGTCGGTTATAAATTGGTTTCGAAATGATCTTGATTCAAGATTGCAGCAAGTGACTATTAGAGAGTGGTCATCTGATTTGAAATTGATTGTGTCAGGAGTCCCACAAGGATCCATTTTGGGTGCTATATTATATAATTTATATATGAATGATTTGGGGTTTGAACAACCAAAGCTACAATACCATCTTTATGCTGATGATACAGTTGTATATTTTGCTGATTCATCAGTGAGAACTATTCAAATAGTATTACAACAGGCTTTTGATCAGTTACAGGAATTTTTGCTTAGATCTAAATTTGTTTTGAATGAAAAAAATCTCAGGTAATGGTGTTTCATAGGGGTTACGGGTCTAAAACTGAAAATGAGGGGTTACAAATTAAAACATTTTCAGGAAGAATCTTGCAACAAGTGGTTAGTTATAAATATCTGGGGGTGTATTTAGATACAAAATTTAAATGGGACAGTCATATAGATAGTACCTTGACTAAAGTTGGTAAATGCTTGGGGTCATTATATAGAGTAAGAAATAGTATGTCTTTGGAAATTAGAAAATTAGTTGTAACTGTTGTTGTACTACCCATATTGGAGTATGGTAATTTGATATATATGGGTGCGTCTAAAGAACAACTATATAAGCTTGATGTTATGTATAATAAATTAATTAGATTTATACTGGGAGCTGCAAAGAGGGCATATAGAGTAGATATGTATAAAGAATTAGACTGGCATACTTTGTCTCAAAGCCGGGCTCTTAGTACAATTATGTTAATGTTAAAATGTATCTCAGGAAAAGTCCCTACATATATGGCTGAGTTTATTAAAATAAAAAAACCTATTGAGGGTCTGTGCTCTGCTAATTACTTGGACTGTGCAGTTCCAAGTCGCAGAACAGCTTGGGGGGATAAGCATTTTTTTAATATCGGACCTTCTATATGGAATAAATTGCCTGGAAGCTTAGGACCCTTGAGGGAAATTACCAGTTGCACCAAATTAAACAATGGCTTATCAAAATATTAGTTATGATGGGAACTAGTTTGAATCTTAGGATGGTAGATTGTAACTTGTATTAAATGTATACTGTGAATTAATTATTGTTTTTTGTATGTTCTTCTTGTCCTAGTTTGTTTCATGATTTGGAACTGTGTTATATTTATTGATGTATAATTATAGTGTATATGTGTTTTCCTTCATTATATATTGTTAACTTATAAGAGTAACTGGAAATGACACCTGGATCTCACTGTAAAGGAGCTCCGGCTCAGTGGAGATATCCTTATTCATTTTTTGTATGAATAAAATTTTGTTACTACTACTACTACTTTTTACTACTACTACTACTTATGGAGGGGGTATCACCAGCAGAAAGAAGGAGGTGGTATTGTATTTGTGTCGATTGCAGGTAAGACTCCACCTAGAGTACTGTGTCAGATTCTGGAGACCACATCTCTGGAAGGACATAGACAGACTGGAGGCAATCCAGAGGAGGGCATCTAAAATGGTGCAGGGTCTGCATTAAACGCCTTACAAATAGAGACTACAGGACCATAATATGTACACCCTAGAAGGGGTGGATGTGATAGAGACCTTTATATACCTCATGGGGGTAAATAAGGTACATGTGGGAAGTATTTTTCAGAAAAAAAGGTGCTCAAGAACAAGGGAACATGCTATGAAGCTAGGGGGTAGACTCAGGCGAGATGTGAGGGTGTACTTCTTCACAGAAAGAGTGGTTAATTCCTGGATCAGCCTTCCAGTTGAGGTGGTAGGGGTGAAAACATTGGTGGGATTCAAAAATGCATGTGATAGGCACAAGGGAATTATAGTGGAAGGTAAAGTAGAAGGCAGAAATAGCTGTACATCAAGTAGGGTCTGCTGTGATAATGTAGGTAGGGAAAAATGGGCAGACTGGCTGGGCCAAGTTTTTACTTTTTTCTTCAAATTGTTTAACCAGGTGAGACACACTATGCTGAAAGCTTATTTGCAGGTGCAACCTGGGAGCACATGGAAGTTAAGTGACTTGCTCAGAGTCACACAGTATGTAAGTGGGACTGTGGGATTCAAACCCAGGTCTCCAGATTTGCAGCTCAGAGCCTTAAACCACTGTGCCATACTGCCTCCAGAGTGGTCCTTATCTGCTGTCAAATTCTATGTTTCTTTGATTCTGCTTCTCACCCCCCTGATTTTTACTTCTGCACAGGCTTTGTGGCAGTTTATGTCTTATCTTTGAATATGTTACTCTCCCTTGGCTTATTCTTGCTGCCTTCTACAGTTTTGTCTTTTATTGGAACTGATTATGCTGAATAACCTCCCTCGCCACCTCATCAACTTTATTACCTCTGTCATCTGCTGTCTTTGTCACTCCATTTCTTTTGTTAAATCCTCTATCTGTATTCTAGCTTTACAAGGATTATAGGTGGAGTTAAGCACAATACCATCAAGTGACTCATCAATGATAGTACATTGCTGATCTTGCTTGACATCCTCACTCTCCAACTCTGAATGCTGCTGTTCTATTGCTGTAACAGCTGTTTGTTTCAAAGCAATAATGGTTGTTCTCTCTTTCCCACTGGAGGTACTGATAAAATTGCCTCAACTTTCTCATATAAAGAAGATCCATCAGGTAATAATAGCCCACATATTTTTTACCCAATATCAATATATCCTTCTTTGTTCCTAGGAATATGAGCAGATTCAGTGCTAAATGCACCACTTGCCTTATTTTGATACAATGCACATTTTGTTTTGCAATTAATCTTGTTATTGGTCTATGAAGTTATAACATACATACATACAGTGGAGATGTTATGGTGAGATATACATACTAAGAAGGTTAATATGATATCTGGTCTAGACAGTGTCACATTTAGCAGCAATCAACAACTGTACAAATACATTTAAAGAACTGCTATGAAAATATCAGCCACATATACGAAAGTCTGCTATTAACCTTTATTCCATCAGGGATACTATCCTTGGGCAAGGAAAGGATATTCTTTTGTAAGATCCCTCCAAGGAGGGGGGCTATCATGGGCAAGCATGCTTCATTGTCAAAACCTGACACAATCTATGAACTGAGAAGGCAAACAGGCACAGGACAGCCCTTTAGGGAGGCTTAAGAAGGTCCTTACTCTGCGTGACCACTTGGAAATTAAGCCTGTCTTGTATGAACTACAAAAATGGTGACCGCCTGTTAAGGAACATCTGGGTGATATGAACTGTAAAGTGGGTCATTCTGGAAAATGATAGCCAATTTTCCCGTAGCCATGAGCCATTCCTTAAAGGAGCAGATTTCTGTTGAGCACCGCCTTCTAAGGATCAACCTTTTGGCTTCTGCCAAGGCCTGTATTAGCCATAACATCTGCGGAGGTTTCAGAGAGCCTTTAGCCTGTTCTATACCTAGTATTAGCATGGTAGGGGATAATGGTATATTGCAGTGCAAGACCGCAGAGCATCAGACCACGACCTTCCTCCAAACGGGGAGAATGTGGTCACACTGCCAAGGGATGTGAAGCAGGTCAGCCTTAGGGGTTATGCATCTCCAACAATTGTTGTGTTGCATAAGATCCAGTTGCACCAGAGTGCAGTACCATAGGTGTTGAATCTTATTATGCTAAGAAAGCTGTGAGGGTTTCCACAAGCCTGAATGACAGATAACCAACAATGCCACCACTCATCCTGAGAGGTGGCTATCTGTAGTATCTTTTGCCACTTCAATTTGGATGATAGTGAGAGGTCAGGGACCCTGTCTCTCAACACTTTGTATATATGGCCTGCTAGGCCTATAGAAGAGCTTACCCAAGCAGAGATTGGCAGCTTCATTTTGTGCCCCTCCCCTCTGGATTTACAGATTATGCATGGGCACTTCCTTTTTGAGCAAACCTGAAACAGATTTCTTAACTGTAAATACTTCCAAAAGTCATGTTTTGGCAGATTGTATTTCGCTTGCAGTGTTAGGAAGGATTCCAGTACTTGTCTGTCAGGGGTTAACACATCACTGATTATTTGGATATGGTTAGTCTGCCAATCTCTCTAGTAAAAGAGTCAATGGCTAATGCACCACTGGGGTTTATTCCAAAAGGAGTTTAATATCCCTGGGATTAGGCAGGATTTAGTTATTTGTCTGACTTTATACCAAGCCGAGTGCACTGCTTTCATGGTTAGCCAGGTATGGAATTTTTTGGTGACAGTAAAACCAAGATATGCTGTGGGATTGTCCCCCTGTAACGTACTGGATTCTATTTCAATCGAAGCTGGCACATTCGAACTGTTGACCAGGGATGACCTGCACATCCTAGTGGTGAGGAAGGCATTTACGTAGAGTAGAAAGTACGGTAAGCACCATCCTCCCCTATTCCACAGTACCCTTATTTTAGCTCTACTGTATCTTGGGGAAGATTTCCCCAGATAAATTTTTCCTATAATGGCATTTAATTTGTGGAACCACTTTTCAGGGTCTCAACCAGGAGGTGGGATAATAGGTAAAAGACCCTAGGGGCAAGCATTGTCTTAATTGATGCTATCTTATCTGCCATTGAAAGGTTGAGGTGATCCCACCTCTCCACTTCCTTCTGTAGCTTATTAATCAGTGGATCAAAGTTTCTATCAAACAGGCTATGTAAGTCTGAGGAGATCCTAATTCCCAGATATTTAATTTCCCCATCTTCCCATGCCACCCCGGAGAGCTTTATGAGGTCAGGTGTTGTAAGGATATTAAGGGGAAGTACCTCTGATTTGTTAACATTGATGCTCAGTCCTGATATTTCTGCAAAAGAGTCTAACACCACAAGGACATGAGGGATACTTGAGGATATATTACTAGTTAGGATGAGGCAATCACCTGCATTCAGCTTGTTTATCTCTCCCCTATCTTTGGCCCTGAGATACCTGGGTGGGACCTAAGTGCTGCTGCCAGAGGCTCTATTGCTAACACAAACAGCACTCAAAGGCCTCCCAAATCATGGTTGGTGATGCAGACCCCTGCTGATGATCAAGGAAAAAGCTTTTTGCTTCTGAGGAAAGCCATATCTGAAAGTCCTTGTCTTGCAGTAAAAGCAGGTCTAGACGCCATGTTGCAGATTTGGGAGTGGGGGCCAGCCCTAGGGTCATGGTTAGTGGAGCATGGTCTGAAATATAGAGGGGGACAATTTTAACTTCCTCCACTTGGGGGGGGGGTTAGTCTGGGAGAGGTAAACCAGTAATCGAGCCTGCTGGACATTGCCCAAGCTACAGAGAAATATGTGTAATCCCTGTCAACTGGATAGAGAAGCCTCCATATGTCTACTAGGCTATGCAGGGAGAGAAGTTCTCTCAAAGTCTGGAGGGACTTAACATGGGGCTCTGGTTTGGAGTTGGATCTATCCAGGGTGTAGTCCGTTGTTAGATTAAAATCCACCCCCCTGCCAAGATTATATCTGAGCAATCTGAGGTAATTTCCAAAAGATCCTAGGAGACTGTGTTAATGAACCCTGGGGCAGCCTCATTCATAGCGTATATAATGACCAGAATGATCACGCCTGTAGGGGTCGACATCTTAGCCAGAACCCATCTCCCGCAGCATCTATTTTTTTGTTCCACAGGTGTTCATTTTAATCTCTTGTGGCAGACGATAGAGACCCCACATTTGGTTTTGCCAGATGAGCTATGGGATTCCCACCCTACCCATTCCCTTGCCAGTTTACAGGCTTCATATTTGGGCAGTTTAGTTTCTTGCAAAAAGACTACCTGTGTCTTTAGCTGTTTCAGCTGAGAGAGAACCTTCTTCCTTTTGATTGGCGAGTTCATGCCCCCAACATTTCAGGAGGTGACTACTATTAATAGTGCTGAGCTATCCATGGTCAAGGTTGAGGGACAAGAACTGCATTTAATGGTTGATGTTCTCTGGCTGAAGCCCAACATCAAGGGGCTGTGTCACCAAAGCAATACGCTTACTCTTATATTCCTTGTCCAAGCAATCCCAGCTCTCACTTAGTGTACGATGCAGGGCAAAGCCTGCTGTATTCTCCATATTTTAAATCCTTTCAGCTCTTTTAGCAAGTATAAACCACAGAGATAAACTGTGCCACAGGTGACCCCTTACAAACAATGTAGTGCTTCCAGTAGTGGAGGCTATAACTCTAGAGTCCCTTGGCCCTTAAACTAACATCATACAGTACTTTCTAAAATGAAAAGCCAACATTAGAATCAACTATCAAAAACTTGAACCAACTGTAGTCCACATGTCATGGGGGGGCGTTCCCTATTATACCCGGCAACCACCTTCCCTTGTTGTCCATGGTTAGGGCAGTTCCCTAGGGGACATAGTAACAAACCATAGTTCATCCCTATGTAATTTGTCCACTACCAAAAAAGGATGCATGCTCTTATCTGATCACTTGCCAGGGCTCAGGGACCAAAAGTTCAAACTGTTGTCTGGAGGCCTGACTGCATCAAGTCCACTGAGTACCATAGTGGAATTAGTGCTACTTGTGGGAGGAGGGTGTGCAGGGTGTTTGCAAGAAACTCCAACTACCTATGGACAAGCCTTCACACTGACTAAAGGAGAGCAACAGATGCAAGCAGTTCTATGGTGGAGAGCACCTACCATAAAGGGGAGTGGTAGGTGAACGGACACTGTGCCTGTGCTCCATTCTGAAAGGCTTAAGCCCCTGCACTCTCCCTTGCTGGCTGCAAGACTGTCCATGTGGACAAGTTCCCCCCTTATCATGAGACACACAGGCATTAGCTGAAATGCTCCACATTGGGGATAGTCAGATCTAGGAAGGGCTGTGTAAGACAAGAACTGTTTATTCCCAGAAGAGCTTACTCTTATATTCAGGGATGCAGGGGTCCCAATAGATCAATTTATCCCCTCAAGAGTCTCTTAACATACCCCCTAGTGTGTGCCTTTGTAATCACAGGGGAGAAGCTGTAGCATGGAGTTGATTGCTTCTGACTCCCCTGTTAATGACTGTTTCACTGCACAGCTCCCATGTGATGCACCGGAGCAAGAGAAACAAGATGGGGGTGGGGCATGCATAGACAATGACAGAGGGAGTCATCATGCAACCTCCTACCTACATGGGGTTCACAACCAAGGTAAAGCTTAAATAAACTTGAATCATAATTGTACTGTAACTCTAATAATAATAAGCTAATAACCAGGTGCAGGACTATGCAGTGAAGAATACCTGCCCAACCCCCCCCCATCTGCAGCTTGCCTCCCGAGAGTGACCTGTAAGGGGGAAAAAGGTAAATATGAATAAGCACTGTATAGGCTATTCTACTGAACCAAGTCTATTCCTTCTACCAGTCCAGCATGGTGACTCTCTGTGACGGAATACTGCCCAATTCTGGGAGAGACTAGAATCAGGCATTACTCTTCTCAGTCCTCATATGGTATTATATAGTAGCAAAAAAATTCCATGAGCTTTGATTGGTTAATGTGTGCCTAGGATCATGATATTATCTCAGTATAACACCACCATGTGAAGCTCAGCCACACACATGACCATATTTTATCAAGAAAGTGTAATGTCTTGAATCTAAAAAGCACAAGCTTAGTTTCATACAAAAACCTTATTTATTAATATTGTGGGGACAAAAATATTTGTCATAGCTAAAACATTTCATAGTTAGGCAGATAACAAGTGTCAGAACATTTCCTTTATGCTGTGGGAACATCTCTTTTATGGTATTAGTTTTACAGTTTCATGTTTTATGAGGAAACACCCCACATGTGAATGCACTGCATCATGAGTATGCAAATGCATAATTGCCTGGTATTGCATAACACACTACAGTGATACCAGACAATTGATTATTTGCATACCCATGATGCATTGCTTTCACCTGGGGAGAGTTTTTCCTCAAAAAAAATAAATTAAAAAATAAAACTGCAACTGATACTATAAAATAGATGTCCCTACATATAAAAGTGATATTCCAACACTTGTTCTCTGCCTAACCTGGAAATGTTCTAGCCCTCTACATCTGCTCATTTTTGTCCCTACAATATTAATAAATAAGAGCCATTGTATAATAGCAATAATGCCTTTCAGTGTGTTCTTCCTTTGGTGTTGGATGCATGCAGTCTATGGTCTTATGCCTAGCCACTTGAGGCCTGATGTTATCCCAGCATGATACACATCCTTGTTGTGCATTATTGCTGTAGTAGATCATCAATCCTTTGAAAAGTATTTAGAAGAGTGCTCTGCTCTGGCCCTGAGGTGGTCAGCTGCATTGTTCAAAGCAAGTTGCTCTGTTTGTTCCATTAGCAGTCTCTTATCAGGATATGGATGCAGCTACTTGCACACCTGTCTCAGATCAGGGACAAATAGAAGCAGCTGAGGTGTGCCACATGCTCTTACAAAGTTAATTTTTACTGAACTGTCATTTAGAAAGCCATACATGACAGTTCTGCCTGTTTGGAGACCATAGTTTGTCACAACCCCACTCAGCAGGTCAGACCCTCTGCTCCCACATTGCCAACCTCTGAGTGCAGTATTGTGAACAGGAACAGAACAGGGTAACCCTCCTGTCTGTTTTGTGGGTTTGAATCAACCTTTGGTCTCAAGTTCTGGAGGGATTCAAACTGTGAACCTCTTGCTAGTGTACCCAATGTACAAGCTCAGATAATTCTGCTCTTCGTGGATGCCAGATATCTTTTGCCTACGGGCACCTAACCAGGTATACAAAATGAACCCTTAAAAACTCTATGAATGAACGTAGGAAAAGTTCTAACCTTTTCCCAAGTTGGTAAAACCAGTAAGCTTTGTACAGTGTCACCTTTAACAATATATGCTTCCCTTGTCAAAGAAAAAGAATTTCAAAGGCACACCAAGTAGTATCTAAAGTAGAGGTTTACTTAAAAATAGATAAAAAAATGTAAAATGTAAATACAGAACGATATAGCACAAAAACATACGATTACTTAAAATAATAAGGTTTTAAATACAACAAAATCTCCTACCACAGTACCCTTAGACTTGTCTAATCTAATGTATTCTTCTAATAGTGCCTGATGTTGTTTTTTCAGAGTACAAACATGTGTGTCAAAAGGGAATACAGACTACAGTTTTAAAACTGACTTTGCCAACCTCTTTGCATGAGGTCACCTAACTCCTCCCTGTCAGAATATAAAAAAATTATACAACCAGGATGTCATCACTCAGAAGGTAAATTAAATAAGGTTAATTTCTAAGTCCTTCTTTCATCCATAAGAAACATCCTGCTTTTACAGACATCAGAGGAACATTTATGACTTCGCACCAGTGTGACATAACCTGGTTTTCCTCCTCTAAATGTCATATAATTGATATTTTCTATCCTGTCAGCTGGCAAGCTACAATTAAGCTAGATAAACAGGAGATCCCTAATTCAGGCATCTTCTAGCCTGTAATTATCTTTTGGCCTTCCAGGTCACACCTTGTAGCTAAAACTTGGGGGGGGGGGTCATTCCACAGGCTGTTTCAGCATGTCTGATGAGAGACACTCAATAACACATTTTTATATTACAAAAAATCATACAGTGATCAGAACCAGCTTTCCAAGCATCTCAATAGTTTACCCAAGAAAGCACCATATTAGACAGTGGCTTCACAACCTCTGATGGGATAGTTCCCATCGACAGCTGTGTGGGCAAAGTTCAGGGTAGATCAACCTGCCCAGTACTTGATGAAATACTCACTGTTTAAGACCCCATCGAAGTTACCATCAATTGAGGCACCCATTAGCAAGATAGAAAAGCTGACAATTTTAATCACTGCTGCTGAGCTGCTGGGGAAGACTGGATTTGTCCATCCTCCTTGGTAGCTTCCTTGATACAGTCTGCCTACTCATGGCAAAGGGAGGCCCAGTCAGTAGTTGGTTGGATCACAGGTTCAGACTCATTATAGTAAGATTCCTTTGAGTGAGTCAGATTCAGCTCAGAAGGTGCCAGATCCCTGAGTGGTGTGTAGCAGTTAGAGAACTTGATAAGGAGTATCACTTGGGGAGTTGCTACCGTCATCAGATAACTGGCGTTGGTGTTGCTGACTGCTGGATCTATTTCTCGAGAGGGATAATTGTCTCTCAGGCAAATTCTTATTCTTTTTCTTGGTTATGTCTCTTGAGACATGTTGTTATGGCCCTTCCTGCCCAAATTCAGTGTTAAATCCTGGGGTGACTTATGCAGACTCTGAGTATGAGCTGTCCATAGGCTGAGAGTTGGCACCATATGGCAGATGTGGTGGCTGACATGACACTCACCCCTCTTCCTGAATATCTCTTAAGAAATGCTCCACTCTCACCAGGGGCATTAAAAGTGATATACAGTATATTCTCCACTGAAGTAAACTTGCAAAAAAATAGGATATCTGATTGAAGTGAGGATATTAAGTTTGAACAGTTGGTGCTTATCCTCCACATATGCCCTTCTTTTATTTATTTATTTTTTTTAAATATAGCTTTTTATTTTATTTTAAGGTAGAATATCACATACATGTTCACATTCTATGCAACATATTAATTGTTGAGGTTCCATGTTGCAGCTTATACAGGCAATCAATTTACAGGCATTTAATTTATACACATCGGACTGTTTAGCATATCTCTGTAGTAACATCTTGCTATCTTTCTCTATTTGGTAGATGGACCCAAATAAGATCTCATAGACTGTAGTCTTAAATAAATAATAATAATCCCCTGCTTCCCCCTCCCATACTTTCCAGATCAACATCCCTCTCAGTCTGAGATCTTTCTTCTTAGCATCAGAGACCCCTAGATAATATATTTACCTAACTATGAGAAACATGAGAATCCTAGGATAATCTTCTTTTTGTTTCATGGTACAAAGTCTGGATAGGCCTCTAATTGATTTGCAACCCATAGTCCCCATCTTGTGTTAAAGGTGTTAATCCCGTTATTTATCTTATATGAGAGGTGTTCCAAGTTATATACTTCATAGGTGAGGTTTCTCCAGGAGGCCTTATCAGGGACCTTTTTAGTGAGCCCTAATCTGGTAATAACTTTTTTAGCTGTAAGTATTGAAAGTGTGACAAGTTTATATTTATGCCAGCTAATCTGGATGTCCTGTGGAGGTGTTGCTGTCAGGATAAATCCTGGAGAAAATAGATCAGGGGTGCCAAAAGTATTGTTAAGTTCCACTATAACATCCCTCCAAAAATCTGATAGGAGGGGACTGTCCCAGAATATATGTTCTTGGCCTGCAGAAGGATACCCACATCCTCTCCTGCAGAGACTACCATCTGGTGCTCCCAACTTTAGCTGAATATCTGGAGTTCTAAAGACTCTAACCCTAGTCTTCCAGGCAAATTCCCTCCAATAAGATGTTGATGAGTTTTTAGAATAAAAATAGGTGGATTGTAACCATCTATCTGGGTCTAGTTCTAATTTAAGTTCTCTTACCCTTCTGGTTCTCACTTGGTCATGTTCCTGTGCAGACACAAGGTGCATTGCTAGATATATATTACTAATAATGTGTTCCTGAGATCTGCCTTCTATATCCTGAATAATCAATTGTACCTTTTTAGACAGGGCTTTTGCTATCCCTGTTAAAGAGTGAACCATCTCAATTAAAACAGCATGTAACGCCTTATAAATTGGAAGTTCTCTCTGGGGTAATCCATATGTGGATTGCAGATATGTAAATGGATGGATTCCTGAGGGGTTTACCAGTTGGAATACATATTTAATGGTGTGATGCTCCCATCTTAATAAATCTGTCTCCAGCGGAGGAAGAGAAGAAATCTTTATTAGAAGTTAAGGCATTTAAAAAGCATTTCTCCTGAGGGGTTAATCTATACCTAGTGACATAGAGACAGTTTTTCAAAAATTCTGCAGTTATTTTCAAAAACCGGGTCAAGGGATAGCACCTGGAGTGGTCTCCCAATAGATACGTTGGTAGAGATTCCAGTCCATTTAAGGTTATTTCTATTGTTTTCCAGTGTGCCTTGTAAGAGATATTGATGAGTAATAGGGCTGTGTGGGTTTGAGTTGCTCTAGAATATTCTTTCAAGTTAGGTAAATTTAACCCTCCCTGTGTCCTAGGAAGTTGTAAAAAGGTATATTTTACCCTTGGGGGTTTTCCTCCCCAGATAAACCTAGAGATAAGCTTAGCCCATGATCGAAAATAAAAGTCAGAGGGAACAGCTGGCAAAGTTTGTAGGAAAAATAATAAACTAGGGAAGATATTTTGTTGGATTGTTTCTACTTGATTAATTAAGCCCAAGGGGAATTGTGTCCATTTAGACATATAGGAAGTGATTTGCTGTGTGATTGGTTCCATATTCACCATTTCAAGGTGTATTAGCTTAGCTTGGATTTTTATCCCTAGGTACCTCATCTCAAGTCTATGCCAGCAGAAGGGAAACTCTTGTTTCATTTGTCTGAAGGGAGAAAAGGAAAAATTAAGTACTTCAGTTTTTGAACAATTTATTTTATAGCCAGATAAGGTACTAAAAAACTGAAGTTGTTCCCATACCACTGGAACAGATGTCTCTGGGGAAGCCAAGGTCAGCAGAATATTGTCTGCAAAAAGGGATAATTTAAACATTTTGCCTCCTAGTGGGATCCCCTGAATGTTACCATTTTCCCTTAATTTGGCAGCTAGGGGTTCTAAGTAAAGTGCAAAAAGAAGTGGGGATAGGGGGCACCCTTGCCATGTACCTCTATATAGAGTAAATGGTGAAGAAATCAAACCGTCTAATTTCAGATAAGCCACTGGAGAGTGGTACATGGCCTGGATTTGGGTTATAAATTTTTCAGGGAAATTAAGTTCTTTAAGGATGGCCCATAGGAAGGGCCATGACACCCTATCAAAAGCTTTCTCAGCGTCAAGCCCAGGTAAAATTAAAGGAATTTTTCTTTGAGTAGCATGCTCGACTAATAGTAGAACCCTTTGTACTGCATCATGGGCTTGGCGCTTCATGATAAATCCCAATTGATCTCTGTCAATTAGCTGAGGTAAAAATCTGTCTAATCTGTGAGCTAGAATATACATGAAAACTTTATAATCACAGTTTAATTTAGATATGGGACGATAGGAAGTGGCCAGAGTTGGGTCTTTTCCCGGTTTTGGGATAGCTGTAATTTCAGCATATCGCCAGGATGCGTGGGGGGGGGTAGACCTCCCTCTTGTATTTCTCTATATGCCAGTAACAGAATGGGTATAAGTAATTTCTGAAATTGTTTGAGAAACTCATTCGGATATCCATCTGGTCCCAGGGCCTTTTGTGTCTTGGTCAACTTAAGGGTAGCTATAATCTCTTGGTTGGTAATAGGACGTATCAGGGACTTAGCTTGGTGGACATTTAAATGGGGTAATTTAGTGCTCTGGAGATATGTAGTCAATTGATGTGGGCTTGGGGAGATATCTTCTGTGTACAGAAGTTTGTAAAAGTCAGCCATAGCTTGTCTGATCGCAGTGGGATGGGACAGTAATTGGTTAGTTTGTGGATGTCGAAGTTTAGTAACCATAGCCCTGCCTCTGGACCGTCAAAGATGTCTCGCCAGATTCCTGTCTCCTCGTGGCCCCCTTCTACTGAATTTAATTTCAAACAAAGTAATTGTTGCTCTATTTTTTGGTCAGTTATTTTTTTAAGTTTTTGTTTAATTATTAATATCTCAGGTTTGACAGAATTATCTAATTGACATAACTTAGCTTGCAGTTTCGATAAAGCCTCCTGCAGTTCGCGTTATCTTTTTTCTGTACCCCTTTTTTTAAGGAAGTGTATTTGATAATATCCCCCCTGAGCTCTGTTTTAAGAGTGTCCCATTTAATAGTAGCCACTATATCAGAAGAAGTATTCTCTGCCTGGATAACTGGTATGCAGGACTTAACCAGTTGAATGAATTCTGGATCCTGTAAATGGGTTATGTTAAACCTCCAAAAGTTTTGTTTTTTAGGTCTCTCCACATCTATTTTTAAGAAAACAGGTGTGTGGTCAGACAAAAGGAATGTCCCTACATATGTATCTCTAACATACTCAAGGTGTTCGATCGAAGTTAAAAAATAGTCTAGTCATGCTGAGGTATTGGTTTTGGGTGAGAAATGTGTAAATGCCTTTACTGAAGGGAAGAAGTGGCCCCATGTGTCTATGAGCTCCAATTCAGGGAGGGTTTGTCTTAAGTATTTCTGGATAGCTGATCACTGATGTTTAGTGAGGTTAGATGAATCTAACTTGATATTCAGGGTGATATTTAAATCCCCTCCAATAATGCACATGCCTTGAATGGCAGGTAACAAGGTATCTAGGAATCTTTGTGCCACCTTCACTTTACTTCCTGGAGGAAGATAGAGCGAGGCTAGTGTAATCTGCCTCTAGTAAAGTTGACCCACCACAATTACATAGTTTCCATCTGGATCTATGATCTGTTTTTGCATTTGGAACTGTATACCATATGGAATTAGGACTGCAGTACCACGCCTCCATCCAGAGAAATGGGCTGAGGGCTCCACTTTATCAAACCCCCCATGCCCCTAACTTGGAATGTTCCAATTGAGAAAGATGGGTCTCTTGAAGCATAATCACATCCGGCTTACTTTGTTTAAAATATCGTAGTAATCTTCTATGTTTTACTGGATTGTGAATGCCATTTACATTAAAGAACATAATAAGAGCAGAGTTAGCCATAATTACTTATAAAGAAATTAGTCTTTCTCTGAATAAGTGCTCCCCCTCTTTATCTCTCCAACCCTAACAGGAATCCACAATCTTGACTATTCTGATGTGTATAGGATCCGGATCCAAATCTCTCAGAGGTAGTTTTTTTGCCGCTATGACTGGTCCCCAGCAATCTCTTTCCAAACAGGATAGAAATATTAGACCTCCTGCCTGACACCTTAATAAGCTGTGTTGCATATACTCGAATTTTAAGCCATAACTCACATGCCAACAGGGCATGGTTAAACATTAAGTACCTCATTAACCCTAAAAAAAAAACTTTTCGTATGGTCAATATTATTAGAGTTCTCACAGACTGATCTAAAGCAGTTGTCTCTTTTGCCATATTTTTTGCACATAATATAAAAATAAAAAATATGAAAGCTTCCAAGGTAGGGGAAACTATTATCTGTTTCCCTTTAAGTACTGGGTGTGCATTGGAATAATGAAACTTAAACCCAGCAGGAGGGTTAAGATCAGGGCATATTTTGCACGGGCCCTCCGTGGGCTGTTAAGGCCCACAAATGAAAAAAGGGACAGAATATGTAGTAATAAGTCAAACAAATAATAAACATTTTGTCCCAGTTTATAAAAGTAAATCGATGGTTGCCTCATAGGAATATTGTACAAAATTGAACAAAGTCCTGCTCTCAAACACCAATCCCCTTCCTTTATGGATTGTCCCTAAAGAAAATCAATATATTTCGGGTCTTCACATTCTAGTCCCCATCTTTAACAGCAACTCTGGTATGCTTTCAAGTACTGTTTCGCCCGTAACAGCTCATTGGTATGTCCAATAAGTAAGTGTGGATATGGATATGATTTAGCCATAAACGTTTCCCATGTGGAGAGAGGCAGGATCCAGTCAGTTCCAGATGATAACTTTGATTTGTGCCTCCTTTCAAAGCTATGCAATATCAATTTTTACAAGCAGCATGTAATGCCCATGTCAGGGCTCAATTATTTTGTTTCCCAAGGTTCGCTGGGGAAGGGTGGGCTAAGGGAAAAGGTACTGCCATGGGAATAAGGCCGTCTGCATATCCCCAACAAGTGTCCAAGTGTTGCCCAGATTTTTAGAGGTTTAAACACCAGGAGCTAGAGTAGAGGGCAGTCACCAGGCCTAAGTCAGAAGCCTCTGAATTAGTTTCACACTGCTTCCGTCTCACCTCCTGCCCCCTTCCCCCCTAAGGCTACCGCAGTTAAATGTGAACAATGTTACCAAAAAGTACCTTCAAAAAATTTCAGGTTTCTCTTTCAAGGATAGTAGAGGTGTCTCGAACAAACTTTGCCAGCTGTTGTTTAGGGTCTGTTATGTTTATCTGGCTTTTCTTTTCTTCTACGACAGCCGGTTTTGATTGTGCTGTTTTCCATCGCGAAGACTGTAAGGAATGGGATACATCAGGCTGAGGCCTTTCTGGGAACCTTTCGCCGTCAATTGCTCATGGGCCTCCTCTGCATTGGAGAACTCCATCTTTCCCTCAGGCATGAAGACAACGAGCTTTGCTGGACAGGGGTCTGAAACTTAATGCCCTAGTTTTTCATCGTAGGAAGTAAAGGGAGATAGGCCCTTCGTTGTTTCATTGTGTGAGGTGCATAGTCATGATCCACATAAAATCTGGTTTGTCCAAAGAAAATCTTTTGTTTGCGCCAAGCTATTAGCAGTATATATTCTTTCACTGCATATTTATTGAATCTGGCAATTATAGATCTGGGTGCTGCTGTCACCGTGGAGGGTTTTGGAGTCAAGGCTCTATGTACTCTCTCAAAATCAAATTGAAAGTCATCAGGAAGGTCTAAAGCTGAGTGAAGTAGGCCAGATACAAATTATTTTATTTTGGAGCCCTCACTGCCCTCTGGAATACAATAAAGACAAATATTTTTACAGCGTGCTCTATTCTCAGTGTCTTCTTGGCGTGCTTCTAAGAGGCCTTGTTATTCTTGTATTTGTTGCATTACATTTTCCAAGTCATCTACTCAATTCTCTATAGCTGTAATTTGGTGCTCCAAGTCGTCTGCTCATTGTTCTAATTGCTGCACATCTCTGTGTATTTCTGAATATAGCTGTTTGATGTCTGCCCTGAATGCACAAAGTTCGTGGTATATCATATCCAGCTTAATTTTTTTAATTCTGTTCTTTGGTGTGCGATATTTGAGCTGGGTAGCCTTAACAGGCGATGGCGCGCTTTGTGGTAGAATCGACTCGGACTCTGAGATCTCGGACTCCGATCTAGGATCGTCTTCCACGACATCTTCCATTTTCTTTAGTTTTATAGATGTAGGACCCTTGTTCCCCCTCTTGTGCATGTTGTATATATATTATTTTGAGAATTCTAGATGTAAGAGGCAGGATTTTCTCAGAAGGGGGATTGGAGCAGTTGTCTTAGGCTACCATCACCATCGGGGGCGGAACCGGAAGTCTCTCCTTCTTTTATTTTGACAGTTCCAGGGAGTAATTCTGATAGAGTTGTACAAGGTGGCCCTCCCACATTAAGTTCCCCTTTTCCCTTGTCACTCAGAAGTACATTTCCTTGTTCGGGTATCAGAGCAACTTGCAAAGAATGGGCTGGGCTCTTTCCTCCAATCTAGGCTTGGGGCTAGTGAAGGTTGGGCTCTCTGTAGCTCAGGTGGAGGGCCATTGTTTAGCTGGAGGATAGTTAAAAGAGCCGACTGCAAAAATTGGAGCATATCCCAATCCTCAGCTCCTTCAGGGATGCCTACTATCCTGACATTTTTCCTTCCAACATGATTCTCCAAGTCATCTATTTTTTTCAGCATATACTGGGTCTGCCAGTGGTGTTCTTGGAGCTGTCCCTGATGTCTGTGTAACATCTCCTCGTGTTGTGGAACAGCAGTCGCTGTGCCTGCCACCTGCGTGGCAAGCATTTGTAAATCCATCTTAGTTTTGGCTGTTTTAGCCTTCAGCTCTGCAGTGTCCTTTAGAATTTGGCTTAGCATGGACGTGATCTTGTCCATTTCATTAACTAGTGGTATGGGGCTCTGATGGGCCATTTCCTTTGTAGGTGTCACTCTCCAGCTACAGCTGCTAACAGACATTTCCTTGGGTATAGAGGGCACTGGTAGATCGAGGACGTGGCCCTGACACAGAGCTACAATGTGGTCCTGCCAAGAATGGCTTTAGCTCTATGCCCCTCCACTGGAACTGAAAATATTTTCTTCAGGGAAGAACTGGATTGTAGCCCTTACAATGTGGAATATAGTATGAAGTTCTGTTGCCTCAGGATGAATGTGATTCTGTTGAATGGTCTGTATTTGGTTCCCCCTCGATCCCTCTTCTCAAATTAAATTGCCACCATCTTGGCTTTCAAGCTCCATCCCCACAATACACATTTCATTTTATTTTTGAAACTTTTATCATGACTATGCCTAACTGTTAAAGTAGCTGTGAAGCACACTGTGCTCAATGGTCCACATCTCTCAATACAGTGTAATGCTAACACTGGCTGGAAATGTGACTGTCACTGACCTGGCTAAAATGTTGGTGTGGCACGGGAATAGTTTTAGGAAAACCAAATTGTCTAACAAATAATCAGCACAGTTGTAGTGTTTGCAGTATGTAATGACCGACACCTGTCATGGTGAGAAATACTGCGTATTGCTAACATTGACTTGGCGGGTGACTGACACTGACCTGGCTCAGATGGTGGTGTAGCACTGGAGATTTTTTTGGGACACACAAATTGACTAACAAATCATTAATGCAGCTCTGGAGCATGCAGGAGGCAATGGCCCATGCCTTTTAATATGGTATATTGTTAACACTGGCTGAGGAAGTGAGTGACACTGACCAGGCTGTGTTATTGATGTGACACTGGGAGATCTTCTTCAGGCATATTTCCCTCTATTGAGCTACATCATAGAACTGTTAGCTGTCAATGTCAGGACCACCTGGAAAATGTTGCTAGCTGGTGGCCACCCACATAAACGTACCTCATCACTGCCTGTAAAACATGGGTGGCCCCATCATGCCTCAGTTCTTTCTCCTACTGTCAACCACTCGTCAGATCACCACTGCTGAAGAATACCATTGAACTTTATAAGTATTGTTAATGCTGCTTCTTCTTTATTATTTTAAACTTAAAACTTTATGCTTCCTTCAAAAGAAAATGGACTATTATTCCAGTATTGTTGATGCAGTGACATTAAGCTTTACAAGGATGATGACCACTCCATGTGCATTAACTGCTTGGTCTGTCTCATAACATGAAGGCCTGCGATATTTGCCAGGGCTTTAATTAGGCCACTAGGAGATGTTGAAAGAAGTCCTTGGAACTGTATTTAAAAATCAAGGCTATGGAGGAATCACAAGGTGCGTTGAAGGCAGCTTCACCATCATCAACCTCTCTTCTGGGTTCATCATCGATCCTCCATTCTCCAAGGTCAATGGCATCCATCGCTGGTTCCACAAAAAAAGAAGACAAGTCTGCTAAGTGGAAAAGCAATGCCACACAGACAAAGAGAAGAGAAACAAGGAAAAGAATGCCTCTCCAGCCAGGTTCTGATCTCCACTAACCAGAGGTAAATCAAGTGACTAAGACAGAACCCAGGCCATGGCCTCTGGTTCTACAGCCCCCGACTGTCTGTCAAACACCAAGGTTGGGGTCCACCAAAGGCTCTGATCTTCTTTTGTGGCTAAATCTGCAATTGGGCTCTGTCATGTCAACAGTTCCATTGTCAATGACCCTGTCAGAGACCATCGACGCAAGCTCCTACAGTATATCAGATATGTCTGAGCTGTTTCAAAGGCTTATGCCTTTGCCTCTACCATTAATGCCTTCAGAGTTACTGCCATCAACCTTGTTGACAATGCAGAAGTTCCCTCTGCCTGTAGAATTCCCTGGCAAGGGTGACACCCATAGACACTTCCTCCATTGCAGCCTCCAGTCCTAGTCAAGTCTATGATGATGGCTGTCGACGTTGACGTGGAACTGGAATACAGTCCAGAATATATGGAGGGGGAATATGAAGAAAACATGGAGGAACATCTGGATCCTCTGGATGGAGTGGGTTCCAGCACCACAATGTCCTCCTGTAGTTAAGGGAGTGTAAAAAACACTCCAAGCTCACGTCCTGAGGATGCCTTTTTTCAGGCTTTCCTAAGGCAGGTGCAGTCCAAACTTGGATTTATAGCTTAGGAGGCAGACTCTTCCAAGGGAAATCTTTATGAGTTCTTAGAGATGTTTACCTCCCCTGCAGTGTTTCTTCCTCCAATTAATTCGGATCTAGAGGATGCCACTCTGGCTCCCTGGCACATACCTGTTGCTCTGCCCACAGTTCCAGGTTCGGGTCCCAGGGAAGATGGATAAACAATATCCAGCACCTTCTAGAAAGTCATGTTGTGCTTCTAGCCAGAAACAGGTTCTGTGGTGATAATGGCTGCACATGACAGGTCAAAAACTCTCAAGCACATGAACTCACTTCTTCCTGATAAGGAATCAATGGAGCTTAATGTGATGGGGAAAATAACATTTACTTTTGCATGTCTTGGACTGTGTATTGTAACCTAACAGGCATACATGGTTAAATATCAACATTTGCTGTGCATATCCATTACTACAATGGTTGACAAGCTGCCAGATGATCCTGATAAACTTGTGGTCCAGTAAACTGTGACTAATGGGCTTGAGGCTGGTAAACACCTGGTAATAGCTGCCTATGATGCCTCTGATGTTGGTGCTTGTGCAGCTGCTTCTGGCATTTGCCTGTGCCATCACTCTTGGTTAAAAGTTACAGGTTTTGCATCTGATGTCCAACAGTCAGTACTAAATGCTGTCTTCAGAGGAGTGCATCTTTTTGATGCTGATGTAGTGTCTGCACTATGGGACCTTCAGACATATAAAATGATCCTGAGGTCTCTACATGCTCTGAATCCTAAGCTCTGAGGTAGGGGCCATGGTTCATTTTGTATCCCTGGACAGGGTTACTCCAGGGGTCCTGGTCATATCTCTCAGAGTCTGCAAGCCTCCTACCAGGCCACTTTGCCTCCTGGTGCCCATACCAGACTCACCAAAAGGACTGGTGTTGGTGGCACCCCACTGCCCGTAGCATCTTCTGACTTCCCTGCTCTTCCTCAGGCCCAGCCATAATATATCCAGAAATGGACTTGGGCTACTATTCCTGGTACATCCTGGTACCAAAATGGACTGGGGGTTTAAGGCCCACCCTTGACCTCTGAAGCCTCAAGCTGTTTATAGATTACAAGAGGTTTGCATGGTCTCTCCACAGTTCTTCCTCCCTTTGCTTTTAAAGGGGATTGGATGGTTGCTCTGGGTATGAAGGAAGCTTACAGTACCTCCTTATCAAAATCTACAAGTCTGACAGACAGTACCCACAGTTTATGCTCCAGGGTTCACAGTAACAGAGTCATGTGTTGCAGCTTGGTCTGTTTTGTGCACCACCTGTCTCTATGAAATCCTTTGCAGCAATTGCAGTGGCCCTCTGACAAGAGGGCTTAAATGTTTTCCCATACATCTACAAATGGAATTTGAAGGCACTGTTGAGGGAAACAATTGTTTACACGTTGTTTTGAACCAGACAACTTTTTGAACAGATGGGTATTCCGGTAAATGAATCAAAGTCAGTTCTCACTATATGCCAATGTCTCCAGTACAAAGGGGCTGGTCTGTAGATGGGTCTGGGTCAGACTTTCCTGCCCACAGGCTATGCTGTGGCACTGGTTGCCAAGGCCCAGCTGGTCTCTTCCAGTGATGATGCCTCTTACATCTGACAGGTCTCACGGCTGCTGCTATTCTGACTTCCTGCTGGCACATCTGCACATGAGGATCCCACAGTCCCCGTGCCCAGTGGGCTCAGCGATCAGATGCAAACAGCAACAGCCACTTGCACTGCTCGTCTAAAGGTGCACTCCTAGAAGAAAACCTCGAACACAAAAACTAGACTGCACACAGGAGTGCTAAATAAATATTTGATGTGGAATCACAGACTTAAATACAAAGTGCATCAGTGCCAAAACCACTTCTTTCAAATCGATCCCCATGTGTATTCAGAGCTTCCTGGCTCCCTCATCAAGGGATGGGAGCTTCAATGTATGATTGACAATTTTAAAGACAGAAAACACCAATCACAATATGTAAATAAACTTATTCAAAACCAAAAATTCACCTCATAGTAACATTTAAACACATACAATATCACCCTAGGGAAGTGTTTACATGTGGTAATGGGAGAACCTGCCCATACTCAGTCCAGTAGCTATAGTAAATCTAATGGTCATTCATCCATACCACACAAAATAAACAACAAACATGTTCTAGTACAATCAAAATCAAAGGCAGCAATATACAGATAAAGGGGAACTCTCATCTTCAGGTTTCCAAATTACTGAAAGCCCATAAAAAGTACTTCGAGTGAACTATTGCGCTTACCTGTACATTTTAGCAGTCCAGTGCTATTTATATGTAAATCAGCCTATAATTAAGGGAAGGGACAGTCATGTGTTTTAGGCTTCTGACAGGCAAGGATGTCACTGTAGACTTGGCCCTGCTTTGGCAGCTGATAATCCAATAGGTTAAAGGGGGACTGTCAGCTTTGCACTTGTTTTTCTTCTAGATTTCTGCAGTGTGCCTCTAGGCACATATTTATTACCCATGTTCTGTATAATGTCCCTATATGTGTCAAAAGTGATCATTCTTACCAGTTTTCCACATTTTTGCCATATTTTACTTTTCTGCCATCCCACCCTAAATGTTCTGCCTACTGGAAGCATATGCATGCCAAGAACAGGCATCGGACACTGAACGCTGGCACAGAGGACAACTTTTTACATGCCTATGATAATAAGCTGCTTGTGGTATGCATTTTAGGTCGCTGGCTAAGACTTGGCATTTCGTAATTAAAACCGAGCACTGATAGTAACACGAAATGCATTTAAAAGTAAGTGCCGAACTCCCGCCCGTGCGCGTGAGCAGCCAGAGCACAGATCCCATTCATGTGCAGGAGTGTCCCCCTCTTGCACAGGCGTGGGATTTCAGCACTTACTTTTAAATGTATTTTATGTTACTATCAGTGCTCGGTTTTAATCACAAAATGCCAAACCTTAGCCAGCAATCTAAAATGCATACTACAAGCAGCTTATTATTACAGGCATGTAAAAAGTTGTACTCCATGCCAGCTCTCAGTGTCCGATGCGCAGTCTCGGCATGCATATGCTTCCAGTGGACAGGACATTTAGGGTGGGACAGCAGAAAAGTAAAATATGGCAAAAATGTGGAAAACTGGTAAGAATGATCACTTTTGGCACATATAGGGACATTATACATAACATGTGTGATAAATATGTGCCTAGAGGCACACTGCAGAAATCTGGAAAAAAACGAGGGGCAAAGCTGACAGCGCCCCTTTAAATAGGGAGTTGGCTATTTTATTAAAGTGTTTTAAGGTGTTATTACAACATGTTTTACATTATAATAATTGTTTTGTATGTGCAATGAAACTAGTGAGTTATCATGTTTACATTTTAAACTGCTAGCAAAAATAATCCAGTAGAATTCTGTTATTGTTACGTTAGAAAATACCATGGCTATTCAGTCCAGAATATTTCAGTAACAATCTTTCATACTTTTAACTTTATCAGAAGAAAAAAGTTACTCTTTTAATAACATATTTCAAGTTATACATATTTTAAAACTGTGGCCATCTTTATCTTTTTGCAATCATTAAACAATTGATTGTGACCTGTCTTTTTCTTTTCAGGACAAATCTGAATAGAAAGAAACTAGTATTTGCAGAATCATAAAAAATGTTTACAGATTTTTTTTCTTTATAATCTTTGTACAGGAATAGAGATATTGTGAAATTTTATTTTGTTGGCAAAATGTTGTCAGAATCACAAATTTCGCTCTGCAAAATATTTCACGTAATTATGTACTTGCGGCAACATTTTGCCAGTAAATTTCCCCTTGCATTACTATTAGATGAAATTGGGCTTGTCACATGATTTACTCTCTACAGATCACATGGGTGACTGTATACAGGTAGGAAGTGAGTGATTCATTTCCTTTGAAGGAGTGAAGACTTGAAGAGAAGCAGGCAGCCAGCAGAATACTAGGGCTTGCACTGTACTGTGTGCTATTGTTTGAGTGTTTTATTACACACTAAGTTTAAAATAATTGATTTAGTTTGATTGTGTATGTGTGTTTCTGGTATGTGCTCATAACTTCTGTTCTGTGTCTGTAGAATGATTGTGTGTGAGTGTGTGTGTGTGTGTGTGTGCATAACTCCCTCACTCTCTCCCTTTCTTTCTTTTTCTCTTTTCTGTTAGGAAAACATTTTTTTTTAATAAATAAGGAGGATGGATGGGAAAGGTAGGGGCAAGGGGACTGGGAAAAAGGCAGCAGAATTCAGACCCAGTTTTCAGCTTGACAGGCATGCCTTTAGGTCTGAGCCCTTCCCAGCAGGAGCATGTGGCCCCCACTCCCCAGGAGCAGCATGAGCCTGTTGCCACCCCGCAGTTGCCTGATGATCATGTGCCCCTCACCACCCAGCAACAGCAGTATCCCATTGTCCCACAACAGCAGCAGCAGCAGCAGGAGCATGTGGTCCTCACCCCCAGCCAGTAGCAGCAGCCAGATACCGATGCCCCCCAGCAAGAGCATATGCCCCCCGCCTCCCCCCAGCAGGAGCATGATGTACCCCCCTGGATAATGGCTGGTGGTGAGCCTCCTCAGAAAGTGTCAGCTCTGTGATGTTTTTTCACCAGAAACACCAATGACAATAGTGTCATGATCTGCAACCTGTGTGGCAGATCTGTGAGAAGGGGCAAGAAGGGGGGCATTTTGGTACTGGTGGCCAAAGGAGCCATCTGCAGCACCACCACCCTTCATAGTGGTTCCAAAAACAACAAGAGGTGGGAGCAGCATCAGGTAGTGGGGCCTGGGTTCAGCATTCAGAAGGGGAAGGGGGCCAGCAGGAGGAAAGGTCCAGGAGTCAGTTTCAATGGAGATGCTGCAGGAGAAGGCAGTAGCAGCAGCAGAAGCAGGCAGCAGCAGCACCCCTATCACCCATACCCCATAGCCACCGGCAGCACCACGTTCATGCTGGTGAACCCGCACAGCCTGCAGCAGCCCTAGCCACTCAGGTTGTTCTGGTGAGCCAAGAAGACCTGGCGGCTGTGCACAGAGAGGTGGGAGCTCTGCACCGTGAGTCTGATGAGTTCTGCCTGGAGGCCGGAGGGGACCTCAGGAAACTCCATGAAGACCAACAGAAAGTATTGGAACTCCTGGCGGAGCTGCATTGTGAGGGTGGTGGTGGCAGCAGGGCAGAATCAGGGCCTGGCACCAGCGCCATGTAATTACGGTCTGGAAATTATAATTTAGTACTGAGGCAGTGCAGCACTGGCACCTAATTTTTTCCTTTTCTTTTTCCTGTCCATGTTTTCTTACTGTCACTTTTCCCTCATCTGCACCCCCGAAAAATAAAAAAAATTAAAAAAATTTAAAAGGTAAAAAAAAAAAATGTTCTGTCCTCTTCCTCATCTGTATCCTCTTGTTTCTTTTTCTAGTCCAGCGTTTTGTGTGTTATGTACTGTTTATGCTCCCTTCCTTTCCCCTGTCATATGAATATCCTTGCCTGACCCTGCATGTCCCTCCTGTTGTGTGTTACTGTCAGTCACATAGTTTATACCCATAAACACTGTACCTTTCTTCTTGTTTTATGTTAGTCTTTCTATATATATTTCATCCTCCTATCCACAAATGTCAAGTATTATTATTTATTCTTATGAACAAAATGTTTTCCCAAAGCTGTTGTGGCAGTTGTTTTGGCTGTGTACAGTATCATTCGGAATATATACACAATGATCATAAAAACATAAAACTTTTATTGTGAAGTTAAACATAATTTAAACATGCTTTTTGTGCTTATCAACACATGTCCCCTCTGCTTGCCGCAAATGTTAACTTGGTGTCCCTCCCCTCCAGTCATGATGATGTTTTATTGTGCCCCACCGGCCACCACCATCCACCACCTGCTCCAAAATGTGCACTTGGGCCACAGTTTAACATAGCCTCTTGCCTCCATGCTGTGCAAAGCAGGCATGATAAGATGTGAAATATGACCAGAAAAAGGTGGGTGAAATTGAGACATGAATCTGCTCTCAGTCATGATGTTGTATAGTGCCCCACCATCACCCGGACAAAAAAATGTTCTTTTGTCCACTGTTTACAAATTATTTCAGGTTGAATCTTGTTGCTGCTAGTTCAGAACAGGCTTTAGAAGTACAGAAATGTTACGTGAGAAATGTTTCATAAAATTGAGACAGAAATCTGGTCTCAGACATGATGTTAATTGGGTCTCCCCCCCACCTCTCAGACCAAAAAATGCTGTTTGGGCCACTGTTTACAAAGGATTTCAGGCTGAATCTTGTTGCCACTAGTGCAGAACAGGCCGTACATGTCCAGAAATGTTATTTGAAAAATGTTACATAAAATTCAGATTGAAATCTGGTCTCAGTCATGATGTTATATAGTGCCCTGCCACCACCCAGACAAAAAAATGTTCTTTTGTCCACTGTTTACAAACAATTTCAGATTGAATCTTGTTGCCACTAGTGCAGAACAGGCCATACATGTCCAGAAATGTTATTTGAAAAATGTTAAATAAAATTCAGACAGAAATCTGTTCTCAGTCATGATGTTATTTAGTGCCCTACCATCACCAGGACAATAAAATGCTGCTTTGACTTCTGTTTACAAAGGATTTCAGGCTGAACCTTGTTGCTGCTAGTGCAGAACAGGCCATACATGTCCAGAAATGTTATTTGAAAAATGTTACATAAAATTGAGATAGAAATCTGGTCTCAGTCATGATATTATATAGTGCCCTGCCACCACCAAGACAAATAATTTTCTTTTGCCCACTGTTTACATAGTATTTCAGGCTGAACCTTGTTGCTGCTAGTGCAGAACAGGCCATACATGTCCAGAAATGTTACTTGAAAAATGTTACATAAAATTCAGACAGAAATCTGCTCTCAGTCAAGATGTTATATGCTGCCCCCCCCACCTCCCAGACCAAAAAATGCTGTTTGGGCCACTGTTTATAAAGGATTTCAGGCGGAATCTTGTTGTCGCTAGTGCAGAACAGACTGTACATCTCCAGAAATGTTATTTGTAAAATGTTATATAAAATTCAGACAGAAATCTGTTCTCAGTCATGATGTTATATACTGCCTTGCCACCACCTGGACAATAAAATGCAGTTTTATCCACTGTTTAGAAAAGATTTCAGGCTGAATCTTGTTGCCACTACTGCAGAATAGGCTGTGCATGCCCAGAAATATTACTTGAAAAATATTATATAAAATTCAGGCAGAAATCTGGTCTCAGTCATGATGTTATTTAGTGCCCTGCCACTACCCGGACAATAAAATGCTGTTTGGGCCACTGTTTACAAAGGATTTCAAGCTGAATCTTGTTGCTGTTAGTGCAGAACAAGCCGTACATGTCCAGAAATATTACATGAAAAATTTTACATAAAATTGAGAGAGAAATCTGGTCTCAGTCATGATGTTATATGGAACCCCCCTACCTCCTGGACCCAAAAATGCTGTTTGGATTTCAGGCTAAATCTTGTTGCCCTTAGTGCAGAACAGGCTGTACATGTCCAGAAATGTTACATGAAAAATGTTACATAAAAATGAGACAGAAATCTGGTCTCAGTCATGATGTTCTATAGTGCCCTGCCACCACCCGGATAATAAAATGCTGGTTTGGCCACTGTTTACAAAGGATTTCAGGTTGAATCTTGTTGCCACTAGTGTAGAACAGACCATACATGTCCAGAAATGTTACATAAAATTGAGACAGAAATTTGCTCTCAGTCATGATGTTATATAGTGCCCTGCCACCAGCCGGACAAATAAAATGCTGTTTTGGCCACCATTCACAAAATATTTCAGGATGAATCTTGTTTCCACCGGCTGCTGCGGCATGCAGAACAGGCCTTATACAGTGAGTCCAGAAAAAACACACAGCAAAATTGTGAGAGAAGGGAGATACAATTATTGTGGGAATTATGAAATAGCCAAAAGGGGCGCCATGCTGAGAAAATTAATTCCTCCTGCAAAATAGTGCTGATACTTGCACTTGCTTCATCCTGCTGCTGGTTTCTCAATTGATTGAGAAATGTAGAATTATCATTTCACAATGCTGCTGGCCTGTTTAGCTGTGTTGACTCTGTGGTTGTAACTTGTATGGTGTGGAGAGAATGAGATTTTGGGGTGCTGTAGTTTGCAGCCTGCTGCTCTGACTAGTTGCCAACTCCTTGCCTCGAGAAGTAATGTTTTGGCTGATTGATGGATCATCATCATCACAGAGTCCATACTGCTGCTGCTGCACACATGTGTGTCTGTCTGTATTTTTTTTGCTGTGCAAGAGAAGGGTGTGGGTGGGTTGGTGGTGTCTGGAGTTCTAGTATGTTTGTACTGTTTTTCTATTATTTTTCAGTTTGCTGAAGATTATATCATCATGCTAGGCTGGGATTTGGATCTGGGATGTTAGAATGCACCACATTTCCCAACGCAGATGGTAAGTATTTATTTTGTCATTACTGGGGTTGGTTACTGGAGTCCAGATGTCTAGGTTTGATAGCAATTGTGTTCATTTTTGCTTTGGTCAACATTCAGAAATCCCAGTGATGTTACCACCCGCTCCTGCTGCTGCTGCTGCTGCTCAAGACGTGGTCAATTCATTTACTTGTGCAATTGTTCCAATTTCACAGACAGTCCCTGAGGTAAATATTTCTACATTTTTTATGGTCTTCGGTGGGGGATTTCGGGTGTAGGGGTGTGGATAGTGGCCTGGGATGGGAGGGTGGAACTTTTAACAATCCTCAAAATGTGTTCTTCTTTTTATCTTTTTTCCAGTTATGTAGACAGGGAAGGGAAATGTGGAATCTGGATGCCTACTGCTGTGCTTCATGTGCCCCACCCCACATATTCCTTCTGGAGGCAATTTCCACAGTTTAATTACATTCACGGGGTATAGTAAGTATATATATTTTTTCTCTTCTTCCGATTTGCTTGCTAACACCAGGTACACAGATGGACGAGTATTCATTATGTTTCCTGTCATTGTTTCTGCTTAGGTCTTTTTCCTCTGGTGACTTTTCATCCCGTGTCTGTGTGATGACTACATCCAGGCCCTGCAGGAGCTGGTATGTGGAAGACAGAGTGGACTGCTTGAACTATGATGTAGCCAACTGATTTCATTAACGAGTAAACAACACGTCCATGGAGAAAGCATATGTGGAAATGCATGGTGGAGACGGTGTTTAGTAATTAGGTGGAGGGGGATAATGTCTTCTCTAATCATTTGAGGTCTCAGAGCTTCACTAATTTGGAAAATTTAGAAGCCAAACTGTGGGCAGCAAACACTTCCCCCCATAGGGACCTTCACAGTTTCTGTACAAGTACTATCGTACTACTTATAATTAACCTTTTGGGGGGAATTGGATGTTGTTAAGCCTTTTTTATGATGATTACTTTTTAATTAATGGCTCACATCTTTAAAGATGGTCGCCATTCACCATTTTGCAAAATCTGTTCAACTGGTCTTAATGGTTGAATGAGCATGTTACATTCATACTCTACTTGTACTAGGAGGATTCTTCAACATGCCATGGATAGTAAGCAGCAGAAAATATTTTTCACATGTAGTTCATGGGCATGTCAGGTGGCAGGAGGGAAGGACCGGGTGTGGCATGTGCCAGGCTCCAACAAGGGCACTTTTAAAGACGTCAAGACAACATATCTTTCTTTAAGATGGGGTTAGTCGAAATGAAAAGTAAAATGTGTATCTTGATAATTTTGGCAGTGAAACATTATAACTGTATAATCATGCAAAATGTTTATGGATTATGGTAATTTGACTGCTGCTGCTTTATATAGGGTGGGGACCTAACAACAGGTTGGGGGCAAAGGGTAATCAAATGAAACTGATTAAGACTGCACCAGATAACACAACCATCATAAATACAAAGATAGATAAAAATAATTTATGACACTATACTGTACTGAGCTGAACGTGTTTGGGGGAGGGTTTCTTTGAGTAACTTCAGCCTTGTTACACTTCCACTGTCACACCCTCCAGGAAGCAGCCCTCACAGTCTTCAAGACTGGAGTTCTCACCAGGTGGAAATTCTCTCAGCATTGCTGCTTCATCCACCTCTCTGCTGGTTGATGCCTTAGTAGAGCATGAACTGCACTGGCTGCCAGTTCAGTGGTGGATCACCTATAAGGTATGCTTGCTTACCTTTAAAGACCTACATGAACATGGACCCAACTACCTGAAAGATCTCCTGATTCCCTACTCCCCCAATCATCCACTCCAATCCGCCGATGAGGGATTGCTAAAGATTCTCAGGGTTTGTTTAAAAACCTCTGGAGCTTTTGCTTTTTTATTTGCAGCACCAACCCTGTGGAATTATCTACCTCGTTGGTTAAGAGAATGCCTGACCATCAGTAGTTTTAAAATTATGTTGAAAATGTATTTATTTTTCTTGGCTTTTACAGACTAATTTTAGATAATTTATTCTGCTGCTTGCTTTTTAAATCTTATGCTTATGTTGTGTACAGCACCTTGATTTTGAAAGGTGCTATATAAATAAAGTGTTGATTAATTGATTGATAGATTGATAGAGGGATTGTAATTATATTCATCACCGAGACACAGTTCCTGTGGCAACACCATTGACATCATTGTGTTTTTTGGAACGTGCCTTTCACTCATTTTGATAAATGTTAGCATGGACACATTCTTGGGTGACAAATTGGTCCTACGGTCATGCACAGTGGCCCCAGCTGAACTAAACACTTGTTCCACACTAACACTGGATAGTGGACAGCTCAGGTATTTTACAGCAACTGATGTTACTGCTGGCCAATCAGTCACGTTGCTGCTCCAGTACTTCAATGGCTCGTCAGTAATGGCAAGGTGCTTTGTGTCCTCCATGTACAGTAGGCCTCCACCATTCATTCTGCTACCCTGAGTCCAGCTGCCTCATCTGTCTCTTCCTCCTTTTCTTCCATATCTTCCACGTCCACCTGATACAGAACATCCCAAATGGGATTGATTGCCATTTTCTGCTGTACCTTTCCCATTTTGTCAAATTGGGCTGCCTATGAGCTGCTGGTGGTGGTAGCAACACCTGTTTTTGGTGTAGTGCGAGGCTTATGTGCATTTTTCATCATCTGTGCAGCAGATACCTGTCTAATGAAGTTCTCTGTCAACTTTTGCACTCGCTGATGACCTCCTTCAATTATAGAAGGCAGGCCACATTTGTAGTGTGGCTCAAGCTTGGTAGCGACTGCAAATTCATCCGACTGTACAGTGCCGGATATATGGGTATTCATGTTCAGCACATGGAGCATGTGATCCATTAGATCACAACTGCTATGATCCCCACTTGCCTCCATCTGGTGTCAGACATTAGCCAGTGTCTGCCTCAGCACACATATGAGGGTTATGGATTTACTTGTACAAGCAGTGTTCCCATTCACTGCCTGTATAGCATGCTTGAATGGATGCAGAATGCATATTAGCCTATCCATTTGGTGCCACTGCTCTGTTGTTAGAGAGATGGACACTCCAGCACTGTCAAGGGTGGTGTACACCACCAGGTATTCTGAAGTGGTTATATATTGTTCATACAGTTGGTCACTCATGTACAGCGTAGAGTTCCACCTGGTCACAACATCAAGCTTCATAAGATGCTGAGGAGGATGGTTATTACACTGCAGCTCATGCAGATAGTCATGGGCCTTTGCAGAACAGGCGAAGTGTACACAGATGTGATGAGTAACAGTCACAATTTCCTTAATGTCTGCATGGTTTAGAAACTGCTGCACAACAAGATTAAGTCAGTGCGTCAGGCAGGGCACCCTGAAAATCCACCATCACTAATGCACTTCACTACATTGAAGCCATTATCACTTGTGATGAATCCTGTTGTAAATGACTGTGTGTAGCTGCTCATCAATCTCATCCAGCAGAACATTAAGCATTTTCTCACCCTTATGAGAACCAGTTACACTTCGCATACTCAGGGTTGTATGCTGCCAGATTCCAGGGGTGTTGCTACCACCACAATTTTGCTTCAGGCAGGCTTTACCAGGCACAAAATCAACTACCACCCCAGGTACCTGTGTCCAGTGTACTGTTATGCATAGATACGAGCTTGCTACTGTTTGTCCACTGGTCCACATATCCATACTAAGATGGACATATTCTGATGGATTGTGCTTTATTGCATGTCTTATGGAATCAGCAACTCTACTGTACAGTTCTGGAATGGCACGCTTAGAGAAATAGGTTCACATTGGAACCTGCCATTTGGGACAGGTATGGGCCATCAGCCTGTGGAACCCAGCATTCTCCATGAACAAGAACAACAACAGATCGATGGTCAGCATTTCAGTGGTGGCAGCATTTTACTCATGAACAGTAGCATGGGGGGTACTTTGTGTGCCACTCAAGGATGTTCTTCAGAGTGGGCTGCATCTTTGGGGCTGTTTAACCAGAACACTCTACTTGTTGCACCAGTGTTGCTCTTTTAGGGGTAACAGTTGACTCTTAGAGCTGTGCAGATCTCATGAAACCAGTTATTTTGGTTGATTTTGAGTGTGGTGGTGTACTTTTCTGAGTCAAGGGACTGGGAGTGGTGCCTCCACTGCTATGCCCACTACTCAAGAGAGCAAATGATTGCTTATCCTCCTCCTCCTCCACTGACCCGCCCTGCCCTCCCTCCTCCTGCTGTATTGAACTGCTCTCAGTTACATTTAACTTGCTGAAGGAGATCCCACCAACAGCTCTGGCATCCTTCTGGTGTTGTTGCCATCACAGCAGTTGCTTGTTCTTCAGGTGGGCTTGTTGGCCACCGGTGTCTATGTGGCTTCTTTTTTTTCGCCGACTAACACATGCTTGATGCAGTTGATATATCGCTATGGTCTCATCAGCTGGATCAAGCACATAAGAGTCCCAAACTAGGACTTTTGACCTCTGTACTTAACATGCTGCTGGTGGGACTGGGAGAGCTGAGAAACAGGTGTGGACATTTTTGCTTTTTATGCTGTTTTCATCATTTCCATAAGACTATCTTTGGGGAAAGGGGGGTGACTGGACTGCTTGGGGGTTGCTGCTAGGCTTGGTGACAGTCTGACCCACAGGCTGTGCATGTACAGTAAATGGTTTTGGCCTACATCACCCATCACCTTTTTAAACTCAGGCTCCCATGAGGGATCATCCCAGCCGTTGTCATCAGCACTGATGGTGATGATGTCCTTCTCCTCCTCCTCCTCCCTATCACTGTCTTCTTGCACAGCATCTTTTTCTTTCTCTACAACCTTCCCCTCAGGGGGCTCTGACTATCCCTATCTCCAGGATTATCAGACTCTTGTTGAACACTGTCATCACCAGCTCCTGCAGGGACAGGGACAGTCACACCGACAGAGTTATCAACCTCCTTCTGGACCACTGTTCCTTGCTGGTGTCAGTGTCTCTCTTCTTCTCACTATCATCATCCACCACCAGCATGGATGCAACAGCTGTGGCCTTAAAAAACTGAGACACAAGTATGTCAGTATTTCTAACAACTCCTTTGCTGGTACCTGCCACACCACCAGAGCCCAAAGAGGACACTGATGCAGACATACAAATGCTTTCACTGCATTTTGGAACTGGAACTGAAGCTGTACTGTCCTCAACAGACTTTGTAGCTGCCTTGTCCCCCTAGCATGTCCTCCCCCCCATATTGGACCATTTCTTAGCAAGCATTTTTCTATGCTGCTGCTTCAAAGCTTTGCCTTTCTCTGGGAGTGTATCAAGAAAGGATGTATTACTAACCATGTAAATAACAACTCACACCTGCAGTATTGGCTTCTTTCCAAGTCCAAACACAATCAGGACAGGTAGCAGCACTCTGTACAACTAATACAGTATATGGTAGTCTATTCCAGTAAAAAGAAAAAGGTAACTTTTTTTTTCTTTCCACAAACAAGAATTAAAGCAACACAGGAAAAAAGGGCACAGATAACCTACTTTAAATACAGATCACTTGTGTCTGGACAACTTAAGTACTGTAATGTGTTAGTACTTACTACTACAATTTTTTTTTATATCCAGGCAGAGACAACTATATAACACTGACAGACAAAGGCACCTGCAACAATATGGATGGGATCAGCAACCTCTTGAGAACTACTATATTAATATGTGTTTTTTGAAATTGCGCGGGTCAGGTAGTAAACAATGCTGTAACAGGGAAAGAGTAACCAAAGTCATGTAAAAGAGGAACACAGCAATGAAGAGGCAAGCTCCAGCAATAAAATACAAGGAAGCAATTCACCAAAACAGTGAAACTGTATATGGACAAGTTCAGGTGATCAACTAAAAGTATTTAGGTTTCTATACAAAAATATAGAACTGTTGCTTCTCACAGTTTAAGTGACACAAGTTAATAGCAAACAGAACTGACCACAAAATAAATAAATAAAATAAAACAAGGGATCAGCACTATGTGTTCAAAACTCTAGAATTCACAACTAAAAGCAGAAGGAGAATGGTGTATAACACAGGCTAGCAGAAGCAGGAACTCTCAAACATGAGTAACTTTTCAGAGAAAGAAAAAAATATTTGTCAAGGTATAAGAAAAGTAACACAAATAAGTAGAACAACAACAAAAATATAAAGGCTTAAAAGAAATTACAGCAAATCACTCACAATTTGTGAGAAATCTGTTTGTAAAAGGCTACAAATAGGCTGCACTGGTTTTACACTCCTACCCTATCCCACTAAACTCCTTCACAGACACAGACAAAACTAAAAACTAATTAAACTAAGTATTATGCAAAATCAACAAAATTAGAAAATGTTTCCTAGCAACACTAGGAACAAACTGTATATCTGGGAGCAATTAGCTCTCAAAAACAAGTTTTAAAGAGGTTTTAAAAGGGTTTATTGGCTGAGATGCACCACAACAGACTGCTCTCTGACTCAACAGGCAATAGACTATGCTGTTAACAACCTGCCCGTGATATCTGACCTATTTACCCAAAATGCTTTGCAAATTTCACCTTTGGAGCATAATTTTGCTGGTGAAATGAAAAGTCACACTGGTGAAATTTTCGCCACAAGATGAAATTTAAGCATGAATGAGCAAAATTGGTCAGTCAAAGCATTTTACATAAAATTTCACAAATTACACGGAATCTAAATCCCAGGTAAAACTACATTTCACTGGAGCAAACATTTTGCTTAATTGTGAAATTACACAAAATATTTTGCCTGGCAAAATTTTTCAATTTTGCACAACATTATTTAGGAAAGGAACACTGAGTTAAAATGCGATGTGTTTTGGGAGCATAGGTAGGTTAAGTGATTTGCTCAGGCTCATACAATATGCAAGCAGAGCATGTTGGAATCAAAACCAGTTCTGCTGAATGAACCAACCTTTTCCACAGCTCATTATTTTAACCTGCAGGCTATACTGCCAGCTGATCATCAAAAACTACACTGGCTGTGTTCAAGTCAATACAGATTTCTGGGGCTGCCACAGCACCACCATCTAGCTTTCTTTTTGCATCCCTTCTTTTACAGTCTGTTCCCCTACAATTATGGACAACCTTGAGGTTGTCAGCACTTATGCTCACCCCATTCTCATATACTGTACCCATCTCAGCTTATTTACTGATCGAATGGGGTGAGCATTAGGGTTGACAACCCCAAGGCACACCCCACACCCCACATCTATTGCTACCTGCAGGATAGGGGTGGGGTGTTAGGGTTGTAAATCCTAATGCCACATTTCCCTACTTTTGTTGCTTTATTCCAAACTAGTGCATTAATGAAGTTTTTTTTTTTGCAATGAATATCTGTATGTCTGTCTATCTATCTCTATTTCTCTATCTCGCTATATCTATCTATCTATCTATCTATCTATCTATCTATCTATCTATCTATCTATCTATCTATCTATCTCTATTTCTCTATCTCGCTATATCTATCTGTCTGTCTGTATGTCTATCTATCTATCTGTCATACATATATATACACATTCATACATATTCTTTGCAAAATAACTTAACACCACAAAAGCAGAGAAATGTGGTATTAGGATTTCCAACCCAAGCAGTGACAGATGTCAAGAATTCATGGGCATGTCTGGTGGGCTGCAGAAGTGCAGGAACCTCTGATCACTGCACTTCCACGTGGCCACAGATACAGTTGCACAGGGCAAAGAATCCATCTGTCAGCCAATGCTCAGGGTCCTCTGCCACCCACAGGTGCAGAGGTACAGAGCACTATGCCTTCTATGACAGTTGTCTTCATTATATGGTACCTGGGCCCATGTGGACAACCCTGCAGCTTTCATTCTCTAGCTGGGGGGGTTCTCATAACAGCACCATCCCCTCCACCCTCATTCCATCCAGCTGGGTCACTGAGCTCACCGCCAAACACAGCTGACAGGCACTGGATCACAAAGCATACCATTTGGGGTCAAGACTGGCACTACACACAAAGTGTCTTAATAATTATATAAACTTTTCTTTAATTTTTGCCACCAAGAGGGCACATGCACAAGCCTTGAATGGGATGGCCACTTAGACTTCAACTCCACTAGCCAAACTTATAAAATCCGCAAGCATCTGAGATCCGGTCCCAGAATGGCTGCTCCAGAACATGGCTATAAATTTCCCCGGCTATCCTCAACCAACTTAAGTCTGCTGCTCTGATAAACTGTCTGTACAGCACTGATTAAACTGGTAGCTCTCCTCTTCTTTGTGGTGACCAGACTAGCCAAGATGTCCACCAAGGCAAATCAGGATGCTCCAATGTCAGTTAAAAAAGACTTAGAGCTGAAAGTCCTGATACAACAAGTCATTTGGGAGATAATCTCCTTTAAAAACACCATCAGAGATCTGCAGGACAGGGTCCAGTTCCTGGAACACCACCAAAGGGACATGAACACCTTCCTCTCTTACATAGATGGCAAAAACATGTGCCAGGAAGCCTGCATACAAGAGTTAGAGAGGATGGTTGGTCTACTCTGGCGGTGAGGTGAAGACTCTGAAAATAGGAGCTGGAGTAACAATTTAAGGATCCTGGGCTTCCCTGAGGGATTGGAGAGGAAGAATCAAATGGAATTCCTGCAGAGCACCCTACCCAAGCTTCTAGGGTATACATGGAACTCACCACTGGAGCCAGAGTGCACCCATCACATCAAGGCACCTCTTCCCAAGCCAGGAGAGCACCCAAGACCAATCATTGTAAGATTGCTGAGATTCCCCAATAAGGAAAGAATCCTGTCGCTGGCCAGAGAGAAAGGTCACCTTATATGGGATGGACACCACATTATGCTCTTTAACGATTACTCAGCTGAACTAGTGGCACTGAGAAAAGGGTACTCTCAGATCAGAAAAGTGCTACAGGAGCTGGGAGTGTCCAACCAACTTCAATACCCAGCCTAATTGAAAATCATGAGAAATGTTGTGGCCAAAACTTTTGAGACTCCAGAGGAGGTGGTTAGGTATATCCCAAACCACTGGCCAGACACGCACATATCCCTGAACCCCCTCAAAGGAATGGCGGCAATATTGACCTGCTGGACCACTGCACAGGCACCCACCAGCAGCCACCCCTCGAATGTCCCCTCCATGAGAAACCAAGGACCAAGCAGCCATGGAATGGCAGGTTACCAGATACAAGCAACATAGAGGAAGGGAGAGACAAAAGAATCAGCAACACCAGATGACAGGGGGCAAAGACAGCAGCCTGAAAACTGGCTATACCTCCCAAGACTCAGTAGGTGAACCTGACTCCAAGAGACCTGGTCAAGAGCGGGAAGGGGAAGTTCGCTCCTGCCACTGTAGGTCTCCTACAACTGCTTCCAAGCACTCAGTAGATGACCAAAGCACTATTAACACACTATCATAGATGAAGGAGGCGACGAACAACCAGGAACAACCAGATAACCCCCATGAGCAGAGACACTCTGCAAGCATGGAAGACAAATCCAGGAACCGATGGGAACATCGACAGGGGCAGCTCTGACAGACTTTCAAAAGGGGTACATTTACTTTGAATGTGGCCTTTTGGCCCTCAACGTACTGTGCCACAGATGTGCATGATTAACGCCTTATCTACGCAGGTTAGCCTTAGAAGTACAACCTTTCTTATTTTCTTTTACATTTTTCTCTCTATAACCGAATGCACTCCTCCCTATTTGCTGGCTACAGCGAGTGACTGAGTGGCTTGATGCATCCAGCAGCAAAATGGGTCAGATAAAGTGCTGTACCCTCAAGGAACCGAGTCACAGCTACAGGTTACCCTACTCAAAAAACCCACAACATGAAACTCAAGCTCAACTGTAGGTGCTGCAGAGTATAATGCTGCAGATAGCCTCGCTCCACTGCCATGGCTGGACATCATGGCCATCACAAATGCCCCTTGTCCAGTCATTGAAATCCTTCACTGGCTCGGTACACTTGGGAGACAGAATGAGCTATGCATAAGGCAAGCTGACACTGGCTAACTGACCAGCTCAGGACCCAGCAGTTCTACAACTCAGAATACTTGCAAATAAGATGCCAAGAGGTGAACCAGTACTCCAGTCTAGTAACTGCTGTGCTACCGCCAAGAGATCAGAAGGAACAAGGAATGGAGATTGGGTGGGGGTGGCAAGTTTGCTTATGGTCTGGCCTGGAACAAACAGGGTTTATTAAACCAGTTGGAGGATAGGAAACTTAACACCAACATAGCCGAACACAACCCTGGTGGTATCCCTCTCTTCGGGCTCCACCAGCCTATAACCCCTTGGCATATGAGTACCTAGGTATTTAACAATATCCCCCCCTTTGCTGGCTTAGTGAGCTGTGCCATGTATCACACCTCCAGGAACAGATTGGGGGTTGTAGATATGGGTGGTGAAGGGGCAAGATCTGAGAAGTGTAGCCAAGACCATGGGACTTATGAATTCATCAAACTGGAGCACCTCCACTCAGGAGAGGGCAGAACAAATGAAACCACAGCTTGGCTCAAAGGAGCAACTTACCCCACCCTACTCCTGTGGCTGTACTGTTGAGATGGCCCATTGAAAAGAAAGCAAAGGACAGACGGGGTTCAGATCAGCAGATGGCCCCCATCAGTGACAGGAGAGTAGATCCGCAAAGGTAGCTATGTAAGGGGTGATGGCAGCCTGGTGGCCATAAGAAATGTGGGGGTTCAGGATGCCAATGAGGCATGCTGGCTGAGACATACATTGATCTGCTGTCTGCGCCATGCAAGTAGTTTACCCTGGTCCATCCTTGCCCGGAAAACAACAGCCGCTCAGCAGCAGACCAAACCAACCCCCCATACAAGTTGTTAGACCAGAACAGAGCACCCACCCACCCTTGACTTACCCCTTCTCAAGTGGACAGGGTGGTTCACTAATCCTGCTTTATACCCTAGTAACAGTGCTCCTAAGACCCAATAGCACTCTAGGCATTCAGCTGCTGCCTCAGCCCTCAGTATTCCTCCCATCTGCAGATCTAACCTGACCCATTAATCCTACCCTCTTCAATAAAAGGATAGTAATGGCAAGACTAACCAAATAAGGGTGACAACTGTGGAGGGAAGGGGGGCAGAGGTGGGGAATGGGACCCGGGACACGCGCCTCATATGTTACTACTATTGCCCCCTGCTCATGCACTGCTTGAACAATCAGTACTCCTTGGGTAGGGGGAAGATAGCTGTCAGGGAAAATGCTGCTGTGTTTTCTCTGCAGATCCTCACTCTAGTCTGTCAGGTATGGGGCAAGAGGATAATTTGCCTTGAATTAACTTGTTCAATACTATACAGCACTTACTTTGCCCTGCATGCACAAACAAACTACAGTGAGAGCATAAGTTTGAGTTTTGAGTCCACCACTGTTCTGCTGTTTTTGGAGTGTGAACACTGCATCTTACAACAATATTTCAATGTTAAAAATGTTATTTTTGCTAACGGCAAACATCTTGTACAACAGATCGCTGTGTGCAGTCAGAACATAGGGAACAGACTCATTCAACTTGGTTTCAAATGCACAGTAATGAGGGATGAGGGAGGGAGTTAATGACATCACAATTAGAATACTCGGATTGCGTTCCACACTGCTGTGAAAACAAGCCATATGAAGCAGCGAGGTACCCCTGCTTCTCATTATAGAAAATTATTGTGCTCTGTATGGAAAGTAGTTAATAAAACACTGGGACATATTTCAGTGCACCCATAAAAAGAGGTATTAAAGTGCTTTCCAAGAGGACTCCCCAGGAAGTGGCAACCTGTGGGAGACTGGGCAAGGGTATGGGGGCATGGCTGACAAAGTGCAAATCAGCAAAGGGGTGTCAGAAAGGGATCTCCCTGGACTCAGGAGTGCATGCAAGCAACATCTGTGGTGCACACTACCATACAACCCCCATGAGAAGTTGAGGGGCACAGCCCACACTCCATCCATCAAGGACACCCCTCTTGGACCCTAGCAGGATGACAAGTCTGGGTGGGTGGAATGGGGAGGCATCAGAATGCCATAGCAAGGGCAGTGCTGACAAGAAACAGACAACCCTCAACATGTGAATGCAAGCCCGCAGCCCTGGTTAAGCAATGAGCTTCCACCCCCTCCTCACCAAAATCCTCGACGTTGCTTAGAACTGGTGCAGTGTTACCTTGCCCAATAAGGAGAGGGCCTGACTTGGGACTAGCAGGGCTAGTAGGCACCAACAAACAGGTTATAAAATTGAGCACAGGGTCTTTGGATTGGCAGTCTTGGGGGAAAATTCCCCTGCCTGCTAAACAACCAGAGGCCTGGACAAAAATTCTGGCTGAAGGCATAGCTAGGATAAAAAAGTGAAGTATAGCAAAGCTATCTAGTTGGGATGGAGTCACGTGATGTTCCTGGCTGAGTAGCTGCTCTCCTGCATTTCTCCTCTCTACCCCACTAAAAATTCCGTTACCTAGTTATTAAAAATATAATTCTCACCGTTTTTGTTGAAGGATCTGCCTATAGAACATCCCAGCAGTACATTGGCGGTGTTCCTTGCCGGGTTTTTGCCAGTATGTCTGAAATAGAGATGAGGCCCACTGGCCTCCACCATACACTTCCACAGACACCGGAGAAATCCAGTAAGAAAACAAAGGCCTACGGCTCCAGTTCAGGCAAAGGTTCTACTCCTACTCAGGCAGCTGCTCCACTCTCTGAGGAATGCTTCCTTCAAGAACTCACACCATTCAAGGAGTCTCCTCATGAGATTAAAGAAGAATTGAAATCACTGCGTTTTGATATCAGAGATCTAAACGGAAGAACAGGAGATTTAGACGTCAGAACTTTCTCTCTGGAAAAATGGAAGGATGACTCCAGCTCTGAAACTAGTCTGCTACGCTAAAATGTTCACTCCCTCGAAAATAAGCTGGAGGACCTGGAGGGGAGAAGCAGACGGAACAACCTCATCCTTTTTGGGCTTCCTGAAGGCAAGGAGGGGACCGCTCCAATTCAGTTCATCCAAAAACTGTTAGAACGAATCGCCGGGCCCTCTCTGAATGGCCCCATGTATATAGTGGAGCATGCTCATCGTTCCTTGCACCCTAAACCCTCCACCAGCTCACCCCCATGTCCCTTCATATTTAAGCTCCTGAACTTCTTAGATAAACAGTACGTGCTGCAGAAACCAGAGATTTAAAAGATATTCTCTGGGAAGGTATAAAGTTGCGGATTTCCCAAGACCTGCCTGCAGGCACGTGTCAAAAAAAGCAACCTGCCACCCCATTGCAGTAAAGCTCATTGCTGCAGATATTAAGTTTAAGATGTTATACCCTGCCCGCCTGCAAGTCTTACTTCAGGGTACCTGGCAATCCTACGACATGGTTGAATTTGCTGTCCAGTCTCTCAGAAAGGCGGTCCCTGACCTGTTCAAAGACCGCTGATCTCCAGGGAAAATCAGGCATGGGTGATCGTTGTTAGCTAGATGAGATTTTCTGCTTGTTGGAGTTACTCCTCAGTTGTCCATTTTACGAATATGTAACCAGCTTTCTTGTGCACTGGATTTCCTGTTCTAACCTGACTTTTTCTGGATTCTCAATTACTGGACAATTTTTATTTATTTATCTCTTTAGTTATTTTTTTTTCTCTGGGACTTCAGCTAATTTACTTTTGATGCTTCCAAACTGATATTAAAGCTTCACGCTTTCATACCCCAGGAAGATTACCTCCCTTCTTTGGCTGTTGTGTGGGCGTTCCTTCCTCTCTGCTTTTTCCACTGGAGGGTCAGCTCGCTCATGCCAGGGCTGCTGTTGTTTACTAGCCTCAATACTTTAGTTGGGACCTTCTGTACATGATTGTACTGTACTCTATGATCTAACTAGGTTAAGCTCTCAATACCAATTCAGTGACACGGTTGTACAGATAATTTTCCCTGATATAATTAGTTCTGCTTTTTTCTAGGTTTAGGAATATTTGTGACACTCCTTCCTGTTATTTTTCAGCCATTGATAGGCTGTTTAAATAATCTTTTTGCTAGTTAATGTTGAGAGGTTTGTTACATTATGATGAGTTGTAGATTTAAATCAAGGGGGAAGGGGGGAGTTGGTGGGACAAGGTGCCAGCTATGTAGGAGTGGGACATTATGCATCAAATTTGTTGGGGTTTAGGGGATGTTTTTGGGGGGGTTGCAGGTTTTTTGTGGGTTAGCATTTTGTTTTTCTTTTTACATGGGTAGGGGAGTGAAGTATGGTACGAGGGTCGGGGTAGTGGTGGGTGGGTTCGTCTCTGGTTGGATTATGATAATGCTTGTTATGTCCAGTTGTTATTTGCTGTCTGGCACATGGCTGTCCACCCAATACTTATCCTCTTATCAAGCGAATATGGCATCCAATTATAGATACTGCTCCTGGAATGTCAATGGGACTCAATCCCTGACAAAAAGAGCCAAAGTCCTTTTTCATATTTGTAAGCTGCAGCTTGATGTGGTCTTCCTTCAGGTAGAGAAGGTTCAGAGGAGGGCAACAAAGATGGTGCATGGATTGCATCACAAGTCCTATGAAGACAGGTTGAAGGAACTGAACATGTACTCCCTGGAGGAGAGGAGGGAGAGAGGGGATATGATAGAGACATACAAGTATCTTACAGGGAGGAACAGGGTGCAGGAAAACACTATTTTAAGCGAAAAAGATGTTCCAGGACTAGAGGCATAGGGATGAAGTTGGAGGAGGACAATTCAGAGGAAACATGAGAAAGAATTTCTTCACAGAATGGGTGGTGGACAAGTGGAACACCCTGCCAGAGGAAGTGGTGGGGGCTGAAACAATCACAGGATTTAAGAATGCATGGGATAGACATAAAGGAATTCTAGAGGTCAGGGGTAAGGGGCAACAGACTTCTAGGAAAACAAACTGAACTTACAAGCTCAAATGGGCAGACTGGGTGGGCCATAGGCCCTTATCTGCTGACACTGTCTATGTATCTATGCATCTATGTATCTATGACTCACCTTCCTGCTGCTCATCTCCCATCTTTGAGATGTTCCTGGGTAGGCTAGGTATTTGGTTTTGGGCTGGGCTCCCGTAAATGTGGAGTCGCCATTTTGATCTCCAGATCCATCGCACTTCGCCTCCTTCAAGAGGTTGCAGATTTGCAGGGTAGATTTACATTTTTAAGGGCCTTATTGGGACACCTAGAGATCATCCTAGGGTCTGTTTATGGTCCTACTACAGAAGATCCTTCTTTTTTCTCTCAAATGCTATCCATCATATCTCAATGGTCATCCCTCCCAATGATCCTAGCGGGGGATTGGAATATACGAACATATGAAATTTGCCAGCAGATAAAGGCCTAGAGGTCTATCAAGTCTGCTCAAATGTGCAGCCAGCACCCCTTATTCTGCAGCTGCCCCTCCCTTCCACCCTTCCCCTTCATTAACCCTCCCTCTTGTCCTGTCCCATCCTCATTTGAAGCAGTCCACTGTTCTACTGCATACCACTTCTGCAGGTAACGCATTCCACCCAGCCACCACCCTCTCTGTAAAAAAGTGTCTCCTCATCTCCCTCCCGAACCCTCCTCCCTCCAGTCTCATATCATGGCCCCTGGTGGCCCTCCCCTCCCTTACTTTGAACAGCCCATCTGTACCCGTCTTGTTTATTCCTTTTAATGTATTTAAAGGTTTCAATCATGTCACCCCGTCCCTCCTCTCCTCCAGTGAGTACATGTTCAACTCCTTCAACCTCCTCTCGTATGATAAGTCCCCCAGCCCCTTGATCATCTTTGTCGCCCTGCGCTGCACCCCCACCCCAGTAGCTTAATGTCCCTCTTCAGATATGGGTGCCAGTATCGCATGCAGTACTCCAGGTGTGGTCTAACTAATGACCTATACAGTGGCAGAATCACCTCCTCCCTCCTAGAGGATATACCACTTGCAATACAACCCAGCATTTTGTTGGCCTTTGCAGCTGCCTTCCTACATTGTGCCGAGTTGTTCATTGACCCTGTAATGAGCACACCCAGATCCTTCTCCTCCTCTGTCTGGGCTAGCTGCACTCCCCAGCTGGTAACTCCTCCTTGGGTTCTTCATCCCAAAATGCAGCACCTTGCACTTTTTGGCATTAAACCCCAGTTGCCAGGTGTCTGACCAGGTTTCAAGCTTTGCCAGATCATCCTGCAACCCCTGCCATCCCCTAGGTCATCCACCACCGCTACTACCTTGGTATCATCAGCAAACAGACTGATCTTGCTCTTGATGTCCCATTATCGTCTGCAATTATTATCCCAAACAACACTGGTCCCAACACTGGAGCCCTGTGGAACACCACTCGTCACTGCCCTTGGTGTGAGCTCCTCACTCACCACACTCTGTTGCCTTCCCTAAAGCCAGTTTCCTACCCATCTCACCAGCTTTGCACCCGCCCCTGTGCCTACTAACTTCTTCCCAGCTCTTCATGCGGCACCGAGCCCAATGCCCATTGAAGTCCAGATACAGTGGACATCCACTGCATGGTCCCTGTCCAGTTGCCTAGTTACCCAGTCATAGAACTCCATCAGGTTGGTTTGGCAGGATCTGCACATGATAAAGCCATGCTGTCTGCTGTCCTGTAGTCCTTTGGCCTCTAGGAGAGCCACCAGCCTCTCCTTCCGGATAGTCTCCATTAGCTTACCCATGATGGATGTGAGGCTCACTGGTCTGTAGTTTCCTGGTTCATCCTTGGGGCCACTCTTGTGGAGGGGCACCACGTGAGCCATCCTCCAGTTCTGAGGTACACACCCCGAATGTAGTGAGGGTTTAAATAGGTTCGCTAAAGGTCCCGCCAGGACCTCTGCCAGCTCCTTCAGTACCCTGGGGTGGATGCCATCTGGGACTGGCGCCTTTGTCCACCCTCAGTGCCTTCAAACCTTCTCGAACTCTGCCTCCATGATTCCTCATCTGTCACCCCTTCCCCGCTTCTGCCATTTCTCCCACCTTGGGGTCACCCCCTTTCTCTTTAGTGAATACTGAGCAGAAGTACTCATTTAGTGCTTCTGCCTATCGCACCTGCTTCCACCCAACCCCCTCCTTCCTAATCCTTACTATGTGGTCCTTACAGATCCTTTTCTCCTGATGTACTTAAAAGTCCTTCTTCCCTTCTTAATGCCTTGTGCCAGCCTGAGTTCCGTAGATGCTTTGGCTTCCTTACTGTCTTGTCACCTCCTCTATTCTGTCAAGTACTCCTCCTGTCCTCCCCCCCCTGTTTTCTTGTACTCCTAAAGGCAGCTCTTTTCCTTCTTACCTTTCCATGACCTCCTTACTCAACCAGCTCAGTTTCTTAGCCCAGCCTCTTGCTCTGGGCTTTGCAGCGGTTTTGGTTGCTCCACTATCCCCAGCTTTATGAGCTCCTGTACCTCTGGTTAGTGTCCATACTAGATTGAATTCTGGCCAGGTACCTTTTACCACTTCCCCATTCTCCCAAAGTCGGCCCTCCTGGAAGTCCAGCACTCTTGTGCCAGATTCCACTCTTCCTTGCCCATATCCGGTGTGAGCCATTCTGAGTGGTGGTCACTCCTGACAGCCGGTTCCTCCACTCTGTAAGTTCTCTCTCACAAAGTCCCCATTTGCCAGCACAAGGTCAAGGGTATTCCCCTGTCCTGGTTGGTTCACTGACCATTTGCAGCGGGAAGTTGTCCTGGAAGGCATACGGCAGTACCTGCTCCCTTCTGTTCCTGGTTGTTGGGGTACTCCAATCCACTCCCGGCATGTTGAAGTCCCCCACAATCACCACACTACCCTTCTTACAAGTCCTCCTGATCTGTCCCGCTAATTCCCTGTCTAACTCCTCCGTCTGAGATGGTGGCCTGTACACCACTCCCATTCTAAGAATCCCATTCTGGAATCTTGTTTGCATCCAAAGTGACTCCGATTACTCCCTCCTCCCTTCCTCCTTACACACCTTCAGTCCTTCCTTCACATATTGCCACCTCCTCCTTTCCCAATCACCCCATCCTCGAAATAACCTGTACCCTGGTACAGACAGGTCCCAGTCATTGTATTGGGTGGCCCATGTTTCTGTGATGGCTGCAATGTCCACCCTCCCTCTGCCATGAGAACCTGTAACTCTGCAGTTTTCCTCCCAAGGCTCCTAGTATTAAGGGTAACCACCTTCCACCCTTTCCCCCCCTCCCATCCTGCCCTCTTTTCCTAGCATCACCAATAGTACTTGCCATTTGTCCTTTGTCACTGTTATGGGGGGTGAGCTCATATGGCTTCTCAACCTGTTGTCTCTGCATATCTCTTCCCCAATTGCCACCCCCCTCTCCTAGTTTAAATTCCCAACTTCCTCTATGTACTTCTCCATCCTCTGTTTCAACACTTTCTTTCCTCCTCACTCAAATGTAGTCTGTCCTTGGCATACAGACTACTGTCCTCCCAGGTCCTCCCCACCCCAATAGCTCATACCCTTTAGCACAACACCAGGTTCTTAGCCATCCGTTAAATTCTCTATTCTCAGCTTTCTTGTTGTGTTTGCTTTTTGCACCGGAAGTATCTCTGAAAAAGTTACTGATCTTCCTGCCCCCTCATGTAATTGTGCTAGTTCCTCAAACCTCCTCTGGACTATATCTACTGTCTTGTCAGCCAGGTTGTTTGTCCCAAGATGTATAATTAAATGAGGCTTGTCCCTACCCCTTCTAGCATATTTCAGAACAGATTGCCCCACCCTTTCTGATGTCATTCCTGGCATGGCCTCCACCCAAATGCGACTATGCCTTTCCCCCTTGCTACCCCACCTGACTCCTCTTAGTATTGAGTCCCCCAGCACTAAGATTCCACCCCTCTTACTCCATGCTTGCTTCCATTCATCTCCCTCTCATCTCTCATTTCCAGCTTCTCTTCTTCCTCCTGCACATTATTTCCCCCTATTACCCCTGTTGCAATTCTCCCAGCAGAACTTCCCTCCGCTCCAGTTTGGTCCAGGCATTTATCAATTACTCCTCTAATTTCATCATTTCCCTCCTCCACCTTCTTCCTCTCTAGCAGCGCAAAACTATTTTCTGAAGACCCTTCACAAATGCCCGCTCCCTCTCTCTTCTTAGTAACCTGTTCTCTCCTTTCCACTCCATGACTTTTGCCACTTCTTCACCTCCCCTCACAGGTCCCTATCTCCTCCTTCCATTTGTCTTTTGTCTCCTGACCTGGTTTCCCAGGCAATCGTTCTTCCTGGCCTGGGCCCCTTTGTCTGCTTCCCTTCTTCTGACCCTCTCCTCAACGCTGTTACAGCAAATCACCCTCCCCATCTCACCTTCTTCCTCACTCCAGTATTGGGCTAGACCCACCCCAAATCTGCCTTTGCCTGTCTTAGTTCCTCCCAGACCTCAATCTCCATTCTAAGTGTTTCTGTGTGGTTGCACACTAAACATCCTCCCACACTCCAGGCAATTTTTAGAAAGATTGGTGCACCGCAGTTGTTGCAGCCTACCACCCTACCCATTGCTGTCATTGCCCACTAGCGACCCCCCACCCTTCCAGATGCAGGATACCAAACACTCCCTCAAGTCTCCCCTCTCCCCCTCTATCAGTGAAAAACATTATTTTCTTTATTTCCCTTACCTCCTTTGTTGTATACATTTAGATATATTGAGCAACTGCTTTTTATATTCCTATCCTTCCTATCCACACTCTAAAAGAGACTTTAAGTAACCATTGCACAACCTTCTTCAAACTCCTACTCCTCTTTTCCCCAATGCAATATCAATGCAAAGAAGTAATAATGAAAGCTCCTAGATTTGCATTTACTTCCCTTCCACTGAGATAGCAGTCACCGCTTCACTTGCCGCTGTTCCTTTCCTGGATGTCTGCTTCTGCTGTGACAGGTGAATATCCTTTGTCTGTTTGAGGATGTGATGTCAGAACCCCTGGTATAAAGGAAATAATGGACAGGGGTGGGTGGGTGAGGGGTTTGGGGTGGGACCAGCTGAAGTCTTCCAGAAACAATCAGGTAGCTGAGGCCTCTGGTCAGAGCATTAGCACCCTTCCCCTACTCTGCACTAAAACTTTGCAGCTAGTGAAGCCAGCAACAATGAATCACAATTCTACTCAAAGCCCCCAAAATAGGTTTGCTACCCAAAGAAACAGGACTCCAATTCAAACAGCTTCACCAACAACTCATCAAAATAGGCTTGGAATTAGAAGATATAGGTCTCCAATTCAAAGAATCAGACCCAGTTAAATCATACCAATTTTGTTTTAAAACAGAAGAAATAGGCTTCTACAAATGCAACCTACCACACAGTGAATCATCAAACAAATGAGCCCACTTATAGCTACCAAAACAGGTTTCAAAATTCCAACAGCCCCAAACAATACCCTGCTAGTCCCTTAGTAGTAAGAAAGAAAAGAAATAACCTTCTACCAAGTAGAATCCACAAGAAACAATGTAAAAACAAGAAGAAGAAGAAGCTACTGTACTGTAGATCTGATCCTGTCCCCCTTCTATTCCTCATAGTCCTGAGCAATTATTTAGATAGATCCCCCTTCCAGGTCTCAACCCCCCACTTCAAGTCAACAGGCATTGAGGGGTGTAATGGATACCTTGGGATTAGTTGACCCCTGGAGGCTTATGTTTCCTGAAGCTACTGAGTACTCCTTCCACTTTATTCCACAGAACAACTTCTCTGGCACAGACCTTTTCCTTCTGAGCTCTGAAGCACTGCCAGGAGTCGTAGCCTGTTGTTATAGTGGCAAAGTCATTTCAGACCACCATCCAGTCATTTTACAGGTCAATTTGGCCACTTCAGTCACAAGGAACAAATGTGGCACCTCAATAACTTCTTATTAAAATGCCCAGACATAGTCGATAAAATACCGTCATTTATCTTAGAATTCTTCTGTCTCAACCAGTTCTCTATGCCCAAATTAGATATCCTTTGGGGCGCTTTCAAATGCACTCTTAGAGGGGAACTCATCAGGATAGCCACGAAAAGGAAACAAGAGTCATCTAAAGCCATGGCCTCTATTTTGTCTCAGATTCATGTGGCCGAGAGTGGACTCTCGTATTCCTCTCCTTTATCCCATCGGGAGCGCCTTGAAACTCTAAGAGCTCAGTATCATGCCCTCATAGGGGAAAAGATGGAACACCTTCTTTTAAAAACCAAATCCCAATACTTTGATCAAGGGGAGAAGGCTGGTAAACTCCTCGCACTCTGCTTACGCAGCCAGCTGGTCAATCAGATTATTCCATCCATCCGGTCAGACTCTGGAAGTTTGCTTACCTCACCCAAAGATATTGTTCATCAATTCCAGACTTATTACAGCTCTCTTTACACAGCCCCCCCCGACCTCTCCAGATCCCTCTGCCCTGGACACTTTTCTCCTGGACCTTGATTTGCCATTCTTAAATGAGAATCAGGTGGGATGGTTGAAAGCCCTGTTAACTTTAAAGGAAGTTAAAACAGCCATAGAAGCCTTACCGTTAGATAGGTCTCCTGGCCCGGATGGGTATTCCACCAATTTTTATCATAAACATAAAGACCTTCTGGCCCCTTATCTCCTGGACCTCTTTTGATACCTCCACCAGACGGGACTAACTGATACTTCTCTCACCGCTGCCACCATAGCTGTTTTGCCCAAGCCTGGGTGCGACTCTCAGTTGGTGGCCAACTATAGGCCATTATTTTTAATTAATGTGGACATTAAGATCCTTGCAAAAATCCTGGCCACAAGAGTAAAGGCCTTTGAGGAGGATCTTCTAAGCAGGGAGCAGGTGGGTTTTACATCCAGGTCAGTTGTCGGTGGATCATATTTGGAAAATCTTGTCTCCGTGTCCAGTGACTCCACCACTCCCCCTATGTTGGTTTCTCTGGACGTGGAGAAAGCCTTCAACAGAGTTTCGTGGGACTACCTGTGTCATCTGCTCTTTAAATATGGTTTCCTGAGTGAATTCATAACATGGATCAAAATACTATACACCATACCTTCAGCCCGTGTCTTTTGTAATGGGGTGTTTTCTGACTTTTTTCCCCTTCAACAAGGAACACAGCAAGGGTGTCCACTTTCCCCTTTTTTGTTTAACCTATACTGTACCTTGAGCCCCAATATAAAAAATAAATCTCTTCCCACTAGTCCATGGTATATTTATAAGTCCCTCACAATACAAATTTTTGGTATATGCGGACGACATCCTTTTACACATTACCTCACCAGCTACCTCGTTACCTGAAGTTTTGAACATTATCATTTTATTTGGCGCCTTCTCTAATTATAAATTAAACTTATCAAAAACTGAACTTATGCCCTTGAATAACTCAACCCGCCGCTCTATGGTAGAGCACTTGGACTTTTGTTGGGTAAAAGACAAGTTAAAATATTTAGGTGCGTACTTCAGTACAGACCCACTTAAACTCAAAAAGTATAATTTGGACCACGTACTTCTCGTTATTCAGAAAGATCTTAGTCATTGGTCTTTGCTTCCTCTTTCCCCCTGGAGCCGGATGAGCATTCTCAAAATGAATGTCCTTCCTAAAATTTTATATCCCCTCCTTACGCTTAGCATACACCTCACTAAAAGTTGGTTTATCCAGATTAATAGGCTTTTCTCCCACTTTCTCTGGCTGGGGAAGCCACCCCATAGATCATTAGTTAAACAGATGAGAGCTAAAGAGGCTGGGGGTTTAAAAGTTCCCAATGTGTACCTGTATTATTTAGCCATACACTGCTCTCATCTTCCCCTCTGGCCTGGTCCTGTTTCAGACACCTCTCCTCCAAGTTATTCTCCCCAATGGTTAGATATAGAGGGCTTCCTGACACAACAGCAGGGTCTATGTCCCAACTCATTACTGTATATCCCCATTAGAAAGATCCTTAACCCCTTGAATGCTACCCCTATTGCTTACTCCATTAGGGCCCATCATCAACTATGTCAGCTGCTAGCCTTAAATCCCTGTCAGGACACAACACAGTCACTACTTGATAACTTGAACTTTCAGATTGCGGGCAAAATGTTGGCCAGGTCTACCTGGCCCACACTGGAGTCCCTTTCTGTAGATGATTTTTTGTCCTTTAACAAGCTTCTTACTTTCCATGAAGTCCAGCAGAAACATGGATGGCCCACATCTATGAGCTTCAAATATTTCCAGTTGCATCACATGCTCGTAAGTCACTTTGGAAGTGGACTCTGGCTTAATGAGTACAGTACCTGTTTATGCCCCTTGTTATCATCCCATCCCACTATCCTTGCGGTCTCTTTTTTTCATGTCCAACTTCAGGCCTTCCATGCTGATAAGGAACGCCCATTTCACTATTACTGGGACATGGCCCTTCCTCAGCAGGATTGTCCTCGAGACTGGAAACACGTTTGGAAAGGAGTCTACAAATACATAAAATGGGATAGATACCGCTTTATGCAGTTTCAGATTCTGCATAACTTATTTTACATACCCATTAAACTATACAAGATGGGCAGGCTCCCTCAAGATGGTTGTACTAAATGTCAGGGTGACAGGGGTTCACTACTTCACATTTTCTGACATTGTGATAAGGTTAGGCCCTTCTGAGAGGAAATCAGACATTGTCTTGATCCCCTCTTGGGTCTTGATCTGGCCTTCACACCAGATATATGTATCATTGGTGATTTCTCCAAATTTTTAACAGGTAATCAGAAACCACATATAGCCCTAATATCAGCCTGTGCCAAAAAAAAATTTCTGCGCCATTGGTGTGATTCTGTCACCCCTACATATTGGGAATGGCTCCAAGAAATCCTGTTTGCACTTCAGGCTGAGCATACCATTGTCAGTATGTCCTACTCACTTGACAAGTACAGTGTATCTGGGATCCCCTATACACTTTACTGACAGTGAACTCTGGGTGATAAGGAGACTACATTTATTGTGGTATATCTAAGATCTGCCAGTTAAGGACAGCTCATTTTGAAGTCACAGAATTTACTTTAATCATAGTCCAGGCCTATGGCATCAGGATCCTTTATGTTGTTTTAGTAGATTTAATGTTATCCCAAATAATCGTTACTACAGAGAGACGATTGGGGTGGTGAGTAGGGTAGTGGGGTAGGTAGTACCTGTTCTGTAAATATTACCTGTTTGAGTGTACGCTATGCTGGAATACACCCCCTTCTGTTAATGTGCTGTTTTTTGTATTAACAGCCTGTATTATTCTGTACCTTGTTTGTTGTACCAGTTTTACCTCAATCAGGATTAATAAAGTACATCGAATGAAAAAAAGGTATCTATTTGGCTTGTCGGTCAATCACAAGTATCACTAATATTGTCAGCATGCTTATTTGCAGTCATGCTTTTGCATGTAGGATGTATTCCAAACAGGCAACAGAGAGCAGTTAAGTGTTTGCACTATTGCACCCCTCCCCATGGAGTGGGAACTTGCACACCAGGAAAGAAACCTCGAGCACAGCATGAATCATGCACATCAATTCCTGGCCCAAACCAAACAATGGCTAGTAACCCCCTAAAATTAATCTCTTGGAATGTTAAAGGGATAAAGTCACCTATCAAACACAGTAAGGTCCTCAATCACCTCAAGAGGCTGGACACACTGATGGCCTTTCTGTAGGAGACCAAACTAGTGAAGTAATAGGCAGACAGATTAAGAATGGGGTAGGTGGGTCAAGTATTCAGCCACTCATAATACAGCAAAAGTCAGGGGGTGGCTATCCTAATACACAAGAAGGTATCCTTCCAGCTCCTCCACATGAAAACAGGCAAGGAAGGGAGATACCGATAGTGGCGGGATCACTAAACTGCAAACGCACCACCCTGTGCTGCATATATGGCCCAAACCAGCTGACCCCCTCTTTCTTCACTTCAAAAACACAGCTGCTAGCTGGCTCATTGGTACAGTGGTTGAATTCCCACTTGCAACGCCAGTGACCCGGGTTCAGGAATGGACTCGGGACACTAGAGGGCCTTCCGGGGAGAGATGGCTGGGAGCATCCGGAGACTGCTCGCCTCTCTTGGGGGTAGGATGAATTTAGGACCCGGCATTTGCTGACCCCGGGTGGAGGCTGGGGGTATGGCAACATACTGGGGCCCTACATATTGGGGGGCGTGGGGAACTCTGGCTTATGCCTTGACGTTGTGGCAACTATGCCCCCAGGGAAGCAAAGTAGAAAAATCTCCAGGGACGACCGGATGATGGTCGCGGGATCCCATTGCCGTCGAGTCCCCAATGCAGCCTAGACTCACCCTAGCAGCACCCGGACCAAGTATAGTGTGCTGGCCAAACCCTACTGGCGCCTGTCTCCCTCGGAGAAGGGGAACCCGCCCGACAAAGGGTTACATCCGGGTTACCCGGGGGGCTGCGGATATGGGGTGAGGGGCTGGCATCGAGGTAGGAGCACCAGCGGGGACCATGGCAGACCAGAAGGAGTGGCCACCCTGGACCAAGGAGGAGGCGGTTATAAAAAACAAAAAAACAAGAAACACAGCTGCTACTGGAGGTGGGCCTGGAACAACTCCTGAGCAGAGGGGACATGAATGTATGAATTCCTTGACAGGGACAAGCCCCTTGCCAGCACCAACCCCCCAGCTGGATTAGTTTTGGGAGAAATGGCCAAAGAAATGGGGACAGTGGATATATGGAGGCTGCTCAACCCAAAAAAATGTGACTACACATTTTACTGTGCTCTGCATTGCATTGAACCAACTCAAGGACTGTTCTTTGACTCATTCCATCTTCTTGGTTAGAAAATGTAACAGCAGCTATGATAGAATCCACAGTGATTTTGGACCATGCCACCATCACTTTTCAGCTGTTCCCACCAATCTCAGCCCCAAAATGCAGAGGCCCCAAAATGCAGAGGCCCCTGGAGGTTCAACACCTCACTGCTGAATAACCCAGAGCTCTGTGGTCAACTCTGCAAGGACAGCAAGGAGTTCCTGGAATTCAACAAGCCCTTGGACACATCCCTTGCAACATGGTGGGATGCCCTTAAAGCTTTCCTAATGGGCAAATGCATAGCATATTCCTCCAAGATATGGAAAGCAAAAGAAATGGACCCCCAGGAGCAAGAAAAGCAGCTGACAATACTAGAGAAGTATTACAGAGTCAGGCTGAAACAACAATGAACTCCTAGCACAGATCCTGGGGAGGGGCATGCAGCAGGGATGAATCCTCTTGCCTCTGTTCCTCATCCTTACCCTGGAAACACTGCTGCAGGCAATCCAGCAACTGCAGATAAAAGGGATTCATATGGGGGAAGCACAAGGTCATGGCCTTCGCTGATGACATAATGCTCACCATTAACCAGCTGGAAACTTCAATCCCATAGCTTGTGAGCCTGCCAAAGGAATGTGGCAGGCTCACAGGGTATAAAGCCAACCTGTCGAAGTCAATGCTCTTACCCTCACATCCCTTAATCACCATGATGTAGGGATATCCCTGGGGCATGTCCATTTCCACTAACTCGGTTAAGTTCATAGGCATAGCTTTTACCTGGAACCTGCAACAAATGGGGCAGCTAAACCTCATCCCCTTAAGAGATGAGTTAGAAAAGAGCATGACAAGATGGGGCAACCTACATCTATTTATGTGGGGGAGAGTGTATGCATACAAGATGATAGCAGCCCCCCAGATCTAGTACGTGCTAGACAATGTTCATGTCCGCGTCGCAACATCACTGTTATCAAAGATGCAGAGAAACACGCTAACCTTCTTCTGGCAAGGGGCACCAAGTCATCTCAATCTTGGTTGACCCAGTGGAGCTGAAGGCTGAGGTGCTGGATGCCATACCTCGTGCCACACCGGTGACCCGGGTTCAGAAATGAGCCCAGGTTGTCAGGGGTCAGTTGGGGGGCAAGGAATGGGATTGAGCTGCCAAGAGGCAGCTCTCCTCTTCCAGGGAGGGATGGGGGTTTCCCCAGCCCATGGCTGCCATCTGGTGGAGGATGAATGATAGTTCAGGCAACGGAGAGCAGCCCAGCAATAGCCAGAGGTGGGGTGGAAGGGGCCGAGCTGGTACCTGTGGTGCATGTGCGCCTCAACGCGCATGCACTGCTATGTCTGCCAGGGTCCTGGGATCTTTTAGGGAGAAAACTGGGGAAAAAAATGCAAAATGTGCTAATTAAAAAAATTAAGGATGGACTTGGCTAAAGGTGGCTTCTTCCTCCCCAACTTTCACCTTAAGTGGATGGCGCAGGTAGCCCACCAGCTGTCCAGGGCAGTAGCTGAGGCCACAAAACTCAGACCCTGTAAATGGATAATCTGTGAAGAAATTGTCCTGGGGTCCCCTGGTAATTACCATCTGCTTTAGCAAAATTCCCACCCTGGAAAGAGAACACCCTGTCATCCTGAACACAGTAAGCAACTGGCACCATGTGATCAAAGCAACAGGATGACACCCTGGAAAATCACGGGCTCTTCCACTCTGGAGGAGTGGCTACCTCTGGATCAGAGGGAGACTGGTGGACTGGACTGACTGGGCCAGTAGGGGCATCACACACCTGCAATATATAATGAATGAGTCCACAGGGGTGCAGCAGTTGAGCAGCAAGTATCAGCTCCCTAAGTAGCATCATTGGAGATACCTGCAACTTAGTCATGCCCTTGCCACCCAGTTGGGCCCCTCACTTAGAATCCTTAAGGCACATCCATTGGATGCAGTGTTCAACCACCAGTCACCTGTGAAATCGAAGGTGGCAAGCCTCTACCACATGTTCCTTAACCAGGGCCTCAACCTGATAGATGCCACAAGGCAGGAATGGGAGTGGGAACTGCAAGTCGAACTTCCACAGCCAATCTGGGATAAGTACTGGAGATCCCTTACTATTAGCATTCGCAATACAAAAAATAGATTCACGCAACCGAACATTTTGCTCTGCTGGCACAGAACACCTGAAGCCCTACATAAATGGGGCCTCCTGCCAACAGAGGTGTGCTGGAGATGCAAGGAGCACACAGAGACCATCACACACCTGATATACTCTTTCTCAAGACTGGCCCCCTTTTGGGGGACAGTCCAGCAAGTACACTGGGAAGTTACCTTGGAACAGATCACATTAGATCAGGTGAATGTTATGCTAGGGATCCCTCCAGATCCTGGGGATGAGGAAGTTGAAGGGGTTGGACTGGATGATACATTGTAGATAGCAAGCGCCCTAACCATAGTGAAAAGGATAGTACTGAGGCATTGGAGGGAGCAGGAGCCCCTGAAAATCCAGGAGTGGCTGACAGAACTGGGGAAAACAGCCACCGTTGAATGAGTGTAGGCAGTAGCCAGAAACAATGAGCAGAAATACATGAGCACATGGGGCAGGTACCTATACTCACCATACTGTAGAGTCCCCACAGGCTATTACATCCCACAGTATTTATGACTATCGCAGCAAAAATGCCCCAATACCCTACACTCCTGATATCATACACCATAGCCAAGGCAAATTCCAGCCCCATGGAAGGTATCAAAGTACCACATTTGCATATCCCACCTGCCAAATTTTACTGGCCCTGACAAATAGTGCAAACATGGGACTGCCCAAGACTGTTCAACAATGGCAAGCCATCTTATCATTGGAATCAATCCTATATGATGCTCTGTAAATTGTATACAGACCCAGATGAGAACCCTTAGAGTTGTACTTCCAAGGGAAATCACCCTGGCCAAGCTTCTGCAATGTATACTGTCAAACTGCTTATTGGGTCCCCCTTTTAGAAGACCAATATCTGTGTAACCCCCCTGCAAATGGGGGTTCCTAAAAGTCTTCCAGGAACTTGCCTGAGTGCTCCAGGTCTGAGTAGCATTTGGCGCAAAGGCCGTTTAAGTGTGGGTGTAGTGAGTGCTTTGCAGCCTCCATGCACTGTCTATTTAAGAGCTGTCTGCTTGCAGACATAATGAATTTGAATGAGGGGACTGTGTGCTTTAATGCTTGAATCCCGCCCGAGCTGCTGCCTAATCACTTCATTTCTGCAGTCATTAAAAGCGCAGAGGGAGCTTAATTGAAAGATGTAACTGTTTGTTAGAAAACAATTTGAGTAATAGCAAAAATACAATTTGTCTAAACTGCCTTTCTTGCAGCTGGGACTCTGTGTGTTTTGCCCCTCCATTATGGACCTAAACTGCTGAATTGGTCCAATCAGTGTAGGGGGACCCTTAAAATGAGTCTGCTTGGACCAACCAGAACTTGAACTCTCACCTGGAGCCTGCACCAAGGGGGATGTATGACTGGTGCTTCTGGGAAGTGTAGTGTGGACCCTGGCGCCTTTTTGCACCAATAGAGGGAACCTGCTGTGACTGACAGAAGGAATCAGCCAACCGGAACCATTTTGGATCAAGTGAAAATGCCCTGAACTGTTGCTGGCAAGACAGATGCAAGTTGACTGAGTAAAGAGAAGGAGCTCTGTGTTGCTGTGGCGTGTAGTTCACGTGGGAAGCGCGTGAAAGACCTTGAAATTGGCCTGCGGCCATTAGCAAGTGGGAGTGTGATTGCAAATTTTTTCACTGTAAGTATTACCTGAGCAACCACTCCTATCGTCATGGGGCAAAAACCATACCACTGGGTTTTGTCTTAACGTCGCTTTATTTGATTAAATCTTTCACATGCATGCGGGAGTTCTGCAAAGGAGAAAGCTCCCCGATTACAATTTACAGCAGTTTTTATACATACTTGGCGTGGCTTCACTTGATTTTTTCTGCTTACAACAGATGCACAGAACTCTATTATCAGCATTTTTCCTTATATGGAGTTGTTTTCTACCTTATTCAGTTCTTTCTTATTAGACAGCAACTGCCAGTTCTAACTAGTTTTATTCAGCTACACAGCTATATTTTTCATCTAAAGTAACCCTGCTTCAGCAAGCCTGGACATGCGCATTTATTTTAGCTACTTAGTTAAATCATGTGAGACTAAGCACTATTTCATATTCTTTTAAAAATAAAATCCCTCACAGGAGTCAGACTGAATCTGAGTTTGGAGAAAGGAGAAGGGTGTCAGAAGTGTGGAAACCAGGCTTAACCTGAAAAAAACCAAAGACCAAAGATTGTGCTGAAGAGCGATCGGCCTGTCAGGGACTGCTGGTGCTACATGTGCTGCTGGATTTTTGCAGTGCTGCGATTGGGATTGAGAAGTAGCTGCCTGGTATAGTAATTACCTGTACATATAAATGTGTCTAGTGCTTGTGGGGACCGCAATTCCACTTCCCCTCTGCTGTGAGTTGTGTGCTGAATGCTGGCAACCCAGGAACAACACCTTCCCGCTTGAAATCCATGTGGGGTATTGTGAGTACAATTCAGGGCAACTCCCTGCAACAGCTTGTAAATCAAAAGTGTGCCATCTGATTTATTGTTTCTTTCTATGAACTGAGCCATCCGGCTCCTGATTACAAGTTTGTGTTGTGCACATATTTTCTTCCTACAGGGCGCCATCCAGCTGCACCAGCCGGCCAACCCCAGGCAACAGACCTGGCCAGCACCCCCCATCCTGGGTACCCAGAGTGTGACTTTTTGGACCCTATATGTATGCACAGTACTGTGATTTGAACATTGCCACACCCAGTCAACCTGATTGCCCCCTCCTGTGTTACTGTCCCCTAAATAAATCAGATTTGTTGTTATTGAACTATATACTCTCTGTGTTGTCAATACATGTAGAACCAGCATTGCATTGTGTTGTGAATGTTGCTTAACCTTGTTTTCCAAGGGGTCCTCAGAGACATGCTGCAGAATCCGTCTCGAGGGTAAGTGGTATCTATATGTGTAAACATGTTCATATGTGGGGTATTGGGAAGGTAACTCCCGTGTACTGTGTGGACCACTAGTGGGAACAAAAGGAGGTCCCAGTGTCCTAGGGGGCTATTCCCAAGTCAGTTTAACCACTATCAACCCCAACCTCTGGGTGGAGGCACCCATCATAGAACCTAGGCCCCTCAACCTGTTAGTAGCCAAGCAGGCAGGGGTAGCAGCCCTTGGGGTAACACCACCTAGGGGTTACATCTGTATGTTTTCATGCTTATCCTTTCTTGTTTTTTGGAAAATTTATAAAAATTCTGATAGCAAAAAAAATAATTGCCACCAAATTTTCAAGATAGTTGTTTTATGTCTGCCCATAGCATTTATAGTACTGTATATTAGCTAAAATGTCATATTGCTGATACCAGTTGGTAGTTGTCTTCATGCTATGTTGTAGCTTAAACCAGATGAATTCACACTGTGTATATATATATATATATATATATATATATATATATATCTATCTTGTTGGTGCATGATGCTCAGCCAGTTATCAGTTTCTTAGGCCCACTGGGCAACAGCAACAAATCAAGTATACAACCTGACAGCAAAAGTGCCACAGATAGTTGTTATCCAGCACGGATGGTACTTACATGCTTACCATAGGAAAAATGTAATGTTTCATCTGCCCACTGTTACTGCTGCTATCCCCACGTTTAGAAACGGATCCGCTATAGTCCTGCCCATGACTCAGTGTTAAGCCCTCCTTCTAACTCATAGCCCTTCAGAGTCTGATGCAGGAGCCCCTTGCGAGCGGCTCCAGCAACCACTGCGACGAGTTGGGCCCCCTTGCAGCGGACCCACACCATTGTGCAGAACAAACTCAGGGATAAGGCGCAGGATTCACCAATACTCAATCAGGAGTTCCCCTACCTGCATTGAAGCAACCACATCACCCCAGGCATCATGACTCACAGAGGCCTTAATTCCCACATGAGGAGCGCTTGAAGCAGTACAACTACAGATCCGATCACCATCTTGGAATGGCGACCGGCTCCCAGGGCACTGGGATCTCGTGCATGCGCAAATACAGCTACCTCAAGGACGGCAAAGCTCTACACGCGAGCAGCCACAGTAGATTAACCCATAGCGCTCCACAATAAAGCATTTAGCAAATACACAGAGAAGTTCACCTCATTGGCAAATCAAAGCACTCCCTTTGCTCTGGGCATGAATTATAAGCCACTTCACAAAAATTTTTCATATATTGGGTGCAACAATCTTATATTAAGCCCAACCTTGTTTGCCTACACTACTATCCAGGTCCTCAGAACAAAATCTGTTAGGATACCATACGGAATGTTGATTAATGAGTGCAGCAACTTTCTTAGCCCCATATCATAAGCCCTAGCACCTTGCGTTAAGCACAATAAGGCATTTCCCCAACAATACTATCATGGGCTGGCACCTCCCCCCACTCTGCAGCAGCAGTGGTAGAGGTTTTTGGGTGGGCTGAGTCTATATACAGACCATGCCCCAACTAGTAATCCACATTATAAGGAACCCCCTTAACCAATCCATATCATGCTACCTTACCTATCTCCACAGATTAAGGACATGGACAGGACAAGAAAATGCCAATCTTGCTGCATCGCGCTAATAGGAAACCAATCAGGCTCTGTCTGCCCCATCTGCTCACAGACGGACACCGGAATGGCAAGCAACTGGGACGCAGACATGGAGCAAGAATCGGACTCCCCTAGCCCCACCAATAATGAACTTCCCTCCACAGCAGAGGAGTTCTTCAAGACCCAACAGATGGAGATGCTAAAAATCCTGGAAAGGATGGAGGAACTCACCCAAGCCCAACAAAACAAATACACCCAACACTGACAAAACAAAGGACAAGGGGAGCAATAATCCCTCAAATGACCTAGATAGTGCTGAGCTGGATAAACCAGAGGACGGAGAATCTGGTGAGGAGGAGAACCAGGAGGAAGAAGAGAATGAACTCATCCTAGTGAAGAAACTGAAACCAGTAGAGGCTCTCCAAGAGCTCCTAAAAGCAGTTAAAGAGACCTTTGGCTTCGAGGTTCCTGAGGCCCGGCCACAACAATTAAAACTAAACCCCCTCATTAGGGGGAAACTAAAGAAGGATGAAACCTTCACTATCTGCGAAGCCCGAATGGAGGTTGTAGACAAGGAATGACAGGCGGCTGACTCATCTAGGATCTCCAAGAAATGCACGCTCGACAGGTTCTACCCAGTCCAAGAGGACATACACAAAACATGGTGCAATCCACCAACAGTAGACCACCAGGTCACAGGGTTATGCAAGAAAATGGTGTTACCTTCAGAGACCACAGCCCCTCTATGTGACCCAACCGACAAAAAAGATGGAAGAGCTACTGAAAAGAGGCCTCGAAATGACAGGCATGGCCTGTAGAACCAACATGGCATCCACGTACACCTCGAGGGCAGAGGTAACATGGCTAGTGGAACTAGCCTCTTCCTGGACCCCAAGTCCAGACAGGCAAACCTAGCCAAATACACCATACAGGCAGCAAAGTACACTGCCAACGCATCCATTGATGCAATAAAGATGGCAGCGAGGATGGCAGCCCTGACCAACAGAGCAAGGCACCACATATGGCTCAAACTGTGGAATGCTGACTTGGAATCCAAGGTGATGCTGGGAAAGCTGCCCTTTAAGGGCAACCTTTTATTCGGAGAGGGCCTAGAGAAATACGTGAAACAGAAGGGTGACGGGAAGAGCCTAGACAAAGATAAATCATCCCAGATGACCATCTCCCAACTTTTCATGGAAGATTTTGCCCATTCCGAGGTAGACAAGACAGGGGACAAACGTCAAACTATTCTCAAAACAAATCATTTTCATTCAAACCCTCCTACTTTAACAACAGCTCACAAGGGAAAACCTGCGGCCAATATCACAGGGGATGCTACAATACGACCTTCAAATGAGGCAAATTCAATTTGAATTGACCATCAGACACAACATCACTTACCGGAGTCACTCCCGCAACCCCCATCCATGGGGGCAAGACTAAGACTGTATTCCAGCATATGGCAGACATCAACTTCAGACAGATGGGTAGTCAAAGTGGTATCCCAAGGATACTCCATCAAATTCACCCAAAAGCCGATCACAAACAGACTCATGGTCTCACCAGTGTCCCGGCAACCACACAAAATACAGGCAGTAAGGGAGACACTCCGATCTCTCCTAGCCAACAAAGCAATAGCAGAGGTATCACAGAACCAAATAGATCAAGGAATTTACTCCATCTTCTTTCTAGTAACCAAGAAAACAGGAGATATGAGACCCATACTAGATCTAAAATTCATCAACCGGTTTATACAATACAAATGATTAAAAATGGAAACATTACAGACATTACGGGCAATAAAACAAGGGGACTACCTCACCTCCATCGATATGAAGGATGCCTATTTACACATTCCCATACACCTGGCTCATTACAAATACCTCAGATTCAAGATTCTAGGACAGCACTACCAGTACCAAACCCTACCCTTCGGTCTAGCATCCGCTCCAAGGGTATTCACAAAAGTGTCTGTCACAATCGCGGCATACCGGAGACAAAGAGGAATCCACATCGTTCCATACTTGGATGATTGACTGATCAGAGCCAGAGACCCAACCACAGCCCAGCAGCATACACAGGCAGTGGTCCACACACTGCAGTCCCATGGATGGGTGATCAGCTGGGACAAAAGCAGCCTGTGCCCCAGCCAAACGATAGAACACCTAGGAGCCACCATTGATACCACCTCAGGAAAGGCACAGCCATCCCAGAAAAGAACAGACAAGGTGTCATCACAAGTGCAAGTACTCATGAACAAGCAGAACCACATCATAAACAAAAGAGTTCTTATCAGATCAGACAACAGGGCAATAGTGGCATACATCTCGAACTAAGTGGGAACGAGAAATCCGCTCCTACTAAAAGAAACCAAGAGAGTACTAGACTGGGCTCAGACAAATCTCAAGTCAGTTACAGCAATTCACCTAGCAGGAAAGCTAAACGTCTAAGTGGACTGGCTAAGCTGTCAGGACATAGCACCAGGAGAGTGGGCATTACACCCACAGGTGTTTCAAAAGATAAACCAAACATGGGGACAGTTGGAAATAGACCTAATGGCAACAGCGTCAAACAAGAAATTTCCAATATACTATTTCAGATACAAAGAGTCTGGAGCCCTAGAAGTAGACGCACTAACACAGGACTAGGCATTCCAGAGAGCATATGTATTCCAACCCATACCACTCATACAACAAGTACTGAACAAAATTCAACAATCTCAGGCCACGGTTGTGATGATCACACCACTATGGCCCAGGCGACACTGGTTCGCAACCCTGGTATCAATGTCCATAAGCGCCCCATGGATGCTACACCTTCAACAGGACCTACTGACACAAGGCCCTATCAGCCGTCCCAATCTAGCCCCACTCCACCTCATGGCCTGGCTACTGAAAGGCAGAGACTGCTAGACAAAGGATACAGCCCAGCAGTAGTAGACACCATGTTTCACTCCAGGCACAATTCCACCAACTTTTCCTACAAAAGACACTGGAACACTTTCAAAAGATGGTGCGCCTTGAACCACATCCAAACAGGTGTGGTCACCATCAAACACATACTATCATTCCGACAACAAGGGGTAGACAAAGGTCTCCGTAACATCATCCCTCGGGGGCAAGCATCCACCATAGCAGCAGGCACGGGCATCCTTGAAGGTTACACACCAGGATCCCATCCTGACATACTCAGATGCCTGAAAGTCACATTCAACATAAGCCCCAGGAAAAAGACAAGTAGTAGCACCATGGGATATGAACATGGTTCTCGAGGCACTGGCCTCCCCACCATTCGAACCTATGTCCACAACAGACCTAAAATGGGTATCACTCAAGACCATACTATTGTTAGCAGTCTGCTCCGCTAGAAGAATTGTGGAGATAAGGGACCTATCCTGCAGACCACCCTTCCTAATCTGAACGATGGAATTACACTATGAACCAACCCCTCATTCATGCCAAAAATTTAGTCACCCTTTCACACAACAGAAACAGTGGAACTACCAGCTTGGCCAGGCAAAGAGGAGAACAAACACTGGGACATGAAAAGAATACTATCCACTTACCTAGACAGAACTAAGGAGTTCTGGTTATCAGACAGACTATTCATCATATACAGCAGACCCAGAAAGGGAAAAGCTTTGGCCACATCCACTCTAGACACCTGGATCAAACAAGCTATTGCAGAAGCCTACAAGGCACTAGGGCTTACTCCACCCCAAAGAATCAGGGCACACTCCACCAGGGCAGTGGCTAACTCCTGGGTGGAAAGAAACAGCGCTTCAATCCAGGACATTTGTACTGTAGCCACATAGTCTTCAATACATACCTTCACCAGACACTATAAGCTAGACATCGAGAATACTAGCAGAGCTAATTTTGCAAGAAAGGTTCTAATCAGTGTCACTGGTTCTTAGCTGCACTGTCATCCGACCCACCCTATACAGACTATCTAATTCACTACTTCTTACAACCCAGAAGTAATGGATGGGGGGATGCTGTAAGGTGATGCAATATGCAATAGTAGTTTACTCACCTGGTAAAGGTGATTGCATGAGCATCATCTTACAGCATCCCTGACCCCACCCAGGTATTCAGATGTCAGTTCTGCTAACGGACAATTGACTAACAGAAGTGACCCACTTACCAGCATGCTGTACAGGCTGGTTAAATATAGAGTGTAAATAATAGGAAATAAACACATATTATGCTTACTACACACTCCCTCAGTTAATATATAATTTATTCATAAAACCGGCCATACGCCTATGTTTTGTCAGTTTACCAACTTATACGAATGAATGTGTACACCATAACCAGCTTCTTACCACAGATAACCAACAGAAGACACAGCTTTGGAAAAAATCAAACTGGAGACTTGTGGGAAGGGACAAGACCTAGGCAGGATCAGATTTCTATTCTGGTCACATGTGCATTGGCAGCCTATGAGATGGATGTAACCCAGAAGTAATGGATGGGGGGATGATGTAAGGTGATGCTCATGCAATCACCTTTACCAGGTGAGTAAAGTACCATTCTGCTAGGTGCAAAAACATATTTTGGTCAGGATTTTGAAAAATGGCCATTGTCACATTCATGAGGTGATGTGAAAAATGACTATGTTGAAATTTTGGAATAAAAATATTGAAAATTACCAAAGTTATGAGCGAGCTTAGAAAAATGTCAATGTACACTCATAGCATTGTCATTTTTACATATTTTGACCCCAGATTTTCAACATAGCCTCTTATGACCCCACCTCATGAACAAGGGCAATGAAACTTTTCAAATCCCACCTGAATGGTGATTTCACAATGTGATGGCAAAATCTTCGTTTGGGCCATATTTGCATAATTCTACCACTATTAGTCATGAGGTGGGGTTCAAAAAGGCCATGTTGAAAATTTTGGGTCAAAGTATACAAAAATGACAAAGTTATGAATCAAAGTTTAAAACCTTTTGAAATACATTAAAGTACACTGCATGGGGTCATAATGTCGCAAGGAATTATGCCGTAGCAATATACTGCGCTGCCAATACAGTGCGATAGATTGCAAATTGCATAATTCTTGTTTTTGCAGGGGGCTGTGCACCCAGCACCCCCCATTACAGGGGACTGTGCCCCTTGAACCTCCCCTAAGTAATATAACTAACTCCAGGGTGTGTGTGTGTGAGGGGGTTAACACTTAATATTACACAAAGTACGAAAAAAGAAAAATATTCCATACGTCTGGGACCAGGAATCAAAACCTGATCCCAAATGCACTGCTTGCTTCCCTTACTGTCAGTGGCTCATCCCATCAAGCCACAGCAGCTGCTCAGCAGAACCCTGTCCCAGCAGGATTCTTATCCTGCACTGTGAAGAGTGAGAGAGTACACTACCGCGCATACTTCCTTTTGCAGTTTTGCACCCTCTCGCTCTTACTTCTATGCTATTCCTACCTCGTGGTCATGTTGTGCACTGTAAGCGTGCAACATTTTGACCTGGTAGGAACCAGACTTACTAGATTTTTATTTTATTTATATATTTATTTCATCTAGGATTACAAATCCTTTTGAGCCAAGGCTCTTTTACAAAGTTTCCATGTCAGACACAATACAATACATTGGTACATAATTGGGCATAGTGCATTGGAATACAAGACAGGTGATAAAGCAAAATAAAGCAGCAGATTTAACATACAGTTGCAAAACTTAATTATAGGTAGAGCTTGCCGAGGGCAGTTGTCACTCAGGATAAAGGAGAAGAAGAGTAGCAGGGAGGGGTGAATAGAGGGTTGATGGTAGTGAAAGGGAGAGGAAGGAAGGGAGTGGAAACAGCAAGAGGCAAGGAGGCATGGACTGCTGAGCTGAGATGGGAGATCCCACTAGGTACGGCAGTCGCAGGTGCTAAAGGCTGCGAGGTGGAGTTGGAGACTTGATTTAAAAGGTCCTAGTTTTGGGGTGGAGGAGATGTCAGTGTTGAGGTTATTCCACCAATAAGGAGCCTGGTAGGTGAAAGAGCGTTGACCCAAGGAGGTTCTGCAGTGAGGGATCTTCAAGCGTTGGGAGTCAGAGCCTCTCGTGTGATGGGAGTTACTACTAGGGCTGAGGAGAGATAGCACCCCAGGTGGAGCCAGGCCCATTGTGATCTTTTTGGCCATTTTGCAGGTTTGATATTTTATGCGCTTAGATAGTTGTAGCCATCCTGACTGTGCATAGAGGTCACATGTGTGTTTGGTGGTTAGATCCAGTGACTAGACGGCATGCTTTGTTGAGCATGGTAGAGATACGTCTAATGGCCATAGTTGCGACCATACCATAAATAATGAGGCCATAGTCGATGATGTAGAGAATCGAGCTTTGTACTGCAATACTCAGGGCAGTGGGAGTTAAGCAAGATCTATGTCTGTAGAGAAGACCAATATGCACGTTGGCAGTTTTGGCGATATTGTCGTTGGGGTCATGTAGGACAAGTTACAGTCAAGAGTAATCCGTAAGTATTTGAAGGTTAGGACCTGTTTGATAGTTGACCCATGCTGGTTTGTTATGCTCAGTGGAGGAGACTTGTGTTAGTTGTGGGAGTTACGAAAGAGCATGGACTTGGTCTTTTTATAGTTGAGTATTAGTTTCTGAGAACTGAGCCATTTTTCACAAGAGGCGAAGCCGAGTTGGAGATTGTTTTGCAAGCAGTGTTGATCCTTGTGGGAGGAGAGAATTACAGCATCATCCACGTAAAGAATAATTTGTTCTGGCAGGCCTTAGGGAGGTTATTCAGGAAAAGGGAGAAAAGGAATGGTCCCAGTATGGAGCCTTGTGGAACACCCGAGTGGACTGGTAGACTGCTTGAGAGAGTATCAGCAATCTTCACTCATTGTGATCTGTTAGACAAGTAGCCTTGGAACCAGGCCATTGAGTCAGGGGACAGCCCCATATTTGAGAGTTGGTTTAGAAGCAGGATGTGGTGGACGGTGTCAAAAGCCTTTGTTAAGTCGATGTAAACAGCCCCAGCGAGGTGGCCATTGTCAAGGGAATTGTGTAAAGCAGTGGTAAACTCCATAAGGGCAGATGTGGTGCTATGTCCTTTCCTGAAGACATGCTGCTAAGCACATAAGATGTTGTGGTTGTCCAACTAGTCGGTGAGTTGGTCGGATACAATACGTTCGAGTGCTTTTGATAGGGGAGGTAGTATGGAGATTGGACGATAGTTCCCATGCTAAATCTTGTCACCACTTTTGTAGATGGGGGTGATGATAGCAGATTTCTATAAGTTAGGGAACTGGCTATGGTAGAGGGAGAGGTTAAGTATCTTGGTGGGTGGTCTGATTACTTCGTCAAGTGTGAGGGACAGTAGTTTTAGGTCCAGAGAGTCGCCACTGAACCTTGTGTTGGCAATTGCCTTGCCAATGTACTAGCGAGCGTCATGCTGCTCGACTGCTTTGAAATAGTAAGGGGTATGGGTAGTAGAGTGGGAGGCGTAGGTGGGGTCCTTGGGAATGATTGGGTCCATGAAGAAGTCAGGGGGGGAGAATGGAGCTGAGGTCAGTGAAGGCAGTATTGATGGTAATAATGAGATTTTCTCATAATGCAGTCACTGAGTTCAGCATCAAGATGTGTCTTGGATCATAGAGTGGATCTGCACCATGGGACATATTCAAGTGAGTGAAGGAGTGTAGTAGGTGTGAGGGTTGTGGGGTGGTGGGTGCTGAGTGGGAGGTTGGGGTGGGGTGTGTGTGTGTGGTGTCAGATTGGAAAGGGACTGTTGTCTTTTTTTAACTGGTTTAAAAAAAATATCATGAGACAGTTTTCTTTATTACAGTTCACATGCTGACACTGGTTATTGGGCACCCCAGTGTCATGCTACTGGAGAGGGAAACCTGGAGGGGAAGGTGGTCAAGGGAAGCAGTTCCAAGGTGGGCGCCAAGTCTGTTTACATTATATTGAATAAAGTATGGGGTGCTATGTGTAACGAGAAATTTACACACATATGAGGGGTTAGATACTACATAAACCTCAAGAACGAAGCTTGAGGGGTTTGTGCAAGCATCTAACCCTGAGGCTGTGTGTAAACTTCGAGTTTACACACAACACCCCATATTTCATTTTATATAATTGCTAGGTTTCCCTTTTTTTGCTTCATAATTATATAAAATAAAAGGTAGTTGCTGTGCTACCACAGTCCACTTAGGTTACGTCATGAGGCTGCGGTCATCTTTCTTTATTAATTTTAATTTTTTTGTTTCTTTTTGGCTGCTTGAAGGTTAATTTTACAAGAGGCAACACATTTTAAGTACTTACCACCAACTCCCAGTGTCGGTTCCATATCCGTTTAGGTGGCGGTTTGATGAGAAAGTAAAAGTGGAGTGGTTGGAAGGAAAGGAACTCTGTCGGGCGCGTGTACACAGTGAGGGAAACCATGTGTGTGTGTTTGCCATAATGAACACTCCTTAAAGGGAAACCGTTATTATAAATAAATAAATACTGGGAAGGGCGTGCAACCTGGAAGGGGGGGGGAGAAGTGGCACCATTGGTGGGCATCCCAGTCCATTTAATTATATTTTAAATTGGATAGATAGATAGATAGATAGATAGATAGATAGATAGATAGATAGACAGACAGACAGACAGACAGAACACTGGATCTCCAGCTCACTGCTTCAACTGAAGCCAGCGGTGTGACCTCCAGCTGCAGTTTCAGCATTCAAGAAAATCCCACTATTTTCATACAGAGAATGTGGGTGAATGGCTCTTCTTGTTATGCTGGGCACCCTGGATTTTAAGTTGCCCAGAAAAGGTATTTGTGGTCATTTAAAAAAAAAACAGAATGTAGCTAACCAGTCCCATTTAGCTAGGTTCAGGTGTTTTTTTTTTATTATGCATTTTTTATGTATTTTCTATGTATTTTATTTTTTTGGCGGGGGGACAAAATGGCAGCCAGCAGGACAGGAAAAATCTTTTTGGTGCTATAAGAAGCAAGTTGTGAGAAAGCAAAAATGATTTGCAACATGTAATTTTTTGTGTTGTATAAAAATCTTATTGCCCAAACCCTACTGAGAATGTACAGAACATCAAACTTCTAAATCCTTATAACTCTGGAACCATTTAAAGTTTTTTCCTTGAAGGCTTCCAAAGGCATTGCCTTGACACAGCCCACTTCTACCCTTAACATTTCGGAAAAAAATTCCATTACGTGTTGACTGTACTTGAGAGTAAAACCCATGTTAAGTATATAAAAAAAATTAGCTGTACTGCACTGTCAGTGACATTTCGATAGTGCAGTCCCCTACAGTGACAACAGTGCCACATCGCTGTAGGGAACCCACTGAAACCTTGCACTGTCTGTCGGGGGTCCTGAACCCCCCCAATCAACTCCGACTCGGAGTTGACAATCCTAAGTGGGGGGGTGAGGGGGGTGCTGTATGGGGGGGTTGGGGTGAAGCCCCCAGAAGAAACACTTGTTTTAATATGAAACTGGCAGCTGACTGCAAAATATGGTAAACCTGCCTATTTCGTTGTCTCGTCGTTCAATAAAAATTTTGTCGACAACCAGTGGTAGATCCAAACAATTAGACATCTACTGGAAAATGACATATGCAGATCTCAGAAACCGCACAAGCTGCAAACATGAAACTTGTCACACAGTTAGACCTTGCCTCTTAGACAATGCATGCAACATTTCATCCATTTTTGTCAAATGCAGCCAAAGCTATTAAGACACAAAATTAGGGGTCTAACATAGAACCTGTTGTTCAACCCTAACTATACTGGTGCTACAGTGGTAGTATAATATTATAGGGGTGTGTTACAACCCCTACGGCTAGGGTTGAACCCCTAATTTAGCACCTTAACAGCTTCACCACCATTAAACACAATTGCACAAAGATTTTGCATGTGCCGTCTGAGGGCAAGGTTTCTTGATTTGGCAAGTTTCATGCCACTCAGATGTCTGGATTCTGTGATCCAGATAGTGCAAAAAGTAGAAAACTTGGGATTTATTGCTGCTTGTTTTCTCTCACTTACAGCACAGATGGATTGGAATTTTGTTCTGAAATTCTCAGGGTAGAAAAAGGATGTGTGGCTCATGAAAGAAAAATCTTCTTTTGTGAGTCAAAATTCTTCTTCATCATAAAAAATCTTTTTTTTTTGTATGGCAGTTATCTTTTTCGGTTTTTTTTTATTTGAAAGCCATAAAAATGATGCCCTGGAGAAAAGTAAACACATGAATCTAGCTAAGCAGGACCCATTTAGATCAATTCTGGAGTTTATGTTTCAAAAAACAGCCCCAAAATATGGTTACTGGATATTCCAAAAATCCTTACCAAAGCTTCTTCTGTGAACCAGATTTATTGTGTCTTGAGTGTCATGAAAGAAAATTCCAGTCTCACAAAAGAAGAATCTCGGCTCATGAAAGAAAATGGGGGTACTTTTTGTTTTGTAGTTCTTTAATGAGCCAACCATTTTCTTTAGTGATCATGAAAGAGCTCACAAAAGAATAATCTCATCTCACGAAAGAAGGATGGTGGGACTCAGGATATTTTTCATAGTTCTTTCATGATCTGACCTTCTTCTTTCATGAGTCATGAAAGAAATCACAAACGAAGGTCTGTTCATGAAAGAACTATGAAAAATAACTGAGTTCCACCATCTTCTTTCATGAGCTGAGATTCTTCTTTTCTGAGTTCTTTCATGATCATGAAAGAAGGTTAGCTCACAAAAGAACTCTGAATTAAAAATAGCTAAGTATCACCATCTTCTTTCTTGAGCCAAGATTCTTCTTTTGTGAGTTCTTTTGTGACTCACAAAAGAAAAGGTCAGATCACGAAAGAAAAGGGTGGAACTTTTTTTTTAACAATTCTTTCATGAGGACATACGAAAGAATGATTGTTCTTTTGTGTGATCTCATTAAAGAATTGTCCGTGACCAGGATGTTATATCTGTCTGTCTGTCTATCTATCTAATTTATCTAGCTTCTGTATCTGTCTACAGTATCTATCTACAGTATCTATTTATCTATCTATCTATCTATCTATCTATCTATCTATCTATCATTTTATGTTTGTTATGCGGACTTGGGTGCCCTTTCTGCTACCACTTCTTTCTCCCCCTCCCTTGTAGGTTGCCTGCCTTCTATCTTCTTTGAATTATAATATACAATAAGCAGACTGTAGATGCCCAACCTGGTACTGGGTCTCTTGCTGCCCTGCCCTCCAGGTCACCCAATCCCCTTTTGTATAATGTATGTGGCATCATCATGGTGCCCATCCCCACTGCTGCCAAAGATCATCCCGGCACTGGGAAGCCTACTCCCTAGTGTTAGGTTAGCTTCTGTCCTCCTACAACAAAAAAAGGTAAGAGGTAAGAATATTAAAAAACAACAAAGTTATGAGTGTATGTTGAAATTTTTCATCACACGGTTATAACTTTGGGTATTTTTAAGATTTTGACACCAAATTTTCAACATAGCCATTTTTTCATACAACCTCATGAACGTGAGAACTGTATTTTTTTCAAATTCTGACTGAAAAGTGCTTTCACACTTGTGGCATGAAATAATATTTCAGTCAATATTTGATAGTTTTCACCTATTGGCTTCATGAAGTGAGGTCATAACATGACTGTGTTGAAAATTTGGGGTCAAAATATTGAAAAACAACAAAGTTATAAGCATATATTGGAATTTTTCTATACACACTTATAAATTCTGTAATATTCAGTATTTTGGCCCCAAGGTTTAAACATAGCCATTTTTTTCTCATCGCCTCATGAACATGACTGCTGTCATTGTTGAAATCTGTGCAAAATGTGTTTTTTGCACTTGTGGTGTGAAATTACATTTAGGTAGGGATTTGAAAATTGTCACCAACCAGGTTCATAAGTTGGGGTCAAACGAAAGGTATGTTGAAGGTGTGATATAAAATATTGTAAAATGACCAATTTATGAGGAAGATTAACATATTTGTTATGGTTCCCCATCCTGATGAATTCTACATTTGGTGCAGGGCCCACGCATCTGCATCTGTAGACACATGGAAATGCAGATGTATCTTTTTATGCAGGTCTCAAAGGTAGCACATCAGTGCTACTGCATTTGTGTCATCTGGAAACAGTTGTATGCTATTTGTCTTATGTAATGATAGCTGTCTGTGGTTGCCTGTGTCATGTTGTCCATTTGCTGCTGGTGGGGGTGGGCTAGAGTTGGAAACCCTAATGCCACATTTCCTTAGTTTTGTTGCATTAAGGTGAACCCTAACTGGTACAGTAACATTTTTTTCCAAAGAATACTATATATGTGTATATATATTTTTTCTTTCACTATTTAAAATAGTAGTCATTAGTAGTATTTGTCGTCAGTGTTTTGAGCAGTTTGAGACTTGTCTTTAATTTGTACCAGGTAGTGTGGGGAACCTACATCAGATGATTAATCTTGGTACTGAGTAGATTATATAGCCCCGTGAATCGGGTATGTGATTGGGGAGTGGAGCTGTCAGAGGCATAGTGCCTTGTAACAAGAGCACTATAAAACACTTCATTGCCCAGCATGTCCTATCATGCTCATGTACCAGAACATGAATGGAACAGAACAGGAGTGGAACAGGTAATCCTAAAGTGTAAAAGGCTTCAGCAAGCATTTGTAAGTCCGCTGCAGCCAGCAGGCAGTTCTGCAGGGAGACAAGGTAAAATAAATCTAAACTCTGTGTACACTTACTCTAAACGAGACAAGGTGGAGAGCTACAGGTGTCGGATTAAGTGTAAAGAGTAAACGTTGGAGAACTTATGTACAAATAGCTACTAACAGAGGGAAAACAGGATACACCCTATCTGGGGTTAAGTGATTTAGCCAGTTCAGGTAGATGAACAAAATATCTAAAATACACGAACTTGTTTTCTGTAGAACTTTGTTATGCCTGATGAATAGATGTGTGTAGCCTGAAAGCAAGGACCAATACTGTTCAAATAATTCTCTAGTTCGGCTAAAGAAGGGAAGGGTAATAAGATTAAAAGGCAGAATAAGGAGGCAGTGGGGTACTAGGAAAGTTTCTGCTGACAGAAATACTGAAAAAGGGGAGAGCAGGAGTACCTACCTATGTAGGGTAGGGTAACAAACCAAATACAAAGAGAGAAAAGAAGGGGTGGGAGGAAAAGGGTATAGAAAGGAGGTAGGAGCAGACAGATTAACTTCAGTAGTAACAAAGGTAAAGCAGGTAAACAACATGGCAGCGGTGTAGTGTAATGGGTATGGAGTTACAGTCTTTCGGGACACATTCTGGAGATGGAGGTGCTGCTGCATTTGCACGCACCTCTCTGGGTTGAGGGCAGTGGTTCCTGGGCTCTGAGCTCAGCTGGCAGGGATGCAGAGGACCCTGTGCCCCAACCAGGTACCACCAAGTCTGCCAGCGCTGCCTCAGAGGATGTCTAGAGTGAGGTAGGATGGCTAGACCTTGGTGAGCTCTGGGAGGGTGGGGGTGGAGGGTAGGGTACACACTCCTCAGCCTATGTCACTATGAAATTCCTTCGCCATACTCATGGGATGGGACAGCATGGAGGAGGCACCAAATGTGGTGGCAAGGTAGGATATGGGGGTCCTCAGAAGGGGAGGCCCCCAAGTGAGAGAAAGAGTTCTACAGAAAAGCAGGAAGCAGCTGCTGGAGGGTGACTCTATTGTGATGTGGATAGATTTAGAACAGGCAGAGGATGGGAGAGGGAGGTAAAATGTCTATGTGGTGCTTTGCCTCAGAGGGATGGAGAACGGATCCTGAGGATCATTAGGATGGCAGCTCATGAGAGGGAGCTCAATGTCATTGTCCACCTGGAGACTATTGACCTGGCTAGGGGTGGAGAGGAGGTAGGGCAAGGGAAGTTCAGGGAACTGGGGAAAGGCCTTAAGCAGGTAGTATGCATGGTACCATTCATCAAGGCACTACCTGTGTACAGCCAAGGGGATGATAGGGCACTCTGCACCAGGAACTGCAACATTGGTTGAAGGCATGGTGCAGGGAGAGATGTTTGGGATTCTGTGGGGACTTGGGGGTCAACCTGGAAGGATATGGCCTCTGCATAGGTGACAGCCTGCATCCTTTTGGGAGGGGAACCACAGTCCTCGGTGGTAATTTAAATGTTACTTGGATGGGCATGTAAACTAGCCAAGGGGGCAGGCTGTATTAGCAAGGGAGGCATAAACTCCCTTCCCTCAGGTTGAAGCAACAAGGAGGAAGGGCCCAAAGGGGGAAAAACATGGTCGAGGCACAAGATGAAGGGGATGAAGGGAGTGTAGACAAGGTGGAGGGTAAGGGAGATAAGAACAAAGGACGCAGAAAGAGAGGTGTAGAGGAGACAAGAAACAGAGAGAGTAATGAGGGAAGAGGGGAGCAGAGGGGAGTTAAGGGGAGCAGCACTGGCAGAAATGGGGAAGTAAAGGGGGTGTAAACAGTGAAAGAGAAAATTTGGAGAGCCATGTGCACCAATGCAAGGAATCTTAGAAATAAAATTCTGGACCTGAAGGCCATCATGGTAGAGGTGAACACGTTCAGAAAAAAAACGCTTCTCCAGTCACCTCAGACAGAAGCTGCATGACACTGAGTTCTATAAAGCAAATGTAGCTTTATTATTGAAAACAAAATTACAACAACCTCCCTGAGGAAGACTTGGAGCCAAAGCACTGGAGCTAGCGTGTTTGCTGTATGGTGAACTGTGTCTGCAATAGCTGAATTAAGCAAGTGATTTTTTTTTTCTCTTATTTCTATTTATTCATCTGCTGCGGCAATTACCAGCGGGGGCATCCAGCTGCTGGCCCTGCCCAACGGGAGAGCACTAGGCTCACTCACATGATGAGGGATCCGACACAGCCATAGCAGGTCCACTGGAGGGTCTCCCCATACGCTATCCAGCCAGGCCGGCCCCGGACTCCCCCAGTGCGATTCCATGTGAGTCCTCCCGGTGAGGCAGGGCAGGGCCATCAAGCTGCATGGTCACGCCCAGCCATTTTCCACCTAGTTATTGGGCCCCACTGGTGCATGGACATGCAATGACATCTGGGCACTGCGTACCGACATCTGCCGTGCCCCCCCCACATATCCACCGGCCTGTAGTGCCACCAGGCATCCCCAGGGGCCACTACAATGTGGTGGAGTTCCCCAGCCCTTCCCAGGATCAGGAGAGCAGTCTACAGATGCTCAATTCTGATCCTCCCCTGCCGACCCACCAGTGACCCGAGTCCATTCCCGAACCCGGGTCACCTGCGTGGTACGAGGTGTGGCGTCTGGCACCTCAACCCTCAGTGCCACCGGGCCAAAGCAAGTGTTTTGTAATCAGTAATAAAACTATGTTTGCTTTATGGAACTCAGTATTCTGCAGCTTCTGTAAGAGGTGACTGGAGTAGCACTTTTTTTCTGAACTGTGAACACATTCCAGGGCTGGCAGCCCTTGAAAGCGCACCCCATCCGATTCCCTTGAGTCCAGAGAAGTTGCTTTATGAAACTGCATGGTAGAGGTGTACCTGGATCTGATGGCCATAACTGAGTCTTACTGCAGTGAAATCATGACTGGGACATGGCCATACCAGGCTACTGTCAGTTTGAAGAGACAGACAGGAGAGGAGTTGTTCTGTAGGTTGGGGGGGAATCTGGGCAAGGGAACCTAGAGGCAAAGGAAGGTCTGGAGGTGCTGTAGATCACTCTGGAGATCAGAACTGGGGCCACTGTTCATACTGGGGTGATATACAGACCTTCGGCACAAGGGGAGGAGCTGGATAAAGCACTAGGGGAAACTATCAGAAGGATGGCAAAAAAGGGGAAGGAGCCGCTAGTTGCAGACTTCAGTCTGCCAGATGTGGATTGGAACCTTCCAAATACAACTTCAGCTAGAAGTAGGGTCATCTCTGACTCCCTGCAGGGGACATTTCTCAGGCATGTAGTCAGCGAACCCTCTATGGGGGTTGGGGGCAATACTGGACTTGGTGCTTACTAACAGAGACAGTATTGCAGTCATCACAGTGGGCTGTCCCCTGGGAACCAGTGATCACTGTACAGTGTGGTTCAACATTAAGATGGGTACAGAAGAAATCACATAAAGACAAAGGTCCTGGACTTTAGGAGGATGGATTTTCAAGTATTTTAGACTGCATCAGAAACAACCTAGAAGAGGATTGCCAAAGGGGGGTAGGAGAACAGTGGAGAAAATCAAGGTAAGGCATAGTGACAGTAACCAGTCTCTTTGTGAAAGAAGTGAGCAAAAGATGAAGGGGAAAAAAGACAATTATGGTACTGTAGGGAAGTGGCCATGCAAGTGAAGGTAAAGGGTGGCATTTTGGAAGTACAAAGAAATGCAAAGGGATGAGGATAGAGAGCTGCACCAGTATGCCTTTTTGCAGATGACAAAATCCATAATAGGATGGATACCCAGGAGGGGGTGGAGAGAATGAGTAGGGACCCTAGCAAACTCAAAGAGTGGCCAAGGGTATGACAGCTGGGGTCCAGTGCCAACAAGAGCAAACTAATGTATCTGTTGCATAGAAACCCAGGAGCTGAGTATAAAATGTATGTGTGGGGGAGGTACTGACAGTCACTAAGTAGGAAAGAGTCCTCCTTGGGATTATCATGTCTGATAACCTCAAAGTGGCAGGGTAGTGTAAAGAGGTTGTGTGTAGAACTCGTGGGATGCTGGGGTGCAAAGGAAGTTGCCATGAATGTGACACACATGCTCAGGATCGTGGTCCTGTTTTTCAAAGTGGTGAAAGTAAGACTTGCAATGCTCTTTTTTATTCTTTCAAAGACCCCCATGCTCAGAAGAGCATGTACTTTTAGCCCCATCTATCACTTACACTTGTTCAGGAAATTCTCACATGTGCAATGCGTGTTAACATTGAGAAGAGGCATCCAGCAGCAGAAGATAGGCTGAGCACTAAGGTAATTTGCTCTGTCCAGGCTAAAGTATATATTTTAAAAATGTAGGTAACAAATCCTACTGTTACTCATACTGGGGCAAGTGAATAGTTTATTTTGCTATGGATGTTATTACAGGCACACTGGTCACACAAATTCAGTGATAGTTGCTGAAAGCTGACAGTGTCTCTTTAATGTGTGCACTGCTCATGCACTACATTGATAAAAGTTTCCAGAGAGCTGCAAAGTACGATGAAATTGCAGAGCAGCTAGAAACAAACCATTAGGAAATGTTTAATTCATTGCAGTGAGCAGTGCACACAATAAAGAACTCATTGAAAAATGCTAAACCAGTGAGTATCACAGTAGGAGCATGGATGTACAAAACTTTATTATATGGAGATGTTCTAATGTTATTGGGAAATGCTCACCCCTCTACTATCTCCCCTTAAGGAAGCTCCTCCACTTCTTTATAGCTCTCTCTGGCCTTAAACTTAACCACAACAAAACCAAAGTTTTACCTTTAAATAAGGCCTGTAAACCAGTACCCCTTTACTGCACTATAGCTCAGATGGGCACCAGAGTCACTGACATGCTTGGGTATCATGATAACCCCTAACTTGCATAAATTATGTGATTTGAACTTCTCTGCCTACTCTCAAAAATTAAAACCAAATTAGATTGTTGGAAATCATTACAGCTCTCACTGGTCAGCAAGACTGAGGCAATCAAGATAACAGCCCCTAAACTATTCCACATAGTCTCACATCTGCCTGTTCCAATTCCCCAGAAATGGTTTAATCTATTTGACAGCTTAATTGGTTAGTTCCTCTGGGAATGGTGCCACCACGCCATAGTTGTGCCAAATTGTGTATGCACTGGCAGAAAGGGGTGTGGAGCCTATGATGGTTCCAAGGATACCACTGGGCCTTAAAATTAGCACAGACTTCCAAATGGTTTGAAGGAGAATATCCCACCTCTACATTATGGATTTGCTTAGAAGCCAGCCTGCTGAAGACTTTAGCTCCCTCAGTGTTCTTATACCCTGGTTCCAAACCACCCACACTTCATCCCCTCACTATTCCCTCATCAATACAAACCTGGAAGAGGGAAACTAAATGGTTAGGTCCTGATTTGGTGTAGCCATCTCTTAATCCCTTATGGGATAACCCAGAAATATGCATAGGAGGAGCACCTCTCAAATGGATTGAATGGAAGCACCAAGGCATTTCTAACCTCTGTGATGTGCTCCTCCCCCAATCAACATCTTTAGATTCCTCCTCAGGACTCTAGCAGCGTTATAATATCCCCAAGTCTGACTTATGGAGATATTTACAACTTCCTAGCACCTTACTAACCACTCTTACCAGGCTTTGAAACTTCTCCACCCCATACCTTATGCATCTGATCTCTAAGAGGCTTACTACTAAACCAGTTAAAGCTGGGCACATTAACTCAGATATTAGAGATCATTTCCCTGACCAAACTATCCCTTCCAGGACCTACTGGGCTAATGTCTTGGGCCACAATATCACCAATGAAGAGTGGTTACAATGCTGGAAAACAGGCCGACAGCCAATCAAAGATCCCAAAAGCAGGTTTATTCAAATCAAAATTCTTCATTGCTGGTACTGTACTCCAACAGTACTGTATGCTGCCCATCTTATTCCCTCAAACCACTGTTGGAGATGTCAACGCTCTGATGGAGATCTCTTCCATATATTATGGACGTGCCCTGCTCTTGTAAATTATTGGCCTACCATTCAGAAGGTCTTATCTCTAGTTCTGAATACCACTCTCCCCCTTTCACCTGATCTTTTCCTTATTTGCCTTATGAATACTATGTCCCATTTATGCAAGGCACAAAGGGATTTCATAATTCATGCCAGTCTTGTGGCTAAGTGCCTTCTTTTGCACAGATAGTACTCACAGGAGTGCCCATCACATCTCATTTTTCTAGCAGATCTCTCTCAATTTGTCTCATATAAAGATATGTCACACATCACCAGTCAGTCCATCTACCTACCATTTGGGGCCCATTCTACTTGTACAGACACTCCCTCTCCGCAGACACCTCTGCAAGACCCCATGCCCAGGTATCTCTACCTAGACAGGGCGTTGGGTGAATCACTTCCCTCTGTACAACCACCTATGATGTCATTGCATCTAGAAGTCATCTCCAGTGGTCTACCGTGTATCCCATAGATACATAGATACATAGACAGTGTCGGCAGATAAGGGCCTATGGCCCACCTAGTCTGCCCATTTGAGCTTGTAAGTTCAGTTTGTTTTCCTAGAAGTCTATTTCCCCTTACCCCTGACCTCTAGAATTCCTTTATGTCTATCCCATGCATTCTTAAATCCGTGATTGTTTCAGCCCCCACCACTTCCTCTGGCAGGGTGTTCCACTTGTCCACCACCGTTCTGTGAAGAAATTCTTTCTCATGTTTCTTCTGAATCTCCTCCCTCCAACTTCATCCCATGCCCTCTAGTCCTGAAACATCTTTTCGCTTAAAATAGTGTTTTCCTGCACCCTGTTCCTCCCTGTAAGATACTTGTATGTCTCTATCATATCCCCTCTCCCTCCTCTCCTCCAGGGAGTACATGTTCAGTTCCTTCAACCTGTCTTCATAGGATTTGTGATGCAACCCATGCACCATCTTTGTTGCCCTCCTCTGAACCTTCTCTACCCTGTCTATGTCCTCACGTAGGTATGGTCTCCAGAACTGTACACTGTACTCCAGGTGGGGCCTCACTAGTGTCTTGTATAGCGGAATTATGACCTCCCTTTTCCTGCCAGGATGCCCCTGCCTATACATCCCAGCATCCTATTTGCTTTACCTGATGCCTTGTCACACTGTTTCCCTACCTTGAGGTCATCAGAGATGACAACCCCAAGATCCCTTTCCTGCTTGGTGCATGCTATATCCTCACCCCCAACTGATATATTGTGCCAGGGTTTTGTGCCCATATGCATTATCTTGCACTTTTGCATTGAATTTCAACTGCCAAACCCTTGACCATTCTTCAAGTTTCTGCAGGTCCTTCTCATTCTGTCTACACCTCTGGTGTGTCTACTCTGTTACAGAGCTTTGTGTCATCAGCGAACAGTGAAATTCTGCCTTCTATATCCTGTGCAATGTCACTGATGAAGATGTTGAATGGACCGGTCCCAGCACTGATCCCTGTGGTACCCCACTGGTCACTCTTCCCTCTGTGGAGTGACAGCCATTTACCACCACCCTCTGTGTCCTGCCACCCAGCCAGTTACCTACCCACCACACTACTGTCCTGCCCACACCCATATTCCCAGTTTGTGTAATAGTCTTCTATGTGGCACAGTGTCAAAGGCCTGCTGAAGTCCAGATAGGCCATGTCCACTGCCCTCCCTGATCCACCTCCCAGTCACCCAGTCAAAAATTCAATGAGGTTGGTCTGACATGACCTCCCCTGGTGAAACCATGCTGCCTTGGGTCCTGTAGTCCATTGACAACCAGATGTTCCACCAATCTCTCCTTCAGTAGTGCTTCCATGATCTTTCCCACTACCGAGGTGAGGCTGACTGGTCTGTAGTTCCTGCTTCCTCTTTGTTCCCACTTTTGTATAAAGGGGACTACATCTGCTGTCCTCCAGTCTTTGGGTACCTCCCTGTTTCCAGTGATTGGCTGAACAGGATAGCCAGAGGTTCAGCCACCACCTCTCTTAGTTCTTTAAGGACCCTGGGGTGCACCCCATCTGGCCCCATTGCTTTGTCAACTCTTATTACTTCCAGTTCCTTCAGGACCCTTTCTCGTGTAAAGGGACTTGTGTCCATTTCTGCACCATTCTCACCCCTTGTACTCCCTTCAGACCCATTACCCCCCTCTTCCTTAGTAAAGACTGAGCAGAAATACCTGTTCAATATGTCAGCTTTACTGTTGTCATCCTCCACGCTGCTCCCATCCTCCCCCTTCAGTCTAACTATCCCTCCGTTTGTCCTTCTTTTTTCACTTATGTACCTGTAAAAGGTTTTGTCCCCTTTAACCACTGATTTTGCAATGTGTTCTTCTGTCTGAGCTTTGGCTTCCCTTACTGACTTCCCTGCCTCCCTTTGTTTCTCCTGGTACTTCTCCCTATCCCCTTCTGCCTGTGTCTTTTGTATTGCCTGAATGCAGTCTTTTGGCTTTCACTTTCTTTGCTACCTCTTTGGAAAACCATAATGGTCTCCTCTTTCTTTTCCTCTTGCTAACCTGCTTAATGCATAATTCTGTTGTTCTTATAATCCCATTTTAAATACTGCCCACTGTTCCTCAATCCCTGATTCCTGTCCCATTCCTTAATGCCTCTTTCAAGCATCTCCCATTTTCCCAAAGTCTGCCCCTAAAATCCAGGATACGTGTTTTTGTGTGGTTTGGTTCTGCTCTTTCTGTGATTTCAAACCACAATGACTGGTGGTCACTGTTACCCAGGTGCTCCCCACTGTTACCCCCATCACACTGTCCCTGTTTGTGAGCACAAGGTCCAGTATTGCCTTCTGCCGAGTTGGTTCCATGACCAGTTGCCTGAGGAAGGCACCCTGAAGGAGTCCAGGATAAATCTGCTCCTAGTTGATGCTGCTGCTAGGATGCTCCAGTCCACATCTGGTATATTGAAGTCTCCAACCAGTACTACCTCACTTGTCAGCCATCCTTTGGATGGCTAGCATCAGCTCCTAGCTGTTTCTTCCTCCTGGGCTGGTGGTCTATAGACCACACCTGTGCGGATGGCTGGCCCCATTTTCCTTTCCAGCTTAACCCACAGTATCTCTCCCCCATTTTGTTCCTCCTGGATCTGTGTGGCCCTTATGTCATTTTTCACATACAGTGCCACTCCTCCTCCCTTCCTGCCTGCTCTGTCTCTTCTGAATATGTTGTAGCCAGGTATGGCCATCTCCCAGTCATGGTTATCATTACACCAGGTTTCAGTGATGGCCACAATGTCCAGGTCTGACTGTACCATGACAGCCTCCAGATCTTCCATCTTGTTGCTAAGGCTCCTGGCATTTGCACACATGGCTTTCCATGATTTGACCTCCCTAGACTGCTTCACTGTTCTACTCAGCCCCTTCCTTGGTTGTCATTTATCCCTGGTTCTCCTTGCTGTCTGCCCTTCTGCTGAATTTTGCCCCTTTTCTGCTTATCCACCTTTGGACACTAATCTCCAACTTTGCACACTGCTTTGCAGAGATAGCCACCCTCTGGTTCACTGGTTCCATTACTAGCTGTGGGGGTGAGCAGGTAGGTACCATCCTTGCTGGCCTACTTTGCTAGTTTAATGCTTTATCAATGTAGCATTTAAACTTATCATTGAGTGCTTGGATTCCTCCAGGATGGATGCAGGCCGTCAGGCTTGAACAAACCTCCATCCCTCCAGATGGGTCCCCAGTCACCAATGAATCCAAACCCTTCCTCACAGCACCAGTTCTTCAACCATGAGTTAAAGTTCCTGGTGCATGCACTCCTATGTTTCCCTTGCTCTCACAGGTAGCACTTGGAGAAAGTGACAGAAGTAGCTACTTGCTTGAGACCCCTCCCCAGTTTCCTAAACTCTTCCTGAACTTCCTTTGGCTCCCCATTTGCCAAGTCATTAGTACCTAGGTGGATAATGACATCCAGCTCACCCTCCTGTCTTGCCTTCCCAGTGATCCCCAGTATCTTCCTTCCATCCCTCCATGCCGTGGCACCTGGTAGGCACCTCACCTCCCTGTCCTCCCCCTCCTGTGTTCCTAGCTGGATCCCTCTTATGATGGAGTCCCCCACCAGGATTCGCTCTCCTCCTCTGGGGTCCACTGCTTTCCCACTGAGGTCACCTCCTGCCTCAACCTCCACATCCTTTCCTTCCACTTCCCTGGGTACCTCTATTTGGTTGTCCTCATTTGCCAGTGTGGCATATGAGTTCTTGAGAGGAATAGGATCTGGGATGTGCCTCTGCCTGACTGCTCAACCTCCCTGAGCCCACTGTCATCCAAGTGCTCCTCGCTCTCGGCATCCTTGAGGCAGCTGCATTGGACTGGTGGTTCCTGGACAGGTGATGGTACTCCTGACCCAGTTTACCGCTCTGAGTCTGGCTACCTCATCCCTCAGTCCTGAGAGATGCATGCAGATAGGGCAGCACCTCAGTGTCCAGAAGGTCTGCCTGAATATGGCTGCCCCACAGCCACTACATTGCACCACTCCCACATTATACTGCAATTCCACTACTTATCTGCTACTGAAGCTCTCTTAGTTCTCTTTTATTTATTTACAGTATTAAAATCCTGTAACTGATCCTCAGATATATATTTTTAAGGAAAAAGAAACCAATAAATAAATAAATGAGTCAAAACACTTGTCGACTGAGGGTGGTCTTCTTCCCTATGCCCTCCTCCTTCACACCTCTTACTATACCCTGTGTTTAGCTCCTGTCAATCAGATTTATCAGGGCATATAATTAAGAGTTGGGGGAAGGGGTAGGAGGGGGGGCGAAAATTTGCAGCAATTAAAGACAGCACCGAATTACACCACCACTATTTTTTAAATTTTCAACAGCCCAAAAACAATTATAAGTAAAGACAACACAGAAAGAAAGTATAGTGTCACTACAAGCCTACAATCTAAGTTTAAAAGAAAAATACCAGTTACCAGTTACTCTGAAGCACTGAATTGAATATGTTTCCTTCCTTCACCTTCTGGCTTCTTCTGAGAAGATGAACTTCTGTTTGCTGCTTTAACTGTGACTAAGCCCCACCTTCAGTTATCACGTAGCTGAGGTCAGAGGCCAGACAATTAACACCCTTCACCCAGCTACAGGACAGTCAGACAAGCCAAGATAAAATTTGCAGCAATTAAAGACAGCAGAGAATTACACCACCACTATTTTTTAAATTTTCAACAGCCCAAAAACAATTATAAGTAAAGACAACACAGAAAGAAAGTATAGTGTCACTACAAGCCTACAATCTAAGTTTAAAAGAAAAATACCAGTTACCAGTTACTCTGAAGCACTGAATTGAATATGTTTCCTTCCTTCACCTTCTGGCTTCTTCTGAGAAGATGAACTTCTGTTTGCTGCTTTAACTGTGACTAAGCCCCATCTTCAGTTATCACGTAGCTGAGGTCAGAGGCCAGACAATTAACACCCTTCACCCAGCTACAGGACAGTCAGACAAGCCAAGATAAAATTTGCAGCAATTAAAGACAGCACAGAATTACACCACCACTATTTTTTAAATTTTCAACAGCCCAAAAACAATTATAAGTAAAGACAACACAGAAAGAAAGTATAGTGTCACTACAAGCCTACAATCTAAGTTTAAAAGAAAAATACCAGTTACCAGTTACTCTGAAGCACTGAATTGAATATGTTTCCTTCCTTCACCTTCTGGCTTCTTCTGAGAAGATGAACTTGTGTTTGCTGCTTTAACTGTGACTAAGCCCCATCTTCAGTTATCACGTAGCTGAGGTCAGAGGCCAGACAATTAACACCCTTCACCCAGCTACAGGACAGTCAGACAAGCCAAGATAAAATTTGCAGCAATTAAAGACAGCACAGAATTACACCACCACTATTTTTTAAATTTTCAACAGCCCAAAAACAATTATAAGTAAAGACAACACAGAAAGAAAGTATAGTGTCACTACAAGCCTACAATCTAAGTTTAAAAGAAAAATACCGGTTACCAGTTACTCTGAAGCACTGAATTGAATATGTTTCCTTCCTTCACCTTCTGGCTTCTTCTGAGAAGATGAACTTCTGTTTGCTGCTTTAACTGTGACTAAGCCCCATCTTCAGTTATCACGTAGCTGAGGTCAGAGGCCAGACAATTAACACCCTTCACCCAGCTACAGGACAGTCAGACAAGCCAAGATAAAATTTGCAGCAATTAAAGACAGCACAGAATTACACCACCACTATTTTTTAAATTTTCAACAGCCCAAGAACAATTATAAGTACCCCAGTGGGTTTAATTACTTAAAAATACTACAAGACTGATGAAGCCCTAACGGTAGGGTGAAACGTAAGCCAGGCAGGCAGGCTTACTCTGTGCTGCCAGTACCTGTATTTTTATTTTCCTTCAATATGCTGTTGCAAGAAACTGAAGCATGGACTGACAACGGTTTGAATAGTTTTCTTTCTTGAATGAATGGTGTAAGCATCCTCCTTGCTACATGAATATTAGATTTTTTGAGGGTTTTACCACCACCTCTGAGCACTTTCTTCCACTACAAGATACTACAGATTTCATTCATTAGGTATAGCACTATCTCTCTCTCTCTCTCTCTCTATATATATATATATATATATATATATATATATATATATATATTATATATATATATATATACCTATATATATACACACACACACATATATATATTATAGTTAGGGTTGAGTACCCCATTTAAGGTTAAATCTGAAATTTGGCAGCTTAATAACTTTGCAACCATATGACGGTTTTACTTGACATTTGGAATGCATGGTCTGGTACAATATTTCTCCAGACCTGAAAAGTTTTGTTATGGTCAGATGTACGGTTGCAGAGCTACAGAGAACCAAAAATGCATAAATTACGTGCTTTTGCGTGTTCCTTTGCTCGCGCCTACAAGTCGTAAGGTTTATGTGATCAGTCCAAAACCTTCAGGGAACATGCAGCCAGGGATCCCGATGTTCCTTTAGAAGATTTAAAGAAAAAATATTAAACAGTGCAAAAGTTATTAAAAAAAAACTGCTCCCCCTTATAGTCTATGGGGAAAGTTAAAATATTCAACAGTGTAGCAAATGCAGTTCTTACTGTTGCAAATGACCCTTTTACTTTTGTGATTCAGCCATTTTTTTTCAGTTATTGGTCAGAAAAATGCTTGGCATTTGAATGTGGGACCCTTTAGGGACATAATTCTTGTTGTATTCACCTAGTCGAGCCCTGAGGATGCCAGCCATGTCTTTCTGTGGGGGTAAAACAGCCCAGAAATATGTTTTTTAAATTTTTGTAAAACGTAGTGTCGCAAAGTACTTTAGCAAGTGTGGCACTTTCATGATTCAGTGTTGTGATTTGCGAAAGTACTTTGCAACACTATGCCCAAAGCAATAGGGAAACTTTGCCACCCTGCTGCAAAAGAAAGGTTTGGTCTTTAGGGCTGAAATTTGGAAGGAAGAAATACAAGATCTCACAGATGTGCCTTTTGGTGGTTTGGTGATAAGATATTAGAGCGCTGCAAAGTTATGGCACTCCAAATTTGACGATTTTTCCCATAGGATAACATTAAGACGTCCACCCCGCCTTTCTGGGCTTGTATCTCGAAAATGGTTCTAGATACAGACTTTTAATTGGAAAAATGCTTAGTCCCCTACTAGGAAGCTAAGTACAAAACTAGCCTGGAAAGCCATAAATAATATGAGATTTTAATTTTTTTATACGTCATACGGCTCCTGAGATATAAGCAGTTTAGTATTCCAAGTGCTCAGAGGGCCATTATGCACACATTCTTAATAATCACTGTGCTTCTTAATGCACCTTTTTTGGGAAAAAATTGTGTGTGTTTGTGGCACTGTGACCGTTAGCGTTCCTGCTTGCATTTACATTACCGTTTGTGTTTCTGTTTACGTCACCGTGTGTGTCACCCTTTGCGTTTCTATTTGCTCTTGTGTAACCCCTCACCCCTGCCTTTTTAGCAAAATGACAGGTGGCATGCTGTCAAAGCTGACAGCAGTACCTGATGGGGACTGGGTTCGGGGAGGATGAGGTTACTCGGCACAGGGGACCTAGGTTTGGCTACTCTGCAGAGGGCCACCCAAGTAAATCCGAACACAGGAAGCAATAACTGTAATGTCCAGAACCAGGAATGGGATTCTCCAGTGTGGCTTTTATTCACATCCAAGCTGAACAAACAAAGCATAGAAGGACCCCCATGGGGCTACATTCCTGGTAATGCAGATTAGAGACTACAGAACACTTTATCACTATTTCCAGCTCTCAGGCTCTAAACCCACCAGGCACACAGCCCGGACTTGCATGCAGCTTTGGGTACACCTTCCTGACATACCACTTGGTTTTCCCCACTGGCCCGGCTTCCCTGCCGGCCACTTGATCCGCGGTCCATTTGAGGAATGAACCAATTATCTTGTTGTGGCTCCCCAAACCACACTAGAGTCTTCGATTCCTAGAGAGAATTTTCCTTACAATCCCACGTCTGGGTACTTCCCTCATCACTGGCCAAGTGCCTGAGGTAAAGTAGAAATCCACAGAAGAAATCCATAGAGGTAGACCTGGTCACTAAAGATGGGGGGCCACCCACCTCCAGCTTCCACAGCCCATACCTGGCCATTTCTCTGGAAACTGAACAATTCCTTTACTGAACTTTCAAATGTAGATTATGGGTAGATGTCTGTCACATCTCCTCTACATATCATTTGCATCCCAACAAGCTCTGCACTTGAACCTACTTTTACTTTGCTTAGCCCATTACTCTAGGCTTCCCAATATTTAGTAGTTCAATCCCCACATAAGTCCCAAGTCCCAGGGTGAAAAACATAGGCCCTTTTAGCAAGAGCGGACACCCACCGTCACGTTGCAGGTGCCCCACAGGCGACTCGCAGATCTTCTTGTTCTCCCAAATAAACACTGCAACACATAGGCAGCTTTTCCTTCACAAGCAGAACTAGGGAATTGCCCCAGGAATCTGCAGGGAACCCTTTCCTGCCCCCCCCAAAGGAAGGGGGCACTGAGATCCGAAAATAGCGGTCTCCACCACTTCAATTATCTTCTGTGTCTCTCTTTAAGGTGGAGACACACACCCTTTTACTTTAAAAGTAGCCCTCTGTTAGGGATGAGGCTCCTAGAGCCTTCACTGAGCTGCTTTCTCTGCAAGCTCCCAACTTCACACTCAACTGACTCACAACGAACTGAAGACTTCAAAACTTCCCAACGTTCTAACCAACTCCCTTGCTGCAGATTCCAATGTGGCTCATGCAGCTGCGATAGTTCTATTGGTGATGTCATCCCTCAGTCTCAGCTGAGACTGCGAACAGAGTGAGACAGTGTGAAACCCATTTAACTGGAGTTTCACAAGCTGCCTTCCCTGCCTATCACTAGGTCTTACTGGGATTCTAGTAACTCCAGGTAACAAGGGGGTTACACTCACCCTTGACCAGGAAAATTACTGTCCGCATTCATTATTTACCCTGCCTTAGGCCATCCCACCCTATGTGCTACCTGTGGAGGGGGTGATCAGGCACCCTCCTACCATGTGCAAGCACAGACAGGCAACACTAAGGGCCTAGAGGCCTTTAGCTGACATAACAGCCTCTACTCTATCCACTTACTATGGACGCCTAGTGGCTCTGGTAGAACTATCCAGAGCATAGCCCTGATAGATCAGCACTGCGGTCCCAATGGCCATTCAGGACCACAGCCTGTCTATCCCCCCTAACCCTCTAGGGAAAACCTATCTGCTTCTAACCTAATACCCCCAAAACAAAAACAACCCAGGGACCTCCCCAACCTTGGGCAACCTGCAACCACACACCATTAAAATACCACATTACTGCCTCCTCCCTACCCCCACTACCACACCTGTGGAAAGAAAGGGTTAATACAGTAATAACAACAATAACACCACGGTACTTTACATTTCTATTCACTAAAATACTAATGAGGAACTCCGATGAGCCCCTCCTCCTCTTCTTGTCTTCTCTTCTTTCTTCCCAGGAACACCTATAAGAAAAAGAAAGACGACACACGCTCCTAGACTGCATACACAGTCTACCTAAACCCCTACCACCAAAATACTGAAGAATCCCAAAAAGATTTTTTTTTTTTTCAGAAAAAGGGTAGAAAAACAGTATTTACATTAGAAAACAATAACATTATTTACAATACACATTTGGGGGGATGGAGTGCCCTAAAAGTCCCAACTTGTGACCACAATGCCCGAAGGCTAGTCCAATAAAGAGTCTCTCCTGGTCCGGAGCCCAGTGAAGCACAGTTCTAACAGGCCAAAGTCCCGAAGAGGAGAGTCTTTGAGGACAGCTCACACATTTTGAAGTCTGCTAGTGTAGGGTGTGTACTGCAATGTCATAAAGATAGAAAAATTCGGACTTACCAGCCACTTGAGGAATGGAAATTTTTGGACCAACCTGCACCTCTGATGAAGACTCTCCCTGGCAGCATTTCTTCCAATACAGCTGGGCGGACATCTTCTGGGAACCACAGGAGGGCACATCTGGGAACAGCTGGGCTGATTTCATCTCTGGAGATGGAACCTTAGAACAGGAACAAAAAGAAAACAGCTGGTCCGACATCATCCAATTACCAGGCGATGAACAGGATACAGTTGGGCTGGTGTCCTCTCTGGATCTGAAGTCATCTGGTGGGCCAGTCAATGGATTCTAGAAAGGCCAGTACACTGTAGAACTGATGAAAGTGGGGCACCTGAGTCCTGGATGTCCATATTGGTGGATCAATAAAGGCACTTCACAGTCTGGTGTGGCAGTATTGACTACCACTGCTCAGCTTTCCACTTGGTAAGCACGGGCACATTTGCTGGGAGGTCCTTGCACTGAGGCCAATAGTACCGGGGGTCAGGAGTTTGAATTGTTACCTCGTCTGGGTGCACATAATTCACACAGTGGGAGATTTCACATCCCTCTCCATCCACTATTCTCAATCTGTCTATAAACAGTGTCCTGCCTCTCTTCCACTGGGTATACTTCTCGTGAAACAGTCTGTTCTTAACATGCTTGTTGGCCCCAGGATGCACACTTTTCATGGCTTCATCCCAGATCCAGGATTTCCTACTGTTCTCAATCTCCTCCCAGACTTTCCGAGGAAAGGTTGGAAAGGTCATACCATAGATCTCATTTGCCTTTCTACGAACCACTTTCTCCTCTTTACTTGCTTTGGTCAATCTGAGTCCGCTGGCATGGCTTGGGGGTGGCCAGTCCTGGTTCTGCCAGCTACACATCCTTAAAGGAATTTGAAATGGATCCCTGACTTCTTCCTCTTGTGAAGCCAGGGCAGTGGCATCACCACTTTCTTCCATACATTCCTCCGAGGCAAGATCTTGAGGCTGTGTACCCGTTCCTTTTTCACAAGTCCACATAGGTTCCTTCTCATCTTCCTCTTCACTGAGGATCTGAGCCCAGGAGTGAGCAGTCATTCTCACTCCTGAGACTATCCATCCACTCATCACTAGGTGCGGAGGTCAACACCTCCCACTCAAAGGCCTCCCGCATCTCATCTTCGCCTAAAAGACTTGGGCTAGGCCCCCAGGGGTCTATTGATGCTTTATCTGAACTTTCCTTCTGGGATCCAGCATCCAAAACTTCAACTTCTGGTTCTGTTTCTAACTCTACACCCTCTAGCTTTGTGCCACACTTCCCCGAGGGGCCTTTCTCCACAGGCTCCACCTGGTGCTGTGTGCTGCCAACTGCAGATTCCTGAACCTTTGTCCATGTGGGATCCAAATGGATTTGAATCGCTTTATACAAGCCATATTTTTCTAGGCATCCAGCACAGTGAGGAATCATGAAGACGTTCCTTCCAGCTCTCAAGCATATTTTACAAACATGCACTTGATAACCGGGAACCACCACATGAGGAGGCAGTTGTCCTCCATAGCACCACTTTTCAATATCCCTCAGTCTATTTATTGCTGCTGTTACTGCAACCCGGGCATGATCCGGGTAACGATCTGGTCCTGAGGCCATAACTGCAGAAAACAAACAAAGTTCACTGTAACTGAAAGTCCCACTTTACTGACACACTCTTTAGTTGTAAAATGGCTCCTCTCTGCTGTGTTTACTTTACTACCCCACCCTGTAATGGCGCGCAGCACTCCTGTGCATCAACATTCAGAATCTGGGTCAAGCCACTGTGCACCCGATTTACACAAACTACTGATAACTTTTGCTCAAACTGCACAACTTGCTCTGTTTTTGCTTTAAACACATTTACAGGATTTTCCACTGAATTTTTACATGCTGGTAACATTTATTTGATTAACAGTCCCTTAAAGCTTCAGGTTTTTAGCACAGGATTGCCTGTATTACTAGTGCTGCACACTGGCTACAACCCACAGTCTCTCTCTGGCTTCAAACTTTAAACTAAGGCTGAATTCATTACTATGCACACAGCCAACGGCTTAACAGACTTGCACTTGCTGGCAGGACTTGACACAGTCGTTACTTGCAAAGCGACTACACTGCTGCACACACATTTAGATGGCATAGGGCAGAAAATCACTGTTTGAGCAGTTTTTAGGTTGTTACTTACTGTTATCAGTAGCAGTTTGCTGCGATGGGGAAAAATGACCTGCAGCCAGTTCTTGGAGGCCTCAGAACAGAAATGGGTGGCAGTCCTACCGATCGTCTTTTCTACCACCACTTTTGCAATTCCGATGATCGATTAGCAGGTTGAGCCCGATTTTAAACTAGAAAGTCTATCGTTAAAATGTTTACAGCGATTTTAACACTCCGCAATGCTGCTCCACTAGCCAGTACATGCACTCCACTCACACTGCCTCTCGAATGCTGGGGCAGTCACTGTAGAGTTGGCTGAGGGCCGGGACTGATCTCATCCTGACCAATCGCATGACGCCATGCAAATGAGCCTCTTCTTCCTCGTGAGGGCTCTTCTCCTCACAGCGATCGTCGAGCAGGCAAATTTAAACTGCAGAATGCAATCTTTTTTTTTTTCAACTGACTCCACGGCAGGAGCCTATTTCAGCCATTTAACATAGCCATTACACCTGCAAGTCTCTCATTCATTCAAAAAGCATTTCCAATGTCCAGGGCACAATTTTCCTGTTGCTACCCCTAGTCTTCCACACTTTTCTTTACCACAGTTCATTTTAAAGCAGGCAAAAACTCTGTAAACAATTGATGCAGGACAAGGGCACACTCTTTGGCTTTACTGCTCCTTGGTAAACAGTTAGCAATTTTAAACAGCAGCATAAGATCCACAGCACACAGCAACACACTAGGGAAATTGCTTCAGCTTTTGGGCTACCCACTGCAAGATAGACAAAATGCTAGCCCCTTTGGCCAAGCACCTTCATCCCAGAATAAAATCCAAAGTGGTGCCTCCATTTTTGTAACCCCTCACCCCTGCCTTTTTAGCAACACAACAGGTGGCATGCTGTTGAAGCTGACAGCAGTACCTGGTGGGGACTGGATTTGGGGAGGATGAGGTTACTCAGCACAGGGGACCTAGGTTTGGCTACTCTGCACAGGGCCACCCAAGTAAATCCGAACACAGGAAGCAATAACTGTAATATCCAGAACCAGGAATGGGATTCTCCAATGTGGCTTTTATTCACATCCAAGCTGAACAAACAAAGCATAGAAGGACCCCCATGGGGCTACATTCCTGGTAATGCAGATTAGAGACTACAGAACACTTTATCACTATTTCCAGCTCTCAGGCTCTAAACCCACCAGGCACACAGCCCGGACTTGCATGCAGCTTTGGGTACACAGCCCGACTTGTACACTACTTGGGTTTTCCCCACTGGCCCGGCTCCCCCGCCGGCCACTTGATCCGCGGTCCATTTGAGGAATGAACCAATTATCCATTTGCGGTCCATTTGAGGAATGAACCAATTATCCTGTTGTGGCTCCCCAAACCACACTAGAGTCTTCAACTCCTAAATAGAATGTTCCTTACAATCGCACGTCTGGGTACTTCCCTCATCACTGGCCAAGTGCCTGAGGTAAAGTAGAAATCCACAGAAGAAATCTGTAGAGGTGGACCTGGTTGCTAAAGACATGGGGCCACCCACCTCCAGCTCCCACAGCCCATACCTGGCCATTTCTCTGGAAACTGAACAATTCCTTTACTGAACTTTCAAATGTAGATTATGGGTAGATGTCTGTCACATCCCCTCTACATATCATTTGCATCCCAACAAGCTCTGGACTTGAACCTACTTTTACTTTGCTTAGCCCATTACTCTAGGCTTCCCAATATTTAGTAGTTCAATCCCCACATTGTCACACAAGTCCCAGGGTGAAAAACATAGGCCCTTTTAGCAAGAGCAGACACTCACCCTCACGTTGCAGGTGCCCCACAGGTGACTCACAAATCTTCTTGTTCTCTGAAATAAACACTGGAACACATAGGTAGCTTTTCCTTCACAAGCAGAACTAGGGGGTTGCCCCAGGAATCTGCAGGGAACCCTTTCCTGCCTCCCTCCGAAGGGAGGGGACACTAAGACCTGAAAACAGTGGTCTGCACCACTTCAATTATCTTTTGTGTCTCTCTTTAAAGTGGAGACACACACCCTTTTACTCTGAAAGTAGCCCTCTGTCAGGGATGAGGCTCCTAGAGCCTTCACTGAGCTGCTTTCTCAGCAAGCTCCCAACTTCACACTCAACTGACTCACAACGAACTGAAGACTTCAAAACTTCCCAACGTTCTAACCAACTCCCTTGCTGCAGATTCCAATGTGGCTCATGCAGCTGCAATAGTTCTATTGGTGATGTCATCCCTCAGTCTCAGCTGAGACTGCAAACAGAGTGAGACAGTGTGTAACCCATTTAACTGGAGTTTCACAAGCTGCCTTCCCTGCCTACCACTAGGTCTTACTGGGATTCTAGTAACCCTGGGTAACAAGGGGGATACACTTGCATTTGCGTTACTGTTACCTTTTGCATTTCTGTTGCCATTTTCATTAGCAATTACTTTTGCGTCACAGTGTGCACTACCGTTTGCATTTGTGCTTGTATTTGCATTTTAGTTTGCGTTACTGTTTCCTTTGGCATCATTGTTGGTGTTACAGTTACCATTTGCATTTCCAATTGCGTTACCATTACCGTTTGCGTGTTCATTACCATTTGCATTTCCGTTGGCATTACTGTTTGCGTTTTTGGTAGTGTTTCCATTGTCAATTGTGTCACTGTTTCCTTCTGCGTCACCGTTTGCTTTTCTGTTTGCGTTTCTGTTACCGTTTGTGTTTTCATTACCATTTTCATTACTGTTTTCATTTTCATTGCCGTTAGCATTTGTGTTACAGTTTGCATTACCATTTCTGCTTGCATTTACGTTTATGCTTGCATTTGTCTTACCGTTTGTGTTATCATTTCCATTTGCATCACCATGTGCATTACCATTTGTGCTTTGCATTTGCGTTACCGTTAGCATTACCATTTTCTTTTACCTCACTGTTGCCATTACCATTTGTGTTTACATTACCGTTTCTGTGTTTGCGTTTTCATGCGAAATCTTACGCTTGTGCTGCTCTACAACTGTTGAAGAGATTTAGATAAGATTTGGTATACAGGGAGTGGAATGGTGCATCTATGTATTTACCAATTTATATTTCACTGGTACATATGGTTTTTGTGTAGTACAGTGCAAAACATTCTGTTTTTGCTATTTTTCTGCACTGTCTTGTGTGACGCATAGTGCAGCCACTATGTGGTTAATTGGTCTGACACTTGGAATGTACAAAAGCCCTTTCTTCAAGGAACATGCCAGTTTTTGTTTGGTGAAAAAATCTTGTTCCGTTCCAGAGCTATAAGCATTTAAAATTGCTCTTCTTTGCAGTCAGAGATTTTTCGGCCACTAGTTCTGCCATTTTACCTCATTTTCGGCCGAGATTTCCACCATTTTGTGGTGGAAGACTTTTTAAAAGTGCAGAAAATTAAAAATTAAGTGGCTAATGGTGCAGGGACTGCATCAGAATACATATGAGGACAGATTAACGGAGCTCAATATGTATACCCTAGAGCAAAGGAGGGAGAGAGGTGATATAATTGAAACATTCAAACACCTTAAGGGCATTAACAAGGTGAAAGAGTCTAACATGTTTCAATATAAGGAAAATAGCAGGACAAGAGGACACAGCAGGAGATTAGAGGGAGGCCGATTAAGGGGTAATGTGAGGAAGTTCATTTTCACAGAAAGGGTGGTGGATGAACGGAACAGCCTACCTCAGGAAGTGGTGGATATGAATACAGTGCAGGGCTTCAAACAGTCATGGGATAGGCATAAGGGAGCAATACAGATGAGTATGAATAGATAGGCCATTGACAGAGCAAAGGTCTATGGCACACTCATAAGGTAGAAAAAGAAACGGGAAGACTGAATAGGCCTTGCGGTCCTTATCTGGCGTCAACTTCTATGTTTCTATGTTACTGTTTGTGTTACCATTTGTGTTTGTGTTAACATTTGCGCTTATGTTTATGTTACCTGTGGCGTAACCATTTTCGTTTGCATTAACACTTGTGTTTCTGTGCATGTCTGTGACATTTGTAATACTTGGTCTACTATGGTACTTCTGTGCATTTACCAATTTTCATTTAACATCTGCATACGTTTCTTACAGAATGAAGCACCCAAAAATGTATTTTTAGGCACTCGTTGTTTGGTGAAAATTTCTGTTCCAGGGCTATAAGCGTTTGAAGCTGCCCCCCCTTCACAGTCAGACATTTTTCAGCCACGAGGTCTGCCATTTTACTGCATTTTCAGACGAGTTTTCTGCCATTTTGTTGTAGAAGACTTCTTAAAGGTGCAGAAACTTAAAAATTGAATATCTCTGGAACGGTTTGGTCTTTTCACATGAAATTTGGAGGGTGTTGAGTGGATGTCCTGGAGATGTAAAGTATGCTGTTTACATGTTGGTAAAATAATCTGCTGCAGAGATACTGCATGACACACTTATCATTTTGCACATAGTGTTATGCATGGTGCTAGTGGCTTGAAATTAATAGCGTAAGTCGCCCTAGTAAGGAGGTACCTTTCAGTGGTTTGGTTCACATTAGCCTTTGTGGCTTTATCTCAGAAACGAAGCAAGATACAGACTTTTCACTACTGTTGGGTCATATTACATTTGTGCCGTTATCTCGGAAGCGAAGCGAGAAACAGACTTTTCGCTACTGTTGATTCAGATCACCTTTCTGCTGTTATCTCGGAAACGAAGCGAGATATAGACTTCTTGCTTCTGTTGGATCACATTACCTTTATGCAGTTATCTTGGAAATGAAGCAAGATACAGACTTTTCGCTACTGTTGCCTCAGATCACCTTTGCGCCGTTACCTCGGAAACGAAGCGAGATGTAGACTTTTAGCTACTGTTGGCTCAGATCACCTTTGTGCCATTATCTCAAAAACTAAGCGAGATATAGAGTTATCGCTACTGTTGGATCACATCGCCTTTGTGCCGTTATATTGGAAACAAAGTGAGATACAGACTTTTTGCTGCTGTTGCCTTATATCAGCTTGCTGTTACCATTTCTGTTTGAGTTACTGTTTGTGTTTCCCTCACAGTTTGCGTTATGGTTTGCATTTGAGCTTCCATTTCCATTTCCATTACCATTTCTGTTTCTATTTACATTTGCATCATTTTTACTATGACTGTTAGCGTCTGAGGTTATATTTACCATTACCATTGCCTTACACGTTTGCAGTTGTGTCATCATTACCATTACCATTTGCAATACCATTTTCATTACCACTTGCATTTCCATTTCCGTTTGCGTTACCATAACAGTTAGAGCATGCATTTGCATTCATGTTTCTGTTGGTGTGACACTTACCATTACCATTTGTGTTTCACTCACCATTACCGTTACTGTTAGCATTAGCGTTACTGTTACGGTTATTACACAGACATGGACAGCATGGGCCCCCGCACTCCCACCACCACATACCATTCACTATTTATAGTGCACATTCTCAAAAAGAAGGGAAATTCATGGCAAAAAAAACTCTGTTTAATGCATCAGTTAGGGTTGTTCCACAGTGACAAAAGTGAGGAAATTTGGTGTTAGGGTTGCCACCCCTTGCACCCCATGACCACCCCATAGAAACATAGAATTTGACAGCAGTTAAGGACCGCTTGGCCCACCTAGCCTGCCCATTTCCTTACCTAGTGGATATGCTGCAGATCCTAGTTAACCAACAGCCTACTTCTTCCTACCCCCACCCCCTAGAATTGCCTTATGACTGTCCCATGCGTGCTTGAATTTCACCACTGTTTTTGACTCCACAGCCTCCTCCGGAAGGCCGTTCCATGCATCCACAACCCTCTCTGTGAAAAAATACTTCCTTAAATTACCTCTGAGCCCCCCCATCTTCAAATTGTACCCCCTTGTTCTTGCACACCTCTTTTTTTGAAAGATGCTACCCTCTTGGACTTTGTTGATTCCCTTGAGGTACTTGAAAGTTTTTATCATGTCCTCCCTCTCCCTCCTTTCCTCGAGGCTATACATATTAAGCTCCTTAAGTCTCTCTTCATATGTCTTCCGGTGCAGACCTTGCACCATTTTAGTTGCCCTCCTCTGGACAGCTTCCATCCTGTCTATGTCTTTGCGGAGATTGGGTCTCCAAAACTGCATGCAGTACTCCAGATGGGGTCTCACCAGCTGTCTGTACAGAGGGATAATAACTTCCTGTTTTCTACTGGTAATTCCTCTCCCTATGCATCCCAGTATCTCCCAGCCCTCCTTGCAGCCCTCTCACATTGCTTGCCCACCTTTAGGTCATCTGATATGACTACCCCAGGTCCCTTTCCATTTTTGTTGTTGTTAGTATCTCACCCCCCATTGTGTACTCTTCCCCTGGGTTTTTGTTTCCCAGGTGCATTACCTTGCACTTCTTAGCATTGAATCTAAGCTGCCATACATTTGACCATTCCTCTAACCTTGCCAAGCCCTTCTCATCCTTTCCACCCCACCTTGTGCATCAACTCTGTTGCAGATCTTTGTGTCATCTGCAAAGAGACATACTTTTCCTTCCAGTCCCTCTGCAATGTCACTTATAAGGCATTGAAGAGGACCCGATCCTAATACTGAACCTGTGGTACCCACTAGTAACCCCTTTCTTCAGAGTGGACTCCATTTACTATTATTCTCTGTGTCCTATTCTCCAGTCAATTCTTTACCAGGCTGTCATCCTGGGACCCACTCCCAGGCTGGCTAACTTGTATATTAATCTTTTGTGTGGGACTGTGTCAAATGCCTTGCTAAAGTCTAGGTAGGCCATGTCCAAAGCCCCTCTCTGATCTACTACTTTGGTCACCCAGTCAAAGAAATCTATCAGATTTGTCTGGCATGACCTTCCAGCTGTGAATCCATGCTGCCTTGGGTCCTGTGCCCCTCTGGCCTCTAGATACTCAACAGTTCTTTCCTTCAGAAGTGATTCCATCATTTTCCCTACCACTGAGGTTAAACTAATAGGTCTGTAGTTTCCTGCTTCTGCCTTGTTCTCAGTTTTGTGAAGGGGACTCAAATCTGCCCTCCTCCAGTCCTCGGGTACCACCCCATCCTCCCATGATTTGTTAAAGAAGGTAGTCAGTGGTGTCACTAGTTCTACCCTTAGTTCTTTTAGAATTCTGGGATGAATCTCATCAGGCCCCATTGCTTTGTCCGCCTTCAGTTTTAAGAGTTCTTTCAGAACCCTTTCTTCTGTAAATAGGCTGGTATCAACTTCTGTATCCAGAGTGTTTCTACTGTCTGCTTTTAGGTACCTCCCTCTTCCTTTGTAAATACTGAGCAAAACATTTGTTTAGTATCTCTGCCTTTTCACAGTCACCCTCTGCCCACCCTCCCTTCCCTTTATTAAGCCTCACTATCCCTCCCTTGGTCTTCCTTCACTCCCTGATGTACCTATAAAAGGTTTTATCCCTTCTTAACTGAGTTGGCTATCTTTTCCTCGGTTTGAGCCTTTGCTGTTCTGACTGCCTTCCCAGCTTCCCTTTGCTTTAACTGATACAGTTCTCTGTCCTGCTCCTTCTGTGATTCCTTGTACTTCCTGAATGCTTTCTTTTTCTCTTGAACCTTCACTGCCACTTCCTTTGAGAACCATAGTGGTTTCTTACATCGTTTCATTTTGTTTATTTGCTTCACACAAAGGCTTGTTACCTCTGTGATGGCAGTTTTTATTATTCCCCATTGTTCTTCCACCCCTCCTTCCTGCCCATTTGCTAGTGCATTCCTTAGGCATTCACCCATTTTGGCAAAGTCAGCCCTCCTAAAGTCCAGTACTTTTGCCTTTGTATGGCTTGACTCTATTGCTGTGTTTATTGTGAACCATACTGTTCGATGGTCGCTAGTTCCCAGATGGCTACCCACTTCTACATCTGTGATCCTCTCTTCATCTCCATTTGAGAGAACCAAGTCTAAGATTGCTCCCTCTCGAGTGGGCTCCAGTACTAGTTGTCTAAGGCATGCCCCCTGTAGGGCATCTAGAATAACCCCACTCTTCGAAGTGGCTGTTGCAACTGCACTCCAGTTAACATCTGCCCCCACCAACAGGCATCGGGGGGTGTGTTGGGACCATCAGGCCTAACTCTCAACCCATTTTCCTATACTGCACCACTTCAGCTTATTTACACATGGAATGGGGTGAGAGTTATTGCTGACAACCCCAATGCACACCCTGATGCCTGTTGGTGGTGGCTGGGTGGCTGTGGGGTGCAAGGGGTACTAACCCTAACATCAAATTTCCTCGCTTTTGTCACTGTGGAACAACCCTAACTGATGCATTAAACTGAGTTTTTTGCCATGCATCTATTTATGCACATAGATTTTCATGTTAAGATATATAGCACTACTACAAGGCATATTCCAGTAAAGTTAAATCAATGTGCATTCTACATTGTCTCCTCTGTGAGGTGGTCTTTGTTTTCTTTATCTCTCTGCTGCATACTTGTACTCATTCAGTGCCTATGTTCTTATACTTGGCCTAATTGATAGTCTTTTTAGCTCGATTTGCTGCTTTCTGGTTGTACCTACACTTGACTATTTGTTATATGTGCATGATGCTACTGGATTGTATGCATATCATTCCAATGACTGTTTTGTTGCATTATGTGAAAATAAAATACTCTGAATAAAAAGATGAACTACAGAAAGGAATGTTCTAGTGAAAAAAATAGTAGAAACAACTTCTTTTTAAGGCTGCTTGCATGGCATAAGCCAGTAGGCTTCTTTCAGGTGCTTGAGAGTAGGTCTGCTGGAAGGAAGGTGGAAAATTTCCCCATGAATTGTGGACTACTATTCAGTATCCCTCTGCCATTGCCTGCCTGTCTGCCAAAGGATATCCCCAAAGATACCACATGTATCCAGGCCTTGTGTGTGACCTCTATGGGTAGTCTGTTGTAGGTGCAGGCAAAGATCCCATGAGCTGGCATTTCATTCACAAAGTGTCACTTTGCAGAGCTAGCACTAGAGATGCAGCAAAAGAACACTGGCAAAGGGCCCCAATTCGTCTGCTGGTACAACACTTCTTCCTTGCTTCCCAAGTAATGCACTGGTGGTGGATGCCCATCTATTCTGCCAGTACCCCTCTCTCCCAGCCTCCTGATCTCTAAGCAAGACATGGGTGGTGGGCATAGAACCCCACTGCCAGTACTCCTTTCCCTCCCAGTCACATCTCCAAGTAAAACACTGGTGGTGGGTGTCAAACCCCATTGTCAGTACCCTCTTCCATCCCAGCCACTCGTATGTTAAAGAAATATTCTTGTGGTGGGTATACAACCCATCATGACCCTGAAGCTGAAGATGTTGGAGGATATGGGAGTGAAGCCAGGTTTAGTTAGGTGGGTAGGAAATTGGCTAAGGGAGCAGCAACAAACAGTAGTGGTTAACAGGGCCAAATCAGCGGACAAAGGGGCCAGAAGAGGAGTGCCACAGGGATCAGTCCTGAAACCTGTCATATTTAATATGTTTCTAAGTGAAATTTAGGAGGAAATCCAGGGAAAGTTGTGTCTCTTTGCAGATAACACAAAACTATGCAACACTCAGGGTGGATTATAAGGAAAGGGTGCAGGAGCTCCAGAAGGGTCTTGAGAAATTAAAGAAATGGTCTAAGGTCAGGCAGTTGAGGTTCAGTGCCAAGAAGTGTAAAGTAATGCACTTACTGTAGGTAGGTGGAATTCACACACTGAATACTGAATGTGAGGAGTTAGACTGATCACTTAAAGAGAGGACAGGGATCTGGGGGTCATAATCAGTGATTCCCTCAAGCAAACAAGTCAATGCAACAAAACACAGCAAGACATCAAGGATACTGGGACTTTCAGTTCAGTTTATTAGTTAGTCTGTTCAGTTTTAAACCATTACAGACATTTAAAAACATTACAGAAAATAAAAACATTTAAAACTTACACAAGAAAATAGTTTCTCGCATATAATAAAATGAAATATTGGATTTAAGGACAGGAATAGATGTTCAAGCTATTACACCTTGAATTAAGTACATTATATGTGTGTATAATTGATCCATGTGAGCTGAATGAGTTTAGCAGTGCAATTCAAAGTTTTTTTGGCAGTCTAGAGCAAATATAGAAATATCCAGGCCTTCTACTTGGACCAACTGCTAGTTTCTCAAATCTTAAGTGTTCTTTAAATACTGTATATAATAATCCAGTGTGGACAAACCAAATTAATTGGTAACTCTCAAAAGTGCTAAATTAATCATATTCAAAATACAAGTTCACCATTTTTGTTATCCTATGCCTGCAGGAATGTTCATCAGAGTTAATAAGGCAAAGATGGAAAATCCAACTTTTGGGTAGGAATTTCTAAACACATCCTCTTTTGCCAGGTGTCAGAAAACTTTTCTGAAGCCCTTTTGGGTTATTCTGCCACAGTGTTGACTCTGCATAAGGGCTCTTCCAAACATAACCAGTGATAGCAGGTTAGTTAATGTTCTGAAATATCTATTTCCCTGACTTCTATCCAGTGGTCAGATTAGGACTTGACCTTCATACTAGCTTCCTCTTAAACTGGTCAAGCTTTCCTTTTAAGCCAAATGGCCAACTGAGGGAATCTAAATCAGTGCAGAAGTGCCAGAAAGCATTTAGTCCTGTCCTAATGTTACATTACAATGTCAAAAGCTAAGAATCTCCTCCAAAATGTACTCATTATTCAGTGCCATGAATTACACAGGTTAGCCCAGAACTCCCTTTCTAATCAAGGTGAATGCCCAAAAAAGTTAGAACCCCTTAGTGATCCTTCCTGGAGGTCAGGATTCAAAATTTGATTGAACCTTTATCCTTGTAGCTCTAAGGTTTCAATCTGCTCTAAGACTCACAATAACTAAGCTTTTTGGCTCATGCAAAGCTTTATTTTCTGTTAACAGAGTTTCTTCAGAAGTTAATTTCACATGGCATAAATTCAGAATTTTAAAGATGTCTGTAAAATTGTCTTTAAAAGTGATAAAAATAAAACTAAAAAATGCACCACTTACCAGCAATGAATACTTATAACATTCTATTATAACAATTATGAAGACCTTTTAAACATCACATGTTTGTCAATATTTAATCATCCAAGTATTTCACAACATACTGTAGCTCTTGGTATTAAAACCACTGATATGGTCTCCAATGTATAGGATCCTGAATATCAGGAGCCTGTATTTAAATTCGGAGTTCTGAGGCAAGGAGCTCTTCCACTTATTAAGAGACACCTAGGCCTAGACTTGTTTGGGACATTTGAAATCCTAGGTCCACAATCCCAAGGTAATACTGAATTACAATTTTAGCTCCAAGTCAGGAGTTTATGCTTCCACCAACCTTCAGTCACACCCAGATTCAAAATTCCTAGCCTCTTGAAGAAGAGGGTATGCCCTAGAAGTGCTGGGGTTCACACTGATTTGTCTAGTGTGAGGAGCATACATTGTTTTGTATTTTTGCATATCTTTGCTTATTTGTATGCATTGCACATATTATATGGATGCTCTGTTATTGGAATTTTTTCATTAAACATTTTTCAGCATTTATGCTAGATAGAAGTGCATGTTTCTGTGTAACAATATTTTTCTTATTATACGCCATACACAGCTTAATGAGTAGAACTGCCTACTCTGTACTTGAGAAATATATTAGACTGGTCTGAATTAGCACCTAGTTTTAGGTATTTTAGGAACAGGATGACTTTAAGGTTAGTGAAGCATGGTGTGGCATTATATCATATGCCCACCATAAAAACAAGATCAGTAGAGACCATCTCAAAAAATCTGGAGATCCATGTGGACTCTAATGAAAATCAGTATAAGCAGCATCCCACTTTGGCTGTGTACCAAGCCCTCCAAAAACTGTATGGAGTTGAATATGCTCAATACCCAAATTCTAGAAAGATAAATACTGCTAGCAAGAGTTGCCTCATATTTCAGTGGAGATAAGGCAGGGAAGTGACTGGAATGTCAGCTAAAAGCAAAGATGGGGGAAGCGTTTATACCATCTGTAAAAATGGCAGGGCTTGGAGAATCAGCCAAAGTGTCAGACACTGAGCAGGCCTTTCAAACCTGCTATCAGGACCACTACTCCGCAGAATGCCTGCCTAAGTAAGCAGATATGGACGCCTTTTTCAGGTGGATCCAGCTAACTGGTATCACCAACGAGCAAAAGAATGATTTAAATGCTCCCTGACTGTGGTGATGGAGGCGGAAAAGACTATCAAGTGATTAGTTGGGGGAAGGCCCCGGGCCCAGGTAGCCTGCTCACAGATTTCTATAAAGCATTCAAAGGGGTGCTGGGGAAACCCCTGGTCAAGATGCTCACAGAATGCTTGCCTAGGGCAGAGCTGCCCCCATCCACGCAGTCAGCCACTATAATTGTTTTGTTAAAAATGGGGAAAGATCCCAAGCTGTGGTTATCCTACTTCCCCATCTCCCTTCTTTCAGCAGACTACAAGATTATGGCCAAAGTTATGGCCAATAGACTGGAGAAAATTCTGCCCTTAGTGATTTATTTTGATCAGGCAGGGTTCATAAAGGCGGGGGAGACAGAAATACTAAAAAACTCTTAACATGGTCTGGATATGGAGAGGGTGGGGGACCCAGCCAGAATTCTTGCACTAAATGCCAAAAAGGCATTTGACAACATGGAAGGGAGTACCTCTATAGGACACTGCAACAATTTGGTATTGGGGAGGGCTTTAGGAGTTGGGTCAAGACACTATACACACACCCCACAGCCCAGGTGTTAGTGAATGGGGGACTGACCAGTAAGTTTGAATTACATAGGGGACCAGGCAGTCATGCCCCCTCTACTCACTATTATACTTGCTCTCCCATGAGCCACTAGCAGAAGCCATCAGGATCAATAAGGACACTGAGGGACTCAAAGATGAGGGTAGGGAGTTCAAAGTCTCTTTGTTAGCAAATGATTTACTTCTATATGTAAGACACCCAAAAAGGTGCTGCATTATGTGACTGAAATACTAAAGGTGTGCGGGAGCCTTTTAGGCCATAAAATCAACTGGGGGAGAAGTGAGCTCCTTCACAGAAGAAAGAGAAAGGTGAGCATACCTGTAGACCCCTCTCTGGAAGTGCAAATGGTGGGAAAATTAAAATACCTGGGCATAAATATCCCTAGAAAACTGTCAAAGCTGTATGAAATTGACCTCCTCCCCAGTAAAGAAAATAAAGGAAGAGCTAGAGTGGAGGGTGCAATTCCTTTGACAGTCTTGGGTAGAGCTAATACCCTCAAACTGTGTGTTTTCCATTGATCACTTTCTGTTACTCAAGCAGTGCCAGTAAAACTGCCACAGAAAGGTTTTTGTATGGTTTGCAGTATCTCTCATCATTTTATGTGAAGAGGGAAGCCTGCCAGGATCAGGAGCACCACGTTACAGGCCTCCTTAAAAGAGGAAGGAATGGCCCTGCCAAATCTGCAACATTACCACTAGGCAGCTCAGCAGGCTTATCTTGATAAAGAGAACTATGATGAGGAAGCCTCTTGAAGATTTATGGAAGAATTGGGACTGGGGGGCACCTCATTAATATGCTCACTGCTGTCCCCTGGTTTAGGGGTGCAGTAGGCCCAAAAACTGTGAACCTGCTCGCTAGGGCTCTGCAACTGGTATGGCACCAGGCTCATAATTATATAGGGCAAGTAGAAGGCATATCACCTGGGCGGCACTTCCGGTGGCATTCAAGGGGAAGAGGGTACATGGTATTTGTGCACTAGGGCCTATTGAAGTAGGAGAAACTAGCTCTCAGAATAGTGGAGAACTATATAATATGGGGGACACTGGCCACCTTCTCCGAGCTAAAGAGGAGGTTCTCCCTTCTTAGTAATACTTATTTTGCATATCTTTTTGTCAGATGGTTACTGTGGGGTTGGGGGTGAAGTCAATGCCAAGTCTAACTATAATTTAGTTTGAGAACACAGTTATGGCCCCCAGCTGAATTGCAAACCACTGTTAGCCCACTACAAACTCATCTGGGGAGGGCAGGCCCTCTAAATCATGCACTACAGAGCTGCATGGACTAAGGACATGGGGCAGATGTGACAACAGAGACCTGGAACTGGGCCATACAGCATGCCACATCCTAAGTGGAATCCAGTAGGCTGCGACAGAGTTAGTATAGAACCTACTTCCCCCGGAAAAGCTACATCAAGCTATTGGATTTATTAAGCAGGAACTACTCACTCAGGAAAAACAATTACATACTGTACCCCTACAGAATGGAAGTCACTCCAAGCATCTCCAAAAACTCACCTCACTGGTTAGACACAGCACTTTAAAAAGGCTTATTGAAAAATTATACCCTGCAACCTGCTCATGTGTCTAGCCTTTTCTGGTTCATATTGACTAGTTATTAACTGATGGCGCAGCTCAATGTTTTGGCTAACAAACTTACTAGTTGCACTTACTTCTAGTTTAGACATCCAGCCAAATCCAGTATACTTTATATTTCTATATATAACCTCAGAGTTGTGAACTTAGTGAACTTACTCTTATTGTGACTACTGTTCTATGTTTTATATATCTCTGTACCCTGTATCATTGTTTCTAAACATTGTAATGCTGTCCTACCCAGGACCTCCTTGTAAACGAGTGTGCTCAATGGAGTCTTTTCCTGGTGAAATAAATAAATGTGAACACATAGAATGAATCCAGATGTGAGCGAGTTATGCCCTAAATGCAAGAATGCAACAGCAGAGGGGAGAAATTCACTGATATGTGGCAGCCCCTATTGGAGGCCATAAAGAGAAGGATCATCTCTGAGTAGTGAATGGAATGCCATCATGAGAACTGTACATACTGAGCAGAAAGCCCCAGACCAGAGTATATAAAGCCATTGACATAACCAGGAGCATAGGAGTGTTAATTCTGTAGTCCTACATCCTATCAGCTGTAAGACATTTGTAAGTCACAAGCAATGTTATAGCAACTACAGAATAACCCTGAGTTCCAGCTGTGTAATGCATGTGACGATAATACGTAAGTGGTATAAGATAAACTGTATACCTGTATCTACCACAAAACTTGACAATAAAGTTTACAAAAAAGTTATTGAGTCATAATGCAAAGATTAATGTCAATACCCAGTCTTTACTAGTCGTAGCAAAACGAATTTCAGTGATACTGAGTCTCCCTCAAGAGTTTTATATTTAGAAGTTCCTTTTGATTATATTCGCGTTGTTATCCAACAAAGACCAGCCATCACCTGTAATGTATTTAGTATCGTTTTCAGCTAGTCTTAGGCCGTATCTCAATGCAGGTCTCACCAACAATAATATAGAGAAATTCTAGACACCTTCTTTAGGGTCTCTAACAACCAGATTCCCAGTTATCATAATGCACAAAAGTGTACATGGGAGACGCTCCTGCTTTAACCTAATAAGCTTTAACCTAATAATCATTAAATTCACAGTTTCATTCATTTCTAAGTCTTCTTCCGTGCTGTGTTCTTTCCAGATGAAACCTTGAATAAAAACAAAAGAAAAGGCTGCTCGATCTGAGCGTAGCAAGTTCTTAGGGGAAAAGAGCTGAAACCACAACACCCTTAGGCAAAGCTGGCATAGCTTTTATTTCATTAAAAATTCACATATCAGCACTTCCAAGTCCAGCTTTCCAACACTCTCAAGGTTCAGTTGTCTCATCTCCTCCACTTCTCCTTAACTTGCTGGCCATTACTCGTTACCTCCTGGGTCCGCCCAAAAGTCAAAAGCTGGCGTTTTTTCCTTCTCCTGTGGTCAAGCATTACAAACCATAAACAGATCACCAGTATATATTGGTGCCAGTACCTTAATGTCTTGTGGCTATCCGAAAGTACAGTCCACTTGAACCAAACTGCTGCAGCTATGGGAGACACCAACACGGACCCAGGAAACATACCTGCTTGGCATCAAAAATTCTCAGAGACAGAGTATCTGGCATATACGTGCAGTGAGCTTTTAGCAGTTCAAGTCAAGATTTAATTTATCAAACTACAAGTCAAAATGCCAAGGAATAAAAAAATATTGGGGGGTTGAAAGGGTCGGGCAGAACAGCTTAGCACCATCTTGCTGCTCTGCCCCTCCCCACTGTTGGCTAGGTTATATAGAGAGGGGCTTTGATGGTAGGATAAGCAAGACGACTCTGTCACTGTACAGATTTCTAGTGAGTCCTCATTTGGAATATTGTGCCCAGTTCTGGAGCCCTCGCCTGAGTAAGGACATTTATTTATTTCAGCTTCAGATTAAGTACCTTTAAGGCATAGGCTCATTTACAAAGGTTCCAAGTTGGACAAAAATACAGAGCATTATATAGGTTCAGGTATGCACAGGTGGATAGGTACAACAGATAATGGTTACATGGTTAGAGGAGCAAGAGATAAGAGCAGCAACGCTCCAAGAGCATGGTACAAAGCTTGGCTAAGTGCATGGAAAAGTATAGGGCAGGAGCATATTCCTGGCTACTGTATAGAATTAGGGTGGATATATTAGCAGCCAAGAGTTGGCTTTGTCAGGGGTGGACAGGGGGCAGGGTGTAGAAGGTGATTATCACAGGGAAATCTGGGTGGTAGGGTAGTTAGGTGGATGGGTGGAGGAGGAGGAGTGGACGGGAGGGGGAGAGATAGACAGGGCAGAGGAGGGGGTGGGGAGTGGTAAAAGGTGAATCATGGAATAGGGCTGCAATTATGCAGAGCAAAAGCAGATAATCTCGCTGGTAAAGTGGGAGCAGAGCCCGGTTTTGAATTGACTTATCTTACTGCACTCGATAAGGGTGGCAGGTAGGCCATTAAACCACTTTGGTCCTCTGTATGAGAGGGATCTCTGAGCTAGTGTAGTGCGCTTGAACAGCACAAATACCCCCCCCCGGGGTTGTACTTCTCCTATTAATGGTAGGTTGTGCCTGCTGAAATAAACTGGTGATGGCCTCAGGCAAAAGTCCAAGCATAGATTTTTTAATTAGCAGGCAGGTCTGGTATTGAGTTCTAAGGTGAAGGGGGAGCCAGCCTGTGTCTTTGTATAGCAAGTAAATGTGGGTTAGATGGTTGGCCCCAAGGACTAGTCGACAGATCTTGTTGAGGTGAGTTTTCACCCTTTTTAGTGCTGTATCATGGGCTGCCCCCAAAATAACCAGACCATGATCAATTGTTAATAGTACAGAGCTGTTCGTGACCAGCTTCAGTGCTTCAGGTGACATTGAGAGACTGTGCCAATAGAGAACACCAAGTTTTATATTGGCAGATTTGACAACTTGGTCAGTGTGTACTGAGAAGGTAAGGGTATCATCCAGATGAACACCGAGGTACTTAAATGTAAATACTTGCTCAAGGATGTCACCATTTTGGCTCCTTATAAGCAATGGGCCATACTTTTTCTTACTATGCGATCCTGTAAAGAGCAAGCCTTTGGTCTTTTCATAGTTAAGTAATAGTTTATTCTGGGAGAACCACATCTCCAGCCATTGGAAATGGGCTTGCAATTCAGAGGTGATAGTGGACAGTTCTTTGCCTGCTACTGCTATGACTGCATCATCGACATAAAGTACCACGTGTGCCGGCCAGGTGGATAGTAGAAAGTTAATGAGTAAACTGAATAGTAGTGGTCCTAGGACTGACCCTAGGGGGACATTTAGGCTCACCTCCCTTGGCTCCAATAGTATACCGCCAATTCTAACACATCGTGTTCTTCCCGAGAGGTAGCTTTCAAACCAAGCTACTGTGTTTGTGGACAGGCCCGGTGTCAAATGCCTTGGTGAGGTCTATGGCAATAGATCCCACTGCCATCCCATTATCTAAGGCGTCACATAGCAAAGAGGTGTATTCAATCAAAGTGTTTTTTTCTTCTAAATCCATGCTGTGGTGAGCATAGGAGGTTGTACTCCTCAATGTACTCAGTAAGTTGGCCAGAGACCACTCATTTGAGGGCTTTTGAAAGGGGGCTAGTAAGGAGATAGGCCTATAATTGGATAGGTTAGTTCAATCACCACTTTTATAGATGAGGTGATGAGTGCTGTCTTCCATTTATCGGGGAACATGCCTGACCTTAGTGAAGCATTGAAGAGTTTGGTAAGTGGCTCAGCTAGTTCATTTAATGTGAGTGCAATCAACTTCATGTCAATTAGGTCACTCCCAATTCTGGTCTTACCTAAGATCCGCTGGACATACTTAATGGTATTGGACCTGGAGATCTGCCTAAAGTAGAATGGTGGTATACCATTTTGCAATGGAGGGGGCAGATACTTGCAAGGGGGTTGACAAGTGACAAAGGGGACAGGTACTCACTAGGTAGCACAGTGCTAAGGTCTGTGAATGCATGGTTGAGTGCATTAGCAATATCACCAGGCTCCTGGAGAGTTTCTGTAGCTGTTGCAATGAGGTCCTGGGTGCCCCCCATAAGGGATTTCACAGAGTTCCAAAACTCCTTACTGCAACCCCAGCTCCTGCTGAGGAGATCATTATAGCGAGAGGGCTTGGCCAACCGGATAAGCTTTGTACATTTATTTCTGGTTTCCTTGCAGGCAATGAGGTCAAGCCAGTTTCCTGGTTGCTTTTGCCTTGTGCCATAAGTTGTCTCTGATATGCATGAGCTCAATCAGAGAGCCAATAAGCCTGGGGTTACTAATCCCTCTTACTTTTTTGGTCTGGTAGGGAGTGAAGATATTGCAGGCATTTGTGAAAATTGTACAAAAATAGTCCAGGGTCTGGTTTCCATCTTCCTCTCTATTCAGTGGGGAACAATTGGAGAGTTTCAGATATTGCTTGAAGTTTTCCAATTGCCCAGGTCTCAGAGTGATTTCTAGAAAGCTAGGGTTGCATTTTATGAACTTATTTGACCAGGTGCACATAACAGAGGAATGGTTACTGAGGGAGTCTGGTAGGACTGAAACCTCAGTGATATGCTCGGGCAGGTGCTGAGGATCCAATCAATTAGAGAACTTGTACCTGTCCTGTTGTTTTGCCTGGTAGGCTGGGTTACCATCTGAGTGAGGTAAAGGCCTGATATTTTGTCCCTAACTGCGGTTGCATCTTGGGATTGCCAATTAACATTGACATCTCTAACTACAACCTGCTCCCAGTTTTTACAGAGCTGTTCCTGGTTGTTAATGAATTGCTCTATGCCCACTGTGTGCTTACCAGTTGCAGTTGATAGCACTAATATCTTCTTTTGCTGGCCAATGGAGAGCTTGATATTAAGAATTTGAGCCTCCTTAATGTGCAGGCTACAAGGCAGCACATGACCTCTGTGTCCAACCCTGTCGCCAGTACATTGGCAGACTAGAGTTGGTACAGCCGATTCAGGACCAGCAACACAGTTCATATGAGGAACAACTGGAGGCCCAAAGCATGTATTCACTGGAGGCCTGGTGGGAGCAAGGGGATATGATTAAAACAATGTAAGTTTCTCAGGGGTATAAACAAGGTAAACAGTGAGGACATATTTGTAAGAAACAGGGAAGCAGTCACTAGGGGGTATGACTGGAGGTTGGTGGAGAGCAAATTCAGGAGAAACTCTGGGAGGTTCTACTTTATTGAGAGGGTGGTAGAACCATGAAATAGAGTCCAGGTGGAAGAGAAGGGGGCAGATACTGTTAACGGGTTTAAACATGGTTGGGACGGGGCAAATGGACTCATAGTCATCAAGGGAGCAGCAAGAGTTTGAGGGGTGGGGTAGCAGAGAGCGGAAGGATACAGCCCACCAGGGCATTAGGTCAGTGGCTGAAGTAGTACAGCAAGGGTGGACTCGATGGACATTCGATCTCCTTCTGCTGTCAGACTTATGTTTCTATGAACCTCCCATCTTTAAGTAATACACTGTCACCAGTACCCCCTCCCTCCCTCCCAGCTGTATGATCTCTAAATAATACAAAGACAGCAGTTGTCCAACCCTGCCAACCAGTACCCCTTCCCTCCCAGATGCACAATCTCTAAGGAATACACCAACTGCAAGTATGCAACCCTGTTGCCAGTTCTGCCTTCCCTCCCAGGTACTGAGTCTCTCAGTAATAGACTGGCAATAGGTGCCCAACCGCACTGGTGACACTTCCCTCTTTCCCAGTGACCCAAAATCCAAGTAATACACCAGTAGAAGGTACACAACCCCATCGCTGGTCCATCCTCACCCACCCTCTTGCACAAATGCCACTCCCCCCCCCCCCCCGTGCCAACCTCTGGTCATTCATCGCAGTTCCTTAGTTTCCCTCAGTGTGATTCCTCAGTGTCCCTTTATGTTCCTAAATGTGCTCCTCTTCCTACAAACCCCCCCCCAAAAAAAAACTGGAAAATAATTTCAGTTCTGAAATGTGCATACTGTGCATGCATATGGACTTTTTCTAGTTTCTTGTTTCTTTTGGTCATAACTTTGATATTTGGAGTCATTTTGGTCCCACATTTTCTGGGTGGGCATGTCACCGCACCATCTCTTGACACCATACAGTAAATGGCACTTTGCAAATCTGACATGGAATGTGTGTGGGGGTTAAACCACAAAAACACATTTAAGGTTACATTTACAAGGTGCCACTTATTTGGTCATGAGGTGGGGTCACGCCTTGGCCACCCAGTAATTTTTTCCAAAATTGACCAAGTTATGACTGAAAGAACAAAAACATGGTGAACATCAATGTTTCCCTGTTCACCAGCTCAGTCTTCAAAGAATTAATCAATGATGCTGCACCCTAGTAGTAACAGCTGACTATCTGTCCACAGTGACCAATCAGGTGTTACTATAAAGGTACGACATCATTCATTCATTCATTCATTTATTCAGTGATTCAGTGCAGAACACTGAAAGCTGAGCAGGATTACTCCACCACTGGATGTTTTCCTCATTTTCTGGGTTTAAGCATATGTTTGTACTTTGGGGGTTTATGGAGGAAGAGGGAAGTTGGGTGCTAGGGAATGGGTAGGGTTGGGGTTGACAGTTGATTTCAGGCAATATTGATGGGGTGGGAGAAGGGGAGTTGTTTAAATTATGTGATTTGGTGTGGGTGGGGAAAGGGATTATTATACTGTTTATGTGTCCCATATATGCTTAATTGTAAACAAACTTCACTGTGACTATGGTGGGGGGGAGGGATGGGTGCTAGAGGGTTGCAGGATGAGAAGACACCATTTTTAAAAGATTGGGTGGCTTGATGGGGAAGAGGTAGTATCCAAAGTGGGTGGGGATGCATTAAGTTTAAAAAGCAGGCTTTTTTAAAACAAAAGATAAACACTTTTCTTAGTTTCTACCAGTAAAGTGTTACTTTACATGGCAAAATCTATGTGTTGTGACAGTTCATCAATGTGTTTGCTGGGGGCATGCCACTATGTGTAGTTTCACTGGGCAAAGGTGGGCACCTTGCCAGGTTTAAATCTGCATGAGGTGCACCCTCCAGCGAAGCCAGAAGAACTTCATGAAGTACTGCATGAAGAGATTTCCAAAGACATTGCTTATCTCTACTCCCCATCTATCCCCAATAACACCCCCATGTAAACAAAAACTATGAAGTAACAGTTACCCCACTGAGAATGTAAGTCTTCTTCTGTAAGACAATATGCTCTCAGACAAAAATTTAAACAACAAAAGAACAATGTTTATTTAGGGCTTACAAGGACCAAAATTGGAGAAAGGGTGTGTAAGGTAAACAATGAGGTAGATTTGCAGTCTCGCTGGATGTTTGGTAGAGTTACTGCTGGAAACATGACAATTTGAATGGCAGTTTACCCCCTTTTGTCATGCAGGATTCTGTGACTCTGCATTGCATCCTGGTGGGCTCAACTGTATATAGTAGCTGTTTTTCCATGCCTTACTAGGTGTAGACAAAATATTAGTAACTCAGGACTGGGCTTCAATAGTCCTCTTCTGGGTTTAGCCATCTAATGGTGCCTACCCCACACCACACCCTACACAGTACAGTAGTTTCTGTTTCCCACCTGTACTGGGGCACTACTCTCTGCCCAGTGGCACCATTTTAAAATCCTTTGTTACTACTATGGAGCTCCCAGTGCTCCACTGGGTAACACGTCTTGAAAATAACATAGGCTCAATGACATTGCACATGGTTGGCTGATGGCTGTGCACTTAAATAAATAAAGGCATGCTTGCAACTTGAAACTCAAATCTGAATGCTCTTGAAACACAAACTGGGTACTTGTAAATCCTGGCCAGGTTGCATGCCCAATAAATGCTTTCCAGCTATGAAACACAAAGGTGGTGGTTGCAGGGCAAACCCTGAGTTTACTTGCAGTTCCCTAGATCAGGGGGATCTCCCTCAATACACAAGGGTAATGGCACAGTTTGAGGATGTCTTTTCTCTAGCTGGTTTCACTCTTTCTCCTTCTTCAATGGTGCAGGCCTCTGGTGTTGGCTGACAGATGGCCATTGTCTCTGGTCTCAGTCAGGTCTCTCCTGATCTCCACATTCAGCACATGATCCCCTCTCTCTTTCTAGGACAACTTTGTTGGAGAAACTTGATCCTAACCACCCATACACCATGTTTTGGAATACAATCTGTAGTGCATGGTGATAAGCGGCACTGGGGTGTGCTACTAGTTAGGTGGCTTCCCAAATGAACTGAGGCACCAGGTTAGCTTCAGACTGGACAGCAACACAGCAAATATCTCTCACTCAAGCTGCAGCTTTCAGATTTCTCTTTTGACCTGAGCTTGCACATGGTTACCTCCTTTTCTACACTTGGACAGCTGGTTCTGATTACTCCATGATTTTTGTAATATAAAAAAAATGTAGTGTGATTGTCTGTCATGAGAAATGCTGTGCTCCTGGGATAACCCCCAAGGTTTCAGTTCTAACAGGACAGGATATGTTAAACAGCAGATCTCTGAAATGTGATTAACTTCCAAAAAAAAGTCACATTTTATGGGCTTGTTATTGAGCTGTGCTTCTTTGAAGCTAAGACCTAAAATATCCTTTTTATGCCATCCTCAGGATGGTCAGTTAATTGCACCTGGTGTCACAAAGCATATTACACCTCAGTGAGATCTGGCAGAGATAATCATAAAAAGTCCTTTGATGTCTGTGAAGGGCAGGAAGACACACTAGATCAAAGGGTCATATTGAAGATGAGTTTTTGCTGATGTCACCTATTTAAAATACCTCCTGAGTGAAGACATCCTGGTTGTATAATTTTTAATAAACAGTGGAGGAGCTGGGTGACATCATGGAAGAGGCCAGCAAAGACAGTTATTTAACTATGCTGTGGCTGACCTTTAGAGACATTCCTATGTGGACTCTCTGAGCTACAACATCTATCAGCACTGTAAGAAGAGAAGAATACATTACATACACAAGTCTAAGTGTATGCTTGGTATGAGTTTGCACTTTAAACTTTGTTCTTTTAAGTGATTGTACATTTTGTGATATATTGTTCTGTACTTACATTTTACATTTTTATCTATTTAAAAGTAAACCTCTATTTTAAAGAGACTGCTTGGCGTGCCTTCGAAATTCTTTCTTTGACAAGTGACGCATATATGGTTAAAGTGGACACTGTGCATAGCTTAATGGTAATACCAAACTGGGAAAAGGTGAGAGTTTATCTGAGGTCTTCCAGAGAGTTTTTAAGGGTTCATTCTGTACACCTGGTTAGGTGCCTGTAGGTGAATGATATCTGGCATTCTCCAAAGAGCAGAATTATCTGAGCCTGTACATTGGGTACGCTAGCAAGAGGTTCACAGTTTGAATCCCTCCAGAACTTGAGACCAAAGGTTGATTCAAACCCACAAAACAGACAGGAGGGTTACCCTGTTTCTGTTACCTGTTCACAAGACTGCACTCACAGGTTGGCACTGTGGCAGCAGAGGGCCTGACCTGCTGAGTATGTTTGTGACAGATTGGTTGGCAGCAGTGTGCATAATTTTGGTATTACAAGCTTTTATTGTTCAGTGTGTTAGCTTGATACTGTACAGCTCACTTGCAAAGAAAGGGTAGTGATTTTTTTTTTTTAAAAAAGGAAACAGAACTATATCACTTGGCTTACAGTCAAGTTCCTACCTGTTTTATTTTTTTTTCTTAAGTGCAAGTCAGAGTAGCCATAGTTAGGGAAGAAGATGGCTTCCAACTACAGTGGACATACTGTAGACTACTTAAAGCAGTTGTGCAGGGATAGAGGATTCCCATATGAGGTGAAAGCCACCAAACAGAACCTCATGGATGCCCTGATGGTAGCAGATACCCAGACCATCGAGTCACAGACAGTGACTGTAAGGGACTGAACCTTGAGTGTGAAAGGGCTAGCAGCCAGTATAGTGTCCAGATCTGATGAGGAGGGCAGCTGGACCAGTGCCAGAGAAGGGCCACAGCAGCAGGGAAAGGTCTCTAGCATTCTGGAGCCAGAAGTACTCAGGCTGCAGATTGAGTTGCGCAGAATGGAGCTGGAGTTCCAGGAGATGAGAGAGCATAATTAGCAAGAGGCTGACCATGAGAAACATGAGCACCAGCGAGCTGCAGAGTAGAAGAAGGACCGTGAACAGCGAGAGGCGGAGCGAGAACGCCAAGGGGCAGAGCGAGAATGCGGAAAGGCAGAACGAGAACAGTGGGAGGCAGACTGAGAGGAGTGAGAGCACCAGAGGCAACATGAACTGGAGAAGCTATGACTCCAACCAGCAGCACCAGACCAGGTAAGAGGCCTGAGTTTAACTGGGACTACAGGACTGGGTTACAAATTGAATTCCAAATTGATAGCCACATTTAAAGAGGGGGAGTATATGGATGCCTTTTTAAATTCTTTTGAAAAAGTTTGTATTCAGGCTATAATTCCTAGGGAGTCCTGGAGCTTCCAGCTATCCTCGCTACTTACCGGGAAAGCTCAGGATGCATTGGGTCAAATGGACAATGAAGACAGTAATGATTACAGCAAACTAAAAGCTGCACTGTTAAAAAAATTTGAATTAACTGTTCAATTATACAGAGCTAAATTCCGTAAGCTCAGGAGAAGCCCTGACGTGAGCTACGAGGAGCTAACCATGAAACAAAGTCAGTTTTTAAAACATTGGTGGGAAGGAATTGAAGCAAACTGTTGATAAAATTGAAAATGTGATTTTGTTAGAACAGTTTTTGTGGGCATGCCCAGAAGAGCTGAAAACCTGGCTGGAGGACCGAGATCCCAAAACAGTGCAAGAGGCTGCTGAAGTCTCAGACCGCTATGCCAAGAGCAGACCTGCTCTGAGAGCGAATGGGGTGGGCATGGCAGCACAGAAAGGGAAAAGCATGCCTTGAGGGCAGCTAAAACCCTCACTGCCTCCACCAAAACCAGTTAGCCCCAGGTTTCAGAGAAAAGATTTCTCTGAGAAAAGAGATGAATGTTGGTTGTGTAAAGAAACTGGGCATATTGCCAGACAGCGTCCAAAATGAACTATCAATATGCAAGGTGGTGCTAGGAAAGAAGTGGGTTGTTTGTGTGTCCCTGGAAACATGCCTGTGAACATGAAGGAACACATGCACCCAGTCATGGTGAATGGTGTACAGATGCAAGGGTTAAGGGACACAGGGGCATCCCTGACATTGGTAAAATGGGATCCGGTACAGCCTGGTCAGCTTATACCCAATAAATACATCACTGTACAAGACTTTACTGGTGGGGAGAAAATATTGCCTCTCGCTAGTGTTCTTCTAGTCTGGGGTGAAACAGGGGGAACTGTGCAACAGGTGGCTATAGCCAAAACCTTAGCAGTGAATGTGATCCGGGGCAACAATCTCAAACAGGGGATGGTGTGTGCAGTTATCCATAGCCAAGCAGCATGGGAACACTGTAGTTCCCTGGACCCCACAGAAGCCATTGTGGAAACCACGGGGAGGCTGGTTCCCCTGCCTGTGTCTCCTGATATGGAGACAAATGAAAATGGGGTAGAAATTTCCCCAGTAGCAAGTAATCACACAGCTATGGAGGGTTAATCCAAAGTGGGAGGGTGACCCATTGTCAGGTGTTAGGAATGACATTGATCCTGACTGCCCTGATGCTAGTGCTAGGGATCCTAGTTTAGAGACAGAAGGGGACTTGTCCCATGCCTTGGGAATGTGTGAGGAGTTTGCAGTGGCTCAGAGAAGTGACCCTAGTCTAGAGAAGCTGAGGGCTTGGGCAGACTGTGATGGAGCACAGGGAGGTGATGGCAGACATAAGGTTTATTGGGAAAATGGACTGATGTGTACTCAGGCTGTACAGACAGAGGGTGGGATGCTAGGCAGACAGCTTGTCATTCCCCAGGGGTATCATGAGCAGTTGCTCAAGGTTGCACATGATACTCCCTTGTCTGGTCATCTGGGAATTGCACGCACTATGCAGTGGTTGGCCCAAAATTTCTATTGGCCTAACTTCACCCAGCAGGTGAAGGAGTATTGCAGGTCTTGTCACCTGTGCCAAGAAATAGGGAAGGCAGGCAAGAAAACACAAGGTGCCCTGATTCCATTGCCCATAGTGGAGGAGCCATTCCAGAGGGTGGGAATGGATATTGTGGGGCCTTTGAATACCTCCAGCTCCTCAGGGAAGAGATTCATCCTGTCTGTGGTGGATTATGCCACCTGTTACCCAGAGGCAGTCACTCTATCCTCACTGAGGCAGACAAAGTGGCAGAAGTCTTACTTGGGATTTTCTCCCATGCTGGGTTTCTGCAGGAGGCTATCACCAATTGAGGGAGTTCCTTCATGTTGGACCTAATGAAATGTTTATGGGAGAAGTGTGGGGTGGTGCAGAGATGCACAACACCATATCACCCACAAGCCAATAGGCTTGTGGAAAGATTTAATGGTACCCTAAAGTCAATGCTCCAGGCGTTTGCTGAAAAGCATGGGAGGGACTGGGAGAAATACCTTCCCCACCTGTTGTTTGCATACAGGGAGGTGCCCCAAGCGTCGACAGGATTTTCTCTCTTCAAACTCTTTTATGGACACTGCATACATGGGCCCCTAGACTTGATCCGGGAGGACTGGGAAGGCAAGCACACCACTCAGGGAACTCCCATAGTGGATTACATCCTTAAGTTTAGGGAAAGGCTGAAGGAGCTTATGGGGACAGCCCAGAGCAACCTGGCAGCTACCCAACAGAAACAAAATGTGTGGCATGACTGCAGAGCCAGAGCTCACTCATACATGGTGGGTCAGGAAGTCATGATCCTTATTCTGGTCTGGAAAGACAAGCTGCAGGCTGAGTGGGCAAGACCATACAAAGTAGTTAAGAAGGTAAATGACATGAACTATATTATAGAGTTACCTGACAGAAGACAGACACAAAGGATGTACCATGTCAACATGATGAAGCCATATGCTAATACGGCTGACATGGTGTTTGCAGAATGTAGTCCTGGGGAGGGGGATGGATGAAGGAGACCCCCTTCTGGACTTGCTGGAAGAAAGCATGTGGGAGTCCTCTGTGGAGGCAGTTAAATTGTCTCCCCAGCTGGCCCCAGAAAAGATCCAGGAAGTAAGGGAGGTTTTAGCAGACTTTGCCCCATTATTTAGCACCAAGCCTGGACTAACCCCTTTAGCAACGCACAATGTGGAGACAGGGATACAGACGCCCATATGGCAGACAGCATATCGGGTGTCAGAGTCTGTCCAAAAGGACATTAGAAGGGAAGTGGAGGAGATGCTGGATTTAGGGGTAATCCAGAGATTCCAGAGCCCCTGGGCCTCACCCGTAGTCTTTGTGCCCAAACCAGATGGCTCAACTCATTTCTGTGTGAACTATCATGGACTGAATGCAGTCACGAAGTCAGACGCCCACCCGATGCCCTGGACAGATGAACTCCTGGACAAGTTGGGAGGGGCGACCTACCTTACAACCATTGACCTGACCATGGGGTATTGGCAGGTAGAGTTAACAGACAGAGCTAGGGAGAGGTCAGCCTTCATCACTCTGATAGGCTTATTTGAATTTAAAGAAATACCTTTTGGAATGAAGAACACCCCTGCCACTTTCCAAAGGTTGGTGAACCAGGTGTTAAATGGTGCTGAGGAGTACACCGTGTAGTACCTGGATGACATTGCTATCTTTAGTGCCAGCTGGGAGGAACACTTGTTCCACCTTAGGGAAGTGCTGGGCAGGATACAGAGGGTTGGACTCACTGTCAAAGCTGAGAAGTGCCAGGTGGCCATGGGAGAAGTGTCATACCTCGGGCATGTGGTAGGCCAGAGACAGCTCCATCCTAACCAAATAAAAATAGAGGTGATCCAGGTGTTACCCAGACCAGAAACACAGAAGCAGGTCTGGATTTTTCTCAGGACAGCAGGGTACTATAGAAAATGAGTACCCAATTACAGTGCCCTGGCTGCTTCCCATCTGACCTGGTAAAGAAAATGATGCTAAAGAAAATTACCTGGGGACCAGCCTGTGAAGAAGCCTTTACCAGATTGAAGGAGGCATTGTGCAGTGCTCCTGTTTTGAGAAGTCTTGACTATAGCAGACCCTTTATAGTTCAGACTGATGCCTCAGATGTGGGTATTGGGGCAGTACTGAGTCAGACATCCAACCAAGGGAAAGATCACCCAGTAGCATACCTGAGTAAAAAATTACTTCCCAGGGAGTAGGCATACTCTACTGTGGAAAAAGAGTGTCTTTCCATAGTGTGGGCCTTAAAGAAGCTAGAGCCATACTTATATGGGCAGCATTTTGTGGTACAGACTGACCACAACCCCCTGGTTTGGCTGACGCAAATGGGAAAAACTAAAGGTAGATTGTTAAGATGGAGTCTTGCTTTGCAAGGGTATGACATGACAATCCTACATAGGGCTAGAGAGAAAAATGAGAACTCAGATGGTTTGCCTCGTGTCTATGAGGAGTGAACTGATTTGGGAAGCTCATCCCATGCAGGGGATAGAGCACCCAAATTCAGTCTAGGTGGGGAGGATTGTGACACTTGGACAGCTGGTTCTGATTACTCTATGATTTTTGTAATATAAAAAAAATGTAGTGTGATTGTCTGTCATGAGAAATGCTATGCTCTTGGGATACCCCCACAGGTTTCAGTTCTAACAGGACAGGATATGTTAAACAGCAGATGTCTGAAATGTGAAATGTGATTAACTTCCAAAAAGAAAAAAGTCACATTTTATGGGCTTGTTATTGAGCTGTGCTTCTTTGAAGCTAAGACCTAAAATATCCTTTTTATGAGATCCTCAGGAAGGTCAGTTAATTGCATCTGGTGTCACAAAGCATATTACATCTCAGTGAGATCTGGCAGAGAGAGTCATAAAAAGTTCTTTGATGTCTGTGAAGGGCAGGAAGACACACTAGATCAAAGGGTCATATTGAAAATGAGTTTTTGCTGATGTCACCTATTTAAAATACCTCCTGAGTGAAGACATCCTGGTTGTATAATTTTTAATACATAGATACATAGACAGTGTCAGCAGATAAGGGCATATGGCCCACCCAGTCTGTCCATTTACGCTTGTAATAAACAGAGAAGGAGCTGGGTGACATCATGGAGGAGGCCGACAAAGACAGTTATTTAGCCATGCTGTGGCTGACCTTTAGAGACATTCCCATGTGGACTCTCTGAGCTACAACATCTATTAGCACTGTAAGAAGGGAAGAGAATAATGCATTAGATAGACAAATCTAAGTGTATAGTTGGTAGGAGTTTGCACTTTAAACTTTGTTCTTTTAAGTGATTGTATGTTTTGTGATATATTGTTCTGTATTTACATTTCACATTTTTATATATTTTAAAGTAACCCTCTATTTTAAAGAGACTGCTTGGTGTGCCTTCAAAATTCTTTCTTTGACAAGTGAAGCATATACGGTTAAAGAGAACACTGTGCATAGCTTAATGGCAATACCAAACTGGGAAAAGGTAAGAGTTTATCTGAGGTCTTTCATAGAGTTTTTAAGGGTTCATTTTGTACACCTGGTTAGGTGCCCGTAGGCAAACGATATCTGGCCCCAAGAAGAGCAGAATTATCTGAGCCTGTACATTGGGTACGCTAGCAAGAGGTTCACAGTAAGAATTCCTCCAGAACGTGAGACCAAAGGTTGATTCAAACCCACAAAACAGACAGGAGGGTTACCCTGTTTCTGTTAACTGTTCACAAGACTGCGCTCGGAGGTTGGCACTGTGGGAGCAGAGGGTCTGACCTGCTGAGTGGGATTATGACAAGGTGTTTGCTTCTCATCTCTCATTCAGTCTCTTTCAGGCAGATAAACAATCTCCCTCTGTAGTAGCTTCAACAGTCAACAGTCTGCAGACATAGGCATGCTGAATGGATTTTGGCACAGCCCCTGCTGTTCACTAGGGAATGTCAGCTAACTATTGGTCCACTGGGATATCAGTCACTCTGGGCTAGGCTGAAAGTCCATCTCTCAATAGATGATTAGACACAAATTTGTGTCAGGAATACTGCAGTCCTTTACTTTTCCAGGTGCTCCTTGTGTCTCCCATTCATAGATGCTGTCGGCAGATGAGGACCGCTTGGCCCACCCAGTCTACCAGTAAATTCCCCCCTTATAGTTTTAGCATAGTTAGCATTCCAAGCTTTGAATTCTGATTGGCTGATCACCTGATCCCTGTTGCTATGCTGATGGAGTCAGAATGCACAAAGTTGCTGGCAGCCTGCCTGGCCATAGGGCACTAGCCCCAAATGTTCATTTTATAAAGGGTCTCTGCCCTTAAACAGTTAGTTGTGCCCCCTGCTTCTACTGCACATGATTGCACTTGGTGTTTGGTTGGTCTGAACATGTGGCAGGAGACTCTTCACTCTGTTGGGAGCACCGGTCACTGTTAATTCATTGGTAGCAGGTGGACACATTTAATATATGATACTAGCCGTGGTGTCATTTTGCAGATGGTGCCAAAAATATCAGCACTCCTATAGCACTCCTCTGGTATCACAGTGCGAAGTTCCAGTCTTCAGGGGTTGGGGAAAGCAGGAATGGACAGCAGAAAAGTGGGAGCTCTATGTAACCAGGTAAGCCCACACACCATGTCAAAGTGCAGAAGAGCTGAAAGGAAGGCTAGGATCTTTGGATCCCTTACAGAAGTCATACGTGCTGCTTTTCGTTAGGGCCACTGAACTCAACTTCAACATTGGCACACCCTCCTCTATAGAGTAGAGTTGCTCTGGTAATCTATGGTGTACATTCAATATTGTAGATAATGGCCATTTCTAGCCTATATTTGATTGGATTGTTTGGATGTTCAGCAAAATGGGCTGTTAGCCAATCAAATCACCCAGATAATCCTGAATTATCTAGTGGCATTAGCTGTTATTCAGAACAATGTGCCTAGACACAGACTTTGGAGCTATCCATGGATAAAGATCCAGATCACGAGGCACTTTCTATGAGGAACTATCTGTACTCTTAATGCAGAATGTGGTGTACCATTGCACTATGTTAAAGTCCACACAACTATGATGAAACTGGATTTTCTTAAACTAGATCTGCTAGTCCCTAGTGTCACTTTGTAGAAGTTCAAATTAAATCCAAGCTTTTGTGGGTTTAGCCTCAGTCTTTGAATTGGATCAACATTTTTATGTTTGCTCACCCTAGTTCACATCCCATCTCCAGATGATATGGTTCAGCATTGCTCAGTGTGCTGAGGACATTGCATTACAGAACTGAGTCACTGCGAGCTTTGCTGCAGCAGTATCTTCCATAGAGGGATGTGTGCAAAGTGCATTGCTAGCTTGGCTGAGGTATGAGTACAGTTTGCAGCTTTTCTTCAACCATCCCTAATCCCTTGTCCTTGTATGGCTTATATGGATTTTTCAAAAACTTCAGTTTATCAGCGTAAAGTCTTCACCTTTTTCAAGACAGGCGTGCACCTGTTTTAGGATGATTAGAAAGTTCTTTGCTTGAGATTTAAAGGTAAATGAACAGGTTGGCAGTTTTGAAAAAATCAATAGCTGATTAGATTCTTACTCTTGTTGTTCAGTTTTCCTTTTTTATTAGATTTTTTATTAGATTTATATTTTTCTAAATGAATAAACTAGGGGTTCAGACAGTAAAATGCCATTCCTCTTTCAGGCTACAGCTTGTATTACAAACCCAGGCTGGAAAAGACGTTACTATCCGTTCTGATAAGGAAACTGGAGATGTTAAGAGTCAAGTTAATTAGATTTAATCAGGGAATTTTATATTAAGGCAAAATTCCATATGGCAGTATAGTTCTTACATTTATTTGTATAATTAGAATTAGTGACTGGGAAAGACATGTGGCACCAGGGCTCATTTCTTAGTGTGACTTATGTATGACATGGCGGGAAGGGTTACAAAATAGAAAGAAGACACAGAGTAGAAGGCTATGCAATAATGCAGAGTTTAAATAAGCAAAACATCATGCAAGTGCAAGAGTAGGACAAAGGAACAAAATTACTATGGAACAACATGGTCTGCCAAAGCTGAACAGTGTCTACTAGAACTGCAAAAGTGGCTCAACCCAAGAATCAAACACCTCGATCTGTGGGTGTTTGATTCTTGTGGACTCTGGCAAATGTATGGGCCCAACAAATTGTACTTTCATTTGGTTGACTATTGACCTATTTCAACTGGTGCATACTAGTCAAACAGGCAAATTGGTGCACCAGAGTTTGCATGAAAATGAGGTTGCCATTGCCAAAGAAGCAAGTCACATGGTAAACAAAATAATTTGGGAATCTGCTTGGTGCTTGGCTACAGCAAGAGTCCTCACTCACATGCTGCTCATTGATCTGAGAAGTAGCTAAAGTGGGATCTTCGAGTGCAAAGCTAGTTTAGCCAGCTTTTGCAGAGCAACCTTGCTCCAAATAATGTATTTCTCTGTTGAAAGTTATAAATGACACAAGTAGCACAGAACTGTCTTTCTGTCAGAGAAATCATCCTGAAAGGGGGAGACAAGAAGTTTGATAATAATGTGTGTGTGTCTGCAGGAGCTGTGCTGCAGGTCTTTAAGGCCAGGGTCTAGAGATTGGAGGGTGCAAGGAAGTGTGCAGGGCAGTGAACAGAGCATTCTGGATGGGCAGCTGTCAGTGCTCACTACCAACTGATATTTTGTAGTGGGCATTTTATTGCAATAAAAAACAAGAAACAGGAGAGAAAACGAAGCAATCCTTTTTTTTTTGCTACTGTAGATTGTTGATTGCTCTGTGTTTCAGGCTGAACTGTTCACACTCAAGAGGCCTAGGGGTCAAGGACTTCCAGCGGTGCAAACAAAAGAGATGGCAAGCTGAGCAGAGAGCTCCACAAGGACTGTTTCTGTTTATCTCCTTTCAGTGATATTTATTCATTATCTTATGGGAAAACATCGATGAGCAGCAAATTTAGGCTCTACAATAGCCCTTCCTTCTATTTCAGCACCTGCACCACATTCCAGCATAACTGCAACAATAATGGCAGCTGGCACTATGGAAGGGGCTGCAAAGCAGACAAATGCTGCTCTTATGGCCGAACTCCGGGACTTTCGCAGTGAGATCCATTCCTTGCACAATAAGCTGTGATCCTCTATATCTGATATTGAAGGTGAAGTTCATGAATTAGAGCAGCAGGTTTTAGATGCTAATAGTTGAGTGGATTGAATAGAACAGTTGTTCACTCATTTATTGCAGGAAATACAACACCTTACTGAAAAATGAGATGACTTGGAAAATCACTCAAGGCAAAATAACATTCACATTTATGGGGCGCCAGAAAGGATGGAGGGAAAAGGTAATTTGATAGAGTTTCTTCAAGGTTTATTGAGTTCCCTGCTGTACATTTCAAACCTGCTCCCATTGCTGATAGAGAGGGCTCATCGGTCACTGTCTATGCCAGCTAAGGGTCCCAGAGCATGCCCTCTTTCTTTTGTAGTCTGCTTCTATAATTATGCTATTAAAAATATTATACTTTCAAGAGCATGGCGGAAAGGACAGCTAGGTATCATGGACAACATATAACAATGGCTAATGACTACTTCCTGGCAATACAGCACCAAGAAACACATTTGTCCCTCTCTTTAAGATTCTTCAGTCAGATAATCTGAAATGTTTGACTCCTTTCCCGGCCAGACTGAAAATCCTTTTCCTCAAGGGATTTGATGTTTGATGACTCAGAATCAGTGTTTTGGGCTCTCCAGGATAAAGGTTTGCTCCAGGAGGATCAAATGGGTGTTCAAGAAACTCGTGATAAATGAGCACTACAAAAGGAAGCTTGGACCAAGGTTTCCCCCAAAGAGACAAAGAGGAGAAAGGAACAATAGTTGGAAGAAACTTGTTCTCTATTGCAGATTTTTTGCCATGAAGAGCAGGACTGAACTTTATCTGTATGTGATGACTAGCTGCCAATGGTGCTAATTTGGGACTCTGTTTGAACTGCCTGAATGCAATAGTATCTTTTGTGGCTGGGGCTATATAGAACTGCCCTGTGAAGTGGCTGTTATTTGTTTTCTTTTATATGGGGTAGGGGGTTTCTAAGGTGGGGGGAATGAAGTTGGAGGAGGGAGGCTGAGGAGGTGGGGTAGGATGGAAGGGTTCTTAGTTGGGTACCTTAGATCAGGCTGTGGGAGAGGGGTGTTTTACAAAAGTAATTTTGCAAGTTGTTTAGATGTTTTATAAATTCTGTCTCCGTTACTGAAAAAGTATATGTTGGTTTTGTATACTATGCCTCCTATGGTCAGATCTGCATTTGATAGAGTGCTCGTGCATTGTTTTGTTTATGAGAATAATGTCATCAAATGCAGGTTAATGTCTGCTGCTAGAATCTTCTTTTCTGTTTAGCCATATAGATGTCTAGTAGCTGGTTAAGAGGCACTCCAGCTAGTACAGATTTTGAGGGGGTTAGCTATTTTTTTTCTGTTTCATTCAAAGTTGTGGCATAATTCTGGCCACTGCTGATGGATGTTGTTAGACCTGTCATCTATGTTTGATTTATTTTGTTTTTTGTTTTTCTATCAAATTAGGGTGGTGCAGTTTTCACTGAGAGGAGCATTGTCTAGATTAAGTAGGTGTTTCATTGGTGGCCGTCTCATTGTGGTATCAGTGAATGGTTTGAAGACCACTCATGGAGCTGTGAGTGCTTACTGCATCTTTTTCTTTTCTTTTTTTCTTTGCTCTGAGGATACTTCGCACTGCATTTCTGACCGTGAATATCATTCCTTCGGTACTTTTCCTCTTTTTCTTATTTATGTTATTTCTTTCATTCTGTTTGATATCCCTCTATTTCAGGGGATTAAGAGGATGCAGAAGTTTACTTCGGGGTATTAATATTGAAGGTTTCTTCTGCCTCTTCTCTCCGTGATGATGCTAGCCCTTCTGTGGGTTTTTAATTAAATTTTGCTTCAGTGCTTAAGGCTATTTGGGGTTATAGGTAGCTTATGAGGAGCTGGCACGATATTTGGGCCCTCTTTTTCCTCTTCCCCTTGCTTTCTCTGCCTCCCCTATATCAATAATGGATATAGATTAGTTGTTTCATCATTATTAATTGCTGTTTTCTCCCCCTTTTTCTTTTTTCTGATTTCTTAGCCAAATGCTGCTAGGGAGGCTGGATCTTTAGAAGGACCTTCCTCTCATATTTCAAACTGTTTATTATGGAGTTTCTATAGCCCCTCCCCCATATCTCCTTTATTTTTCTTTATGCTTGACTGATTCCAATAGTTTTTTTCCCATTAGTATTTTTGGTAGGGTTTCTCTTTTAAATAGGGTTCTCTTAGAGTATTATGCTAGCTTACTATGGTACTCTTTAGGTTCTGTGTTTTGTTGATTGTTTGGGGTATATGTGACCCAGGGGTTCTCTGGTATAACCGGACTATTCCCCTTGCAGTGCTGAATATTGTTTTGGCACTGCATAGGAGCCTTATAGTTAAATGGGCTCCCATTAGTGGAAGTCAAAGTTCAGATATGCTAGGTAGCTGGTTAACTTGATTGCTACTAGGTTCTTGCTTCGGCCCTATTGGTAGAAGCAGTCTCTCTGCTGTTGTATTGTTAACTCTTTTTGGCTTATTTAGTCATGTAATTTCTTATAGTATGGTAGATTATCTGTCTTTTCCTTTTTCTCAAGACATTAGAACTTGGCAATGCGGAATTGTTTTGTGTGATCTATTTTCCCAAGTTCTCAGACTTTACTTACAAATTAGGCTATGTAAACTTGTTCAGCAATTTTATTTCCTATTATTTTATTCAATGTTAATAGGAGTTCTAATGATTAACCTGTGGGCATGTAATATATTTCATTTAATTGATGAATGCTCAGAGTGTAACAGATTTTTATGTATACTGTCTAAAGGTGAATTTATTCTGGCCAACGTGTATTCTTTTACTATTTTTGAGAAGTTGACCTTTTTCTATATGTTTTTTTCTTGGTAGAGTTACTGGTGGGGTTGAATATCAGCTTATTGAGTTTAATTATTTTTATAGGGGTACTCCAGGATGGGATTCATTGCAAATCTACCTGCTTATTGGATGGACTTTTGTTTCTTTTAGGTTGGACGCTTTTAACCGTTTGGGAGTATGGTGAATTCTATTTGAATTATCTCTTATAATGTAAACAAGATTCAGAACCCAATTACATGTTATTGCCTACTTCAGTTCTTTAAGTTCCATTAGGCAGATCTAATTTTCCTGCAGGAAACACATCTGTCTGATGAGGAGATCAGAAGTTTAGTAAATGTGGTTTTGAACAAATTTTTTTCTCTTCCCACAATTCAGGTTGATGAAGAGGCGTTCTTCTATTATGCCATAAGGGATTACCCTTCATGCTCCGGAAATCTGTGAGTGACTCTGCTGGCTGTTATGTTTTTGTTTCACGTTCATTAGATGGACATCCAGTTACTTTGGTAAACATGTATTTTCCCCCTGGTTCCCCATGTCAAGAGTTTCTTAAATGTTTTGCTGTATTATTGGACCATATACATGGTCAGCTGCTTTGGGGGGTATCTTAATTTGATGCTGATGCCAGACTGGGATTCTTCTAAACCTAAAGCATTTCATTATTCTGCAGCCTCTAAGTATTTTGCAAATACACTACAAGCTTTGGGCTTGACAGACTTATAGAGTTTTAACCATTTGAAAGACAAAGAGTTTACTCATTACTCTCCTAGCCATGTTTTGTTTTCTTGACTTGACTACTTTTTTATCATGATCGTGCAAATTGAATCTCTTAGTATGATACAACATGGTGATATACACCTTGCTGACCATGCATCTGTACATGTAATGTTGGTTTTGGAGATTGATACTAGTAGTTCTTTTTGGTGCCTCTATCCTGGCCTTTTATGGGATCTGCTGTTAATAAATAAGCTCAGGACTCAAATTCCCCGGTTTCTTCAGGAAAAAGATGCAGAAGGGGTTTCCACCAGTATCTTATGGGACACGTTGAAGGCCGTGCTGTGAGGCACAATAATAGCTTATTCCAACCCCCAGCACAGAGAATGAGAAAAGAAGCTGACAGAACAGTACTCCCTTCATCGGTCTTATCAACTCCATTGGCAACAGGGTAAATGTGCAGTTAAACCCTCTGTGTTAGAAGTTTGGGCCCAGATTCAAAAGTATTTAGACCAAAAAGTGGAACTTGCTTTGTTTTACTTGCACAGCGGGCTTTTGAGGAGAGACCTCAAGGAGCTCTACAATTAGCTCAATGTTTGCAAGCATCTCGGGTTGCTGCGAAGATTGCCCAAATGTGGGATCCAGTAACTAGGACATGCACTCATTGAAGTGTGGAGCTAGCATCTATTTTCCATTTGTACTATTCAGCTTTATATAAATTGGAAGCACCATCTCCTCCGCAATCCTAGGTGCAAGCTTTCTTATTTCAGGACACACTTCCTAAACTATAGCAAGACCAAGTGCAATGTTTACAATCCCCAATAACCGAAACAGAGCTTAACCGGGTTATTCAGGAGCAAAGTCACGGAAGGCCCCAGGAATAGATGGATACCCCTAGAAGTGTTATAAGTTAAAAGCACTTTCTCCCTTACTAAAGCTGGTTCTTTTGTGGGTATTCCATTCTGTACAAAATGGGGAGCTTTCTCCCCCATCCTGGAGATATGCCATCCTTACGGCTCTTCCAGAGCCAAGGTAAAGACTTACCTAACCTTCTTCTTATAATCCCATTTCAGTCCTAAATTCTGACTACAGTACAAATTGTTTATGTCTATCTGGGAAAGTAGGTTAGTGGGCCTTCTCCCATCCCTGCTGGACCGGGACCAGTAGGGATTCATATGTTCCAGACAGGTAAATGACAATGTTCATCGAGCTCTGTTACTGAGTGATCATGTTTCTAGTTGGGTGATTCTTGTGATCCTGGCAAGCCTGGATGTGAAGAAGGCCTTTGACAGGGTGTCGTGGGAGTTTTTGTGGAATACTCTCCATTATTTTTGGTTTCCTCATCTTCTTTCTATGTTACTTAAGCTCTATCCTTCCCCAACAGCTATGGTCAAAGTAAATGGTTGTTATTCTTCTCCTTTTTTTTTTGGAGTGGGGCACTAGACAGGGGTGCCTTTTGACTCCACTTTTATTCACTCTTTACATTGAACTCCTCGCCTCACATATTCGTCTCTCTCTTCCTCTATTTCTGGTATTCCTCTTAGTGATCGTAATTATTGGATTTCTTTATTTGCAGATGATATTTTACTTTATTTATTTATTTCAAGCTAGGATTAGAAAATACCTTTGAGCACAGTGGAGCTCATTTACTAAGGTCCCATGTCAATAATGGGGAGGGGGTTACGAAACAGACAGAGTATAAAGCACAATAACATGTACTGATAATATCAAATACAGCAAACAGTAGAACAGCACAATACATAGTAAATATAGATGATTGTAATTAGACACATAGTCGGCATTGTCGGACTTTTTAGGTGAAAACGTGGGTGGGTAATCCGAGTTGGAATCAGAAAGGGTGAGTCAGGGGATGAAGAGTAGCAGTAGGACAGAGAACTAGGGGGGAATGCTGCCAGGCAGCATTGTCAAGTGTGTTGAGTGAGGCAAGAAGGGGTAGAATGAGTGGGAATGGGGGCAAGCACAGAAGGAGACGGTGACAGGAAGGAGTGGATGGTGAGGTGTGGGGGAGGGAGGGAAGAGGGAAGGGGAGGAGGAGGAAGAAAGGTATGGAAAAGAGTCAGTCAGGGATCATAGTGGGCGAGTTAGTGGGACAGAGTAGGAGGGTCAGGATGTGACAGGTAGGGGCGAGGGTGAGAGAGGCGATTGAGCAGGGGAGGAAGGATACAACCAGGGGCCTTACCCTGACAGAGCCTAATTTATCTCTTCCATCTGCTTTTCAGTTGTTGGCACAATTTGAGCATTTAGCTGGGTTTCAATTAAATAAGGATAAAACAGAAATATTGACTATTAAATATACTCCTCCTCCCTCCATCATGACTCTCCTCTGAGTCCTATGGAATAGAAATTGTCTTAAATATTTAGGGTTGTGTATTCCTTGAAACCTTGATCATTTAGAATTGTTTCTTTTTGAACCATTGTCAGTAGTAATTGCTAGTGATCTTAATCGTTGGTCTGTATATCATTTCTCCTTCTTTCAGAGAATTGAGATTGTTCGGTCTAATGTTTTACCCAAATTTTATTTTATCTTCAAACTCTATCTATCTATCCTATTTTTTTCTACCTCCGAGACTGGCAGCGAATGATCTCGCATTTTATTTGGGCTTGACCTAGACCTAGGATCCGTCTTGTGATTTTACAGCTTTCCATTGCTCGAGGTGGGCTAAACCTGCCTAATTCGGAATGGAATGCGTATACTTTGTCAGTGGATATCAGATACATATCTCAGTTATTGGAAGAATATTGAATTCACTAATAATGACTTATACGACCTTGGCCGTTTGTTAATTTTGATTCCTTCAGACTATTTGCCTATTACCAAGTTTACACGGTTTACGTAGGTCCCTTTCAAGATCTAGCATAAAGTACAAAAATACCTATCACCTGCTGAACATACTTTAGTGGCATCATTAACTGGACATACACTTAATCAATTAACAAAATCAGATTTGTTCCTCCCCCCGATGGGCTATAATGGGGCTAATATATTACTATCAAATTCTGGGGTTACATGAAATCCTTTTTTTTCAGAATTGCAAGCAGTATATGCTCTTCATTCCACTGGTTATTATTGCTATCTACAGCTGCGGGCTTTTCTCAGTACGTTACCCCCAGCTCACAGGCATCTGCCTGAGTCCCCTGCATCAGGCTTTGCTTTGATTCAACACTATCAGTGGGCTGAGTCTTGTCCACATTTGATTGGGTACACATATTCTCTGTTAAGGTCTATTTCTGAGGAGTCTACTTTATTGATACTGAATAACTGGAATCGAGACATGCATCAGGACTGATTTTTCAACATGAGAAAACTATTTTCTTATCTCTAATAAAGTCATGGTCTCTTTTTACCTGAAAGAATTTTCTTGGAAATGTCAGGTCCATTTTTTTGAGACTCTGGTAATTACAGCAAAGTATCATTGGGACTCATCGGCCACATGCAGGTGGAGCTGTGGGAACCTGGTAGCGGACCAAGTTCATATCTTCTGATCCCGTCCTCTCTTGAGGCCTTACTGTGATAAGGTAATGAAAGTTATTTCTTAATTTTTCGATATTCCTTTTCCATTACGCCTGAATCTAGTGCTACGGCACATTAATTCTACTGAGATACAATTAAGCGGCAATTACAACTGCTATTAATTCTTATAATGTGTATGAAAAAGATTATTACTGCAAGCCACATCGGGTGAGAGGGATATAGGAGTGGTGGTAGACTTCAAAATGAATAACTCCGAAAACTGTAGAAGAACCACAGCCAAAGCAAACAGGATACTGGGCTGCATAGCCAGGGAAATTACATCCAGGAGGAGGGAGGTGATACTCCCTCTATATAATTCCTTGTTCAGGCCGCAACTCGAGTGATGTGTACAGTTCTGGAGACCTCATCTGAAGAAGGACACAGCGCTGCTGGAGGGGGTCCAGAGGAAAGTGACCAGGATGATTCAGGGCATGGTGGAGAGGCCTTATGAGGAGAGACTGGAAGAGCTTGGGCTGTACACACTGAAGGAGAGAAGAGACAGGGGAGACATGATAGAGGTCTTCAAGTACATAAAAGGAATAACCAAGAGCAGAACCAAGAAGTAGTTCAGGTTAAAGAAGGGGGAAACAACCAGGGGGCATGAGTGGAAGCTGGAGGGGGGAGAATTACAAGGGGAACATAGGAGACATTATTTCACTGAGAGGGTGGTGGAGCCATGGAAGGTGCTGCCCAAGAGGCTGGTGGAGGAGAGCACAGTGGAGGGCTTCAAGAAGGGGTGGGACAGGTACAAGGGGAAACTGAAGCCAAAGAAGACCCTATTGGGAGTTGGGGGGGTGGGAAGACAAGCGCCCACTAGGTGGCTGGCTACCGAGCAGACATGACAGACCATTAGGCCTATTCTGCTGGCTTTTAGTATGTTAGTATGTTAGTATGATTGAGGCTCACTTCTCAAGCTCCTTCTGTTTCACATTGGGTTAAGTTAGCTGACCCTATTCATAGTTGTGAGAGATGCTCTTTTAGTTATTTAAATTGCCAGGCAGTGTTTCAATCGATTTGGCAGAAATGGGTTTTATTCCGAGTGGAATCTGATCTGACATTTGTACCATAGATTCAAAAATCTTGGCCCTTTGGTTTTCTCAGGACTCTCCCATCCTGACCCCTCCCCCCTTTGTTATTAGGAAAGTATGTATTATGCTTGCATTATAGTATGTGCTAGCTACATTTATGTTTTGCCCCTTACCATGGTTAAATACATAGAGTTTTTCATTTTGTGAATTTATTAGTCCAAGACATAGATGTTTGAATATATACATAATGCAATATTCACGTATTCATTATGACTTTTTGTTGTAACCTTTTGTCGAAATTTTTTCAAGTGGTGAAGTTAATTTATTATGTTTGATGTTCTTTCAAATATGTTTAATAAACATGTTATTATAAAAAAAGAGGCCTAGAGGTTGAGTGAAGGGATAAACTGGGAAGGTATACTGTTGTTACAGCGATGCTGTAACAGTGAAACCTCTGCAGTGACACAGGAGCAGCGACTGCACTTGTGGCAAGCTGTATTCACCACCAACAGCATGTTGTGGCAACTGGTGTGCAGGCAGTAGAATTGGCCTTTTCTAAACTATCTGTGTGACATGGAGTTTGTTATATGAAATGGGGGGGGTGCAGGGGGCACAGCTCCCCCGTATTGATACTGAGAACTGTGACAGTCGGTGCTGGGGATGTCGGTGGCATTGTGTCGCTTTAGGGGATGTTAGCAAAATTCTTTTGATGCGGCTTGGTAGAACCAATTGGGAGCCAGGCCTTAGGCAGTGGGCAGGAAGCAAAGTTGTGTTTGCTGGTAACTGGCAGTGCTCAGTACCAAAGAAAAAAACAAGGTAACCTTTTTCTTTTTTGTAATGCAGGTTGCCAATTGCTCTGAAATTCAGGCTGAGCTATGTATATTCAGCAGGAGAGACAGGGCAGGGAGAAAGAGAGGAGGAGCTGCGCTATATGTAAGTGAAGGAGTCAAGATAATGGAAGTACAGGGTCACGCCAAGGAAAGGGATGGGCTAGAGGTGAGTGGGTCATCCTGGAGACTGGCTCTGGGGTCTCTATCCATATCTGGGTGGTATACAGAGCACCAGCGTGGGACGAGGATTTGGATAAGGCACTTGGGGAAGCCATCATCATAGTAAGTGGGAGATGCTGCTAATTGGTGACTTCAGTCTGCCAGACATGGAGGAGAGCCATCCAACCTCAGTTTCAGCAAGGATCAGGGCCATCCTTGACTCCCTACAGGGGGCTATTCTTAGACAGCTAGTCAAAAAACATACTGGGGACATAGGCAATGCTGGACCTGGTTCTTATGAACAGGGACAGCATTGAAGACATCAGACTGGGCAGTCTCTAGGTACCAGAGCTCACTGTACAGTGTGGTTTAATATAAAGACAGGAGCAGAGGCAAACCACATGAGGACAAGGGTTCTGAATATTCGGAGGGTTGATTTTAAAGAAATGACAGACTGCCTCAAAAATCTCAGTGTAATGGGGAATTGCCAGGGAGGGCTAGAGGCACATTGAGGAACAATAAAGGAGGGCATAATTAAAGCAACCAGCCTCTGCATGAAGGAAGTGAGTGAAAGCAGAGGGAAAAGGAGACTGTTATGGTTCTCTAGGGAAGTAGCCAAGTTGGTGAAGAAAAAAGGGTAACATTCAGGAGGTATAAGGAAATGCGGAGGAAGAAGGACAGGGAGAAATACTAAGTAAAACAGAAGGAAGCAGGAAAGGTGGTGAGAGGAGCAAAGGCACAGACAGAGGAAAGCACGGCCAAATGATAAGACTTTCTTCAGATACATACAATAAGTAATAGATCAGGGTGGGGTAGTGATAGTAGCCTACCTAGCCTTTAGCAAGGCCTTTGACATATGTACCATATAGGAGACTTATTAGGAAACTGGGCAGTTTAGGTTTGTGACCCCAGGTGATAAACTGGATAAGGAACTGGTTGATGGATAGGTGACAGATGGTGGTGGTAAATGGCACTCACTCTCATGAGGCAAGTGTGACCAGTGGAGTACCTCAGGGCTTAGTACTGGTACCAGACCTCTTCAGTGTTTTCATAAGTGACATTTTAGTAGAGCTGGATGGGAAGATATGCCTCTTTACAGATGACACCAAAATCTGTCATAGGGTAGATACACTAGAGGGAGTGGAGTGAATGAGTAGAGACCTGAGAAAACTCAAGGAGTGGTTGAGGGTATGGCAGCTGGATCTCAATGCAAAAAAGTGCAAAATCATCCACCTAGGGCACAGAAACCCAGCACCAGTGTATAAATTGCAGGGGAGGTATTGACAATCATAAAACAAGAAAGAGACCTTGGAGCTTTCATAGCTGATGATCTCAAGGTAACAGGGCAATACAATAAGGCAGTAGGCAGGACCAGCGGGATACTACGGTGCATACTGTGAGGAATCGCCAGCAGAAAGAGAGAGGTGGTGTTGCTACTGTATCAATTGTTGGTGAGGCTCCACCTGGAGTACTGTGTTCAGTTCTGGAGACCACATCTCAGGAAGGACATAGACAGAGTAGAGGTTGTCCTGAGGAGGGCAACTAAAATGGTGCAGGGATTGCATCAAAAGCCCTATAAGAACAGACTGAGGGGACCTCAATATGCACTTCCTGGGAGAGACCTATAAGTACCTTATTTGGTGAACAAGGTACAGGGGGAGAGGGGGGAAATGTAGGAGGGATGTGAGGAAGTACTTCTTTGTTAAAAAAGTGGTGGACATCTGGAACAGTTTACCAGTGGAGGTTGTAGGGGCATAAACAGTGACAGACTTCAAGTATGCATGGGATAAGCACAAAGGAATCTTAGTAGGAAAGTGCAGGGAGGGGAAGCAGCCAGAGATCAGATAGGTTCTGTGGTAACAGTATAGGCAGAAACAAACTGGGCTGACTAGGTGGGACAAGCATTCCTTATCTGTTGACAAGTTCTGTGTTTCTATGCTTTCATAAGTGAGATGAGGAAAGCAAGTGGCGAGATAGTGAGGATTAGGAGGCCAGCAGGGGGAGACTGCATAGAAGAAGACCAAGAAAAAGCTGCCATTCTAAACAGGTACTTCTACTCAGTCTTCACAGTGGATGGAAGGGGGACGGACCACCAGGGAGTAGCAGGAACAAAGGGGGGGGTGGCAAGGTCGACATAAGACCATTTTCAGAGGAATGTGCAATGAAGGGACTTGCAGCTCTGAAGGTGAACAAGGCTATGGGACAGGACCGGATACACCCAATGGTACTAAAGGAACTCAGGGAAGTGCAGCTGCCCCACTGATGGCATCATGCAACAGTTCACTGGAAGTAGGTGTGTTCCAGAGAAATGGATAAGAGCAGACATGGTCCCTTTAAATTCTAGTGGCAGGGAGGAGGCAATCAACTATAGGCTGGTCAGTCTCACTTCAGCGGAGGGAAATTAATGGAAACCCTACTTCAGGAAAGGCTGGTAGAGTATCTTGAATCCAGTGGGCTGCAAGACCAGAGGCAGCATGGAGTTCATGGAGAGGGGAGGTCATGTCAGATGAATCCGATTGATTTTTAGGGAAATAGATCAGTAGAGGACAGTGGACATGGCCTGTCTGAATTTTAGCCACACAGGAGACTGATAAAGAAATTGATCAACCCAGGGGTTGGTGCAAAGTGGGAAATTGAATTAGAAACTGGTTAATGGATAGGCGACAGAAGGTGGTTGTTAACGGCACTCACTCTAATGATGGGAGAGTTACCTGTGGGGTGCCACAGGGCTCAGTACTGGGACTGGACCTCTTCAGTGTCTTCATAAGTGACATTATGCCTTTTTGCAGATGATGCCAACAATCTGTTTTAGGGTGGACACTCAGCAAGGGATAGAGACAATGCACAGGGATCTTGGGAAATTCAAGGAGTGGTCAAGAGCATGGCAGTTGTGGTGAAATGCCAAAAAATGCAAAATCATGCATGTAGCTCATAGGAACCCAGGAGTGGAGTGTAGGATGGGGGAATGGTACTAACTGTTAATAAGCAGGAAAGGGACCTTCAGGTCATTATAACTAATGACCTCAAAGTGGCAGTGAAGTATAACAAAGCAGTGGTTAGGGCTAGTGACATGCCTGGGTGCATGGGGGGGGGGTGGGGGTATCACCAGCAGGAGGAGGGAGGTGGTGTTGCCACTGTATCACAAACTGATGAGACCCCACCTGGGAGTACTGTGTCCAGTTTGGGAGGCTGCACCTCAAAAAGGACATTGACAAGGTGGAGGTAGTTCAAAGGAGGGCAACTAATATGGTGCAGGGATGGACAAGAAGCCCTATGAGTAGAGACTGAGGGATCTCAACATGTACACCCTGAAAGAGAGGAGAGCAAGATGGAGCATAATAGAGACCTACAAGTACCCCAGAAAGGTGAACAGGGTGCAGGATGGTAGTCTCTTTCCAATGAGAAAGCACTCCAGGGCCAGGGTCATGTGATGACATCAGAGGGAGGAGTTAAAGAGGAATGTGAGGAAGTACTACTTCACTGAAAGGGTGGTAGATGCCTGAAACAGGCTGCCAGCAGAAGTGGTGGGGGTAAAAACAGTGGGGGGCTTCAAGCATGCATGGGACTGACATAGGAGAATATTAGTAAAAAGGCAGGGGGGAGGGTTCCCAGAGACCAGTTAAGGTCTGTGGGGACAGATTAGGGAGGGAACATCTGGGCAGACTAAGTGGGCCAAGCAATTATTGTTTGCCTACAAACTCTATATTTCTATGAATAGATTTGAAAGAGACAGGGATCCATACTTTGAGGAGTGAGCAGCAAGCAAGTGAATATTTATTTATTTATTTGGTGTTTGGTAACTGAGTAGGTACACTAGACAACTGAATGCCTATTTTCAGGTATGATCCAGGAGGGTATAGAACACAATTCTTCAAACAAATATAGAGACAAATTTAGAAAGCTCACAATTCCAAGGCCAGGAAAAGTACATAGTGAAACAGTGATAAATTATAATTAGTGCACATAATACAAAATATGTTGATCAGGTACATTTTGGGATGTAGATAAATTCAAGGCACAATAAAATTATGCAAGGGTACACGCAAATAGAAAAACACACATTTGTCAATGCAGAATGTTTGCTTGCTGGCATTGGCATTGGTAGTGTAGAAGTTACAGAGCTGCATTATAGAAATGGCAGTGAAGTATTGAACTGAAGCCAACCCCACCACCACCCTGCAGAGAGTGACAGGCATTGGGGTGTGCCTTTGGGTCATCAGGCAAAACAGCCACGCCATTTCACCACACCCTACCCTGCAGACACTGACAAGTGTACACGGTGTGCCTTGGGGTCTTTGGTCTTATGCGCGACCCCATTCCATCAGGAATAGTGGTGAGATGGGTGCAGTATAGAGAATGGGTGAACTTTGGGGTCAAGAGTCCAAGGCATACCTCGATGCCTCTCACTGGCTGCAGGATGTGGAATGGTATGAGCATTACAGGCAAGAATCCCAAGTCACACCCCTGATGCCTGTCATTCTCATACAGGGTGGGGCTGCTATGGTTGGAAAACCCTAACACTCAGGCATTCATTGGTATTTTCACTCCAAATTTTCAACATGATTTTTTGTGACTCCCACCTCATGAACAGTGGCAATATCAGTTTGTTAGCGAAGCTGCTTTTGCACAGCGACTACGCATTTAGCACCACAGGTGCAAAAACACATTCCGAACAGGATGTGAAAAATGACAGCTGTACTGTTCATGAGGAGGTGTAAAAAATGGCAATGTTGCAAATCTGCAGTCAAAATATTAAAAAAACTGGTGAAGTCATGAGCGTGCATAGAAACTGTGCAACGCACACCTGTAATGTAATTAGGTTGGGGATTTTTTAAAGCAGATTGTCAACACAGGCATTTTGGGACCTCCAAAGATGAACAGTGTCATTGTGATTTTCTTTATCTGTCCCAAACAATGATTTCCCACAGCAACCACGCATCTCTGCGGTGAAAGCGTGAAAACACATTTTTCTGCCATGTTGTGAAAAATGACAGCTGTACTGTTCATAAGGAAGTGTGGAAAAATGCCACTGGTGAAAATCTGGACTGAAAATATTACAAAGTCATGAACTTACCAGGGTGCGTGGAAACTGCACAATGCTCACTCGTAACACAGTCATTTTATGAACTTTTGTCACCAAATTGTCAACATAGCCATTTTAAGACCTCTGTTTATGAACAGTGTAACTGTGATTTCCTTAATCTGTCCCAAACATTGCTTTCACACACCGACTGCACCATTGTGCGCGCTACATGTACGGAAACACATTTGGGGCAACATGTGAAAAATGGCAGCTGTACTGTTCATAAGGAAGTGTAATAAAATGGAAATGTGGAAAATCTGGAGTGAAAATATAGAACATTCACAATCTTACGAGCGTGCGTAGGAACTGCGAACGACGCTTGTAAAACAGTATTGCTTTTAGGGAATTTTTCACCAAATTTTCAACATAGCCATTTTAAGACCTCTGCTCATGAACAGTGTCACTGTGATTTTCTTAATGTGTCCCATACATTGATTTCGCACACCGACTGCGCCATTGTGCGCTACATGGGCGGAAACACGTTTTGGGCAAGATATGAAATATGACAGCTGTACTACTCATAAGAAAGTATAATAAAATGGCAATGTTGAAAATCTGGAGTGAAAATATTGAAAATTCTCAAACTTATGAGCGTGCGTAAGAACTGAGCAACGCGCGCTCGTAAAACAGTCATTTTAAGGAATTTCACACATTGTGCACTACATGGGCAGAAACATGTTTTGGGCAAGATGTGAAAAATGACAGCTGTACTGCTCATAAGGAGGTGTGGTAAAATGGCAATGTTGAAAATCTGGAGTGAAAATATTGAAAATTCGTGAACTTACAAGTGTGCGTAGGCACTGCGCAACGCACGCCCTTAAAACAGTCATTTTTAGGAATTTTTCCACCAAATTTTCAACATAGGCTTTTTGAGAGTCCACCTATTGAACAGTGGCAGTGTTGTTTCGTTACTCGGTCCCAAAAGGTGATTTCACGCAGTGACTGCGAAATCACCCTTCGGGCCTGATGAACGCCATGACAGTGAGAGCATTCATGAGAAGGGGTCCCAAAAACCCCATGTTGAACATTTGGTGCAAAAATTCCAAAAAATGGCTGAGATATGCAGCAAAGTTGAAAACCCAATTCATTACATTATATAGCTTACTCGCATTTCCTCAGTTTGCAGTCGGCTTTGAAGAATGTAGACGTGTTCCCGGTCCACCAAAGATGCCATCGTGCGAGTCGAGTAAATATGGGGTGAGGGTGTGGGAGAGTAGTGCGCAGTGGATGGGTGCGGGTGAGGCAGAGACTACGAGGACCGTTTTAAGTTACAGGTTTTTTTGTTTTTTTTTACTGACGATGTGATGTTTGCCACGCTAGTGAGCTCCCAGCGTGGCACAAGGACAGCTGGTGGGGCGGGGGCAGGAACCCATGGGGGATTGGGCACCCCATTGGCAATAGCATAATATCTGCTGCCACGCTGGGGTGGCTCCCAGCGTGGCACCCTGTGCTGAGGGGGACAGTGGAGCCAATAAGGTGTATACATTGCGCCACGCTGGGTGCGGGCACCCAGCATGGCATATGTAACTTGGGGATTGGGCACGCCCTACACGGTGTGTGTGCATGGGGGCAGCACTATATGTGCCTGTGTGTGTGTGTGTGTGTGGGGGAGCACACATGAGCAGGGAATCTAATCGCTACTCACTGAAGCGTAGCCCCTTTTCAACTGTACTCCATTGGTACTTGAGCTGTCATGACAGCCCAGCCGGCATTGGAGAACTGCGGCCGTGCCTGCAAACACACTGACTGAATTGGAGGAGGGCTGCCACACCTCCGAAAACTCGGATGATGGCACTATGTTTGCTTGCACATGCATGCAAGGAAACATAATAAAGGACACTCAGTTAGAGGAGGACATTGGTAGGGTGGCATGAGAAGCATGGAAGTATATGGAAGCTGGGGCTAGAAGCAGTTGCAGGTCATGAATAATGTGAGATGAGCCTTTAGGGCAGATTTGAAGGATGACAGGGTGGGAGAACTGTGGACTTTGAAGGGAATGGAGTTCCAAAGCCTGGGGGCAGGCAAGGAAAAGCCTGGTCACCCATATTGGTTGAATATTTAGGAGTGACAAGTGAGGTGATGTCTGAGAATCCCAGAGTATACATAGGGCAAGCACCATGAAGTATGGAAATTAGGGTGGCTGGGCTGTTAACTGGCAACTGGCAGTGTCCAGTACTATTTGGAAGATTTTTGTATTTAAAAAGTAAGGAAAACTAAGCAATTGTTTTTATTTTTGCTACTGCAGGTTGCAGATTGCTCTGTGTTGCAGGTTGAACTATGCACAACCCTGAGGCCTGGGGTAGAGTGCAAAGAGTGAGTGGGGGGAGCCTAGGTGGAGGGCAGGATGCAAGTGGGTGGTGGCTGGAAGTAACTGCTATAAGTTGGCATATTTTCTTTGCAGAGAAAAAAATCATTAAAAATGTTTTTCAAAGCAACAAAAATGAGAGTTTTTCAAACAAAGGCCATCCCATGTCATGGTGTCTGTGTTAAACAATGCAGTTCTTTCTCAAAAAAAAAAGCATGGCACTCACCACAAAGATAGAAGTACTGTCTACATCCTTTAAGTTTATGGCACAGGTATCTTTTTCATAAGCATTCAATGCAAGACTAGACAAACTTTAAAATCACAGATCAGGTACACAAATATCCCCTAACACTGCACTCTAGTTGAGCTTTATCAAGAATAAAGTTTATTTTCTTCATGTTCTCATTTCACAAGTACAGCATTTGTGTATGTGAGGCTAAGTTGTGCCTGCTCTACAGAGCATTGGGAGGGATTGTGAAGCTCAGCAGTACGAAGCAACTGACACGTAGGTGTCAGTTGTAAGCCTGCCAGTGCCCGCTAGTAGCCAACACTGTTTCTTTGCAGATAGAAAATAAAAATAATAAGTACATTTGCCACCTTCAGCTCTTCTAATTGAAGTACAGTATTTGTGTCAGGCTGAGTTGTGCCTACCCTAGAAGTATGGGCATCAGGTGGTTTTGTGCTAGCAACCTACTGAAGGGAAGCAGTAATGAAGTAGCAGAGAAGATATGGAGGCAAAGGAATGGTGGAATCATCTACACGGTACATTGAACAGGTGATCAGCAGTTGGGTGGTACCCCTAGACATCAGAAAAATCATATACAGTGCAGGAATGGGTGATCAGAGGTTGGGGGGGGTGCCACCACACAGCAGGTATATGACGAATTACCAGGACAGGGGGTTCAGAGAGTGGGGTTGCCACCAAAGACTAAAGCATACTTTGATTCACTGGGAAGGAGGACTGGAGGGTGGGGTGCCACAGGACACAAGAGCATGCTTAATGTTATCAGGACTGGTGTGCAGGGGGTGCCATTGGTTGCCAGGGAATGCTTTACATAGCTGGGATGGGTGATCAGAGGGTGGGGTGCCACTGGACACCACGGCAGTGATATTATACCAGGATGGGTGATCAGGGGTTGGGGGGGTGCCACTAGATACCATGGTATACTATGTATTACCAAGACCAGGGATTAGGGGGTGGGGTGCCACTAGACACTAGGGATGTCTTAATATCTTTGGGATGGGTATGCAGGGTCCACTGGACACCAGAGACAATATTATCTTCAATAGGATGGGTATGCAGAGGAGTGCCACTGGACATCAGGAAATACTATGTATTACCAGGACGGGGGAATTGGAGGGTGGATGGGGCGGGCGTATGCAACACAATCATCCATGGGGTGGGGGCATCAACTCTGTGACCAGTTAAGACTAGGTTTTCAGAGGTGGTTAAATAGCACTGCTTTGGGTGCCATTTACTGCAAACCTCTGAAATTGCCACTGGCCTGTATACTAATGGAGACCCCCTCATTTGCAGAGGCACAGAGTTGTGTTAGTGGTTGGGTGATAATGGGTTTCGCCCATGCTACAGAGGTCTCTGAATATAGACCCTACCCCACAAATAGGCACAAAAATTGTATAGCATGGACAAACACCCATTAGCACCTGTACTATCTTTTGAATATCTGGTTCAGAATGTCTTGGGAGTTCTTTGCTTATAGTATCAGTGATTAACACTAGATCCCGTACATGAGGAATCATATCCAACAATAGGGCCACCAGAATGGGTGTGCTCAAAAATTTGGGAACATCTGAGTGCAAAGAGTCTAATGACCAGCAAGAGAGGTGCATCCTTTACAATTTTGTACTTCATTTTTTTTTTTGAACAGAGTAAACTTTGTTAACAAGATTTAAAAATAAAAGTCACACCAACAGTAACAATAACAAATGCAAATAAAGTTTTCCAGTGCACAAAAAATTATAAGCAAGACTAGGTCACCACAGAAATTATAAACTACAATACAGTACTCACCTGAATATCCCAGTAATTGCACATCCTACAATGCGTGCACAACAAAGACAGTATTTGCCACCAACCAGATTGGTCAAATAAAATAAGTATCAAACCTTGAATACAGGTGGCAATATATTACCCATACAAAGAGAAGGAACATTTAACCATGAAAACATACAGACTGTTAAACAAGAAACACACTAACAATGAGACAAGAAAAAGAAAAAAGGTAGAGGAAAAGCTAACCTAAGCCAGGAGGAACAAAAGGATACGAAGCGTGAGGAAAGGATAGGAAGAAAAAAGAACATGTTCAACATAAAAGCTATTGAGCATACAATGAAACAAGCCAGAGCCAGGTAAAAAGAAATGTTAGAAAACTTAAGTATACAATGGGGGTGGGGATGAGGGTAGTGGTGGTGGTGGTGGTGGGGTAGAGCCCTCAAGCCTCCAAGTGTATGTTATAGCAATAAAAGTGTGTGGAGAGTTTGCCTGTGGGCATGGTATGTCTTCCCCAAATTCCGAATATTAGAAATCATCTGCTCCATTCACAAAGCATCAAACACTGCCACCAACCATTCTCTATAGGTAGGGGGAGAGTCCTCAAGCTGATGTCTCACAATGCTCTGCTTGGCCACGGTCATCATCAATGCCATATGAAAACACTGCTGACCCACAAGATGCTCCAACCCCAATCCTGCCAAACAAAGTAATGGGGAGAAGGCTTCCTGAAGGCCTCACAGCGGATCCAAATGATATTGTATAGCTTGCCAAAAAGGCTGAATTTTTTCACAATCCTAAAAAATGTGCTTGAAAGTACCCATATCCACTTTACACTTATTACAAATGGCACTATCAAGCAGTCTAATTTTAGCTAACCTGTCCAGAGTGTAGTACATATTACAGAGTAACTTATATTGATATAACTTAAGACTATCAAATTTAAAAAAAACGATGAAGATTTCGCCAGACCACTAGTCTATGGGCCTGGTCTTCCAGTTCCCCAAATATAGAGACCAGTAGGAATGTCCATGATCTAGTTTCAATGTTGCATGAAGTTGAAGCCTCTTATATAGATAAGAGATAGCATGAGGCAGAGTAGCATTCCAATGAAGCTCATCCCATACTTCTGTAGTCTGAGAAGACCAAGGAGGAGGACATAGGATCTTATGAATAATGTGGTGCAATTGCAAATAGGCAAAACTCACCTTATTAAAGGCAAAAAAGATTTTAAAAACATCAAACCCCAAAAAATCTACCACTCTGCACAAACATGAGAGGGAGCCCAACTCCGTACCTGAAAGAAAAGTAGATCAAATAGGCTTGGAAACAATATGAAAATTAAGGATATATCAAACCGATTGGGACCAGTCATGAGAAGGGCTGGTGCCCAAATAATTATGAAGTTGGTGACTGACCCTAACTGATGTGCCAATAGGAGAATCTTTCAGGGAAACCAGGAGCTGCAGAGGTAAATTGCACATAAGGAAACCAAGATCTAGATGGTGCGATTTGGCCAGGGCCATCTCAATAACTTGGTAAGCAGGGAGCTGACCAGCTCTAGCCTCAAGTTCGAAAGCCCGGGCCTACCATAAAAAATGAGAAGCATGACAGGCAAGATAGTAAAGAAAAAAATCAGGTAAACTTAAACCCCAAATCCTTTACCAGGCACAGGTTCAGCATATATCAGTGTCAGTGGCTCAGCAGGTAGCACACTTGCCTCTGAGGCCAGGAGACCAGAAGGTTATGGGTTCTATCCCCACACCAGGCACTTGGGTTAATATCCCAATACTGACACTGTAGTGCAGCATGAGGGGGTGCTGCACTCCTGAGGTGCCATCTTTCGGATGAGGCGCTAAACCGAGGCCCCATCTGCCTGTTCTGGTGGTAGTTCAGATGAATGTTAAAGATCCCATGGCACTTCTCGAAAAGAGTAGGGGAATTTTCCCAGGTGACCTGGCCAAATTTCCCCTCATTCACTAAAAATACCACCAACAGCTTAATCTGGTTCAAGGTCAGTTGGCATTCATCTGTATCCTTCTCCCCCGGGTCATGCCTGAAAATAGGCAGGATTTGCCTAGTGCACTTACCCGGTCAACAAAAACTAAATAAATAAATATGCCCTCAATGATCATTTAACCACCCACAAAAACTTTGAAATTAAAGTATGCAAAGAGCCAAACCACTTCTTCGGTAGAAATACACTCATCATACTAAGGGGATAAAGGAGACGAGGAAGAATGTTCATTTTTACAACATTAATACTGTACGTGCCCATAATGTTAGAGGGAGCTTAAGCCACTGTCCCAGATCTTGTTTCAACGTGGACAACAGATTGGAAAAATTAAGTTTAATCATCGCATGTGCCGTTTTGCATACCCTGATTCCCCAATAATGCAACCCATCCGACACCCAAGAACCATCCCATATCATAACCTCAGCTTTAAAAGTATAAGAATTTAGAGGCATGAAAACTGTTTTGTCAAGGTTTCATTTGTATCTTGAGATGGAGCCAAAAGCCCTGAAAACCTCAAAAACTGCAGGAAGGGAAACTGACGGGAGTTTTAAATGCAGTAATATGGCATCTGCATAGGTTAAGATGGCATAGGAGTGACTGGCCACCTGGATCCCATGTACGCAAGGATGTCCCTTTATGGTGTGGGTGAGTGGTTCCAAATATAAATTAAATAACAAAGGGGATAACAGGCAGCCCTGATGAGTATGTTTTCTTACAGGAAAAGAGGGAGAAAGAAAACTATTACAATAAATTTGAGCTTAAAGTTGGGAGTATAAAAGCTTCACCCATGTTATAATTCTGAAGGGAAACCATACTGTGCTAGGACTTCAAATACAACCCCCCAAGAAACCATGTCAAAAGTCTTTTCTGTGTCAAGGGACACCAGTACCATAGGGTGTAGGAGTTCCCCGACACAGAAAAAATATACGCCAGTTTACACAAATGATCACGAGAATGCCTGCCAGGCATAAACCCGGTCTGTTCGGAGCCACTCAGTTCATGACAGACTCTTAGAAGTCTCTGGGCTAGAATTTTAACAAGTATTTTAACATCAGTGTTTAATAAAGAAATAGGTCTATAATTTTGAACCAGGTCTGGGTTACTGCTGGGCTTAGTTAAGAGGGTAATAAATGCCTCCTGAAAAGATGAAGGCAAGTAACATTTAGTATAAACATCAATAAAAAAGTGATAAGATGCCGAACCAAAAGACTTTTAAGAACTTTATAGAAATGAGCTGAAAGCCCATCGGGGCTCGGGGCCTTATCCAAAGGAAGAGCCTGGATAGCACAATCTACCTCCTCCACAGAAATTGGTTGCTTAAGTAATTCTCTGTGCTCCTCACAAAGTTGGGTAAGGAAAGCGTTAAAAGCAAGGGAAGCTCGGGGGGAGGAGGGCCCTCTGCATAAAGCTCCGAGTAATAATGTGAGAAACTACTGGCTATATCCTAAGGATCTGTCAGACTAGGAGAATTTGGAGCACATTGCATAACTGGGATTGTTCACACAGAGGTTTGCTGTTGTAAGCCAAGTGCTAACAGTCTCCCTGCCATCTCCCCCTGGTCAGCATAATGCATTCTTGCTTTAAAAAGGACCCAATCCACCTCATGCAAAAGTTCGGCATACTTCTCTCTAGCCACCACCAATGAATGCCAGTCCACATCTGAGGAGGAGGCAGAGATAGTACTTTCCCGCTTCCTAATTTCCATAAGAAGCTGACTACTGGCCTGTTGATGTTCCTTTTTCCATACACAAGCCAATCGAATCAGCTCACCTCTAACCACCGCTTTGTAAGCTCCCCAGACATTATGAAAGTCCTCCACAGAATCTACATTGTATCCAAAAAATGAGTCAATATAGACCCTCATGCATTTTAAAATATTAGGGTCTTTCAGTCAATGATTGTAAACTTGCCAGACCCTATGCCTATTTAGAGAAGGAGGAGGTGCCAACATCAATGTAGTAGGGGAATGGTCTGAGACAACACGTGTCTCAGTATCACATAGGGAGATGCCGATCAGGACAGAACGCGAGAGAAGGAAGTAATCTAAATGTGAGGAGGACAAATGGATGGGAGAATAAAAAGTATATTGTTTCTGAGTGGGGATAAACATTGTCCAGGGATCAGCCACTCTCAGGGAGGTTATGAGCTCAAAGAAAGCCCTCTGGGCCAGTGAGGGGACCCTGGAGTCATGGAGATCTATCCAGATTTGAGTCTTGAGCCAGATTCCACCTAAAATAAAAGGAAACTCAGCCAGGGAACTCAGGAGGGTCAGTAAGGTAATAAAGAAGGGGGGGTCATCTGCACGGGGACCGTAGATGGAAGCCAGTATAACATGGGATCCACCCAGAGTGCCATGCAAAATTAAATATCTACCATCTGGATCTGAATAATGAGAGGGCTTGCCCAAGGTTCAATGTGGGGAATAGCTCTTCCCACAACCTCTACATAAGCCCTCCTCTACCACACCTCCCTTGCTTAGGGAGTGTTCTCCTAGTCTCCTGTGTGGCTTGTGTGGCTGTGCCTGGCCTGTCTGCTGCCTGGTTTGTCCTATTTCTTCTCTCCCCTTCTCTACCTCATCTTGTTTCATTTTTCATTTGTACTCCTCGTGTTCATCTTCCCGTTCTTGTGCTCCCCCACCTCCCCGCTCGCCTCTTGTGTGACCTTTCTGCTTTTTTTGTCTCTTTTTGGGCTATTTTCTACTTGCCACCACCTTCCTCTGAATTTCTTTTTGGTACCTATCCGCATCAGTCATTGCATTACTGTTTGCCTCTGTAATATATTTCCTGATTGCCCCATACACAAGTCAGCCAATAGCCCTGTCAAATGTCCTGCTTGATGTACCATGAGTAACTACCTGCTTGAGGTCAACGGTGCTCCCAATTCCTTCTTCTGTAGGTCCCTCTTTCCTGTTGAGCTCCTGCCCCTTTCGCCTTGGTTAGCTCCCCATTCTCCTCAGGTAGCGCCCATCTCCCTGTAGATTCCTCCAGCTCTCCTCTTCTACTTCCTCTGCATCCATCTTCTGTTTCCTCCAACTATGCCCCTGCCACAAAGCCCAAGATTCCATCCAGGAGACGTACATGCTGCTTGGACGCTGTCTGGCCAAGATTCTCTACCTTCGATACCTCCGGAAGATTTTCTCCGTCGTTTACTTACTTCTGTGGCAGTCTCAGGTCCCGTATATCGAATGCTAATGGTTACATAGGCAGCTACTATAATTCCATATAGAGCAGTGTTTATTCACCTAAATACCTGCAAATTGGGCTGCTCTGCTCATACTTCTATGCCTATTAGCAAGTGCTTTGGTGTTCCAGTACCATTTTCACCACAGCCAGGTACGTGTTTTTACCATGCATCATACTTATTTGAGATATCTCATCGCTCATAAGGAAACCACATTTTCAGTCAAGTTAGCTGCCTCCCTCTCATTATTATAGCTTACCCTAGCATACTGCTACTTTACAACGGGGCTTGACATTGAACTAATGGACTTCCTGACATTATTTGGGATTTCAGCTGGGTCAGCTTGGAGCAGTCTTGGTCAGCCTATACCATTAACCAACCTACCTGCATGATATCTGACTATGTTTCACCTATTATTACCTTCCTATTGCTTCATTGTGTACTATGCCCAAACATTCACTGCTCTCTGTAATTGTCAGGTCATGTCTCATCCATATTTTGCTTATATTATTATTATATCCAGACTGCAACCTTTTCTGTTCTCATTCATTGCTTGTCAATATATATCCTTGCAGCAGGTTAGTGCTTCATTCAGACCATACCAGCAGTACTCCAGTCTCCATCCCTAACTCGCACTTTCTGAAGTGCTGAGCAAAGGTAGGCTTCCCCTGTCTACTGGGGATGGGAGTCCATTTCAGTCATTACATCCTTGTACTACCAGCCTGACATCCTCCGTCCCTAACTCTGCTGGACTGCATCGAGCGAAGGTTCACTTGCCCCAACGACAGGAGATGGGAGTCATGTCTACCATCTATGGACTATTACCATACCTTATCTAACCATACCAGTTGCTGCTTCCCTTCAGGAACAGAACTTCATCCTACTTACCACTTCGACATTCTCCGTCCCTAACTCTGCTGGATAGCATCGAGTGAAGGTTAGCCCACCCCGACTACCAGGGATGGGAGCTGTGTCTCCAGTCTACAATTTTCTACCATACATTCTGTACCTTATGCCAGTTGCCACTTCCCTTTGGGAATGGAACTCTCACGATCTGCATTCCATAATCATGCTACTTATGCTGCTTCAGGTTGCTACTGTCCACCTCTGCTGTCTGTGACTGTTGTTTGAGTCTGCAGTCTTCTGCTTCATTTTATATTTTCTCAGCCTGATGCCTAGCTGCAGCTCGCTTCAAGAAAAGGACTTTGCCTGACTTACTTCTCCATCTTACCTTATCTGCAGCCTAGACTCTTCATCCTATCTGCTGACTTCCACAGCCAGAAGCCTTCCTCTGACATGCACTGTCTCCACTTTTGCATCTCCACCGATGTGGATTGACATTCAGGTATGGATCTTTAAACTCATTCTCAACATACTGCATTTCCTAACCGCATCCAATCTGGATCTTCCTGCCTCGCTCATCCCTTCTGGATGCTTGTCTCTCTGTTCGCTGCTTCACATGTGTTTTTCTCCACCTGCTACCCAATGTCACAACCCTTCTGGACTTGGACCTCCTACGGCTAAGCGATCTCCAAATCTCCTAACCACAGCTGTTCTTCCAGCCTCACCATTCAAGTGCTACAGAGACTACTTTGCCGGTCCATGGCCCTAGCTCACATCACTGTGTTCACTGTCTGCTTCTCTCCCTAATGCAGGTTGCTGCTTCCCTTCAGGACTGGGGCATTTTCACTCCTCCAGTCTTCCGCCTCTCAGCTCTGCCTGTGACTCCATCTGTAGAACCAGAACCTCATCATTTGGTTTGCCTCCATCCTGCCAGTTCACCACTTCTCTTTCTTCGCAGGACCCTTCTTCTTTGCCTGATTCCACTTGCCATCCCATTCTTCCATGGACCTTTGCTGTCTAGCCCCTTTAGCCTCCTTTCCCTCATCATATGGATCCTGCTGGCTTGTTCACTCCCTCTCTCACTCCAGGTTGACTGCCTCATGGACTTCCTTGCTGCAGGTCTCCCATCCAGCTGCAGTACAAACTTGTTTTTTGTTGCAGATTTGGGACTTTGTCCTTCATCGCTCCAGCACCTTCCATCATTTTCTCTGGTTGCTTCCAGCTTTCATAAGATGTGAGACTCCTGTTGCTCATAATGCTTGGCTTGGCTCCTTGGCCTTCCATGGATCATCATCCAATGCCTTGCTTCAGCTTTCCTGCAATTTGCTGCTGTTCACCATGGAACTGATGTCATTCTGTCCTTCCTGCTCTGGATGTCATCCAGCTTCATCTGGCCCTTAGCTTCCTCTGCTTATTCCTTCAGTTACTCAGGATCCACTCAGTACTTCCTTCACATTTGAATGGGTGCCTCCTCTTCAGCTTGCTGACTCAGGGCTTCGTACTGTTTGCTGTGGCTCTTTTGGGCCTTGTATCCTATCTCCAACCAGTACTCCTAACAAGTTATCTGCTTTTCCAAAAGATCCATCTCCTGCTTCTTCTCCTGCCTTCTAACAGTACCCTTCCACTACTCATTCGATCATTTATTCATTATTCTGGAGTAATACTACTGCCAGCAAACATTCCTTGGCTCACATGCCCCATAGACTCCTATGTTATCATAGAAGTCTCACATTACCCATTCAGTTCTTCGCAATCATTCATGGAATCCCATTCGCCAGGACAATAGGAAGATCTCCTCCATCTCTATCAGATATACCCTCCGATTCCTGTCCATCCAATCACCATGACTCCCCAGATGCCTCTTCTCATTGGCCATCCTCATACATGGAAAAGACTTAAATCCTTCTGTTATATTCAGACTTTTCAGCATCACTTCTACAAATACTGGGAATCACAAGATCACCCATTCGACTATGGACATCATCTGTTTTACCTTATGCTGCCTCTTATTTCAACAATGACTCTGATGACCAAGTTACTCAACTCCTACTTCCCAACAGTCATTGCTAGTTTTGGAATTGCACAGATATTGTCCAGAATATTCATCGTGGGATCTCCAGTGCCTATCTGATTCCTGACTCCATGCCATCCATACCTTTGATTTCACTCCGGACATCGTTGTTCCTTATACTATCATCCACACCTTTACACCTAGTATCTTCAGCTGGGTCAACTGTTCTTCCAGTGGACCCTTCAGCCTCTTCTTCTTGAAGTACCTTCGTTAATCTTTACAGTAAAGACCATCACTGAGAACTGGCTCTCTTGGATTCTAATTGGCAATCCATGACAGCCAAGACAAATTCACCAACTCAGCCTTACATCACAATCAGTATTAATCGACTGTAGCATTAAATCCTATGGCATCCTGCATTTATCGATCTCACTACCAATTCAGTCTGCAGACTCTTTCTCTTATCTGCCCAAGCTTCTCTCATGTACTTCAGCATCATGATTACCCATAAACTTAACCACTTATGTCACCACAGTGCATCTCCTAAATGATCACACCACAGGAATATCCACACTTACTTCAGGCAGCGTACCAGCAGAGGATTAAGCATAAAGTCTTGAACATCATGACTAAAGTAGCCCTCTGTTCCTTATACCGAATTTCCAATCATTCCTTATATACATTAGGCTACCATCTGGATGGCTCCGTAAATCATCTTCTACTGCTTTACTGATCACTTATGGCATTACTCTCATCAGGCACTCAAACTCCTCTACTCATTTTACTCTGGGATGCTTACCTACTGACGTTTTGCTAACTAATCTATTCTTTACCTCCAGACTACCTCAAATATCAAACCTTATACGAATTGGAATAGTCACTTGTAACGCTAGTAGTCATCACAACTACCACAGTGTACTGTCTGGTCTTATATCAATCAAATCTTGCTCTCCCAACTCACAGCACCCATACAATCCCTTGGACAAACATCCTTTGTCACATTGGAACCATCGTCTACATTAGCCCTTCTTTAACTTGATCTGCTTTACACATTGGATTTTATCATCCCTATGGAAAGATGTACCCTTCATCTTCAGGATCATCATTCAGGCTGTATCATCCTTGGATCGAGAATGAACCATCATCTCCAGGGCACTCAAAGACTCTTCTACAAATTCTACTCTATGGATGTTTCCTTAGCAACTCCTTGTTCAATACAGAGTTCCTAGCCTCCAGACCATACCCTTATATTCAAGCCTCTCACAAGTTGGATCATTCACCAACGACTTCTTCTACCATTGCATTTCCACCATTCCCAGTTTAGTACTTTATCGATCCAGTCATGGTCCCTCTGCCTATTGCAATTCCATTGAACAAGCATCATTCATCATCTTGGAAACTTGGACTTCCTTCATCCTCCTTCACTCAGATTTACTTCATACTTTGGATTCTATCGCTCATTCAGAACAGATCTCCTCTTCAACCTTAGGATCATCATGCAATTGGCATCATCCATGGATCAAAGATGGATTATCATCTCTCCAAGCAACTCACCAACCTCAAATTAACTATGGTTACTAGAACCTAGATCCTTCTCCATTTAGCATGCCCTGAAGGACAGGCAGACCTCTGGCCATGGTCCTCAGAGGTTTTCTCCACCTGGGGGCTTTCCTCTCCTGAGTGTCAGGGGGGGTCATATGCTCCATGATTTGGAGGAGGTATCTTTTTGGGCATTCTATTCCCTACAAATTACTACTTACATACCTACTATTCAAGGGTGGGAATAGAGTAAAGCCACAAAAGGTACTACAAGTTGCACAAGCACTATATATCCCATCTCTCCTTGTTGCTATTCCACAAACATTGAATGGGAGAGTTTGCTCAAGGTTCAATGTGGGGAAGAACTCCTCCCACAACCTCTACATCAGCCCTCCTCTAACACACCTCCCTTGCTAAGGTAGTGTTTTTCATCCACCACTATCCCCTCTTCCTCCTTCTCTGGCACTCTTCTCACTCTTGCTCATGGGCCTTCTATTCCATATAAATTACTACCTACATATCTACTACTCAAAAATGGGAATAGAGTAAAGCCACAAAAAGTGCTACAAGTTACACAAGCACTATATACCTCAGCTCTCCTTATTGCTATTCCACAAACATTCAGTCTTTAATAAGCTGAAAAGCTACAGATCTAGCAAAAAGGATGGCAATCCCAGCATGATGTTTGCTTGTGTCCACCACGTAGGCCTGGTCCACCCTTGTCCGCCTCAACAACAGGGAATCCTTGGACATAGTATGAGTTTCTTCTAAAGTACGATTTGTGCTCCAAAGATTTTAGGTGCCTAATGATCATATGCCCTTTTTTCCGGAGTTTGGGCTGCCTTAACATTCCAGCTGATAATCTTATAAGAAGAACTAAGTAGGTTGAATAATGACATCTAACCATCTGTAAAACACCAAACAAATATTAGAAGTTACATGAAAAATCCATATGTATGTATCCCGGACAACAACACCAGTCTCCAGCATTATCCCCCACCATACAATATCAAGTCCCCAGCCATGAATAAGAAGAAGCAATAGCGAAAAGAAAAATGGTCTAGCTGCTCTCAGAAAAGACATTGATGCCAAAGAATCAGAAGCCACAAATATTAAGTACAGAATCTCCTGGCTAAAAGAATAATAAAGAGTAACAGCAACTACAAACTGAAGAACTATATACAGAAAACCACCCAAAAAAGGGGGAAAGGTCACACAGTCCAAGAAAGGTACCTAAATGGGTGACCATGGGCAGAACAAATGTCACATTCAGAGTGCACAGTTTGCTTACCATAAAAGAAGAGGTAACTGGCCTGGCATAAGCCAAAGTGGGTACCCGATCACCCCTGTGGTATTCTGGTCTGTGAGGCATGCATCCAGGAGCCCATTGGACTTGGCCACCAGTTGTATCCAATACTTTGGATTACAGGAAGGGAAGAGAGGAAAACAAAATTGGGGGGGGGGGAGAAAGAACCAGGAAACAGAAAGAAAAGAAATCAAGACCATAATTCAATGAGACCACAAACAAATTGAGCAAAGGAACCAAAATAGAATAAAACCTAGCTTAATTGCTAGTTTAGAACAACTTAAGATAAAAGAAAAATTAATGAGGGAGTAAAACAACATGATGTTTAAAGCACAGGGTTCTAAGGAAAGCAGGATAAAAAATTAGCAAAAAACAAAGCACAAGCTGAGCCAGTCCAGGTCCATAATCAGCCCATAAAGGGTCCTGCAGCATAATTAAAGTAACTTAAAGCAAATAAGTAATACTGCCAGGCCAAAAATGTCCAATAGCCACATGTTTGCAAAGTCATGTCAGGCATGTTGCACCATCATCATAGCATGCTGCAAAACAGTACACCAAATGCCCAGACAGTGACAGTAATTGAAAAGGCAGACATCCGTGAGCCAAGTCCTTTACTCACAAATATACAGTACCTACCGTTATGAAGACACCAGGAGAGAAGGATGAAGCTCAGGTGTTAAAGAACTGGGGGGGCTCATTATATAACCTCTATATTAAACTCCAGGAACTGTCCCCAAAACTGCTCACTGTACAACAGGCAATCAAAGACCAGGAATGAGCTGGGAAAGCCTTGTTGGGCAGCAGAAGCTGACTGGAATTCCATTGCTCTAGAGGGACCATAGTAATTAATCAGGCAGGAAAAAGCATACAGAACTGTGCTTCAGCTGCATCAAAGGCTTACTTGATGTCTCTGTATGCCATCTGTCAGTCACAAGCCCGTGGAGTGACGTCCCGGATGATATAAAATCGATGATTGTTTGAAAATAGAGAGCCCTTTTCTCTAGCTTTCTTCTGAATGTATAGCTTCTACTAAAATCTAAACACTGGATAATGATAGCCTAAGGCTTGCCAGTGAGGGGGGCACCGGGTTCAACAATCGATTGTCCCACTCCACATAGTATCAGTCATCGAGAGGAGGGGGACTGGCCACATTCTGTAAAAAACCTTGAATAAACTTAAGCATATCCAAGCCTTCCACCTTTTCTGGAATGCCCATGAAGATCAGGTTATTCCTCCAGTTCCAACTTTCCTGGTCTTTGATCCTATCTGCCAGCTTTTCAACCTTGTGGTGAAGCTCAATGATCTCCTTTTCCTCCTGGTTGTGAGAATTCTGGTCTCTGCATCTCCCATCTGAAATGCCAGCTGTTCCAAGGAAGGTTTGATGGCCTTAACATCATCCACCACTTCTACCAATGTGAGCTTGATGGAGGCAAGCTCAGCACAAAAAAAATCTATCTAAATGAGCATTTAGGCTTTCAGACTCCATATCCTCAGGGGAGTCTGAGAAAGGCCAGTGTTTTACAGGAGGTGGCCATGGCGGGAGATGCTGCACAGATGGAGAAGGTTCCGTTGTTTCCATTTGAGCAGATTCGATTTCTGACATCTTAAAGACTACAGACTTCCTCACAGATGATAAGATGACAGCACTACACACTATTAATAAGCAAAAGAAAACTGGGTTAAGGAAAAAAGCTGCGTTTAATAACCACAAAAGCCAAAGCACAGGCAACATGTGACCCCCTTGTACTTCATTTTTATTAAGTGGTGGTATGCCATCTAATTCGGAGGGTTTTTTTTTTACTTTAGATTTTGGTAATTGGGTTACTGTGTTTGGGTAGTGTTTGTTTGTCTGTTTGTCTGTGATTGCAGGTTGCTGACTTGTCTCTGGAATGGGCAGAAACAAAACACATGACAAAGCTGAAAATTCCTAAAGAGAGACACAGCGTTACAGAGGTCATAGAGGCAGTGAAGACCAAGGAAGGATTGAAAAGTGGCCAGGGATCTGAGTTGGAGCTGAAGCGCTGAAAGGAATTGTGGTCGCTAGAAAAATGAGGAAGAGTGGAGAAGTATATAATGTGTATTAGTGTGGATGTAGATTAGATACAGCTTGGGTATGATACTCACCAGGTTCCAGTTTTACCTGACTTCATAGCAGAAAGGTCATGCCAGATGAATCTGATAGATTTCTTTGACTGGGTGACCAAAGTAGTAGATCAGGGAGGGGCTGTGGACATGGCCTACCTAGACTTTAGCAAGGCATTTGACTCAGTCCCACACAAAAGATTAATATACAAGTTAGCCAGCCTGGGAGTGGGTCCCAAGATGACAGCCTGGGTAAAAATTGGCTGGGGAATAGGACAGAGAGTAATAGTAAATGGAGTCCACTCTGAAGAAAGGGGGTTACTAGTGGGAATTCTAGGTTCAGTATTAGATCTGGTCCTCTCAATGTCTTTATGCTTGCATATGCAGAGGGACTGGAAGGAAAGTATGTCTCTTTGCAGATGACACTGAAGATCTGCAACAGAGTTGATGCACAAGGTGGGGTGGAAAGGATGAGAAGGACTTGCAAGGTTAGAGGAATGGTCAAATGTATGGCAGCTTAGATTCAATGCTAAGAAGTGCAAGGTAATGCACCTGGGAAACAAAACCCAGGGGAAGAGTACACAATGGGGGTGAGATACTAACAACAACAAAATGGAAAGGGACCTGGGGTAGTCATATCAGATGACCTAAAGGTGGGCAAGCAATGTGAGAGGGCAGCAAGGAGGGTTGGGGATACTGGGATGCACAGGGAGAGGCATCACCAGTAGAAAACAGGAAGTTATTATCCCTCTGTACAGACAGCTGGTGAGACCCCATCTGGAGTACTGCATGCAGTTCTGGAGATCCAGTCTCCACAAAGACATAGACTGGATGGAAGCAGTCCAGAGGAGGGCAACTAAAATGGTGCAGGGTCTGCACCAGAAGACATATGAAGAGAGACTTAAGGAGCTTAATATGTATAGTCTCGAGGAAAGGAGGGAGAGGAGGGACATGATAGAAATTTTCAACTACCTTAAGGGAATCAACAAAGTCCAAGAGGGTAGCATCTTTCAAAAAATGAGGTGTGCAAGAACAAGGGGGCACAATTTGAAGATAGAGGGGGAGCAGCTCAGAGGTAATTTAAGGAAGTATTTTTTCACAGAGAGGGTTGTGGATGCATGGAACGGCCTTCCAGAGGAGGTTGTGGAGTCAAAAACAGTGGTGGAATTCAAGCATGCATGGGACAGTCATAAGGCAATTCTAGGGGGTGGGGGTAGGAAGAAGTAGGTTGCTGGTTAACTAGGATTTGCAGCTTATCCATTAGGTAGGGAAATTGGCAGACCGGGTGGGCCTTATCTGCCATCAAATTCTATGTTTCTATGTAATCAAACCCAACCTGTTAAGCTAGGCAGAAACATGTCCTCCTCCTCTTTCTTCCTGGTCTCCCTTGGGATCCACCAAGGCTCTGTCCTGGGACCTCTGCCCTTCACACTATTCATCAATGTCCTCCCCGACTCTCTCTTTCTGCAGAATTCACATGTATGTTGATACAATCATCTACACATCTGGTCCTTCCATCCCCTCCATTGAGGAGACCTTGCAACAGGACTTCCATGCAGTGCAAAAATGGTTCCAGGACAACTGGCTAGTCATGAACCAAAAATAGTCCCCAAAGCTGTTAAGTTTCAGTCAGTGGCCAGGCTGTACTCATACACTCTGAATCTATGTTCCTCCCAAGAAGTCCACCTGGACTCTGTCTCCACCTACAAGTACCTAGGCCTCCACCTGGACAAGCACCTTCATTATTACAGGCATTTATTTCAGGCAGTAGACAAGTACTTTACAAGACTTGATGCTCTTTACAGGGATTTTTCTGGATCTGCTGGATTTTGGGGATGACATTTACTTCAGGTCCAGCCCCTCCATCTTGGCCAAATGTAACCACTCTGTTCAATGCCCTGTGCAGATTCACACTGGCTTGCATTCCCTGAATGCACCACTACTCCATTTATAATGAACTAGGGTGGTACCTACCTCCCACTGTGAGGCTCTCATTGCATGCCATCCTAGTAGGTGCCAAGTAATGGACAGGCAAACTGCAGCACTACCTCTCTGATCTCTTAACCCCTCAACAAACACTACCTCTCTGATCTCTTTACCCCTCAACAAACCCAACCTATTCACTCAGATCAGAGAAATGCTGTTGGCATGAAATCCTACTCTGCATGCACAACCTAGGGCAAGCCTCAGTCAGCTACAGGCTTCCCAGTATATTGAAAAGCCTTCCTGCCAAAATAACCACATCTCCTACCCTCAACAAGGGTAAGACATTCATCAAGGCACATTATTCCTCTCTGATGTCCTGCCACAACTGCCCCAGGCACTTTTGGTTCCCTGTCCACTGAGTCAACAAGTCTGGTTCCTAGAGGTTGCAGCTCTCCTAGACTGGAGGCCTATTCGTAAATGTAAGATTGTGTTATACAATCTTACACATCAATGCATCCAAAAGATTTATGGCCAGATTTTCTAATGGGTGAATGCAGCACTTGAGTCTGTATTTCAGATATATGCTGCATCCATGCAGATGCATCCAGATGTGTGTGTCCTATTCACAGACATCTGGACAGATCTGTGACAGTTTCCACAGTTCACAGCAGAAATTGCTACAACTGCAGCAATCCCACCCATTTGTTGGATGCAACTGTGGGATTTCATCAGGAATGATAGACTAATGTTTTGTGGTATAACTATTTGGGCTGAACCCTGTACTCGCATCCGAGAAACTGATGCCAGTGTTTAAAAATCCTGCTCTGGGTCTCTGTTAAAGTAACTCAAGTTGGCCTGCACTGTGCTTATTTACATACTTTACCATATAATCAAGCAGGGGATCATGTTTTAAATGCATTTATTTTGTGTACTATGTATACTGTACCTGTCTTCGTATTGTGTATGTGAATGTAATTTTCCCCATGATCACCCTATTCCGTCCCTCAAGGTTGCAAGTAGAAATGAGCCTCCTGAGCTCTGTTTGTTTACCTGGTAAAAATATGTTTTAAATAAAAAATAAAAGAAATGTTATTATTCTGAGTTTTCCATAAAAGGCATTGTAAAAAAGAGAGAAAGAGCCTTAATATCGACATTTTGCATTTCTTCCCAGAGGGTGGGTGTTTTGGCATGTCTAATCCTGTTAGGATCCCGTAAGGAGTGGTGGTGGAAAATAAAGAGATAGTAGAATGGGATACTAATATAGAAGTAATAGTATATATTTTTATGCTAGTTAACAAGGGAAAAAAACTCAGACTTTAACAATGAATTTGTGATTGACTTGAATAAGCATTGGAAGCAGCAGCTGTTAACTCTCTTTTTAGAACTTATAAGGTTCAGGCCCTGCACAAATGTGGGAAAGTTTAAAGTATATGAAGTATGGCATATATAGAAGTCATGGTATGTGGCATAGATATTAATACATACTTTATTTTTAAATTTGACTTTTGCAGGTTTTTAGGTCAGTTGACTTGCTCCTGCTGACATCATAAACCAATGCGTCCTTTCTGTGCAGATCACTCTGATCTGAATGTTTGGGGGAGAAGGATGCCACTCACTTGCCTCCTTTGGAAGTTTAACTACTCTTAGCTTTTAATATATTTTATACTCTTCATGATTTTGCAACATAGCCTGCTGTTCTAGTCTTTGTAACTAAAAATGTTGCTAAGTTAAGCTTTCTGAAGTTAGCCATCATATAAAGCAACTCTGGTCTTGTGAACTGTCGAGTGTGACTGGACAGTCTGATTGTTTCATGTCGCATACCATGTAAGATAACTGTTCTTATAATTGTTAATAATCTGATTCTGTTTGAGTTTGTTTTAAATGGAGGGAGACCAATGGGATATTTTATTTAAGAAAACTGCAGCTAAACTCAAATTTTGATGCATGTATTTTTTAGGTATGTCAGAAATACTTTTTTCATTTATTTTAGGGGGGTGCACTTTTGTGCAAAATGGATCTGCATGGTTATACTGCCATTTAGGGTGAAGAAAGAAGATGGCACTATTCTTTGTATTACATTTTTATGGAACCTGGTCCTCAGGTTTTATAAAAAGAAATAGTGGCTAAAAAGCTTACTGACTTTTTTTTGACCTTGCAAATTCACTGAACAAACCTGAGACACTGGAACTGGTAATGGACGCATAAGAAACTGAACAAAGGTGCATACTTTGCTGATCTTTCTAAGTGGGATATAAAGGACAATTATTCTGTACTGTAACCAACTAAGAGCATTGATTGTTATATCTGCCCAGGGGTGCTGTGAATTTGTTACTGTATTCTGCTATTGCATAAGCTGTTGCAAAATTTAAATACATCTTTTTGTTTTTGATTTAAATATGGGGCAGACAAATAAGGGAGCTCCATGCACAGAAAACTGAAACCCCCCAAAATGTTAAAAAAATCAAAATGCACGTTCAACTCAAGGTGCAGGAAAAAATCATTAATTATTTTCTCTTACCTGGTAAACAGTTAGAATTAATTGTTAAAAAAATTATCAGGATTAATGGTTGTTAACCAGAACTTGGCATCTTCAGCAATAAAACACAAGTTGAGATCCCAGAATCTCCTTCTGGCTCAGATTAAACCTATAGAAGAACCTGAATTGGAAAATGACATCATAATTCAGGGGCACATGGTGAGGGATTCAGTGATCACTGAAACTGTAAAAATAGGACTGAAACTTGTTAAATCAGAATTAGAACCTTTAAATGAACTAAAAGAAGGAAAAAAGGAAAAGGAAGAAACTTGTTACTATCCCCCAAAAAAAAAAAAAGTTCTACCTGACAACCTTCTGGGCATATACTGTATTTGCAATGTGAACAGATAACTGGTAAAATGAAAACAAAAGAGGACAATAATAACCCTAACAACTCGGCAGGAAATGTGCCAGTAAATTTAAGTGAAAGGGCAAGATCTTTTTTGATTGATTTTGAGGTGTTTATTTCACCTTTTGTGAAAAATAGACAATCTGCCATCAAAATGGCCAACATGTATTCCACATTTGTGGACAGACGATTTTGTATGCTTGATACAGTGTAGGGGGTAAGAACAGTGGGGAGGCAAACATTAGCAATGAAGGGGAACAAGCTAGCCTTGGGAATGTTAGCTTTGGTCAAAATGAAATAAAACAGGAACTACAAAGTGAAAATTATTTACTTAGAGAAATTGTAATTTTGTTAAAAATGCATGTTCTTTACCTCAGATCCTAGTAGAGAATAAAAGGCAGGAAGAGGTACCTTTGCAAGATATACTAAATAATAAACATAAAACTGTAGTAAAATAAATAATCTTCTATGGAAAAAAACAGCTAAAATGACTACATATGTTACAGCTGAAAAAGAGATGAAGGAATTGCAAACATTATTAGGAGAGTTCAGTAACCATAAGAAAATGATGGAAGAAGAAATAAGCATAAATAGAAGGAAAATGGAAGAAATAAACACCACAATAAGGATAATACTGACAGACAACAGGTAGACTGTACAAAATTGGGGGAGGGGGGAAGGATTCCTAAAGAACAGTAAAAAGGGATAAACCTGAAACTAAAATGACAAGAAAAGGCACATTTTAAAATCAAGATGGTAAATAAAGGGAAAGAAGCTGGCCACATGATAAGAAGTGAAAATCTGAATAACCCAAAGAAAAAGGATATTAAAAACAAACATTTGTCAATGCCGAATGTTTGCTTGCTGGCATTGGCAGTGGTAGTGTAGAAGTTACAGAGCTACGTAATAGTAATGGCAGTGAAGTATTGAACTGAAGCCAACCCCACCACCACCCTGCAGAGAGTGACAGGCATTGGGGTGTGCCTTTGGGTCATCAGGCATAACGGCCACGCCATTTCACCACACCCCCACCCTGCAGACACTGACAAGTGTCACGGTGTTCCTTGGGGTCTTTGGCCCTTATGCACACCCCATTCCACTAGGAAATACAGAAAGATGGGTGCAATATAGGAGAATGGGATGAACTTTGGGGCCGAAGAGTCCAAGGCATACCTCGATGCTTCTTACTGGCTGCAGGGTGTGGAATGGTATAAGCATTACAGGCAAGAATCCCAAGTCACACCCCTGATGCCTGTCATTCTCTACAGGGTGGGCGTTATGGTTGGAAACCCTAATACCTCAGGCATTCATTGTATTTTCACTCAAATGTTCAACATGGTTTTTTGTGACCCCACCTCATGAACAGGGAATATCAGTTTCTAGCTAAAAGCTGCTTATGCACAGCGACTATGGCATTTAGCACCACAGGTGCAAAAACATTCGAACAGGATGTAAAAATGACTAGCTGTACTGTTCATGGGAGGTGTAAAATGGCAATGTTGCAAATCTGCAGAAAATATTTAAAAATGGTGAAGTCACAAGCGTACATAGAAACTGTGCAACGCACACCCATAATATAATTAGGTTGGGGATTTTTTTACAGCAGATTGTCAACTCAGGCATTTTGGTGCCTCCGATCATGAACAGTGTCACTGTGATTTTCTTTATCTGTCCCGAACAATGATTTCCCACAGCGACCACGCATCTCCCAGCCCTTGCAAACATTCAAGAGCACCTGGTGCTCACCCAACTTACCTCCTTTCTCTCCGACTATAACTTCTTCACACCATTTCAGTCTGACTTCAGAAAGGGCCACTCCACTGCATCCTCCCTGCTAAGACTCATGGACACCATCCTCTCCAGTATGGATAGAGGGATGATCGCCTCAGCTATATTTGTCGACCTCGCTAAAGCTTCCGGCACAGTCTCCCACCCACTGCTGATAACAAGCCTCATGGAGTCAGGCCTCTCTATCTCAGCCACAAACTGGTTCAGTGCCTACCTCTCTGGAAGAACACAATCAGTAAAAATTGCTGATGCTGTATCCTCCCCCCCCGTGACTACCGGTGTCCCCCAAGGGTTGGTACTCAGTCCCATCCTGGTCTCCATTTTCCTCAACAACCTGCCACAAGTCTGCACAAATTTGTCTATACACATGTACGTGGACGACACTGTCCTATTCTCCACTGGCTCCTCCCCTGAAGAAGTAGCATCAAATCTCCAGACAGACTTTGAAAAAGTCCAACTCTAGTTCAGCTCACATCAGCTCTCTCTCAATGCAAAAAAACCTGTCACTATGTCCTTCGGCACGAGACAGTGATTAGCCCAACTCCCCTCCCTCCCCTCCTTCTGCATGCTGGATGGGACAGCCCTGGAGGATGTCGCTTCCTTCCAGTATCTAGGGGTATGGCTTGACTGTCACCTTACTTTCTCAGACCACATTGACGCAATTATCAAAAAACTATGCCCCAAACTTGGAGTCCTCTAGGAACCGCTCTAGCCTCCCTTTCTCGGCTAGACAGGAACTAGTTCAGAAAATGATCCTCCCTTCCTTAGACTACTGTGACATAGTGTATAGTGCAGCACCAATATCCACCCTGCCTAAACTAGACCCCATTTTCAATGCATTCTGCCATTTCACTCTAGATGCTACACCCCATTCCGACCACTGTGACCTCTACCATTCCCTTGCCTTCCCATCCCTAGAGAATCGCCGAAAACTGCACTGCTCCAAGTTTGTCTCAAAATTCTGGCTTGATGCTCTCCCCTCCTACCTTTCTTCAGTACTGTTGTTGGCTTCCACCCCCCCCATGCTCTCTGGTCCCTTGACATCCGACTACTAAATATTCACAGTTGAAAGACCTCTGCTGGACAAACAGCCTTCTTGCACCGATTTCTGAAATTCTGGAATGCTGTCCCCCCTCAAATTCATCACTCTTCCTCTACCCATTCCCTAGCAACTGCACTGACAAACTACTTCTCTGTAAACTGTGTCTGCGCACAATAACTAAACCCCCATTCACAAAATTCCTCTGCCTGACCAGTGGCACCATCATATCCTTGGTAGCTGGCATATGTACCTATTTCTATATATAAATTAAAAAAAAAATTGGCACTTACTCGCTCACACCCTGGACTCGTCGCTGGCTGGCCTAGCTATAGCCAATGAGTCAATCTACAGCACCAACCTGTACTCCATAAATGTATGCAAGCATTGAATGTATGTATAGCAGTTACATGTAGTTCTAGAGCACATGCTTTTAGCTGTCTATTACAATTGGTAACCAAGTAATACCTTACTTCCTGTCTAACTTCCAACTGTTATTATGTTATATGATAACCTGCATGTTATCCTCCCCCTGTACCCTCCCTCCAGGTCACACCCAGAGACGAGCATCATTTTTGCTCAGTCTACCTTTCCTGGTGAATCAATTCAATAAATAAATAAATAAATAAACAAAGGGACCCCTTACTTGAGCGACCCTGACGTGTGAGTGCCACAACACAGGAGTGTGACATCTGACTTGGTGGCATCTGCAGGGAGTCCACAGGGAGAACCACAGGCTGCAGGCCACACTGGTGCAGGGTAAATAGAGGAGTGAACCACTGAGGAGAAGATTAGAGACATATGACAGCATAGAAACAGGAGAGGATGTGGTAGGCTAACAGCTGGGGGGAGTGGAGAAGCAGCACAGAGGAAGGTTTGGTGTGGTAGGGAGAGTATATGGAGCATACAGGTGGATTATGGGAGGATGGTCATTTGTAGTGGGTGTGGAGAAGTCATCTTCCGGAGAACAATGTGGAGGGCCGGGGGTTGTCTAGTCTGTAGATAGCTTTGGCAGTTTAGGCAGGAAATAGGGTGGCTGAGATGGGAACTTGGAATGAGGAGTGGAGGTGGTTGGATAGGAAGGTAAGGGAGGGGGGATATGGGCAAATCACAGCTGGTCAACACAGAGAAGGGACAAGGGCAGGAAACTAGGAGGACTCAACAGAGTCAGGGAACATCATTGCCACAGGAACTGGGGGTGATGGGGTAGAAGGAGGGAAATGAAAGGTGATAAGGAGGGGATGCAGGGAAAGGAAAGGGACAAGGCAGGGAGAGAGGAGGAGGGGGGAGCAGGGAAGGGTAGCACAAGGTATTGAGGGCAGAGTAAATAAGACCTCTATCAGGTACACAGTATTGCAGGATTTGGATGAGCTGGGGAAAAGTGGGGGGAGTAGGAAGCAAGGGAAGGTGGAGGCAGAACCCAGTGATGGGGAACAGGGGAGCGGGGTAGGACAGAGGTAGGGAAAGGTAACAGAAGTAAGGAGACACAAGATGGATGGCAGTCAAGATAAGCATGGGAAGAGGGGTTAGGGAAGAGGGAGGCATGGGCAAGGTGAGGGAATCTCCAGGTGGGGAGTCAAAGGGGGAGAAAAGGCCAGACCATGGGGGAGGCAAAGCTGGGAATAAGCATGGGGAAAAGGGAAGCTGGGTTACAAAGATGAGGAGATGCTCTGGGCAACCCATAGCAGAAGGGAATATATAGGAGAAGAGAAACAGGTGGGGAACCATGGCAGAGGAGATCAGGATGGGAAGGGAGACCATTGCAATTCTTGGAGACTCCATACTGAAGGGAATATAATGGGGTAACAAACATACAAGGAGGAACAACAGGAGGGTGGAGTGCATGCCTGGCATTATTGTAGGAAGGGTGCAGACAATCATACCAAAATGTGTGGGACAGGAACAGGGGAAGCCTCACATAGTGGTTCATTTGGGCACCAATGATCTGGCAGGGTGCGAGGTGAATGTGGAGCAGGACAGGTTGAGGGAACTGAGAAGAATCTGCAGTGGAGTGAGAAAAACAATTGCATTCTCAGTGGTACTACCAGTCCTGAGAACCGGTACTGTAAGAAAACTGAGGATTTCGGAATTCAATACATGGCTGGGGAGTTGGTGTGAGGCAACTGGGTATAGGCTGGTGGGAGACTGGAGTAGGACATGGGAACACAAAAAAACCTATATGCACAGGACAGGACAGGTTGCATCTGAGTAAGGAGGGCACAAGGTTCCTGAAAGACAACCTGGAAAGGTACTTAACAGATAAGCTATATTTAAACTGAAGAAGGGGGCAGTAGAGGGCACATCACTTGGCCCAGGTGAAGGGGCCTCTGGGTCCCCTCAGTAGGGAACATAAAGGAGGAGAGAGTACAAGGGAAAGGGATAACAGAGATAAGGGGGGATGAGAGTCAAAAAAGGAATAGGGAAAAAGATGGTCAAGGGTTGAGATGGAAAGTGGTCTCCTTGAATGCCGGGAGTCTGGTAACTAAGTCAGCAGACCTACAGGCATTGATGGCAGAAGGGGAGGTAGACATAGCTGCCATCACAGAGACATGGGCAACCCAGTACCTTGACTGGGACCTCAAGATCCCAGGGTACCAACTGTGTAGAAAGGATAGTGAAAGAGGGAGGGGGAGGAGTAGCTCTGTACATAAGGGATGGGATAATGTGCACCAGGGAGGTGGGGAGGAGGTAGCAACTGAAGCCCTATGGGTAGTGCTACAGAACACAGCTGGGAGAAAGATTCAGGTGTAGGTGGTGTACAGGCTACCATCACAAGGCATAGAGCTGGGTAGGGAGTTGGGGGAACAGATCAGGAAAGCAGGAGGGAGAAGGAACACTGTAATACTAGGAGTATTCAATCTGCCTGGTGTTGACTGGGGCACTCTGGCTACTTCCTGTTGCAGGGAACAGGTCCTTCTGTATGCTATACAGGAGTGTTTCCTGACACAGGGAGTCACAGAGCCAACAAGAGAGGAGGCCATATTAGACCAGGTGCTGTTGGATGGGGAGCATGTCCAGGGAGTTGAAGAGAGGGATACCCTTGCAGGCAGTGACCACTGCACAGTGTAGTTTTACATTAACATGGGGAAGGATGCAGCCAAGACAAAAATGAGAGTGGTGGATTTCCAAAAGGCAAACTTTGCTAAAATCGGTATTATATTGAAGGAGTACTTGGCAAAGCTCAGGCTGCAGATGGATGTGGAGCAAAAATGGGACATCGTCAAGAAGGGGTTAACGGTGACCACCAACACCTGCACAAAGATTTGTAAAATGAACTCTAACTGTCAGAGACCCAGCTGGTATAGCAGGAGGGTGGCTGAGAAGGTGAAAGTAAAGCGGGAGGCCTTCCTGAAGTACAGGTATACCTTGAGGGAAGATAGAGAGGTTAACGCAGAGGAATCTCAGGAGGTAGGGAGAGAGGTCTGGGCAGCCAAGGTGGAGAAAGACTGGTACAGGGGATTAACAAAGGGGAGAAGGATTTCTTCTGATACTTTAGGGAGAAAAGAAACAGAAGGGATGGGATTCTCAGGATAAAGCAGGATGGAGGATGGGCAAAAAAGGGGGAAGATCAAACGGAGGCTTAAAATGAATACTTTTGCTCCGTCTTCACTAAGGAAGTGGAAGGGATGATACCACAGGGGAGGAATGGGGGGAGCCCGGGGGGATGGATTATGAAGGGGAGATTGGGATGGACAGGGTTTAAGGGGGCTAAGTGAATTTCAGGTGGACAAAGCACTGGGACCAGATGGTTTACACCCGAGGGTTCTGAGGGAGTTGGCAGGGCTACTAACAGCCCTGTTGACAGACTGTTTAACCCCTCGCTGAAGGAGGGGTGCATACCACAGGACGGGAGAACAGCTCACATGGTACAACTCCACAAAAGCGGTCCCAGGGATGAGCCGGGTAACTACAGGCCGATTAGCCTGACCTCTAGGAGGGTTAGAGTGGTCAGGCAGAGGCACATCCCAGAGCCTATTCCACTCAAGAACTCATATGCCACACTGGCAAATGAGGACAACCAAATAGAGGTACCCAGAGAAGTGGAAGAAAAGGATGTGGAGGTTAGCCAAGGAGGTGACCTCAGTGGGGAAAGCAGTGGACCCCAGAGGAGGAGGAAGCGGATCCTGGTGAGGGACTCCATCATAAGAGGGATCCAGCTAGGAACACAGGAGGGGGAGGACAGGGAGGTGAGGTGCCTACCAGGTGCCATGGCATGGAGGGATGGAAGGAAGATCCTGGGGATCACTGGGAAGGCAAGACGGGAGGATGAGCTGGATGTCATTATCCACCTAGGTACTAATGACCTGGCAAATGGGGAGCCAAAGGAAGTTCAGGAAGAGTTTAGGAAATTGGGGAGGGGTCTCAAGCAAGTAGCTACTTCTGTCACTTTCTCAGAAGTACTACCTGCAAGAGGCAAGGGAGAGCATAGGAGTGCATGCACCAGGAACTTTAACTCATGGTTGAAGAACTGGTGCTGTGAGGAAGGATTTGGATTCATTGGTGACTGGGGACCCACCTGGAGGGATGCAGGTATGTTCAAGCCTGATGGCCTGCATCCATCCTGGAGGGGAATCCAAGCACTCAATGATAAGTTTAAATGCTACATTGACAAGCATTTAAACTAGCAAAGGTGGGTGGCAGACCAGCAAGGAGGGTACCTACTTGCTCACCCCCCACAGCTAGCAGTGGAACCAGTGAACCAGAGGAGTGGCTATCTCTGCAAAGCAGTGTACAAAAGATGGAAATTAGTGCCCAAGAGGTGGATAGGCAGAAAAGGGGCAAAATTCAGCAGAAGGGCAGACAGCAAGGAGAACCAGGGTAAAGGACAACCAAGGAAGGGGCTGGAGAAGACATGTAAACAGTCTAGGGAGGTCAAATCATGGAGTCATGTGTGCAAATGCCAGAGCCTTAGCAACAAGATGGAAGATCTGAAGGCTGTCATGGTGCAGTGAGACCTGACATTGTGGCCATCACTGAAACCTGGTTTAATGATAACCATGACTGGGAGATGGCGATACCTGACTACAACATATTCAGAAGAGACAGAGCAGGCAGGAAGGGAGGAGGAGTGGCACTGTATGTGAAAAATGACATAAGGGCTACAGAGATCCAGGAGGAACAAAATGGGGGAGAGATACTGTGGGTTAAGCTGGAAAGGAAAATGGGGACAGCCATCCGCACAGGTGTGGTCTATAGACCACCAGCCCAGGAGGAAGAAACAGATAGGGACCTGATGCTAGCCATCCAAAGGATGGTAGACAAGGGTGAGGTAGTACTGGTTGGAGACTTCAATATTCCAGACATGGACTGGAGCATCCCAGCAGCAGCATCAACTAGGAGCAGATTTATCCTGGACTCTCTTCAGGATGCCTTCCTCAAGCAACTGGTCATGGAACCAACTCAGCAGAAGGCAATACTGGACCTTGTGCTCACAAACAGGGACAGTGTGATGGGGGTAACAGTGGGGGAGCACCTGGGGAACAGTGACCACCAATCATTATGGTTTGAAATCACAGAAAGAGCAGAACCAAACCACACAAAAACATGTATCCTGGATCTTTACTGAGGAAGAGGAGGGTAATGGGTCTGAAGGGAGTACAAGGGGTGAGAATGGTGCAGAAATGGACACAAGTCCCTTTACACGAGAAAGGGTCCTGAAGGAACTGGAAGTAATAAGAGTTGATAAAGCAATGAGGCCAGATGGGGTGCACCCCAGGGTCCTTAAAGAACTAAGAGAGGTAGTGGCTGAACCTCTGGCTATCCTGTTTAGCAGATCACTGTAAACAGGTGAGGTACCCAAAGACTGGAGGACAGCAGATGTAGTCCCCTTATACAAAAGTGGGAACAAAGAGGAAGCAGGGAATTACAGACCAGTCAGCCTCACCTCGGTAGCGAGGAAGATCATGGAAGCACTACTGAAGGAGAGATTGGTGGAACATCTGGTTGTCAATGGACTACAGGACCCAAGGCAGCATGGTTTCACCAGGGGGGAGGTCATGTCAGACCAACCTCGTTGAATTTTTTGACTGGGTGACTAGGGAGGTGGATCAGGGGAGGGCAATGGACATGGCTTATCTGGACTTCAGCAAGGCCTTTGACACTGTGCCACATAGAAGACTATTACACAAACTGGGGAATATGGGTGTGGGCAGGACAGTAGTGTGGTGGGTAGGTAACTGGCTGGGTGGCAGTACACAGAAGGTGGTGGTAAATGGCTGTCACTCCACAGAGGGAAGAGTGACCAGTGGGGTACCACAGGGATCAATGCTGGGACCAGTCCTATTCAACATCTTCATCAGTGACATTGCACAAGACCTAGAAGGCAGAATTTCACTGTTCGCTGATGACACAAAGCTCTGTAACAGAGTAGACACACCAGAGGGTGTAGACAGAATGAGAAGGGACCTGCAGAAACTTGAAGAATGGTCAGGGGTTTGGCAGTTGAAATTTAATGCAAAGAACTGCAAGATAATGCATATGGGCACAAAAACCCTGGCACAATATATCAGTTGGGGGTGAGGATATAGCATGCAACAAGCAGGAAAGGGATCTTGGGGTTATCATCTCTGATGACCTCAAGGTAGGGAAACAGTGTGACAAGGCAGCAGGTAAAGCAAATAGGATGCTGGGATGTATAGTCAGGGGCATCACCAGCAGGAAAAGGGAGGTCATAATTCCGCTATACAAGACACTAGTGAGGCCCCATCTGGAGTACAGTGTACAGTTCTGGAGACCATACCTATGTAAGGACATAGACAGGGTAGAGAAGGTTCAGAGGAAGACAACAAAGATGGTGCATGGATTGCATCACAAGTCCTATGAAGACAGGTTGAAGGAACTGAACATGTACTCCCTGGAGGAGAGGAGGGAGAGAGGAGATATGATAGAGACATACAAGTATCCCACAGGGAGGAACAGGGTGCAGGAATACACTATTTTTAAGCAAAAAAGATGTTCCAGGACTAGAGGGCATGGGATGAAGTTGGAGGGAGAACGATTCAGAGGAAACATGAGGAAGAATTTCTTCACAGAACGGGTGGTGGACAAGTGGAACACCCTGCCAGAGGAAGTGGTGGGGGCTGAAACAATCACAGCATTTAAGAATGCATGGGATAGACATAAAGGAATTCTAGAGGTCAGGGGTAAGGGGCAACAGACTTCTAGGAAAACATAAACTGAACTTACAAGCTCAAATGGGCAGACTGGGTGGGCCATAGGCCCTTATCTGCTGACACTGTCTATGTATCTATGTATCTATGTATGTATCTATGTATCTATAGTGGGGAAGATAATGGAGACCATTCTAAAAGAAAGGCTGGTGTCCTTCCTTGAGGAAAATGGTCTCCAGAATGTCAGTCAGCATGGGTTTGTCAGGGGGAGAGCTTGTCAAACCAACATGATTGACTTCTTCGACTGGGTTGCAAGGTCATTGGACAATGAGCAGGCGATGAATGTCCTGAACTTGGACTTCAGCAAGGCATTCAATTCAGTGCCACATGACAGGCTGATCAGCACACGGAGGGACCTGGGAATAGGGGACAAACTGCTGTGGTGGGTCAAGAACTGGCTGAAAGTTAGGAATCAGAGAGTGGTGGGGTGGGGAACTATCCAGACCTTGGCCTTTCACCAGAGGTGTCTCACAGGGTTCAGTACTTGGACCTGTGCTGTTCAACATCTTTATTGGAAACATAGCAGAGGGGGTCAAAAGTAAGATCTGCCTCTTTTTGGATGATGTCAAGCTCAGTGGGATGGTGGATACAGTGGAGGGGAGACAGGAATTAAGGGAGGATATGGCTAGGCTGGAGAAATGGTCAGGCATCTGGCAGCTGGGATTCAATGCCAAGAAATGCAAAGTCATGCACCTGCATGTCAGGAATCTAGGGGCCAGCTACTGGCTGGGGGGGCACAGATGACAGTCTCAGAGGAGGAAAAGGACCTTGGAGTGATGGTCAGAGGTGATATGAAACGCTTGACACAGTGCTGCAAGACAGCAGTCAAAGCAAATAAAATGATAGGCTGCATTGCCAGGGGAATAACCTCTTGGAGGGAGGAAGTCATTCTGCCAATGTACAGGTCACTGGTGAGGTCGCACCTGGAATACTGTGTGCAGTTCTGGTGCCCATATCTGAAGAAGGATATCAAGCTACTGTAGGGGGTCCAGAGAAGGGCAACCAGGATGATCAAGGATATGAGGGGCAAAATATATGAGGAGAGGCTGAGAGAGCTCAACATGTACTCTCTGGAGGATAGGAAAGAGAGGGGGAGATGATAAAGACCTTTAAGTACCTTAAGGGAATAAACTGGGTAAGATCGGAGGGCATCTTTAACTTAAGGAAGGAGGGGATAACAAGGGGGCACAGCCTGAAGCTAGTGGAGGGGGTAGATTTAAGAAGGAAACAAGGAGGCAATTTTTCACTGAAAGGGTGGTGTCGGGGTGGAATGAGTTGCCAGAGGAGGTGGTTGCGGTAAATACAGTTGCTAGTTTTAAGGGTGGGATAAGGTGAAAAAGAAAATTAGGGCATGAGGAGGTGTTCCTGGGATGGGGAAGGGGGACAGTACTGTGGGGGGGGATAGTCCTCTCAAGGGGGAGTGGGCAGGTCCAGGGAACTAAATGGAGCTGCTTACTCGAGCAGACTTGAGAGACCATTATGGCTTGTTTCTGTTGACATATTCGTATGTTCGCATGTGCTCCTAGTTCGCACCTGGAAACAAGCTCTGGCATAGTGTGCTTTCCCTGGTTAAACAATTTCCCCCTTTCCCTTTCCCTTTCCCTTTTGACCTCCACTCATGAACTCAGTAGGTAAACATTTTCAAATCCTGCCCAAAAGGTGATTTTGCATAGTGACCATGAAATCACCTTTTGGGCCACATCTGAAAAATGTCTCCTTTTTATATCCCTGTTCATGAGGTGGGGTCCCAAAAAGGTCATGTTGACAATTTAATGTAAACATATTAAAAAATAACAAAGTTATGAGTAAAAGTTCAGACCCCCATTGAAATACATTAAACCTCACTTACCTTATTTTCTCATATCATTGTCACCAATTCCAATAGCAAGACGTCGTTTTGACCAGATAGTTGATCTATTCAGTGGGACAATTGTAAGTGAGTGAGGGTATGCAGGAAGTTGGGGTGGTGGATGTCATGAGCCCACTTCTGGGGGTCAGGCCCACTGACTTCACAGTGCCCACCCTCAAGTGCAATTCATAACGGGGGGACAGGGAAATCATCCTTGTCTTTTAGAATACTCGTCAAGGTCACGACTGCACCTCTGCCACGAGGATCCAGGGCATCCCTCTAGCTCTGGATAAGGGCAAAATACCAGCCTCGAGTCTTGTGGACAAATATGAATCCCTTTCCTTGGCTATTACACATGGGAGGAACACCCAGGTATCACACTCTCTTTGGGGTAGCAGCGTAAAAAACTGATTTGGTCTTCTCCCTATCTAGCAAGGTATTAGCCCTGACTTTGAATTTGGTGCCAGTGAAAGCTGATCTCCAAGTGGCCCACATTTTCTTCTACTGCTCACTTCTCCAGCTACTGTATTCCCTCTGTCTCTCAAGTTGAATTTTTGTGCCAGGGTTTAATAATCTGTTTAATCCTTACAGTCATTTAAGTACTGAATTGATTTTAGAAGAGAATTTGAGCCTTGGCTTCATTTTCCTGTTCTCTGCCCCTGCACATCTCTTTGTCTTCCCCCACCCCATAACAGCCTGCTGTGCTTCTGCCCCTGCCCTCTTCCTTTGTCCCCTTTGCTCTAATGCTACAAGCCCTCCCCTTTTCTACCTTTAAAAAAGCCTGTTTTCTCCTTCTTTTTCAGGGATCCAGTCAGCCCTGATCGGGCCAGGAACCCCTCAATTTCTGAACCATAACAGTGGTTCGAAAATCCTCTGTGTGCTATAGTTCAGCTGATTCTGCAAGGTACTAGTCCTGACATTGAATTTGGTGCCAGTGAAAGCTGATCTCTGAGTGGCTCACGCTTTTTTCTGCTGCTCACTTCTGTAGTGTCCAATTTCCCATTAGCAGATTATAAAAATCTGCAACTAGAAGGACCTTAGTTCTTTTTTGCAATGTGACTGAAGTAAGAGGATCTTTTACTGTCAACTATATGCCCCCCTCAGTCGCTCTCCACTGCCCTTATTCCTTTTGCGATATGGTGCTTATTATTACTATTATAATATTATCACTTCCCAGCATGTCCAATGTATTTCTTCAGAATGCCACTCCGGGATTCTGTCCAGCCCTAGAACTTTCTTCATATTCTTACACTACCCCCATGATTTGCACTTCCCAATTTCAAGTACACCACCCTGCCTTTACCTCGCCCCCATCCCTCTTTCTTCCCTTTTCACTTCTACCCTCCTGTGACTATCAGAGCACTTTCATTAATCTCAATTAATTATTATATTAGTATCCCCTCCCCAAACCCAAAAATCCTATCTTTATCCCCAAAATATGGGTGATCACAAAGAAAGAAAACACTCATATCTCTCAAGTGCTCTTTAAAGAAGCTGCTATTCCTGCTCCTCCTCTGCTCAGGCAATGTGGAGCTAAATCCTGGTCCTCCATTACCTCTCACATCACCCTCAGATTTTGCAACTGCCCCCAGACTCAAAATGATGCTGGTCAAATCCTAAGCTTGACCAAGAAATTTGACCAGCTACAAGACTGGGCCACTTGCATTGAACTGGATCTTATCATCATTACAGAGTCATGGCTCAAAAAGGGCAACGCTGACCAGCAAATCATGCTACCTGGCTACAAACTGTTTAGGGCTGATAAGGACTCTGGGGGGGAGGGGTGGCTGTCTACGCTAAAAACAAGTACACTATTAGTGACATCTGCTGTAAATCCAAACCCAAGGAATACGAAATCATATCCATGAAGCTCCACCTTCCCTCCATGGAAATTATCACTATTATTGGTGGTTATAGACCTCCTGCTGGTGGCACTGACATCCTCAATATCCTAAAATCCCTAGCCTCTGCTACCAATAATGAAATCATAATCCTTGGGGATCTTAACATGGGCTGGCTTACCTCTAAATTGCATGGCCTGAAATGTCTCTGTGATAAGCTTGGTCTCTCACAGATTGTTAATGAACTGACTAGGATCAATACTGCAAATAATGCCAATAGTTCTCTACTTGATGTCATATTAACCACTCACCCTCACAAAATTTTGCATTCTGCTGTTTTCCACAACGACATGAGTGATCATAGGGTCGTAGTATGTACAAGACCACAATTTGAGGGTCATCACCAACCCAAGCTAATAACTAAATGTTTCTAGCGCAAGTTCAACACAGTGAATTATCTGTCGGATTTAGGTAATTTAAACTGGCAAGATCTCTATCTTGCTAAAATGGCTGATGAGGCTGTCACTATTCTAAATAACAATTTTACCACCCTGGCTAACAAGCATGCCCCCTTCATCAAATCTAGAATGCGTAAATCCTCTCACCCCTGGTTCACACCTGACCTCAAGGCTGAGCTCACAAACCGCGACAAACTTTGGGCTCAGACTAGGCTTACTAAGTGTCTAACTGATTGGAAGACCTTCAGAGCTGCAAGGATTGCCTGTGTTAAACACATTCATGCTGCCAAATCGAACTTCTATATCACTACCTTAGAACAGGCAAATGGGAATTCTTATAAAATCTGGAGGACCCTCAAATCCATTGAAGGACATCAGGCTGCTCCCTCCATTCCAGCCAAGATATATGTCAGTGGCAAGGTCATTGAAAGCAATAGTCAAATCCTTGAAGAACTCAATTCACATTTTGCTACCACTGGCTTAGACTTTAATTCTTCTCTGTATGCAGGGCTTGCAAATTGTCCCTCAGTCAGGACTATCCCTGAAGTCCCAACCTCGCCTCATCCCTTCCAGTTGCATCCAGTCACCTACAAAGAAGTTGAAGATTCACTTCTCAACTTAGACACTAAGAAAAGTGCTGGTGATGATGGACTAGAACCATTCTTCTTAAAATTAGGCTACTTTCATCTTACAGCCCCCATACTTCATATATTCAATCTTTCTATTGTCACTGCCACAGTTCCGTCTTACTGGAAATCCACACATATCCTTCCTTTACTCAAATAGGGTGACCCAAGTGATTAAAATAATTATAGGCCCATTTCTATCCTGCCCATTGTCACCAAAATCTTTGAAAAATTGATTTACTCCCGACTAAAATGACATATTAGAACCTTCTCCCTTCTCAACCCAGATCAATCTGGTTTCCAGCCTAATCATAGTACTATCACAGTCCTCGCTAAAGTTACTAATGACTGGGTTTCAGCTCTGGACTCCAAAAGATCACTGGTGCAGTCTTCCTAAACCTCAGTAAGGTGTTTGCCACCATAGCCCACAAGTTAGTTATCAGTAGCTTTATTAAGCTAGGTGCCACCCCCTCCACTGCTTAATGGTTTACCAGTTATTTAACAGCAAGGTTTCAGAAAGTTAAGGCTGACGGCCTATTTTCAGCCTCCCTCATGATTACTTGGGGAGTCCCGCAAGGCTTCATTTTAGGCCCTATCCTATTTTCTCTTTACATTAATAATCTTGACCATAACATAACTGATTCCAAATTGCATTTCGTTACTGATGACACAGTCCTATACACTTGTAGCTCAACTCTGTCTGAAGTAAGAGACGTACAACAAGCTGAGTTTACGCAGCTTGAACAGAACCTTATTAACACAAAGCTCCTTCTTAATGCCAAAAGATCTAAAGCTATGATTTTTACTCTCAACACCACCACTGCCTCTCTAAACCCGCTTAATTACCTTATTGTCACCTCTCTAGGTGAATCTCTTGAGGTTATCTCCAAATTCAAATATCTAGGTATATGGCTAGATAATAAACTCACCTTTAATGACCATATTGATAACTTGACCAGCAGGTTCCTGATCTGGAGACCTGGGTTTGAATCCCACAGCCCCACTTGCATGCTGTGTGACCCTGAGCAAGTCACTAACTCCTTGTGCTCCCAGGTTGTACCTGTAAACAAGCTTTCAGCTTAGTGTGTCTCATCTGGTTAAATAATTTGGAAAAAACGTTAAAATCCAAATTAGGTTTCTTCTTCAGAAACAGGTCTCTATTCCCTATTGAGATTAGAACTAGGCTTGTTCAGGCCACATCCCTGCCTTTACTCGATTATGGCGACATAATCTACAATTCTATTTCAGCCTTAAATCTGAACAAATTGGACGTCCTCTACCATCGTGCACAACGGCTCATTACTAACTCCCCTTTTCGAACCCTCCATTGTGATCTGTATGCAGCTGTCGGCTGGACGTTGCTTACTACCAGACATTTGATTCACTCTGGCACTTGGACTCTCAAAATCCTCATGAACAAACTACTGAGCTATATAACATCCCTTATTTGCATCTCCCACAGTTTGTATGCCCTCAGAAAGTTTGACTTTATCCTTCTAAACATGCATAGGACTCGTACCTCCTTTGGTAAATGTGCCATCTCATATGCACTTCCAACTATATGGAACCAGCACCAGTCTATACGGAAATTCTCTAGCATTGTTTCTGTCAATCTCTTTAAAACCTTTGCTGTGACCAAATTAAAAAATGCCTGCGGCTGTTTCTAGTCCTTACTTGACCATTGACTTTTGTATCAATTACTTAGTTCCCCTCCCTAATTCTTCTACTTCTCTAATTCTATTTACCTCTCCTTTTCCTTCCCCACCTTCCCTTTACTCTTTATTTCAGTCATCCTTACTTTTGATATTCCTCCACACTTTTCCTCCTTTTCCCTTCCCTTTCCTCCTCCCTCACAAGATTCTCCCTCTCTTCTCCCTCTCCACTCCCCTTTGCACCTATCTTATACTCTTCCTTCACCTTATGCATCCTATTGCTCTTGTTCCAACTTTTTTGGCTGTAGTTGCTCTACTTTTAATGATTTCTCCAGGCTATGTTTATAAATATTACCTTTTATGTCTTATTTTGAGCTTGACCTTTGTCTGTATAAGTTCCTCAGGACCTCCTTGTGAATGAGCTTGCTCAATGGAGTTTTCCTGCAATAAACTTGAACTTGACATGCAACAGCCTGGTTCAAAATCTTTGTAGACTCTGGTATTCTCCCTATCCTTCCGGACCCTTTTCTCAGTTTGGTTGCTTATGGTGGCTCCACTAAGCAAGTAACAGTTGTCACAGATTATTGATAAACCTACAGCCACACATACAATATAAGAACTCTCAAGCAGGCAGAGTTTCTTTAGGAAAACAAAAGTTTTACTAAAATTACTTAAATACAAGTACAACTAAAAAGAGAATATTAATTTGGGTTACGGTATACAGGACAAGAAAATGGAAAAATGTACAATGAAACACACTAAGACTGTAGGTAATCCACCTGAGGCATGAAGATTTGAAAGTTCAGAGAATCGCTGGTTCACGAAATATTGCAGTCTTTCTGTAGCAGCCTTTGGCTCTTAGGCAGTCTCTGTGCTGACAGGTGTTCTCTGTGGTCAGGAGAGAGGATCCAAACAAACTGTGTGTTCAAATGCCCTGATCAGGGGCTATTTATACTTCTCTGTAACTCTTAAAATAGTGAGTAAAAATCCCACTCAATTTAGATCAGTAGATGGCACTGATGCACTTCCCATAAATCTTATTTTCCTGATAATTTTTGATGTCAGATTCTCATAGTTAACCTAGGTTTTACAGTCTCACACAGGTATGCTATAAGAATGTGTTTCTTTTTCTGTTACCTCACACAGGCCTGTTAGAAGGATCTTTCCTGGCTAAAACATCCTGGGCTTTGAAATGGCTTAATTTAATTAGTTATAAGGAAGATCCTGTAAGTTGTATGATTATACAGCTGTTTTTATTACTTCTGTTTCCCTTGGCCAGTTAATTTTAGAGGCATATTCTTTGATCATTATCCACAAGCTTTTTGACAAGAATTTGTCAGATTCCTGCAAGCAGCTGGCTTCTCAGGTCAGAAGAAGGTCAAACCCCTTTTAAAAAAAAATCCAGCCTTTTCTCTATGTGCCTTTGCTGACACTGGCATGTACATATAATTACAATAAAAAACATATATATATATATAAAACAGAATAATATCTACATATAAGAGCTAGCAGTGGGGTAGCTCACCACAGTGGGTGCTGAGTGGGGGGGTTGGGGTGGTTAGAAGCCTGGGGGTGGTCAACTCATTGATGGACCATTTCCTTCTTTACAGGGGGAAAAAACTAAACAAAAGACAAAAAGGGACTGTTTTCTTTTTTAGTAGGCTTTATCACTGCTAGAACCAATACTGGGGTTTGGACACCTCAGTCACCTTATGCGTCTATAGCATCACCAGGGGTGGGCACCTTGGTGTCACCAACTATGCTTGGGGAAGGGGGTGACTTAGAGGGGAGGGGTGGGCAAGTGGTACTGGGGTGGCACCCCTGTCCACTTCATTAAAATTATTAGTAGATCAGGGAACAATGAGAGAGGGCTGGCTGAGCTGGGAGAGGGCAATAAAAAAATAATAAAGATAGATAGATAGATAGATAGATAGATAGATAGATAGATAGATAGACAGACAGACAGACAGACAGATAGATAGGATAGAGAGTAAGAGAGAGAGAGAGAGATACAGAGAAAGAGAGAGAGAGAGAGAAAGAGAGACAGCAATCGTCACCTTACTGCTCCCAGTCAAGCCAGCAGCATGTCTCCAGCTGTGGCTACATAAACTAAGAAAGTTCCACTGTTCTCATAAAGAGCACAGGTGAATGGCTCCTGTCACTAAGCTGGGTACCCTGGATTTTGGGGGTGTCCAGAAAAGGTATTTGTGGACATTTGTTTTTTAAACAAACATCAGAATCTAGCTAAATACAGTACAAGTCACATTAAACTGTTACTTTAGTGAGTTGCTGTAGCATTTCTGACTGAGTTGCATAAGTGTTGCTGGATCCAGCACAAAGCCCTGCATAAACGGTTTCTTCAAAGCAAAAACTAAGTTTTGCATTGTACTGTGACTGGACTGTAGATGCATTCCAACTGAGTTGCAAAAACATTTTACCAACATTGATCTTGAGCTGGTTAAGCATTGAAAAATAATGCAATATGAGTTGCCAATGCATTGCCGACTGTAAAAAAACAATGCCAAATCCACTCTTTGGTGGAGCAGTTTAATGTGACTTGTACTGTAGGTCCTGTTTAGCTAGGTTCAGGTGTTTTTTTTGTGTGTGTTTGTTAAATAAATAATTTTTGTGTCTTTTCCATGTTTTTTAGTTTCGGGGACACACAAAATGGCAGTTGTCATTATCCCCCTCTAGTGTCATATCAGATGGTTATCCAAAAAACCCTAATGATCATCCTCAGAAAAAAAATTTAAATACTTGTAACTCTGGAGCTGTTTAATATTTTTTCACAAAACTTTTGAAAGGCACTACCTTGACATAGGTTGTTTCTACCCTGCATGTTTTGGAAAACAGTTCCATTCTGTGTAGGCTGTAGTTGAGAGCAAAAAAAAAAAGTATTAATTATATGAAAAAAATGTGGACATTAATGTCAAAATAAGATATGCGTATTTCAGAAACTGTACAAGCTGCCATCACAAAACGTTCCACATATTGAGACATTGCATCCTAAACAAGACATGCCAAATGTGGGACAATTTTATTGAATGCTGCTAAAGCTATTAAGGTGCAAAGTTAGAGTTTTAACATAGAAACTCAATACAACCAGTATTGTCTTTAAAAGAATTTGAAGGTATTCAAAAAGTATGAAGAGACACAGTAACCAAATATAAGGAAGATTATCCAAATGCAAGGTTAATAATGTGTCAAGATTTCAATGCCAAAACTAGAGAAGACTTTGATGACAAAACAAATGGCAGGAACAAAGTTGACACTTTACTAATTCCCAACATAGAATCTAAAGATAAAAAAAAGAGGGGTACTACTTCTGAAATATACTGCAGACATAAGAGTGGTGAAAGGAAGAACTGCTGGTGAACACTTAGGGGAGATTACATTCCCAATTGTAGGAAAAAAGGTCAACCATTAAGGAGCAATGGGATAGTGACCATTTCCCAGTTTGCATGATCATAAAATGTCGATTTTCTCAGCTGTATAGAAAATATGACTAAAAAGCACAATGCAAGTGAATATACAGTATGTATATTATGAACAATAGAAAAAATGTTTGGACAGTATACTCTGAGGAAAAAAGGTTAAAGAAATCATAGACTCTGATGAGATGGTTGAACTAAAGATGAAAATAGTGCAGTGTCTTTACTAACCATAGTATCCAGATATTTCTATAAAGCAAGATGGAGGGAAAAATATCAGCCACCTCCTGTCCTCACATGGTGGAGCTGGTGTGAACCAGTTCAAACTTCATATCAATTAATCACTACCATTAGAGGTTAATACAGACAAATGAAAATAGAAATACACTGAAAATAACTAACATTATAGTATCTGATAGAAAGGTGTATTGTATAAACAAGTATAGGAAATTGAAAGTTTGCAAAAGTTCTATTATACCTATTACTTCTAAACCTGTTGTAACACAAAATATACCCCCCTTGTTTTCTAACTAACACACGTCTTTTAGTTGTTGGTGTCAGGTCTTATCCAGATGGAAAATCAATTGAAAATGACTGCTTTTGAAAGCGTTAGGAGTTAGAAGCTAGCAATGCATCTTGAATGCTGCACTTCTGGGAGGTTTGTGGCATTTACAAGTAGAAGGCTTATACAGGTCAACAGTTTTACACACACACTCACACACAGACACACACACACACACATATATTTTCCAATACACAGAGCATTTACTTTCAGCACATAGCCTATCACATATGAAGGATGTATAATTTTGTGTGCCACAGTTTTCTAGGACATAATTAAATGCTTCTGTGAATAACTGTACCTGTTTCTTAATACTTCAATAACTTATGTTCCCTCACCACCGATTTTGCCTAATAAAGTGCATCCTTTCAATTCTGTGTTTCTATAGGCCTCTCATAAAGTACTGTGTGCAGTACTGGAGGCCACACCTTAGTAAGGATATTAACAAGCTGGAAACGGTCCAGAGAAGGGTGACTAAGATGGTACAGGGCTTGCAATACAAGACTTATGAGGAGAGAGTAAGGGACCTCAATATGTACTTGCTGGAAGAGAGGAGAGAAAGAGGGGACATAATAGAAACATTCAAGTACCTCAAGGGAATAAACAAGGTGCAGAGGGAAGACATGTTCCAATACAGGAGGAGCACAAGAGGAGGGGGCATGACATAAAACTGGAAGGCGGGAGGTTAAGAGGGAATGTGAGGAAGTTCTTCTTCACAGAGAGGGTGGTGGATGCATGGAATGGTCTGCCTCAGGAGGTGGTGGGAGTGAGCACTGTGGATGGATTCAAGCATGCCTGGGACAGGCATAGGGGAACCATAGTGGTACAGCAGTGAGTAGGTCAGAAGCAGTAATCCAGTACAAGGGCTTAAGGGCAGACTAGATGGGCCAGGCAGTCCTTATCTGCCAACAATTTGTTTGTTTCCAATTCATTAGGAAAGCTGCAGCAGGCACTGCAGGGCAATTTATGGCACTTGCAAATAGAAGGCTTTTAGCTGAGCAATTACCCCTCCCCCCTACACACCAATGATGTTCCCCTAATGTTTTTTGCGTATCCTTAGGTAAAGAGTGCCTCTTTGTTACATAGCACAGCCACCCATGATGTTTTGCTATAGAAACTTGCTACAAGCTTTCTTACATAACAACCTACCCCCTCCCAGGTTTGGCTTGTAAACTGTGAAGCCACAGTTCCTTTCCTTTTTCCTAAGCTTGAGGTTGTCAGATTGGTGAACTCTGTGAGAAAAAGAAGCCAGCCACAATGGAAAAAAACACAATAAGAAATCTAGACCTCCGGATTCTTTGCCTAATGTTGCTGCTCAAAATGATAACAAAAGTCACAGACTGTATTTGCTCTGCCTGGATGGCTCCTGTGATGAGGATTACACAACATGTCTTCTCCATTTGAATAAAAACTGAATGAAAAACAAATATCTTCTCCTAAAAACTGAATCACTTCTCCTAATGAATAGTTACTGCTGGTCCCATCTGTCCAACTCCACCACAGTCTTCTGGATGAGCTTAAGCTGATAAACAACTACTGGGTCTTAGGGCTTGAAAAGCCACTGGATCTACCCTCTCCTAGACCAAGCCAATGAAATATGGAGTAATGGCCAGGCCTGGCCCCTTAGACAATCAGATGGTCAGGCACATTGTTTTGTCTTTCTGAAATGAAAATTAGCACAGTAAGTGCACATAAAACATGTTTGAAAAACAGAGACACGATCCTGCACACTCCGCGCACGTTCAGGATCTCAGCTCCATTTTTCAAACTTGTTTTATATGCACTTACAGTGCTCATAGTCATTTCAGAAAGACATCTACATGTTCAAGATCTCTCACTCTTTCAGACTATTGACTTAGTATCACCCTGAAAAATGTAAAAACGGTCACACCCGAGTTTTGGTATCAGCACAGCTCCATTGTAGACATGTTCACGGAGTCAAGATGCTTCCAGCGGCTGAAGTTCGGCACACAAGAAAATAGTGCAATGGGGGATGGAAGGAGGTAGCAACTGCACTGTACTGAATTGAGAGGCCATAGTAAGATGTGATTCAAGTTCAGTTCAGTGGAAAGACACAGCTGTAGTGTACCTGCAGTCACGTGGTACCAAACTCCACTTTTTAATGTAGGACCACTACATCATGCATAGCTGTCACTGTTCAGCCACAAGAATACATTCCTTGATTGTTCACATTTTGTGGTATGCACTGATGTAGCTGGTAGTTTGGTTGTGACTGCTTTTTTTCTTTTTAAAAGTCAAAAACAGACTATCCATCTTACTGGGGTTACCACATAGAAACATGTTTGTTTATATTCGTTAATCAACTCCACTGCATCTTCCCTGGGCATGTAAACACTCCCAACATAGTCTAACCACTTACGATGCAGTGAGAGGAGAGAAAACTATCGCATCATGAGTGGTTGCTCAATTTGAAGGTGTTTCGTAAAACTAGATCAAGGATTTGAAACAAAAGGGGTGGTGCTAGCTGTCAAGCATGGTGACAGCTAAATGTGCTGAATGAGACCCCGCTGAGGGAGAATTTGATGCCATCCCATGACTGACGATGGAAAATCCATCTCTGACCTACAGGACAGTGAAGTTCTCATCATCAGCAATCGGCAGATATCAATATTGCAGGATTTTATCATGAACTGCCTAAGCTAACCTGCCTAGACCCTTGCACCATGCTTCAGCTCCTATTGTCCCTCAGTCAGCCAGCTCACTCATTGGCTCCTCTCAAAACACCAAGGACTTCTACTGCTCCCTGTGTACCATTCAGGATGGGCACCACAGGACAGGACTGCAATCTGGAGCTGGCCAACATCACTTCTATGCTCACCCGAATACTCCAAGACACCAAGGAGTTTAAATCCACTACCCATCAGACCAATGAGGATCTAGCCACCCTGGTGTCATGGGTCTCAGCCATGGAGCAATCTCTCCAGATACAACAAAATCTTACAGATCACCACAACACAACTCTTCATGACCACCATCAACAAATACAATACTTGATGGAGAATGTGGACAATCTCAAAAATAGAGCCCGCAGGAACAACATTAGGATTGTCGGCATCCCAGTAGGTGCAGAGGGCCGAGACATGGTGGCATTCCTATGAGCAGCCCTGCCAGATTTCCTGCAAGCCCACAGCAGCCCACCACCTGACATTGAGTATGCTTATCAATCTTGGCAATGAGTCTGAAACCAGGAGACAAGTCTCGACCCATCTTGTGTAATCTGCTAAGGTACTCAGTTAAAGAATCTGTTTTAAAAGTATGGCAAGGGAAAGAGGACCACTGCATTGGGAAGGACAGTTGGTGCAGACTTTCAAGAATTTTCCCCTGAACTCTCCCGTAGATGCAGAGCATATGCTGGGGGTAAGAAATCCTTTTTACCAGCTCAACATGCCTACCTCTCTAAGATACCCAGCAATGCTCAGAATTCAGGTCGGTGGTGTATTCATGACCTTCCACTCCCCCCATTGAGGCAGAACAGTATCTGCAGACAGCTGGTCTTGAAAATGTGGTCACTTCACAGCCTCCAACAAAACCATGCTTCCAGAAGGGCCTGCCTATGGATCTCTTGCAGCCCACAACAACATCCCCTTCACAGGACACCACTCCCACTGACGGACCCGTAAACACTGAACAATGGCCCCAAGTAAATAGGGGGAGGCAAAGAAAAATAAGAACCCTGCCACATCCAAAGCCCTCTCTCCTAGAGCCCAATCTTGCAGTCACCAAAGAGCCTATGTGATCTCAGATGCCAAAAGTGAGTCCCCTTTTACCACCCCTGTCAAGACCACAAACAGGTACGAATCTTTGAGGGACCTGGCCCCATCTTGTCTCATGTTGCTGTTGGATGATCAGCAGCCAAGCACCTTGTCGCTCACACCACAGAACCTTGCATTGGAATGGGCTCCAATTTTTGTGGATTGGGCCGAGTGCATCTGTGAGTATGAGGGGGATGGTGGTGATTTTCTTTCCCTGGACCAGCCTTCACAGAACAATCATCCTGCGGACCTAATGCCACCGTTACCCAATGTACTAGGACTGGATGAGCTGCTATTTGCAAATTTGCAAGGGTGTATTCAGGAAAGCCCTGGTATTGTCCAGGCATCAGCCTGGATCTTTTAAGGTCAGATGGGAGGGAGACGCTTCCACTTACTAGCGCCCTCTCCTTTCCTTCTCTGTTGTAGGTATAAGTTTAAGGACAACTGAGTCACTCACTATTCTGTCTCGGATTTGATGACAGCTTCAGCTGCACTTAAGCTCTGTTTATAAAATTTATAGTAGATCACTTGTTACTGGTGACTAGTTTGCTACAGTGTATTTATTGCTATGTTTGCCCTTTTGGGTTCTGGCCCCTGGTTCCCGATCTCTCTGGGTCTCACTGACTGGTGTGCACCTCGCACATTACAAGCTTGTTTGTCCCAGCTCTGACGCAGTATGAACGGCTATCTCCATCTAACTAACTTGTGCAGTATTCTAGAATATAGCAGGGGTCAGTCTGTCCCTCTAGGATTAGTCTCTCCCTGCTCCTGCCAGTACTCTGTTATGTATGGGTGCCCCTATCAGTGTATGAGTTGCTGTGTTGTACAGCCTACACTGTTAGTGTTAGAATAGCTGCAGCTTCTACAAGGCACTCACCCACCTCGCTGTCCCAATAACTTCTTATCTGAATATATGCTACTGGTTAGGTTTAAATGCAGGCTTCCTCCTCTTCCATTTTGGGCACTGCCTCTGTCCCCTTGCATCCTCAAAGCTGACTGTTACACATACCTACCAACTACATGCTGTCCTGAGGTTCAGGGACAATTTGAGTCAGATGGTACTAATTCACTACCTGCCTTACACACCACAATGCTGCATCTGATACCGCAATCCAGACAGAACAGTATGAGTCTCTTAATACTCTTAGGGTAGGGGAGCAAATTCACCTCTTTACTCATCAGTTTAACCAAAGATGCTTTTTACCCACAGGTGATTAAGCCACACATGAAAGTGTGCTCTGCCAGAGGTCACCCAGGAAACCACACTGTAACTCCCTCTCCCCCTAGTTTGACCCTTTTCCCCATGGGCTGTAGATCCCACCACATATTTGCACCAGCTCTTAATGTTATCACTTCCAGAGAGTGTTCTTCTGATTCTATGTATCCTCCCTAGATGCATGCTATTCCTTGGATACCAATACTGGCACAAGGCAGAGCCCTGTTGGGTGTCTGTTATGGGCTTAGGCAGGGCTTGAGATGTACTCATATGTATTGGATTTTTTCTTCTCTCCCGCTCCCTCAGGGTGTTCCTCCCTTGAATAATTTTTATGCCTCTTTGGAGTTTTGACAGCCTTGGTGGCATTCAGATTTGGAATTATTAAGTACTTCTCCCCCTTGGAAGGGGCACCTGATCATTAGAGGTCCTAGCTTTTACCCCTGGATCCTATGGTTTTGCTGCTGTCCTTAGTGTTTGGTTCACTCCAGAGTGCAATCTGCTGCAAGGCTGGTTTGTGCGCTCTGTTTTTTACTCTGACATCTGTTCACACTGTTGTTTAGCCTGTTGACTTTATCAGAAACATAGAAGGTCATTGCTTTACAGCAACAGGTTATAATATAAAGGATAATGGCTGGGAATCTGGTGATAACCACGCTATAATGTATGGTAAGTGCCTATTAACCACCATAATCAGCAGTTACACAGCTTTGTTATCCACTGTTTAGAATTTTAAAAGTTGTTAACCACATTTCAGAACTTCCAAACAGTGGCAAAACAAAAAAGAATGCACCAGAGTTCCATAATTCTCACATATAGAATTCAAACAGTGTTTTTTTTACCATACACTATAAAAGATGATGGCTGGTGATCGGGTGACAACCACGTTGAAATCACCTCTCGTGGTTGCTAGGGCTACAGTAAACCTCTCGAACTGCGCTCTCGAGGTTTACCACGTGTCCTAGCAACCACCGAGGTGATTACAGCGTGGTTATCACCCTGATCCCGCAACATATTCTATGTATCATTTTGAGGTTGCTAGGGCAACTTGGTAAACCTCGAGAGCATAGCTCGAGAGGTTTACTGTTGCCCCTAGCAACCACAAGAGGTGATTACATGCATGGTTATCACCCGATTCCCAGCCATTATTTTTTATAGTGTATGCTGCAAAAAGCATTAAAGAAACACCATAAAATGCATTTAACTCTTATGTTAGATCTGCGATAACAGTAGGAGCCTTTGGGATCATTTTACACAGCAACAGAAAAAAGCCGGTTGGTCGCTGGTGGTCACGTGGTCAGGAAATCTTAAGGGTTGTGAGATGTGACACTGCATCTTGTTCTGCGGCCCAAACAAACGAGGATATGAGGGGAAGTTTACATCCTGCAAGTCAGAGAAGTCACTAATGCTTAACTTTACTGCTGTCATTTCAGTCACTAGTCTCGGTAATGGAATGTGCTTTTGAATTGTTTACTGAGACTGGCGGTCACGATCTATGGGGTTGGAATCTTGTCGCATTCATGCATTCCTTTTTGGTATGCCACTGATTGGACATTCTGAAGTGTGGTTAACAACTTTTAAAATTCTAAACAGTGCATAACAAAACTGTGTAACTGCTGGTTACGGTGGTTAATAGGTGCTTACCATACATTATATTGATACGTTCTAATGCTTCACTGGTATAATATAGTTAAATCCAAGTTTGCAATAGTTAAGCTTCCTGTACAGAGTATCAGGATATAGTTTTTTACATTGTTATGATCATGCTTTGGTCAATCTCTGAGAGAGGCGATGTGACACAATTGCATCATAGAATGAGCGGCTGCATCTCTGCTGGCTCCATATCCTCGGCTGTATTAATGTCTCTTTTTAGTTGATTTTTAGCCTTACAGTCTTTTACTTAGAGCTCCTGTGTGTTTTTCTCCTACTATGGAGTGCGCTACTTACCAACCTGGTTCTGTAGAACTAGCCATTACTTTCGATCCAACAGGTCCATATGAAGTGGTTGCTCTACAGGCTAGACTGCAACCACCAAATTAACGCCTTACCCCTGACTCTCCAGAAGCAGACCCCGAGCCCAATAAGTTGGATCTTTTTCTAGTGGATATGGCTGGCATTAAATTAATGCTAGCTAAGGTGGTAGAAGATTTTCAGCTATTTAAGCCAACTCTGGAGGCCTTTCATTGCTGATTGGGGATGCCAAAACACGGATTAATTCCATGGAAGATGTGCACCCTCATGAGGGGAAAGATTTACATGATCTCAAATGGCGAGTGGCTAAGTTGGAGCCGAAGGCGAATGATTTAGAAGTCCAAAGCCCCCTAAACAATTTAATTTTAGTGGGCATTCTTGAGCAAGCAGAAGGATCTGATATGCTGTTTTTTGTCCAAGATCTGTTGCAACAAGTTGCTGGACCATCCCCCACATGGCTCTTCTTTTCGAATTGAGCAGGCCCATCATTCCTTAAAGCCTCAACCACAGCCAAATGGGAAGCCCCGAGCGATTATACTTCGCTGCCTTAACTTTCAAGACAAAGTGTTTATTCAACAAAAGGCTTGCACTAAGCGGCCACTGTTGTGGAATGTCTGGCTCTTCCAGATCTTTAGTGATGTCTCCCCTTCGGTCAGAGAGTGACAACAGATGTATAAAGATATTAAACAAATGTTGTACAAGGCAGGGGTGAAATTTCACATGAGGTATCCTGCTCTTCTTTTTGTCTCCTCACCTGGTGGTATGATAGAATTCACTGCTGCAGAGCCAAGCCTGTCTGGAGCTCCCAAAACACTTCCCACAGCTCTTTGCCACCCCTCCATGCTGACTTGCTTACAAAGGGACCTTTACTACTTGTGCTACTTATAGCAGGCTATGTTCATCCTTTCTCATTGTAGAGACTCTTAACCCCAGCTGGTTATGGCATTTTACCCTTTTGGCTTTGGCATGTTTGGAGGGTACATGTTATTAGATCATGTTCTACTGCCCTAGAAACTCTATTTCTTTTTGCATTGGCTTGCCCTGCATTGGACTTTGCTAGTACTCTAGGGTTGTTATTTACTTTAAGTTTTTTGTTGGACTTTCCGGAGGTTGGATGGCAGACATCTTAATTTCAGTAGCTGTGCTGTTGGTATATTCTTCCTTGTTTACCTCCTGACCTATTTTGGTGCAGATGTTGAACTGGGACATTCATGGTTTGTCTGAGCTATTCCTCCACCATGTACTCAGTTGGGGGGTATGGCATTCCATGCATAGTGACTTTTGTTGTTTCTGGACTTCCCCCCAGCATTGTGGGATCACAAAAGCTACCCCTTGTGGGTGCAGGGTGACACATACAGTATATAGTTAGAAAACATGATTGCACATACCCCAGTAATGCAAAGCATCATGGGAAACATATGCAAATCCCCATGAGAGAATCTGGACTGGCTGTATTTTAAGCAGAATTGCATGGTGCCAGAAGGCCTCACAGTGCAATCAGCAAAGGTTAAGAACAGCAGACGCATACAAGTGTCTTGTCTTCATTTGGACTCATCAGTGTGCCATATCTGCATCTTAGCCCAGGGAGAGGGAGTCAGTCACCCCTTAAGGGGGATGGTATATGTTTGGGTCATGGGGACCAGAAACAGAGAAAGAAAAGAACTACAAAAGAACCCCAGAGCAAATGCCCTTAAGCATGGGTTATCCCAGAGGATATTGGCCATACAGCCAAGTTTTAAAAGAAACACAATTGCTGGCTCCCTCTCCCTGAGCTAAGACACAGATAATGCACACTGATGAGTCCAAATGAGGATGAAACACATGTATGTGTCTGCTGTTCTTAGCCTTTGCTGATTGCACTGTGAGGCCTTCTGGCACCATGCAATTCTGCTTAAAGTAGAGCCAGTCCAGATTCTTTCATGAGGATTTGCATATGTTTCCCATGATGCTTTGCATTACTGGGGTATGTGCAATTGTGTTTCCTTTAAAACTTGGCTGTATGGCCAATATCCTCTGGGATAACCCATGCCTCAGGGCATTTGCTCTGGGGGTTCTTTTGTAGTACATAAATATCTATATTTACATAGTTTAAAAGTTCTTATTTCCCCTTCCCCCTTTTTTCCTCCTTGGTCTCTTTTACTTCACTTGCCTGCCCTTTTTATTCCTTTTCCCTTTTCTCTTTTATCTTCTCCCTTTTTGCTCTCCCTGCTCATTATCTGGCTGTTTACCGCCCTTCTTTCTATTAGTTTATATGGCCGGGACATGGTAGCCAGGTGTGCATACGTTCACTCAACACCACAGTCCTTCTAGAGATGGGTGGCCTTTGGCTACCTTTTAGGAAGTTTCTCCTACCCACTCTCACAAGTAGTGATGGGAGTAAACAGGGGACTTTTTTGTATTACATGTTGGTTTATTCTCTTGTTGATTGTTCTGGTTTGGTTTGAGTTTCTCTGTTTTACCTGTTACTGGAATATTGTTGGTTCTTACACCAGTATTTTTGCACTTATAAACCAGGGTTGCTGTGTATCTGCTATTATAGAGATGGGGCTGTCTCTTCTTCGATGTTATATTTAGTAAGAACAGTATGCATATCTCTGCATGTTCTACCTGTACTATTACGGGTATACATTTCGTATCTCCCAGATTATTTTCCATGGGTGTTTTTCAATTAACCTGTGTATTATGGAACATTAAAGGAGATCTACTGGGAAGGGAGCTCGAGCCACTGTTGCATAGATTGTGGCCCAAGCTCCCCTACCCCGAGTCCCAATATTTATTAAGTAACAAAAATGCCTGAACACACGTAAATATATTTTTCCTGGGGACTGCAGCTGACATATTGATGAGCGGAGTGCAGTCCCCTGGGAGATCGCACTACAAACACCGCAAGACGATGATGCAGGGTTGCCTCTTCCTCCCTATTGCCCATATGTACGGAGATATTAAAATCTCTGTTTATACTCTGCCGGGTGTTATTTTTACAAAAGGTGCATATATGCCATGTGGGTGCTGTCATGATGGGATGCTGATTCTGGTCCTGAGATATTTTCCCTTCCAGGTATTCCAAGATTTTATTGATCCAGATGGCCATTTTTTTGTTTCTCTGAGCTTTGATGGGAATGCGGGAACTATTATTAGGGTGTATTTATGGTCCAAACACAGATTCCTCACAATTTTTAACCCGTTTTTTGAATATTGCAGCAGCTCACTCCTCCCTCCCTAAACTTATTATGGGGGATTGGAATCTTACCACTGATGACAGTTGATAGATCCAGGGCACATCATAAGTGTCTCTTCCCAGCTCAGCGAGCCCTCCGAGACCTTCTTGTTAGTGGTGGTCTGGTTGATATTTGGCAGGCTCTGCATCCCTCTGATTGAGAATATACGTTTTCCTCCCTGTTCCATAACACTCAGTTCCATATTGATTATATCTTGATTAGTCCTATTTTTACTCCATCTGTTCATTACTGTGAGATCCATAGTCAGGTCCTTTCAGACCACGTTCCAGTTTCCCTTAACCTGCTTCCTTCTATAGAGAAGGATAGACGATGGAAGCTTCAACAACCATCTCCTCAAGGATGATTGGTGTCTATCCAGATTGAAGAAAGTTGCAGAAGATTATTTCACTCTCAACCACTCCCCTACTCAATCAGTTGCTAAATGTTGGAGAGCTTACAAATGTGTTGTATGGGTGAATTGATCCATCTTGCTACTCTAAAAAATAAACATAGGAAACAATTGCAGGACCTCCTTTCGTCTATCAGCCAACTAGAGAAGCATATCAACCCACACTTCCCAGACTCAGATTGACTCAGACTTAATCAGGAGTGGGCTAAATTTGTGGAACTCAACAGACAGCAAGCGGAACATGCTATTTTCTGTGCTAAGTTAAACTGTGAAATGCATGGCAAAAGGGCTGGCTGCTTTTGGCCATGTGGGTCAAACATCAGGAAATGTCTCATCTTGTTCAGGTAATTAGATGCTGCCAAGATAATAGTCCTTTAACTTCCCCTCGAGATATTGCTGTGGAATTTAAATCTTTCTGTGAACATCTGTATATTGAGGACACACCCTCTCAGACTCAGGATTTGCTCATTGCAGGTTATCTCCAACAAGATCACCTTCCTCACTTACTGTACATCCCTCCGTGGCCCAAATGCTTACAACCCCAATCACCATTAGTGATGTAGAGCAGGCCTTTTTCTGCCCTTATTCTGGATAAATCCCTGGGACCGGATGGGTTCTCTCCCAACTTTTATATAGCCCTTAAGTCTGAGTTAGTACCCTATTCAGCTGAGTTTTATAACTATTGTTATCAATCAAATGCTTTTCTGCCTTCCTTTTTAGAAGCTGCTATTACTTTAATCCCCAAACCCTGCAAGGATCTCACAGAGGTGGGTAATTATAAACTGATTCCTCTACTCAATGTCGATGTAAAAATGTTATCCCATATTTTGAACTGTTGGCTACATGTGGTTTGGCAACCCCTGATCGGTAGAGAGCAGACATGTTTTATGCAAGGCCGTCTGGTCTCTGACCACATGCAGAAAATTGGCAGTCACACATCTGATTTTGTGTAATATACAAGTTTATTACCACGTATGCCACTTGTCTGTTGTTTCTTTTGCTGGTTTATTACAGAACAAGCCGCATAAGTGGGATGCATTGGTGGAAGGGTACTAGGCCCATTTATGCAGCCGTCCCATAAAAACTGAAGTTCACATGTTTATGACTTTCTGTGTACCACTAACAGGCTTCTATGTGTAGTACACTAGTACTTTTTAGTATGTGCTTCTGTTTTTTTTTTGTTTGTGCTTTTTGTTTGTGCTGTTGCTTACTTTATTTTATAGGGTAGGGAACAGTGGTTTGTGCAAACTTTTTTTATTTGCTTGTGCTTGTGAACAATTTGACAGTACAGTACAGCACTGTCAGAGCATTGTGTAGATTCACTCATCCAGAAAAACATCCCTCCAGTATAAAGTCTTCCCCTAGTAGAAGATCAGTGGACTGTGACACCACAAGAGGAGGGCATCATCGATGTCAGTGTACTTGCAAAGTAGGGACACTATGTTATTCACATAGACAAATCCATTCCCACAGGTGTGTTCCGCTTAAGTGGTCATCCTGTTTAAGTGCATCCCATTTAGCTGGCTTGGACTGTACCACCAAGAACCTGAGAAGAGCTTACACCCCAACATAATTGGCGACTGTGTGCAGGTGGTCTAAACTAGCGAAGATTCACTGTTTGCCTGCTCTTTTCTTACAGGTAATAAGCAGGTGTACACACCCATATCACCTCACCCCGTGTTTTTCATTCCGTAGCACCCTGTAAAGTCTGGCTGCTTACTGGCAAGGTTGATGACATCTCATCTTGTTCAACAGCAGTTTTGAGTTGGAGGATTACGTGAGTACAGATGCCAGACCTTCTGTTCGATTCAACCACTGTGGATCAATACACAGCAGGGCAACCACTGATGGATTAACTTGGGTTTCTCAACCTTTATTAATATGTCCAATATCTGCACAGATCTCAGACTAGATGTCTCTAACTTTCTTGTTTCCCATGGATACTGGAGCGACTTAGTGCTTGACACGAAACACTCCAATAACCCCGTGCTGGGGATCTCAACCCAGTACTCAGAGGTGAGACAAACAGCCAAAAAGCATGATTTAAATGGGCTGTTGATCATGGCTCTCTATGCTGCTTTGGAAGCCTCCAAGGTGAGGTTTCATTCCCTCAAATTGTAAAACTCAGCGCTTAAGAAGGAGATGGGCTTGCAAGCATCTAAAGTCTTAGGAAAGAGCAGAGACTGAAAGAGGAACTTCTGTCCCTATGTAGTAGGAATGAGACTCTTTTGCATTGTACTGTACCGAATAATGTTTGAGAGTTGTGCATGTTGAGAGTGGATTGTGATAGGTTGAAGCAGGATAAGAGGCAGATTTTTCGAATGAATGATTTGTTGAGTGAGATGAATGAGTCTTTGCATGAGGAGATGAGTTGAGAGAGGATCTGAAACAGGTAAGTGATGAATTGGATGGAGAGCTTAGGGACAACTGTGAACTGAGCACTGCATATAGAGTGTTGCAGAAAGAGGTTGCATGAGGTGTTGGGCAGAACAATGCAAAAGTTAGTCATATACAGTGCAGAGCTAATGCGGCGAAACTGCATCATCAGTGAGAGGTTCTGGCTTGTCACGTCAAGGCAATGGGCAGGTTCCATTACACACCCATCCACTTTACGTCATCCTGAGATGCTGATTCTGGTGACAAACCCAATCAAGATGGCGACCAGCCACACTCTCAACATGGCGTTCCCCCCACCCACCATTCCCATGATGGTGGCCTCCTATGCTGTAATAGCATAATCCTACATTATGAGACATATGAGACATATGGCAACTCTCATGTGCAACACCAAGATGGCAACCTCCGTGACAGAGGGGAGGCCAAAGACAAGCCCCTCTGATTGCCTTCCTGAAAAAGGAAGACAAATGGAGATTGATCAGATGATCGAGGCAGCCCTCAATAGGACACAGATGACTGAGGAGCAAAGACGGATCTTTCATAAACACATGGAAAGCATGATGAAGGAGGCCACTGCTCAGCAGTCACTTATCCGCTCTGTGGCTGATGCTGCAGCGGAGGCCGCCCTTCACGGCGCACACTCCAACCTTTTTCCTGATCTGCGTGTTGCAGCTCAGAACAATAATCCCCTTCAGGTGGCTCACTCTGTGCAGCAGATCGCTGACAGCATGCTGTAGGCCACATGACCCCCAACCCCAATGACAATCTCAGTTGTCATTTGGAAAAAGTTTGTTCCAAATGCAAGATGCTCAGTGGCCTATCAAGTACAGATCCTCTTGCCCCGGCCTCTGGGAAAAACTCTCAGAGGAAATCCGCCAAGCCACGGATGTGACATTTGATGACATCACCGTGGAACTCATGACTGCACACTCCCCAGGCATGGTTGGCATTATGTTGGCTTACTATGCTAAACAATATGCCAAGGAAAGTCCAACACCATACCAACAGTGGTTATGGTTGACCTACATACTGGCAAGGCACTCTCACAAGAGCTAGTGGACAGAGACTAAATTGAGTACAAGACCTTGTTTATTCGAAATATGATTCCAGCAGTGTGTGACAAGATTGGGCCTGTGTTTTTCACCAGAACTGATACATTCTCAAATATTCTCACGAGAGCAGAACAAGTCTATCAGCTGTACCTCCAAGATTTGAATTCTGGCTCAAAAGCCAAGGTGGCTACAGTACAACCTGCCAGCAAGCCCACAACTCACTGCACGGTGGAGGGCAAGGGCCAGGACAATAAGTCTGCATCCTCTGATGACAAACAGACCTATAAGAAGGGAAGGGGGAACTGCAACAGGAATAGGAACAGGCATGAAAACTGGAATAATTCCAATTCTAATCAGAATGACAACCAGGGCAATCAAATTTATTGACAAGGCCCTTCCTACCATGAGGTAGTAGCGGAGAATAACAACCTCCACACACATCTTGGGAGAATCCAATCAGTGGAATCTATTCAAGGCAGACCATTAGCTCTGGCAATCCAATCCTCATTAGGCCAAGGAGACAATGGAATCTCCTCTGGCCAGGCTGCAGCAAGCCCTAATCCTGTCACCTTGCTTGTTGCAGCTACTACCGGCACCCAGGAATCTCTGTATCCTATGCAGGACCTGGAAGATGCCAGGCAAGATCCTGCTGTCATGTGTTTTCAAGACCCACCTAGAGACACCAGTAATACTTCAGATTGACAATTACAGGCACCAGTCCATATTGTAAACAATATTACTATTGACACAAATGGATGGCCTTGTACCAAGGTCACAGTCGGGGGCCGCCAAATTGTTGCACTTTTAGATACAGGTGCAGCTGTGTCTCTACTACATGATGAGAATCCAGCTTCTTCTTCTTGGTCCACCAGCTGGAGGATCAATGCTCAAGCTGTGGATGGCACTAGACTGCCTAACTACCTCTGTATTGTACTTCCCATGATGTTGGAACCCTCAACACAAATCACACTTTTGACCTCATGGTATTATGTCATCATCCCAGCATCCTAAGAATTGACTTCCTAGCACTACACGGTTACGTAGTGGACTTAGTTAATTGGCTCTTGATTCAAATCAAAGGACAATATCATATTGTCATGATTTCTGATTCCCACGTGGTGGCAGCCATTGCGGTCAATGACAAGGAATATGATGTCATAGCTCTGTTCCAGACACATGAGTTCTTCAAAGAACTGCTGCCCATTCTGCAGAAACATCTTGATGTTTTCACAACACATACACATGATTGTGAGAGAATGCAAACCATCATTGAAGTTCCAGGCCCTGAACATGCCAGGCAGAGGCAATACCCTTTTCCTGCAGAGGCCTTACCATCACTGAGAGAAACCATTCAGTCACTTCTTTAGCAAGGCGTGATCAGGCCTTGTGTCTCAACCCTCAACTCACCCATCTGGCCAGTGAAAAAGCCCAATGGATCTTGGAGGCTCACCACTGATTACAGAAGGCTAAATCAAGTCACTCATAGCTGCTCCCCTATGATAGCATTAGCACCAGACATGCTCAAATTGCTAACACCAGATCAAAAGTGGTTTAGTGCCCTCAACATCTCTAATGGGCTTTGGTCACTGCCACTTGCTCAAGAAAGCCAATACAAGTTTGCTTTCACCTTTGAGGGTTGTCAGTACACATGGATCTACCTCCTACAGGACTTCCACAACAGCCACTCCCTCTTCCATCTACACATGATAGACACCTTGCATGGTTTCTCTGCCTCACAGTGTCTTCTGCTATATATGGATGACTTACTCTTGTCAACTGCCACTAAGGAGCAACATTTTGACCTCCTTGATGAGCTTCTCACTCTTACAGAGAGCAGGCCTCAAGTATAACCCTGCAAAAGCACAATTGTGCCAGAAAGAGGTTATCTTCCTTCATCTGCATATCACTGAACAAGGCAGAAGCCCAGCCTAGAAGAAGATCTAAGGCCTGCAAGATTTTCCACTTTCTACCAGTGTGGCAACACTCAAACTTTTCCTGGGAATAGTCAACTATTCCAGGGATTTTATTTGCAACTTTTCACAAAAGTCCACCCCTCTGTATGAGCTCCTGAAAAAGGATGTCCCCTGGACTTGGGGTCTCATTCACACCAATGCTGTGACCCTTCTGAAACAGTCTCTGGCCTCTGCTCCAGCATTGGTTAACCCCAATCTAGCCTTACCTTTCCATCTAGAAATGATTACTTCAGACATTGCCATGTCTGCAGTTCTCACTCAAAAGGTTTATGGCACTCTGAGACCTATTGCCTGTGCTTCCCAGATGCTGTCCCCAGTGGAACAGAAGTACAGCCTCTGTGAAAGGAACCTTCTGGCTACCTACTGGGCTGTTAAGCAATTTCTGTACATCATTGGGTATTTACCCATAATTTTGCACACCAATCACACCTCCACAAACTTCCTTCTGTCAGACAGAGTGAAGGATGGCTCTGTATCTAATGCCAGATTAACTCACTGGTTTATTCTTCTCCAGAACTCTGAACTACAGGTTCATACTGCCAAAATGCCCTCAGTTTTGGTCCATGGCCTCTTGTACCAAGGGGCCCCACATGATTGCACACTCCAGCCTCCTGATTTGCCTGATCCAGGCTCCTTTCTTCCTGCTACTCCAAATTTCCTAGCTGACACTTCTCTGTGTCATGTCTTTACTGATGGCTCTGCCTCATACTACCAAGGAGAACAGGTAGCTGGATTTGAAGTGCTGATCTTGTACTCTAATGGTAACAATGTCCACACGTTCAAATGCTGCAGTGTTGCATCTTCTCAATACACATAATAGGCAGCTGTGGCCTATGTTCTTGAACTGATCCACCATGGTGCCACAGATACCATCATTTTCATAGACTCTAACTAGATCGATTGCTCTCTGACTGGATTTTTGCCATTCTGGGGGAAGAACTCCTTCACCTCTTCTGATGGCACCCCCATAAACTACAAAGCACTCTTTGTATACATTCACCCTCTGACTCAACTGTTTAAGCATAAATTGTTCATTCACAAGGTGAAGGCCCACTCCAAGTCTGATCCATACCATAAGTTCAATGACCGAGCAGAACTCTTGCAAAAGCAGGTGCTCAAGGGGGAACACTTGGGATATGGCTCACCCTGTGGCTCTGGCAGCTATACACATAACTGCATCAAAAAAGAATAAAACTGAATCTTTTGTGCCACTGGACTTGTCCAGAGCACAAAAATCTGATCCTCAGCTGAAAGAAGTGTTCAGATACTGTACCTAGACAAAGGAACTGAACAAGAACTGCCAACCAACAACCTCTACAAAAGACATGCAGACAAACTGCATCTGTCACATAACAACAAGCTGATATGGTATCAGCCCAATGACCTGGACCACAGGTTATGGATAGTCACAAATCATTGCAATCTGAGTTCATCCATCAGATCCATGACATCCCAACTGGTGGACACCAGAGGGTGGAAAATACAGCCCCAAGATTGAAATCTGTGGGTTGGTGGCCTGGCATCACTAAGAATATGAAACATTACATCAACAACTGCCTAGTTTGTACACAAAACAATTCTGCCCCTACCAAAAAGAATGCTAAATTACTTCCCCAGAGACAATCTGGTCACTGGCATACAATTCAAATTGACTTCATTGGCCCTCTGACCACCGTCAGCAGGAACCACAAGTATGCCCTCATGGTCACTGACCTGTTCTCCAAATGGGTTGAGGCTTTTCCCACTCACAAATGCACAGCTGAGGCAACTGCAAACATCCTGGTAGAACAACTGTTTTCCACATGGGGCCTACCTCTCAAGGTAAACTCTGATCAAGGACCCAGCTTTACATGTGAGTTGATACACAAAATGCTCATACGTCTTGGAGTACTCCAGAAGTTTCACATTCCCTACCACCCGCAATCTTCAGATCAGGCAGAAAGAGCCAACAGATGGATAAAGCAGATGTGATCCAAATTCGTTGAGGACAATCCCAAGGATTCCGATTCCCTTTTGCCTTTACTCCTTATGGCAATTAGGGGTACTCCTTCAGCCACCACCCAGTGCACACCCTTCGAGGTGATGACTGGTAGAATTATGATATTACCTGAGCACCTGCTGATTGATCTGAATATACCCACTGCAGACAGAATGTACATGAACACATATGTCACAAAACTGAGAGATGACATCATTAAGACTGACCTGTATGCTGCACATCATATGGATAAAGCCCAACAGCAATCTAAGATTCACTTTGAAAAACACACACAAGAAGTGGACTGGCAAGTCGGTGATCAGGTCATGGTATTCAGGTTTGCATACCCTATTCATCCCTTCTCCAATAAGTGGGAAGGACCCTACCCCATCATTAACAAACTCAGTCCCACAGTCCTACAAGTTAGACCTACCAACCAGAAGAAACCTACTGATAAATGGCTGCATGCTAATCAGCTCAAATTGTATAAAGGAGAATAATTACTTTTCCTAACCCCACTGAGCAGAATATTGTAGTACCTACTGACCTTTTCTTTCTTCCTTACAGGTACCCATGCAAGATGTCTATCTTGCATCTGATCCTTCTTCTAGGAGTGCTCCTGATTGTTCATGGCAGGATATGACATTTATATCTGACTACACTCAATGTCTAACATGACTCCTTCCACTTTTTGAATGTCTAGAGGAGAAATATTACATCCCACAAAACAAACCCACCACCATCCCTGAAGGAGCCAGCATAGATGTTCCCAACAAATTAATCACCGTTCAGGAAGGTATGGATGCCTACCTGACCGCCATGGTTGTGACACCTAATAAATCATCCCTCCAAATTGAATGGCAAGCTAACAGTCATGGACAGATACTTCCTGTTGCCTGCCTTTACAAAGGCACCTTTCAAGGATGGTTCAATACCAGAATCACCCCAAATGGCACCCTATCTGCGAAGCCAACCACAGGCATACTGGTCTATATAATCTTACTGCTTTGATTGAGCCCACCTTTTGTGATAAATACCCAAAAGACTCTGCAAGAGACTTTTGTACTTGCAATTATATGGCTACTGCAGCTATGTTCTTATCTGTAGTATCCCCTACTGAAGCAGGACTTACTGACTGTCCCATACAGGAACCTGGACCACTTAGTGGTCTGACTGCCACCTCACTTCCAGGTACACTTGTAAACAACTTGCAATTTATGCACATTCCTGTCATTTTTAATCTCACATATTCGAATATGGCTGAATTTGGTTTGTGTTCTAGAACAAACACTTCTAGGTTTTATAGTACTATGTTATTAGATAGTCTTGCAGCATATCAGACACACACACACACGTGCGCAAGACCCTGTGGCCAGTCCATGTACTACTGAACACATAGCATTATTCGGGTCTAGACCTAACCCCAATAACAAGAAAACATCCTCATCATGCAGGAGGCGTGCCACTGCTGATGTCACTGATGCAACTGGCACTATTTCTGGACTCTTCGGATCTGACATGTCCATTTGGAACCGGGAAGACATTGCTGACATTAAAAGCCAAACAGTTAAATTCCAGACTGGCATGAAAAATAATGTTTTACCCCCTTTATTGCATGGTATAGATGGGCTAAGTCAAGAAGAGAGATATTCTATGTATAATATGCATGACATTCCCAAGAGTTTTAACGAAATTAAGAATAAAATCAATTAACTTGTTTTCCAAAATAACAAGGAGGCAGACAAGCAATATATTGCCAGGGAACTCTTATGCTCTGCTTATGGCTAATACGTCATGACCACAATCACTAATCTCTTCCAGGATTTGGAATCTGGATGTATTCCAGATATAATCCATGATAGAAGACTTGCTAAATGGTACTGTCCACATTGTAGATCCACTGCTTGTATTTCAATGTGTATGTCTAAATCTGTTGCTATACCAATGTCTACTGCTAGAAATCTAGGTTATGTCACATGCAGATCTACGATGCCTGTTCAACAACACTTTTGTCAACTGGCACCACAGCAATGGAATTTATGTCGACTGCAAGTTGTGGTCGACATAAATCCCGATTGTCTTCTGGTCCTTTTTTTATCAGGGGACTTTGCCTCCAAACCCCCCATGCAGGGGACTCTGCCCTCCCTCACCCCCTGTACTAATAATTATCAACTCTGAGTCAGAGTTGATTCAGGGAGGGAGTGCAGGACCGGGAAACAGTGTGCCCCTGTCTTAGGCACACCAACACAGTGACCTGTCAGCAAACTGTTGATTTTGTTGACAGCGACATAGGTTGCTGTGATGGTGTCACTGTTGGGAGGGCATACCATCACACACCACCCCAACAGGGACCCATGCTACACCATCAACTGCTGCAACATCCATGACAACATGTTTGTGACTTTCACTGTATCTTTGCCACGCTTTGGTCCGTAGACTGTCAGTTTCAACAGACTGGCCTTCTTCTACTCCATTGGGTATCTCAATGAGGACATCTACCAAAAGAGAATTGACCTCCCGCCTATTCTGGTCTTCTATCCCACCCTGGAAGCTTGGGAGGCACCTCATACAGACTGTTGTGACAAAAAGGGATACCACTACTTATGTTGCTGTGACGTGTTTGACGTTATCAAGTTGGTTTGTGGATACTCACCGGACAGCATTGACTGTTTTTTTTTCTCTGGACTTGGACATTTCTTCAAATGAAACTGGTATCCCTAGGGTAACAGTGCCTTCAGCGTCAGCTGCATCATCACCAGTAGACAACACTAGACATCTCTATCAGACCTACGCAGCAGAGGTTCATTGCTTCACTACCAGACTCACAAATCAATCTTTCATCTGCCCAATTCGACTGCAGAAATGGCAGATCCCTACAGTGAGAGTGTCATATAATTCTGATGGCCAGTACTGTAGTTACTAACCATACATATTTTGCTTATGGGTCCAAAACATGTGACATACAGTACAATATCCTAACTTCTGTTTTATTCCTCATCAAACTACTGTAATTGGTCATACTGTGATTACTCTTGTTCCCATCCTGAAACCTGGCATTATTGATACTGACCCTGCATATTTGCTTGCTCTGTCTCAGTATTTGCCCATCTTTAATGTCCATATTGATCCCTTGACTTTGCCACTTAAGGCACTTTTAAATAGAAAAGATACCCATCTCATCTGTATCAGCAATAATATCTCCAAAGCTGGAGAGGCCACTAACACTCTTATCCATGATGGTGATTTAAGCACCACACTTTCCAATATATGGTTAGTTAACTTTTAAAGCTTTTGTTATTATTCAAATAGTTTTGATTATATTTTTAATACTAACACTCTGCTGTCCATGACGTACTCTAAAACAACACCGTGATGAACTCCCAATTCCTTTACAAGGCTTGTGCCTCGGGTCTGTAAATGACGGATATTGCTCCCACTAACTTCCCAATAGTGTTGTTGTCTTTTCTGTGTAAGACAGCAAGGGGGAAATGTTAGGCTAGGTCCCTACACCCTTATTGGCAACCCACTGTGCACCGCTGACATTATCTATTATGTCATTTGCTATATTATTTATAATCAGTACTAACATTTAGGGAGTTGGTACTTAACGATAAGTGTAAGTTACCAGGGATAAGTATGCACCAATAATACATTTCTGTGTTCTTTGTCTAACTTATGTTATATTCTTCTGAGAAGTCATTGTATAGCCTACACTGCAATCATGTGGATTTATGTAACACTACACATATTTTCTGTATTTTGTATGAGTTCTTTGTTCTTATTTTAGCTGACTTTACACATTTTGTATATCTTTAGATACACTGTGGAGCCACCTAATTTCTGGCCAATAGGGCCCATTCTGTTTATCTAACTAATGTACGAAGTAATAGTTGCTATAGTGATTATCACCATATATAAGTTATTGTATTATGTATTCTCTCTGAGACCATCTTTGTACCCTGGGGTATTGGGAAACTCTGGCTCCCAGTGTCTACTTTGGTAAGACTCTGAGTAGGGCACATGCCTGATTTTGTGTAATAAACAAGTTTATTACCGCATATGCCACTTGTCTGTTGTTTCTTCTGCTGGTTTCTTACCACCAAGACCCTGAGAAGGGCTTACTCCCCTGACACTCTCGGCGTCTAGGGAGGCGGGCACTCCTGCTGTGTTGATCTCCCTGGATGCCGAGAAAGAGTTTGACCGTGTGTCTTAGTCTTCATTTTCATACTCTGTCAGCTTTCAGGATCCCAGATGAATTTATTAAATGGATTAAACTATTGTAGTCATCCCCATTGACACATATATCTTGCAACGGTATTCTCTCTGGTTCTTTTATGTTGCAGAGAGTTACACACCAAGGCTGCCCACCATCTCCCTTCTTATTTAATGCATATTTAGAGCCCCTTACTAAACATATTTTACAACATGCACAAATTTCAGGCATTGCCATTGGCCCTTATTAATTTAAACTGTCTACTTATGTGGACAATACTTTCGTTACACTTAACCCACTCTGCTCAGTCTCTTCTGGCAGCCTTACAGGCTCTCACAGTATTTGGGACCCTGTTGGGCTATAAATTAAATCTTTCTAAAACTGTAATTATTCTCCTTAATCATTTGACCCACAGACATGACCTTCCATCAGATCTACAGAGTTGTTGATCCGCTACAGATCTTACATACTTAAGTATTAAACTGGCATTGGGCACCCAACCTTTAATTAGTCGGAATTTCTCCTCTCTGTTTCATACTATAAAGGCTGATTTGCTTTGGTGGCAATCCCTTCCTCTTTCTATGTGGGGCCGGATTTCCCTTCTCCATATGAATGTGCTACCCTGGGTGCTTTACTCACTCAGTATGATTAGTGTCCCTCTCCCTCAGTCTTGGTTCACTCTATTTAACTGACTTTTCCCCCAATTTTTATGGAAGGGTAAGCGGCCCTGCATTTCTTTATTTAAATTAACCCTGGCAAAACACCATGGGGGTCTACAACTCCCCAATTTATACTGGTACTATCTTGGGGCCCAAGCCAGTACATTCCTGGCAAGGAGTGTCCCAAATATGGGTTCTACATCGCCCCATGCCCACCCTTACTGGAAAGATATTGAATCACATTTGTGTCACATTCATAATATCGCCCCTCAGGTACTGCTACACATTTTTGGTCCAAGCTCCTTCCCTTGTTGCAACATACTCCTATAGGGTGGTCAATCCAGATTAACCTACAGCTATGTCGGGTGTTGAAGTATATACCCCAGAAGAATCTATTTCAACCCCTTCATTTAAACCCCAGTTTTAAGCTTGCTCGTAAACCAATTCCACTTTCTTTTTTGCCCCATGCAAACTAAGACCAGGTGTGCAACCTTTTCCAAGGGGATTGATTTCTCTCCTTTGAGGAATTTTGGAGTGTTAATCACCTCCTTCAGTCTACAGTTTTCCCCGTTCTACAGCTTACCCACCTGATACAAGCTGACCTGGAACCCTGCCCGTGGCTTTTTTCACAAGGTGCCATTTATAGTAAATTGGCTAGTTTTGTGACCATGGCCCATACTGTCTCAGCCCTATATAAGGCACCGAGAGATTTGGTAGGTGATCAGAGACATTTGAAATGTTCTTATTGGGGAAAAGAATTTCCTGGTCATATTGCCTACCTTGAAGCATTCTCTCTGTGGGATTACATCTACTGCTATGTTGAATTGGATAAATTACAGCTCATGCAGAATACATTTTGCATAACTTATAAATTACCTCACAAAAGTCATATGAGCTTGGCCAGTTACCTAGTCCGATGTGGAGTAGGTGTGATATGCAGGAGGGCTCACTCCGCCATATTTTTTGGGACTGTCCAGTTTCTCAATCCTTCTGGTCCCAGATCTGAACATGCCTTGACCCACTATTGGGCTTACAGGATGCCTTTTCCCCTGAGCTTTGTTTATTAGGGTTAGGTATTGAACAGTTGGTTGGCCCACAGAGATTTCACATGACCCTTATTGCTGCAGTGGCCAAGCTGATTGTCCTTCACCACTGGCAGGACTGTCAACCCCCTTCTTATTGGGAATGGCATGCAGAGATGTTGTCTATTCTCCAGATGGAAAAAACCGTGGCTAGCTTGAAACATGCTCTCTTGTCATACCATTCCGATGGGAGAAATTGCACACTCTTCTGTTAATTTCCTAAGGCATAATTTCATTTGTACATCAGTTTTTTATATTGGATGGCTATGTTTTAGAGATTTTCTAATTATTAATGTTTTGTTATATCTTTTCTAACTTTATTTCCCTATTTTAATGTTTGTTAGTCCATTTCTTATTAGCCTGTGTATTATACAAATTGTTTCATAGCTAGGTTTCATACTTCTACTGCGCTATGGTTCTGACTGGGCATCCTGGTTTGTATTTGATGTTCTTCACCTTTTTTTACTGTAGTTTTTTTTTTATATATATATGGTTTGGAGTTCTGTGTTATTATTTGACTTGTATTTGGAAAACAATAGCTTCAATAAAGTATACTAAGCTTTAAGAAACAATTTAATCACAGATGGAATAATCATGGCCTGCCTTCTCTAGTCCCTACCAGAAGCTGGTCCTCATCTTTCATGAGTTATAAATATTTTTGGAACCTTAGATATGTCTAATCTTATCAAATTTATGACTTGAAATGTGAGATGACTCGACTCTCCCATCAAACGAAAGAAAGTTCTCACCCGGCTGAAGAAGCTAAACACACAAGTAGCTTTTCTTCAGTAAACTAAACTTAATCTCATTGAGGTGCAGAAACTGAAAAGAGAATGGGTGGGCAGGGAAACTCACAGTGTCTTTGGATTTGCCAAATGGGGCATGTCCATCCTGCTACACAAAAATGTAAAATGGAAACTAATCACTTAGGCTAATGATGCCAGTGGTAGGTGGGTAATTGCTAAACTAGAAACCACCAAAGGTCCCATCATTTTGGGCAATCTCCATGCCCCCAATCAGGATGAGCTAGCATTTTTTGACATATTCTCCCAGACCCTCCTAGATATGTCATTTGACAATCCTGATGTCATTCTCGGGATGGGGGGTACTTTAATCTGGTAATAGATTATTGCCTCGACAGATCAAATGGCAAACCTGAACCCCATAGCCATGATCTCCACACTCTGCAAGACTCAGTCTCATTGCACCAATTTACTGACACCTGGAGATTACTAAACCCATCTGGCAGAGACTTCGCTTACTTCTCTGACCCACTCCAAAGGGCAGTAGATTAGACTTCTGGCTCACCTCCCTGGGATTAGTTCTGCATATCTGCCATCTCTATTGAACTCCTATATATATATATATATATATATATATATATATCTGTCAATGGCTCAGCAGGTAGCACACTCACCTCTGAGGCTGGGAGATCAGAGGGCTGTGGGCTCAATTCCCACATCTGGCACTTGGGTTAATATCCCAGTACTGACACTGTAGTGCAGCATGAGAGGGGTGCTGCACTTCTGAGGTGCCGTTTTTCAGATGAGACATTAAACCGAGGTCCCATCTGCCTGGATTGATGGTAATTCAGGTGGATGTTAAAGATCCCATGGCACTTCTCAAAAAGAGTAGGGGAATTTCCCCGGTGTCCTGGCCAAATTTCCCTCATTCACTAAAAATACCACCAACAGCTTAATCTGGTTCAAGGTCAGTTGGCATTCATCTGTATCCCCTTCCCCTGGGTCATGCCTGAAAATAGGCAGGATTTGTCTAGTGCACTTACCCGGTCAACAAAAACTAAATAAAATAAATAAATATATCTGGCCACACCCTGGTAACACTGGTGTCCACCCTAAGCCCTGGCCCTGAAAGATACCAGATGTGGAAGTTAGACCCCTTGCTCCTTCAGGACAAAGAATTCCAGAAATGGATTAACGTAGAAACCTTGCTATACTTTAAGGACAACTCCCTACCAGGGTCCTCTACCCCATCCATGATATGGGAAGCTTTCAAAGCTACCATAAGGGGGAAAATAATCAGCTATGCCACTCACAGAAGACATATTAGAGATAAAGAACTCTATAGATTAGAATTCCTCCTTAAGGTTAAGGAAGACATCTATGAAAGAAATCCCCTGAACTTCAGAGACTAAAGGCTTCTTGCAGAAATATCACCTCCATGGATCCAGTTGAATTTTCTTCCTGGTCACTAGAGCAACTGAATTACAGATCACCAGAACCAAGCATAAGTACTGGGCACAGGGAGAAAAAGCAGGGAGACTATTATCCTTTTGTCTTTACAAACTACAGGCAGAAAGGTTCATCCTGCATCTCAAAGATGGCTCTGGTTAACTGCAAGTCTCCCCCAAGGCCATTAATGAAATCATGAAATCTTTCTATCAATCCTTATACCAATCTAAGTCTCAATTAAGCCAACCTGCATTTAATACCTTCACACAATCCTTAACCCTACCAAGTCTTTTGCAGTCCTAAAAGGAGTTTCTGAAGGTCCCCATTACTGCTTTTGAGGTGTCCAGAGCCATCATAGCCATGCCCTCCTCACAAGGCACCTGGCACAATGGCCTACTGATAGATTTTTATCAAAAACTTCCAGAAGTGACTCAACCCATGCTTCACATGATTCAGAACCCCCATGACAGCTCATCTCCTCTTGGCGCTCTAAGGGAAGCAATTATAACAGTTCTCACCAAAGAGGGCAAGGATCCCACCCTCCCCTTTAGCTATTGCCTTGTTTCCCTAGTCAATTCTGATGTGAAAATCATTAGCCTCCAATTAGAAAGTATCTGCCCAGACATTATTCACCCCTTCCTGGTAGGTTTTTTTTAATGGGAGAGTAAGCTCAGCTCACCTTAGGGCTCTGATCTCTCTGCTTCAAGTTGCTGCAAGTCTCCCAACCCCCACGGCAGCCATCGTTATCAACTTCAAAAAAACATTCGATTTGGTTGAATGGGATTACCTGTTCGCAGTCCTTGAACTTTTTAACTTCTGCCCATAGTTTACTAAATGGGTTTAGACACTATACAATAATCCCTTGGCTAGGGTGCTAACTAACAATACTCTTTCAAGTTCTTTGAATCTTTTCAGAGGAATGTGTCAAGGCTGCCTCCTATCACCCCTTTTGTTTGTCCTAGCCACAGAACCACTAGCTGCCATTAGACAACACCCAGAAGCAAATGGGATTAGAATGATACCTAAGGAATTCCAAATTAAGCTATATGCAGGTGATTGCCTGGAGTTCTGTGAGAATGCCACACAAGCCATCCCCACCATATTGAACCTCCTGCACTCATTTACGGCCCTTTCTGGGCTATGAATTAACATTTCTAAATAAGAGATTTTACCGCTCAACTTGGACACAACAGGTGAGCTTGTGTGTGAATTTCAGCATGGCATGGGCTCCTAGCAGTACTAAATACCTTGGTGTTCAGATTATCCCAGATATCTCACATTTGTATGCAGCCCAGCTTGCAACCCCTGTTAGCTAAACTAAAAGATGACATGGCAAGATGGACACACTTGAAACTCTCCCTGGCAGGAAAGTAAATGCTATAAAACTTATTGTAGCCCAGTAGATCTTTCATGTTTTATCTCACCTTCGCATCATTATTAAAAATGCTTGGTTTCAAAAATAGATAGCCTTATAGGCAGTTTTTTTATGGAAGTCTCACCCCCCCAGTATAGAGTAGTAGCCACAGACATTGGCAGCTATTTCCAGATATTTAGCGAAATTTCTAGAGTTTCTCTCTGCTGCCCCTACTGTGGAAATGCAGAAAGCATGAGATAACTCTGGAAATATCACAGAAATTCCGAGCAATAGCTGTCAGTGTCTGTGGCTGCTACTGTAGCAGGACTAAACTGTGAGCTCACTGGTCACAGAGAGGCTGGGAATTAGCCCATTTGTACATTATCACTATGCCTTCCTTACATCCAGGACCACAGATGTTGGCGTGGGTTGAAATTGAAACAGAACTCCTGTAGGGGGTCCACCCATCTGACTATCTGGGTCAAACCTTGTCCAAACCAGTGGCTGCTGTTCATTAGGCTTAGAAGAAAGTAGGGGGAATTACCAAACACTGCATAGGAACTGGGCCCTTTACTCCTCCTCCCATGGAACAACCCTTCCTGTAGGATTGACTGTTGACCCTTCAATTGTCCCACATGGAAGGAAAAGCAGATATAGTTCATGGGTGACTTATCTAATCCCCTCATCTTACACAATGGATTCTTATCAAGTCTTACTGACCAGATTCCAGCTCTTCAAGTCAGATTTTTGGAGATATTTACAGCTGAGAAGTTTGTACACCCTAAGGGGGAGGCAAAAAGGTGACTGTTCCACCTGTTCCAGACACCCAGGTCAATGTTTGCCTAAAGCACTGATCCCGGCATGGCTCAAAGTGAAATCAGGTCTAACAGGGTCCATTTACAGAATAGTGAGGGATGCAATCCCAAACCCATAACTTCCACCCAAAGGTAAATGGAAAAAGGTGTCACAGGTAACTATCTCTGAGGAATCCTGGTCCCACTCTTGGAGGTTCCTTCACCATGCCTGGCCTGACCAATGCAGCTTGCTTATCCAAAATAAAATTATGCACTACTAGTACTGGACCCCTGCTCAGCTTAAAACAATGGGTCTTTTGAGCCATGATCTGTGTTGCAGACGCAACTTCCCAGATCTGCTACACATCCTTTGGTCCTGCCCCCCAGCCAAAAATACTGGAAACAGATTCTGAATTATTGCTCTAAAATCCTTCAGATGCAGATCTCCCTTTTTATGTTGGCTCGTGCTTGCGCATCAGCCAACATATTGCATTAGTGGCAGATTTGGAGGTATGGTCACTGTTGGGCGAATGCAGGGCACGCATCAGTAGGTGCATCCCTCATTCCCCAATAAGAGCCCAAGCCAGCATGCAGGCACCACACTAGGAATACATAATGTTGTGAGCACATCAAACAAAAGGTCCACTGCAATGACAGCCAAGCTCGTCATGCAACGGCACCAAAACATGCCCTCCCTATGTGCCTTTCTTAGTGAAGCCCTTCAACAAAACATGGCAGCATTGACTGTTGCCTTGTGGAGAGCTGACTTCAGGGGTGCCCAATCCCCCTGTTGCCATGCCATCACTCAGTTCATCTGCCGACGGGGGAGCCCACTCCCTGCTGGCATAATGACTGCCCCCATTTGTTCTGTGTCGAGGGGGGTGCCCAATCCCCCTTGGCTCTTTCTCTCCCTTCGCTATGTGCCAGCAGGGGTGCCCAATCCCCGGTCAACTAGCCCCCCAACTCTCAGGTGGCATGCTGGGATCCCACCCCAGTGTGCCAAATGCCCCGTTAGAAAGAAAATGTCAGGCAATGTTTGTTTTTTTGTTTGTTTCCCTGTAAAAGAAGAAGACGGTCCCTAGTGGTCTGTCCTGCTCCTCCCCAACCCACACCCACCCTCTGCACACCCTGCCTCCCCACCTCTCACCCCATACTTACCTCTGGAGTCTGGCACGATGATCTTTGGTGAACCTGGAATACGTCTGCACTCTTCAAAGACGACCGCAAACTGAAGAAATGCCGGTAAGCTGTATAATGGCATAAATAGGATTTTTTTAACTTTGGTGCATATCTCGGGCATTTTGGGGAATTTTGGCACCAAATTTTCAACATGGGGTTCTTGGGACCCCTCCTCATGAATTAATTCACTGTAATGGTGTTATTCGGTCCCGAAAGGTGATTTTGCAGTCAGTGTGTGGAATCATCTTTCGGGACCAATTAACAAAATGACAATGCCACTGTTCATGAGGTGGGCTCTCAAAAAGCCTATGTTGCAAACTTGGTGAAAAAATCCAAAAAATGACTGTTTTATGAGCGTGTGTTGCACAGTTTCCACCCAGGCTCGTAACTTTGTGAATTTGTAATAATTTCACTCCAGTTTTTCAAAATTGCCATTTTTCTACACCTCCCTATGAACAGCACAGCTGTTATTTTACTTATCCTGGCCGAAATGTGTTTCTGCACGTCCAGCGCAGAATAGTGCGGTTGCTGTGCGAAATCAGTTTTTGGGACAGTTTGAGAAAATGACAGCGACACTGTTCATGAGCAGAGATCCTAAAATGCCTTTGTGGAACATCTGGTGATGAAAGTCCATGAAATGACTGTGTTACAAGCGTGCATTGAGCAGTTTCCACGCACCCTTGTAACTTCACAAATTTTCAATAGTTTCATGCCAGATTTTCACCACAAGCATTTTTTCATACCTCCTTGTGAACAGTGCAGCTGTCATTTTTCACAGCCTGCCCAAAATGTGTTTCCACACTTGTGGTGCACAATGGCATGGTCACTGTGGGAAATCAACTTTTGGGACAGATTAACAAAATCACAGCACCACTGTTCATGAGGGGAGGTCCCAAAATGCCTATGTTGAAAATGTGGCTGAAAGAATCCCAAAAACAATTGGGTTATGAATGTGTGTTGCGCAGTTCCTATGCATGCTCATGACTTCACCAATTTTTCATATTTTCACTCCAGATTTTCAATGTTGCTATTTTTTTAAACCTCCTCATGAACAATACAGTTGTCATTTTTCACATCCTGCCCAAAATGTGTTTTCATCCCTGTGTCACCAAATGGCATAGTCGCTATGCAAAATCACCTTTCAGCTAACAAACTGATTGTGCCGCTCTTCATGAGGTGGGATCACAAAAAGCCTATGTTGAAAATTTGGAGTGCAAATACCAACAAACGCCTATGACACTAGGGTTTCCAACTGTAACACCCCACCTTGTAGAGACTGATAAGCATCAGGGGTGTGACTTGGGATCATTGGCTGTAATGCTCATGCCATTCTACACCCACCCTGCAGCCAGTGACATGCATCGAGGTGTGCCTTGAAGTGTTCAGTCCTAAAGTTCACTCCATTCTCCTATGCTGCACCCGTCTTAGTGTATTTCCTTATGGAATGGGATAAGTATAAGGCCCAAAGACCCCAAAGCACACCATGACACTTGTCAGTGTCTACAGGGTAGATTGAGGTAAAATGGCATGAGTGTTATAGCTGATGACCCAAAGGCACACCCCAATGCCTGTCAGTCTCTGTGGGGGGGGGGGTTGGCATCAGTTCAATACTTCACTGCCACTCCTATTATGCATCTCTAACTCCTGTACTACCAATGCCAATGCCAGCGAGACAACATTTGGCATTGACAAATGCTTGTCTCCTTCTCTGATCTTACCTGGGATCCCAGTCTCTTTTTCACAGTTTTAAGCTCCCCAGATGATGTGGCTTTTATTAGTCTCCATTGAAGCCAAATGCCTCATACTCAGGAGATGGAGACCCCAGGAGGTCCCATCATTTTATGAATGGGAAGCTGTACTGGTCACGCTATCATCCAACTCGAGGATGTCCCACGTCTTCCTCCATAAAATAAAGAAGTATAAAAAAACATGAACCCTATATCTACTATTTATTCTGGGTTCCTCTCTTCCCTCTCTCTCTCTTTCTTCCATGTCCAAGGACCTATTACACCCTCATTAATTCCCAACATTGGACCTCCTCAGACTGGATATATAACTTGGGTGCATTCCACCCCAGTGGTTAGAACTCAGTACTTTTCTTGCTCCACATTTGATGAGGCCTTGTACCTTAGTAGTAGACACCTTGTATGTTTCCTACCATGGGATATGGCTGTGTGTGTATTGCTCTAACTGTTCAAGTTTTCAATTTCTGTATAACTTGCTGTATACTGCATTATTCATTTGGAAAATAATTATGCTTGTGAACACTGTTGCATATTCTCATGAATGTTCTGACTGTTTCTCCTCTGACTATATATCCTGACGTCACCTTGTTTATGTGTTTGTTGAAACTTAATAATAATAAACTGCAAAAAAAAAAAAAGAATTTGAATCAAAAGAAGGTTGAATATAATTCCGTCATTAGCATGCATTTCATTTCTACTAAGAAAAGAGACAGATTAAACAACCAGCAACACTTATGAATTGTAGAGAAGGTAAGAAATAATAAAATATGGGTTTTCCAACAAGAAATGGTATAATGCAAAAGGGTTGGCAGTCTCCCATTAATCCAGTAGGGCATTCAACAAGAGTGATTAATAGCCCCATTATTTTTAAATCTCTATATTGAATCACTTATCTATCTGTCTGTCTGTCTGTCTATTGAATCACTTACCTGTCTGTGTTTCTGTCTGTCTGTCTATCTATCTATCTACCTATTTTGCATCCTGTGGGGATGGGGGAAGGGGAGTATACCATGCAGGATGTGCAAGTGAAATCACATAATGTAAGGTAGAGAAGTAATGAAAAATAAATGCAACAAAATACTTGCAATAAAAGAAAAGTACAGCTATATGGCAGAGTGCAGTCTTGGTTTACAGGCATATTGCCAGAGTGGCACTTAAAGATGAATAATACCCATACCGTTAAGGTGCAAAGGCTATCAACGCCACTGCAGAGGGTAGGTTCTGGAACAAAATGTAATCAGATATTCTAAATGATTTAGATGCCACGTCACCATTTAGCCTGGCGGGGGTAGGGACATTGTTCACATCCAGGGGGTGCAAAGGAGAGAAGAACAATACAGGTCAGAGGGAACACAAGGGACAGTGGGTCAGGAACAGTTGTAGGATGGGGTAGTAATGTTACAAAGGAGGGATCTGAGAGAGGAAAAGAATAAGGCTGAGCAGATAGACAAGGGAAATGAGGACCAGTGCTTAGGAAAATGATACAAGAAGACAGCTTGATCCACTCTCATTTTCCTGAAATGGAGGGAGAGGAATGGGAAGCAGTGTTCAGGGTGGGGTGGGGGTGGAAAGGTGGGGAGAGAATGCCAAATCAGAATTTGGAGGTGAAGGTAGCACAGCGGGTGAGTCATCTGGCACTGAGGAAAAAGAGAGAGAGAGAGAGAGAGGTACTAAGAGCAGTGGTGTGTGTAAGGGGAGCAGTCCATGGCAAAATAGCAGAAAGTAAAGGTGGGGGTCCAGTCTGGCAAGTGTGAATGTGGGAGCAACACTGTAGACAGTGACACTGTAGTCAAAGATACCTTCTATGCATGGCAGTACAGTATGCAGCTTAAACATGATAGATACATTTCTCCTAAGGTGAATGACATTGAGGTTAAAATCCTACTTTATACAGATGATGCAGGTTTATTCTCATAAAATTAGGATTAAAGAGAGGTTTAAGTACTGTAATTCCACACTCGAGTAGTACAAGTCTAGAATTCAACATATCTAAAACTAAAATTACGACTTTTGGAAAAGGGAAAAAAATATTATTGGATGGATGTGGAAAAGGCTTGTAAGGAGGTTAAAAACTTCTGAAGAAGAGAAGAACCAGCATTTATATATCACTTTTCATAAACTTTGTATCCCAAAGTACTTTGAAAACAATGAGAGATTGATGGTGAAGTTACCAAATTTGTAAACACACACAAACACGCATGCATACACATGCGTGCAGGCACTCACACTCACACACACAGCCTTTGACAATTGCATGAACTAGGTAGATGGGAATTTTTGAGTACAGTAATATTGGTGAGGACACCAGGAAAATTCCCCTACTGTTGCAAAAAGTGCCTTGGGCTGTCCTGGACTCCCACCAGGACAGCATCAGCATTGTGTAGAAAAGACTTTGGTTTAATGTCACATCCAAAGAACAGCACACCATAACAATACAGCAACCCTCTAGTAGTGCAGTCAGAGGCCAGTGTTTAAGGTATGAACCCAATCTTGGTGTGGGACTAGAACCCATGACATTCTGGCCCTGAGGGGGATATACTACCAACTAAGCTACACTGACACCAGCATTCAATGTTTTGCTGTCTGGATGTATCATCTCATAAATGTCTTACTTGGAACAATCATATAGAATACATAAAGGACAATGTACAAATTATCACCTTAGGATGCAATTACAGTCCCAGATCTGTGCAAGAGTATGCAAATAATTGTTTCAGTGCACTGAAAACTTTTGAAGCAAACATTATTAACCAAGCACTTTAAGGTTGTGAGGTAAGGGGCATTGCCGAAAATGTCAGGGACTTGGAAGCTATCCAAAATGTCTTTTTGAAATTAACAATGGGGCTTCCTAAGGACAAGTTCAGTGCATTCCTGAGGGCAGAAGCTGGTATGCATGCTACTGAAACAAGGAGTGCTGTTTCTGCAACATAATATAGGAACCATATGTCATGTATGGAGAGTGAGAAACTATGAAAACAATGTCAATTGGAACCTATGCAAATGTAATAAAATAAGAACTGTTTATTTAGGTTCAATAGGCTCCTGAAAAAACATAGTACTGGAGAGATAATTACAACAAATGCAATGTTAAATTCCTGGGCTCAGTCTTCAGAGGCACGCAAAGAATTCAGGATGTTTACATGCAGCAGAATATGGAGAGAATTCATATGATTAGCAAGAAGCTATACAGTAAAATTAAGAATGTGTTTAAAATTGAAAAATATATATTGAATTTGAAAACAAACCACAGAGAAATGCTTTATCAAAGTGGAGACTAGGCATTCCCCTTGGATATCTAACAAATGTGGCACTTTTAGTTTCCATAAAAGGAATGTTACACAGTGTCTTTGTAAAAATTAAATCCCTAATATCGAACTAGCACCTTGCATGGCACTGTCCTGCATTTAATATGTTAAGAGAAACATGGATGCAACCAATTTTGCACAGAAAACACTTTAACTCTGAGAATAATGCAATCATTTATATATTGTCTTTGGATGTGAACCATACAAAATGTGCAGTTGCTAATTATGCAAGATTAGTAATCGGCTTGTTATCAGTTTGATGTATTTTAACAGTAGCGAGCATGCTAAAAGAAAACATTTTAGCACCTTATTGACTGTTTACAAATGTACAACTTGTGTTTTACAACATGTATGTGTTATAGATGTTTTATATGATTTTTTTATCTATTGATTTTTATATTTGATAAAAAAAAGTTGAACCTGGAACCTTGATTGCAAAGTTGCAAAATGCTAAATTTGTAGGTAGAAATAAGGGGCCAGATTCACAAAACTGCACCCTGGCACAAACTCCATTTGTGTGATGCAAACTGGGTTTTGTGCAGAAGAGGTATTCACAAAAGCCGAGTGTGTACCCTGAAACCGGGTTTGCGGCGAGGCGAAGTGGAGAGGGGGCCGCAATGCAAATAAGGGAGAGGAGATGTGAATATCTGCACTGTCCGATTCACAAAGTATTTTCTTCACACAATGGCCTGATGTGGGTCCCCTTCTACAGCGCAAACACTAGTGACCGAGACCTCGGTTTAATCACCCACAATCCTAGTGTTTGGTGGAGGTACTGCAGCACCCCTTCTCCCGCCAATCGCTGGCCCGATAGAAGCAGTAGACTTCCCTGGTTGTAGTGGTCATCCCCCACAATCGCTGGACTCATATACAAAATGTATGTTCCCTGACGGTGGTAGCCCCCCAATTGCTGATCACCGCCCAATAAAAAAACATAAGTGTCCTGGTGTCTAGTGGTCCCTTCCCCCTCCTGATGCCCACTTGAGAAAAATATGTGGTTCTCCCTGGTGTCTAATGGCTCCCCCACCATTCACCAGCTCAAGACAAAAAAAAAGAATCATTCCTGGTGCCAGGGGCCCCCCCAATGATCGTCGACCATCAGCCCATGGATGTAACACTATTCTCCCTGGTGCTAGTGGTCCCCCCATGAACTCTGATTGCCAGTTGGTAACAAAAAAATATGTTTCCCTGTTGGCTAGTGGTCCCTTCCCCCATGTGATCCCCTGTAGATGAAAAGAACACCATTCCCTGTTGGTCTAGTGGACCCCCCATCCCCAATCCCTGTTAAAGGAATGCATGTCCAGTCCCTGGTGGTCTAGTGGACCCTGCTGCTATCCCCAAATCCCCAGAATAAGATGGAACATCCCTACCCTGGTGGTCCAGTGGACCACCCATCCCAGCAGGTAGTGTCCCACTACCCCTCTCCACCCCCAACCCAGCCCTAGCCAGCTACCGGCACAGCCCTCCTCTCACCACAGCGGCCAGCCGCTGACTAAACTGTCACTGAGCACATAATATATACAGTATGTGCTCATTGATAGCTGTTAATCAGTGAGCATGTACTGTATACAGTACACACTCAGTGACAATGTAGTCAGCAGCCATCCGTGATGATGAGAGGAGGACTGTGCCGGTCGCTGGCTTGGGTCAGGCCGAGGGGGGAGCAGGCTGGTGGGATTCCACCTGCTAGGTTGGGGGGTTCACTAGACCACCAGGGAATGGATGTTCTGTCTTATGCTGGGGATCAGGGATATGGAAGGGAGTCCACTAGACCACCAGGGAATGCTGTTCTTTTCATCTACAGGGGATCAGGTGGGGGGAGGGACCACTAACCAACAGAGAAAGATATTTTTGTCTTATCAGTCTAGCGATCAGAGTTCACGGGGGGGACCACTGGCACCTGGAACTATTCCTTTTTGTCTTGGGCCAGTGATCGGTGGGGAAGGCACTACCACCAGGAAAACTGTTTATGGATGTCAGGTGAGGGATTGGGTGGGGAGGACCACTAGACTACAGGAAGCTATATATTTGTCTCAGGTGGGCATCGGGCAGGGGAGAGACCACTAGATACCAGGGAGAACAATATAATTTTTTCAGGTGGGCATTGGGCAGGGGGAGGGACCACCAGACAACAGAAAGAACCAGGAAGGAATCAGGTGGGGGAGGGACCACTAGACACCATGGAGATGACGTTTCTTTTACTCAGACTGGCAATCAGCTGGGGGAGCAATAGCACCAGGGTGATCTGTGATCATAGGAAACTGGCCAGGGAAATATAAACATTTTCCTTGAACTGGCAATTGGCTGGTGGGGGGTTAGTACACAATCTGACAGAGGGCTTGCTACACTTCCTTCAGCTTATGTAAATGGGCCATAATGGGCATGCAAATGGCCAGCTAGCACCTTCATGTTCAATGGGCTCATTTGCATGGCTGCTTTAGTGAATCAGAATTAGCACATGGGTACTATCCATTGCAGGGCCATTTACTTGACTACAAGTTGGGGTGGCACTGGGGGGGTGGTGCTGGCAGTAATGGAGTTTCCTCCAACAAAACCTAACACTATTCACAGTCAGATAGTGTGGTGCATTATCTGACTGCAAATAGTACTTTTGGACACCTGGGCAATCTCAAAGCGCAAAGCAAACTTTTGTGTTGCCTTCGTGTTTTTTTTTTTTTTTTTTGGTGAATCCAGCCCCAAATCTTGCTGTTGTGACTCCAATTAATCAGTTTCTAAATCAGTCAAAACTCACATCAGATATGTTGGCTACCTCAGCTGAAGCCAGTTGATTCATGATGTGATCAACAAGTTGATCAGTGTCAAAAAAGATCGTTGAAGTTGTATTTATGATAAGAACATTACATGGGTATAATAAAGAAAATGATCCTTCTATTTCACTGATCTCCTGAAGAAACATAAAAATATTCTTTCTTTCCTGAGTAATTAGCATAAATATAAACTTAAGAATTTTTAAACACCATTGTCCCCTTAATTTGGGCCAATTTAATAACAAATTCTCTGTCAAATGTTAAGGTAAAAGTATATTAACTAAAATGGTAGTAGGTTTTTGCAAAAACACATAGGGGCTTTATAACTTTGAAGCTCTCTGTGGAAGTCTTGCATGTGATTCCACATGTTCAACACCCTCTGAGAAAAACTGGACATCCTACTGCTACCACCTCTGAGTTTCAGGGTGTGTCCTCCTGTCATGCTGGAGGACCTGAGATCAAATACCCTGCTAAAAACTTGGTAATTTGATCATGATGTATCATAAATTACCGTCATCAACTATGTTCAATGATAAAGTTTAAGCCTGAAAAACTGTCACTGAGAGTGGTTACTTATAGGTGACCTTACACTATGCTATATGCTACAGTTTACATGTAGCTGATACTTATCAAAAAGTACAAGCAGAGTTTATGGAAGGAACTTTAAAGGTGACAGGAAACAGTTTTTTACACCTCTAGATGCCATCCTTGTCCATTTAGTATCGATTCAACATTTTGAGACGTTTTTGATTGTTTTTGTTATATTAATAATGTAAGTTTGTTGCCTTTTAACTACCCTGAATCCCTCTTTCCTCAGCAGTTGCTGCTCTCTTTTCATACTGCCTGAACATTCTATGACATCAATAACACCATTTCAGGCCATTCAGATAAGTAGCATGGCATGAAATTCTTTCTAAGTCCTTCTTTGTATGAAAATATGTATTGTTATCCTGGGTTGCCCGTGAAAAAGGGACCTTTGGGGCTCAGTGGGCCTACCCGGTCACCAAATTTTAAATAAATAAATAAAATAAATAAATAAAATTATTAATGTCATAGAATGTCTTAGAAATATGAAAGGAAAGGGCAACAGCTGGTGAGGGAAGCGTAGCTCTGAGGGCACCCCAAAGCTTGATTATTTATTGATCAACAACTGGTCAAAGCATATCAGAATACAGAATACATGGAAAGGAAGATGAAAGGGTAGTTAACTATGTAAACATCATTTCCTATCTCCTTTAAAATTAAACTTCACTGCCAGTTCCCACTTGTTTATGTTCAGATTAATATAAGTTATTGTTAATGACATTCAGTGACAACTGTGATCACCATTTTTGTAAAGAACAATAAGTGGATGTGATTCTTCTGGCAAACCTGTATTAATGTGAACCAACTCAGGTGAGATATAAAATCAGTTTATAAGGCTTTTCTACCATACCTCTTAACAATTTTGTAACACCTATCAGCTACATGTAAACCCTTTAGTGCAGCAAGATGTAGCATAACATCATGTAAAGCTCATCACTGTGTTCATTACTAATGATTAAAAATGATTGTTAAATGGCCACCAATTAAAAAACTTGATATCACGGAATAGTGTTTGTGATAAATGATAATCTCATTCATCATGATTTTTTCATGATTGACCACGGTCATGATCACTGGAATAAATTGTGACAAACAAGTATTCAGTGTATCTTTTCTCTGTAACTTTGAAATTTGTCTTTTTGATACAACTGGAGAGAACCCAATGGAATGGAAAGCAGACAAGGTTATTTTACTCCATGAAGGTGGCAAACATGCAATTTACAAATGCTGAACTATATCCATCCTGTTTCTGTGGTGTCAAAAATTCTGGAGAGGCTGGTATCAGCCCACGTTATTACATATCTGACTGAAAATGATTTGTTAAATAGGTTGTAGTCTGAATTTAGAACTGCATTAATCAAAGTTTGCAATGACTTTCAAATAGCAGTAGTAAAAAGCATGCAGATACAATAAAAAATGCTCTTCAAAGTCTTTGACACTGTGGACCATGGGGTACCGATACATAAACGTGGTTATTTTAGTATTAACCCCACCTTCCAAAATGGCGGGCACACTACCTAACTGACAGGCATCACATGGTAGTAGTGATGGATATACACTCCAGCCAACAGAAGGTGTGGAGGGGACATTCTCCAATGCTCAGTGCTAGGACCACTCTTGCTCTCCTGATTTCATGGACCTTGACAGAAGCATACATGACTAGACATGTTGTGAAGTTTTAATTCTTCTGTGAAGCTGTCATGAATTTGGGAGAGTCTCAGTTTGTGAAGCTGCACAAATTTAATGGTGGGCAAACCAACTTTGCCAGTAAATTTATTTTTATTTTAACTCCCCAGATTGCATAAAATACCTTCCTCCATCCACCCACTGCTGTGTCATCCCCCCTCACACCTCACAAACACTTTGAAATCATATACTCCTCCTCCCATCACCCTGTTAGCACCCTTCTCCCTTTTCCCTCCTACCCTGGTGAATTTATAAAGATAATAATAACTTTCACCCCACCTGTGGGCCAAACACACTTCATCACCTACCTCCACAAAACCAAACCCAATTTTTCAAGTACCCCCTACACTGGTGAAGAACATCTATTCTGTTCAGTGTCCCTCTTGGTAATGTCACTGTTGAATACATAACTAGAGACATCTTTGTTCCTAGTAAAACCTGATTGGCTGAATTTTCAGCCAGCTGGGTTTTACTAAGAGCACAGACATCATCCATTCAATATTCATGCATGTTACTGCATCATTAGTCAGGGGACACTGAACAGAGCAGATGATGTGCACCAAGGAACTGTTTTCTTTATTAAAGCTTATTACATTGAAAGATATTTTCTGGGTGCTGGTGGGGAAACGAAGCTAGCAAGAACCAGAGGAACATTGGTTGGTGGGGATGCTTGTAAAATAGGGTCTTGTTGGGTGGCAGGAGGTGTGGTTGGTGTGTTTGGCACACAGGTGGGGGTAAGGGTATATTTATATTAATACATTTGCCAGGGTGGGGGGTAGAAGGGTGCTAGCAGGGGGAAGGGAGGGGGTCATAAGATTTCAAAGTGTTTTGGAGGTGGGAGGAATTATTACACCACAGTTGGTGGGGAGCTTTTTTTTATAATTTAAAAAACACAAATTGCTTGTTTGTTTCTTGCAAACTGTTCAAATTCACATGATATAATTACACAAAATGCCCAATTTACCTGCAAATTGGCAATTCATGTAGTTTCTCCATGCAAATGTGGGAAACCTATCTGGTGAACAAATACATGAATTGTGGCTATCATTGCAGTGAATTTACACATTTTTCATGAAGCAAATTTCAGCAACTCCACACACCTCTATATATGACCCTTTCATACATCTGTATGCAGATGACACAGTTCTTGATGAATAGGGAGATGATATGATGTTCTTGAAATAAAACCTGTAGCAAGAGTTTGACCAAATCCAACTATTTCTGAAAACTATTAAATGCGTTCCAAACTTAGCTAAAACTCAAACCATGATGTTGGGTACTACCCACATGTTAAAGTCAAATCAGTTACTACTAGAGATAACCACATGTGACAACACACCTCTGGAAATGTAACCCAGTATAAATATTTTGGAGTCTAGATGTACTCCCATTTGAAATGGAAGTTTTATACAGAGGAAATACTGAAAAAGATGAGGCCCAAAGTAGGATTTCTGTGCTGGCAAAAATTTAGTACTGTATACTGTATCTTTTGATGTGTGTGAAAAGCTGGAGGAAGGTATGTTACTTCCTCTACTATACTATAAGGATCTTGAATATAATAGCACTAATATGACCATCCCAAGAAAGCTAGACCCCATATACTGTTCAATGGTTTGGCCTACTTTATTTTAAATGCTTCAAGGGAAACCCACCACTGTGATCTCCTGAATAGACTGGGTTGGAGCTATCTGAGGACCCACATAATTGATTTCAAGTTCATATGCACTGCCAACAATGTTCCAACATACACATTATTGAGTTTCTACATAGCCATATTATAAGGTGTGGCTTTTGGGCTGCCTAATGCCATAAATGTGAAGTCCCCAGAATTAAATGCAGACAAGTCCAGCATTTTTACCTATGGTCATCCACATACAATATATAGAATTCTATACCAGCCCAGTAGAGACCCTGCCCTTGTCATATACTGGCCATAACTTCTTTGCAAAAATGGTACCTAGTTTAAGTCACTATGTGATTTGGTGTCAGATTACATCACCCTGATAAACATCACCATGTAAGTGCGTAACATGAATGCTGGATACCATTTACTGTTAATGATACTGTGAAATAATGATGGAATTGGAACTGTATGGGATTAATATTCATGTATTATTTTATATATTATAGGCATTGTGCAACCTTTATTAGTAATTTATAAGTATTGAGTAATCTTTTGTACCTACAATAAATAACCGAGTTCTGATGAAGGGCACCATTGAAAATGAACCTTCACCCAATGGTTTGGAATATCATTCCTTGAATTGCCAGTAAACAATAATTGATTATGATGATCTTGCTAACTATTAAAGCATTTATATTGGAATCCTCAGCTACAGCACAGTAGCATGTGGCAAACACATAGCTTTTATTCATGCTTACTCACAGGACTGCCTTTTTCTCCTGTGATTCAAAGGCTCAAATTGGTTTATTTACTTCCTGTAAGAGGCTCCACTGATTGGTTATTGTGAAGTCCTCCTAGTTCTTGATTTGTGCTCAGAATCTTTCTTTAATGTCTGCAAACTGATATTGGCAAATTAAAAAAATTTATTCTACATATGAAAATTATCAATATTTTGGTTCTTAAACTGAACATTTGAAATTTGCATATTAGTTATGAAAATTGCTACACTATAAAAAAGACAGCATTTACTCTTCATAAAACAATATAAAATTGACCTCATATAATTATTTCACAATTAGTTTTCTTTTGCAGATTATTAGCACATTTAGGGCTAGATATTCAAAGGAGTTGCACCTGGTGCAACTGAGTTGCATTGATGCAACCCCAGACATGCACCACGGGGCTATATTCAAAAAGGGGAATTGTGCTGTGCAATTCCTGATGCACAGTGGTGCAAAGATAATGTATATGGCACATCTCCATGTCGCATGCCCCTGCATATGTGGCACATCCTGATATTCAGCCAGGGACATGTGGCGCATCTACCAGCACATACCAGAGAAGTGCCGCATATATGGGCACACAAGTGGAGCCAGTAAGAAAAGGCTCAACTGGCAGCCAGCCACAGGTGGGCTGCTGTAGTGCAGGGTGCAACACATTTGCCACCAGCCGTGGGTGGAAACCCCCCTAAACACTGTGTACAATTTCCCATCATATGCCCTTGCAGTCTAGTGGATCCCCCCTGCCCATAACTCCAATCACCGTAAAAAAAGAATTATTCCATTCTGTATTGCTTCAGTGGTTCCCCCCTCTATGCCTGTAACCCCAATTGCCGTAAAAAAGTATTATTCCATTCCCTGGTGGTCTAGTGGTTCCCCCCTCCCCACCTGTAACCCCGATCACCATAAAAAAAGAAGTATTCCATTCCCTGTTGTTCCGGCGGTACCGCTTTCCCTGCCTGTAACCCTGAGCACCCAAAACCACATCCCCACAGTTGTGGTAGTCAAGTGGTCCCCTCCCCCACCCACACAGGCCCCCAGCCACTCAGCTCCCCCGGTCATCAGCAGGCAGTAAACCCACCTGCATACAGTAGTAGCCACAGGCATTGGCAGCTATTTCCTGAAATTTCTGTTATATTTCTAGAGAAATCTGCTGCTTTCTGCATTTCCACAGTAGGGGCAGCAGAGACAAACTCTTTAGAGATTTCGCAAAATATCTGGAAATAGCTAGCAATGTCTATGGCTACTATGGTACCTCCACAGCTGCTAGCCGAATGACAGCTTACAGTATCTGCTGCAAGCACATTGGTCCACACTGTGGACCACTGGGCTTGCAGTGCATACTGTAATAGTCATTAGCAACTTTGTGAATGAAGTCATTCACTCAAAAAGTTGTGAATAACTATTATAGTATGCACTGCTAGCCCATTGGTCGATAGTGTGGACCAATGAGCCTCAGCGGATACTGAAAGGTGTCAATTGGTGGGCAGCTACAAAGGTATGCGGGTGGGTTTTCTGTCCACCGATGACTGGAGGGGAAGTGGGTGGGCTCGGGTTCCTGTGTGGGTGGGGGTACCACTTTTTATGGCAATTGGGGTTACAGGCAGGGAGGAGGGAACCACTGGACCACCAGGGAACAGAATAATACTTTTTTACGGTGATTGGAGTTATGTGCGGGAAAGGGAGTACCACTGGACCACCAAGGAATGGAGTAATACTTTTTTACAGTGATTGGGGTTATGCGCAGGGAGGGGGGAACCAGTGAACCACCATGGAATGGAATAATACTTTTTTTTATGGCAATTGGGGTCACAGACAGGGAGGAGGGAACCACTGGACCACCATGGAATGGAATAATACTTTTTTATGGCAATCGGGGTTACAGGCGGGAGAGGGGAAACCAATGGATTTCCACTGACGGCATCACATGCTGTGCAGGGTGCCAGGTGCTTTTCACTGACCAGTCCTGCACAACTCATGCAAATGGGGCCATAATGACATGCAAATGGACCCATTTGTGCCTTGCATACATTATAGCACCATTTGCATACTTATGTCTGAATATCAGGAATTTGGCACAGTGTATCTCTGATGCACTGGCACATTTCCCATTCCTGGTATTCAGACCGGTCTGTGGGATGCACTGGTGCATTGTATTTGTGCACAGGCATTTTTTTATATATTCAGATGAGTTGCACCATGGCACATCTCTTTTGAATATATCCCTGTATTGTTCCAGCGCAACTCAGTTGCGCAGAGCAACCACTTGCACCATTGCCAGGTGCACTTTTAAATATCTAGCCCTTATAGTTTTATATTTATCAGAAGTGAAACTTTTTAAATATTCCCCATACAACTTAAAAATTTACATCATGGCATAGATAATAATCATCAAAGATGATGACTTGATCAATTATGTACCAGCAGAAATCATCATGCTGATTTAAGCCGACAGAAATACAGTAATCAATAATTGTCAGTTGGTGAATTAAAAGTTATCTGTACATAATTAAATCTCAGTTTGGGTGATCTTATGATCTCCCCTGATGATCCTATGGTAACATTTTATGATTGATAATGATGACTGACCTTCAAAAAACATGAATAATGATTTATGTATTCATCTAGGTGATCTCTGTGTGTTTAGTCTTATTTATGCCCTTGAGTATAAGAAGACTGAGTTCTTGTCCTTTCTCAGCCTGCTTTTCTTCAGGCTGAATATGTTAAGGACTTCTAGTCTTTAGTCATAACTTTTGTCCTCATTACACTGATCATTTAGTTGGCTGTGCAGTATTCCCTTTCAACTGCTTCAGCATTCTCTTTGTGTTGAAGAGCACTAATTTGCATGTGGTGCTCTGGGTGGAGGCCACACTGGGGCTGTAAAAACTGGTAGGATTGCTTCCCCTGCTCTGCTACTCACCCACCTTTTGATGCACTGCAGCATTCTGCCAATCCTCTTGACAGCAGATGCACAAGGCATGTTATGCTTCAGCCCTTTGCCATTTATGACCTGCAGGTCATCCTCTCTTCAACAGCAGCAAGAGGAGCCCCAAACAGTGTATAGGTTCTACTTCTTTTTTGCTCCCTAGAAGTAGCACCTTGCATTCAACTACATTGAGTCAGAAGTTCCAAAACTGGGTCAGTCAGTCATTCAGGCTTGTTCAGGTCTTCCTGAAGTTTGTTCACATCCTCAAGGTAGTTCACCACCCTGGTCATTCTAGTATCATCAGTAAGCTTAGGACACTTGCTCGAGAGCTCAAACAGTGCTTCAATCTTTTTATAAAACTATTTGGTGCATCATTTTATTTTTAAACTATACTTGGTATGTAATAGTCTAGAACAAATGACTTAATGTCTAGTATACACATCAGAACTGCTCAGATGTACCTTTGATGATTTTGGATACCCCTGGATTTCAAGTTTTAATTTTCTGTTTGTCTTTTTTTTTTGTTTTTGTTTGTTTTTGTTTTGTTTTGTTACTAGACTGGTTAAACAGATAAAAGGGGCTGTGCACTAGCATAACTTCTTATTTCTAGAATGGTGACCAGAGGGTTCCAGGGTTTTTCTGTGTCATAGTTAAAGGTGGTGTTGGCATTTCTTGAAGTGTTTTCAGGTCAGATGTCATCAGATGGATGTGCTGCAGAGCTTCAATCAATACTTGTGACTAGTGTTGTTTGGACAGTGCATTAACTGCATTGTTCATGGCCCCATTAGATAGCTTAGGTATCCAGTGTTTAACCTTAGCCAGAATACAGTAGATCCATTCAGGATAGTTCTGAGCCTGTCAGAAATTAATTATCATGAGAGATCACGTGATGCAGAGTGCTGAGTAGGAGCTCCTTCAAGAAGCTCCTACCTCCCGATCACTAAATCGTCTTTTTTGGACATTTGAATTTCCCCATTTCCTCTGCTTTTGAGATTTAGTGCTATCTGAATACTTTGGAAATCTGGTTTGAGTGCTAGATCGGCGGATGGAGGCTTACATGAAGAAAGCCCCGTAGAAGCACACTCCTCCTGCTACTCCCAAAAAGGCCTCCAAGAAATCCCGGGCCTCAGGTGGGCCAGAGAGGCCTAATCCTCTGAGCCAAGTTGGAGAGCAGGAACCTTTAATGCTTAATAGGTTCCTTGAAGAGTTTAAGCCCTTTCATGAAGAAATGAAAGAAATGGCGATTGATCTGAAAACTCTCTCTAGAAAACTGGATAAAGTTTCACTAACGGTCTCTGATAACACAGCTCGAATAGTCTTGATGGAGAAAAAGTTGGAGAGTCTCGATCCTGAACTGGTGTCTACGCGTCAGAAGTTATCTCGTCTTGAGGCCAAGCTCGAAGATCTAGAAGGCCACAGAAACAACATTGTGATACTTGGGCTACCAGAGGAAGAAGAGGGCCATCATGTTGTGGCATTTATACAGAAGTTGGTGGAGCGGGTCACTGGCCCCTCTCCCTTTGGCCCTGCATATATTATAGAGCAAGCCCACAGGTCTCTGCAACCTAAGCCTTCTCCAGAGGACCCCCCCTCCTCCGTCCTATCATCTGTCATTTTTTTGAATTTCCTAGAGAAACAACATTTTCTGCAGAAAGTGAGAGCTTTACAAGAGGTTCGCTGGGAGAACACGAAACTAAGAATCTCACAAGATTTGCCTGGCTTGGATCGTCTGAAGCGGAAAGCATTCCATCCCATTGTGTCTAAGATAATTGCGGCAGGCCTGAAATTTAGGATGGGATATCCGGCCAGGTTACAAGAACTCGTAAATGGATTCTGGTCCAATTATGATGATCCTGCAGCTGCCCTGACAAGCCTTAAATTTATGCTACCAGATCTGTTTCGGGAGCCCTGAGATGCCTTGTTTGTGGGATGAAGAGTTGCTTGGAGCTGTGAATCAGAACTTTTGTTTTCTCCTTCTTTGAGGAGATGTTCAGAGCGAGTTGGATTGGAAATTCCTGTTGTTTTGCTTGGACTGGGGGGATCACGCAGGACATGCCTGTTAGCAGTCTCTGTGGCCCCAATCATAGAGGGCCTACGCCAGTTAAGGGCAAAAGACACTTGGGGTCTCGGGGTATGTTTACGGGGGGGACAGACTTTCATGTTTCAGTATTCTCAGCATTGTATACATAATAGAAGGGGGAATTTGTCTCGCTGAGGCTAAGATTTATGTTTATTTCATTTGGATCGGAATTTAGAGCAGTCTTGGGCTTTCTCTACAGCTCACTTTCACTGTATTAGGATCAGGATCTGGCCACTAGAGGATGCACTATGCATTTGTAACTCATAGTGGTGCAGCTCTTAATTTCAGGGGGATCTCCCTTAATCTTCTTGTTAGACTCGAGTGCAGGGCAATACATTTTCTCAAGGAGCGCTTTTGCAATCGGAGGTTGGTCACCTCTGGGAAGACTCGTTTTCTCTGTTTCCTTCCCCTGAGTTATGGTTGCTAGGTTTTTCCTGATTTTTGCTCTCAGTCTGTGGAAATGGTCACTCCCCTTCACTGGGTTCCTGATTTGGTTCTAGTTCTTGCATAGCTGTCCCATGGGGCAAGGTTGATCATAATTCTCACTCTCAGTTTCATTCTGGTTTCCAAGGCTACCTGGGATATGCATGGTTCTTGTTGCATATCTATTTTACCTGGTTACTAGCATGCTAACTGTGGTGGTACTGAAAGCCCAAGGCCGTTCCCTCATTTTCTGGGGCTAATCAGCACTGTTTGTTTTTTCATATAATTACAGTGGAATGCAGGATTTGTTGCCATTAGCAGAGGTGCATTATCGGGAGGCGGGAGACAGAGGAAATGACCCAGTACTGTGCTGAACGTTGCTTGTGGCAGTTTAGAGGGTTGGGTGGGGGGCAGGATTTAGGGTATTGTTAGAGGGTACAGGGCAGGTGAGGGGATGGGAAGGACTTAAATGTGGGGGGGTTAGGGAGGAGGGAGGGTCTTACTGCAGTAACCATGGGAGTGGGGTTGCAGGTATTATGTATCCCGAGTGCTGAGCTGAGTACATTAAGTCTAACTACCATTACTGGATGGCTAAAGAAATATCTTTAGCGACTTGGAATGTTAAGGGAATCAGGAAAAAAACACAAACAATATCAGGCTCTTAAACATTTAAGTTTACTACGTTCTCAGATAACTTTTCTACAGGAAACTCATTTACTAGAAATGGATGCTTCACAGTTAAGGAGACAGCAGGTGGGCCTAGTGTACAATGCCCAGGGATCTACTAATAGTTGTGGGGTCATGCTTATGATTAACAGGGGTATCCCCTTCATTTCTACACAGGTCATTAAAGACCCTTAGGGAAGGTTTATCCTTGTTAGAGGCACTCTCTGATCTGTTCCACTATTACTCGGTAGTATCTATGGCCCTAACATAGATGACCCAGGGTTTTATGAGACTTATATCTGTTATTCTTCCAATGCTTCCCATCAGGATTATTTTGGGGGATGACTTTAATCAAGTAGTAGATTCTAACCTGGACAGGTCAGGTAGAGGTCTGGGAGTGGTCACTCTGGGGCAGAAGGCTTTTAAAGACCTATTGGACCAATGCGGGCTCTGCGATGTCTGGCGTGTCTTTCACCCTGATTCTAGGGAGTTTACCTTCAGGTCAATGGTGCATGGCTCGCAGTCCTGCATTGATTACATATTTATTTCTCAGTTCCTATTACCTGGGGTTAAGACTTCCTTGATTCAACCTGGCCCTATCTCCGACCATTCACTGGTATGATGTAAACTGGCATTTCTTAATTTGCCTAACAGGGAAACCAGATGGAAACTTAATGAACTACTTCTCAAAGATGTCAAATATTGCAAGCTTATAAGGGAACAAATTGAATCCTTTTTTTCACCTAACCCTTTAGATAGTGCAAAGCCAGATATTTTGTGGGGGGCCTTTAAGGCCTTCATGAGAGGGATCCTTATTAGTATGGTGGTGGGCAGAAAAAGGGCACAGGAGAAGGAATTAATATCTTTACTATCTCAAATTAGGTCACTTAAAAATAACTTTTCAATTAATCCTCCTGATGAGGATAGGAGAAAACTTCTAGTGTTGAAAGATAGATATCTAGAGCTACTTCGGGAAAAGCAGAATTAGCTATTATTCATACAAGAGTCAGTTACACTGACCAGGGAGAAAAGGTGGGGCGCCTACTGGCATTGCGTATTAAGCAACAAGAATCAGTGAGATTTATCCCTCCAATCAGGGCAATGGCTGATGGATCCTTAAAAGTATCTCCCACTGAAATAGTCCAAGAATTCGCCCGTTACTATACAAATCTGTACAGTGACATGGAGCATCCCCCTTGCCCTGGGAGTACGGAGAGCTACTTGAAGGACTCCCATTTGCCCTCCCTCTCAGACCGACACAAGGGTTTTCTGGTTACTCCTATATCGCAGAAAGAAATTGTTGAGGTTATTAGCGAATTGCCGGCAGACAAAGTCCCAGGCCCTAATGGATTCTCCACCCTATTTTACAAAGTTTTTCAGGACCTCTTATTACCAGTACTTTGCTGTTTATTTCAACATATCTTAGCTGGGGCGGAGGCCGACCCTCACCTTTTTGAGGCCTTGATTGTTCTTCTCCCTAAACCAGATAAAGATCCTGAGCTTGTTCAGAGTTAAAGACCTATTTCCCTTTTAAATCAGGATATTAAAATTCTCTCGAAGATATTAGCTAACAGGTTAACGGTAGTTCTTCCTGAGTTAATAGGTCCAAACCAGGTAGGATTTATGAAAGGGCGTTCATCTTCTGACCACTTGCGTACCCTATCACATGTCTTCCCGGCTGCCAGGGATGCCGAGTTCCCTGCAGAACTGGTCTCCCTGGATGCCGATATGGCATTTGATCGAGTGAATTGGAATTTTCTGTTTCGAGTTCTGGAAGCTTTTCAATTTTGTTCTCTATTTATCTCTTGGATTACCACACTTTATAAAAATCCTACAACAAGAATCTCTGGGAATGGGGCTTTTTCTAAGCCCTTTTCACTCCATTCAGGGACTAGACAGGGATGTCCCTTATCTCCTCTGTTATTTAACCTATATCTGGAACCTCTCATTCAAAATATTCTCAATAATGTTTCCATACAAGGTATTAGGGTTGGGCGTCATGAAATCAAAGTCACTGCATGTGCAGATGAATTGCTGATACACTTATCTCATTCGGTATCCTCTGTCCCAGCTTTGTTGAGTGAAATAGCAAGATTTAGTGTCCTGTCCAATTACAAACTGAATGCTAGCAAATCCTTATTTTTCCCATTAAACCATAAGGTATTTAAAAATGATATTAGTCCCTTAGGTTTATGCTGGGCTCCCAGGTCATTTAAATATTTGGGCATTAAGCTATCTCGTAACCCCCTAACATGGTTTAAGGAAAATCTGGATTCCCTCTCGCAGTTGATAGTTCACGACCTCGAAGAGGTGGTCCAAACTTCCCATTTCATTATGGGGCCAGATCAACATAATTAAGATGAACATATTTCCTAGAATTTTTTATCCATTATCTCTTCTCAATACTTTTATTCCTTTACTCTGGTTTAAAAAGATACATGGCATGTTCACCAGATTTATTTGGACCGACAGATACCCTCGGTTGGCTTATTATAAGTTGGCAGCTCCAAAGCTGCAGGGGGGGTTTACGGATTCCCCATCTGGCTATATATTAATGGGCCAGTCACCTAGCAAAATGTCTGAGATGGGTATTTCCTGGCCCAGACAAAGAGCAACTGGTTTGACTTAGAATTGAACTGGATGCAATCAAGTCTAAGAATCTGGACCCCCTTACCTTATTTTTTCTTAAATTCCCCCAGGTACGTATGACCGAGGAGTGCCCCACAATATCTATTTCCTTAAAGGTTTATTCACAAATGTGTTCATTTTTGCAATATTCTCCCCACCGGGACCTGGCCCAGTCTATCTGGAATTCCCCATCTTTCACTATTAACAAGAATCAGATTCCCTGTCAGTGGTTATCCCAACAGGGGGATGGGAAACTTCTTTCTCTTACGGATGAAGATAGGCAATGGTTGTCAGTGGGAGATATTATCAGGAAATTTCATTTTCTGGCTTCCTCTCACTTCAAAGTTATACAATTAGGGCATTTACTTGTAATCAATTTTGGTAATACTCCCCCCTCCCAGACCGTCACAGCCCTGATATCTGAGGTTTCCTCACTCACCGGATCTTCAGGTGTAATATCTAAATTATATCAGGTTTTGTTTCACAAGAAATACGGAGGCTCCTTTGGACCCACAAGATTCTGGAATAATTTCTTCCCTCAGCATCATTTGGATTGGCAGTCCCTGTGGAGATCTTGTCATAAACATATTTCTCAAGACAGACTGTGTCTCATGCAATATCATATTTTACATAACTTGTATTACACTCCAGTTAAATTACAGAAGTGGGGTTATCTGAACCAATATATGTAATAAATGTCTGCAGGAAGAAGGAACACTTCTTCACATGTTTTGGTCTTGTCCTAAAGTCTCCCCCTTATGGGACTCAATTAAGACTTCCCTGGACCCTATGCTGGGCCTTCAGGAGTATTTCACTCCTGAGATTTGCCTTTTAGGGGACCTGTCGTCTATTAGACTTAAAGTAAGAAAGTTTCATATTTCCATGATTGCCTTATTGGCTAAGAAGCTCATTTTACATCACTGGAAAGATAAGTCCTCCCCATCTGTCCAGGAATGGGTAAAAGGAATTCTGTCCAATCTACGTACAGAAAAAGCGATTGCCAGTCTTCACGATAGATTGGCAGTTTATACCAAAATCCGGGATCCCCTTCACTCTCTAATTTCTCTGGCTCAGGTCTAAGTATATCTTAGGTTACACTGTCATGTAGGATCTTAGGTAAAGAGCTTGGCATTTGAGGGACACTAGGTTTGGTTACTGCAGTAAGGGGAGGGAAGGGTGGGTTAGGCAGTTATTTCTTTACATTGTATCTGTATTTCAATACCACTGTCATTCTAACTGCCTTTTATTGTGGAAAATGTATCAATAAACTTTGAATAAAAAAAAAAAGAAATTAATTATCATCCTGGTACAGTGTCTGACTTTTGTTTGTGTTTGCCATATGGCACACTAATATGCTAAATTGATTTTTGGAGAGCTGAATTTACCATACGACACAATAAAATATCATACCTTCCTATACTGTATCATACCATACCATACCATTCTCATTTACAGTACAGTGTCCCTTTTATGTAAGTATCTCAGAGCACTTAATCAATTCTCAACAGCATGCCAAATGATCACTGAATTGCAGCAACCTTTGGGTGGAATGTGTCAGCCATTCGGTGCCAACATACTACACAACAGCTCTCCTATTCACCGCTCAGATGCAAGCTCATTGATTTAAAACCAGGTTAAGCTGTTGATGGGTTACTGAACTGGTGAAATCTGGATAGGAAACCAGGGAATTTCCCCTACTTTTTTGAGATCTACCATGTGATCTTTAAAGAGCCTCTGACATTATAGGGGAAACACTGAAAAACATAAAATTTAGACAAAATTCAATTTAAAGTTAATATCTTTACTGTATTTTTCCTTCCCCACACCCTTTACTACTCAAAAGGTTTGCATAAAACCAGGATCTCTATTACTTGGTCTGTAGGTAGGTGGGCATCATAAGGAGGCAGGATGGTAGGCAGCAGGGGTGGTACTAACAGGGGGCAGTATAAGGGTGATGAGGACCAGAAGACACCTTGGGGCAAAATTGGACCTAGAGAGATGCCAGATGTGGCTGGTTCCTACCCAGGGTTCTCACCATACCATGTGGGAAGGTGACCTCTTGGCCAGCAGTCTCTACTTGTCCCCTTTGGGCAGTGCTGTGCAGTTCGAGATCAATGTGGCACAAGATCACAATTATGTCAGACTTAATTTCTGCAGTTGATCTGGCTTGCATCATTGAGAACCAGCTGGGTGATGATGCTTGTGCAGTCCTGGAGTCATCGTTCTTACTCACATTGTCTATGGTTCACTTTCCACAGAGGGATCACAGTGTGGGTGGCCATCTGTTTGATATCTGAACTTTGCTGGGCACCCAGTGAGAGTTACTTCATTGTATGAATGTGTGGCTGAGCATGGGGGTCCAAGTGCAGGTTGCAGGATCCTTCTCATATACTGGCTTCCAGGGCATGAGATAGAATTCCTGCAGGAAATTGCAGACTTCATCACTGAGAAAGTGTTGGAGTTGTCTAGATGGTTGGTTCTGGACAACTTCAGTGCTGGATCCATGATGAACTCTCACAATTTGGATGAGAATTCCTCCAGCTAATGAAATACTGAACCTCACGCAAGTTGTTACTACTACAACCCATCAACCCAGGCATGCCTTGGACTTAGTATTCTCACTAGGGCATGAGAAGAACAACCTTGGGACTAATCTGAACTGCTGGTAAGATCACTACACAGTAAAGTTCTCGTTCATGGCACCCCCTTATTTTTCACCCCCAGTGGAGATGGTCTGTTGCTGCCCTTTTAAGAAGTGGTTCACAGGAGGACTTCAGGTGGTGATGAACCTCTTGGGTGTGATAGCTGCTTGTGAGGCAGGATCAGAGGAGGTAGTGGTGGCCTACACCAAGACTATTACCTTGGCCCTTGATAGTGCCACACCAGTTTATATATGAGCCATGGCAGTAGGGAGCTTAGAGAGGGGGAGGCTTTAGGTCAGAGGTTACAGTGTTGTTGGCAAAAGTCCAGGACTGATGGGGACAGATGGGCTTTGAGTATTCACTACAGTGAGTATCAGAGGGCAATCTCCCATAGGAAGGAAGGAAGCATTCCTGTCCAGGGACATTGCTGCTGGGAGGAACAGATCACCTCAGCTTTTCTGGACTGTGGAAAGGTTATTACATCCTGCCTGTCTTCAATTAGTAAATGTAATTTCATCTGCCAGGTGTGAAGAGTTCACTCAGTTCATTTCTGACTGAGTGTCCTTGATTAGGTATGGGATAATTCCAATTGGGCTGTCATGGTCCAACAGAGGGGAGCTGGATGTCACTAGGAGCACTCCTCCAATTTAGGGTGAGTTTAGGATGTATCAGTGGAGTAGGTCTGTGAGGTGATCTCAGAGTTGCAGCCTACCTTATTGTGAACTGGACCCAGATCTGATCTGCCTCTTAGTAAGCTGTGTAGGACTCCTGGGTCCAGTGTTCACTGAGATAGTCCAGTGCTCCCTTTAGGTGTGGTCCATTCCAAGGGCATTGAAAGTTTCATTGGTGAGACCCTTCTGGAAAAAACACCTCTGGACCTAGACTGCCTAGCGAATTTTAGACCTGTCTCTAACCTTCCATTTCTGGGAAACATTATTGAGAAGATGTTGGCTCTGCAGCTCAAGGCACACTTTATGACTTTTGGCATCTACAAGTGACCCAGTCCAGATTTAGGCTGAGGCACAGAACAGAGACTGTGATGGTCAGGGAGTGTGTTGACCTCTTCAGGGCCAAAGATTGAGGGGACTGGTCAGTTTTCATTCTACTCAATCTCTCCTCAACATCTGACATTGTGGACTGCAGTTGTTGTTGGATCACCTACGGCAGTATTGTGGATTTGCTGGCATCATCATCAGCTGATTTGAACCTTTCCTCAGAGATAGGGTGTACAGGCTGGTGCTGGGGAATTTCTCCTCATGCCAGAAGCCCCTGCTGTGAGATGTACCTCAGGACTCAGTCTTTTCACCTATGTCATTTGTGGTGTACCAGCTGCTGCTAGGTGAGATCATTAGACATTATAGCTTGGGTTTTCACTGCTATGCAGGTGACACCCAGCTTTACCTCCATTTGCACCTGGGACCTGTAGTGTGGTTGATATACTGAATTTATGCCTGGTCGAAATTTTGAACTAGATATCCTCCAGCTGGTTAAGACTCAACCCAGACAAGATGGAGGCATTTGTGACTGAGCCTGTGCAATGGCAGGGTGTGGGGGCTACAGTGGAGACAACAGGCTTGGTGCTTAGTTCCTCCATCCTTGAAGCCTCCACTAAGGTTAAGAATCTCGGCATCATTCTGGATGAAAGATTGATGCTTGAGGCTCAGGTGTCATCCATAGTCTGGAGTGGCTTTTACTACCTCAGCAATGTTGCTGAGATTAAAGCCTTTATCCCATCAGATGATCTGCCATCTCTGGTACATGCCTTCATAACTTCCAGACTCAACTGCAGTAATGCTCTGTATCTCAGGGTTAGTGGAGGGGTCTTATGATACCTGCAGCTGGTGCACAATGCAGTAGCCAGGTTACTGATGGGACTCCTGAGGTGTTACCATGAGACCCTGGTCTTTCACAATCTGCACTGGCTGCCAGTGAAGTGGCAAATCATCTTCAAGGTCAGTTTACTGACCTACAAAGCTCTACATAGTCTCCTTACTGTCCATCTCACCCTCTCCATTCCTTCAAAGTGGGCCTCCTAGCGGTTCTCAGGGCCATATTAAAGACATCCAGGGACTGCACTTTTGAAGTTGCCAGTCCAGTTCTGTGGCACTCTCTCCCCACATCTCTGAGGAAGGTCTTCTCAGTGGAGGCCTTTAAATGGGGCCTTAAAACATACCTGTTTAGAGAGGCCTTTGACCTTAATTAGTCCCTCACTGGCTGCTTGTTAGCTGTTTTGCTGTTCTGATTTATTTTAAATTTATTTTAACTGTAGTTTAATTTGTTTTGTCATGATGTAGACATTATACTGGTGTGGTAGCACCAGTATAGTTAGGGTTTGTGCGAGCATGTAATGTTAGAGGCAAATTTTTGCTGGGCAACAACTTTGAGCAGATGCAACATATCTGCTTGAACTTTTGCATGCATTATTGGAAGGCATAGGTCTATTGATATGCCAAATGTGGATTTAATCCCTTGTGTGGTTTCTGAGATACAGACTGTTGAAAAAAAAAGAGATTTTGATATTTTTAGCTGTGCTTTTGTCAAGCTGTATCTCAAAATCAGCTGTAGATACAGGGTTGATATTTTCAGAGTAGAACACTTTGGCCTCAGACATGTGCCTTTTGTATGTTTGGTGAAAAAATAATAATCTGTTGCAAAATTATTCAAACTTATTTTTCCCATTGTTTCCTATGGGACAAAATATATGTCCCAGGCAGCACAGTATTTTACGCCAAAATAATACACCAGCATAACATTTCCTATCGATAGATCTTTCTGCATCATAGATCTGCTGCAATAACCATGTCTTTCTTTGTGCAGTATAAGATTGTAAGTTGCAGTTCATTAATCGACATACAATCCTATGTCGCAGGAACACAATCCAATTCTAAGTAGGGGAACAGAATGGATGTTGATATGTGCTGTGCCGTTGTGATGTACGGTATATGTTAAATACACACTGTGCTATATATTTCTATTTTTACTAATTAGCAACATCTTAGATTTAAGCACAATGCTAACACTTCAATTCCTTGTCATCAAATACTGATACAATCATGTAGCTGAAGAAAAACATGATTTAATGTGTCGCATCTCTACCTTGACAGTTACACTTTCCTGGTGCACTTCTATCACCTACTTTCTTGAACTATAGAAAATTGCTGTACAGCACTTTTAAACCCATTGTGTGGCATAGCATTGTAACTCATCATTTATTAATCGACATAGGAGCCTATGCCAGAGGAACAGAATTTGTGGTCTGCAGTTCTATTGTATAGTATGTGAAATCCATACTGTCCTATATTGAAATTATTATTACTTAGTAACATCCCAGGTCATAATATTATATTAAACCTTGAACTTCTTGTCATTCAAGGTCAATAGAATCATGTTGTGAGGAAACACATGGTTTTCTGCACCCTTATAATGACATTGAAATCATTGCCGATATGATTGTATGACGAAGTGTCATTATCGATATACAATCTTATGCCGGAGGAACAACGCGGTTTGTTGTGTCACAGTTTCACCCTGTCACTTACAGTTTTGTGGGTTTTTTAACAACCTGCCTCTTTGCACCATATCAAACTGCTGTGCAACAGTTCTGCTGGGTACCATCATGGTTTCTAGTGACAGTAGGAAATAAAATGAAAACACAGAACTAAATCAAGCACAGTATTTTGTAATACAGTTTTTAAGGTTATACAAGTAGAACTACATGGTGTTAAATGAAGCTTTGTAGTATTAATATGAATATGTTTTCTTTGGGAAAGATATGCAACAAAACATTATAATACCTGCTTTTAAACACATTTTGTTTTTAAATGTAGTATCATAACCTACAAACCAAGAGTTTTAATTTATAATCCTTTTCACTGAGTGCTGTACTGTATTTGTCAACAATTTTTATGCTCTTGTGAGGTAAAAAACTTCTTTCAACAATTTGTATCATTCTGAGAAAAGTAATTATCTTCTTATTTATGACAATATAGTATTATCTGTACATTTTAACGATTTTTTTAAATATAGGACCATGGTGTACAACAGAAGAAAAACAAATGTTATGCCTTTTAACAATAAACTGTTTTTTAAAAGTCTTTTCATGATTCTGCTTAAACAATCTCTGAAAAACATTCTTACAGTATATGTAACTGTACACAAATTATATTCCTTTTGTTTTTAAAGCACCATATCTAAGCAACGGAGGTATATTAATGCATGACTAATATACAGTAATAAAGAAATAACATTTTGCATTTTGCTTGTCCAATTCACAATACTATAATGAAGTGTGCTACTCAAAGACAACAATATGCTAGTCATTGCCAACAGTAACAAATTAATAAGACAATATTATATGTTGTGTGTTGGTGATCTATTGGGGTTAACTGCTGGTTCATTTGGGTTCACAACAGCATGAGTGGCAACGTTTTGCACAAGCCTATTTCCTATATTTATTAATCGTTCCGTAAGCTGTCTAAGTATTTCTTGCTTTTCCCATTCTATTGTTAATCTTGCATTCTCGGCCTGCACTAATACATTCATTGTATTCTGGATGCTCGACAAACCCTGTGTCACAAAGGTGAATCCTTGAATTATGGTACTAAAAAAATGTTGGAAATGAGGGTCCAGGCTGGACTGTTTTTCTGTTACATTGGTAGCAGTTGTGTGATCTGGTATTTGTGATGTATTGCAGGTAGGTATACAGTTTACACTTTCTGAATGCTCTCTGTATAACTTGATCTGTGCTACTTTGTACTGCTTACCTTTCTGTTCCTTCAATGGAAATTGAAGTACTGATTTGTGGACTTCATAAACATTCCTTGATAGTTATATTTTGTGTCGCTTCTGTGTTTCTGTTGCAGAACTAGTAATACTTTGGTTCTCTCTCATTTCCATTTCTGGATCTGTGAAAATAATTTATAACTTTTAGTTTTGTTTGACAATGCACTATTATAGTTATGAATATACTGTTGTTTAGATTGCAGATTTTACACTACTTACTTTTGTTGCTTTCTGTTGCTTTATTGGGCTGACCATCAGAAGAACTTGTCTTCTCATGTTCATCCTCCAGGACTGCTCTTTTTTTCTTGAGTCTTGCACAGTGGGCTTTCACTGCAATACACATGTAAAAATACTTTACCTACCTTTGAATTTACAACTCTGTAGGTTTTAAGTACATTTCTCACTTGTTTGTATATGATTTTATGGATTTAATTTTGTATTGTCATTCTATTAACATGATTTCACCCACCTCGGTAATACCGTTCTCCCAGAGTAGGTTTCTTTGCTTTCACCCACATTTCCTCCATGTGTTTATACCACTGTTTGTGTTTGTTGGAAATATTTCCTTGTTTCTTTAATCAATAACATTGTTGACGTAACCATTTCCACTTCATATGGCATTCTGCTAGATGTCTAATTATGTTTTTCTCATCTTTTAGATAGCCACACACTGTTTGCCATAACTGAGTTAACTGCACAGTACTGGCACGCATATCATATTAGCGCCACTATACTTTTTCATTGCCTCAGCTAAGGCAATGAGGTCACAATCTTTCCAAGGCTTTGGCATTATCTTTAACAAAAGGATATTGTTATTTCTGGGATTTGGAGTATAATAGAACTGGTATTGTAAAGCAGGCATAGTATTATGGTAGTAGAATAAATGCAATTTTAATCACTTTGTATAGCTATGAAGGACAGGTAGCAAAAAGTTTGGATTAAGAACAAAATCATTCTTGTGCGCAGAATGGTAAAATGCACAGTAATGTATACACATACAGCAAACACAATCTGCATAGTGGAATTGATTATAGAATACTTCAATCATAATGCAGGGGTTATAGTGTTTTATACAACATAACTGTGTGTCTACAGAGATATAATAGATTAGGAAGCTTATGTAGTAGGTAACATGAAGACAGTTTTAGCACACTGCTGTTACTAAGTGTCAATGCTTCTCATGATTTCATAAGAAATATTAACTGACAGCTAGTTTAACTGGCTTTTGATTTGTCAACTGATTGTGACAACTTCATATTGACATTTTTACACGTTTCATTGATTCAAAAAGGCTTTATATGTCATCAGCAACGGTGAATGCTTATTTTCAGATATAGCTATAGAACAAGTAGCAGGGTTAATTTCTACCTCATATGCTGTAACAAACTCAGGTTTTTTTTCCAATCTTAGATCCGTACTTTTTAAGGTCTCATGCAAGGTGAATGACCTGAGCAATCACTGGATACATACATGTCTGCTATTTAAAAGTCCGGTTTAGTGTGCCGGCATTGTATCTATGCAGGACCTGTACCACATAAAGGCCACTTCATTGTATTTACACTTCATGTAAATTGTTTTTTCTAATAACCTACTTTTGCTTCATTTCACATTTTACAAAGTGAAACAACAGATGGCAATGCTTTCAGGTACATAGTATCTGTGCAAATATGGATAGTGTTGGTGTTTGGAAATGTTTAGGGATATAACATGTTGCATGCAGTACTTGAGGAGATGGAACACTGGAGGTATACCTACAATATAAAATAAGTTCTAAGGCCCAGTTTGTGTAATATACATTTGAAAATGCACTTAGGATTTATCCATTTGATTGGTCTTTGAAGTGGGTTTTAAACATTTATGTACGTCCGATATTCAGATAGGTCACTCACTGCCTACTTACTCTTTCCCCAGTATAGTTCTTTTGAGCAGCGATGATGGTCAATTCAGGATCAAAAGTTTACTCTGTGTGGTGCAGTGTCTTCTTATTTCCTACTGTACTGCACTCTGACTTTGAATGTTAAGGTTAGTCTGTGTTCTCTTTTACACTTTGCTAACTGTGTTTATTTTACAAAATGAAACTAAATCAGTAAATGCTTGGTAAATGCATTTCTGGCTGCTGATTGAAAACTCATGCTAATTGCCGAGTAATGCTTTTTTGTTGATGTGGCACAGAATAGTACTCAAAAATAAAACAGTTGTGTAAATGACTATACAGTACACCTTTAGTAGTCTACTAGAGGTAGAAAATCATTTACTGATGTTGAATGTAATACTTCTGTTCAATTGAAAAAGTAGAAGTAAAGTGCATCATAGCAGGATCAATTTGGCTCGACTATTGATCTCATGGGAAGATACAAAGTTACACCAAGTTATCAGGTGGAACTCATGTTATAACTTCACTATGATTTCTTGCAAATAAAATCTACTGTTTAGAAAGGGAAGTGAATTGTATGTTTTATTTGAAAATAAAACTTTTTATGTGCAAAAGATGAGAAAATAATTGTCATAAATATTAACTTATTACCTGGTACAAACTAGCCTAGACAAATGAACTGCATTGACTTAGGGTTACATCAAATCATTATTCTGGTTTAAATTATCATTCTGAGTCAAAATAGCCAACAGAAATGAACTTGCAGTGGCTTAGGATTACATCGATAATTATTGTGCTTCAAAGAACTCTGAACAAATACCGTGCTTCAGACTACAATGTGTGCTAGGAGATTCGATGCAGAATCATAATTCAATGTGTTTATAAATCATTTAAAATGTTATAGAAAAGTAATTGTTTACAATATAAGACGTTTCACACTTCACATCACTTTTAAAACTGTACAGTAGAAAGCATTACAAATACAGACTACGGGAATGGTAAAAATAGTAATGGATGGAAAGGCATAGAAGTACATCTTTATTTACACACACAGTTATCCTGATTCCTTGTACTTTCCTTCCACATTCTATGTTGAACAACTGTAGTGAATTCCTTCTTAGGAAACCAGTTTTTCCTTATTTTGCACTATTAAATGTGTACTTTAAAGTGATGCACTTAACTGTCTTTCAGTTTTTTTACAGTGTACCATGTTCTATTAGATGATTGTACAGTATTATCAATTAATAAACTAATATTGTTTTCACTGTTGCACAAATGCTGAGTTCTTATTATGCTAACAGGTTGCAAATCAAAAATAGGGATTTGGGGAGCATCGGAATAGAAAGGATGGAGTTATTCTAACATAAACTTGAGCAGAGAGGAGAAACACAATCTTTTGTTGACTGGTTTATTACTATTACTAGGTCTAAACTGTAGAACTTTACTGTGTGTGTTGGATGAGAACAACTGCAGGGATGTTAAAGACTAAATCCATTTTCACTGTCCTTCACCAGCCCCCCCAATTCCTATTCCCATTCAGCAACTTGTGCAGCTCTTACGTTAGTTTTTGATGAATGCCTACAGACTTTACTGTAAATGAATTCTACAGTGCAGTTTGTTAATGAATGAGAATGCGTCTCATAATTTGTGGCAAACATTCAGAATACATTCTCCAGTCAACTGTGCAGGTGAAAAAAGGGGTGTGCTGATCGTAGACCAGCAATATGGAATTTATGGAGCTTAGAACAGAGAAGGAGCATTTCAAGGCTGCCATTTGGGTTTGGAGATTTTATGACAAGTGAAGCAAGTGCACTTCTGTACACTGTAATTTTTGTAGTAAATATTGTATGCATTAGGAGATGGTCATGATAGTGTTATTTCGTGCAATAAAAACATTTTTCTGTACATTACAAATAGGCAGAAGGAATGTTATCTGCTCTAGTTTTGTAACATAGTACAACATTGATCAACCTATGATTACTATTTTGAGCCTTAAAAGGGTTTCTTAACCATAGTTTCTGAATTCTAATCCAAACTTAGATATTCCTCTTTGGAAATGTAACATGCTGTTTTCATAACAATGTTTACATGTAGTTGTGATTTTGAGAAAAGGTTTCAGGGACAGTCTGCACGTACTAATATAAAAATTCCTGAAAAACTGTTTCCCTTCCTAGTCAACACTAATTGAAGTCATATAAAAGACATCCAGTAAATTTATATCCTGTAATTAGTGCAGCTGAATGAATTTGGTTTATAGTGTAATGGCTCTCATTGTACATGTATTGCACAGTGCTGTACATATAGTAATATTTATGTTTATTCCAGATTATGAGCATAGATGACAAGAATATTGTAGGTTTACTCATATAATCTTGTCTTATACTCATGTTATGTATCCATTCACCCCTTACCAGTGTGTTTTAACTATTTGTCTTTTAGATACTGGATCTCCTTTACTAGTTGTTCTCTGACTTCTGTTTAGAGTGAAATATGCTTTCTAAGGATCGGATACAGAAGTTAAAAAGGAGATTAAGCTATCAAAAATACCAACAGTTACAGACCTGGGACTGTGACAAACAAAAATCATGTAAACCTCAGAAAATAAGGAAACAGAATGCTCCTTTTAGACAGTTGGGAGGTGTTGTGGAAAGTAGATCTACAATATCTTGGAGAAGTGTTTTGAGTTGTAACAAACTAAAGCAATGCAGAATTCAGTGCTACCAACAAAGCAAACTAATAACTGAACAGACAATAATACTTCCAGACTGTCACACATGTGTAAATTGAGATACTTTTGTGCTGCAGCTTCAAAAGCTAGAAGTGATAGGATTATAACAGCTATTCCAAAGCAGCTTGCTAAAAATAAAAAAGGAAAAAATAACACTTATGAAATTGCGCATCTTTGTAACCCACTTTGATAGCATGGCTGAAATGGTTAGATCACGTTTATGGCCTAAAATGATATCTCAGATTGATAGATTTAAATCTGTTGTTTATGACATCAAGAAGCAGTTAAAAAAAGTTTCTCAATTAACAAGAAACAACTTTTGCAGTGTTTTCCATGTAAAATGGCTGCATACAGAATATTCTGAGCCATACTTTTGGCAAGGAGCTTACAAACCATTTACTTGTGATACGACCCTTTCAATTGATTCTGCTGGAAAAGCTTGTAACATTTTATCACTATTAACTGATAATGAATTGTCAGATATGGACAAAGATATTTCTCCATCAGTTCATGAGAAGCAGAAACAATACTTTTAATGACCTTGTGGCAAACTATGTTCTATTGCGCAGTCTTCCTTTGATGAAATAACATCATTCATTAAGTTATTTGTGGCCACTAAACACAATGAAAGATTTAATCTCTTTAAAGAAATTGATCTTTGTGACATACATTGTTATATTGGACTTCAGGGGCATTCATTAGCTTGCTTGCATAATACAGCTTATAATACTGCATTACACCATATGCGTATGGTAGGAGTCTACAATACAGTCATGCAGTCTTTTGTTAATCAAATTAACCTTGTGAGATGAGCTGTGATCAATTACATTGAGCTTAATCATTTGCTGTTAGAAGGAGATATGGATGGTGCAAAACAATTTATTCAATCTGTATATAGACAGCAAGTATCTGATCAAGATTTTGCTGACACCACGCATAGAGTGTATCAGTCTACATTTCTAAAGGATTCTGATATTATTCAGATGTATTATACTAATATAGCAACATCTGAGTTGGGGAAATGTGCAAAATTTGACCAGGTGTGTGCATCATGTCAACGATTGTCTTACAGGACACAAGTTGTCTCTGTAAATTTATAAAATATTAAGTTTAATGCGATCTGGGCTCACTTGCTGGCATACTTACTTTTGACATCAAACTTTGACATGGATTATAAAGTGATGCTGTCCTTTTACTGCAACTCAAAAATAGAGATGCAGTGAATTTAAAATTCACCGGCGAAGTGAATGCGAAGTGGCCACTTTGAGTTATCGCAGTGCTACACAAAGTGGCCATTGAAAAGTGCTCAATTCATCTTGTTATTATGACTTCACATTGTTCTTCTGCCTTAACATGAAGTAAGGTGGAATGACAACAATATAGGCACTTCAGGCAGCCCCCCACACATCACATGGCTTACAGTACTGTAAGTCACATGCTTTAGCCAGGCAGGAAGGAAGTGAGTCACACAAGCAGATACTTCCACGTTCTCCTTTGCAGAGGCAGAAGGAGGAAGCATTTTGTGTAGGACAGGAGAGTTCATTATTAGTTTCTTTCTTGAGTAATTTTCAGAAAACCCAAAAGCATTTTTAAAAGCTAATTCTTTAGTTTTTTTGTATTGTTTTGTCAAGTTCTTTTTGGTGACTGATTTCTTTGTTTTATAAGTTTTGTTTTGTGTATATGTGTGTGTGTGACTGTCTGTGTGTGTGCGACTGTCTGTGTGTGCGCATGTGTGTGTGTGAGTGTGTGTGAAGTTGCTCATCGCGTGATGCATTGGAGAGGGAAGGAGAGTTTTGTGCGATGGACCAGGGACAGTATGTGGCCCATGGCCAGTGGGGAGTGTGCATACATGGGGGTCATAGCCAGGTGGTGTTGGACTGCTGCAGACTGTTTGGTCCTGCCTCCCCCCCTCTGGAAGCAGCAGCACCACCTGTGCCACCGCCACATCCACCAAGTCCACCACCACCACCACCACCACCAGTAGCAGTTGCAGAAGCTCCAGCAGCACCACCTTCACAGCAGCAGGAGGAGCACCAAGTGCATGACCATGCTGCCAGCACTACATCTGCCCCTTCTGTGACTGGTCCCCCCCACAGTGCCCCAGTTTGGCAGTTTTTCAACTGTGTCAGGGGGACAGCAGCCTTGTGGTGTGTCTGCTTTGTGGTGTGTAGGTGCACCGTGGCCCCTGGGGGACACATCTGGGGACTTAGGGCCAGTGCACACATATGCTGAACCACCACAAGTGGAGTGGCAGGCTGCCATCAAATGGGCCAGGCCTCCACCTGCTGGCCCTACAGTGGCAGTGGCAGAGGGTGCTGCTGTTGTGCATTGCCACAGCAGGAGGAGGGCCACAGCAGCAGCTACTCCACCACTACCCCCACTATTGCCACCAGCACCATCCTCACCACCACCACTACCTGGGTTCACCCCACACCAGTGTACCCCACAGTGCCTGCAAAACAGGCAGACATAGCACTTTTGTGGGCCACGGTGGAGGAAAATAATGAGAGAGCGTGTGCTGTGCAGCAGCAGGTGGAGCAGATCGAGCAAAACCGGCTACAGACTGTGGTGATGCTCCATCTGCTGCTGGAACATCAGGGGATCCCCCATTAGCTCTTTTTTTCAACACACCTCCCTCCCCCACTGTTGTAGTGTTTTGTCTTTTGTTTATGTTTAATAACAGACAGAGGGAAGGCCACACAATATTAGTTTAAAGGGAAGCAGTCAGCAACAGGAGGTGCCACCCACTGCAAGGCTTACCCTCTGGTTAAGCCTTTTAAGTATGTTGCAGCATTTTTCTCGTGCCACAACATACTTTATTTTAATAAAAAAAAGTCAGCGACCAGCAAGTATGGTGGACATTATGGCGGCTCCATTATGTATAAAGGTGCGACGTGTCGCACCACGCACTTCAATACAAAAGTATTGAAGCGCATGGTGCATCTCCACTGCACCTTTCCTTTACACATATACTTAAAGGCTCTTGTTAGTTAAAATGTGCCTGCATTTCACCACAAACTGACCATTAGAAAATAAAAACTATTCAGAAAGCTGCCGGCCATGCACTATTACGGGGCACTCCCCTGCGCTCTCCCTGGCATCACGTCATAATGTTGCTGAGGGTGGGGGTGGAACTTGGGTGGCTCTTCAGACCGGGAAGTCCTCCAGGACCTGGTGTACCAAAATTACTAGCGTTTTTGCCAGAAAAGTATTGCACTATGTAAGGACATATGGAGCAAGAAAGATTCTCCTGGAGGAAAGACACTCATATATTGGGTGCAATACTATAACTATGTAACTTGGTGAATCTCTTTAAAGCAGCAGTGCAACAATCCTGTGAAAATTTTGACCTATACTTTTTTATGCTATTTTACATTGCCACTTTACTTACATCCTGACTTGTATGATGCTATTCTTTCCATTATTTGAGTCTGCTTTAGTACTTTTTTTCATGTCTGAAATAATAAAAGGAGCACTCCTTTTAATACGGTGTGGACCAGGTCTTCATCAGTATTTTCTGCTGTTTTTCTCCATCAGTTGTTATATATTGCTTCTGTTATAAAATTAACAGTTATGCAGCAGGCAGTGTTTTATGACCTCACAGAACAATATTTATTCAAACACAGCTGCAATTAGTGATGAAAACCTGGTCAGAGCCATATTAAAAGGTGTGCTCCTCTTTTTTTCAGACGTGAGAAAAGCTAGTAAAGCAGACAAAAATTGTGAAAGGGAGGGTATTATACAAGTCAGGAGGTAACTAGTGGCTGGTAATGTAAAATAGCATAAAAAAGTATAGGTCACAATTTTCACCACATTGTTGCACTGCAGCTTTAATTTATAATTTTAGTATGACATTATGTGCTCACAATCACAACACACAAAATGCATCTGTCTTGTGTCCAGAAAATTCCCAAGTGCTGAGGAAGTGAAATGGGAGCGTTACACCACATGCAAAGTTCTCCAGAATTTATTGCGCAGTCACTCATGCATGCAGTGGTCACACAGAGTCCCCAGAATTTTTCTGCATCCCCAAAATGCATCTGCCTTGTGTCCAGAAAATTCCCAGGTGCTGAGGAAGTGAAATGGGAGCATTACACCACATGAAAAGTCCCTCTGAACTTATTTCGCAGTCATTCATATTTGCAGTGGTCACACAGAGTCCTCAGAATGTTTCTGCATCCCCAAAATGCATCTGTCTTGTGTCCAGAAAATTCCCAAGTGCTGAGGAAGTGAAATGGGAGCATTACACCACATGCAAAGTCCCCCAGAATTTATTGTGCAGCCACTCATGCATGATGTGCTCACACAGAGTCCCCAGAATTTTTCTGCATCCCCAAAATGCATCTGTCTTGTGTTCAGAAAATTCCCAAGTGCTGAGGAAGTGAAATGGGAGCGTTACACCACATGCAAAGTCCCCCAGAATTTATTACGCAGTCACTCATGTGCTCAGTGGTCACACAGAGTTCCCAGAAGTTTTCTGCATCCCCAAAATGCATCTGTCTTGCGTCCAGAAAGTTTACATACTCTGTGATGATGATGTACTCATGATGCACAGTGCCTTGCCAAACCGTGTCAAGGAGGGATAACATGACATGAATCCATTCAGTGTTCCATCAGAAATGATTACCATGAGAGAACTGTTGCTGGTCCAGACCGTGCTGTGATTCCTGCAAATGCAATGCGATCACCTCAACCTGATGAAAGGGTGCCCTTTGTGTGTACACTAATAGTAGGCTAGGTGAGTTGATAAATATATATGTATTTTCTAGGAGGGGGGTTGACATATATAGACACGTACTATTTGTATTGTTATGTAGCACAGGTCACACATACTGTTGGTGTGCACATTCCAGTGCTTGATGAGATGTTTTTGCATTTAAATTGGAAATGGAATACTCTCAAGCCAATGAAGGTAAGTATTTTTTTTGGGGGGGCAACATATTTGCAAGTAGGTCTCATTAATGGTTTATTATTTGGTTACTTCTTCACAGATTTCATCTGCATCCTTCTCCAGTCTGATTGGTAATGATGGTCATGGTTATTGATTGAAATGACTTCTGCATGTTGCATGTCTGCCCCAGCCTGGGGGGGGGGGCCTGATGCTGAAGAACTCCTTTGGATAAGGCAACTATGACACAACAAAGCATCTGGAAGTTTCCTAAAAAAAGAAATGATGGACTTATTACAACTTGATTGCAGCAAGAACACATTATGTTTAAGCCGTGGCTGTTCCATGGGTGTCTGTATTAACACAGATAGCAAGCTGTCCCACTGCAATCAGCAGATCACAACTTAATTTAGTATCAGGCTGTGTAACAAATATACTGTGTCAGTGTCACTGCATCTCAACTCAAGTTACATTTCAAAACCACATCTTATCAAGTAACAACCTGGGTCCAACTTTTTCAACACTGTCATGGCTGCACAGCTGCAAATTTGGAATACAGTGCATGATATGCTGCAGAAATATTTTTTGTGACGTACACATGTCACCTAGTTTATGAATCCTCAGTCGGATTTGTTGCACTCTTATGAAAAAAAAAGGAACAGATGAAATAAAATTTATATACTTACCAGTATGGATTGGGAATGGATATTCCATAGGTTCCTGTAAACAGTACTGCTGCTGTACCATTGATACAGACCTTCAGTGAAGGAGAGTAATTTGTTGTTAACCTGTAAAGAAACAAAATGTTTACTGTATGTGTTTGACCATTGCAGCTCAGGAAAGCAACAGAAAACAAAACACACACAGCTAAAGGAAGTTGAATAGCATAAAAAACATAATCACTTTATAGTTTTAGTAGTAAGAAGCCTTGTGCCTGTGGCTGATGGATGTGGTCTCCTGTTCAACTCCCTCTGCCTTAGCATGGTCAATGAAATGGAAAAACATTGTCAGAATGACACTGGTGGTGGGTGCTGGTGGTCATAGCTACGGCACATGATGACATTCCCTCTGACATCTTCCTGCATCTGGTGGTGGTGGTGGCAGTGGCTAACCATGGTCTTATGCTGGTGGTCCAGGGGGGCACACAAAGTCTTTCCCTTTGGGGCAGTGGCTGACAGCGGTCTTATGGTGATGGTGGTCTGGGGAGACACAGTGATATTCCCTACAGTGGCACTTGCTGACAGCAGTTTTACGGTGGTGGTCCAGGGGACACACAAAGTCATTCCCTGTGGTGGCAGTGGCTAACAGCGGTCTTATGGTGATGGTGGTTCAAGTGGCACATGGTGACATTCCCTATAGTGGCACTGGCTAACAGCAGTCTTATAGAAACATAGAAACATAGAATTTGATGACAGATAAGGACCGCTTGGCCCACCTAGTCTGCCCATTTCCCTACCTAACGGATAAGCTGCAGATCCTAGTTAACCAACAGCCTACTTCCTACTACCACCCACTAGACTTGCCTTATGTCTGTCCCATGCATTCTTGAATTCCCCCACTGTTTTTGACTCTACAACCTCCTCAGGAAGGCTGTTCCATGTATGCATAACCCTCTCTGTGAAGAAATACTTCCTCACATTACCTCTGAGCCATCCCCCCTCTATCTTCAAATTGTGCCCCCTTGTTTTTGCATATCTCTTTTTCTGAAAGATGCTACCCTCTTGGACTTTGTTGATTCCCTTGAGGTATTTGAAAGTTTCTATCATGTCCACCCTCTCCCTCCTTTCCTTGAGGCTATACATCTTTAGTTTCTTTAGTCTTTCTTCATATGTCTTCTGATGCAGACCCTGCATCATTTTGGTTGCCCTCCTCTGGACAGCCTCTACCCTGTCTATTTCTTTGCGGAGATGGGGTCTCCAGAACTGTACACAGTACTCCAGATGTGGTCTTACCAACTGTCTGTACAGAGGGCCAACAACTTCCTGTTTTCTACTGGTGATGCCTCTCCCTATGCATTCCAGTATCCCCCCAGCCCTCCTTACTGCCTTCTCCCATTGCTGGCCCACCTTTAGGTCATCTGATATGACTACCCCCAGGTCCCTTTCCATTTTTGTTGTTGTCAGTATCTCATTCCCCATTGTGTACTCTTCCCCTGGGTTTTTGTTTCCCAGGTGCATTACTTTGAACTTCTTTGCATTGAATCTATGCTGTCATACATTTGACCCTTCCTCCAACCTTGCCAAGTCCCTTTTCATCCTTTCCACCCCACCTTGTGTATCAACTCTGCTGCAGATCTTTGTGTCATCTGCAATGAGACATACTTTTCCTTCCAGTCCCTCTGCAATGTCACTTATGAAGACATTAAAAAGGACCGGCCCCAGTACTGAACCCTGCAGTACCCCACTAGTAACCCTCCTTTCTTCACTGTGGACTCCATTTATATTACTCGCTGTGTTCTGTTGTCCAACCAATGTTTTACCCAGGCTACCATCCTGGGACCCACTCCCACCCTGGCTAATTTGTTTATTAATCTTTTGTGTGGGACTGTGTCAAATGCCTTGCTAAAGTCTAGGTAGGCCATGTCCACAGCCCCTCCCTGGTCTACTGCTTTGGTCACCCAGTCAAAGAAATCAATTAGATTTGTCTGACATGACCTTCCTGCTGTGAACCCATGCTGCCTTGGGTCCTGTGCCCCACTGGCCTCTAGGTACTCAGCAATTCTTTCCTTCAGAAGTGATTCCATCATTTTCCCTACCACTGAGGTCAAAGTGACAGGTCTGTAGTTTCCTGCCTGTGTCTTGCTCCCACTTTTGTGAAGGAGAATCACATCCACCCTCCTCCAGTCCTCAGGTACCACACCATCCTCCCATAATTTATTAAAAAGGGTAGTCAGTGGTGTTACTAGTTCTTCCCTTAATTATTTTAGAATTCTGGGGTGAATCCCATCAGGCCCCATTGCTTTATCCACCTTCGGTTTTAAGAGTTCTTTCAGAACCCTTTCTTCTGTGAAAGGACTAATATCAACCACCCTATCCATAGTGCTTTTATTGACCGGATTAGGTATTTCTCCCTGCTTTTCCATTGTGAATACTGAGCAGAAGTATTTGTTCAGTATCCCTGCTTTTTCACTGTCGATCTCTGCCCACCCACCTTCCTCTTTGTTCAGCCTCAATATCCCTGCCTTAGTCTTTATTTGCTCCCTAATTACCTATAAAAGGTTTTATCCCCCTTCTTAACCGAGTTAGCTATCTTTTCCTCGGTTTGGACCATTGCTATTCTGACTGCCTTACCCGCTTCCTTCTGTTTTAACTGGTACAGTTCTCTTCCTTGCTCCTTCTGTGTTTCCTTATACTTCCTGAATGCTATCTTCTCCCTTACCTTCCCCACCACTTCTTTTGAGAACCGTAGTGTTTTTTCCTTTCATTTTGAATTGTTTATTTGCTTCACACAAAGGCTTGTTGCCTCTGTGATGGTGGTTTTGATGTTTCCCCATTGTTGATCCACCCCACCTTCTTGCCTGTTTGCTAGTGCTTTTCTGAGGCACTCTCCCATTTTGACAAAATCAGCCCACCTGAAGTCCAGTACCTTCACTTTTGTGTGGCTTGACTTTACAGCTGTTTATCATGAACCACACTGTTTGGTGGTCACTTGTTCCCAGATGGCTACCCAATTCAAGATCAGAGATCCTCTCTCCACCCCCATTTGAGAGTACCAGGTCTAAGATTGCTCTCTCCCGAGTGGGTTCCAAAACTAGCTTTCTGAGGCATGCCCCCTGTAGGCCATCGAGAATTCCCTGTAGTGGCAGTGGCTAACAGCGGTCTTATGATGGTGGTCCAGAGGGCACACAAAGTCATTCCCTCTGATGGCAGTGGCTAACTTCAATCTTATGGTGATGATGGTCCGGGGGGGCACACGGTGACATTCCCTATAGCGGCACTGGCTAACAGCAGTCTTATGGTGGTGGTACAGGGGCCAGAATATATTGTGCTGTCTGTTACAAATGTGATGTGACATGTGGAATTTGAGTCACTCTGAGTGGGACACTCATTTAACTTTATGAAAAAGAAAACGTGTATCATACAACAAATGTGACAGCCTTTTAACCACCTAAGTTAAAACCTGCCTACATTAACTTCATCATCCTCCTCATAAAGAAAGCTGCCCTCACAGTCATCTATGTCTGAATTCTGACCACTGGGAAATTCTTTTTCCATTGTGTCATCATCTACATCAGTGGTAGGCCATTTCATGCTGCCACTGCCAGTGCCACCAAGATGGTCCATTTCAACATCAGCAAACCATGACTAGGCCAGGGTATGAATACTGAGGTTGCAGTCTGAGCTAGTATGTGCCTCTCATTAATTTTTATGACTGTTAGCAAACTGACATTTGCAGGAGAGAGATTTGTATAAAGATCCCAAACTATTGCATCTGCTGAGCTGAATACCCTCTCAACACTTACACTGGAGGGTCAGCATGTCAGGTACTTCAGTGCCACTGCAGTCAGCTCTGGCCATTCACTGACCTTTCCACTCCATTATGAAAGAGGATCTTCACTTATTGACAGATGCCTGTTTTCAGACAAATATGACTCAACCATTATCTGTGCTGCACGAAGTCCAGTGGTTGATGCATCATCCTGTTATCCGGAATCATTTATGTCATAAATCCCCACTTGGGACAAAGACTCCCAAAGTGGGTTGGTGATAACTGCTTTGGAAGACAGACCACCTGGAACTGCAGTCCCCTTCCCCTTACAGGATATGCTTGATACTCCTCCAGGTTCACCTTCAGCCTGATTATGCTGCTGAGGTTTGCTGACCTTGGCTCGGGACTTCTGTGCCCCATGAACCAAGCGCACCAGTTGGCCACTGACATTTTTCACTTGTTCAGACCTGCCCTCCAGTACTTAGTCAATTCCATGTTTGTATTGTGGGTCCAGCATCGTTGCTATTGCAAAGTTGTCACTATGCTGAATGCTCAAGATGTGATGATTCTGGGCGAATACTCTCAGCATGTGTTTCAGCAACATACTGCTAGCACTGTCTCCGGAAACATCAAGGCTATGCTGTACATTCACCAATGTCTGCCTCAGCACTCGCAGCAGTGGAATGGATCAGCTAACAGAGGCAGACTTGCCACTCACTGCCTGTATGGCATGTTCAAAAGGCTGCAAAACTGTTATTACAGAGTCCATGAGGTACCACTGTTCATTCATCCTAGACATGGAGGCCCCGGAACTGTCACGGCTAGTGTGCATGACAAGATATTCTGAGATGGCTTTGTATTGTTCATACAACCTCTCTGCCATGTATGAAGTTGAGTTCCACTGGCTGACAATGTCCTGTTTCAAGCGATGCTGAGGGAGGCTGCTTCAGATCTGCAACTGCCGAAGTTGATCACTGGCCTTTGCAGAGTGTGAACAGTGAGAACAGATATGGCGTGCAACTGTCAGCATTTCCTTTATATCAGGGTGCTGCAGAAACTCCTACACCCCAAGATTTAAACAGTGGGCCATGCATGAAACCCAAAGAAAGCCACCATTCATGATGCATTTCACAACATTTGACCCATTGTCACTTGCTATGAACCCAGCTCTCAGGGACAGGGGGTTCAGCCACTTGTCAATTTCTGTCAGTACCAAGTCCAACATGTTTTCACCAGTGTGTGAACAGGTCACATTGTGCATAGCAATCGCTGCATGCTGTTGAATTCCTGGAAGATTGCTACCTCGACACTCCACCTTACTGCACTGATTATTCACACTACCAACAGCACAAACAACACCCGGCACCTGCGCCCAATGTGCAGTGATACACAAATATGAACTTCCCACTGTTTTGCCACTTGTCCACATATCCACACTTAAATGGATGAATGGAGAGGAGGAATGTTGAAGGGCATGTCTTACAGAGTCAGACACAGTACGGTGCTACTCGGGGACATCACAGGTCGAAAAGTATGTCCTGGATGGGACTTTCCGTTTTAGACAGGCACATGCAGCAAACTGTTGGAACCCAGAATTATCCACAAAGGAGAAGGGCAAAAGATCAATTGTCAGCATTTCAGCTGCAGCAGCATTAAGTTCACATTACACTGCATGACTGGGAGGGTATTTCAGCTTATGCGCAAAAACACTCTGTAACGTGGGCTGACTTAAAACGTTTTACATGGGGTGTATTGACAAATGGTTCTGCTCTGCGAATGGCAGGGGGGAGTGTGGACATTTGATGAAGACGGTTGCACAGGTGATGAGGACAAACCCACAAATGCAGTTATTTTGCCAGAATTACCAACCGGGGTTGATGTGCCACTTGCACTAGACATACTGCATTCACCACCACCACCAGCAAAACTTCTACTCTCACCAGCACTGGACACCATTTCAAAATCATTATGCTCCTCCACCTCATCATGCCTGTAGTAATCCTCTGCTCTTATTTCATCACTATTGCACACATTTAATTTCCTACTTGATTTAACAGTCATGGAAGGGGATAACATGCTCGTTATGCTTGATGACGAAGGTGAATGCCCCATTCTGGTATTAGCTGCCATCTTGTGCTGGGTCCACCGCACCATGTGCCTGTTCTTAAGATGTGTATGGTGTCCTCCTGTGCCTAGATGACTCCACTTTTTACCTCGACTCACACGCATAAGGTAAACCTGGCAGATTGCAACTGACTCATCATCTGCATCTTGCACAAAAAAATACCAAACAAGGGATTGTGATGCTCTAGTTTTAACATATCCCTGATGCTGCTTATTGGACTCCATTTTTTTAAGCTATGAAGTGGGTGTGTGCTACGTGATTTTTCTGGCAGGACACACTCGGACTGCAACTGACCACCACGAACTTCCTATCTTTATTACTGGGTCATCATCATCATCATCATCATCATCACCATCAACTGAAACTGGCAAATCACACATTTTTACAGGGGAGATTAATGCAAACAGACCCAGATGCAGCCACCTTGAATTTCTTTTTCTCCGGTTCCCAACTGGGGTCACTGACATCATCATCATCATACTCATCAACATCAACACCACCATCACCCGATATTTTTTCACCACACTCTGAATCACTGCATGACAAATGCATGACCTGAACCACGGTGGAAGAAATGTCACATTGTATGCTATCATCGACATGATAATCAGAATCCTCATGTTCAGTTACTGGGATGTTACTGGGAAGTATGACATCATCTACATTGCCACTCACTCACACTGCTTCACACTCCACTATATTTTTGGACACAGTAAACTGGTCAGAAGTGGAACTTCAGGCAGCAATATTCATACCACCACCAGCAACTGCACTAACACCACCAGCTGGGACAACATCATCTCCTCCAACTATGAGTGAAGCTACTGATTGCACTGTAAAAAAACATTGAAGGAGAAATACCTTTCCTCACATCAGCAATGCACTTCTGAGTCTGTGTACTACCATGCCCACAGACAATCTTACCACTGGCAGCAGTGCCACGGCGAGAAACAGCTTCGCTTGCATGTCTCTTTGAGAGCATTTTGGGGGATCAACAAGAATATTCTAAGCAGATTTCGATTTTGGAACGTTCACTCTGGTTGGGGGAATACTGGATGTGAAGCCAAAAAAACAACTGTGGCTTCAGCAACAGATACAGACACAAAGTCACAAGTTCAACAACACCTTAACTAACCAGTGGTGCTGAAGTCACAAACAATCTCATCTGGAAAATAATTCCTTTTGCTGGTGGGGGGGAGCACTGACTGCAGATTTTTATGACAGTGCGAGCAGCAAAACCAAGAAAAGTTACCACAATGGCAGTACAAAATCACGCAGCTGCAATGAATAGCAGGTTCACACTGCTGCACCTGCAATTACACTGTGGCACAATAAAAGGTGTATTATTTGATGTCACGCGCTGCACACACACACTCACACACACACACAATTTGTCTACAAGTAATGCATAGCAAATTGAAAACTTCTGTAATATACCAGGGCCCAGATATTCAAACTGCACCAGGCTGTGGCGCAAGCTTGGGTGCAGCACAACTTGGCTGCACAGGGATGTGGACTGGGTGATATTCAACGGAGCTGCGCCATGGCACAGCATCGTTGAATATCGCACCCTGGCTACCTGCAGTGTGCACAGTGCAGTGGCACTGCACCAGTGCAAGTGGCCAGAGTGGAGCAGGGGGATGCGCTAGCACAAGTTCCATTGCGCTATGCACAGCAACCGTGATATTCAAAAGTGCACATGCAAATGGGGCCATAATGTATGCAAGGTGCAAATGGGGCTATCTACATGTCATTATGGCCCCATTTGCATGCAGGTGCGCCGATCCCTGGCGGCTTCTGCCTGGCACCCTGCCAGGCTGCAGCCGTCGGGGACCGATGCCCCCTGCAGCTGGCAATGTGCTCCACAGCCCGATCACAGGCTGCAGTACAAAAAGGAAAATCAGAAATCCCTGATGGTCCAGTGGACCGCTGTCTGCCCGATCATGGGCATTTGAAATAGTAAAAGTAGTCTGTACAATATCCCTGGTGGTCCAGTGGACCGCTGTCTGCCCAATCGTGGGCAGTGGTAATAAAAAGGAAGAATTCCGTCCAATATCCCTGGTGGTCCAGTGGACTGCTGTCTGCCTGATCACGGGCATTTGTAATAGTAAAGATAGTCTGTCCAATATCCCTGGTGGTCCAGTGGACCACAGTCTACCCGATCATGGGCATTTGTAATAAAAAGACATTCTGTCCAATATCCCTGGTGGTCTAGTGGTACCCATCCACCCACTGAGCCCCACCGCCCTGCCCCCTCCAGTCAGCTGGCGGGTGGCAGCACCCCACCCGCCTGATGCCCTGCTGCCTGCCGACTGACACCGTTGGTAGGGCTGTACGCCCATTGGTCCACATCATGAGCCAATGGGCGTGCAACCCATACCATATTGCACATTCCAGATATGTGAATGGATCCCTGTCACATATCTGGAATGTATGGTACGGTATGGGCTGCATGCCCATTGGCTCATGCTGTGGACCAATGCGCATCAGCAATGTCAATCGGCAGAAGAGTGAGGAAACTGCCACCCGCTGGCTGACTGAGGGGAATGGGGCGGAGGGCCCAGTGGGCGGTGGGAGGGGGGGTACCGCTAGACCGCCAGGGATATTAGACAGAATATCTTTTTAATTACAAATGCCCATGATCGGGCAGACAGCAGTCTACTGGACCACCAGGGATATTGGACGGAATATCTTTTTTATTACAAATGCCCATCATCGGGCAGAAAGTGGTCCACTGGACCACCAGGGATATTGGACAGACTACTTTAATTATTACAAATGCCCTTGGTCGGGCAGATAGCGGTCCACTGGACCACCAGGGATATAGGGGTTCTTTTAATTTACAAATGCCCATGATTGGGCATGGGGAGGGTGCCGCCAGGTGCAGCCGGAGCTCGGGTGGCCACCCACAGGTGGCAGCTGCCATGTTGCGCCCTGCAATGTGGCAGCTTACCTGTGGGTGGCCATCAATTGTTCCTTTTTTTTGGGGATCAACTTTGTGCTGGCACAGGTAGGGGTTGTGCATGCATGGCTCTGCACATCCCGGGCTGAATATCGGGATGTGCAGGGTATGCATAGGCACCCACCCCACATGCGCCTGCATACATTACTGATGTGCTCTGACACATCGGGATTTGTGCCGTGCACTTTTCCCTTTTGAATATCGTGCCGGAGCACATCAGTGTGTTGCGCATGGTGCAACACTGTTGTGACATGCTCAACCCTTTTGAATATCTGGGCCCATGTCTTTTAAACAACCTGAAATTATGAACTGCTGCACCAGATCCACGACACACAATCAGCAAAAAAATGTCAACAGTTACTGAAAATATTACTGTGTGTACGTTAATACAGTCAGTTATATAACAAAAATATAACCAAAAAACAAAGAACTCCCTATTTCTCCAAGTGAAATCTACCTACAACACAGATATGCTTCTCCCCCAAAGCACACTTTCACTGTCTTTTATTACACAGACTCTATGTTGTACATTAACATTCAAAATCCACACACAAACAATAAATGCTCGATGATATGAGCACAGGAGGGTTTCCAGCAATCAGTGAACTAAAGTTTGAGCAGAAAAAGTGACTCAAAAAGGCTTTTTTAACAGCTTTTAGAAGGTTTGAATCACAGAGAGCTCTCATAGCAGACTGTCTCCTACAATTTCCTACACTCACCTTGCTCCTGATACCTGTCCTTATGTCAGAGATGTAGGCATTGAACAGGAGGGGCACAAGGACTGATCCCTATGGGACCCCACTAATGACCCTCCGTGGGGATGAGGCTATCCCACCAACTATGACCCTCCGGTCTTGGAGCCAACTGCCTATCCATCTGATCATCTGGCTCCTCACCCCCATTTCTCCCAGCTTATACAACAGGCCCCTGTGAGGAACAGAGTCAAATTCCTTGCTGAAGTCTAGAAAGAGGACATCCACTGGTCTACCCAGGTCCAAGGCACTCATCACCGAGTCATAGAACTCCACAAAGTTTGTCTGACATGATTTCCCTGGGATGAATCCATGCTATCTATTGTCAGGACACCCTGACTTTTCCAGGTCCCTCCCAGCCTCTCCTTGACAATGCCCTCCATCACCTCGCCCACCACTGATGCCAGACTGATGGGCCTGTAGTTCCCTGCTACCTCCCTTGATCCACCCTTGTGGATAGGCACTATATGCGCCACCTTCCAGTCCTGGGGCGCCCACCCTGTCCTCAGAGAGATGGTGAAAAGCTCTGCCAGGGGTTTCATGAGGACATCCGCCAGTTCCTTCAGCACTCTGGGATGTAATTTATCCAGCCCTGGTGCTTTCTCCGTCTTAAGGGACCTGAGGGATTTCCTCGCTCTCTCTGCTGAGATTTCCACCTCATACCTCATCCCCCTGCTTAGCCTTCCCCCTTCCTGCCAGTGATGCCTCCCCCTCTCCCCAGACCCACTGATCGGTAAGGGCCCCCCTCCTCAGTATCACCATCTCCTCCCATGTATGATGCAGCTCCCCCATTTTCCTTGGTGAAAACTGAGGTGAAGTACTCATTTAGTACCTCAGCATGCCCCCCCGGGTCTTGTGCCCATCTCTCCCCTATTTTAATCCTGCTAATCTGCCCCTTCACTCTTCATTTTTTCCCCAATGTATCTAAAGAACCTCTTGTTCCCTCTCCTAATTTCCCTGGCTAGGTTCTGCTCCTTCCTTGCCTTAGCCACCCTCACTACTCTAGTGGCCCTTCTAGCCATCCGCTCGTACTCCCCTTGATCCCTTTTGCTCCTTGAGCACTTGAATTGCCTATAGGCTGCCTTCTTTCCCTTCACCACCTCCTGCACCTCTCTGGTCCAGCAGCAGGGTTTTCAGGCCCTACCACATTTTCATCTTACTCTTGCACAGATGCTGGTAGCATCCTGCACCCCTTTCCTGATGATTTCCCACCTACTGTCAGCATCCATGTCTGGCCCAATCACATCCAAATGCTCCTTAAGGATCCTTCCCATTTCCTTAAAACCTGCCCCCCTGAAGTCAGTTACCTCTGTCTTTGTGCAGCCTTCTACCCCTCCTAGGTCCAGGCAGAACCAGACCATGGCATGGTCGCTCCCCGCCAGTGGTGCAAGTGGCAGACAAGAAGTACAGGAACTTACATACTGGCAATTATGAAATGCAGAATGAAGATCTTCAATCTAAAGGATAACGGTGTCAAGACACAACTATCTAATTTGACACTAGTAGATACAGTTAGAGATATTGAAATATTTCTAGGAAAATAGCATTGTTGTACAAGTCAAATGTTGTTGTTGTGGAAACCCTGATTGCAGATCACAGGTTCAGAAACTGTCACTATGTTGCTAGTTTAAGAATGTCCGTTTCAGTGTCAGTGGGAAGAAGTACAAGAACTCAGTTCCTGCTGCAAAAAAGGTACAGAAACGGAGTTCATGTGTGTTCCTGTTCATTTTCATCGCTGCTCCCCGCCAATGGGTCCCTTACCTCCAGGCCCCCAATCTGGTCACTGTCTGGCAGGACCACATTCAGTACCCATGCCTCGCTGGTTAGTTCCCCCGCCTGCTGAGTTAGGATGCATCCTGAAAGACATCCAACAACCTCGGTTCCCTGGCCAGCGGGGATATCATAGTCTCCCAGTCTGTTCCTGGCATGTTTAAGTCCCCCAACACCACCACCCTTCCCCTGCCCAATCTGCAGTGTCTCCCAAAATCTGCCACAAGACTCTTCTCCAGCTCCTCCGCCAGTGCAGGGGGTCTATACACCACTCCTAGTTTTACTCTCTTGCCCCCCCTTGTTATTAAGGTGACCCCAATCGCCTCCACGTTCCCTCCACCTCCTTTTCTCCCCCTATGCCAATGCAGTTTTTGACTATTATTGCTACCCCTCCTCCCTTTCCCTCCCCCCATTCTTTCTGAACATAGTGTAAACCTCCAGGTTCAGGTCCCAGTCGTGTCCTGCGGTGGCCCAGGTCTCAGTGACCACTGCCACATCTACCTCTTCCTCAGTTAGCGTTGCCTGGAGCTCAAGCATTTTATTGCCCAAGCTCCTGGCATTTAGCAGGACTACCTTCCATCTTTCACTATACTTCCATTTCCCCTGCTCATGTTCCCATGGGGATTCTGTCTTCCCCTGGTCTGCACCTTACCAGTCGGCCTTTTCCTGCATTCCTCCAGCTCCTCAGGGGGGTGGAGACAGAGTCCCTCCTTTATCGGACCCCCCTCGACAGCCTTTTCTCCCATCCCTCCCCCCTTTACAAGTTTAAACCCCACCTTTCACCAATGAACCCATCCATTTTCAACTTAAGGATTCCCCTCCCCTCCAAATTGAGATGGAGCCTATCTCTAGCATACAGCCCCTTATCCTCCCAGGTCTCCCCCAGTCCCCCATCACCCCACACCCTCTGGCCTCACACCACTCCTTTAGCCACTGGTTTATCTCCCTAATCTTCCTTTTGTGTTCCCCACTAGCCCTTGGCTCTGGCAGGATTTCCAAGAAGGAAATTACGCATCTTATGTAATGACAGACCCTGGCAAGCTCCCTGAACCTTGCCTGTATCTCTAGCTCACTATTTCCCTCAATGTCATTTGTACCCAGGTGGACCAGTATGTCTGGGGAGCCCCACAATCCTTTGCCAGCTGATATACCTCATGCTTGGCCCTGTGCATCATTAGTCCAGGGAAGCATTTTGTTCTAACTGGCCAGGCTTCCCCCTCCCTATCCCATTTGATACCCCTGATCATAGAATCCCCCAACAGGAACACTCTGACAGTTACTTTTCCTTCATTTCCCCCACTTCCATGTCCCTCATCCTTTCTACCGGCCCCTCCACCCAGCTGGCTCCTTGCTTCTCCCCTTATCTGGGTACCACCTGCTGTCCCCTCCTTATTTACCCTGTCCACCCCCTCCCCTGATCCTATGCCTCTCTTCCTCCCGAATATCCTTATGTACCTCGCTATCCCGCCCCTCACTGCTCATGACTGGTCCTTCTCCCCCATCTTCTAAACTAGCCTGGCTTGTCCTCCCTCCCTCCCTTCCCGTCTCCGTTCATGCCCACCTTGCTTGTCGTGCTCCCCTGGCCTAAACCCCCAGCTCCCTTTACTGTATCCTCCTTGTACTTCTGGTCCTTCTCCTGGCCCCTTCCTCCCAACTGGTCCTTCTCCTTGTGCTTTCCTCCCTCTTCCCCCTGCTCCTCCTGCTCTGATCCACTGCTCCCTCCATTTTCCCGCATTCCAGGTTCCTCTCCTGCCCCAACTTCCTTTCCATCTCTAACCACCCTTGTCATGGCTACATCACCCCCCTCATCCTCAAACAGAAGAAAAGAATTGAAGCGGTTACTGAGCTTAAGGTCCGATCCGCCTCCCCACCTTGCTTCCTTCTGTCCAGCCCCAGCCATCTGCCTACATCCCTGAGAATGTTGTCCCTCTGGCCCCCCTCTGTGAGGGTCCCCAGTTAGCTGCCTGGTAATGTCCTTCTTTTGGCCCCCCTCTGCCAGGGTCCCTATGTGATCTCCGAGTACTCTCCTGCACTCCTTTCCCTATGCCCCCACCCCTAGTGCTCTGTTGATTGATAAGTATACTGATTTATATCAACAATTCAATGTTACAGAACCTAGACAAGCTATGACTGAACAAATAATTGCTGCTACACAAGACAACATGTATGAGCAATATACAATCCATCCTCTTCATGGAAGGGATCCTGTACAAGATAACATTGATATGTATCAAATGAAACAAGTTGAAGGAAATACTGTCAGCATCTGGGAAACCACATTAGAAACTCAAATTTTTCCTGATCTTTTCCCACATGGAATAGGAGGATGATTAGATGAGCATGAAGTTATAGTTCCTGGAGCTGAGTATAGAGCTACCAGAATATGGCACTGCAATTGAAAGTTTAGGAGAAACATTCAGTATGTGTTACATCTACTCTGGGAAAGTGAGCTGAGTGTTCTATCAGCATTTATTGCTCACACCCTTCTACTGACTAAATGTCTTCATAATTTGTCAGCTGCAGATTTTCTGCAAAAGTTAAAAGACAGAGATGAAAGTTTACAAATAAACCTTAGCTCTATCTTTTCTAATATGAGAGGAACAAAAGAATATTGGTACCGGTGTCATTCAGAAGTCATGTTTATGCTTTGAGAGTTTGGTCCTGCAACATGGTTTGTGACACTCAGGTGTGCAGAGTACAGCTGGGATGAATTGGATGAATTGTTGAGACCGGTAAATAGTGATATTGAAGGTGTTTTATCAATGACTTTGGAAGAGCGTTGTTCTCTAGATCCTGTGTCAGACGTGCAACACTTTCATCATCATTTTCAAAAACTAATGAAATTCATTCTATCAAACAATAATCCGCCTGTAGGATTAGTTGATCATTACTTTTGGAGAACTGAGTATCAGACTCGTGGAGCTCCACATATACTTATGTTGTTGTAGATAAAAGATGTACCTCAAATTGGTGACTGTCTTCCAGAAGAGGTTCTTAAATTCATTATGCAGTATGTTACATGTAGCATACCAGACAAATATGACAGCCCAACTCTATGCAAACTTGTTTAAAAATTCCAGACACATCTATGTTTAAAGTATTGTCAACGAGCAGTGAAAAATCAATTACAATACCACACAAGATGTTGCTTTGGATTGTGTTTGTGTGTGTGTGAAGAAGGTCAGTTGAATGATGCATTTTTGGCTATGTGACATCGACTGAAAGCAAAGTCAACAAAACGTGTGTGTGAACTGCTAGGAAAAAACTGAAGGGTATATTAATGATTACAATCCCACACTTTTGTTCATGTGGCAGGCTAACACAGACATTCAGTTTGTGGCAGATAACCCAGTGGCTCTTGTGCGGTATGTCACATCTTATATTACTAAACATGAGCAAACATGCCTTGTTGACATGTAGGTGGAGCTGAGTACTACTAAGAAGTCTATCTCTTCACGACTCTGGTCTTTAGGATAAAAAAGTTGATCACAAAGAGAATGTGGCTCTTACAAAGCAAGTGATAGACTAATTGGTACTTGTTTATGTAAAGCAGAAGCACAATAGGAAGTGTGTTTCGCGTTTTGTTCAGCACATTGAAAACCTCACCTCAAAATGTCCATCTTCTACTAATATAATGAAGGATAATCTGATCGATACATATTATCTGAAATGTTATACTTTAATGGAGAATATGTGTTTGTATGAAGTGGCAAAGTGGTTTGACTGCAAGCCTGGTGCACAAACAAATGTTGAGAAACAAATCTTTCAAGTACAAGGTTTGAACCTTTGTCTTGTAAAAAGACAAAAAACATGGTTTATAGATTATTGCAAGTTGACCATCAGTGATGCTCAGAAGAGAGAGCACTATTACTTTGACCTCCTTTTTCTATTTAAACCTTGGTGGAATTAAATACTGTATCACTGATTGGGAACTGCACTACATATGAGGAACAGTTCAACTTGACTTATGAGACTTTCAAATCCAGTTTATGTGAAGTTTACATTCAGAGATTAAATCTTGAAAAAGAACAACTGGAAAATGCAAAGGTGCAATTTGATAAAGACAATCCAACAAGCTATCAAAATCAAACTGTTCTGGAGGATGATGGCATCTTGGGAGAGCCTCTACCTTACAATCACTCTGCAGTTATCATTTCAGAACTGCAGTTCTGCAGTGCAAAAACATAATATATGCATGGGGCAAAGTGAGGGGTGGGACCATGCATACAGGCACAGTGCAATGTTCAAATGTTTAGTGCAGCACAAGGCACATTAGTGCAACATTGAGCATGGTGCTAGTTACCACCTGTGAAAAGGAAGTCCTATGTCTGAGCAAACCCAGGAAGGGGGGCGTGGACACAGCAGCACAGTTGCACAAGGTTGAGCAATGTCTCCATTGTGTGGCACTACCCAACAGTACATCGCACAGAGCAAACATGGGGAAGTCTGGTAACATGGATGCTATGCACACCCTCGGAGTGTGGTGCTCAGAGAGAGAGAGAGAGAAAAACCCCTTGGGTATATCCCTCAGGGTTTCCAAGGCATCATATTCCTCAAATCTACATAACATCTGGGATAACCACATGTCCCCATGCATTATTCATTCTGTAATGTGATGTACTGTACTGTAATGTGTACCTAATGTGACATTTGTGTATTGCGTGCTATTGTGCATTGCATGTCTGTATCAGACACCATTGCATTGTAGCCACACAGTTGGTATCTCCGGGTCATTCCTGACACTGGGCTGTAGCCCAGTGTGCCCTCCCGGTGAACATGGTGAGACAGAACAATGCACAGAAAACATACATGGCTGAGACATGGTACGCACAGATGGCAAAACCCATGTTGCCAGCATCTGGCAGTGGTCCTAACCCTGCCAGGCATTAGTGGTTGCCCCAGCACCCAGTGGACACCATGGCAGTGTGGCCATGCAGCACACACATCCATGTCCCCCATTGGTGTGCACCCACATGATCCAGCGGGCACATGCTGCACTGGGGGAATGGAGAGTGTACAGGTGTCCAGGCCACACCCCAGAGAGGGCAATGCCACACAGCAGTGGCATCCACACAATGCAAACAGTCACTGATGGTAATGCTCTGACAGCAGTGTGCCAGTATGTTGGTATGTGTGCACCCCAGGCACATACCCTACACCTGTCCAGGCTCCCCACACGCACGGACACCCATGTGTGTGGTAGTGTGGGAATCCCATGCAACTGGTGCAGCACATGAGGGTCACAGGATAGTATGATCATGGTGTCCACTGTTGGACCACACCATCCATCTGTGCATGTCACTGTGTGGATAGCACTGGTCACTGTTCCCTGACACACTGTAGGCATTGCAGTGTACCACACAGTATCACCTACTATGGTACTGTACTATACTATCTGATACACACAGTGGCAGGAACAACGATATGCCACTGGCATACAGCATGCGACATGACCATCCATTCCTGTAGTGCTGCTCCCCTGGGCCACTATAGTCTTTGCATCTGTGTCCAAACCAAGTCAGCAGCTGTTGTTCTGTGAGCTGTGAGCACACATGTACTGTGGCTACTGGCCCGTAATCCCAGTTGGACCTACAGGTGGAACTGTGAGCACAGCCAGGAAAGTGCCTACTGTCCTGTAATTCCAATCAGACCTACTGGTGGAGCTGTGAGCGCAGCCAGGAAAGTGCCTACCATTCTGTAATTCCAGTTGGACCTACAGGGGGAGCTGTGTGCACCATGTCATAGCATTGGACAATTTACATGCTAGGCATGCTTTAATGAGATGCTAATGAGGCTATTTGTCCTCAGATTGCCCTGGTAGGATCATTTGCATTGACGTTTTTGAATATGGCAAACTTTAGTGCTGGACAAATGGGATTGCACCAGGCAAATGTGCAGCACCGCACAAACACATTAGCACTGCACATGATTGTACTGTTCAAGTACATGGTTCTGCAGTATTTGGCCTGCACTGTTGCTGTGCACCACTTCATTGCATGTACACATGTTGCCCACGTTGTTCGGCATTCATTTACTCCACCTCTGTGTACACTGGGCCACTGTTGTAGTTCGCACTGCTCTTGGTTGCTATATTCAGTGCTGTCTTACTTCCTGACCTATATAGCATTGCACCTGTGGACCAGTTTTCACGGCCTTATTAGCATACTATATTCAGCAGGATTTGCACCAGGGCTATCCCTTTTGAATATAGAGGCAAGGCTGTAGCTACTGATACTCCAAGTAAGCCATGGCTTACCAAGTTTAGAAGCAGAGGTAGCAAACAAGCTGACCAGCACTGCTCTGCTCTCTCTAGTCCATTACGTTTAAATTCCTCTGTTTGGCTTCACAGGCTTTTTCTTTTCTCTTTCAGCTTTGTTTTGGGGGGGTGGCACAGGGGGACCATGGACTTTGAAGCTGAAGGTCTCAATTAGGTCCGCATCGTCCACTTGCATAGTGATTGGTTGTGGCAACTAGTATGGGGTGTGGCAAGTCAGGGGTGGTGAGTTTAATTGCCCAGCAAAGTTAGAAGCCACACTATTAGTTCAGATGTACTGGGAGTGACAGAAGCAGTAGAAGAACTGGTGAGCAACAGATGGATGAACAGACACAGAGCCAGCTAAAAGAATAAAGACTTCATGTGGAGTGGCAAGTGGAGTGAATATACCTACCAGTGGGAGAGGGAAGAAATTTCTGCCATAGTCTTGGACTCGTGGTGCAGTCAGTGGTGTTTACCAGTGGGCAGCGAGCACTACACTAACAGCACAAACAGGCAGCAGGTCTATTGTGGGAATCATCTGATTGCAACCAAGAACCTTGGACTTGAGTTATGGGGGGGCAGGCATGAACATCAGTAGAGTGTGGCAGGTTGGTGTACAAATCTGAAATGCCTGGCTACACCCCTGTATAGCGGGCTATTGGTTCCGGGCTAATTGAGCACACCGAGCAGTGCTATTTTAGCCCTGGGACAAAGTTTTGAATATCTGGCCCTCATGCTGTTGAGTTTCACTATGGAGGATCAGTAAATTGTGGTCATTATACAACATGGTTACGGTTTTCTTCAGGATGGGTAGAGTGTAAAGACTGTATTTCCACAATTAAACTGAGGCTGCCCAAAAACTTGAAAGACATTTATGTGCTAGTTTTCAAAATTACAGTGTAATTGCTTAGTGAAAGTTTTCTTTATTAAAATAATTTGACTTTAATATACATCCTTGTTCTGATAATGTACTGTATGACATACATTCAATATCTGAAAATGTGATACAAGATTGTTTGTGGAGTACAACTATTTGCTAGTGTTTGCAATACATAGTGCAACGTGTGTTGTGTTATATATAGACCATGCATGTAAAATAGTTGTAATATCTCTTAAATTAATTTATAATTATTGTAGAATTATACAATGTCAAACTACAATATTTCCTTTAAGAAAGTAATGTTGTGTATCTGTTGAAGTCCAACTACAGTGTATATATATTATTCTTTATTCTCTGTTTTGTGTTATATTTTTAAATGACTTGAATACATTATGAATAATTTGTCTTGCACATTAGTGACATTTTTTAGTTCATGTTTCTTTATACAGTTTCTATTATTACAGAGTCAAGTGAGAAATGTTTTACTGTGCCTGAATAGTATTTGCGTTTTCAGTGAATTACATGTAAATCTTTTATTTATCAAATAGTATCACATTATTTAATTTTGTGAAGGATTTTTTTCTTTTCAAGGAATTATATTTAATTTAATTCAGATTTAAATTTTTCAAATGCATGTTTTTTATCACTAAAAGCACTGTTGACTGTTGTTTTGTTCTTTTATATTTACAGAAGTAGTGTTGTAAAATTGTACATGGTGTACAAACACTAACTTCATATACTTTTTTGGTTTAACTTATTAAAATGTTTGGAAATTAATTAACAAAAAACTTTGTTTAAAACAACGTTAGGGTTCTACACATAGTTCTTCAACCAAAGTGATACAGGTCTGGATATCCAGTGTTAGGGTTTATAACTGTTATACCCTTCCCCCGCAAAACCATACCATTGGAACTGCACCCCACCCTCTGCAGGACAGCAAGAATCAGGGTGTGACTTAGGGTCGTAGATCCCACCCCACCCCCCAACCAACCCTACCATCACAACACCACCCCCACCCTCCAAGCACCAACAAGTGTCGGGGTGTGTCTTAGGGTTGTGGACCCTAACTCTTACCCCATTCTCGTATACTGCACCGTGTAAGGTTACTTATAGATGGAATGGGGTGAGCATTATTTGTTGCCGACCAGCTGCTGATACCTCTCAAATGGATCTGTCAGTGTAGGCACAAGGAGATAAATGTGATATACTGTGTTTTCTGAATTTGTTTCATTTTTATAAGAAAGTGAGCTGTAGGAAACACCTTTATAGTGGAGTGGAAGAGTGGATGCTAGCGTGCGCTGCCAGCTGCTGCAGCAATGGCAACAGTTCCTGAATTAACACTGGGGGGGAGACAGTGTTATGGCTTTCTGTAACTTTTCTATAAAACCAAGGAGCAAGAAGAGAAGGAAACATGTTTATGTTTGGGGGAATAGTGTGTGGAGTTGGAGGGTGTTACCAGTCCAGTATACCTAGTTGTAACTGGTGGCAGCAAGTGACTCAGAGACAATGTAAGCAGCTTGAAAGTGGGAATAACTGAAGCAGGCTGCCAACTGGGGTTCACTGAAGTGGAAGCTGGCTGTGTGGAGTGATTCCCATTATGGCTGATGTGGTCATCAATGTGCTGGGACTAGACCCATGCTGTTGTACTGGGATAACATCACAGGTCCAGTCCCAGACTAACCAATCAGAGCCCAGCATTCTTTCTTGCCATTGTATAATATGCTATACTGCCTCCATGTGCAGTTTGTGTATAGCGTGAGGAGTCTCACTCTCCAGTGTTGCTGATTGGCTGTTGCAGATCATGTGGCTTATCAATAACTTGGACATATTTATTGTGTATTTCATGTAGAAAATACTGCTCATGATGTTGAAGTACCAAACTGCTGAAGGAAAACTGAGTTCCTTCACATCTGCTTTGCTGGTGTCCAAAACACTGGATTTCTGAACACTCACCAAATGTAAATTCTGCAGGGGCTCATCCTGCCTGCAGCGCACTATCTCAGTTTCCCTTGAGGTCACAGGGCCCAAGTAAGTCAGTGCCTCTACCCTGGAAGCTCATTTTGTAATGTTATAATCTTGTACTGGTGTGCTGGTTCTATGGTGGTATCCTGTACCTGCTGTATTTGGATCCTGTATTCATTTTCATGATTTTACTGTTTTCAAACATACCAGAATTTTCTGAGCCCTACACAAAGAGCAGGCACAATTGATATATCTCCAAGAGATGTATTTGACTAAAGCTGAACACAACGAACTTATGCGGCTTGGTTATGCCCTGGTATTATATTCCTGCTATACTTCCAGGAAGTGGAGCAGGCTGCCATTTCAAGTGCCACAGCCAACCTTCTTTTGTGAGCTAAGGTATTTTACAGACCCTATTTGCTGCTGCATGAAGGTGCAAAGCTTACAAAATGAAGATGTTATATTGGCTAATGCATACTTTCCTCCAGCAACAAACATCCTTTTTATTGAGTCAATATTACATAATAAGCTAGTCCATACTAAAAGTTTCTTGTTAATTTATTATTAAATAACCACCTAGATACATCCAATTTATGACCCCCAAGACAAGCAGTTGCGCATGTTCAAAAATTGTAAGAAAGTGCTGGAGGTTCGGGGCTGGATGTATATTGTATATATTGTATATATGTATGCACTAATTATCCCTAGTATTTGGCTATTAGCTTACAATTGCTCTTGTAACAACCTGACTGTGTACTAATGAACAGCTATGCAACTGTATGTCTTTGTATGTAAATTCTGTGACATGGAACCTTTGAAAAGGAGTCTCCGACTCAAAGGTACTTTCTGAACCCTCCAATTAATAAATAAAAAAATAAATGAATATTTTGATATACTTGCATTCTCATCGAAAATAATGCACTCATTACTGTGCGTCCCATAATGTGCATATTGTATGTAACCGAATAGACTATTTGATTACTCCTTTAAGACTGTTGAATAAGTAAGCTGTTGTGAAATAAAAACTATTTTGCACTCTGATATGCTCTTCTCATCTTTAATATGGACTTAGGCCAAGAATTCTGCCACATGCTTTGGAGGTTTTCAATGTTTTATTAAGCACCCCGGGCTGAAACCAAAGGTGAAGGAAATGGTACAGGACTTTCTGAGACAGAATAACATCGATGATGCCTCTCTCTTCACTTTGTAGGATGCACTAAAGGTGGTGCTGAGGGGCAAGCTCATCTCGCTTGCATCAGCAAAGAAAAAAGAAAAGGACATTTCTAAAGAAAAGTATGAAGGGCATTTCTGGGATCTACAAGCCCTACAAAAGCAGGGTGTGGAGGTTGTTAGGGTGAAAAGCAATCCAAAGATTTCTGTCAAACACAAACAGAATTTGCCTTTGATAACTGAGGCATATATATTACAGAGGTGGGGCTCCAGTATCCAAAATACAGGTGTAGCGCCTCCGATTACAGCATGGTTGGGCATTAGTTCTCCAACTCAAAAAAGGGACTTCTACATGTTAGAAATTACCACTTGTACAGTCTTACATAGATTCTAAGATTATTATTCCAAATTGTATGCACAGTCCTCAGATATGGAATACTTGAATTCTTTGGTGCTTCCATTTCTTACATTATACCATTAAGAACATCTGGATGAGCCCATTAATCAGGATTACATCTCCTGTGTAATTATTCATCTTGAAGGAGGTAATTGTCTCGGACCCATGTTTTAACATTAACTACCTTGAATTCCTCCTTTTTGGTTTTCACTTAACTGAACCCCACTGCCCCCTTTCCTGACTGATTCTTGTGCTTCTTCCTTCAGGCAAAGACACTGAGATGGGCAATATTGGTACAAAGTACATTAAGCAGCACTCATGGAAGCCAAAATCTAAATAAATGATTTTTATTTATGACCAAAACAAGACTGGACAGAGTCCTTCCCCAGTGCTTTGACCTTACAACAGGGTCTTCCTCAGGGGTGAATCTAAGGAATCAGTTTCAACACCATGACATTTATATCAGTGAGTATTAACCAATTTAAACAATTCAGTGCATTCTTTTAAAAAAACACGTGAAAAAATGTGATTAAAAGGAATACAAATGATTAAACTTAATTGTACACAGCTTTAGTCACTACAGAAATAAATGCGGTTAATCACCTAAATGCAATGTTTTTCAGAAAGTAATTTATATTACTGAATTATGACTCATAAAGCTTATTCTTTAGCATTGGTGACTCAAATTTGAGAAGAGTTATCAAATGCGATTTTACATGTGAATACTTAACTTCTTTATAATAAGATTCTTAATGTTATACAAAAATCAGGAATTACTGGGAACAACAAGCCTGTAACGCATTTACAAAGGATGCTAAATACCAATCAAGTTTAAAAATTAGAAAATGCAGATGCATAGAAGAGACAAAAATAATATGGACCTAAGGCAAATTTAAACAGGAGCAGGTCGGGGGGTGGTGAGGGGAAGAAGAATTATTAAAAGTGCTTTTAATTAATTTCTCTCTTCAAACTCACAGAGTAAACTATTTGTGTTTACTCAGCCAATATCATATATATAATAGCAGGCAAACCAGTAATGATGACACTCATGGTAAAGATGGGGTAACTTTTGTGATGTAATTTAACCCACTGTCACGTCAGGTAGGCAGCTTAGTACATAAATTGTGGTCAATTTTACTATCTGATTCCACATTAAAGGGAAACATTGCTGAAAAAAAACAGGATCACTTTTTCTAAGGGCAGAAACTTAGGGGATAGACTCACACATAGCCACTTCAGTTCAACAAGTAAAACATCTTTCGGGACTGACTGGTTACAAAGTAAACCAAAGGGCTTATTTCATTGTTGGAGACGTAACATTTCACAATATGTAAATGCAGGCAAAACATTTGTGAAAGATGGTAAGATATATGAAACTGTGGATTTTTTGACTAGCATGATGCCCTTTGTTGTATATATGTGTTGGTGCCCCTGCAGTTGTTATTATATAGGAATGACTTCTAGACCTGTTAAACAACGCATTCAGGAGCATGCCAGGGCTATTATAAATGGTAATTTAGATAAATAACAATGCTATTGGTGCACACTATGCTTTTGAACATAATGGGAAACCTGACAGCCTAAAGTTTATCATCTTAGAACATGTGCAAAGAAACCCAAGTGGAGGTGATATAAATGTTATCTTAAAAGGAAACAAAATGGATAGTGAAACTGGGAACAGTTATTCCTGATGGTCTCAGTGATGAAGCAGACTTCACACCATATCTGTGAAAGTTCTAAAACTAAGGATAATGTATCTCTGATTCTCTCTTTTATTCTTTATTTCAGGTTTCTGTGATCATATGGTCAAGAATCACTTTAGACACCACATCTAAAACATGCTGAAGTAGAAAGCTACAATAATTAAGCTTGCCTATTAAAGGGCAAGCCAGGTTGTCCCAGACCCTTCCCAGAAATCAAGGTAAGAAGCCTGGGGCTGGAGGGGGAGAGGGGGAGCCAGTGACATCACAAGGTAGGGGCGGGGACAAGGAAGGGCATCATATAACAAGGAGCTCAGGGACCTGGGGGATTGACCAGGGGAGGGGCCAAAAGGGGTCCTGATTGGGGTCTTAACTGGTTATTTAAGGGCAGCTCACAGGCAGCTAGACCACTTTTGCTTGGATTTTTTACAGCTTCAGCACATCATTGGTGAACAAAGGTAAGGCACAATCTGGTTAGCTTGGCCACTTACAGGCCATGAGGCAGAGGATGGTAGCATGGCTAGGCCCAGTGGAAATTGTATGGGTTGAAAAGTCCAGCCATGTGGATACAGTCTTGTTGTGGTTAGGAAAAAAGATATCAGATGCTGTGGGGTTGTTTGTAATAAGCACGGCCAGAAGGCTAGAGAATGCCTCGCTGCATGCTTTATGGCAATTTGTTGTGTGCAGGCCATTGGCGAACCACATGGCAGCAGGCAGCAGCATGGCTGCAAAAGGTTGTTCTTTTTGTTTTGGTATTTAAATGGTACAGTAGAAAAATTTGCAGTGTGAGGTTTGCACTGTGGGTAGGTCTGAGGGTGGGCCTTGCAGCAGCAAGGAGCGGCATTGGGAAGAGGTTTAAAGGCCAGGAGGGCAGTTTTTGTAAAGCATATAGTTCTGGTGGTGTTTTCTATGAGGCAGAATCTCATGGTGGAGGAAGCTGCATTGTGAGGCAAGCATTGTTTGGTAGGTCATAGGCAGCCCACGTGACCATGAGCAAGGGCTGGTTGAAGGGGGCTAAATGCCATGGGGCCTTTTGTTTAAAGGCAACACTCTCTGGTTTGGGGGGTTTGAGCCAGAACACTGGGCTCAGTGGCTGGAGGAAGGTGCAAAACCATGGGTTGGGCTGTGGGCGGACCATATGACTGCAGCACCATGTGGGAGCCAGAGCACTGGCGTGATAGAGCCAGCCAGTGAAGTCGCAACAACAACTCAGTTTTTGGCTGAGCTGTAATGGTGACTCATGCTGTGGCTGGGCTGCTGATTACGGGAAAAAGGTGTGGGGTACCAAACCATGCTATGTGGTTGTTCTGGGTTGCCTCTCTGCAGTCGGGAAGGCCCAGGCAAGGACTGTCTGGTCGCTATGTACAGGAAGACAGGCAGGACCTTGGGGCACCTCATCCTAGTGGTGGTGCAATGAGGGAAGGCCAGAACCTAGGGGCTGCTGCTGTGCAGGGAGGTGCATGGACCGGCAGGGCATTTCGTGGCTGCAGCTGCTGAAAGCTTGGGGGGGTGCACCAAGGGTTGCAAGGTGGTGCAATGGCATTGGGCCCAGAAGCAGGCTCCAGATGTGGCCATTTAAGTGTAGTGGCATGAGCCACGGTTTATAGAGCCTGGAGGGCAGGTTTTGAATCCTGGGCAGGTGGTTACATTGGGGCATGGGGCACATCAGACCCACCTGGGGGTCAAGGCATGCCACAGGGGACATTTTGGGGGTGGTGCAATGCCACGGGGGAGAGGCCCATATGGTGGGAACTGGGTCTAGGAGGTGAGCCAGAGGGCATGGGGCCTTGGGGGGAGAACAGCAGACACTGGCCCAAGGGTGGGCCCTGTGGAAAGAAGAGAAGGGGGTTTTGGCAGTATGGCAAGGGAAGACCACTGCAGGGGGAAGAGAGCACTTGCGTGGGCTGGGGGGTGCAGTTTCAGGCCTCGGGGGGGTAGGGGCCCAGCATGGCCATGGACCCTGGTTCAGACGGTCATTCTTTTTAGGACATTTTGCTCGGGGGTGCACATGGTGACAGGGACAACGGGGCACTGGGGACCCAGCAGAAGGGCACTTGAGGGCCAGGCAGGGAGTATGCAAAGCGGCAAACCATGCTTTGGGGCCAAAATCAGTGGGACGCCCGGCGGGTCACTGGGAGCGGAGAGTATTTCCCAGGTCAACAGTGCCAGGAGCCAGGATGGAAACTGGGAGAGGACTCCTGGGAGAGAGGAGAGGAGGATGATCCAAGACCCCGATAGAGAGGCACAGTGGGCCACGGGAACACAAGGCCCAGGTGTGTGGAGCAAGGGGCACTCCAGACAACAGAAACACAGGGATGGGGCAGGGGGGGGCATTCATCTTCGGTCACAGACAACCCCCAGTATGAGGCAAGACTGTCTACGGCTGGAGGCATAGCGCTGGGGTGAGCCTGTAGAGAATGGGCCAGTAAGACCATTGTTTTGACATGTTCTCTTATTCCACCCATAGTAATCTTACAGAGATGGTTCCCAAGAAAAAACAGATGACCAGCAAGAGGATGATGGAGGAGGCCATTAAGCTGATAGGCCAGATGTCAGAGCTCATGGCGGCGGTGAAACAGAAAGAGGAGAAGGAGGTGCAGCAGAAACAGAAGGAGCAGGATGAACAGGCAGGAAAAGGGAAACCAACAAAGAAGCCCTGTGGAGCGAGGGCCAACCCCAAGCCCACGGCAGTTCCATGGCCAGAGCCAGAGCCAGATAACGGAAGCCTGGATGGGGTAAGGATGTGGTGGATATCACCAAAGATAGCAACCTCAAAGAGTACTTGGAGGGGCTGCTGGAGGACATGGGGGAGGCAGGGATAGACAAAATGGAGAAAGCGCTACAGGACCTATGAGGAAAGAAGGGGTGCAGGGGGATGGGGCACAAGCTGGGGGCCAGAAATATGACGGGTCCCCGGGACTCATGTTGGGTGGCTACCTGCCAGCCTCGTTGAAGGAGTGCATATGGAAAAGGGAGTTTGTGGACATATTTGGATTGGTGGACGAGGACACTGCCAAGAAGTATGAGCAGAAGGAGTCAGTGTGGAACTCTGAGATGGCCGTGGTGCTCACAGTGATGGGCCACAAGGCAGAGGAGACCAAATGGAAAGGGAAAACATTCAATAACTGGCAAGTGGGATTCACAGCCTGTAGCACCATAGTCTTGGAAAAGAGGTTGGAACTGGCCATTCTAATGCTGACCCACATGGCGACCATCAGGGATGCATACAAGGTCAAGTTGGGCTTTGGATGGCTCAAATACGGTGAGGCCATCTGGAGGCACATGGCAGCAAGGGGAAATTTGAAGTGGGACAGTGCTCATTCCAAGTTGTGGGTGAAGACCATGTTCTTGTCAGGCCACGGGACTCAAACCGGGGGAGGGGGACACGGGAGGCAGACCACGCCAACTGCCGGCACCAAAACCTGTTGGGGGTTCAACAAGGCATCCTGCAACTGGGCACACTGTAAATTCAAGCATGTTTGCTCAAGATGTGGGGGAGTGCACCCATTGACAACCTGCAGGCAAGGGGGGGAGAGGGGAGGACAGGGGAGTGGCCATCAACAGGACTACCCCTTCTGAGGGAGCAGAGAAGGAGACTCCAACAGAGGAAGGAGGGCATAACAGGGGAGGCCTCGTGGCCACCTATGATTATTAGACAGGAACAGGAAAGGGGGAGGTGGGGGTACTCGCTGGCCCTCACCCCCATTGTACGGAATGTGGTGGAAGTGTGGACCCGGGAGTACCCGGACAGGGAGGTGGGCGAGAGCCTTGGGGTGGATTTCAGGGAAGGTTTCCCGCTGGGTTTCCACAAGCTGTGGAAAGGGATGAGGGCCAAGAACCTGGGGTTGGTGAGAGGAAAGGAAGGGGTGGTCAGGGAAAGATAGTGAAAGAGATAAGGGCGGGGTGGGTGGAGGGGCCGCTAATGGCGCCACCATGCCCTGAATTCTGGGTATCCCCTTTGGGGGTGATCTCCAAGAAACAAACAGGTGAATATAGGCTGATTCACCATTTGTCATACCCAGAAGGGCAATCGGTGAATGACGGCATTCCAGAACACCTAAGAGCAGTATCCTACGCCTCGCTAGATCAAGACGTAGAGCTGGTCAGGGCAATAAATGGGGCTTGGTTGGTGAAAACAGATACAGAGTCTGCATTTCGGCTTTTGCCGGTCAGCCTGGCCAACTGGGACCTGCTGGGTTTCCAATTCGAGGGGGAGTTATACATCAACAAGGCTATGCCCATGGGCTGCTTGGTGGCCTGCTCGACATTTGAGGTTTTCAGCTCATGGGTCCAGTGGGTGTTCGGGGAGAAATATGGCCACAAGAGGGTTGTGCACTATCTGGATAATTTTCTGATCATTGGGGGAGCCGCACGGAGATGCAGGGCATGTTGGGGGACTTCACAGTGATGTGTGAGTGGAATGGTATCCCACTGGCACAGGGGAAGACTTAGGGCCCAGCATATAACCTGGAGTCCCTGGGCATCGAGGTGGACACAGAACAGGGTTGTTTCCGGCTACCGGGTGACAAAGTAGCCAGGTTATGGGGCTTACTGGCACAGGTAATAGTGAGGTGGAGGGTGCTGCTGGTACAGGTACAGTAGCTGCTGGGGCACCTTAATTTTGCATGCAAGGTGATCAGCCCGTGGAGGTCATTTACGAGGAGGTCTTGGAGGGTGGCCGGGAAGGTGAAGAAGCCACACCACTGGGCGGACATCTCAAAGGGCATACGAGAGGCCCTCAGGGTCTGGGAGGAATTCCTAGACCAGTATAATGGGGTGACATTCTGGCAGGTGGAATGGGAGTGCAACACAGACCTAGAGCTCTACACCAATGCCTCAGGGGCACTCGGGATGGGAGCATATTTTAAGGGGGAATGGATGGCAGAGGTCTGGCCAAGCCAATCAGGGGCAAGAGGCCTTTTGAGAGACATCACTTTTTTGGAAATAATCCCAATTTGGGTGGCTATGGAGGTCTGGGGAGAGCAGATGAGGGGAAAACACATCATGCTATGGTGCAACAACAAAGGGGTCATGGAGGTCATCAGCAGGCAGGGCGGGAACATGGAGACAGTGAGCTGAGTAATGAGGTGGTTGGTACTATTGGGGCTGAAGCTTAATGTATCGTTCAAAGCACAGCATAATCCAGGGATCAAGAACGAATTGACTGATAGTCTTTCCCGCTTACAACTCGACAGGTTCTGGAGTCTGGCGCCACAAGCAGTGACACACAGGATCAGGGTCCCGGGCCGGATGTGGGAAATTGAAGGTCCACTGCAAGGTCACTGTACAAGGGCTCTTGGGCAACCAGGACCCTGAGGGCATGTGAAGGAGGATGGGCCAGCTTCCAGGAGTTTAGAGCTAGACAGGGGTGGGACAGGAGAAAACTGGTCTGGGATGAACAGGTCAAGAGGTTTGTGGTAGAAAAATAGGAGTCAGGAATGGTGCACACCATGGTAGTGGTTCAAATAGCAGGAGTGAGCTGGGTATGTCTGAACAGAGGGTGGCCAGATGCCACTTCAGACAGGACAGTCAAGAGGATGCTCACCAGATGGTGGAGGGGACAGGGGAACAGGAAGGATGGCAGGTGCCCAATCAGGGGCCAGCTGTTGGACAAAGTGTTGGGGGCCACATGGAACATGTGCAACCCGGCCCAGGAGGCCCGCCTCTTCAGGGTGGTCTTCGCGGTAATGGCAGCTGGGGCATTCAGGGTGGGGGAGGTGGTGATCCCCCCAGAAAGGGGCGCCCGAACTTGCATTACAACATGAGGGGTTGCAGGTGGAGATGGACGCCATCTCCATCAGGTTGGCTGGTCAAAAACAGACCAGAAGGGGTGGGGGACCACAGTGACCCTGCACCAGAAGCCTAGGGCTCTGAGCTGAGCAGTGGCTGCATGGGAGGATGTATGAGAACCACAGAGGAAGAGGCAGAGCTGGGGGGGGTGATGTTCTGGCATGGGGATGGAACACCAGTCATGGCATTCCTGGTGGGACAGTAATGAGGAAGGTGCTAGCGTTCATAATGAAAGAGCAGGGCGAATTCGCCCTGCACTTCTTCAGGATTCGTGCGGCCTCAGAGGCAGCAAAAAGGGATGACACAGTGGAGGAACTAAAGGGAATTGGCTGCTAGAGGTCAGACAGTTACAAACAGTATATTAGCTGCTAACAATGATGGCTCACACTATTTTCTTTTGTTCCCGTGGCAGATACCAGACAGAAGGAGTAAATCATGGGGTATTTGTTTGTGTACTGGACAGAGAGGTTTGCAGCCACCACGGGCAGAGGGACCCAACTGCACCCAGAGTCTAATTGCACCAAAGTACAAAGGAAAGGCATCAGGGGTATGAAGTGGGCCCAGCTATTCCCTCTCCTGCAGGAACTGAAGGGGCAGTGGGGCAGGCCAGAATGCATAGTGGTGCATTTAGGGGGCAATGACCTGGGAGGGATACCCTGGGGGGAGTTAGGATGGACTATGTTGAGAGATTTTGAAACCATTCAAGGGTGGTGGCCAGGCATGACCATCAGCTGGTCCGAGATCACGTCCAGGAGGGTATGGAGGGGAGCCAAGGATGTCAAGCTCATAGGAAAGGTCAGGAAGCATCTCAACAGAAGGGTAATGAGAGCAGTCATAGAGATGGGGGGGGTGCACATCCAACACAGGGACATAACGTATGATCAGACTGTAATCTACAGATCGGACGGGGTGCACCTGACTGATTTCAGGATGTGCCTTTTCCTAAGGCCGATCAGGGAGCTAGTGGGGAGGATAGCCCAAAGAGGCCTGAGGTTCTAACCTGAAAAGGGGAAACCCTGCCATCCAAGTTCAAGCGGGAGGTGGGGCAGTGGAATAAATAAAATTGGGGGGGGCTAGAGGTGGGGGAGGGGAGTAGGACCACGGGCTGGGGGCAAGGAGCCCAGGCATGGATTTAAAGGGGGAGGTGGAATAGGTATGGGTGCTGGATGCAGAGTGTCCAGGCCTGGAAGGGGAGGCCCGGGTTCAACAGGGAAATGACCTGGTTCTGGTGACAGAGGAGGGGGCCAGATTCAGTATCCGGACCTGGAAGAATGGAAGGAAGATAACAACCAGGAGGAAGATGAGGCCAGAAGGAGAAGAATGTTGAAGACCAAATTATGTTATGATAAATGTATATGATTGGAGATGACAATTGAACTGTAAAGAGATGGATGTTGCCAAAATTAATTAATAAATATGTTTGCCAACGAGCATCGAAAGATTCCAAAAGTGTTGTGGTGTGGTTCATTTCTGGGACAGAGGGGGTGTTCAAGGGACAGTTGCAGCCAACTGAACACAGAATAAGTTCAAGAAAAACTATGAACTAGGGGTGAGGTTTTTTCTCGATAATATGGATCGAGTTTGACTTGGCCTGACTCCATCCTCCTCTGATCCAGTCACATGGAACACTTAGAGCACTTTGTGAGCATCCAGCTTCTCAGGTAAATGGATGGCATTAATATGTACATAAATAAAGAGGGAAACCATCTAAAATTACTTGTAGAGGTACATCAATGAAGTCATCTCTCATTTGCTTTAATGCCTTGTTCCTCTCACCCTACCCCCATTTTGGAAAGTACGCACCTTTAATCGGAATTTTGCCTGGTATTATTTATATGATATTGGCTCAGTAAACAAAATAATTTTACTCTGTGAGTTTGAAGAGAGAAATTAAAGCACTGTGACTTAATTCCTCTCCCCCTCCCGACCTGCTACTGTTTAAATTTGCCTTAGGTCCATATTATTTTTGCCTCTTCTATGCATCTGCATTTTCTAACTTTTAAACTTGGTTGGTATTTAGCATTCTTTGTAAATGCATTGTGGGCTTGTTGTTCCCAGTAATTCCTGATTTTTGTATAACATCAAGAATGTTATTATAAAGAAGTATGTATTCATATATGTTTGTTTTTAAAAATGTATTCCTTACAAGTACAAGGAAAAGGATAACCCATTGAGTGGTTAGACTCATTTACAATAGGGTGCATAAATACACTCTCATCTGATAACTCTTCTCAAATTTTAGTCACCAATGCTAAAGTATAAGCTTTATAAGTCATAATTCAGTAATATACATTGCATTTAGGTGCTTAACCTCATTAATTTCTATGATGACTAAAGCTGTGTATATTTAAGTTTAACCATTTGTATTCTTTTTAATCACATTTTGTCATTTTTTTTAAAACAATGCACTTAATTGTCCAAATTGATTAATACTCACTGATATAAATGTGATGGGGTGCTGAAACTAATTCCTTAGATTTGTCCCCTGAGGAAGACCCTGTTGTAGGGTCAAAGCGCTAGGGAAGGACTCTGTCCAGACTTGTTTTGGTCACAAATAAAAATCACTTATTTAGACTCTGGCTTCCATGAGTGCTGCTTAATGTATTTTGTATTGAATTGTTGGCTGGCAGCCTAAAGCAGTACTGCTAGCGCTCCTGTGCACATCTTATTCTTTTTTCATGGACAATATTGGTGCCTGGGAGAAGAAAATTGTGAAATTCCTGATAGCGACTTGTGATACAGTAGTGACTAGAAGAACTAGAGATCTTGGCCTGGATGCTTAAATAACTGTGATTTTGTAATTGATACTCCTGAGATACATGTTTCATGTGACTATACTTTATGAATGGTACCAGTTCTGTGTTATTGGGTAATTCTGCCAATCACGCAAGAAAAACATTTTTTGGTGGAAGAAGATAAATTACCTTTTAGTGGCACAGTATATTTATTGCATTGTTTATTTTACATTTATCTACCAAGGTGAATTTGTTAGTTATCTAATATTCAATTTATTAACCTGCAGTAGCCGAACATGCTGGAATTTCAAAGAATTGCAGAATGCCTTTTCTGCAGTTATGCTACTTGTGACATAACTGTTAGACCACAAAAACCATGGTCCAACTTCATGTAGAGAGTGATGTACATTGCACATCAAAAATGGTACATGCATCAAATAAATGACACATGCATCATTTGTCTGCCATAAAGTGAGCAAAACAGTGCTGTACTGCCAAATATTTAACAATGAGCTCTTGGGGTTAACAACTGGATCCCTACTCTTCCTCTCCCATTCATCTTAATGGGCAACAAAATTTAACAGCCACCTCTATAGAGCCTGTGAGAACCCCCTCCAGCACATCACACATCCAAGTAAGAAATACTGATGTAATTATGCCAGCCATAAGCCCAGCACTACAGAGACACTGCTTGATGCTGATAAACTAGGAAATGTGGCAAAACAGTCTGCAGATGTTTTTAATGGAATTAGGTGTCTCCAAGTACAGTACAAAATATAGCTTAAAGATAATGCACAGCTAGTAATTTAAGGTGCAAGGATAGTTCCAGTAGCACTAAAGGAAAGACTGCACAAGGAACTAGACGGACTAATCGCCTTGGGCATAATGAAAAAGATATGAGCCTACATACTGGGTTAACGCCTTAGTCATTGTGGAAAGCAGTGCTCTTAGACTTTGCATTGATCCAAAAGATTTGAATAAGTGGATAAAAAAAGAGAGCATTACTGTTTGCCCACCAGGTCAGGTATTACAAGTGTCATGGCTAGTGCTGCATTCTTTTCTAAACTAGATGCCTCATTGTGTATATATCAAACTCTTCTGGACCATGAAAGCGCAAAGCTGTACCCATTTATCACACTGTCAGCAGACATTGTTTCCTCTGCATTCCTTTGGCATATGCCCACAGACACTGTTTCCTCTGCATGCCTTTTGGCATATGTCCAGCCTCAGAAGTATTCCACTGTATAGTACAACAGCTATTTGAAGGTATGGAATGAGTATGTGTGTTTCTGGATGATAATATAGTGTGGGGAATAGGGATGGGCTAAATCCACAAAGTTCAGTCTGCAAATTAATTTGCAAATTTCATGGAATTCACAAAGTGTGAATTTGCAAAATTCACAAAATTCGCAGGCTGCAAAGTGTGGAAATTCACCCTGAAGTGTAGAATTTCACCTGCGAATTCCACGCTTTGTAGTGAAATTCTGCAGTTCATGGCAAAAAATGTTGTGATTTTGGGTGAAGTCAAAGTTTCCCAGGTGTGGGGAAGCTTTGCTTAGCTCTGTGAAGTGCGAATTTTCAGCACTTTGCTCAGACTTCACTGGCGAAGTTTTACTTTACGACATCTGTAGTGGAGAAGAACAAAACTAGAGCCTGATCAGAGACTGATCCAAGTTCTGCAGCAGGCGCATCAAACAGGGTTGAAACTGAACTATTAAAAAATGCCAAATAGGAGTACAAGAATTGACATACCTAGGAGACAGACTATTACCAGACAGTATCCAGCCTGTTGCAGGAAAGGTAAAAGCGGTAGAACAAATGCCTAATCAAAACAATAAAATTAATTTGCAGAGATGTATGGGTCTAATAAACTATCTGGGCAAGTTTGTATCAAATCTGACAGCCAAAACTGCAGATTTAAAAAGCCCCCCTAGAAATAAATGGGTCAACCCGCCTAGTTTCTCTGGAACATCCCCCGTGGCTGACACCCATACCCTCATATATGTCTTGCCATTGCTGCATCGACTACAGTGGTACAATCACCATAAAGTTACACATATCACCACATATATGTCTCAGCCAAGGCCCCACTACTGAGTATATGGATCCTTACTAAGCCTAGTCATCAAACTGCTAATTGGTATCCCGACACACTACCTTAAATCCACAGGGAGCACCCAAAACAAAGAGTGGCAACGGAATAAAAAAAGGAGGACCAAAGACAGCCTCCTCTCCCTATCACTGGCAGCCCTTATGAAATTACTGATCTTCCTATTGCTCTGTATTGGTAATGTAGAAATCAAACCTGGACCTCTTGAAAGCATCACCTCTCCATCAGACCTATCCTCAATTAAAGGCCTCAGTTTCCTGCATATTAATGTATGCAGTCTGTTGAAAAAATTTACATTGCTACAATCCTGGGTTGCCCATACCTTGCCAGACTTTCTTGTGATAACTGAGACATGGCTCAAGACCACCACAATGGGCAGGGAAGTTAACCTACCTATCAGCTTTTCAGAGCTGATCGCCAAACAAGGGGAGGCGGAGTAGCCGTATATGTAAAAGCTGGTTTAGTTATATCCTGTACTGCTGCAACATCTATGCCCAAGGAATTTGAGTGTCTAAAAGTCTCTCTCCCCAATACAGCAGCTTTCCATTTAATTGGATGCTACAGACCCCCCTCTGCTGAACACAAGCTCTTATCCCACCTGGGAAACCTGGTCAAGTCCTGTACTGAAGAAGTCATTATGATAGGGGACCTGAATTTCAACTGGCTCACCCAGGCAGCTACACCTCTGGTATCATTCTGTGACACCTATGGGCTCAAACAGTTAATTAATGAACCAACAAGACTAAATGCAAGGAATAGTTGTAACAGTACTCTACTTGACATCATGCTAGTGAGTAAACCACATCTATTCACACATGCTGGAGTGCTCTATGCATAATGTGACCACTGCCCCATCGCAGGGTAAGATCCAACAGCATTAAAACAGATCCTGCAAAATTCTCATGAGGAGATCCAAGAAAACATCAATATTGAAGGATATCTGCATGATCTAGCCTACTCTCCACACTGGCAAAAGTTCTATCTTGCACATTCTGTAGAAAAGCTCAGCAGGTGCTAAATAGCATTATATTAAATGCCCTTAACACCCATGCCCCAATCTCTAGTACCGAATAAAAACAAATCCTGTCGCTGGTTTTCAGCTGACCTCAAAGCTGCACTGCTGGAGAGAGATAAACTTTGGAAAGTAGCAAGAAAACTAAGAATATCATGGACTGGATGATCTTTAGAAAAGCCAGGAATAAATGCACTAGGAAAGTTAGGGATGCAAGGCTGCCTACTACCTGGCCCAGCTCGACTCCTCCTACCATAATACTGCTAGATTTTGGGGCACCATCAAAGGGTATGATGGGCCAGGATGTTAACAACCCCTTCCAACCCATTTATACAGTAACTATGGCCCCATTACTGGCACATTGGAAATCCTGGATGCATTCAACAACCACTTCACAACAGCTGGCCTTGCCTTTGACTCCTCCCAGCTAACCTATTAAGGGATCATTTAAGCTCCCACTATACTGGTGAACAAAGAGTTGACTCCTCCTTTAACTTCAAACCTATACTGTTGAAACAAGTTGAGAATCTATTATGGCATCTAGATACCAAAAAAGTGCAGGAGCAGATCTTCTGGACCCATTCTTTCTAAAGATTGCGTGTCATGTGCTTGCAGTCCCCCTAACTTACCTCTTTAACCTTTCCCTAAACTCTGGCTCTATTCCCACGCTGTGGAAGATAGCCCAAGTGGTCCCCCTTCTAAAATCAGGAGACCCTATGGATCTTAATAACTACAGGCCCATTTCCATCCTACCTGTGTTATCCAAGATGCTGGAGAAATTAGTGAGTATTCAGTTAAGGGAATATCTGGACAATGCTAATCTATTAAATCCAGCTCAATCTGGATTCAGGGCCAAACATAGCACTATCACTGCATTAGCCAAGGTCACCAATGATTGGCAAACCGAACTGGATAAAAAGAACAATGTCTGTGCAGTATTCCTGGACCTGAGCAAAGCATTCGACACTGTGGACCATGAACTGCTACTCTCATCCCTACACTCCATTGGCCTAGATCCATCCTCCCTTAAGTGGTTCAGATGCTACCTCTCCGGTAGATCACAGCAGGTAAAAGCTGAAGGTGACCTCTCCCCATTAAGACCACTGTCAAGAGGAGTCCCCCAAGGCTCTATTCTGGGTCCTATCCTTTTTGCCATTTATATAAATAAAATTGATTCAACCCTTACCAAGTCCTCAGTACATCTCTTTGCTGATGACACTGTACTGTATGTCAGCAACCCTTCACCTAAAGTTGCTCATGAAATCCTACAAGCAGAATTCTCCCTGTTACAACATCAGCCTCTTGAGAAAAAGCTTCTGCTAAATGCAAAGAAAACCAAAGCAATGATGTTCACAACCCAAAACTCCACCAACACATCCTCTTCCATCAGTCTTCCCCAGATATTCACTATACTTGGAGAAAATCTGGAGTATGCTGAAAATTTCAAATACCTAGGTGTGTGGATTGACAACAGACTTGACTTTACTCAGCATCTAGAACAACTGCTGAAAAAGCTTCGACTAAGGCTTGGCCTCCTCTACAGATTAAAACCCTTCCTTAATAGAGATTCAAAGATGAGATTAGTCCAGGCCATCTTTCTATCAGTCATTGACTCACGAGACTTCCTCTATAGTCACTGCCCACTCCCTACCTTCAAAAGTTGGATACCTTATACCATAGAGCAATAAGGTTCATTACAGACCTGCCATATAATACTCACCATTGTTCTCTCTATGATGCAGTTGGATGGGTTTCCCTTCACGTCAGGAGGAGCAGAAATGCAGCTCTATGGATCTACAGAGCTTTATCAAAAACTCCGAGATATATCCTGGACTGTTCAACCTGACCACTCCCAGCTCCTATGCCCTAAGAAGCAACAATATCATCCTGTTCAAATTGCCCAAAGTCAAGACCAAAATAGGGAGGGCAGCAATCAGCTATTCTCTAGCCATAGCATGGAACACCCTACAAAAATCCCTAAACTGTCCATTATCATTCCATTTACATCCTTCAAGCAGCACTGTACAGCATTCTTCACAGAGAAATGCAGTTGCTACCACTAGAGATAGAATAGTCATCCCGCAAAACCATATTCCAATCACATATGGCATATTCCTTCCAGCCAGACACCGCCAGTATATGGCACCCAATATTCCCTTCACCATCCTTGTTCTCATTATGTGGGTGACTGTCATGGCCCTCATTGTGATATATATGTACTGTACATATTGTAGATGTTAGTTTAACTTACTCTTGCCAAGCTTTAACATGTGAATTCTCTGTATATTATTGTCTTATAAATAACATTTTCTTTTTTCTGTATGTATAACTGTCTCATAAGTATGTGATGTAATTGCTGTGCACCAACTCGAACCTTGACCTTATCAGGTCCATCTTGTAAATGAGCCTTGCTCAATGATGATCGCCTGAATAAATAAAGATTTGATTGATTGATTGATAAAACAAGCATTTGTCAATGCTGAATATTGCTTGCTTCTATGTGCTGTTTAGGTATTTGGAAGTCATTGGAGTGCAAATATTGAAAATTTGTGAACTTACGAGCGTGCGCAATGCACGCTCGTAAAACAGTCATTTTAAGGAATTTTTTCACCAAATTTTCAACATAGCCATTTTAAGACCTCTGCTCAGGAACAGTGTCACTGTGATTTTGTTAATGTGTCCCATACATTGAGTTTGCACACCGACTGCCATTGTAATGCGCTACATGAGCAGAAACACATTTTGGGCAGGATGTGAAAAATGAGAGCTATACTGTCATGAGGAGGTGTGGTAAAATGGCAATGTTGAAAATCTGGAGTGAAAAATATTGAAAATTTGCGAACTTACGAGCTTGCGTAGGAACTGCGCAACGCACGCTCATAAAACAGTCATTTTTAGGAATTTTTTCACCAAACTTTCAACATAGCCATTTTAAGACCTCTGCTCATGAACAGTGTCACTGTGATTTTCTTAATTTGTCCCGTACATTGATTTCGCACACCGACTTCGCCATTCTGTGCTACATGGGCAGAAACACATTTTGGGTGAGATGTGAAAAATGACTGCTATACTACTCATAAGAGGGTGTGGTAAAATGGCAATGTTGAAAATCTGGAGTGAAAATATTGAAATTTTACGAACTTACGAGCCTGTGTAGGAACTGCGCAACGCACGTTCGTAAAACAGTCATTTTTTGGAATTTTTGCACCAAATTTTCAACATAGGTTTTTGGGACCCCTTCTCATGAATGATGTCACTGTTGTGATGGTATTCAGGCCCAAAGGGTGATTTCATGATCACTGTGCAGTCACTGCACGAAATCACCTTGGGCCTAAATAACATGTGACAGTGACATCATTCATGAAGGATTCCCAAAACCCTATGTTGAAAATTTGGTGCAAAATTCCCAAAATGCCTGAGATATGCAACAAAGTTGAAACCCCTATCTAGGCCATTATACAGCTTACCGGCATTTTCTCAGTTCGCGGTCGGCTTTGAAGAGTGCAGACGGTTCCCCGTCCACCGAAGATCGCCGCTACCGAGTCTGGAGGTAAGTATGGAATGAGGGAGGGCGGGAGGCTGGGTGCGCAGTGGGTGGGTCGCGGATTGTGGGAGGGGTCGGGAGGCGCTCTGCGGGACCGTTTTGTTTTCAGGTTAAAAATAAAAAAAAGGCGCCTGTGAACCGTTTGCCATGCTGGGGTGGTCTCCCAGCATGGCACAAGGATATTGAGGGTGTTCAGCCGGGAGGATTGGGCACCCCTGGCCCTATGGATTGATTGCCACGCTGGGGTGGGCTCCCAGCGCGGCACCTACAACTGGGGGAGAGACGCAGCTCAGCCGATGGGGATTGGGCACCCCATCGGCTACACAGTATGTGAGGGCACACGCCTCGTGCGTCGGGGTGGGGAGTTACGCTTCTATCTCTGCTCACCGAGTGTAGCTCCTTTCAATCGTATGCCACTGCATTTTGGAGCATGTCATAGACAGCTCCAAAATGCATTGGCTTATAGGGGCCGCGCCTGCCAGCTCACTGACTGAATTGGAGGAGGAGGTGACACACCTCCAAAATCTCCGATGATGGCACTATGTTTCTTGCACATGCGTGCAAGCAACATAAAATGGGAATGGCAGTGGAACTGCAAACACACAGTAAAGTGGAACAACTTAAGACATTCTGACTAAGGAACCTGTACTGTATTTTTATGATCTAAGAAAATTAAAATCTCCTCATATGCCTCTAAAGATGAGCTCACCCCAGCGTGGCAAACGGTCCCACGACGTCTTTTTTTTGTCCTGAAAACCGAAAACGGTCCCGCGGCGCATCTCCCGACCCCTCCTCCCACAACCCGCACCCACCCACTGTGCACCCAGCCTCCCCACACCCCCCACCCCATACTTACCTCTGGACTCTGGCGCGACGATCTTCGGTGGACCGGGAACACGTCTGCACTCTTCAAAGCCGACCGCGAACTGAGGAAATGCTAGTAAGCTGTATAATGGGTTAGATAGGGGGGTATCAACTTTGTTGCATATCTCAGGCATTTTTGGGAATTTTTACACCACATTTTCAACATGGGGTTTTTGGGACCCCTTCTCATGAATGATGTCACTGTCATGGCGTTATTCGGGCCCGAAGGGTGATTTCGTGCAGTGACTGTGAAATCACCCCTTGGGCCACACTTCCTTATGAGCAGCACAGCTGTCATTTTTCACATCCTGCCCAAAACGTGTTTCCACCCATGTAGCGCACAATGGCGCAGTCGGTATGCGAAATCAATGTAGGGACACATTAAGAAAATCACAGTGTCACTGTTCATTAGCAGAGGTCTTAAAATGGCTATGTTGAAAATTTGGTGAAAAATTCCTAAAAATGACTGTTTTATGAGCGTATGCTGTTTCAGTTCAACATACGACTTCGAGGGTTTGCGAATTTTCAATATTTCCTCCAATGACTTCCAAATACCTAAACAGCACATAGAAGCAAGCAACATTCGGCACTGACAAATGCTTGTTTGGATTTTTACCACTAAATTTGCAACATAGGCTTTTTGAGAGCCCACCTCATGAACACTGGCACTGTCGTTTCATGAATTGGCCCCGAAAGGTGATTCCGCGCAGTGACCGCGAAACCACCTTTCGGGGCCAATTAATGCCATGACAGTTCACGAATTCATGAGGAGGGGTCCCAAAAACCCCATGTTGAAAATTTGGTGAAAAAATTCCCCAAAATGCCCGAGATATGCACTAAAGTTGAAAAAACCCTATTCATTACATTATACAGCTTACCGGCATGTCCTCGGTTCGCGGTCAGCTTTGAAGAGTGCAGACGTGTTCCCGGTCCAGTGAAGATCATCATACCGAGTCCGGAGGTAAGCATGGGGTGGGGGAGGCTGGGGCGCAGTGGGTGGGTGCGGCTGTGGGGAGGTGCGGAGAGATTATGAGGGACTGCTTTCTTTCTTTCAGGTACAGGAAAGAAAGAAAACATCATGGAACCGCTCACAGGAGCATGTGGCATGCTGGGTGGGCTCCTAGCATGCCACCGAGTCTGGAGGAACAGCTGCAGCCCGGCGGAGGATTGGGCACCCGTCGGCAAACAACAAGGGGATTATTTATGCCCGGTGATTGGGCAGTTTCGTTGGCAAACAACAAAAGGAGGGGTGGCCAATTCTTTTCTGCTGATGGGGATTGGGCACCCCATTGGCACACAATTAAATGGGGGGTATCACATTATGCTGGCGGGAGGGCCTCCCGCCGGCAAATAACATGGGTTGATATTGTTTAGAATATGGCGGCAAGCCACCGCCATGTTCACAAACAATATCAGAGATCCTATATTACACCCTGCAATGACGGGTTGCCCTCATTGCAGTGGATGACTGACGCTGCAATGACGAGGCGGCCCCTGATTGCAGCAGTTTTTAGAAAGTGTGCACGCTGGCTGAACTAGTGTCAGCAGCAGCATGCCATGGCATTGGGGATGAGGGACAAGCCTTTTGCAGGCTGTGGGGCCATTGGGCACAACATTGCCATGCCTCCACAACCTGCTTCTGGAGAAACCTGTTGCAACATGTTTCTTGCGCATGCACAGTCAACATAAAAATGGCAAAGTTATGCACATATGTTGAAATTTTACTACGCTCGCTCATAACTTTGGTAATTTTAAATATTTTGACCCCAGACTTTCAACATAGCCATATTTTACACCACCTCATGAATGTAATAGCTGTCATTTTTCAAACCCTGGCCAAAACATGTTTTCACACCAGTGGCGCGGAATGACGTTTCCATGCCATGGAATGATGTTTATGTGGGGATTTGAAAATTCTAAGTATGGGGTTTGTGAGGTGGGGTAATAACAAGACTGTGCTGACAATTTGGTTGCTGTTTTGGTAGAAATGCAAGCAGAAGGCTCAGAGGGCCCTGCTCTCCCACAGACAAATGAGAATACGATTACACTATCTCAGAACGTAAGAAAATTCTTTGCAAGAAACTTTGTTAATGTACTAGTTAGGGTTAAACCAAAAAAAGGAGGGTAATGTTGTGTTAGTGTTTCCAACCCTAATACCCCATCCCCACCCTCCAGGCAGCAAGAGGAATATCCATTACAGTTTGACCTCTCCTGCTGTAACAGTCATCTAATGCCTGTTATACCGAGAATAAAAATATAGTTAGATTTGGGTACCTTTAGATAGTAGACATAGGGACCTGGGTTCAAGTCCTTTGGTAGGACAGTACTGCCAGACAGAGAGAGGGTGGTCCCTGTAAATAAAAGGAAAAATAGTAATTAATAATTAAATAAAAAGAAGACATTAATTAATAAGTAGATTAAGGTGTAGTTTGAGCATTTTATTAGTTCTGTTGAAAGAGGGTGCTAGCAAAGGCAGGAGGAAGAAAAGGGGTGCCTTGCTGTGGCTTTCTCACCCACACGCATTTTTTTATACACTTTTGTAAATAATTGACAATTTTTTTTTATAAAAATATGCCAGAATTTAAGAAAAAATAGTTTTTATAATTGGTGGCACGTGGGCTAGTAACCTGTGTGCCCTGGCTACTGTAACACAGCTCTAGTGATCCAGCGGTTTTATTTGGTTTAGCATGGGTATCCAAGTAATGTAATGTTTTATGTTTTTTTTTCAAATAAAATAATAGATGCTGTGTGAGTAAAAGAATGGACTGCAGTTGTTGCCAATTTTAAGTGATGCAGAGCGGCAGCTGTGGGTGCTGGATGCGCCAACCAGGAGGAGCGGGAAGTGTGAGAAGTCGAGAGTCAGTTCCACAGCTGAGCACTAGAATGCTTGTTTGGAATCCCCAGTGTTGCCCTAGAGTGGCCACTCCTCTACTGCAACCTCGGTTGTGAAAACAGGCTTCGGCCTGCAACACTCTTCACGATGGTGCAAGAGGGAGATGCAGGGTAGGCACTCCTCTCGCAGGCAGGACAACCAGATATTCCTTTGTTTAGTTTGTCAGTGAGTACGTCAGTCTGGTATACCAGCAGAGCCCTTTTATGATGGGTATAGGCCATCGCTGATGAACTCCCTGAGGAGTCGCCCCTGACAGAACAGGCAAACTGCACCATACAGGCAGTCCGTTACCTAATGGATGCATCCTTGGACATCATGAAGTTAATTCCACACAGACTGATGATATTCCCGATGTCCAGGGAACCTCAAAGAGTAGCAACAACCCAGCAGGCTCTACGCAACATCATCAAGAGCAGGGCCATTGTGCCTGTGCCATCACAAGAAAGGAACACGGGGTGTATTCTATGTTCTTTATGGTCCCCAAATAGACTGGGGTACTATTCTCAGTTCTAGACCTAAAGTTCCTAAACAAGTTTGTGGTCTACAAAAAATTCAAAATGGAAACACTCCAGTCAACACTGATGGTGATTCAGCCGGGAGACTTCCTAACGTCAATAGACTTAAAAGATGCTTACTTGCACATCACATTTCACCCCAGTCACCACCATTATCTCAGGTTCCAAATCAACAGGGGTCATGTCCAATAGACCTGCCTACCTTTCAGCCTATCCTCAGTCCTAAGAGTCTTCACAAAAATGCTGACAGAGATCACAGCTCTCCTTTGGCAGCGGGGGGTACACGCCATACTATACTTGGATGACTGGCTCATACGTGTCAGTTCACCATGTCAAGCCCCAGAAGGACACTGAGGCTGTGATCCAGTGTCTACAACAGCATGGCTGGATTGTGAACTAGAACAAGATCCAGTTGACTCCTGCACAAGAAATCACCCACCTGGGGGCCAGAATCAACACCAGCATGGGCAATGTCTTCCCAATGGAGGAAAAAGTAGAAAACATACTCTGGCTCCTGGCATCTATTCAGTTACAGCCCCACAGGCCTGAACTGATGTATCTTCAATTGCTGGGCCTTATGGCTTCAATGATAGCAATGGTACCATGGGCTTGGCTACACATGCGGCCGCTCCAGAGATACATCCTAGACACATGGGATCAATTGTCCCAGGACTTCGAATGCAAACTCAAACCCAGCCAGGATATACTCCAAAGCCTCACTCAGTGGATGAACTGGAGCAACCTGTCCAAGGGTATTCCATTATCATTGACCCCGATGGTCACAATTATGACAGATACCAGCCTCTTAGGTTGGGGAGCCATGCTGGGTCAACATGTTACCCAAGAGAAATGGTCTCCATGAGATTCTCTCCTTCCCATCAATGTTCTGAAAATGAGAGCAGTGTATAGAGCCCTGTTGTTTTTCATGCCACAGCTGATAGGTCAACCGGTGCTGATTTGAACCGACAATCAGGTCACCATGGCTTACATAAACAAGCAAGGTGGAACCCACAGCAGGGCAATGCTCAGGGAAGCATTGAACTCCCAGGCTGACTGGCTCAGTCAAGTGACGCTCAGCCAGGTGGCATGGCAACTGCACCCTCAGGTGTTTCAGACTCTGGTTCACAGATGGGGACCTTTTCAGGTGGATCTGATGGTTTCTTGATACAACAACCAACTGCCATGTTTTCACACACGCCTTCCCAACAGTCAGGCCAATGAGGTGGACACAATGGTAGTGCCATGGATGTTGAAAAGAGACTATATTTTTCCCCCATTTCAATGATTGCAAAAGTGTTTCTCAAGATCAGGGCCACGAAGGCAGCTGTACTGCTAGTGGCTCCAGACTGGCCAAGGAGATCATGGTATTCACTGCTCAGGGCAATGTTGATCGACTTTCTTTGGCATCTGCCATACAGACTGGACTTGCTGATTCAGGGATCGATTCTACACCACAACCCCCAGGTACTTCAACTGATGGACTAGATATTGAAAGGGCAAGACTGTTGAAGGACTGTTGAAGGAGGGATTCCCTCCTAGAGTGGTGGATCATCTCTTGCAATCCCGAAAGGTCTCAACAAATAAGACTTACCAGAGACATTGGCATGTTTTTTGCAAGTGGTGTACTGCAAAGGATTTGTCACCATCAGTGGCAGGCCTGCCTCAAATTCTTGATTTCCTCAATGATGGCACTGACAAGGGTTTAGCTTACTCCTCCTTGTGGGTCCAGGTGTCTTATTGCAACTGTGAAGGGACACCTTCCCAGAGTGGGGAATATAGGGTGGCATCCTGATGTGGTTTGCTTACTCACGGCAGTGCAAATTATATCCCACAGGGTCTGCACAATATGTGCTCCTTGGCAGCTTAATTTGGTGCTGTATGGCCTACATAAGCCTCCATTTGTTTCCCAGTCACCTTATTGGACCATCCTGAGAACAGTTTTCCTCATGGCCATGTGCTCTGGCAGACATGTTGGCGAGCTGCAAGCACTATCCTGCCGGGAGCCCTTCCTGACTTTCCATAATGACAGGGTATCCCTGATGAATGTCCCTTCCTTTGCACCTAAGGTGATCTCACCATTTCTTGCAGAGCAGGCAATTCACCTACCAGCCATACATGGGGGATCAAGGGGACCCAGACGGGGACCCTCACCCTTTGGACATGGTCTGTCTGCTAAAAGCTTATCTGACTATGTCTGAAGGATTTCATAAGTCAGTCAGATCGTTTGTGTTCTTTTCCAGACAGAAAAGGGGACAGGCAGCTTCTAAGGAGGCCATTGCTGGCTGAATCAGAGGGGTATTACTCACAGCATATCAAGGGGTGAGTCAGGTTTCCCCAAAAGGTATTAGGGCACATTCCGCCAGGGCTTTGTCAGCCTGTTGGGCTGAGAGGGGAGGTGCCTCCATACAGGAAATCTGTTTTGCAGCTACTTGGTCCTCTGTTCCCACAGTTGTGCATCATTACAGGTTGAATGTCACTTCGGCTGATAGGGCCACATTTGGCAGGGCCGTGCTTCAGGCTGTGGCAGGTTTGGGCTGATGGCGAGGTTCGCCTTTTATCCTCCCATATTTCTTTTCTGGATACTGCTACAAAGTCCCATTTGTGATGATTTATGAGCACTGGAAAGATTGCAGGGGATAATGGTATTTACTCACCTGGTAAAGGTGATTATACCTGCAACCTTTATAGTGCTCATACTCCCTCCCAAGGTGGATGATCCCAGACACTGAGGCAGCCAGAATCACTGCATCACAGCCATATTGCTTCGATCTCAGTGGGCCCGGATAGGTATTACTTTGTGTCCACAGCCAAATTGCTTAGACATCAGTGGGCCCTGCTATGTATTATTTTCTATGGGCCATTCTTGTACTGTTGGTAGACGCGATCAATATGTTTTCATGTACAGTATATGCTATCTTTCTTGTTTCTGCATTTTCTATATGTGTAAAGTATTGTTCTGTAGGCATCATGCATGTATCAGCCAATTTTCCTTGATGTATCTATCAAGCATATTTCAGCACTGTTTTGGTTGTTGTGTTACTTGAATTTTCAACTAAGTAAATTATATTGCTTCTCATATTCTACAGTCACTTGTTGGTGGTGGTCATTTTGCTGTTTTTTCTTTTGCCTGTTTTTTTTTTTTCTTGGGGTGTTACTTCCATTTTTTCTGCTAAGTTAGTTTCATATTGGTATTTCTGGTTAGAGCTGGGGGATTGGCATCTGGCAGACCAGAAAGATTTACAACCATGCATTAGCTAATGGGATGATGGAGGATAACCCATTTGTGATGATTTATGAGCACTGTAAAGGCTGAAGGTATAATCACCTTTACCAGGTGGATAAATACCATTGTAACTGAAAAAAAACTGCAGAGGGCAGCTTACTTAAAGGAGAAATGACCATTTATGTGGAAAACTGAAGGGAAAGTCACGCAGAAAAATGTGGTTTAATATTTTATTGAAAGAAAAGTTTAACCATTAGCGATTTGGGGTTCCTGTGGAGGAATTTTAATAAAAAATGTTCTGGAGAAAGCTGAGAATGTGTTATTTTTCTTGTCAGAAAAGTGTTGAAGTGCTTAAACATTGAGAAAATAGTTATTTTTGTGTCACAAAAGTATATGTAGTAAAATGGGAATCCAGGCTGACAGCAAAAACAGCATTGGAATGTTCAGGAGAAGCAGTTAGATTTCAAATGTTGGATTCCATTGTGGCATAAGGTGCTGCAGGATTCCATGGAATGTTCAGAGGGGATAAAAGGAGCTGCACAGCAGTGTGTGGGGTGTTCAAGCAGAGAGAGCAACCAGGAAGGAGGGACCTGTGTGATGACAGTGTCCAGTTAGAAGAGGTCTACTGTAGTGATAGAGCCTTAGAGCCTGAGAGGACAGCCCTTAAGTAGTTAAAGTGTAGTGTGATTAGGGGATCACCTGTATCCTAGTACAAGGTCAGTCAGGGAAGTGAGTGAGAGCAAGGAAATTAAGTTAGCCTGCTGCTTCGAGTACATGATGACACCAGAAGCTGCCACAAGAAGAATTCATCCCTTCTCCAAAATTTCAGCCACACATCTGCTTGCTCCAGAGGGCCCTCAGAAAATCTTCTTCAACAACCCAAGGAATGTGATATAGTAACAAAAAATGTCTTCAACTTGGGAAATTATTTTAAAAGGAAAAGGACACTGAATTTAATTTAATTTACCTCAATCCTTCTTCAAAAGGAGCTATGTCTAAGTGCAGGATTGAACTTTTGAAAGACTTGGGGGATTGTGTCCTTAAGGTTTATGTGCAAATGCCGTGAACTGTAAGTTATATGCCACTGTTTTGAAACTGTTTAGCAGTGTGTTTTATTTATCTGCTAAAGGTAAATGCAAAGAAACTGCACTGTTTTAGCCTTAGAGTCCAATTTTAAGGTAAAACTGCTGTGTGGGATACCAGGGAGGGTATTCGTGGTACAGGGGTCAGCGGGCTGACAAAGGTGGGGTAAGGCCTGGTAGCCACTGCATGCCTGTAAGCCAATTTACATATGTGTAGCATTGAGGCCTGAGGTAGAGCCTAGTGCTGGAAAGGCAAAGTGTGTTGAGCAAAAGGGGTGAGTGGCAGGGAAACAGATAGGAATTTATTTCCTACCCTGCATATTTAAAGTATATTTGCTACACGTGCACAATACTGGCAGCACTGTGCAATGATAGCAGCCCCTGCACCACTCCCTGGAAGAACAGAAGCATATGGGGTGGAGACTGAAAAGAGCATGAGTGTCAGTTGGGACTGCAGTACCGAAGACAGTGTCAGAAGTTGCTAACTTGCTGGCCAGAAGGGTTGTTGTAACTTGACATCATGTTATAAATAAGGCCACAAAACTATGTAGTATCAGGAAGGTATATCACACTCCATGGCAGCACCAGTCAAAGAGTGGCTGCAGGTGCCCAGTGGGTTTAAGTCTTGATTTAGAGGCAGGGGTTTGAGACTGGTCAGCCGACAGACAGCAGTACTACCATTTGGATGAAAATACTACCAGGCTGAAGAAGCTAGCAGTGAATACTTCCCAGTCCTAAATCTTATCTCGACCCCTGGTGAGTGGGCTGTCTAAGGTGGGATAAGGCCTAGAAGCCACTGCACACCCTTAAGGCCAAAAGTATTAACAGGTACAGTGACTAAGGCCAGGAAAGGACTTTATCCTTGGACCACTGTGTTATCTGGAGGGCTGGGGGGTGATATTTACTTGCAGTCTCCAGGGGAACATTGAGGTGGGGTGGATTACCCTGCAAGGGAAAACAAAAGAAAATGTTATTCTGTATTGCATTTTTATTTCTGATATTTTAATTGAAAAGTGTGCATGTTATTTGCCATTCATGGCTGCACAATGCCTGACAATTCCTTCAGTAAAGCTTATCTTGTGTTTTCCTCGATCCAAGTGTCAGTGTCCTTATTTGCAGTGCCAGTGTCTCACATTCCTGAAGGTCTCCAGGTCAGTCCAGTGCAGCACCTTTCTCTCTTGGCAACCCACAGCCACACCAGTTGGGGAGGTAAGGTACAGGTATTCAGGTTATACACAGCTGGTGGGGTGTGGGCAGGGGAAATGGCAAAGAATCCAAGGACATTGCAGTGCCCAAGCTATTGTTACACTGCAGTGCCCATGTGTACCATCATCACCCTTATAGAGTGATGCACAATGTGGGGCAGGCGCTGTTTAACTCACTCCATGTAGGTGTCCAAGGGTGGTGACATAACGTTACACTGAGTCTTTGCTGATCAGGCATGGTGTGTGCCTTGAGGTTGTTAACCCTAATGCTCACCCCATTCTCATATACTCTACACATCTCAGCTTCTTTCATGACTGAATAGGGTGAGCACTAGGGTTGTAAACTGCAAGGCATATCCTATGCCTGAATAGTGAAGAGGCAGGAGAGTTGAAACTGTAATGCTTTTTCCTGTTGCTGCTTGAAAGGTGGGGGTGGGGTGTTAGAGTTTGAAACCCTAATGCCACATTTCTCTACTTCTGTCAGTTTAACCCTAACTAGTGCATTAATGACGTTTTTTGCAAAGAATATTAATGAAGCCCACTTAAGTGAGTATTGGACAAGTACGCATTTTGGTTAAATGCACACTTTTTCTATTTCCACTTTTTTTCCCTATATCTGCAATGTTAAATTTTCAGGTTATGTGCACACTGGTTAAGTGTACGTTCCTGTTAAGTGCACAGTCTGTTTTCAGCTGGTGTGAATACAATATTTTAATGAGCATCCTACCTGCAATGCCTTTTTAACACAGTGAGTGAAAGTGAAGCAATGAAGAAATACACTAACAAAATTATTTTTAATCATATTAATGTATTTCTTTTGATATTATACTTGTTATGCTTTTGTAAGTAAAGAAATTAAGAAAATAAAAAAGATCTCAGACTTAATCATTCGCATTGAAAACATATGTCTGGATTAGAGATGCAGCGAAATTTTATTTCACCAGCGAAATTCTGGCGAAATCTTGAATTTTAGCTTGCATAACATTTAATGAAGTTAAGCCCTTAAGGTGAAATTTTGCAGTCAATTTCACCTGTAAATTTCATTTCGCCAGTAAATTTTGCCTAGAGGTAGTATCAGGCGAAATTAGAGAAAAAAAAGGCTTGTCACATGACTTACTTTCTGCAGCAGACTGCAGGTCACATCGGTGACTGTACTTAAGCAGGAAACCACTGAATCTGTTTCCTGTTACTAGTTCTTGCAGGCAGAGTAGTGGAGTATTAATGACTGCAGACTTGAAAACCTTTAAATTAGTAGTTTGTGTGGTTGGTTGTGTTTGTTTTCTTCCCCAGTTTCTTTATTTTAAAAAAGAGGTAAAGTTTCTGTTGTAGAGCATTTCCTGTTGTGGTATTTTTTCTATCTTTATAGTTAGTGTGTATGTGTGTGTGTTTGACTCTCTCGCTCTCTCTTTCTTTTTCATTTTAATTTTCTATTAAGAAAACTTTTTTTTGTTAAACAGGGATGGGAGGAAAGATATAAGGGGCACTGGGCAGAAGGCAGGAGCAGAAGGCTCTGCTATTCACTTTAACAGGTGGGCATTTCTGACCATAACACAGCCCCCCCCAGCAGGAACATGTGCCCCCAGCAGCAGGAGTCCAGTGCTCCCTCAGTAGCAGCAGGTTCCCCACCCCTCAGCAGCAAGAGCACCTTGCCTCCCCAGCAGCAGCATGTGCCCCCAACCTCCCAGCAGTAGCAGGAGCCTGTTGCCCCGCTCCAGCAGGAGCATGTGCCCCCACCCCCCAGCAAGGGCAGAAGGATGCTATTGATACCCCTGCTGGAACATCAGCTGGTCCCCCCTCACCAAGTCTCAGCAGTGTGATCATTTTTTACCATAAAGGCTGGAGATGACACAGTTGTCATCCACAGTATTTGTGGTAGCAATATAAAGTGAGGAAAACAAGGGTCCCAATTTGTGACCGGTGGAAAAAGGAGCCAGCTGCAGCACTACCACACTGCAGAGTGGCTCACAAAACAACAAGAGGCTGCAGGAGGACGTAGTGATGAGCAAGGGGATAGGGCAATCAGCAGGAGGAAGGCAGTCAGTGGCCTAGGGAGTGCTATAAGTCCAGCAGAAGGATGCAGCAGCAGGACTCAGAGGCAGCAGGACCATCCAGCCTCAGTGATGCACCCCACCCCAGCCGATGCCACCGTGCTGCTGATTATTTAGTGCAGCCTGCAGCAGCCCCCCCAGGTCAGGTCAGCATGGGAGACCTGGAGGCCATGCACCGTGAGGTGGCAGCAGTGCACAGTGAAGTGTATAGTGTCCAGCAGCAGTTGGACCAGTTCCACCAGGAGATCAGGGGGTGACCTTCAAAAAATAATGGAGGACCAAAAGAAGGTGTTGGACCTCCTGGCAGAGCTGCATCATGGGGGGGGTGGTGGTGGTGGTGGTGGCACTGGTAGTGGTGATCCAAGGTCCGTGGCAGCACCATGTCACTTTTGATTTCCCATATCTTTTTCTTCTCCTTTCTTACTCTTGACTCATTCTTCCTCATTTGCACCCCTTAAAAATAAGAAAAACAAAAAAAAATAAAAAAAGTGAAAAAAAAAAAAATTTCTGTCCTCTTCTTCTTCTATATCCTCTTGTTTATTTTTCTTATTCAGTGGTATGTGTGATTTCTTATGTAATGTTCATGATCCTCCTTTCCCCTATCATATGAATACCCTTGCCCTGAGCTTGCATGTCCCCACTGTTGTAGTACTGTTACTGTGCCCACAAACTCTTAACCTTTCTTCATGTTTTATGTTACTCCTTCTTTATGTTTCCTCCTCCTTTCCACAAATGTCAAGTATTGTAATTTGTTCCTATGAACAACATTTTTTTCCAAAGCTATGTCATGTTGTGGAAGTTGTTTTGGCTGTGTGCAGCATCAATCTAAATATGTACACAACAGTTATAGAAACATAAGCACTTTCATTGTGAAGTTAAACATAAATATGTTGTTTGTGCTTAACAACTACTCGTGTCCCTGCCCTGGCCTAGCCACCCACAAATGTTAAGTTTGTGTCCTTCCATCTCCATAGTCATCATGATGATATTTTATAGTGCCCCACCACTACCACCATCTGATCCAAATGTGCTCAGCCATTATGTCATATGGTGTCCCCCCACCAAGTGGACCTCAAAATGGTGTTTGGTTCACTGTTAACAAAATATTTTAAGCTGAATCTTGTTGCTGCAAGTGCAGAACAGGCCGTACAAGTCCAGAAATGTTTAAAAAAAATGTTACATTAAATTGAAACAGAAATCAGGCCTTAGCCATGATGTTATATGGTGCTCCCCCACCAAGTGGACCTTAAAATGGTGTTTGGGCCACTGTTTACAACGGATCTTAGGCTGAATCTTGTTGCTGCGAGTGCAGAACAGGCCGTACAAGTACAGAAATGTTTCATAAAAATGTTACATTAAATTGAGACAGAAATCAGGTCTCAGTCATGATGTTATTTGGTGCCTGCCAACCACCTGGACCAAAACATGCTGTTTGACCCACTGTTTTCAAAGGATTTCATGCCTCATCTTGTTGCTGCCAGTGTCAAACAGGCCCTAGAAGTCCAGAAATGTTTCATAAAAAATGTTACATTAAATTGAGACAGAAATCAGGTTTTAGCCATGATGTTATATGGTGTTCCCCCACTGAGCAGACCTCAAAATGGTGCTTGATCCACTGTTTACAAAAGGATTTTAGGCTGACTCTTGTTGCTGTGAGAAAAGAGCAGGCTGTACAAGTCCAGAAATGTTTCATAAAAAATGTTAAAGTAAATTGTGACAGAAATCTGGTGTCAGTCATGCTGTTATATGGTTCACATCCACCACCAGGACCGAAATCTGTTGATTTCTACATCGTTTACAATGGTTTTCAGGCCTAATCTTGATGCTGCCACTGCTGAACATGCCCCAGAAGTCCAGAAATGTTTCCCAAAAAATGTTAAAGTAAATTGAAACAGAAATCTGGTGTCCGTCATGCTGTTATATGGTGTCCCCCCACCTCATGGACCTCAAACTAAAGCTTCTGCCACTGTTTACAAAGGATTACAGACCTAATCTTGGTGCTGCCACTGCCGAACATACGCCAGATGTTCAGAAATGTTTCCCAAAACATGTTAAAGTCAATTGAAACAGAAATATGGTGTCAGTCATGCAGTTATATGGTTCACATCCAGCACCAGGACTGAAATCTGCTGATTTCTGCATCGTTTACAATTGTTTTCAGGCTTAATCTTGGTGCTGCCACTGATGAACATGCCCCAGAAGTCCAGAAATGTTTTCCAAACAAAATATTAAAGTAAACTGAGACAGAAATCTGGTGTTAGTCATGCCGTTATGTGGTGGCCCCCCATCTCATGGACCTCAAACTGAAGCTTCTGCCACTGTTTACAAAGGATTACAGGCCTAATCTTGCTGCTGTCACTACTGAACATGCCCCAGAAGTCCAGAAATGTTTCCCAAAAACTATTAAAGTAAATTGAGACAGAAATTTGGTGTAAGTCATGCTGTTATATGGTTCACATCTACCACCATGACCACAATCTGCTGTTTTCTGAACCATTTACAACAGTTTTCAGGCCTAATCTTGGTGTTGCTACTGCTAAACATGCCCCAGAAGTTCAGAAATGTTTCCCAAAAAATGTTAAAGTAAATTGAGACAGAAATCTGGTGTCAGTCATGCTACAGCAGTTTTCAGGCCTAATTTTGCTGCTGCTAGCTGCTGTTGTTATGTGTAGAACCGGCCTTATACAGTAAGTCGAGAACAACCACATGGAAAAATTGTGCCAGAAGGGAGATATAATTATTTAGTGAATTATGAAACAGGCAAAAGGGGTGGCACAGCCAGTTTGTCATGGTGAGAAAAATAAATCCTCCTGCAAAATGGTCCTGCTACTTGCATTGCTTCTTCCTGCTGCTGGTTTCTCAATTTATTGATAAATGTGGAATTATCATTTTGCAATGCTGCTGTCCTGGTTGGCTGTGTTGGCTCTGTGATTTTAAGTCAGTGTGGAGTGAATGACATTTTGTGTTGCAGTTACTGAAGCCTGTAGCTGCTGCCTGCTGCTCTGACTAGTTGCCACGAGAAGTAATGCTTTGTTTGGTTCATGGAGCCTTTTCACATAATCAAGTGATACTGCTGCTGCTGCTGCACACATAAGTATTTGTCTGTATTTATTTGTTCGGTGCAAGAGAACGGTGATGGTGGGTTGCTGTTGTGACGTCTTGAGTTCTAATATGTTTGTACTGTTTTTCTATTATTTGGCAGTGTGATGACATCATCATGACATGCATGACAGGATTCAGATAGGTGATGTTGAAATGCACCACATTTCACAATGCAGATGGTAAGTATTGAATTTTTCATTACTGGAGTAGGTTACTGCAGTCTGGATATCTGAGTAGGATAGTAATTGTATTATTTTTGCTTTTGTCAACTTGCAGGAATTTAGGTGATGTTAACTCCCAGCACACCCCTGCTACTGCTGCTGCTGCTCAACACGTGCGCAGTACATTAACTAGCGGTAAGTATTTCTTAAATTGTGAAGGTCTTTGGTGGGTGGTTGGGGGATGGTTGAGGATTGGTGTGGGATTGGAGGAGGTGGGAAAGTATTAACTTTTTCATTGCTTTTTTTGTGTGGTTACTGCAGTCCAGAAATGTCTGACTTTGACAGTAACTATGTTCTATATGCCTCTGTCAATATTCAGGAATTCCGCTACTGGGGTGCTTGTGTTACTTCCCAATCCGGCTGCTGGCTGTGATCAGACATAGTCTGTTTATGTTGAAGGGTTTAGTTTAACAGCCATTCCCTGAGGTAAGTATTTCTTCATTTGTAATGGTGGTGGTGGTGGTGGGGGGGGCATTTAGTTGTAACAATGCTCAAAATGTCTTCTTCATTATTTCTTATTGCCAGGTATGAAGTACTTCAATTGAAATGGTTGGTTAGTTTTCTGGTGGTTATTTGGCAATGCATCCCATCTCTGTATGGCATTGGTGACTACATACAAGTCTTCCATCTTGGTGTGTGGATGTAGGATATAGGTGCTGCATCTGCGAGGTGTGGGCCACTGCTGACAAGTAAAAACATACATCATCATCATCATCAATGGACACCTGTGAAGGAAAAGAAACATATTATTAATACTGTTTAGTTAAGTTGAAAATTGTGACCGTGGATTGTATTCACATGTGTTTGTCAATTGCCACTGTGGAAGCCCTAATATGGCACTTACAGAAGTACCTTGAACCACTGTTAAGATGAAGGATATATTACTTTTATCCAAGAATGCACAACTGACACTGTAAATGGCAGCATAACCATTCATCACCTGCACTATGATGCTACCTGAACTAACACTATTACCAATATTAAAGGATGAATTTCTTTTGACAGAAAATTGCATTTGCCGGTGACGACTCATGAGAGATGTTGTTTGAACCAATGTCATCTATGAAAAGGTGGAGAAAAAAATATGAAAGGAAAAAAAATGCATTGATACTTACCTGTGGTGATGCTTACCATTGATGTTGGTGACATCCCCAAAAATGTTCCCGTGCTGAAATGATATCAGTTATGAGCCTATGGTGAAACCTACCAGGGTGTACAGTACCGGGAATGGAATACACAAAATCTACCAAGTGAGAAACATTACAGTACTGACCTGTACATAATGATGCTTTTAATGTGGATTGACTAGGCTCGGAAGGTGCCATGTCGCTGCATCAGCCTTATTCCTCGGTCCTGGCCTCATATGGCATGATAATGGCAAACTCTGTAAAGAGTGAAATGGAATACATTACATAACTTATACATTAAGGTGGGTTGCCTTGCATGCATACTTGACATCCTACGGCAACAAAGGCATGCAGAACAGCACAATGGAGGTATAAGTAATCAGCTGACAATGAATGAAATCTACTTACCATGACTCACTTGACCGGAAGACAGACCATGGAGGAAGAACATAGACATTTCTGGCTTGATGATGATCTGTGTCGCTTTCTGAGTGGCTGTTTGCTGGGCTAAAGGGAAAACACACCAAATGTGCTTGCGGGGATGAAAGCGCTGCATCATGTTGGTTAACGTAGTGGCCCAAAATGTGCTGGCAATGTTGTCATCGATATCATCCCACTACAATTACTTTTTTACAGTGAACACCACCACAGTGACAAATCTCGCCAGGTCAAGATCGGTCGCTGTGGTAGCCTGCTGTATGCTGACACAGTCATTCCTGGTGTTGTGTCCCCCACCCCGAACCAACTCTGACTCGGAGTTAGTTATTTAGAGATGGGGGTGTGGGGGGGCATAGCCCCCCCACATGAGGGTGCGAGGGCAAAGCCCCTGCAGAAAAACACTTTGTCTTGTCGGGAACAATGCTGACTGTCGACATTGTTCCCATCACTGTCGGGAGTGTTGACATCAACACCGTTGACGTATTGACATGGAACCCTGTCATCAATGGGTGAGTGTTTTTTCTTGGTGGAAGACTGCTGGAAGAGGAGGAGTCATTTAGCTGGACTCAGAGGCAGCATTGAGGTACTAGTCTGTGGCTGCTGTTATGCTGGTGCATACGTCAGTCAGCTTCATATCTTTTCAGCTGTATTTCTTGGCAGTATAAGAGTGATGGCCCACACTGTTGAAGTCTGTGTTATACACATTAGGATGGATGCCAAGGAGGCAGATTACATGCTGGTGAAATGTATACATGGGGATGGAGCATGCATGCATTTCTGATTAACCTAGTACTGGCTGCACACTGTCAAAGTTGTTACATCGAATATACAGTGGTGACAGTCTAGACACACATTCAGGGTCTCAGGCAGGAGGTATATTTGGAAATGGGGATGATGTTGTTCAGAAATTGTCAATCGATGGGGCCATTGTGTATTGCTGACATACATTGCAGTTAGCATAGCAGGGGCAAGGAATTTTTCAAAAATGAACAACAGAAGTAAACAGTATTACTAGGCAGGGTAATCAAATTAAATGGATTAACAGGATATAATGTATGGTAGAACGCTGTTAACCTTAGGAAATCATCATTTCCTAAGGTTGTTAACCTATTGATGTGACGTAGACATGTTGTTAACCTATCAATGCTACGTCACATCGATAGGTTAACAACAGCGATTGGTCTGAGCATGTGCGCGCTTTTTTTTTTTCAGCGGGGAACTGACGGATGAACAGCAGCGTGTTAGAAGGACTGAATGGCCATAGCGGTGACTAGTTAGCAAAAGTAAGCAGCCTTTTATGTGGGACCATACACTATAAAAATAATGTATGGTCCCTCTTTTGTAAGCGGTCAATATTAACCGTCTCGAGGTTATAATGGCGTAAACCTCTAAAGGCGCCAGCTCTCGAGGTTTACCACGGTCGCCTCGGCAACCTCTCGACAGTTAACTGACCGGCTACCGATAGAGGACCATACATTATCCTCTATGTGTAACACTGAACAACCATCAAAATAACATTAAAAATGTATAACAATAACCTAAAAGAGTATACTCAGTGGAAATGAGTGGGGGCTGCTGGGGGGGGGGCATAATAACTTTAGCCTTCTTCCAGTGGCACATCATCCATGAAGCAGCTCTCACAGTCTTCAAGACTGGAGTTGTCACCAGGTGGAAATTCGGTAATCAATGCTGCTTCATCTACCACCCTGCTAGTAGAGGTCTTACTAGTGTGGATGTCTTCATTGCCATCATCATCTCCAAGACACAGTTTATGTGGTAACACCATTCACATAACTGTGTTATGTGGAATGTGAGCCTTGTTCGTTTTTATAAATGTTAGGCTGGACACATTCTTCAGTGACAGATTTGTCCTCCGGTCATGCACAATGGCCCCAGCAGAACTGAACACCCATTGCACACTGACACTGGATGGTAGGCAGCTCAGGTATTTAATAGCAACTGATGCAGTGTGGGCCAATCACTCACTTTGCTGCTCCAGTACACCAGTGTCTCATCAGTGATGCCAAGATGCTTGGTATCTCCCATGTAGGAGTCCACCGTACATTGTGCTGCCCTGAGTCCTGCTGCCTCATCAGGCTCCTCCTCCTTGTCTTTAATTTCTTCCACATCCACCTGGTACAGAGCATCCCAAATGGGATTACCTGCCATTTTCTGCTGCGACTTGGATATTTTCTCAGATTTGGTGGCCTGTGATGAGCCTCTGGTGGTAGTAGCAACAGTTGGTATATGTGCAGTTTGTGTATCTGCCTTTTCCATCTGTGCACCATGTACTCATCTGACAAGGTAATTGGTAAATTTTTCCAGTCGCAGATGACCACCTTCAATCATGGTAGGCAAGCCACCATGGAGTCAGTATGGTAGCAACAGCAAACTCATTTGACTGCATAATGCCAGAGATATGTGTATTGCTGTCCTGTTTGTGGAGCATGTGACCCATTACATGAACAGCACTGTGATCATCACTTGCCTCCATCTGGTGACAAACATTCACCAGTGTCTGCCTCAGAACACGTATAAGGGGTATTGACTGACTTATGCATGCAGTGTCCCCACTCACAGCCTGTGCTGCATGCTCAAATGGATGCAGAATGTGTATTATGCCATCTATTTGTCGCCACTGCTTCATTGTTAGAACGATGGACACTCCAGCACTGTCCCAAGTGGTGCACAGCAGCAGGTAATCTGAAACTGCCTTATATTGCTCATACAGCTGGTCCAGCATGTACAGTGTGGAGTTCCACCTGGTCACAACATCGAGCTTCATACAGTGCTGAGGCAGATGGTTAGTGTGCTGCAGCTCATGCAGATGGTCACAGACCTTTGCAGAATGGGCAAAGTGCACACAGATGCGACAGACACAGTTTCCTTGATTTCATCATGGTTCAGAAATTGCTGCACAGCCAGATTAAGGCAGTGTGCCAAGCAGGGCACTCTGAAAAAAACACCATCAGTAATGCACTTCACCACATTGGAGCCATTGCCACTAGCAATAAACCCCGCTGTAAGTGAGTGTGCGTTTAGCCACTCATCAATCTGATTTAGCAGCATATTCAGCAATTTTTCACCTGTGTGAGACCCGGTAATACTTTGCATAGTGATGGTGACATGCTGACAAATAACAGATGTATTGCTACCACCACAGTTTTACTTTTTGCAGCTTTTGCCAGGCTCCAAATCAATGACCACCCCAGATACCTGTGCCCAGTGTGCTGTTATGCACAGATATGAGCTGCCCACTGTTTGCCCACTTGTCAACATATCCATGCTAAGGTGGATATATTTGGAGGCAGAATGCTTCATGGCATGTAGGACGGACTGTGAAACTCTGCAGTAAAGTTCTGGCATGGCACATTTTGAGAAATAGGTTCACGATGGCACCTGCCATTGGGGACAGGCATGGGCCATCAAATGACAGAATTCAGGATTCTCCACAAAGGAGAAGGGCAACAGGTCAATGGTCAACATTTTAGTGGTGGCTGTGTTCACCACATGGGCAGCAGCATAACTGAGGGGGGTACTTTGAATGCCGATCAAACACACTCTTCAAAGTGGGCTGCATCTTGGGGGCAGGTCAACCAAAACACTTTACTTGTGGCACCAATGTTGTTCTTGCTGGGGTACCAGGTGAGTCTTGGGGCCTGGGATGTGCATCATGTATGAAACTGGTTATTGTGGTGGATTTGGTGCCTGGTGGTGTACTTTTATAGGCTGAGGGAGTGGCAGCTCCACTGCTACTATGCCCACTGCTCAAAAGAGAAAAGGATTCCTCACACTCCTCCTCCACCGACCCACTCAGCCCTCCCTACTCCTGCTCTATTACACTGCTGTCACTAACTTTAAGCTTGACAAGGGAAGTCCCACCAACAGCTCTGGTATCTTTCTGGTGTTGGTGCCAGTGCAATGGGTGCTTGTTTTTCAAGTGGGCGTACTGGCCACCGGTGCCTATATGGCTGCCCTTTTCTCCATGACTGACACATGCTTGACACAGCTGACATATCGCTACAGTCTCATCAGCTGCATCAAGCACAAAAAAATCCTAGACTAAGGACTCTGCCCCTCTAGATTTGACATGGTACTAAGACTTGGACAGTGGAGCCAATGGTGTGGAAATTTTTGCTTTTTGGGCCACTTACATGACTTCTACCATGCTACGTTTGGGAGGGAGTGGTAACTGGACTGCTTGTTGTAGCCTTGCTGAATGCCTCACCCTAAGGCTTGGCATCTAAATGGGCTACATCATCACCCTTCAGCTTTTTCACTTCTGGCTCCCACAGGGGATCGAACACCTCATCATCATCTGTACCAAAACATATTATATTCTCTCCTCCTCCTCCCTATCACTATCTACTTCCAGAGAAACTTTTTACTTCTCTGGCATCTCCTCACTGTGGGGGGGGGGGCTGACTTTCTACATCTCCTTTCCAGGAGAAACAGACTTAAGCTTGGCAGTATCACCCTCACCACCATTAGCTCCATCTTGAGCAGGAACAAAAGTCACACCGACAACTTTGCCCACCTCCTCCTCCTCCTCCTCCTGGACCTCTGTGCCTCCACTGGTGTGAGTGTCTCCCTTATTCCTGGTATCATCCCCAACAAGCATGCTAGCTACAAATTGGGTAGTAAAAAATGAGTCACAGACTTGAAGCCACTTCTAACTTCAATGTTGCTGGCACTGGCTGCCACAGCAGCACCAGAGCCCACAGAAGGCACTGATTCAGAAATAGATTTGCTTTACTGGAAGTGGAACTGTATTTTTACTTTTTTTATTAATTTAATATTTATGACAATTTCCAAACATACAGTACATCATAGTCACAGTACCTAGAGTGCAAACATGTAATTTCAGCATATCTAAAAAAGAAAAAGAAAAGGAGAAAAAAAGAATTGAATCCCATTCCCTCCACCAGCCCTAAAGTGCTGTGAAAAAAAAATCTTACCCCATAATAAGCCCCCCACACCCTCCTATCACCCCCTTACCTTTCACCCATCCCAGGTTAGACTGTCCAGAGTCAAGGTTTACAAAAGGCCTCTGTTCTCTGAGGTTCGTTGTGTTTATGACATTTGCAGAGAGTATAAAGTTAAAAGCAGGGCCCAGATTTTATTAAACTTAGTCTGTTCTGCAAACTGGCAGTCATCTTTTCCATTCTGATGCTGACCAATAATTCCTTCAACCATTCGGCATATGATATTGCTGCGTTATCCTTCCAATGTCTGATCACCAGTTTTTTGACTGACATAGATATAAGAGCTATATGATATTTGCGTGTGCTTACCGGGATTTATGAGTAGTTTCGTAAAAGGCAGATTTCAACCGTTAATAGCTCATCAAGTCCCAACAAGGGGTCTGCCCTTTGCTTGATTTGCGACCATAGGAGGGGCTATTTTAGAACAGTGCCAGAAAATGTGCATTAGATTGCCCTCACCCTGGCGTACCTCAAACAAATGGCAGGGGAGGCCTTGTCGAACTTAGCTATCTTATGAGGGGTGTAATATAAATTGTGCAGGATTCGGAACTGCATAAGTCGGAGCCTATCCTGCATAATAAATTTATGGCATCCTTGCCAGAGCTTCTCCCAATTAATGGGTGTCTCCAGAAGAAGCATTGTCCAATGATCAGTAGGTCCGTAAGGCCCAGGATGTATTTTGTTGTATAGGGCTTTCAATATCTTGGAAACTGCATGAGGGAGACCCACTATTTGAATCAAATCCACCCAAAAAGGGGGGATCCCTAGTATCTGGGGATTTTCCCCTATAGTTTTCACCAAGATGTGTTGCAGTTGAAATATTTTAAAAATATTAGAGGCTGGAATCCCTAGCTTTCCTAGAATTTCTGTAGATGAAAACCATTTTTGTTCCGTCTCCTTCCAAAAATAGCTGAGCTTGGCTTCCTTGAGTTGTGGGATCCATAAAGGGGAAAGAACTTTCCTATCTAGCCTGATATTGGGATTGCTCATCAGAGGTTGCTCCAAGTCCGAGCAATGGTTATATTTAATAACAGAGCAAAACTGGGAGTGGACCTCACCGATACAGCGATAGGTGACGCAAGCAGCGGCTTTGGGAGGCTCTTGGGTTGCCCAAAAAGCAGCGCCGCAGGAGAAAGATTGTGACTTTGGATTTGGGCAGATTCTATTTGGATCCAGAGGGGTTTGTATTCCCCAGAGTATCCAGGGCCACTTGGGGTGAGCCACCTCAAGTATTTACTCGCATGGCTGATACAATAATAAAGGACAACATGTGGTACCCGGAGGCCCCCTTTGAGCTTTGGGGCCGCTAACTTGTAGAAGGCTAATCGGTGACCTTTACCAGCCCAAATGAAATTAGAAACAATATTGTGCACTTTCTTGAACCATGATTGGGATAACCAAATGTTCAGGAGATTAAGTGGGTAGAACAGTCGCGGAAAGACATTCATTTTGATAAGGTTAACTCTGTCCCAAATAGTCAAGTGGAGAAGGGACCATCTATTTAAATCTTGGACAATAGTATTTAGTAGGGAATCTAGATTGTATTTTTGCAAAAAAGCGGCGCTTCTCGAGAAGGTAATGCCTAAATATTTCAATGACTTCCTTTCCCATGACAGGCCTAATGCGCTGATCTCATACCTCATCACTCTTTGGTTGAGAGGAAAAACCACCATTTTCCCCACATTTAATTTATAGTTAGAAAGCATACTATATTCTTTGATAGCCTCCAAAAGATATGGGATGGCTTTTTTGGGATACGAAGTGCAAAGAAGTAAATCGTCTGCATAGGCCGATACCTTAATTTCGATGCCCTGTACCAATATACCTTGAATCTTGGGGTTAGCCACCAATCTTCGAATGAGAGGTTCTAAATATAAATTAAAAAGAAGTAGGGATAGGGGACATCCTTTCCTCATGCCTGAAAGCACGGGAAACCTGTCAGAGCTACACCCATTGCATAAGACTCTGGCTGTTGGGGATTTGTAGAGGGCCTGTATCCAATTTTGGAATTCTAAAGGGAGGCCAAAGGCAAGTAACATCCAGAAAAGGAAGTTCCAGTCTACTCTATCAAATGCTCTCTTGGCATCCAGAGAAACCAAGGCCACTGGGTATTCCGCATCTCTGGATGCCGAGAAAGCATGAGCCAGAGTTTGAATATGGTCACTAGCCAACCTGCCCTTCATGAAGCCCACCTGCTCTACTCCTATTAAATCTGGAAGAACTGTGCTTAGGCGATCTGCTAACAGTTTACTCAGAATTTTAATGTCCTGATTAAGTAGTGATATTGGCCTGTAACTTGCCATATCCTCTGGGGTTTTACCGGGTTTTAGCAGAAGTACGATTAGCGATTCAAACAATGTGGTATCTGTGCTCTTACCAGCTAGGATCTGCTGGAACATAAGGAGAAGCAAAGGGGCAAGATTCTTTGTGAATGCCTTGTAAAAACTGGATGAGAACCCATTAGGCCCCAGGGACTTGTCATTGGGGAGGCTATCTATCACCCTCAGAATCTCCACTTCAGTTAAAGGAGCGCATAAAGCAGCTTGTTGTGCTTCTGTGAGAGTGGGCAGGTGAGATTCATCTAGGTAATGATCCAGACCCTTACAAGAGAGGGGGTTCACCATCGGCGAGTATAGAAATTGGAAAAACTTTTGGAATTCTGATGCAATTTCTTTGGGGTCGATCACTAGTGAGCCATTATAAGACCGAATTAAGGCAATGAATCTGGCGGACTCTTGTTGTTTGACTCGAGCTGCCAGAAGATGACCCGCTTTCTCCCCCTGATCAGTGTAAATAGCTTTTGCTTTCAAAATCAAGAACTCTGCCCTCTCTCTAAGAAGCTCCGAGTAGGATTCTTTAAGTTTAACCAGAATCAACAGGGTTTGTTCCGGTGTGTGAGGAGACATATTTTTTTTCTATACCTCTGATCTGTCTAAGGAGCTGCATTAACTCTAGCTCTCTTAATTTTTTCCTCTTTGATGCCACCCCAATTAATAGACCCCTTAGATAAGCTTTAAGGGCACCCCATTCCATGTCGGGTTTTCCGGTAGAGTTAGAATTGACAGACAGGTATTGAGAGATATGGTCATTGATGTATCCCAATATTGTTGGGTCTTTTGGAAGTTGGTTATTGATTTTCCAATGGCCTTCCCTTTTAGGAATACCTGCCAAGGAGAGTTGACATGTAACTAATGAGTGATCTGATGGTGGTCCTGGGTGTATGGCCGAATCTACAATCCCAGATACCAAGCAATGCGAGATCATAATGTAATCAATCCTGGAGGATGTCTTGTGGACTGGGGAGGTGAATGTAAAACCTCTGTCCGTGGGGTGCAGTGTGCACCACACATCGCATAGTCCCACCTTGTCCCATAAATCTCTTAGGGCCTTTTGAGCTGGGGATAGACCTCTGGGTTTATTTCCTATACAATCTATGCTCAGGTCAAAGACTAAGTTTAAGTCCCCACCCAAAATCATTGGGGTTGTGAAAAAGGGAGCCAGTTTATTAATGAGTTCTACAAAGAACTCAGGAGAGTCGGAATTCGGACCGTATATGCTGCCCAGTAATACCTCCAAAGTGTATATTCTTCCTTGGACGAATACATACCTTCCATGGGCATCCCTAATTATGTTGCTTGGCACAAAAGGGACATTGCTTCTTATCAGGATCATGACCCAGCAACTTTGCCTTGTACCCTGAGCTGTGAATACTTGCCCTATTTGTTGCCTTCTCATCTTTAATTCTTCTGAAATCAGCAGATGAGATTCTTGTATAAAAGTGACATCTGATCTCAACAGTTGCAAGGGCTTACGCACTTGGTATTGTTTGATTTTCTGCCTAATTCCCTTTACATTCCATGAAGAAAAAGTTAAATTATTCATCATGGATTAAATCTGACCTTGTGTAAACATTCTGGGCATTCTACCAGCAGACTCTTTTCTGGTCACTATATCAATGGACTTATCCAGAGAAACCAGGTCCTGGCCCCCTTCCCCTCCCTCCCAAAGATCAACCATTTGGCAGTTAAGTGCATTGAAATCAACGTCAAAGTAAACCCCTACCCCTCCCCTCACTACTACGGACAGCGAACAACAGAGCACCCTGCTATGCCCTCCTCCCCAGCCCTCCACACCCATCTACTACCCCATTGACCTGAAATATTATTGAGACCTTGGAGTGAACTAGCTAATGGAGTGGGGATATAATAGAACATACTAACTAAAATACACTGTGCAAGACCCGTTCCACTCCTTATGACTACATTGTTTAGCTAAATGCATGTTGGTCAGCTGTCACTGTGACCGTAACTTGATGGACTGTGAGCTAAATTATCCAACTTATTATTGTCATATAAATCGGCATCATAGCTACCTATAACCTGACGTAGCCTACTGAGCGGCAGCTTGCTCTCAGAAAATGCAAAGGAAAAGGAGAAAGTAAAGTACTTTTAAAGAAAATACAAAGAGCGTGTATTATTTCTTTTAAGTAAATAAAATCAGACATAGTCTCGTGCATTAATAACCAAGCTCGGCTCCATTAGATCTGAGAATGTCAGATAGAGTGCAACTATAAAATGATTTAAGCCGCAGTCTTTGCGATGTCTTTATGTCAGTGTTCGATTAAACCGTTCGGAAAACCAATACCATAGCTTTAACAAACAACTGTACAACTGAGGAGTACCTCAGGGCTCAGTACTGGGTCCAGTCCTCTTTAACGTCTTTATAGGTGACATTGCAGAGGGTCTGGAAGGAAAGGTATGCCTCTTTGCGGATGACACAAAGATCTGTAACAGAGTTGATACACAAGGGGGGGTAGAAAGGATGAGAAGGGACTTGGCAAGATTGAAGGAATGGTTAGACATATGGCAACTTAGATTCAATGCAAAGAAGTGCAAAGTAATGCACCTGGGAAATAAAAATCCAGGAGAAGAGTACACAATAGCAGGGGAGGTACTAACAACAACAATAATGGAAAGGGATCTGGGTGTAGTCATATCAGATGACCTAAATGTGGGTAAGCAATGTGAGAAGTCAGTAGGGAAAGCCAGGGGGATACTGTGATGCATAGGGAGGGGCATCACGAATAGAAAAAAGGAAGTGGTTATCCCTCTATACAGACAGTTGGTGAGACCCCATCTGGAGTACTGCGTGCAGTTTTGGAGACCTCATCTACGCAAGGACATAGACAGGATGGAAGCAGTCCAGAGGAGGGCAACTAAAATGGTGCAGGGTCTACATCAGAAACCATATGAAGAGAGACTGAGAGAGCTTAATATGTATACCCTTGATGAAAGGAGGGACAGGAGGACATGATAGAAACTTCTAAGTACCTCAAGGGAATCAACAAAGTCCAGGAGGGTAGCATCTTTCAGAAAAAGAGATGTGTAAGAACAAGGGGGCACAATTTAAAGCTGGAGGGGAACGGCTCAGGGGTAATGTGAGGAAATTATTTTTCATGGAGAGAGTGGTGGACGCATGGAACCGCCTTCCTGGAGAGGTTGTGGGGTCTAAAACAGTGGAGGAATTCAAACATGCATGGGACAGACATAAGACAATTATAGTGGGGTGTTGCAGGAAATAGGCTGTTGGTTAACTAGAATCTGCAGCATATCCAGTAGGTAGGGAAATGGGCAGACTGGGTGGGCTAAGTGGTCCTTATCTGCCGGCAAAGTCTATGTTTCTATGTTAACTGAACCAGATCGAGAAAATGGAGTTGGAATTAAGTGTTTTCCAGCTCTGTGAACGAAAAGTTAGTCCATTAATGCTGAATTCTTGTATTGTCAGCTTCGGGATGGAAGGTCAGCTGTAATCTACCCCGCTGGTTCATAGAGTGAAGCTTGACTTTCTAAATTTTACCGTGCGCCTCCATAATATCAATAATCTCTTGAAGGAAGCTGCTTTCTAAAATTCCTAGGTTTCGTGTGCCCTCTAGTGGTGGCCATCGCAGGGACAAGACAAATACTGTGACCGAAAGCCAGCCAGACAAACCTAGAATAAAACAGTGTTTCAGTGAGGTGTTATGGGGAGCTGGGTTTGAGGGAACTCATCACTGATGCCATAACAACTATACGGCATTTGCAGTGAGAACTACAACAGTACCATTGTCCTCTCTTGATAAGCCATAATGCAACTTTGGAGTTTATTAAAGGAAACTCACGCTTAAGGAGAAAGGAAAATCTTCACAGGTGGTCAACAAACCTTTAATGATCTTTGAAGCTAACGTCTCTTTTCCCCATAGCTCTCAGGCTTCTTTAAACAGATAGGGGAGAGCACTTTTAAGCCCTTTTGCAGCAGTGTCTGGGTCCTCAAAAGATACCCAAGATCCAGAAATCAGGACCCCCAACTTTGCCGGGTAGGTCATCCGAAACTTCACACTGGCGTCAATTAACTTGGAGACCATAGAATGGAACTGGGCTCTCCTTTGCCTTACCGATGCTGGTAAATCCTGATTTTAGTGCCTTCCCAGCGCACTTCTTGCAATTCTTTTATTTTTGCGAATAGATGTCGCCGCTCTAAAAAGTTCCGAAATTTAAAAATCAGCGGGCGAGGGGGGACACCAGTTGATGGTTTGGGGCGGAGAGCCCTGTGCGCATGCTCGATAGTGTAAGTCGGGCCGAAGGGCGATGGCCCGGCTAACTTTTTAATTAACTTCTGGATAAATTCTATTGCATCGGTTCCTTCAGCATTTTCAGGGAGACCTATGAGGACCGTGTTGTTCCTACGACTGCGGCTATCTAGGTCTTCTATCTTCATCTCCATTTTTGCAAGCTTCTGGCGAATCATCACGATCTCAGGCTCCACTTTCTCAGTTCTTCTTTCCACTGAACTAATTCTGGCTTCAGTATCCGAGGTTCTTTGCTGTAGATCCTCCATCACTTGGGTAAGACTTTTAATTTCTGATGTTATTGTAATCATGCTTTCTTTGAAAGGGGAAAACTCTTGTAGGAAACGTTGCAGGGTGAGAGGCTGTTGCTCCTCCGTAGTGGCTTCAGGCATCAGTCCGTCTTCACCTCCCAAGGCCCTGGCTTTTTTCAAGGCCTTTTCGGGTGTAGCTGGAGGAGTATGTTTAGAAGGATTTTTCTTCGACATCATCTCCATGCAAGAAAGTAAGTTTAATATTTTGATCCAAACCCTTTCTTAAGCACGTGAGGCACTATTTGGATGAGAAACAGTTAGGTATTTCATTAAATTTGAAGATTTTGTGGGTCAGAGGGCTGGAGCTGCGTTGGAAGGCTACTACCTGGTGGACTGCATCACGTGATCTCGTATTTTTACTTTTTACAACAGACTTCTTTGAGCCACGTCCCACCTGGTCACCTTTCCCTGAACTGGAATGTCTCTTGGCAGGTATATTTATATGCTTGTTCCATTTGCCTTCCTCCAGAAGTATATTATTATGCATTTCTATTGAATAAGTGTGAATAACACCTGCAGTACTATCTGCAAAGAGCAAACAGAAATCAGAACAGGTAGCCGCACTGTAGTCTATACAACTACCTACAACTACTACAGTAGCCTCTTCGAGTGTTAAAACACTATTTTATTTTTCAACTACAAAAACACAAATTAAGTAACATGGGGTAACAGAAGGACAGAAGTAAAAGACTTTAAAGACCAAACCAACAGAGAACACCACCACAACAAGAATGTGCAGTAACTCTAAAAAAATAATTAAGTAGTTCTTAAGATGTCAGTTTTTACATGGAATGGTTATTACACAACTTGATAATAATTAGGTAGGTGCAGGTCGGTTTACGCAAACTAAACTAAAAAAAAAACCAACTACACAGAACACCTCACAGTCACAATACAATCTACGGTCCGGTGGTGTCTGGATAAGGCAAGTACTGCAATGTGTTAGTACTTACTAAATATAATTTTGGTTTATAGATATATCAGATAGAAAGGACAATAAGATTTCAAATGAACAAGTAAAGTCATCTCCAACAATCTCCAACAATCTTGCAGGAACCACCACTCTCTTGAAAACTCTGTAGTTTTTTATGGTATGTCCCCAGAACAGCGACATTTCTATGGTGACATGTCGATATTGACAACATCGCCATGTCACTGTAGAAGTCTTGCTGAAACCGGACAACCCCTTCCCCTGACTTGCACCCTCTCCCCAAACTAACTCCGACCTGGAGTTAGAATCCTAAAGTACGGGGGATGCCAGAGGCAGAGATCCCCATGTGGGGGGGTTCAGGGGGAAGCCCCCCACAACCAAAAAACACACACTGATGTGTGTGACTCCATGCTGACTGCAAATCACTGTCAACATGTAGCCTGCGGTTGTGATGCCATTCGATATTTTTCTTGTTGAACTGGCATCGTAGAGCTGTTTTTTATATAGTATGGGTCAGGTAGTAAACACCAGTGGTGTAATAGAGAGGGAAGGGTTAATATGGTAAGCAAATTAAACAGAAAAGCAGGAATGCTACAATGCAGAAGCTAGATCACACTATTAATATCTGTGAGTAATTCAACAATGCAGTGTACCTGGATCCTGACAAGTGTTCAATGTCCACAAATGCTTCCAATACAAAAATAAAGCAGAAAAGTGATTAAACAAAGGGAAACAGGAACAGAACTACTCAGAATGAGTAACTGTTCAGATAAAGTTTCCCAAAACAGGGTTAATATGTAAGAAAAATACTACAAATAAGTAGCACACCAACAAAAATAATAAGAATTAAAAGAAATAACAGAAACTCACTCACAACTTGTGAGAAATCTGTCAAATATTAGGAACTAGCCTGCTCTGCTTTCACATACACACACACACACACACATACAAACATAGAAACATAGACTTTGGTGGCAGATAAGGACCGCTTGGCCCACCTAGTCTGCCCATTTCCCCACCTAGAGTATAAGCTGCAGATCCTATTTAACCAACAGCCTATTTTTTCCTACCCCCCACAAAAATTGCCTTATGTCTGTCCCATGCATTCTTGAATTCCACCACAGTTTTAGACCCCACAACCTCCTCAGGAAGGCTGTTCCATGCGTCCACCACCGTCTCCGTGAAAAAATATTTCCTCACAGTGCCCCTGAGCCGTCCTCCCTCTATCTTCAAATTGTGTCCCCTTGTTCTTGCACATCTCTTTTTCTGAAAGATGCTACCCTCTTGGACTTTGTTGATTCCACTGAATACTTAAAAGTTTCTATCATGTGCCCCCTCTCCCTTCTTTCCTCAAGGGTATACATATTAAGCTCCTTTAGTCTCTCCTCGCATGGCTTCTCTTGCAGACCCTGCACCATTTTAGTTGCCCTCCTCTGAACTGCCTCCATCCTGTCTATGTCCTTGCGGAGATGGAGTCTCCAGAACTGGACGCAGTACTGCAGATAGGGTATCACCAACTGTTTGTACAGGGGGATAACAACTTCCTGTTTTCTGCTGGTGATGCCTCTCCCTATACATCCCAGTATCCCCCCAGCCCTCCCTACCGCCTTCTCACATTGCTTGCCAACCTTAAGGTCATCTGATATGATTACCCCCAGGTCCCTTTCCATTTTTGTTGTTGTTACTACCTCCCCCCATTCTGTAATCTTCCCCTGGGTTTTTGTTTCCCAGGTGCATTACTTTGCACTTCTTTGCATTGAATCCAAGCTGTCATACTTCTGATCATTCCTCCAACCTTGCCAACCTTGCCAAGTCCCTTCTCATCCTTCTCATCCTTTCCACGCCTCCTTGTGTATCAACCCTGTTGCAGATCTTTGTGTCATCTGCAAAGAGGCATACTTTTCCTTCCAGTCCCTCTGCAATGTCACTTATAAAGACATTAAAAAGGACTGGACCCAGTACTGAACCCTGCGGTACCCCACTAGTAACCCCTCTTTCTTCAGAGTGGACTCCATTTACAATTACCTTCTGTGTTCTGTTGTTCAGCCAATGTTTTACCTAGGATACCACCCTGGGACCCACTCCCAGGCTGGTTAATTTGACTACTAATCTTTGTGTGGACGTGTCAAATGCCTTGCTAAAGCCTAGGTAGGCCATGTCCACAGCCCCTCCCTGGTCTACTACTTTGGTCACCCAGTCAAAGAAATCAATTAGATTCACCTGACATGACCTTCCCACTGTGAACCCATGCTGCCTTGGGTCCTGTGCCCCACTGGCCTCTTGGTACTCAACAGTTCTTTCCTTCAGAAGTGATTCCATCACTTTCCCTACCACAAAGGTCAAACTGACAGGTCTGTAGTTTCCTGCCTCTGTCTTGGTCCCACTTTGGTGAAGAGGAATCACATCAGCCTTCTTCCAGTCCTCAGGTACCACACCATCCTCCCATGATTTGTTAAAAAGGGTAGTCAGTGGTGTTACTAGTTCTCTGCTTAATTCTGTTAGAATTTTGGGGTGAATTCCATCTGGCCCCATTGCTTTGTCCACCTTCAGTTTTAGGAGTTCTTTCAGAACCCTTTTTTCTGTGAAAGGACTGGGATCGACCCCCCACCCCCGAGTGCTTCTGTTAATTGGATTAGGCACCTCCCCCACTTCCTCTTTTGTGAATACTGAACAGAAGTATTCATTCAGAATCCCTGCTTATTCACTGTCATTCTCTGCCCACCCACCATCCATTCTATTCAGCCTCACTATCCCTCCCTTTGTCTTTCTACGCTCCCTGATATACCTATAAAAGGTTTTATCCCCTTCTTAACCAAGTTGGCTATCTTTTCCTCAGTTTGTGCCTTTGCTATTCTGACTACCCTCCCTGCTTCCTTCTGCCTTAACTGGTACATGTCTCTGTCCTGCTCCTTCTGTGTTTCCTTATACTTCCTAAATGCTATCTTTTTCTCCCTAACCTTCACCGCCACCTCTTTTGAGAACCATAGTGGCTTTTTCTTTCATTTTGATTTATTTGCTTCACACAAAGGCTTGTTGCCTCTGTGATGGCAGTTTTGATGATTCCCCATTGTTGCTCCACCCCTCCTTCTAGCCTGTTTGCTAGTGCTTTTCTAAGGCACTCTCCCATCTTGCCAAAGTCAGCCCTCCTGAAGTCCAGAACCCTCACTTTTGTATGGCTTGACTCTACAGCTAAGTTTATCATGAACCACACTGTTTGGTGGTTGCTTGTTCCCCACTTCTAGACCCGAGATCCTCTCACTGTCCCAATTTTAGAGTACAAGGTCTAAGATTGCTCCCTCACAAGTAGGTTCCAAAACTAGCTGTCTGAGGCATGCCACCTGAAGGGCATCAAGAATGGCCCTGCTTTTGGATGTGGCTGCAGCAAAGGTGCTCCAGTTAACATCTGGCATATTAAGGTCCCCCATCAACAGTATCTCCCCTCTCCCTGCCATCCTAAATATGCCTTCTGTCATATCCACACTGTCAACCCTCCCCCACTCAAATCTCTCAAAGACATAGAGAAAACACAAAACACTACCTAAGTTTAACTAAGTATCATCCAAAGATACAAAACCAAAAAAATGTTCACTAACAGTACTAGGAACACAATTTAGATTTTGGGAGCAAATAGCTCCCCAAAATAACAAATAAAGAGGTTTTTGAAGGATTTATTGGCTGTGATACACCACACTGAACTGCTCTCTGACTCAACAGACAATATACTGTGCAGGAAACAGTTTGCACGTGATACTTCAGCTATTTGCCCACAGCGCATTGCAAATTTACAGGCAAAACTGAAAAACATTGGCGAAATTTCACATTGCACAAAATCACCATCTAAGGCAAAATTACATTTCGCCTAGGTGAAAAATTTTGCATAATGCGGTAATTACACAAAATATTTCATTAGGCAAAATTTTCCAGTTTCGCACAACACCAGTCTGGATAAGTGCATAGCCTCTTAAATGCACATTTTTTCTGTGCAAAGGGATGTGCATTTAAGAGGCCTGCACAGTAAAAATCTAAGAAATGCTATTTATTAGCAACAGGCATAAATGACATTCCAACTGCAAAATCCGGTTATTTGAAAAAAAAAAGACATGAACAACAGCTGTCACAAATTATAGACTGCAGACAAATTGCTTTGAAATGACAGAAAAATTAAATATAAGTCAGCTCAACTAACAAAAACAAAAATGAAAAAAGATATGGCCAGATATAAACTGCCACATACAACCATAAATTTATATTTTAAACTTCCATATCATGAAGCCCCTAAATGGGGGGAACCAGATGTCAAAATCTGCATGATTTACCTTACTGCTTTTGCCCTGCTGCTTGTCTCTGCATTGCTGTCCCAGCTTATCAAGTAATGTAGTCGGGAACGGCAGTGCAGGGCAGCTGTAGGAGCATGCATACAAGTTTACGAACAAGAAAATTGTAAATTTAAGCATTTACAGAAGCTTCTTTTTTTAACTCAAATACTTGCAGGGGTTTAGTATCATATGCCACACTTGAAGACATGGGCCCGGATATTCAGAAGGGTTGCACATGGTGCAACACTGTTATGCCATGCACAACCCACTGATGTGCCCCGGCACGATATTCAAATGGGGATTGAGCCTGACACAAATCCCGATGCGCCAGAATGCATCAGTAATGTATGCGGCACAGGTGGGGGGGGGCGTGCACATGCATACTCTGCACATCCCAATATTCAGCCCAGGACGTGCTGAGCCCATGCACGCGCAACCCCTACCTGCACTGCACACAGGTGAGCCAAAAAAAAAGGAGCAACAGCTGGCCACCCACAGGTGAGCTGCCATATTGCAGAGCTACACGGCAGCTGCCACCTGTGGTGGCCACCAACTCGGCTGCACCTGCGTGGTGGCGTCCCCCCATGCCCGATCACGGGCATACATAGAAGAAGGATAGTCCTATAACCCTGGTGGTCCAGTGGACCGCTTGCTGCTCAATTGCGGGCATAAGTCTGTTTAAAACATGTAACACTATCCCTGGTGGTCCAGTGGACTGCTTGCAGCCAGATCACGGGTATATGTTGAGAAATATAAATGTACCATTTCCCTGGTGGTCCAGTGGACCGCTCGCAGCCCAATCGCAGGCGTCAGTGAAAATATTGCAACACCAATCCAACCCTTGTGGTCTGGTACCGCCCTCACCGCCCACTGAACCTCACCGCCTCTGCTCTTCCCGGTCATCGACGGGCAGCATCTTCACTTCACCTGCCACCTCATCGCTCACCGACTGACACCATAGCCAGATTGCTGCCATTGGTCCACAGCGTGAGCCACGCTTGAGTTGCATTCATATTAGGGGTCCAGATATGTGAATGGATCCATTCACATATCTGGACTGTGTAGTACGGTATGAGCTGCATGCTCATTGGCTCACGCTATGGACCAATGCACGTACAGCCGTACTGTATAGTGTCAGTCAGCAGGTGGTGGGGTGGCAGGTGGGTGGGGAGCTGCCACCCGCCGCTGACCGGGGGGAAGCGGGATGGTGAGGCTCACTGGGCAGGTGGGGAGGAGGGTACTGCTAGACCACCAGGATTGGATTGGTGTTGCATTATTTTTTGCTGACACCCGTGATCGGGCTGTGAGCAGTCCACTGGCCCACCAGGGATATGGGACATTTATGATTCTCAACATATGCCCGCGATCGGGCTGCAAGCGGTCCACTGGACCCCAGGGATAGTGTTACATGTTTTAAACAGACTCATGGCCACGATCAGGCTGCAAGCGGTCCACTGCACCACCAGGGATAGTGTTAAATGTTTTAAACAGACCTATGTTCGTGACCGGGCTGCGAGCGGTCCACTGGACCACCAGGGAGAGTGTTAACAGTTTAAACAGACCTATGCCCGTGATTCGGGCTGCAGGTGGTCCACTGGACCACCAGGGATATAGGACAATTCTAATATTCTACATATGCCCTTGATCGGGCAGTGAGGCACTTTGCTGCGATGTGCAGGGGGCGTCGGTCCCCGACGGCTGCAGCCTGGCAGGGTGCCAGGTGCAAGTAGCCAGGGATCAGCGCACCTGCATGCAAATGGGGCCATAATGACATGCAAATGGCCCCATTTGCACCTTGCATGCATTATGACCCCATTTGCATGTGCACCTTTGAATATCGCGGTTGTTGCGCCTAGTGCAACGAAACTTGCGCTAGAGCATCCCACTGCTCCACTCTGGCCACTTGCGCTGGCACAGTGCCACTGCACCATGCACACTGTGGGTGGCCAGGGTGTGATATTCAATGATGCTGTGTCATGGCGCAGCTCCATTGAATATCACCCTGTCAATGCCCCTGCGCAGCCAAGTTGCACTGTGCCCAGGCTTGCGCCACAGCCTGGCATAGTCTGAATATCCGGCCCTAGGAGTACAATGAAAAGAGGCAGAAGCACAGAAGGGATGCACAGCTTGGATTGAATCAACCTGTCTTTGGCCATGATGGAGGGGTGGATGATGAATCAAGGGTCAACGAGATTGTTCATAGCTGCAGTAGCACGCACTACCAACACCAACTGTTCTCCAATGTATTCCACAAGCAATCCTGCCAGTCCAGCATCCCATTTGCATTCTACAGCCAGTTATTTTCTACATGTAAAATAATTAACAGACCGACCCTTGGCTGTAAAATGTGTCCAGATCCCCAGGCAGAACATCTTCCTGATCTGTGCACCCACCCCTAGGCAACACCAAATCACAGAGGCACTTTCTAAACATAGTAAATATCCTCATAACCACTCCGTCTCCAGGGAACTGAATGAAGTGCTTAGCACAGATGCTGACATGGATATGCTGTCCTACTCATTTGTTGAAAATGCAAGGTTTTGACATTTAATAAATTTGGCAGTTCCCAAATGAAATATACCATTCAGAACTGACTTTTGTACAAAGGCAGTACCAGAATTATACTTTGACCTTAAATCTTTTTTTTCTTTCATGGCATTAGTGATTTTACTGTGAATACTTTCCGCCTCACTGCGGATGTGTGAAGCAGTGGGCTTGGAACAGTCTTGTCATATAGTGTAGGTGTATCACAGCACCCTGGGCATATGCACAAGCCACTCTTCCACCCCCTTGCTGGTGTGCAACAGCAGGTCACACTCAGAATGATATGTATGAAGGCTATGAAATACAATGCCCCTAACATCTATCTGAGCCCAACAACCAAACTGAAGAGTGGCTCATGTGGCATAACCCAAAACCAAGGTTAATCATCAGCGACAATGGCAAGAACATGGTGAAGGCCATTGATGATGGTTTATTCAGCCATGTTCTGTGCATTGCCAAATAATTTAATTTGGTTGTACGAGACTATCTGAAGCAAAATATACAGGTAGATGTAATGCTGTCCTCTGCCCGCTGCCTCTCTCTAGCCATGTCACCAAGGCCAGAAAGCATTTGAAGATAAATAATGGAAGTCCACAACACTGGCTACATAAGAAATATAGAAACATAGAATTTGACGGCAGATAAGGACCACTTGGCCCACCCAGTCTGCCCATTTCCCTACCTGATGGATAAGCTGCAGATTCTAGTTAATCAACAGCTTACTTCCTCCTACCCCCCCTAGAATTGCCTTATGCCTATCCCATGCATTCTTGAATTCTCCCACTGTTTCTGACTCACAACCTCCTCAGAAAGGTTGTTCCATGCATCCACAACTCTCTTTGTGAAAAAATACTTTCTAACATTACCTCTGAGCTGTCCCCCATCTTCAAATTGTGCCTCCTTGTTCTTGCACATCTCTTCTTCTGAAAGATACTACCCTCTTGTACCTTGTTAATTCCCTTGAGATACTTGAAAGTTTTTATAATGTCCCCTCTCTCCCTCCTTTCCTCAAGGATATACATATTAAGCTGCTTTAGTCTCTCCTCGTATGTCTTCTGGTGCAGACCTTGCACCATTTTGGTTGCCCTCCTCTGAACAGCCTCCACTCTGTCTATGACTTTGCGGAGATGGGGTCTCTAGAATTGCACGGAGTACTCCAGATGGGGTCTCACTAACTGTCTGTAGAGAGGGATAACAACTTCCTGTGTTCTACTGTTGTTGCCTCTCCCTATGCATCTCAGTATCCCCCCAGCCCTCCTTACTTCCTTCTCACATTGCTTGCCCACCTTTAGGTCATCTGATATAATTACTCCTAGGTCTCTTTCGATTTTTGTTGTTGTTATTAACTCACCACCCCATTGTGTACTCTTCCCCTGGGTCTTTGATTCCCAGATGCATTACCTTGCACTTCTTTGCATTGAATCTGAGCTGCCACATATTTGACCATTCCTCCAACCTTGCCAATTCCCTTTTCATTCTTTCCACCCCACCTTGTGTATCAACCCTGTTGCAGATCGTTGTGTCATCTGCAAAGAGACATACCTTTCCTTCCAGGTGCTCTCCAATGTCACTTATAAAGATATTAAAGAGGACCGGTCCCAGTACCGAACTCTGCAGTACCCCGCTAGTTACCCTCCTTTCTTCACTGTGAACTCTGTTTACTATTACCCTTTACATCCTGTTGTCCAGCCAGATTTTTATCCAGGCTACCACCTTGGGACCCACTCCAAGGCTGGCTAACTTGTATGTTAATCTTTTGTGTGAGACTGTATCAATTGCCTTGCTAAATTCTAGGTAGGCCATATCCACAGCCCCTCCCTGGTCTGCTACTTTGGTCACCCAGTCAAAGAAATATATTGGGTTCGTCTGACATGACCTTCCTGCTGTGAAACCATGCTGCCTTAGGTTCTGTGCCCCACTGGCCTCTAGGTACTCAACAATTCTTTCCTTCAGAAGTGATTCCATCATTTTCCCGACCACTGAAGTCAAACTAACTGGTCTGTAGTTTCCTGCCTCTGCCCTACTCCCACTTTTGTGAAGTGGAATCACATTTGCCCTCCTCCAGTCAATCAGGAGGTGGTAATGAGGTGGAATTATAAAGATATGATTGAACATCTATTTGAGCAGTACAAGGCACTAACAGACTTCACCAAGCTGCACAGACATCTTAACACAGCATCCTTCTCCCTCAGTATGGGTCAGTTGCAGATGATGGACAGCCTGATTGAAATCTTTCAGCCTTTCAAGCATGCTGCTTAAGCAGTTAGTGCAGCAAATTCCTGTGTCAGCCAGGCCATTGTGTGCAGTGGATCACCTATTTGAACTTCTGGGAACAGTTTGAACAGAATGGTGACATTGCTATCAGTGATCTGATAGAGGGGATGATTGACTATGTGTCACACAGACCATTGTTTAGGCAACACAGTGGAGGCCAAGGTATATGTTGTGGTGACTATGGTAGATCCCCATTACTGGCATGATATTGTGTCACCTCTCAATGGGAGAAAACACAGACATGGGTAGGCATATTAGGGTATTAACTGGGCTCGTACACAAACAGACCATGACAGTATGGAATGGAAAGGGAAGTAAGCAGCAACATGCTGCAAGAAATATTTTGTTTGTCGCATTGTCCCCTGTCGCAAACACAAAGTAATCCTCATCCTCCACTTCCTCCATAGGTACTAGGCAGATCAACCAAGGTACAAACCAACCAGTGGCATGGGTTTAAATCCTCGATGGGCTGTTCTATCTCAGGTAGGTGTATCCAGCAAAAAGATGGTTCCATCTGACCCAGAGAATCATATGACTGTAGCCTCTGTTGTGCAGGCATACATGAATGACCTAGAAGATCTTGGAGCCAGTTATGAACCCCTACTGTACTGACAGAGAAAATGTTATGTATGGCCTGCACTGGCTTCAGCTGCTTCCAAGAAGCTCTCCTGCCCAGTAACCTGTGTAACTTCAGAAAGAGTCTTTAGCCTTTAGTGCAGCAAGGGCCAACATGAGTAGCCAGAGAAAGAACAGTTATCACAACAGTCAATCTTTGAGAGAATCTCTCCCATTGGACCACACATTTGGAACTGTAAGCCATCAGCACCAGGACCCCTCAGAAGCTTTTGCTAGCCATGGGCCTCCCACAATGATGTGCTGCGTCATCACCTATATAATCATGGGCGGCCCCATTGCTCCTCAGTTCCCTACTGCTGATAAATTCAGAGGGCCTCTTACCATGAGGAATAAGGAGACCAGACCAGTTCCAGGCACACAAGAAAGGCATGGGACTGGAAATATAGTATACATAACGCTCTTGTGGACACCTCTAAACAAGGCTGTGTTTTCTCACCAGTGATGGTACATTACACTTTTGTAATCAGCAGCAGCCTTTGCTTTACATCTTTCATGTGTAACATTGTTTTTCTGTTTTGTGGTTACTGACCGCACCAGCCATCTTGCGGTGGCAGTCCTGTTTGTTCTTTGCAGTACACAAGGTACTCAGGGAGGATGGCAGCCTGTGCTTGTGGAAAATCAAATATTGAGGCTCATGGATCAGAGTTTAACACTTGGAAATCTTATGAGCAAAAGTCATGGAGACCAATAACAGTGCTTTCCATGAAAGGAAATGGATCTTGCAGGTTGCAGCAGGCTCAGATGTAAACTGGGTAAATTTTTCCAAAATGAAATTGAGATCTCGAGGTAGAATCAGTTTACAGACTAGGATGGGTGTAATGGGCAGACTGGATGGGCCTTGCGGTCCTTATCTGCCATCAACTTCTATGTTTCTATGCTTCTATGTCTATGGATGCATGTGCAGAATACCCTTCAAAAATATTTGGGGCACCTCTAGTTGCACCATCGTGCATCCATCAGTAGGACAATGGAAAACCAAAGTGGCTTCCAAATGCATCTTAATGGATGAGTACTGGAGACCAAAGTCAGATAGGGACAGAAGGTAATCCAGTACAGTGTTTACAGGACACATACAGAGGTCCACTGAACGAGAAGCACGCCCTATGGAGATGTGCTTCCACTTAAAATAATAGGTGTGTCTCATAGAAGGCTTTCTAACTACAAGCAAGACATGAGTCACCTGGGGGGACCCCAAAATGGGCAAAGGCTACATCTTCATGCATGTAGATGTAGGGACCACAGATCCAAATGGACCAGGGACCCCTGGGCATGTGACCACAGACATTGACAAAGGGGGAGAAGAACAATAGGCTCCACTGCCAGATACTGCAGATGTGGAACCCAAATCTGTCAAGACCAGGAGGGAGACACTAGAAATTAGGGTGGCATGCTCTGCCTGCAGCTTAAGCAGAACCCACAGTATGAAGGTATCACCCCATCACAACGACAGTTTAACACTGAACATCACCACAGTGACAAATCTCTCCAGGTTTGCAAGCTGCTGATGCAGCGATTCCCAGTGTTGTGCCCAACCCCACCCCAAACCAATTCTGACTCAGAGTTGGTTATTTAGTGATGGGGGGGTGCAGGGGCACAGCTCCCCACATGAGGGGTGTGGGGGGCAAAGTCCCCTGCAGAAAACACACTCCGAATTGTTGGGAACAATGCCAACTGTCAGCATTGTTCTCATCGCTGTTGGGGGTGTCGATATCGACACCGTTGATGTGCTGACGTGGAACCCAGTATTAGAGGTATCGGAGGAAAGGGTTAAGGAAACCCCCCTTTTCCAGGACAGAGACAACACATCTTGGCAATAATCTCCATGCCCTGGAGCAAATGAGAAGAAACACAGCAGTTTTGTATTGGGTGGGATGCAAAAAGGTCCACCTCTGGATGACCCCATCTTGTGAAGAGTTCATGTACAATGGAGGTAAGCAGTTCCCATTCATGGACCAGGGATTAAGACCTGCTTAGCTTGTCTGCCAAGACATTTTGGACACCTGGGAGAAACATGGTTGACAGCTGAAAGCCATGAGACAGCAGCCAGAACATGCTCTCATCACTTTCCTGCACAGGAGAAAGAGTGAGTGACTCCTTGCCTGTTTATGTAATGCATGACACTGACATTGTCTGCCTGAATCAGCCAAAGGACCAGGGCAGAAGTGCTCCTGGAAAGCCTTGAGATTAAGCAGAACCACCTGCTTCACCAATATATATATGAAGAGCTAACTCCAGATCAGTCCAGGACCCTTGAGTCTGATTGGATCCAAGATGGGCATCCCAGCAGGACCCCAAGGCACCCAATGTGAAGATCTGTACAGGAGTTGGTGAAAAGAATGGAATGCCCTGTAACAGATTTTGGTGGTCCATTTACCATTCTATAGCACGTCAGTAGGGGAACGTGATGAGGACCACTGGTTCCAGCTCATCCGTCAGCTGATGCCGTAGTACCCAAAGAGTCTAATGTGGTATGTGCAAATGAAGACAGGCAAAGGGAATCACAATGATGACAGCAGCCATCAGCCCTAGAAGATGTAACGTCATCTGAGCTGACACATAATTACTCCTGTGTATCAGCTAGGCCTAGGGAACAAGAGTCATCACCCCATCCGCAGAAAGGAAGGCACTGCCAACCCCTGGTCCAGCACTGGACCAATATAATGAAGGTGCTGGCAAGGAACTAGCATGCATTTTGGTACATTTACCATAACACCCAGTTCCTGAAACAATTATCTTGTTCCGAACAATGTGAACAGAATTGTTTCCCTGAATGGGGCTTTCAGAAGCAGTTATCCAAATATGGGAAGATATAATGCCCTTCCCTCCAGAGGACTGCTGCCACAACTGCAAAGTATTTGGTAAAGACCCACAATGCTGAGGATAATCCAAAGGGCAAGACAGAGCTGATAATGGCTGCCCTCCAGCATGAAGTGGAGGAACTGCCTGTGGCACTTACAGTGAAGCCCACCAGGATGAAGCCCAACTCTGCAGAATTCTGCACTAGAGTTACTGCAGCAAACAATGCAATTTCAAAGGGAGTTAATCCCTTTTGTCATGCAGGAAACCTGTGACATTGTGCTTCATCCTAGTAGGCTTCACTGTATGAATCTTGATGTGAAAATATGTGTCCTTCATGTCCAGGGCACAAAACCTGTTCCCGTTTCATAACAGAGAGATGACAGCATGAAGAGACACCATTTGAAACTTTCTACATTCAATGAACAGGTTTGAGTCTCTGAGGCCCAGTACAGTATGCAGATCTCCTGTCCACTTGAGAACCAGGAAGTATCTAGAATAGATCCCTTTGTTTCTTTCTTGGGGAGGAATGGGATTGATAGCCTGTGTGGTTATAAGTGACTGAACCTCCTCTAACAAAAAGGATAGGTGGCCTGGAGGATAATGACATGGAAGTGGAATGTGAACTGGAGGGGTAGACAGCAACTCCAAGGCATGCCCCCATCCACTGTGGCCAGGACCCACTTGCGCATCGTGATTTCCTTCCACTTTGACAGATGAAGAGACATCCATCCCTCCACTGGCATCCCTGGATGTAACACTGGAGGGGAGAAAATGGGAGTCAGAAGGTACCATGGGCAGCAGAGGCACTGCCTTGAATGATAACTTTGTGAGCCTTTGCATGGGCACCTGGGGGAGAGGACCTAGGAGGGGACCACCACCATGGTTTTGTACATGGGGCTGCTGATGGGAGGCACAGCCACCATGGATATCAGGCATGTGATAAGCACCCCTACTAAGCCCCCTGGTGAGTTGAGGGGTCAGACATCTGAGTGATCTTAAAGTCACTCTAGAGGATTGACACACATGTAAAGCATTTTCAACATCACTCCCAAGCAGCCTGGAGCCTCTCAAAGGGGCATTTGGCACAGTCTGTTGTACATTAGTAGAAAATCCATCTACCCTAAGCCAGGAATATCTCCAAAGGCATATGCCTGAGGCAGCAGCCTGGAAAAAGAATCATATGCAGAGCGTAACAGATGCACTCCAGTATCTACACTAGCTGTGGCAGCATCAAGCAAGTCAGTCTTGGCAGGACCATCATGGTAGACATAGCAGATTTCCACTGGCTATTCTGATATTTAATCATATATGCCCAGTAGTTTGCAATTCTTAGGCCCAAGAATGTAGAGGCATGAGTTATTTTACCCATAATATCCAGCCTCCTGCATTCTTTGTCAGTAGGCGAAACATAGAAACATAGACTTTGACAGCAGATAAGGACCACTTGGCCCACCCAGTCTGCCCATTTCCCTACCCACTGGATAAGCTGCAGATTCTAGTTAACCAACGGCCTACTTCCTGCAACCCCCCACTATAATTGCCTTGTGTCTGTCCCATGCATGTTTGAATTCCCCCACTGTTTTAGGCCCAATGACCTCCTCAGGAAGGCTGTTCCATGTATCCACCACTCTCTCCGTGAAAACAAATTTCCTCACATTACCCCTGAGACGTCCCCCTCTATATTTAAATTGTGCCCCCTTGTTCTTACACATCTCTTTTTCTGAAAGATGCTACCCTCCTGGACTTTGTTGATTCCCTTGAGGTACTTGAACGTTTCTGTCATGTCCCCCCGTCCCTCCTTTCATCAAGAGTACACATATTAAGGTCTCTCAGTCTCTCTTCATGTGGTTGCTGCTGCAGACCCTGCACCATTTTAGTTGCCCTCTTCTGGACTGCTTCCATCCTGTCTATGTCCTTGCATAGATGAGGTCTCCAAAACTGTACACAGTACTCCAGATGGGGTCTCACCAACTGTCTGTACAGAGGGATAACCACTTCCCATTTTCTACTTGTGATGCCCCTTCCTATGCATCCCAGTATCCCCCTGGCTCTCCTTACTGACTTTTTACATTGCTTACCCACCTTTAGGTCATCTGATATGACTACCCCAGGTTTCTTTCCATTTTTGTTGTTGTTAGTACCTCCCCTGTCTCATGTTTCTAGGGGCTCTAGAACAGACATGAGTAGTAACCAAAGAAGCATACTAAGGATTAACAGATGATGCAGAGTACTGCTTATCATCCATTCTAGGTACTGCAGGCAAGGCATTCGGCTTATGACAAGCAGCAAGAGTAGCATCCTATAAGGTAGGATATACATGAGAAATCACAGTGGATAAAACAGTAGGAACCTCCAGAAACCTCTTAGTGGGTCTTCCTCTTTAGCTTCAATTTCCATGACATCCTAGATTTGTCTGAGAATAGCATGAAAAGAGGAATCCTTAGGAGGAAATCTGGTGGTATACATCATGGAGTCCTCAATGCACAAGGAAAGGAAGATCTGGAAGGCAAACGTCTTACATAGGGATCCTTATCCCTTTCCTCATCCTCCAAATCCTCCTCCATATTAAGGAGACCAGGACTTCATTCTACCACTTCATTTCTTGGAACGATGACAGGAGCAATTGATGGAGCCAGCAAAAGAGGCAGTGGCAGCAATGGAGGCATGATAGGTGTGCTTGTGGATCCTGTCAGTGATGACTGTGCTGATGGGGGAGGCCAAGTCGAGGGGATAGACATTATTGTTGGCAGGAGCAATGGAAACAGGCATCGAAATAGTTTAGAGAATGATGCCAGCACAACCTGCGAATCAACGGCACCCTGTAAAGGGCCCAGGACAACCAACTATGAAAGGGGTAGAACCCAATCACTGTGACTGCATACTGTACATAGGAGGTATGGCAGTGACAGAGCCAAACCCTGACTTTGATGTCTCAGCATTGGTTGGTGGCTTTAGTTATCACCACCTGAGGAATTGACAATAAGGACTTACCCTCCCATAATGGAGACATCAGCCGCACCAGCGAAGCACAAGCTTTATGCTTATGCTTGTAGTCATGGCTGGAAGAGGAGAACTTCAGCAATGATGTATCCTAGACCTTTTCCTTAGTCATAGACAATCATGGTGACAACAATGTCACCAAATGCTGGGGAGTGCCTTTCCTAGAGATGGTTGAGTGAGAGGGAGAAACGGACTTGGAGCCAATGGCTTTGGCTTGAGCTTTCATGGCAATGAGGGTTTCTTGAGCCTTCTTTTGGCATCTTCTGGTGGCCTAGGTGAATTCCTGGCAGATCTTGCAGGTCCTGATGTTGTAGGACTGGCCCAAACAGCAGACACAAACCATGTGAATGTCATCCTTGTAGATCTTGTAACAGCAGGTACAAAACCTAAATAAAGGTTCTTCCAACAGCAGGATAAAAGGACAATAGAAAAACATTGTGCTGCATCAGAGTGTGGTCTGAAAATAGAAAACAGAGTTAAAATCAACATTTCAGCCATAGGTTTTCTTCAGAAATTATCTGAAAGTGAAAAAAGCAAAGTTAGCAGACAGGTAAGGTGAATAAGTGGTATATATGTGGAGAAAGAAAGGAGGAGGCTCTAGTATGAAAAGTGATAATGAGCAAGGTATTAAAAGAATTTGGAAAACAAAAAGCTGATGATAAATATGAAAAGGCATAGTAGGAGTGAATGAGCTGAGGAATCCTCAAGTGAGGACTAATTAACAGGGTCCATTAAGAAGGCTAAAAGGTGACAAATGTGGGGGAAGAAGACAGAGATACAGACATCTGTGGAAAATAAAAATAGATGTGCACACACACAGCTGAAATGCCCATGTGAGCATACCCACCCCCACCTCACACACAGGATGTAAGTGTGTGCAGGCATACCCACACATACAAATGTACCATGCACACATGCAAGCAAAGATATGACAAGAGTGGAGGAAAAATAGACAAACTATGGTGGAAAACCATAAGGTGGCTGGAAGATGATAGAAGAAAATAAGTCTGTCATTTAAACTGGAGGGCTGCTGGGAGCCTAGGCAGATGATCAGCTTGGTTTCCATGTTTTTTCTTTGGTTAGTATCCTGGAAACCCTGCTGAAGGACTCAAACAGAAAGATCATTGACACTGTGGTCTGTGGAGATAAAGTGGGATACAGTGGGTTTATCAATGTTTCTATTCCTGACTGCACTGTAATGTTCCCTGAATCGGTCAGCCAGGCATCTGCCCATTTCTCCAATGTAAATAGCTGCATACTTCTTGCAAAGAATACAATATGCCACATTAGTGGAAGTGCATGAGAACTCCTTTGTGATATGTAAAACACCTGTGAGACCCTGAATTTCAGTGACACAAGAAATAAATTTACGTATGAACATATGAAAATGCCAGCACATACAGGTCGTATGGCCCATCAAGTATGCTTGAATGTGCAGCTTTTGCAGGTATAACAGTGAGTTCTGTTGCAAGCTTTGGTACCTGGTAGGAAGGAATTGTTAGGAGTATGTAAACTGCTTCATATCAGGAGAATCCGCAGACTGGGTGGTCCGTGGTAGAAGGCAATAGGTGGTTCTGTAAAGGAAGCTTTCATATTAGGGTCAGTTTGCAGAATGGGGAATTTCCCAGTGAGGATCCTGTGAAGAGAAGGTGTACTGTGATGGAAGGGGAGCACTAGACGAATGCATCTTTGTTGTTGCGTGAGAGTATCCCTTCTGTGAGGGTCAAGGTTGCAGGGCATATTACTGACCCGGGAGAGTGCTCTGTCCACCATGCTTTTAGGGTATTCACTGTTAATGAAAAAAACTATGCGTTATTTGAACCTGATCAGCAAAATCATTATCTTCACTGCATAACATGCAAAGTCTAAGAAAATTCATCCTGCATCCATCCAGGGTGGGGAACATTGTCTTTAGTGAACAGTTTAAATGTTTCATTGGTAACCATTTAAACTAGCCAAGCGGGGTGGTGGTAGGAAGCAGGGAGAATCAGACTGTCCATCCCCACAGGTTAATATCAGCAGGGAGGACCCTAAGGTTGGAAAATTATCAATGGCAACTAGACTAGGAAAAGGTAGAATGGCAGAGAAAAGAAGAAAGGAGATTAAAGTTGGCGGGAAGGGGGGTGATGAGGAAAGGCATGAGAATAAAGGAGAGGATGACAGGAGGTGAAGTAACAAAATATGGAAGGCCACGTGGCCACAGGACCTCCTTGTGAATGAGCTTGCTCAATGGAGTTTTCCTGCAATAAACTTGAACTTGAACTTGAACTTGAACATGTGCAAATGCTCGCAGTCTGGGAAATAAAATCCCACATCTGGTGGCTTTGATAGCAGAGGCTGACCTGGACATTGTCGCTATTACTGAGACATGGTATAATGGAAATCATGATGGGGATGTAGCTTTACCAGGTTTTCCTCTATTTAGGAAAGACAGGGAAGGTAAAAAGGGAGGGGCAGTGGACATGGCCTACCTAGACTTTAGCAAGGCATTTGACACAGCCCCACACAAAAGATTAATATACAAGTTAGCCAGCCTTGGAGTAGGTCCGAAGGTGGTAGCCTGGGTTAAAAATTGGCTGGACAACTGGATACAGAGGGTAATAGTAAACGGAGTTTACTCTGAAGAAAGGGGGGTTACTAGTGGGGTACCACAGGGTTCAGTACTGGGATCGGTCCTCTTTAATGTCTTTGTAAGTGACATTGCAGAGGGACTGGAAGGAAAAGTATGTCTCTTTGCAGATGACACAAAGATCTGCAACAGGGTTGATACATAAGGTAGGGTGGAGAGGATGCAAAGGGACTTGGTAAAGTTGGAGGAATGGTCAAATATATGGCAGCTTAGATTCAATGCAAAGAAGTGCAAAGTAATGTACCTGGGAAACAAAAATCCAGGGGAAGAGTACACATTGGGGGGTTAGATATAAACAACTACAGAAATGGAAAGGGATCTGGGGGTAGTCATATCAGATGACCTTAAGGTGGGCAAGCAATGTGAGAAGGCAGTAAGAAGAGCTGGTGGGATACTGGGATGCATAGGGAGAGGCACTACCAGAAGAAAACAGGAAGCTGTTATCCCTTTGTACAGACAGTTGGTGAGACCCCATCTGGAGTTCTGCATCCAGTTCTGGAGACCCCATCTCCACAAAGACATAGACAGGATGGAGGCTGTCCAGAGGAGGGCAACTAAAATGGTGCAGGGTCTGCACCAGAAGACATATGAAGAGAGATTAAAGAAGCTTAATATGTATACACTCGAGGATAGGAGGAAGAAGGAGGACATGATTGAAACTTTCAAGTACATCAAGGGAATCAACAGAGTCCAAGATGGTAGCATCTTTCAGAAAAAGAGATGTGCAAGACCAAGGGGGCACAATTTGAAGATAGAGGGGGGACAGCTCAAAGGTAATATGAGGAAGTATTTTTTCACTGAGAGGGTTGTGGATACATTGAACAGCCTTCCTGAGGAGGTAGTGGACTCAAAAACAGTGGAGGAATTCAAGAATGCATGGGACAGACATAAGTCAATTCTAGTGGGGGGTAGGAGGAAGCAGGCTGTTGGTTAACTAGGGTCTGCAGCCTATGCATTAGGTAGGCAAATGAGCAGACTAGGTGGGCCAAGCGGTCCTTATCAGCCGTCAAATTCTATGTTTCTATGTTAGGGAGGAGGGGTAGCTCTTTTCATCAGGGAGGGAATAAATGCCACTGAGGTACAGGGATTGCGGGGGGGGGGAGGCCCTGTGCATCACCCTAGAGATGGGCAATGGCACCGCTATTCACACATTGTGATCTACAGACATCCAGCATAAGGGAAAGAGTTGGACAAGGCTCTAATGGAAGTCATCAATAAGATGGTGACTAAAGGGGAAGTGCTGCTAGTAGGTGACTTCAATCTGCCAGATGTTGATTGGAACATCCCAGCGACAGCCTCAGCCAGGAGCAGGGATATACTGGACTCCCTGCAAGGGGCATGTCTCAGGCAGCTAGTGCCAGAGCCCACCTGTGATGGCATGATTTTGGACCTACTACTCACTAATAGGACAGAATTGCAGAAGTCATAGTGGGCGGACACCTGGGGTCCAGTGATCATCGCATTGTGTGGCTCAATATGAGTAAAGCAGCAGAGACGAGCCACACGAAAGCAAGGGTCCTGGACTTCAAAAAGGCAGACTTTGCAAAGTTGGGGGTATATCTCAGGAATGCCCTAGCAGGAAAAGAAGACCAGATGGGAGTTGAGGAACAGTGGACCCATCTAAAAGGAATCATAGAGGAGGTAACGAACCTTTGTGTTAGGCAAATAAACAAAGGCAATAAAAAAAGAAAACTGCTATGGTTCTCAAAGGAAGTGGCCAAGAAGATAAGGGCAAAAAAGTTGGCTTTCAGGAAGTGTAAGGAAATACAGGAGGGGGACAGTGTATCTGGAAAAGCAGAGGGAGGGAGGGAAGGCAGTCAGGAGCGTAAAGGTGCAGACAGAGGAAAGAATAGCTCAGGAAGTAAAACAAGAGGGCAAGACTTTTTATAGGTACTTTAGTGAAAGGAGAAAGACAAGGGGTGGGATTTTAAGGCTTAAGGGGGAGGAAGGGGAGTGTGTGAAAGAGGACTTGGAAAAAGCAACAAACCTGAACAAATATTTTTGTTCAGTATTCACAGAAGAGGGGAAAGGTGAGGGACCACAATGAAGTGGAAGGAATAATAAGGGGAGGGAGGTGAACACCAGTCCATTTACAGAGGAGAGAGTTCTAAAGGAAGTCATGAAACTGAAGGTGAACAAGGTGAGGGACCAGACGGGATACATCCTAGAATATTAGAGGAGCTTAGGAAAGTGCCAATTGCACCGCTAGTAGCACTGTTTATTGAATCACTGGAAATGGGAGTGGTTCCAGAGTTCTGCAGGAGAGCAAATGTAGTCCCGCTACACAAAAGTGAGAGCAGTGAGGAGACTGGATACTATAGACAAGGCAGCTGTCCTTAGTGGTGGGGAAAATAATTGAATTACTACTAAAAGAAAGGACAGTGGAACATCTTGAAACCAGCAGAGCACAGGATCCGAGGCAGCATGGATTCACTACAGGAAGGTCATGTCAAACAAATCTGATAGATTTCTTTGACTGGGTGACCAGGGAAGTGGATTAGGGGGTGTGAAAATGGGTTAATTACAAGGGACCTGTATCCTGTCTTTTAAGTCTGTTGCAACAGCATTTTCTCCTTTGTTCCTTCTGTAGCTTTAATTTGTATTTCTTTTATTATCAGGCTGGCCACCTGATAGCGTTTTACTTTAGTATACTTCATTTATATTGTATTCTGTCCTCTCCTAGAAATCCCTTGTCAGAATCCATTCAGCATGCCCTGCCTTCTAGTACCCACGATAGTGCGAAACAGTTTGTTTGTCTTAGTTCCTTAAGTAGTAAGGAAGTTGCCCAATAATTCAGCTCAGCGTTGTGCCTGTAGCTGTAAGTGGAGCTGGCTGCAAACCATGCCTTCCCCCCCTCCGCAAACAGTGTACTGTGAGCCAAACACGCTGAAGCAGCTCCATGGGTTTGGCTGCTATTAGTAAAGTGTGCAGTCAAGAAGTTTGTTTTACACATTACATTAATAAAATTACACCTCATTCGGTGAATTAAAACCTCCAGCTTTAAATCTCTCTTGAAAAGCCAGCTGTATATGGTCATAAAAGTGCTGCAATTACTTTGATAAAAATAAAACCTTGTTTCAGGTTACATATTTTATTTACACCCCAGGGTTATTAGCCCCCTCCTGTAACTTCTCCTGTTGCAATGTGTAGTAGTTTTTAGGGGAAGGAAGGGTGGGGAAATAAGACCTCTGGCTGAGTATTTGCCTGGTAGTTTTAGTTTTCACATACAGCCCAATTTTGACTTCATGAAGTTCAAGTTGCTTATAAGTTTAATTAGAAGCTAAAAATAAATATGTTATAGTTGCCAGGTTATTTTATATTGTCTATCTTTCCAAAACATGCTGTATTAAGGGATAATTATCAACTTATATGGATTTACCTGGAATGGTTTGTAGCAGGCTGTATTGTTGCTGAGCCAAAGTTCTAAGAGCCCCGCCCTTCTCTGTATTTAGGTCTATACCAGCCGGCTGGCCTTGCTTTGCTATACTTATAGACCTGACACATAAGGGGCGGTGCTTCTGTTAGACATTTTCAGTTATATCCTTTAAGTAGTACATTTTATTTCGATTGGGAACCTAAGTTAATATGTTAATGGAAAATAACATTATAATTCATGTTTAGAATTTAATAATTTATTGATTTAAAGACTTTGTATTTCTTGTGACTCTGATAGGTGGAGAGTTAAACTTCTCCCCTATCAGATCTCTATAAATGGGATGCTTTACTTCATTTCAGCAGATAGTTTTGTGACGAGCAGACAGGTTCTGTTCTGAGTGGTGACACTAGTTGGTTCTAGTGTATTTATATATTATTTTGTATGTTTCTGTTTTTTTATTTGTTTTGTCACTCAGTCGTTGAATAAGTACAAAGAAATAAAACACCAGCTTATCCATAACCTGCTGCCTGGAATCCTAATTTATCCCACACCTCACAAGCTGGTATCAGAAGTGGGATAAAAAGTCTGGTTCAGAGGACTTCTGATACTGTCGTAGTATCTGTTGGAGGACACGGCTGATGCAGGAAGAACCACGGCCTGGTGCAGTAACAAGGAAGATGGCAGATCAATTGGGCTTACCATTGATGCCTGGGCTGATGCCTGATGTTCGATGGAAGACAAAACTGGAAGAAGAAGGAGCTGTTGGAGGAATACCAGAGATGGAGGAACTAGAGGAAGAGACTGTGACTGCACCAACTGGAGATACACAGGAATTATTACAGTGGTTGTGTATGCAGCAAGTAGCCTTGGAGAAGCAGAGACTTAAGGACTTACAAAGATCTGAAGCCCAGTGGGAAGATACCCTCAGAGCTATACAGGCCTTAAGCGTTGGATGACCCATAAGTCCTGGTCAGGGTCCAAAGGATATTAAATTAACAAAATTGAGTGAATCCGATGATATTGAAACTTATTTGACTACCTTTGAAAGGATTGCCAGAGCATGTCAATGGCCCAGAGCCCAGTGGGTGATCAGACTTGCCCCATACCTCACTGGAAAGACCCAGTTAGCCGATGGACATGTACTCCCCACTTTGAGTGGGAACTATGAAGCAGTGAAAGAAGCTATCCTCAAGAGATATGATATTTGTTCAGAGACTTATAGGCAACGTTTTTGGACTCTTAAATATCATTCATCAGACACCCCTAAGAGACTTATACTAGATTGAAAGATTTGTGTGGTAAGTGGTTACAGCCATCTAGTAACACTAAAGAACAGATGATGGAAACTATAGTGATGGAACAATTTGTACGAATAATGCCACAAGATGTACAGCTGTGGGTGAGAGAACACCGCCAGGACACTGCAAAGAAAGCTTTACAACTAGCAGAGGATTACCTCACAGCCAGACCCAATAGGCAAAAAGGGTATCCTGGGACAAGTACACCTCACCCTGTGGTAAGAACCTTTCCTATACCTTCCTCAGTCAGTGTACAGCAGTCTACTAATGGGGGCATAAAATCGATAAAAACAGATAGAGCACCTACTGCAGAAATAATTTGTCACTACTGCCATGGAAAAGGACATATAGCACATTTTTGTCCAAAGAAGAAGTCAGCACCCACACATCTAGTTTTGGCCAATTGGGGTCAATATCTAACTCTGGTGACTATCAATGGTAGACATGTAATGGGACTCTTGGACTCTGGAAGTAGACAGACATTAATTAAAGCCAATCTGTTACCTATTGAAGTTTGTCCTCAGACCCAGACCGGAGTTACATGTATCCATGGGGACACACATTTCTATCCTTTATTGCCTGTGGACATAGAGGTACACCAGAGCAAACACAGACTTGATGTAGGAGTAGTGCCCGGTCTTTCTGTCCCTGTTATAATTGGACATGACCAGCCTGAGTTCAGTATATTGTTAAAAGAATCTGCACATTTGGGAGCTGCCACTACCAGGGCCCAGAAAAGAAAAAGAATAGATTTACAACAAGTATTTCCGTTTGGAGAAGATATTTTCGGTGAACCAGGTGCTAAAAAGAAATCCAGACAAGACAAACGGCTGGATAGGGAAAGATGGCACCAAACCCATACACACACTGGAAAAGAAGAGAAGAACATAGAAAAAGACAATTTGTTTTGGACTTGAACAGGCTAAAGATAAATCTTTGAGTCCTTTGTTTTTACAGGTTGGGAAACCACAGGGCGATGAGCCTAAATATGTAATAGAAAAAGGGTTATTGTATCAGGAGTGTTTAAATCCCAAAACTAATGAAATAATCTCTCAGTTATTAGTGCCTATTACATATAGAGAGCCTTTAATGTCCCTAGCCCATGATGTTCCTCTAGCTGGTCACCAGTGGGCTGAAAGGACACTTCAGAGATTATTATATCGGTTCTATTGGCCAGGAATTAGACAGCAGGTACAAGAGTATTGTAAAACTTGTGAGCATTGTCAAAAGGTGACTACAGTGTCGAAAAAGGAAAACGTTCCCCTACAACCGCTACCTTTGATCTCGGTACCTTTTGAATGGATAGCAATGGATTCAGTTGGTCCATTACAAAAGAGTGCAAAAGGGAATCGCTTCATCTTAGTTGCATGTGATTATGCTACAAAGTATCTGGAAGCTATTCCCTTACGCACAATTACCGCAGACAAGGTAGTGGAAGAATTGATAAAGTTATTCTCAAGGATGGGGATCCCTAGAGAAATATTAACAGACCAGGGTAGCAATTTCTGCTCACAAGTTTTAAAAAGGTTGTATACAGCATTAGGGGTACATGCTATACACACTTCTCCCTATCATCCACAAACAGATGGATTAGTGGAGAGATTCAACTATACATTGAAATCAGTGTTAAGGAAATGTACCCAGGAAGAAGGGAAACACTGGGATAGACTGTTGCCCTAACTCATGTTTGCATACAGGGAGGTGCCTCAGTCATCCACTGGTTATTGCCCTTTCAAATTATTATTTGGAAGGAATCCAAGGGGTTTACTAGATATTATTAAGGAAAATTGGGAAACAAAAACTCCAGACACTTTACCATTGGCCTCTATTGAGTACATTAAGACACTAAGGGAAAAATTAGCACAATACACTAAAAAAGCTCAACAATATAACCTTGATCATAAGAAATATCAAAAAGCTTATTATGATCAAGGGGTAGGAAAGAAATCCTTCCAAGTAGGAGATAAAGTCCTACTATTATTACCTTGTTCTGACAACAAATTGTTGATGAAGTGGCAAGGACCATACACTGTACAAAGGCAAGTGAGTCCTGTCAATTATGAGATCTTATGCCCAAATAAAGGAAATAAAGTGCATCTATACCATGCCAATTTACTTAAGGCCTGGTAAAAACATAAGCCTTCTTCTCTCTATGTCTGCCCTGAGCCAGAACAAACTGAGCTTGAACAAGCCTACAAGAGATTGGAAGAGAAGGGTAATGTCAGAGATGTTAGTATTAATATGGAATTATCTGACATACACAGGGAAGAATTAAATCAATTATTGGAAAAGTACAGTGCAGCCTTTACCACAGTACCCGGACACATGGATGGTATCTTTCACCACATTAATGTAGGACACACGGTACCTAACAGACTAAAACCTTATAGGTTGCCAAAAAGTGTACGGTCTGATGCTATACAGGAAATAAAGAAGATTCAGCAAATGGGAGTGATTGAACCATCTATGAGCCCTTGGAGCTTCCCTATGGTGGTGGTAAACAAAAAGGAAGGTGGTGGGTAAGAGTCTGCTTAGATTTTCGTAGATTAAATGCTGTATCCAAATTTGATGGGTACCCTATGCCACACATAGATGACATCATCGATCATCTAGGCAATGTGCAGTACATTAGCACATTAGATCTTTCAAAGGGTTACTGGCCAATACCTCTCGATCAGGAATCATAGGAAAAGACAGCACTTCGTACCCCCTTGTGATTATTTCAGTTCAAGGTAATGCCATTTGGACTACATGAGGCGCCTGCCACATTCCAGAGGGCTATGGACAAGATTTTACATCCACATGCATCTTATAGTGCGGCATATTTAGGTGATGTCATAATATTCAGTCCATCTTGGAAGGAACACGTGACACATCTGGAAGCAGTACTAGAGGCAATACCCATGGCAGGATTAACCATAAATCCAAAGAATTGCTCAGTAGCAATGCAGGAGACTACTTATTTAGGTTTTGTTATTGGAAAGAGGAAGTTAAACCTGAAATAAGTCAAATTGTTGATGCTATAGCTGGAAGCACACAACCCCAGACCAAAACACATGTACGGAGTATTTTGGGTTTAGCGAGGTTACTACCGTCATTTTGTCCCTAACTTTTCTGAGTTAGTTAACCCTCTGATAGAACTAACACAAAAACGACAACCTGAGAAGGCAATATGGAATAAACAATGTGAAGAGGCCTTTCTAGCCCTCAAATCCGAATTATGTTCCTACCCTGTATTACGTAGCCCTGATTTTCAGCGGCCATTTATATTACAAACAGACGCTTCCAACCATGGAATTGGAGCCGTTTTATCCCAAATGGTCAGAGATGAAGAACATCCTATTTTATATATTAGCAGAAAATTACATCAGAGAGAAATGAAATATGCCACTATCGAAAAGGAGTGCCTTGCTATTCGTTGGGCAGTAGATCTCTAAAGTTCTATCTATGGCGTAGAGAGTTTACAATAATTACAGACCACAATCCCTTATGCTGGTTGAATATGATGAAAGATAAAAACCCACGCATTATGCGTTGGTATCTGACCCTTCAACCATATAAATTTATAATTCAACATCGTGCTGGTGCCAAACACAAAAACGCAGACTACTTGTCTCGTTTTGGGGTTAGTAGATATCTATCAGACCCTGGGGTAATAGATACAGAAACTTTGTATAAAGATGCCGAATGAGAAATGTTGAGTCATTATAATAATGTGGGACCCCGGGCTGGAGCTTTGGGAGACGGCGGGCTAAAGCTCCATCTCTTTTTTGTATTAGAAAGGGATCTGTATAAATACCTAGATAGTACTTTTGAAGGAAAAAGAAACAAAGGATAAAGTGTCTTCCCTTATTTCTTTCCTGAGTCGGGAGGAGTGTAAGAATGGATTCAGTACAAGGGGCCTCTATCCTGTCTTTTAAGTCTGTTGCAACAGCATTTTCTCCTTTGTTCCTTCTGTAGCTTTAATTTGTATTTCTTTTATTATCAGGCTGGCCACCTGATAGCGTTTTACTTTAGTATACTTTATTTATATTGTATTCTGTCCTCTCCTAGAAATCCCTTGTCAGAATCCAATCTGCATGCTCTGCCTTCTAGTACCCATGATAGTGGGAAACAGTCTGTTTGTCTTAGTTCCTTAAGTAGTAAGGAAGTTGCCCAATAATTCAGCTCAGTGTTGTGCCTGTAGCTGTAAGTGGAACTGGTTGCAAACCTCGCGCCCCCCCCTCCCCAAAACAATGTACTGTGAGCCAAACACGCTGCGGCAGCTCCATGGGTTTGGCTGCTATTAGTAATGTGTACAGTCAAGAAGTTTGTTTTACACATTACATTAATAAAATTACACCTCATTCAGTGAAGTAAAACCTCCAGCTTTAAATCTCTCTCTTGAAAAGCCAGCTGTATATGGTCATAAAAGTGCTGCAATTACTTTAATAAAAATAAAACCAAGTTTTATTTACACCCCAGGGTTATTAGCCCCCCTCCTATAACTTCTCCTGTTGCAATGTGTAGCAGTTTTAAGGGGAAGGAAAGGTGGGGAAATAGGACCTCTGGCTGAGTATTTGCCTGGTAGTTTGAGTTTTCACATACAGCCCAGTTTTAACTTCATGAAGTTCAAGTTGCTTATAAGTTTAATTAGAAGCTAAAAATAAATATGTTATAGTTGCCAGGTTATTTTATATTGTCTATCCTTCCAAAACATGCTGTAGGAAGGGACAATTATCAGCTTATATGGATTTACCTGGAATGGTTTGTAGCAGGCTGTATTGTTGCTGAGCCAAAGTTCTAAGAGGCCCGCCCTTCTCTGTATTTAGGTCTATACCAGCCGGCCGGCCTTGCTTTGCTATACTTATAGACCTGACACATAAGGGGCGGTGCTTCTGTTAGACATTTTCAGTTATATCCTTTAATTTGTACATTTTATTTCGATTGGGAACCTAAGTTAATATGTTAATGGAAAATAACATTATAATTCATGTTTAGAATTTAATAATTTATTGATTTTAAAGACTTTGTATACCTTGTGACTCTGATAGGTGGAGAGTTAAACTCCTCCCCTATCAGATCCCTATAAATGGGATGTTTTACTTCATTTCAGCAAATAGTTTTGTGAAGAGCAGACAGGTTCTGTTCTGAGTGGTGACACTAGTTGGTTCTAGTGTATTTATATATCATTTTGTATGTTTCTGTTTTTTTTGTATTTGTTTTGTCACTCAGTCCGTTGAATAAGTACAAAGAAATAAAACAACAGCTTATCCATAACCTGCTGCCTGGAGTCCTAATTTATCCCACACCTCACAGGGGGATGCTGTGGATGTGGCCTACCTGGATTTTAGCAAGGCCTTTGATACCATTCCACATAAGAGTCTTGTAAACAAGTTAGGCAGCCTGGGGATGGGTCCCAAGGTGGTCAACTGGGTTAGAAAGTGGTTGAGGGATAGAAGACAGAGGGTAGTGGTAAATGGAGCTCAATCTGAGGAAAAGAGGGTGACCAATGGGGTGCCACAGGAATCAGTTCTGGGGTCAATTCTATTCAATGTCTTCATAAGTGACATTGCAGAGGGGCTAAAAAGAAAGGTAAGCCTCTTTACAGACGACACCAAGATCTGCAACAGGGCAGATACTCCGGGAGGGGTGGGAAAAATGAAGAGGGGCCTAGGTAAACTAGAGGAATGGTCAAGAGTGTGGCAGCTGCTACTTAATACAAAGAAGTGCAAAATCATGCATTTGGTGCACAGGAACCCAGGGGAGGCTTTGATGATGGGGGGGGAATACTGACGGCCACCAAACAGGAAAAGGATCTGGGGATAATCATATCAGATGACTTAAAGGTGGTCAAACAATGTACCAAGGCTGTGGGGAGGGCCAGCAGCATACTGGGGTGCATAGGGAGAGGTATCACCAGCAGAAGAAAGGAGGTGGTGATGCCTCTGTACAAATCATTACTGAGACCTCATCTGGACTACTGTGTCCAGTTTTGGAGGCTGCATCTCCATAAGGGTATAGACAGGGTAGAGGCAGTTCAGAGAAGGGCAACAAAAATGGTGCAGGGTCTGCACCAGAAGTCATATGAGGAGAGATTGAAGGACCTCAATATGTATACCCTGGAGGAGAGGAGGGAGAGGAGGGATATGATAGAGACCTTAAAATATTTCAAGGGCATAAATAAGGTACAGGAGGGTAGCATCTTTCAGAAAAAGAAATGTTCTAGGACAAGGGGCCATGACATGAGTCTGGAAGGGGGCAGGCTAAAGGGTACCATGAGAAAGTATTTCTTTACAGAAAGGGTGCTGGGTGCATGGAACAGCCTTCCAGTGGAGGTGGTGGGGCAAATATGGTAGGGGAATTAAAAAATGCATGGAATAGGCATAGGGAAACCCTTGCAATAGGCAAGAGAACAATGGCTGAGGTCAATTAGGGTTGATGGCTTTTTAGAAAATATGGGCAGACTGGCTGGGCCTAGCGGTCCTTATCTGATGTCGCATTCTATGTTTCTATATTTCTAAACTACAAATATGGCAAACCATTCTTAAAATGTTTAGGATGGAAGGAGCTGTGGAGGAGAAAGCTGTGTGAGTCAGTGAGTTTGTAAGATGATGATAACAGCATTACCACACCAGAATAATCAACTACATCAATTCACAAAGTAGTACATGGACCCCACTTCCAGGACATTTTGCTGCTGTTGATTATTTTGTTAACCTATCTATGAGACACACCATTAACTTCAATTTTCATTGTAGGTGCTAACACTCTAACCTTACTGCTGGTGAACTTGCAGCCCTCAGACATCTGCAATGCAGGAAATACATTGTTATTAATCCAGCAGCTGACAAAGGGGGAGTTGTGGTCTGGCAAAAGGAGCTATACATCACTTAAGCCACACAGCAACTCTCCAACACCAGGTTTTACTCTTCTCTTCTCTTCCACAGGACCCTACTGACGACTATCAGACAGAGGTTACCATCACTATCACCTCTGCTATTGAAAACAAAGAACTCTGTGCCTCCACCAAGAGTCTCATAGTTCAGCATCCTCAGGCATCCAGGTTTTATCTCCTTCCCCAAATCCACAAAACAGGCAACCCTGGAAGTCCTATTGTGTCTGCCTGCTCCTGCCCCACATCCCACATTGAATCCCTGTCCTCCTACATTAAAGGCACTAACCATGCTCTCCAGTTATTTGGCAGGTTTGGATTCAGTGTCTCCCATCAGCTCATCTTTACTACGGATATCAAATCTTTTTTACACAATGATCTCCCAAAGTGATGGCCTGACAGCTTTGCAGCATTTTCTGATTAAGCAGGAAGTCCAGCAGCCAACGACACACACATTAACCCCAACTGCAGAACTTGCTCTTAATGCTTTTTCTTTTAATAACAATTTTTTCTGCAGGTCAGTGGAGTTGTCATGGATACCAAGATGGGTCCCAACTTTCCAATTTGTTTGTTGGTTGAATTGAGAAAAAGTTATTTCTCTCCTTCATAGGGTCTGTGCCTGAAATCTACAAGTGCTACATAAGTGACGGTGTGGGGGCCACCCTCTGCTCCAGGGAAGCCCTCCAAATCTTCCTGGACAAGTTCACCATGGCCCACCCATCCCTTCAGTACACTGTCAAAGTATCCTTTTTTTTTTTTTTAATTTTCTATTTTTGCTGCCTCTGGCCACCAGACATCTGCCTGGTCTTGGACCCCCGCACTTCCACCTCCAATTGCCTGCACTCTCCTGGCACCCCTGGCTTACCCCCCAGGGGGTGGGGTCACAGCACCCGGTCTTAGTGCCGCAATCCTGGTAACTATCCAGGAAAAGCCAGCCAGGAGGCTAATCAAAGCCAAAGGCAGGCTTCATAGAAGTGGCCAACTGTGTGATTTTCTTGTTTTTTCCCAGGGTTGGGGGTGTGCAATGACATCCTGTGTCCGCCTCGCCCCTCGTACTTTTATATGCTGATCCTCCGAAGTACTCCCAGCCTCTGCCAGGGGTTCCCCACACATCGGTCATTCACCCCACCCTCCCCCCAGAGAAGGAAAGCAGTCCATAGGATGCTCGATCCTTCTCTCCTGGCTGGCCCTCTGGTTCCCTGGGTCCATTCCCAAACCTCGGTCGCCGGCATTGCAAGCGGAAATCCAACCGCTGCACCGGTGGGCCGGCATACTGTCAAAGTATCCTGATGAAGGTCATTGAATATGGCCAAAGCATGAGTACTGTTCTATTGCCAGGTTTTTGGATGTAAGAATAAACTTCACTGTTCAGCTACAACTCGAGTTTGATTCATTGTTGTTCTAGAGTGCAGCAAGTACTTCTCTCCAGTATCATGTTTGCAAGGTGAGCAGTGCCTTCTCTTACTGCACCCTCAGTGAGTCTGTGATGCACCGATACCTCTCTCCTACAAAGCATAAGATGGTCATCCTTTCCTGCTCACAAAGTCCCTGTATCTGACTCTTGCTGCTAATAAAGCAACACAAGTTCCATCGGTACAGTCGATATGACTGTGAGAGTCCATATTGCTTCTCAAAACATTTTGCAATTTGTCAGTGTTTTCTGCACAGTTTGAACATAAATTACATTTGGAAGTATGAGACAGTAAATGACTTGCAGTATATGTAGACACATTTATGGACCAAGGATTTATGTATGCCAAATTGATTTATAACAACTATCTATTAACAAAACAACATGGTAATCTCAAATGCACACTGGAAATAGAAAATAAGAGTTAGAATTGATATTTTGACCACATGTCTTCTTCAATAATTACCTAAAAGATATAAAAAAGCAAAGTTAGGTGAGCAGTAAGTGGAAATAAGGGATATATATGTGAGGAAAGAAAACAGGGAGGATCTAGTAAAAAAAGTGATAGAGGCAAGGTATTAAAAGAATCTGGAAAACAAAAAAGGCGATGATGGGTAAGAAAAGGCATAGTAGGAATAAATCAGTGCAGGAACCCTCAAGTGGGGACTAATTAACCTGGCCTATTAAGAAGGCTGAAAGGTGACAAATGTGGGGGAAGGAGACAGAGATAGACATCTGTAGAATCTGAAAATGGATGTGGATACATAGCTGGAATGCCATGTAAGTATGCCCCCCCCCCACACACACACACACACACTGCATGCAAGTGTGTGCAGGCATACCCACACATGCAAACATACCATGCACACATGCAAGAACAGATATGGTGGAGTGGGGTGAGGGTAAAAAAGACAGACTATGGAGGTAAACCATAAAATGGCTGAAAGATGTTAGCAGAAAATAAGTGTGTCATTTAAACCAGAGGGCTGCTGAGACCTTAGGTGGATGATCAGCTGCTTGGCTTCCATGTTTTTTCTTTGGTCAGCATCCCAGAAACCCCACTGAAGAGCACAGATGAAAGATCATTGACATTATGGTCCCTGGAAGTAAAGTAGGATACAATGGGTTTATCAGTGTCTCCATTCCTGACAGCCCTTTAATGTTCCCTGAATTGGTCAGGCAAGAGTCTGCCAGTTTCTCCTATGTAGATAGCTGTACACTTCCTGCAAAGAATACAATACATTACATTACTGGAAGTGCATCAGAATTCCTTGGTGATGTGCAAAACACCAGTGGGACCTTGAATTTCAGTGACACTAGAAATCCACACTGCCTTTACAGTACAGAGGATGAGTGCTACCTGACAGCCCATACAGCTGCCAGCCTAGATGGTGAGAGGAGGACTGTGTCCATCACTGTAGTGGATCCACAGCACCAGAGAAACATGTAAGAGTAGGTGGCAGGGTGGAACGCTCAGTGCCAGTGGTGTGGGGGGCGTAGATGTCAGGGACAGCTTGTGGTGGTATAGGGATAAGGATCCATGGGTGGGGGAGGGGTGCCCTTAGATGCCAGAGAATACTTGATATAATATGGGGCCAGCAATTGGAGGGTGGAGAGCCCTGGACACCAAAGAATAGTGGCATTTTAGTGGGGTTGGCAACCGGAGTGCGAGGGACCGCTAGACACCAGGGAGTGGTGAAATATTACCGGGGCCACCAATCACCAATCAGAAGGCGGGAAGCTGACTGGGACTGGGACTGGGACTGGGACTGGGACTGAGCCAGGGACTGGTGAAATATCACTGGAGTCAGTGATCAGAAGGCAGGGGGCCAATAAACACCAGGGAATGATAAAACATTACTGAGGCCAGCAATCAGAAGGTGATGGGACCACTGGACACTAGGGAGGACATTTCTTTTAATGGCACCAGATATTACAGGATGGGGGACCACTGGACATCAGGGAATATGTTTCTTTCACTGGGGACAGGGATTAGAGGAGAGGGGACAACTGACCACCAGGGAAATATTTATTTCTCACAGGTATGGGGATTGGATGCTGGGGGGACCACTAACCGCCAGGGAGTAGGTGTGCTCCATCAACCACCAATGTGTTTGTTGGCTGCAGTAGCTATGCCATCCACTAGGATTGCCAGAATAAGTCGGGCTTCCTCTTGGCAGTAACTGCGCAACATAAGGTGAATTGTGCTATTCTCTTTGTGCAGCACTACTGCGCTGAATATTGCGCTGCACCAGGATTCCTTACGATTAACATTTTATTAGGTATAGGTAACAAAGTATTACACAATCATGACACTAACAATGCAACCACCATAAGTACTGAACAATACATACAGGAACTTTAGCCAGCCAAGGGAATACCCCGAGTTACAACTCTAACAATGAACAGTGAGTATTAACATTAACAACAACAATCTACAAACTCAGACAAATTCTTAACAATAATCCTAGCTTAAACAGAGTGCTCTAGCAACAGACCTGTATCAAAGCTAAATTGTTAGGCAGCCGGTATCCCCCTTCTAGCAGTCATGGGGGCCTATATAGTCTATAGATCTATTAGAATGTCAGTTTTAGGCTCCCAATCAGATGTTAACAAGGATCTTGGTAAGCCATCAGACTGCAGAAGGGTGTTTCAGTTTGTGAGATATGGTTGCATGTAGTAGCCTGTTGGGATGATTCTATAGTCAGAATGTAAGTATGGGGTCCAAATATCCCTGTAACTCCCTATAGTGTGTGATACTGCATGGTGCACTCTTTCATATCATGCCATCTTCCTTAACTCTTTTATCCACTCCTGTACTGAGGGGGAAGTAGAGTTCCTTCAGTGACGTAAAATCACTCGTTTTATGGCTATCAAGGCTGTGCCATGATTCCTGTCCCTGCCCCTCCCTTTGCCCACGACATAGAGTATATTATTTTTTGCATGCATGCTAACCTTTTTAGCATGCACCACTGCACCATGCCCCCTTTGAATATTGTGCTTGGGTGTAAACCCCATGCAAATGGGGTGCAATCACTCTGTCCACTGGGCAAACTTTTGAATATTGGGCCACAGAAGTTTTGGATGCAGTCAAATCCTTACAGCAGAATTCATCTACGGGCAGTGACAGATTATCATCTGAATTTTATAAAACTTTTGCCCCTCTATTGGCTCCAGCTTCAGCTTGCCTGTTTAATGAATGTTTGAAATCAGGTTCTTTACCAGACTCCATGATCATGGCTTTATTAATTTTTTTCTATAAAAAAGGTGACAGATCTCTTTTCAGTAACTGGTAGCCTATCTCTCCTTAATGTAGACCAAAAGATCCTTTCAAGCACTCTGGTCAAATGCCTTGAACAGGCAACTATTGTGGTGGTTTCCCCACATCAAGTGTGTGCGGTCCATAGTATGTCAGTGCAGGATAATTTGATCATACTCAAGGACATTTTTGGAAGAGGTATGTAAAGGTCTTTCCCTGATTTTGTGATATCCTTGAATAAGCAGAAGGCCTTTGACAGGTTGCCTCATGAGTATCGCTTTCAAGTTATGGAAACATAAGGAATACCAGCTAGTTATTTTTCATCTGCTGCCTGGTCTTAAGTCTAGTAGATTATATAATCATTTTTTTTTTGTTTGGGGGAGCCACGTCAACCCTGTGAAATGAGGCATTACATGTTTGCCCCTATAGCAAGGTGGTTTGGGGATGTTAAGCCCCATGGCTTTCATTTTCAGTATTTTCTTATTACTTTACTAAGGCTCTTAAAATATGATGACAAATTATGTGTCCCCTTGGCAAAGGAATGGTTAATTCCTCAATGGGCAATGGGAGAAGGTAAGCTGTGCTTGCCTAAATTGGAGTCTGATTTAGGCCTGTCACTGTATGTGAGGAATGCTTTGACCAAAATCAGACGATAGAAATTAGTCCAGCTAATTTGCGGAGCTGTGTTAGGACAGAGCTGTATGGGCACCTTATGTCCTTCTTTTACATTCCCCCTGATCTTTCTGGTTGCCTACAGGAGCATAAAAATACAACTTCGGAGTTACTACTGAACAAATAGGTACTGACCCAGATGTGGGACATCCAGTGGTTAGGTACCCATGACAAACTGGGTGTGAGAGACTCCAACAAGCACATGTGTGCGGATGAGAGGTATTCACCCGGAATGCAATGAGGTAGTGTAGACCCAAGCCCAAATGCTCTCTGAATGTTCATATCCCAAAGGATTTTGGGAAGGTTGGACTCGGCAGTGGCTGAGATTGGCTTCCTTCTGTTATGAGTGCGCTTCCGGATTGGGATGGTATTCACCTGGATACTACGGGAGTGCTTTTCATGATTTTTATATTTTATTTGTGGCAGGCTTGTTGTGCCTACTCCCTAGAACAGAAGGTTAGCACATACTGTATGTGGACCTGTCTTATACTGTCTTTTTGACTTGTGGTAAGGGTTATGCAAGGGACAGTGAGGCATATTCCTGCCCACAACATCAGAACTCATGGGTAAATATTCCGCAAGCTTTTCTTTTTCAGGCTGGTATAGCCTGATTACAGTATGTATATAGTAGGCTAATTGGCCTGGGTGGTGTCCATATGTTGTACCTGCATCTTCCTATATGATTCTTTACACCTATTTGGTTTCTTATTATTGGATGTTCTTTATGACTTGCTGAATTTAGTATTTTTTTTTGTTTTATGTGTGTTACTTTGAATTACTGTATATAATTTTTTCAGGCAGTATAGCTTAGTGGTTAAAGGCATTAAACTGTAGACCAGGAGACTTGGAAATCTGAAGCTTGAATCTCATCAACCCCCACTTATATATGGTGTGATCCTAAGCAAGTCACTTAACTTTTACAGGCAGAATTGATGAGCCTAGCGGTCCTTATCTGCTGACAATTTCTATGTTTCTCTATTTCTAATTTGTTGTACTTGTTTTTATTTGTGAGTATGTTCTGCCTTGTTTCTATCTGAATAAAAGAACTCTCCTAATGCCCTTATTTGTTCCATACATAATGTTATTGAATTCTCACATACCATGCAGCAGAGTCAGACATTTTCTCAGCTATTGTATCAATTTTTATAAAATGCATTATCGCTAAAGCCTTATATAAAAATGCTTGACAAACAAAAAAAATCATTAAAAATATGAAAGTTTGGGTTCTTATTCCATTTATGCTTAGTAAGTACAACTTTCTGCATTCTTTCCCTCACACTTATTAAGGAGGCTGAGATGTATAGAAAATTGAAAAGAGGACTTAGTAGGTGATGAGAAAAGACTAAAAGATCAAGAGTGGAATAACAGGATGAAGAGAGAAGCAGAAGATAAGAACAGCTACTGTACCTAAAAGAACAGACAAACATGAATAGTACAGGGCCAGCATAATTAACAACCTTATTTCATTATTAGTTAATGTGTCTTGTGTGCTTTATTCACTCATCAGTCCCAGAAGTACTGGGTTTAATGTGTTTTTGTAGTCTGGTACGTTATCCCTCATTTCCTAGAGGGGTATTATTGAGTTGATTGGTGATGATGAATTACTCAAATGTCAACCACTTATCATCATACACATCCATCTTTCCTCTCGATTTGTACACCAACATTTCCATGCATGCAGAGGCTGCCAATTTATTTGATCAAAATTTGCTAAGTGATGAGTCCTCGGTTTTTCAGTTTGTAAGGATTTCTAGTTTGGCACAGATTAATGACAGAAATTAGAATTTTCTGGCCACCTCTTGAAGTTTGGGCAACTATTCGAGGCCCCTCAGCAACACTATCTGCAATTCCAGTCTTACTATGGTTTGTGTTATACCATTGAGTATTTTTCTATGTCTTCCCAGAACTGTCCCTGCTTCCCACATGTAGACATCATGTGTGCTTGTGCCTGCTTTGCACTAGCATCTAGGGTAGAGACCATTATACTGCTGGGATAGTTTTTCCAATCTGGCTGGTGTGTAATGAAGTTTGTCAATTAAAAGGGCAGACCCAGTTGTCAAAGTGACCAGCCCAAGAATGGTTTAACAAGTCCGGACAAGTCAGAGGGAAGGGGGAAGGGCAATTGGGGGTGGCTCAGTGGGGAGGAGACAGGAGACATGAGTCACAGTTGTAACTTCACAAAAAGGGAATGACAAGATGGATGAGAGTAGCATCAGGATTGGTAGATATCAAAGTAAAGGGAGAGATTGTTTTTGGGATACTTAAGCAGCTGCAAAGAAGCAGTCTGCCTCTGTTCATTGCTACTCTCAGATTTGTGGGAGCAGCACATCAGATTGGCTACAATTTCTTAAGGATAATGCTAATATTTGGTTCTATATATTAGCAATAAATTGGGGCTGTGCAACACAGCTGTAATGTATTTAAAAAAAAAACTTGTATCAGGAAGAACTGGATATCCAGAGGCCATGAACAGCTCCAGCAATGTGGTAGGTAAGCCTTTGTTTGCCACAAGTGACGTCAATGAGAATATGTAAATGGCTCAGGGATTAGAACCCTTGTTGAGGAGCCCTGCTTTAACTTCTGTTTGTAAATAAGCGCTTTAGCACTTATAGATTACGGCTGTGATTCAGCAGTAAAGGCATGAAGGGAGCTGCTAATTTGTTGGTGGGGAGGAGCACCCAGTCAATGTTTTTTTTGTTGCTGGTTTTTTGTCCCGGGGTTTAAAAAGGCAGGGATAACAGGCTCATTAGTTTGAATGTGTTGGTTTGTGCGAGTGACGGGGTATAGGCCAAACAAGTAATTTTGTAGTTTGCTGGATTTGTCCCGTGTACTTTGAGTGCGTTGGTTTGTGCGAGCAACTGGGTATGGGCCAAACAAGCCATGTGGGTCGCCAAAGGGAGGGCTTTGGGTGAGGTGCTGGGGGCTGGGTATCCTTATGGGGGACCATGGAAGGGCCATCATTCAGACGGTCGGCGTGTTTGCGTTCCCTCGTGGTGCGAGCCAAAAATGGCCTTCTGAAACAGTATGAAATTCTTTAAGGAGGACAACCTAAAAGCACAAATGTACTGCAGAATGTTCAAGAGTACATGCCATTCACTGTTGTTAGCAGACAAAACTTTTACCAGATTTTGTTGCAGGACAAGGAGTTCAGGGATGGGAAATCAATCCAGGATAATTGTTGGGGGGATGGCCGAATACGTTGTTTGCTTCAATTCCCATTTTTTTGGAAACGGCAGCAAGGTTAGAGATGCTACAAAATCCTGGAAGTTTTTCACTTTTGTCAGAGCAGCAAAGTTTGTTAAGAGCATTCTGGAAGAAAGGGGAGAAAGGGGTGGGGGCAGAGCATGCTAGCGGGGAGCAGGCCACGTGGTGGAAAGGCATAGGCTTGGTCACATCAAACAAAAAAAGAGAGTAATGATTGGGGAGTTTATACGTGGGGAAGAGGGATAGACACAAAGAACCCCCCTTCCCCCCATTGCTTAGTTGGATCCCCGGGTTTTTTGGAGCTACAGTGCCAGAAGAGGTGCCACAAAGGCCTGGAAAGTTTGTTGTTGAGAGTTTCTGGGAAGAAGGATCACTGTGGCACAATGGGGTAATGGGAGAGAAGGGGGGCTGAACTTGTGAGCGGGTAGGGGGGAAGCCACATGGTAGAAAGGCCTAGGCTTGCCGTACAAAAAAAAAAAAGTGTAACGTGGTGGGAGGGTAGTGTACAGGCTCAGGCGAAGCAGATCAAGAGAGAATTTGAAGGGCCTGTCCAACCAGTGTCAGTATCCTGAGGGGTAGATTTAGGGAGAGGCCTGGCAGGGCCTGAGGAGACTTATATATGGCACCATGTAGCGTGTGACCCCAATCAGAAAACAATTTGGAACAGAGAAGGGGGTTTTGTGTGACAATGAGTAAGGCAATGGAGGTGATAGCATGAATGTTAACCTCAGGCTTTTCACTCAGTACAAAAGGAGGTATTTTATGTTGTAAAAACTAAACTCTGTTGCTGCATGTACTGATTATGTTACTTAGCACTGATGCTTGTTTCTTGCTGAACTAGTCATAGTGTATGGAAATATGAATGGGGGAGGGGGAGCGGGATAGAAATCAATTCTAAGCTTGACTACTGACTAGGACTCATGTGAGCCAGTGTCACCAATAAAAGGCTAGGTTTGCACATTTTGGAAAAATGGACATTAGACAGTATATGAATCCAGTAACCGAGAATATCATGCAGCCATTAAAAGCCACGGAAGGAAAACTGCTATGATATGAATATTGATCATATTGCTTTCTTTTGCAGCATTTTTCTCTCCTATGTAGGGACAACAGCAAGTGTGGCAGCAGAGAAGAACATCTTTTCAAGGAAGGCACTACAATGCCAGACTCGAGGTGGCATATCAGGTTAATAGGGTATGAGGGCCGGGGGGGGGACTGAAGGGTTGGGAAGACAAGGGAAGAGTAGACATAGGCAGAGAGTTTGGGGCAAGGGGATGGAAAAAGACAGGGTAGACTGAAGGACTCTGGTCAGACCACCCAGCTTTAAGGGTACACCACCTAGGCTGGGCAGCCCTGAGCAATCAGAGCTGACCACACCTGTCCCTCTCTACCACTGCTACCAGAGCTTCTCATGGCACAATAAGGGCTCCTGACCCATCATCTTCTACCCCCCTTTGTTTTGCTATACAGTATATGCCAGCTCCATTCATGCCAGGACCATCACTGGTTCCAGACACCACAGGAAGACGGTTAGCAGGGCCATTGGTGCTGGAACCAATCTCCTCAACAGGTAATGAGGGGTCAGCATAGACAACAGTATGACAACAAGAGGGTGAGCAAATGATTACAACCATGTGGGAGGGGGTCCAGGGCAAAGGGGGAAGATATTTGAAGCAGGGATGAAGGAAAGAGGGATGCACACAGGCTATGACCAACACAAGGCTGAGGGAGAGAAAGGAGGGGATAAGTGCCCCAGGAACTAAGATGGGGTAACGGGACCAACAGCTTGAATGTAAGGCTGAAAAGGGGAATGGCTGGATATAGCTGTGCTAGGGCACAGGTAAGTGGTAACAAAGTCAGAGGGAAAGGAGGGCATAGTTAAGAGTGACATGGCAGCAACAGTGGTGTAGTGGGGGGAAGGAATTGTTAAGGTACCAGGGCAAGATCTGGGCTGCCCAGTTATAGGTTTGGCAAATTATTACAAGGGGTAAAAGTAGAAGAAGCCCGAACCGAGTTTTCCTCTAAAGGGGGATAATCATTGTTAATAGGCAAAGAAAAAGGGAAGGTTGGTTGTGTTCTTTATACAAGACAAATGCTTCAAGCACAGATTTGCCTACCTAGGGGGATCACTGCAGGGACAAAAACAAATAAACTCGGGTATAGATAGAGGTTTATTTGGCAAGGGCTCACACTTATGCAGATGGAGAGTATTCCCACTGGTAGGTTACTCTGCAGGAAACAGTTGAGAGAGTACTGGGGCATTCATTACCTGTATTTATTTCATTTTATTTATTTGGTTTTTGTTGCCTGGGAAAGTGCACAAGACAATTCTACCTAAATTCAGGCATGACCCGGGGGGAGGAAGATACAGATTAATGCCAGCTGACCTTGAACCAGAATGAGCGGTTGGGGAGGAGGGTATTTTAATGAATGAGAAAAACTGGGCCAGAGGTTAGCCTAGGTGCCCAGTGGGGTTAGAACCCACAGCCTTCGCTGGTCTTCCGGCCTCAGAGGTGGGTGAGTGTGTTGCCTGCTGAGCCATCGACATTAAGTTACCTGAGGGAGAACAAGAAAAATGTTTACTTTAAGGGGAGGGACTCCAGAGGGGTAGCGGAATGCAAAAAGAACCCCAGAATGAGTGGTTACAATCTATCTGAGCTCCCCCACAGGTGGGGCTAACAAAGAGACAGCGAGTCAGCTATCAGGCTCTTTATGGGTGAGGTCACAAAAATGGGATTTTTGTGTTAATGGGAGGGTTTCTGGAGAGGTGACAGAATACATATACAACTCCAAAATGAGGGGCACACATCTGAGCAACACCACAGGTGGGGCTAGAAAAAGGGACAGGGAAGCAGCTACCAGGCTGTTACAGGTGGGGACAGATAACCAGGCTTTTTCTCTTGGTTCCAAGATGGGGAGGGTACTGCTATGGCAATGAAGCCCAGTTTAAGGGGCGCTCGACTGACTGCTCATGCAAACTGTTTAACACAGGGTAAAAAGGTTAATGCACTGGAAGATGGGAGGCAGGACAGTCTCCCACGACGTAGATGTTTTCTTCTGACAGGGAGGTGGAAGGAGGGGATGAAGAGCATGGACAAAGGGTGCCAGCATTTATGCAGGGAACTGGGAGGGCACCCAGCACCCCTGTCGGACTAGGGCAACATGGGGTTTATGAAAAACACTTAGGAAGAAGTGTGTAAAAAAAACTAAAAAAAACAACATAGCATAAATGAATAAATCAAGGGGTATTAGATTAAGGGAACCCATGCAGGCAAGAGTAGCACTTAGACAGGGCAGCAGCTAAGTAATCATTTAATGTCACTTGCAGGGCCATCACCCTGGGGGGCACCTCAAACAGAAGTATAGCAAAAGCACTGAAGGAGATAGCCAGGCCACATCACTAAGTGAAGCTCGTGAAAACACCAAGGTGGTTCATGGAAATGGAAGGAGTAATAGATTTAGTTAAATGAGACATTTGTTCGGCATGATGACTGAGTTTTTTCATACAGACCAAGAGGGAGACACAGAAGCAGCAGTATGGGGGAGGGGGTTTAGGCAGAAAGGGTGGAGAGTGCTGGAGGTGATGGTTTTCTGAGGCTGGGGCCAGGGAACGGACACCAGGAGAGCATGACAACTGTTTTGCAGGGGTTTTGTGAGGTTGTATATGGCTGCTAGACCTCAACACATTGTTGGAGTGCAGAACACTGTTGGTGACCCCTGTTAAAGGGCCGCAAAAAAGGTATGGTTCTTTAAGTTACTTCTCAGGGATTTTGCAGCTCCCACTCCTGGCAAAAGGGATAGGGTTGTTTAAAAAAAAAAAACACAAGACAGACATGGATAAAGAGGTTTATTACAAGGGAGGAGCAGCCTGGGGGGTCTGCTGAAAGGAAAAGAGGAAAAAGGAAATACAGTGAGGACAGGAATCATAAGGTGGAATATGGCAGAGAATATAGTCCTGGCTGCTGAGGAAGATGGGTTTCCACAATGATCACATTAATAGGATGACAGTACAGGGGTGGGGACACTTGTTGGCCAATGGGGGGACAGCAAATGACCAGTGTTTCAAAAAAAAAAAATAAATAAATAAACATTAGTAAGCTGATGACTACCATACCATCACTGTTTCTGTCAGCATATGGGACTGGGGTGTTGGGTATTTACTGGGCCATGGCTCAAGGGACTCTCAGGGTGAAGAAAATGGGAACGCAGGCCTAGGAAGGGAAGGGAAGCAAAAGGGTTTTGATTGGTTAAAAAAAATAAATAAAAATAGACCAGCAACCCAAGCCAGAAGCCAACATGCCGAGAGGACAAGGCAGCTAGTTAACAAAAGAAAACAGGGTGCATAAAAATGTTGCCCAGTACAGGTGACATGGGGGTTAGGCAGCAGGACACCCTGGTTGTAGATGCCCATTAGTTTCAGCCAGGGGACCAGCGGGTGAGACCAGGTTGTGTCAGGGCATTGGTTTCTCAAGAAAGGCATAGTTTTTTCAGGATAAGGCTCCACTGTAGGTATTTCGCCTCATGCATTCAGAAGCCAGACAGCATCACAGCTTGGAGAAACGGGGGGCGGGGCGGGAATAATAAGCTCATATTCAATTGTATACTTCATGGCAAGGCTTGGTTGGAGGGGAGATAAGGAGATATGGGCACTTGGAAAGTTATGGAGCAGAGGGGAGGCTTCCAGAGAAGGGGGGCATGCCAGAGTTCAAGACCTTGGAAGGTGCAGGTCCTAATAGGAACCAAGGGAAAATATAGGAACAATTAATGTTGACTCTCAGGGGCATGAGGGACAGGGCCAAGGCCAGGCACACTCATCAGGCATCTAATAGGGAAGGTCTATGGGGACAGGCCCTGGACAGCCATATATCCAATGGAAAATAGAATGGTTTAGTTGCAGCCTTGAGATGGAGGGATGTCATGTTCCCTACAAAATATGTGAAATATTATGAATGGGGAGGCAGCTAGGGCTATAGAGCAAAGGGGGAAGGCCTGCCATCCAACTCAAGTTGGAGGCAGGCTATGGAGAAAAGAAAGGATAAAAAGGGGCATGGGAGGGAGGGAAAAGGGGGAGTAAGGAAAGAAGGAACCCCAAAGAAAGAACAACAACAGCATTAAAGAAAAAGCAGTAATGGGTATACACCGTTACCTCCAGAGAAAGAATGAAGAACTGGTGCCCAGGTTTGCACCTGGGCAGAGAAAAGGAAGATTGAAGAAAGGATGAATATTAATTTGAGATAGCTGTATATATATGATAATATGAAAAAGGATGATTAGAGTACAAGAATATGTATTGGAATAACAGATATGCTTTGAAATAATGGAAATCAATAAGAATCATTACTATCTGGGGGCAGGATGAAAAGGTACTAGTAATAAATTAATTGCCAGTCTGAGCACCCACCACATACAGACTCTGTCTCATTCTTGGGGGGAATCTGGGACAATACGTCTGACCACTCTTCTTCAGAACTGGATATACCAAGGGTCTCCTTCCATTTACCCTGTGTAGTCTAAATGTTTGGTTGGATCACCAAGTAAACTGTGGTTGTATACTCTGATTATCAGTTCCCTGGTATCAGTAGAGCTGTCCAAGATTCTTGCCTGTTCTGATGATTCCTGAAGCTGTAATGTTGGTGTCATAGTTATAAAGTGTCTGATGTGCTGATACGCAGAACTGTGTGTGGGTTGAATATCAAACCTTTGGCTCAGGTCTGTGAATGAGAGAAGCCTACCCTGGTCATTCAGATGTCCCACAACTGTAATTGCCTACTCTTTTCAAATGTGAAATTTCAGGGACCATAATGAACTTAGGCAGCTGCAAATTATCACACAGCAGTGTTAGGTTAGTATATTGTGTCCTAGTTCCTAACTTACTGTAAATCGTATGCCATATTCTGAGCAGATGGGTTATTGCAGGGTTACCTCTTTGCAACCATTAGCTGTTTTTCTGAGGACCTATATAACAAGCCAGTGAGGCAAGAGCTGTTAACCGCTTGCTTCTCCTTTGCAATCACTTTTGTGCCACAGTTATCATGCCATCCTCTCAACCCTGCCATTTGTGTCACTCAGTAGTATTTATCAAAACTAGGAAACCCCACACTTGCCTTCCATGGCAGTTGGATGAGCTGTTTGAATGTGATCCGAGGTGTTTTTGTCCCTGAATTCTACTACTACAGAAGGTCTTCAACTGTCTGAAAAAATGAATTTGGACAGGGGCAGACAGTGCCCAAAATAAATACAAGAACCTGGATATGACTGTCATTTTTAGGTCATTTACTCTGCCTCTGATAGATAGTGGGAGACAGCCTACTTTCTGAAAAACATTTTTTGTGTTCTGTAGGAGCGGTTAATAATTGACTGTGAACAAATCCCTATATTGTGGGGTGACATTCACGCCCATGTATCAGAATCCTCCTTCATTCTACTGAAATAACAGCTGGGCACAAATCTGATGTTTACACATGCAGAAAGGTATGACTATTAATTTTGATGGATTCATTTTGTAGCCTGCAAGGGCTCTGAAAGCATTTGTCACCTCTATGAGGGCAGGTAGGGATATCTCTGGGTGAGTAACATTCACCAGGAGGTTATTCACATTTAGTGTGACTGAGACTGTTGCCTTTTCCACTCCTATGCCTGAGATTCATGAGTGCTTTTAAGTGCTATTGCCAAGGTTCCATGTCATAACGGTGACTGTGGAAAGGCAAGCGCCCTTACGGCGAGTGTACTGTACATTGCCGAAAATCAATTTTGGCAATGCACACTTACAGTGCGGACAACAACGGCGCCCGAGACCTACAGGTCTCATTGTTAATGTGGGGGGCTGTGCCCCTCGCACCACCCCATTTAAGGATTCTCAACTCCGGGGGGGGTGTGCATGTTGGGGGGATGAGAAACTTAAAAAAATACATGCCGCCCGCCAGCAAAAAAAAAAAAAACCTGCACTACGCCCGCCCCGAACCCTGCGCCTCCCAGCCGACCACCCTCCAAACCATGCTAGCAGACCATCTCAGCAGCTGCCCAACATACCCCCTCCCACATACCATCCCTCCCCCCCCATGCATGTGTGCATGGGTACATATAAATGCTACTTCCTGTCACGGTATTCACCCACCCCAGTATCCGGTCACCCCCCTGCTTGGTAGTCATGAACACAGGTGCCATAATTGAGTCACCATTTTTGTCGGTGCCCAATTTCGGTTGCCTCTTTCACTGGATACCATCACCAGAGGCTCCAAGGCAATGTTTTACAGGAACAGGAATGAGGGCTCCCCTGCCTTGTTCCCCTGCCCAGTTTCATCCCAACGATATCCATGTGTTAGTCTGAACTCTAGCTGTGGGTTTGCTTTAGATTGTCTTCACTAGTTCTGAGAACTTCTGTCCTAATCCCATCTTTTCTAGGGTGCACCAGAGGTGACCCATTCTATCCAATCAAATGCCTTCTTGGCATTGAGTGAGACCACCACTGGGAACCCTGTTGTGTTAGAACCTCCCGCCATCAGGACCAATGAGAGAGTCAGTAATTTCATCTGTGCTCCCCTACTGTGGACAAATCCTGCCTGATCAGCTGACACCAAGTTAGGTAATACTTTTCAAGCCTGCTGGCTTATATCTTTTTTTTTTTTTTCATCAAGCTTTTTATTCCTCTTGTGACCCAGCTTCCATCTCCCCTACCCCTAGCCAGCACACACCTCCTCTGGACCTACCCTGAAGCTAGTCCCTCATAGATTTTTCCCCTGTGGCAGAGTTGGAGGGGGAGGGCCGTCCTCCCATCCAAAATCCCAATCCAGAGTCACTTCAGGTATGCAGGTGGCAACACAAACCCAGGAGGTGTGCAGAACAGTGGTCTGCCATCGTGTCCTGTTTTCCATTTTCTCCCAAGTGCCCCTGCTGTGGCGACACATCAGAACATGCTCATGGAGGCACATGTGCCCTGCAGAACTGCAGCCCCTCCCTTTGAGTCACTCATTTGCTTGCACTACCACCAGTTCTCCATCCAGTGGCAGTCAAAGGCCAACTCATCTGGCCACCTCACCCCAAGAGAGGAGAGCAGTCCCTGGAATGCTCAATCTTCTCCCACCCCTCCTGTCCCCAGCAACCTGTGTTCATTCCTGAACATGGATTTCTGGCATGGCAGGAGGTAAGGAATTCAGTTCCTTTGCCCTCCATGCCACTGGGCTGGCTTCTGCTGGTTAATATCTTAGCAAAAACTGTAAAATCAGCATTTAACAGTCATACTGGTCTATGCAAATCTACTTAGTCCTTTGATTTGTTGGGTTTGGGAAGCATGGTAATTACTGCCTCAGCAAAGGATCTACATAAAGATTTGCTGCTAAAAAAGGCCTTTCTGGTATCATCCCATCAGTGCTGTAACCAACTTTTTGTATTGCTCAATGGACAGCCCATCTTGGCCAGTAGACCTGCCACATGCCATCGAGCTCATCACAGCAAGTATCTACTGTTTTGTGATTTGTGCCTCGAAAGCTAGCTGCTCCTCTTCTGTTTATTGAAGTAGGCATGGATAGAAATCTATCATCCCTTCCTGTCTCTGAATGGTTGGGTTCCCCTGTCCTGCTGTGTATGGTGTAGTATAGTATGATGATACAAATTCCTGATTTATGTCAGACTGCTTTGTGACCTTAGTGCCCTCCTGCTTATCAATCTCGATTATATGCTTCCTCCTTTAATTGGAAGGCAAACAGCTTTCCACATTTGTTACTTGCTTCATAGTATTTTGCTTTTTGATGGAGAAATGCCCTCTTTACCTGGTTAGAATTTACCTCATTAAACTCCATTTTCAATTTTGTAAGCTGAAAATGTGCCTTTTTGGAGCCTTTCGTTTTAAGTTCTATGTCCAGTTTGGGTTATCCTGGATTCTAGCTCTAAGACTCTGCTTTTGTAAATCTTTTTGAAGTTTTAAAGAAAACACAATTACACATACCTCAATAATGCAAAGCACACTAACATACTAAAAGTCAGCAGAATAGGTCTAACGGTCTTTTGTGTCTGCTCGGTAGCCAGCCCCTATTAGGCGCTAGCTCCTCCTGCCCCCCAGCCCCCAAGAGGGTCAGCCTTGGCTTCAGTACACCCATGCATCTATCCCACCCTCTCTTGAAGCCCTCCACAGTGCCTTGCTCGACTAGACTCCTGGGCAATGCGTTCCATGGCATCATGGGAAACATATGTAAATCTCCATGAGAGAAATTGGACTGACTCAACTTTAAGCAGAATTGTATGGTGCCAGAAGGCCACACAATGCAATCAGCAAAGGCTAAGAACAGCAGACACATACACATGTTTCATCCTCATTTAGACTCATCACTGTGCCATATCTATGTCTTAGCCCAGGGAGAAAGAACCAGCCACCCCTTAAGGCGGATGTTATTTGTTTGGGCCATGGGGACCCCAAAATAGGAAGGAAAAGAACTACAAAAGTACCCCAGAGCAAATTCCCTGAGGCATGGATTATCCTGGAGGATATTGGCCTTACAGCCAAATTTTAAAGAAAACACAATTGCACATACCCCCTTTCATCACTTTGCACAGGATCCATTCTTTAATAGAATACTAGAGAACTTTACTGGGAGGAAACATTGCTTTTCTTCTGGGACTGGTTGCACTTGCAGTGCTCTCTGCACTCTGTCCTATTCTGCTCTTAAATCCTTCATGCTTCATGACGTTTGTGAATACAGTCTCAAAAAACACCATAGGGTGTTCCCCATCTGGGTCCTCCGATAACATTTTTGAGTTCATTGATTTTGTTCTGCAGTGTTGAAATTGCCTTCTTGTGGCATGTGGTGAGGACGTTGAGGGGTCACAGGTTGTCCTCATTGCAACTTATTCCATGTTCCATTTCATTTAATCCATTCAATGATCCAGATCTGTAATTTTCATTTTGAGCTATACTGAAGTAGTTTGTGTTGTCACTAGCTTGTCATTTATGGAGGAGAACCCCTTTTTCATTTCAAACAACAGTTCTCCTTGTTGGCTCTCCGTTGTTTCTTTGCCCACCTTTCCTGCTCTTCCAGTGACTCCACATGAGGCCAGTTGTGCAGTCCTGTGGCCTGCACAGCTGCTGCTTTCAGGTGCATTGCCTCTGCTCTTTACATAAAGTCACTATTGCTTGCAGACCTGCTGCAATCTTTTGTTCCTTTCTGGCATTTTTAGCCTTGTTGCCATTTTTACTTGTCAGTATGGAGCAGAATTAGCTGCATTTCGGTGCTTTATGGCTTGCATACTCAAAGCTCCATCTGGTAGGTGTTCTCTAGATGGTGACCATCTTGGACTCCCCATCTGATGCCCTCATGACACAGTCAAAAAGTATTTATAAGTTGGTCAGGCACAATCAGCCCACCATGAATCCATTTTGCTTGCAGTCCTGCAATTATTAGCCTCTTGGTAATCAACCATATTTTCCTTTACCAGGGTCTCCATGAGCTTGACTATAATGGATGTAAGACTGACTGGCTTATATTTTCCCAGGTCTTCCTCCCCCCCCCCCACCACCATGTAGCAGAACCACATCCACAAACCTCCACAGACTGATAGTCCCTGGCACTCCACCTGTCTCCAGTGAACACCTGAGCAGCTCAGCCAGGGGTTATGCCATTTCTAATCCTAAATCGTTGAGCACCATTGGCTCCAAGCCTTCCAGTCCCGGCACCTTACCCACCTTTAGGACTGCAAACATCTTCCTCACTCTGTCCACTGTGATGTCAATTCATTATATTTGTTGTACCCCCTTATGGAAGCCTTTATACCATTTTTCAGTATTGGCCCTTTGCTTTCTGCCTGTTATTCTTGCAATCATAGAAGTCCTGCACACCATGCGGGTCTACCAGCAATCTTTAGTGACTGCTTTCCACAGTATGATTAGTACAGCACATTACAGTACACCATTTAGTGGCACATTGGTGCAGATGTACCCAGCGTCATTTCACTGTTAGTATATTATCAGTAACCCTTCCCCCCTTGTAGATAAACTGTACATCTTACATAATTAACTAAATTTAGTTATCCATGAGTGCTGTACAACAATATAATCTTTCCCTATGCATACTGCTGTGGGTCAGTAAATTTAACGGTCTTAACACATAATATAACAGATAATGCGGCTATTTTATTTAGTATTTTTTGGCCTTTTACTTCTTTTAATAACTCTTCCATTGCTGGAGTGCTGCAATTCTTCTTCATTCCTGGTGCTGACAGGTAGGAACACACTCCGATTGTCCTCTCCCTTTACTTCATGAGGCATTTGTGACATGTCATTTCCTGGTACTGTTTGTTCTACCAGGGATTCATCTCCCATCAAAATACCTGCATTGTATACCTGATGGACTAACCCTAGTACTTTAAGCAAATATCTACAGTTATTTCTCAGTACTTGTCCATGGTCTGTCAGAACCTTGAATGATCATGGAGTTCTCTTTGGAATCACCTTTGCCTTCAGTCCCCATAACCAGGGCCACTGGAAAATTGTGGGTGCAATTTTCCCGCAATTTTCACCCTTCTCCGCACAAAATTCGCAATTTCTTGCAGGTCCACCGAAGATCATTGTGCCAGAGTCCAGAGGTAAGTATGGGGTGGGGGTGTGGGAGGCTGGGTGCACAGTGGGTGGAGTGCGGGTTGTGGGAGGGTGGGAGGATGTGCCCGGCAGGACCGTTTTAGTTTTCAGGAAAAAAAAAGGCGTTGTGGGACCGTTTGCCACGCTGGGTTGGGCTCTGGCGTGGCACAAGGGCTGGATGAGGCGTCTGGCCCGCGAGGATTAGGCACCCCTGTCGGCCATGGAGTTATTGCCACACTGGGGTGGGCTCCCAGTGTGGCACAAGGACGGGGGGGCGTTCAGCCGATGGGGGATTGGGCACCCCCATCGGCAAAAGGACTGTTTGCCACGCTGGGGTGTCATAGACAGCTCCAAAATGCATTACATAGATACATAGATACATAGACAGTGTCAGCAGATAAGGGCCTATGGCCCACCCAGTCTGCCCATTTGAGCTTGTAAGTTCAGTTTGTTTTCCTAGAAGTCTGTTGCCCCTTACCCCTGACCGCCAGAATTCCTTTATGTCTATCCCATGCATTCTTAAATCCCGTGATTGTTTCAGCCCCACCACTTCCTCTGGCAGGGTGTTCCACTTGTCCACCACCCGTTCTGTGAAGAAATTCTTTCTCATGTTTCCTCTGAATCGTCCTCCCTCCAACTTCATCCCATGCCCTCTAGTCCTGGAACATCTTTTCGCTTAAAATAGTGTTTTCCTGCACCTGTTCCTCCCTGTAAGATACTTGTATGTTCTATCATATCCTCTCTCCCTCCTCTCCTCCAGGGAGTACATGTTCAGTTCCTTCAACCTGTCTTCATAGGACTTGTGATGCAATCCATGCACCATCTTTGTTGCCCTCCTCTGAACCTTCTCTACCCTGTCTATGTCCTTACGTAGGTATGGTCTCCAGAACTGTACACTGTACTCCCAGGTGGGGCCTCACTAGTGTCTTGTATAGCGGAATTATGACCTCCCTTTTCCTGCTGGTGATGCCCCTGCCTATACATCCCAGCATCCTATTTGCTTTACCTGCTGCCATGTCACACTGTTTCCCTACCTTGAGGTCATCAGAGATGACAACCCCAAGATCCCTTTCCTGCTTGGTGCATGCTATATCCTCACCCCCCAACTGATATATTGTGCCAGGGTTTTTGTGCCCCATATGCATTATCTTGCACTTCTTTGCATTGAATTTCAACTGCCAAACCCCTGACCATTCTTCAAGTTTCTGCAGGTCGCTTCTCATTCTGTCTACACCCTCTGGTGTGTCTACTCTGTTACAGAGCTTTGTGTCATCAGCGAACAGTGAAATTCTGCCTTCTAGGTCCTGCGCAATGTCACTGATGAAGATGTTGAATAGGACCGATCCCAGCACTGATCCCTGTGGTACCCCACTGGTCACTCTTCACTCTGTGGGTGACAGCCATTTACCACCCTCTGTGTCCTGCCACCCAGCCAGTTATCTACCCACCACCTACTGTCCTGCCACACCCATATTCCCCAGTTTGTGTAATAGTCTTCTATGTGGCACAGTGTCAAAGGCCTTGCTGAAGTCCAGATAGGCCATGTCCACTGCCCTCCCTGATCCACCTCCCTAGTCACCCAGTCAAAAATTCAACGAGGTTGGTCTGACATGACCTCCCCTGGTGAAACCATGCTGCCTTGGGTCCTGTAGTCCATTGACAACCAGATGTTCCACCCACTCTCTCCTTCAGTAGTGCTTCCATGATCTTCCCACTACTGAGGTGAGGCTGACTGGTCTGTAGTTCCCTGCTTCCTCTTTGTTCCCACTTTTGTATAAGGGGACTACATCTGCTGTCCTCCAGTCTTTGGGTACCTCCCTGTTTCCAGTGATTGGCTAAACAGGATAGCCAGAGGTTCAGCCACCACCTCTCTAGTTCTTTAAGGACCCTGGGATGCACCCCATCTGGCCCATTGCTTTATCAACTCTTATTACTTCCAGTTCCTAGGACCCTTTCTCGTGTAAAGGGACTTGTGTCCATTTCTGCACTATTCTCACCCTTGTACTCCTTCAGACCCATTACCCTCCTCCTCTTCAGTAAAGACTGAGCAGAAATACCTGTTCAATATGTCAGCTTTACTGTTGTCATCCTCCACGAGCTCCCATCCTCCCCTTCAGTCTCACTATCCCTCCTTTGTCTTTCTTTTTCCTTATGTACCTGTAAAGGTTTGTCCCTCTACCCACTGGTTTTGCAATGTGTTCTTCTGTCTGAGCTTTGGCTTTCCTTACTGACCTCCCAGCCTCCCTTTGCTTCTCCTGGTACTTCTCCCTATCCCCTTCTGCCTGTGTCTTTTTGTATTGCCTGAATGCAATCTTTTTGGCTTTCACTTTCTTTGCTACCTCTTTGGAAAACCATAATGGTCTCCTCTTCCTTTTCCTCTTGCTAACCTGCTTAATGCATAATTCTGTTGTTCTTGTAATCCCCATTTTAAATACTGCCCACTGTTCCTCAACCCCTGATTCCTGTCCCATTCCCCTTAATGCCTCTTTCAAGTATCTCCCATTTTCCCAAAGTCTGCCCCCCTAAAATCCAGGATACGTGTTTTTGTGTGGTTTGGTTCTGCTCTTTCTGTGATTTCAAACCACAATGACTGGTGGTCACTGTTTCCCAGGTGCTCCCCACTGTTACCCCCATCACACTGTCCCTGTTTGTGAGCACAAGGTCCAGTATTGCCTTCTGCCGAGTTGGTTCCATGACCAGTTGCTTTAGGAAGGCACCCTGAAGGGAGTCCAGGATAAATCTGCTCCTAGTTGATGCTGCTGCTGGGATGCTCCAGTCCACGTCTGGAATATTGAAGTCTCCAACCAGTACTACCTCACCCTTGTCTGCCATCCTTTGGATGGCTAGCATCAGCTCCCTATCTGTTTCTTCCTCCTGGGCTGGTGGTCTATAGACCACACCTGTGCAGATGGCATTGGCTTACAGGGGCTGCGCCTGCCAGCACACTGACTGAATTGGAGGAGGAGGTGACACACCTCCGAAATCTCCGATGATGGCACTATGTTTCTTGCACATGCGTGCAAGCAACATAAAAATGACTGTTTTATGAGCGTGCGCCGTGCAGTTGCTACGCATGCTCGTAACTTCATGAATTTGCAATATTTTCATGCCAGATTTTCAACATTGACATTTTGTCCCACCTCCTTGTGAACAGTACAGCTGTCATTGTTGACATCCTGGCTGAAATGTGTTTTCGCACTTCCAGCGCAGAATAGCACGGTCGCTGTGGGAAATCAGTGTTCGGGACAGATTAAGAAAATGATAGTGACACTGTTTATGAGTAGAGGTCCTGAAATGGCTATGTTGAAAATTTGGCAAGGATACTCCATTAAATGACTGTGTTACGAAAGGTGTTGCTTAGGCTCTGGTGCTAATTAAGTTCGAATTTGTAATATTTTCACTCCAGATTTCCAACATTGCCATTTCCCACACCTACTTATGAACAGTAAAGCTGTCATTTTCCCCATCCTGGCCAAAATGTATTTTCGCACTTCTGGCGCCGAATAGAGCAGTCGCTGTGGGAAATCACTGTCCAGGACAGATTAAGAAAATGAGAATGATACTGTTCATGAGTAGAGGTCCTAAAATGCCTATGTTAAAAGTTGGTGATAATAGCCCCTCGAATGACTGTGTTACAAGTGTGCGTTACACACTTTCCATGCACCCTTGTAACTTCGCAGATTTGTAATATTGTCACGCCACATTTTCACCAGTGGAATTTTTCCACACCTCCTTATGAGCAGTACAGCTGTCATTTTCCACATCCTAACCGAAATGTGTTTTCACAGTTCCGGCGCACAATAACGCGGTCACTGTGGGAAATCACTGTTCGGGACAGACTTAGAAAATCACAGTGGCACTGTTCATGAGCAGGGGTCCTAAAATGCCTATGTTAAAAATCGGGTGACGAAACTCCATAACATGACTGTGTTACAAGTGTACATTGAACTGTTTCCACGTAGCCTTGCAACTTCGCAATTTTGTAATATTTTCATGCCACATTTTCAGCAGTGGCATTTTTCCCCACCTCCTTATGAACAGTACAGCTGCCATTTTTCACGTTGTGGCTAAAATGTGTTTTTGCACTCCTGCCGCAGAATAGCACGGTCGCTGTGGGACATCACTGTTTGGGACACATTAAGATCGAACGAGTGAGAGGGGGGAGAGACCGTGCCCAACTGAGCTCTTTTGGGACTGCGGTAGATTTGCTTGTGGGCAGAGAAAGGGCCCAAAGCAAGAGCCCAGTACAAAAGGGCAGCCTGCAGCGGTGGGAGAAACAGTACGAGCGAGTGAGACAGGGGGACTGAGTGAGCTCAAAGAGCTCTGTCAGGACTGCTATGGATTTCTTTGTGGGCAGAAAAAGGTGCCAATGCAGGCAGGAGTCCCGTACAAAAGAGCCGCTTGCAGCGCCAGGACAAACAGAATGAGCGTGTGAGAGAGGAAGACTGAGCGACCTCCACAGAGCTCTGTCAGGACAGCTGCAGATTTGTTTGTGGGCAGAGAAAGGGAGCAACATAAGAGCCCAGTACAAAAGAGCAGTCTGCAGCACTGGGAGAAACAGAACGAGAGAGCGAGTGATGGAAGGGGAGTGAGCGAATTCACCGGAGCTCTTTCAGGACTGCCGCAGATTTCTTTGTGGGCAGAAAAAGGTGTCAATGCAGGCAGGGGCCCAGTACAAAAGGCCAGCATGCAGCGGTGGGAGAAACAGTATGAGTGAGTGAGACAGGGGGACTGAGTGAGCTCAACGGAGCTTTGTTAGGACTGCTGAGGATTTCTTTGTGGGCAGAAAAAGGTGCTGATGCTGGCAGGAGTCCCATACAAAAGGGTCACTTGCAGCATCAGGACAAACAGAATGAGTATGTGAGACAGGAAGACTGAGCGACCTCAAAAGAGCTCTGTTGGGATAGCTGCGGATTTGTTTGTGGGCAGACAAAGGTGCCAGTGCACGCAGGGGCCCAGTACAAATGGGCAGCCTGCACTGGCGGGGAAACCAGAATGAGCGAGTGAGAGAGGGGGAGTGAGCAAGCTCAACAGAGCTCTATTGCAACTGCTGCAAATTTCTTTTTGGGCAGAAGAATGTGGCAATGCAGGCAGGAGTCCAATAAAAAAGAGCAGCCTGTAGTGCCGGCAGAAACGGAATGAGTGAGTGAGAGAAGGGGAGTAAGCGAGCTAAATGGACCTTTGTCAGGACTGCTGCAGATTTCTTTGTGGGAAGACAAAGGCGCCGACAGAGGCAGGAGCCCAGTACAAAAGGGCAGCCTGCAGCGCCAGGACAGACAGAATGAGAGAGTGACACAGGGGGAGTGAGCGACCTCAACGGAGCTCTGTCGGCACAGCTGTGGATTTCTTTGTGGGCAGAAAAAGGTGCCAACACAGGCAGGAGCCCAGTACAAAAAGGCAGCCTGCGGTGCTGGGAGAAACACAATGAGTGAATAAGAGAGGGGGAGTGAGCGAGCTCAATGGAGCTCTATCGTGACTGCTGCGGATGTCTTTGTTGGCAGAAAAAGGTGGCACCACAGGCAGGAGCCTACTACAAAAGGCCACCCTGCAGCGCCGGCAGAAATGGAATGAGTGAGTGGGGGGGGGAGTCAGCAGGCTCAACAGACCTGTGTCGGGCCCGCTGCACATTTCTTTGTGGGCAAAAAAAGCCACCAATAGAGGCAGGAGCCCAGTACAATCTACCTTGACCTTGCACCTTCTGGGGTCTCAACTCTGTTACAACACTGAATTAACAAATGGTGCCTTAGGAGATCCACGCTACAGCTACTGAAAGTCCCCCACTGTCACACTTCACAGGGACAATGCTCTTTTGCTTATCGAGTGCCATTCTGGTTCAATGGCCTCAGCCCCACCATTTTCCTCTGCCCCAACAATGGGTATGTTTAAACCTAGGCTCTGGGGCTATCTCATTACCAACAGCTCCTGTGACTGCCCAACTTAACCTTGTTTCTCCACTTCCCTTCCTGCTCTAGTGGTTCCCCCCTCCTCTCCTCACTGGATTCTATCCTCGCATCTTGGTATATCCAGTCCTGCACTTTTCACCATCTCCCCACCCTTCCTACATTCCTTCCCCTCCCCTCCCTATGACTCTGGCACTTCTTATCTGTTGTCTATTTTCTCTGACAAATGCCGCTGGCTGCCTTGTTACAATGCTACCCTTGAATTGTATTAATCTGTACTCTGTTTGCAATGTTCACATTGTTGTAATGTCTGTCTTGGTGTTCCCCATAATTTGTATTTCTCTGACATGGAACCTTTGTAAAAGAGCCAAGACTCAAAGGTATTTGTAATCCTAGACTTAATAAATAAATAAAATAAACAACAGGGCAGCCTGCAGCACCAGGAGAAACAGAATGAATGAGTGAGAGAGGGGGAGCGAGCCACCTCAACGGAGTTCTGTCGGGACAGCTGCAGAATTCTTAGTGGGCAGAACAAGGTGCCAACGCAGGCAGAAGCCCAGTACAAAAGAGCAACCTGCAGCACCGGACCAAACAGACTGAGCTCCTGACAGAGGGCCAGTGAGCGTGCGCAACATACCAACGCAATCAACATTCGGCATTGACAAATGCTTGTTACATATATTGACCTCAGATTTTCAACATAGCCTTCTTATGATCCTGCCCCATGAATAAGGTGGTGAAAATGTTTAAATCCCACCCAAAAGGGGATTTTGCCAGGTGACCACAAAATCGCCTTTCCACACGGATTTGCATACTTCCACTGATAGCAGAAGAGAGGTGTCTCATAAACAGCTCAGACTGGAGCCAAAAGCAATTTATTGCACAAATACCATCCACCAAGCTTAGCTACACAGTCTCAACTTCAAAGACAACCATGTTGTTGTGAAGAAGTTAGGATTTATTGACAAAATAATTAAACAGTAAGATGTCGGACGCACCCTCCCTAGCACAGCCAAGTGTTTTCACCTCATGCAGGGGCATTGACAAGGTTTCTGCATGGGGTGAAAATGTCTGGCTGTGCTAGGAAGGGTGCATCCGACATCTTACTGTTGCTGTTTTATTATTTTATTAATAAACCTTAACTTTTTCACAACAACGTTGTTGTCTTTGAAGTGGAGACTGTGTAGCTGAGCTTGATGGGTGGCATTTGTGTAGTTCCACCACATTTACTCATAAGGTGGGGTCCCAAAACGGCCATGTTGAAAATTTGGGCTCAAAATATGCAAAAATGGCAAAGTTATGCAGCATAGTTTAAAACCTCATTGAAATACATTGAACTGCACTTACCTTAGGCCCTGTACACACTTGTGAGCTTAAAACAGTTTAACTGCCTTAAACTGTTTTACACTTTTGGAACATGGTTTGTGTACATACTGTAACACGGTTGAAACCGTGTTACAACTGTGTTCTAAAACTATGTTAAAATCCTGCTAGGGAAGTACTCATTAGCATGGTTTTAGATAGACAAGATTGCCGTAATCCATGTTAATAGGAGTCTGTGCTCAAACTGTGCTGTAACACAGGTTAAGGCAACCCTCCTAAGGCCTTACTTTAGCTGCAGAATTAAAATACAAAACTTTACAGGTATTGCTGAACTGGCAAAGAATCCCTGATTTTGTTGTTGTGCATTTTTTGTTGGTCCGTTTTGGTGCCTGATAACGGGCATCCCATCATGCACTGCAGCACCCATAATGCTTTGAGCTGGTGCCACAATAATGGATGGGAATCAGCTCAGGCAAGCACAGTTGTCAGAATGCAGTGGGGACACTTCGACAGCCATGCTAGGGACTGTTTTCTAAAACATTAGTAAAAACATTTTAAAATTGGTCCAAAACGTGGGCAGGGCCTTAGATTCTCATATTGCAGTCGGGGGCTCCAGCAGCAGGATGTGTCTTTGGTTGGAAAGTAGATCTTCACCCTGTGAACTGTTCAGGTGAGTGAGAGTGTGTGGGGTGTACAGAGGAGCTGTGGGGTGGGTGCTGAGTGGCAAGTGAGGGGGGATTGGATTGGTGAGGAACCATTTACTTTTTTGCAGGTTGAAAAAAAAGCACATCAAGGGATGGATATTTTTATTTCAGCCCTGGACGGCCATCAGAGGGTGGGGAGAGCAACTAGATACTGGGGATCCTGTGACAAACTGGCCTCATGGGTCTTCTGACTGGGCTTCTTTCTTAAACACAGTTCTGCTCAGGACTTTTCTCCTAACTCTTGACACAATAACTTTTTTTCTGTCAGCAGGGTCGAACCCTGGGTTTTGCTGATAGTTCTGATGCCTCACATGATACCTCAGGTACCATGGACTAACTGGATTCTGTTCTCCTGGCTGCCACAGGCTTGGTGGTGGCTTGTCTGTGCTTCACGTTTCTCCTGGTTTGTCTCTCAAAGGCTCAGGACCTGGATGCAAGTGGGTTCTTGCTTGATTTGGAGATGCAGTAGCAGCTGCTCCTCCAGAATGGAAAGATCTGTGGTGTGTCAGGAAAACCCCAACTCCAGCTTGCCTTTTCAAATGTGGTTTTGCTGAAAACTTCTTTTATTCTTAGAGACACTTTACTCTGGGATCCCAACACATATGATCTGCTGGGCCTGCAGTACCTGGACAGACAGGGGCAAACCAGCCCACACCTGGACACACAGTCACTCTCCAGTCCTGAGGATCCCACTGATCTTCCCAATACTTGAAAATGGTCTCTTATATGTAGGCTGAAACTCGACACCTGATTTGTCCAGCTGGTTCTCAGACGGAATACTGCTGGCTCATGCTGCTCTCTGGATGGTTAAATTCACTGGCAACTGTGATCAGACCTATGCCACCTTCTCACGGGGCTCTGTGGTGCTTGGTCTCTATGGGGGTCAACATCCTTGTTTACACTTGATTTTCCCAACTTGTGAAACTGGCTTCCAGTTTATCAATTGTTCCGCATCCTTGTAGCTCACTTGGCTCCCTATTGAATCCACGGTTCACCTCCTGCATGCCTGGACACCACTCTGTGCCTCTCTCAGTGCCAAGGAGCCTGCTGCCACAAGCCCCCAGAATCAAGCATTCAGGTGTTCTTGTAACACACTCGGCTACCTACCACACCTGTGGTTCATCTCCTGCATGCCTGGACACCACTCTTTGCCTCTCTCAGTGCCAAGGAGCCTGCTGCCACCAGCCCCCTAGAATTAAGCATTCAGGCATCCTTGTAGTCCACTCAGCTACCTACCGCACCCGCAGTTCACTTCCTCCATGCCTGGACACCACTCTATGCCTCTCTCAGCAACAAGGAGCCTGCTGCCACCAGCCCCCTGGAATCTAGCATTCAGGTACAGCCTATACACAGCTCAAGCCTTGCTGGCTGCTGCTCCGGTTGCCAAATGATTCAAAAACCTTCACCTTTACCTGGAAAATTCTCATTGGCTGCTCCTGAGCAGGAGCTTTCTGACTGTCTGCCAAACAGACTGGCTTTTTGCTCTCCCAGTACTGGACTCAGCTTTCCAGCTTCTTCTCTACTGATTTTTCACTGGACTTGTACCGGCTGTCTTCTTTTGTGTTGTATTTAGCCTGCCACCTCAGTTGCTGTGTCTGTGTTTATTAATGTACAGAATTTAGAGTCAGGATTTAGAGTTTAAGAATTCTACATAGCATACTGAATTGTTGTATTTTAATCCAGTGCAGCTACCATTTTAATTTCTCCCTTTGTTGCTCCCCCCTCACTGTTTTACAAATCTCAGTTACAGAGCTGGTGCCTATCTGTCTGCTGCTGTTTTTGACAGAGGAGAACTTTGGTTTCAGAGCAAGAAACAGCAGTCTAGAACTACTGATTATTTACTGATAAATCACTTCTATCTCAGCAGGAGTCAGTACCTGTTTGGATTAAGTAAACAGATACTTTGTTAGAAGAAGGAGGTCTCATTTAAGTAAAAAAAAAGAAGAAAGTCACTGTGTTTCTCTGAGGAAGGGGACTGTATCAGCTTAATTTACTGAGTCAGGAGCAGAGGGTGAATCTAATTGGGGATGTGGCTTAGGAGTACAAAAGCAGGTGTCTCCAATAACAGCTTCCTGCTGTTTTTGACAGAGAAGAACTTTGGTTTCAGAGCAAGAAACAGCAGTCTAGCACTACAGATTTTTTTAATGATAAATCACTTCTATCTTAGCAGGAGTCAGTACCTGTTTGGACTAAGGAAACATATACTTTATTAGAAGAAGGGAGTCTCATTTAAGTGAAAAAAAAAGCAGAAAGTCACTGTGTGTTTCTCTGAGGAAGGGTGCTGTATCAGCTTAATTTACTGAGTCAGGAGCAGAGGGTGTATCTAATTTGGGGTGTGGTTTAGGAGTTTAGGAGTACAAAAGCAGGTGTCTGCAATTACAGCTTCTTGCTGTTTTAGACAGAGGAAAACTCTGGTTTCAGAGCAAGAAACAGCAGTCTAGAACTACAGATTGTTTACTGATTAATCACTTCTAGCTCAGCAGGAGTCAGTACCTGTTTGGATTAAGCAAACAGATACTTTATTAGAAGAAGGGGTCTCATTTAAGTAAAAAAAAAAGAAGAAAGTCACTGTGTGTTTCTCTGAGGAAGGGGGCTGTATCAGCTTAATTTACTGAGTCAGGAGCAGAGGTTGAATCTAATTGGGGGTGTGGCTTAGGAGCTTAGAAGTACAAAAGCGGGTGTCTCCAATTATATCTTCCTGCTGTTTTTGACAGAGAAGAACTTTGGTTTCTGAGCAAGAAACAGCAGTCTAGAACTACAGATTTTTTTACTAATTGCCCTCCTTCCAACCCCTTCACCCTCCCACCCTAAGCCAGTTCTACTTTTATGGCCACTGGATTTGACTCACAACAGGGACTTCCTGATTGGCAGTAGGAAGGGAAGAATCACTGAGACACATTAGTTTCATCAACCATGAAGGAACCTAAAAAATAACTCTTTCTCCCCCCCCCCAGTTGCTGGAGGTCTGAATCCAAGCACAGAAGAAGGAGACTACTGAAGACTACATGAAGTTCCTGTCCCAGAACAGGAAAGGTGAGAGTTGTAAGGGCACATAGTCAGTAGAAAAGTAACTGTAAAAATACATAGAGGGAGGAGACAGTAAGCATACAAAGCAACAGGAGAGAGGCCACAAAATAAGTCAAGATGGGAGTGGTGCAGTGTAATGGCTGTGGGGTAGCAATGTTCCTGGAGACATTTTGGAGGCTGTGATGCTGCCCTGTTTGCAGGCATCTCTCTGGTTTGAGGGAGGAGGTTGCCTGTCTCCAGGTTGACCTGGCTAGGATTAACAAAATCTTTTCCCCCACCCAGGGACCACCAGTGCCACCACCGTTACCTCAGAGGTTGCAAAGAAAGAGGAGCGGTTAGACCAAGGTGGGCTCAGGGAGGGAGAGGATGGTGAAACAGAGGTGCATCCCTCCAGTTGTACCTCTGCACAGTTCATATGCTGTTCTGGCAAAGAGTGGTTCCTCTATGGAGGCACCTGCAGTGGAGACCAAGGAGAATGCTGGGAACCTCAACAAAGGAGACCCACAGGAGGGTGGCATGAGACCCCACAGGGTAAGGAAATAACTCCTGGTGGGGGACTCAATCATTGGGGGTAGAAGTGGGGGAGGAAGGGAATAGGGAGGTAAGGTGCCTGCCTGGCACCACTGCTCGGAGGGACAGGAAGTGAATCCTCGTGATTGTGGGAACAGCTGCATGAGGGAGGGAGCTGAATGTCATTGTCCACCTAGGGACAAATAACCTGGCTGTTAATGGGATCAGAACAGTGCAAGAGGAGTTTGTGGAGTTGGGGAGGAGCCTTAGACAAGTAGCATGTATGGTAACCTTCTCACAGGTGCTGCCTGTCTATGGCAAGGATGATGTTAGGATATTCTGCACCATGGGATTCAATGAATGGTTGAAAAACTGGTGTGGAGCTCAGAGTTTTGGCTTCATTGGGGACTGTGGAGCCACCTGGAGGGTTGCAGGCTTACATTGGTGCAATGGTTTGCATCTGTCCATGGGGAACAGGATCTTAGGTGACAGGTTTAAATGCTTCATTGGCAAGCATTTAAACTAGCCAAGGGGGAGGCACTGAAAAGGAGCAGGGAAATCCCAGCCTCCCCCCACAAAACACAGTAGTTAGAGAGGTAAACACCAAGGTGGAGAAGTCAGTAGGGAGCAGTACAGGGGTAAATGCAGAAAAAGGCAGTAAGGACAGGGATGGGGCTAAAAGGGGTAAGGCCATAAAAATAAATGGAAGGTGATGAGTACCAATGCCCGCAACCTGTGCAACAAGCTCCCTGTACTAGTGGCCTTGATGGAAGAGGGATGCCTGGATATTGTGGCAGTCACTGAAACATGGTACACAGAGACCCATGACTGTGATGTCAACATACCAGGAGACAGTCTACAAGAGGGACAGGGTGAGTAAAAGAGGAGGAGTATGTCTCTATATAAGGGAAGGGATTAAAGCAACAGAACTAAAGAGTAAACAGGAAGTTGATGAGTCACTATGGGTCACCATGGAGACAGGAAATGGCACCACAATCCGCATATGGGTTGTGTACAGACCCCCACCTCAGGGGGAGGAAATGGATAAGGAAATGATAGAAGGCATCCTTAAAATGGCAGAAAAAGGGGAGATATTGTTGATGGGGGACCTGAATATGCCAGATGTTAACTGGAGTATGTTTGCTGCAGGCACATTCAAAAGCAGGGTCATTCTTGATGCCCTACAGGGGGCATGCTTCAGACAGCTAGTGTTGGAACCCAGTTGGGAAGGAGCAATCTTAGACCTGGTACTCTCAAATGGGGAAGGAGAAAGGATCTCAAATTTAGAAGTGGGTAGCTATCTGGGAACAAGTGACCACCAAACAGTGTGGTTCACAATAAACACAGATATAGAGTCAAGCCATACAAAGACAAGAGTATTAGATTTTAGAAAGGCTTACTTTTGGGAAAATGAGCAAGTGCTTCAGAAACGCACTAGCAAATGGGCAAGGAGGGGTGGAGGAACAATGGGGAATAATCCAAACAGCCATCGCAGAGGCAACAAGCCTTTGTGTGAAGCAAATCAACAAAACAAAATGAAGGAGAAAAACACTATGGTTCTCAAAAGAAGTGGCAGGGACGGTTAAGGAGAAAAGGATATCATTCAGGAAATATAAGGAAACACAGGAAGAGCAGGACAGAGAACTTTATCAGTTAAAGCAGAAGGAGGCAGGGAAGGCAGTCAGAATAGCAAAGGCACAAACTGACGGAAAAATAGCCAACTCTATTAAAAAGGGGGATAACGCCTTTTATAGGTACATTAGTGAAGAAAGACTGAGGGAGGGATACAGAGACTTAATAAAGGGAAGGGAATGTGGGCAAAGGGTGAGAGTGAAAAAGCAGGGATACTGAACGAATATTTCTGCTCAGTATTCACAACAGAAGAGGAGGGGGAGGTACCTAAACCAAACAAGAGAGAAACTCTGAATAGGGGGGTCGATACCAGTCCATTCACAGAAGAAAGGGTTTTGAAAGAACTCTTGAAACCGAGGGTGGACAAAGCAATGGGGCCTGATGGGATTCACCCAAGAATTCTAAAAGAACTAAGGGTAGAACTAGTAACACCACTGACTACTCTATTTAACAAATCATGGGAGGATGGGGTGGTACCTGAGGACTGGAGGAGGGCAAATATGATTTCACTTCACAAAAGTGGGAGCAGGGCAGAGGCAGGAAACTACATACCAGTTAGTTTGACTTCAGTGGTAGGGAAAATGATGGAATCACTTCTGAAGGAAAGAATTGTTGAGTACCTAGAGGCTAGTGGAGCACAGAACCCAAGGCAGCATGGTTTCACAGCAGGAAGGTCATGTCAGATGAACCTAATAGATTTCTTTGACTGGGTGACCAAAGTAGTAGACCAGGGAGGGGCTGTGGATATGGCCTACCTAGATTTTAGCAAGGTATTTGACACAGTCTCACAGAAAAGATTAATATACAATTTAGCCAGCCTTGGAGTGGGTCCCAAGGTGGTAGCCTGGATAAAAAAACTGGTTGGATAACAGGCGCAAAGGGTAATAGTAAATGGAGTCCACAGTGAAGAAAGGAGCGTAACTAGCAGGGTACCGCAGGGTTCGGTACCAGGACTGGTCCTCTTTATGTCTTTATAAGTGACATTGGGAGCACCTGGGAGGACAGGTATGTCTCTTTGCAGATGACACAAAGATCTGCAACATGGTGAATACATAAGGTGGGGTGGAAAGGATGAAAAGGGACTCGGCAAGGTTGGAGGAATGGCTAAATATGTGGCAGCTCAGATTCAATGCAAAGAAGTGCAAGGTAATGCATATGGGAAACAAAAACCCAGAGGAAGAGTACACAATGTGGGGGTGAGTTAATAACAACAACAAAAATTGAAAGAGACCTAGAACTAATTATATCAGATGACCTAAAGGTGGGCAAGCAATGTGAGAAGGCAGTAAGGAGGGCTGGGATGCACAGGGAGAGGCATCAACAGTAGAAAACAGGAAGTTGTTATCCCTCTCTACAGACAGTTAGTGAGAGCCCATCTGGAGTACTGCGTGCAATTCTGGAGACCCTATCTCCGTAAAGACATAGACAGAGTGGAGACTGTTCAGAGGAGGGCAACCAAAATGGTGCAGGGTCTGCACCAGAAGACATACAAGAAGAGACTAATGCAGCTTAATATGTATACCCTTGAGGAAAGAAGGAAGATGGGGGACATAATAGAAACTTTCAAGTATCTCAAGGGAATTAACAAAGTACAAGAGGGAAGTATCTTTCGGAAGAAGAGATGTGCAAGAACAAGGGGGCACAATTTGAAGATAGAGGAGGGATGGCTCAGAGGTAATGTTAGAAAATATTTTTTCACAGAGAGGGTTGTGGATGCATGGAACAGCCTTCCTGAAGAGGTTGTGGACTCAGGAACAGTGGGAGAATTCAAGAATGCATGGGACAGGCATAAGGAAATTCTAGTGGGGGGTAGGAGGAAGTAAGCTGTTGATACATAGATACATAGATACATAGACAGTGTCGGCAGATAAGGGCCTATGGCCCACCCAGTCTGCCCATTTGAGCTTGTAAGTTCAGTTTGTTTTCCTAGAAGTCTGCTGCCCCTTACCCCTGACCTCCAGAATTCCTTTATGTCTATCCCATGCATTCTTAAATCCCGTGATTGTTTCAGCCCCCACCACTTCCTCTGGCAGGGTGTTCACTTGTCCACCACCCGTTCTGTGAAGAAATTCTTTCTCATGTTTCCTCTGAATCGTCCCTCCTCAACTTCATCCCATGCCCTCTAGTCCTGGAACATCTTTTCACTTAAAATAGTGTTTTCCTGCACCCTGTTCCTCCCTGTAAGATACTTGTATGTCTCTATCATATCCTCTCTCTCTCCTCCCTCCAAGGAGTACATGTTCAGTTCCTTCCACCTGTCTTCATAGGACTTGTGATGCAATCCATGCACCATCTTTGTTGCCCTCCTCTGAACCTTCTCTACCCTGTCTATGTCCTTACATAGGTATGGTCTCCAGAACTGTACTGTACTCCAGGTGGGGTCTCACTAGTGTCTTGTATGCGGAATTATGACCTCCTTTTCCTGCTGGTGATGCCCCTGCCTATACATCCCAGCATCCTATTTGCTTTACCTGCTGCCTTGTCACACTGTTTCCCTACCTTGAGGTCATCAGAGATGATAACCCCAAGATCCCTTTCCTGCTTGGTGCATGCTATAACCTCACCCCCAACTGATATATTGTGCCAGGGTTTTGTGCCCCATATGCATTATCTTGCACTTCTTTGCATTGAATTTCAACTGCCAAACCCTGACCATTCTTCAAGTTTCTGCAGGTCGCTTCTCATTCTGTCTACACCCTCTGGTGTGTCTACTCTGTTACAGAGCTTTGTGTCATCAGCGAACAGTGAAATTCTGCCTTCTAGGTCCTCGCAATGTCACTGATGAAGATGTTGAATAGGACCGGTCCCAGCACTGATCCCTGTGGTTCCCCACTGGTCACTCTTCCCTCTGTGGAGTGACAGCCATTTACCACCACCCTCTGTGTCCTGCCACCCAGCCAGTTACCTACCCACTACACTACTGTCCTGCCCACACCATATTACCCAGTTTGTGTAATAGTCTTCTATGTGGCACAGTGTCAAAGGCCTTGCTGAAGTCCAGATAGGCCATGTCCACTGCCCACCCTGATCCACCTCCCTAGTCACCCAGTCAAAAAATTCAACGAGGTTGGTCTGACATGACCTCCCCTGGTGAAACCATGCTGCCTTGGGTCCTGTAGTCCATTGACAACCAGATGTTCCACCAATCTCTCCTTCAGTAGTGCTTCCATGATCTTCCCCACTACCGAGGTGAGGCTGACTGGTCTGTAGTTCCCTGCTTCCTCTTTGTTCCCACTTTTGTATAAGGGGACTACATCTGCTGTCCTCCAGTCTTTGGGTACCTCCCCTGTTTCCAGTGATCGGCTAAACAGGATAGCCAGAGGTTCAGCCACCACCTCTCTTAGTTCTTTAAGGACCCTGGGGTGCACCCCATCTGGCCCCATTGCTTTATCAACTCTTATTACTTCCAGTTCCTTCAGGACCCTTTCTCATGTAAAGGGACGTGTGTCCATTTCTGCACCATTCTCACCCCTTGTACTCCCTTCAGACCCATTACCCTCCTCTTCCTCAGTAAAGACTGAGCAGAAATACCTGTTCAATATGTCAGCTTTACTGTTGTCATCCTCCACGTGACCCCCATCCTCCCCCTTCAGTCTCAGTATCCTCCTTTGTCTTTCTTTTTTCACTTATGTACCTGTAAAAGGTTTTGTCCCCTCTACCCACTGATTTTGCAATGTGCTCTTCTGTCTGAGCTTTGGCTTCCCTTACTGACCTCCCTGCCTCCCTTTGCTTCTCCTGGTACTTCTCCCTATCCCCTTCTGCCTGTGTCTTTTTGAATTGCCTGAATGCAATCTTTTTGGCTTTCACACTTTGCTACCTTTTTGGAAAACCATAATGGTCTCCTTTTCCTTTTCCTCTTGCTAACCTGCTTAATGCATAATTCTGTTGTTCTTGTAATCCCCATTTTAATTACTGCCCACTGTTCCTCAACCCCTGATTCCTGTCCCATTCCCCTTAATGCCTCTTTCAAGTATCTCCCCATTTTCCCAAAGTCTGCCCCTAAAATCCAGGATATGTGTTTTGTGTGGTTTAGTTCTGCTCTTTCTGTGATTTCAAACCACAATGACTGGTGGTCACTGTTTCCCAGGTGCTCCCCACTGTTACCCCATCACACTGTCCCTGTTTGTGAGCACAAGGTCCAGTACTGCCTTCTGCCGAGTTGGTTCCATGACCAGTTGTGAGGAAGGCACCCTGAAGGAGTCCAGGATAAATCTGCTCCTAGTTGATGCTGCTGCTGGGATGCTCCAGTCCATGTCTGGAATATTGAAGTCTCAGCCAGTACTACCTCACCCTTGTCTGCCATCCTTTGGATAGCTAGCATCAGCTCCCTATCTGTTTCTTCCTCCTGGGCTGGTGGTCTATAGACCACACCTGTGCGGATGGCTGTCTCCATTTTCCTTTCCAGCTTAACCCACAGTATCCTTCCCCCATTTTGTTCCTCCTGGATCTCTGTGGCCCTTATGTCATTTTTCACATACAGTGCCACTCCTCCTCCCTTCCTGCCTGCTCTGTCTCTTCTGAATATGTTGTAGCCAGGTATGGCCATCTCCCAGTCATGGTTATCATTACACCAGGTTTCAGTGATGGCCACAATGTCCAGGTCTGACTGCACCATGACAGCCTCCTGTCCAGTTGATTAACTAGAATCTGCAGTTTATCTACCAGGTAGGGAAATGGGCAGACTAGGTGGGCCAAGCCATCCTTATCTGCCATCAAATTCTATGTTTCTATGTTTCTTAACCCACTATTTGTCCCTCTTTTAGTAAACTGCAGCTGTTTTGTCTGTGTGCTAATCTTAGTTTCATTCCCACCCCTTTGCTGTGCTGTAAATCTCTGTTCTTTCCCTTTTCCAACAGGCATCCTTGTAGCCCACTCGGCTACCTACCGCACCCGCGGTTCACCTCCTGCATGCCTAGACACCACTCTGTGCCTCTCTCAGTGCCAAGGAGCCTGCTGCCACCAGCCTCCTGAAATCAAGCATTCAGGTACGGCCTATACACAGCTCCAGCCTCCCTGGCTGCTGCTCCGGCTGCCAAATATTTCAAAAACCAGCACCTTTACCTGGAAAGTTCTCATTGGCTGCTCCTGAGCAGGAGCATTCTGACTGTCTGCCCAACGGACTGGCTTTTTGCTCTCCCAGTACTGGACTCACTTTACTGCTTCCCCTCTACTGATTTCTCACTGTACTTGTACCGGCTGTCTTTTTTTGTATTATATTAAGCCTGCCACCTCAGTTGTTGTGCCTATGTTTATTAATGTGCTGAATTTAGAGACAGGATTCAGAGTTTAAGATTTCTTCATAGCATACTGAATTGTATTTTAATCCAGTGCAGCTACCATTTTAATTTCTCCCTTTGTTGCCCCCCCCCACACTGTTTTACAAATCTCAGTTACATAGCTGGTGCCTATCTGTCTGCTTCTTGACCCACTATTTGTCCCTCTTTTAGTAAATTGTAGCTCTTTTGTCTCTGTGCTAATCTTAGTTCCATTCCCACCCCTTTGCTGGGCTATAAATCCCTATTCTGTTGCTTTTCCAACAGGCATCCTTGTAGCCCACTCGGCTACCTACTGCACCCACGGTTCACCTCCTGCATGCCTGGACACCACTCTGTGCCTCTCTCAGTGCCAAGGAGCCTGCTGCCACCAGCCCCCTGGAATCAAGCATTCAGGTACAGCCTATACACAGCTCCAGCCTCGTTGGCTGCTGCTCCGGCTGCCAAATATTTCAAAAACCAGCACCTTTACCTGGAAAGTTCTCATTGGCTGCTCCTGAGCAGGAGCATTCTGACTGTCTGCCCAACGGACTGGCTTTTTGCTCTCCCGGTACTGGACTCAGCTTTACTGCTTCCTCTCTACTGATTTCTCACTGTACTTGTACTGGCTGTCTTTTTTTTGTATTGTATTTAGCCTGCCACCACCGTTGCTGTGTCTATGTTTATTAATGTGCTGAATTTAGAGTCAGGATTCAGAATTTAAGATTTCTACATAGCATACTGAATTGTTGTATTTTAACCCAGTGGAGCTACCATTTTAATTTCTCCCTTTGTTAACCCCACTGTTTTACAAATCTCAGTTACAGAGGTTGTGGAGTCAGGAACAGTGGGAGAATTCAAGAATGCCTGGGACAGGCATAACTCAATTCTAGTGGGGGGTAGGAGGAAGTAAGCTGTTGATTAACTAGAATCTGCAGCTTATCCATCAAGTAGGAAAATGGGCAGAGTAGGTGGGCCAAGCGGTCCTTATCTGCCATCAAATTCTATGTTTCTTGACCCACTATTTGTCTCTCTTTCAGTAAATTGCAGCTCTTTTGTCTCTGCACTAATTTTAGTTTCATTCCCACCCCTTTGCTGGGCTATAAATCCCTGTTCTCGGCATGGTTTGGCCACCGGGAAGATGGCAGCCTAAAAAGAGAGGTCTTGCCCTGAAAGTGTTCATCCATGCTTAATTGCCGCGATCCCATGGAGCCCTGACCTAAAAACAGCTCTATGAGTGGGTGACAGTTATACCTTCTGAGCGGTGTCTGTTTTAAGCGGATTTCGGGGAGAGTGGTGGCATCTTTGAGCGCCATGTGTTTGGTGACTTGGCAGAGTACTGAGAGGCCAAGTAGGTCTGACTTGCAACCCTAGACATAATACACGCTTCGAAGAGGAGTGGAGACGGTGGCTGAGCTTTGCAGGGAAGACAGGCTAGAGAATAACTAAAACCAGGACTGCAGCTTTTTTTTTCCCCTACATGTACTGAGCAAAAAAAAAAAAGGGTTTCAGTAATGTCGAGCTCTGAAGCCGCTATCGGGGAACAGAATGCAGCACCGGTAAGAACCGACAAGCCCCCTGCAGTAGAGGAGTCCATGCGCCATATCACACACCTGCTGGAGACCTTAATTACAAGGGTGGATGGACTAAGCTTATCGCTCTCAAATACAGTTAAAGAGGTCAAACAATTGCAGGACAAGGTTAATGTACTGGAGCAAAAGGCAGAATACTGCGAGGACCAACAGTCATGATTGTGGCAGAAGATGAGACAGCACGAGGAGCACCACGAAACCTTATGGAGCAGGGCAGAGGATCATGAAAATATAAACCGACGCAACAATCTGCGTATTGTCGGCCTGCCCGAGGGAGTAGAAGAGCAGGATATGGAGAAATTTTTAAACAACATCCTGATGATATTGGGTGAAAGATGACAGGGCCCCATTGAAGTTGAAAGGGCCCACAGAGTGGCCACTCGAAATCAAAAGCAAATGGATCATCCCCAACTTATAGTGGCGTACCTGCTCCACTATTCAATACTATACTAAGGGTGGGAGGGATTTGGGAGAGTTGTACTGGCAAAGGGTTCCAATTCAAATCTATAGGGACTTCACACAAGAAACGTCAGCAAAGAGAAGAGCATTTGGCCCTATCAAGAGGTTTCTGTACCAGAATGATTTTCGTTTTAGATTTAAGAACCTTACCAGACTCTGGGTCAGCAAAGGGGGGCAAGAGGTGGTTGTAGATTGTCCAGAGGAGTTGGAGCGTTGATTGTCTCGGTCAGAGCCTAGTCTACAATACCAAACTACATTACCCAAAAGGTTCTGGGAGCCTCAAGTGCCTACATCTTTGGTTAGGAACCTCTCTGCTGGGTGAAACATGTCTGGGAGCACAATAACAATGGGACTGGTGCAACCAGTTGGTAACCCCCCTGGTGGAAAGGACAGCAGACCATCGCAGAAACCAAGTCCCGCACAAATGAGTCACACTAGCTCCTTGCCACAAAGGTCGGACATTTCTTTTACTAAATCCAGACACAGAGCATGAAGTGGACCGCAGCAGTAACCAAGTAAAGACCCTCCGCAAAAATTTTGTGAGGCGATTCACCTGGGCCAGCAGAACACAGGAACTTGGAAGCCTCTTACCATATGGATATGGAGACAGAAGTTACAGGAGACTGGGCTGATTATCCAGACAGTACTCTAATTGAGGCAGTGGAGGCCCCGCCAAGAGTGAAACCTGGCTTCTTTTTCTACGCATCAGCGGTGGCCAAGGCTACTCCTGATACCGGGGCTCTCCCTCGGGGACCACCCGAGCGGGCCGAAGGCTCGAATACTTGAACTTTCAAGGAGTGAAGGACTACATGGGGCTATGATTCCTCCTCCTTTTTCCCACAATATTTTTTTTTCTCTCTTTGTATTCTTTACTATGGAGGGGAAGTGAGAATACTCCCCCCCGCTTCTTTTTTTCAATCACTGTTTAAAATCAAGGTTGAAAGGTTTTTTAATGGGAGTGTGAGGTATTAGGGGGTTGTTGTTGTCGGTTCTTAATTTTGTTCTCCTTAATGTAATGGATAGAGAACATGGCCTCAGGAATATGGCAGTAGTCGGAAGATAGATGTCCCCAATTCCCCCACTCTCCTTCCTGGTCTACCCTGTTTTTTAAGGGGATGATGTCGAAGAGTGGGTGGGGGACACACTTAACCCCTCCCCCCTTCCCAGGGTTTTCTCTTTTTTCTATTTCTTTTTCCTTTTGGATATTTATATATGTTCCCCCTCATGGAGTCAGGGCAACCGACCAGGGATGTACAACACAGGGGCTGGGCTAACTTGTATTGTGAGATTACTCCCAGTACATGACCACTTACTGAGCGTTGGAGCTAGCATAGCTGTAGGGTGCTAGAATAACCCTCTTTTGTTGTGATCTCCACTCTCATAGATAGAACTTATCGTAGTGCCTGTTTTTTGGGGGGCATTATTGTGTGTCTTAAAAAGCTTGTTGACTGCAATTTAGTTATAATCCATAACTGTACATACAGTCTTTTTTTTCCTTTTCTCTTCTAGCACAGTAATATATTAAGAGACCAAGGTCAAGGAGTTATCTATTCCGGCGATGCTTCCACCTCTGTCTGCCCTAATCTGTGGTTGGATAGTGCTGTTGTGGGCAGGGTACAGTATTAAGGTATCGAACCCCAGCTATAGATTCCTCCCCCCCCCCCCCCCCCAGGATTCACAGTAAGTAATTCTCTTATTTTCTTACCAAGGGTAAATAAGATGTCGAATGCAACCAAGGCTCTTAGATGGCTATCATGGAATGTAAAGGGGCTCAATCACCCTGTGAAAAGAACAGAAGTTCTACAGCATTTAAGGTCCCTGAAGGTAGAAATAGCACTACTACAGGAAACACATCTTCTCTCCGGAGCTAATAATTGGCTGAGGAAAGCATGGGTTGGGGAAATGGTGGCAGCTCTGCCCTACTAAGCAAGGGGGTAGCCATTTTGCTTCACCGGACCTCTGTCTGGAGGATAGACGGGGTAAAAAAAGACAATCAAGGTAGGTGGATAGTGGTAAGACTGACCTCTCCAGAGGGAGTTATGATGTTGGGTAACATATATGCTCCTAATGGGGAACACACGGATTTCTTCCTGGCAATAAGTCAGGCAATCTCAGAGCTACAAGCAGATGGACCCCCTTCCCATTATCTTAGGATGGGACTTCAATATGGTGGGGGACATATATTTGGATAAGTCCATACCCACGGCGCAGACTAACCCTAAGGCGAGGCACTCTCTCACCGAGCTACAAGAAGAATGGGCCTTAGTTGATGCTTGGCGTGGGGAGCACCCTACTGCTAGAGACTATACTTTCTTTTCCACACTGCACCAAACCCATAGTCGTATAGTCTTCTGGTTAGTGAATGACTTAGCTGGGGAGGGTATTTCTGGGACTGGGATAGGCTCAATAATAATTTCGGACCACTCGCTGGTATGGTTGACATATCTCCCCACTAAACAATCTTCTCACAAAGTCTGATGGTGCTGCAACCTGTTGCTGTTACAAGACCCATATTTTAACAGTATACTTTCTAGGGCCACAAAAGAGTATTTCGCACTGAACTCAGACTGTGGTGTGTCCCCCAGCATGGTTTGGGATGCTTTTAATGCAGTGCTGCGGGGGCCTATTATCGCCTTCTTGGCAAACCGAGATAAAGTACGGAAAACCAAGTTGAAAACCATGCAAGCAGACCTGGCTAGGTTGGAACAATTCTTTAAGGTGACCCCGGGAGCAAGTATGGATAGGGAGCTATACCGTAAAATCATTAATTTAAAATATCAGGTTAATGAAAGTCTACAACAAAAGGCTGAGTGGCTCCTCCTTCGATCTAAGCAGGAGTATTGGGCCAATGGGGAAAGAGCGGGGAAGCTTCTGGCTTATCGTTTACGCAAGCAGCAGGCGGCCACAAGGAAATATTCCCTTCGTACCCCCTTGGGATCATTAACTTCTACCCCCAAAGAGGTGAATCATACCCTGCGGTCATTTTATGAATCTCTATATAAATCCCACTCCATGGTTAACCCCACAGAGATGTGTCAGAAGTTACTGAGCTTCTGTCATCAAATGCACCTCACATCCCTTTCAGCTGAGTAGCTGGGACAATTAGGTGCACCAGTTTCTTGTGAAGAATTACGACTCACATTAGGAAAAATGGTGCGGGGAAAAGCCCCCGGACTAGATGGTATGTCAGTCGAGCTATATCCGGCGTTAGATTAAGATGTACTCCTCCTGCTTCAACAAGCCTTTCAAGACTCTCATAACAAGACCCCTCCCCCGCCATCAATGAGGGATGCACTTATCACTCTGCTGCCCAAAAAGTCATCTGATCCATTGGATTGTGCTAATTTTAGGCCAATATCTTTATTGCCAGTAGATACTAAGATTCTAGCTAAGGTGCTTGCCACCAGATTGAGTGCTGTGCTTCCCTCTATTATTCACCTGGCACAGGTGGGCTTCATGAGGGGAAAGACAGGTGCAGATAACACACGTCTACTACTCGGCCTTAAGTGGATAGCATCCAGGTCTTCCCAACCCATGGCTGCTATGGCGATAGACTTTGCCAAGGCTTTCGATTCTATTGAATGGGTATACCTACATGAAACCTTAAAGGTGTTTGGCTTTGGGCCATACTTCCAACAATGGATTCACACCTTGTACGAATCACCCAGGGCATGCATCCTTACAAATGGGGATATCTCTCCTCCCTTCTCACTACAAAGGGGCATGAGGCAGGGGTGCCTTCTTTCTCTCCTCTTGTTTTTGATTGTCTTAGATCCACTTATATGGGTTATTGGCTCAGACCCATTGATTCAGGGTATTGAATGTGGGGGTCAGTCGTATGTGACGATGGCATATGCAGATGACTTGTTGCTAACTATAACCAACCCTCGACAAGCAATTCCGGAGGTACTTTTGCTTCTGGAAGAGTTTGCCACAATCTCTGGGCTGAGGATCAATCAAAAAAAGACTATCAGTGCTCCACTAAACCTCCTCTGTACAAGGGAGTGCATATTGGGCACTAGCCTGTCGTGGGCAGACCATAGTTTCCAATATTTAGGAATTCAAATCCCCTTTAAGTGAGCAGCCCTTGAAATGACTAATTTCTCCCCCTTATATGGTCAGCTGACAGTGGAAGTGGAGAGATGGCAGAAAATTAAGCTATCCCTCCCGGGAAGGGTAGCTACGGTCCGGATGCTATTTCTACCGCGGGTCTTATTTCTATTAAATAATTTACCCATACCCCTATCTAAAAATCTTTTTCAAACATTAGATAAGTTAGCATTTAATTTTATATGGGATGGTAAACCGCCAAGGTGGAGTAGACAAAAAATAAGGGCGTATTAGACTAGGGGTGGCCTTAATGTACCTGGGTTTTATGGATATCATTTGGCTTGTATGGCCACCCAGGCCACTAGGTGGTTTATGCCACAAAGTAGGGTAACCCCTCTCTGGGTGCAATTGGAAGCGGATTTGGCAAGCCCCTCCTCGCTATACAATCTGTTAGTGGCCCACTATAAGATGGACGTACAACTACCCCCTATAATCGCCTATAAGGCTTGTAGACTATTAGGCGTCAAATCCCACACGCCAAAACAAGAATGGTTTCCCCCTTTGCAGCTGGCCTCAATATGGCATAATAAGTTAATCCAGATTGAAGGGTGAGTGTAAACTGGAAGCGATGGCAACAAAAAGATATACAAATAGTCCAAGACTTGAGTGATCAAGGAGTAGGCCATCTGCTTTCCTTTGAACAAATACAGGAAAAATATAGTCTACCGCATAGACATTTTTGGCGCTATTTACGGATCCGCAGTGCATTAACACCTTTGTTTTTTAAAAGCCCAGTCAGTACGAAGTGGCAGTGGCTCAATGACACTCGCTGGCGAGACTCTTGAAAAGGCTTCATGGGGAGGTTTTACAGCACCTGGAGGGACTCATAGCCTGACCCGATGCATAGATGTAGAATGCAATGGGAGTCACTATTGGGGGTAGCCATATCTGAGGAACAGTGGTGGTCCAACTGCAAAAATATTCATTACTCGTATAGCGATCCTAATAGCCATTTCATACAATTAAAAATACTGTTGCTTTGGTATCGTACCCCAGCAGTGCTACATAAGAGGTGTCTATTGGGACATAGCCATTGCTGGCGTTGTACGCAGCCAGATGCACATATTGCACACATACTTTGGTCTTGCTCCCTTTTTGGCATAATTCTGGGATATGGTAGCCAAGGATTTGTCACAAGTGTTAGGCACCAGGCTGGCCTTGTCTGCCTCTTTGGTCCTCTTAGGAGATACTAGGCATATTGAATTCCTTTCTAAATCTTTGCAGCACTGGGTGGTCTCCTCCATCTTAGAAGCCAAACGCCTCTTGCTTATGTTCTGGAGACAGCCTTCTATACCCACCAGAAAGATGTGGCATGAAGCCTTGGCTAGGTTATCCTTGTTTGAAAAGCTCTTGGTTTTGCAGGGACCAAATATGCGGCCATTTTCAGCTAAATGGGGACCATACCTTCAGTCTGACTATTTACATATTGTATAAGTAGATAAGAATCTCCCCTTAGAGTGCCCCTAATTAGGTAGTGGCCCAACAGGATGGGTGGATATCCCTTTCTCCCCTTCCTCCCTTCCCCCCTTACCCTTCTGGGCCTATTGTGTTAGTTGGAGTGAAACTGAAGAGAGAGGTGGAAGCACAAATAGTATGGTACGGGGGTAGCTATGGTGGATGATAGAAATGCAATTTAGGGATAGTCTCTACTACTATCTTGTGGACTGAATTTAGGGAATAATTACGACATACAGACGTGTATATAAGTATACATATATAAATAATTAGGTGTAAAAGAAACTATAATATTGGTATATACATGCCTGGCCTTGGCTATGTGGCTATATCAGTTTGTAACTTTGTGCAATGATCATGGTATTTAAAAAAAAAAAAGAGAAAATGCCCAATAAAACATTATACTATAAATCCCTGTTCTCTCTGTCCCTTTTCCAACAGGTGTCCTTGTAGCCCACTCGTCTACCTACCGCACCTGCAGTTCACCTCCTGCATGCCTGGACATCACTCTGTGCCTCTCTCAGTGCCAAGGAGCCTGTTGCCACCAGCCCCCTGGAGTCAAGCATTCAGGCATCCTTGTAGCCCACTCGGCTACCTACTGCACCCGCGGTTCACCTCCTGCACGCCTGGACATCACTCTGTGCCTCTCTCAGTGCCAAGGAGCCTGCTGCCACCAGCCTCCTGAAATCAAGCATTCAGGTACGGCCTATACACAGCTCCAGCCTCGCTGGCTGCTGCTCCGGCTGCCAAATATTTCAAAAACCAGCACCTTTACCTGGAAAGTTCTCATTGGCTGCTCCTGAGCAGGAGCATTCTGACTGTCTGCCCAACGGACTGACTTTTTGCTCTCCCGGTACTGGACTCACTTTACTGCTTTCCCTCTACTGATTTCTCACTGTACTTGTACCGGCTGTCTTTTTTTGTATTATATTAAGCCTGCCACCTCAGTTGCTGTGCCTATGTTTATTAATGTGCTGAATTTAGAGACAGGATTCAGAGTTTAACATTTTTTCATAGCATACTGAATTGTATTTTAATCCAGTGCAGCTACCATTTTAATTTCTCCCTTTGTTGCCCCCTCCCCCACACTGTTTTACAAATCTCAGTTACATAGCTGGTGCCTATCTGTCTGCTTCTTGACCCACTATTTGTCCCTCTTTTAGTAAATTGCAGCTCTTTTGTCTCTGTGCTAATCTTAGTTTCATTCCCACCCCTTTGCTGGGCTGTAAATCCCTGTTCTGTCCCTTTTCCAACAGGCATCCTTGTAGCCCACTCAGCTACCTACCGCACCCGAAGTTCACCTCCTGCATGCCTGGACACCACTCTGTGCCTCTCTCCAGTGCCAAGGAGCCTGCTGCCACCAGCCCCTGGAATCAAGCATTGATCACGGCCTATACACAAGCTCCAGCCTGCTGGCTGCTGCCTAGGCTACAAATATTTCCCCACCCCTCCAATGCCACCCTTAAATACACTTGCTTTCTTCCCTCCCCCATCCTGCCCCATTAGCTCCCAGTACTAGTGCTCTGAGCTTAAAGCTTTCTGTCTCCCACCCCTTTGTTGATCTTTCCTCCTGTGCACACACTCTGCCTACTCTTCGCCATGCGCACCCTCTATACCCTGTTCTCACTTCTACTCACCCTCTCCTTTCTGCCTCCCCTCTTCTACCTCCCTGGTCCATGCCACCCCCCCCAAAAAAAAACACTTAGTCACTACCTACCACTACCAGGGCATGCTCTATTACATGCCCTGCCTTCCCCTTGGACCTCCATTTGCTACTAACTGGATGCTCCTAAATATCCCTGTGTTTGGCCTATGTGCCAGCCTATCTCCACTCTCACAGAAAGCATCGCACTGGGACCTTTGCCAGGAACGTTCTATTGGCTCATACAAACAATGGTGACACAAATTCTCACTCAAGAAACTACGCCTATGCTCCATGAAGCTCCTGCTCCTCCTCCTGCTAATGTCAGTTAATGTCCATCCAAACCCTGGTCCAACCTGCTCCAGTTATGTGAAACCTTATGGGGTTATCATCCTGGCAACCCCCAACATTTGCAGTTTACTACCTAAGCTTGATGCTCTCCAAACCTTTGCAAGCCAACATAACCCTGACGTCCTTGCTGTTGTCGAAACCTGGCTGACTCCCAAAGTCCCAGATCTGGCAATCACCCTACAAGGTTACAATGTATTCAGGCTAGATCAAATCTCTAAAAGAGGTGGGGGTTGTGCCATCTATATTAAAGACACTCTCATGGGTCACCCCATTGCAACTCTCCCACCTGACTCTACAGCTTAGATTCTACCTATCAAAATTATCTTAGGGGCCAATAATGAAGCCCTCATAATCGTCTCAGTTTATATACTTCCAAAAGACCAAGGAAATGGCCTTAGTGATGTTCTCAACTTTATCAGTACCTAACCTCCTGGCTCGGAACTTATCCTGCTAGGCGATTTTAACATAAACTGGCTTGCCTCGGATGCAGGTGTACACAAGGATGCCATCACAGCAACCAATCTTACGCAGATGATTGCCTTCCCCACAAGGACAAACTACAAAACAGGTACTAGTACTCTTCTGGCCTGGGTCCTTGCCAGTCATCCTACCCATCTCTCCCGCACCACCGTCCTCCCGGATTCACTCAGTGACCACTTCCCTGTCATCTGTGAATGGTCTAACAAATTGTTCAAGTTTCCCCCCTAAAACTATCACCAGCAGAGTTTCCCCCGTGAGCAACTTATTCATCTTAAATACTACCTGAGTCTGCAAGACTGACTCCCCATTTACAAGGCAACGGATGTAACGTGGCTCTTGACTACTTCATCACCACCTTCAATGTGGCCTGTGACTTCTTTACTCCATTCGAAAAATGCAAGTCCAAGGCTTTCTTTAACCCATGGCTCACTGCAGAGCTCCTTGCTCAGCTCAAATCAAGGGACCACCTTTGGGCACTGGCAAAAGCTACTGGCAGGCAATCCGACATACAAAAATACAAGCATGCCCAAAACAGCTGCACAAAATCTATCTGGCTAATGAAAAGTACATTTTACAGGGATGATCTCACCAATACCTGGGGAAATGGGAGAGCTTTCTGGGACAATATTAAGGAAGTAACAGGGAAGCAACCAAAAACCTCCCCGTCTATGCTAAACAATGATGGGACCACTACTCTAGACCCTACAGTCATTGCCAATACCTTCAATGCCGCCTTCACCGACCTCAGTTCTGTTCTTCCTCCTGACTTTTTTGCAGTAAACGATTCTCCCTCAATCATAAACCCCACCACCCTGTCTAAACACCCACCTTTCTACTTCAAAGGGGTCAAATTGAATGAAGCCCACAATTACATTACCAAAGCCATCTCCAAGTCCAGAATTAGTGGTGACTCCTTGGACCTTAAGCTGCTGTCTCTCACCCTTGAAGAGGTACTACATCCATTAACCAGTACTCTTAACCTCTCCCTTAGCGGCAGTCAGTTCCCTGACAAATGGAAATCTGCCACTGTTAACCCGGGCCATAAAAGTGGTGATTAGACCAATCATACGAACTATCAGCTGATCTCCATATGGCCCCCAGTCTCTAAGGCCCTCGAGCGTATAGTTGCGGACCAGCTCACTGACTACCTGGACAAATATAATATTCTGTGCACACAGCAACATGGTTTCAGAAAAGGTCACAGCACCACCTCTGCTCTCCTGGAGTTCACTGGAGCAGTGCACAGCACTCTGGACAGTGGCCACCTAACTGGGGCAGTCTTTATCGACTTGACCAAGGCATTTGATACTGTCCACCATCGGCTGCTAATAGACCAGCTACTGAACCCTGGGCTCTCTCATGACTCTACAGTGTGGTTTAAAAGCTACCTTGGAAATCATTCGCAAAGAGTAAAAATTGCCGACGTACTCTGTGATACTCAACCAGTTCGCTCAGGTGTCCCCCAGGGATCCATACTGGGTCCACTTCTTTTTAGCCTTTTTCCAAATTCCCTTTCACAGTCCTGCTCAGAACAAATCATCCCGTATGCTGATGATGCAGTTATTCTCTCTTCACACAAAGACCCTACACCACTACAACTCAATCTATAACATAGTTTCACCTCTGTTGAGAATTGGTTTACTAATCATTAACTTGTCCTTAATCACAAAAAAACAAAGTCTATGCTTTTTAGCAGCTCTCACAACCAGCACAGGTTACACCCCTGACCAACTCCACCAGCCAGGGGAATACTCTTGAACAGGTCCAATCTTTCAAATACCTTGGGATCCTGTTTGACTTCAACCTATCCTACGGGGCCCACATTGACAGTGTAGCAAAAGCTGCTAATACGCGACTAGGCTTATTGTTCAAGTACAAGCAAGATCTCACCCCAGAAGCCTTGAAGATCGCTGTCCAGAGTTCCGTGATCTCCATCATTGATTACGGCCTAATCATTTATGGCTCAGCCACGGCAACTACCCTCGGACGCATATCAACATCCCTCAACAAATCCTGCCAGCTTATTACTGGAGCCCACCGTCTCACTCATACCTGTGATCTTTACGCTCACTCTGGATGGCTCCAACTCTCCAACCATATTAAGTATCTGACCTGCACCATGGCGAGCAAAATTATCTTGGGCCTCACCCCTCCTGGTCTCCAAGCTCTACTGTGCCCTAGCACTAATCCGCGAAGCTCCAGGAGATCCGAATCTCAGCTCTTGCAAGTTTCTTGCTGTCACACTACCCAAGGTCAATGATCTTTCACTCATAGGGCTTCCTTGTGGCTGAATGGACTCAGCACCACCATCTCCACTGCTCCCAAACCTGGCATGTTTAAAACCAGGCTCCGACTCCATCTTACTGCCTCCAGCTCCTGTGATTGCCTCACCTAATCAGAAAGACTTGCCACCAATAAACAGTCTTGCCTTGCCACCCCCTCATAGTACTTATCTCCTATTTTACCTCTGGTCCCACGACCCCTCCTCCTTTCCACCCCCCTTCTCCCCTACCCACCCCCTCTCTCCAGCACTTCTCCTGGTGATGTCTGACAATGCCTCCGGCTGCTACTACTCCTATCTTGCCATTCTGTTCCTCCTCCATTGTTCTTTACCCCTCTCCTAGTTGATACTGCTCTGGGCCATTCTACGTACTAAGCTCTCTAACGTTTTGCCTCCTCCTTTAATTAATAACTGTATAATGTACTGTTTACCTGCAATGTTGTTATTTCTGTTGTATTCCCTGTATTGTACTTCAACTGACATGGAACCTTGTAAAAGAGCCTTGGCTCAAAGGTATTTGTAATCCTAGAACCAAATAAATAAATGAAATATCCTGGCCTGCTTAATGTCCTGGGGTAGGGGCTGTATTTGTTTTGTTAGGCACTAGCCCACTACAGAGTCAGATGCAGTTTTTATGTGGCAGGCAGCTATCTCAGCCACTCTCCCTGTTGTGTGTGCATGCGCACGTGCTCTCAGTCTTTCTTGGCTCTGCTTGCTGTTCTGGGGCTGAGGGGTGCTTTACTTGGCACCCGATGGCACAATTATAGCCTGATCCTGGCTCTTCTGCCTACCCTGGAGCTTAGATAGTCTCTGAATGTGGGCACGTGGCCTGATTTCAGTTACAGAGCTCCAGCTCTGTTTTTGCACTGCTGCACATGAGGGACAGCTGACATTACTGCTGAGCTCTTCCTAGTCCCGTTCCATGGCCTGTCTTTGGCTTCTGGGCTTGAGGCAGTAGTGAAATTTCTTTTTCCATCAGCCCTCTGCTGTGGCCTTTGACATTTCTGAAGGGGCTGGAGGCCAGAGTTGGGTGGGGGCAATAGCCGCAGACATGTGTTGTGGAGCCCTGGTCAATATCCCACCAGCGCTCCTAGCGGAGGACTCCTCTGCTGTCCTGCCGGTCCTCAATGCAGCAGGCCCAGGGGACAGGAGGGTAAAGAGTGAGGCCAGGGGAACAGAGGAGACAAATAAGGTAGGCATCAGATTTGGGGGGAGCTTATACACTCCACCTGCCAAACTCTGTGTGCCCTCACCAAGACATTGTCCATATTGTTCAAAAGTCGAAATAGCAGTTTCATTTTAGAGGAAGCACCATGGGTGTCAAATGTGAGCTTGATAATGGGCATGGGCTCATGTACATACTTTCTGGGTAACACTGCCTCTTCCTCAGGAACATGGGGTACCACTTCCTCTTGCAGCTTAATGTCCAGCACAAAGGCACTGTTAGGGATAACATGAATTACTACAGTCTCTGGGACTTTCCCCTCAAAATTAGTGGTGTGTGGAATTTTAAAATTCTGGCAGAATGGAATTTGATGGAATTTCTGACATTCTGTCAAAATTTTGCAGTGTTTCATTGGAAGCAGAATGGCAGTATTCCATAGGTGAATAATGCAGACTGGGTTTTCCACTACATGTCCCAGAATATTAATTCCACGGGTCTCAATACTTCCATAAAAATGGTTGCAGAATAATTTTCCATGGATAGATGCTGTTCCACAGAATATTATTCCATGGATTACAGCAGGTGCAGTTCTGCAGTAGGACCAGTAAAATTCTGATGGAAATTCCACTGGTGGAAAGGTTATTATGTGCTAATTCCGCTAGCAGAATTCTGCATTTTGCACAGCACTACTCAAAATTCTACTGCACTTTATTTTCCCTAACTGGTTCTGCACTTTGCTGAGTTGACAATTCCTCTGGCATGAAAGATGTAGCTTCTGGATTCAGATGGTAAGACAGTTCATGATTTACTAAGTCCTAAATGGGGACTGTACTAGTGGATGGCTTTGAATTTCTCCAGTCCATTTGCTGAAATGGCACACATGGCAGTAAATTAGATACTCCGGTGTGACACACAGTATCATCCTCACTGTTGTCAGAACTATTGTATACTGGCTGTTGTACAGAAGCTATAGTCAGAACACCATCAACAGTACTTGGCACTTCAGCTTTCTGAGGAATTATTTGAATCCAATTTTTTGGTCTCCATTCCACTGGGTGGACAATTTCAGTTGTAAGTTCAGGCACAGTCTCTCCAATGGGTAGGAGATGGTTTCTGTGAGCAGTCTTTTCCAGGCCTCTACCTTGCTCCTGACAAATATTGCAAACCGGCAAATCTAGAGTTTGTTCCACTACTATATAAGATTCTAGCACCCAGCAGTCTTGGATCTTTGTGTTTCCCTTGCAGGTCCAAGTTCCTCAAAAGGACATGGCCTCTAACTTGTAACACCTAATGAGGAACTCTTTTGTCATACTTGTTTTTGTTTGCAAGCCTGTTCTTGGCTGCTGCCTCAGAGGTGAGTTGGTATGCTTTCTGCAGTTGCTGATGCAATCTCCTGGTGTACTTATAGTAGGTCTCTTTGGATGCACCATCTGCCAAAACTCTGAAGCATAAGTCTACTGGTAACCGTGCTTCTCTGCTAATCACAAGGTAGAAAGGTGACCTTTGGGTGGCATCATTTCAAGTGCAGTAGTAGGCATGCACCACAGAGCTTACTTTCTGACTCCAATTGGGTTTCTGAACAGGGTCCAAAGTACCCAACATGTCAAGCAGTGCTCCATTAAAACATTCAGACTGATGGTCCCCCCACAGGTGGTAATGTGTGGTTCTCCACTTTCTGATACTGCACGTTGCATGACATTTTTTGATCTGTCCACTTTCAAAGTCTTGCCCTTGGTCTGAGTAGATCCTTGGAGGGATACCATAGTGATTTATATAGTGTTGCAGCACTTTCACTACAGTGGCTGCTTTTTGATCTTTGGTAGGGTATGCTTGAGCAAAGCAAGTGTAATGATCAGTGATCACTAGAATATTGACAATTTTTTTCTGTTAGCCTCTAATGAATGGAAGTCCATACATACTAGTTCCAGGGCCCACTGCCTGCGGTATTGACCAAAGATGCAGTTATTTTTGGTAAAGCCTTTCATATGATACATCTGAGGCAGATTATATAGTGTTTGTCAAATTCTTTTGCCATTTTGGGCCAGTAGAAATTGTTCAGTCAAACCCCAGGTGACCCATTTTGTTATGCAGAGATCTGATGAAAGCTTTATGGTACTTCCAGGGCAACACCAATTGTCATCTAAGGAACTCAGGATGGGTACTGTCCTGGCTAGTTCATATTAACAGTTCATCTTTTAGTGGCTATCTGTTCCACTCTCTCATTAACAGTGGGCTATCTAGGTGACTTACTGGGACTTGATCTGCATCATGTCCTTTCTCTAGTGCTCAAATCACTCTATGTCAAACACGGTCTTTCCTTTGCATTTGTTTTAGTTCAGGCTGGCTCACCTGGTGCACAGCTGATAGATTCAAGCCTGTGAAATTGAGGTAGGCTGCTGGAATGGCAACTGGGGAGGTTCCCAGCATGTCAGTTGCTCTGCGAGGGTTTTCAGGAGTGGTATGATCAATGATGTTGAACTCCAAACATGTTGCCTTTACTGTGGTACTTGAAAGTTTGGTACTTGGGGATGGCTACTCTGTGTAGGAGTGTTGTGATAATGTGTCAGCATCGATACTGATTTTGCCACTGCTGTATCATTATCTGTAGTTGTAAGTCAATACAGCAGATAGCCACTGAAGTCCAGCTGCATCCAGCTTTGCTGTGGTGTTCTCAGAGGTGAGTGGGTTGTTATCTGTCCTTACTGTGAAGTGTGCCCCATAGAAATAATCATGGAACTTATCAGTAACAACCCCACCTGAGGGCCAGGAATTCAACTTTGTGCACAGGATACAGTTTCTGAGATGAGTTGAAACTGTGACTGGTGAATGCCACAGGATGAAGTCCCTCCAGGTACGCCTGGTACAGGACTGCTCCTAGTGTGCAATATGTAGGGTTTAGCAGAATCTGAAATTGCTAGCACTGGCACCATTTGATGATTTTCTTGAAGGTTGTTTTGTTCTACTCTGTCCATCTGGCATCAAAGGGTTTGTTAATTTTCCAAGACTCTTTTGGGGGATTGCTCCTCCTGGACTGGGCTTTCTTCTTGATGGTAGGAGGATACCAATGGGTGAGATCCTTCAGAGTGCAGATGACAATGGAGTACTATTTCACAAATCACCTGTAGTATCCACAAAATTTGAGGAATGACTACAGGGTCTTGAGATTGTGTGGTCTGAGCCAGGTAGTTAGGGATTCTACTTTTGCTGGGTCTGTCTATACGCCATTGGTGTAAACGGTGTTGCAAACATACTTGACTGATGGCTACCAAAACTGGCACTTGTCAATGGACACTTTCAGGTTGAACTCCAACCTGTCCAACACCTTCATGAGCCTGGCTTCTTGTTCTTCCAACATTTTTCCAAACATAATTAAGTCATCAAGGTATACGAGTACTTCCATCAGGTGCATGTCTTTTACTGCTTTCTCCATTGGTCTCAAATGTAGCTGGGGCCTCTAATATTTCTTGGGCATCAGCAAAAACTGGTGGAACCTCAGAGGGAAGATGAAGGCTGTTTTCTCTTTGTCTTCCTCTGCCATTGGGCTATGATAGCAGCTACCATGCAGGTCCAGTACTGAAAACCATCAGCTCCCTGTCAGGCTAGCCAGGACATCTTCAATTTGAGGCACAGTGCACTGATCAGGCACTGTCTTGTTATTCAGAATGTGGTAATTTATATACATCCATATGGTTCCATTCTTCTTTCTGGCCACCATAATAGGTCAAGCATAAGGGCTTCTGGATTTCTTGGTAATCTCCACCACCAGTAGCTCTTGGAGATGGCACCAGACATCTTTTATGTCCCAAGGGGACAAAAAAGGGTGATAAGTCAAAGGCCAATGTTGTGCTGTCTCCATGGATGCATCTCACATCCCACTTGTGCAAAGAGAACACTTTCAGGCATTTGGCTAGCTTGTTATTCAGGCTCCACTGGTAGTGATCAGGTATGGGTGTCTCCAAAATTGAACAATCCAGGGTTGATCTTAATGGCAGTGGCTACTTCAGGGTCCACTCCAGTCGCACTCTCAACAATGAAGATATTTGACAGCACTTGGCAATTCCTTAAGATGATGGGCTTCTCCATCTCATTATTCGTCCTTATAGTCACTCCTCTCACCCAGGTGGTAGCAGGCATTTGAAAAATATAAACATAGAATTTGATGGCAGATAAGAACCAATAGGCCCATCTAGTCTGCCCTATTTCCCTACTTGATGAAAAACAAATGCTGCAGATTCTACTATATCTGCTGCAATTACCTCCTCATTTGTCTTGACAAGGTACCCCTATGCTTATCCCATGCAGTTTTAAATTCCATCCAATCTACTGGCTGCACTAATGGAGGAGGAGAATGGATGGTAGACTACTCCCCATGCCAAGTGGGTTCCACACTCCATCAGAATTTTTAAGGTTTTATTGTGACTGGTAGTTTGCTCATATCAGTCTCTGAATCATTCTCTATTAAATCAGTTGTGCTGTGACTGCCACGGTCATACATCATACCATAAACTTTTAAATAGCCCAAACATTGCAAAGCATCCAGGAGCTCCAAAATGGTGTCCCTTTCAGTACTTGCAGGGATCCCTATGACCAGGACTGCATTTTTCTAGTCCAGGTGCTCCCCCTGGCACCAGTCTTCCAGCTTCTGAAGCACTATGACAACTTTCACAAATTTGAGGGGGCAAAATTTGTTTTCCCACAAAGTCACAGTTTGGGAGACACACTTGTGGTTCTTTCAATGTAATGTGGTCACCGAACCGGGGCCCTCATGGATCATCTCGCCACCCCTATTGAGGAGGCTGGCCTGGGTTCCCAATGTGTGTGCTACACTGGAGTAGAATGGCACAGTGCCTCCACCTGGGGTAGTGATATTGGGTACCTGGCAACTGAAACACAAGGCTATCATCCCCAAGAAACAATGCATGAACTGCCCACACAGCCCCTTCCCCAGAGGAAGTGACATAGCAGACAGTCCCCAAACCATAAAATGCAATTTAAACCAAACAATTTAACATGGAGGGTATGAGAAAGAAAAGGTGTCAGCAAGTGAACAATGGAAGCAAGAGGTTAGCACTGTCTCTATACTTGAAATGCAAAAACAAACAAATACTTCAGTGCAAGAAACAGTTCAAGGCTTTACCCCCCAAATCTGCCCACCCCAGAAGTCCTCAAACCCCACTGTGGGTGCACCCATCCTAATTCCCCCCAAAGGCCATGGGTGAAAGAATTGTCAGGTGTTGCAGTGGGTACCACACTGGGGATGCTGATGCTGCTAGCAGGGTGGCTTTCAGTGGCATGTTTTAATCAGTTGTAGAAAAATGACTCTTAAATACAGTTGCTTAACACAAACTTTGAGTAAAAAACTGACAAAACATTTATGGTGTTGTTATTTACTGTTTGTGTACCTCAGTAAAGTCTTGTAAAGTGTTGTGTTGTGTTCCTAAATCTACACATATAACTAAATGCCTGTAAAGAGATGGTCCAGTAAAGTAGCAGTCACTCACAGTGGTACTGCTGCCAAGAAGACTGTAGTTTCCATGGTGTTGAAGAGTACTGTAACTACTTCTGATGCAGGTTCATCAGGGGCCGGTACTGCTGGTATTACTTGAAAAGGAGTAGTTGGTGCAAGTGGGGGCATTAGTGTGGTCAAATTTTTCTCAGCAACATCTTTGGCATCAATGTTGGTGGGTGCTGGTGGTGGCACTGCTGGCAGTGGAGTTATTGTAGTGACAACAGGAGCAGTCCAAGAACCCTAAAAATGCCTTGCCCTGGGAATGTGATTGAGGGTGATGAGGTGGTTGATGTTCACAAAACTAGTGTTGATGAGCCTGAGCATGACTCACAGTGTGACGTGATAGATCTGACTGTTTCATCATGCAGGGAATCAAATGCTTAGAAGGAAATACAGGGTGAAGAAAGGCAAGATGATGATGAGGAGGAGGAGGACAGAGCTCAGGTTGTTATCAGCATAGATGAGGAAGGGGATGATGATCTAGACCCTCTGTGGGAACCTGAAAAAAAGAAAAATAAGGATGAGGGAATTATTAACCCCCCCAAGTTCTCCAGCAGTTGGCACTGTTGAGCCAATAAAAAATAGCAGAGGATGCGTCACCTGTCACAGTAGTGCAGAAAGCATGCCCCAAAACATCCATTTCTAGTCCAAAGGCAACTTTACAGGAGAAGTTACAAGGCAAATTTGATCTTTGTAAATTTCTGATGAAAATTCCCATAGGATAACATTGCAAATTTAACAAGCTGTAACTCTGTCAATCTTTGGAGTTAAGGGATAATCTATATAAAAAAAGGTCTCAATGGGTACTACAAGACTACATTCCTAAGAAATACCAACTGAAATAGACATATAAAAAACAAAAATGAAAAAAATGAAAATTCCCATGGGGTATCATTGCAAGTTTAGCAAGCTGTAACTCTGTTAGTCTTTGGAGTTAAGGGGTAATCTCTATATCAGAAACAAAAAAGTTTCAATACTGTGCCCAGTTCTGGAGTTCTCACCAAAGGAAAGATAAGGTCAGGCTGGAGACAGTGTGAAGAGTTAGGAGGATGAGGCACCTGTGAGGAAGGTGGACATTAGCATGCATTGACGCTGAACTTTCCAAGATGGACAGGTGTAAAGGACATTGAACAGCTCTGAGGGCAATGGCTGCAATTTGGGTGTCTTACCAATAATTGTTTAGCACTTTTTTTTTCTTTTTTGTGTGAAAGTTAACTTCATCCTAGCTATTTACTCATGTTTGGGAAATGTGTTGTTCACCAGGAAGGTTATTTGACAAAATAAAAGCAAAGCAGCAGCAGTGACAAGGTTTGCAATGCAGTGAGTAGCTTTGGAACAGAAAACCTGATAGATTTTGGAAATACCAGCATTTAGTCCTCCACGTTTTCGCTGTAGGTATTGGTCTTGTGTTAATGGCTACTCCACTTGGCATGGGGGTTGGGTACATGATGCTACAGAAGTTGTGTTAAACTTTCATCCTGGTTAATCCAGTATGTCCAAGTCAGTCCAACTACTGAAGGAAACTGATGAAAATAGAGGAGAAAAGAAACACAAAGGATGCATAACTCGTGCAACAGCTAAGGAGAATTCACTGAGCCTCCCAGACTTACGATTCTTCACAGAAGAGGTCCCGGCAGCTTTGTCCTCAGTGGTAAGCTCTGCTAGAGAGAAAACCAAGTAAGGTAATACCCACTCTTATTTTTTGAAAAAGTCTCTAACAGATCAGTTATCGGGTATGAATTCAGAAATGCAGCAAGTGGAGGGTCAAAAAAAATAAAGAGTAAAGGAACAAGGACATGAAGAGGGACTTTTCAGGGAACACCAATACAAAGGAAAAAACTATCGGCTGTAAAATCCACCCAAAATGCAGAAAAGCAGAGTTTAATGGGGAATAATGGCTTGAATCAATCTGAACCCCTGGCATTAATAGAAAATGCAGAAAGTTTTGCTAAAGATAATGCAGGGGGGGATAAGTCAAGATATGGGCTGCAAACAAACTTTGGGCCTGCAGGATAAAAGTGCTGATAGTGTGCAGTTTAAATCAGATGTACTGGAAGCAGTAAATTCCCTGAAAAAGGAGATGTTGGAAGCCCTTGGAGATACTGTATAAAGGGATTACTACATACAGTCACTAATGCATTAGTGGATATGAATGCTAAATTTCAAACTTTAACTTTCAGAACTGATCATTTAGAGGAAAGAGTGTCTCAGATAAAAGACTCTACCCACTTGGTCCCCCAACAAATTCAGCAATTGGAAAAACAAATGCAGGCTTTAAGATTTAAAGTGATGGAACAAAAGGATCATGCAAAAAGGGCGAATATTAGATTGTGTAAAATTCCAGAAGGTGTTGAAGGGCCAGAGAATTCTATTGCTTACTTTGCAAAAGTTCTTACGGTGGCTCAGGACAGAAAATACCCAGAGGATAAAGTGGTGCTTGATCGAGCACATTGGGCTGGAGGGAGATTTGGGGGAAACACAGACTATCCAAGGACAGTATTTGTAAAAATTTTAAAGTTTCAAGATCGTGAAGCAATACTACAAAAGGCCGGGTCTCCAAAGGTTTAAAATATGAGAACTTACTGTTTAATGCCTATCCTGATCTATTTATGGAAACATCTGGAAAAAGGAGATAGTATAATCCCTTGAAGCACTTCTATATAAACAAGCATTTGTCAATGCCGAATATTTGCTTGCTGGTATTAGCATTAGAAATGCAGGAGTTAGACAGATGAAGAATAGGAATGGCAGTAAAATATTGAAGTTCACTCCAACCCCACCTCCATCCTGTATAGATGTACAGGCATGTTTGGATCATCGCTCATGACGGTTATGCCATGTCACCTCACCCTATTCTGCAGACACTGACACGTGTTGAGGTGTGCCTTTGGGTGTTTGGCTTTACAGTCACCCCATTCCATAAGGATATACGTGAAATGGGTTCAGCATAGGAGAATGGGGTGAAGTCTGGGGCTGAAGAGTCCAAGGTACACCTTGATGCCTGTCAGTGGCTGGGGGGTGGGATGGCATGAGCAGTACAGTTGGCAATCCAAAGGCACACCCTGATGCCTGTCCGTCTCTACAGGGTAGGATGCTATGGCTAGAAACCCTAATGCCTCAGATGTTTGTTGGTATTTACAGTACAAATTTTCAACATGGCCTTTTTGTGACCCCACCTCATGAAAGCATTTGGGACCTCTTCTCATGAGGAGTGGCAGTGTGATTTTGTCAATGTGTCCTGAACATTGACTTCCAACAGCAACAGTTCCATTCTGTGCCACATGAATGAAAACACAGAACGGGCAGGATGTGAAAAATGACAGCTGTACCATCCATATGGAGGTATGAAGAGATGGCAATGTTGAAAATCTGTAGTGGGAATATTAAAAATGCTCTCACTTCCGAGCATACATGAAAACTGCGCAATGCATGCGCATAACACAGTATTTTATGGACTTTCGTCACCAGATTTTTCAACATAGACATTTTATGACCTCTGTTCATGAACAGTGTCACTGTGATTTTCATAATGTGTACCGAACAGTGATTTCCCACAGCAACCACTGTATTCTGTGCTAGAAGTGCAAAAACACATTTCATCCAGGATGTGAAAAATGACAGCTGTACTGTTCATAAGAAGGTGTGGAAAAATGGCAATGTTGAAAATGTGGAATGAAAATATTGCAGATATGTGAAGTTATGAACGTGCATGAAAACTGCGTAATCTACGCTCATAACACAGTCATTTTATGGACTTTTGTCACCAAATTTTCAACATAGGCATTTTAGGACCTCTGCTAATGAACCGTGTCACCGTGATTTTCCTAATGTGCCCTGAACATGGATTTCCCACAGCGACCATGCTATTCTGCACCAGAAGTGTGAAAACATATTTCGGTCAGGATGTCAAAAATGAGAGCTGTACTGTTCATAAGGAGGTGCAGAAAAATGGCAATTTTGAAAATCTGGAGAGAAAATGTGTGAAGTTATGAGCATGCATGGAAACTGCACAACGCACGCTCATAACACAGTCATTTTATGGACTTTTGTCACCAAATTTTCAACATAGGCATTTTAGGACCTCTGCTAATGAACAGTGTTGCTGTGATTTTTGTAATGTGTCCCGAACATGGATTTCCCACAGCGACCATGATATTCTGTGCCGGAAGTGCAAAAATACATTTCAGCCAGGCTGTAAAAAATGACAGGTGTAATGAGTACTGAGAACAGAAGTAGGAGGTTGTTCAGGAAAGAGGTTTGGTTTTATCTTCTGTTTTAACTGAAATATTTAAATAGTTTTGTACTTGAAATTAGTTCTGTGTGTTAAAAATTACTACATTAAGTTAGAACTGTTTCTTGGGCTGTGATATTGTAACTATTGGGCTTGTGTGCTGGGTGTGGGAACACTTGTTTGGCAGTGATAATTAGAGTGAAATTTAAATGTGATGTTAGCCTGGTGTTGGGGGAAAGGTAATTACAAGAATCATCTTGTCTTTCATTGTCCACCTGAGAACAGAAGTAGGAGGTTGTTCAGGAAAGAAGTTTGGTTTTATCTTCTGTTTTAACTGAAATATTTGAATAGTTTTGTACTTGAAATTAGTTCTGTGTGTTAAAAATTACTACATTGAGTTAGAACTGTTACTTGGGCTGTGATATTGTAACTATTGGGGCTTGTGTGCTGCTGTGGAAACACTTGTTTGGCAGTGATAATTAGAGTGAAATTTAAATGTGATGTTAGCCTGGTGTTGGGGGAAAGGTAATTACAAGAATCATCTTGTCTTTCATTGTCCACCTGAGAACAGAAGTAGGAGGTTGTTCAGGAAAGAAGTTTGGTTTTATCTTCTGTTTTAACTGAAATATTTGAATAGTTTTGTACTTGAAATTAGTTCTGTGTGTTAAAAATTACTACATTGAGTTAGAACTGTTACTTGGGCTGTGATATTGTAACTATTGGGGCTTGTGTGCTGCGTGTGGAAACACTTGTTTGGCAGTGATAATTAGAGTGAAATTTTAATGTGATGTTTGCCTGGTGGTGGTAGAGCCCTCCCACCCACCCTGTTTTGTGGCTTTCTTAAATACTGAAAACCACTGGGGTTGGGATTGAAGGGCTACATTTCTTTTTGTGACTGAAATTTGAAGCAACAGGAACTGATGGGCCTATGACATCATATGGTACCTGATGTCAGCATACACACACTGTTAGTGGGACTGGACACACACTGGACTGTATGTGTTTGTGAGACTTGGGAACTTTATTGGTGGGGTTGAAATTGGGTTCGTAAATAACTGCAGTCAGTATAGAGAGAGAGAGACTGTATTCAAGGGGGAAGGGACTGAGAAAAGGGGTGTGTGCCATTATGAACAGAGAGGGACAAACAGGGTGGCCACATTCCACCATGGCAGGCATCTTCGGAAGGGCTGTAGGCTGCACAGGCTGTGGGATGGCAATAATTCTCAATTGGGCCTGGAGAGAGGGAGGCTGCCCACTCTGTAGACAGCTATCTTGTATCAGGAGTGAAGTATATTGGTTAAGGAGTAAGTTGGGGGAGTTGGGGGGTTGTACAAGGATAAGGAGTGTGGATATGTGTGGCAGAAGGGTGGGGCTGAGGGGAGGCTGGGGCAACACTCAGAAATTACAGGACACTATGTTACAGCAAGCAGGAGGGGGGATATTAGGGACAGAGGACCCTTAGATAGGGATGTTGATGCTAAGGGGAAAACGTATGGGGTAAACATTCTGAATATAAAGAGAGTGATGGGGGAAGAGTCAGGAGTGGCTGTTGTGGGGTAGCCTAAAAGAGCAGACTGTGGGAAGGGAGCTCCTAAGGAGAACAGGGCAAGAGTGGAGGAAGAGGGACAGTTTAGAGGGTCAGTTAGGGGAAACTCAAGTTACTTGATAGAGGCTGGCATAGATTGTTTCAATAAATTTGAGCTACTAAGCAACCTACAGGGGGAGGAAGGGGTTGGTGGAAATGAGGAAACTGATACAGAGGCCGGGGGAGGGAGTCAGATACCCATAGGGCATCACAGACTGGCAATTGAAAGGATAGAAATAGTCCCAGAGGGAGAAGGGGAAACATGAATGTTAAGCAGATGTGGGAGATGCAACATATTGTAGACATGAAGGAGGAGTGCTCGACTGGAGAGAAACTGGGAGACAAGGAGGTGGGGGAGGGGCTCTCCTTCAGCAGGGGGGGTCTGTATCAAGGATAGGGCCCTAGGTAAAGGGGACCCTCAGAGGGTCTCTGGAGGTAGGGGTACTATTATAAGAAGGGAGGATGGCAGTGTGGGGGAAGGGGAAACCATCAGGGCCAGGATAAATGGTTCAGATAAGAGAGGGTTAAAGGGGACACCTATTCGGGGGGGTCTGAGTTAAGTGGGCAAAATAACAAGGGAGGCAGAAAGGGGAGGGTGACAAGGGGGTCTCTAATAAAGCAGGAATACTCCCATGGAATTGAGATCATGAATAAAGGAGGGGATGGGGGGTTGAGAGTGCATAGTGGAGGTAACCATAAGGACGATGGTGTTGTTAAGGTTCTGTTATTGGGAGACTCGATGATTTGGGGTATCCAATGGGAGGGACAGGGGGGTGGATGCCAGAGCCAGGTGAAGGTAGTGAGCATCTCTGGGCTGACAGTGCACAGAGCAAAGATCATGGTGTATGAACTGGTTAGGGATTGTGGAGGGAAAACGGATTTCCTGGTGCATTCAGGAACTAATGATCTAGAGGGAAATAGCATTTTGGAAATCCAAGCAAGGTTCCAAGAATTTGCCAGTCTGTTGGGATAATGGATGCAACATTTCCTTTTCAGAGATATTGCAAGTACCAAAGGCCTCAGTGGAGAGAAAAATGAAGATCACAGAGGTTAATGACTTGCTCAGGAAGTGGGGTGAAGGGAGTGGGTTGGGAGTGTTAGGGAACTGGAAAGGAGTTTGGGAGGATAAGGGACTGTATGCCAAGGACAGGTTCATCTTTCCCTGTTAGGAAGAAAGTCCTTAAACAGGGGTGGCTGACTACATTCAAGAAAGGTGGAGTTTAAACTTGTGGGGGAGGGATAAGGGAGGGACTGACCAGAAGCTCTCTCCTCCAGATGAGGGGAATAGTCTTCAAACCCAAGGGAGGGGAGAGGGGGAAACAGACTGGGGGAGGAGGTTTCAGAAAGAGCAGAGGGAGGATGGAAGTATAAGGAACCTGGATGGGGTTCAACAAAGGGGATCAGGGATAAGGAGTTGAGGGTAGTGTTAGTTAATGGTAGAAGCTTGGGAAACAAGTTGCCAGAGTTCCAGGCCATGCTGTTTGGGGGGGTGGATGTGGTGGTGATCACGGAAACGTGAGCCAACAAAAACCATGACTGGAACCTAAACGTGTAGGGGTACACTACACTACACTTTGGAAGGACAGAAAGGAGGGCAGAGGGGGTGGAGTGGCTATGTTCATTAGAGATGACATCAAAATTGCTAGGGTAGAAGAGGCAGAGGGAAATGTGGAGTCCTTATGGGTCACCTTATGAACCCCAGCAGGCGGTAAGGTCAAACTGGGTGTAGTACATAGGCCCCCCCCGGGATGGGTGATGTTCTGGAGGATGGTTTGCTGGACAACATCACTGCCCAATGAGGACCAAAAGGGGAAGGAGTGGTGTTGATGGGGGACCTTAATATGCTGGGTACAAACTGGGGAACCATGTCTTCTAAGGTGGCCATGGAGCAGAGGCTGCTGGACAGCTTCCAGGATGTGTTCTTAACACAGCATGTGATGGAGTCCACAAGGGAAGGGCATATCCTGGACATGGTTCTGGCAGATGGGGATCTGGTAAGGGACCTGGTTGTAGAGGATCCCTTGACTGGGAGCGACTCCAATACTGTCTGATTTCAAATAAGCATGGGGGGAGAGATCTAGGACACTGGCAGTGGACTTTAGGGGGGCAGACTTTGTGGGCATGGGAAATATTCTCAAGGATCACTTCAAGAGGATTACATCAATGACAAATGTGGAAAAAAGATGGGAGGTCATAAAACAGGGACTTCATGAGGCAATCAGGACCTGCGCTAAGGTGAATTGTAAGGGAGCAAGGTCATATAAACCATGCTGGTGGTCCAGTGAGACTCAGGTAGTGGTCAGAGAAAAGAAGGCGGCCTACAAAAAATATAAAACAACAAGAGGGGATAGAGAAAAGGAAATGTACCATCTTGCATCTAGAAAAGTCACCCGGATGGTGAGGGGGGCAAAGTCCAGTATAGAGCAGCGGCTGGCACAGGGGATACATGGAGGAGAAAAGGGGTTCTTCTGGTACATTGGGTAGTGGAGAAAAACTAAGGGCCATCTTGGCAGATTGAGATCAGAAAGGAGGGTGGGTGGAAGAGGTGAGGGACCAGGCAGAGGTATTAAATGAGTACTTTGCCTCTGTGTTCACTAGGGAGGGGGAGGGGATATCTACAAAGCAAGGCACAATGGGGATAGAAGCGGTAGTGAGTGGGATCGGGAAGCAACAGAAATGGAGCAAGAAGGATGGAGAGGTACCCCAGGGGTGTCACATCAGGATAAGGATAAAAAAGGCCAGTAAGGTGGAGGGGACGGATGATGCTATCTCCACCGAAAGGGTGTGGTTAGCCCTCAAGGCCCTAAAGAAAGATGAATCTCCTGGGCCAGATGGCATTCATCTGAGAGTACTATGGGAATTGGTGGACATACTGGCTGCACCCCTGGCAGAGCTCTCCAACAGGTCACTTGAGACAGGGAGGGCACCTAGGGATTGGTGAGAGGCACATGTGGTGCCAATCCATAAAGGGAGGTCAAGGGAAGTACCAGGTAACTATAGACCCATCAGTTTGACCTCGGTGGTGGTAAAATTAATGGAGAGTATACTAAAGGAATGATTGGTGGTGTACTTGGAGGAGGTGGGAGGTCTGGACATTTGGCAACATGGGTTTGTGCCAGGTAGATCATGTCAAACCAATCTTGTGGAGTTCTACAAATGGGTAACATCAGAACTGGACAGGGGAAAGCCTGTGGATGTATTATTCTTGGACTTCAGCAAGGCATTTGTCTCTGTCCCCAACAATGGTCTGGTGGAGAAACTGACGGGGTTGGGAGTAGGCCCTTTGATGGTCAGATGGATTGAAAACTGGCTAGCTGAATGCACCCAGAGAGTAGTGGTCAGTGGGGAGCTCTCGAACCCCAGAGAGGTCAGTAGTGGGGTACCGCAGGGCTCAGTCCTGGGTCCGATCCTGTTCAATGCATACATATCGGACATCAGGGAGGGTATAGGGTGTGGAATGTGTCTCTTTGCTGATGACTCCAAGATAGGAGCAGTAGTTGAGGGGGAAGAGGGGAGGCTGGCACTGCAAGGGGACCTGGACACCCTGGAATGCTGGGCTCACAGATGGAAATTAAATTTCAATATCACCAAGTGCAAGGTGTTACATCTTGGGTGGGGAAACCTTAAACGCAGGTACACTCTGGGAGGGGAGATTCTGGAGGCCTCAACAGGGGTAAAAAGACCTAGGGATCATGGTGGATACATGTATGAATAACTCTGAGCAGTGCAGGAGAGCAGCTAGCAAGGCAAACAGGATGTTGGGGTGCATCGTAAGGGGGGGTCACCTCTAGGAGCAGGGAAGGGATTCTGCCGCTATACAATGGACTGGTTAGACCACACCTTGAGTACTGTGTACAGTACGGAGACCACACTTGAAGAGGACATACAGCTCCTGGAGAGGGTACAGAGGAGGCAACTAAGATGATACAAGGACTAGGGATTTGGCGTATGAGGACAGACTTGAGGAGCTCTGCCTGTTTTCAGTGGAGAGAGGAGAGAGGAGGCAGGGGACATGATTGAGGTCTTCAAGTACCTCAAGGGAATAAATAGAGGTAAACATGGAGGATCTTTAGACTAAAGCATGGAGGTATCACCAGAGGGCATGGTTTGAAGTTGGAAGGTAGAAGGCTGAGGGGAAGAGGAGGAGGTTTTTCACTGAGGGGGTGGTGGACCCTTGGAATGCGCTGCCTGGTGAGCTGGTTCAGAGATCCACAGTGGAGTGCTTCAAGAGAGGGTGGGACAGACACAGAAAGCAGATATATCAGATGATGGCCTGGCCCAGGTGGGTGGGGACGGATGATAGGGGTTTCTGGAACACAAGGAGGGGGAGGGCCTCAGCACCCAACTAGGGATCTGAGGTTTGAGAATACTTGATAGACTGTAAGGCCTAATCTGCTGGCAATTAGTATGTTAGTACTATTCATAAGGAGGTGTGGACAAATGGCAATGTTGAAAATCTGGAGTGAAAATATTGCAAATTCACGACGTTACAAGTGTGTGTAGCAACTGTGCTAAGCAAGCTCATGAAACAGTCAATTCTTGGATTTTTTCCAACAAATTTGCAACATAGACTTTTTGAGAGCCCGCCTCATGAGCACTGGCACTGTCATTTCATTAATCATTCCCAAAAGGTGATTCTGCGGAGTGCCAAGAAATCATCTTTCAGGACCGAATAACACCATGACAGTGCATGAATTCATGAGGAGGAGTCCCCAAAACCCCATGTTGAAAATTTGGTGACAAAATTCCCAAAAATGTCTGAGATATGCATCAAAGTTGGAAAAACCCTATTTATGCCACTATACAGCTTACCAGCATTTCCTCAGTTTGCGGTCAGCTTTGAAGAGTGCAGACATGTTCCTGGTCCACGAAGATCATCGTGCAGGACTCTGCAAGTACAGTAAGTATATGTGGTGGGGTGGGGGATGCAGAGTGCAGAAGTTGGGCATGGGTCATGGAGAGGCAGGGGAGACTGCGAGGGACCATTTTCTTTTGTACAGGTTAAAAACAAAAAGCATGGGACCTTTTACAGGGGCATGTGGCACGCTGGGGTGGGCCCTAGCAAGCCAATGGAGTGTTTTTTGGGGGCAGCTGTAGCCGACAGGAGATTGAGCACCCCCGGCACAAATCTAGTGGGTTTTTGTGAGGGGGCATTATGCCAATGAGGAGTGGGCTCCCCCTTTGGCAAATCAAACTGGAAGGGGACATAAGCTGATGGGGAGTGGGCTCCCCTGTCAGCAACTTAAACTTAGGCGGAACTGAAGCCGACGGGGATTGGGGCCCTGTCGGCAAACAAAAACTGTTGTGAGGGGGCACATGCTGCTGAGGGGGATTGGGCACCCCCTCAGCAGTGGGGGTTAATTAATATTGTTTGTGAACATGGCGGCAAGCCACCTCCATGTTCACAAAGAATATTACACTTGGCAACGCTCCACCCAGCAATGACGAGTCGCTCCCTCATTGCAGCAGAATGGCTGATGCTGCAATGATGAGGCAGCCCCTGATTGCTGCGGTGAAAATGTTAGAAGTTGGTGGCACTTTTGGAAGCCAGTGTCATCAGCACACTGTGCCTTCATTGGTGCACCACTGCCAAGCCCCCAAATGCAATGCCTCCATTTGCTGCCACACAGCCATGCCTCCACAACCCGCTTCTCTCCTAAGTTGTCACATAATGTTTCTTGCACATGCACGCAAGCAAACATAAAAAGGAATCTGCTTCACCATACTATATCCTGCTAAAATAAGATTTGTCATAAATGGTCGGTTACATACTTTTGAAACACCTGAAGAAGCTTTGGATGCTTATAAACAAGTATATGAATCTAGCTAAGCAATAATATTCCCTCCTAGTACTTATTACCTGCCCCTTCTCTATATTCTTTCTCCCTTCAGAATTATCAAATATTGCTGCAGAATAATAATGGGGAGCTGAATAATACTATCTATAGCCATGGAGTATATGTGTAACCCCTTGTTACCCGGGGTTACTAGAATCCCAGTAATACCTAGTGGTAGGCAGGGAAGGCAGCTTGTGAAATTCCAGTTAAATGGGTTTCACACTGTCTCACTCTGTTCTCAGTCTCAGCTGAGACTGAGAGATGACATCACCAATAGAACTGTTGCAGCTGCATAAGCCACATTGGAATCTGCAGCAGAGGGACTGAGATAGAACGTTGGGAGTTTTCAAAGTCAGTCTCCTGTTTGTTGTCAAACAAGAAGGTCCAGTCTGCAGTTTGGGTTTGAGAAGCCAGTTTCAAGTGGTGGAGACCACTGTCCAGGTCTCAGTGCCCCCTCCCTCTGGGGGAGTAGAGAAAGTAAAGTATCCCCATGTAGATTCCAGGGGCAATCCCCTAATTTCTGCTAAAGAGAGAAAGCTGCCTTTTACAGTTTCGGTTTGTGCTTGAAAAGTGGAAAAAGTTGTACTTCACCTGTGGGGCACCTGCAACAAAAGGGTGAGTGTTTGCTCTAATATGAGAGGGCAAAAAATGTGTTTCTTCAGCCTGGGAAATGTGAAGAAATCTGGGATTTGAACTACTATTTGGGAGGCCTATAGTACTAAGACAAACAAATGGAGTAGTGTCAAAAGCTAAAGTGCTGTGTGGATTCAAGTAATGTTGTAGAGGGGGTGCGACAGTTCATCCACCATTTAGTCTACATTTCAAAGTTTCAGTTTGTCCAGAGAAATGGCCGGGTATGGGCTGTGGGAGCTGGAGGTGGGAACACCCCCCATCTTTAGTAACCAGGTCCACCTCTACGGATTTCTGCTGTGATTGCTACTTACCTCATGCGCTTGGCCAGTGGTGAGGGAAGTACCCAGACATGGGTCGCAAATGGGAAACTCTCTCTAGGAGTCACAGACTCTAATTAGTGTGGGGAGCCACAACAAGGGTAAAGAATTCTCTTTGTGAGATGGGAGTCAGAAGAAGTAAGAAGGAAATCTCTCTAGGGGTCACAGACTCTAAGTGGTGTGGGGAGCCACAAGTAAAATGGGTTCATTCTTCCAATGAATCACCAGTCAAGTGGCCAGCATGGGAGCCGGGCCAGTCTGGCTGTGCATCCAAAGTGCATGCAAGTCCGGGCTGTGTGCCTGGTGGGTCCAGAGCCTGAAAACAGTAGAATTGGTCCATTCTTCAAGTGGACCACCTTGTAGTCTCTAATCTGCATTATCAGTAAACGTAGCCCCATGGAGGTCCATCTATGCTTTGTTGTGTTCAGTTAATTGTGAATAAAAGCCACACTGAAAAATCCTAATCCTGGTTCTGGACATTATAGTTATTGCTTCCTGTGTTCGTATTTACTTGGGTGCCCCTGTGCAGAGTAGCCAAACCTAGGTCCCCTTGTGCCAGGTAACCTCATCCTTCCCGAACCCAGGTCCCCATCAGGTATTGCTGCCAGTGCCAACAGCATGCCACCTGTCATTTTGGCAAAAAGGCAGGGGTGGGGGTTACATATGTATGAGTGCAGATATACTATAAGGAAGAAGAGAAGAATAACTGAATAAGGGGGGACAAATGGATGAAGTGACATATGAAAATCTAAGTATGGTATGTGATTAAAAGGGATAAAAGATATAAGCTTATGGAAAGGTAGCAGCTGTGCATCAACTCAGTAGGTTCCTTAGTGTTTCAGGATGATGTGTTTTTGATCTGGTATAGAGGGGTGGCTTGAGGGTGGGAAGGGTAAGGTGGAGGCTTTCTCCAGTGGGGTCTGTGATTAGCAGTTAAAATAATAATTGGTCCAGTTCCAACAGTGTAAACATGATTTTGAAAAGAAACCTTTTAGTAAACTACATAATAGATATTTATGAAGCAAAAAGAGGGGGGATTCTGAAAATATAAAAAATAAATTGATTTATGTTGGATTTGTTTCATATCGCTACCTGGAATGTAAAAGGCTTACAAGATAGGAAAAAAACTGTGAAAGTGCTAATACAGATGGAAGATAAGAAGATCAGTATGCTATTCCTACAAGAAACACATCTGACACAGGGTAATATGGTGTGGTTTGAAAACCGTTGGGGAAAAGCTTATTCATCTGACTATACTACAAGCTCTAGAGGTGTGCTTATAGCCTTAAATTAAAAAAATAGGGCAATCCCGAATATTATCAGATATCTGGCAGACAAACATGGTTGGTTGTTATTCTGACATTAAAATTATACAATTTAAAATTCACATGCGCGGTAATATATGCACCAAATCAAAATCCCGCTAATTTCTTTTCAGCTCTTTTCCTTACTCTGTCCACTTTTGATACACCTTATATAGTCGGAGGGGGAATTTCAACCTTGTATTACAACAACTGGATAAAACCTCAGGATTAGATAGACTGGCTGTGTCACATATGGTTATAAAGAATTTTTTGCTAGATTTGGGACTGGTAGATCCATGGCATGAAATGAATAGAGAAAAACGAGGATGTTCCTTATTTTCTCCTGTACATCACACTTATTCACGCATAGATTTTTTTCTTTTCTCTAAAACATTGTTGCCTTATATACAAATTATTCAATATTCAGGTATTGTATTGGATCATTCATTCACCATGTTTTTTTTTTTCACTAAAGGTGGACCAAGGAGGATTAATATCAAGACGATGGAGAATGGACAACACATTATTATTGCATGAAATAGAGGAAACAAATCTTGGACTTTCCCAGAGAGTTCTTTCAATTTAATATAAATCAAGATATCTCAATTATTAATATTTGGGAAGCTTTTAAAATATACGCTAGTGGGATTGTAATTAATTTAACTATCATATTATAAAAAGAAACATTTCAATTCCTTAATACAATTAGAAAAGGATATTAATAGACTAACACAACTTCACAGTTCTACTTTGGTTTCATATATATACGTATATATATATATATATATATAGAGAGAGAGAGAGAGAGAGATATATATATATATATATATATATAGATATATATATATATATATATATATATATATATATATAAACATCTATTGCAAAAGAAGGATCAATACAACTTTCTAACCAATGAACTTGCAGAAAAACAGATACAAAATATTTTATCAAATTATTATTTTAACATGGACAAACCTTTAAAACTAATGTCTTGGAAAACAAAGCAATCACAAATAAAGAATACCATAAACAATATCAAAGGTGGGGCAGGAAATATTATGAGTCATCCTAAAGAAATTGTTAAATGTTTTGAGAACTTCTATAATAAACTTTATTCTTCTGAATTTAAATGGAATACAAAGCAGGCATTACAATATCTAGAAACAATTAAACTTCCGGTAGTACCAGATCATGTAAGAAGGATGTCAGATCTTCCAATTTCTAAGTTAGAAATTGAAGAAGCAATAAAAGATTTATCTGATGGTATCACGCCAGGACCAGATGGTCCAGACACTGAATTTTATAAAATCCAGAAAGAAATTCTGTTGGATCACCTTCACCAGTTATTTAATTAATTTAGGGAAAATAACCAAATATCAGAATCTTTTAAAGAAGCAATTATCCAAGTTTTTTTTTAAAAGACAGGGATCTGCTGAACTATACATCCTACAGGCCCATCTCTTTGCTAAACACTGACTATAAAGTTTTTACAAAGAATATAGCCAAACAACTAGAAAATATACTGCCTTGATTAATACATCAAGATCAGAACGGCTTTATTAAAAATAAAACATTATCAGAGAATATAAGATGTACATTAAATATTATTAGCTTAAATGATCAACAAGACAGTGTATTGCTAGCAATTGATGCTGAAAATGCATTTGTTAAAATCAAATGGCTATATATATTTGCAGTGGCACAGGAGATGGGCGTGGGTGCACAACTCAGTGGATGGCTGAAACTTCTATATGACACACCTAATGTAATGATTGAAATTAATAACATCAGTTCAGCAAACATTAATTTGAACAGAGGAGCTAGGCAGGGATGCCCATTATCTCTCTTAATATTTGCCCTTATTATAGAACTACTAGCAACAACTATTAGAGAAAATAGGGACATACATGGTTTAAAAATTAATACTACGGAGGAAAAATTGGATTATATGCTAATGATATTTTACTCTATATAACCAAACCAGAAATCTCAATTCCCCATATAATACAAGTTACAAAACATTTTGGCTACTTTTTAGGGTACAAAATAAATTGGTCAAAACTATACTATTAAAATTAAAAAAATATATATTACCCATTACATGATTTACCTGGTTGTCAAGTGAATAGCCCCAAGGATAATCTTAAATATATAGGGGTGACTATAAGTTCACAAATTGATGATTTGTATAAACTAAGTTTTGAAGAACTATTGAAACAAATTGAGTTTGACTTAAATTAATGAATTCATTATATCTGACTCTAATAGGGAAAATAAATCCAATTAAAATGCAAATATTACCAAGGGTACTTTTCTTGTTTCAGACTTTAGCTATTCCAATTCCAATCTTTTTTTTTTTTTACTAATTTGAAAACAGTGATAATGAAATTTCTTTGTAAAAATAATAGCGTAAGAATCTCCTGTAAAACTGTAATTCTTCCTAATATGAAAGGAAGCCAAGCACTGCCAGATTTGTATTTCTATTAAGTAGCTGCACAAGTGGCACAAGTATGGTACTAGCTTCCAAAAGACAAATCTGTGCTTTCCTCCATAAAAATAGAAACAGTAGCACAGCCTTATGCTTCGCTTATGAATTTGTTATACTGAGGGATCCCTCTTAAAAAAACTAAACTCCTCTATAATAACTAAAACAACTTACCAATGCTGGATTTATTTTCACAATAAAATGAAAGATTTAAAAGATATCTCTATATATACTCTGATTCACGAGAATTATAATTTTATTCCATCAGTAGCATCGGGAAATTTTAAAGTATGGAAGGAAGCAGGCATTATACAGTTTGGGGATATTTGGCAATATAATGCATTACAAACTTTTGGGAAAATTTCTAGGCAGTTCAACTTAGCTTCAACCCAAATGTTTCACTATAACCAAATTAAATCTTTTCTCAAAATGAATCAAAAATTTACAAGAATGGAAGAACCCCCGACTATTATAAAAAACTTCCAAGATAATAAATTAGGAAAGAAATTAATTTCCTTCCTATATAATATGCTCCAAGAAACCTCAGAAGATAATATTGCTAGAATTAGGAGAAAACGGGAGAGAGATCTGGACATTAATATTACAGATACAATGTGGCAAGAAATTATTAAAGCATATTTAGAAAATGTATCTTTAGTAAAACTACAACAGGTTCAAATGAATATCACACATAGAATTTACTTTACTCTACACAAATTGAATTTAATCAACTCAAATATATTTGATAAATGTCCAAGATGTGCTGACACAACAGGCACTTTAATCCATTTGATTGGATCATGCCCTTGCCTATCAAACTTTTGGTACAAAACTGAATATTTTTCTCAATCAGTTTTTAAAAAAACAAATTCATTTTATCTGATGGTGAAACTGTCAGCGATTCTCCTAGAAAAAGGGATATTGGAACCACAGCAACACAAATTACTAACAATGTTTCTCATTGTTGCGAAGAAATGTATTCTTTTAAAATGGAAGAATCATGACCCACTGGATTTCAATCATTGGCTAAATTTAATAGTAGACATTTCAAGGGTAGAAAAATTATGGTATATGAAAAGAGGGATAAAAGATTAATTCTTAACAACGTGGAGTCAGTTTCAGTTGGCAATAAAATAAATAGATTTAAATAGTTAAGTTAACTAATTTGATTAGATTAAACAGGATCTCCCCCTCTCCCTCTGAGAATGATGAGAATGTGATCTAAAGGCTCTAACCCGAAGATATTTCTGATGAAGAAAAAGGACCTTGGCACACTACTCTGATAAGGGGGAAAATAGAAAAAAAAAGAAAAGAAACAAAAAGGTTTCAATCAGTACTACAAGACTAAGTCCCTAAGAAACACCAACTGAAAATAGACATAAAAAATCATTAACATTTAAAAATGAAAATTCCCATAGGTTAACATTACAAATATTAATAAGCCATAACTCCATCAGTCTTTGGAGTTAACATACCACATATATATACTGTATATTGCAAAAAACCTGCATTAATGCATCAGTTAGGGTTAAAGTGACCTATGGTGTCAGGGTTTCCAACCCTTATATCCCACTCTGCACAGATCAAGAGGCATTGGGGGTGGCATTGGGTTTGTCAGCCCTAATGCTCACCCCATTCCATTAAAAAATAAGCTGGGTGGGTACAGTATTGGAGAATGAGATGAGCATTAGGCTGATAAACCGAATGCTGCCCTCGATGCCTCTCGGTCTGTGCAGGGTGGGGTATTAGGGTGGAAACCCTAACACCATATTTCCCTACTTTTGTCACTTTAACCCTAACTCAAGCATTAACACAGGTTGTTGCAGTTTATTTCCTTACTTTTTTAAATAGTGTAGTAGTATCCTTATTTTACTGTGGGAGTTCAGGGTCCCCATCCACCTGTAGATGCATATACATGCTCTTCCATTTATAGAACAGCAGTGACCAAATTGTCAGCATAGCCTTCTTATTACCCCACCTGATATACCCATTGCAGAAAATGTTCAAATCCTCACCAAAATGTAATTCTGCACAATTACAATGCTATTCTGAACCACAGGTGTGAAAACACATTTTGGGCAGGATTTCAAAAATGATAGCTATGACATACATGAGGTGGGGTAATATGAAGGTTATGTTGAAAATCTGGGGTCAAAATATTTAACATTTCAGATGGTTATGAGCAGGTGTAGCAATGGTTATAACTGGCATTTTTTGATATTTTGACCCCAGATGTTCAACATAGTCTTCTTATGACCCTACCTCATAACCCCATAGGTGAAAATGTTTAAATCCATGCTGAAACACCATTCAGTGGCACAAGTGTGGAAACACATTTCAGACAGGATGTGAAAAATAACAGCTGTACTGTTCATGAGATTGTATGAAAAAATGATTATGTTAAAAATTAGGAGGCTGATTCCAGGAAGAATGTCACAAGTCGCAGGTGTATGTGAGTTGCAACATTCTCCCCTACACTGAGGACCCTGTGCCATATTCTAAGAGTGGCAGGGTCCCGGCACTTGTGATGTGCGACTTGTGACATGTGTAAGCTAATACCACTGTCATGGTATAATAGCTCCCTTATGTTGCAAGTCACAGCCCTCTGCAGACTGCCCCCCTGGAGCTCTTCCTGCCCTGAAACACCATGGCACACATCGGGGGCTTGAGGAGGGCTAGACCAGTGGCACAGGAGTCAGGGGGCACAGTGTTGATCAGACTCCCGAGGTCCCCAATATTTGGGGGTTGGGGGACATGGTCATGTCCATAGGGGCACAGGAAGCACAGCAGGGCCTTTACCATGGTGCTGTGGAGTGGGCATCCATTGGATGGCACCAATGGGTGCCCTTAGAGCAGCTCCGAGATGCTCTAAGATAGCTCTGCCAATGTGGCTCCTGGAATTGCGGATGTGGTTATGGCAGCCACCCTTCTGGAATAGGATGCAGTTGATGCCATAACCTACCCTTGCGACATGTCATTGTAGGTTGCGGCATAGTGGGTGGCATATCCTATGGTTGGCATAGCCCGCAGCCGACATGGTGCAAGGTGCCTCTTGGAATAGGGACTGGCATAATGTATGGCGCAAGTAGTGAGTTATGCCATGGGGTTTGGCGTAACTCAGCTTGCGCCAGTGTACGCCATCCTGGAATCAGGCCCCAGGAGTTAAAATATTGAAAATTACCAAAGTTATGTGCATGTGTAGAAAGGTTTAAATGAACATCCATAACCCATAGAAACATAGAAACATAGACCTTGATGGCAGACAAGGACCGCCAGGCCCATCTAGTCTGCCCATTTCCCTACCTACAGGATAGGCCGCAGATCCTAGTTAACCAACAGCCTATATCTTCCTGCCCCCCACAAGAATTGCCTTATGTCTGTCCCATGCATTCTTGAATTCTCCCACAGTTTTAGACCCCACAACTTCCTCAGGAAGGCTGTTCCATGCATCCACTACCCTCTCTGTGAAATAATACTTCCTCACATTGCCCCTGAACCGCCCTCCTTCTATTTTTAAATTGTGTCCTCTTGTTCTTGCAAGTCTCTTTTTCTGAAAGATGCTACCCTCTTGGACTTTGTTGATTCCCTTGAGGTACTTGAAAGTTTCTATCATGTCCCCCCTCTCCCTTCTTTCCTCAAGGGTATACATATTAAGCTACTTTAGTCTCTCCTCATACGGCTTCTCTTGCAGACCCTGCACCATTTTAGTTGCCCTCCTCTGGACTGCCTCTATCCTGTCTATGTCCTTGCAGAGATGGGGTCTCCAGAACTGGACACAGTATTCCAGATGGGGTCTCACCAACTGTCTGTACAGAGGGATAACAACTTCCTGTTTTCTGCTGCTGATGCCTCTCCCTATACATCCCAGTATAACCCCGGCCCTCCCTACTCCTTCTCACATTGCTTGCTAAGCTTAAGGTCATCTGATATGATTACCCCCAGGTCCTTTTCTTGTTTTGTTGTTGTTACTACCTCCCCACCCATTGTGTATTCTTCCCCTGGGTTCTTGTTTCCCAGGTGCATTATTTTGCACTTTTTTGCATTGAATCCTAGTTGCCATACGTCTGACAACTCAAGTATTTTTAGGAATTTTTTCACCAGATCTTCAACATGACCTTTCTGGACCCCACCTCACGAACACTGGAGGTGAACTTTTGTTATTCAGGTCAGAAAGGTGATTTAGTACAGTGACCACAAAATCACCTTCTGGGTCTGATTAACAAAACAGCAGTTATAGTGTTCATGACGTGGGGTCCCAAAAAGACTATGTTGAAAATTTGGAGAAATAATTTGAAAAAATGCCATAGTAATGAACCTATGTTCAAAATGGCATTGAAATACATGGTATGCCTCTCCCGCAGTGAAACCCATACAGCGACAAATGTCACTGCTGACAACAGCGATGTGTCACTGTAGGAGTTGTGCCCGGGACCTGGCAACACTTTTCCCCCATCCTGCACCCCCTCCCTGAACCAACTTCAACTCTCAGATTGATATCCTTAGTAATAGAAGTGCGAGACAGAAACCCCTGAAGAATGAATAGACCCTACTGTGCACGGCTCCTGTCGACTGCAAATCACAGTTGACAGGAGCCTGCTCTCGATGCCAGTTGATGAGTTCATTGTCAACTTGGCATCTTAGAGTCAAAATACATTATACAGCACTTACCTTGATTTCTCAGTTTGCAGTTCAGCTGTGAAGAGTGCAGAAGTGTCCCAGTCCATAGAAGATGACAGCCTATGACCTCCAGTGGTAAGTATGGGATAAAGGGAGTTTGTGAGCTGGTGAGTGCTCAATGGGAGGGTAGGAATGGGGAAGGGGGACAGGGAAGATGACAAGGGACCATTCTGTTTTTTTCAGGATTAAAAAAATATGTATGGGGACTGTTTCCTTTTTTGCAGGTCTAAATAAATAAATTAAATATACTGAGAAACTGGGGGTGGCCTGCCCAGTGTCTCACACTGCTGGGGGGACACACAAAATACCAACACAGGAATTGGACCCCCAATGCTGGCTTTATAATATAAAACAGTGGGCTGCTGGGGGGAATCCAACACCAGGGTAGGTATCCCACTGTCAGATATTTCACATTAATGATAAGAGGAGCAGGGGATGGTGATTGGAGGGTGGGGTGTACCACTAGACAACAGGGAATATATTAAAAAATGAGCAGGAGCTGGACTCTTGCTTCAGTCCCCTGCTTATACTTTGTCAGTTCTAGGTGCTTGGATTTTAAAAGAAGCTGATGATGTTATAGCACCAGAGCATACCTCACCATGGTAAATACAGTGGTGTGAAAAAGTATTGGCCCCCTTCCTGATTTTCTCTATTATTGCATATTTGTCACACTGGATGTTTTCAGGTCTTTAGACAAAATGTAATATTAGATAAAGGGAACCTGAGTGAACAAATAACACTTGTTTTTTTTTTTTATTTCACTTATTTAATGAAAAAAAGTTAACCAACACCAATTGGCACTGTGTGAAAAAGTAATTGCCCCCTTACACTTAATAACTGGTTATGCCACATTTAGCTGCAATGACTGCAACCAAACACTTCCTATAATTCAATATCAGTCTTTCACATCGCTGTGGAGGAATCTTAACCCACTCTTCCTCGCAGAACTGCTTTAATTCAGTAACATTTGGTAGGTTTTCGAGCATGAACTGCTCGTTTCAGGTCCTGCCACAGCATCTCTATTGGGTTTAGTCTGGACTTTGACTAGGCCACTCCAAAACTTTAATTTTACTTCTTTTTCGCCATTCTGATGTGGACTTGCTTTTGTGTTTTGGATCATTGTCTTGCTGCATGACCTAACTACAGCTTCAGCTTCAGCTGACGGAAGGATGACTGGACATTCTCCTTAAGAATTTTCTGGTACAGAGCAGAATTCATGGTTCCTTTAATTATGGCAAGTCATCCAGGTCCTTGGCAGCAAGCATCCCCACCATCACACTACCACCACCATGTTTGACTGTTGGTATGGTGTTCTTACTGTGGAATGCTGTGTTTGCTTTACGCGAGACATTATGGGATCCATGTTGTCCAAAAAGTTCCACTTTGGACTCATCTGTCCATAGAACATTTTCCCAAAAGGCTTGTGGATCATCCAGGTGCTTCTTGGCAAATAAGATACGAGCATTTATGTTCTTTTTGGTTAGCAGTGGTTTCAGCCTTGCTACTCTCACATGAAGCCCATTTTTGCCCAGTCTCTTTCTGATTGTGGAGTCATGAACTCTGACCTTAGCTGAGGCAAGAGAAGCCTGCAGTTCTTTGGATGTTGTTTTAGGATCCTTTGAGACTTCTTGGATGATTTTACACTGCGCCCTGGAGTAATTTGGCAGGCGCCACTCCTGGAAGGTTCACTACTGTTCCAAGTGTTCTCCATTTGGAGATTATGGCTCTCACTGTGGTTCGATGGAGTTCCAGAGCCTTAGAAATAGCTTTGTAACCCTTTCCAGACTGATAGAGGGCAACAAAATGTTTTTCTGATCTTTTCAGGAACTTCCTTTGATCATGACATAATGTGCTTGTTGAATCTTTGTGCTGGCAATGTGACTCTGATGGTAAGGGCCAAAATAAGTGAGGTTTATATTGAGCAGGGCTGGCTGTAATCAAGCCTGGCTGTGTTCAATCAGCTGACTCTAATTATCCCTTTAATTGGGTTGATTTAACTAGGGGGCAATTACTTTTTCACACAGTACCAGTTGGTGTTGGTTAACTTTTTCATTAAATAAATGAAATAAGTAAAAAAAGTGTTATTTGTCCACTCAGGTTCCCTTTATCTAATATTATATTTTGTCTAAAGACCTGAAAACATCCAGTGTGACAAATATGCAATAATAGAGAAAATCAGGAAGGGGGCAAATACTTTTTCACGCCACTGTAGCTAAATACCAGAGGATTGGGCCTGGGTAAAGAAATCTGTATTTTGGCCCCTGTGATCTAACTTTTATCAGCACTTGTTTCCTGCAATTACAAGATGGCTATGGCCTGAACTGGGGCTAGGTATTGCAAACTGTGCTCTACCAAGCTGCTATTTGTCTATCTGAAAGGGTTTCAAGAGCTTCTGGATGCAGTTTGCAAAATATTTTTTGCCATCAACACGGAGTTGCAGAAACATTTTTGAAAAATGTGCCCCCTTATGTTTTGCTTACGATGCACTATTCTGGCAGGCACATGATGCAATAATAGAAACCTAGAAAGCACAGACTTTGATCGTTAGCAAAGGGTTACTGAGGGCAGCAGTAGGTGGGTGGGTGGTGCCACCAGGGAAAATGCAGAGAAAGGATTCTCAAGTCACGAAAAAGGATCCTTAAGTCTCTATCTTGCACCATTGCTGACAAAATTAGTTTTTGGGATGGCATACTCCAGAATTGTATTGTGAGGTACAGACCAACAAAAAAACACAACGAGTCACAAACTATGTGGTGCCAACCCAGATCATGCTGTTCCATGCAATATGATGTTGGGGTGTTGTCACATGACATGCCTGAGGCACACAAACCTAAAAGTTGTATTTTCACAGGTCTACAGCAGGTGGCCAGACATGACTTTTACAAGATTTGTGGACTGCAGTTGCGCTGTTTGTCTACTTATTGTGTGGCTTTGGGGTTGCAGATCAGTCTGTACAGTGTCTGTAGTAGTAGCTCAGTTAACTCTGCATTCAAAACAGAAAACATTATGTCTTTATCTTGTACCATTGCTGAGAAAATTAATTTTTGAGATGGCATTGCACAATTTCCAGAATTGCATTGTGAGGTATAGACCAACAAAAAACATGACAATGTATCACAAACTGTGAGGCCAACCCAGATGATGCTTTTCCATGCAGTATGATGTTGGAGCGTTGTCATATACTGTACTAGACAGTCCCAAATATGTGAATGAAGTCATTCACATATTTTGAGCTGTCTAGTACAACATGCCTTGCAAGCCCTTTGGTCCACACTAGGGACCAATGGGCTTACAGCCCATACTGTACCTGTCAGTTGGTGGGTGGCTGGGTGGTAAGTGGCGGGATGCAGTCATCCGCTGATGACGGGGAGCGGGGTGGGCAAGGGGTTCTGTGTGGGTGGGAGGGTGGGGGTGCACTGGATCACCAGGGCATTTCAATACACAGTTTTATCACGATCACAGCAACGGGTTGGGGGGTTCCACTAGACCACCAGGGATGGTCATAGTGACATATATTGGAAAATCAGGGACTTGGGTGGAAGGGGGACCACTAGACTACCAAGGATGGTCATGTATCATGTTAATCGGGGAATCAGGGACTGGGGGGCACTAGACTATCGGGGATTTAGCTGTCAACATCTACCACACGATCATGGCTATGAGGCGGGGATGCCCCGGGATCCCCACTGTGCATGTCATGCTATGCAGGGTGCCAGGTGCAAGTCGCTGGGCTGCCCTGCACAACGCATGCAAATGGGGCCATAATGACATGCAAATGGCCCCTTTTGCACCTTGCATATATTATGGCCTCATTTGCATGCCCCCTACTGAATATCAGGGGTGATGCACCTAGTGCAACTGCACTTGCGCTGGCGCATCCCTGTGCTCCCTATCTGTGGCTTGCACTGGCGCAGTGCCTCTGCGCCATGCTCAGTTTGTGTGCTGACCGTGCCATATTCAACAGTGCTGTGCCATGGCACTTTCCCATTGAATATCACCTGGACCTGGACCCGACGCATTACAGTTGCACTGCGCCCAGGCTTGCGCCACTGCCTGGAGCAGTCTGAATATCCCGGCCTATGTTTCTATCTTGTACCATTGCTGAGAAAATTAATTTTTTGGATGGCATTACCTCAGTTTGGTGATTTTCCAGAATTGCATTGTGAGGTATGGACCAACAAAAAGCATAACAATGTGTCACAAACTATGTGATACCAACCCAGATCATGCTTTCCCATGCAGTATGATGTTGTGGCATTGTCACATAATATGCCTGAGGTACACAAACTTAAACAGTGAATATTTACAGGTCCACAGGGGTGGCCAGACTTGATTTTTACAACATTTCTGGACCACAGTTGTGCTGTTTGTGTACTTATTGTGTGACTTTGGGGTTTTAGTTCAGTCCATACAGTGTCTGTGGTAGTAGCCCAGGTCACACTGGATCCTAAACAGAAAAACCTTATGTCTCTATATTGTGTCATTGCTAAGAAAATGAGTTTTTGGGATGGCAAGGCCTCAATTTGGTGATTTTTCAGACTTGTATTATGAGGTATAGACCAAAACTAAAAACACAACAATGTGTCACAAACTATGTAATGCCAACACAGATCATGCTTTTCCATGCAGTATAATGTTGGGGTGTTGTCACATGACATGCCTGAGGTACACAAACTTAAATGTTGTGTTTTTACAGGTCCACGGGATGGCCTGACTTGATTTTTATCACATTTTTTGTCACAGTTGTGCTATTTTTGTACTTACTGTGTGACTTTCTAGTTTTAGTTCAGTCTGTACAGTGACTATTATAGTAGCTCAGGTCACACTGGATCCAAAACAGAAAACCTTGTTTCTATCTTGTACCATTGCTGAGAAAATGAGTTTTAAGGATGGGAAGGTCTCAAATTGGTGATTTTCCAGAACAGTACTGTGAAGTTTAGAGCAACAAAAAAACACAACAATGTCTCACAAACAATGTGATGCCAATCCAGATCTGCTTTTCTATCCAGTATGATGTCTAGGTGTTATCACATGACATGCCTGAGACACACAATCCTAAATGTTGTATTTTTTCAGGTCCACAGGGGTGGCCGGACTTGATTTTTACAACATTTTTGGACCACAGTTGTGCTGCTTTTGTACTTATTTTGTGACTCTGAGGTTTCAGATCAAGTCCATTCAGTGTCTTTAGTAGTAGCCCAGGTCACTCTGCATCCAAAACAGAAAACTTTATGTCTCTATCTTGTATCATTGTTGAGAAAATGAGTTTTGCATGGTGTATTTATTAATTTTCTCAATGAAAAAAGGTGTGAAGGGGTTAACAGTAAAGTTTCTCTCACAAAAAAGGATTTAAATCTCATGAAGAAGGAATAATCTCAGAAACTAAATCCTTCATGAGACAAAATCCCTTTCGTGAGAAACACCTCTATCCGAAAAATAGAATGTTCAATAAAGTCCCATAGGATATAATGGGAACTAAAAACGTTTGCAACATATTAATATTATTGCACAAAATCTTCAGTCTGCTTTTCTACCAAAGTTCTTTATACCCTACAAAAACAATACAGAATTTTTTTTTCACTCTCTTGATCTCAGAATCTGTACATCCGAACGGAATGAAAATTGCCACATCAAGAGATCTGCCCAAAGGGACAGCACATGCAAAATTTTGCAGAAATTCATTGATAGGTTGCAAAGTTATTAAAGTGCAAAATGTCAGGTTTAACACAGAAACTGCTGCTCAACCCTAACTATACAGACATGGCCGCGCTTATATTATATATATAGAATGATGGATGGGGAAGTGTGCTTATTGAGAATTTAATGGTTACCCAATGTCTGGGCTGCTACATAAACCCAAAGAGCAAAGCCCAAGGGGATTATTAAAGCATCCTACACCGAGGGCAACCATTAAATTCAAGTTTAAGCCACACTTCCCCACCTTTGATTTTTTATAATTGCTGGTCAGCAATTTTTTCAAATGTTTCTCTAGTGTCCCAGTTTCACTCACGCTATCACACACACACACACACACACACACACACACACACAGTCTTTTTTCTGTCTTTCAGATTTTTTTTTGCAGACCTGATTTTATCCTTTATTTAATTCAGCTTTGTTTGTTCTTCCAAACTAGTTTACAGTTTTGATCGTGGTCGTGATCACTGCTTACCCCAGTCAGCCAAGTCAGAGCCCTTCTTGTGTTCTTGTGTCAGCAGGATCAACCAGATAATATTTTTTTGGAGGGGGGTAACTGTTTAAGTGGTGGACCATGGAACTTTAAAGAAGAAGATGAAAAAAATGAAACAAAGTGAGCTCTCTGTCTGGTGACTCCTCACTGCTCGGTTAAGGAGCCACCATGTTTGAAAACTCGATTAGCCCGTCCAGGAGGAGATGAACAGCCAGTGAGGAAGTGGCTGTTTCTGACTGACTGTGTGTGTGCTCACCATTATAACCCATGGGTTATAACGGCAAATTATAACTGGGTCAGCCCATAGAGAAAATTGCTGACCAGTTATTATATTTATATATATATATGAGATAATGGCTTGAGTTCTGCAGTTAACAGCATTGTAATCACCTCAAATGGTTGCCATGCTGTGCTTATAAACCTCAAGAGTGCAGCTCAAGAGGTTTACTGTCGGCATGGCAACCGCGAGAGGTGATTTCAACGCAGTTAACTGAAGAACCCCAGCCATTGTCATTTATAGTATATGGGGTTGGTAACAAGTAGAGAAAGCACACAGAGAAAAAAAAATGACTGTTTTGACTCTTTTTTTTTTGTTAAACATGCCCTTTGATTGTTGCTGCTCCTGAAGTACAATGCAGTTGGCCAACCACGATCATGTGCTTGTTTAGGAAGAGGACATGTCAGCTACATCGGAGGGGTTGTGGGAAAAATTTGTCATCCGAGGTGGGATGCACAATCTCCAGAGGCTGCCTGCTCATTTATAAAATCAAGCCTGCTTTGCTGAGCACTAGGTGAGGACATTGTGGTTGGTGATTTTTTACATGCTCTGTGACTGCCATTTCAGATTCACAGTTTAAAATGCTCGCATGCCACATTCTAATGTTGGAATGTAGTAGGGTGACCTTGGTTCCATCTTGTAATCTCACCGATCTGATGTAGGCAAGCAAGGTTTACAGCTTTGATGTCAGAACGATAAGATTACAAGAAAATAAAAAGGCAGCAGACTATGTATTATAAGGGCTCCCCATACTATATATATTATGGTAGCACAGTAGTGCTACCATAGTTAGGGTTGAGGAGCCATTTCTATGTTAAACCCCAAAACTTTGCACCTTAATAACTTTGCAACCATTTAATGAATTTTCCTGAAATTTGGAATTTAAGATCAAGAACTATAGGCCTTGGGATTTGCCAAGTTTCGTCCTGGTCAGATATACGGCTGCGGAGTTATTAAGTGTGATCTGTGCGCGCATTTACGCTTTTCTGGAATTCTGTGGTCGCGCCTACAGGTCGTGCCGGTTTATGTGATCGGCCTGAAATCTTCAGGAACATGCAGCCAGGGTCCCCAATGTGCCTTTTGAAGATTTCATGAAAAAATATTAAACGGTTCAAAAGTTATTCAAAAAACAGTTTCCCATTATAAGTCAATGGGAAAAGTTAACAAAAAGTTCAACACTTTCGCAAATGCATTTTTACTTTCGCAAATGGGCCTGTTACTTTCGCAAATCGGCCATTTTGTTTTCAGTTGGTGATCAGAAAAATGGTTGGCACTTAAATTTGGGACCCTCTAGCAACCTAATTTTTTTGTATTCACCTAGTCGGGCCCTGAGGATGCTTGCCATGTCTTTATTTTGTGGTAAAACACCCCAGAAATATGTTTTTCAAATTTTGGAAAAAGTACTATAGGTACTTTACGTGCTCACGAAAGTGCCATAGCAAATCCCACGAAGCTTTCATAAGTGCGACAGTAGTTTTCTAGTCTGTGGGAAAATGACAGCAATTCTTTGGCACTGTGCTGCAAAAGAACCGTTGGGAGTTTTGAGCTGAAATTTGGAGGAGCGGAGCCGACATCTCACAGATGTGCCTTTCAGTGTTGTATTGAAAAAATATTACATGGCAGCAAAGTTACAGCACTCCAAAGTTGACAGTTTTCCCATAGGATAACATTACGCGCTGACGCTGATTACAATCCTTTGGCACCCTGCTGCAAAATAACGGTTTGGTCTTTTTTCCTGAAAATTGGAGGGAAGACAGCCAACAGCCCACAGATGTGCCTTTCAGTGGTTTGGTGAAAAAACATTACAGGGAGGCAAAGTTATGGCACTCTGAACTTTCCTTTTTTTCCCATAGGATAACATTACGGTGTTCGCCGCGCCTTTCAGGGCCCGTATCTCGGAAACGGTGCAAGCTACGGACTTTTCGTCAGAAAACTTCTTAGCCCCCTCATGGGGCTAAGATTCAAATTAGCCAGGACAGTTGTAAATAATATGACTTTTAAATTTTTTTTCTACGTAGTACGGTTCCTGAGATATAATGTATTTAGTATTCCAAGATCTCATTTTCTGAGCCGATACTCATTATTTTGCATACATTATTTGTACTCACTGTCTTTCTCAATGCAGGTTTTTGGGAAAACCAGCCTGTACACTTACATTACTGTTACTGTTGCCCTTTCCGCTTGCGGTTCCGTACCCGTTTCACTTACCGTTGACATCTGCGCCACCATGTGCGTTATCCTTTGCGTTTTCATTTGCGCTTGCGTTTCTGTTATTTTTTGCCATTTTCTGTGTACAGTACTGTTTATCTTTCTGTTTCACTTTACATCACCATGCCCATTGACATTTCTGTTTGCAGGCACCATGTTACTATGTGACAACACATCAAGTGGCAGACCATTCCCGTCTACGCCACCATGTTCGTTACCCTTTCTGTTCTCATTCATGCTTGTGTTACCGTGTGCGCCACTGTTAGCATTTCTGTTTGCGTTGCTGTCCCTGTTAGTATGCCACAAGACATCATGTGGTGGGAGCACAGGGCCCAAAGGGCTCCACGCCCCCACCCAGATTATGTGATGGGGCTGGGCCCAGAGGGCACCGCGCCCCGCTGCTGTATTACATTCACTATTTCTTGTTATCATTCTCAAAAAGAAGGGAAATTAGAGGCAAAAAACTCAGTTTAATGCATTAGTTAGAGTTGTTCCACAGCGACAAAAGTGAGGAAATTCGCTGTTAGGGTTGAAAAACCCCCTTGCACCCCATCCACCCCCCCAACCGGCATTGGGGTGTGCATTGGGATCATGAGTCCTAACTCTCACCCCATTCTCCTATACTTCTGCTGCTTTGCACAGGTCATGGGGTGAGAGTTAGGGCTGATGATCCCAATGCACACCCCAATGCCACCACGTGTGTCATCCTTTGCGTTTTCATTTGCGCTTGCTTTTCTGTTACTTTTTTGCCATTTGTGTGTACCGCACTGTTTCTCTTTCTGTTTCACTTTGCGTCACCATGCCCATTGACATTTCCATTTACAGGCACCATGTTACTATGTGACCAGACATCCGTAGCACCTTTTCCTATCTCACACCACGTGTCGTTACCCTTTCTGTTATCATTCACGCTTGTGTTACCATGTGTGCCACTGTTAGCATTTCTGTTTGCATTGCTGCTCCTGTTACTATGCCACAAGACATCATGTGGCGGTCGCGCGGGGCCCTTACATTCACTATTTCTCAATATCATTCTCAAAAAAAGGGAAATTAGAGGCAAAAAACTCCATTTAATGCATTAGTTAGGGTTGTTCCACAGCGACAAAAGTGAGGAAATTCGCTGTTAGGGTTGAAAACCCTAACTCCGAATTCACCCCCCCAGCACCACACACACACAGACACACACACACATTCAAGTATGGGGGAGGACCAAGTCAACACAACCAATGACAGACATCCAGCAGCAGGTGACAGAAATAACAAACAATTGTCTAAATGTCACTACGAGACATCCCCACCCACCTGACCAGGTACTGCATGCTCAGTGGAGATCAACAGCAAAACTGAGGCCATATGCACAAGCGTACACATCCCTGATTGCAGCTGCACAGCGTACCACACTTAGTAGTTGCATGGCCTTACCTACTGATGCTCCACACACACCACAACTGGTACTGTGCTGTTATTCAATATAAATGCTGAAGGTGCATGATGACAGTTGTAGAAAGGTTTTAACACTACTGAGTATACATTAATTAAGAGAAGCACATAAATTAACTACAAGACACTAGCATGCTCAAGATAAAAGTAGTGATACATTTAGTAGGTGATTTACATAGTAGTACATTTACTGCAATGGTTTACTCAACATAGAGAGGCTGATGTAAATGTATGGAAAAGCATTGCCTGTTCAACGCTGTAAATTGGTACTGCCAGTATCACATGCATTCTTACTGATGAAGGTGTACTGCTGATGTACATACATAGACCTTCAGTGTGTTTCAATATTAAAGATGCAGTAAGTATTCTTTGTAAGAAAGATTGTAATTGCATGGATCAGGCCAAGCAACTTCTAAATATCATAGCACTACTGAGCCAACAATGATGTACCTGTATCGGACATGTATATAGGATAGATTTTCTGTAGGCACTTACTGAGTATGTTGTACCTGATAAAGACAATCTCATTGCATCTGTGATGACTAACTTATTCAAATAGTAATACATTTGCTATTGTTGCAATGAGTGATCTATGCCACTTATGGACACAGTGTGATTTTTTTAACAGTTTTTTCATACTCAGGCTGTATGCCTACAGTTTGGGTTTGCCACACTTCTGTCACTGATGCTATCAAAGTGATAACTATGTTAATTCTGCTACAACAGGAACCAAGTAGGTATGGTGTAGATATAAACAGAATGTCTTTTAGTATTGATTTAACTCATAATGGGGTAAATGTACTAGGACAGCAGGGGTTATCCTCTATCACTGAGTCTGTCAGTTATAATCACACTAGGGTTTCGATGACTGTAATGATTAAGTTACACTGTTCATCTTCATGAGTTCATATTCACAGCCATTCTCCAGCAACTAGACAGTGTATGGTGTAACTGGGTGGGACACTATGTTGCAAAGCTGCTGCAGTGCCTAGCAGAGGGATAGTATCTACTCATAAAGACAATTAAGCAATAAGGCATGACCAACAGTTATGTTAAATGGTCTGTTAATCACCCTGTAGGGGTTTAATGTTGAATGAGGCATATCCGAGTGCCACATGTCGCTAGACAGTGATAAACTGACCATTAACATAATACCTGGGAGTGGCTTATTGCTATCATAATAAAACTGTTTTTAAACAACATTAAACCATGTTCATCATATGGTTGGCTCTACATGTATGTTAATAAAACTAAACATAAGGCTGTTACAATGTTTACAGTTAATTAAAGCTGCATTTCTCAAACCTTGTTATAATCAGAGATATTATACCTGTACAACTCCTTGGTTTTGCTTAACTCTATTGCTCAGGTGGCCCACCACAAGTGGTGTGGTGTGGTGTAGGGCATCAGTAGAGTAAGGCCATGCAACTACTAAGTGTGAAATGCGTTGTGTGCAGCTGCAATCAGGGATGTGTCGTTTGGTGTACATGGCCTCAGTTTTGCTGTTGATCTCCACTGAGCATGCAGTACCTGGTCAGGTGGGTGGGGATGTCTCGTAGTACATTTAGACAATTGTTTGTTATTTCTGTCACCTGCTGCTGGATGTCTGTCATTGGTTGTGTTGACTTGGTCCTCCCCATACTTGAATGTGTGTGTGTGTCTGTGTGTGTGTGGTGCTGGGGGGTGAATTCGGAGTTAGGGTTTTACCTAAGCTTAATTTCCTCATTTGTCGCTGTGGAATAACCCTAACTAATGCATTAAACGGAGTTTTTTATTCTATATATATATATATATATATATATATATATATATATATATATATATATATACACACACACACACATATATATATAATAGTGGCACGGTAGCACCACTATAGTTTGGGTTGAGTAGGCAGTTTAATGTTAAACCCCAAGTTTGCACTTCAATAACTTTGCAACCATTCAACAGATTTCAAAAAATTTGGTATGCACTGTCCAATGGGTAAATCTCTTGATGTGCCAAGTATTGTGTTGACTGAATGTGCAGATTTTGCACAGCACATAGTGAAAACATGTAAAGGTCACCTTTTTTGCCCATTTTTCTGATTTTTCCTCATCGTACTGTGGCCACACCATTTGGAATTTTGACCTGAAATTTTCAGAATAGAAGGAGCTTGCCCACATTGGTTTGGTGAAAAAATATTAATCCTTTCCAAGGTTATTCAGTTTTGAAATTTCTGGTTCTGAGCATGCTCAGTTCAGTCTTTTTGATAGCTTCACAGCTTCAAACGAGAATTGGGCTCATGAACCAGAATTCTGACAGCTCATGAACAGATATTCATTCAATCCATGTTTGTGTGAAAAATTCCTGTTCTTGAGCCGCCATCTTGTTTTCAATTTGCTTCAAAAACAAAACCTTGTAACTTGCCCCAGGGATGTCTATGGTAAACATTGAAGTGAGGGTTTTGTTCAGGGTGACATCCTCTACAAACCCATGGATTTGATTCCATTTACTTTAATCAGAAAATGGCTATTTTTGCATTTGAAAATCCTTGTTCATGACTTGCTTCCGATCCCTGTATGTAAGCTCTCAAAATCCTTGTTCATTTGGAGACAACCAGATGACCCTATCTTATGAACAGGGGTTGACGCACAAACAGGAATTTTGACTGATCATTAACAGGGATTCAGCTCATGAACAAGGATTTTGATACCTCACGTAACAGGGATTGTAAAAAGGAATCCCTGTTCATCAGCTGTCAAAATTCTTGTTCCTGAGTAATCCTTGTTCGTGAGCTGTCAAAATCTTTGTTCATGAGGGGATGACCAGATGGCCCGAAAAATCCCTCTTCATGAGCTGTCAAAATCCTTGTTCATGATGTGTCAAAATCCCTGTTCATGAGCCAGTCCCTGTTCGTGAGCTGTCAAAATCCTTGTTCATGAGTTGATGACCCGATGGCCCTACCTTGCGAACAGGGATTGGCTCACAAACAGGAATTTTGACACCTCATGAACAGGGATTCAGCTCACGAATAATGATTTTGACCTCTCATGAACAAGGATTTTTAAAGCTTGCTGTTTTTTTGCCACTTCACTGTAAAGAAACAGTTAGGACTTTTGGCTTGAAATTTACAAGGTAGAAAGATGGTGCCACAGACATGTGACTTATGCTGGTTTAGTGTAAAAATTTGCATCAGTTCCATAGTTATGGCTTTCCAAAGTTGAGAAATTTCTCTTAGGATAACATTGTGGTGAACGCAACACCTTTCGATGTCTACTGTATATCTTGGAAATGGTTCGAGATACAGATTTTTCACTGGGCCATCCATTATGCAATACTGGGAGTGCAGGGCCCTAGGGAGATGGCAGTTCATTACAATATCTGTGCATTTATGGATAGATGGGAGTACAGGGCCTATAGGATCCTGCACTCCCAAAAACTGATACCATTGGAGTGCAGGGCCCAAAACCATATAACGGTAAGATTACACTTTCACAAAAAGTAAGGAAATTCACTGCAAAAAACATTGTTAATGCATACAGTTGAAGCAACAAAAGTAGGGAAATGAGGTGTGAGGGTTGACACCCTAACACCACCTACCCTGCCACACCATCCCCACCCTTCACAGACCAACAGGTGATGGGTTGTTGCTTGGGGTTGTCAGGCCTAACTCTCACCAAATTCTCCTATACTGTACCATGTCAGCTTTCTTACACATAGAATGGGGTGAGAGTTAGGCCCGATGAACCCAAGGCATGCCCTGTAACCTGTTGGTCTGTGGAGGGTGGGATGGTAATGTGGGGGGGTGTTAGGCTGTCAACTGTAATGCCTCATTTCCCTACTTTTGTTACTTCAACCCTAACTGATGCATTAACAAAGTTTTTTGCGCCACTATAGTTAGAGTTCAGCGGTCACTTACATACTAAAGTCAAATGTTTGGGCATTAATAACTTTAGACCTGTTCAATGGATTTGCCTAAAATGTGGTACACCCATTGGGGCATGGTAGATCTCTTGATTTGCCAAATTGCAGTTTGGTCACAGTGATGGTTTTTGTGTATGAAAGCACTGAAAATGCAAAATTATCCATTTTTGGAGGCACCCTTTTGGATTCTGAATGTGGTCCTGTGTGGCCATCGTGTGATGTGCCACTCTGTGAGATGGATCATTTGAAAGAACTTTGGTGGAGAAACATGCCGCTTTTTGTTTGGTGAAAAATATTAAGTCATTCAAAAGTTATGGCACTTTTAAGTTCCCATTATAAGTCAACGGAAAAATTTATATGTAAGTTTTGTGAACAAAGAATGGGGTTCTGGCCATCTCGTCCCGCCTGGCGATCAAAGAATTTGCAGCCTCACGGTTCAAGAATCTTTGTCCTGAGGAATTTCAAAAACTCTTTGATCGCAAGGTCTGCCATCTTGTTTTCAGTTTTCTGATTGCACAAACACAAATATCTCGGCTCAGGGGTTACTTCTGAAGTAAAACTTCAATGGATTTTACTCAGGGAACCCCCTCGCTCTATCAAGCCATGACTTTGGTTCCATCCAAATCAGTCCAAAAATAGAGTTATTAGCTTTTAAATTCTTCATTGGCAGCTCACTAATGATCTTTGATTCTGAGGCTACAAATTATTTGATCGCGAGATTCTTTGATTGTAATCGTGCATCATGAGCAAGGGTCAAGATGGCCAGATTGAAAATTGTTGTTTCTGAGCCCAGGGGTGTCCTATTAACTGAAATGAGGGTGGGATTTGCTCAGGGGGCTTCGTTCTGCCCTGTCTGAATAATAATAATTATGTTTCAAGTATCTCTGGTAGTCTAGTGGATCCCCCATCATAATAAAAAAAATAGTCATTTGTAATGCCCTGGTAGTCTAGTGCCCCCCCATGTGTATTGTTTTACATCCTTGGTAGTCTAGTGGCCTCTCGATCTGTGTTAAATAAAATTATTTGTAGAGATCCTGGTAGTCTAGCGGCCCCCCTCCAGCATAATAAAATATATGCTTGTTTTGTATTTCCTGGTAGTCTAGTGGCCCCCTCACCCTCCCACCCAGGCGTGCCAGCCCACCCAGCACCCCCCACACCCTTCCCCAACAGGCGACTGGCACAGCCCACCTCTCACCTCCACGGCCAGCTGATGACTGTTTGCATTACAATTGGTAATGCAAAGAGGCACTCAGAAATTTTTTCAGAGTGCCGCTTTGCATTAGCACTCGTAATGGACAAAGTCGGTGGTTGGCCATGGAGGTGAGAGGTGGGCTGTGCCAGTCACCAGCTGGGGAAGGGTGGGGGGTGCTGGGTGGGCTGGCACAGCTGGGTGGGGAGGTGAGGGGTCACTAGATTACCAGGAAATACAAAATAAGAATATATTTTACTATGCTGGAGGGGGGCCGCTAGACTACCAGGGATCTCTACAAATAATATTATTTAATACAGATCAGGGGAGCCACTAGACTACCAGAGATGTGAGCACTAAGAATAATTTTATACAGCTTGAGGGGGGCCACTAAACTACCAGAGATGTAAAATAATGCACATTGGGGGAGGCACTAGACTACAAGGGCATTACAAATGACTATTTATTTTATTTTGATGAGGGGGCACTAGACTACCAGGCTTACTCAAAACATTCTTTTTATTATTCAGATGGGGCAGAACTGAGTTTCCTCGGCTAAATCCCAGCCTCATTTACTTAGTAGGGTACCCCTGAGCTGATAAAAATCATTTTAAAATCTGGCCATCTCATTCCTTGTCTTTGATCACGAGCGTGCTATTTCTTTGATAGCGAGCCTTCAAATTCTTTGATCATGATCATGCATCATGAGTGAAGGACGAGATGGTCGGATTAAATCAATTTTCTCAGCCTAGGGGTACCCTAGGAAGTCAAATGAGGGTGGGTTTTACTCAGGGGGCTTCATTCTGTCGAACCATGGTGGTGGTTTACCACAATTCCTTCAATTGTTTGACTTATGAAATTTTTAAGTCTTTGTTCATGAGCCTGCAAATTCTTCGATCGTGAGATTCTTTGATCGCGATCATGCATCGCGAGCAAGGGACAAGATGGCCCAATTTAAAAATCAATTTTCTCATCCCAGGGGTGTCCTAGGAAGTCAAATGAGAGTGAGTTTTACTCAGGGGGCTTCGTTCTGTCAAACCATGGTGGTGGTTTACCGCAATTCCTTCAATGTTTTTATTTATAAGGTTTTAAATTCTTTGTTCAAGAGCATGCACATTTTTTGATCGCGAGTCTACAAATTCTTTGATTGTGAGATTCTTTGATTGTCATCTTTGATCGTGAGGGAGGGACAAGATGGCCAGATTTTTTATAATGGAATAGATAGGGACATTTTGGTAATCTTTGATATTGAATATCTCGGAAACAGTTTGGTCTTTTTACTTGACATTTGGAGGGAAGAAAGGCAACATCCCACAGATGTGCATTTTGTTGGTTTGGTAAAAATATATTACAGGGACGCTAAGTGACAGCATTCCAAAGTTGATGCTCTTTCCCATAGGATAACATTATGGCGTCTTCCACATTACAGGAATTGTTTGCCACGCTGCTGCAAAATAACGGTTTGGTCTTTTGGACTGTAATTTGAAGGGAAGAAAGCCAATATCGCACAGATGTGCCTTGTGGTAGTTTGCTGAAAAAATATTACAGGGTGGCTAATTGACAACACCCCAAAGTTGAAGCTTTTTCCCATAGGATAACATTGTGGCGTCGGTTGTGCCTTTCAGGGCCCATATCTCGGAAACAATGTAAGATATGGACTTTTCATCACAAAAATGCTTAACCCCCCAATCAAGGGCTAAGTACCAAACTAGCCAGGAAAGTCCAAATTCATACGAAATTTAGATTTTTTTTCTACCTCATGCAATTCCTGAGATATAAGCAATTTAGTATTTCTAGTCCTAATTTTGTGCTCCGAGGTCCATTATTATGCATACATTCTTTGTTTTCACTGTGTTTTTCAATGCACTTTTTGGGGAAAAGAAGGGTGTGCCCTTTTGTTACTGTGCCACTTAGTGTTTCCAGTTGCACTTCTGTTACCGTATACATCATCGCTCCCATCTACGCCACGATGTGCGTTACGGTTTGCATTTTTTTTGCACTTGCATTTCTGTTTGTGTTTCATTTGGTGTTATTGTTGCTGTTACTGTTACCATTTGCATTTGTAATTGTGGTAGTGTGCCTGTGCGCGATTACGGTTTGTGTTTCCATATGCGCTTGCATTTGTGTTTGTGTTTCCTTCGGCATTATTGTTGCTGTTACCGTTACCATTTGTATTTACAATTGCGCGTCCATCACTGTGTGCCTTACGGCTTGCATTTTCAGACATGCTTGTGTTTCTCTTTATTTTGGCATTATTGTTACTGTTATTGTTACCATTTGCATTTACAATTGTGGTACCTTGTCCGTTCACGTTAAGGTTTGCGTTTCCATATGTGCTTGTGTTTGCATGTCCATTGTTTGTCTCCTTTGATGCTATTGTTGCTGTTACCATTAGCATTTGGATTTCCAATTGCTGTACTGTGAACATGCGTGTTACCAGTTGCATTCTGTGTGCAATTCCGTTTGTGTCTGCATTTCCGTCACTGTTTGCTTTGCTGTCACTTTGCACTTGCATTTCTATTTCCGTTTGTGTTACCATTTACATTTGTGGCACCATATGCATAACCATTTGCGCTTGCGTTTGCATTACACTTACTGTTACTATGTCACACAAAATGATGTAGTAGCTGAAAGGAAGGGCCCTCACTGTCACCAACTATGCAACTTTCTACTTTTCTATCTTTCTGAAAAGAAGAAATTTCACTATAAAACTTCATTAATGAGTCAGTTAGGGTTCTTCTACAGTGAAAGTGAGAAAATTCTATTTTAGTGTTCTGACCCTTCACCACCACCAGCCCGCCCCTCACCAACAAGGCATTGGGGTGCATTGGGGTCCTTGGCCCTAACTCTCACCCCATTATCTCTACACTGCACCACCTCAGCTTCTTTACATGGGATGGGGTGAGAGTTAGGCCAGGACCTCCAACACACACCCCAATGTCTGTTGGTGGGGGCAGGCTGGGTGGGGTGCAAGGGGTAGGAACCCTAAAATCGAATTTTCACTTTTTTTTGCTGTAAAACCCTAATTGATGCATTAATTAAGTTTTTTTGCATAGAATATATATATATATATATATAACATATATATATATATATATATATATATATATATATATATATATATATATTATAGTGGCACAGTAGTGCCACTATAGTTAGGGTTGAGTACCCATTTAAGGTTAAAGTGTGAAATGTTGCATCTTAATAACTTTTCCACTGCATGACATATTTGCCTGAAATTTGGCAGGCATGGAGCAGTACCATAGCTCTCTGGATCTGACAGGTTTTGTAATGGTCGGATATATGGTTGTGGAGTTCTAAAGCAACATTCTGTAGCACATTTACACTTTTTTGTGCATTTTTTGCTCGTGCCTGCAAATCGCATGGTTTATGCGACCAGTCTGAAAACTTCAGGGAACATGCAGCTGGGGTCCCTGATGTGCATTTCAAAGATTTCATGAACAAATATTAAGCGGTTCAAAAGTTATTCAAAAAACAAGTTTCTCCATTATAGTCAATGGGAAAAGTTAACAAAAAGTTCAACAGTGTTGCAAATGCAGTTTTTAGTGTCACAAATTACCCCTGTAGTGTCATGAGTCAGCCATTTTTTTTCCATTAGTGGTCACAGAAATGCTTGGCATTTAAATTTGGGTCCCTCTAGGAACACAATTCTTTTTGTGTTCACCTAGTTGGACCCTGAGGATGCTAGCCATGTCTTTTTTGGGGGGTTAAACACTCCAGAAATATGTTTTTTGAAAGTTTTGTAAACTGTAATGTCACAAAGTAGTGTCGCACTTGTGACACTGTCATGATTTTTTTTTCACGAAAGTGTCATGATTTGCAACACTACTGTGTGACACTAAGGCCAAAATAACAGGAATTCTTTGCCACCCTGCTGCGAAAGAACGGTTTGGTCCTTTGGGCTGACATTTAGAGGGAAGAAAGCCAACATCCCACAGATGTGCCTTTTTGTGGTTTGGTGACAACATATTACAGGGATGCAAAGTTACGGTACTCCAAAATTGACACTTTTTCCCATAGACTAACATTACAGCATCTGCCGCGCCTGTCGGGGCCAGTATCTTGGAAACACTTTGAGATACAGACTTTTCATCAGAAAAATGCTTAGCCCCTCTTAGCCCCCAACTAGCCAGGAAAGTCATAATTTATATGAAATTTAAAACATTTTTTCTACGTCGTACGGTTCCTGAGATATAAGCAATTTAGTATTCCAAGTGCTCATTTTCTGCTCTGAGGCACATTATTATGTATGCATTCTTTGTATTCACCGTGTTTCTCCATGCAGCTGCTGGCAAAAAAAAGAGGCGCGCTTTTTGTTATTGTCACAGTTATGCGTTCACTTGCATTTCGTAACCATTTGCATTAAGCGTTTCGTCTCACGCCACTGTGTAGCAAGTACCCTTTGCATTTCATCTGCACTTGCATTTGCGTTACTGTTACCATTTGCATTTCCATTACTGTTTCTGTTTGCATTTTGTTTTGCATCACAGTGTGCATTGCCATTTGCATTTGCATACGCGCTTCCATTTGTGTTTCCTTTGGCATCATCATTGCTGTTACCGTTAGCATTTGCATTTCCTATTGTGGTACTGTGACCATGCGCATTACCATTTGTGTTTCTGTACGTGCTTGCGTTTGCATTTCTGTGTGCGTTACCATTCTGTGTACTCCACCGTGTGCATTACCCTTTGCATTTTCATTTGCACTTGTGTTACTGTTAACATTTGCATTCCCATTACTGTTTTTGCTTGCATTTCATTTTGCATCACCATATGCATTACCATTTGCGTTTGTGTACTCGCTTAGGCTTGCATTTTCATTTCCTTTGGCATTATCGTTGCTGTTACCTTTAGCATTTGCTTTTCCTATTGTGGTACCGTGACCATGCACTAATTATTACCATTTGTGTTTCCATATGTGCTTGCAGTTGCATTTCTCTTTGTATTACCATTCCCATCTATGCCAGCATGTGCATTACCCTTTGCATTTTTGTTTCCACTTGCATTTGCGTAACTGTTAATATTTGCATTTCCATCACTGTTTTTATTTGCGTTTCCCTTTGTGTCACTGTGTGCATTTCCATTTGTATTTACGTACATGCTTCCATTTGTGTTTCTGTTTGTGTTTCCTTTGGTGTCATTGTTGCTCTTACCGTGTCTGTGTTTTCAATTACATTACCGTGCCCATGTGCTTTACAGTTTGTGTTTCTGTACGTGCTTGAGTTTCTGTTTTCATTAATGTTTGCACTTGCATTTGTATTACTGTTTGCGTTATCGTTTACATTTGTATCACCATGTGCATTACCATTTGTGCTTGCGTTTGCATTGCCATTACTTCACTATTTATAGTGCACATTTTCAAAAAGAAGGAAAATTCATGGCAAAAACTCCATTTAATCATTATTAGGTTGTTACGGCACAGTGAGTAGGTTCAATATTAGGTTCCACCCTTGCACCTTAATTGACTTCATCCTCACCAACAGGCATCAGGGTGTCCATTGGGGTTGTCGGTCATATCGCCATCAATTCTCCTATACTGCACCACCTCAGCTTGTTTACACATGGGATGGGGTGAGAGTTAAGTACCGATGACCCCAATGCACAACCGATGTCTATCGTGGGGGTGGGGCAAGGGGAACTCTAACAGTGAATTTCCTCACTTTCGTTTGCTGTGGAATAACCTTAACTTATATATATATATATATATATATATATATATATATATATTATAGTGGCACTGTAGTGCCATTATAGTTAGTGTTGAGTTAAATCTGAAATTTTGCACCTTAATAACTTTGCCACTGAATGCACAGTCTAGTACCATAGATCTGTGAACCTGCCAAGTTTCGTTACTGTCACATGTACGGTAACAGAGCTACAGAGCACCAAAAAACACATAAATTATGGGGCTTTGTGTGTTTCTTTGCTCGCACCTACAGCCCACACAGTTTGCGCGATCAGTCCAAAAACCTCAGGGAACATGCAGCTGGGGTTCCCAATGTGCCTTTCAAACATTTCATGAAAAAATATTAAATGGTTCAAAAGTTATTCAAAAAACACTGAATCCCATTATAGTCTATGGGAAAAGTTAAACTATGCGGAAGTGTCCCAAATGCAGTTTTTATTGTCGCAAATGACCTTTTTAGTTTCGTGATTCAGTCTTTTTTTTCACTTGGTGGTCAGAAAAATGCTTGCCATTTAAATTTGAAACCCTCTAGGGACACAGTTCTTGTTGTGTTCACCTAGTCAAGTCCTGAGGATGCTAGCCATGTCTTTTTTGGGGAGTTAACACCCCAGAAATATGTTTTTGAAATTTTTGTAAAAAGTAGTATCGCAAAGTACTTTTGCAAATGCAGCACTTTAGTGATTTGTTTTGTGAAAGTGTCATGATTTGCAAAAGTGATTTGTGACACTGTGCCCAAAACAATAGGAAATCTTTGTCACCCTGCTGCAAAACAACAGTTTGGTCTTTTGGGCTGAAATTTGCAGGGAAAAAAAGCCAACACCACACAGGTGTGCCTTTTGTAGTTTGGTGCCAAAATATAACAGGAATGCAAAGTTACAGCACTCTGAAGTTGATGGTTTTTCACATAGAATAACATTACAGTGTCCGCCACGCCTTTCGGGTCCTGTATCTTGAAAATGGTTCGAGATACGGACTTTTCATCACAAAATTTGTTAGTCTCCCACTGGGGGTGATAACTGCAAAACTAGCCTGGAAAGTCATAAATAATATGAGATTTTAATTTCTTTTCTACGTCGTACGGTTTTTGAGATATAAGCAATTTAGTATTCCAAGTGCTCATTTTCCTGTCCGAGGGCCACTAGTATGCCTGCATTCTTTTTATTCACTGTGCTTCTGGATGCACCTCTTTTGAACACAAAGCACATACGTTTACATTATTGTTACCATTAGCATTTGTGTTTACGTTTCCTCTCGTGTTTCCATTACCGTTTGCATTAGCATTTCCGTTTGCATCATCGTGTGCATTACTGTTTACGTTTGCATTACCATTTGTATTACTGTTCCTTTCTGCATCACTGTTGATGTTACTGTTTGCGTTACCATTTGCGTTTCTGTTATCATTTTTGGTAGCATTTCCATTTGTGTCACTGTGTATGTTAATATTTGCATTTATGTTACCATTTGCATTTTTGTTACCGTTTGCGTTACCATTTCCATTTGTGTTTCCATTACTGTTAGCATTTGCATTGGCACTTGCATTTCTGTTATCGCTTGTGTTACTGTTTCCTTGTGCACCGCTGTTGCCGTTGTCTTTACCATTTGCACTTGCATTTGCGCTACTGTTACCATTTGCGTTTCCATTACCATTTGCCTTAACATTTGTCTTTGTGTTTACATTTGCGCTTGTGTTTCCATTACCATTTGCATTATCTTTTCCATTTTCCATGTGTGTTACCATTTGCACTTACATTTCCGTTACCGTTAGTGTTGCTGTTTCCTTTAGAGTCACCATTGGCATTACCATTTGCGTTTGCTTTACTGATACCATTTGCATTTCCAGTACCACTTTCATTAGCATTTTCGTTTGCGTCACCATGTGTGTTTACTGTTTGCATTTGTATTTGCTCTTGCATTTGCTTTTCCATTTGTGTTACCATTACCATTTTTGTTTTTGTTTCATTTGCATTACCATCTGCATTTGTGTTCATGTTTGCACTTGTGTTTCTATTACCATTTGCATTACTGTTTCCATTTGCTTTTCTGCTTGTGTTTGTGTAACCATTTGCATTACTGTTTCCTTTCGCGTCACCATTGGCGTTACCATTTCCATCTGTGTGTGTGTTACTGTTACCATTTGCATTTTTGTTACCATTTGTGTGTGTGTTTCCATTACTGTTACTGTTCTCATTACTCTTACTGTCACCGTTGGCATTACTGTTAGTGTTAACGTTCCCATTAGGATTACCATTCCCATTCCCATTGCCGTTACCATTACTGTTAGCATTTACTGTTACTGTTAGGGTTATTATGCACAATTGGGAAGCATGGTGGGAGCGGGCCCCATGCTCCCACCACCACATATCATTCATTATTTAAAGTGCACATTCTCAAAAAGAAAGGACATTCATGGCAAAAAACTCCATTTAGTGCATCAGTTAGGGTTGTCCCACAGTGGCAAAAGAGAGGAAATTCAGTGTTAGGGTTACCACCCCATGCCCACCCTGCCCCCGCCAAGAGGCATCAGGGGGTGTGTTGGGGTCATCGGGCCTAACTCTCACCCCATTCTCCTATACTGCACAACCTCAGCTTATTTACACATGGAATGGGGTGAGAGTTAGGATGATGACCCCAATGCACACCCCAATGCCTGTTGGTGGGGGCAGGATGGGTGTGGGGTACAAGGGGTGGCAACCCAAACACCAAATTTCCTCACTTTGTCGCTGTGGAACAACCCTAACTGATACATTAAATGGATTTGTTTTGCCATATATATATATATATATATACACACACACACACAGTATATCAATGAATACTTCAAGACTAACACATAGTACCCCCAGACAAATTCAAGGGGTATGCACAGCACACCAAAATGTTCTCCAAATTTCACCATAGTACCAAATTCACAATTTGAGTTTTATAATCATCAAAAAAGCACCAACTGTGTTTCTCCTTTTGGTCTGCAACCATACCAAGCTTCTGAAAAACCTGACACAAATTGACTGAGTTATGCCTAAAAAAATCCCAAAACTAATTTCTGCCCATATAAAATCAACCCCCAGGAGTTAAGATGAACACTTCATAATTTTTTTTCTTTGAAGTGAGCCTGACAAAACAAAATTAGAACAAAGCAAATAAATTGCTCTTTTACCCCAGTTCCCATAAGTCTGCATGGAGCAGTGTTTTAGCATGGTTCTTGACCAACACAGTTGCTTCAAACTGTGTCAACAGCAGTGTTGATGCAAGTTGTGCTGTAACATGGACTACATCATGATCTCTGGTTTCTAGGCAGCCAGGAAAATTAAAAGACTTAATCCCTCTGATGAGGTGTTGTCTGCTACTGCTGGTACTTTGTTATACTGCAGTGTTTATTTTTTTCCTTGCAATATTAAACATTTTAAATATATAAAATGACAGGAAAGAGAAGTTTGAGTAAAGGAAGAGGTGCTGGCTAGGCAGCCAAAAATGCATTGGTTCTGTTGGGAAAATGTTACAATTTAAAGCTACCTCTGCTGCAGCTTCATCCATTGGCTCTGTGGTCTGTAGTAGTAGCAAAGGAGGAGTTAGGGAAATGGGGTGGTGGCATTCATGTTGCCACATTATTCTCTCACACATCTGTGGCATCCATGCTGGTGGGTGCTGGGGTAGGCAGTGACAAGGGGATTAGTACAAGAGGTAGAAAAATCTCTGGCTCAGGATTATGAACAGTGTTCAAGGAGGAGGGTGCTGGTGTCTCCTTGACTGCTGGTGGTGGTGGCACTGAGCCTGATCTAGATAATAGGTCCCCAGTATGGATATGTGGACCAGTGGCTAAACATCTGGTAGCTCCTTTCTGCACATTACAGCACACTTGGCACAGGTACCTAGAGCAGTATTCAACTTGTACTAAGCCCAACTGCAGTGGTAGCAACACTGTGGGTGTGGGGGGGAGCAGCAATATGCCCACGCTGCTGCTCCACTCCACACCATGCCAAATTAGTGTTCCTATGTTTTTAGGTTTAATACATTTTAAATTTCATTCCACAGCCATTTGAGTAAAACTTTTGAAAGAAACAAATTTTTTTTAGCATTAGAACTGCAATAGTCAGCTTGATAGCTGTGTATCACCAGTGAGTAGTGCTTTTTGAGAGACCCATTGTTAGCCTATCTATCAGGAACTACAAGGCTCAGTCCACAGAGTGCAGAAAACTCAGTTGCTCTCTAAAGGAGGACAACAGCTGATACCAATGATGTACTTGGATACACTGATTGTACTGATATATCTGTATCCCCCCTTCAAAAGGTGTACTAGTATAACTATTGACTAAATGTGGCACAGTGGTGGAAATATAATGAGCCAGGACAGAAGTGAATCTGCAAGTGCTGGAGATTTTACAGCAGGACATTACAGAAGACTTTGGAAATCTGGAACAGAAGACCACCCAATGAGGATTTTGGTGGTGTACTAGCCTGGAATAATAGCTGTTGGCATGCAGGGATACCCTGTCTGACGGAGGGATGGAGCTACACCTATATTGGACTAGATGCCTCAGCAGAGTTTTGTTTGCACTATAGTGTGCTGAAGATGCTCTTACTTCTCAAACCAGGTATGCTAAAGTTGCCTAGGGGAGCTGGGTCTCCTTGTTTTAGATAATAAAAAAAAATACTATGTTCAGTGGAACATTTTTTCTTCTTTTATTTTTACAGGAGGATTTGCATCAATTAATGGTTGAGAAAATGCAGTTTTGATGCCTGTTCTTGAAGGAGTTTAACATTTTGTACCAAACCCTGAATAAAGTTAGAAGAGTTAAAACTAGAGTTGGAACTAATAAAGAAAGAAGGAGATGTGTGTGGCTCAGAGAAGGTCAAATGACTCTCAGGTGTAGAGATAGAGATGTTAAGGTGGTCTTGGACCACCATTTAATGATTTAAGTGAATCCCATATGTTAAATGAGAGCCTTGACTTCTCTGAAACTGTTGCTGGTGGCCTCTCCTTTATGTCGGGAACTTTTGCTGAGCTGTGTTCTGACCTATTCTTAATGACTTTGAAAGTATGGAGGTGTTTGCATTTTTTTAACTCAACTGGAGTCATTAAGTGAAAAACTAAGTGTCAAAAATTTCTAAACTGCTTTAGGTCATGGCACATGACATAAGGAGCATCAAACTGCCCTCTTACAGTGCTCTTACTGAATTAAATACATGCTCTGTGAACTTATTGATTCTTTGATCCCAGCTACTACTAACGATAGTCCTCTAGAAATCCTGCTAGGCTTAATATGTTCTCAGTGCTCTGACAACTTTGGATTTTGTCTTCTCAGTGCAACCATAACCTTTAGTAAAACAATGTCTGCAGTCTGACATTATGGTTTTGCCTAGTGGGACTCCTTGTATAGAGCTGATTTTATTTCTGAGCCAATTCATTGTTGGACTCTTTGTTTGGAGACAGTTTTTACTGTGGAACTTACTAGGAGTTCTGGCTAATGGACTACTGACAAATATTGAAAACAAAATGTATTTTTGTTCTATGGATAATTATTTATTTTTAATGTTTATTTAGGAACATCATAATAATCATATTAAGGGGATCATGACTTTTCTTGCATTATGTTTACTTTAATTATAATGACAAGTTTTAATATCAGTGTTCATTTATCTTTTGATTCTTATTTTATTGTAACATTTTGGGAAAATAATTAGCTATTACCTAGGATGTTTTCTAATTAACTTCAGATGTGACACAATGACTTTGATAATTAGTAGCCTGCAATTAAGATGTAGGTGTGGGAGTTTCAGAGGATGGGAAAAGGCTGTATATTACAATTACCCCTAGGAGCTAGTGACTTGAAATGTTAAACTTCTAGTTTGCCAATGGAATGTGCTGGTCTTAGGAATATTGGAACAGAACCAAATGAAAAACCTGCACAAGACTTGCAAAGAGCCTTAATAAAAGCACTTCTGAAGTTGTTTTATTATTGGAAGACTCGAAACGGCATTTAATTGAAGCCATGAATGGTCACTTATTGGCCGGCTTGGGTAGCTACTTTTGAGGTTTTGATCTATTGTAGTCAATAATAATTGTTATTGTTACATATTATTTTTACAGAATTCATAAGAAAACAGGACAGTCACATTACACAATTTCTTAATTTTGTTTTTAAAACATTTGAAGACATTATACAACAATAGATGGGATTAAGCATTTTATCAAGATTTTCTCTTTTTCTATATCTCTAACTGTAGCAAAATAATAATGCAGTATTTATTTTTCCTTAATAAATAAAGTCATCCTTCTCTCACTTATCTATTTCTTTATTAAATAGAATCCACAGTGGGTTAAAATCTCCAAAAAAGCCATAATTGTATAAAGTGCTCAGAAAAGTTTGCTTTCATTCTATTTTTGGTAAAGGCCTCAAAACTGTATCACATTTCCAATTTTTCATAAGTATTCTTTTAGTAGTCATTAAGTTAGCTTTTAAAACTACTCTATATTTTTATTTAATTCTGTAATCATTAAACATTTCTAAGGTCAGAAATTTAGGATCTGTCCACTGTGAAATCTGAAAACTAATTTTTTCTAAAATCTTGAAAGTTTGTGTCCACCATGAACAACTTAACTGACATTCCCAGAAAATATGTAGCATATCATCTTTTATCATCCCACATTGCCAGTATGAGTCTGGAATTCCCAGATTTATTTTGTGTCATCTATATTGTGGGTAGTAGGATCTATTAATACCCACCCGCCCCCACTGCCTCCATTGCCTCCATTATTAAATAGATGTGCTGTGGCCCTCCCAGTAGAGGCTACACCCGCCAGGAGGAGGAGAGGTGAAAAAGGGGGATTGGCTAATAGGAGAATTGTGGTGAAGGGGCTCCATATGCTGGAACGGAAAGGAATTGCAATTGACATTTTTGGACCAGAGGACTACAGTAATTTATGGGCTGGGTATTTAGAGGAAAACTGCATTTAAGAACTATATTGTAGGTACTGTAAATGTGGGGTAGTCAAAGAAAAATTGCTTTTGGTTGGGACAACTAGGGGAAACATGCATATGGTAGGAAATTACATATTCTAATGCTGTGTATGTGGGGGCATTTAGAGGAAAATTGCATTGGGTGGGGCTTTTAGTATTGTAATGGAGACCCTGTATATGTGGGGCAATTTCAGTAGTGGCCACAGACACTGCCTGCTATTTACCGAAATGTCTGTGATATTTCCAGAAATATCTCCTGCTTTCTGTATTTCCATAGTAGGGGCAGCAGAGAGAAACTCTTCAGAAATTTCTCAAAATATCTGGAAATAGCTGGCAATGTCTGTGGCTACTACTGTAGATGTATTGCAGGAACACATATGTGGGGTATGTAGAGGAAAAGTTGCAGATAGTGGGGTAATTAGAGGAACATCTAATTTCAAGTACTAGATTATAGGTACTGTATGGGGGGACAGTTAGAGGAAAAATGCAGTCTTTGTACTGAGCTGTATATGTTTAAATGAGTGGTTTGCAGTTTGTATTATAGGATGGTATATGTTTAAAGAGAGAATTGCAAGTGCTGCACTATGGACAGTGGAAAGGTAAAGTAATGGATCAGGACCTATAAACTACTATTACTACCTGCCCACTGCTCAGGGGCAGTGAGGTTGGTTTGTAGCAGATTAGGATCTACAAGGAGGGGAGTCAGGATTAGGTAGAAAGACAGGGTGAGGGTAAGATATCAGGGAGCTGGGTGAACATGGATGGAAAAGGAAGATGGGAGGGGACATGGGGGAGGCATGGGTATCCTTCAACTGAAAATGAGGGGGATGCTGATGGGCCAGTAGGGAGATGTGAAGGGTGGTAGGCTGCAACAACTGTGGAGTGGCAATCTTTCTTATAATTGCATAAAGAGCTGGGAGTTGTTTGGTGTGCAAGCAAATAATGCAGCTTAGGAATTAGATCAGCTGTTTAAAAGTGGAGTTAAGGAGCGGGCTGCAGTCTGCAGTGGAGGACAACACAATAGAAGGAAACTGTAGGAGGGCAGCAGAGGGTTGGGCAAATCAGATCGGGAGGAGGGAGGATGTGTGGGAAAAGGGTGGTAGATGGGGAAGGAGACAAGGGTGCAGTTATGAGGGCAATCAAGGGCTGTAGAGGGGATGAATGGAAGAGGGGAGGAAAAGGGGGAACTAACAGTATGTGACCTCCAGGCTCTAGTGGTAGATACAAAGGTTGATCCGGTAGCTATTACTGAAAGCTGGGCCATGGACAACAATGAATGGGACCTGGCTGTCCCAGGCTGCATACTATTTAGAAGAGAAAGACAGGTAGGGAGAGGTGGGGAATTGCCCTCTATGTACAGGAGGGCATCAAAGCAACAGAGCATGAAAACACCAAAGCTAGAGGGGGGTGTTGGAGTCACTCTGGATTTCCTTAGCCACCAGGAAAGAAATTGCACATGGGTGTGATATACAGACCTCCAGGGCAGGGAGATGGGAAAGATGAACAATTAGGTGAGGAGTTACAAAAGGTGGCTGGAAAAGGTGACATAGTGGTGGTTGGAGATCTTAACCTGCCAGATGCGGACTGGAATATCCCAGCAGCAAAGAGCTCCAGAAGTCAGGCTTTACTGGACACATTCCAGGACTGCCTGCTGTCTCAACTTGTGAAGGACCCAACCAGGGGGGATGCCAACTTGGATCTGACCCTCACAAACTCTGAAGAAATTAGATCTGTGAGGGTGGAAAAACCCTTGGCAAATAGCAATCACAATACAGTCTGGTTTGAAATAACCACGGGTGCTAAAACCACCTCAATCACAGAGATGCTGTGCTTTCAGAAGGCTGATTTAGATAGATTGAGGCAGATAGTGAGGGATAAGTTAACAAACATCAGAGACAAACCAGACATGGAGGAAATATGGAAACATATTAGGGATACCATTCTTATTTATTTATTTTATTTGTTGAAATGTTTCACCAGGAGGGCACACTGAACAACAAGTTGCTTTTCTCACAGTGCGACCTGGGGGAAGGGGTTACATAGGATTGTGAAGGATGATCAGTTACAATAGTTTGTGGGTAGTACAAACAGTACAACAGTTTAAGGTTGTGCAACAGTTGGAACACAAGGTATTGTACAATAAACAGTAGTGGAACATTGGGTAAATTACAATACATGTCAAAAATCATACAAAAGAACATATGAACGTACAAAACAGTAATAATGCTATAGAACCATTTATAGTGCATGAGTGTACCAGGAGCAGGCTCGAGGTGGTGCACAAGTGCTGTTGGAGTTAAAAGGATGGGGTTAGGTTGCGCACACTGGTGACCCAGAAGGGCAGGTGGAGAAGACAGGGGGGAGAGGCAAGAAATGAGGAGAAGGGGTAGCCATTTCCTGATTTCCCCCTTCAGGATGTTGAGAACCCTGCCAGGGGGGTTTATGGTAGGAAGACAGAAACTGAGGACAGTTATTAAGGTGGGTTAAAGCAGGAACAGCTGAGGGAAAGGTAATTGTGTAGGGCAGAGTTAAGGGAGTAGTCGGATGATGAGTGCCATATTTCAGGGGAGAGGGAATTCCAGATTTAGGGGAAATGATGGGTGAAACCAGTCTGACCAATGAGGGTGGAGTGGCGAGGGACTATCAAGGTGCGGACGTCATTTGATCTGAGAGAGTGGGGGGGAGGTAGAATGGACAGAAAATATAAGCGATAGGAGGAAAAGCCCTCGTGAACCAGAATCTGGAGGTTAGCTTGGCACAGTGAGAGATGCATCTGTGAGACAGTGGAAGGAAGGTTAGAGAGTGATAGAGTTCACAGCAGTGGGAGTGGGAAGGGGAGTCAATAGCAAAGTGGCAGAAGGAGTTAAAGAGAGTGTCCAACTTGGTCAGGGAAGATTTGGGAGCAGCACCATAGACTAAGTCGCAGTAGTCAAAGATGGGGAGTATCATCTTCTGGACAATTTCGTGCCTCACAGTCAGTGGGATGCAACTATGATTCCTGTACAGAGCACCAAGCTTGGGGTGCAGTTTCTTCAGGATAACATCGATATGTACAGAGAAGTTGAGGTGCTGGTCCAGCCAAACTCCCAGATATAGAAATGAGGAGGTGTCCTCCAAGATGGTCCCATCAAGGATGTGGAAGGTGGGTAGGGCCAGGAGCCTAGAGAGTCTCTGCCTGGTGCCAAAGGTCATTGAGACTGTCTTCTTGGCATTTAGAAAAAGCTGGTGAGAAGCAAACCAGAGCTGAACTTGGTTGAAGTCATGCTGTAAGCTGGTTTGCACAGCAGCAGGGTTTTTGCCGGAACTGTACAAAACAGTATCATTAGCGTACATGTGGATAGAAGAGGATGAGCAGGTTGTGGGAAGATCATTAAGGAAAATGGAGAAGAGTAGGGGACTAAGCACTGAGCCCTGAGGGACACCAGTGTTGATGGGAAGTAGAGAGGAGATGGCATCAAGGATTCTCACTGACTGGGTCCTGTCAATGAGGTAGGATTTAAACCAGTTGGTGGCTGATGGAGCAAGGCAAGCTGAGAAGAGTGAATCAAGAAGCAGGGGATGGGAAACAGTGTTGAAAGCTTTGGCTAGGTCAGCTAAGATGGCCGAGGAGATCAGGCCAACAAGACTTTGCATCAGGACTACAATGAAGAACAAGCATTTGTCAATGCTGAATGTTTGCTTGCTGGCATTAGCATTGGAAGTGCAGGAGTTAGACAGATGCAGAAAAGGAATGGCAGTGAAGTATTAAACTGACTCCAACACCACCCCCACCCTGTAGAGATGGACAGGCATTGGGGTGTGCCTTTGGGTCATTGTCCATAACGCCCATGTCATTTCACCTCACCCTACCCTGCAGACACTGACAAGTGTTGAGGTGTGCCTTGGGGTATTCCGGCTTTGCACTCACCCCATTCTTTAAGGAAACACGCTGAAATGGGTGCAGTATAGGAGAACAGGATGAACTTTGGGACCAAAGAGTCCAAAGCACACCTCGATGCCTGTCACTGGTTGCAGGATGGGGATGGGGGTGGAATGGCATTACTGTCAACAATCCCAAGTCACACCCCGATGCCTGTCAGTCCGGACAGGGTAGGGAGTTATGGTTGGAAACCCTAATGCCCTGGGCATTTCTTGGTATTTTCACTCCAAGTTTTCAACATGGGCTTTTTGTGACCCCACCACATGAACAGTGACACTATCAGTTCAGTAGCTGAAAGGTGATTTTGCACAGTGACTATGCCATTTGGTGCCAGATGTGCAAAAACACATTTTGAACAGGATGTGAAAAATGACTGCTGTACTGTTTATGAGGAGGTGCAAAAAAATGGTAATGTTGAAAATCTGGAGTGAAAATATAAAAAAATTGGTGAAGTCAAGAGTGTGCATAGAAACTGTGCAATGCACACCCATAATGCAATTATTTGTTTTGTTTTTTTTTACACTAGATTTTCAACATAGGCATTTTGGGACCTCCGCTCAAGAATAGTGGCACTGTGATTTTTTAATCTGTCCCGAACATTGATTTCACACAGTGACTGCACCCATTGTGTGCCACAGGTATGAAAACATGTTTTAGGCAGGATGTGAAAAATGACTGCTGTACTGTTCATAAGGCAGTGTGCAAAAATGACAATGTTGAAAATCTGGAGTAAAAATATAAAACTTGAAGTTATGAGTGTGCGTAGAAACTACGCAATGCACGCTGGTAACGTAGTCATTTTTTTGAATTTGTTAACCAAATTTGCAACATGGGCTTTTTGGGACCTCTCCTTATGAACACTGTCACTGTGATTTTCTTAATCTGTCCTGAATGTTGATTTCGCACACTGACTGTGCCATTGTGTGCCAGATTTGTAAAAACACATTTCAGGCAGGATGTGAAAAATGACAGCTGTACTGTTCATAAAGGATGTGTGGAAAAATGGCAATGTTGAAAATCTGAAATGAAAATATTAAATATTCTTGAAGTTATGAGAATGCATGTGAACTGCACAATGCATGCTCATAACAGCCATTTTTTGGAATGTTTTCACCAAATTTGCAACATAGGCTTTTTGGGAGCCCACCTCATGAACAGTGACACTGTCATTTCATTAATCAGTCCCAAAAGATGATACCATGCAGTGACCACAAAATCACCTTTTGTAACTGAATAATGACATTACAATGACTGGGTTCATGAGGTGGGGTCCCAAGAACCCCATGTTGAAAATTTGGTGCCAAAAGTTGCAAAAATAGCCATGATATCCACCTAAGTTGAAATCCCCATTTGTGCCATTATACAGCTTACTGGCATTTCTTCAGTTTGCAGTTGGTTTTGAAGAGTGTAGACGTGTTCCCGCTCCACAGAAGATCATGGTGCCAACCTCCAGAGGTAAGTATGGGGTGAGGGGGGTGCGGGAAGGTGGGGTGCACAGAGGGTGGGTGTGGGTTGGAGGAGGGTGGCACCACAGACAATGAGGGACCGTTTTCTTGTTTACAGGTTAAAAAAAACTTTGCTGGAAGGTTTTCTTTTTTACAGGTACATTTGGCATGCTGGGGTGGGCTCCCAGTGTGCCACCTGGGTGTTTTGGGGGGGGACTGGAGCTGATGGGTATTGGGAACCCTGTCAGCAAAGAAAACTTGTCTGTGTTTGGGGGGACATGATGCCGATGGGGATTGGCACCCCTCTGCAGACAAATTAAACTACAGGGACATCATGCCAATGGGGACTGGGCTCGCCATCAGCAATTGAACCGGGAAGGGTGCATGCCAACAGGAGGATTGGTCACCCTCAACATTGAATTTTGTGGGACTGTGAGAGGCAGACCGTGTCAGCCACCGCCATGTTTATTGAAATGTTGCACTAGGCAAGGCATGCCCTGGAACAAGGGGACACTTCCTCATTGCAGTGGTGAATTTCTTTCAAGTTGGTTACATGCTTCTGAGCTGCTGTCACAGACAGCATGCTCATTCATTGGTGCCACAGAGACAAGCACCAAAAAGCAGTGGCGGCATTAACCATAACACGGCTATACCTCCACAACCTGCTACTCCAGCAAACTGTCACAACATGTTTGTTATGCATGCATGTGTGCAAACAAACATAAAAATAGGTTTAAGATACTACTGTGGTTCTCCCATCCAATAAGAGAGGCAATCAGGGCCAAACAGAATGCATATGAATGGTTCAGGCAACATAAAGGGAACATGGATTGGGAGGATTATACTCAGAAAAGTAAGGAAGCCAGGAAAATAGTGAGGGAGGCCAAGGCAGCAGAAGAGCAGCAAATTGCTCGTGGAGTCAAGTCAGGGGAGAAAACCTTTTTCTGCTATATCAGCAAAAAAAAGGAAGAAAGGGGGAGGAATTGTAAGGTTTAAAGTGGGGAATGAGGATCTGGAGGACAGCGGACAAAAAGCAGAGGCCCTAAATGAATACTTTTGCTCGGTATTCACAAGGGAGAATCAGAGACCACTGCCAGACAGTGGTATCAGAGCCAAGACCAGAGAAGTTCAGAGAATGTGTACCCAGGAGTTCACCACATACAAGGTCAGGAAGGGCCTTTCAGACATCAGATCCAACAAGGCCCCTGGCCCTGATGGTTTACACCCTAGAGTGCTCAGAGAGCTTGCAAAAGAGCTGGCAGCACCTCTTGTGCACCTATTCAACAGGTCACTGGAGTCACGGGTAGTTCCAGGCTATTGAAGGGTGGCTGACTTAGTGCCACTGCACAAGAGGGGAGACAGAGAAGATACCAGTAACTATAGGCCAGTGAGTCTCACATCAGTAGTGGATAAACTTATGTAGGCCCTTATCAAACAAGATCTAGTAGAACATCTCAAAGTAAATCGCCTCCAGAACTACAAAAAACACAGGTTTGTGATGGGCAGGGCATGTTGAACAAATCTTATTACATTCTTTGATGAAGTGACCAAGGAGTTGGACAGGGGTCATGCGGCGGACTTACTTTATTTTGACTTCAATAAGGCATTTGACATAGTCCTGCATAAATGCCTCTTAAAAAGGCCAGAAGACCTTGGGGTAGCAGAACAGATAGGAAAGTGAGTACGGAGTTGACTGAGGGACAGAAAATGAAGGGTGGTATTAAATGGGGTGAAATCTAATGAGAGGCAGGTCACTAGTGAGGTGCCTCAGGGGTCAGTCCTGGGGCTGGTCCTCTTCAATGTATTCATTAGTGACATTGGCGAGGGCATAAATGCCAACATCGCCCTGTTTGCAGATGACACGAAACTCAGCAGAAGAGTTGATAGTATGGATGGAGTCAGAAAACTGCAGGAGGATCTTAAGAAGTTGGAAAGGTGGTCACAAATGTGGCAATTAAACATGAATGCTAAGAAGTGTTAGGTGATGCACCTGGGTAGCCCCAAGGAAGAATACTGACGAAACGGAGTCCAACTGAGCTCCTCTGCTGAGGAATGTCATCTGGGAGTCATCATTAGGGACGACCTCAAGCAGCAAAGTCAGTGCAATAAGGCTTACAGCAGGGCTAGGAGGGTATTTGAATGCACTGGCAGGGGGATAGACAGCAGGGACAAAAAGTGGACACTACCACTTTACCGGTCATTAGTGAGGCCTCATCTAGAGTACTGTGTGTACAATTCTGGAGGCCTTACCTAAGAAAAGGCATTGATAGATTGGAAGTGGTCCAGAGAAGGGCAACAAAAATGATACATGGCCTTCAGAAACTCACCTGTGAAGAGAGGCTTGGGGATCTAAAATTGTACATGCTAAAGACTACTAGTAGTGGTACCAACATTTTTTCAAATGCTAAAAAGAATTTTAGGTTGTACACATCTAACCTGGGCATTTACTGTAGCTTTAGCCATACTATGAAGTGTTTCCTGAATTTCAGACAATGTAATTGGGCAAGTCAAATGTTCTGCCTCCTGAACTGACAGTTTATTATGTCATACTATTCATTGTGTTTAACTTCTTCTTCTGAATGAAAACATTCAGCTGTATAGAGGTTTGAATACAATTTTTCTAATTCTTTTGTAATCTTCTCTTGTTCAAACAGTCTGCCCATTTGTATTTTTGATTGGTGTTATTTCTACTTTTTCTAGTGCCTGAATTCTTTTTGCTAACATTTTTCTTACTACTTCACTGTTTTCCAGTTTCTGTTATATTTTGCCCAGTTCCTTTTAACCTCTGTAATATCTGTTGTATTTATTAATTTTTAAGTTAATTTTGCTCCTGTTCCTTAGTAGTGTCTCCATTTTTGACTGCTGTTTCTAATGCTTTAGGGAAAACTCTCATTATTCTGGATGTCCCACTCCCGAGTGCTTTAGTTCTCAGTTTAGCTTTTGGCTCAAGAAGGACATTTTTTTAGCAGGTTTACTTAAAGAATTTTAGTTTTGAAAAGTCTGCACTTCCCAAACATGGCGAACGGTGTGTGACTCAATTTCATCCGAAGTTGTGCCGCACCACTAGCCCCAATAGAATGTATTGGGACAAGTGGTGCAGTGTCGCAACTTCAAATGAAATGGAGCCACTCACTGTCCGCCAAGTATGGGAAGCATGGACTTTTTGAAACAAAAATTCTTTTAAGTAAACCTGCTAAAAAAAATGTTCTTCTTGTGTCAAAAGCTAAACCTGGGGCTAAAGCACTTGGGAGTGGAACATCCAGAATAATGAGAGTTTTCCTTTAAGTTGTTCTTCTATTTTCCTTTTTAACAGGTTTCTTTGTTTAGTTTTCCATGCTGCTTCCAAAGTTATGTGGTCCTGAACTATAGCTTTGAGAGCATCCCAACAGTCAACAATATTTTCCTGTGTAATTGAATTGTACATTAGAAACTTTTTTCTTGTGTCAAATTAATATTTTGTTTGATTTTTGTATCATTTAATACATTATTGTTGAACCTCCATGTGTTCTTTTTTTTGTTCTCTGTATCTAATATTGTATTATATCTGACTAGATCATGGTCTGAAATCAGAAGGGTCTCTATATTAGCTGTGCTGCCCATACTATTTATTAGAAGATCTCTAGTCATAAAGATGTAATGTAACCCTAGAGTACATCCTACATCTCGCAGAGTAAAATGTATAATCTTTCTCATTTCCATGCAAGTGTCTCCATAAATCTACCACGGTATGTGTTTCTAGAAACCCCTTCAACAACCTTGCTTTATATTTGTCCCATTTTGAGCCCAATTATGTTTTATCTAAATCACTATTCAATGTGCAATTTAAATCTCCACAAAACAATATTTTCACACTCCCATCTATAAAGTAATTTGCTTATTTCTTCTAAAAAGCTCCCCTAACCTTTAAAAGGGGCATACATTGCCCCAAAAACAATATCCCAACCATCCAATACTGTTTTTATCAGCACAATTCTGCCCAACATATCTGTAACAGAGTCCACTATTTTCGCTTTAAACCTTTTGCCAAAAAGAAGGGCCACCCCAGTACTCTTTTTATTTATGCTTTGTGAATGGTAAAAATGTCCTAACCTTTTTTTTAGTTTGTCTATTTCCTGGTTATTTAAAAATGTCTCCTGCAACATTGTTAAATTCAAATCTAATCTTTTAATTCTGGTCAGAATTCTCACTGTCTTGATTGGGGAATTCATACCATTCACATTCCAAGCTGCTCCTTTAAGAATTGTTATCTTTTTGCAAAATTCCATTTATTGCCATCATCTTTATCTTACTTTTAGTTTTGTTGTATTTTATGTGACTTGCCTGTTTCTTTGTCCTTCTAATCCCCCTTCTTTTCCTCCCCCCACTCCCCCTTATGCCAATGATCCTGGTCTGGCATACCCCCTTATCTCCCTTGGAGATAATTGTTTAGTCCCAGGTAACCTCCTCCCCCGAACCTTTTTTATTCTGTTCATTTTTTAAGCCACATTTTCCAATCCATTTTCCAGTTTTTGAAGTTTTTTACCATCTTTCTTCTTTCCTTGTTCTTTTTTTCCTCCTTCTTTCTTTATCCTTGTTCAAAAGTAACGAAAAGCTCAGGCAAGTGAATGTTGAAGTCTTGAACTGCTTCATTTACAGAATTATAAAATATTACTTGATTATTCAGTAACATGTTTAATCTGGAAGGGAAAAATCACACAAGCCTTAATCCTGTCTTTCCAGAATCTTTGCTGTACCCCACCAAAATTTCTTTCTTTGAACCCACAGAGATTTTTGAGAAATTATGTTTTAGATATATCACCTGATCTCTATACATGAATTTTTCAGTTTTAAAAAAGCATGCATTATTCTATCTTTTCCCTCTGATGTTAATATTTTTACAATTGTAGGTCTTGCCCTCCAAAAGCACCCTCTTCTCTTCCATGTGTTAACCAGTGTATCCTGTCTATTATTGGTAGACTTGCATCTGTCCCAGGAATTCTGGAAATAATGTCTATCTCTAAGTCTTTTAATGACAAGTCTTTTTCCCATTGTGGTAGCAACCCAACAATTCTGATGTTTTTTCTTCTTGCTCGATTTTCTTGATTATTCACTTTTATCTTTATAAAATCTTTTTGTTTCTTTAAAGCTTTAATCTCTTCTGTTAATGGAATTATAGCATCTTCCATTTTTGAATGTCTCTCTTCTAGCTTACTTATCCTTTTAATGCTCTGTTCCAACTTTAAGTCCATATTCATGATGGTTTCTGCTAGGTTTTTCAAAGAATCAGGAAGATGGCATACTTTGTCTATGGACATTTGTAGTACAGAAAAGTTTTTTTTATTTGTAAAGCCCATTCTGGTGTGCCATCTTTATTTGTATTTTTTGGCTTGCTCCTGCAATTTCTTCTTTTTTAGCTTCTGTCTGCTCCATATGTTTAAGATTATGTTCTATTTCTTCATCTGAATGTTCATTAAATTAGGAGAGGTCAACGGGAATTCTGTTGTAATGTTATCCCTCTTTGTATTACTTGTATCTACTTCTTGTGTTCAGTACCTTGAGTGGTTTTAAATACTGTGCGGCTCTTCCTTTTTTTTTTTTTTTTTTTTTTTTTTTTGGGTCCAGTTGAGATTCTAGCCCCATTTTAACTGCTTTTAGTCTTGAAACAGTACAACAATTTTTAAATGATAATTAAAGCTCTTAACTTCCTTCTTTCTAGTGGGTCTTTTTTTGGATAATACCAAACTTTCTTGATTCCTTTTTAAATGTGATTTCTGTTTAGTGTCAGTTTTGAACTCATTTTGAAAGTATTTTCTTGGCTATCTCAATATTCAGTTCCCCTTTCAGGGTATATTATCTGATACCACCAGGAGATTCAAGGTCAGCTGAATTATGTGTTTCATGGCCCACGCACCTCCAGATCACATCATACAAAAAAGACCAAAAGCATATGAGACAGAAAAAATACTTAGCTCATGGAGAAACTTCTTCTGGTTTTTCCAAACTCTGAACCCATCAGTCTCTTTATTTTTGTCCAAACTACCAGGGTGAATCTGTAGCATTGTTTTTCAAACCTTTTTTGATTTCTGGCTTTTTTATGGACATTTCCTTTTGACTGTTTTTATTTCAGGCTTTAACAGACAAAGCTGTGTTTTTTAACCAGATAGTTTACAACCAACATCCTTTCAGACAAATTCCGGGTTGTCTCTTTTACTGGACTGCTATTATCACTCTTGAAATCTATACAGTATCAGCCATCATGTTGTCAGCTTACTTGTTCCTTTTCAATTTCTTAGTTAATGTCCATTTGCATTAGTGAAGATTTCCACTCCATGTCCTTTCAGACCAATTCAGACAGACTCACCCGCTGGATCACTAATACTGTTTTCTTTTGTTGAATCTTTTTTTTTAATCTTCCACCAAGAGGAACCAAGTTGATTGTTCATTCAATTGTACTGACACCAGCAAACTGACCCAACAAAACTGGCTTTTTTGAAATTCTTACAGACTGAAAATAACGTTTTCCATACTAATGGTTGCCAACTTACTTTTTCCTTTTCAGTTTCTTAGTTAATGTCCATTTGCATTAATGAAAATGTTCACTCCATGTCCTTTTAGACCAGTTCTGACAGAATCATCTGCCAGACTGCTAATGCTATTTTCTTTTGCTGAGCCTTTTTATTTAATTTTCTACCAAGAGGAACAGAGTTATTCATTCATTCAGTCATACCGACACCTGCAAACTGACCCAATGAAACTTGCTTTTTAGAATTCTTATGGACTAAAAATAGCATTTCCCATACTAAGGGCTTGTTTGGAGGAGTGCAGCTTCTGCGTGCTGCCTAGCCAATGCTCAAGTGTATTGTGACACCACATTTCCCACCCAGTTGCTGTAGTACTCACTTTTGAGGTTTTGATCAATAAGCTGCAGGGTAAAAGTTGGGGCAGTTCCAGATACAAAAATATTAGTACTTCCTTGCAGAATTTGTGAGTAGACGCACATCAAGTCCAAAGAATGATGCTTTTACCTGTGCTTTGTGACTATAGCCTTTTGACTGTAACTATGTAAATATTAAGCTGTTTTGATTTAGTTATTCTCCCATACCTTCAGGATATTTCAAACTGAGATGTAGTAATGCTAATTGGTCTGTGCTGAATGTGTATTTTTTTTTTATGAATTTCTAATCACGTGCAGTTCATATTATTTTAAGTGACTGAACTTTTATGTGTACAGTAGTGTATTTTATAACGTGTTGGATATGTTATATTGTAATGACTTATAGTCAAATAAATAAACTTAAACATAACTTAACTAACATGTTGGGTGTCTACCAGCATATCACACTGGCAGTGAAAAGTGTAACTGGATCACACACAAGTCAAAAAAATTTTAAATTGCTCCTGACTGAGATTGATGAGTGGATGCATCCTGTGGTGATGGTACCATGGGGTTAGCACAAGGTCTTCAGGCTGCTACAGAGTGGGGGGGACTGCTAACCTTGAGACGTTTGTGTTTCATTAGCTTCATTTTGACCCAGCTTCACATTGGTGTATCCAGGTTAGAAGTTACAAGTGAAGTTGCCATGTGTAGTTACCAATGGTGAATTTCCTATTAAACTGAAAAACTTTGTGAAATTATCCATGGAGACAGATTTGGTAACTTTGCTTTAACTGCATTGCATATTAAAACTTCACAACATCTCTAACTCAGGGATCACAACACCTCTGGTCTGCCAGGCCTGCAGGACCTGGATAGACAGGGGTAAGCCAGCCCACACATGGACACACAGTCACTCTCCTGAGGGTCTGACTGAACTCCAACAACAACTGAAAACAGTACCTTATATTCAGGCTGATGATTGGCTAGACTGGTTTTCAGACAGATTGTCCCCGGCTGGTGCAGCTCTCTGGTTGGCTGAAACTCTAGGGCAAAAGGGGTCTGACCTATGACCCCTTCCAGTAGGGCTCTGTGGTGCTTGATCTCCACAGTTGTTGTAATTTTTGTTTACACTTTATCCCCCTACTTGTGCAGCTGGCTACTGCTTTATTAATTGTCCCACAGTGTTAACAGGAGCATGTCCTGGACCTGCCTGATGTCCTGGGTCCAGGGCTGTACTTGTTTTGTTGGGCACTAGCTGGTTGCAGAGTCAGGTGAAATTTTTATGTAGGAGTTGGCCATCTGAGCCACTCTCCCTGCTGTGTGTGCATGCACACATGCTCTCCATCTTTCTCAGCCCCGTTTGCCATTATGGGGTCAAGAGGTGCTTTACTGTGTGCTCGATGGCATGATTATTGATTAATCCCAGCTCTGCTGCCTACCCTGGAGCTGCAACAGTCTCTGGATGTGAACACACAACCCAATTCGCTTATGGAGGTCCACATCCATTTACACACTGCTGCATATGCGTGGCAGCTGACACTACTGTTGTGCTCTTCTGAGTCCCATTGCCTGGCCCATCTTTGGCTTCTGGGCTTGATGGAACAGCACCAACGGCTCCTTCATCTGTTGGCCCTCTGCTTCATCCCTTGGTAGCTCTGGAGGGGCTTGAGGTCAAAGGGGGTGGGCAGTGATGACCACAAACATCTGTTGTGGAGCCCCGGTCCACATCCCACTAGGGCTTCTTGCAGAGGACTCAGCTGCCACCCTGCTGATACCCAATGTAGCAGTCCAAGGGGCCAGAGGATGAAGAATCCAGCCAGGGGAATAGAAGAGACAAGAAAGGTGGGTTCCATATTTGGGGTGGCTTACATAAAAATCAATTGATATAACTTGATTTTATGGGACTGTAGGGTGGTGCATGTGATGCTAGTGGAAGAAGAGGACATGTATAACCTTATAGAATCTATTCACGTTATAACAAATGTTGAGTGTGTTAGTATAAGGTACAGAGTTGAAGAATATGTAACAATTAATGGACTTTGCATTGTTGTGAGACATTGTGATCATTATATCAGTTGCTTCGTACAATTACCTATATGATGTACAGTGTGCATACACCATATTAATAACACTATGATCCTTTATGCTGTGCAAATAATGGCCATGACTAGAGAAATCGGCATCCAGTACAGCCTGCTTGATCAAATAGATGACAAATATAATTCCTCCAGTATCAAAGATATGAATGATATTGAAGATGAATGTGAAATACAAGATGATGAAGATTGTATTTCATCATCTTCTATGTGCACTGATGGGAGTTAATATGCCAGTGATGAAAGTTAACTTGATGAAATGGAGTTCTCAGTGAATGCTAATCCAGATGAAACAATATATTCTGATCCAAAATGTATCATATTTCAGTCCTATTTATTGGAATTGTCAAGCTGGTGCTGTTGACCACTGTACGGTCAAACTGGTCTAGTACTTAAACTACAGTACTATAGGGAGCATTTGGATTCTTGCAACAGTTTTCAGGGAATATAGTCATACATCAGTGTGGCATAGCCAGCCATATTCTGACTGGATACCTTGTTTCTTCAACTGTAATGTTTTCTGGCTCCACTGTTTTTTGTTCTGTCAAGCTTTTTCTACCATGGAGCCAGTCAACCACAAGCCTGAACCCAACCACCATCAGCACATACCTTCCCTAGGACTTGCCAGCATGAGTCTCCCATGGATTACCCCCTCCTTGGGGGGGCAGGAGGGGGAGGCCCATCCTCCCCCCACTCAGTACACACGCTCAGATTGCTGGGCCTGAGTGGCAGCATGGACCAGGGAATGGACCAGACTTCATACATTGGTTCTATATTTCCATTTTTTCCCTGCCCACCTCCTCCATTTTAGATACAGCCATGTAATGCCTTGCTCACTACTGGCATGGCCCTGCAGTGGAGCAAGCTCCCTGACCAACTGTAGGGGCTGCAAGGGTGTCATATCCTGATGCCTAAAGTCTCTGATGTGAAGCGCTGCCATGCTGCAGTGCCCTTCCAGCCCTTGGCCAGCCCTACCCAGCTCCTGTGTTTGCTCCTGAACCCAGGTCACCAGCATGGGAGCATGGTGAGCTACCCACTGTGCCATCAGACTGCCCTTCTGCCCTCCACTGTTGCATATGTTATTCATGTGTTCAACACATTGGCATCATTGCTGCTTTCTGAGACCATTCTTCTATCACCAGTCATGATTCTCCTTCCTGCTATTGTATCACAAAAGGAAGATTAAACAAGTGTGGCTTGTTGCCTCATTACAAGCTGAGAGGTGAGGATTAGTTTGTGGTGGAGATGGCCATATGAACAGTCCCAGTTACTGTGCTATGTAGGTATGGTAATACTCCCTGATGGAGCTGTTAGCTATTATAATGCTGGATGTACAGTTGATACAAATAAGTGTCCTTGTGTAATATGGAATACTTTATTTAGAATCTGAATAACTTAATGCAAGTATGTTAATTGGTAAATAATGCAAAGCTGTGCCTATGTTACTGCTCTGGTAATCACCCTTTTTTTGTTTTAATGCTGGCATGTTTGGACTGGCAGTATAGCCTAGAGGTTACAGCAACAAGCTGTGAATAAGTTTGGTAAATCCAGTAGATTTGGGTTTGATTCCCACAACCTCCACTTGCATACTGTGTGACTCTAAACAAGTCACTTAATCACCCCAGTGCTCCTGGGTCACTCCTGAAAAGAGGTACTAGTGCCTAGTGGGCCTTACCCGGTTACCAAAAAAAAAATGTGGAACAAGGCATAACATGGTGCCACATGCCCCTAGATTGTGATAATCTGAACAGATGCAAAACCCCCGTGAGTGCCTTACTGCTATTATAAAACATTGTTATTTAAAAAACAGTTGCCCCCTGCTTAGGATTTGTTAATACTATACAAGCAAGTTCACCTCTGATTAACATAGGACTGAAAAACTGGTTACAGTTAGCCATGCAGCTATATTTCACTAACCCTTTGTATAATGTTTTTTTAATTTATTTATAGTAATACTAACTTTCCATTTAGAGAAATAAAACTACACAAAGAGGCTTTATGTCACAGTTGTAAATCATTACAAACTAATGATATTATTATTTCAGATAGAATTGTTACGTCTCTTCTTAAATTTGTAACTTTTTAGTTACACCACATAGTAATGAGAGTAGGGGAAGAACACATAGGCAGCTTGAAGGGTTGAAACGATGCATCAGTACTATATAAGAATAGAATCTAGACATGGACCAGCTTGTGACAAATCACCATTGCCAAGTTGTAAAATGGGAATGTGAAAATCTTCCGATGCCTGACTACCTTTATGACATCTGTCATATCTCCAAAGGTATGTAATTCTGTCTAGAAAATGGGCAAAATAGTAGGAGTTCTGTCATTGGTTGAAAACTCTAGCAGGGGGTACATTAACTTTCGATACACACCCAGCTTAGAAACGGTGCCATCGCCAGCATGCCACATAACCAATATCAAAGGGCACCACCAATTTCAAACTGAAAGCAGCCATATTTTTCTATCACTTAGCGAGACACTGGCCCCCAAGTGCTCATCTGCTGATGACAACTCCCACAGTAGTGTCTACTAATCTGTCAACAACCAGAAGTACTCACCAATTACATACTAGCTGTCTTGTGCTAAAAAAAAAGTTCCATTTAACTTCGATGCGGTAGCGCATTGTGTGCTCAACGGTACTCGCAGCAGCATTTCCACAACCGCTCGTATTTCAAACAGCAGCACTGATCTCATGCCCCATTCTCTACACGGCACCCACTGCAGCCTCCTTAGCAATCAGCTCCCACTTCCTCAATCACTCGCTTTTTGCAAATGGAAACAACAGTTTAGCGGCATGCACATGCTGCACATCTCACCTCACTTACACATTCAACCCACTGATGCTCTGCTTCGTCCCCCTCCCCACATGTTCCTAAATGAATCCTTTAATTCCAATACATATTTTGCCTTTTTTTAATATCTTACACTGCTCCTCAATGCCATGCCACTAAAACGATCCAGTATGGCTCTTCTCCGCTCCTGATGACTGCCTGACTGTGAACTCCCTCATCACAAGCAACGTGTTATGTCTATTTACAGACCATAGCAGCTCATCACTACCATCCTTGCTTCTGACTGCAAACTACAATGGTTTCTTTCGGCATCATCATTCTTTTCTTCACCCACAGCCCACTTAAGATAAAAAAAAAAAAACAAGAAGAGAGCGATGCAAAGACAAAACAACAGAACCAGACAGAAAAACAAATGGAGTACATAAGGAAAGGGCCTATCAAGCACATCAAGGCACATAAAGTGTATTTAAAAACAAAGGCGCCTTCTACTGGAAGCTATACCAGCAGCAGGGGGACTACTTTATAACAAAATCATTTCTATTAATATGTACTACTGTTTTAAGTAAATTTGTGACATTTTTTCATTATTTTTATAAAAAATGCCACAAACAGCCTATTTTCTAAGAGCAATAATACCCTCCAGGATGGGTGGTATGGGCAATACCGGACCTTCCAGGGGCTATAAGACCCTCCGCCTGCAGCATCGGGCCTCATTATGCCCCTGGGCGGCCTGGTACTGCCCAATACCGTCCACCCTGTTGGGTATTATTGCTTGCGTATATTATATTTTAACTCATGAAAATTACCTCAACATTCACTGTGTAGCACATCAAAACCAGGTGTAGGGTTATAGTATGTTAATCTCTCACTTTCTGAATTATGAAGCAAGAGGAAAAACAGAGTCCCTAGTGCAGTTTCTTTTGAATTAAAAAGATAATACATCACCTGGTCATTTAACAATGCTATCATGAAACAGAAATGTTTTAATACTTATAAGTGTATGCTTTATGTTCTTAATTCTAATAGTTTGTAAATGAAGGTATTTGCAGAATGATGGTAGTGGATCAGTAGAAACCATCTTCATCCAGTGTTTCAAATTTTTAATTTGTCACCCTACTCAAAAGTTCTTGTTTCTTGCTGCCTCATCCCATTTTTACATCTGCAGAGGACGGAACCTGCAGATGTTTTCCATGTACAAAAGGGCTGATGTCATGTTTTCTGTCCGTGGAACTGGCTGAAGGTGTAAATAGTCTCCTCCACCTTTCCCTCCTCCAAGAAATGCTTGCTGCCCTCAAATAAATATGCCTTCATGTTAGTCAATGGTTGCAGGGCACTATTTTCTTTCTTAAATGGGAGGTACAAGAACTGGAACCTGAGTAGTGGGAGGCAGCATTAGTTTTTTTTGGAGGGGAGATCCACCCTTGCCTCCACCTGAGAAGCTCCTAAAGAGCCACCCCCACCTTTTTTTTTGGTTCATGTGGGAGGGGCATGAGGTGGATCTATCATGTTGGAATAACTGATTATCAGATCTGCTTGGGGCATCAGAGCTTAAGGTTCAGAAGGAAAGAAAAAGTAATTAAGGAGTGCCTGAAACTGTATCCTTATACAGCACTTGTGAAACTTCATCCTGAAATTACAGCACTTGAGGAAAGCAAGCACTTGCAACACAAGAATGGCAATTAAGGTATAAGCCCACAAAGGAGTAAAATATGTCACCCAAAGAAGACTATCCCATATTGGATACTAGAGTGTCTGTCTCTTAAAAGCTTTTTATACCTACCTTCCCCCACACACACAGCTGAAGCACCCACCCAACTAGCTAGGGGAAGCTCTACATTTTAACCTCTCTAGGACCTGAAGTTTAGCAGTAATGTGTGAAGAGAATAAAGTCATGCATTTTGTGTATTTAAATGTATATACATAGTGTCATAGGCACCTGAAGAGGAAGGAGATATACCGAAATGAATGTTATTCTGATGATTTATTTATTTATATGTAAGATTTTAAGTGTAGTCCTGCCTAGGTCACAGACACATAGGCCTGAAGATTCAAAGCAACTGGGTTGTGCACGTGCAACTGTGGAAATGCTCCATGGAGCGATATTCAGTGGGAGCCATTGCGTAATGCAAGTAGCAGTGTGCCAATGAGCAACTGTAATGAATGCATGCACAAGGGCAGGGGGCATTCCCATGAATATGCGACACAGTGCGATATTCAACCCCCGACCCATGGCGCAAGTGTGGAGCAATGGCCAGATGAGTCAAGCAGACTTTAGCCTATAAAAAACAGGGCAGAAGCAGGGGACAGCACTTGTGCCAGAGGGGCGAGACAGAGAGAGACAGACAGAGAGAGAGAGAGGGAGAGAGAGAGAGAGAGAGAGAGAGAGAGAGAGAGAGAGAGAGGGGCCAGGGAGACAGACGGAGTGAGAGTGAGAGAGAAAGTGCAACCAAACCCTGGAAGGAGTGACACAGGCATCAACAGGGGCATGGAACAGAGATGGCAGGTGACTGCAACCCAGGGGCAGGTGTCACAAGAGGGATCCAGACACAGTGACAGGCACTGCCCCATGGTGGCAAGTGGTCCACTGGAGCCGGACGCCCAAGGGGAGACAGGACAACAGGGGCCATGGCCAGTGCAGCCTTCCAGATGGAGGCCATAATGAGGGGTGTGAGGAGGCAGGAGGCAGAGTGACGTGGCCATGGAGGTGCCCATCGGTGGTATGCCCAGAACAGGCAGTACCAGCCCTGCATCAGCTTCAAGAACCACAATGATACAGAGATCATAGGCCAATATTGCCGGAACCAGGCAATTCTGAGGCAGCCTTGTGAGCTGTGCAGTGAGGAGATGCAGGCACCTACTAGACAGAGCCACACCCTGACAGTGGAGACAAAAGTGACAGCCATCACCACGGGCACCTTCAAGAGACCAACAGGGGACACCACAGGCATAACCCAGTCAGCCACTTCACAGCTGCTCACATGATTCCTCAATGTCCTGCTGCCACATGCTGCACACTACATCCATTTCCCCAGCACACAGGCAGAGTGTACTGCAACCATTCAGCAGTTCCACAGGGTAGCATGGATGCCTGGCATGCTAGGGGTCATTGACTGCACCCATGTGATCATCCATGTGCCACCTGGCCTGGAGGGGGTAGCATATGTGAATAGGAAGGGCTACTCCAGTTTCAACTGCCAGGTGGTGTGTGATGCCAGGGGGCACATAACCAATGTCTGTGCCTCACACCCTGGGAGCACACATGATTCATTCATCTGATACAGCTCAGCACTGTGCCACAGGTTTGAGAATGGGAAATCCCCATGGGCCACCTAGTGAGTGAGTATTGGATGACCATGGGCAGCTGGGTGCAGCAGGCATGGGGTGGGAAGGGCAGGTGTGCTGGTGGAAGTGCAAGATATGGGCAAGGGGCACAGTGACAGAGAACACCAGGCTAACCATACAGTATATCTGTCCACACAGGTGACAGTGGCTACCCACTCAGGCCCTGGCTGCTCACCCTCTACCAGTGCCTGTCATCCCCATCAGAGGACCAGTACAATGTGGCACACACCAGCACACAGAACATCATTGACCATGTGTTCAGGATGATGAAGGCATGATTCTGTTGCCTAGACAGGTCTGTCTGTGCCCTACAGTACAGCCCCTTGAAGGCCTGTGCCTATTCCTGGCCTGCTGCATGCTGCACAACATGGCCATTGACCAGGGAATAGTTGTCAAGGCTGAAGAGGGGGACAGCGGTGCGGTGGGGACGATGGGGGCAATGGGCTGGGGGGTAGTGGGCAGCCCCCTGGGCAGAGAGATCCCTGACACCTCAGGATGGCATGCTAGCTGTGGAACATGATTGCACAGGAGCACCTTGGTGCATGCAAGTAGGTGGAGAAACACCCATGCAATGAACAGACACAATAGCACAGCACAAGGGCATCAGCAGGCATGGCTATGGGAATGTACACACAGGTGTGGGGCAGGGGTGGTGGTGCCACACAGCCACACACAACACCATACAGCACTATACAGCAACACACACACACACACACACACACACACACACACACACACTGGCACATGCAGGCACGTGCCCAGGTGCTAGCACATGGCATGGATCAGATGCAGGGCACCGGTGCACAAGCGCAACCAGTACTGTGCTGCTGTCATCATGCACACACCACACAGACCAGCAGCCGGGTGGGTGTGCACACGGGCAGCATGTAGCATGACACACAGTTGCCATGACTGTGTCAAGCACACACATACATATATCGCCCATGTGCAGACAAGGTGGTGGCAGCTGACTGCAGACAGGGTGGCGCACACATTAGGTCCACTGCACAGATACATGGCCACCAGGGACACGGCGCATCATTGCCAGGGCCAGTCGACAGCCACAGCCTGCTCAACGGCCACCTCCCCAGGGGTTGAACTGCAGGAATGCAACCGGGTCCTTGAAGGGGTCCATAGGTACCCAAACAGGCCCGCCCTAGGCATGCCTGATATGCCAACAGTGGTGCCCCGGGTTAACATTGAAGGTGTCACCCGACACTGGGTCCATTGGGTGGACAGTGCACTCTGTGGTGACTGTGGCTGGTGGCCATGCCCTGTGGCAGCCAGTGGTGCAAGGCCGACCAAGATTGCATCAGCAATGCGGTCCAAGGATGTGGTTGTGTTCCCACACAGGCACCGTATGGCCTCCAGGACCTCTGCAGTGCCTCTCTCACACTGCTCAGCTGCCTGGCACACCTCTGAGTGGAGTGCATGCACCCCACCTATGAGCAGCACCTGTTGCTCCATGGAGGCCTACAGCAATCGGGTGTGCTCAGTCAATGGGACAGTGCCCAGGGGTGCATGGGTGTGCCGCCATCCCGCCAGTGGTGTACGATCATGTTGCACTGCCCCACACTCAGGTGGATGCTGCACAGCAGGGTCCCCATGGGGTAGGTCATTGTCAGGTGCACCGGTGGCAGACTCTGCGCCTGGTCACCAAACATCCCCAGCCATCTGCTGCTGCTGCCCCTCTGGCCCCTGTGCACTGGTCAGCAGCTAGGCGGGTTGCACCACCACCTCCACCCAGCACCGCTGTGGCTATGCACATAGCAGCACCAGGAGCAGCAGTGGGCAGCTGTTCCACTGCCGACAGGCCACTGGATGTGGTTCCAGTGATGGTGGTAGGTATGGGTGTCTCCCCCACAACATCACCCATGCTGTCCAGGATGATGGTCATGTCATCATCAGTGTCAGACCCCGCCTCAATCTGTGTCTCCATGCAGAGCATGCCATGGCTGGCATCCTGCTGGAACACAGCCAGGGCCTCATCCGCAACCAAGCCCTGGACATCTGGCTGGATGACGGTGGTGTGCTGCAGCCGATCAGGCCCCCAGATGCCAGTAGAGGTGGATGGCTGGTCCTCCGGGGCTGGGCCTGCCCCCATGACAGCCACTGGAGCCCCTGCCACTGCATGCTGGCATGCTGGTGCTGTAAGGGAAAATAGATGTGTTAGTGCCACCATACTAGCACCTCCACAGCATACATACCATGCAGTGATGGGTTCCCTTCTGTCTGAAAGCCACCACCCGGCACACCCTCAACTGTTCTGCACCACATGGTAGCTGCCACCAGCTCCTCTTGTACTGTGAGCTGTGGCACAGCAGCATGGCCCCCACCAGTAGATGTCCTCGCAGCCTGTATGGCCACCACCTTCTCTTTTATCTGGCGCTTGTCAGTGCCCACCTTCTTTTTGCACTCCTGCACAGACCGCTGGTGGCTGCCCTGCTGGTTCATGGCCACTGCCACCTCCACCCAGGCTGTGGCCCTGGCCTGTGGTGTGCCAGTGGTGCCACTCAGCAATTGCTCCCTGATGAGGTAGGCATCGAACAGGGCATCGACTTCCGCCTTTGTAAAGTTGGGCCTACACTTGCGGGCAGGCCCACGCTCCTCAGTCTCTTCATGCTCAGACATTTTGCTACCTGTGGACATGGACAAGTGGTTACTGGCTGCAGTGGCCCACCCCATCCAACCTGCTGTGCTGGTTATCCCCACAGCAGGTGCAACTTACCTCAGATGGTTACAATACAGGTCCATGGCCTGTGCTGATGTGCAGTGCCTTTATAGTGCATCACATGCAAATGAGCTGTTGCGCAACGGTAATGACATGCTAATATCCCCAGTGCACCATGCATGGGCTGATGAGCTGATTAGCATGTGATGGCTGAATATCATGCACTTGCTCTTTGCGCAATGGAATTGCTCCAGCACATGTCGTGGCACAATGCCGTGATATGCGCAATGTGCCACCCACAATATGCCGATACGCATGCGTCATGGCTTGTGCTCCCACATATTGCTCACTGTGTGCTAGAAGCATTAATGGGGCCATAGCGCCTAATGCACCATGGGCCTTATGGCACTCAGGTGCTATTGGGCCCATGGTGCATGGTGCCCTATAGGACCCATGGTGCTCAGGCACTACAGGGCCATGGCACATGGTGTGCTATAGAGCCCATGGTGTTCAAGCGTTATAGGGCCTAATGCCCACAATGCAATGTGTGCCCTATAGTGCTCATGCACACTTTGCGCAGGGTGACTCCTGACCCCTTCCTGACCTTATGCCTCCATGGGACGCCTGCTCAATGTGCCAGATGGGCCACACCCATGCTGCACATCAACAGCGATGTGCAATTAGTGGACGCCACATAACTGTCCACGAGGTCCGCATCCCATGCACATTGTGCATGTGCCCTACTGGGTGCCATTTTGATTCACCAACCATGTAGATAGCATGGTGCGGTGAGGGGTGCGACATGCTTGCAAGTGGAGCCAAGTGGAACTGTTGAACCTTGTGGTACAGGCTGAGCCACATGCAGCAGGTCTGTTTGGGCAGGAGCCCCTGCAGCAGGCCAGAACAGATTTCTAGTAGGCCATTGCTGTTGGCCTGGCCCAGGCCACTGGGGTGCAACATACTGGAGAGCAGTGCTGCCACTGGTATGGCGACCTTATGTGGAGGGACCCTGACAGGCTGAGGGTGCTGCTGGCATGTGTCTGCAGGGGGGCCATGCCAAGGCCAGGTAAGCTGGCACATGCTGCTTCTATGATCAACTGCCCTACCATGGTGTTGGCTTGGCTGCCTGCCATGCCCTTGGAGGGGCACAGCCAGTGTGTGCCCTGTGGTGTGGCATTGCCAGACACTGGGTGCACTGTGCCACTGCCCTGTGGGTCATGCCTGGCTGGGGCGCACACTATGCACAGGGGTGGGGATGGTGGGCTCATGCTGCAGCTGTGTTCTGATGTGTGCCTGTCTGTGTTCCTTTCCTAGGGACTGAGAATTGTCATTGTGCCAGGTTGGCATGGGTGCCTGGTAGGCTGCAGCAGGCCACTGCAGAACAACCGGCTGGGGGTCCTGGCCCAAGTGGAGGAGATGGAGCGGCTGCGGGACCAGCACATGCAGCACAACAGCAGGCAGGTAGGTAGGCACTGTTCTGTTCCTCTACTCCTTCCTGGGTGGTCAGCGGGGGTGGAGGTGTGGCCATGACCACCTGTGCCATGTGCCATGTCAACTGTGTGTAGCACACTGTGCTGTGTGCATGCCACTGTGGTGTGCCCATTGCACATGTGTGGTGGCTGTTGGTGGGATGGGTGTGCATCTGGCTGCCACCAGTGCTGCTGTGGCACTGCTGCAGCACTGTGCCACCTGCCTGCCACTGAGCGGTCAGGTGGCCCTTGGGTGGTGGTGTCCACTGCTGTGCACTGTCGTGGCATGCTGGGTTGTCAGCAGGCATTGGCCCACCCACTGTGGGTGGCTGGGGTGCCATTCCAGGGACCTGTATTCCCACTGTCCACTGCGCACAGTGGGAGGGCATGGTTTCTATGGACTTGCACTGATCACTTTTCCAATCCTTTGTCATAGGCATTCACAGGAGATCGCAGCTGCCGCTGTACTGCTGGCTTCTGTTGCAGATCATTCTAATTACATCCACCACATAGGAAGTGGTGCAACAAATAAGGAGGATGGTGCTGAGTGACAGGCAGAGATGGAGGTGCCAGGCGGCAACAGGCCATGGCCACCCATAGCAGGCCCCGTACATCCTTCTTGCCCCTGCCTTCCCTTTCCTTACCTTCCCCAATCCCACTGTAGAGTCCCTGTCCCCATCCCTCACTCTCCTATGCTATCCCTCTGGTTTTATTGTACATAGTTCTTCAATACATTTTACATGCTTACCCACCTGTGTCCATGTCTGCTTTGTAACTGGCGAATGCAGCCATGCTGCATAGGCATGGTGGATGTCTGTGTGATGTGCCTGTGTCATTGTGCGGGCTGTGCATGGTGGTGTCCTGCCCCTCAGTCAGTGGCTGTGCCCTGGGGTGGCCATGGGCTGGCTGTACAGAATGTGTGGCATGTGTGTTGGGTGCCATGTGCCAGGGTGTGGCTTGCCATGGTCTGGTTGGATGGGGGCATTCTGTCAAGCAGGGGGGCCAGTGGCAGCTCACCCTTGGCCTTGGGGCTGCCTGTTCCCTGCATCCACTGCCCTGGTGCTGGGGGTTAGGGGGCTGGCTACCTGTCTGTGCCCTGTAGGCAGTGGTCACCTGTGGCCCACCACCGTGTGTCCCTGCCACTGTTCCCAGCCAGGTTCCACTGCCTCCCCGTGCTGTCCCCCGTTGGCTTGCTCCAAACAGTGCCTGGGGCTGGTCCTTCAGTGCCTTGGTGCATCTTCCTTTGCTCCCTTGCACATCTCTAGTTGTGCTATGGCACAGGTCGGGTTGCTCCCTGGTGTACCTCTGGCTGTGTCATAGTGCATCCCTGCCATATTCAGCTGTGTTGCACAGGCGCATGTCACCATGTGCAATAGTTGAATATCGCAGTCACTGCGCCATGGTGCAGTTGTGCTGCCCTGCGCTGGGGTTGCACCGGCCTTTGGCACATTTCTGAATATCTGGCCCATAAGATATAAAAAGTACATTTAAGGATGGTTGTATTAGTCAAAGCTTGTAGTAGCAAAATAAAGCAAGAAAAATAATATAGTGTGTTTTTTCTTTCTTTCAATTGTTTAACCAGGAGTGGCACACTAAGCTGAAAGCTTTTTTACAGGGGCAATCTGGGAGCACATGGAAGTTAAGTAGCTTGTGCAGGGTCACTCAGTATGTAAGTGGGGGCTGTGGGATTCAAACCCAGAACTCCATATTTGCAGCTCAGAGCCTTAAACCACTGTGCTATACTGCCTCCCTAATTATGGCAGTCATCTGCTTTATGGTTCATGATGTTGGTGTAGTAAGCAGCAGTACATTGCATAGCTTGTGTAAAATGTCAATAAGTATCTTATGCAATAGATGTGCTGAGCAGTTACTGAAGCAAGAAATTTATTTAACATCTCAATTTCAAGGAGATCCTTTTGGGGTGTCAATGTACAATATAAATCAGTTATAGTTTTCAAGTTGCCTGGGTAATTGCTTTCTACTACCACTGTTTCTAAAGTTAAATTATTCTATAAAGAAAATTAAGTTTAAATAACTGTCTGTAAATGTATTAAAACATTTATTTGTCCTTGTAATGTAATGCATTAAATGCTGTACCTAGGTTAAGAAGTCACATAACAACACCCAGGGCATTAGGGATTATGACCATAACACCCTGCCCTGTAGGGACCGACAGGCATCAGGGAGTGTGACTTGGGATTGTCAACAGTAATGCTTATGCCATTCCACCACCCATCCCCACCCTGCAGCCAGTGGCAGGTATCAAGGTGTGCCTTTGACTCTTCAGCCCCAAAGTTCACTCCATTTTCTTGTACAGTACTGTACCCATTTCAATGTATTTCCTTATGGAATGGGGTGAGTGTAAAGCTTGAGCACCCCTAGGCACACGTCGACACTTGTCTGTGTCTGCAGGGTAGGATGAGGTGAAATGGCATGAGCATTATGGGCAATGACCCAAAGGCACACCCCCATGCCTGTCCATCTCTGAATGGTGGTGGTGGGGTTGGCATCACGTCAATACTTCACTGCCATTCCTATTCTGCCTGTCTGTCTGTGTGTGTGTGTCTCTCTCTCTCTCTCTCTCTATATATATATATATGTCTATGTAATTATCTATATTTTAATCAATTGCATGTATCGCTATTTTTAGCTATTTCTATAACAAACCTGCATATCACATTTGCCTGCAGTCTGAGCACATATTTATGAAACTGTGCATATTTGCACTCCACTTCTGCATAGACCTCATACTTTCTTAATATTCCTATTATCACAAGCATAACTACCTTACCCTTATCAAAAGCGACCCCCTCTGAAAGTTACTATCACATTTCTCTGCTAACAGTCCATCATTACACCTGACTTCCTGACATCAACACGTTGCTTGAATATAACTTACATCACCTCATGGACAAAAAACCTGTTTCTCTGAAAAAAACAAAACTGTGTAAATAATCCCAGGGCTGAACATATGCCAGCCATTACTTTTTCATGTACTGCCACCTTCTGTACCATCATGGGGATTTGCATATGTTTCCCATGATGCTTTGCATTTTGGGGGTATGTGCAATTGTGTTTTCTTTAAAATTTGGCTGTCCGGCCAGTATCATCCAGGATGACACATACCGCAGTAGCATTTGCTCTGGGGTTCTTTAGTAAACCCATATTGCTTCCTATTCCTTCCATTAAAATGTACACCTCCATATATTTTCCTAATAATGTGTATGCCTTCCTTAGAACAGAAAGTAAAACAAATATTACTACTTACAAATTATTGTGTTGTTTCCCCATACCTCCTTAATAATTCCACACAACTTCACTAACTTCATTATGCAGCCGTGGTGGATCTGACCAGAATCTGTTTAAGTATACACTTGAAGGTGCTGCTCCTGTGTCCACAGAACAATGCTGCATACAGCATGGCAGCATGTTGATAACTAAAACTGTTTGTTATTTGAAGGTGTAAAACAAACAACTGATGGCAATATCCAACAGCAGACTGTACCACAGTGCAACCTTAGATTGGATCAATTGTCAGTCAGTTGTGCTGGTATGTTGGTTCCATGCTACAGGGCAATAATGCATCTGTAATCGCAAAATGAAGATCTGTGGTTTCACATCTGCAGAACTTTCATAATCGCAGCTGTGCTGAGTTTCTAGAGTGTGCGCATGGTCCACTAAATGCTGATGGCAGATAAAGCACTGGGTTGCACCATGTAAGTCAGTATTAATCAGAAAAACGTTTTAGCAATGATTACTTTTAAGTACAGTTTTTAAGTTATCTGTTTGTTAACTATATATGCTAACATTTATGGAAACAAATGCAGGGTTGGGGTATAAAAGATTATTTGATTAGCATCATAAGGGACTTATAGTTTTCTACATGGGCATGGGTAAAACTAGGAGTAATAGGGCAACTCTGTGACACATTCCTGACAAATAGAGGCATGCACCAAGACTGTATCCTGGTTCCTACATTCTTTTGTATTTATATTAATGAATTATTGTTAAAGCTGGATGATTCATTGCTTTGCATTAAGATAGTTAGGGGGTGGGCATTGCTGAGACTTACCAATACCAGGGAGGGCATGACCTGAATTTACCATCATTACTTGGAATGTAAAATGGTTAACCTCTCCTGTTAAAGAAGATAGGAAATGATTTTGACATAGTCAACTGCCCTTCCGCCTTCCTTTCTATGCCAGTTATGTATTCTGTTATGCTTTGATGATGTTTTGATAAATACATAATCTAGCTTTCGGGTGCTTTCAGAGCTACACTGAGTTTCACTCTACTCACCAGCTGCTGCTCTTGATTTTCATGTTGCTAAGACATTCTGTGACATCAGAAACTCGCATTCCATGCTATTCCTTGGAATGGCCTGGAGTGGTGTTATTGATGTCATAGAATGTTCAGGCAGTATGAAAAGAGACAGCAGCAACTACTGAGGAGACAGAGATTCAGGGTAGTTACAAAGGCAATAAAATTAGATTATTCATTTAATAAAAAAGGTCAAAAACATATCAGACTACTGGGTAGCCAATACAAGAACAACTGGAGGGCATCCAGAGGTGTAAAATCTGTTTCCTATCACCTTTAAATGACAGAAGGTTCTGAATGCCCTCAAACACCAGCATGTGCAAGTGACTCTTTAACAGGAGACTCACCTCACGGCATCTGAGCATGCAAAATTGGTAGGTGAGGTTGAGGCCTGCTATTTGGCCTCATACTCTTCACACAAACAAGGGGCTGCAGTACTTATCAATATGCATCTACTCCTAGCAGTATGTAGAACTGTAATTGATACTGAGGAAGGCAGGAATGTGTTTGTAGAAGGAGAACTGTATGGGGAACAGGTGATCTATGGCAGCATATATGCACCTGCAGACTTTGATACAGCCTTTTATCAGGAGACACTAGACATAATTTATCAAGAATAATTTCCAGACCTCATACTTGGGGGGGGGGGTGGATGTTGTGTCATGCAACTGTGGTTGGAACGTTCAGGAGGGACACAGAGGCACAAGGGAGCCATGGACACATGGCAGTTTAGGATGAGTGATTTGAATATGATTGATAGCTGGTAAGCAGCTAACCCTGGGGCCAAAGAATATAGTTGTTTTTTTTCAACGCACATAGATCATGGTCCAGAATAGACTATCTCTATATACCTACAGCACACCATCACAGAATAACAAGTGTTCATCACAGCCCCATACATACTTCTGACCATGCTATGGTCATTTTGAACATGACAGTAATGGTGGAGAGGGGAGGCAGCTCCCAGCTGGAAATTCCCAACCTACAGTATTTGTTGGCAAAGGAGGAGTTCAGAACGTACTTCAAGGAGTATCGAGAGTTAAATAAGATTATGAACCTGGCATCAGCCCTTAAAATAGTGGTCTACTGGGAAGCAGAAAAAGCAGTTATGGGTGGGATAGTTATCAGTTATGTGGCACGGGTGAAAAAGGAGCAATGGGATAAGAAGCTGGAACTGTACCACAAACTAAAGAAATAGAAAAGAAGGTGGAGGAAGAAGAGTCTCTACGGGAGAACAAGGGGAGGTTGTTAGTGCACGAATGGCACAATTGGATTTTTTGAAACATGTACCTTGGGATATAGCTGTCTGTATAATTTATAGTTGTCAATTTTTGTTTTAAAGACATTCATTTTATTTGATGGTATGAAATTTAAACCTTTTTGAGCACTTTTTCTTGATTCTCTGTTAATTCCACAGGTGAAAGATTGATCATTTTCTTTTCAGTAGCCTCGCTGACCTCCGTGGAGTCTGGTTTCTCCCCCAGTAGCTCTCATAGTTCCTGAATTCTCCTCTACCTCTCCATCTGCCCCCCTTGCCCTCCTTTTGCTCCCCTCCTGGTCCTCTTCCTTTATTTTTTCCAATTTAAAGTTTATTCAATATTTCACAAATACAGAGAGAAGATCTAAAGTTACATTCCTGTATCAAAAGTACAATAATACATAGATTGGGAATAGGTCAACTCTCCCCCCACCCTCCCCAAATCCCCCCTCCCCTTCACACAGAGTGTATTCATTTGCTATGAAACAATGTATAAAAAGATGCATAGACTTTATGACTTCTGAAGAGAATACAGAGCAACAAGAGGGCCCCAATTCTTGAGAAATTTTTTCGATTGATTATTCAGACTGGCAATTGTCTTTTCCAGGTGAAGATTGGCTAACAATTCCTGCAACCATTCACTGTAAGAAATTTCAGTTGTGTCTTTCCAGTGTCTCAAAACCAGCCTTTTAACTGACATGGCGATGAGGGTTATATGGTATTTTCTGTTGGTAACCGCCACTGAGGAAAGATCTCCCAAAATACAAATTTCTGGCATAAATAGTCCCGATAAACCCAAGAGAGGGTCAACTCTCTGTTTAATATTATTCCAGAGAGGGACTATCTTAGAACATGTCCAAAAGATATGAAATAGGTTACCCTCACACTGCAGACATCGAGTACATGTGAGTGAAGGGAGCAGATTTAACTTAGCCATCTTCTGAGGTGAATAATAAAGATTGTGCAGGATTTTAAATTGCATTACTCAAAGCTTGTCTTGCCTAACAAACTTGTGACAGCTCTTCCATAGAGAGGGCCAGTGAAAATCTAGATTGGGAAAAAACCGGGACCAGTAATGAGTCGGACCAAAACAGTCAGGCCATTTCCAATCAGAATTACCTCATACAGTGTGGAAACCGCATGAGAGAGACCTGCATGGGGAATTAAGCATGACAAGGATGGATTCAGAAGTACTGGTGCAACAGTACCCACAGATTTTATTATTAAGTGCCGCAATTGGAATACTCTAAAAATCACAGAATTCAGGGTATGGATTTTATTAAGGATTTCTGGTGAGGTCAACCACGAACCATCAGTCTTCAGAAAAACTGGTCCTCTTCCTTGATTCCCACTTGTCCCTTCTAGTGGGTCCTCCATAAAAATGATGCTCAAGTACACTGTGAAAGGTCATAAGTGGAAAGGGAGCCATGGAAATGGTGACATAAGCAAGCGGAAAGCCATTCCATAAAATGAAAATAAGGCTTGGGTACACTGTAACAGGACTACAGTGGAAAGGGAACCAAGGTAAACAATAATGAGTAAAATTAGACCATGGCTCAAATACACTGTGCAAGTCCATAAGTGGAAATGGAGCCAAGAGAATTTATAGTGTATGCAGGAGGCTTTTCAAAAGTTCAGGAAATGGAGCTGTGTAAATAATATTTGGTAAAAGGGCAGAATTTGTCACATAATTAGAGGAACTGGCCAAATTACAGGTGGTGAAATGAAGTTCCATCATTGAGCTGTAAATACGATAATATTATGATTCAAGATGCTGTGCTAAGGGGAGCACCATCAGCGAACTAAAATTCACAGTAGAGTGCAAAATATAGTACAAGTACAACTGGACTACACTGTTTGAGATGAAATGAAGGAGCCTCTGATTTGGGAGTCATAAATTACATAACACAATCCTTTTGGTTGAATTAGAGGTGAGTGTCATTGAAAAGTGCATCACACGGACTACTAAGCGCAAGGGATAATGATTGATTCAACACTGTGCATAAGATGTCACAGAGACAATAGAGAATAACAAGTGATCAAGCATTGTTCAGTATGCTGTTTTTAAACAACTTGTTTTTGAAACTGTCACTTTGTTTAAACACAAGCACAAGTCTGATCGGTGGTGGGATGTGGTACTGCATATGCATCATTATGGTAATGGTAACCAGGACAACCAAAAGAGAGGTCCCCTGACACAACTATCAGCAAGCTCTGAGGAAGACATCATTATGTCAAGACGTCAGCTGCATCATGGCATAGTCCATGTCATGGCAAGCACAGGATGCTTAAAATGGTAACCGTAAGTACGGAGGAATGAAAATTTAAGTTCATGCAACAGAACGTCTCAGTATGTATCAAAGGCTAAAAACAAAGATTTAACCATTGAGCAAGACTCTAGAAAGAGGATTTAGGCAATAGAGCCAAGAAACAAGAAAAAGGAAAAACAGAGTAAAAACAGGAGAGTAAGAACTTTGAGTGTTTCCCACAGTTTGAATTTTAGCACTGTTAAGCACCTATTAGCACTGCAACTGTCACATTGTTAAGTTTTGTCAGTAAAAGGATTTAAACATTGATATTAGGTGTCTAATTTCTCCGGAACAATGAATAGAGTGCTGCTCTACTTAGTGACCGCTACGGCGGGGAAACTGCATATCTCTAGTCTCTATGGGAGCTTATGACGACAAGGTAAGCATTAAATTTGCTGCTCACGGGAGAAGCCAAAACCAGTTTATTTTTGCAAAACAGCACATGTATGAGTGGGGAAATATACCTGGTCCAGTGCTGGCTAGACTGGTGGGTGGCAAGAGGGAACCTATACATGTTACGGTATTTAAGGATGGGATGGGGCAGTTAGTACATAGGGGAACCCAGATCAGAGAGACCTTTCAGGAATTTTATCAGCAGCTGTACAGGGCAGAGTGTATGAACAAGGAGGTGCAAGATGCAGCCTTTTTAGATGGGATTAAAATCTCTCTAATTCTTCAGACAAGCAAAGGGAGATGTTAGGGGCAAAAGTATCCAAAGTGGAAATTTGGAAGCCATAGGAGGACTGAAGAGGGGGAAAGCTGGGGGCCTGGATAGCTCTGTAGCAGAGTACTACAAGAAGCAGGAAGTGTGGTGGATGAACCATTGTAAGAAATGACAGAGACCTGGGAGGTGGGGGGCTCCTCAAGTCTAGTTATTAGGACGGTGAAAATACCTTTACCTGAATATTCTGCCGAATATTTGGTATTTGGATCCCAAGTATTCGGTATTCAGCCAGAAAAGGTGTTTATTTAAGGAAACTTTAAAAAAGCACTTCAGCAACACCCTTTAATCATCCACTGAACCTTGTATACCATATACAACTCAATGACACTTCAACCACCAACATAGAGCTCTCACTAATGCAACAAAAGCTTCAAGTGGCACACTCAATCCAACACACCACACACATAGCACTCTGAAAATGATATCAAGCATTGCATTGGGTCAGCACTAGAGGGTGTTCATGGTCACAGACACAGGGTAGAAGGTGCTTCAGCCATGGGCATAGGAATAGTGGTAGCAGTGGCTGCAGTAGTGGTGTCAACTGAAAGGGTGGCTGCTGCAAGAATGGCACCGGTGGTGGTGGGAAGCACACTGGCTGTGGATGTAGCAGCCATAGTGGTAGCAGTGGGAAATCTGGTGGTGGGGTCTGCTATTTCCTGCACAAAGCATGTATGCTCTAATGCCCACCCACTACTGCACAACAGGATGTGACAATGAACGTACAGATGGAATAAGTGGTAACACTTGTAGTGGTAGTAGTACTGCTAATGGTATTAGTAGCAATATTACTTTACCAATGCTGCAAGAACTAAAAGCCTTGCTTGAGGAGAACAATATCTGAGCCCGCCGAATAAACAGATACATCTGTATGTCATTGTCTATGTAGTCTATCTCACCATCTGCACTGGAATTGTATTATGTATCAATAATATACAGTGGAGTGAGACAAGATGCAATTCAATTCTTTGCAGTAAATGATATGGCGCAAAATATTGGATAATTAGAGGGCTTAATTGCCATGAAATTACACTGCTCCTTGTAGCATACTGTAGCATTTTGTAGTAATTTTCCAAGATACTGCATTGCATACTGTCTGGCACCACTGTACAAACTGTTGTATAATTTTGATGCAGTGTTTCATCCTGGGTATGTTAGTTGTGGATTGTTTTGTTACAAGGGCATCTCAGTAGCATTAATTTCAACTTCACTTATTTATGGGGTGTATTTCTTTAAGGGTTGTATATTCATAGTGTGTTTGTACATTCCCGACATGCACCCTGACAAAGACCAGGTTCTGGTCAAAGCACCAGGGCTCTATTGACATCCTCCAGCCTCAGCACAAACAAATGTACTAGCAAGTTTATGCTCCACTGCTCTTAACTGTGTTTTGTTACTGCCCCCCGGCCCCCCGAGTGCTTCCTTTGTTCTACATAGATTGTTTCGGGGTTTGGAGGCCCAGGGACAATGCTAGCAGTAATTGCCTGGATGTGCTGTACGTTTGTGGGTCTATCATCCTATCCCTTAAAACTTGGGGCTAGAGATGCAGTGAATTTAAATTCCGCATGTAAGTGAACGCAAAGTGGCGCTCTTATAGTGGAGTGGCAACAAAAAGTACTCATCCATTTTGTCATTACTTCATTTGGTCATATAAGGAATGGCAATGTGAAGTAAGGCTGTCATTGTTTATAAAGGACTTCGTGTTCCTCATTATGATTCTAAGTGACCCACTTGGTGTTTCAGATTTGGCAGCCCCCCCCCACACACATCACACAGCTTACAGTACTGTAAGCCACATGCTCTTTAGCTAGGTAGTAAGAGAGTGAGTCATACAAGCAGACACTTTTACTTTCTTCTGTGCAGACGGAGAGAGAGTAGTATGTTTTCTGACTGCTGATACTTTGAGATCAGAGTGAGAAGGAGATTTAAACTTTGATTTAGACCCAACAGCTTTTTTAAAAGCTACATTTTTTTTTTGTCTTTTCTGTACTCTTTTTTACTTAATTTGCTCTTTCTGTAAATTTTATTTTTCTTCCCTTTATAAGTAGTTAGTTGTTTGTCTGTGTCTGTGTGACTGTGTGTGTGTGTGTGTGTGTGTTGTGTGACAGTGTGAGCAGTGATTGCTCGGACTGAGGGAGCTCAGTAGGAGATATGGACCAGGGTGAGGGAATGTCTGGGGCGGGGAAGCTCTGGGAGAGCATGGTAGTGGTAAGCATTGTACCATGCGCATGTGTGGAGGGCATGGGCACCCATTCCTGTTGGACTGCTCAAAACTTGTGAGTGTCCCCCCCCCAGAAGCAGGACCAGCACCTCCTCCTGTCCTGACTCTGAGGCAGTTGAACCACCACCATCACCACCACCACCACCAAGTCCAGCACCAGGTCCTCTGGAGCAGGATATGCCTGTTCCCTGGACCCAGGTGTGGATCCCATCCCTGTTCAGCACTGTGACCAGCCGGCCACCAGTTCATCTGGCCATCCCCTGCCTGTGCCTGGTCCTCCCCGCACCTCCATTGCTTGGCAGTTTTTTTACTGTGTTGGGGAGACAGCAGTGTAGTCAAGTGCCGCCTATGTGAGGTGGAGGTACACCATGGCCCCCCGGGGGACTTACCTGGGGACTGGGGGCCAGCACACCCATATGCTTAATCATCAGCAGTTGGAGTGGCAGACTGCCACAGAACGGACCATGCCTGCACCTGCGGGCCATTCTGTGTCAGAGGGTGCAGCTGTACATAGTGGCATCTCTAAGAAGAGGAGGAGGGCCACATCAGTACCTGCTGCTCCACCAGCACCCCGGCCCCCACCCCCACCACCACCAGCAGGTCAGCCTGTAGAACGTGTGGACCCCAGAGAACTGCATGTAACACAGGCTGACTTGGCAGTTCTCTGGAGTACTGTCGAGCATAAAAATGAGAGGGTGAGTGCTGTGGAGCAGCGGCTGGATCACATAGAGGGACATCAGTTGCAAATTATGTCCATGCTGGAACTGCTGCTGGATCACCATGGAATCCCACATCATTTTTTTTTTCCTCACACCATGTACCCCCCCACACCTTCCTTGCTGTGTTATAAAATGTATTCCTCCACCATTCCCAACCCTTGTATGAAATTATGCCCTTTTTTTGTTGTCTTCCATATGCGTGACACTTTGTATTCTGAGCAGTGCAAGTACACTGTACTAAACTGCATGTGTGCAGTCAGTCTTCTTTCCAGTCTGTGTATGTGCTGCAGACACTATCCAACTCCCTGATTTAAAAACAAACATTAATGAGTACAATGGTGGGGTGGTAAAGCATGGAGAGATACTACAAAACAGGCTTACAATACATCCAAGTAACTATTAAAAATAATTAATGTTGTGATTCGTGACGTGATCGTGAATCGTGATTTGTGACCATGACGATGAAGAAATGTGAATGCCTACCGCCTACGGCTGCATTTCCCCATGAGCTATAGCTTAAAACTCTCAGACTTAAAAACGCGTATTAATGAGTACAATGGTGGGGTGGTGAAGCCTGGAGAGATACTACAAAACTGGCTTACAATACATCCAAGTAACTAGAAAAAAAATAAATGTTGTGATTTCATAATGTGAATGGTCGTGAATCGTGATTTGTGACTGCATTTGTGACCGTGATGATGAAGAACATGATTTGTATCATGAGTGACTCGTGATGAAGGTCCTGACTTAAAAATGCATATTAATGAGTTCATGCAGAATTAAGCACCACACCTGTCCAGTGCTCTGAAGGGAAGCCAAAGAAACAACTGTGACTTAAGTTACAGATGGAGATTGGGCCCTAAAGAGATGCAAATGCACAGACAGATTAAGATTGCGCCAGCACTGAAGAGATGCAGGCACAAAGGCACAACACCTAACCAGTGCTCACCATCAGAAATTCAAATCTGGAAAGAATACCTTTGCTGGTTGGGCGGCCGTGGGGGCAATGTACTGTACTGCTGCAGTAACAGTCACTAGTACTGGTACCAGTAAAGATACCACAAAGAAGTACAAAAATCACACAGCTGCAGTGGATAGCAGCTTCACATTGCTGAAATTATGTGGCACAATAAAAGGTGTCTGATCTGATGACACGCGTCACACACATACTCACACACACACCAAGTAATGCGTAGCAAATTGAAAACTTCAGTAATATAACCACATATTTTAAACAGACTAAAATTACGCACTGCTGCACCACAACAATCAGCAAGAAAATGGCAAGAAATACTGAAAATATTACTATGTGTACATTAACACAGTTACATAAGAAAAATATCACCAAACCAGAAAGCACTGTCTTTTTCTCCAAGTTAAACTACCTACACCACAGATACGCTCCTCCCCCAAAGCACACTTCCACTGTCTCTCAGTACACAGACTGAATGTTGTACATTAACATTCAAAATCCACACACAAACAATAAACGCTCGATGATATGAGCACAGGAGGGTTTCCTATAATCGATGAACTAAAGTTTCAGCAAAAAAATTTACCCAAAAAGGCTTTTTTAACAGCTTTTTGAAGGTTTGAATCGCAGAGAGCTCTCAGAGCAGACTGTGTCCTACAGCTTCCTACATACACTACCCTAAACTTGAGGCTGTGCAGAACAATCTAGAGCCTATGTGACCTGAAATCCCATGAATCACTGCAAAATTTGCCTTTGGAGCCTAAAAACAAGGCGAAGTGAGGCGAAGTACACTGTTTTCAATGTATCAGCTTTAAGAATTGGTGGAGTAGTGGTTTGGGGCGACGGAGTAATGCAAAGTCAGTGTTTTCTACGAACTTCGATTACCCATTAATAACGCGGAAGTACTCCGCTTATGCCAGGAGCTCTCCACGAATTCACCTTCACTCCGCGAATCACTCCGCAGAGCGAATTGGGGCCACTTCGCCCATCACTACTTATGGCCAGTGGTGCAGATGCTTTCCTGGGGCTGGACCAGCATGTTTGCAAGATTGCTAAAGACATGATGGATCAGGTCACTAGTGGTTACTGTGTAAAACACAAACTATTACTACGTAGTACCTGTGTGTGTGATGCTCTACTTAGTGTTTGTGGAACTACAGTAATACACCAACCCTTCCAGTTATACTGCACCACACAAAAGTAGCAGCAAAGAAAAACACTGCTACTAACAAGGAAGAAGAAAAGGATAACCTATTTAGTCAAACATGGAACCAGGCAAGGAATAGACAGATGACACGCAGTCAACTCAGTGAGACAGGCCTGCCCCACTAAGCGCAATGGTTTAATTAACAAAACAACAACAAACAAACAAACAAAATGCATGTGCACAGCTGTGCACACACAAGGCACAGACTTGCGGGGGGAGTATTTTTCACAAGCACAGGTTAATTGTGTGCAGTGGGCTGTAGAGGGGGGGAGTCAGCCAACACACTCTTCATGTGTACAGGGATCTGTCCCCGGAACCAGAGGACTAACAATAATAATTCAGTGAGTCAAGCCTGACTGGCTTAGAACTGAAGAAGTTTATTTCAAAATCTGTGTGCACACAGCTGTGCACACGTGTTGCCCTGCCTCATTAAAAAATATATTAAGCATGCACATGCATGGTGAAGCCTCACAAAATCAAATATTATGCACATATACAGCAAATCATAAGCAGTGACCTGCAGGAGTGGAAGTTAACAGACACTCTCTTCAGTCATGTAGGGAACTAAACCTAGAAGCATTCAACAGCAACAAAAAAAAAACAAAAATAAAATGTGCTTCACCCCAAAAAATCACACTGGAGCTATGTCAGACAGCAGCAAGGAAGGGGTGTTAGCAGACAGCCCTCCTAGTCCCTGTAACTGAGTACAGCAATAAGGACAAAATACCTGTCAGAAAGCCAAACATAGCTTTAATGACACTGATCAAAAAAAACTATACTGACCCAAATAAGCCTGTGAAGCAAAAATCTATTTCATTTTTATCAAGTTTAAGGTCTCAAAAGTACTGCAGAGCAGCTCTCAGAAACCACTGTCTCCTGTCTTCTACCAGCTCAGAGTGAGGAAGTCACATGGTGTGCATGTTTTGAGCTCAAGAAACAGTTTTTGATTGGCCAGCAAAGCTCTGCAAGACTTGTAAATCTCACCGAATGGTAATTCCCGAATAGTGGCTGAACAGTGAACTATTCGTAAAATGCCTCAGAATATTTGTGAAGCCTACTATTCATGGCATTCAGAAAATACTATTCAGCCCATGCACAGCCCTACCAGTTATGAGGCCAATATATGTGTCCTGCCAACCCCAGAAAAGGATACCTACGAGTGTGTCTCCTGCCACCCTATCTCCCTTTTAAACTGTGATTTAAAAAATTATTGCTAAGGTTGTGGTTCAGTGCTTTGAACAGGTGCTCCACGTGATAATTCATGCTGATCAAACTGGATTTGTCCAGGGCTGTTTGTTCTACCACAACATGTGTCAGTAATTGAATACAGTGCACTGGGGTTCTTGGCATCCTGGGCAAGCATGCATGCTGTCCATGCATGTCAAAATGGCTTCTGATCGCATTGAGTGGAGCTACCTGTTTGATGTTCTGAAGTGCTTTGGATTTAGAGATGGGTTCTTGGGATTAGTTCAGATGTTGTACCAGGATCCAGTGGCAAGGGTGCTTGTGAAAGGGGTCCCATTGGAGGAATTCTGGCTTTACAGGGGTCCATGCAGGGGTGCCCCTCATCCCCTTCTTGTTTGCAGTGGCAATTGAGCCTCTAGCTATCAAAATCAGGGAGACAAGAGGTATTCGGGGTGTGACTGGGAAGACAGGAGTGCAGCATAAAATTACCTGCAATTGTTTATCACTGAACCCAAACTATCGATGCCAGCTGTTTTGCAGGTTGTGGCATATGTTGCAGCCTTTTCTGACTACAAACTAAAACTGCATAAATCAGAGATGTTATGTCTGAGTGATTCAAGGGTAGAAGGTTCAGAGAAAGCCTGGGTCATAAAAGTTGAGGGTGTTTCTAAATTATTTCCATATAAGGGAAGGGTGAGAACTGGGAAGTCTATACCAGTTAAACTATTAAACCATTGTTCACTACTATCCTCAGCAACATGGAGCAATGGTGAACACTTTCAGCATCATGGCTTAGGTGCATTAATGTGATAAAAATGAATGCCTTGCCTAGGTTGCTATATATGATGCAAATGTTTCCAATGGGACCAACTAGAGCAGATATCAAGCGGAGAGACAAGCAGTTCACCACCTTTATTTGGCAAGGGAAATGTCTGAGAATAAGCCTACAATGACTTAAGAGTGGGGTAGATAAAGAAAAACTTGGATTCACAGACCTCAGGGAGTATTATTTGGCCATACAACAGCATGATATACAAGACTGGGTAATAAAGGATAGGCAGCCAGTTGGGTAGATTGTGGAGAAGAGGGATGCCCAAACCATCTATCTGCATACTTTGCACTGGGGGTAGACGTGTCTGTGGGCAAATAGCTAATCCTAACCCATTGGTACAAAATGCCCTGGAGGCATGGGAAGGGGTCAAAAAGAGAGGGGTGCAGGGGAAGATAATACCCTGTTGGTACATGTGGCTAACAATCCAGGCTTCTTACCTGGAGTAGAGGACCTGGATTTAAGGAGTGTGAAGACAGAGATGTGAAGTGCTAGGTGACTTCTCTACTAGTAGTGTGATGTGCACATTTATAGACATTTGGGCCCGGATATTCAAAAGGGTTTCGTCTGGTGCAACAGGGTTGCGCCATGCTCAACCCCCCAATGTGCCCCAGCATGATATTCAAAGGGGCAGGCTGCGCGGAGCAATCCCCGATGCACCGGGGTGCATTGGTAATGTATTCGGCACAGATGCAGGGGGCATGCCCATGCATATGGGGCACATCCCGATATTCAGCCCGGGATGTGTGGCACATATGCTGGCGCAACTCTGTACTGTGCCACACAGGGGGGCTCAAAGTTGTGCCCCAAAAAAGCATGAACAAGTCCCAGCCATCCACGGGGGGCTTCTGAATTGCACAGCACAGCACAGCAGCCACCAGCCATGAGTGGCCACCTGCCCACTCAGAACACCATTGATGGGCACACGTACCCCCCTGGTGGTCCATGGACCCCCAGTATGCCTGATCGTGGGCTTTCATAACATGAAAGGATCCCTGGTGGTCCAGTGACAACCCCCCTCACCTGATCATGGGCATTTGTAAAGTTAAAGGAAACCTGGTGGTCCACTGGACCCCACCCCCTCGCCCAATTGTGGGCATTTGTAATATGAACGGGTCCCTGGTGGACCAGTGGTAGCCTCCCTTCACCCCATTGCGGGCTGCTGTGCAACTTAAGAGATTCCTGGTGGTCCAGTGATAACTCCAACCCCACTCACAGAGGTCCCCCACCACCCAGCACCCCATCATTGGCAGGTGGCAGCATCCGCCTACATGCTGCCTGGCCACCCCACTGAATGACAGCATACTGTACGATCTGTGCACTTATTGGTCCACTGTGTGGACCAGTGGGCATGCAGACCATACTGTACTACACAGGCCAGAAATGTGAATAAACCCTTTATTCATGTATTGGGCCTGTGTGGTAGAGTATGGACTGCATGCCCATTTGTCCACACAGTGGACCAATAGGCATACAGATCATACTGTACACTGCCATTTGGCGGATGGCCGGGCAGCTTGCGGGTGGGGTGCTGCCACCCACCAATGACCAGGGGGTGCTGGGTGGCAGGGGACCTCTGTGAGTGAGTGGGTATCTCTTACATTGCACAGTGGCCCGTGATCAGGCGAAGGGGGTGGCTACCACTGGTCCACCAGTGATCCTTTCATATTACAACTGCCGGCAATTGGGCAAGGGGGTTACCACTGGACCACCAGGGATCCTTCTTTATTACAAAAGCTCACAATTGGGCATATGGGAGTGAGAGGAGGCTGCATTGGCACAACAGAGTGTCGATCCGTGATGGCTGCAGCTTGGCAGGGCGCCAGGTGCAATTTGCCGGGGATCGGCGCATTGCATGCAAATTTGGCCATAATGACATGCAAATGGCTCCATTTGCACCTTGCATGCATAATAGACTCATTTGCATGCCCCAGGTTGAATATCATGGGTGAAGCACCTTGCGCAACAGCACTTGTGCTGGCGCATCCCCCTGCTCTGTTTCTGTGCCTTGCGGTGGCACAATGCCACTGTGCCATGCACAGTGTGTGCACCCTCTGTGCCATATTCAACGGTGCTGGGCCATGGTGCAGTACCATTGAATATCACCTGGTTCATGCCCTGGTGCAGCTCTGTTGCAATGCATCCAGAGTTGCTCCACTTCCTGGCACAGTCTGAATATATGGGCCTCAGAGTATGTTAGGGATTCTAAATTTCCATCATGTTAGGTATCTACAAATCTGGGCACAAGGAAGAGGAATGCATAGAGACTCAATAGAGTCTTCCTCATTGGCACCAACAGAACAGGTGGTGTCTCATACCAGAATGGATAAATAAGGCTTATCTATTGGAAAACGTGAAGACCCATTGGAAAAGGGATCTAGGTATGGTACTTATAGAGATGCAAATTGATAAACAGTACTCAGCTCACATCTGGTGCTGCTGTTATGTAATAAGCAAAAAGAATCTCAGTATAAATTTCTTCATAATCTCTATTGACCACAGCCCCCACCCCCCACTTTTACTCTAGAGCATTCAAATTGGTACACAAATTTAACCTGATGGTTTCCTCAGTGTGTGGAATGTGTCAAAGAGTTTTGGGGCTACCCTACACTGAAATCATTCTGCTTGATTATATGCCAGGATATCACCACAATGTGGGGTAAACCTGTGGCAAATGCACCTGCTTCATTACTCTTGGTGTGGAGAACATGGGGACTGAAGGGTGGGATCATACTCAAGATGGGTGGTGGTGCTGTTAACCCTAGTGAGACAGTGCATTCAAAATACTTGGGTTTCCTGTAATAAAGATACACTCACACAGTGGAAGGTATTGGCTGTCCAGTCTTCGGTGTTGGAATGCCTGACGTATATCTTGAAGGGGAAGGAAGAGGGCTTTGTTAATAGATAGGGCAGATTTTTGGATTCTTTTCTGTCAGTTGAAGCTATGATGTTATGGGAAGGTCTGACATAAAGTCCCTTAGGAGAAGGTATAAGTATGATGGGACCAGGCTGAGCAGTGACCAGATAGCAAATTAATTGTGAATTAGTGATATATAATGGACTGCTTTTGTTATGTAACTATATGTATGAAGCACTGCAGAATGAATTGTTTGTCCCTCTTGTTTGATATTTGTTTGTTGTTGTTTGATGTATTAGTACATAATGCCTTTCTAAAATTTCAATAAAGAAATTACACAAAAAAAGCTGGATGAGCCTCTTTCTTGTTTACCCAAAATTAGGTCTTGCACTTGCCCTATTTTAGCCTGTTCAGATGATTAGGTTCTGTTTTAAGTAAGTAAAATAGGTCTAAAGAGGAAGCTGAATATTTTGTATGAACAATCTCAGAGACAAAAACCTAATAAAAACCCTCTACGAGTCGATTTTTTTTTGGCTGAAATACAGTATCTCTTTTTTATCATAGAATAGTTTAATTGTTTTTCATAAACAGCATCCAAAAACCTATTGGCTTCTACCAACGTAAAGTTACACATAATCAAATATAAAATCCAGTATATCTTAAATGGAATTTAGGGGAAATGGTTTTGGATACAGTAAAGGCATACACCTATTTAGAAGTCAATGTTTTCTTCGATTTTCTTTGGGCTAAAAAACATAGATGGACAGTGAAAAAAAAAACTTTGGTTGGTCTAAGGAGACTCAATTATAAATTTGAGGGCAACAGTGTTATTGTTCATTATTACAAGCTGTTAATGTCATATTTAACTCACAGGCTTTGTACACTATAGAGGTAGGGGAGGGTGATCACGTAAGCCACTTGGAAAAACCTGTTGCCCAGTTGTATTGCTCCATTCTAAGTGTTAATAAAGCAACTTCTGCTGTCTACGTGCTGACATGGATTTAGTTAGCATTCCTGCATTGACAGACATACGTAGAATTAACTACTTGTTATTAATAACCCATATACCATCATTCAGGCTCCCTAAGATGTGTTTGCAGGTGAAGTTAAGAAGTGCACTTACTCTAAATGTAAACTTTTGATGTGCACAAATGTCTCAAATTGCATGAGCTAGAGCTTTTCTGGAAATATGCAGAAGGCAATATAATATTAAGTATTAAAAGGCACTTAAAGAAGTATAATAGTAAGTATAGCACAAAGCAAGATTTAGAGCAAATTAGAGTGTCAAATTTCTCTCTCCGGTTGGCTGAAAATGACAACAGGCATTTGCTTAAATATGATTGTGATGTTATTAGTGATCCTATACAGAACGAAGAAGCCAGAAGGGGAAGGAAGGAAACATATTCAATTCAGTGCTTTAGAGTAACTGGTAATTGCTATTTTTCTTTTAAACTTAGATCGTGGGCTTGTAGTGACACTATACTTTCTTTGTTGTCTTTACTTATAATTGTTTTTGGGCTGTTGAAAATTTAAAACATAGTGGTGGTGTAATTCTGTGCTGTCTTTAATTGCTGCAAATTTTGGCCCCCCCCTCCCCTTCCCCCAACTCTTAATTATATGCCCTGATAAATCTGATTGACAGGAGCTAAACACAGGGTATAGTAAGGGGTGTGAAGTAGGAGGGGCATAAGGGGGAGGAAGACCACCCTCAGCACGACAAGTGTTTTGACTCATTTATTTATTTATTGGTTTCTTTTTCCTTAAAAAAAAATTATCTGAGGATCAGTGACAGGATTTTTAGTACAGTAAATTAATAAAAAGAGAACTAGAAGAGCTTCAGTAGCAGAGAAGTAGTGGAACTGCAGTATAATGTGGGGAGTGGTGCAATGCAGTGGCTGTGGGGCAGCCATATTCAGGCAGACCTTCTGGACACTGAGGTGCTGCCCTATCTGCATGCATCTCTCTGACTGCAGGATGAGGTAGCCAGACTCAGAGCGGAAGTAAACTGGGTCAGGAGTACCATCACCCCTATCCAGGGACCACCCAGTCCAATGCAGCTGCCTCAAAGGATGCCGAGAACAAGGAGCACTTGGATGACAGTGGGCTCAGGGAGGGTTAGAGCAGTCAAGCAGAGGCACATCCCAGATCCTATTCCACTCAAGAACTCATATGCCACACTGGCAAATGAGGACAACCAAATAGAGGTACCCAGAGAAGTGGAAGGAAAGGATGTGGAGGTAGCAAGGAGGTGACCTCAGCAGGGAAAGCAGTGAGCCCCAGAGGAGGAGGAAGGAATCCTGGTGGGGACTCCATCGCAAGAGGGATCCAGCTAGGAACACAGGAGGGGAGGACAGGGAGTTGAGGTGCTCACCAGGTGCCACGGCATGGAGGGATGGAAGGAAGATCCTGGGGATCACTGGGAAGGCAAGTCGGAGGGTGAGCTGATGTCATTATCCACCTAGGTACTAATGACCTGGCAAATGGGGAGCCAAAGGAAGTTCAGGAAGAGTTTAGGAAACTGGGAGGGTCTCAAGCAAGTAGCTGCTTCTGTCACTTTCTCAGAAGTACTACCTGTGAGAGGTAAGGAGAGCATAGGAGTGCATGCACCAGGAACTTTAACTCATGGTTGAAGAACTGGTGCTGTGGAGGAAGGGTTTGGATTCATTGGTGACTGGGGACTCACCTGGAGGGATGGAGGTTTTGTCTAAGCCTGACAGCCTGCATCCATCCTGGAGGGAATCCAAGCACCATCGATAAGTTTTAAATGCTACATTATCAGCATTTAAACTAGGAAAGGGGGTGGCAGGCCAGCAAGGAGGGTACCTACTTGCTCACCCGCACAGCTAGCAGTGGAACCAGTGAACCAGAGGAGGGCTATCTCTGCAAAGCAGTGTGCAAAGATGGAGATTAGTGCCCAAGAGGTGGATAGCAGAAAAGGGCAAAATTCAGCAGAAGGAGACAGCAAGGAGAACCAGGGATAAATGACAACCAAGGAAGGGCTGGAGTAGAACAGTGAAGCGGTCTAGAGAGGTCAGATCATGGAAAGCCATGAGTGAAAATGCCAGGAGCCTTAGCAACAAGATGGAAGATCTGGAGGCTGTCATGGTACAGTCAGACCTGGACATTGTGGCCATCACTGAAACCTGGTGTAATGATAACCATGACTGGGAGATGGCCATACCTGGCTACAACATATTCAGAAGAGACAGAGCAGGCAGGAAGGAGGAGGAGGGCACTGTATGTGAAAATGACATAAGGGCCACAGAGATCCAGGAGGAACAAAATGGGGAGAGATACTGTGGGTTGCTTGGAAGGGAAAATGGGACAGCCATCCACAGGTGTGGTCTATAGACCACCAGCCCAGGGGAGGAAGAAACAGATAGGAGTTGATGCTAGCCATCCAAAGGATGGCAGACAAGGGTGAGGTAGTACTGGTTGAGACTTCAATATTCCAGACGTGGACTGGAGCATCCCAGCAGCAGCATCAACTAGGAGCAGATTTATCCTGACTCCTTCGGGTGCCTTCCTCAAGCAACTGGTCATGGAACCAACTCTGCAGAAGGCAATACTGGACCTTGTGCTCACAAACAGGGACAGTGTGATGGGGGTAACAGTGGGGAGCACCTGGGTAACAGTGACCACCAATCATTGTGGTTTGAAATCACAGAAAGAGCAGAACCAAACCAACAAAAAAATGATCCTGGATTTTAGGGGGCAGACTTTGGGAAAATGGGGAGATACTTGAAAGAGGCATTAAGGGAATGGGACAGGAATCAGGGGTTGAAGAACAGGGGGTATTTAAATGGGATTAAAGAACAACAGAATTATGCATTGCAGCAGGTTAGCAAGAGGAAAAGGAAGAGGAGACCATTATGGTTTTCCAAAGAGGTATCAAAGAAAGTGAAAGCCAAAAAGATTGCATTCAGCCAATACAAAAAGACACAGGCAGAAGGGGATAGGGAGAAGTACCAGGAGAAGCAAAGGGAGGCAGGGAGGTCAGTAAGGGAAGCCAAAGCTCAGACAGAAGAACACATTGCAAAATCAGTGGGTAGAGGGGACAAAACCTTTTACAGGTACATAAGTGAAAAAAGAAAGACAAAGGGAGGGATAGTGAGACTGAAGGGGGAGGATGGGAGCCGATGGAGGATGACAACAGTAAAGCTGATATATTGAACAGGTATTTGCTCAGTCTTTACTGAGGAAGAGGGGTAATGGGTCTGAAGGGAGTACAAGGGTGAGAATAGTGCAGAAATGGACACAAGTCCCTTTACACGAGAAAGGGTCCTGAAGGAACTGGAAGTAATAAGAGTTGATAAAGCAATGGTGCCAGACGGGGTGCACCCCTGGGTCCAAAAAGAACTAAGAGAGGTGGTGGCTGACCCTCTGGCTATCCTGTTTAGCCGATCACTGGAAACAGGGGAGGTACCCAAAGACTGGAGGACAGCAGATGTAGTCCCCTTATACAAAAGTGGGAACAAAGAGGAAGCAGGGAACTACAGACCAGTCAGCCTCACCTCGGTAGTGGGAAGATCATGGAAGCACTACTGAAGGAGAGATTGGTGGAACATCTGGTTGTCAATGGACTACAGGACCCAAGGCAGCATGGTTTCACCAGGGGAGGTCATGTCAGACCAACCTCATTGAATTTTTGACTGGGTGACTAGGGAGGTGGATCGGGAGGCAGTGGACATGGCCTATCTGACTTCAGCAAGGCCTTTGACACTGTGCCACATAGAAGACTATTACACAAACTGGGGAATATGGTGTGGGCAGGACAGTAGTGTGGTGGGTGGTAATTGGCTGGGTGGCAGGACACAGAGGGTGGTGGTAAATGGCTGTCACTCCACAGAGGAAGAGTGACCAGTGGGGTACCACAGGGATCAGTGCTGGGACCAGTCCTATTCACCTCTTCATCAGTGACATTGCGAGGATCTAGAAGGCAGAATTTCACTGTTCGCTGATGACACAAAGCTCTGTAACAGAGTAGACACACCAGAGGGTGTAGACAGAATGAGAAGCACCTGCAGAAACTTGAAGAATGGTCAGGGGTTTGGCAGTTGAAATTCAATGCAAAGAAGTGCAAGATAATGCATATAGGGCACAAAAACCCTGGCACAATATATCAGTTGGGGGTGAGGATATAGCATGCACCAAGCAGGAAAGGATCTTGGGTTGCTCATCCTGATGACCTCAAGGTAGGGAAACAGTGGACAAGGCAGCAGGTAAAGAGAATAGGATGCTGGGATGTATAGGCAGGGGCATCACCAGCAGGAAAAGGGAGGTCATAATTCCGCTATACAAGACACTAGTGAGGCTCCACCTGGAGTACAGTGTACAGTTCTTGAGACCATACCAGTAAGGACATAGACAGGGTAGAGAAGGTTCAGAGGAGGGTAACAAAGCTGGTTCATGGATTGCATCACAAGTCCTATGAAGACAGGTTGAAGGAACTGAACATGTACTCCCTGGAGGAGAGGAGGGAGAGAGGGGATATGATAGAGACATACAAGTATCTTACAGGGAGGAACAGGGTGCAGGAAAACACTATTTTTTAGCGAAAAAGATGTTCCAGGACTAGAGGGCATGGGATGAAGTTGGAGGGAGGACGATTCAGAGGAAACATGAGAAAGAATTTCTTCACAGAACAGGTGGTGGACAAGTGGAACACCCTGCCAGAGGAAGTGGTGGGGGCTGAAACAATCACGGGATTTAAGAATGCATGGGATAGACATAAAGGAATTCTAGAGGTCAGGGGTAAGGGGAAACAGACTTCTAGGAAAACAAACTGAACTTACAAGTTCAAATGGGCAGACTGGGTGGGCCATAGGCCCTTATCTGCCGACACTGTCTATGTATCTATGTATCTATACTAAGAAATACATTCACCCAAACTATAGGCTTGAAATGTTTAAGATAAAAGTTATTCTATCCAGATATGATAAATCCCTAGATCCTGTAGCAACCATATGTGACTGTAATATTGGCTCTACTGAAAATTTTGGAACACATCATGTTAAAATGTTCATGGTACAGCATAATAAGGCAGGGAGTTACTGGATGGGATCTGTTCTGTCCTCCATACAAACGTAAAGGATTGGGGACTCTCTTATTGACTGTCAAAGATGAATTTATTATTACTAGTCTTGCTAACTATTCCCAGACTATTACAAAATAAGAATGAAAAGGAGTAAGGGCTTTGTGCAATAGAACTGTGGTTAGCTCCTTGTATGACTGAATTATTCAGTTACCATTAACATAATTGGGAGCACTGTGTTGGCACAGTATTATAGTGTATGGTGGAACGTAACTGTGTATGGATTTCCATACACTGTAAAAAGTTGTTCTGCTGTAGTAGTGACATAGCTTCTAATATAGAAAAACTTTTCTTTCTGCTGTAGTAGCTATGTCACAATGCAACAACCCCACCAGTGCTGTTCATAGGATAAGGGCAGTTGGTGAGTCGGGTGCGCTAGCTGGCTGGTGGGCTGGAGAGACACACAGTGCGGTCTTTGGTGGCAGGCACTCACCAGTAAACATAAGAAATCCTGTATTTTTGGCACCATACACAGTAAAGAACAATGTATGGCATCCAAAACAATTCAGCAACTCTTCTCTCTCGTGTTTTCTATGATGGCAGAGGGACCTCTTGAACTTTGCTCTCGAGGTCATCAGCCATCATAGAAAACACTCAGGTGAATAATTGCCTTGTTGTGTATGGGATGCCATACACTATCCTATATATTATTCAAAGATTAGTGTGTATAATGTGTATTTGTGTTGCGCATTAATGACTTATTTTAATTATTATTTGTATACCAAGAGCTGTCTATTTTTTATTATATTGTAATTATTTTTTTATGATTGAACAACAGAGATTGAACTGAACTGCTAAATATATTGCTCATACCAACATGTTAATTGTAGAGATGCACCTATTTTGTTTCTGTGATTATGTTACAGACAATGACCAAGATGTTGTAGTGTCATAACCTGTAAACAATTTACAATGCTCATGTACATAACAGCCAATCAAAATGGCTGTGTCACATTCGATGTCTCACCACAGGCATGTCATGATGGTCAATACAAATTACATTTGAACTTGAATTTCATGGCAGAAGAAGACTGAAAGTTCATTTAGTCTGCTCGTATTATATTACATGATTCTAGTAGTAAGTAATAATACTTAAAAAGAGTGTTGGTGGTATTGTGGCAATCACATGCTAAGAGGCATAGTAAATAGAGATGTTGCAAAATAAAATTTCTCCAACAGAATTGCCACGAAATCGGCAATTTCACCACTCAAAATATTTAGCAAAATTTGTGAAATATTTCACGGGTGCAAACTTTCACCTGAAAATTGTGAAATTTCACATCTCACCATGAAATTTCACAATTTTGGGGTGAAATTCCACAATTCTCGGGCAAAAGTTTGCATTTAGCACCCATAAAATATTTCACAAAATGCACGAATTTTGCAAAATATTTCACATAACAAAATTTCTCAGTTCTGCACAACAGTAATAGTAAGGCATAAGACCACAGGTTGAGTGGCTTTATTCCCAGAAAGTGCAGTTGTCACAATGCTATGAATGTCCTGTAGTACCTTATTGTGCTTGTAAAATGGGATTGTGAACAATGTTTTTAAAATAAAAAAAAAAAAATTAAAAATAAACAGTTTTCCCCACTGTCACTATGCATGGGTCCTGTCCAATATGGATGTGTGCATTTCCTGACCCATTTTATTATGTCTTTAATAGTCCACATTAAAATGTTAGTAATGATCTTGCTGATATTGCTGTATTTAGTATATGTAACATGTAAGGATTAAGCCATGAGAAAGGATGGGCCTACTGTGGAATTAATCCATGGTTGGGGGGGGGGGTTCAAGGTCAAAGGCTGGGTGCCTCCAGCAACCCAACCATGAATTAATACCACAGTAGACCCATTATTTCGAGTGGCATAATCCTCTTGTAACATGGCAATGATTGTATGACTAATATTCTCTGAATAAATGAGAACAGTCAGACTGATTTAGTTTTAGAATGCTACATATTGATCTGTTAAACATGATGTACATACAGTATTAAAAAAAAATGGGAACACACCTACCATTTCCAAACTGATTGGAAATATCGTGGCTGCTATTTCACTTTTGTAAAAATGACTTTCATTACAAGCTTTAAGCTTTCAAACATCAAAACATATTTTACAACTTTTCAAAAACTTCCAATTAACTTTCTACGCTAGGTGCTTTGATTTTCATCTGTGTGTTTTACAAGATATGGGCTGCACTGCATGATGGGAGTGTGCTAGGGTACATCTTCATTTTCTTCCTGCAGTTCCTTTGCAGACCAGTAGGTGGCTGTGAAACAATCCTAGCAGCACAGCACTGTTTTTCAAATGTACTGAATTAAGCCAATCCGAAAAAAACTTGATTGAACAAGTACTGTTTTTCTGAGTAGAAACATAGAATTTGATAGCAGATAAGGGCCGCTTGGCCCACCCAGTCTGCCCATTTCTCTACCTGATGGAGAAGCTGCAGATTCTAGTTAATCAACTGCTTACTTCCTCCTGCCCCCCACTAGAATTGTCTTTATGCCTGTCCCATGCATTCTTGAATTCTCCCACTGTTCCTGACTCCACAACCTCCTCAGGAAGGTTGTTCCATGCATCCACAACTCTCTGTGTGAAAAAATACTTCCTAACATTACCTCTGAGCCATCCCCGTTCTAATACTTCCTAACATTACCTCTGAGCCATCCCCGTTCTATCTTCAAATTGTGCCCCTTTGTTCTTGCACATCTCTTCGTCTGAAAGATACTATCCTCTTGTACCTTGTTAATTCCCTTGAGATACTTGAAAGTTTCTATCATGCCCCCCCTTCCTCCTTTCTTCAAGGTGCTTTAGTCTATCCTCATATGTCTTCTGGTGCAGACCTTGCACCATTTTGGTTGCCCTCCTCTGAACAGCCTCCACTCTGTCTGTGTCTTTGTGGAGATGGGGTCTCCAGAATTGTACGCAGCACTCCAGATGGGGTCTCACTAACTGTCTGTAGAGAGGGATAACAACTTCCTGTTTTCTACTGTTGATGCCTCTCCCTATGCATCCCAGTATCCCCCAGCCCTCTATACTGCCTTCTCACATTGCTTGCCCACCTTTAGGTCATCTGATATAATTACTCCTAGGTCTCTTTTGATTTGTGTTGTTATCATTAACTCATCCCCCATTGTGTACTCTTCCCCTGGGTTTTTGTTTCCCAGATGCATTACCTTGCACTTCTTTGCATTGAATCTGAACTGCCACATATTTGACCATTCCTCCAACCTTGCCAAGTCCCTTTTCATTCTTTCCACCCCACCTTGTGTATCAACCCTGTTGCAGATCTTTGTGTCATCTGCAAAGAGTCATACCTTTCCTTCCAGGTGTTTGCCAATGTCACTTATAAAGATATTAAAGAGGACCGGTCCCAGTACCGAACCCTGTGGTACCCCGCTAGTTACCCTCCGTTCTTCACTGTGGACTCCGTTTGCTATTACCTTTTGTGTCCTGTTGTCCAGCCAGTTTTTTATCCAGGCTACCACCTTGGGATCTACTCCAAGACTGGTTAACTTGTATATTAATCTTTTGTGTGAGACTGTGTCGAATGCCTTGCTAAAATCTAGGTAGCACCTGCATCCATCTTATTTACAACACAAGGAAGCGTGCATGCGCGAAACCGGTCGGGGCTTGTGAGTTTGCTTCTACTTGCCACTGTTATTGCTACAGGCATGTAATACAATAAATAATTGTGTTGCAAATAAGACAGGTGCTGGTGCTGCCTTTTTTGGATTTGATGTATTGTGATCGAGGCTTGCACAGCTCCAGAGTGGAGCAGCTTTTTGGACTTTGTTTAAAATCTAGGTAGGGCATATCCATAGCCCCTCCCTGGTCTACTACTTTGGTCACCCAGTCAAAGAAATCTATTAGGTTCATCTGACATGACCTTTCTGCTGTGAAACCATGCTGCCTTGGGTCCTGTGCCCCACTGGCCTCTAGGTACTCAACAATTCATTCCTTCAGACGTGATTCCATCATTCACTTCTCTTTTTTCCTCTCTAAATTATTTAACTCAGCAGGAGATAGAACATAACATTTACTGTTTTCACTTTTCAAATACTTGTTTTGCCTAGTATTGTTAGTCTGTTTCTTTGATTTCTCTTTGTTTCTCTCACTTTATTTTTATTTTCACCCATAGAAGTAGCCTCTTTTTTTTGATTTTGCTTTGTTTATCTCACTGTCTCTGTTATTTTTGCTTTCGGTTATACAAGGTGCTTGCTCATCTTTACCACTGTGTGTTCACCAAGAAAAGGCTAGGGCACATATTGTTATTCAGTCATCCACAATACATTGTACCCAAAGTTGCTTAGAAAGCAGTAGATCACAAGTGGTTGTAACAGTATGTAAATGTTCACTTCTAAAGAAATATTGTTACAGCACAATTAACAGTATACGTGGAGTATAAATGTAGAATCTTTAGTAAGTCATACAGTTATGTGGCACTTACAACATACAACAATCTTGAAAATGTCAAAAACCCTGTGCCAGAAATAAACTACTAGAAATAAGCTGGAACAAGTACAAACAGCAAACTATCTGCATATTATTTCCACTTGTATACTGCTTTTGCCTATTGTGGATTGCCAAGGTACTACATCACAAACCATGGTCTACTATGGTATTTGACCATGGTTGTTGGTGTTCCACATGATGTCTTTTCTTCTATCCGAATGTTTTTTTTTCAGTTTTATACACAATGTTACAAATAGGTATTAGACTTCTGTGATTAATAAATGTATCACAGAAGTCGAATGCCTATATTTTACTAATATCTTACTGATAGTGTAGTTTAGTTATTTCCAGTTATCAAAATTGCAGTACAGGTTGATATGGTCATCTTCAGCACTAAGTTGGGCACATGGCTGTTAATGTCTGGTCAGTATTCAAAGTTCAAAGCCTAACGGTAAAGTAACTATGTGCTGCAATGCTTCACATGCAACAACTTCCCTCCAGCACTACCCTTATGGGTTATCAGGCATGGCATGACCAGCAATTCATGGTCTGGCCATTCTAATGATAGGACAGACCACCCTCATACATCCCTGAGACATCTGCCTCCACCTGGCGATAGGGGTATATACATCCTGAGGTCCCACCCCCTAGAGCACCACAGGTTTTATTTTTTGTCAGCATTGCCTATCTTGCTGCCAGTACCTCAGCTCCAGGCACTTCTTGTTACATCTTCATGTGCTGCTTGCATGGTAGGGACACCATACTGATCATGCACTCCCTCACCAGGTTCTCTGTCCATGACCTTTTGCTAATTTTCCTATGGCCAACAATCCATCAAGAGTACTTCCTAGAGGGGATATGCCCCACAGTCCTCAAGTTCTCCCAGTGGTCCCACTGCATACTGTACTATTAAGGTTCATTACTGATACACTGAATTACATAGACGACCCCAACAGAGGACCGCAACTGAGTGATGACTTGAATGCCCCGACTGAAAGTACATGTCTCAGACTGAACCCAGAATATTGCCCACATGTCTGATTCAGACATCTCCCATCTGTCTACTTTTATCCTTTAACTCCTTCCACACCCACATGCCTTGAGGTATCAGTATAGGTGAACAACCTATTCCCCCACCACTTGAGGAGGGAGTTTTTATAGGTATTTACTTGAGACAGAGACTGTCCTCCACTGAGGAGTCCCAGTGGGATAAAACATAGGTCTGCAGTTTGTTGCTCTTGGCCTAAGCTTAAACAGGTGTACACATTAATACATATATTGACTTTTGTTTTGTCAAAGTTTGTTAGTCTACACCCTACACAAGGATTGGTATACCCATGTTGCTTGTTTTGAGGCTTCTGAGTGTACTGTATATGTGTTTTCTGGAAAGATATACACTGAAACAGTGTTGCTGGAACATGGGGAAAGTGGGAGGGTTGTAGTAATAACACAATATTTATTTATTTTTATTTATTTAAATCACAGATTAACAATACCTTTGAGCTGTAAGCTTATTTACAAAGGTTCCACGTCAATGGTAACAATAGACATGCATTAACATATAATAAAGTACAAATACAATAAGTACAATAAATGCAGTGTGGTGCTGAAGGCATAAACGTAGTGCAAAGAATGGTACAAACACGATTGAAGACAAAGTTCCGTGGTAGGTCCAAGTAACAGTTATATAAGTGAATCCAAAGGAGGGAAGACCATGACTGCTTCCCTTCCAACCCTGCATGCATTAAAGGGGTACTTTGAATGCTCTTGGTCAAAAGTGTGGGGGCTGCTGCCACCCCTCACCCATAGGTTCTGACATTTATGAACTGAAACCAAACAGTTTGGAAATTTGCTCTCTCCGTGTATCCTTTTGGATCTCACCTCCTTGTTTTTTTTGCGATCTAACTCTCAGGTATCCTACCTTTGAGAGTACTAGTTGCTTGAAATTCTTTGGTCTGACTTATTTGGTTTAAATAGTGCCTGTTCTGCACTGAGTAGTCTCAACTGGATAAAACAAGTGAAAGAACAATCACGGCACTCACCTCAGCACTATTTATAAAACAGACTACCAGACCTTTTAGGTATGAACAAAGTATCTGTTTTATTCCAAAGCCAGCAAACGAACGTCATTACTCTTGACCCTGCTGGGTCTGATGTTTGTTTACTGTCTCAGGAATAAAACAGATACTTCTTCACACCTAAGGGGTCTGGTAGCCTGCTTTATAAATAGTGCTGAGGTGAGTGCCGTGACTGTTCTTTCCTTTGTTCATATTACTGTTACAGAGCACCCTTAGCCCACCCTGTGTGGCTCTGTTATTTTTTTGTGTGGATAAAACAAGTGTTTGCAGTTTGTTACTCTCAACCATAGCTGAAACAGATGTAAAAACCTGTATAGAGGATGACTTGTTTTGGCAAAGCCTTGTCAGCCTGTATCCTACATAAGAATTTGCATACCCATGATGCTTTATGCTGGGTTCAAGGATTCTAAATATAAGTGTGTGGTTTTGAGAAATTTACAAGAACCAAGTTAATAGGAAACTGTTCTCTCCTTATTTCCTTTTGAATCTCTCTGGCATGTTACTTCAAAGAATACTAATTGCTTAATATTACTTCATTGTTTCTGTGCAACTTCCAGGTCACTGGCTTCTGATATTATGTATACTTACTTACAGTGCTAAGTAAAACAGTCATATATTCTTGTATTTTGGTTAAGAAATGATCAAGGCCCCCATATTCAAACAGTTCACCATGTAAATGTCACACTAACCATAAATAGTACTGGTGGTTGGTGGCCCTATTCAGAGACCTATGGAGCACAGCACTAACCCACCGGTGCAACACTGCAAAATATACTGCTTCACCTATGCAAATGAGGGCACCCTCATGCATAAAGGGTGCAGCAGTATATTCATAGATTTTGGCAGCACTAAACATCCTTCAGCACAGTGCTATTTACCGCTGCTGAAACCCTGGCCTTAACTGGGTATTATGGCTGTGCTTCCATCCCTGGAACACCCTTTCCATGTACAGCAGGTTGAAATCCTTGGTGAATAATACAATCAAATCCAACAGATAAACAGCGCAACACTATGAGCGGGTGCTCACAACGTGAGGTGCAAACCTCAATAATTCACACAAAAGCCAAGGTAATGAGCACTCCAGGACACAGAAAAATATACTGCAAGTGATTTTAATCCAAACGGCAAGTCCAGACCCCTGCACTTTGGCTCTACGCCTTCAAAGGGGGTAATAACCAAACTTTACAAACAACCACATTTATATACAATCCACAAATTTGTGGATTTTTTTTTCTACAGCAGGAAGTTATTAAATTAGAGACTTATATTAAAGATAGCACACATGTCATCTCAAAACTGTCCAGACTAGAATGGAAAGACACAATGGTTTGGGTAACAATTGATGCTGAATCACTTTATACATGTATTCAGCATACACAGGGAATTAGTGCATGTCACTATTTCCTAGAAAAAGAGATTGAAAAAGATAATAAACCAGTAGATTTTATTTTGGAACCTACTGAATTTATTTTGACACACAACCACTTCGAGTTTTTAGGTGAAAACTATCTTCAGATGTGTGGCACAGCAATGGGGGCTGCCATGGCACCATCGTATGCCAACCTCTTTTTGGGAAAATGGGAAGAACTTACAGTCTTCCAGAGTACAGACCTTTTCAAAGATAAAATTGCATTCTGGATATGTTTTATGGATGACATATTATGTGTCTGGGATGGTGAGGCCTCAGAAATTCAACAGTTTATAGAATGGCTAAACAAGAATGATATCAATATGAATTTCATTCACAGACTGGATCCAAATAAGATTGAATTTCTGGATCTGGAAATTCTGAGACCCTCACATGTACCATGAGATGTTATAACCCGATGCTATAGAAAACCATCAGCCACTAACAGCGTACTCAGAGTGGACAGTGCCCACCCAGAGAAATTGAAGAAGTCCATCCCATATGGGCAGTTTCTCCTTTTGAGAAGAAACTGCACTGAAGAAACAGACTTCCTTATAAAAGCAGAGAATTTAAGACAGCATTTCATTGAGAGGGTGTGTTGTTGGTAACAGCTATGGGGAAAGCTTTTAAGCAAAATAGAAATAATCTGCTTAAACAGACAAATACTATGCTCCCCACATCTGATAATAGATTCCCTGTGAGCTTTGTTACTGATGTAATAACTGGGTAGGACAACTGGGTAACATTGTTTATAAAAATTGGCACTTGCTACATTTATTTTATTTATTTAGTTTTTGTTAACCAGGTAGGTGCACTAGCCAACAGGTGACTATTTTCAGGCACGACCTGGGAAACACAGTTACAGTACAAATAGGACAGTTTAGGTTTAGCACAATACAGGCAAAGGTACATTGGTACAAGTACAGGCATACAATTTCAAAGGCAGGCATACAGTTTCAATAGGCAGAGGGTACTGGAGGAAGCACATATTTAGAGGAGAGGGAGAGGAAAGGGAAGGGGAGGTAAGGGGGATTTTAAGCAGGTAGGAAGGGAGTGTGAAGCTAATGAGGGGTGAAGGGCTTTGGCAGAAAAGACAGGGAAAGTTACAGCTAACGCCCTTGTGGTGATGGGCAGAGATACACAACCAGGCTTTGGAACCGAGGGACGGCAGAGCAGAGAGGGGATGGTCGGCAGGCAGGGAGAGGAGTGTGGTAAGGAAGTAGGATGAGGGGGGGTGCGGCCAGCCTGAGGGCGAAATGATAAAGCACGGCATTAGCAGGAAAGGCGAAAAGGACCCAATAGTTATGGAACTGGAACTAGGGAGGCAGCCAACCTGAGGCACTTACGGCGAAGGACGGTGAGTTACGGCTTTAGCGGGAAGAGGCGTAAAAATGACCCAGGGTTATGGAACTAAAACTCGGCAGGGCTCTGAGGCGCCTACGGCAAAATGCGGCTAATTACGGCTTTAGCGGGAAAAGGCGCAAAAAAGACCTGGGACTCTGGAACTGAGACCCAGCAGGGCTGTGAGGGGGTGAAGAGTGAGCGGGAGTGGAGAGGGGAGCAAGAGGGACCAGTACCCACTAACATTAAGTTAAATATATAGTATAGTGCAACACATTAGAACGGACGAAGGATCAAACAATAGTAGGATTATGTCTAAATTATACAGAAGTCAGAGAGATGAAACAATGTTTAGATATGCAGCATAATAATATGATCAAGTCAGGATACTATACATATTATAGAATTAAGGTAAATTAGGCAGTCATAAGGACAATTTATAGCAGCATGATTAGAATAGAGTGACCATACAGAAAAGGTTGTAAACATTACATTAAAGTGCAGGCAGACTTGTAAACAATTCATAAAGTGCAGGCAGACTTGTAAACAATTCATTAAAGTGCAAGCAGACAAAGAAAATGACAGAGCAATTAAAGGGAGGCAGGCTAGTGCATATATGGAAAGGGGGGATTGACTTAGACAGGTTTCAAAGTCTAAGTAGGATCAAAGCAAGTGCAACGGTCCATAGAGTTGCGGTGAGCGAAGTCCACGCTTGAAAGCTAGGTGTGATGGGGCACTTCTCAGATCCATAGGCAGCAAGTTCCAGGCTTGAGGGGCAGCACACCTGAAAGCGCCAGCTCCCTTAGAAGTACGGCAGTGGGGAACTGATAGAAAAGATTTGTCTGATGACCTCAGGTCACGCGTTGGGATCACAGGTTGAAGCAGTTCAGATAGTGTGGTTGGCTTCGCTACTCTGAATATGGAGTCTGATAGGCTGCAGAGATGATATTGCCTTGTGGAGGATGTGGATAGCCAGCCTAACTCTTTATAGAGTTGGCAGTGGTGCATCAGGCGCGGTGCTTTAGCTGCATATCTACAGACATTATTGTAGGTAGTGTCCCATTTCTGTAGAACAGTTTTGTTTGCCATTGTGAGGATGGGAGCACCAGTAGGACAGGGTGGGTAATAGGATACCCCGGGCAATAACAAGTTTGGCAGTAGGTGTGAGCATATAATTCTTCCTGTAGGCAGCCCCCAGTTTACAGTTGACACTTTTACACGACTCTTGGATATGCTGCTTCAGGTCAAGGTTTTGGTCAAGCTGTATTCCAAAATAGCGGAAAGAACTTACAGTCTCAAGGGGGGGTTCCGTCAACATCAAGAATTTTAAGTGGAGATGTGCAGGTTCTGAGTTTAGGATTTGATCCAAAAGAGCATGGCCTTTGTCTTGCTTGCATTGAGTACAAGGTGATACACATTAAGCCAGTGTTGTGCCTGGTGGAAAGCTGATGACAGAGTGGCATTTAGGTCAGAGAGGTTGTCAGAGTGAGCATATATAACAAGATCATCAGCGTAAAGCAGCGAGTTGCCTGATGTTATTACTTTGGGCAGGTTGTTGATAAATAGAGAGAAGAGGAGTGGACCGAGTATAGAGCCCTGTGGTACTCCAATATTGATTGTGGTACTGTCAGAGATGGCCGAGTTAAGTTTTACAGCTTGAGACCTGTTGGTGAGGTAGCTACTGAACCAGGATGTTACTGGGGCTGAGAAGCATAGGTTCTGGAGGGTGGTAAGCAGCAGTGGATGATCAACTAGGTCAAAGGCCTTTGTAAGGTCTATGAACACAGCCCCTGTTAGCTGCCCTCTATCCATATTTGAGAGAACATCCGAGGTGAATTTTGTCAGTGCAGTTGTAGTACTATGGTGCTTCCTGAAGCCATGCTGAGCTTCAGAGAGCATTAGAGAGTCAATAAAATCAGTGACCTGGGTGGCTACTATCTTCGAGAATTTTGCTAAGTACCAAAAGTATGGCTATAGGTCTATAGTTTGACAAGTCATTTTGCTCCTTTTGAAAACTGGTGTGATTCTGGCTGTCTTCCAATCTCGGGACAGTGCCTGTGGGAGAGATAGTGGAAGATCCTGGCAAGTGGGCGGATATGAGATGAGCAGCTATTTTCAGCAATCGAGGTTCCAGAGCATCAGAGCCAGGGCTGAGTGTTGTCAGATATGCCCGACAGGAGTTTGCGAACTTGATTTCCAGTAACAGCTTTAAAATAAAACAATCTTTTAGGGCAAGTTGTGGATCGGAGCTCATCATGGTAGAGTAGGGGTTGAGAGGTAACTGGCAGGATTTTAAAGAGGATGTAATGGCAGATAGGTCCGAAAATTGCTGATTAAAGGCATTGGCAATGGTGAGGGAGTCATTGCAGTGGACCCCTTGGAGTAGCATGTCTGAGGGGATGATGGATTGGGGGGTTCCAAGAAAGTTTTTTATGTGACTACAAAATTTTCGTGGATCATTAGCAGAGCTGGTTAAAAGGTTCTGGCAATATCTGCTGAGCCTGAATTGAGGAAAGTAGTTGGGGGAAAAACCAAGAATCACATTCTCAAGGGGAAAGAATCTGAAAGACAAACTTGTACATAGTAGATTGACAATGCCAAATAGAAACATATGGCTGGGTACTAAATCAATAGGTAATTTTAGATGCCAGAGATGTAATATATGCAGTCACCACATGGTAGGAACAGAATTCACACATCCTTTGACAGGTTACAAGTATGAAATTAAGGCGTTTATCAACTGTGACACCACCTTTGTAGTCTATGTGTTGTGGTGTGAATGCAACCATATATACATAGGACGCACTACAAGAAACTTATAAGTTAGAATTCAGGAACATGTGAGAAACATGATGAATGCAAGGACAGATACAGCTGTGGGAGAACATTTTTTGAAAGCACATAACTCTGACCCTAAGGGCATGAAATTCATGGGATTAGAGTGGCAAACACCAATGAAGTTTGGAGGTGACAGAACAAATGAGTTACTTAGGAAAGAAAGTAGGTGGATATACAGACTCAAGACTGTTAAACCAGATGGTCTTAATGACCAGTGGGATCAGAAACCTTTTTTGAAAGATGTCTGAAAATAGTTGAAAAAGTAACAGAATATTCCCTTTTGTGTGAAAATTTGTGTTCGGTCTTTGATACTCATCTTGTTTTGTTTTGTATTGTCATTTCAGAATTTGGTGTGAGATGTTATCTGAGTGGATCCCCATCAAAATGGTTTCCCTTCTCCCATTGCTGGTCTGAAGGGAAGGGTGATCACAAACATGACATTCATTTGTCTGTATCGTCACTACTGTTATAAATTTCATCTTCACTTCATCTCATTTTGTGTTTTGCCATGAGCTGTTTGTATGTTATTTAGTCACCTCACCTGATACTGTGTGTTCCATTTCATTTTTTTTTAATTTGTACTTACCTAGAGTGTTTTATCACCTTTCCTTTTACAGTATGATTTATACTGAATTAACTATATTTTTTGAATTTAAGAAAGAAAGGAGGAGATATAAATCTACCTAGTTCTTACACATTTAGAATTGACAGCTTTGTTTAAACATATAACTATTCATGTTCTAAATTAATGTACTAAGTGTCAAAAGTGTAAAAAAGTGTAAAAAATTGTAAAAAACTATAAATAGCCTTGCATAGTAATTTAGGTACATACATTTTTTAACATATTTTTTCTTTTGGTCTGTATTTACAAACAAAAATGTTCTTGTTAAGAACTTTAGTATACATTTAGTATACATTTTGTAATTGTTTCATTAGAACATTAGAGTAAGGGAATATATATGACAGAGTGGGGTACTGAAAGAGTTAATTTTCCCTTAATTATGATGTCATCACTATGATTGTATATAAATGTGGTTGTTTGTAAAGTTTGGTTATAACCCCCTTTGAAGGTGTAGAGCGGAAGCGCAGGGTTCTGGACTTGCCGTTTGGATTAAAATCACTTGCAGTATATTTTTTTTGTGTCCTGGAGTGCTCATTACCTTGGCTTTTGTGTGAAATCCTTGGTGGGCTAGTGATAGCTTCTCTCCTGAACACTTATGTTGCAATATAAGTTCCCTTTCCTTTGGAAGTCTAGTGATCCCCATACACCTGATCATCCATCTCGCAATATTCCCTCGTAGTCTAGTGTCCCCCCCCCATTACTCATGTAGCCAGTATTACTCCAATCCCTGATGTCTAGTGGACCCCAACCCCATACCAATTTAAACCCCCCACCTGCCCACCTGATTGGAGTCCCTTGGTCTGCACCCCCTCAACCCTGGGTCACTGGTGTTACTTCAAATGACAGTAACCAGTACAGCCCTCCACTCACCCCATTGGCTGTCTGCCATCTGACTGTCACTGAGTGTGATCACAAGAACTGTGGAAACAGATGTTTCTACAATACTCATGATCGCACTCTGTGACAGTTAGATGTCAGTTGATCAAGGAGGTGAATGAAGGTCTGTGCTGGTTGCTGTTATTTGAAGTAATACTGGTGACCAGTGTGAGGGGTGAGTGCAGGGTCGGGTGACCTCAGTCAGTGGGTGGGTGGGAAGTTGGCAATCAGTAGTCTTGATGATGATCCATGAGACACCAGAGATTGGAGTAATAATGGCTATTTGAGTAATATGGGGTAGGAGGGACCAGTATACTGTCAGGAAAAGGGGCATTATATCACAACATGAGCCATTGGGAGAGGGGGGATCACTATACTACCAGGAAAAGGGGACATTGTATTACAACATGGGCAATAGTGGGGACCAATAGAATACCAATGTAAATGGAACTTATATTGGAACAAAGGTGTACAGGGGGTAGGAGGACCACTAGACACTAGGTCTGTTCACTTTAGATAGGGGAAACCATGCTGAGTGGTATGCTAATGAGCCCATAATTGGCATGCAAATGGTCCCTTAGCATCTTGTATGCCCAGTGGGCTCAACGTGACCCACAGGAGCCCTGGCATTACGACATTTTGGCCAGCATGATCTGTATTAGGTCACTGTGGGTCATATTCACCCTTGGGCCATGTCAGTGCAATGCACAGTAACTATGCACTGGGCAGGCATGGCCTCATATTCAGACAGTCAGTGTGTGCTGCCATAGTGCATTAGCTATACGCTAACTGTCTGAATATTGCTCAGAGCCAGCCATGCACTATTTGTCATGCAGCACTACTGGTTGCATGGCACTAACAGCTGGTTCTGAATATGGAAGCCCAAGGCTCTAAAAATGTTGTGGGGCCTAGCTTTTTGCTTCTGGGTTTGTGTAAATTTTAGGGGGAGGTGAGAAGCAAAGTTCATATGTTCCTTAAATAAGGATTCTCCATTACCTTTCCCCCAGGCCCAGCAGCCACTGGGCAAGTACGCATAATATAATAGGTGTTTATGTACAGCCATTCAATTCACTTTTGTGATTAATAAATTGCATTTTTTTTCCTTTTAACATGTGAAATTAATTTCATATATTCCTTGGCTGGGTGATTTTGAACAACCCCCTAGATGTGCTCTATTTATTTACATTGTGGCATTTTATCTACAACTATTTTATGTTAATGAGAAATAAGTAATTTGCTTTTTCTAAGGTGATAATCATTATTACCTTACTGTTGCATTATTCTAAAAGTTATAGGTACAAACCCATGGTAAGAAAAAGGTATACTAAAACAATTATGGTAACTTTCTCTTTAAATGAAATCCAGGAAAATGGTAGGTTACGGGACAGTGGTTGTAGGGTGAAGGTTGGGAGATAGTGTGGCAGAAATATACAGGGTGAAGATCCAGTATTCTAATTTGGTCTAAATTAAATCAAAGATGGTGACTAGTGAAAAAAAAATCCATGGCTAGCTGACCACTTTTCAATAGATTGAAATGGCTTGTGAATATTGCAGTGGTCTTGCTATCATATAAGCTGAAGGAGGAGGAGTCCACCTATTGGGAGTCCATCTGCAGTAACATATGCTAAAGAGGCTGGTAGAACAGTGAAACACAGTGAATGAATGTGTGATGTCATATAACATTAGCAAGGCAGATGTGTGTATTGGAGCATCTCAGTGGAGGTTCAGAATTTAGCGGATCTCCTTGAATTGACAGAGGAAGCAACTTTAAAAATCTCTGAAAATAACAAGTGCCTATCTTAATCAAATCTTTCCACAAGTAAGGTGTTTGGTTGATGGTCCTGGATGACATAAAACTGGAGTTTAAAGAAAAGGTAACAGTGGTGCTCTTGGTTTGACAGTAGACATTGTTCCAGAGCATGTGTCTTTTCCTTCTGGAATAAGCTAGTGGCTTTTTTTCCCTGGGATACTAGGCCTCCTTCCCCCAAAGCACTGTGATCGAAATACCAGAAACATATGCAATCTGACCCTTCCTGCGGACACGCCTAGGCCAGAGAGCTTCCACTTATAGTGCCTCATTTGATTGAATACCCTCAGTCCTTCCCTCTCACCTAGTTTCAAAATTGGACTATTTAAGACCAACCTGAGAGCCCACCTGATCACCAATGTCCCTGATTGTATATGTCGGGACTAACCCTCAATCTCACCCCCCACCCCCATCTCGTATGCCTGCCATGTACCATCACTTCTTCTATCCAACTTCCAGCACTTACTTTCTGCTATGATCTTCCCCGCATTCCCTCAACTCCCTCCTTACCCCATACAAGCTTTATCCACTGCTCTCTTCCCCTCCACTCTCTCACCCTCTTTGAACCTCTGCATCCATTACCTCCCTCCCTCCTCCACACCCCTCTCATCCATCATCTATTATACTACCTTTCCTCTACCCTACCCCCTTGACAAGGCCCATTGCTGCCCCCCTCCCACTAACTGGCCTCCCCCCTTTTTGATTACCTGACCCCCTTTCTCCCTACTCCCCTCTCCTCCCCTCCCAATCCCTCTGTCTTCTCCTATATCTGCTCCTCACACCAATTAAACTCTACCCCCTTAACTCTTTTGCCATGTCACACATGTCTACCTGCCCCTGCTTTTCTTTTAACTCATGTAATGTATTGTTAGAATGTCTAATGGTTATCAAATTAAATTTTGTAACTTTTGCTATTAACTCTGGTATTATTCTGTAACTTTTGTCTTGATGTTCTGTCATTCTGTTTACCTAAATGTTGGTGTTATACTTCCAGCTCATACGAATTCTCCTAGTATCAATAAATAAATAAATATGAGAGGAACAGCACTGTTGAGGTGCCATCCTTCAGAAGAGATGTTAATCTGAGGTCCCATATGCCCATCTCTGGTCACCAACCATGTGGAAGTACAAGATCCCTAGGCACTCATTAAAGAAAAGCAGGAAAGCTTGGTGTCATGGCCAGTATTCCTGTTGTCAATAAAAAAGACACACCTCAAAACAAGCTTTCATAGCTTAGTGCACCTTTCCTGGTCAAGAAGAACCTATACATAAATAAATAAGTCAATAACTGAGCAGGAAAATGACATCCTGCTCACTACATTATGTTACTCTTGCTTTAAAGAGCTACTGTACTGCCTAAAACTAATATTAGTTTTTAAAGGCAGTCAGCCATTTCGTTTTATATCTGAGGTACTTTTTCTTTTCTCTTTGGTTACTTAGAAGATTGTTTACCTGGTGTTAGTAGGTGTGATGTGTGGAACAGCACTCTGCCTGGTAGCTGACATATCTTGCTCTATCCCTCTACTACATCATCAGCACTGTGACCTCACTGACTGTGATATCACAGCTTCATAGGAGCAGCCACTCAGTGGCTGCCAGGTCAGTCACCTGTGATGTTACAGTCAATGCGATCACAGTGCTGATGATGTAGTGGTGGAATAATGATAGGTATGTCAGCTGCCAGCCTGACAGCTGTTTCACACATCCAGCATAATATTATCACATAGAAAACTTTCTAATGAACAAAAGGAAAATTATATTTTTTAATTTAGTCTTTGGTAACCGGGTAAGGTCCACTAAGCACAAGTGCCTGTTTTCAGGGGTGACCTGGGAGCACTGGGGGGTTAAGTGACTTGCTTAGTCACACAGTACACAAGTGGAGTTTGTGGGAATCAAACTCAGGTCTGTTGGATGTACCAAGCTCATTCACAGCTTGTTACTCTAACCTCTAGGCTATACTGCCAACCCCAAAAATACTTCAGAATGAAAAGTTACAATTGACTACTTCTGAAAATTTGCATCTGTTTCCTGTCTGCCTGTTTTGGTTCCACTAGCTGTATAAGATCAATACTGAGAACATCCTCTTACCTGAGATACTGTAGATGTACTGTACATCAGTGGCTCATTAGACAAAGCCCAGAAACAACATGGATCTTATTCTGGATTGATTTCTTCTCAGCAAGAAATTATTTATGCCACAGGTGCTACCATTGCCAGAAGGGGTGTTGCCAATATAATGTGTTTTCTTCTCTTTTCTGCCTTCTACAACTTCTTTAGCAATAGCCTCAATCTCTCAATGTATTAAATGCAAAATGATAATCCTGACCTCAGATGCTTCAGTTTGGGTGGGTATTTGCTGCCTAAATTAAATGGCATTTTCTTTGTACCTCTGAGGAGATACTGCTATGGTTTCTTCACTCCCTCCCAGGAAACCATGGACTCCCTCTGTGACCTTCCTTTCATGACAGCCATGAAACCATATACACACACACACACACACACCTGAAATACTGTCTCTGTTTCATGTATTTCATAGCTCATGACACAATGAAATACACAGAAGTAAGCCTGTATTTAAATGACAGTTTTTAAATGGTGGCCAGCCAAGGTGATGAGCGAGGGCTGAGCTGGTCACTGTCCAACATTAATTTGTTTTTTATTTGGCATGGAGGTGGGGGAGTGAGTTTGGTGCAGTGGTACAATGCATGGTGGAAGTTATTAATGAATGAATGAGTTAATTATTTGTTTACCAGGTAGGAGTACAGGACCAAAGTCCAGTTTCCAACTCAACCTTGGCTAAGGTATAACACATATGAAGTAACTTTACTTTTAACTTTTACTGTGGGAGGTGTGGCGTCTGGTGCTACATGGGTTGGGCAAGGGGGTTTACTTGTTTCTCTCTGGAGAGCAGGGTGGCAGAGGCCACTACATGAGTTAGGAGGATGTGTTTTGTTATCCTTTTCTGGGGTCAGGGGATGAGTGACTGAGCCACCAAATGGAGAACTCTCATGCCTGGCTACGTGATGAGAGGCTGATTTCCTAAATGGAAAAGTCTTGTGCTGATGTGGGAGGAAGCTAGCATCTGGTAAGCAAATGGCTAAGTCAGAAATTGGATAAGTTTTGTGGCAGGGATAAGAAGCTCAATCAACACTGGACACCAAGGAGTGTGGGAACAAGACAGTGGGAGGGGGCACTGAAGTCACTAGTGTTTGCAGGCATGGGTCTAGGGAGAGATGGTACTGCTGGATATCAATAAGTGGAGAAACAGAGCGAGGAATGCGAGGGGTACCGCTGGACTCCACACAAATGGTGAATATGCCATTGGGGCCACAGACTACTGCAGCATCTCTGTCACACTTACAGCTTCCAAGTTCCCCAGAGAATGAAACTTGATTCTGAGATGTTTGTAGTGTGAGGTATACACTAATTGGCTGCAAGGGTCTGATGGCCATGAGGACTGGCTGAGAAGGAGTGAGTGATGACTAAGTGATGCATGTAGATTTGACTGCATAAATAGGGGACACACCACTGTTCTTTGCAGCTGCATTTTATTAAAAAGAAGTCAGTATTGGTGGGGAGAGGGTGTAAACAGTTTTTCATTTTATTCCCGATTATCCCAAATGTCAGGTTGTTTGGAATATGAGGGTTTGAGTACAGAAACCCAGTGCTATTTAAATGATACAGTACTTGCATAACATAAAAACAGCCATAACTACATCAATTTCTTAGCTCAGCCCAATTAAGCACTAAATCTTGACCAGGGGCTGGGCTACGATCAGTTAATCTAACACACTGCGTCATGAAGCACGTCACAGTCCCTTCTTTCTGTCACAACCCACCAGTGTTTTATATTCTGAATTCACCCTTACCTTTCAGCTGCCATAGTCTTTCCTCCCAACCCAACCTAGTGTGGAACAGTTTAATATTCCAGCTAACACCCAGCTGATGAAACCTACCCACCTCAAATATATTTCTTCAGCTACACTGAATCCCCATTTTCTTTATCTTTTTTAATCTCATTTTGGTCCAATACAGCCTTCCTCTTCTGGAGTTGCAGCTTACCTGCTTGCCCTTTACTCCCCCACATTAGAGCCAGCTCAGGATCCAGGTCACTGAGGAAGGAGCTTGTGTCTGCCAGAGAACTGTCATCGATGTCTAGAGGTTGGCCCACATAAGTCTTCCTCAAACAGTCTGGTAGCTTTTCCCACACAGACCCTGTTGCTCTGAGGGTTGATCTCCTATGTAACCATGTGACTGGTGGTCATCGAGCAGGCTAATCAACCCTCCTCACTCAGAGCTAGAGAACATCACCTCCAAGACATTTTCAATCACAAGAGTGCAATGTGAGTATTTATGGCACACATACAAACACAAGAGAGAAGAAGTAAGTGCTTCAGCTGGGACTTTAACCCAGGCCTCCTGTAGTACTGTTCCGGTTGTGCTACCAACTGCACCACCAAGGCAGCTAGAAACTGGGCCATCACAGAGCACATTATTCTTTCTGCAATGCACAACCTGGTGCTGCACAGATAATTACATTATTAATCACAAGAATGTTGTGTGCTTATTTATGAAACACATACAAACAGAAGAGAGAAAGAAGAAAGTGCCTCTGCTGGGACTTTAACCCAGGCCGCTCAGAATATGTACACCATACTCTTATGATTAAAAATATAATTATCTGTTCAGAACCAGGCTCTGCACTGGAGAAAGAGTAATGTGCACCAGGATGGCCCAGTTTCCAGTTGCCATAGTGGCGCAACTGGTAAGCAACCTGACCGGTATTCCGGGTGGCCTGGGTTCATGTCCCAGCTAGGCACTTACTTCTTTCTCTCTTCTGTTTGTATGTGTTAAATAAATATGCACACCATACTCATTTTACTGAAAATGTAATTATCTGTGCAGCACCACATTGTGCATTGGAGAAAGCATAATGTGCTCTGGGATGGCACAGTTTCCAGTTGCCATGGTGGCTCAACTGGTAGTGCAACCAGAATGGTATTTCAGGTGGCCTGGGTTCAAGTTCCAGCTATGGCACTTACTTCTTTCTCTTTTCTGTTTGTATGACCTCCAAGACACACTTGGAGCATCTCTGACTGGGGCAGGATGTTAGGAAAAGGGATCATTCTGGAGCCCTCACATGGCAGCACAACACGCTAACAGTCTGACCCTCCCCTTTTATGCTTCCTTTAGTGTTCAATCCATTCATTAATGGGGAAGGGGATGGTGGTGGCAACTTGGTCAATATGGCTGGATGAGGGTGGGCTTAAGTCAGGTTGGGGAAGGTAGTAATGGAGCATCAGCAACTGTGTTCCTTCCAGCTGGACAGCACCACAGAAGCCCCAGCCATAGCCTGAAAACATTGGTTAAGCCCAGTCCAACTAAATTGCCTGAGAATAGCCACTGACCATCGCACAGGTCTGTCAAACCCTTTCAGAGACTTGGTTAAGTGGAGGTAGATTTGCTGACTAGGTGCTCTTGAAAACAGGGATTTTAGTTGCGGGACTTCAGCAGCTAAGTTAGTATTGTGATTTTACATTTTCAGTACTCCAGTGGACTGATGGTACTCAGAATTTGGGCAGTTTGGAGGGATTATGGTAACCAGAAGGTGGGTAATCAGCTAGAGGTTTACAAAACTTGGATAATGGGTTTAGTTTAGGTTTAACCTCATAGTCACTGAAATTTCAGGTGCCCAAATCTAAATCTTTAACAGTATATCTCCCTAGACTCTGGTTGCATACACACAACCCAAAGGTCTAGTATCAAAGTCAACTAGTGGAGAATCTGCTGATGCAGCTATGGTAATTTCAGTCCTGCTCTTCTACCCCTTATAAAACTAGGATAGTTTAATGATGTCACTATGATACAAATTAAGAAAGCTTTCCTTTGCAAGAAAAACAAAAAAGGATAGTAGAACACATTTGCAAAACTTGTCATTTTTCAACCTGCCCATCATTTTTTTAGCTAAATGCCTCTTTAGTCTAGCAGGGTCTGGAGCACCTAAGTAATTAACAATGAGGGCAGTTTGATGTGGGAAAAGCTAAGCAGTCTGCTGTAGTTGTTGGAACACAGGACATGTAATGTGAAACAGATCACAGGTTCAAATCTCATTACACACATTGACTCACTGTGTAACTTCTGAACAAGTCACTTGAGCTTACTGTGCTTCAATTGCCAAGCTCTAAAACTTGATAGAAACAGGACCCCACTGTAAACATTTACTCCTTTGCAGTTTGGCTCTAGGAATCCCCATGCCACCTCCACATCCACCTTCCTCCTCCGGCTCACTGACTCCATCCTGTCTGGCACTGATCAGAGCCTGGTCACCTCTGCCATCTTTGTCGGCTTAGCCAAAGCCTTTGATACTGCTGTTCAACCCATTCTCTTAGACAAACTTAAGGCAGTGGGGCTCTCTGCCTTCTCAGTTTGGTGGCTCCACTCCTTTCTTTTTTTCCATAAAGCTTTTTTCCATCCAGTTGCAGGTAGGCTCTTTAGTCCCTTTCTGCCTCTTCTGCCACCTACCACCTCTCTCAGGACTCACCCACCAGAGAATCCCCCATGGATTCTCCCCCATGGCAAGGCCAGGGAAGGAGGGTCATCATCCCTACCACAAAGACACATATCCAGGCAGTAGGTTGGGGGTCCCGAGTGGTGGAGTGAGTAGGTGTGGGCTAGTGAGTCTTCTTATGCCTACTCCCAATTTTCTGAGTTCTGGTCCCACTCTTGACCAGCAAAATGTAATGATACTAAATATGTGTTCATCTGGAGGCACACACGCACTACATCCTCCACTGTTGGCCATCCCCACATGAGTCACTCCAACTGCTCTGCCATCATATCACTATGTGATGACAGTGTTAGAATGGTACAACTAACCCTTCCTCCCTGGAAGAGGACAGCTGTCAAGCAGATGCTCAATCCTCTCCTTCCCTGGCTGATTCCCAGTGACCCTACTCTGGTCCAGAACCCAGGTTACCAGCATAGTGAGAGGTGTGGCATCCAGTGCTTCAACTCTCCGTGTCACTTGGCTGGCTGTGCTATCCGGTCTTGAGGGCCGGTCTCAAGCTGTCCAAGTTGGAGATTCTGTATCTTCTAACTCCCTGTTTGCTCAGGCATGCCCCAAAGGTGCATCCTTGGCCCAGTTCTTTTCTCCATTTTCCTGAATGCCCTCCCCTCTGCCTGCTCCTTTGCATCCATACACTTGTATGCAGATGACACGGTACTCTATGCCTCTGGCTCCTCTGCCTCTGACCTCACGCCTCTGCTCCAACTGGATTTTAACAACATCCAGCTCTGGGTTCTGGCCAATCTGCAGTCCCTCAATGCCAATAAGATGGTTTCTGCAACTTTTGGCACTAGGCAGGGGCTTGCTGGGCTTACCCCTCTCCCCTGCTCTTTCAGTACCCATGATGGTGTGATTGAGGATGTCTTCTCCTTTAAGTGCCTCAGGGTCTGGCTGAACCATCACCTTGATTTCACTGTGGATGTGGAAGCCATTCACCAGAAGATCCACCTCAGACTGGTGCACTTTTACAGGAACAGAGGGAGTATTTAACTTCCTTCTCACAGAGTGACGATTTCGAAGATGATACTCCCCATCTTTGATTATGGTGACATTGTTTATAGTGCTGTTTCTTCTCTTCACTCACTCAAATGTCTCAACTGCAGTTTCACTACTGACTTTTACAGTTGCCTCTGATACTAGGTCCTGGGCTTTTGCCCATCACCCTGCACCCCAGCTGCCCCTCACACTGTACTTCAGTAGTGCAACGTCCCCTTCACTACCCTTATTTTTTAACCATTCTCCCCATCTGTGCCCAATTTTGTCATGTTGCACACTACAAACTTTTCTCCTTCTGTGCTTTATTGCATTGCACATTTACTTGCACTGAAACCTTGCCTTTGCACAATTTTTCATATTGTTGGTGCTTATTTACATTTTATTGCATTTTTGCATTCTTGTGGTTTGTATTTGTTCAGCCTTCTCCTTGCCCCTCCACTGGGACGCATCTGGAAATAAGCTGTTACCAGCTCAGTAGGTTTTTCCTGGTAAAACTTCAGAAATTAATAAATGAGACTGGGCATCTTACCTGGTCATCCTGGATAAATACATTTTAAAAAGGGATAACTATTGTAGACTTATTGTGAAGCACCTAACCTTCTTCCAGATGAGAAAAGAGAATGTGTAGGTTTTTTCCAGTATGATCCATCTTCTGTGCCTACCTTAATTCAATCTAGTTCTAGAGAAGAGGTTAACGCCAACAGCAATGACAAAGAGTAATGCACCTTGCAGGTCAGACTCACCAACAGACATTTCTGCAGGGAAGGAAATTGGTTTTCTTGTAAGGGTGTGTGTGTGTGTGTGTGTGTGTGTGTGTGTGAAAATGCTGACACTGAAAAATACCTAAGTGTCAGGTAATAGCACTGTAGCAATCCAATAGCACATCTACAGTACAACTTCTAAATATACAGAAACATAAGGGAAGTGGGATCCTCCAATTCACCAAATGTTTCCTTTCCTTGTCTATAATATCCCTGTTGTGTTTGTCTGACCTGGGCTAAGACACATCTGTCTGTATTGTATCAAGGTAAGAGACTATAGATGTGTGCCCTTTGCCCCGTCCATCTTTCTAAATGCCAGCTTGCCAGGAAGTCATGTCTTTTTTAATTTATTTTTGCACAGTGACAGCTTGTCTTTAATACAGTGATAAAGCTTTGTCTTATCTTAAAAATATGTTATACATGTCTATATACACAACAGCTACCAGTGAGCTGCAATGATGTGTTCCTTTGTATTTTAACATTTTCTGTATCTCTATTTATTGCACACTCATTTTAATTACTTACATGTGGATTGCACTTTTTTCATGCCTGTTGCTAAAAACATGAAAAACACAAGGAACACTTCACCCTTGATCAAGCTGCACAGCAGCTGCATGAAACATTGGGTGTTTTACTAGGGACTCACTCTGACTGTTACTCATTCATTTGTAAACTTGTTTTTTTTTAACCTGTACAAGTCTAATGTCATAGTCTTTGTGCAATGCATTATGCTCAGTATTTTTCAGGTTTTGGCATTTATCTACAATGTGCACAGCATCTCTGGTAGTAACTGATTGCAAGCTCTTTTTTAATTTCCATTTTTTTGTTATCTGCTTTCCCCTGAGAGATGGCTTCCTAGTGTACCTGCATGTACTAGACTGACTCCTGCTCCAGCAATACCTCATCCCCATCTTTAGGGGCTCATCTGATACCACCCTAAAGTAGTTCCCATGCATTCACATCGCTCCAGCATTGGGGAGGGGGGGGTCAGAACAAAATATTGGAATTTCAACCATAATACTGCTTTGGATTAAAAGTCAGAGTACACACTTTCAATTTCTTTGGGAAAAATTGGGAAGTTTTTCCATTCCAGTATGTTGTCTGAAAAGGTTGAAACAGTGTTATAAATAAATATTGTACTGGGCACCAAGAAGTGATAAAATATATATTTTTTTGTTTTTAATATGTAATGGTAAAAGCTAATAAACATGTTTGTGTATAAAATGACTATGCATTAAAAAGTGCATAAATATGCTTCTGAAGTAGAAAGAATAAGAGCAAAAGCAGTAAAAAGAAATACAAATGCAAAATACATCACCTTACTTTTCATAAAAGAAAGGATAATTGATTTATATTTTGGACCATTTTCCACATTTAAACATTGTTTTGTATACCCATGTTTCTATGAGGATAAAACGCCTTCTAAAAAAATAAATAATCACTTAAGTCCCTTGTCAACCAAATATTAAACTATAAAGCAGAAATATCTGAAATGATACTTACTACTGAAGAAGAGTGTGATTCAGCAGGTATCCTCCTAAAACACCACGTAATTCATTTCTAAGACTAGAGAATAATGCATGGGCAACAATGCACAACAAGGCTATGTTTCCGTCCAGGGGTTCTAATGACATCATAGTTAAGGCCACTGATTTACAGTGATTAAAGTTATGAAATTCCATTCCATTTTCAAGACCTGAAATTCCAGGAATTGCACCAGCGATTCTGAGTCTAACTTCCAGATTTAACAGGATTCTGCTGTCATTCTTTCAGTATGTACATAAATAATCAGAATAAAGAAGGCATAATGTACAAAGGATTAAATGAAGCAAATTGAAAACAGCACAGAAAGCAATTGCAAGAAAAAAAGTGCAAGTTCTGTAGATTTCCTGATCTTGTAAGAAATGACAAATTCTGTGCAATTATTTGTTTTTACCAGTGTATAGGCAGTCCAAATTCTGGAAATTCACAGAGTTTTCCAGTTAAAAACAAACACCAGTGGTCTTTCATAGGAACCTCAAAAGCAATGCTCACGAGGTCCCAGATGTCATCAGAATCCAAGATGGAAATACAGCCGAGGTTTGCATGGTTGCCATGTGTTCTTTTGTATAGTATATGGTTTGAAACATAAAACATAAAGTATGCTGCTTTTTTTCCTTTCCAATAATTTTTTTTTATTAATAAAAAACAGAAACTCACCATCTCCCAGCTGATGAAAATCCACCCAGGTAAGGGTAAGTTATAGTGTATGTTAGAATGTTACATTCACTGGAAATCTAGCTTTCCCTAGTTTTGTTGTACCAATGATGTGATGTCACAATGTTGTTGTACCATCGTGGGTATGTCACATCGATGGTAAAATGACATGGATTACATTTGCGCATGCGCCACTCACGCTTTGTAGGTGGTCATACAATGGACGAAAGCAAAGGCACAGGAGGAGATAGTAAGTGCCGTTTTTTTTTAAATCTTTGCTGGAGCTTAGTAACAAATAAATACAGCTGTGGACCGGGAATGAGTGCAGCATTTGGACATGGCAGGGTGGGGAGGGTGGTGGGTCTCTGACATCACGGCGCGACCGAGGATGAAGGCACAAGCTGTTGGTGATTTACTTTTGCCCATACACTATAAAAGACAGTGGATGGGCAACAGTAAACAACAACACTGTTGTAACTTCTTGAGGTTTCATGACAACCAAAAACCTCTCGAGCTTCGCTCTCGAGGCTTAGTTGGTTGTAATGACAATCTTTCGAAGTGAACAACAGTGTTGTTGTTCACCATTGCCCATCCACTATCCTCTATGTCTTTATAAAAAATAATGAAACAACAGAAGATTTTGTATTGGGAGGGGATCTGGGCTGTGTGTGTGTGTGTGCGTGTGTCTCTGTCTGTCTAGAGGGAATTAAAGTAAAACAGCAGGTGTTGCAAGTTTCCTGTCTAACTGAAAAAGCTATTGTACCACAGAAGGGTATGACTTTATTTATTTAAAAATTGGTAACCAGGAAAGGTACACTGAGCTAAGGCTCATTTCAAGGTGCACCACAATTCAACATGTTGGTGTCACTCGGGTTACCAATAAAGCTGAATAAATCCAGGATTCTGATGTGAATAGCAAAAAATTATTTTTTTTTAACTGGCCCAACAGTATGGTCTACTGTTTTTTTTTTTTAATTCAATATACTTTATTGATTTTTGGCAGCAAGATACATAAGAAAGCACTGTGAATCCAGTGTAGCTGCAAAGGAAAATAAAAAAAAACAATGTAACAGGCGTCAAACTAACAATACACCCCTATCACATAAACCTCCCACCCACTGCAAAAAAGTATTTATTGGAAACCAACAACAGTCTGGGCTTTCACTACCACCCAGTACTTCAACTCCTCGTGAGTCTTCCTGAGGAAGTGGTGGTAGTGGAAGCCCAGACTGTTGTTGATTTCCAATAAATACTTTTTTGCTATTCACATCAGAATCCTGAGTTTATTCAGCTTTATTGGTATAACCCGAGTGACACCAACCTGTGGAATTGTGGTTTAGCTGTTGTGAATTGGCAGCTAATTTTGGTGAGCACCGAACACTTTGGAGCCTGTCGCAACTGTTCTTTCTGTTGTATGTCATTTCAAGGTGCAACCTGGGGATGGGGAACATACCACTCAACCTCTCAAAATTAAAATCCATAACACTGGCCTTCAAAAATCAGAACAAATTATCAGAATGTGTAGTACTTTCTTATTTTAAAGAATAACATGCCTTTAAATATAGGACCCCGTATATTTAATGTTAAGGAATGTTTCTATCAAGTTAGTTCAATTGTTTAATAGTTTGTGTGTCCAGCAATAGCTTTAACATTATTAAAAACATCAGTAAACCTTTGTGGAACAATGGTAAATTTGAGTGTAAAAATCATAGCGCAATGTGAAATTCATAGCAGTTGAGAGGTATGATGGGAAAGGGAGTACAGTAAGAATAACATTGCAGAACAGTTCCATGTCATAATAGCGATTGCTATCATGGCAAGTGTATATTTCTTAAAAGCAAATAGGCAATATACACTCCCAGGTGACTCGACATCAAGAATACTAAAAAGTGCTTTTGTGGTTGTGCACCCCCCCCCACAGCCTACTGGAAATTAGATTATCAACCCAGGGGGTGCAATGAGGGGGAAAAATCTGGATGTTGGGCAGAAAATTAAGTCCCACTGCCTTCCATACACCTGGCCCCAGCCCTGAACCCGGTACCTGCTGCACCACAGCTAGCCACCCACACCACCACGCCACACCACATGGCTAGCTCAGTGGCAGCAGGCACACCAGTCTATCAAAACCCCTTCCCTGTCCCTCCCCTTCCCTTCGCTATCCCCACTTCCTGTTGACCTTTAATACCCTTGCATTCGCATAGGGTCGCTACCCTTGCAGGGTAGCCCAGGAGGAAAGTGCTGAATATGAGTCACCGTTTTGACAGTCACTCATATTCAGTCGCCATCCTTACAGGATACCCTGCAGAACATCAAAGTGTGGTCACATAGACAACATATCAGGAGCAAGAGCAATATGATGAACAAGTAGATGAACAGCAGCATGGTACGTCTCAGTTATGTAAAGTGCACAGCGCCTGTTGTGGAAGTTGACAGTGCCATGGGGTACAGACTCAGACTGGGGAAAAATTCATGTTTAGCCTAAATACTACAGGAGTCTTAAGCAGGAGGGAAAATCAAAAGATGAGGGGGAGAATGATCAGGAGGGGCTTTGACAGGAACACGGGGGAACAGTAAGGTTCCTTAGTTGGCATATAAAGGATGGTGGAGAAGAGGTGAGGTGGAGAGGAGAGGTAGGTGGAGTATGTTCTTTAGGTGGGTCTAGTTATATGAAGGGTTGTCATTATTATGTGGGTAATTATGTCCTAATTTTATAATGTTCTTTAACCTTGGTGGTTTAGCCAGGCTTTACATATAGGATAAGGTATAGGATTAGGGAGGCAGTATAGCACAGTGGTTTAAGACTCTGAGCTGCAAATCTGGAGACCTGGGTTTGAATCCCACAGCCCCCACTTGCATACTGTGTGACCCTGAACAAGTCACTTAATTTCCCTGTGCTCCCAGGTTGCACCTGTAAACAAGCTTTCAGCCTAGTGTGTCTCACCAGGTTAAACAACTGGAAAAAAAAAGTTCCCAATGTGATCTGGTTACTACCAATTAGGAGGCGGGATTTGGCCAGATCACATGTTATATTGGTGAACAACACATGGTTGGTTGCCCAGCATACAGTACATGATGGGTTATAAAGTCTACAGTTTCTGAAACCTGATGATTATATATCCATTCTTTTTGTAACCCCGAGGCCCCATGAATTGTGAAGGTAGTCTGGGGACCAGGGTGTCATAGTAAATTAATTCCTCTTCAGTTTGACAGTGAAGGGTGAAGGCTTTGTAGGCTACTATGGGTGTTAGGTGAAATTGTGTGGCATTTTATACACATTTTGTTTACAGCTTATTGGTGACCCTTGGCTTAATTCACAGGAAACAGCAGGATGTCTGCCTCTGATAAAATGATGGAAATGGAGACACACTTACTGTAGGTGAAAAAGCACTTCCCTCCACAGCATTTATACAACACCAGTGGTGATATATTTTTCCTGATAAATTTGTTTGTCATGTTATCTAACCTCCAGATGAACATTTGTCTAGAGGTTAGATATGTCACAATCTCTTTCCTTAACCTTTGCATAGACCAGAGCCAACCAGAGAGCAGCTATCAAAATGCTGATGACAACATAATAGTCCAGAGCAGCGCTGAAGAAGACGGTTCAAATCACACACACACACACACACACACACACACACACACACACACACACACACAACATTTTCACACAAAAAGCTGATAAAAATATTATAACCATTAAACTGTTATATATGTTGAATTTAGAATGACTTGACTAAAAGTAAATCATTTATCTCCCCTTGAGAGAGAACAAGACTTTCATAACTCACTTGTGGCTCTGCTACTTGTTAGTTATGGACTTGCCCCTCATACTTGAAGACAAATTGCATATTTTGAGTAAGGACACTGTGTATCTTCTATGAATTAAATAACAGGCACAACACATTCGGTCAGAGCTGGCAGTTATGATGGTATACAATCACAGTGAGATGAAACGGTCACAGAGAGGTGACAGAGCTATTGAAAAGATTTTCTTTGCCAGTGAAGATATGGTAGAATCACTAGCTTCGCCTTCACCTTGCATAAAGACCTCAAGAAGTGACCCTACTTTGCCAGATGCTGGGTGAAGTGTGCTTAACGAAACTACATGAGATGCTTTGCTGGCAAAATGTGCTCTACTTTGTGATGTGTGAATAATTTCATAGGCCACAAAGTGTGCAAAAGGCTGAAAGAATGGTAGTTTACTCACCTGGTAAAGGTGATTGTGGGGGAATGGCTCTCTGAGGCACTCCACTTACCTGACATCATGGGTTGTGTACACCTGATAGGTTGTCTTGATGCACATGTGACTAGTTTTGAGGACGTCCCCTCTGAGTGTCTCTGGTCAGTTCTAGTCAGTTCGATGTTTTCCAAAGCTGTGTCTGAAATGTAAGAAAGTTAAATTGCCCCCCGACTGTACCTTAATAATGATTATGCATGGCTCTGTAGAGGAATGAATTGTAAAAATGGAATTTTTAATGGATAAGTAGCAAATACATGTCGTGTGAGTCAGAGAGTATGCGAGTGTCCAAAGTTGCTTCCATGTGTCATTGTCACGTTGAGCTGTAGGGTGAGGCATGGAGTGCCTCAGAGAGCCATTCCCCCACAATCATCTTTACCAGGTGAGTAAACTACCATTGTGGGGGATGGTCTCTGAGGCACTCCACTTACCTGACATCATGGGTTATTAAAAAGCAGTGAATGAAGTCTAGGGTGGGTTAGACGTGACAATGTCAGTGTTTCCTGAGTTTGCCGCTAGAAGTACTGCTCTTGCAAAATTTGTCTTGTGTTGTTGGGACACGTCCAGTCTGTAATGTCTCGTGAAGGTGTGGATGGTCGACCACGTGGCTGCAGCACAAATTTCTTCTGCGGTGGCCATGTTTCTTTCTGCCCATGAGGTAGCAATGGCTCTGGTGGAGTGTGCCTTTAGTGTTGTAGGCACCTGCAAGTTGTTAGCCTTATAAGCCTCTGATATTGCTTTTCTGAGGTACCCTGCAATGGCAGCTTTGGAGGCTGCCAAGCCCAGATCTCGTCCTTGAGTGATAATGAATAGTCTGTCTGATTTAACGATGTTGCCGTTCTGTCTAAGTACGTGAGAGTAAGCGAGTCATGCCTAGTAGGCTAAGCTGTGGATCGGCTTGAATGTCCTCTGGTGGAGGTTGTGCTGGTATTTCGATAGTTTGGTTAAGGTGGTATAGAGATGCTACTTTGGGTGGAATGAAGATATTGGTCTCATAGATATTCTGTCGGGTAGAATTGCAGGAAAGGTTCTTTGTGGATAGTGCTTGCACTCGACTACCGTGTTGATGCTATGGCTGTTAGGAAGACTGTTTTGAGTTGTAGCCAGTTAATGTGGATGGACCCGATTGGTTCGGAAGGTGGCTTTGTCATCGCTGTTAGCACTGAAGGTAGATCCCATGGTGCAAGAGTGGGTTTTGTGTGGGTCTGAGGTTATTGGCTGCTTTAGAAGCGAATGACGCCTTGGCGTGAGCCCGTGTAGTGCCCTGTATTTGTCCCCTCAAGTTGCGCCTCTATGGCCACAACTTGTACCCTTAGTGATGACGGGAGAGTCCTAGTTGGAGACCTTCCTGTAAAAATAAGAGGATCTGTGGAATGGTGCATTTTGCAGTGTTAATTTTGTGGTGTCGGCACCATGTGTCAAAAATGTTCCAGTGTCGTAAGTAAGTGGTAAGAGTGGAAGGTTGATGTGAGGATGCCATGGTCTGAATGACGGAAGGGTGGTAACCTGCTTTTAGCAGTCTCTTCCTTTCAGGAGCCATGCCGCAGTTGACATGCCGAGGTTCGATGTGTAATCGGGTCCTTGTGTGAGGAGGTCCGTAGCAGTGGAGTTGCCAGGGATCGGTCAGTGCCATGGAGAGACGATCGTAGTAACCATGCTCTTCACGGCCAATGAGGTGCCAGTAGAATGACTCTGGCCTCGATAAGCGGATCTTTCAGAAGCACTGAGGAATGAGGAATGGGGAAAGATGTATGCTACTTGGAAGGACCATTTGGCCGATAGGGAGTCCACCCTATTGCTCTGTGATCCTTGAAGCGGACCAGTATTTCGGCATTGGTGATTTTGTGAGATGCCATGAGGTCTATCTGTATTGGGCCCCATCTGTGGTCGATTGTTTGGAATACTTGTGGGTGAAGTTTCCATTCTCCAGGGTGTATCATCTGGCGACTGAGCCAGTCCGCGTGACGTTGAGTTTTCCGCCAGGTGGATTGCTGATATTGAGTTTAAGTTTGTTTGAGCCCAGTTGAGTAGTTTGGATGTTAGTGACATCATAGTTCTGCTTTTTGTTCCTTGCTTGTTTATGTAAGCCACCGTGGTTTGATTGTCTGACCTGATTTGTACGTGCTTGTGTAGGACGTGTTTGGAGAAGTGCAGTAGTGCCTTGAACACTGCCTTCAATTCTAGTGCGTTGATCGTAAGTTTTGAGTCTTGTGTGGACCATTTTCCTTGTGCCGTAAGTTGTCCGAGCACTGCTCCCCAGCCGAGAGGCTTGCGTCCATTTCTATGGTGATGTCTGGTGTTATGTCTATCGGAACACCTAGGGTCAGTTGTGTCTGTTTGTCCACCATTTGATGCTTGCTTTCACTCGGGTGGGAGAGTGACACGTCGATAGGTCGAGATTGTCTTGTGGACCTTGAGTTAACAGGAATAGCATGAGAGGCCTTGTGTCCATCTTGCCCATGGGACAGTGTCTATAGTGGATGACATGAGACCTAGCATCTGAGAAATGTTCCATAGTGTCGCTTTGTTTTCATGGAGCGCAGTCTGTGTGCAGTTGATAGTATTGTGTTGATTCTGGAGATGGAAGGAGTAACTCTTCCTTTTTCTGTGTCTATGAGAGTGCCTAGGTGTTCTAATCTGTGTGTGGGGACAGCTGGCTTTTCTTGTTGTTGATTATCCAGCCATGGGTTTCAGGCATTGTACCACCTGTTCTGTCTCCGTATGGATTGTTGTAGAGAGCGTGTTCTTATGAGCCAGTCGTCCAAGTATGGAATGACATGGATGCCCTGTTGTCGAGGGTGAGCGCAGTACCACTGATACCTTTGTGAACACTCTGGGCGGGATGCTAGTCTGAAAGGCAGAACCTTGTATTGATAGTGTTGTCCGAGAATGCAGAAGCGAGGAATCTGCAGTGCGGGTCTCATTGGAATATGCAGGTAAGCCGCCTTTTAAGTCTATTGAAGTGAGGAAGTCTCCTGACGGAGAGCTTTGAGTGTGGATTTTGTAGTTCCATTTTGAATGGAATGTGACGTACTGACTTGTTGACGTGTTTGAGATCCAGAATGGGTCGGAACCCCCCTGTCTTTTTCGGTACCAGGAAAAATAGGGAGTATATGCCGGTACCTTGTTCGTATTTTGGGACAGGTGAAATGGCATTGTTGGCTCGTAATTCTTGAATAGCTGTAGTAATCTGAGCTGTTGTGTATGATATTTTTGAAGAGGGGGATTGGAGCATTCTGCGTACTTGTGGGACAGTAGTGAATTGTATTGCATAGCCCTGTTGTATTATCTCTAGTACCCATTTGTCTGTGGTGGTCTGTACCCATTGTTCTAGAAATAGTGACAGTCTTGCTCCTACGGGAATTTTTTGTAGATCTGGGTAAGTAGTCATGCTTTGAAATTGTTTCGTGATGGTAGTTGCCTCTGCCTCTGTGTGTGCCCTGCCTCTGTATCGGTTGTATTGGTATGGAGTGAGGTGATTCTATGGAAGGTGGTGCCAAAAAATGTAGGTGGCGCGCTCTTGTCGCGAAAGGACAATTGTCTGCCTCTGGACAGATGGAGGTAACTCGATCGTGGCTGTTCTCTGGCCAGTAACCTGCCGTCCTCTTTACCCTTGAGATATTTTTCGAGGGCCTGTCCGAAAATCATGTTGCCTGTGAATGGGAGTCTATGTAGCGAGCTTTGGATTCCTTATCGGCGTCCCCATAGTTTCATCCAGAGGATCTACGGGTCTTATTAGTAATAGCTGCTGATCTGGCGCTTATTTTCAGTGAGTCTACGCCATGTCCGCTTAGGTATTTAGTTGAGAGTATGGCATTGTCTAAGAGGGTGGATTGGTGAGACTTTTGGGAATGGTTTTCTGTATTTCCTGGAGCCAGGTGAGTTGGGCCCTAGTTGCGTAGATAGCTGTGGCAGCAGCTCTGCTTCCCAAGCCTGCTAACTCGGCTGTTTTCTTTAGGTTTTACTCTAGCTTTCTGTCAATCGGGTCTTTTAAGCCAGAAGCGGTCTCGGTGGGGAGTACCGTCTTTCTGTTTAGTGCTGCGATTTGAGGGTCCACGGCAGGAGGTGTGCACCAGAGTGCTAGCTTATCCTCTTGCAGTGGTACATTCTGTCCCATGATTTTCTTTTTCGGGATTCTTGCTGGTTCAGAGAAGACCATTCTTTTAGGACAATTTCGCTCATAGCTTCACAGACTGAAGGCATCGGCAAGTTTTGCCGAGGTTGTAGGGAGGGTAGTAGTTTGATGTGGGTGTAGGGGTTACCGCCTCTAACCCCACTGTTTCCATAATGTGGCGATCAGTGTCGGGATTTGGTCTGGGAAGCACCACTTGGCTGTGAGAGTTTGTGGGTCTTGTTCTAGACTGGCTTCCTCCTAATCGGAGGAGTCACTGGAGTCTACCTGAGGTTCTGGCGGGAGGTCCATTGTCGTGTGTAAGTCTGTGTGGAGTCTTAGTTGGCGGTTGTTGTTGTTGAGATAGTTCTGTCAGCTTTTGTAGCATGGCTGTTAAGACTTTGTTGTGCCTGCATTAATTGGTTATTTTGTATTAGGGCTTTAGTGGCATCCATCTGGTGTGTGTTATCGTGACTAGTGGACGGTGGAGAGCAGTCATCATCTGAATCTTGTGTCTCAGTGTGCGTAGTGGTATCTTCGTTGCAGGATGTGCATAGTCTGCCTGAGTGTAGGTGTGACAGTGGCACATGGCATTGTTTGCAGCTTTTTGTTCTGGGCATGTTCACCTGATAAGTACAGAAAGGAGATGCTTAGTGTGCTGGCTCAGGTATAAAACAGATATATATATATATATACTGCACTGTGCTGTCAAAAACATGTGAAATGTAATGAGCAGCATCTGTAATAATGGTTCTGCAATCCCCTGATTTAAGAGGCTGGTACTTCATAGTGGGTGCACTGTACCTTTAAAAGTGATTTGTGCTGCTTCTGGTACTATCCTTACAAGTAGTTTGGTGCTGGGGCTTAATAAGAGTACTGTACCTTTAAATGTGTTCTGTGCTGCTTCTGTAAGACGTTTGTAGTGCCTTGTTGCTAGTTGTAGTGCTTACAGCAGAAGTAGCAAGCAGCGCTACAAGTGAACGCTGAATCGCTTAGCTTAGTTATGTTGGGCGCTGCTTCGCTATGCAGAGCATTTATGTGAATCTCTCTAACAAGAGAGTGGTGTCGCGAGAGTGGCGAAACCGCGAGCTGCTTCCGCTTCACACTCGCGAGCGCCTGACGTCGCGAGACTACGTCCAAGTCTCGCGATCGTCATAGGCGGGAGTCTCGTGAGAGTATTAGAGCCAATCGGAAGGCTCTGAGTGCATGTAGAAGAAGCAGGAAGTGGTGACTGCCTCTGGATGGGAGAGCAAGGCAGGGCGTGGGCCTTAATGGGGCCATAAAAAAACAATTGGGAATCGCCATGACGGGAGACAAACAAGAGGGATCGCCGTGAAGGGATGCCTGCGATTGAGTGAGTCTATAAATAATGAGCAGAAATAGAAAGTAGCGACTGATAAAGCAAGGCAATAGTCTTGTGTATATTAAGTGTCTGAGACCGCTGAATTAGGGATAAACAGAGCACTGAGGGGGATTGCTGGTTGTTGTGGATGCCATAAGTTTGCAGATGGTAGCCTGGAGTGTCTGATACCGCTGTAGAAGGAGTAACAGAGCACTAGGGTGGCGGCCGGGCAGAAAATGTCTGTAGGTAGTAGTAAGTAGCAGCAGTGATATGGTCAGTATCTGGGACCGCTAGCTAGGGGAACCCAGAGCACTTTAAAACGCTGAGGTGTACAGAAGCAGGAAAGTGGCTGTGAATATTTTACCTTTAGTTGGAAATATAAACATTGTAGTAGCTCAAAAGAATGCGTAAAGATAAACATTGGCTCCTTGCCTGTCTTGCTAGCAATGAATTACAAGGCTGGTACTAGAACCGACGTATCAAAGAACGCAGAAACAAGCTGTGCTGTCTACAGGCTAGCTGGCTACAGGCTAGGTTTAGCTTAGGTACATAAGAGTGTAAAAGGAGCTGTTCGCCTACCTTATAGTGAGTTGTTTAGTCGCTTGCATGATCTGGAGCTCTGGAAAGTGCGACAACCTAGTTAAGATGCACAAATTGAACTGACTAGAACTGACCAGAGACACTCAGAGGGGACGTCCTCAAAACTAGTCACATGTGCATCAAGACAACCTATCAGGTGTACACAACCCATGATGTCAGGTAAGTGGAGTGCCTCAGAGACCATCCCCCACAATGTTTTTAACTCACTGGAGTAAATTACTGAGAAATAGGAGGAGAATGAAAATGGTGCAGACTTCAGGGAGGAAACTGAATGCAATAGTAACTGAGGACTTGGATTATTATTAGTTGCTTTATTAATCATGAGTCATGACTGCAAGTGTGACATGAGCTTGACTTAAATAGAAACGATGAACATTTTCCCTGATCAAAATATATCCCATGAAACCATGAAGAAAAATGAGCATCGTAATAATATATGTTTGAATGTAATTTATTTATTAACTAAATATATTATTTATTTTATTTGTGGACGATACTGAAAGTGAGAGTGCTATAACAAGTAAGAGACACAGAATTTGTCAACAGAAAAAAAATAGTACCTATTTGCCACTTATATAGATGGGAGATGTGAGAGAACCCTAATGGTTTCACTGACCCTCCCTCCCCTTCCCTCCTTCGCACTGGCTTTACTAGGACCATGTATCTATGTAATAGCTATTCATTATTTTTCAGATTCCCACATTTGTGTCTAAATAAGCTGTAAGAATTGATGAATACCTTGGCAAAGCCAACCTGCTTGTCAGTGAAATATTGCACTGCTGTTATCTATGCCTTCCTACCTGGTTTTTGCACATTGGAACACTTTTTGGAATAAAGACAGGTTGAATGTATTTTGCCCAGATAGTTTATGCTCCAGCCTATTCCTCAGTGAGTGCACATTTCCTTTTGTTTGCAGTAACTGATATACGAAGGCAAATAATGATTTCTAATACATCTCCATATGATCCTTTTACTACTGTTCTTCAGAGCTTGCACTGGATTCCCATTTAATTCAGATGTGATTTTAAAATTATTCTGCTCACCTGCAGATGTTTTTATGGACAAAGTTAACAATATCTTTCTGGCCTTTTAATGGAGTATGTTATCCCTGGGGTGCTCAGATCATTGAATGGTGGCCTTTTGACAGTTCCTAGATATAACCTGAAGACAGAAGTCTGGGGGGCATCTGCTGTAAGGGCAAAAATTAACTGGAATGCTCTGCCCTCTACTCTACACCAGTTAAATTTGATTATTTTGTTCTAGTCATGCGTAATTGGCTTTGGACTTTGAGATGTGATGCACTGAGTGTGTGATTGTTATCTATTGTGTGATTGTTATCTATTGTGTGATTATCTATTGTGTTGATTATTATCTATATTGTTGATTATAAGGCTGTCCGGTCAGCACAGTTGTAGCACTACCACCTGCAATGTCAGCAACCCAGGTTCAGAAGTGAGCCTGGGTCATGTGGGGCTAGCCAGTGACAAGGACTGAGTATACCGGTGGGTGCTCTCCTCCTTCAGGGATAGTGGGTAGCAAGCTCCACTGCAACACCACTGCGTAGGAGACCATAAGGGGTGGTGAGAGCTGACTGGCTAAGAGGTGGGAGATGCTCTCTTTGGAAAGAGTTGGCATGCCTTGCATGTAGTGTCATGCTGTCAGCTCCACAGAACATCCAGGGGGACTAAAGATGGAAAAACACCATTTACAGTGTGATGAAGCAGATGGCCCTCCACAGACCCCACACCACCTATTGGACTCAAGGCAGGCTCAACCAAGCATGGCTATTGGAGGAAAACTGGGGTACCCCCACTGGCCCCACCACAGGTGCAAAGCTGTGGGGGTAATGAGCAAGGCCAGTGGTGACATGTTGCAATACCAGGACATTAATTTCCCTGACTCTTGCTGAATCCAAGGGGTGGTCCTCACAATCTTGTTACACAGTGCTCGTGCTGTCTGAATGTCAGCACTGTCTGTACAGGCACAGAAAAATAGTCACACCAGTGCTTGAAGAGAATGTACCCAAGTTACCTTATCTAGTTATATTAGCTGATGTCATCGTAATAACCTTAACTTTCTAACCGTACTTACTGTCTCTCTTTCTAACTTTTTATTTAACTTCCCCACACGAACACCTTCCATCCATTCTCATAACTACGTTCTTCAGTAATATGGTAATTTTTTTTTGTTTTTTTTTACATTCTCCTGGTCCCTGCCCAGTGGATCTTTATCCACTGGTCTTTTTGGCCGGGCCACTTACCATAGTGTGGACCCAGCGTCATTGTGCACAGGGCTGGGAGATTTTTTCCTTTGTATTTTCTCCTGGTCCCATCCCCTTGAGAGCGCCAATGCAGAGGACTTACGTCCAGACAAATGACGTGCAGATGCATGCTGCCGTCAAGTGTCCACAGCGCTCCCCCACCCCCCGGCCTCCCGTAGGAAACCGGCATTTTCACCTTACTGCCCATGCTTCCACAGGCAGTAATGCATGTGGACATTGCTGCCCATTTAACCCACCTCCCCCATGGAGAAGGAGAGCATCCTTTGGGACGCTCAATCCTACCTTTCCCAGCTGAACCCCTGGTGACCCGAGCTCGTTCCCAAACCCGGGTAGCCAGCGAGTAATAAGGTAATTTATCTGAAATTGATAAAGTAAATTCCAAACCTAAACTGTATTTATTTAGTGCTGGTACTATTGTTTATGTTGCACCAACTCGGATAATGTTATTTTACCCCTGGAACTCTCTTGTAAGGAAAGTGTTTCACCTAAATGTGGATATCTTGATGTGTGAAACTCTATAAAAAGAATTCTCGAGAGACAAGCGCATTGAGTGATAAAGAGAACCAGGCATAAGCAGCTCATTCAGCACATATTTTCCCAGCTTCTTCCCATACAATAACAGCCCCCCCCCACATAGAGACATTGGTATAATAAGCTCATGTTTGTATCTTTTGTTCTAGTCTGGCCTGAGTCATCCCTGAAGAGGGGACATTTGTCCCAGTGCAGTTTTACTCAGTTAGGAAAATAAAGTAAGAACATTTGAATTAATATTCAGTATTGACAAATATCATCAGATACACTACAAAGTTACAGATTGTGGATCTAAATCAGTCTCTATCACATATATTCCTATTTCAGGAAAAAAATTCCTCTGGCTCCTGTCCAGATAATTATAAGGTCCCATAACAATTTTAAGACTGAAGCTGATCCACTGTCTTTAGTTGTGGCAAACCATAATTTTTTTTCCATATTGTTTTTTCTCTTGCAGGTTCCTGTGTGGGCAGGGTATCAGCCCTGTCTCCACCCCCCCAACTGACACTCACCTCACCCAGTCCACCGGATAAGTTCCCCACAGATAACCCCATGACCAGGCTAGGAGAGGCTGGCTGGTACACAAATCCAGATCTCCACAGACCAAAAGGCAGTGCAGGCCATGGGGGAGGGGGCAGCCAGGGCTTCATTAAGCCCGCACTACCCCACTTTTCTGTTTTTTGTGACCCACCCACCCCTGCCAAGGACAGCAGCAGTGCATATCATGTGGAGGCACACATGATCTATGTCTAACCAGCGGCCCCTCTCATACATACTGCCCTCAGCCTGCACTACCACTAGGCTTCTACCTGGTGGCAGTCAATGGCAGGGCTGACAAGCCTCCCCTGGAAGAACAGTTAATTGGAAACTTGATCCTCCCTCCCAGTTGATCCCCAGTGACCCCACTCCACTGCTGAACCTGGTTTGCCAGTGTGGTGGCAGGGGAGGTTCAAGCACCTTAACCATAAGTGCCACCAGGCCAGTTTACAGCTTGTCACTGAATTGACATGTGCTACAGTATTTTTAACAACAAACTTTAGAAGCATGGTAAAGGATCTGCTTTTGCTTCTGATGGGACTTGATGTAAATGTCAAAGTGCTTATTGTATCTCATAAGGTCATCAGTGGTTTTGGGCAAGCTATCTTTGATCTACTGATCTTGTATGTCTCACCTAGTTCACTTAATTTGCAGAGGGAAGACTTTTTAACTTCTCATTGCAGAGGCCCCACATTTTATAGAAGATGAGGAAGTTCAAGACTGTTCTGGAATTCGGCTTTCTCCCCCTCCTCTCTTCCAGAATAAGACTGAAAGAAGCTGGCCATTGTCAAATCTGGTTCAGCCTTTATTCAGCCCATGGATTCAGTTCGGCTTTAAGAATTCATCTGAACCACTTTGGGTCCCAATGCAGTAACTGGGATTAGGTAAAGCAGACTACATATAGGGCAAAATAAAAGCCTCAAGGTCAGCAATTTATTACCTTAGCTTCCTTGATGCAGGTTGTGTTGGCTTGCTACTGCTGGGGAAACACAATTTTGTGGTGCTGCGACTGAGTGTGCAACCACTGCAGCCACAGTGGCACAGCCTACTGAGCTATAGTACTAAATGTGTATTGATGATGTCAAGGCTTCCACTCCCTGTAGTCTCTGCTTTACCTCCATGCCAATTACCATATTTTCCTTGGCACCATAGCTTTTCAGATTATATAATACTGTAATAGTCCCCCCACAAAAAATGCACCCAGGAACATACAAAACAAATGAAAGCAAATTACATTTAGGGCATTATATTGTCCTCCACAGTATTTAACTATCCTTAGATGTTTTTGTTTATATTTTATAGCTAAAGTTCATCCAAGATAAGCTGAGTATGAGAAAATCAAAGAATTCAAGGCCCTCTGAAACTAGCATTGAGCAAGGCAGACATGGTGCATGATGATGGTAGTACAGGGTAGACCACATAAGCCTGCTTGTGATCATGCTGAGAGGGGAGAAAGGCTGATATGATAGAAACCTTTAAATACATCAGAGGGGTAAATAAGGTAAGGAGGGAAGTATTTTTCAGAAGAGAAGGTGCTCAAGAACAAGGTGATATGCTATGAAGCTGGAGTAAGGTAGATTCAGGAGAGACGTGAGGAAGTACTTCTTCATAGAAAGTGGTGGATTTCTGGAACAACCTTCCAGTGGAGGTGGTGGCAAAAACAGTGGCTGGGTTCAAGAATGCATGGGAAAAGCACAAGGGAATCATAGTGGAAAGGAAGGGGGTGGGTGAAAGAGCTGTAGGTCACATACAGTCTGTGGTAATAGTGTAGGTAGGGAGGAATGGTCAGATTGTATTTGCCAAACAGTCTTCAACTGCTGTCAAATTCTATGTTTTTATGTGTAAATTAAGCAGGTGGGCAAAGTATGTTATCATGGAGTTTGAGGCACAGAATGAACTGCATGCAAGGCTAGGCAAGGTCATCCAAGAAGTCAGCTTGATAGGATGGGTAAAACAGGCAGCCAGCCAGGTATTAGGGATGTACTGTTACACTGGTAGTGGTATATGTAATAGCAGATTTATTTGTTGAGCACCTAATCCCATGGGGTCTGAGTGCTGTACATTATTTAAAACACATAATCATAATATCTTACTAGGCAGATAAAAAACTTTGGTTTCGGTAACAAATGAAGTAAATAAATACAGCATTGAGTTAAACAGCCACTGGGGATTAGATAAAGGTAAAGGCTTCTCTAAATATAACTGTCTTTAATAAAACAAGACAGACCGGATAACAAGAAATGACATTAAAATATAAGCACTAGTTTTTTAATTTTCACTGGAAGATGTTAAAAAAGGTCTCCAGACTCTAAAATCTCATTCCTTTGCTGGTTTAGATAAACTCTATCCTTCATACCTTAAAAACCTTGCCACAAGTTTAAGTACACCATTTAGATTACTGTTCAACAAATCTCTAACTCAGGGCCAAGTACCAACAGACTGGAAAAATGCAGTTCAATGTTTTGGCGAATGGAGTATGGGGTTAGTAGTGGTTATGTAACTGTAGTTTACTTTTTGGCTTTTCTCTTTTTCCACCCTTGGTAGGTAAGCGGGGTAGTGAGTAGGGAATAGAAAGCCCAGCACCAAAGGTGAGCAGCGTGCCAGAGAAGGAGGAGGAAGGAGTGGATGGTGGGTGTTTTGCAATGTGCTAAGCAGGGAACTCCCATGGGAGGTTGTCCTTTATTTGGGATGTGGAGGAGCTATTCCCCCACATTGAACCTCAGACTTTAGCCCTCCCATTCAATGTTTTGGTGAATAGAGTATGGGGTTAGTACTGCTTATGTAACTGTAGTTTACTTTTTAACTTTTCTGTATTCCCAACCTTGGTAGGTGAGCCGGGTAGTGAGCAGGGAATAGAAAGCCCAAAAAGATCACCTCCTCCAACTCACAGAGCATATGACAAGTAGCACGCAGGAGAGGAAACCCCCCCAGATGGAGGAAACCTCTGAGGACCCATAGCTAATGACCCGCCTGTCCTCAGGGCAAACTAAGAGAAGATGATCAAAGTAACAGAACAGGAGAGTGGTCTGGGGATCATTGTCTCCTCAAACCTTAAGGTAGGAATCCAATGTAGCAGGGCAGTGGGAAAGGCCAATAGAATGTTGGCATGCATAGGCAGGGACATTACTAGCAGAAGGAGGGAGGTAATAATGCCCCTTTACAAAGCCATGGTGAGGCTGCACATGGAGTATGGGGTTCAGTTCTGGAGGCCACATCTCTTTAAGGATATAGATGTGTTGGAGGGAGTTCAGAGAAGAGCAACCAAGATGGTGCAGGGTATGCAGGGAAAGTCATACGAGAAGATGTGTAAGGAGCTGGATCTGTTCACACTGGAGACAAGGAGGAAAGGGGAGATACGTTTGAAACTTTTAAATATGTAAAGTAGCTCAATAAAGTGGGAGAAGAGGGTTTACTTAAGAGGAAGGAGGGGGTCAGAACTAGAGGGCACAGCCTCACACTGCAAGGTAAAAGATACAAGGGTAATGTGAGAGAACGTTTCTTCACAAAGAGGGAGGTGGAGCCCTGGAACAGACTACCAGATAAAGTGGTGGGGGTTAAATTGCTGGAAGAATTCAAGAGGGCATGAGACAAGCATATGGAACTGAATATCGGGGTGGGGCTGGTGGGGGGAGGTGTAAGGGGAAAAAAGGGCAGACTAGATGGGCTGGTATGGTCCTTTTCTGCCGTCAAGCTTCTAAGAGTCTATGATCCTAGGTTCTTACAACCATATTCTAATTTGAGTTGAACTGTTTGAAAAGATGACATTTCATCTTCAGAGTGTGTTGAATGATGTATTCTGGAAGGTCAATTCTGAGGCTGAAGAGATAGGTCCATTCTGAAGGAGTATCCAGAGCCTGAATATGGATTAAGTCCAGCTGGAAAAGGGGTGAATGTGGTCCAGGATTCTAATGTGATATTGGTTGATACTCAATGGGGTTGCAGAGTCAATGCAAGCATAAAGAGCATGAATTGATTAAATTTACCCCCAGACTCTAAACTGTGGGAATTTGATCGGTTGTGAAATTCTTAAAGTACTCTATCAGACTTTGTAGAGGGTTTGACATCTGGATTAGGTTCTCAAGGCTTGGAGTTCAGCAATGTGCAATGTGTCATTACAGTATGTTGGCATCTATGAACGGAAGCTTTAGGTACCTGGTAGGAGGGGTTAACGTGTAAGATTTTAGACCAATGAATGAAGGGTGGTATATGCTATAGAGATGGTAACTGGATATCGATGGGAATAATTGGAAAGTTCAGTACAATGAATTTGAGGGTTGACTAGAGTTATTGTTACTATAATGAGATTTGCATAGGCTCATATTGAAGATGGACTGCTAGTGGGAAATAGTGGATATGGGTATTACTGTGGCTTAATTGCCCATGGCAGGAGCTTAAGTAGCCATGGTGGCTTTGCAGTGCTGGAGCTTCCAATGGCAGAATGCTGAGGGGAGCCTGAGAATGGGTCTTTGAATAAGTCTATAGACTGATGTGGCAAAGGGAAGTTGAGAGCAAGTGTAGAATGCAATAAGTGCCAAGCATGCTTAGTCAGATGCAGGACTGTTGTGGGGCATAATTGAGATAGCGAGATAGCTAGGTCAATTGTGGATGTGCAGATTGAGGACTCGATGGAAGCCTGCTCTCGATGATGGTATTCACTGGTGGGAGTATGTGAGGTAAATCCTGATGAATGAGTTAGAAGGACCACTGGGATGGGTAGCTGGCATGATTTAGGGTAACATAATGAAGAGATGTTGATAACTTTATGAATCATGGTGACATCCAGGGACCAGTGACTTAGATACAGTGACTTTAACAAGGCAGCTAGGCACCGGATATCCAATGATACATGTTCTGGGATAGCAGCTGGAGAAGGTCTTAGGAACATCCAAAGACTATTCAGGGAATACAAGGTGAATAATGTGGTCAGACAGAGTCAGCACTTTTAGGAGCAGACTATGAGAAGAAGGTATAATGGATGATGTCAGTACTGCTATGAGGTATCATGTGGTTCTCATTATCCTTAACAGTGATTGTTATTATGGAGTTGGTACATCTCAGAAGGAATTAGGGTCACTTTTCCAGGAAAGAAAATAGGAGTGAAGGAGACTCCACTAAATCTTGGACCCTTCAAAGACATCGGAGGTAGTGATGTCCATACTGCATGAATTAATGGAATATATAAGGAAGCATCCTGCATAGTTGGTTAGAGATGAGATCTTCTATAGTCTAGTCAAATGGGATTCCAGAAATAGGTCCTGGGGAGGTGGTTGGGAAGTATTGATGATTCAATGGTGATTTAAGAGTCTATGGGGCATGCAGTTCAAGGGATGTTGCTGGAAGACAGTTTCCTCAGGTGAGAAGAACAGGTACTCCATAGAACTTTGGAAGGGAGCTGTTATGATGGCAGAGGTAAGAGTATGAGACAGATGAATGGGTAGGAGCAGTTGATCTGGCAGGGATGCTGGATGTCGATAGCTGTAGGAATGCCCAAAAAAGACACAGCAAAAGTTGAGCAGCCCCCGGATGCCAGGGCAGCAAGAAGGAGAGCAGCAGTCCCAGGATGGAGAGAAAAGTCCAAGCAGAAGTCCACTGACTGAAGGATGAAGCTGGATAGAAGATGGCTGATGCCGAGCAGTACAGACATCGGCAAGTGCAGGGAAGGTACAGGACTGGGCAGGTGCCACAGCATACTGGAATAGAATGCAGAAAAGCTGAATCAGGCCATGGTGGGAAATCCATGTTAAACCAAGAGGTGAATCCCAGTACAAGGTGCTGTGAAGTTGAGGTGCGAGGGTCTCACTTCCGAAGGAGATGAAGAACTGGAACAGTTGGTAGCAAACTGCCACAGTGATGGGGAATGGGTTCCCTCCTCCGAAGGAGATGGCGAACTGGAATTGTAGATAGGGAAGAACTGGAATCATTGCTGGAAAACCACTGAATGGGATAAGGGGAGCATCAGTGTAAAACTTGTAGAAGGCTTCAGGGACACATCCTTGAAGTGGAGCAAATGGCACATATCCAGCAGGAAGCATGGGGGGGAATGCAAGCAGACAAGTCCATGTGAAAGGCAATAGGGAAACAGAATTGTCCAGAGTAGCAATGAGGAAGGAGATGGCAGTATGGGGCTGAAGGTCTGGAGATTGGAGGAGGTTGAGCTGGAAGGCAAGCCACAACAATGATGCATGCAGCAAGAAGTCCAGGAGTCTGATGGACTGAGTGGAGATGGAAACTGAACAAATTGGAGGTGTCCTAATCCAGAACATGAGGCAATCAAAGGCAGGGACAAGCACATCAATTCCATGGAGGTATACAATGTAGTTGGGTGAGGTAGGAGATTAAAGGCAAATGGGGTATAGTGGTCCTGTTCCTGAAGGGAATGAGGCAACCAGGTATCAGGTAGAGAATATAGTTGGTTGAGACTATAGATTGAAGACACAGGCTCCCATCCCTGGTAGTCGGGGTGAGCTAACTTTCATGTGGCTCTACAATGCCGGTTCGATAACATTTTTGTCGACTGGCATCACAGCGACGGAATATATATCGACTGCTAGTTGTAGTTGACATAAATCCTGAAGAACTCCCAGTCACTGTTTCTATTGGGGTGCTTCACCCCTGAACCCCCCGAACCCCCTCCATATGACCATGAGAGAGTGTGCACAGGTCTCTGGGACACCAATACGGTGAACTGTCAGTGTTGCCGGCATTTCATTAACATCGATATAGTTCACTGTATTGGTGTCACTCAGTGTTGAGGGGGTATACCCCTTCACTCGATGCCAGATCAGGCAGAGTTAGGGACGGAGACTGTCGGAAGTTGGCTGGGTAGAAACTGATTGAGACTGGAAGTAGAGGAAACAGGTTTCCATCCTCGGTAGACAGGGGAAGCCTACCTGCACTGCTATGACTCAGTAGGCAGAGTTAGGGATGAGGCTGTTAAACTGCTGGTATGGGCTGATCAAAGAAAGAGCAGCTGACAGTTGCATAGTAAAAGGTAGGTAAACAAAAGAAACAGGATGAGGAGATGGTAGTAAGTAAGAAGTTAGAGAATGGGAGAAGGAAAATACCTGAAGTGCAGTGAAGGCAGAGATAGGATAATCCACTGAGGAGCATGCAGCACAGTAACAGAATACAGGGAATGTCTGAAGCGAGGTAGTTTGCATGTGTAATGAGATATGTGAGGGTAGCTGAAGTCATGTAGGCAAGAAGACAGGGCAAAATCACACAGCTGACATAAGGCATGCTCCTGCTCATTAGAGCCACAATGCCCCACAGTGATATCCCAGTCCCCCGATGTGGAAACAACAGGGGAGCCACAAGCCGAGAATCATGAGACCAAACAGCAACTGGAATGTTGGTAGGGTAGGAACCTGAAAAGAGGCTCCAGTACAGGAAAGGTCCGAGGGAGGACAAGCCATAGGCATATTGGGGAACAAGAAGCACACAAAACCAGTAGGGACACAAAGTGAATAATGCCAAACAATACAAAATATAGGAGAAGGAGTGCCAATGATGCATGACTGAGTGAACACTACAAAGGGAGCAGAAGAGGGAGCATGCATGAGCATTGCAGGTGATTGGCATGCTGGAAGGTTAGGAAGTACTGAGGTAGACCAAGATAACAGAGAAATAATTGGCTGAGCAGGGTATGTACATGCTGGGACTAAAAATGATAAAGTATAAGCAGCATAGGCAGCAGGCATGAATGGTTAGGGAAGGTTGATTGCAATGGGTGGCTGTGTGGAATAAATACTGAGGAAGTGCAGGTGCCAGACAAGGGTCAGAGGTGGGAGAGGGTTGGATGGGAGAAGGGGGGTGGAGCTGGAGAAAGAGTGCTGGCACAAGGAGTGAGAGGCCCAAAAGAAAACATGGGGAACATGGGACAAGGGCCAAAATGAGGGATGGGGGAGACAGAAATACTTTTTTTTGTTTGTTTTTGAGTGTGTGATTGTTGTAAAGGAAAATACTGAGGAGTGAAAAACACAAAGGTGTAAGCAGAGGAGCAAGGGCTGCAGCAAAGACAAAGGCAAGAAGAGGCTGGCAAAGGAAAATGAGAACCTGGAAAACATGATCGGATTTAGGAACCTCAGAGATATGGGGCTGCTGATTGCACTGGATGCACACCCTGAGCCGTCAAGGGAGATGGTGCAAATACTGCTGGGGAAAACTTCAGATCCAATAGCTGAGAATCAGCCAATAGAGCAAAAGCATTTCAGACTCCTCCAGCACGAAAACAAATCAAGTGGCAGCAAAATGCAAAGAAAATTGAAGCATTTACATTCACACAAGGGGAACAAAAGCAACTCCCTCACAGTTTAACAAGAGTCCTGGCCCCAACAAGAAAGAAACCAAAACAAGCAAGTCGGGGGTAGAAAATCCAAGCCAACGGGCAGAGGGGAACAATCAAACTGGATAGGAAATGGAGGGTGGGATCTGCACAGTCCGACATCTGCAAGGAAGACAGAAAATATAGGGACTCACCAGGATAAAGCAGCAGGCAGGATAGCATGGACGAGGAGAAGTAGGAGTGAAACAGCACAACAGGAAGCGGAGCACTGTGGGAGCTTGCATGATCCCAGAAATGTCAGCACGAATGGAGTGGCATCAGCTCAGAAGGAGAGAGGAAAACCAATACCCAAAATAAACACAGCAGGCAAACAAATGGCAAAATGAAAATGAGAAACAGAAGAAGAAGACCAGGTAGGGGGGATGAGTCAAAGAGCAGGGCAATGGGAAGAGAGTTGGGGGAAGTGGGCAGGGGCCATACAGAAGTGGCACTGCAAGATGGAAGGCCTGGTAGAAGCCAGACAGGGACAGAAAAACAAACAGAGAAGAGGCATCACAAAATAAAAATGGAGAACGGAGGGAAAAGGGAGGACAAACACAAGGAAGGGGGCGAGGGAAGGAGCAGGGGCAGGGGAGAGCACAGAGGAAAGGGAAGGAAGTCAAGGAGGGTTAGCCACACAAGCCACTCAAGAGCCCAGAGCTTGCAAAGGAGGAGTGTTTCACAATGCGTTAAGCAGGGAACTGCTGTGGGAGGCTGGCCTTTTTTTTAGGGATGTGGGAGGAGCTATTCACCCATAATGAACTTCAGGCTTTAGCCCTCCCATTATAACTCCAATCTTTAAAAAAGGCAGTAGAACTTCGACAGAAAACTCTAGACCAATACATCTCACTTCGGTGTCGGGGAAAGTGATGGAGAAACTCATTAAACACAGGTTTGAGGAAGAAAATATCACCCTAAACATAAAAGACAAATCGCAGCATGAGTTTATGAGGGGCACGTCTTATACAACAAACCTGATTGCTTTCTATGAAACTATTAGTCAAAGCTTGGACTCTGGTATACCATGCAATGTTATTTTCCTTGACTATAACAATGCACACGGTTCCGCATGGAAGACCAATTAATAACATTATTAAACATGGGGTACAGTTCATACTTGGTACAGCGGGTGGAATCCTGGTTATGTAACAGGATACAAGAAGTTGGGATCCAAGGGAAAAACTCAGCTGACAGAGAGGTGACAAAGAGAGTTCCACAGGGGTCTGTCCTTGGACAATTCCTATTTAACTGCTTTATATATGATCTACGTGCAGGTATCAGCAACAAATGTACAAAATTTGCTGACAAAATTAGGAGGTGAGGTGACTACTAATTCCAAACATCTCTCTATGCTACGGGACCTAGAAGTAATATCAGGTTGGGCAAATGAAAACATGATGAAACTAAACCTGAATAAATGCACAGTATTACACCTCACAGGAATAATCCACTAAGACCTTATTACTTAAACAATACACAGTTACCTGTTGTTACATCAGAAAAATGTTTGGGAGTCATTATAGACTCTACACTCAAGATGCATACCCAGATAAGGACTTCAGTACAAAAAGCTAACAAATTCATTAGTAGAATAATAAAAAATCATTTATTACAAGAGACGGGGCCTCTATAGAACTTACGTACATCCACATTTAGATTACACATCCTCCTTTTAGTCACTGCACTCTAAACAGGATATCAAGTTACTGGAAGAAGATTAAAAACACAGCCCTATGGAAATAGGTTAAGTGAACTGAGTCTGATGTCACTAAAAGAGAGAAGAACCAGAGAGGGATTACTTATTATTCCATAATATAATAAACAATGACACACTCCAGATAGATTGTGGTTTCAGCCCTCTTGAGCGACATTTAAATTTAAGATTGCACAACAATCAGTTTGTGGTACCTAAAACCAACACCAGGAAAAGGGATAACTATTTCACTGTCAGAGTACTGGCTTTATGGAACAAACTTCTTCAGCACCATGTTAGTGTTATAGACTTCAAAGTATTTAAAAGGGAACTTGACAGACATCTGGGTTATTAAGTCTCATATGTTCCACTCTGAGTGAGTGACAGTCACGATGGGCTAACAACCTTCTTCTATTAATATACTACCAAGTTACCAAATAAGCAGGTCTAAAAAAGCCTTAAAAGACTCTATTGAGGGGGCCTCCTTCAGGATATGGGAAATGAGTTTGACAGGCTATGGCTGGGCGACTTCAAAAGTATAATCCCCAGATGTCTTAAACCTGGCCCTTAGAACCACTAACAGGCCCACCTTAAAGGAGTGGAGAGGGAGAGAGGGTGTATGGGGGACAAGAGTTAATTTAGACAACCCAGGCCAAGTCACTATAGGGTTTTTTAGGTCAGTAAACCAACTTTAAAGGTGAGTCACCACTTCACTGGCAGCCAGTGCAGATCACATATAACTGGAGTCACATGACAAGACCCCAGGGATGCCCATTAATAATCTGGCCACTGCAATATGCACTAGATGCAGGTGTCATAGTACCACTCCACTAACCCTGAGATACAGAACATTACAGTAGTCAAGTCTGGAAGTCACAAAGGCAAGTACCAGTGAGAACAGATCATCTGGTAGGGTCAGAAAATAGGCAACTGTTTTTGTCTAGTGCACCTACTTGATAAATAAAAAGTAAATATATAAATCCAGGCAATGTTCCTGAGATGGTAAAAGCCACTGTGAACTATAGATTACACCTAAGCCTCAAGAGTCAGTCTTTCATCCAGAATGAAGCTTAGATTTTCCAAAACTTAACAGAGCCCACAAGAGTGGAGGAACCATGCACAAGGCCAGTCATCTCTGCTGTAGCCACCATACTCAGCCATCAATCAGGCTCAGTCATTACTACCTCTATCTTGTCTATTCAGTACGCCAACTGTGCCACGTGTCCCAGGTGCAAATTACAAGTACAGCTGGGTGTCATCTACATAGCAGTGAAAACCTAGCCTGTAACATCTGATGATCTCTCCCAGGGGCAGCATGTATACCACAAACAGCATAGGCGAGAGGACTTAGCCCCAGTATTGCTGGGTGAAAGTTGCGAATCCGTGAAATTTTATAAATTTCGCAAACTTTTCCGAACTTCTGCCATTGACGAGATCAGAATCTTCCTAATGTGTTTGGTGAATTTTCACCCTGTTCTGCAGAATTTTTTGGCTTAACTGCAAAATAATATACTGTACATGAACTGTGAAATGACAGTTCTGAAGAATTTTATTCCCCAGTTTAAAGGATCATTCCACAATACATGTAATCGTTCCGTAGTTCAGTGATCAGTTCTGTGGAATTTCTTTCTGCAATATAGTTCATTAATCCTCAATTCATACATTCATTCTGCAGTTCAATGACTCACAGAGTTGCGTAATGAATGTAGGAATTGTGGATTGATGTATTAAAGTGAGACTGTCTGAAATGGAACTCGAATTTTTTATCTGAATTCTCATTCAATGTATATAAAAAATAGAAGCATTACATCTGTAGTTCATGTAAATAAAGTTGGTTTGTTCATTTCTTGATGTCTTAGTCTTTTTAATTGAAAACATTAATCCATGTGGGCCACCCGAAACACAGAGCACTGGATTCAGGATGTGCATGCAACAGGCTGTCACAGGTGGGTCAAGAGGCGGGCTGTTTGCGTTGTGGATGCGCTGGACTATGATCATGCTTCAGCAGCATGAAAGATGTAAATGCGCCCATCTGTATCCTCGAGGTGCTTGTAGACAGCCTGTAAGTGTTGATTGACAGTTTTTACCTACCGTGTTGTGCTGCATTTCTTACAATAGATACATCCTTTGAGGTGAGGTGTCACAAATTTTTGAATTGAATATCCATCAGTAATCCTATTGGGATTCTGTCATCAAAATCTCCAAAACTACTCTTTGATTTATTTAATGTAAGTCACCATATTTATCTTACATGGGGTTACAAGTTACAAAAGTAGAAGACTGGTAGCCATTTGGCTATGAAAATGGGAAAAAGATTGCTATATTTCTTTCAAAACCATTGTGTAAAACTTTTTGAATACAGTATGAATTATTTTCTGTGCACTGCATTTTTTCCTGATTATTTTATGACTGATGGTTCGATAGTGTGGCTTCAGTTTATATTGCTGTGTTGTCATGGTATTCAATATTTGTTCACTCTCTCACATCGTGTGTGAGGACAGCAGTCAGATGAATGATAACTGAGGTACAGTGCAAGTGATTATGAAAGTAGAGTACAGGGGTCAGTATGAATGTTATGTACATAAGAATAATGGCAGCAGTGTGTGTGTGTGTGTGTGTGTGTGTGTGTGTGTGTGTGTATGTGTTAGCATGCAAGTCTCTGTGTGAGAGTTTGGTGGGTGGTTGATCCCAACTTTATCTGCATAGAAAAGAATGTACATTGTATTAAAAACAATAGGACTCAAACAATAATTTTGAAAGAATCATAGTAGTCTTTATCCCCCTTTTTGTAGCCAAATGGCTACAAGTCTACCTTTGTAACTTGTAACTGCATGTAAGATAAATACGATGGCTTACAGTAAATCAACTAAAGAGTAATTTTGGAGATCTTAATGGCAGAATCCCAAAAGGATTACTGATTGATACTCTGTTCATAAAATTTGTGACACCTCATCTCAAAGGACGTATCCATTGTGAGAAATGTAGCACAACATGGGAGGTAAAAAACTGTCAATCAAAGAGGAAACTGACAGGCTGTCTGCGAGCGTCTCAAGGATACAGATGGGCATGTTCACATCTGTCATGCTGCTGAAGTACGATCACAGTCCAGCGCATCCACAACTCAGACAGCACATCTCTTGACCCACCTGTGACAGCCTGTTGCATGCACATCCTGAGTCCAGTACTCTGTGTTTCAGGTGGTCCACATGGACTACTGTTACCCAGAGAAGTGGAAGGAAAGGATGTGGAGGTTAGCCAAGGAGGTGACCTCAGCGGGGAAAGCAGTGGACCCCAGAGGAGGAGGAAGCGAATCCTGGTGGGGGACTCCATCATAAGAGGGATCCAGCTAGGAACACAGGAGGGGGAGGACAGGGAGGTGAGGTGCCTACCAGGTGCCACGGCATGGAGGGATGGAAGGAAGATCCTGGGGATCACTGGGAAGGCAAGACAGGAGGGTGAGCTGGATGTCATTAGCCACCTAGGTACTAATGACCTGGCAAATGGGAAGCCAAAGGAAGTTCAGGAAGAGTTTAGGAAATGGGGGAGGTCTCAAGCAAGTAGCTACTTCTGTCACTTTCTCAGAAGTACTACCTGTGAGAGAGGAGGAGAGCATAGAATGCATGACCAGGAACTTTAACTCATGGTTGAAGAACTGGTGCTGTGAGGAAGGGTTTGGTTCATTGGTGACTGGGGACCCACCTGGAGGGATGGAGGTTTGTTCAAGCCTGACGGCCTGCATCCATCCTGGAGGGAATCCAAGCACCAATGATAAGTTTAAATGCTACATTGACAAGCATTTAAACTAGCAAAGGGGTGGCAGGCCAGCAAGGAGGGTACCTACTTGCTCACCCCCACAGCAGCAGTGGAACCAGTGAACCAGAGGAGGGCTATCTCTGCAAAGCAGTGCAAAAGATGGAGATTAGTGCCCAAGAGGTGGATAAGCAGAAAAGGGCAAAATTCAGCAGAAGGGCAGACAGCAAGGAGAACTAGGGATAAATGACAACCAAGGAAGGGGCTGGAGTAGAACAGTGAAACAGTCTAGGGAGGTCAAATCATGGAAAGCCATATGTGCAAATGCCAGGAGCCTTAGCAACAAGATGGAAGATCTGGAGGCTGTCATGGTGCAGTCAGACCTGGACATCGTGGCCATCACTGAAACCTGGTGTAATGATAACCACGACTGGGAGATAGCCATACCTGGCTACAACATATTCAGAAGAGACAGAGCAGGCAGGAAGAGAGGAGGAGTGGCACTGTATGTGAAAAATGACATAAGGGTCACAGAGATCCAGGAGGAACAAAATGGGGGAGAGATACTGTGGGTTAAGCTGGAAAGGAAAATGGGACAGCCATCTGCACAGTGTGGTCTATAGACCACAGCCCAGGAGGAAGAAACAGATAGGAGTTGATGCTAGCCATCCAAAGGATGGCAGACAAGGTGAGGTAGTACTGGTTGGAGACTTCAATATTCCAGACATGGACTGGAGCATCCCAGCAGCAGCATCAACTAGGAGCAGATTTATCCTGGACTCCTTCAGGGTGCCTTCCTCAAGCAACTGGTCATGGAACCAACTCGGCAGAAGGCAATACTGGACCTTGTGCTCACAAACAGGACAGTGTGATGGGGGTAACAGTGGGGAGCACAGGAAGCAGTGACCACCAGTCATTGTGGTTTGAAATCACAGAAAGAGCAGAACCAAACCACACAAAAACACGTATCCTGGATTTTAGGGGGGCAGACTTTGGGAAAATGGGAAGATACTTGAAAGAGGCATTAAGGGGAATGGGACAGGAATCAGGGGTTGAGGAACAGTGGGCAGTATTTAAAATGGGGATTACAAGAACAACAGAATTATGTATTAAGCAGGTTAGCAAGAGGAAAAGGAAGAGGAGACCATTATGGTTTTCCAAAGAGGTATCAAAGAAAGTGAAAGCCAAAAAGATTGCATTCAGGCAATACAAAAAGACACAGGCAGAAGGGGATAGGGAGAAGTACCAGGAGAAGCAAAGGGAGGCAGGGAGGTCAGTAAGGGAAGCCAAAGCTCAGACAGAAGAGCACACTGCAAAATCAGTGGGTAGAGGGGACAAAACCTTTTACAGGTACCTAAGTGAAAAAAGAAAGACAAAGGGAGGGATAGTGAGACTGAAGGGGGAGGATGGGGGCGTGGAGGATGACAACAGTAAAGCTGACATATTGAACAGATATTTCTGCTCAGTCTTTACTGAGGAAGAGGAGGATAATGGGTCTGAAGGGAGTACAAGGGGTGAGAATGGTGCAGAAATGGACACAAGTCCCTTTACACGAGAAAGGGCCTGAAGGAACTGGAAGTAATAAGAGTTGATAAAGCAATGGGGCCAGATGTGGTGCACCCCAGGGTCCTTAAAGAACTAAGAGAGGTGGTGGCTAAACCTCTGGCTATCCTGTTTAGCCGATCACTGGAAACAGGGGAGGTACCCAAAGACTGGAGGACAGCAGATGTAGTCCCCTTATACAAAAGTGGGAACAAAGAGGAAGCAGGGAACTACAGACCAGTCAGCCTCACCTCGGTAGTGGGGAAGATCATGGAAGCACTACTGAAGGAGAGATTGGTGGAACATCTGGTTGTCAATGGACTACAGGACCCAAGGCAGCATGGTTTCACCAGGGGGAGGTCATGTCAGACCAACCTCGTTGAATTTTTTGACTGGGTGACTAGGGAGGTGGATCAGGGAGGGCAGTGGACATGGCCTATCTGGACTTCAGCAAGGCCTTTGACACTGTGCCACATAGAAGACTATTACACAAACTGGGGAATATGGGTGTGGGCAGGACAGTAGTGTGGTGGGTAGGTAACTGGCTGGGTGGCAGGACACAGAGGGTGGTGGTAAATGGCTGTCACTCCACAGAGGAAGAGTGACCAGTGGGTACCACAGGGATCAGTGCTGGGACCGGTCCTATTCAACATCTTCATCAGTGACATTGCGAAGGACCTAGAAGGCAGAATTTCACTGTTCGCTAATGACACAAAGCTGTGTAACAGAGTAGACACACCAGAGGGTGTAGACAGAATAAGAAGGGACCTGCAGAAACTTGAAGAATGGTCAGGGATTTGGCAGTTGAAATTCAATGCAAGGAAGTGCAAGATAATGCATATGGGGCACAAAAACCCTGACACAATGTATCAGTTGGGGGGTGAGGATATAGCATGCACCAAGCAGGAAAGGGATCTTGGGGTTATCATTCTGATGACCCTCAAGGTAGGGAAACAGTGTGACAAGGCAGCAGGTAAAGCAAATAGGATGCTGCGATGTATAGGCAGGGGCATCACCAGCAGGAAAAGGGAGGTCATAATTCCGCTATACAAGACACTAGTGAGGCCCTACCTGGAGTACAGTGTACAGTTCTGGAGACCATACCTACGTAAGGACATAGACAGGGTAGAGAAGGTTCAGAGGAGGGCAACAAAGATGGTGCATGGATTGTATCACAAGTCCTATGAAGGCAGGTTGAAGGAACTGAACATGTACTCCCTGGAGGAGAGGAGAGAGAGGGGATATGATAGAGACATACAAGTATCTTACAGGGAGGAACAGGGTGCAGGAAAACACTATTTTTAAGCGAAAAAGATGTTCCAGGACTAGAGGGTATGGGATGAAGTTGGAGGGAGGACGATTCAGAGGAAACATGAGAAAGAATGTCTTCACAGAACGGGTGGTGGACAAGTGGAACACCCTGCCAGAGGAAGTGGTGGGGGCTGAAACAATCACGGGATTTAAGAATGCATGGAATAGACATAAAGGAATTCTGGAGGTCAGGGGTAAGGGGCAACAGACTTCTAGGAAAACAAACTGAACTTACAAGCTCAAATGGGCAGACTGGGTGGGCCATAGGCCCTTATCTGCTGACACTGTCTATGTATCTATGTATCTATGTATCTATGTTTTCAATTAAAAAATGACAAAAACATCAAGAAAAAAACATTATTTACCTGAATTACAGATGAAATTCTTCCATTTTTGTATACATTGAATGGGAATTCAGATTAAAAAGTATGAGTTCTCTTTTAGACAGTCTCGCTTTAAGGATCAACTGCAATGCTGTAATTTATTTAAATGTCTTTTGTTTCACAGGTACTGCCAGTGTAATAAAAACCACTATGTTAACTACTGTGTATTTCTGTTCTTTATTTATATTTCACCATTTTAGAGTACAATGCATTGTTTGCCAATGACTTATACTGCTGTTCATGCCATCTTTTCTTCTCCATACACGGGTGTTCCTGATTGCTCTTGATGTCATTCATGGAGTGAAGACATTACTTCCACTGCATGGTGGTCATGTCTGGCTGGCTCATGCTGGAGTAACCTGTTAAATGACAACCTAAAGCTGATTTCATTATCTGGTGTTGGTGTACTCCCATTAACTATTATATCACCAGTTTCTAAACCCCCACCAAAACAAATATGTCTGCTTGCAGTCAACTTAATGCAGGTGCACAGACAGTTCAAACAGCACAGCTGCACACTGTGCAGGTAATAAGAATCACATCAGACCAGCTACAAAGTAGCCTAAAATAACATCTTTTCACAATAAAACTCTCTTATAGACAGCATATCAGCACCAAATGACATGTAGTTAGGTACCTGTAATTGCCCATAGAAGGAGTGGAATACTTAAAAGATGCACAATGACAGTCCATTTACACTATCTGTTATGAGTGACTGTCAGCAGTCCAACCTGTACAGTGTGAAGCTATGCTGTTTGAACTGTCTGTGCACCTGCATTAAGCTGATGGCAAGCAGACATACTTTTTGGGGGGTTTAGAAACTGGTTAGATAATAATTAATGGAAGCACACCAACATCAGATAATGAAGTCAACTTCAGGTTGTTATTTGACAGCTTTTTTTTAGCATGAACCTTCCAAACAAGACCACCACACGCTTGCAGTAAGGTTGTCACTCCGTGAATGACGTCATCATAGAAGCATACCACTTTGATGGCAGATAAGGACCACTTGGCCCACCCAGTCTTCCCATTTTCCTACCTATTGGACAAGCTGCAGATCCTAGTTATACAACAGCCTATTTCCTCCTACCCCCCACTAGAATTGCCTTATGTCAGTCCCATGCATTCTTGAATTCCTCCACTGTTTTTGACCCCACATCTTCCTCATGAAGGCCATTCCATGTGTCCACCACCCTCTCCATGAAAAAGACTTCCTCACATTGCCTCAGAGCCACCCCCCTTTATCTTCAAATTGTGTCCCCTTGTTCTTGCACATCTTTTTTTCTGAAAGATGCTACCCTCTTGGAGCGACTGGAAACACCGAAGTATGGAGAAAAAAAGATGGCATGAATGGTAGTATCAGCCATTGGCAAACAACATGTTGTACTCAAAAATGATGAAATAAAACAAAGAACACAAATACGCATTGTTTTATTGTACACATATGTTTAATTACACTGGCAGTACCTGTGAAAAGAAATACATTTAAATAAATTACATCTTTGCAGTTGATCTTTAAATTTCAAAAAAAAAAATTCTGCAGAACTGACCACATACTTTCTTTCCACAGTTTAATACAACAATGCACAATTCATGCATTTATTCCACCACTCTAAGTTGGAATTTCTTTGAAAGCTTCCAAAGTGCATTCCAAAATTTCATAAAAATGAAATTCTGACTTTTGCCATAATTCTGCTGGTGGAAGTTTAATTTCACACAGCCCTAAGCCCTAGGGAACACCACAGAGCAAGGGGTTTAGAAGTGAAGAGAAATTCCCCATCACCACCCTCTATGCCCTATCTCTGAGAAAAGACTCAAACCAGCTGATGACCATGCTGGCAAGTCCATAGTATAGTGCTCCCTCTCTATATCGAGAATGTAGATATAGCAAAACCTCGCTTATGCCAAATGCTATGCATGACTCCCATGAAATACTAGAACAGCTGTTATTGGTAGCATTATCCCAGCTGAATGTACAAACACTCCTTAGTATTAAATGTTTACATCTCTCACAGAAAGCCCTTTTTCAGTACAGTAATATAAATATAAATACTAGCAATATTTTTTTGATGCTTTCTCCATCATATATGCTTTTCTCCATCCAGCAACTGAGTCCCAACTGACTTCCTAGTTCTGTTTTCAGGTGGGATCGCAATCGCGACCATTTGGTTTCTTAGTAAAACATTAACTATACCTAATCATTCACAACACTAAGCACTGGCTATAAATAAAGAACAAGAAAGACAAGAAAAAATCAGTAAGGCAGAAGTACAATACACAGCTCTGAGTGTATACAACTGACCAAATGAAAACTCAGGTTTTTTTCTGGTTCTCCTGTGCAGGGACTGCATGAGTAGTGCCATCCATCCTTCCTTGTGAGCATCATCACTGCCAAATACAGTAGAGTGAATACAGCCAAGAGTTTATTTTGTTTTATTTAAAAAAAACAGTGGAAGGTGGATAGTGGAGGTCAGGCCAGCTGAGCACTGCCATTAAAAGAGCCAATCAGTTTTGGAAGCAGCAATGCAGTTGGTGAGCTGTGGAAATTAGAAGATGCACATACTGTAACTTGTTTGGAAAGCCCTTTACTGATTTAAACTGATTGTGTCACATACTGTACTATTACTTATTACTCCTGATTACTATAGTTGACTGTGTTTAATATGCTCGATTCAGGAGGGATAGGGAGGGTAAAAAAGGGTGGAGGGTGACCCTGTAAGTCAGGGAAGGTATAAAGGCAACTGCGGTACAGGGCAGACAGGGGGAGGCTGAGGCACTGTGGGTCAGCCTTGAGCCAGGAAATGGCACAGCAATTCACACAGGGGCAATTTACAGGCCTCCAGCTCAGGGGGAAAAGGTGGACAGATTGCTAGCAGATGAAATACACAAGATGGCAACAAAATGGGAGGTACTGCTATTAAGTGATTTTAATATGCCAGAAGTGGATTGGACCATCCCGTTGGCAGCCTCAGTCAGGAGCCTAGACATCTTGGACTCCATGCAGAAGGCAGGTCTCGGGCAGCTAGTGTTAGAATCACCAAGAACAGGGCAATTCTGGATCTAGTACTGACCAATGGAGACAGAATCACTGATGTTTGGGTGGAAGGGCACCTGGGATCCAGCAACCACCACAAAGTGTGGTTTAACATAGGTACAGGGTCACAGTCAAGCCACACAAAGTCAAGGGTCTTGGATTTTAGGAAGGCTGACTTTGCTAGGATGGGGCTAGGTATCAATGAAGCCTTGGCAAAGGAGGGATTCAAAATGGGGGGGTTGAGGAACAGTAGGCACACCTAAAAGGAGCCATATTGGAGGTGATAAACCTGTGCATTAGGCTGAGAAACAAGGCAAGAGAAGGAACAAACCACTATGGTTCTCTAAAGTTGTAGCAGAGAATGTAAGAGCCAAAAGGAAAGCTTTCAGAAAATACAAGGAGACACAGAAGGAAAAGTATAAGATGGCGTACCTAAATTATCTGAGGGAAGCAGGGAAAGTTGATATGAGCACAAAGGCACAAACAGAGAAAAGACGAGCGCAAATGGTGAAGAAAGGGGACAAGACATTCTCTAGATACATCAGTGAGAGAAGAAAGGCCAGGGGTGGGATTGTAAGGCTCAGAGGGGAGGAAGGGAGTGTGTGGAAGGAGACCTGGAGAAGGTGTCATTACTGAATAAATACTTCTGCTCAGTTTTCACTGAACAAGTGGAGGAACAGAGACCACAGCTAGGCATCAGATACACGGGGGGGGTGTGAACACCACTTCATTTACAGAAGAAAGAGTCCAAGAGGAGCTCACAAAACTGAGAGTGGACAAGGCAATGGGACCTGATGGCATACATCCCAGCATACTAAAGGAACTACAGATGCAGCTAACAGCACCACTGGCAGCCATGTTCAGTGACTCGTTCAATATAGTAGTGATTCCAAAGGACTGGATGAGGGCACTTGTAATCCCTTTTCACAAAAATGGAAGAAGGGAGGATGCAGGAAACTATAGATCAGTCAGCCTCACCTCAGTAGTGGGTAACATAGAAACATAGAAGCTGACGGCAGATAAGGACCGCAAGGCCCATCCAGTCTGCCCATTTTTTCTACCTTATGAATGTGCCATATGCCTTTACTCTGTCAATAACCGATCTATTCATACTCATCTGTATTGCTCCCTTATGCCTATCCCATGCTTGTTTGAAGCCCTGCACTGTATTCATTGCACAGGCGGGACAGGGAGGGTAAAAGAGGAGGAGGAGTAGCTCTATATGTAAGGGAAGAGATCAAAGCAATGGAACTAAAGGATAAACAGGGAGTAGAGGAGGCACTGTGGCTTACCCTGGAGACAGGTTGTGGCACCACAATTCGCAGAGGGGTGGTATACAGACCCCCATCTCAGGGGGAGGCAATGGGCAAGGAAATGATAGAATGAATCCTTAGAATGGCAGAAAAAAAGGAGATATTGTTGATGGGGGACCTGAATATGCCAGCATTAGCTGGAGCACCGTAGCTGCAACCACATCAAAAAGCTGATTTATTCTCGATGCCCTTCAGGGGCATGTCTCAGACAGCTAGTGGTGGAACCCACTAGGGAGGGAGCAATCTTAGACCTGGTACTGTCAAATGGGGATAGAGAAAGGATCTCAGATTTAGAAGTGGGTAGCCATCTGGGAACAAGAGACCACCAAACAGTGTGGTTCATGATAAACACAGCATAGAGTTGAGCCATACAAAAGTAAGAGTGTTGGACTTTAGGAGGGCTGACTTTGGGAAAATGGGAGAGTGCCTCAGAAAAGCACTAGCAAACTGGCAAGAAGGAGGGTGGAGGAACAATGGGGAAAAATCAAAACAGCCATCACAGAGGCAACAAGCCTTTGTGTGAAGCAAATCAACAAATCAAAATGAAGGAAAAAAACACTATGGTTCTCAAAAGAGGTGGTGGGGAATGTTAAGGAGGAAAAAGGTAGCATTCAGGAAGTATAAGGAAACACAGATGGAGCAGGACAGAGAACTGTACCAATTAAAGCAGAAGGAAGTAGGGAAGGCAGCTAGAACAGCAAAAGCCCAAACTGAGGAAAAGATAGCCAACTCAGTTAAGAAGGGGAATAAAACCTTTTATAGGTACATCAGGGAGTGAAGGAAGACCAAGGGAGGGATAGTGAGGCTTACTAAAGGGAAGGGAGAGTGGGCAGAGGATGGCAGTGAAAAAGCAGGGATACTGAATGAATACTTCTGCTCAGTATTCACAAAAGAAGAGGAGGGGGAGGTACCTAAATCAAAGAATAGAAGCACTCTGGATAGGGAGGTCAATACCAGCCCATTCACAGAAGAAAGAGTTCTGAAAGAACTCTTAAAACTGAAGGTGGACAAAGCAATTGGGCCTGATGGGATTCACCCAAGAATTCTAAAAGAACTAAGGGTAGAACTAGTGAAACCACTGACCTCCCTTTTTAACAAATCATGGGAGGATGGTGTGGTACCTGAGAACTGGAGGAGGGCAGACGTGATTCCACTTCACAAAAGTGGGAGCAAGACAGAGGCAGGAAACTACAGACCTGTTAGTTTGGCCTCAGTGGTAGGGTAAATGATGGAATCATTTCTAAAGGAAAGAATTGTTGAGTTCCTAGAGGCCAGTGGGGCACAGGACCCAAGGCAACATGGATTCACAGCAGGAAGGTCATGTCAGACGAATCTAATAGATTTCTTTGACTGGGTAACCAATGTAGTAGACCAGGAAGTGGCTGTGGACATGGCCTACCTAGACTTTAGCAAGGCATTTGATACAGTCCCACACAAAAGAGTAATATACAAGTTAGCCATCCTTGGATTGGGTCCCAAGGTGGTAGCCTGGGTAAAAATTGGCTGGACCAACAGGATACAGAGGGTAATAGTAAACGGAGTTTACTCTGAAGAAAGGGGGATTACTAGTGAGGTACCGCAGGTTTCAGTTCTGGGACCGGTCCTCTTTAATGTCTTTATAAGTGATATTGCAGAGGGACTGGAAGGAAAATTATGTCACTTTGCAGATGATACAAAGATCTGCAACAGGGTTGATACAGAAGCTGGGGTGGAGAGGATGCAAAGGGACTTGACAAGGTTGGAGGCATGGTCAAATGTATGGCCGCTTAGATTCAATGCAAAGAAGTGCAAAGTAATTCACCTGGGAAAAAAAAATCCAGGGAAAGAATACACAATGGGGGTGAGATAATAACAACAACAGAAATGGAAAGGGACCTGGGGGTAATCATATCAGATGACCTTAATGTGGGCAAGCAATGTGAGAAGGCAGTAAGGAGGGCTGGTGGGATACTGGGATGCATAAGGAGCGGCATCACCAGTAGAAAACAAGAAGTTGTTATCCCTCTGTACAGACAGTTGGTGAGACCCCATCAGGAGTCCTGCGTCCATTTCTGGAGACCCCATCTTTGCAAGGACATAGACAGGATGGAGGCTGTCCAGAGGAGGGCAACAAAAATGGTGCAGGGTCTGCACCAGAAGACATACGAAGAGAGATTAAAGGAGCTTAATATGTATACACTCGAGGAGAGGAGGGAGAGGGGGGATATGATAGAAACTTTCAAGTACATCAAGGGAATCAACAGAGTCCAAGACAGTAGCATCTTTCAGAAAAAGAAATGTGCAAGTGCAAGGGGGCACAATTTGAAGATGGGGGGGTCGGATCAGAGGTAATGTGAGGAAGTATTTTTTCATGGAGAGGGTTGTGGATGCATGGAACAGCCTTCCTGAGGTGGTAGTGGAGTCAAAAACAGTGGGGGAATTCAAGAATGCATAGGACAGACACAAGGCAATTCTAGTGGGGGGTAGGAGGAAGTAGGCTGTTGCTTAACTAGGATCTGCAGCCTATGCATTAGGTAGGGAAATGGGCAGACTAGGTGGGCCAAGCGGTCCTCATCTGCTGTCAAATTCTGTGTTTCTATGTGTCTATGTTTCATATCCACCACTTCCTGAGGTAGGCCGTTCCATGTATCCACCACACTTTCTGTGAAAAAGAACTTCCTTACAGTATCCCTTAATCGGCCTCCCTCTAGTCTCATGCTGTGTCCTCTTGTCCTGCTATTTTTCTTATATTGAAACATGTTAGACTCTTTCACCTTGTTAATGCCCTTAAGATGTTTGAATGTTTCGATCATATCACCTCTCTCTCCCTCCTTTGCTCCAGAGTACACATAGTGAGCTCCGTTAATCTGTCCTCATATGTTTTCTTATGCAGTCCCTGCACCATTTTGGTTGCTCTTCTCTGGACTGCCTCCATTTTGTTAATGTCCTTGTGCAGGTGCGGCCTCCAGTACTGCATGCAGTAGTCCAGATGAGGACTAACCAGTGTATTGTAAAAGAGGGATTATTATATCCCTCTCACGACTTGTGATACCCCTACTAATACACCCCAACATCCCTCTAGCCTTACCTACTGCTTTAGTGGTCTGCTTGGATGATTTCAGGTCATCTGTGATGATGATGATGTCCAAGTCTCTTTCTTCCCTTGTGATTGCCAGCAACTCCCCTCCCAACCCATAGGTGGCTTCAGGGTTTCTCTTCCCTATGTGCATACTCTTGCACTTCCTTGCGTTAAACTCCAGTTGCTACTCTTCTGACCATTTTGCCAGTTCATCCAGATCTCTTCTCATTCTGACCACCCCATCTGGGATCATCTACTCTGTTGCAGATCTTGGTGTCATCTGCAAACAGACAAACCTTACCCTCCAGTCCATCTGCAATGTCACTGATGAAGATATTGAAAAGGACTAGCCCCAGTACTGATCTCTGAGATACCCCACTTGTGACTTGCATCTCTTCTGACTGTATATCGTTTACAACCACTCTCTGTTTTCTGACTGCTAACCAGTTTGCCACCCAGTTGACCAACCTCTGACCCACTCTGAGCCTATCTAGCTTATTAATCAATCATCTATGCTGAACAGTATTGAAAGCTTTGCTGAAGTCAAGGTAGGCAACATCAACTGCACCCCCTTGGTCCACCACTCTGATTACCCAGTCATAGAAATCTATGAGATTAGTTTGACAGGACCTTCCTGTTGTAAACCCATGCTGTCTTGGATCCTGTGCTCCTATGGATTCCAGGTGTTGCACTATTCTTTCCTTAAGGAGTGCCTCCATAATCTATAGTTCCCTGCCTCCTCCCTGCTACCACTCTTGTGGAGCGGGATCATATGAGCCCTTCTCCAGTCTTCTGGGACCTCTTCTGTGCTCAGAGACTCACTAAACATTTCTGCTAATGGCTCTGCTAGTTCCACCCTTAGCTCCTTTTGTACTCTGGGATGTATGCCATAAGGTTCCATTGCCTTGTCCACCCTGAGTTTAGTGAGCTCTTGTAGGACCCTTTCTTTGTGAAGGGACTAGTACACATCTTCTTCCCCCCTGAGGCCATGGTGCTGAGCTGTAGGCCCTGCCCTATCTTCTCCTCAGTAAATACTGAGCAGAAGTATCTATTTAGGATAGATGCTTTTCCTTGGTCCTCCTCCACACACTCCCCCTTATCCCCTTTGATCATAGCAATACCACCTCTGGACTTTCTCCTTTCACTAATGTATCTATAGAAAGTCTTGTCCCCTTCTTTTACTGTTCGTGCTAATGTTTCCTCATTTTGGGACTTTGCCTGCTTTACTGCCTTCCCTGCTTCCCTTAGGGAAGTTTGGAATGCCTCCCTGTCTTCGTCCTGCTGCGTTCCCTTATATTTCCTGAAGGCCAGTCTTTTGGCTTTGACCTTTTCTGCTGCTGTTTTGAGAAACAAAGTGGTTTCCTCCTTCTGTTGTTCTTGCTTTTCTCTCTAACACAATGGGATGTTGCTTCAAGTATTGCATCCTTAATTCTTGCCCACTTTGCCTGTACCCCCTCAACTGTATTTCTTCTTGCCAGGGCTAACTTAACTCTGCTGGCCATCTTATCAAACTCAGCTCCTCTGAAGTCCCATATTTTTGCCTTGCAATGGGATGATTTAGTTCTAGTGGACAAATTGTACCGTACTATCACTGGCCCCCAGGTGACCTACCTGGAGATCTGTGATCCGTTCCCTGTTAGTCAGTACTAGACCTAGGATTGCCCTGTCTCTTGTGGGTTGTTGTACCAGTTATTTGAAGCCCTCTCCATGCAGGGAATCCATCATGTTGCAGATGACACAAAGATCTGCAACAGAGTTGATGCACAAGGTGGGGTGGAAAGGATGAGAAAGGACTTGGCAAGGTTAGAGGAATGGTCAAATGTATGGCAGCTTAGATTCAATGCTAAGAAGTGCAAGGTAATGCATCTGGGAAACAAAAACCCAGGGGAAGAGTACACAATGGGTGGTGAGATACTAACAACAACAAAAATGGAAAGGGACCTGGGGGTAGTCATATCAGATGACCTAAAGGTGGGCAAGCAATGTGAGAGGGCAGCAAGGAGGGCTGGGGGATACTGGGATGCATAGGGAGAGGCATCACCAGTAGAAAACAGGAAGTTATTATCCCTCTGTACAGACAGCTGGTGAGACCCCATCTGAGTACTGTGTGCAGTTCTGGAGACCCAATCTCCGCAAAGACATAGACAGGATGGAAGCTGTCCAGAGGAGAGCAACTAAAAATGGTGCAGGGTCTGCACCGGAAGACATATTAAGAGAGACTTAAGGAGCTTAATATGTATAGCCTCGAGGAAAGGAGGAGGGGGGGGGAACATGATAGAAACTTTCAAGTACCTCAAGGGAATCAACAAAGTCCAAGAGGGTAGCATCTTTCAAAAAAAGAGGTGTGCAAGAACAAGGGGGCACAATTTGAAGATAGAGGAGGGGTGGCTCAGAGGTAATTCAAGCAAGTATTTTTTCACAGAGAGGGTTGTGGATGCATGGAACGGCGGTTGTGGAGTCAAAAACAGTGGTGGAATTCAAGCATGCATGGGACAGTCATAAGGAAATTCTAGGGGGTGGGGGTAGGAAGCAGTAGGCTGCTGGTTAACTAGGATCTGCGGCTTATCCATTAGGTAGGGTAATGGGCAGACTGGGTGGGCCAAGCGGTCCTTATCTGCCATCAAATTCTATGTTTCTATGTTTCTATGTGTCTATTTCTGGCAGATGTTCCTGCTGGTATTGACCAATCTGCATCTGGCATGTTGAAGTCTCCCATTATCAGAACCTCTCCTTTAGCTGTCATGTTTTGTATCTCTTCTGACAGTAATGTGTCTATGTCCTCCCCCTGGTCTGGAGGTCTGTAGAGACCTCCAGTTCATATGGCTGTCCCATTTCCTGTTTCCAAGGTGACCCACATTTCTTCTGGCTCCTTATGTGTATTCTGAATTTCTGTAGCTTTGATATTTTCATTGACATAAAGGGCCACTCCACTCCCCCTTTTTGTACCTTGTTCTCTTCTGAACAGTACATAGCTGGGTACTGAAGTCTCCCAAGTTTGGTTACTGGTGAACCATGTCTTGCTGATGGCTACTATGTCCAGTTTAGCCTCTGTCATTGTTGCCTGCAGGTCTGAGATATTGTTTCCCAGACTGAGGGCATTTGTGTACATTTTATTTTTATTTTTTATTGATTAGAAAAGTCAGATTTACAACCATTGAGTCATGGACTCATTTAGAAAGGCACCTCGTCACGTGGGGGGGGTAGACAGAGTTACATAGTGTGGTTACAATAGTGAGAACAGTACAGGTGCAGAATGCCCTTCTGACCTTTCTAAACCCCCCCATGCTCAACCCAGGGGTCGCAGGTATGGCTCCTACCTGCCCAAACCAGAGAGAGAGGAAAAAAAAAAAAAAAAAAAGTCTCTCTGCCATGATACCGACAATTACTTCAGTAATACCACTTGTTTATTATGTATTGAAAGTTGCCTTCCATTGCCTTTACTGTCATATGTCTCTCCACCCTCTGTAACCACCGGAGAGCTAATGTTACTAAAATGTGATTGTACATAAATCTGTAAAAAATTTGTGCTTGTATATAACTTGCCTGGCCTGTTCCGTCTGTCTTCCCCCAGCTCGTGTTCCCCTCCACCCTTTGTAACCGACGTGGAGCCTTTGCAAAAGAGTCTTTGACTCAAAGGTTTGTAATTCAATTTCAGTAAATAAATAAAATAAATAAAAAGAACATTAAACTATAGAGTACACATAGGTTACATAATAATGTTACTTATAATAGGTTACAGTCATATACAAGGTACCCAAGGGTTACATTGAGGGTACAGCCCTGGACATACCTGGATAATACCTGGAGAGGGTGGAGGTAGGGATGGGGAGGGTGGGAGGGAGGGGAGAGGACAGGCTGTCTGAGGACATTGTCAAGTCAGGGAGGCCTGACAGGAGGATCCTACAGTGGGATTAATTAGGTGCATCTACAGCAATGAGCGTCAAAGAGATGGTTCCGGAAAGTGATTTTGAAAGGACCAATTTTGTCGATGTCTATGATGCAGGGTGGGAGGGAGTTGAACCAAGCAGGGGTTCAGTATAGGAAGGACATCTGGGATAGCGAGGTCTTGGTTCTGGGCACCAGAAAGGTGTCTTTGACAGAGCTACAGGTGGCAACAGACGAGGACGCATGCTGTAGGGAAGCAGAGACCCCCGGGGGGGGAGAGCCCTAGAAGAGATTTTTTGGTGAGTAGGCAGGTCTGGTAATGCAGACACTCCTCAAAGATGAGCAGGTTGGTGGTGGAGTAGAGCAGGCAAGTGTGAGTGCAGCTAGGGGCTCTGGTCAGGAGCCTGCAGGCCTTATTGATTGAGAGCTGGATTTTAGTCAAGGTGGTATTGTTCACCACAGCGTAAATGGGCAAGCCATAGTCCACTAGCAACAGGATGGAAGCGGTGATGGCCAGCTGGAGGGCAACTTTAGGGAGGCAATCTCTATGATGGTATAGTAGGCCTATCCGAGAATTTATGGCAGAGGATAGGGCATTGATGTGGTTGTGGAAGATGAGAGCCGAGTCAAAAGTGATGCATAGATATGTGTGAGAGGTCACTTGCTCCAACGGGTGCAGAGTGCTGTGGAGAATGAAGAGGGGGGGCATTCCTGGCCTTGTTTTGGTGATGGGAGAAGAGCACTGACTTAGTCTTCTTTAGGTTAATGACAAGTTGGTGGTCAAGGAACCACTTTTCAGCTTGGTTGTAGGTGTACTGGAGGGATACCTGGAAAAAAGAGGGATCAGGGTGGGAGGCAAAGAGAACTGCAACATCAGCATAGAGGAGCATTTATCCTGTGCAGGAACTGGGGAGAGTGTTGAGGTAGAGGCTTAAAAGTACATGGCCCAGAATGGAGCCCTGGGGTACCCCAGAACGAACGGGCCGGGTATTGGACAGGGAGCCATTTATCTTCACATGCTGGGATCTAGCTGAGAGGTAGCTGGAGAATCAGGCAAGGGGACCAGTGGAAAAGCTGAGTTGGTGGAAGGAGTCGAGCAGGAGAGGGTGACAAACAGTGTCAAATGCCTTGAAGAGGTCTATGAACACTGCACTGGCAAGGTTGCCAGAGTCAAGAGCAAAAAGCAGGTACTGAGAGAACTCCAGGAGAGCAGCAGTGGTACTGTGTCCTGGGTGGAAACCATGTTGTTCTGGGCACATTATGTCATATTTGGCCAGCTACTCAGAGAGTTGAATAGACATATTTTTTTCTAGGGCTTTGAAGAGCAGGGGAGAATAGAGATCAGCCGGTAGTTGTTTGGTGCGGACCAATCTCCACTGTTATGAATATGGGTGATTTCGGCTGATTTCCAAGCACTGGGAAACTGACCAAGGCATAGAGACCGGTTTACTACATGATTTTCCATTAGCTAGATTTCAGTGTGTTAGTTGTTGGGTGAGGTCCGTTGTTTCCCTTGCGCATCGTATGGGGAGCCGGACCTTTTTCCTTACCTGGTGATGCAAATGAACTACAGACATGCTGAACTCTTGTTTGATCACTAGCTGAGGGGGGAAGGTTTTTCTTCCCGTTAGATGTCTGCACCCCTCTCCACATTTACTAGTTTAAATATTCTGCAAAGATGTCAAACTTCTGCCCAATTCACTGACTCCCTCCTTAGTCAGATGCAGCCCATCAAATTTAAAGAACTTTCGCTCCCAAAACTGTTGCCAGTTACCGACAAATACGTGTCCTTTTTCCTGGCACCAGCCCTTGAGCCACATGTTTAGCTCCCCTATTTCCCCCTTTTTTCAGGTAAAGGCACACCAGAGATCAGGGTGCAAAATGACCTTCTCAGGGCAATAGATAGAGGAGAATTGTCAGTTCTTGTTCTCCCAATTTTTTCCCAGCTTTTGACACTGTAAACCATGGGTTGCTGTTGGATAAGCTGAAGGAGTATGTTGGAGTTATTGGTGAAGACATCTGCTGGTTCATGTCCTACCACAGAGAGAGGACATAGATGATGGTAATGGGGAATTTCTCTACATGTCCTTTGCCCCTACCCTGCAGTGCACCCCAGGGGATGGTCCTATCACCCACGCTGTTTGCAGTGTACATGCTGCTCCTGGGGAGGATCATTGCACAATATAGTTGGGTTTTTACTGCTATGCAAATGATACCCATGCCTGATGCAGTGGAAGTGCTAAATTTGCATTTGGATGAGATCCAGGATTAAATGGCATCTATCTGGTTGAGACGTAGCCTAGACAAAACAGAGGTACTGGTGAATAACCCAGGCTGATAGCTGTGTGGGGGCTGCCACAGAAGTGACAGGGCTTTGACTTAGTCCCTCTATGTTGTAAGCCTCCACTAAGGTGAAAATCTGTGGGTAAGTCAGGATGAAAGATTAGCACTCAAGGCTCAGGTGTTGGCTGTAGTCTGGAGTGACTTTTACCATGTAAGGAACATCACCCATATTAAACCATGTATCCCCTCAATGACCTGGTAACACTTGAGCATGCGTTTTTCATGTCCAGGCTGAATTACTGTAATGCAGTTTACCACAGGATCAATGGTGGTACACTGCAGCATCTGCAGTTGGAGCAGAATGTGGCAGCCAGGTTACTGACAGCCTTTCCCAGGTCATGTCACATGGCCTTTGTCATGCTTGAACTGCACTGCCTGCTGGTGAAGTGGGGCATCATTTTTAATGTTGGATTATTAACCTACAACACCCTACATGGGTTGGACCTAGGCTACCTGACAGAGCTCTTGTATCCTTACCAGCCATTTCACCCTCTACGCTCCACTGGGGTGGGCCTCTTGTCAGTACCCAGGGCCAGACTGGAATCATCTGGGGACAAGACCGATAAAGTAGCTGGTCTCCTATTATTGACTTCATTCCCTAGAGCCCTGAAAAAGACACCATTTGTGGAGGCCTTTAAAAGAGCTCTCAGAACTGGATTAACTACGAAAGACTGATTTGCACAATACTGAGTCAGGACCCCAAGACTGACTGCCCAAAAAATCAGAATCCCCACAGTCGGTAATTGCCCGCAGCAGAGGTTTTCTCGATGTTTTAGGAGCTTTGCTTCCCACATGCCTCAATGCGGGGAGCTCTGCTCCCTGCCCCACCCTACTTAATATAACAAACTCTGCCGCAGGCAATTACTGAGTGTCGGGATTCTGAGTTTCAGGGTAGTAAGTTTCAGGATCCTGACACTCTGTGTTGTGCAAGTCAGTCATTCATAATACTCACCTAAAAACCTATCTCTTTAAAGAGGTATTCAACAATATATTATGGGTAGTGTTGTGCAAAGTTGAGAAATTTTGCGCATTTCACAAATATTTTGCGGGTGGGAAATACGAAATTTCACTCAAAAAACTGTGAAATTGTGCTCAGAAATTGTGAAATTTCACCCAAAAATGGTGAACTTTGACTGCAAAATATGAAATGTCACAATTTGTGGGAAAATTTTCACAATGTTTGAGTGAAAATTCGCAATTTCACACCCATAAAATATTTCACGAAATTGGTGAATTTCAAAAAATATTTTGCATGGTGAAACTGCTGTTTTTGTGGCAATTTCGCTGGCAACATTTTACTTAAATCTCTAATTATGGGCCACCTGATTATCTGACTGATTTAAGTTGCTGATGCCATTTTACATCTTGTTTTTATTTTATGATGTTTATTTTATCTGTATAATGAAGAGTTTCTTGCGTTGTGTTTTATAGTGTAACAGTTTATTCTGTACGGTGCACTGAGCATCTAGGGAAGTGTACCTTATAACTAAAATAGTACAACTACCACTAATAAAAGAAACAAGAGGTTTATCTAGATCATCCATCATAACTCAGCAACTGTAGCCACTAATTCCTGTTTTTTCCATGCATACGTCTAAACTCATCTTCAAAGAGTCTCCTCACTGAAACAATATGACCTGTTGTATTAAGCTGTTCCATAGTGTTATAATGTGTTTGGTGAAGAATGTTTTCCTCTTGTCTGCATTAGCTCTATCACCCTTTAATTAAGGATTATGACTCCTTTTTGGGAGAAGAACCACTTTTGCGCTCAGTCACAGTCAGTTCCTGTGCCATTTTAGTTATTATATCTCCTTGATATCTTCTTCATTCAAGAGAGTGCATATTCAGCATATAAAGTCACTCTGTGTATTCATTTTTTTTAAATTCTTTCTTTTACACTCCCCAGCCACCAGCCACCCGGTACCCTCTGCCTGGTCACAGACCACAGGCTTCCACCCCCCACAATGGCCGTGACCCTCCAATACCCCCTGGATTACCACTCATGGCGGGGTTACAGCATCACCCCAAGCAGCGAAGACAATGGGATAGGTCAGAGGGTCGGCCTTGGGGGCTAATTGAAACTGTGGTGGGCTTCATCTAGGGCGGCTGACAGCTAATCCTTTTTCCTGGTTTTCTGGGGGGTGGGGACGTGCAATGACATCCTGCACCAGCCCCACCCCCTGGATGTACTCGGCACTGGATGCTGCGCACCCCGGCCTCCGCCAGGGGTCTGTCGAGCATCAGACACTCTCCCCACCCTCCCCCAGAGAAGGAGGGTTGTCCTTGGGATGCTCCATCCTTCTCCCCCTGGCCACCCCTCCAGCAACCCAGATCTATTCCTGAACCCTAGTCGCCAGTGTCGCGAGTGGAAATCCAACCACTGCACCGATGAGCTGACCTATTCTGTTTTTTTAATTCCCTTACTTTCCTAGAAAACCTCATCTATATCCCTTCTTGTGTGTTATCATCTGTCCTCATGCGAGGTGCCCAAAACTGTGCAAACATTCTGCATATGGCCTCAACAGGGATCTACACAGACTGAGGCAACTAAACTTATATCTCCGTAGTCTTAACATTTTTCTTTATGCACCCTATTTTTGGCTACAGCCTTACATTATGATTCTTATTGGAAGTCACTACTGATGATAATACCCAAATCCCTCTGTTCTGATATCATCTCCACTATAGTCCTCCTAAGCTGTATTCAGTCATTGGATTTTTCCTTCCAACCTGCATCCTAGCAAAAAAGCAAACATTGGACCTACTGCCTCCTGGATCACAGGCACTGCTGAGACCATATAGTGGCCCATGACAAACCAGGAATTCAAACAACCTCTCCTTCACTGTTCCCCTTTTCAGGACTACCCAAGGCCAATGATCCTTCTTTTTCAGGGTCTCTTCCTGGTTCAACACCCTGCCAGCAGAAGTTACCAGCAAAGCAACCCTGGGTGCCTGTAAGTTCAGCCTGCATCGATACCTTATCTCCTGTGCCTTCTGCGACTGCTACACCTAAACGGTTTATTCCCCCCACCCCCCATTTCTCACCCTTCCCTCCCTACTCCTTCCCTCCTCTTCTACTCCCGCCACACACCTCCTTGCTGACTCTGCCCCAGCCCTACCTCCCATTCCCTCTCTTTCTCCCTCTTTACACCAGCCTCTGGCCTTGCCTCTCTCTGTCGGATAGCTACCTATATGAATCTATATTGTTTAAATTGTTATAGAAGTGATTTGCACAATTTTGATGTTTTGGTAACTGACAAAGCCTTCTGGCTGCTATGTTTATTTTTCTTTTGCACAAAACCACTGCCTGACCTAATGTTTCAAGTAACCTGATGTGGAACCTTTGTAAAAGAGCCCCTGGCTCAAAGGTGTATCTGATTCCCCTTAATAAATAAATAAAAAAGATGTAACACTGAACATTTACCAGTCTTGAATTTCATGTTATATTCTGCTTCCAGTGGGATAGTTTATCTTTCTTGGAAGGAATAATTAACTTTACTTCCAAGAAATCAACTATGCATGAAAGTTTGGTGTTGTCTACAAATGTTACACTATCCATCCAATGAGATTGTTGAGCATATCAGATACAAAAACATTGATTAGTAATGGTCCTAGCACCGATTCCTACTCACTGTACCGGTGTTGCTCCACTATGATGATTTGTGTCTGTTAGTATGTTCACTCTGCATTCTGCCTGTCAGCTAGCTACTAATCCAATTTAGTAAATAAAGGTTGATCCCCATACATCTGGGTTTACTAATAATGATATTGTGTGGTATAGCATCAAATGCTATTGAAAAAAAATCCATGTAAATCACATCCATGAAACAGTTTCAGTAAAGGGCTTTCCTAATAAATTAATAAATACTAATGAAATTTGCCTTGGTCTTTTAAACTCATACTGTGTATAGTCAGTTTTATTCTTGATGTGCCTAAATTTAAGAAACTCCTTTGAATAGCAGGTTTAAGGCTCACTGGTCTAATTATTGTGAGACTCACCAGTCTACCATTTCCCATTTCACTCCTTCTCGCTTTTTTGAAAATGGTGACCACCAATTCATTTTTCCAGTTACTGTATATGGGACCTGCCCTATACATAAATAATGCTTCATGATATCAGTAATTGGATCTGCTAATTTATATGTCCACTCTTTTAATATTATATGATGTATATTATCTGAGTCAGGTGCATTATTTTGATCAACCATGAGCAGTTTGCCCAAAAGGACTTTCTTATACACACATACTCTGGTGTACTACCAGTATCTTGTGTAATTAATATTGCCCTGGTCACCCCTGAAAAAGGGACTTGTCTGTCCCAGTGGGCCCACCTGGTCATCAAAATTCAAATAAATAAATAAATAAATGTTATCATTTTCTTAAATGGACCTAATGTTTTGTCTGATTTCCTTACCCAGTTAATATATTTGCTGTGTAACATACTTTGGGACTGTAACAACAATCAGAGGAAGAGAAAGTGGTTCTCTGAATAGTTCAAGAATTGTTTCCAACAAAAGAAGTATGGATAATGCAGTGGGTGCACCTTACCAGGGTATGAAGCAAGTCCCAAACACACTCCTCCAGGCGGAAAATAGGTCAGTATTCCATAAAATCTTTGTAGTATAAAAACTCCAATTTTATTAGATATCCAGCAGCATACGAAAAAAGGCATAGGTTCATTCATCAACTGATAAAATTCATAGTAGAAATGAGTCTGTAAGCGGTTCCAATAATGCTATGGCTAATCATTTATCATTCCACATACCTCATTGTGTTTTGATGTTGAAGCCACCTTGTTTTCTAGGTTTGTTTTAGCTTTCCTTATTTTCTTCATGCATTCCTTTACTTGGTCCTGACATTTTTTTTCATAATGATTGTGCAATTATCGGCTAGAGTACATCTATAAAGTGTTTCCCTTCTTTTTAAGCATCTTAATTATTTAGTTTGAAAGCCATAGTTGTCTTTTACCTCTTTTATTATATTATGTTTTATTTTCCATTATGATATATTTTATTATATTATATTTTCTTTATAATGATACAAATTGGTTTTCAAGTTTACTTAAGATGTTTTTAAATATGTCCCATTTATTATCAATATATAGTCCTCTAAATTTCTCCTGCTAATTCCATTCAGCTAATTTACGTCTGACATCCCTTTAAGTCAACCCTTCCGAAGTCCAATTTTTTGGTTACTCCATGATCACTTAGAGTACATTCGATTTACTTATAGTAAACTGTACAATGTTATGGTCATCACTATTCCCCAAGGGTTCTCTAGAAATACTGTCCTGTCTGGCATTTTCAGTTTTGAGTAAACCCCAGTCCACCATAGCATTATCCCATGTGCAATGTACTGATCTTTGATCTACAGTTATGTTGTTATTGATGTACATCTGAAGGAATAATTTATCCAATTAATACCACTTAGGTTAAATCTCCTACAATTAACATGTCACTGGTATTTCTTATCTCTTCAACATTCCTCATTAGTTACTCTTCCTTCACATAACTCTGATCCAGTGTCTATAACATGCTCCTAGTTTAAGGTTTTTACTACCTTTTGTTAAGATATTGATCCATATAGCCTCAAGTATATTGTACTGTGATACATACAGTACTGTAAAGGGCCAATAGTATATTTTAGAGGTTACAATAATGAGCTGCGAATGAGCTTGACACATCCAGAAGATCAGGGTTTGATTCCCACATCCTTCACTTGCATACTGTGGAACCCTGAGCAAGTTAGATAACCCCCCAGTGCTCCTCGCTTGCCCCTGAAAACAGATATTGTGTCTAGTGGAACTTATCCAGTTACCAAGAATAAAAAAGAAACGTTTATGGTAATTTCTGATGTTGCCAAAATGTCTTTAATATGTAAAGCAATACAATCCCCATTTCTTCTCAATTCCTCATACTATGATCTTTCCTAACAAGATTGTATCCAGTGACACCCTTATTCCTTATTCCTGCCCCAGACCTCCATATTTCAGCTTTTGCAACTCTATTGATCTCTTCTGTGGATGACTGGGCCTCTAGATTTTGTTTATTTAGACTCTTAACATTAGTTAACGTGCACTTCCATCATTTTTTGACATACTGCATTTATTTTTGTTTGTAAATACAAATATGTAGCTTATTTTCATAAAGCAGATTCAATGGTGTAACTAATGATTCCTGAAACCCTTATCCCCTTCTGTATCAGTTTCAATGATAATTAATGGTTTCTGCAAATTGATTTTCTAGGACAATGGTTCCCCTTCAGTTTAGAAGGAGATCATCATCACACTGAGCAATTCTTCTACATTCCCACATCTATCCCAATTACACAGGAAAGTGAATTGCTGTGACTGAGACCATATAGTACACACTGTAGCCATACATTCATTTGTTTAATGACCATTACTTTGCTGTGATCTCTGCGGAGTACTAGTATGATTTCCAGAACACCACATCACAACCATTGTTTTAAAGCTGATTTTCAGGTTTTGATGATCGGTCTTAACATTATAACCTAAATCCTGCTCTATATTGTTTGTTCCAACTAAATAAATGCTACAGGATTTATTCCTGAACTTTTCAGAATTCCTTCTAGGTTGTCTATAATGTCATTTTTTTAATTCTTTGGTAACTAGGTAAGGCTCACTGGCAAATGCCTCTTTTCAGAGGCTCCCTGGGAGCAATGAGGATGTCAAATGACTTGCTCAGAGTCACACAGTATACTTGTGGAGGTTGTGGGAATGAAACCCAGGTCTGCAGGATACATCAACCTCATTCATTCAGTAGCTCATTACACTAACCTCTAGGCTATACTGCCAGCCCATTTATCTTGGTCACTGGCATACATGTCACCATCCTACTATCTTTTTGGTTTTTGCAAACATAACTGTCTGTGGACCTCCAAGTGGAGTCTACAGTTACAGTTGCTATCCTCTTCTGCTGTGCTGATTCACTGGCAGCTATGTTTGTGTACACTTGTTCATCTGAATCTCTTCATTATTTTGCTTATACCCAGTTTCATCAGAGACCTGCAGACTATTGAACCTGTTACTGTTGCATTTGATTATTTGCAGCTGATACATTCAGAAGGCTAAAAATACATGCTGCTGTTCCTTTTTCCTCTTACCTCTCTTGTCTAATAGAAATCATTCATCATTATCCTCATTTTCCTCAGTTTCATTTAGCCATCCATTTCTCTTTCTTTCATGCATACCCTTATTTGCATCCAGCTAAGTTTCTACATCCTGTCTCATTGAAATGGTATTAAGGTGTTTATGGGGGTCAGTGCTATCTGTAAGCTGCTTAGTACACTGTCCATAAATCCTTTAGGGTTCCTTATTTGGTGCCTTTCTGAATTCTAAGCCTTAGATCTATGTTTTCATTTTTGAATTGTTCTTGTTCTATCAATATACATTTGGGCATATGACTAACTCTTCCACTATCTGTATGTCCCCTATGGCTCACATATCACAAGTAGTACACCTGCATCTTTCTCTGTTCCTAGACATTTGTGGTATCCCATTCATCATATATATTTTCATGGTTGGCTTTCCCTCATAGGAAACATTATTGTGTATTTCCCATATACCTCACCAGTTAAAGTTGTATACCTCTGAAGTGATATCTGTATACCCCCTCACTCCTGGAACACTCAATACCTGTAAAACCAAAATGCACATTTGGAGGCAACTCATTCCCCCCAACTGGCCTGGAGCACTCAAACCTACAAAGACACACAGTTGGAGGCAACTCCTTCCCCCATGAGCACTCAAACCTGCAAAAAATAAAACAGTTGGAGGCTGGTGGAGAGAACAAACAAGAAATCCCTCCCTCTTATGCTTACCAACAGCCTGTTATCTTGATGCTTCAGCTCTCTTCCCATGCCATGCCCTCCATACTGCTGCCACCATCTAATACTCCAGCCAAAGTAAATCTATTGGCTCCAAGTCCCTGACAAAACATTCTGCTCCTTGACCACAAACTTATTCTCTGTGCTGCTCCTTACAAACTGCTGCTCACCATGCTAATCCATGACCCTAACAATAAACTAAAGGGTGACCAACATAGACATGCCCACCTTTTATAGGGGATCCATAAACTACAGAAACACAAAAAGGCCAACAGAGAACCCATTACCAAAATGCTGCTGTACTACAGAAACACATGGGGCCAAACAGAACAAAAATTGCCCCAACCACTACTCAACAGGAAACTGACCTGGCCTGACACAATACGGTAACATAATTACATATAACCATGTAGTATATAAAACATATGATGCATATGTGTGGCATATAAGACCGTATACCCTTCTTGAGTTGATAATTATATAATAAACCCACTTGCCATTGAGGCTTGTGGCCTTATTTACTACTTAGTCCTCTAACTGGGTATATTTCTTGTATACCACACATACCTATCACTTATTCTCTCTCTCTCTCTTTCTCTCTCTAGATAGTATAGTGGTATGATAGTGCCACTATAGTTAGGGGTGAGTAGGGTGTTCAGTGTTAAACCCCTAACTTTGGCACCATTTGAAGAAATGAGCTGGCAGTTTACACGTGTTGTCCAGTAGGCAAGGTTTTGATATTTTGAATTTTTTGTGATGGCAACTTGTGTAGTTTCTGAGATCCATGTACAGTGAAGCCCAACAGGATCAACATAGTGTCACAGTTTCCCTGCATGACAAAAGGGATGAACTCCCATTGAAGCTGCATTGTTCCCTGCAGTAACTCTATTGCAGAATTCTGCAGAGTTGGGCTTGATCCTGGTGAGTTTCACTGTATGTCATATTTGAAAAAGTCTTTTCCTATATCTAACGTGGGTCTTTTATTGCTCTCACCTACAGCCTCCATAGAATGGATTTTTTCCCCAAACTTGTAGGGGACATGTGTAATGGCCTAAAGTAGTGCCTTTGATAGATCTGTTGAAAATACTGTATATTAAATGGTTCCAGAGCTATAAAGCTTTAAAATTTAATGTGTTCCCATCTGAACCTGTGTAGTAGGGTCATTGAGATAATGTGTTGGTGCAAAATGAAAAATGTGATGTCACAAAATCAAAAATGTGATGTCTCAAAATGAAAAATTTGATGTCATGAAATGAAACATTTGATGTTGCAAAATGAAAAATTTGATGTTCCAAAATGAAAAACCTGATGCCCCAAAATGAAAAAAATTGTTGTTGCTGATGCCCTTATTGATTTCTTACCACTTCCTTTGTATGTTTTTGTGCCGTGATAACCACCATCATGTTCTTTCTCCTTCAAATTCCTAAAGTTCTGGTCTGCATTCTCTCCTTGCTATTCAGTCTGCCTCATTTGCACTCCTTTCTCAAAGCCCTCCTTGTTGCTTCTCAGCTAATTTCTGTAATTGCCTCTGACCCCCTCCTAAGCCTACCTTTCTCTCAACTGTCTGTTCATATTATTCACTGCCTCTTGTATTCCCCTTCTATAACTGTATCCCCTACTTGTTAATTAATTAGACAGATGAATTGGCATCATTGATACTGTTGATATACTTTTTCTATCACATAGTGTGGTTATACAAATTATATAGTCTTTGTAACTAGTTATACCATTGTACCTCTTCATTGTTCTATGTCTTTTTATATACTGCACTTCCACAGGCAGATAAGGACTGGATTATACTATATCAATAAAAAAAGAAAATTCATTGCAAAAAGCTTTGTTAATGCACCAGTTAGGGTTAAAGCCACACAACAAGGGAAATGTGGCATTAGGGTTTCCAACCCTAACACTCCATCCTCACCCTGCAGGCAGCAATGAGACACATCATTGAAGTTTGCACTCTCCTGCATCCTCCCAAATTAGGTGTGGGTGTGCCTTGAGATTGTCAGCCCTAAACCCCATTCTCACATACTCCACACATCTCAGCTTCTTTAATGATGGATTGGAGGGAGCATTAGAGCTGACAAACTTGAGGCACACCCCACACCTGATTTGTGAAGATGCAAGAGAGTGCAAATTGTAATAATTTATTCTATTGCTATCCACAGGGTGGGGATGGGGTGTTAGAATTGGAAACCCTAATGTCATGTTTCCCTATTTTTATGGTTTAAACCCTAACTGGTGCATTAACAAAGATATATAAATATGTGTATATATGTATATATACTTTATAAATAAAAAAACTCCATTAATGCATCAGTTAGTTAGGTTAGTTACTACACCAACAAAAGTAAGGAAACGTGATGTTGATTTGTCCCCTTTTCTGATTAAAAAGTGAAAAGTGACTGTATATATATATATATATATATATATATATATATATATATATATATCTACAGTGTATATATATACACACACACACACACACACACACACACACACACACACACACACACATGTTCCAATTTAGTAAATTTAGAAACAGATAATGTCTGCTTGTTTGACCTGGTTGAAAATTCTGTGTGCTTGTATTGACAAATGAGAACAAATTATTTTCTGGTTAGATTTTACAGCTTCCATCAAAGAGAGAGGAGAAAGAAAATGTATTGAAATTTATAGGGGTGTGTGCATTAAGAAATATACTCAGATTGACACACAAATTCCATAGATAAATTTTAAATGCTACAGATTATTGTTGGTGTATCCCAAATGGCATATAAATTAAGTGTTGGGATATATGCATTTTGTATTAGGATATCCCATAAGGATCTTATTATAGTTTATGTCTATGTGGTCACAACCACAGTTTTTACTAAATACTTTTATCTTTTTTGTATGTATTATGCACATATGGTGTTCTTTGTTTATAAGTGGATAACTGAGTATACCACTTTAACTCATTAATATTTAAGAAGGATATATTGTAGTATCAAACTAATCCCTGAGGAGGCTCTGTTGAGTGAAACTGATTGGATTGTTTAGCATGAGGTGGTGAGAGTTGTGTGCTGCTGTGCCATTTATTGTCTGTTTTTCTATTAAAAGTAAATTTATATACAGACAAGTGATGCCTTCCTTTTTTGCTGGTCCTGGATACTTTTGGAATGAGCACACACACTCTGGAGCTATTTCTTTTTGAGCTCTCTAATACTTTCTGAACTGTGCTTAGAATATGTCTGTTTTTTGATAAACAAGGATAGTGGCCTGAGGGAGAAGGTTTTTATATTGGCTGTGTGACGAAGTGTCTAGATCAACAATCCTTTTCTGTTTTTCTGGGAAACATCTACCGGGGGAGCAGCTAGCACTAACCACACCACCATGCTTTTTTTGCAGCACATTATTTAGTTCTTTGGACCATTCGGATCCCTTTACCTGCTCTGAAACACCAATAACAGCAAATGGCAATTCAAATACATCAGCATGAGAATCTTGTGGTGTTACCCCTGTACCGAATTTACACAGTATGTATTTGGAGTTGGAAAAGTGTGCTTTGCAAGCCAGATCTATTTTCTGGAACCTAACTAGCCTACAAACTTACAAAAAAGTAAAAAGAGTTCCCCGAGGGCTGCAAGTAGTAAAATGGCCTGGGTATGGACTTGACGATGAAACTTTCTATGCAGACTAGGAAGAACAAATGCAGAATGTATCCATGCTGTTTATGTGCTGTATTATCAGGAACTATTTATGACAACAACAGAATATTGGACTGATTTACAAGATATGTAGTCTTGTTTTCTTGCATATAAAGACAAGGAGAAATTTCAGGAGTATGAGATGAAACTTAAAACTGCACTTAAGAAAAAGGATGATAGAATTCGAGCAATAAAAATTAGAAAATTTGAGAGAGACCATTTGGATTATTTTCATAATCAAGTTTTCATTTGAACTGGTGCAAATACAACATTTACTAGGAATGGCAAGAAGAACAGAGGATTTAGATCTGTTTTGAAAAGATCCAATACCAGCTTCCATTCTACCTCAGAGTCTGAGACAGAATCAGGGGATTACCAATCAGGAGAAGCCATGTTAGGGGCCAACAACCAACCAAGGAGGTCAGTGAGATTTGCCAGGAGTGGAGAACAAGGAGAGGAGGTTGTGGGAGAGCCCAGAAAAATAACTATGCAGTTTTACAGGAAACAAATGCAGAAATCAGTGAGGGGCAAGAGGAACTGAATGTGAATGTGGTAAATTTGTCTGGCTATGATCTTTCACAAGAGGAACTTGCAGTACTTAACAAAGGTTTGAGTTTCATTTCTCCCTTTAAACCCAGTAAGTTTTACATTTTTCTTGATTTCAAATGGCTGACAAGGAAATTAAACCTGAAGATTCATTTCAGTAATGACAATAATGGTTTCCCTGAAAATAATATACATAGTACTGCTGTAAGGGACTTGCATGCTAGCAATAATAATGAAATGGTGTGGGGCTGTCATGAAATTGCAAGTGTTGTGAGTAAGGAATGTGGCCTGCAAACTTTTAAGCCACCATCTGCATTCAATCCACTGACTAACAATGTGGTTGCAATCTTTGAGCAGCTGTGCATATGGGACATGGAAAAACTTTTTGATAAAGTTACTGACTCTGGGACTTTTTGTAACATCACTAATGTGGAGAGGGATGCCTTGCACTCATTGGGGTGTGCATTGTGGTCATCGGCCCTAACTCTCACCCCATTCCATGTGTAAATAAGCTGAGGTGGTGCAGTATAGGAGAATGGGGTGAGAGTTAGGACTGATGACCACAATGCACACTCGATGCCTGTTGGTGGGTTGGGGTGGTTGCAGGGTGCAAGGGGTGGCAACCCTAACACCAAATGTCCTCAGTTTTGTCACTGTGGAACAACCCTAACTGATGCATTAAATGGATTTTTGCCATGAATTCCCTTCTTTTGAGAATGTGCACTATAAATAGTGAATGGTGTGTGGTGGTGGGAGTGTGGGGCTCTTTGGGCCCCATGCTCCTACCATGCTGCCCATGTCTGTGTAATAACTGTAACAGTAATGCTAACAGTAATGGTAACACTGAGTGAAACACAAATGCTAATGGTAAATATAACTCCAACAGAAACATGAATGCAAACATAAGCTCTAACTGTTATGGTAACACAAAAGAAAATGGAAACGCCAGTGGTAATGGAAATGGTATCACAAATGCAAATGATAACAGTAACAGTGACACAAATGCAAACTCGAAAGGCAACAACAAATGTAATAGCAAACGCTAACAGTCATAGTAAAAGTGACGGAAATGTAAATAGAAACAGAAATGGTAATGGAAATGGAAGCACAAACGCAAATCGTAATGCAAATGTAAATGTAAATGGTAATGCACATGCAAGCAGTAACAGTAGGCTGATGTAAGGCAACAGTAGTAGTGAAAAGTCTGTATCTGGCTTTGTTTCTGAGATAATGGCACAAAGGCGATGTGAGACAGCAGTAGTGAAAAGTCTGTATCTCACTTTGTTTTCAAGATAACGGCACAAAGGTGATGTGATCCAACAGTAGCAAAAAGTCTGTATCTCGCTTCATTTCTGAGATAATGGCATAAAAGTTATCTGAGGCAACAGTAGTGAAAAGTCTGTATCTGGCTTCATTTCTGAGATAACGGCACGAAGGTAATGTCATTCAACAGCAGCAAAAAGTCTGTATCTCACTTCATTTCAGAGATAATGGCACAAAGGTGATCTGAGCCAACAGTAGTGAAAAGTCTGCATCTGGCTTTGTTTCCGAGATAACAGCAGAAAGGCAATGTGAGCCAACAGTAGCGAAAAGTCTGTATCTCACTTCATTTCTGAGATAATGGCACAAAGGCTAATGTGAACCAAACCACTGAAAGGCACCTCTGTAGCACTAGGGCTACCTATGCTATAAATTTCAAGCCACTAGCACCATGCATAATGCTATGTGCAAAATGATAAGTACGCCATGCACTATCTCTGCAGAAAATTAGTTTCCCAACATGTAAACATCATAATTCACATCTACAGGATATCCACTCAACACCCTCCGAATTTCAGGTGAAAAGACCAAACCATTCCAGAGATATTAAATTTTAAAGTTTCTGCACCTGTAAGAAGTTTTCTACCACAAAATGGCAGAAATAGCAGTCGAAAATGCAGTAAAACTGTGGAACTCATAGCCAAAAAATCTCTGACTGCGAAGGGTGGGCAACTTCAAACCTTTATAACTCTAGAATGGAACAACATTTTTTCACCAAACAAAAACTGGCATATTCCATGAAGAAAGGGCTTTCTACGTGCCAAGTGTCGGACCAAACAACCACACAGTAGCTGCGCTGTGTGTCTTGTAAGACAGCAAAAACTGAATATTTTGCACTGCACTACTCAGAAACCATTTGCACCAGTGAAATATAAATTGGTAAATAAATAGATGCATCATTCCACTCCATGTACACCAAATCTTATCCAAATCTCTTCAACAGTTGCAGTGCAGCACGAGCGTAAAACTTTGCACGAGTGGCAAAAAATACATTTTTGGGTGCTTCATTCAGCAAAAAACATATGCAGATGTCAAATGAAAATTAGTAAATGCACAGAAGTACTGTAGTAGACCAAGTATTACAAATGTCACCAAAATGCATGGAAGAGCAAGTTTTAATGCAAACAAAAAATGGTTATGCAACCGGTAACATAAATTCAAGCACAAACGTTAATGCAAACACAAATGGTTATGCAAACAGTAACGAAAATGCAAAAACACATATGGTAACGTAAACACAAATGGTAATGGCAACAGCAAAGTAAAAGAAAATAATAATGCTAACGGTAACGCAAACGCAAGCGCAAAGGGTAACGCACATGGTGACGCAAATGGAAATGATAACGCAAATGGTAAGAAAAATGCAAATACAAATGGTAACGCAAATAGTAATGCAAACAGTATCGGCAACGGAAACGCAAACGGTAACAAAAACTGTAACAAAAATGCAAATGGTAACACAAACACAAACAGAAAAGCAAACGATAATGGCAATGGTGACGCAGAAGAAAACAGTAATGCAATCGACAACAGAAATGCAACCAGAAACACAAACACTAACGCAGATGGAAACACAAGCGCAAACAGTAACGAAAACACAAATGGTAACAGTAACACCAACAATGACACCAAAGGAAACAGTGACGCAAATGGAAACCCAAATGCAAACGCAAATGCAAATGGTAATGCACACAGTGATGCAAAAGTAAACGTTAACAAAACCGGTAATGGAAATGCAAACAGTAACAGTAATGCAAACGCAAGTGCAAAGGCAAATGCAAAGGGGAATACACACGGTGACATAAATGGAAACACAAATGCAAATGGTAACAGAAACGCAAACGGTAACAGTAACACAAACGCACACACTTTTTTCCCCAAAAAGGTGCATTCAGAAGCACAGTGAATACAAAGAATGTGTGCAAAGTAATGGCCCTCGGAGTAGAATATAAACACTTGGAATACTAAATTGCTTATATCTCAGGAACTGTTCGACGTAGAAAAAAAATGAAAATCTCATATTATTTATGGCTTTCAAGGCTAGTTTTGCACTTAGCTCCCCAGTAGGGGAATAAGAATTGTTGCAATGAAAAGTCCGTATCTCGAAGCGTTTTCGAGATACTGGCCCCGAAAGGGGAGGCGGATGATGTAATGCTATCCTATGGGAAAAAGTGTAAACTTATGAGTACCGTAACTTTGCAGTCTTCTAATATTTTGTCACCAATCCACCAAAAGGCACACCTGTGGGATCTTGTCTTTCTTCCCTCCAAATTTCAGCCCAAAAGACCAAACTGTTCTTTTGCAGCAGGGTGGCAAAGATTCCCTATTGCTTTGGTCATAGTGTCGCACAGTACTTTCGCAAATCATGACACTAAATCACAAAAGTGTTCAATATGGGAAAGTACTTTGCAACAGTAATGTTCACAAAAATTTAAAAATATATTTCTGTGGTGTTTTACCCCCAAGCAAAAGACATGGCTAGCATCCTCAGGGCTTGACTAGGTGAACACAACAAGAAGTGTGTCCCTAGAGGGTCCCAAATTTAAATGCCAAGCATTTCTCTGACCACCAACTGAAAACAAGATAGCTGATTTGCGAAAGTAAAGGGTAATTTGCAACAGTAAAAATGGCATTTGCGACACTTTCGATTATCTGAACTTTTCCCATAGACTATAATGGGAAGCAGTTTTTTATTAAATAACTTTTGAAACATTTAATATTTTTTCACGAAATCAGCAAAAGGCACATCAGGGACCCCGGCTACATGTTTCCTCAAGGTTTTGGACTGATCGCGCAAACCATTCAACCTGTAGGTGTGAGCAAAGGAACGCGCAAAAACCTCATAATTTATTCGTTTTTTGGTGCTCTGTAGCTCCTCAACTGTACATCCAACCGTAATGAAACTTGGCACATCCAGAGAGCTATGGTACCAGACTGTGCTTTCCAAATTTCAGCCAAATCCATAATACAGTGGCAAACTTATTAAGCTACCATATTTCAGATTTAACCTTAAATGGGGTACTCAACCCAAACTATAGTGGCACGGAATATATATATATATATATATATATTTATAAAATGGGTAGGTAACATCATAGAAATTCCACTAACATGATTAGACAGAATGCATCACATGACCGTGCATTATTTCCCAACTACCGCACACCTCCCAGCGCGACCGCATGCCTGAACTACTTTTTATCCTTCAAAACCTTTTCACCAGTAGTGAGATCATTCCACATCTACCACAGATAGGCACCCACATACATACAAGTGGTACATTCAGACTGCTACCAACATAAATGACAACTGCCCCTGTTAAATGAATTGCTGCCAAAGTTCAAACTAAGACTGACTAAAAAAAAAAAAAAGAGGTTTATATTTCTTTTTATTTTCCTTTACTATTCTTAGAATAAAGTCGTCCTCTTTACAGGGAGGAAAACGAGTGGGGATCACTTTCACTTTTATCAGTGACATGTACCGTAAACGAGCTTGATCAATAATAGTACCTAATATGCAGGCAGACAGTGAAAGCAAGTCCCTCGGTGTGAAAAAGCAAACTAACTGCATTTTACAATATTTTTATTGAGAATTCTCTAAAAGAAGAAGCCAGCTGAAGCGAGTGGTAGACAGCACTTTCACTTTTATCAGTCACATGTAGCGTGACTGAGCGTGGTCAAAAGTGATAAATAATATGCAGCCAAACAGTGAAACTAAGTCACACCCTTTACCAGAAAACCAAACAAACTGTGCACTTCAGCTTATTTTAATTTAAAATCCTGTAAAAAAGCTGCCATGTGAAGCAGGTAGAGAGCTAGCGCAGAGCGAGAGTGTTGGCAGCGTCAGAGAGGTAATGCAGGGCAGAGAGAGTGTTGCTCTAGGAGTACCATATGAGGTTAGACTGAGGGAATTGAACATGTACTCTCTGGAAGATAGAAGGGACGGGGGATATGATTGAGATCTTTAAAGTATATGAAAGGAATAAACAGGACAGGCACAGAGGGACTGTTCAAGGGGAGGGTGAGAAGAGACACTCAGGGTCATGACTTGAAATTAGAAGGTGGAAGGTTTAGGAGGAAAATGATGAGGCATTTCTGTACAGAAAGGGTGGTAGCAGAATGTAAAGCACTACCGGCAGAGGTGGTGGCCTGTAAAACAGTGGGATGCTTCAAGGGGGGGTGCTGGTATAGGCCAAAAAATGGGTCATAGGAGGGGCTGCTGCAGAGTAGGGGTGCCAGCTGCAAAATTGAGCTGACTCGATAGATCAAATTGCCTTTTTCTGTTGGCAGTTTTGTATGTTCATATTTTCGAACATGCACACTTTGAAACCACCTGGGAAGTGTGGTAAAAAAAATTCCTATGGGATCACAAGGTAAATTGTAAGTAAGAATAACACAAGACAGGCTGTACAGCAATGCTAATTTACCACACCCCCCAGATGGGCTGTGAGGCATGAGGCCAGCCAAGTGCCTTCAACCATCTGAGAAGTGCGGTATATGATTTCCATAGGATCAAATTGTAAATTGTAAGCAAGCAATACCACGTGGCAGGGTGTGCAGTTATGCTAAATTACCACATGCCTCAGGTGGGTTCTGAAGCATGAGGAGCAGCCAAGTGCCTTCAACCACCTGGGAAGTGTAGTATATGATTCCCATAGGATCACATTATAAATTTTAAGTGAGCAATACCACACGGCAGGATGTGTGGTATTGCTGAATTATCACACACCCCAGGTGTTTTGAGGCATCAGGCACAGTCGAGTGCCATCAACTACCTGGGGAAATGGAGATGTCTTCACTCAGGTGCAGGAGGCACATCTCAGGCTCTGCATTTCATTGCCCACATGAATGATTGCATACAGGTGCCAAGTGCCTTCAACCACCTGTGGCATGTGTCCATGGTTAAAGAAGTGCTGGACCATGATGATGGCTGTCTCTTGTGTCATGTGGAAAAAGCTGTATATTGTTTGTCTTATCTGATGATGGATTATCTGTGGTTGCATGCGTTGCCTTGACCCCTCTGGCTACTTGGGGGTGAATACAGAGTTTGAATTGAAAACCTTAATATTGCATTTCCATACTTTTGTTGCTTTAGTAGCAACCCTAAAAGATGCATTAACAGAGTTTTTTTGCAAAGAATTTCCTTACTTTTTGAGATAGTATATTGTATCCTCATTTGCCTGTGGGAGCAAAGTGCCTCTGTGCCGTGCACTCCCATTCCTCCATAGATGTGGAACCTCATGTGTCTGGGAGCACAGGACCAGCTGGGCCCTGCACCTGCATTTGTAACAAAACAGCAACCAAATTGTCAGCATCGTCTTCTTAATTCCCCACCTCAAGAACACTATACCCAAAATATGCAAATCCCTAACAAAACATTATTCTGTGCTACCAGGACCTGATTCCACACCACGGGTGCAAAAACACAGTTTTGGGCAGGATTTGAAAAATGGCTGCTGTCACATTCATGAGGTGGAGTAAAACATTACTATGTTGAAAATTTGAGGTCAAAATATTTTAAATTACCAACGTTATGAGCAAGCATAGGAAAATTTCAACGAACACACATAACTTTGCCATTGTTGCATATTTTGACCCTGAATTTTCAATATAGTTTTCTTATGACCCCACCTCATGAACAAAGGTGGTGACAATTTTCAAATCCCACCTGAAAGGTTATTTTTCCCAAGCAACCACAAAATCATCTTTCAGGCCAGATTTGCATAATATCACTAATGTTGTTAATTAGGAGGGGTCACAGAAAGGCCATGTTGAACATTTGGCGTCAAAATATGCACAAATGTCAATGTTATGCATCAAAGCTGAAAACCCCATTGAAATACACTGAACCACACTTACCTTACTTTTTCATATAGCAGTCACCGGTGTCAGCAGCAAGACATGCTGTTCTGGCAAAGAGTGATTCCTCTATGGAGGCACCTGCAGTGGAGACCAAGGAGGATGCTGGGAACTTCCATAAAGGAGACCCACAGGAGGGTGGCATGAGACCCCACAGGGGAAGGAAACAACTCCTGGTGGAGGACTCAATCATTAGGGGAGTAGAAGTGGGGGAAGAAGGGGATAGGGAGGTAAGGTGCTTGCCTGGTGCCATGGCTCAGAGGGACAGGAAGCAAATCCTCAGAATCGAGGGAGCAGCTGCATGAGGGAGGGAGCTGGATGTCACTGTCCACCTAAGGATAAATGACCTGACTGTGAATGGGATCAAAGTGGTGCAAGAGGAGTTTGTGGAGTTGGGGAGGGGCCTTAGACAAGTAGCATGTACGGTAACCTTCTCGGAGGTGCTGCCTGTCTATGGCAAGGATGATGCTAGGGTATTCCGCACCATGAGGTTCAATGAATGGTTGAAAAACTGGTGTGGAGCTCAGGGTTTTGGCTTCATTGGGGACTGAGGAGCCACCTGGAGGGATGCAGGCTTATACTGGAACGGTGGACTGCATCTGTCCGGGGGGGGACCAGGATCCTAGGTGACAGGTTTAAATGCTTCATTGGTGAGCATTTAAACTAGCCAAGGGGGGAGGCACTGAAAAGGAGCAGGGAAATCCCAGACTCTCCCCACAAGACACAGCAGTTAGAGAGGTAAACACCAAGGTAAAGAAGTCAGTAAGGAGCAGGACAGGGATAAATGCAGAAAAAGGTGGTAAGGACAGGGATGGGGCTAAAAGGGGTAAAGCCATAAAAAATAAATGGAAGGTGATGAGTACCAATGCCTCACAGTCTGTGCAACAAGCTCCCTGAGCTAGTGGCCTTGATGGAAGAGGAATACCTGGATATTGTGGCAGTCAATGAAACATGGTACACAGAGAACCATGACTGGGATGTCAGCATACTAGGATACACAGTCTACAGGAGGGACAGGGTAGGTAAAAGAGGAGGAGGAGGAGGAGCTCTCTATATAAGGGAAGAGATTAAAGCAACAGAACTAAAGAGTAAAGAAGAAGTTGATGAGTCACTGTGGGTCACCCTGGAGACAGGAAATTGCACCACAATGCACATGGGGGTTGTGTACAGACCCCCATCTCAGGCGGAGGAAATGGACAAGGAAATGATAGAAGGCATCCTTAGAATGGCAGAAGAAGGGGAGATATTGTTGATGGGGGACGTGAATATGCCAGATGTTAACTGGAATACCTTTGCTGCAGGCACATCCAAGAGTAGGGTCATTCCTGATGCCCTACAGGGGGCATGCCTCAGACAGCTAGTGTTGGAACCCACTCAGGAGGTGCAATCTTAGACCTGGTACTCTCAAATGGGGAAGGAGAAAGGATCTCAGATTTAGAAGTGGGTAGCCATCTGGGAACAAGTGACCACCAAACAGTGTGATTCACAATAAACACAGCCATAGAGTCAAGCCATACAAAAACAAGAGTATTGGACTTTAGGAAGGCTGATTTTGGGAAAATGAGAGAGTGCCTCGGAAAAACACTAGCAAACAGGCAAGAAGGAGTGGAGGAGGAACAATTGGGAATAATCAAAACAGCCATCGCAGAGGCAACAAGCCTTTGTGTGAAGCAAATCAAAAAAACAAATGAAGGAAAAAACCAGTATGGTTCTCAAAATAGGTGGCAGGGACAGTTAAGGAGAAAAGGATAACATTCAGGAAATATAAGGAACACAGAAGGAGTAGGACAGAGAACTTTATCAGTTAAAGCAGAAGGAGGCAGGGAAGGCAGTCAGATAGCAAAGTCACAAACTGAGGAAAAGATAGCCAACTCTGTTAAGAAGGGGGATAAAACCTTTTATAGGTATGTTAGGGAGTGAAGAAAGACCAAGGGAGGGATACAGAGACTTAATAAAGGGAAGGGAATATGGGCAGAGGGTAACAGTGAAAAAGCAGGGATACTGAATGAATATTTCTGCTCAGTATTCACAACGGAAGAGGAGGGGGAGGTACCTAAACCAAACAAGAGAGAAACTCTGAATAGGGAGGTCAATACCAGTCCATTCACAGAAGAAAAGGTTTTGAAAGAACTCTTGAAACTGAGGGTGGACAAAGCAATGGGGCCTGATGGGATTCACCCAAGAATTCTAAAAGAACTAAGGGTAGGACTAGTAACACCACTGACTACTCTCTTTAACAAATCATGGGAGGATGGGGTGGTACCTGAGGACTGGAGGAGGGCAAATGTGATTCCACTTCACAAAAGTGGGAGTGGTCAAAGGCAGGAAACTATAGAGCAGTTAGTTTGACTTCAGTGGTAGGGAAAATGATGGAATCACTTCTGAAGAAAAGAACTGGAGTACCTAGAGGTCAGTGGGGCACAGGGACCCAAGGCAGCATGGTTTCACATCGGGAAGGTCATGTCAGACGAACCTAATAGATTTCTCTGAGTGGGTGACTAAAGTAGTAGACCTGAGAGGGGCTGTGGATATGGCCTACCTAAATTTTAGCAAGGCATTTGAGACAATCTCACACAAAATATTAATATACAAGTTAGCCAGCCTTGGAGTGGGTCCCAAGGTGATAGTCTGGATAAAAAAAAACTGGCTGGACAACAGGACACAAAGGGTAATAGTAAATGGAGTCCACAGTGCAGCAAGGAAGGTAACCAGCGGAGTACCGCAGGGTTCGGTCCTGGGACTGGTCCTCTTTAATGTCTTTATAAGTGACATTGGAGAGCACCTGGAAGGAAAGGTATGTCTCTTTGCAGATGATACAAAGATCTGCAACAGGGTTGATTCACAAGGTGGGGTGGAAAGAATGAAAAGGGACTTGGCAAGGTTGGAGGAATGGTCAAATACGTGGCAGCTCAGATTCAATACAAAGAAGTGCAAGGTAATGCATCTGGGAAACAAAAACCCAGGGGAAGAGTACACAATGGGGGGGTGAGTTAATAACAACAACTACAAAAATCAAAAGAAACCTAGGAGTAATTATATCAGATGACCTAAAGGTGGGCAAGCAATGTAAGAAGGCAGTAACGAGGGCTGGGGGGGTTACTGGGATGCATAGGGAGAGGCAGCAACAGTAGAAAACAGAAAGTTGGTATCCCTCAGTACAGACAGTTAATGAGACCCTATCTGGAGTACTGCATGTAATTCTGGAGACCCCATCTCCGCAAAGACATAGACAGAGTGGAGGCTGTTCAGAGGAGGGCAACCAAAATGGTGCAGGGTCTGCACCAGAAGACATATGAGGAAAAACTAAAGCAGCTTAATATGTATACCCTTGAGGAAAGGCAGGAGAGGGGGAACATGGTAGAAACTTTCAAGTATCTCAAGGGAATTAACAAAGTACAAGAGGGTAGTATCTTTCAGAAGAAGAGATGTGCAAGAACAATGGGGCACAATTTGAAGATAGAGGGGAGGATGGCTCAGAGGTAATGTTAGAAAGTATTTTTTCACAGAGAAGGTACTGGATGCATGGAACAGCCTTCCTGAGGAGATTGTGGAGTCAGGAACAGTGGGAGAATTCAAGAATGCATGGGACAGGCATAAGACAATTCTAGTGGGGGTAGGAGGAAGTAAGCTGTTGATTAACTAGAATCTGCAGCTTATCCATCAAGTAGGGAAATGGACAGACTAGGTGGGCCAAGCAGTCCTTATCTGCCATCAAATTCTGTTTCTATATCTTTAAGTGGAGTGTGGATCTTCACCCTGGGACCTGTTCAGGTGAATGACGGTGTGTGTGGGGTGTGTGCTGGGTTTATTGGGGTGTGGGGGGCTCAATTGGAGGTTAGGGTGGGGGGTGGTCAGATCAGAGAGAGACCATTTTCTTTTTTTACAGGTTAGAAAAAGCAAACAAAGACATCAAGCTACTGTTTTCTTTATTTCAGAGAATACAGCAATCGGAGGGTGGGGGGGGTGCCATTAGACACCACAAAAAGAAAATAATAACTGGAACAGGGACTGGAGGTTGGGGACACCAGGGAAATAACATTTACTATGGGGGCAATGATTGGTAGATGAGGGGGTTGCCACTAGACACTAGGGAAATAAGAAGTACTGAAGGGGAACAAAAAAGTCATTTCCCTCCAGGCTAAATCATGAATGAAAGAGGGTGTATTTCTTTCTCCTCATGTGGAGAAATAATGTATTTTATTTGATCTGAGGTAAACAGATTGTGCTGCACTCAAGATTTTTTTTTTGGGGGGGTGAGTACCAGTGAGGAAGCACTGCTACAGAATTACTGCAGCAAGGGAATGTGGATGGTAGAATTTAGCACAACTTGGAATGAGATGCCAGGAACTGCAGTTTAACATTTTAGCACCTCTTAAACACTGAATCGTATTGTAGTCTGAAAATCTGGGAGTCATTATCAACATCAAGCCACAAAGTTTAACATTTTATCACCTCCTGTGGTGTAACCAGGAATTTCAAATTTGTACACAGAGCTGCCAGTCTGCTACCCACCCTCCCCATCAACACCATGGCATCTAATATGTGAATACACTCAAAATTTGAAGTGAAAAGATGTAACACACATACCATATCTCTTAGATTATAAGCCGTGTTTTTTATTACCATTACTGATGCTTCATCTGCAACTTATGATCAAGGGCAGCTTATGTTCAAGGGCAGCTTATAATAGCAAATGTTAACCCTTGCTGGCCCCCGGACTGATATATCAGTCCAGAATCCCTATACATTCTAATTCTGTCGGCAGCCAAGGAGAGCCGTTTTGATCTGTCCTGAGCCAATCTGCAGCAGAGATCAAATCACCTGATGACACCACAAGTGTTGCTGAATGCACCCATGCTAACACCACAAGCAGCGAAATTGACACAAAAGAGCCTCTGAGCTGTCTTGATTCTGATCTTGGTAGTGATCTGATGGTAGAGTCAGACAGCGAATAAATCAAAAGCTACAAAGACTCTTGTGTGGTACAGTAACTAATTCTGAGTATAATGATGAATAACATTTTGTTTAATTTCTTTTTTAATGTTTTAACTAAATAAATAAAAATCTCTTTTAAACTCGTCCAGTACTTCCAGTACCATCACCACGCCAACCACCGCAAACATGACAAGTTACTTTAAAGTTATGTTTTTTTGTATTTTATTGTAAGAATAAGACAAATACTGTACACTGCAACAAAGGTAATATCAGTATTTTGAAACTGACTTGAATCAGATTTAGTAGCAGTGCGTGCTGTGCCCTATGTATCGAATGTCAACCAATGGGAGTAGTAAGTAGTAATAAAACCTATTTATACAGTATAACACCATTAGGACAATTTACGCCCTGTTTACAAAGTGTACCTGTACAGTAAACACATGAAGTTCATATTACCTCACATAACACTAAAACAAATATATCGAAAAAGTCAGTACACATAGTAGGATAATTTGGCCTGTAAGAAAAGTAAAAGCGCAAACATTCACCAAGCTTTTTATAAATTATTACACCAGTCATCAATAACTACACTAAACATACAAATACAAACAATGATAAACATTTTAGTGCTATGTTACACTTTATCTATTGCACACACATCTAAAGCTAAGAAACTGTCTAGCCTTTGTTTTAAAACTGTATTCTGTGAAATCCAGATTTCTCAGGTCTGGAGATAGTGCATTCTAAGTACTGGCAATGCTAAACTCAAATGTTATTTTACCAAAATTGTTAATAATCCTAGGCTGTATCAAGTCCCTAGCCCCATTTTTATAGGTTTAAACTGTGTCTAGGCATTTCTCTATTCCTATTATTTGAATGCTTTTTACTGCTCATTGTAACTGAATGTTTGCCTACTGCTCACTATATATTTACTTGAACGTTACTCACTGATCTATTGTTAGTACTGTCAGTCTGTATTCTTATCACTGTGATGTGGATCCTTTGTAAATGAGTCTATGACTCAAAGGTGTTTCCAAATTCCAAATAAATAAAGAAATAAAAATATTGGGTGTTTTATTTCTGAGCATACTCCAGACAAAATTAATCCAAATATTCTTTCATTTTAAGTCAAGTGAATGCCAGCCCACCTTATTGTACATTGTGCAGTGGTGAGTATTATAACTACACCTCAGATGTAAGCCAGGGCTAAAAATTGAAGACAGCTTTTATTATAGAATTTGAATAGTAATAGTGGCTTATGTTCGAGGCCATCCTTTATTACAAGGTGGCTACTATTTAAAGAGATATGGTACATACACCATCCGTGATGTCTACTTGGTGCTTTCAAGCCCAAACAAGGAGTTCCTTTGCCTGGATGGAAGCTCCTATGTGCTACTAAATAATTTTTTTTTAAATATACCCACTAAAGGAAGGAAAGGGATCATAATTTGCTCCTGAGAGCTCACCACACAATCCATTTCTACTTCCTCATAGCCAGCTCCACACCATTTAATTGGAGCATCTTTTTGCAAGTTGAATTTTTGGTTTTAATCGTTTTTAATAATCAATGCCAGGGTTCAACTAACAAAAAGATGTGTTGTTGAATCTTGGCATTGATTTATGCCCAAACCTGATATATCAGAAAATCAACCTGCAAAAAGATGCTCCATTCAAGTGAATGGAGCACATCCCCACACTCATATTCCTATACTGGCATCACAAAATGCCAGAGTTCATGGACAGAGCCCACTACAAGAAGGTGGAAAGGAACTGTGCAGTGAGCCCCTCGGAGGGAAATTATAAAGTGAATCTTACTTTATGTAGCAAGGCACATTTTTATTTAACATTTTACATCATATATTGTACACTGTATAATTACTGTAAACCAACATACAGGATGGGATGGGTAGGGACTGATTTACTTCACACTCTATTTTTAATCCCTGGGATAGCTTTTATTCACCCTGTTATATTGGGTCGGCTGCAGACAACTCTGAAAAATGCCTGCTATGGAAGGTTTTTTTTCAACAAAAATGACTGTATTGTTTTAAAAGAATTGAATTCAAAAACTATAAGTATTAGTCCTACCATCACAACTAGCCTGGATATAAGACTAGATTCAAGGACGTCTATGTTACCATGACCATAAACATGAACAAAATGTAAAATCTTACTATACAACATGCTTTCTGAACAGGCAGCACAGGATAATGAGGAACTATTACATAGGGAAATATGTTATTAGGGCTGCAGGGCAGAGCTCTGCAAGCCGTCTTGCTATCACTTGGGGAAAAAAGGGCACTTCAGATTCCCACCAAAGCACAATTTTGGAGTTGAGGCATAATCCCTCCGCTACTTGAAAGTGCTCTGCTGACAGGGAGGGAGGGAGAGAGAGAGAGAGAGAGAGGAGAGAGTTTGATTCATTCATACATTCCTCTCCTACATGCAGCATACTCATGCCAGCTCAAATTGCAATCAGTGGATGTGCTCAGTGTTAATGGCACATACAGCTTGTTCAACTAAGCATCAGTCACTGGAGAAATTCCTCTCTGCTATCTTTGTAGTCAATCTTAAAGGACACCTAAAGCCTCTTTTTACACATTTTTATCCAAACAATGACTGTGTGTGTGTGTGTATGTGTGTGTGTATTTTAATCCCTTCAGAACCTAATTCTTAGTGTCATTCTGATCAGTTTGCTTCAGATTTGAACTATTCTCATCATTCTAGAGGGATGTGAGGGGGTTATGAACCAGATTTCTACAGGGGAATGCTGAAAACGGAAGATGAATAAACGTGGTAAATCAGTTGACTTGTTGGTCAATTTGAACTTTTAAATTATTCCCCAGCCTTTTACAATACAGGTTACTATGTGCACTGAATGAAGGCTGATTACTTGGATAAAAAAAATATGTATTTCTGAAATCACTGATTGTAACCAAGAGAATATGTATGTAATGTTCATCACTGGTGGGTGTGATGGCTGAGAGGGGGGAGAGAGAGAGAGAGAGAGAGAGAGAGAAAGAGGGAGTGTTGATTCATTCATACATACATTCCTCTCCTACATACAGCATACTCATGCCAACTCAAATTACCAATCAGTGGATTCGCTCAGTGTAAACAGTACATGCAGCTTGTTAAACTAAGCATCAGTCACTGGAGAAATTCTTCTGCTGTCTTTTTAGTTCAGTCTTAAAGGATACCTAAATCCTCTTCTTACACATTTTTGTCTAAATAATGTGTGTGTGTGTGTGTGTGTGTGTGTGTGTGTGTGTGTGTGTGTGTGTGTGTGTGTGTTAACCCTTGCAGGACCTAGTTCTTAGTGTCATTCAGATCAATTTGTTTCAGATTTCAATTATTCTTATAGCTATTCACAAGTGTCATTCTAGGGGGAAGTGAGGGGGTTAGGAACCAGGCTTATACATGGAAATGCTGAAAACTGAAGATGACCAAATGTGATAACTTAGTTGACTTTTTTGTCAACTTAAACTTTAATATTATTTCCCATACTTTTACAAATAAAGCTTATTATGTGCACTGAATTGAGGCTGATGGCTTGGATAAAAAAAATTATGTGTTTCTGGAATCACTGACTATAATCTACAGAATATGTATGTAATGTTCATTACTGGTGGACTTTATGCAGTGCATAGTACTATATGGCATAGGTATTTAATTTGATTTACTTTTAGTTTCATTTGATCCTCAAGCCACCATCTCCTAACCCCTCCTCCCAACAACCACCCCACACATTTGTATTTAAACTTGCTCTGTAAGCCAACAGCACAAGTGCAAAACTGTAATAACTGTGTGCTTTATCCATTTGAATCACATAACCTGTCATACATAGAAATGTAGCCCCCCCTTTGTCAAGGGGTATGGATGGAATATGTCCATGTGGAGGGGTGCCCACAGCAGCAGAAACACTTTCAGTGGCCACATTACCCAGGCCCAGATGTCACACATAGGGTGCTCTTTTTCTTGCTGGTGCAGGAAGAAAACAACAGGTTAATGCATATTAAACAGTTCCTTTAAATAACAGAATGTCCAGATGGAACCTGAAGAAACAGCAAGGATCCCAGATTTATTAAACATACTCACACATAGCTCCAGGAAGCATCAGTTACATAATTTGTGGGGAACACATTCAGCTTTCACACAGCTAGTACACCCATAATTACAGCTTGACCTGGACCAAAGAAGTCACACAGTCTTTAAGGCAGCATTAACTCAAGACTGCTATGGTCACAAAAGTTTAAAGGCTGCACAAGCCCAAAACAGTTCACAGTGCCTGACTACCCATTAATCTTAACAGGCACCAAAACTCTCAATGATACCCATCTCTCTCTCTCTCTTTCTCTCTCACTCACTCTTTCTCTTTCTCTGCACTGGCCCAGTGGGTCCCCATCGGAATATGCAGCCATGGCTTGGGGATTTTTGGATTCTCTCATGAGCCCTGCATCTTTCCCAGAACTGGCACTAACTGTACCTAAATTGAGAAGGGGGAAAAATCCTCCAGAGCTCCAAGGCAACTCACTTTCTGGACGCTACATCACCTGTTGCACTTTTGCCCACTGGTTCCCTACATGAATAGGTGCAGGCTGCCAGACCACGCTGTGACTTGTGGCTGCTGGCACCCCTCTCAACTTTATCCACCCTCCAGGTACTCTGTGGCTTCTGGCTGCTGGCTCCCACATCTTCCTCTGTGTTCTCCCAAGTGCCACCATTCGGGAGCCAGAACAGGCAATTGCCATCGCCTAGCCCCAACTTGCTTTCAATCCCTTGCCACTCACTTCTCTTACTGGAACTCTTTCTCCTGCCTTAACTGCTGGGCTTTATCCAGCACTAGGTCAGAATAGTGACTGTATGGACAGTGCTGTCAAAAACAAAATGTCCAAACAGCGCTGATCACAAATGTGGCAGAAACAAATGGCGCAAACAAACACAGTGCCACTTGTAGCAATCGCAAATCTGGTTTGTGATCACTACAGCAAAAACTATATTTTGTAGGGGTGCTTTGCCCCCCATATTCCCTCAAGCAGGGGGCTCTGCCTCTGCATCCCATACTTAAAATAACCAACTATGAGTTGGAGTTGGATTTTGGGGAAAAAATTAAATTTCGGAGACCAAGATTACAACCCTGGTCTCTACCACCATTCTGGCTGAGCTGTTCATGGTTTAATACTCCATGACACAGGAGCAGCTCCACCAGCCTCTTGATTTCCCATCCCCTTGTGACCTCCTGTAGCACCATGGACAGTGACCTTGGAGTGCTTACTACATAGCACTGTTATTCCCCCGTCACTGTCCATGGAAACACTTAGTAGACTGCGCACTTCTGAGCAGCACTATTATTGTAGTGCTGTTCTGACTAGGTAGGCTTTTTCCCCCCTGCACACCCATAGTGACCTGCAGACCCACAGGAGGCTCCACCCAATTTCCATGAAGAATAAACCCTTTTCCCTACTGGGTTGATTTTGGCCACAATGCCCCAGGAAGGGGTAACTAGACTAGTAATCTCCTAAAGGGGGTTACAGAAACATAGAAACTGATGGCAAATAATGACTGCTGGGCTTATCTTGTCTGCCCATTTTTAATTATGATCACCTTAGCTGCAGATCCAACTTGATCTACAGCACTGTCTTTCTTGCCCCTTCCTTCCTCCCTCCTAGAATTCATTTGTGCCTGTCCCAGGCATTTTTGAAACCCACTGCTGATTTTACCCCCACTGCCTCCCATGGAAGGCTGTTCCAGGAATCCACTACCATTTCTGTGAAGAAGTACTTCCTCACATCTCTCCTGAGTCTACCTCCTCCTTTTTATTCATGTAAAAAGGAAAAACAGGACAAGAGCAAATCAAAAAAGAGTGCGCTACAGATACATGAGTGGGTAAGAAAAGCAGGCAGGTCGGACATTCACAACAGCCAAATCTTAACTTGAATCAAAGAGAGTCACTGCAATGGTACAGGAATATTGACTCTTGAGAATTAATTGCACAGAAAAGAAAGATTTCAGTAGGGTAGGGTAATACGCTGTTTGCAATTAAGCAAAAATGTTAGAGCCAGAGATAAATTGTAAAGTCAAAGACCCATCCTTCAATATTTACCCTTACATTTATTTACTGAAGGCAAACTGAGAGTGGCAGAGAACCCCCCGCCCCACCTGAGGACCTTGTGATCACTTTTTTGTTTAGCCCAGTTTGTATACATTTTATAAGTTCACTATTTTTCAACAGCAAACAGCTGAGAGTTAGAGCCAGACTGCCCAAGCCTACTCCCCACCCCACCCTATGTGATTGTTTGTTTCTCCAGCTCAGTTTGTTTTAATTCTTCTGAACAATACTAAATAGTTGTGAGTCAGTTCTTCCCCATGACCATGTGATTCTTTTGTGTTTCCAGTTTTTTAACTGTAAGTCTGCCTTGCAAAAAACAGCTGTGTCAGAGCCTGAGTACCTCTCCACCCACTTGGTCAAGCCCTGTGAAAAAAAGACCATAATTTTTTTACAGATGTTTCAGGAGTGGAGGTCATGAAAGAAAAAAAAACTGTCCAACTTCAGATTCCAAAATTAACTGAACTGAAAACTGATTCAGCCTGCGTGCACTGTAAACTGATTCAACTCACTCTGACCAAGGTTACTTCTTCAACACCATTTCAACTTCCAAGAGACACACTTTCCAGTGCTTACTTTCCTCCTCTCTGAATTTCCAAAGCTTTTTCTTTGCTGACCCCGTAGGTCACTGAAATTCCAGCTGCTGACTCCCCACTGCCCTCCTGAATACAGTCAGAGAAATAGCAGCTCCATGCAAAATGGCAAAATGATGCCCCTGTCAGAAAAAAACTGATACATTAGCATACACTGTGTATGCTTTTTGTCCATTTGAGTTGAGTTGCATGGTTGCAAAGAATTTCAGCAGCCAGCCATCCATGTTGTACTGGATTGGGTGAGTGGACAGGGGATGTGATGGTATTGCTTAAATCTGGCCTTAGGGACCTGGGCAGTATGATCAGACTCAGGATTGCTTTTACCCCTTCCCCCATCATTATAGATCGGAAGGGGGAACATGCAGTGAAATATTTAGCTTCTCCCAGCTTGTCCATTGCATGTCAAGAACAGATCATCAACATGAATGAGACGAGGGGGACCAAAAGGGTAAGATTATGCTGTACAATCATATCTCTCATCCTCTAAGTGTGGAACACTGTAGTACACAACTATGTTGCAAATGGTACACAATCAATTCATCCAAATGTAGGCTCAGAAAACTAAGAAAATTTGAGATTGCATGTTGTTCACAATAAAGCTGGCTGAGTATTGGGCAGTACATTATTCTTATTCATAGTTTGTGTAAAGCCATGTAGAATATGGGATAGTGTTTTTTTTGGTTCCTCATACTGTGAGATAGTTGACAGGTACATGGGGCCCCTGACTCTGTGTGGGTTCTAAGCACTGCAGTAAGCAAAAAAGGATTCACCCTTCATGAAAAAGGTTTTTTTTTTTGTGATTCATGATACAAAAAATGATATTTGTTTTGCATCATGTGTCATGAAAAATGATTTATAATGTTACAAAAAGAACATTTCAAGGGCATTTCTCAAACAGTGAAGTACAGATTACACCTATCAGGGTCCCAATCAGCCAGATAAATGTGTTGGTCTCTCTCCAGGATGATAGTTCTGTGGCTCTCAAAAAAGTTTTTTGTTAAAGAAACAAGATGGTGGCAAGCAAAAAATGATTCTTACAATATAAAAAGGATTCCTTTTTCATTTCATACCGCTATCTTGAAGTGCTTACTGAGCACGCTGACAACATTTTTTTCAAAATTTCAAAATTAAATAACTTTTGAATGGATTAATATTTTTTTCACCAAATAAGCAAAAAGAACATCTGTGGGCCAGTCCATTTCTACCCAGACAATTCCAGACCAAAATTCCAAACTGTCTGGGCTATAGGAAAGTTCAAAGAAAAAACAACAGCAAAACCAATGAGCACATATCCCACCAAAAGTAAATTTTGCACATCCACAGACCTCCCACATTGGACCACACACACAAAAGTTGATGCAAATCTGTTGAACAGTTGTGAAGTTATTAAAGTGCAAAGACTGGGGTGTAACATTAAACTGCCTACTCAACCCTAACTATAGGGGTGCAACTGCATACCTATTATATATATATATATATATATATATATATATATACTTTGAAAAAAACTGCATTAATGTACCAGTTGGGGTTCTAATTAAAGCAACAAAAGTAGGGAAATGTGGGATTAGGGTTTCCAACTGAGTCTTGGCAAATCAGGGGTGGGATCTTCCTTGGGGTTCTTAACACTAATGCTCACCCCACTGTGATATAGTTGTCAGCCATACAGAACTGTGTCTACCAACATTTTGACAACAACCTGTGCACCCTGTATGAAGAAAACAGATCATATCCAACCTCATTTGGTTATGGAATGGGGTGAGCTTTAGGGTTGAGAATCGCAAGGAAGACCCCATCTCTGATTCACAAAGACTCATGAGAGCAAAACCTGTAATGTTTTCCCTTTTGCTGCTTGTGGGTGTGGGTAGGGAGCGAATCCATGACAAGCAGTCAACAAATTCATTGTCAACCGACATTACAGCGACACTTTTATGTTGACAGCATTTGCGGTCCGCATAGAGCCAGCCACTTTGGACTATGCTTTCTTTGGGAAGGATTTGTCCCTGAACCCCCCATGTGGGGGACTCTACCCCTTGCACCCCTGTAACTGAAGTACTCAACTCTGAGCCAGAGTTGATTCAGAGACGGGTTGCAAACCCTCCCAAAAGCAGTGCTGGGGTCCCGCACTGACACTACAGTGACCTGTTGCTGTTGTTGCTGTAGTATTGGTCATGCTAAAATTGTTACCATAGTGACAGCATAGAGTAGGAAGTTAGGTTTGGAAACCCTAATGACACATTTCCCTACTTTTGTTGCTTTAATCTAAACTCTAACTGATGCATTAACACATTTTGTTTGACAAAGAATGCCCTTACTTTCTGAGATCGCAGAATCATATCTTCATTCATGCAGGTCCCTCCAGGACCTGTGTTAACATATCCATCTGACTGCAGAAGCACAGGGCCCTCTGGGCTCCACTCTGCCATCCATCCATAGATGCACAAACCAATCTGGCTGTGGAAGCACAGGGCCCTCTGGGATATGCACTTCCATACCTCCAGAAAAGCAATGTATCTGCTTGATCAAAATTGTTTTTTGTGGGATTCACTTCAAAGAAAAAATATATTAAGTGTGCCTCTTAACTGTTAATAGTTGATAGTAGATTGTATATGGCCAAAAATATGTTTTTCATTTTTTTACACATAAGTCAGTAAATTTTTGTTGTTTGCTCTGAAATTCCCTATGTTTGTAATCCAAGACAAGGCACATCTTTGGTACTTTTTTGATGATGATTGAGCTTTCATTGTAGATTTGGCACCATGGTGAAGTGTGGAGGCAATTTTTGGGCCAGTGCATACCCCCTGAATGTTTAGAGGGGATTTTGTGTTAGTGTTATAGTACTCATTGAGACCTTTTAGTATCTCACTTAAATCCAATTTTTGATGGAGTTATGGCTTGTTAAAGTTGCAATGTTATCCTATGGGAATTTTAATTTTTTTATTTTTATGTTTTTATATGTCTATTTTCAGCTGGTATCTTGTATGGACTTAGTCTTGTAGTACTTTTTGGACATTTCTTTTGATACAGTCAGACCTGGTTAATTCAGAATTGGTTGTATTTGTCCCTTTTTGTCCTGATAAATAATCAATGAATTAAAGAATCATAATCATCCTGATGTTAAACTGGCACAGCAACAGACAACAACGCATCAACATCAATATCAGTTTTATTATACACTACTGTATGTCAATGTACTGTAATTAAAATCAAAAATAAAAACAAAATGTTGATACGATAATTGTTTGCAATTAAAGTTTACAGTACCCCAATCTGATGGATCTCTTCAGTTGCAGAACTGTGCCCCCTTCTGATGTTGCTTGCCAGCCCTCATTCACGCATTTGCACACATACACACACACACACACACACACTCACACACACTTGCACACACACTCGTTCACTCACTCGTGCACACACGCACACAGACACACACATTCACTAACTTGCACACGCACATATTCACTCACTCTCACACACGTGAAGGATATGCATAGACAGTACTGAACTCTCTACTAAATAAAGGTCAGTAATTTAAAATTTTTAACAGAACAAAACTGAGTTCGGAAACTCAGCACTAAAGTAAGCACTTAGAAATTACACCCAAAAATGAATCCAAACAGTTTAGTTAATTTCTGAGTCACTTCAGTTCATTTAGAACTCATTTCTTAAAATATTTCTGGATATTGGCTTGGTGTTTGTAAGCTGTTGATTGTGCAAAGATGAACTTTCTAATACAGAAGAGATTGTCTATATGCTTCCCTGTTTCATCTGTGCTGTGCTGCTCAAGGTACAGTAGGACATTACTCAGGATAGCGCAAGCTTCTGAAGCTGAGATGGGTGGAAGGGGGGCTCACATTGGAGGCCTGACTGTCTTCTTCTAAGTCTGTACTGTCTTTCTGTTGTACAATGACCATTATGTCCTCATCTGTTAAAAGTGAACACATCTCAAGGGTGTCCTCAGCTGCCACAAATCAATGGGCTGTTTATTTTTGTAACAGTCTCAGGCAGGCACTGTATCAGGACCTGAAACTTCATTAATTCAGTTGTTGGTTCTGTGGGGTCAGTTGGTGCATCACTTTCAGCTGTACTGTTCCTTGTTTGGTAGTCAGGGTGTGAAAGGATCTGGACATGCCTCCAACAATTTTTAATTGTTGTCTCAGTAACTGCCCTCCATGAGCTGTGTATGAAAAGTAACACCTGGTGCACAGAAACTTTCATTTCTTCTCTTGACTAAGCACAAGATATGAAGTGTTGGCACATTTCTTTTTTATAGAAACACTTGATTTTTTTAATTATTCCAGCATCCTCTGGCTGTATGTGGGGCATTGTGTTTGTGGGGAGGAAATTAATTTTAACATTGGAGAGGTTTCTTGTGACTGCATGACTTGTGGCATTATCAAGAAGCAAAATCACATGCCTATGTTGCTACTGTATCTCATTGCTCTGTTAAAATTGACCAACCACTCCTTAAGCTCTTCACCAGATATCCATGCCTTACTATTGGCATGATATCTTGCATAAAGCTCAGGGACAAAGTCACTGCCAAAGCAATGTGGCTTCTTTGCCTTACCAATCACAAAAATGTTTGACCTTATGTGAGCCATCAGCATTTACTGTAAAAGCTGTCATGTCACAGTATGTGGATTCTGGATGGGCTTGCATCCACATACAGAGTTCTCTTATTTGAGAAATAGAGATCTTAGATTGACCCCATTTGATTGCCATAATGATTAATCAGCCACACTACTGATCACTGAAAGAACTGTGGATGCATTTATCATGCATGCCACAATAATTAACATTTGGCAGTATGTTTACCAAGCTTTCTGAGAGCTGCCTGTTTTGTGATGGAATGTGGTTTACTAATTGACACCTGTTAAATGCAAATGACTAGGGATTGTAAATTGCAGGGGGAAACTCATTAGCGACTACTTACAACCATCAGATTAATTAGACAAAAAGCCATTAAAGTACACATTTTATGGGACTCAATAGCAGTACAGATTTGGATGCAGAGACATTGGGATTATTAAGGCAATTAAAGTTGGCAGAATTTTGGTTTTTACTTAAAGCCATTCGGAAACCCAGGTTTCTGGATTAAGGAATAATGGATTAACCAGGTCTGACTGTATATAGATTATCCTTGAACTCCAAATACTGATGGAGTAACAGCTTTTTGAACTTGAAATGTCATCCTATGGAAATTATAATTTTGTTAAATTTTTATGTTTTCATATGGCCCCTGAATTTTTAGTGAGGTATCATGTGTCAGTCTTTCAGTACTCATTGAGACCTGTTTAATATATACATTAACCATCAACTTCAAAAACTGATGGAGTTATAGCTTGTTAAGGTAGCAATATTATACAATGAGAATTTTCATTTTTAAATTTTAATTTTTTTAAATATATTTTCAGTTCGTATACCTTAGGGGCTCAGTCTTGTAGTACTCATTGAAACCTTTCTTTTGATATGTATAGCATGTCACATAACTCCAAAGACTAATTGAGTTACAGCTTGTTAAAGTTGCAATTTTGCCCAATGGGAATTTAGATGTTTTTAATTTTTTGTGGGTTTTTTATGGCCCTTATGTTTTTTGGGGGTATTTGTATTACTGTTGTAGTACTTATTGGGACCTTTAGTTTGCTATATAAACTGCCCCTTAACTCAAAATATTGACCAAGTTATGGCTTGCTAAATGTGAAATGTGTGATAAATAAAAACAAAGTCCAGCTTCTTGTTTCATATGAAACAATCCTCTTTTGTAAGATTTTTATAATCTCACAAAACAGTATCGGTTCATATGAAAGAAGAATATGAAAAAGCACTGACTGCAACCTCTTGTATTATGTGCAGCAATCCTGAACCAATCCTCATTTGTGAGATTTTCCATGTTTTCAAGAAAGAGGGTTGATTCACATGAAAGAACAATGTAAAAAAAATACTAAGTTCAACTTCCTGTTTCATATGAACCCATCCTCTTTTATGAGATTTACATGATCTCTTGATATATTCTGTAGATTATCCCTTGACTACAAAGAATGATGGAGTTATGGCTTCCTAACTTGCATTGTTATCCTTTGGTCACTTGGGAGGTAATTTTGGGGTGCTGTGCACAGCTCATAAGTTTGGGAGTGGGCATTAACCATTAGTCTGTCAGATGATTTAGAATGTATAGGTTTTTAGGATGTATATGTATGCTGGCAGCACAGCAAGGGTTAAATAGTAATCTTGTAGTACTGACTGAGACCTTTGCTTTGATATATAAATGGTCCCTTAGCTCCATATATTGACACAGTTATGGCTTGTTACATTTTCTGTATTATCCTATAAGGACTTCAATTTTTTAATTTTTATGTTTTTAATATGTCTATTTTTAGTTGGTATTTTTCATGAACATAGTGTAGCAGTACTTACAGAGACCTTTTTCTGACATATAGCTTGCCCCTTGTGTCAGAAGACTGACAGAATTACAACTTGATAAGTTGCAATTATATCTTTTGGGAATTTTTAATTTATTTTTAAATGTTTATGTTTTTTTATATGGCCCCTAAATTGTTTGGAGGCTATTATGTGCTAGTCTCGTAGTACTCCTATGGACCATTCTTCTGATATATAGATTGTCTCTTAACTCCAAATATTGATGAAGTTATGGCTTGTTAAAGCTCAAATGTGGAAACAAAACTAAGTCCAACTTCTCCTTTCATATGAACCAATCCTATTTCATGTGATTTTGACATTCTCACAAAAGTGGATTGGTTCATACCAAAGAAGAAAGTGAAAAAACCCTAACTCCAACTTCTTCTTTTGTATGAAGTAATCCTCTTTTATAAGATTTTGACATTTTATGAAAGAGGATTGGTTCATGTGAAAGAAGAAAGTCAAAATTCTTCTTTTGTATTAACCTAATCTTCTTTCGTATGGCCCTATTCCTCTTTCATGTGGCCATATGAAAGAACAAAATTGCCTCATGAAAGAGGAGTTTTAATTTTTTAAAAAAACACATTTCTGGGTAATTTTTCCAAAAGCTAACTTCAGAATTTAGTCAATGGGGTCCCTTTAGCAAGATAAACGAGTTGGTGTATCTGCAAGATATGATTTTTATGGGTTTTCCAAACATTTTTTTAAACATGGAAACATGATGGCTGCCATATGAAAGAATAGTTTTTCTCATGAAAGAGGATTACCCCCTCCAAAAAAGAGAATCCTCTTTTGTATGGCCACATTCTTCTTTCATATGAAACAGCTATTGAAAAGACCATACTGAGCACGCTCAGAACAGAAAGTTAAAATCCTTGTAACTCTGGAACAGATTAATATTTCTTCACCAAACCAATGAAAGGTATTATTCTGGGGCAGGCCCTTTCAACTTTGAAAATTTCAGACCAAAATTCCAAACCATATGGGTGCAAGGTGATGACAAAAAACAGCCAAACACCCCAACTGTATCACTTTTTTTCACTGTCCAAATCTCAGAATCTGCACATCTGACTGGAACAAAACTTGGCACATCAAGAAGCCCTGCCCCCAGACCACACACGAAAAATTTCATACAAATCTGTTAAACAGAGTGAATCTATTAAAGTGCAAAATGTGGGTTTGACATTAAGCAGAATATTCAACCCTAACTAGATTAGTACTACTGTGTAACTATAATATATATTCTTTGCAAAACACTTTGTTAATGTACCAGTTAGGGTAACATAATGTCACAAAAATATGGGAATGTGGCATTAGGGTTTCCAACCTTGACACCACACCCACACCGTCAAGCAGCAATAGGAAAAAATATTAGGTTTTGGGTCTCCTGAGTGCTGGCAAATCAGTGGTGGGGTCTTCCTTGGGGTTGTCAACCCTAATGCTCCCCAACCCCCCAGTCCATAGTCTCTAGTATGAAGCACAAGACGCAGCTCCAAGCCAGTGCCTCATAGTGATACACTCTTCAAAGGTAGAGAAGTATGTTTCACCATATGTTGCCAACACAGTTTGTTGCAGCTTTCTTCACACTAGGTTCACATGAAAAGGAGATCATGCATGATGTTTGCTCAAGGAAAAGTGTGGGCATTACAGTTGACAAGCCCAAGGAAGACCCCACCACTGGTTCACCAAGACTCCAGAGACTGAAAACCCTAACATTTTTTACTTCTATTGCTTTGGGGGGAGCTGGGGTGGGGAGTTAGGTTTGGAAACCTTAATGATGCATTTCTCTACTTTTGTGGCTTTTTACTGTAACTGGTACATTAATGAAGTTTTTGCAAGGTATTGCCTTTCTTTTTGAGATAGTGGAACTGTATCCTCATGTACACAGGTCTTGAAGGACCTGCATGAGCAGATTCAGATGCCCTGCACCAAGGCAAGACTCTGTCTACCTAAAGAAGTGCAACAACAGATGTGAAGAAATCATGGTGCTCTGTGGTGGGCTGCAGAAGCACAGGGCCTTGGGATCCCAGCACTTCTTTGTTACCATAGATACAGATAAACAGGGAAAAGAGTGCACCTGTCAACCAATGTGCAGGGTACTATGCCAACAGAACAGTTGTATTCAATATATGGTACCTAGGCCCACATGGAAAACCCTGTACCTTTCATTTCCTGGCTGTGTGTGTGTGTGTCACATAACAGTGCCATCTCCTCACCCTCACTCTATTACTGAGATTACCACTGAACTCAGCTCACCCGCATGGGATCACAAAGAATACCCACTGGGGTCAAGACTGGCACCACACACAAAGTGTGCTAACAAGAGTAATTTTTTTTTCTAAATTTTAAACCCACATTTTCAGGATACTCATTTTATGACTCCCCTTAAAACATGACATGTACCATTTATAGTATATTGGATGATTATCATTTCACACCAGAAGTGCAAAATTACATCTCGTTCAGAATTTTAAAAAAGGACACGTTATATTAATGTAGTGGTGTGGAAAATGGCTATATTGAAAGTTTGGAATCAAAATATTGAATATTAGTGAAGTTATGAGTGAGTGTTGAAATACTGCAACATTCACTCATAACCTGGGGAATTTTACCCTATTTTTACACCAAGTTTCTAGCATAGCCTTCTTATTACCACACCTCAGGAACCTGGTAGGTGAACATTTTCAAATACCTGCCAAGCATCATTCTGCACCACTGAAATGTTGTTCTGTGCAACAGGTGGGAAAATACACTTTGGCCAGGATTTGAAACATGACAGCTGTCATGTTTTTTTTTATTTATTTTTATTTAGTTGTTTTAACCAGGTATAGCACACTAAGCTGAAAGCTTTTTTACAGGAGCGACCTGGGAGCACAAGGAGGTTAAGTGACTTGCTCAGGGTCACACAGTATGCAAGTGGAAGCTGTGGGATTCAAAACCAGGTCTGGTCTGCTAGATGTCACCAAATTTGCAGCTCAGAGCCTTAGACCACTGCGCTATACTGCCTCTTAATGTTTATGAGGTGGTGTGAAAAACACTATGGCCCAGATATTCAAAAGGGTTGTGCATGGTGCAACGGTGTTGCACCATACACAACCCACTAATGCACCCTGGTGTGATATTTAAAAGGGAAAAGTGTGCCGCACAAATCCCAATGCACTGGGGCACATCAGTAATGCATGCCCATGCATAACCTGCACAGCCCAATATTCAGCCTGGGCCATGCAGAGTTATGCAGGCACAACCCCTACCTGTGCCTGCACAAAGTTACGCCTAAATAAAAAGGAACAAGTTGAGGGCCACCCACAGATGAGCTGCCACATTGCAGGGTACAACACAGCAGCTGCCACCTTTGGGTGGCCATCACCTGTTCCTGCCGCATTTGGCAGCACCCCCATTTTGATCGCAGGCATCAGTCATTTCCCCAAAGTCCAATATCCCTGGTGATCCAGTGGACTGCCGCGAACCCGATCACGGGCAGCATTCATCACCCCAGTTCGATATCCCTGGTGATCTGGTGGACCCACCATCCCAGCCACCCACTAGAGCCCACCACCCGCTCCCCATCAGCTGGCGGGTGGCAGCACCCAACCGCCTGCCGCCCGCGCGCCTGACGACTGACAGCTGGTAGGACTGCCCATTGGTTCAGGCATGAGCCAATGGGCATGCAGCCCTCTATACTAGTCAGGTCAGATATGTGAATGAATTCATTCATATCTGGACAACTAATACAGTTTGAGCTGCACACCCATTAGCTCATACTCTGAACCAATGGGCATGCAGTCCTGAGCTGTCAGTCATCGGCGATGAAGCGGCTGACTGAGTAGTGCTACTGCCACCAGCTGGCGAGGAGGTGAAATGGTAGTCAGTAATGAGAAGTCCTAGATCGCAAGACCTCGGGCAATTGATGAGCTGCTGCCATGTCGGCTCCATGTGTTACTGGACCACCGGATAACAAACGTTCTTTGTCCCTTATAGGACATCCCGCGATTGGGCTGCAGAGGTCGTCGGTCCCCGACGGCTGCTACCTGGCAGGGCACCAGGCGCAAGTCATCGGGGATCAGTGCACCTGCATGCTAATGGCATGCAAATGGGGCCATAATCAGATGCAAATGGCCCCCGGTGAGCCTTGCATAAATTATGGCTCCATCTGCATGTGCCCCTTTGAATATCGCAGGTGCTGTGCATGGTGCAATGACACTTGTGCCACCGCATCTCAATGCTCCACTCTGACCACATGCGCTGGCACAGTGCCACTGCACCATGCACAGTGGGGGTATCCAGGGTGCGATATTCAAAGCAGTTGCACCATAGCGCAGCTCCATGGAATATCACCCTGGCCACACTCGTGCACAACAAATTTGAGCTGCACCCAGGCTTGCACCACAGCCTGGCACAGTTTGAATATCTGGGCCTATGTTGAAAATTTGGAGTCAAATATTCAAAATTACAAAGTTATGAGCAAGCATAGAAACATTGCAATGTACACACACACACACACACACACACACACACACCCAACTTTGTCATGTTTACATATTCTGACCCCAAATGTTCAACATAGCTTTCTTATGACCCCACTTCATGAACAATGGCAGTGAAAAGTTTCAAATCCTGCCCCAAGGGTGATTTTGCATAAATCCATCACCACTGGTCATGAGGGAGGTCCCAAAAAGGTCATGTTGAAAATCTGTGGCCAAAATATACAAAAATGACAAAGTTATGCATAAAAGTTCAAAATCCTATTTAAATACATTGAACCACACTTATATTACCTTAGTTCCTCATATTACAGTCAGCAGTTACAGCAGCAAGATGTCTCTTCAATCAGAAAGTGTATCTTCATTGTAGGACCTGTTCAGGTGAATCAGGGTGCATGGGGGTGGGGTGCGGGGTGCTAAATGGAAGGTTGGGGTGGGGTCAGATCAGTGAGGGACCATTTTCAATTTTGCAGGTTAAAAAAACATGGATGGATGGTTTCTTTATTTCAACTGACAGTCTCCTCTGCAGACAAGGGTGGATGACCTGGAGGGGAGGAGGATCCTTAGAATCAGTACCGAGGGTGGGCATCCCAGTCTGCTTATATATTAAAAAAATAATAAACATTGGAAAAGGTGGGCTATGAGGAGGGCAGGAGGGAGAAAGAAGAGGTACAGGAGGTGGACACCCCATCTGCTTAATTCAAAAATAAATAGACAGGTAGATAGATAGATAGATAGACAGACAGACAGACAGACATAGGAGGGGCTTGAACAGGGGTGAATAGCTCTTTTCAATGAGCTGGCCATCCAGGATTTTGGATGCAAAGAAACATTATTTCCAGGGCAATTTTCAAACAAGCACCACCGTCTAGCTAAATGGGCCCTGGTTACCTAGGTGTATGTGTTTGTTTTTTGAAAATACATAATTTTTAGTATTTTCAATGTTGCAAGCTAAAAAAAAAACAAGATGGTGGCTGTCACGATTGGTATTTTTTCTTACGACAAATAAATAATTTCCCACAACAAGTAAATCATGAAAAATAAGTCTTCAAGATCAGTGTTTGTTTTATCATTTATATCAGAAGGTTATCCAAAAACAAACTTTAAATCCGTATAACTCTGTAACCATTTAATATTTGTTTCACAAAATCTTCAAAAGACACTACCACTGCACACTTTATTAAATGCTAACTGCTTGCTCTTGCTCATTCACAAACTATAAATGGGATTCTAAAAGAGGGGTACTACTGTATATGGCATACACCAACAAAAGTAACAAGTCAGAGCACACCTTTCTACTGCCTCTGCACAGGCTTCTTCTACCCTGAAAGTTTTGTGAACAAATTCTATTCTATCTAAGATGTGCATGACAGCAAAAACAAAAACAAAACAAACAAAAAAAAAACATGTTAACCTATGGAAAAAAATCTTTACTTTTCCGAAAATTAACATTTCAGATCTCGAAACCACAAAACGTTCTGGAACAAACTCTCATATCTTGGGACTTTGCCATCCTGACTGTGCATGAAATGCTGCAAACATGTTTAAGGTGCAAAGTTAAGGGTTTACATTTAACACCCTACTCAACCCTAACTAACTCCCCAGGTCACACCGGGAGATGAGCAACCTGTTGCTTAGTGTGCATTCCTGATGAAACATTTCAATAAACAAATAAATAAAACTATAGGGGTGCTACCATGCCCTAAAAATACTGTGTGTATATATATATATATATATATACACACACACATATATATTATAGTGGCACGGACATGCCACTGTAGTTAGGGTTGATCGGCCAGTTACATATTAAAGTCAAACGTTTGGATATTAATAACTTTGGACCCGTTTGATGGATTTGCCTGAAATTTGGTACACACATTGGGGCTCTCTAGGTCTCTTGATGAGCCAAATTGTGTTTGTGTCAGAGCTGGTCTTTGTGTACAAAAGTGCTGAAAAATGCAAAATTATCAAATTTTGAAGGCACCTTTTGGCATTCTTAATGTGGTCCTGCACAGCCATTGCATGGTGTGCCACTCTGCATGACAGCTTGTTTGAAAGAGCACTGCTGGATGAACATGCCGCTTTTTGTTTGGTGAAAAAATATTATGGCATTCAAAAGTTATGGCACTTTTAAGTTCCCATTATAAGTCAATGGGAAAATTTACATGTATATCTTGCGATTGAAGAATGGCGGTTCTGGCCATCTGGTCTCACCTAGTGATCAAATAATTTGTAGCCTCACAGTTCAAGAATCTTTATTCCCAAGGAATTTTCAAAATTCTGTGACCGCGAGGTCCGCCATCTTGTTTTCAGTTTTCCAATCACACTAACACAAATATCTCGGCTCAGGGGTCACTTCTGAAGTAAAACTTCAATGGGTTTTACTCAGGAGACCCAGATCTATCAAGCCATGGCTTTGGTTCCATCCAAATTGGTCAAAAAATAGAGTTATAAGCTTTTAAAATCTTAATTTGCAGCTCGCTAACGATCTTTGATCGCGAGCCTGCAAATTCTTTGATTGTGAGATTCTTTGACCATGATCTTGCATCGTGACCTAAAACATTAGTATCTTGGCTCAGGGGTGGGCTAGGGACACAAATGAGGGCTTGTTTTACTCAGGAGGGTCCGTTCTGTCGCACCATGGCATTGGTTTGGTTCAAATCAGTGAATAAATTGCATTTAACCATTTTTTATTCTTTGATTGTGAGCCTGCAAATTCTTTGATCATGAGGCTGCAAATTCTTTGATCATGAGATTCTTTGATCATGATCTTGCATTGTGAACGAGGGACGAGATGGCCGAATTTAAAAATAATTTTTCTCAGCCCATGGGTGCCCTAGGAAGTCAAATGAGGGCGGGTTTTACTCAGGGGGCTTCATTCTGTCAAACCATGGTGGTGATTTACTGCAATTCCTCCAATTTTTTGATTTATGACATTTTTTATTCTTTGTTCATGAGCCTGCAAATTCTTTGATCGTGAGGCTGCAAATTCTTTGATTGTGAGATTCTTTGATCGAGATCTTGCATTGCGAATGAGGGACAAGATGGCCCAATTTAAAATTCAATTTTCTTAGCCCAGGGGTGTCCTAGGAAGTCAAATGAGGGCGGGTTTTACTCAGGGGGCTTCATTCTGTTGAACCACGGTGGTGGTTTACTGCAATTGCTTCTATTTTTTTATTAATTAATTTTTTTATTCTTTATTCATGAGCCTGCAAATTCTTTGATTGTGAGGCTGCAAATTCTTTGATCGTGAGATTCTTTGATTGTGATCTTTGATCGTGAAATAGGGACAAGATGGCCAGATTTTTTTTTAATGGAATAAATAGGGAAATTTTGCCAATCTTTGATATTGAATTTTTCCGAAATGGTTCGATCTTTTTACTTGAAATTTGGAGGGAAGAAGGGCAACATCCCACAGATGTGCTTTTTAGTGGATTGGTCAAAAAATATTACAGGGCCTCAAAGTTAAGGCACTACGAAGTTGGCACTTTTTCCCATAGGATAACATTATGGCGTCTGCCATATTACAGGAATTCCATTCGAATCACCTTTCCCATCTACGCCACTGTGTATGTAACGGTTTGCGTTTTCATAGGCACTTGCATTTCTGTTTCTTTTATCTTTACTGTTGCTTTTACTGTTACCATTTACATTTATTATTGCGGTACCATGACCTTATGTGTAACAGTTTGCATTTTCGTATGCGCTTGCATTTCTGTTTTTATTGGCTTTATTGTTGTTGTTACCATAACCATTTGCATGAACAAAACAAGAACAAATGAGACTCTTGAGAGGCATTCACAAACTGCCCCATTGGGCGGTGACCACTGCCACAGTCGGGATCGGACCCCTGTAGCACCGCACAGCTTACAAGATGCTCCTGCTCTTCTCCCTGCTGAAGCCCCCCCTGCGCCAAGCACCCAGGTATGGTCAGCTCAGCTCAACGGAATGGATCAGGACTACTGATTTTCAAGCCAAACTCTTGGCACCTACTGGGTTTGAATGTTATTGGCTGCCCAAGGATTCAGCTTTCTGGTTGGCTTGCGCTTCACCCGGGACTTACATGAATGTTAACTTGCTTTTGTATGTGGTCCTGTGTTTCAACTGTTGGCATTGTGTAATTTCTACTATTATTGCTTTAAGGCTTGCAATTCTCAACTTGTATACAGCTAACTTGTGCTTGGGAATCTATTTGTTAGGAAACTGGCAATTTTGTGCACTTACCCAGCCGAGTTCCGAGCCCGCTCGGGGCTACGAGACTAAAATTGACAAAAAACATAAACAAAACAAGAACAAACAAGACTCTTGAGAGGTGGGCAGGTCCTGGGCTATGGGAGGCATTCTGCTGATGAAGTAGATTTCTGTGCTCTCAGACCATCTAGACTTTGTCCCACCCCCTTGTCTTTGTTCGGTCTGCTAATTCATTTGGCTCTTTGTCACCCCTGGTGCCAGCTCCTAGCTGCCCCCCCGATTTCTGAACACAATCAGTGTTCCTTGTCTGTCTGAGCAGGATCTTGCATAAATGTTGGTTTTCTGCTCTCTCCCCAGGCATTCACAAACTGCCCCCTCGGGCGGTGAGCGCTGCCGCGGTCGTGATCGGACCCCCATAGTGCCGCATGGCTTACAAGACTCTACTGCTCTTCTCTGCTGAAGCCCCCCCTGCGCCAAGCACTCAGCTTAGTGGAATGGATCAGGACTACTGATTTTCGGCCCACCCCCTCCCTAGGCCACCTTAAATGCCCCTTTGCTCCACCCACTGCATGTCTATTGGACCATAGCCTTAACCCTTTCTGGCTGTTGATAGCTGTTATCCTATTGCCCTCTGCTGCCCTCTTGTGCCCACAATCATTCCTCTTTTAAGCTGGGGAATATACTAAAGAAAAAATAGCAAACACAAATACTCAACTAGGCATTTATTCCCAATCCAACCTTATTACTTTTTGACCATGCTTCTCCTAGTATCCCTCCTTCTGCTTTGTACTACCCTTCTCTACTTGGCTCCACAAAACTCCCCTGGCTTGTCTGTTACATTAGCACTATAATTAAACATGCAGGCATCACACATCTTGTCAAGCTCCTGATATGTGCTACCCTGAATGACTCACTGCCCATGGATCCTGCTCCTAGCTGACATGTGGGTACCCAAGCCAGGACCCGGGAAAAAAAACAATACCTGTCTGCTAGATCTGGCATATATCCCAAACTTATTGCTGCTAAGATTCTACTACATGTAGCTCTAAATATCCTTGGCTTTAGTACTAAGGTACCCCCTTGCTATATTCATGCCCCACGTAAGTGTGAAAGGAAAACGTTTCTAAAGAAACTGTTGGTTAGCTCTAGAAAACTCTTTCTATCTCTTTTGCTCTGCTTAGGCAACATTGAGCTTAACCCTGGACCCAGCATTGGCTCACCAGCAGATTTTCTTAACCTGAAAGGGCTTCGCTGTATGCATATTAATGCTTGCAGCCTATTAAAAAAAATCCCTCTTATCCAGGCATGGACAAGCCATACCTCCCCAGATATTCTGGTGATTTCTGAATCCTGGCTCCATCAATCAACCAGCAACCATTCTGTTTACCTCCCCTCCTACTCACTATTCTGAACTGACAGACTGTTAAGGGGTGGGGAGTGGCTATTTATGTCAAGGACAAGTACTCTGTCTCCATCCTGGACTCAACATCGGTCCCTAATGAATTTGAATCTCTATCCCTCCAAGTGGTGATTGCTGCTGGAGTCTCGGTCAGTGTTACTGGCTGTTACAGGCCTGCATCAGCAGGATTGTGGCTTCTAAACCACTTAAGCAACCTTCTGGGGCATAACTCTTTAGAAACAATAATACTTGGGGACTTAAACTTAAACTGGCATTCCAATGCCTCTTCTCCCCTCAAATCCCTTTGTGACTCCCTGGGGCTGTCCCAGCTCATCACTGAAGCTACCCTCCCAAACAAGAGCAACCCAGCCAAAAGTACACTGCTGGACCTCATCATAGTTAGTAAGCCTCATCTGTACTTCAACTCTGGAGTCTTCTTCTCTGACATCAGTGACCACTGTTTTGTCACTTGTGTTAGGTCTTGCCATTCCCCTACTCTCCCACCCAAATTCACTACAAAAAGAAGCAGGTGTAGTTCTGATTCTTGGTCATTCACAGCTGAGCTAAGTCACTCCCCCCGGTGGCAGGACTTCTACCTAGCAGAATCCGTGGCTCTCGCCTATGACATTTTTCATGACATTGTGTTAAGTACTCTGAATAAGCATGCCCCACTAGTTACATTCTGAGTTAGAAGCAAGCACTGCTAGTGGTTCTCTACTGACCTAAAGAGTGCACTGCAGAATAGGGACAGGCTATGGAAAACTGCTTGCAAAACAAAGCTGCCTAACAACTGGAATCAGGAGAGCTAGAAACCTCTGTACCAAATTGGTTAGAGATACAAAGGCTAACTATTACCGCCTTCAACTTGAAGCTTCCTCCACATGTTCATCAAAATTCTGGAGGACTATTAGAGATATTGAAGGTCATTCTGCTGGTAACCCCCTGCCTTCCAATATCCAGTTTGGTAATTACACAATTACTGAGAAACTTACTATTCTGGACTCCTTCAACAATCATTTTGCCACTGCGGGTCTAGCTTTTGATTCCTCCCCAGCTAGTACTCTTCGGGTACAGCTTGGGCTTGATACCCCTGACCCGTCTGTAATCAGCCCATCATTCTCTCTCCAAGCCACATCCTTGAAGGAAGTGGAGGATCTCCTGCTCCAGCTGGATGAAAGGAAAAGCCCTGGGGCTGACCTGATCGATCCATTCTTTCTAAAAGCAGGTTTCCATGCTCTTGCTGTGCCTATTACTCACCTGTTCAATCTATCCATCTCCCAAGGTGTCCTTCCTGCTGTTTGGAAGACTGCCCATATTGTTCCTATACTCAAGAATGGGGACACTAGCGACCTGAATAATTATAGGCCCATCTCTCTCCTCCCCGTATTGTCAAAAATGCTAGAGGAAATCGTTAACTCCCAACTCAGGACTTACCTGGAATCAGCAAACCTCCTTAATTCCCTCCAGTCTGGGTTCAGGGCTCAACATAGTATGACTACCACCCTTGCCAATGTTAGTAATGACTGACTGGAGGAGTTGGACAGCAAGAATTTTGTCAAAGCAATCTTCCTGGACCTCAGTAAGGCTTTTGACACTGTTGACCACCCCCTGCTGTTATCATCCCTACAGAATATTGGTCTGGACACTCCCTCTCTTAAGTGGTTCAACAATTACCTAACTGACCGCTCCCAGCAAGGTAAGGCTGATAGTGAGGTCTCGCTCCTCAAACCTCTTACTCAGGGTGTTCCATGAGGCTCTATCTTGGGACCCCTGCTTTTTGCAATCTACATCAATAGAATTAATTCCTCCATTAACTAGGCTAAAATTCATCTCTTCGCAGATGACACAGTGCTCTACACCAGTGGCCCATCTCCTGACACTGTACTCTCATCTCTCCAGAGTGAATTTGATCTGCTACAACTCCAACTCCTAAAACAGAAGTTGCTCCTGAATGCAAAAAAAAAACAAACAAAAGCCATGCTCTTCTCCCCTGCGTCCAACTCTAGTGCCCCTCCCTCTCACGACTCACTATCCCCTATCACTACCATACTGGGGGACCAGCTGGAATACGTATCTTCTTTCAAATGCCTTGGGGCTTGGATTGACAGTTATCTCTCCTTCCAGGGTCATATGGAAGAGCTTATAAAGAAGCTCAGGCAGAGACTAGGACTATTGTTCAGGATAAAAACCCTTCTACCAAGGGAGGCTAAAAAACAGCTAGTCCAAACTTCATTTCTCCCCCTGCTAGACTATGCTGACTTCCTTTATAGTCAAGGTCCTGCTGTTTCACTTGCAAAACTCGATATACTCTACCACAGAGCATTAAGGTTTATAACAAAGCTCCCCTACTCCACCCATCACTGTCTCCTATACACTGCTGTGGGCTGGCCTTTTCTTGCCATTAGGTGCCAGAGAAATGCAGTCCTCTGGACCTTCAGAGCCATTACCAATAACCTGCCCAGCTATATCACTGATTGCCTACCACTAAGCCCCATACCTAACAATGCCCTAAGAAGTGCTTCTTACGTAACCCTGAAAATCCCGAAGGTTAGATCCTGCTTCGGCAGGGTGGCAATAAGCCATGTACTTCCCTCACTGTGGAACAAGTTCCAAAAATCCCTGAAATTAAACCTCCCTTGCAAGCTCACAGCTTTTAAAGCTTTAATCACCTGCAAACTCAAGGAATCCTGCATCTGCTTCCATTAATACCACGGTTTGTAGCCGTTGTGCTTATCCCTGCTCCTCCCCATCAGCCCTCCACCCATATCCCTGCCCTCTCCTCTCCTCTCCCTCTCTATTTTATGCATCACTTTACCTTCTGCCCTCTGGGGTATAACAAAAACAAACAAAAAAAGGGGCAATCAACTTATTTCTCTTATGTTACTGAAGTTTTGTATACTTAGTATTTTTTGTGTATGTGCAAAACCTGTTCACATCTGTTCTAATGTATACTGCCATGTTGGCAGCACTCACAGTCCTGTTGTATCTTTCTGTAATTTTACCTTATCCCAGGTTCACCTCGAAAATTAGCTCTGCTCAACAGTGCTCACCTGGTTAAATAAAGATTTTGAGTGATTGATTGATTTACAATTGTGGTTCCATGAGTGTGTGCATTATGGTTTGCATTTTCGTACGTGATTGCGTTTCTGTTTACTTTGGTGTTATTGTTGGTGTTACTGTTACCATTTGTGTTTACAATTGTGGTACCATGAATGTGTGTGTTACCAGTTGCATTCTGTATGCACTTCTGTTTGATGTCTCTGTTTACATAACTGTTTTCTTCTGCATCACTTTATGCTTGTGTTTCTATAAACGTTTGCTTTGCCATTTACATTTGCTTGGCCATGTGCATTACTGTTGCTGCTTGCATTTGCTTTGCAGTTCCCGTTACTGTGTAACAAGACATCACGTGGCGGGACTGCATTCCTTTCATTAGTTATCATCCTCATTCTCAAAAAGAAGGGAAATTAGAGGCAAACAACTTTGTTTAATACATCAGTTAGGGTTGTTCCACAGCAAAAAAAGAAAGCTAGGAAATTCGGGGTTAGGGTTGAAAGCCCTCCCTTTGGACCCCCCAGCCCACCCCCAACTGGCATCGGGGTGTGTTTTGGGGTCATTGGTCCTAACTCTCACCCCATTCTCCTATACCTCAGCTTCTTTACACATGTGATGGGGTGAGAGTTAGGGCCGACAACCCCAATGCACACCCCGATGCCATTTGGGGGTGGGCTGGGGTTCTAAGGGGCTTTCAACTCTAACCCCGAATTTCCTAGCTTTTTTCTGTGGAACAACCCTAACTAATACATAAAATGGAGTTGTTTGCCTCTAATATATATATATATATATATATATATATACAGTGTATATATATATATATATATATGTATATATACAGTATATATGTATACACTATTCAATAAACTTAATGCATCATTTAGTTAAACACAAAAGTCAGAATGAGATTTTAGGTTGCTCATCCACCTCCATCATCTCACGAGCTGCTGATGGGCGTGTCATTGGTGGTGAGGCCAAACGCCACCCCATTCCATCTGTAATCATATTCACAAGCCACAGTAAAGAAGAATGGGGTGACATTTAGGCCTCACAACCCCAATGACACACCCCATCAGCTGTCAATCCCGGGATGATGGGAGGGTGCATGGGGGGAGGGGCAACCCTAAAGGTCTCTTTTCCTGACTTTTTGTATTTTAACCCTAAATGATGCATTAATAAAGTTTTTTTAATAGAATGTCCTTACTTTTTAAGAAAGAATAGAAAAGTAGAATGTTGCACAAATTAGTGGGAGCACAGCCCTTTGGGCCCCGTGCTACCACCAACTTGCAAATTTCTGCCTAAGATAAGAGTTCAAGTACTGAATATCATATGTATTGCTGGCAGTGAATATGGTTGGGAGTGTGAGGCCCACCACCTTGAAAGAAAGCAAAGTGTCAGTCATCAGAGTGGCATAATTCAACACCTGTTTACATGTCAGACACCTAGCCACTACAAATTACCTCCATGGCAGTAACACTAGGCACCCTATAAATGTGAAGCCAGTACCACAATGCAAAATGCCATATGCAAAACATAAAGTGTGTCACACAATATGGGTGCATCAAATTAATTTTCCAACACCTAAACACCATAATTCACAAGGACAGCACATCCCCTCAACATGCTCTAAATTTCAATGGCAAAGACCAAACTGTTTCTGAGATATAAAATGTGAAAGTTTCAGGTTTTCATTCATCACACTGTCAGAATTCTACACCTATTAACATTTTACTCACCTAACGACTGAAAAGTACATCTCTGGCGGTAAGGCTAGCTAACCTAGTAATTTAAAGCCACTACCATCATGGAAAAAGCTGTCCGCAAAACGTAAACTGCCTCATGCAATATTTCTGCAGAAAATGTGTTGTCTGACACCTAAGTACTATAATTCACATCTACATAACATGCCATCAACACCCTCCAAATTTCAAGTTAAAAGACCAAACCATTTCTGAGATATTTAATTTGAAAAATTGTTAAAATTGTGCTATCTGGTCCCTCCCAATCTGGCCATCTAGTCCCTCCCTCATGATCAAAGATCACGCTCAAAGAATTTTCAGGCTTGCAATCAAAGATATTGCCTGCACATGAGCAAAGAATGAAAAATATTAAAATAATTTTTAGAGAAAAATACATGAAACCACAGCCATGACTGAACAGAACAAAGGCCCCTGAGCAGATCCTACCCTAGTTTGCCTTTATAAGTGACCCCTGTGCTGAGAAAATTTAATTTTTCATGTGGCCATCTAGTTGCACCATCATGATCAAAGATCATGGTCAAAGAATCTCAAGATAAAAGAATTTGCAGGCTTGCAATTAAAGAAATTGCAGGGTCATGATCAAACAATAAAAAATGTTAAAAGTCAATTCTTAGGCAGAAATGCATGAAACCACAGCCATGCCTTGATAGAACAAAGCCCCCTGAGCAAAACCCACCCTCATTTGTCTTAATAAGCCAACCCTGATCTGAGAAAATACATTTTTTCAAGTGGCCATCTTAGTTACACCCTTGCGATCAAAGATCGCGGTCAAAGAATCTCAGTATCAAAGATTTTGCAGGCTTGCAATCAAGGAATTTGCAGGCCATGATCAAACAATAAAAAATTTTAAAAGTCAATTAAATACATGAAACCACAGCCATCCCTTGATAGAACAAAGCCTCCTGAGCAAAACCCACTCTCATTTGGCTTAATAAACCACCCCTGACCTGAAAAATTTATTTTTTCAAGTGACCATCTAGTCATGCCCTCGCGATCAAAGATCTCGGTCAAAGAATCTTGCGTTCAAAGAATTTGCAGGCTCGCGATTAAAGATCGTTAGCGAGTCATTATCAAAGAATAAAAAAGTTAAAAACTCTAATTTTTCACCATTTTGAAAGAAACCATAGGCATGGCTCGATAGAGGCAAGACCCCTGAGCAAATCCCACCATAGTTTCACCTCAGAAGTCTCCCTGGGCAGAGATATTTGAATTTTTCCAACCGTAAACTAAAAACAAGATGGCGCTGCTGCGATCAAAGAATTCCTCATGACCTAAGATTCTTTGATCATGAGCCTGCAAATTCTTTGATCGCGAAGTGGGACTAGATGGCCAAAACACCACTCTTTTTTCACAAAATAACCACATAAATTTCCCCATTGACTTATAATGGGAAATTAAAACTTTAATAACTTTTGAATGGATTAATATTTTTTCACCAAATGAAAAGTGGCATGTTCCTTGACCCAAGCTCTTTCAGCTGAGCAAAGTTGCAGAGCAGCACGCCTCATAATGGCTGTGCAGCACCACGGACAAAATCAAAAAAGCTGCCCACATAACTGGCGAAAAGTGCATTTTCAGCATTTTGGTGTGCAAAAACTGTAGTCCAACTGAAATGAAATTTGGCAAATCATGAGAACTACCATGCTCCACCACACATACCAAATTTCATGCAAATCTGTTGAAAGGGTCCAGAGTTATTAACAAGCAAAATTTTGAGTTTAACATAGAAGAGGCTTCATAGCCATAAATATAGGGGTGTGACCACACCCCTATAATATATTCCATGACCGATCATGCTGACATGCTACAGTAAAGGAGAATGGGGGGAGATTTAGGCCTCATGATTCCAATGACACACCAAGGCATATGTCAGACTGTGGAGAATTGGGGAGGTGTGTGAGAGGGGTTAGGGGTTCAACTCTAATGCCTCATTCCTGATTTTTTTTGCTTTAACCCTAAATGAAGCATTAACATAATTTTTGCATAGAATTTCCTTACTTTTGGAAAAAATATAATATAAGTAGTAAAAAACACATATTGATGGGAGTGTGGAGCCCAGCTCCCACCAAGTTGCCAATTTTTGCATAACAATATGCATCTGGACCCACATTCCCACTTATGGAAAGTTACAGAGCTATGCTCTATAGGGCACCAAACCCTTGTAACAGTAATTTGCGCATATCTTGGGAACCGTTAGAGCTTGAAAAAAAATTCTAGCATCATTGTAATCATGACAGTAAGTACTTCACGCAACATTGAATGACCTTACCCATATCTCACATCGTTTCCGAGCTATGGGCACCAAAAAACACTGGACAGGCACTCTTTCAACCCTCGTAACAGTACCTTCACAATATCTAATGAACCGTGCAACGCACAAATACAATTCTACTGCAGGCTTACTCTACAATGTCAAATCTTTTTCCAGTTGCTAGATCACCAAAAGGTGATCTAAGCCACTCGTGGCGAAGAGTCTGAATCTTGCTTTGTTTCTGAGATAACGGTGCCGAAAGTCATGACACAGACTGCAATGTAATCCTTTGGGGAAAATGTCAATTACGTCATTGAATATCTCTGCAACAAATTATTTCCCCAACACCTAAACAGCATAGTTCACATGTCTATGACATCCCCTCAATGCCCTGCACATTTCAAGTAAATAGACCAAACTGTTATTGAGATATGGCCATCTTAATTTGGGCCACCTGGTCTTTCTCATTAACATTCCAAAAATACATATACATTTTCCCATAGGATATAATGGGAATTTCAAATTGTAATACATTTTGAACAGATTAATATTTTTTCACAAACAAAAAAGCGGCATGTTCCTTGGCCCAAGCTCTTTCTACGTCCCAGGTTTTGGACCAATAGCCCATACGGTGTCCGTGTAGCGCCAAAGACAAGAAATGCGCAAAAGTGGCGAAATATGCATTTTTTGGCACTTCACTGCACAAAAAATATATGTCCAACTGAAACAAAATTTAGGAAATCAAGAGATCTACTACACCAAACTGTGTGTTCCAAATTTTGTGCAAATCCATTGAATGGTTGCAAAGTTATTAACGTGCAAATTGTGAGGTTTAATATTAAAAGTGCCTACCACAATGCAAAACGCTATACTCAAAATGTAAAGTGTGTCATGCAATATCTCTGCAGCAACCTAATTTTCCAACACCTAAATACCATAATTCACATGTACAGGACATCCCCTCAACACCCTGCAAATTTCAATTTAAAGGACCAAACCGTGTCCAAGATATAACATTTTTAAGTTTGAGATTTCCATTGGTCAGAGTGGCAGAATTCTGCACCTGTTTACATTTTACACACCTAACGACTGAAAAGTACATCCATAGCAGTAAGGCTAGCTACCCTAAAAATTTCAAGCTACTACCACAATGCAAAACGCTCTCCACAAAACTTAAACTGCGCCACGCCATATCTCCACAATGAATGTATTTTCTGACACCTAAGCACCATAATTCACATCTACAGGACATCCCAACACCTTCCAAATTTCAAGTTAAAAGATCAAACCATTTCTTAGATATTTAATTTTAAAAGTTGTTAAAATTGGGCTATCTGGTTCCTCCAAATCTGGCCATCTAGTCCCTCTCTCGGGATCAAAGAATCTTTGATTGTGAGCCTGCAAATTCATTGATTGTGAGGAGGGAACAGATGGGCAAAACCCCATTCTTTGTTTGCAAAATAACCATATACATTTTCCAATTGACTTATAACGGGAACTTAAAAGTGCTATAACCATTGAATGCCTCAATATATTTTCATCAAATGAAAAGCGACATGTTCGACCAGTGAAGCTCTTTCAAATGAGCCATGTTACAGAGTGGCACACCACATAATGACCACGCAGCACCATGGACAATATCCCAAAAACTGCCTCCAAAACTTGATAATTTTGCATTTTTCAGCATTTTTATGTGCAAAGATCGTAAGTCCGACCATAACGAAATTTGGCAAATCAAGAGATCTACCATGCCCCACCGGTCATACCAAATTTCAGGCAAATCTGTTGAACGGGTCCAAAGTTATTAACGCACACAATTTTGACTATAACATAGATGTGACATCTCAACCCTAAATATAGTGGCACGACCTCGCCACTATAGTATATATATATATATATATATATATATAGGCATGAATACAGTATTCAAGAGACTCATACCTACTGCACATTGACACCCTGTAACTTTTTGCTGAATTGTTAAAAGGTTCACATCACATCCCTAATTTGTAGTGCCACAGTAGGAGAGATATTAAACATAACATGACCCAGTTTGGTTCCACTGTGTTCTTTTAGTTTTATCACAAACATCTATTTACCCTTTCAAATAGGGCTCCATTTTGTGACATTGCTTCCTGTCCCAATTTATGTATTTAAATACAGCTCTTTATTGTGTCCTAGAAACCCAACTGTTCTTAATGTGTTACTAATTACTTCATTTTAGCCTCCCCATGAACTCCCTGAACAGAATAAAAGTTTTTGCCATTTATTAAATCATTTTATATAGCTGTAACATTCATAACATGTGGTGTCCATCTAGTACCTCATCCTAAGCAGACTGTGCCTTTAATTTGCATGGACTGTGGTCCAAAAGCATTACTGTATTTGGTGACCTTCTTTTTGTTAATGACATGCTGCCAAAACCTGCAGTTTGTTATAACTTATTTATTTAGAAAATTCCCTTTTCCCATGGCAAGTTATTTTATGTCCTACTGTGACCCAAATTACTATTGGTTCCTCCATTGGCCTAGAATGTTGAGAACCAGAAATGCATGCTGACCCCATCAGTCATCACCCCATGGCTCTTTAAAGCCATGGAGCTGGTGGTTCTGCACTCTTTTTACTGCCACCTACATTCTAGACAAGACATATTGTCCTCCTGAAGTTTGGAGTTATGCATGTTACGGGCACTACAGTAGGCTATTCTTTGTGCACCTCAGCTGCTCTTTTGTTCCCCAGTGTGTCAAATGTCTGCAGATTGTAAAGGTACATATTTGCTCTTTGGGAAACACAGAGAAATGTAGTTGGACCTAGCCTCATGGCCCCAAGATGCTGGACTCAGGAGTTGAAGGGTGGGGTAGGGGCAGAGAGAGTTGATTATAAAGCATTTTCAAGTTGAAGAACTGTAGGTTTCCTAGATTAACTGGTTATACATGTATACCTATTCTATGGACCAAGTCTGTACATGGGGATCATTTTGTATAGCCTGGTCCCTGCAGGGGGGCATTTTGTATGATCCTGTTCTCTATCAGGGCTCCTTTAATGTTACTGCTGCTAAATAGTTTGTTCCATTCTGGGCAAAAAAAATGCAGTTTTGGGGAGTATATCAATTGGACCTGATTAGTGCTGGGGCTCATTTTGTATTAGGCATCAGAACACCAAAACTACTGTTTGGAGAGTTCTGTAATAAGAAATAAAATACATGCAGTACTGGGGGAGTAAATGAATAGGACCTGGTCTTTGCAGGTGCTCAGTTTGTGTAGACCTGACCTCTTTAGGGGCTGATGTTGTGTGGGAGGTGTCAGAACACCAGAACTACTTTTAAACTACCAGCTTATCTGCTAAACTTAAAAATAAATCCTGGTTAATATCATATTTATTTTTCTCTGTGCAGTCCTCTATGATCCTGTGGGTTGGGGGGGGTCTTACAATACAGAACATTGTTTTTTTCTGTCCTATATGCAGTACAGTACCATTCAATGATACTAAACTGATGTGAAATTGAAATAGGACATATTATACAGTACACTTAAAATATTGCTCATGAGTAAAGTCTGGTGGTGGTGTTGGGATGGTCATGGGCTTAAAACATAAATGTGCTTACAAGGGGCTTTAATAGAAAGGCAGTAGGAGCATCATGGCACAAAGATTTAATGGAGTTTAAAGAAGCAAAAAGAAAAAAAAAGAAACAAAATAAAAATCATATTGTATACCATGATTCTGAGTTTCAGTGTGTGTTAATGTCTACTAGGGAATGCAAAATGTGGGAACTAAAAGTAATTGTTTGGTGTGCCCTGTGGCCTAGGATGGCATATGTGAGAGTAAATGTGACGTAAAGAAATGTTCTCTTACTAGGAGAGATACACCTGGTGCTGCCAACCAGTCACCCTCTAGTGCAGTAATTTTACATAATTTTCATTGTTTTGTGTATGTTTAGGCTTGTTTAGCTGTTGGAGTGTATTTCAGTAATTGTTTGGGCTACGTATTGCACGTAGACTTAACATGGCTTCAGTGGTAGTACAAGTGATGTAAAATACTGTTTTTTTTTTCCCACTGGAGAGTTTCCTGGCAGTGACTGCCAAAGCAGCACCATTGTTTCTAATAATTTTGCATCACTTGTGTCTTTTTGCTCACTTTTGGCTCCTTTTGCTGTTGCAGTGAATCTCAGTAACCGTTAAGTGTGCCAAGTGCTGCATGTTAGGCTGAGGGTCTAGCACGGCACATTAAATAATTAGTTAGATTTACTGCAACAACAAAATGAACCTAAAAGGGCACAAACACCAAAAATGGATGTAAAATGACTGTAACTGATGGTAACCGGGTTGCAATCACCACCAGCATCAACCCTGTTCATTGTTTTTGTGCACTTTTAGACTCATTTGGCTACTGTTGCAGCATATCTCAGTAACTGGCCCATGTGCTGCATGGTATGCCTAAAATGGCTTCCATGGCAGTACAAGTGAAGTAAAATACTGTTTTTTCCTTACTGGGATGATTGTTGTCAGTGACTGCCAAAGTGTTACCCTTTGTTCTGTTTTTATTTTTTTTTTGCATTCAGGTTTTGGTGTGCACTTGTAGGCTTACTTTGCTGTTGCAGTGAATCACAGTAATTATTTGGCATGTCATGTGCTGCATGATAGGCTGAGGGCCTAGCATGGCATAACAAATAATTACCAATATTCACTATAGTAGCTGAAGAAGCCTAAAAGTGCACCCCCCCAAAATGCGCTGGTTGCCATATGCACCTGCAGGACCACGCTGTGGACACTGTGAGTGAGGGGACCATGGAGGGGACCATTTGACAAAAGCAAGGGGTTGTGTCTTCAGTTGTGGCTGTGATCCAGGGGATGGCACCATTAGTAACAGGGATAATTTTGTATTTCTACGCCATACAAGGGGACCATGCAAAATGACCTAGCACACTGTGATTACAGGACTTCACCAGATTTCAGGTCCCTGACCTTTTATTTGTATTGTGCCAACCTCAGAAAATCTCCTGGGCACAAACTTCATTTGTCCCTGATGAAAGGGCTTTGGAATATGGACATCTGCGCAAATCTGGGTTTGGGCACAAAAACTAGGCTTTCCACAGGGGGCAAGCTTTTGAAGATCTTACCCCTGAAGTCAGTTTTTCATTTCATTTTCATTTCTTAAAACACATTTTAAGATTGAAACAGCCCACTTAAGGGCATAGTTCTATTAGTAGGCAGTAACCCACTCCAGGGTGTGCAGTTATTAGGGCTTAATCAATACCCTGAGTGCGTTGTGAGGCACGAGGCTGCTGGCTGAGTGTCCTCACAACACCCACGGTGTTGATTAATCCCCAATAACCGCACACCCTGGAGTGGGCTAGTACACTTATACTAGAGGGTGCACTACAAAACAAGGAGAAAGCAACACAAGTGTTTTTTCTCCTTTTAGAAAAGGCAAACAAATGATTGTATTCTGCTGCCTAGATAAATATTCCCAACAAAACTGCTGTCATGCACATACAAATGTCAGAAAGAATGTGTTGATATGCGTTCTCTGACATTTGTTGTGCATGGTATGCTTTCTGAGACAGTACAGTAGCTCTGAAGTGCAAAAACATGAAGCTGCCTCTTGTGATACAGACAAGGTGTCTGTACCCCCACTGGCTTAGCTGCTCTATCTCTGTCTGTGGTTATATTAATGCATGGCAAGCAAGTAAACATTTTCCACAGCAGTGCAATCACAGTCTACCAGACTGTATTCTACCAATTAAGAAATGGCAACTAACGGGACTCAGAGCCTAGAGGTCTTGCTGGCACTGTTTCTCTGTCTACCAGCATAAAGCTCACTTTCAGAGCATGAGATCGTTGGGGAGGTGTCTCCCTCTCTTCACACTGTTCCATCTGACTTTATGCCACAACTATGGGAGGTACCTGTCAATGTGGCTGTCCAACAGAAAAATGACCATTGGGACCACATACTTCACTCTGGGGACAAGCTTATCACATTGGCACTTGAATCTCACTGGCACAGAGACAGCAAAAGAGACAAGTTCACTAAGTCAAGTTTCATTTAATGCTGTCCCTGGCTCCTGCTGGCTCCCCTTGCTGTGCATCTCTCCCTCTCTCTCCCAATGGCACAGAGTTAAGATAGAGACAGTCAGTAGTGGAATCAGGGGACTGCTGGCAATTTGCTGCTCACTCTCGCAGATGATGTTTGCTGCTCCTGCATTGCAGTGGGTCTCTCACTATCTCTATCACTGTCACCATGTAAAGTGACACTGACAGTGGCAGAGCAGCACACACATGCTGTAGATGTTCCTTTTGTCCATGAGGAGTGGATGTTGCTGTGTGGTACTTCTGGGTACTGCACACGGGATACAGAGGAAAAACAAACCACAGGCTGAACCCATCTGGTACACTGAGCACGTGTCCCATAGTCTGGTGTTCGTGTGATCATGGACAGAGTAATGCATGGACAAGTATTGTTTGCTGTCTGATATCTCCCGAGGTTCTTACTATCTTTGTGTGATCTAATGGGGGGGGGTCACCATTGTGGCACAGGACATGTCCACAGAGAGCAGAGGTACTGCTGTTGAATAAAATGTTATGGTGCATCTCTCTCTGTCCCTTTGGAAGTCCTACATAGAACAAGAAAATACCATATGCCACACTCCCGATCACTCACTCGGGTTGTTTTAATGGCTGCCAGGCTGGCACCTGTTCTCTGTACTGTCCTCACCATAGAGAGATTGAGACAGACAAGAAATTTGGTTTTGCTACGATGATCCCTAGGGTGTGTGGGTGGGTGGGTAAGAAGCAAGACTACAAACTTTGAACACTGCAGCCACTGTTGCTGCACTGCCTGAGACTACATGACAGGCCTCGACTCTTGCTCACTAAACAGGGATTATAATGGCTGCTCCACAGACTGCAATTTTGGCACTGTAACAAAATCAGAACAGAAGCACAGCCTGATCTCTCAATGGGATGGTTCATCACTAGCTATTGTATATTATGGCGTAATCAGTGGTCACCTGATGGCTGTTTACCACTCACCTGTCTTTATCTACCCCATGTTATAAGTCATTAATACACTTCCAGTGTTTTGCCTTCAGACTTGAATATCACCAGCAGCAAGGGAATGCATTACTCTCAAATAACCCCCATTCATCTAATAGAGATGTAGGTTGGTTTCCCTCTCTCTTATTGTATGCTTGGGACCAGATGGTATATGTAATAGACAGACCAAGTGAGATTCAGTCCATACCACACTGTACTACACTGTGTAACATAAAACATTTGTGAATATTTTAAGTCAATATAATATTGTGACTACAGTACAAACTTCAAAATGTTCAAAACATTGTATACCAAATATCCATAGTAAGACAATAATGTTTTGGTTGAACATTAGCAATAACTTTTGGTATGACTTAGTGAGACACTTGGTATGATACTAGTACTACTGTTGTTCCGGTGTCCATGTTACTCATGTGACTTCTTGTGTCATGTCTGTGTTACTTACGTGACGTCCTGTGGAGTCTCTGTTACTCACGTGACATCCTGTGGAAAAAATCCTTATAAATAAAGTATACTTAACTCTCTGAAAATTCAGTGGTTTCTGTCTTTTCATATGAGGATAATATGGTTGTGCAAAAAAACAAAGGGCTAAGAAAGCAAGGACATGACTGTGGTAGCTAAACTTGAACATGTCCAGATTTGGGCATACTGTGATTAGGAAACGTATTGTGGCATAATTACCAACAAGTTAAGTTTATGATAAAAAAAAATGAAATGTTAAATATTATGCTACCTAAATAGATACCATAGACATAGTAATATCAAAAAAACATATGTTTGATAATATGGCAAATTTGCTCTCAAGGACACAATGTTACTCACATTACATTGGCCTTGTGGGAACTTTTAATCTGATTTTTTAGGACCTCTGAACTATAAACTATCTTTATATTGCAGACTGCAATATTGCCACATGTACCCAATGTAAACATGATATGGTTATGACAATTGGCCCAAACAAATTTTGAACTTGAATGTCACACTTTGTCTCTCGAGTAGCATATCGATACTATATATATATATATATATATATATATATATATTGCAAAAACTGCATTAATGCACCAGTTTGCATTTGACTTAAAGCAACAAAACTAGGGAAATGTGGCATTAGGGTTTCCAACCCTAACTCCCCACCCCTCCAGCCGCAAAAGGACAATCCCACACAACCATCCACAGACAGCCATCATTAGGTAAGACAAACATACAACTGTTCCAGATGACACAAATTTAGTAGCACTGATGTGCTACCTTCATGGATTTGTATCTGTGGCATGCACACAGCAAGAGATACACACTCACTTGTCGCTGCAGATAGAAATCCAGGATATTCAAATCATAACACCGCTTCTGTGTGTAGAAGCACAGACCCCTACAGCCACAGATATAAATCAATGATACCCACATTTCAAGAGTTCTTTTGTCTGCAAGGCTCAGTGCTTCTGTGTCCTCAGCTGCTCATGCACACTGTAAGACATAAACACACTTAATGGGCCTGCGCTTCTGCAGCCACAGGTATAAGACATACACACTGACCTCTTACTGCAAGAGCATTTGAGCCACAAAATCCATGATAACAAAACTGCAACAGTACATCTGTCTGAAGAAGTGCAGGCCCCTGAGGGGCTTGCACCTCTTCAGCCACAGGTGTATGACATACACACTGACTTCTGGCTCCAGAAGGCAGGACCCCATGGGGCCTGCCACTACACAGAAGAAAGTATTGTTTCAGTATGGGTATCATGATTTCAGCAGTGGTTCTAGAAATTGTTCAAGGGGTTACCAGGTTTTCAGATACAAAAATTGCAACAGTACTTCTGTCTGCAGAAGCACGGGCCCCTGAGGGGCCTGCACTTGTTCAGCCACAGGTGTAAGAGATATACACCAATTTGTGCCTGCAGAAGTGCAGGCCCCTGTGGGGCCTGCCACTATGCAGATGGAAGTGCTGTTGCAATGTGGGTATCTTGGTCACAGCAGGGATCTAGAAATTGTTCAATGCGGTAGCAAATTTTCAGTTATGCAGGTGTATATAGAAAATCTTGCAGTAGCGGATCATGCTATCTAACTAGGTACCTCATACAGTGTACATGAGTACCTCTTTCTGCAGATGCACAGGCCCCATGGGGCCTTCTGTCTGCAAAACATGCTGTATGATGTACACACAGAGGTGTGGCTGCATAAGCACATGCCCTTGTGGGGTATATTCTTATGCAACCACAGACAGAAATTAACACTGGTAGCACATCAATGCCACTGTATTTGTGCCATCTGGAAACAGTTGTATGTTGTTTGTCTTAACTGAGGATGGCTATCTGTGGTTGTTTGTGTGGGCTTGTCATTTTGCTGCTTGGGGGGGTGGGAAATTAGGTTGGAAACCCTAGTGCCACATTCCCCTACTTCTGTTGTTTTAAGTTGAACCCTAACTGGTGCATTAATGCAGTTCTTTCCAATGAATTACCTTTCTTTTTGATGCAGTGGCAACATATCCCCAGTCATGCAAGTCCCTTATGGACCTATCTAAACAGATCTGTTTGCTTTAGTTCAGACCCTCCAGACCCTGTGTTTCCATGCTTCTACAGATGAGAAGCACATGGCCTTTTAGGACCTGTACCAAATCTGAAGTCAGTCAGGCTGCAGTGGTACAGGACCCTCTGGGCTCTGCACTTCTGTGTGGGTACAGATGCAAATGCAGAGCACCCTCTGGGCCCTGCACCAAGTGAGGAGTCCTTTTGGATGCAGAAGAACACTTCCATGCCAAGTAATGAGTCCATTTTGCTGAAGAAGCACAGGGTCTTCCAATCCCTGCACTTCCATATGGCTACAGATGCTGACAAGCAGGGTCCAGTGTGCCTTGTGTCAAGTGAAGAGTATGTCTGGGTTCAGAAGGGGCCCTGCACTTCCATATGGCTACAGATGCACACTTGTGTGTGAGTATGGAAAAATTCCAATATATGCTAATACAGTAGAAGCCACTTAATCATCATGCGGATAATATGGACGTCTGCTTTATTGGGACATCCTGATGGGAACAGATTAAGTGACTATGCATTTCAATGGAGATAATCTCCTTTTAATGGGGATGGAGATGCAGGTTGTATGGGATGAATCTTCCACTACTGCAGTCCTTCTTTGCATTAATGAGCTGATGATTAGGTGTTAATGCTTATCTCTGACACCTCCTGCCTGCCATTTCCTGGCTCATATTCACTTACTGTGACTCAGATCTGCCCTTCACCAGAAACTGTACTGTCTGCCATCCAAAAATGTTCAGTAAAATTTAGTTACAGTATTTGAAGCATTAATCAGCCCAAATCTCAGCCCTGCCTGAAAACTGCACTGTTCTGTCTGCTGAAAATGATCCAGTGGAATTGAATCACTGAAAACTGCCAACAGTTCTTCACAAAACCCTTACTCTCCCTGTCACTTGCTTGGACTACTGTTTCTCCTTTCTTTCTATTTTTTCCTTACTTGAAATAAACAGGCAAAATAAACTACTCATTCAGTCCATACAAAGCAAAGCAATGAAGTGAAAGTAAAATGCAGAGCACTAATCAGCCCTCAACCCTGCCTGAAAACTACACTGAACTGCCGGACAAAAATGATACAGCTGAACTTACTGGGATTAGAAATCACTGAAAACTGCTGGCAGCCCTTCACAAAACCTTCTCTCTCTCTCTCTCTCTCTCTTGCCTGGACTGCCATTGAAATAAATAGACAAAATATATGAAACACCATAAAGCTACCCAGTATGGTCAGCATTTGAATCCTCATGACCTGTTGAAATTGATCCAGCTGAACTTACTGGGAGAACTCCAGAAGAGCTCTGGCAGGTGTGGATGTCTCTCCTCACATTCAGTTAGAGGAAGGGTTATCAACCGTCATACCAGAACCCAAAACAGAGACGAAATCAGCATTTTATACACCTTCTGATAAAGGGAACAGCTGCTTAATTGGGATGAAAAGCCCGCCACCAGGGCATCCCTATTAAGTGGCATCATCCATAATTACATTGTTTTTTAAAATGTTGACCTCAAGTTTTCAGCATAGCCATGTTATTACCCCACTTCATGAACTCAGTAGGTGAAAATTCTCAAATCCTGACTGAAATGTTATTTTGCACCACAAGTGTGAAAACATGTTTTGCTAGGATTCAAAAAATTAAAGCTGTCATGTTCATGAGGTGGTGTGAAAAAAGGGCTGAGTTGAAAATCTGGGGTCAAAATATTGAAAATTATCAAAGTTATGAGTGTGCATTGAAAGGTTTCAATGTATGCTCATAACTTTTTTTTTAAATATTTTAGCCCCACGTTTTCAACATTTCCTTCTTATGACCCCACCTCATGAACATGGGCAGTGAAAATGTTAAAATCCTGCCCAAAAGGTGATTTTGTACAACTGCAAAATCACTTTTTGGGATGGATTTTCATATTTTCACCACCCTTTTCATGAGGAGGGGTCCTTAAATGGAAATGTTGAAAATATGGAATAAAAATTCTCAGAAGTGACAAGGTTATGATTATAAGTTCAAACCTCATTTAAATAAACTAAACTGCACTTACCTTATGTTCTCATATTTCAGTCTCCAGTTCCAGCAGCAATACTCATTGATCAGAGGGTGGATCTACATTGTGGGACAAGCTTAGGTGAGTGAGGGTGTGTGGGTGTGTGTGTGGTGGTCGTGCAGAGTAGGATGTTGGGGTTGGTGGGAGGTTTTTGGGGGAAAAGATCGCTGATGGACTTTTTTTTTTAGGTTACAAAAAAAAAGATCAATGAGGGATGGTTTTCTTTATTGTAGGTGGGAAGAAGCTGACACTGCAGACTGTGCACTACAATGTTAGGGAGCACCAAGGGTGTGCATCCTGGTGCCACCACCAATATTTGGGAGGGGAGGACTTGGAAGGGAGGGGGTTGAAATAAGTGGCACTGGGGTGGGCACCATGGTCTCCTATTATTTTATTAAGAAGTGGAAGTGGGCAACCGGGGGGGGGCCAAAATCAGCGATACAGACAGTGAGCACCCTGATCTGCTTACTAGTTAAAAACAATTAGGGGAGTGGGTAACCTTGAGGGAAGGGGGGAGAAATATGTGGTACTGGGGTGGAGAATACATACATACATTCATATACATACAGAGCAAGACTGAGCGAGATAGAGAAAGGTCAGGGCATAAACGGCTCACTACTCAAATTGAGTCTATCTATCTATCTATCTATCTATCTATCTATCTATCTATCTTTTTTTAGATAGCTAGATAGACAGATAGATATGCCTGTCACAGACATTTCTTTCATGAGATCTCACAAACTGTGAAAAAAAACTAAGTCCCACCTTTTTCTTTCATGACCCAACCCACCTTCTTTCCTGAGTCATGAAATAACTCAAAAATGAAGAATCTAAGCTCATGAAAGAAGATGTTAGGACTTATTTTTTTCCATAGTTCTTTCATGAACTGACCTTCTTCTTTCATAATTTCTTTCGTGACTCACAAAAGAAGGTTAGCTCATGAAACAAGTATGAAAAAAAATAAGTCCCACCATCTTCTTTTATGAGTAGAGATTCTTCTTTCATGAGTTCTGTCATGGCTCTCAAAAGAAGAGGTCAGCTCATGAAAGTACTATAAAAAAAAAAAAACATAAGTCCCATCATCTTGTATTGTGAGATGACAATCTTCTTTCGTGAAACTCACAAAACAAGAAATAAGGCTCACAAAACAAGCCTCAGCAAGGATTTTTGGGATGTCCCAAAACCATATTTAAGGGCTGTTTTTCAGAAAATAAACTCCAGAAATCAGCTAAACGCATCCCATTTAGCTAGATTTATGTGTTTGTTTTTCTCAATGTCATTATTTTGATGGGTTTTCAAATAAAAAAAAAAACAAGATGACTACCACATAAAAGAAGTTTTTTTCCATCATGAAAGAAGAATTTTGGCTTATCATAGATTCATAGACATGGGTCAGCAGAAAAGGACCCTCCTGGTCCATCAAGCTTGCCTATTACCCCCCTACTTGTCCCTCCCCTCCAAGATTCCCCCCACCTCCCTCTGACAATCCCTTGTGCTTGTACCAGGCCCTCTTGAAACCCTCCACTGTACTGACCCCCACCACCTCCTCTGGCAGTCCGTTCCAGGGCTCAACCACTCTCCCTGTGAAGTAATACTTTCTAACATTTCCATTAAACCTTCCCACCTCCAATCTCAATCCATGCCCCCTAGTTCTTGTATCTACTTTCCCTATAAACAGGCTCTTGCCCACTTTATTGATCCCCTTCACATACTTGAATGTTTTAATCATGTCACCTCTCTCCCTTCTTGTCTCCAGAGGATACAAATCCAGCTCTTTCAACCTCTCCTCATATGGCTTCCCCTTTAGCCCATGTACCATTTTAGTGGTCCTTCTCTGCACCCTTTCTATACCAGCTGTGTCTTTTGGTAGATAAGGCTTCCAGAACTGTGCCCCATACTATAAGTGTGGCCTAACCATGGAGCTGTAGAGTGGCATCAGCACCTCCCTCCTTCTGCTGGTTATCCCCTTCCCTATGCATGAAAGCATCCTGTTAGCCTTGCCCACTGCCTTGCTGCACTGGGTCCCCATCCTAAGGTCATCCATGGTTATAACTCCTAGATTCGTCTCCTGCCTGGTTGCAGCCATTATCTCCCCCCCCCCAGTGTGTGCGTGGCATTTGGATTCCTCCTCCCCAAGTGCATCACTGTGCATTTCCTGGCATTGAACTTTAGCTGCCACATTTATGACCACTCTTGCAGCAATTTTAGATCTTTCTTCATTGCTTCCACCCCCCAGGGTGTCCACCTTGATGTGGAGTTTTGTATAATTCACAAAAAGGCAGACCTTCCCCTGTAGCCCCTCTGCTATGTCACTGACATAGATGCTAAACAGAATGGGCCCCAACACCAACCCCTGGGGAACCCCCACTTGCAACCTTTGTCTCCCTAGAATGTACACCATTGACCACCCTTTGGCTTCTACCCATCAGCCAGCTCTCCACCCATCTTGTTATTTTCTGCCCCACCCACAGACTCCCCAACTTATTGACCAGTCTTTTGTGGGGCACCATGTCAAAGGCCTTCCTGATGTCCAGGTAAGCCACATCCACTGCCCCACTTTGGTCAACCACCCTCGTCACCTCATCAAAGAATTTGATCAGTTTCATCTGACATGACCAACCCCAAGAGAAGCCGTACTGCCAGATGTCTTGTAGCCCCTCTTCCTCCAGATAGCTGACCACCCTTTGCTTCAAAATTGTCTCCGTTACTTTAATGCAAATGAAAAACTCTTGACTACTCTGCGAACAAAAGAGCCATTGCATCTGTATAGCAAATGATAACAAAATTTATTATAATAAAATACAGAGTAAGCACCCCTTCACACACTGTGAAACGTTGACGTACATCAGTGTGACATGAAACTTACATACATCAATGTTTCACAGCTTGTGAGGGGGTGCTTACTCTGTATTTTATTATAATAAATTTTTTTTATCATTTGCTATACAGATGCAATGGCTCTTTTGTTCGCAGAGTAGCCAAGAGTTTTTCATTTGCATTTTGGTTTACGGTGCTTGTATTTTTGCTCCTCCTGTGGTGCCCTTAGAAGTGTTTTATTTATTTTTTATCATTCTCCACTACTTTACCCACCACTGATGTGAGACTGACCAGTCGATAATTGTCTGCCTCTTCCCTGCTACCTCCCTTATGGATTGGCACCACGTCTGCCTTCTTCCAGTCCTCTGATACCCATCCTATATCCAGGGATCAGTTAAATAGTCCCACCAATGGTTCTGCCAGTTATCCCCTTAACTTCCTGAGCACCCTATGGTGTAGGCCATCTGGGTCCATGGCCTTGTTCACTCTCAACTTACCTAATTCCTGCCTTAGCTCTTCTGCACTGATTGGGCTAGGATACACCCCTTCCCCTTTTCGCTGGTCCCCTTCCCTCCCCTTCTGTTGTAAAAACCAAGCTGAGGTATCTGTTCAACACCTCTGCTTTCTCAAAGTTTCCTTCCACCTGCTGTCCCCTTCCCCCATTATCCTTACTATCCCCTGCCTTACCTTCCTTCCTTCCTTCTTTCTCCTATGTGCCAAAAAAAGTCTTGTCCCATTTGGCCTGCCTAGCAATTCTCTCCGCTGCTTCTGCTTTAGCCTTCCTGACCCACTGACCTATCACCCTAAGTTTCTCTTTATAAGTTTCCCTATCCTACCACCCCTGTGTCTTCTTGTATTTTCTGAAAGCACTTTTCTTCTCCCCAATTGCAAGGCAGTATAGCACAGTGGTTTAAGACTCTGGGTTGCAAATCTGGTGACATCCAGCAGACCAGACCTGGGTTTGAATCCCACAGCTTCCACTTGCATACTGTGTGACCCTGAGCAAGTCACTTAATTCCCTGTGCTTTCAGGTAGTTCCTGCAAAAAAGTTTTCAGCTTAGTGTGCTACTCCTGGTTAAACAACTAAAATAAAATAAAATTGCCTCCCTCACCTCCCTACTGAACCACAGCAGCCTATGCCTTCTTTTGTTCTTCCTCACCCTCCTTACGCATTCCTCCTTTGCTTTAAGGAGCCCTGTTGATCTTCTCCTAAGTTTCTCCACCTGTCCTTCCATCACCTCTTACCCCCAACTTCCTCCTGGAATATCTCCCTCATCCTGGGGAAGTCTGCCCCGCCCAAAGTCTAGGATCTTTGTAGTAGTTTGACTAGCTTTATACCCTGCTCTGACCTTGAAGCCCACTGTACTGTAGTTGCTATCTCCCAGGCTAGCCCCCACCTTCATTCCCTCCATGCTATCTCTATTAGTTAGGACCACATCAAGTAAGTTTCCCTCCCTTGTGGGCTCCCTGGCCAGCTGTTGGAGGAAGGCACCATGTAGCCATCCTAGAATCTCTCCACTCCTAGCTGACCTTGCCGATGGGATATCCCAGTCTATATATGGGAGGTTTAGATTTCCCCACCAACTGAATCTCCCCTTTCCGAGCCATTCCTTGAACCTTCATTTGTGAACTGAAAATTCTTCCTTTGTATCATATAAATTAAAAACCCTACTAAGCATGCTCAGAACTGAAATTTCACAAACTCAGGAACAGATTAACATTTTTTCACCAAACCAACAAAAAGCACAATTCTAGAGCAAGCCCCTTTTACCCTGAAAATTTCAGAAAAAACTTCCAAACTGTCTGGGCTGTAGGTAAGAGGAAAAAAACAAACAAACCCCCCAGATTTTCCACTTTTTGCCCTGCCCTGTCTGGGTCTCCAAATTTGGGCATCCGATCATCACAAAACTTGCAAAATCAAGAGACATTGCCACACAAACCTCACATGTAAACTTTCACGCAATTTCATTCAACAGGGTAAAGCTATTAAGGTGCAAATTTAGGGGTTTAACATTAAACACCCAACTCAGCCCTAACTATAAGGGTGCTAATGCAGCCCCTATAATTGTGCCCTCTAAAGCGATCATATATTTCCGTATATACCACCATAGCCAATTAGGATATATAAAGAAAACAATTACAGTATTAGACACTAACCAGCTAGTTACACTATAGTGTTATTAACACCTTAATAACACATTAATACCTAACACACTACAAACCACCCTATTACACACATAATAACACATTCAACAAACACCTTAACACATGCAACAAGCATATTACACACATAATAGCACATGTCACAAACAACCTAACACATGCAACAAGCACATTAATAACACATGTAGACAGCACCTTAATAACAACTATAACAGCCCCCTTAGAAACCTCTCACCCAAATCTAGTCATAGAACTAACAGTCAGCTCCCAAAGCAGCAGCTCATAACCTAAAAAAACACAAGGACTTACACCACACTACTGCAGCTCCCTCCGACATTCCCACTCCAACATTATGTCCTCAATCAGCAAGAACCCACACTCCCTGCTCTCCATACTGCTCCCGGTTCATGCTCCTCCAGGCTGACTCCAAAGCCACCATATTGCTGCCTCCTTCAATGTATGGCACGTCTCACCCCAGATCTCCATTCCCAATCATTTAGCTCCACTTCACATACCACTGCTCCCGACTGCATGCTAAAAGCTGCTTCACTCCATATACCACCACTCCAGACTACAAGCAACTCACACCATCCTGAATTTAACTCCTCCCATGCACTAAACCTCTAATCCTAACTGCATGCTAAACTCACACCATCCTGAAAAGGAAATCCCTGCAAAACCTTTTCCGTTTTATAGGGGACTTCTTGAAACAGGCACGCACATGCAAAAATGCACGTGCCTACCCTACACTACAGAAAAAAAACTAAGAAAACTACTTTACTAAGCAACAGTGCTCCCTCACAACACCAACACACTATGGAAAAACCCTACACTGCAGCAATACACTAAAAGGCCCTATGGAAAAAAAAGAACCAGCACCAGTTCAAAAAGCAGACAAGCAGAAAGGTGACCAAATATGTATGGTATAAAATAAATGATGGCAAAGTCCACTATACTCATGAAATAATACTGTTGTGGGGACAAATAAGCTCATAAAGGCCACACACTCTTCAGGCTTGTGGCTTAATGGCTTGTTCAACTCATCTATGGTGTTATTTTCTTGTATACCACACTGTGCCATCATATATTCTCTCTCTCTCTCTCTCTCTCTCTTTCTCACTCTCTCTCTACATATATATATGTATGTATGTTTTTTATATATATATATATATAAAAATTAGAGACAAAACTCCATTTAATGCATCAGTTAAGGTTGTTCCACAGCAACAAAAGTGAGGAAATTTGGTGTTAGGGTTGAAAGCCCCCCTTAGACCCCTTCATCCCACACCCAAACAGCATCAGGGTGCACATTGGGGTTGTCGGCCCTAACTCTCACCCCATCACATGTGTAAAGAAGCTGAGGAACAGGAGAATGGGGTGAGAGTTAGGACCGACGACCCCAATGCGCCGGTTGTGGGGGTGAGCTGGAGGGGTTCAAGGGGGGCTTTCAACCCTAACACTGAATTTCCTCACTTTTATTGCTGTGGAACAACCCTAACTGATGCATTAAACAGAGATATTTGCCTCTAATTTCCCTTCTTTTTGAGAATGATGATGAGAAATGTGAATGTAATGCGGTGGCGGGAGCATGGGGCCCAAATGGTTTGTGACATAGTAACAGGAACAACAATGCAAACAGAAGTGCCAACAGTGGTGCACATGGTAATGCAAATGTAAATGGTAAAGGAAACATTAAAAGAAATGCAAGCGCAAAGTGACGCCGAAGCGAACAGTGATGCAAACAGACATTGAAGCTTGTACGAAAACACAACTGGTAACACAAACAGTGATGGCAGCATGGGCACAGTAACACAACTGCAAATGGCAACAGTAACAGCAAGGAAGATGCAAAATGAAAGAGAAATGGAAATGCAAATGAAAGGCTTGCCGGAAATGCAAATGGCAATGTGCATGGTGATGCAAACAAAAACGCAAACAGAAACAGTAGTGGAAATGCAAATGGTAACAGTAACAAAAATGCAAGCACAAATTACAACGCAAAGGGTAATGCACACGGTGGCATACACGGGAATGGTAATGTAAACAGGGACATAAATGCAAGTGGAAACAGTAACTATAACAGTAACGGAAGTGCATACCCTATTTTTGTCAAACAGGTCCATATAGAAACATAGTGTGTACAAAGAATATATGCATTGTAATGGGTATCGAAGCTTAAAATGAGCATTTGAAGTACTTAATTGCTAATATCTCAGCAACCGCAAAACGTGGAAAAAAAATTTAAAATTCACAGAAATCATGATTTTCCTGGTTAAAACCACCATGTTAGTCTATGGGGAAAAACACCAACTTTGGAGTACCGTAACTTTACAGCCATGCAAAATTTTTTCACCAAACCACCAAAAGTCACATCTGTGAGATGCTGGCTGCATTCCCTCCAAATGTCAGCTCAAAAGACCAAACCTTCTTTTGCAGAAGGGTGGCAAAGAACTGCTGTCATTTTGGCCATAGTCTGAAAAAGTAGTGTAATGCTTGATTTAACTTTCACAAAATTTGTGAAAGTGTGGAATACTATTCATTACTTTTTCCAGAAATTTGAAAACATATTTCTAGGGTATTTAAGCCCAAAATAAAGACATGCCTAGGTAAACACAAAAAGAATTGTGTCCCTAGATGGTCCCAATTTTAAATAGCAAGCATTTTTCTGATCACCAACTGAAAACAAAATGGCAGATTTGCGACACTACTAGGGCCATTTGTGACACTAAAAAGTGCATTTGCGAAAGTGTTGAATATTTTAACTTTTCCCATTGACTTATAATGGGAACTTGTTTTTTAAATAACGTTTGAACCGTTTAATATTTTTTCATGAAATCTTCGAAAGGCACATCAAGGACCCTGGCTGCATGTTCCTTGAAGTCTTTGTACCAGTCACACAAGCTGTACAACCTGTAGGTGCGAGCAAAGAATTCACCAGAAACCGTAAATGTGCGCGCATATCACACTTAATAACTCTGCAGCCGTATATCTGACCTGCACAAAAGTTGGCAGATCCCAAGACGCATGGTTCTTGATTATGCATTCTAAATTTCAGGGAAATCTGTCAAACAGTGGCAAAGTTATTAAGGTATAAAATTTGACCCTATAACCTTAAAAGGACTACGCAGCCCAAACTATAGTGGTACCACTGCCACTATAATATACTGTGTGTGTGTGTGTGTGTGTGTGTGTGTATATATATATATATATATATATATATATATATATACACACACACACACATATATTATAGTACAGTATATATATATATATATATATATATATATATATATTAGAGGCAAAAAATCAGTTTAATGCATTAGTTAGGGTTGTTCACAGTGACACAAGTGAGGGAATTCAGTGTTAGTTGAAAGCTCGCTTTGATCCCCAGCCCACTCCCCCAACTGGCATCGGGTGCGCATTAGTCGCTGGCCCAACTCTCACCCCATCACATGTGTGAAGAAGCAGAGGTATAGGAGAATGGGATGAGAGTTTGGACCGATGACCCCAACATGCACCCTGATGCCTATTTGGGGGGATGGGCTGGGGGTCCTCAGGGGTTTTCAACCCTAACACCGAATTTCCTCACTTTTGTGGCTGTGGAACAACCCTAACTGATGTATTAAATGGAGTTTATTGCCTCTAATTTCCCTTCTTTTTGAGAATGATGATGACAAATAGTGAAAGTAATGCAGCGGCGGGAGCCCGGGGCCCGGTAATGTCTTGTGACATAGTAAGAGGAACAGCAACACAAACAGAAGTGCCAACAGTGGCACACATGGTAACAGAAATGTAAATGATAAAGGAAACGTTAATAGAAACGCAAGTGCAATGTGACGCCAAAGCGAACAGTGACACAAACGGACATTGAAGCACATACGAAAACACAACTGGTAACATGAACAGTCATGGCAGTGGTATTTTAAATGGAAATGTTAAGTGTCACAGCAAAAAGAATGTGAAAGGGAACAGAAATGGAAACGCGAATGCGAGCACACATGTAAATGCAAACCATAATGTGCACATCAACAGTACTGCAATAGTAAACACAAATGGTAAAGTTAACATGAAGAATAATGCCAAAGGAAAAAGAAATGGAAACAGGAACAGAGGCGTGTATGGAAACGCAAACCATAACGTGCATGGTCACGGAACCGCAATTGTTAATGCAAATGGTAATGGTAACAGCAACAATAACGCCAAAGGAAAGAGAAATGCAAATGCAAGCGAGTACAGAAACACAAACTGTTATGCGCACGGTCATGGTACCGCAATTGTAAACACAAATGGCAACAGTAACAGAAAAAATAACGCCAAAGGAAACAGAAACGAAATAGAAATGTAAGCACGTATGAAAACTCAAATTGTAATGCACGTGGATGGTACCGCAATTGCAAATGAAATGATTATACATGATGTCTTGTGACATAGTAACAGGAACAGCAATGCAAACAGAATTGCGAACAGTGGTGCACATGGTAACGTAAATGTAAATGGTAAAGGAAACGTTAATAGAAACAGAAGCACAAAGTGATGCTGAAATGAACAGTGACACAAACGGACATTGAAACGCATATGAAAACGCAACTGGTAACGCAAACAGTGATGGCAGCAGTATTTTAAATGGAAATGTTAAGTGTCACAGCAAAAAGAATGTGAAAGGGAAGAGAAACGGAAACGCGAATGCAAGCTCACACGTAAACACAAACTGTAACACACACAGGCACGGTACCGCAATTGTAAATGCAAATGGTAAAGTTAACATGAAGAATAATGCCAAAGGAAAGACAAATGGAAATGGGAGCAGAAGCGCGTATGGAAACGTTAAACCAAAATGCGTGACAGGCACAGTACCGCAATGTAAATGCAAATGGTAATGGTAACAGCAACAATAACAGCAAAGGAAACAGAAGCGCAAAAGGAAACACAAGCGCATATCGAAATGCAAACTGTAATGTGCACAGGCACAGTAATACAATTAGAAACGCAAATGGTAACAGTAACAGCAAGGAAGATGCAAAACGAAAGAAAAACGGAAACACAAATGAAAGTGCTGCCGTAAAGGCAAAAGGCAATGCGCATGGTGACGCAAACAAAAATGCAAACAGAAACAGTAGTGGAAACGCAAATGCTAACAGTAACGAAAATGCAAGCGTGAATGAAATGCAAAGGGTAATGCACATGGTGGCGTACACGGTAAAGGTAACGCAAATGGAGACATAAAAGCAAGTGGAAACAGTAACTGTAACAGTAACGGAAGCACATCACCTGTTTTTGCCAAACAGGTGCATACAGAAACACAGTGTGTACAAAGAAAGTATGCATTGTAATGGGGATTGAAGCTTAAAATGAGCATTGGAAGTACTTAATTGCTAATATCTCAGCAACCGTATGACGTAGAAAAAAAATTTAAATTTCACAAAAATCTTGATTTTCCTGGCTAGGTTTTTGTTGTTACATAGCCCATAGGGCTATGTAACTTGTAACAAAAATTCCGTACCTCACATCATTTTCGAGACACGAGTCGCAAAAGGTGCGGTGGACGCCTCCATGTAAGTCTATGGGAAAAATGTCAACTTCGGAGTATGGTAACTTGGCAGCCGTGCAATATTTTTTCACCAAACCACCAAAAGGCACATCTGTGAGATATTGGCTGCCGTCCCTCTAAATTTCAGCTCAAAAGACCAAACCACTCTTTCGCAGCAGGGTGGCAAAAAATTCCTATCATTTGGGCCAGGTCTGAAAAAGTAGTGTCTCAATTTGTGGCAATTTTCACAACATTTTGCAAAAGTGTCATGCCTGTGACACTACTTTGTGACACTACTGGTTCCAGAAATTTGAAAAACATACTTCTGGGGTGTTTTACCCCGAAATAAAGACATGTCTAGCATCATCAGGGTCCGACTAGGTGAACACAAAAAGAATTGTGTCCCTAGAGGGTCCCAAATTTAAATGCCCAATATTTTTCTGATCACCAACTGAAAAATAAATGGTGGATTTGCTACACTAGTAGGGCCATTTGTGACACAAAAAAGTGCATTTGTGAAAGTGTTGAATATTTTGTAAACTTTTCCCATTGATTTATAATGGGAAATTGTTTTTTTAATAACTTTTGAACCGTTCAATATTTTTTCACGAAATCTTCAAAAGGCACATCAGGATCCCTGGCCGCACATTCTCTGAAGCTTTCAGACCAGTCATGCAAACTATGTGACCTGTAGGTGACAGCAAAGAAATCACAAAAAAGCGTAATTGCACAATTGATTGTTGCTTAATAACTCCACAGTCGTATATCCGACTGGTACGAAACTTAGCAGATCCCAAGATCTACCAAGCCCAATTGTGCATACCAAACATCATGCAAATCTGTTAAATGGTGGAAAAGTTATTAAGGTGCAAAATTTTACCCTTTAACCTTAAAAGTGCTACTCAACCCTAACTATGGTAGCACTACCGGTACTACTATAATATATATATATATATATATATATATATATATATATATATATATATATATATATAATATTAGGACTGTGCACACCCTGAATATTATTTCTGAATACCACGCTTAGTGGCCGTTCTGAAAATTCAGACGGCGTCTGAATACCTGACTATTCAGTATTCGGGAAAGGTATTTGGGAAATGAGAGTGCCTAGTCTTGCAGAGCTTCCTTGGCCAATAAAAGGCTTCTCAGCTCTGCAGATCATGTGATCTCCTTACTGTGAGACAGCATTCTCAGAGGAGAGATCGTGCTTCAGTCTCAGAGCTTCTCAAACTGCAGAATCTTGTTGTTGAACTAGTTTTTTTTGCTGCTGCATGATCCTTAAGTTTTAGAAATACTTTTTTGTGACTGATTTTTTCCTGGTTTTGCTAAGTTACACAGGGAGTAGCTGCCTAGCCTAGGAGAGGGGGAAGACTGTTTGTGTCTGCATCCCCCTTCCCCACTGCATTCATCCATTCCACACTACTCTAGTGTGTGATTTTGTTTGGTTTAGATGTTTTTTATTTTGTGGCAGCAGAGGCTTTTGTTGTTGCTCTTAGTAAAAGTCAGGCTTTAGTTTTCTGTCTAGTGTGACAGAATTATGTAGCATAATATAATAATTTAGGGTAACTGATTGTTTCTGGGCTCAGTAAAAAGTAATTCAGACAGGGTTTTACTACAGTAATTGCTGCCACAGCCAGTGCATATTGTGCGTAGTCTCTCCCCTCCCTTCGGGATTAACGTCACCAAATTTAGGTGAAATCTCAGTAAAGTTAATATAGTATTATAAAATGAATATATAATTTTGGGGAAGTGTTTCTGGGTTCCGTAACAGTTGTTCACAGAGGGTTGTTTGCTAAGCAGCATCGCCGCTCCGGCACTTAGTGGCCCCCAGCCCGCACCTCCAGTGTTAAAGTTCGAACCACACAAAAAAATATAATATTGTGAGTGTGACAGGCTGCTGCCTGTGATGCCACTGAAAATTCATGACAATCTGATTTTGTATAGAAAAAGAAATGAGTCTGACACCTAGTCTCCCCCACCCCACTGCGTCTGTGTGCTGCAAGTGCAGAGCGAATCACACTTCTGTCTGCTCTTACAGTGTGTGAATTGTTTTCATTCAGAGATTTATTTTGTGTCAGAAAAAGCCCCTTTTTTGCTCAGTAAAGTCAGACTTAAGTTTTCTGTTTAGTGTAATGGAATTATAGTATTTAGAAAATATATAGATAGTTTGGGGAACTGTTTCTGGGCTCAGTAACTGTCATTCACAGAGGGTTGTTTTGTTTGGTAATCATCACCGCTTAGTGATCCCCCAACTCTAGTGGTTAACATTCCAATCCACACAATATATAGTAGTGTGAGTGTGACAGGCTGCTGCCTGTGATGTAACTGAAAATTAGTGTATTTTGACACCTAGTCTCCCTTCCCCACTGCATCTGAGTGTAAGCACAGAGTGAGTCACATGTATGTCCATCAGTGTGTCAGGTGTGGCACAGTGCACTGTGTGTGTGTGTTTGGCCTGTTGGGTATGGTTCTGTCATGGGCTTATTTGCAAGCTGCATATATTACACCCACAGTTACACATAGTTGCATACCATAACATAAATAAAAATATTTGCCTGTGTTAATTAATCATATCACTTTTACTGATTGTAACATTAACCAGCAGCAGTATCATTTATCATGTCTGATGATAAGCAAATTCATAAAAGAACTTGGTCTAGCCCCAGCAAGTCCACAGCCCTGCCTATACCAAGCATGGCAAGCAGCAGTGATGCTGAATCAGAAGGTACTGTAAGTTCATCTGGATGCATTTGGCATCCCAAAATAATTTTTTCACCTAGCAAGGCGGTAAACTCACATAGTACATTGGGTGCTGAAAGAAGCACTAGTAGTAGTAACCTAATTGATAGCACTGTTAGCACCACCAGTAGCAGCCACCCATTTTCTGCCCTGGCCTTCTATGGCAGTAGTAGGAGGGCATTACAGCTTAGCAGGGTTCCAAGTGAGGAAGTGGCAGCCACAACCAGTGTCTTGAGTCACCCTGTAGCTTCTGCCACTCTTGCTGATGTTTCACCCTTCCCACCACTAGCGTACTGCCAGTCCCTATGACCACCTGTTGCACAAGCACATCAGCCAGTGCCACCAGTGTCACCAGTACCACTTTTGCTGTCCCTGTCACTGTAACCCTGTTCCCCACTATAGCCACCAGCACCTCCACTTCAACAAATGCCTCCAGTGACAATGTCGAATCTATGGCTACTAGTACTGTAACCACTACCAGTGTAGTCATTGTAAATGTGGCTACTGCCATGACCCTGGATACTGCACCAACAGATATTTCCACAATGCCTGTGACAACAAGTACCCCTACTCCTAGGATGCAATCTAAATGCAGAAGTCATGCTGCTCAGGTGGTTGATGATGTATTACATGAGTTGGATGCAGAATTTGCAGACCAGTCTTCTGGCTCTGAATATATTCTAAACCCTAGTGAGCAACCATTATCATCATCAGCATCTGGCAATGACACTGACACCCACATGAGTGACTTTGGGGATGAGTCAGAACATGCTTCATGTCTGCCTAGTAAAAACCTAAGAGCTGCAGAGTCTGCAGACAAATTGAGGAAAGGTGCAAGGAGTACTGAGCAAAGTGAACATAGGCATGGTCAGCAGAGCAAGCAAGGCGTTAAACCTCCATCTGTCAAAAAAAATGAAGAAGTCCACACTAAGTTTCAGCAGGGTTGTGTCACCTCCATCCACACAAGATAGGGAAAGTTCTATCAAGAAAGTCAGACAGCTGTTGTGGAGAAAGACCAAGGTGCTGTTGCAGCACACAGTTCAGCTGGTGGTAAAAGTGGGGAAAAAGGAGTAGTCATGGCCACCCTATCAGTGTGACAAATGCTGGTTCAAGTAAGGCTGTAAGAAGTGCTGTGTGGCTTCATTTAGCTTATCCAAAAATGATCCAGTGTGTTGCCCATGGCATGCTGACAACACCCTCTTGTGGTACTGGTGGGGGTCCAGACCACATTGATGATTCCCAGTCACAAAGCGGTGGTGATTGTCACCATGTGAGTGAGTCTGACACAGTTTCTTCATGCCCATCCATACCAGTGACAGTTCATCACAAAACTGTCAGGACAAATTGTGACTGCCTCTTTGCCTCCTGATGATTCATCTGAGGCGCAGTCCACAACATCTCCCATTGAAAGGCATCAGACTCCATTACAGTCCCAGACTTCTCTGGCACCCATAATGCAGTCCTTTCATGCAAGGACTAAATATCACCCGTCACACCTATGTGCACAACAGATCACACAATTAATTGGGGAAATGATTGCACTTGATCTTCAGCCATTTTCAATGGTAGAAAACATTGGTTTTAGGCAGCTGATGGAACATTTGCACCCCACAGTATCAGATACCATCACGCACAACATTCTTCCATACTGTTGTGCCCAACATTTATGAGCATGTGCACAAGGCAGTCTTGCAGTGATTATCAAATGCAGTCGGGGATGTGTTCCATTGCTCAACAGACATATGGAGTAGTACAAACTCCAACCATGCATACATATCGCTGACTGCACATTGGTGTGCAGCAGACTCAACTGGTACAGGCAGTGAAGATGCAGGTCTGCATACTTCCTGTCATTCCCCCTGGTGTAGGCTCCACAATGTCTCATAGCAGATCTAAACTTCTGAATGTGTCCATTATGCCTGTGGATCGCTGGTCCGCCAAAATTTTGGCCTTCTTGCAAGACATGCTGCATGTGTGGATTGAATACACGTCACTGCGTGTTGGTTTCACTGTGACTGACAATGCAGCAAATATGATAAAGGCCTTGTCTGATGGGCACTTTAAAGGCATCTGTTGTAATGCACACACTTTGAATCTGGTGGTGACAAAGTCCATCTGCAAGACACCAGAGGCTGATCAAACACTTAAGACAGCAAGAAAAATGTTTGCCCATTTCCATCACTCAGTTAAAGCCACAAGCTAACTGTGGCAGGTGCAAGAGTGCATTCAGATAGCATAGCACAGGCTGATACAGAATGTGTCAACATGGTGGAATTCGACATTCTACATGTTGCAAAGGCTACTGGAGGAGAAGTGAGTTCTCCATGAAATGAGTATGGAGACAGATATTGGGGGAATTCTCAGCCACCAGGATTGGTCTGTTATTGAAGGAACAGTAAAGGTGCTTGGTCCTTTTGAAAAAGGCACACATGACATGAGTGCAGAATCTGCACTACTGAGTCAGGTCATCCCTGCAATCCAGATACTGAAGAAATCGCTGCAGAGATTTTCCACCCATGCTGATCTTGCACCTGCAGTGATGGCCCTTGTACACAATCTAACAGTTGAATTAGGGAACAGTTTCATGGATATTTGTGCCACTAATCCATATGTTTTTCAATGATGCTGGACCCGAGGTTTAGGTGTGAGCTATTGCACCTTGAAATGCCTGCCCACCGTGTCAATGAGTTTCGTCAGCAGCTGTGCTCAGAGTTCACCTTTACAATGTGTGCCAAGGATGTGATGCCTACTGAAGTAGCCCTGGAAAAACAAGAACAGCAGGTGGAGGATGCCCCAGAAATGGAGGAAGAAGACTGCTGGGCACAACTCAGTTCATCCCTACAGGCAGAGCAAAGAAAGTGAAACGAGCAGCACTCACTCAGTCAGCAATGTCTTGAATTGCTTCTTAACAGAAGCTCTTGAACCCATCTCAATTGACCCACTGGAGTATTGACCCAAAAAGTTTAAATCATCCCCTCACTTAGCACAGCTGGCCATGAAATACCTGAGCTGCCCCCCCCACCCAGTATGCCATCAGAGAGGTTGTTTAGCACAGCAGGGGATGTGGTGGAGCCTCACAGATCCTCATTAGACACTGGAATATGTTGAGCAACTTGTGTTCATCAAGCGCAATTTACCACATCTCCATTACAAGTACAAGTCTTGAATAATTGAATTTCACAGCACTTTAATAACAATGTTGTTTGAATGTGACATACACCCCCTGTACTTGTGCTGCTGGCCTGGGCCAACTTGTGGACTATGTGCACAAACACCCTATCTGGTATTATGTTAATGACAATCAATATATTGCTCTTTTCCCAAAAATCCCATGACTGGTGATGCTGTCCTTTGTTGCAAAATTATGCTGAGCACCCACCACCTCACATTTCTCAGGCACCATAAGTGGTTAAGTGGTTTACAAATTCATGTGATTATTAAAAAAGCACAATGCCTGATGCATTTCAGATCCTAAAAGATCCTTCTTCAAAGGCAATTACAGCAAGACTGAGCACTATTATATATACACATAAGTGTTGTGGCATCACAGTGACATCATAGTACAAACAACATTTTAATTCATAGGATGTAATACACTCTGACCACATGATGTGCCCATATGAAACATCCATTACCCACCCTTAGGTGCTGCATATTGTTAAAGATAATTCCAAAGGTAATACAACACAGTGTTACTAAACTGCAGTGCATAACCATTGAAAGTGCAGTTATTGAAAACATATAATATCATATATATGCAACAACATAGCAGTGGAAGGGAAAGGAGGGGAATAAAAGAAGTAAGAAGGAAAAAAAAAAAGACCCAAACAAAAATAAAAATGGAGAAAATAAAGGGAGAAGGGGGAAATTTAAGATTTTCACTGTCAGAATCCAAAAGTAATGTAGCACCAGCCAGCAACCCATCAATGTGTAACAGTTCATTTCCAGTTTCTTTTCCTCAATGGTCCGAGATCCAGCCCATAATTTAAGCCAGGGAACTTATTATCTCCTCATGTTATAATCCAAAACATTGCTTTATTCAGCTGCACTATATCATTACTGTATTAGTGAACCGCTCTCGTAGGGTGAAACAGCTTCTTGATGCCCTGAAAGCCTAGTTTTTAGGCACCTGGTTGTTTTACCCCCATAGAAGGCCGGGGCTGAACATGTTGCCAGGTAAATAACATGAGGTGTCAGAGGTAAGCAACTGTCTTACTGAATATTCCCATTGAACATTATAGCTGGTGAATGTTTTACTAACTGCAACATATTTGCAATGGACACGTCTTTTGCACTGTACACAGCAATTCATTTGCTGATTTAACCAGGTTTTTTGAAGCTTGGGTTCAGTGTAATCGATGTGTGCTAGAATGAATGTCCTTCAGTGTTTTAGCTCTTCTGCAGGACGTTCTTGGTGGCTGTTCTGTGTCAATACAGTGCTGCTGAATAAAGAAAAGTTTTGGATTGTAACTTTGGCAGATAATAAGTTTCCTGGCTTAAATTATGGTCTTGATCTCGGACCATATTTGCTGAAAATAAAATGTAAATTAAGTGTTACACATTGGTGACTTGCTTGCTGCCACTGCATTACTTTTGGATTCTGACAGTGAACATCTTAAATTCCCCCTTCCCCCTTTATTTTCTCAATTTTTATTTTTTTGTTTTGGTCTTTTTTTTTCCCTTCTTACTTCTTTTATTCCCCTCCTTTCCCTTCCACTGCTTTTCTGTACATTATGATATAGGCGATTATTTGGCTATGCTGTTGTATATATACAATATTATATGTTTTCAATATCTGCACTTTCAATGGTTATGCACTGCAGTTTAATAACACTGTATTGTATTACCTTTGGAATTGTCTAACAATATTTAGCACCTAAGGGTGGGTAATGGATGTTCCACATGGGCACATCATGTGGTCAGGGTTAATTACATCCTATGAATTTGAAGGTCATTTGTATTATGATGTCACTGTGATGCCACAACACTTATGTGTATATAATAGCATTCAGTCTTGCTGTAATTGCCTTTGAAAAAGGATCTTTTGGGATCTGAAATGTGTCAGACATTGTGCTTTTTTAATAATCACATGAATCTGTAAACCATTTATGGTGTCCATGAAATGTGAGGAAGTGGATGCTCAGCATAATTTTGCTCAAATATTCTAAGTAGTTGCTTAGAGCAGCACCAGCCAAGTGTAATATTTGGTTTGTCATCATCAATCTCCATTCTGCAGTATTCCCCATGCCTAAAATATGCTGGATACCAATGTGGCATCATCAGTCTCCAGTATTGTCCATGCCTGAAATTTATTGAATAGTAGTTCGGCATTATCAGTCTCCAGTATTGCCCATGCCTGAAATTTGCTGAATGCCAATGTGGTATTACCAGTCTCCAGTAATGACCATGCCTGAGATTTGCTCTCCAGTATTTCCTATGCCCGAAATATGCCAGATACCAGTGTGGTCTCACTAGTCCCCACTCCAGTATTCATTCACCATGCCAAATCACCAATAATTATGAAGAAGAGGTCTGAATGCTGATGACCGCCCAAGCCAGAGTGATGTTGCTCATCTTCAAGTACCACATTGTGTGCTACCAGCAAAATTAAGTAAATTGTATGAAATCTTTTAATTGTTTTATGTTTGTTTGGGTGAAGGGGTTTGAGAATTATGATTGAACAGTGCATCGGTAGTTCTGTAATTCTGTATCTTGGATGGAAATTAATCATGTTTATTTTATTTCTTTTTACCCTGCAGGAATTTTATCACGAGTCTGATGGGCTCTTTGAAAAACACTGTGTGTATGATTTGCAAAGATAAGTATTCAGTCATTTCATTGTTTTCTTTATGTTTGGTGGTAGTTGTGTGAGAATTACTGAAATAAAACAGTGTAGGCTGGCCCAGTGTCACTGAGGGTTGAGGTGCTCAACACCTTACCTCACGCAGCCCAGGAGACATGGGTTTGGGAATGACCTCTGGTCACCACAGGGTGCCGGGCTGGCCGGGGGGGTGGGAGTAAGAATGAGCACCTGCTCTCCTCTCCTCTCCCAGGTTGGAGGGCACCCATCTGTTTATTTAATTATTGAAATTTTGGATAACACCTTTGAGAACAAGTTAATTTCGTGGGTTCCACGTCAAATGAACAATACATATTGGGAAAGTATGAGACATAGAACAAACAAAACAAGGGATTATACAAGACATTACAAGAGTGTATAACTAGAGAAGTTCCAATACATATGGCATTGTACAATTTATGCCATGGTGAATATTTGATTAAAACCTGAAATTCAAAGGGTCATATTAAAGGGGGGGGGGGTCTTATGAAATGACCCTTTATAGGAAAATGAGAACAGACTCAGCCTAATATCTAATAATCAACAAGGTAAGGGATGGCATCAGCCCAGGGGCCTTGTCAGAGGTGAGAAGGTATGGGACAAAGCATTTTAAAGTGAGCAAGGGAGCTCAGGAGATATAACAGGGGAAGGGGGAATGGGGGAAACCATAGCGGGGTCAGGGGAAAGAGAGGAAGGGATCAAGAGGAAATGTGAAGGAGAAAGATTAGCAACTTAGAACAGTTATTTACATGCTGAGAACAGCAGTAGTCCTGCCATAGCTGTGTGAAGGCCCAGCAATGAGTGTAGGTGGAACCTGGAGATTGGCAAGGTGGGGGTGTCCCACAAGGCATGCATCCACACGTGCATGTCACATCAGGGGTGTGTGGGCAGGGCACAGGATTGGAGAAAACCAAAAAAGCAGTACATAAAAAAAGAGGAAGAAATAGAGCTGCCTGACTAGTGACCACTGATTTTGACTAATTTGATGGCCACATGAGAAGGGAGACTTCATGGATGTGTACAAGCCATTTGGAAGCACTTTATTTCATTATGTGTCCCTAACAGGAAGCATTCATTAAAATGCATCTTTGTGACCACACATCATAGGCAGAATAGGCATCATGCAAGAGTGCCATCCTCACAGATGTCCCTCTCAGCTACGAAGGTAAGATTTGAATTTGTATATTAGCCTGATGAAGTAAAGTTATACTGTTCTATGGGCATAATTAGATTTTATTAGGTTTTTTTTTAAGGACTGAATTAGTTAACAATCTGTTATGTGTGTTTCCTGTAATATCCAATCCCATTAGGAGGAGTGTGCCCATATGTAGATTGTCAATTAAATACCAGTATTGACTGAGTTAAGCCTATTGAAGTTATACTGTTGTCCTATGTGCATAATTATCTTTTATTAGTTGGTTTTCTAAAAAGCCGCAATTGTTTAAGGGTGTGGCATATTTTATTCTTGTAGTACACATTGTTTATTTCACCCAAGTTCAATAAATGACAGTTATGTCTTCTTATACTTCCAGTTGAATCCTATAGGAAACTGAACGGAATGCCCATGATGAACTACTTTCCTGTGCATCCTCCTCCAGATCCTATGCATCCTCCTCCTCCTCCTCCTCCAGAAACAGCAGCTGGACATGGTAGCCTGCCCTACTGCACCAGTGTACAAGCCAAAGTGACATGACATCTGCATCCACCTCCTGAAGCATCAGCAGCACAACACAGCCTGTGGCAGTGGCAGCAGTGTACAAGCCAAAGTGACGTGACATCTGCATCCTTCTCCTGAAGCATCAACAGCACAACACAGCCTATGGCAGTGGCAGCAGTGTACAAGCCAAAGTGCCGTGACATCTGCATCTTCCTCCTGAAGCATCAGCAGCACAACACAGCCTGTGGCACCAGTGTACGAGCCAAGGTGTCATGACATCTGCATCCTCCTCCACAACACAACCATACCCAACAAGACAGCTTGTGGCACCAGTGTACAAGCCAAGGTGCCACAACATCTGCATCCTCCTCTATAACAGAACCATACCCAGCAAGACAGCCTGTGGCACCAGTGTACAAGCCAAAGTGCCGTGACATCTGCATCTTCCTCCTGAAGCATCAGCAGCATAATACAGCCTGTGACACCAGTGTACAAGCCAAGCTGCCACAACATCTGCATCCTCATCCACAACAGAACCATACCCAAAAAGACAGCCTGTGGCATCAGTGTACAAGCCAAGGTGCCATGACATCTGCATGTTCCTCCTGAAGCATCAGCAACACAATGCAGCCTGTGGCACCAGTGTACAAGCCAAGGTGCCACGACATCTGCATCCTCCTCCACAACAGAACCATACCCAACAAGACAGCCTGTGGCACCAGTGTACAAGCCAAGTTGCCACAACATCTGCATCCTCCTCCACAACAGAACTATACCCAAGAAGACAGCCTGTGTGGCACCAGTGTACAAGTCAAGCTGCCACAACATCTACATCCTCCTCCACAACAGAACCATACCCAAAAGGACATCCTGTGGCACCAGTGTACAAGCCAAAGTGCCATAACATCTGCATCTTCCTCCTGAAGCATCAGCAGCACAACAAAGCCTGTGGCACCAGTGTACGAGTCAAGATGCCATCACATTTGCATCCTCCTCCACAACAGAACCATACCCAACAAGACAGCCTGTGGCATCAGTGTACAAGCCAGAGTGCCATGACATGTGCATGTTCCTCCTGAAGCATCAGCAGCTCAATGCAACCTGTGGCACCAGTGTACAAGTCAAGGTGCCACGACATCTGCATCCTCCTCCACAACAGAACCATACCCAACAAGACAGGCTGTGGCACCAGTGTACAAGCCAGAGTGCTATGGATTCTGCATCCTCCTCCTGAAGCCTTAGCAGCACAAGACAGCCTGTGTGGCAATGGCACCAGTGTACAAGCCAAAGTAACATGACAACTGCATACTCCTCTGGAAGCAGCAATGGGACAAGGCAGCATGTGGCACCAGTGTATAAGCCAAAGTGCCATGACATCTGCATCCTCCTCCTGAAGCATCAGCAGCACAAGACAGCCTGTGTGGCAGTGGCACCAGTGTACAAGCCAAAGTGCCAAGACCTCTGCATCCTCCTCCTGAAGCAGCAGCGGGACAAGGCAGCCTGTACCCTGTAGCACCAGTGTACAATCCAAAGTGCTGCGACCTCTGCATCCTCCTATTGAAGCAGCAATGCCAAATGACAGCCCATGGTACCAGTGTACAAGCCAAAGTTAAGTGCCATGACAGCTCATCCTACTCTTCCTGAAGCCATTTAAAGGACTTGTATGCCAGTTCTCTAAGCAAGCATTTTCACTTGCCGAATACTGAATACCGAATAACAAATATCTGGGAACCAAATACCGAATATTGAAAAAGGTAACTATATATATATATATATATATATATATATATATATGTATGTGTGTGTGTTATATATATATATATATATATATATATATATATATATATAGATATATATAGATAGATATATGTATATGTATATGTATATGTATATTATAGGGGTGCAGTAGCACCCCTATTGTTAGGGTTGAGAAGGCACTTTAATGTTAAACTTGAAATTTTGCACGTTAATAACTTTGGACCCGTTCAACGGATTTGCATAAAATTTGGTATGCTCAGTAGGGCATGGTAGATCTCTTGATTTGAGAAGTTTTATTTTGGTCGGACATACATTTTTTGTGCAGGAAAATGCCAAAAAATGCACTTTTCGCTTATTTTGTGGGTGCTTTCTGGAATTTTGCCCGTGGTGCTGCACGGCTGATGTATGGTGTGCTGGTCTGAAACTTGGCATGTAGAAAAGCATGGGTCAAGGAACATGCCATGTTTTGTTTGGTGAAAAAATATTAATCCTTTCAAAAGTTATTACAGTTTTTAGGTTGTTTTGCAAAAGAAGAATGGGGTTTTGGCCATCTGGTCTATTCTCACGATCAAATAATTTGCAGGCTCATGATTAAAGAAATTTATCATTCGTGATGGCCGCCATCTTGTTTTTAGTTTGCGGTCAGAAAAAAACAAATATCTAAGCCCAAGGGTGACTTGTGAAGTAAAACTAGGATGGATTTTGCTCAGGGGGCTTCCCTCTATCTACTCATGCTTGTGGTTTAATGTAATTGTGTCAAACAATGGAGTTTTAAAGTTTGAAATTCTTTGGTCACGGCTCGCTAATGATTTTTGATTGCGAGCCTGCAAATTCTTTGGCCGCGAGATTGTTTTTGATCGCGAGCTTATTTTACGACTTCAGGACGAGATGGTCAGATCTTTGCTGGACCGGATATCTCTGGGAGGCACCAGATAGCCCAAATTTCATGACCAGGTTTCCCCTCATGACTGAAAATGATCTTAGGCTGCGAGGTCGTGGCCGGTTCTTGCGATCAGAGAATTTTTAAAGGTGGTAAAACTTTAAAATTAAATATCTCTGAAACAGTTTGGTCTTTTAACTTGAAATTTGGAGGGTGTTGAAAGGATGTCCTGCAGATGTGAATTATGCTATCAAGGTGTCAGAAAATGTATTTGCCGTGGAGATACTGTGTGACGTAGTTGACATTTTGCACATAGAATTCTGCATTGTGCTAGTGGCTTGAAATTTATAGGGTAGGTAGCATTCTGCATCGTGCTAGTGGCTTGCAATTTATAGGGTAGGTAGCCTTAGTGCCACAGAGGTACTTTTCAGTGGTTTGGTGTGTAAAATGTAAATGTAAACAGGTGCAGAATTATGCCACTCTAATGAATGAAAATTTGGTTCATTTTGCTTCAATAACTTTTGAACCGTATGTCCGATTTGCCTGAAATTTGGAATATAGAAAGATTAATCATAGATCTTTGATTGTGTCAATATTTGTATTGGTGTCACTTATGGTTTCTGAGTTGTGGTGCGTGTTCATTATAGTTAATGGGAAAGTATTTATGTGCGTTGTGAAAGCCATGGTGAGCACATATTTGGTTGTGTAGGAAGATGTCATCATAAGGTATAGGACAGCTCAAAATGTATGGCAGATGTATGTGGTTATGCATTACTGGGCAATGTGGTGGGAGCGTGGAGCCCTTTTGGCCCTGTGCTCCAACCAATACTTATGAGGTAGGATATTCAGAGCAGTTGCACCATGCGCAACATGGGTGCACCTGCGCAAAAGTGGAGATGTGCCATAATGCGATATTCAGCGGCATCAGATGCGCAGTACAAAACCCAAATGCACCATAGCACAACAGTAATGAATGTATGCATAAGTGCAGGGGGTGTAACCAGGAATAATGTGCACAGTGCGATATTCAACAGCAGGTGACGTGCACATTAGTGGAGCAAGCGGAAGTTGTGCGACAGCGGAAATGAGCAAAACTAAAAGTGAGCAAGTGAGGGGAGGATGATTGCACTAGAGAGGAGCCATAGTGGAGGATCATGGAGACAGAGGGGTAGAGAGCCAGAGAAAGAAACAAGTGGCCAGGGGTGGCCAAGAGGTGGACAGGGGGCCACTGGAAGCATGTGTAAGTGTGTGTGTGAGTGTGTGTGTGTGTGTGTGTGCATGAGGGTCTGTGTGTGCCACAGAGGAAGGAGAGCAGTGGAACAGAGGCAGAGCATGCAGTGGTGAGGTGCCAGGGGTGCACCCGGTGCAGGGGCAGTACCAGCAGCATACAGCCAGGGGGGACCAAGTTGTCAGTCACCCGGTGAGGAACACCAACCAGGGACATGGCCAGTGCCACCTTTCAGATGGAGGTGGTAATGAGGGGTGTGAGGAGGCAGGCAGCAGGGAGGCACAGCCATGGAAGGTCCGGTCGGCGGTACACCCAGAACAGGCTGTACCATGCCAGCACCAGCTTCGAGCTGTACAGTGACATTGAGATTGTGGGCTGGTACAGCCTGAACTGGGCCATTCTGAGGTGGCCCTGTGAGCTGTGCAGTGAGGAGATGCAGGCACCCACAAGATGGAGCCATGCTCTGTCCGTGGAGACAAAGATCACAGCCGTCATGTGCCTGCTCACCACGGGCACCTTCCAGAGACCAACAGGGGACACAACAGTCATAACCCAGTTGGCTGCATCACGCCTATTCACACAATTCCTCAGCGCACTACTGCCACATGCTGCAGAGTACATCCATTTCCCCAGCACACAGGCGGAGCGCACAGCAAACATGCAGGGGTTCTACAGGGTAGCACTGTTGCCTGGAGTGCTTGGGGCCATCGACTGCACCCATGTTGGCATCTGCATGCCACCTGACCCAGAGGGGGTGGCATATATAAACTGCAAGTGATACCCAAATGTCAACTGCCAGGCAGTGTGCAATGCCAGGGGGAGCATAATCAATGTCCATGCTATGCACCTTGGGGGAGCACACAATGTCTTCATCTGGCACCAGTCTGCACTGTGCCATAGGTAAGAGAGTGGGGACATCCCCACTGGCCATCTGTTAGGTGAGTATGCAGTGCACCCCAGACACTGAGTGCAGCTTGGGGGGTGTGTGGGGCAAGGGCAGGGGTGCCATGGGGAGCAGCCTGGAAGGCCAGAGGTACAGTGCCACAGACCACTATGCTAAAGATACCTCTCTACACACAGGTGACAGTGGGTACCCACTGTGGCCCTGGCTGCTCACACCATACTGGCGCCCCTCGACCCCAGCGCAGCAACAGTACAATGAGGCACATGCCACCACACGGAATATCATTGAGCGGGTGTTCAGGCTGCTGAAGGCATGGTTCCATTGGCTGCACACCTCTGGCAGTGCCCTACAGTATAGCCCCTCAAAGGCATGTGGGATATTCCTGGCCTGCTGTATCCTGCACAACATGGCCACTGATTATGGGATAGCAGTTGAGGTCGAGGAGGGGACAGCGGTGGGGACGATGAGGACGCAGGGCCAGCTGGTGTTGGGCAGCCACCCCCTGGGTGACAGGATCCCTGGCTGGCCTGGATGGCCCAGCAGTACCGGGACACCATTGCAGAGGAGCACTATGGACCACACAGGTAGGTGAACAGGGCCACCAGCAAGCACCAGGGGTGATGGCACAGCTGACAGATGGGCAGGGGCGGACACCAGGGCAGATTTGGTGGCAGGGGGTGTGGGACTGGGCTGGGGCATGCACACAAAGGCAGAGAACAGCAGGGCTGCACACAGGCACACACACACACCATATCCCATGCCCACAGGGCCACATGCACACCCACCCCATATGCCCCCCAACACCCACACATGACCCACCAAAACCACACCCAGTGGCAGGCACTATGTGTGTCTCAGATGCTGAGCACCTTTGCACAGTGGTGGACAGCACTATGCTGGCATCATCATGCACACACCACAGTGGCCAGCATCTGGGCAGGTGTGCACAGGGACTGTGTGAGTGCAGGACAGGGCACCATACCCATGCAATGTACACGGAACTCCACATTGCACACTGGGCAGTGGCAGACAGTGGTCGTGGAGGGGAAGGGGTCAGTCACACTGCACAGTAGCACAGTCACCATGGGTGCATGGGTGGCCCCATCAAGACCTGCCAGCCATAACAGGCTGATCAGTGGCCTCTTGGGGTGGCACCAATGCTCCCCCAGGGGTGACACTGTGTGAATGCGACCGTGTCCACGCAGGTGTCTGCAGGCCACCAAACATGCCCAAACCAGGCGTGCTTGGTATGCCCACAGCAGATCCCAGCATCAACATGGCAGGGGTCACCCAATGCCAAGAATGAGGGGTGGACAATGCACTGTGTGGGGTGTGCGGTGTCCGGGCACATAGCCAGTCAGCCAGTGTAGCCATGACAGTCACCATCTCAGTGGTGTGCCTATCGATGGCTGCGGTCACATCCACCCGCTGTTGATCTAACTCCACCAGGAGTAGGACATGGTCCCTGCTGTGCTGCTCCTCTGCCTGGTGCAGCTCCGCACAGAGTGCATCCACTGCTACCATGAGCCGTACCTGCTGATCCACAGAGGCCTGGAGAAGACAGGCTGTGAGTGTCCAAGGGGTCATCTGCATGCCCAACTTGCTAACCCCCATGTTGTTCCTGGCCCTGCAGCACAGCACCCCATGACGGAGGGCACCACATGGCATTGCCTTCTTGGGGTACACCCTCATGCGGTGCACTGTTGCCACCCCTGCCCCATCCCCCCATCTTCACTGTCCAGCCACTACCCCTCCAGCTGCTGAGCGTTGGTCAACACCAGCATGGCTGCATCAGTGCCTCCAACACCACTTCCGTGTCCGCATACCAGTGCTGCCCCACCGGATGCCACAGACATGACAGGGACAAGGGCTGTTGGGCAGGCAACTATGCCATCGCAACCCGCACTGCTGCCTGGGCAGATGCCAGTCATGGGATCCCCCTGTGACCCACCAACATCACTGTCTGGGATGTGCGTCACGTCATCATCGGTACTGAAGTTGGCCCCGATCTGTGTCTCAACACACAGGACACTGTGCCTGGTGTACCACTGGAACACAGCCAGGGCCTCATCTGCACCCGCACCACAGGCATCAGTCCAGACAGCTGTGCAGGACTAGAGGCGGTCAGTCCCTCGAACACCAGGGGAGGTGGATGGATGCTCCACTGGTTCCAGGGCTGCCCCCTCGGTGGACACACTCACCACCGCTGCCCCATGCAGACACTCAGGAGCTGTAAAGGAACATAGTACCATTAGTGGTGCTGCCTGAGCCCTGGAGCCCACCCCCCTGCCACCCATACACTGCCAGCACTGGTCCTACCATGTAATGATGGGCTGCTGCCCATCTGGAAGCCTCCGCTGGGCACACCCTCAATGGCACTACACCACATGCTGCCGGCCACCTGCTCCTCCAGTGGTGTCAGGTGGGGCATGTCCTGCTGGCCCCCATCAGTGACTGCATGCACTGCCCTGATGGCAGCCACCTTGTCCTTAAACCTTCTCCTGTCCATGCCGACCTTCTTCTTGCACTCCTGCATGGAATGCTGGTGGCTGCCCTGCTGGTTGACCGCATGTGCCACCTCACCCCACGCCACTGCATGGGCCGGTGGTGTGCCTCTCTGGCCACTGAGGAGTGGATCCCTGTCAAGGTAGGCCTCAAACAGTGCATCCAATTCAGCCCTGGTGAAGCTGGGATTCTGCTTCCGCACCCTCTCATGCTCCTCATCCTCCTCACGTTCGGTCACGCTTGTACTTGGGGAGATGGACAGGTTTTACCATGGACTGTTCAGTCCCATACAGCCCTCCCAGACCACTGTCCCCACACCTCCACAGCATGGCACTTACCTCCTAAGGCTGCAATACCGATCCATGGCCTGTGAATTTCCATGGCACCTTTATAGCGCATCACATGCAAATGAGGGTATGTGCAACTGTAATGGGATGCAAATGCAGTGGATGAGCTGTGGAATGGATCATGAGCTGATTTGCATAACCTGGCTGAATATCGTGCGGATGGCGCAGTGCCACCATGCCCTGTACTGTGCCACTGTGCCATGGGTGCCATGGCGCCCAGTGTGGTAGGCCACTGCATGGCGTCACACACATGCACCCTACCCCGCACCATACAGGGCCTCCCAATAGCATAGTGAGGCTCCGTGCACAGCCTGACCCTTGACCCTGCTGCTGCCCTTTGCCCTCTAGGTGCCATGCGGCTGCATGGCTGCCCCCCTATTGCACAGTATGGTGCCAGCACCATTGTGACTGGCAGTGCAGCACTGCACTGCCACAGCATGTGGGACACGTGCACTACCGGGTGCCATTTTGCACTATGGACAGCCTGTAACTTCCCACACACCAGAGCCCCTGTGTGGAGTGCCATTGAGCTGGCCAACCTAGTGGCCCTTACAGAGCCACATGCTGGTGCCCTGTTTGGGCAGGTGCCCCTCCAGAGGCCCCACACCGTGGTGTGGCTGGAGGTGGCTGATGGGCTTGAGGTGGCCACTGGGAACCTTCCTACTGGGGAGCAGTGTTGCCACTGCTATGGTGACCTCCAGCAGTATGACCCTGACCATCTGAGGTGCCTGCAGGTGCATGCCTGGTGGGGTGCAGTGCCACAGCCAGGTAGGTGCTCCATGACTATCACTAGCCATCTCCTACTGTCCTCGGGGCACAGGGGTTGGCAGGCCAGGCCACCGGGGGGGCCAGTACCTGTGTTGTTGGGTGTGGGGGAGCATCATTGTCAACCCTATGCCACTGCAACACAGACCGGCTTTGCGGGCTGATGCCCGGGGGCTGGGGCCTATGGGTCAGGTGTGTACTGATGTGACTCTCTCCATGTTTTACCCCTAGGCCTAGAGGAATGCCATAAGGCATGGTTGGCCAGGGAGCAGCAGGACCAGGACCATGCTGGGGAGTAGCCATGGGGGCAGGCCACAGTGGTGGTGCTGCAGGTCGGCAGCACCCTGTAGACCAGGACGCAGGTGAGTAGTGTGTTTCCTTATACACCTGTGCAGGGTGGGTTGCAGGGGTGGTGGTGTGGCATGGCCCCTCTACACATGGCCTGTGGGCCTGCACATGTGGGTGGGTGTTGCAGGTGGGCTGTGTGTGCACTCAGTGCCTGGCTGTGCCACTGCCGTCCCTCTGCATTACCATGATGCCAGAAGACCAGGATGGTGCTGTGCGGTACATGGGTGGGGGAGCTGTGCAGTGGTTTACATGGCTACAGTTGCCCAGGTGGGCAGCCCATGTGGGTGCACTCACTGTGGGTGGTTGCATGACATCCCAGGGGCACTGGTTACTGATGCATGCCATGCACGTTGGGTGGGCTGCGTTGGGCAGCGCAGTCACTCATACTGCTTCTGCTCCCTTTTCCTAGGTGCCCATCATTGGGAGGCCATGGAGCGGACCCTCCAGGAGACCCTGCAGGTTACCCGGGTGACACTGGAGCTGCTGGAGAGGATAGACAGGGGGGACAGGTGGTGGCACCACTGGGTAACAGGGGAGGACCGGGGCCACCAGAAGTGCCTGAAGCATTTAGAGGTGCTCAGTCCTTCCCTGGACTGTACCCCACCCCATGTCCCCACCTTTGCCTTACCCTTGTCCCTGCCTTCCCTCTCCCTTGAGTATCCCACCCATCCCCCTCTGTTGTACATATCTGTATATAGGTTAGGATTCTGTTGTTGCTGTTGTTGTTCTGTTTTAATACATTTGTTTATATCTATTTCAGTGTCAGTCTCTCATTTGCAGTGGGTGCATGGTGCCTTGCTGCAGTGGTGTGCATGGCTACTGTGGAGTGGGGCTGGCTTGGTGTGGGTGTGCCTGGCAGGGCTCCTCCATTGGTGTGGGTGGGCGCCATGGGCTCTGTCTGGGGGCCTGTGTGGTGTGCCTGTGCACTGTTCGCCTGTGTGCAGTGGGCTGTGGTGCATGTACTGTTTCCCATCCACCCCTGTTGGCGTGTGCTTTGCCTGTGCGGCTGTGGCCATTGCTGATACACTACTACCATGAGTGGCTGTGGTACACATGGTCATACGGCCCCCACCACTGCATGCTAGGATGATGGCGTGCCTTCAGAGGCAGCACATGCCTGTCACCTTGCAAGCATGGCACCCTTGCTGCTGGCATTTTGGCTCCTGGACTATCGCATGTCTGTCCCTGTTGCCACTGTGGGCAGTGCTATTTGTTGTTCCCTCCATGCAATCCATGGTGACTGGGGGTGGTGCCTGTGGTCTGGTGGCTGTCACATGGGGTCCTGCTGCATGTGAGTGGTGGCCTGATCACAGGCCCCTGCACCTGCCATTGGGGTGGCCAGGTTCATGGGGCGACCACCACATTTCAGGCTCACCAGCACGCTGGGAGTGGGCTGGCTGCAGGTTACACAGCACCATGGGCCTCGCAATGGCAGGGCCTGTTGTACTGCCTTGTGTGGCTGTTTTCAGGTGCACCCATGTGACCTGGGGGGTGTTGTGTGTGCCCTGTGTTGCCTCCTGTGTGGCGCAGGCCTCCATGCATCACCAGGGGTGCTGTGTTGCCTGGTGGGGCCAGTGCTGTGACGGGGTGGGTGCATGGGTGGAGGACCTTGCTCTGGCTCTTTGTTCATGGTGCCTTCATGCTTGTGCTGGCATCCAGGGCATCCCTTGTCCCATGTGGGGTCCCTCAGGTACTGGTGCCAGGTCACCCACCTTGCTGTGCCTCCATGTGGGCCATGCTGGTGAGCCTTGTGTGGGTTGTGGTGGCATTGGTGGACGGTGTCACCACCTGCATTGGGTGGTCACAGTGGTGTTGTGGTACTTGTGCATTGCACTCTGGGGTGACTGGATGCCTTGGCACAGTGGTGCCGGACTGCCTTCAGTGCCATGCGTTGTTTGGTTCTGCTTTTCTGGGCTAGGTGTCTTGGGTGCTCTGTACTGGGGTGGGGCAGCAATGGTGTGCTGCCGTGGCATGGGTGGGGCTTGGTGATCATTGGCTCCTGGTCCCTGTTGGCTACTGGACAGTGCAGGTGCACCATGCCCAGCAGGTGGGGACTACTGGGACACATCTGCTGGTGGTTCAGCACTGGGGTTCAAGGGTCAGTGGTCCATCCTGCACCCATCTGGTTGTGCTGCTCATGGGGGCTTTTCCCAGGTTGGGGGGGCTGGGGGTTAGGGGATGGTCTGTCTGTCCTGGTGCATGCTCCTCAGCACATGGCGCATCCATGGCTGCTGCTCAGCTGCCTCCTGTCTTTGTCCATGCGCATCCCTAGGGGTGCTATTGTGCATCGTGCCTGCTCCATGGTGCATCCCTCATTGCACCATGGTGTATCAGGTGCAATATTCAGCCACGTTGCGCAGGCTCACCTTGTCCTGTGCATGGTTTGAATATTGCGCCCGTTGCGCAATGGTGCACTGGACTTACGCCTGCTCCCTCTGTTGTGCATCTTTCTCGAGCAGCCTGAATATCCCACCCATGAAATTCAGCACTTATATTGTGATGATATGCAGAAATGTACAAGTTGGTGGGAGCTGGCTCAAAGGGGCCCACGCCCCAGCAGCAGTGAAACAATGCATTTGAGTGACTTCAGATTGCATGCATGGGTGCTATTGTAGTGGTGTTCTTTAAAGATTTCATAAAAAAATATTGCTCCGTTCTAAAGTTATGTTTTTTTTTGGTCTGTTATTATAGTTAATGGGAAAATATATATATATGTGTATTGTGAAAACAGTGGTGATGTCATCTTTTGGTGTGCAACAAGAATGTATTTGACTGACTTCAGATTGTTTTGCATACATGGGTGCTGGGCTGTGGTGCTCTTGTTTGAAGAGTTCATGAGAAAATGGTGCTCTGTTGACAAGTTATGACATTTTTTGGTGTCCCATTATAGTCAAAAGGAAATATACATGTGTAGCGTGAAAACATCTACTCATGCGGCACCATGTCTGCAAAGCATTGTCCTGGCTGTTTCTTCCTGAGGGACTCTGTTGTATTACTGCATTGTGGTGGTGGGTGTATATGTTGTGGGTGACATGTCATCATGTCACAGACATCAGTTTTGCTGTGATATTGCCCCTGTCTTTAGTGTTCAGTATGCACTTTCATGTTAAACATCACATTTTTTGTGTGCTTATAACTTTACAACTGTTGAACGGATTTGAATTTAATTTATAATACTTGGTCTACTATGGTACTTCAGTGGATTTACCAGTTTTCATTTGACATGTGCATATATTTTTTGCACAGTGAAGTGCCAAAAATGTATTTTACACCACTCATGAGCAGTATTCCACTAGTGCCACTCTGGAACTGTTAAAGAGATTTCAATAAAATTTGGTATACATGGACTGGCATGGTACATCTCCTTATTTACCAATTTCTATTTCACTGCTGCATACGGTTTTTGTGCAGTGAAGCGCCAAAAATGCAGTTTCTGCTATTTTTGCACACTGTCTTCTGTGACACATAGTGCAGCCACTGTGTGGTTTCATTATCAGAAACTTGGCATGTAGAAAGTCCTTCATTTAAGGAATATGGCAGTTTTAGTTTGGTGAAAACATCTTGTTCTGTTCCAGAGTTATAAGGGTTTGAAGTTGTCCCCAATGATCTTTGATCGCGAGCCTGCAAATTCTTTGGTCGCGAGACCATTTTTGATTGTGAGCTTATTTTGTGACTTCGGGATGAGATGGCCAGATTTGTGCTGGACCAGATTTCTCTGGGAGGGACCAGATAGCCTAAATTTCACGACTAGATGCCCCCTTATGACTAAAAATGATCTTAGGTTGCGAGGTCATGGCCGATTCTCGCGACCACAGAATTTTTAAAGGTGGTAAAACTTAAAAATTAAATATCTCTGAAACGGTTTGGTCTTTTAACTTGAAATGTGGAGGTTGTTGAGGGGATGTCCTGCAGATGTGAGTTTTGCTATTTAGGTGTCAGAAAAGTAATTTGCTGCAGAGATATTGCATGACATAGTTAACGTTTTGCACATAGCATTCTGCATCATGCTAGTGGCTTACATTTATAGAATAGGTAGCCCTAGTACCATGGAGGTGCTTTTCAGTGGTTTGCTGTTTAAAATGTAAGTAGGTGTGGAATTATGTCACTCCGATGAATGAAAATTTGGTTCATTTTGCTTCAGTAACTTTTGAACTGTGTGTCCGATTTGTCTAAAATTTGGGATGTAAGAAGACTAAGCATAAATCTTCAGTTGTGTCAATTTTTGTGTCAGTGGCTCTTAGGGTTGCTGAGTTGTGGTGCATATTCATTATAGTTAATGGGAAAGTATTTATGTGCATTGTGAAAGGCATGGTGAGCATATATTTGGTTGTGCAGGAAGATGCCTTTGTAAGGTGTAGGACAGCTCAAAATGTACGGCAGATGTATGTGGTTATGCAGTGCTGGGCAATGTGCCCCACAGTCCCACCAATACATATGATATTCAGTACTTATAGTGTGATATTATGCAGAAATGTACAAGTTTGGGCCCCGTGCCCCCAGCAGCAGTGAAACAATGCATTTGAGTGACTTCAGATTGGGTTGTATGCATGGGTGCTGGGCTGCAGTGGTGTTCTTTGAAAATTTCATAAAAAAATATTGCTCCATTCTAAAGTTATGTTTTTTGGGGGGTCTGTCATTATAGTCAATGGGTAAATATATATGTGTATTGTGAAAACAGTGATGATGTCATCTTTTGGTGTGAAGCAAGAATGTATTTGACTGACTTAAGATTGGTTTGTATACATGGGTGCTGGGATGTGGTGCTCTTGTTTGAAGATTTCATGAGAAAATGTTGCTCTGTTGACAAGTTATGAAATTTTTTGGTGTCCCATTATAATCAATTGGAAATACATGTGTAGTGTGAAAACATCTGCTCTTGTGGCACCATGTCTGCAAAGCATTGTCCTGGCTGTTTCTTTCTGTTGGACTCTGTTGTATCATTGCATTGTGGAGGTGGGCACATATGCTATGGGTGACAAGTCGTCATGTCACAGATGTCAGTTTTGCTGTGATAGCACCCCTATCTTTAGGGTTCAGTAAGCATGTTCATGTTAAATGTCACATTTTTTGTGTACTAATAACTTTACAACTGTTGAATGGATTTGTGCACATTTGCAATACTTGTTCTACTATGGTACTTCTGTAGATTTACCAGTTTTTGTTTGACATGTGCATACGGTTTTTGGACAGTGAAGCACCAAAAATGTACTTTTCTGCAGCTGTGTGCAGTTTCCCACTTGTGCCGCTCTGCAACCATTGAAGAGATTTGGATAAGATTTGTTATGCATGGACTAGCATGGTACATCTCTTTATTTACCAATTTCTATTTCACTGGTACATATAGTTTTTGTGCAGCTTTTTCTATTTTTGCTCACTGTCTTCCATGAAGCATAGCGCAGCCACTGTGTGGTTGAGTTATCTGGAACATGGCACATAGAAAGCCCTTTATACACGGAACATGCCAGTTTTTGTTTAGTGAAAACATCTTGCTCTGTTCCAGAGTTATAAGCATTTGAAGTTGCCCCCCCACGATCAAAGATATTTCTGCCGCGACGTCTGCCATTTTAGCACATTTTCGGCCATGAGGTCTGCCATTTTGTGGTGGTAGTGGATGATTTTCGTGATCAAAGAATTCTTAAAGGTGTACAAAGTTTGAAATTGAATATCTTTGAAATGGTTTGGTGTTTTAACTTGAAATTTGGAGGGTGTAGAGGGGATGTCCTGGAGATGTGAATCATACTGTTTAGATGTCAGAAAATAAATTTGCTGCAGAGACACTGCGTGACGCACTTAATGTTTTGCACATAGTGTTATGCATGGTGCTAGTGGCTTAAAATTTATAGGGTAGGTAGCCCTTGTGCCACGGAGATGCCTTTCAGTGGTTTGGTGTGTAAAATGTAAACAAGTATGGAATTATACCACTCTGACGATTGAAAATCTGGTTCATTTCACTTCAATAACTTTTGTACCGTGTGTTCGATTCGCCTGAAATTCGGGATGTAGAAAGATAAATCATGGACCTTAGATTGCGAACATTTTTGTGTCGGTGCCACTTTTGGTTGCTTAGTTGTGTTGCATGTTCCTTATACCTAATGGAAAAGTATTTCTGTGTATTGTGAAAGCCATGGTGAGCATATATTTGGTTGTGAAGGAAGATGCCATTATAAGGTATAGGGCAGTTCAAATGGTATGCAGATATATGTGGTTATGCAGTACCAGGGAATGTTGTGGGAGCCTCGAGCTCCAATCTACACATGTTTTTCAGTACTTATATTGTTATGTTATGCACAAATGTGCAAGTTGGTGGGCTCCGCACTCCAACCAACTTACGTGAGAATGTACATAAGTATGCTTTTTCAAAAGGTAAGGAAATTCTTTGCAAAAAACCTGTGTAAATGCAAAAGTTAGGGTTTTTTACAGCGACAAAAGCGAGGAAATTTGGCGTTAGGGTTTTCAACCCCAACTCTGACTTCCCTCCCACTGCCACACATACACACACAAACACAGACACACACAGAGACACACACACACTCACACACAAAAACCCACATAACTGGGGGGACGGTACAAGGCACGACAACCAATCACAGACACACCATAACACCACAGAAATAACATTCAACTACTTAAACATACCACAACAGGCATCCATCATCAAGTTTCATCAACTGTATCACTTATGCTGCCATCCAAGTCTCTTAAGTGCGTACACCGACATCCTGTACAACCATTGAAGATTAATTCCACCAGCAGAATTAGTGCAGAATGACCATTCTGTGGGCAGAATTTCCACTGGAATTTCACTTGTGCTCCTGCAGAATTTCGCCTACTGTGATCCGCGGAAAAAAAAATTTGTGGAACAGCATTTTTTCTGCAGAAAATTATTCTGCAAAAATTTCCACAGAATGTATTGAGATCCACAGAATAATATTCTGCATAACAGTGAATTTTATGTGGAAAATCATTCTGCATCTACTTTATGCTGTGGAATTTCGACATTGTGTTTCCAGCTGAATTTGGCAGAATTTCATCAGGATTTTGAATATTCTGCAGAATTTCGTTCCACCGGGTTTTAAAAATTCTGCACAGCACTAACTCCTACCAATACATGTGTTTTACTACTTATATTATGCTGTTATACAGAAATGGCCAAGTTGATGCTGTCACCAATACATGGTGTTTTGCTACTTATACAATGGTATTATACAGAAACATGCAAGTTGGTAGGAACATGGGGCTATGTTGTTATGCTCAAATGGACAAGTTGATAGGAATACATGTGTTTTGCTACTTATATTATGCTGTTATGCAGAAATGGCTACTTTTCAGCAAGTTGGTAGTAGTGCGGGAGACCAAAGGGCTCCGTGCTCTCAACAATATATGTGTTTTGCTATTTATATTAAGGTGTTATGCAGAAAGGGGCAACTTGATGAGAACATGGGGCTATGCTGTTATGCACAAATAGGCAAGTTGGTGGGGGCTAGGTCCCATGCTCTCACTAATACATGTGTTTTACTAGTTATATTATGGTGTCATACAGAAATGGGCAAGTGGGTGGAGGCATGGGACTATGCTGTTATGCAGAAATAGTCAAGGTGGTGGTAGCATGCAGCTATGCTGTTATGCAGAAAGGGGCAAGTCACTAACAGCAGAAGTGATACAGTTGGTGAAACACGATGATGGATGCCTACTGTGGTATGTTTAAGAAGTTGTATGTTATTTCTGTTGCATTATGGTGTGTGTCTGTGATTGGTTGTCTTGCCTTGTATTGCCCCCCCCAGTTGTGTGTTCTGTGAGTTTGTGTCTGTGTGTGTGTGTATGTGTACCAGTGGGGGGAAAAGTCGGAGTTAGGGTTGAAAAGCCTAATGCTGAATTTCCTCACTTTTGTCGCTGTAAAAAACCCTAACTGTTGCATTAACACAGTTTTTTGCAAAGAATATATCTATAGCTATATATATATATATATACACACACACACACCGCACACACACACACACACACACACACAATATATATATATATATATATATATATATACTTAGTTAATGCTCTAGTTAGGATTAAAGCTACAAAAGTTGGGAAATGTGGAGTTAGGGTTTCCAACCCTAATACCCCACCCCCATCCTGCACACACCAACAGGCATCGGGGTGTGCCTTAACGTCATCAGCCCTAACACTGTGGAGCTAGCAGTTTGATCTTTTATACTTTTTTATGTGCCTCCCCACAACTGTATTCAGATGTTTTCTGATGTTTATTTAAAGAGCAAGGTTCAATCTCTATACAGTTTCTTTGGGTGTCATTGGTTTAGAAAATATTTATTGTTAAATTAAGTCAAGTATGATTTTCCTCCATTTTCCTGTAGATTACATTATCGGGTATAGCACTTGAATTGCTCTGTTTTTCTGTATAGCCAATGCAAGTCTATGGTAACAAACTGTGTATGGACTGTGTCTTTTTGCTGTAAAATACTGCAATCTCTGTAGATCTGGGATCCCTGGCAGCACCTCTTTATTTTACATTAAGCCTGCATCCAAGTACTGTAATAATGCTCTTTTCACTCAGAACAGTGGTATCTTCCTAATGCGGTAGTGCGATCGCATGCTACATTGGCAACCAAGGTTCCAGAATAAACTTGGGTTGCTCAAGCTCCAGCCAGGGGAGAAAGGATTGAGCATGGCAGCAACAGCTCTAATTCCTCTAGGTAAGGGGAGAAATACTGTATCCTGCTGCTTGACTGTCACCAGGTGGAGGCTGGGTGGTAGTGCAACACTCACAAATTATAGGGGAAGGGGCTGACACCAGGTGCTGTGTGGTTATACATGCATGCCACCACATGCATATGTGCATCATTGCACACTGGCACCCTTGGAAGAAAACCAGAGGAAATATCTCAAGTCTGTCCTGAGTCAATACTGGCATTCCCTGAAGACCCATGCATGACTGACATGCACAGGAGCACACCCCCTTCCCCCGAGGAGCCCAGAGGTCACGAGGGCCAGTCCCTGAAGCCCTCCCTGCTGGTGGTCACAAGAAACTGTCCACAAGGAGTGCACCCCCTCCCCCGAGGAGCCCGGAGGTCGTGAGGGCCAGTCCCTGAAGCCCTCCCTGCCGGTGGTCACAAGAAGCTGTCCACAAGGAGCACACTCCCCCTCCCCCGAGGAGCCCGGAGGTCGCGAGGGCCAGTCCCTGAAGCCCTCCCTGCTGGCGGTCACAAGAAGCTGTCCACAAGGTAATTACCTCTGTTCCCACTCTCCTGGCTGCAATCACGACCGTTTCCCAGGACTGCCGTTGGGATCTGCTTCTTGGAGCCTTTTTTGAAAAGCTGCACAGTAAAGCCACCAAACTCGATCCGTTTCTGCTGCCCAAGGCTGGGACAGAACCCAATTTTACCCTGCTCAGACAGAACAGTAACTTTAGCTGAATTGTGTTGTCAAATGTACAAGCCCCACTTTGGGAAAGCTGCCGAAAACTCAGAGTTTCTGGTAGCAAGCTGTGACTGAATTAATTCCTCCCTGCACAAGCTGTACTGTGTGATTTAGTATTTATTATTTAATTTGGGCTAACTGCACATGTAAAATCCACTTAAACTCGGAGTTCCTGCTGCTAAATAGTGTACTTGTAACCCTGCACATGCTGACCTGGTGAAGTTTAGGAAAGAGTAACTGTTAAGATTGAATTGTGTTCAGAGCAGACATTACAGCACTGCGTAGCCTGATTAACTGGTAGAAGTGTTAAATTTCGACTCCTGAGTCACAGCATAGCCCTAAGCCCATTTGCTGTGCTTTTCCCAGTCCTGTGCCTGCCCGCCCCCAACACTAATCCCTTCTCCCATTAAGATGCCTATTTAACCTCCCCTCTCTTTCCCTCTCCCACAGGAGTGCACCCCCTCCCCCGAGGAGCCCGGAGGTCGTGAGGGCCAGTCCCTGAAGCCCTCCCTGCCGGTGGTCACAAGAAACTGTCCACAAGGTAATTACCTCTGTTCCCACTCTCCTGGCTGCAATCGCGACCGTTTCCCAGGACTGCTATTGGGATCTGTTTCTTGGCGCCTTTTTTGAAAAGCTGCACAGTAAAGCTGCCGAACTTGATCCCTTTCTGCTACCCAAGGCTTAGCCCCGCCGAACGCTGCGTGTTCGGCTCCCCACCACCCCCATCACCACCCTTGGTCGGCTCTCAAATTTTAGCTAGGTTTGGTCAGGTGACTGGCTGAAAATAACCTATCAGCCCACTTTTCCAGCTGCAGGTTATACAAAATCAACACTAGAGGCTGCTGCTGTGCACCTCAGATTCTCTACGTTCAAAATGCTATCCCTGCTAATAACAACCCTCCCGACTCGAATCATACAGCAGGCTCAGCAACCCCCGCACCTAAATTATTTTTCAATAACTTTCATACACACGTAATCCCTACCTATGATTACTTGAAACCATGTCCCCATCCTCTCCCACATAAGCTTTGGTGATCATGCTGGCTTTTACACTCGCACACTCAACCTAACACACACACTCACACAGGATACTCACTGTACCTCAGCTCTCCCCCCATCCAGACCCCAACCCCCACCCTCTTGTATGCCACAAATCAGACCCCCTCACTCTTCCCACCATTTTAGCCAGTATCACTCCCAGTCTCCCTGTCCCCACCTCCAATGCAAAAAGTCTTACAACCTACCAAACCCAGCGTCACTCGTCCAAACTCTGTAGGTTAGCCCTCCTGCGGCATGCCCTACTACTACTCTTATTATCTGGCAATATCCACCCCAACCCTGATCCGCCCTGCACTGTGGCCCCATCTAGCAGACCAAGTGGGAGTCTTCTGCTAGCTACTCTTAATATATGTAGCCTACCAAAAAAACACACATCCCTCCAAGGCTGGATTGCCCAGCATGCACCTGACATCTTAGCCCTATCTGAGACCTGGGTCTCTGAAAGAATACCAAACGAGGCTGTTTCTCTCAGTAATTATTCCATCTTCTGGGCTGACAGGTCCAGCAAGAGAGGCGTCGGGTGTGCAATCTATGTTAAATCCTCTCTTCATGCCACTGAAGTACAAACCCCTATACCACAATATGGTGCCCAGACACTAACAGTTAAACTTAGTCTGGGTACTAAGACCCTCCACATCACTGCGGCCTATATCACCCCCCGAGCAACCAAAAACTCGCATTTGACTCTATCCTCCACAGTATCGCACACATACCCAACACTGGTGAAGTTATCAGTATGGGAGATTTTAATGTTAAGTGGCTATCCCCTGCCTCATCCAGCTTCAAAGACACTGCCCTGTCTTACGATCTTACCCAACTCATCACCTCTCCCACCAGAAGGACAATAGAACAGGGACATCCACCCTTTTAGACCTCATCTTCACCAACAGGCCACTGAACATCTCCAAAGCCACTGTGCTCCCAGACGCTATCAGTGACCACTCCCCAGTGACCTGCTGGTGGTCAGGAAAATTATCCCATGCCTTCCCCATAATCACCTGGCAGAGGCGACTGATAAGAGGAGGCTTAGAGAAGCTCAAAACCCACCTAGCTACCAGCAATTGGCTCCCCATCTACACCACGCAGTCTGTAGATCTGGCTCTTTCCCACTTTATAACCACTTTCAACACGGCCTGCAACATTTTTGCTCCCCTCTCCAAGCAAGTAGTGAAAACCAGAACCACACCCTGGCTCACCACCTCACTACTTAACCAGCTCCAACATAGGGATAACCTATGGCTTAAGGCACTTGACTCCCTAAGCACCCAGGATAGACAACTCTACCGTGAGGCCTGCAACAAATGTACCTGGGCCGTAAGACAGGCGAAAGCCACTTACTACCAACATACCCTTACCACCTCTTGGGGAGATGGTAAAAAATTTTGGAACAATATAAAGGAACTCAATGGTAAATCCCGTTCACCCGCACCCATCCAGCTTACAATAAATGGGGAGATCACCCAGGATCCTTCCTCTATCGCCGAAGCCCTCAACTCTGCCTTCTCAGACCTCTCCCATATTTACCCCCCTATTTCCACACTATCCCCTACCCCCTCCCACTGATACCTCGAGTAACAACAATATTATACCCTTTTGGCTGAGAGTTATTTCCTGCCTCGAGGCAAAACACTACATTTCTAAAGCTATTGCCAATACACGGCACAGCAATGATTCCCTAGATCTAAAACTCATTAGGCTGACCCTGGATGTCACACTACCCCATCTCACTAAAATTTTCAACCTCTCTTTATGCCTAGGTCAGTTCCCCACAACCTGGAAAAGAGCCATAATCACTCCCATTCTGAAGAGCGGCAACCCTACCAACACAAGCAACTATAGACCAATTTCGCTACTTCCTCCTCTCTCCAAGGCCCTGGAGAAAATAGTGTCGGACCAACTATCAGAACGCCTGACTAAACACAACCTTCTCTGCCCGGAACAGCACGGATTCCGTCTGGCCACAGTACCGTCACAGCTCTTACTGAGCTCACCTCATTCATCCATGAGGCCCTCGACCAAGGCTCTATAGCAGGGGCAATCTATGTGGATCTGACCAAGGCATTTGACACAGTCAGTCATGAGCTATTGCTTTATGTCCTTCCACAACTTAATGTGGTCCCAGAGGCTACTGCCTGGTTCAAGGACTGCCTAACAGACCGGTCACAGCAAGTCAGGATAAATACCACCTTCTCCTCCTGTAAAACAGTTTCCTCAGGTGTCCCACAGGGGTCTATTCTTGGCCCTCTACTATTCACCCTCTTTTTAAACTCTCTCCCCAAGTCATGTAGTGGTAACCTGCTACTCTATGCTGATGATGCAGTAGTGTTTTGGAAACACCCACAGTCCAGCACCCTCCAACGAGCTCTTCAGGGTTTCTTCAGGGAGTTGGAAACCTGGTTCACTGAACACCGCCTGATCATCAACTATCAAAAAACAAAATCCATGATCTTTGCACACCGACAAAGTCCACACAGCCGGTCGGTTCTCCTAATCAAAAACAAACAAGGCACCCCACTTGAACATGTTACATGTTTTAAATACCTGGTAATTACATTAGACACCTCCCTCTCCTACAATCATCATATACAACTTCTCTCCTCCGCTGTTAACACTAGAGTGGGTATCCTCTACAGACTTAAACACTGCTTACCCACCCAGGCCATGCAACTTGCAGTCACCTCTTCTATCCTCTCCCTAATAGACTACGGGATAGTAATATACAGCTCTTCGGACCCTACAGCCCTTCGTAGCATCAACACTGCTTTGAATAAAGCTTGCCGCCTAGTCACCGGGTGTGACAGATTAACACATACCTGTGAGCTCTATGCTCTTGCTGGTTGGCTAAACTTCCAAGTAAGACTTAAGTACCACTCCTGCGTTCTAGCGAAAAAAGATCCATCTCCAGCTGGCGCCCATCACCCTTCTCCCAATAGTCAGCGTAGCCCCCCCCAGGCGTAACACTAGATTTGCAGCATCCTCCTTATTCCTGGTCCCCCATTGTAGAACATCCCTTGGGCAAAGATCATTCCATTACAGTGCCCCTCTTTGGCTAAACACTCTAACCCCCATCTCTCAGACCCTTAGCCTCTCCCAATTCAAATCAGCCCTTAGAGTACAACTCCTGGAGTCAGAAAAAATGCGACTGTGGCTAACTTCCTGCCCTCCTCTGGTATTTTCATACCCCCAATAAAATGACACAGGGTCTTGATAGATCCCAAGAGTCAGCATCATTTACCTCTCTGACAAGGGTTATCCTGTATCGATGCCTACTACTACCACCAGTTAACTAAGATTATGCCTGGACTGCACTTGCAGTACTGTTTTATGAATTTCTACCTGTTTACTGTGCGTTCTCTGTATTTGTCTACCCTCCACCCTCTGTAACTGACGTGGAGCCTTTGCAAAAGAGTCTGTGCCTCAAAGGATTGTATTCCCGATTGTATCCAATAAAATAAAAAAAAAAATAGTGGTTCTGGGTAAGTGGTGGTGATGGGGCTGGGGGTGTCCTCAGGAAGTTGCAGCTATTCCAGGGGCACAAGGTGCAGGAACAAATTATGGAATTTTTTCAGTGGTATGTTTGTGAACAAAATATGGCAGAGCTTAAATGCTCTAATGCTCCCAAGCCAACACCTTCCCAGTGAACTCTACGGCAAGCTAAATAGCATTCTTCAAACTGAGCCATCCAAAAATGTTTGAAGCATGGATGTCAGAGGCACAGCAAGAAGTGAAGGGATTGGACTGCTGGCTCCTTGGAGCCAAAATGTGATGTCATCCTCATTAGCAGTGGCATAAAAATATGTAGGATTATTCTGGCTGCTGTACCTGTAGGTAATTAAGGCTTCCTTTGGCCAGAATTGGGGGCATTTATGATGCTCTTTAAACAAATTGGTTAATTTTATTTATTTATTTATTAACTTCTCGGATTACAAATACCTTTGAGCAGAAACCGCTCGTTTACAAAAGTTCCATGTCAAAGGATGAGGGTCAACATACATACAGAGGTAGTAAAAGAATGCACAATAAACAACCAAAACAACTAAAAGAAAAAATAAAGATACTCAGTTATAACATACTTTGAGATAATATTCATAAAACGAGCAGCTTGAGTAGGCAGCTGGCTGCGGTAACAATAAGAGAAAGAGGGCACCATAGGCAGTTAGTATTGCAGGCATGCGACCGGGAGAGGAAGTTGGCAGGCTAATGAGCCACTGTCCGGTAGTGGAAAATGTCTTGTACCAGTGGAGATGTGAAGCAGGAAAGGAGTCACAAGGAAGGCCCAGTGCCAGAGGGAATGAGATTGGGAAAGGGCTGGCTGTGAGAAATGAGTGAGCTGGGAGGTGTTTAGAGAGATCTCTGTTCAACAAAGCAGTCACATTGAGTGGTAGAGGTGAGGTAAAGTTTGAGATTCCTTTGAAGGGTCCAAGTAGTAGAGGAAAGTGATTCTTTATTGAGGGAATTGAACCATTGAGCAGCTCTTATAGATAAAGGACCGCTGACCCATGGAGGTACGACATCTGGGAACCTGAAAGGTTAGAGATTGGGCACCACGTGTTTGTTGAGTGCCACTGTAGGAAGTAAGGAGTGAGCTAACACCAGGTGGCATGAGACCAAGGAGAATCTTTTTGGTAAGTAAGCAGGTCTGGTATTGTATTCTGCTGCGTAGGGGTAGCCAGCTGGCCTGTGCATAGAGGTCACAGGTGTGAGTTAGTCGGGCTGCACCTGTCAGTAGTCTACAGGCTTTGATTTAATTATAAAACTCCTGAGAACTTATCAAATCTCCTAGTCATGTGTAAAACCAAAATCATCTGAAGTGTGTATTGGCTGGAGATTTTAGAACACCCAAAGTTACTCTGCAGTATGCCGAGTTCTTTTTATCTTTTTGCCATAACAAAGCTTTTTCTACCTTTGGGTTAACTGGTGGCTCTTCAGCTCTCTGCCCATGTCTTGAAGCCAGTTTCTTCCTCCTCTGAATTCTGGGGTCAGTGTTCCCCCATAGATTTTCCCCTGCAGCAGGGCTAAGAGAGGGGGGCCATCCTCCCCATCCCCAGACAGACACATCCAGAAGTCCCCCAGTCCTCGGTTGGTAGAGTGGGCCACAGGGAGCTGGGCAGGACTCCATGTAGCCTGTCTTCCCATTTTCTCTTTTCTTCACTCCCTGATGCTGGTGCACACACCTCATAGGCCTCCACCTGGTGGCAGTCATGAGACAAAGTCAGCATCCACCCTCCTCTAGAAGAGGAGAGCAGTCCCTTGGATGCTTAATTCTATTCCGCCCTGGCCAATTTCCAGTGATCTGAGTTCACTGCTGAAGCTGGGTAAGAGCTCAAGCAGCAGTGCCTCAGTCCTCTATGCCACTGGGCCAGCTAAGTATGTTAAGTTCTTGTCTGCCTTTGCTTCTGCCACTTCTTAGAAAAGGCTTCATGTTTCCTTGCAGTTTATTTACTTTGGGAAGCCCAGCTGAGATGTGATATACATAAATCCAAATAAAAAGAAAAATCTGAGGTGGAAGGACTATTTTATGTTAAAAGACATCTAAAATAACAGAAACTGTTTTCAAAAACATATGAACGACCAAGAAGTTGTGCATCACATTATAATAATAGCAATAAGGTACTCTGTTGGTTATGTTAACGTCCAAGTAATCACCCCCTATGGGCATGTAGCACTTGGCATTGCCTTGTGCCATGTTGCAACTACAAGGGGAGATTAACAAGACATAAGCATAACCTCTGTTATACCTTATTGCTTAAGAAAAGATCTAATGCCATTCTACTTAAAATATTTTGAGATCATATATGGACTATGGCTCATAGCTCTGGTCACCATATCTAGAAAAGGATAAGAAGAGACTGGAAATGGTTCAGAAAGCTGCAACTCAGGCTGCTGTATTAAGCTGTTGGCTGAGTAAACTAAATCTATCAAAACAACACAGGCTTAAGTCAGGAGAAATGAAATTTGTCTTCCTGACAATATTATGCATTGAAAGCATTCTTACCAGACTTTCCAAACATAGTGCAAAGTGAAAAACCATAGCACACTTTTCCAAATGGTTGTCCTGTTTAAACTGATGTCCACATGTGTGGCCAATGGCCTAATCCATCTGAATAGAATCAATAAGATCTGTTAAAAATCATTCCAAAGCCGGCCCAGTGGCATAGAGGATTGAAGCGCTGGCATCTTACTGGACCCATGCCGGTGACCCAGGTTCGGGAATGGACTCAGGGAGCTGAGGAGTGGCAGGGGGCGAAGAGGATCTGAACATCCAGAGGACTGCTCTCCTCTTCGGGGGTAGGGGACTAGGTTGCCTCGCTCAGCAGCGGCTCCCGGTGGAGACTGTGAGGCACTACATGAGTGGCACGGGGCACACAAGAAAACCAGAAAATGGCTCTGAGGTCTGCCGGATGATGGCTACCCCACTCCACGACATCGCCGGAACCTATAAGGGACCTCCTCCACCTCAGCAGCGCTTCCAAGGAGCCTACTGGTTTGTGTGCTGGTTATGTTCCCCCTCCCGTGCCTTCCCCATTGGAGGAGAGGAATCCACCCAGTGAAGGGATACACCAGGATACCCCATGAGAGTCAGCTGCAATGTGGGGATCAGAGGGAGGTCCGAGGAAGAGGATGGCTGGTAAGTCGTGGTAGCACTGGGGAGCCTGAAAGAGTGGGGATCACTAGGGCGTAAGGCAGGGGATAAAGACGATAATACAAAAAAAAAAAATTCCAGCATAGGCTAAATTCACAGATGCTCCTGAAACTGGGGCTGTAGGATGCTCGTGGGAACCTGTGCATCCCCAGTCATGCAGCCCACATGACTACAAATGTTTCGGAGGAAACTACTCCTTCTTCTGCTCTGTCCAAACAGAACAATCATTTGGAAAAGTTTGGTATGGTTTTTCACTTTGCACTATGTTTAGAAAGTCTGGTAAGAATATTTTCAATACATAATATTGTCAGGAACACAAGTTTCATTTATTTTGATTTATGCCTGGGTTGTGCTGATAGACTTAATTTACTGCGCTAATAGCTGAATACATGAGCTCACTGTTGTACTCTTCTTGCAATTAAGAACCCCTAAAGAGTCCCAGAAGCTACAGCTCGGGCTTTTTTATTAAGCAAGAAAACACTCTCTACCAGCTGTCTTTCAGAATACAACTAAAGCTGTCTGAGGACTGGAAGATAGGCGCTACTGACAAAGGTCGGAAACACTAGGTTTGGTGACACTTGAGAAGAGGTGACTTAGAGGTGACCTGTTAAGGATGTATGACATCAGTAAGGACAGTAACCTTAAAACCTTGTTCAGCATGAAAATGAGGGGAGAATTTCCACCAGCCATAACCAACAAATGAAACTGAACAGCTTTAACACAAATGGGAGAAAGTATTTCTTTACTCAGAGTGGTTAGTGTGCAGAATGGGTTATCACAGTCTGTAGTGGAGAGCAAAACTAAAATTATTTTTAAGAAACAACTCGACAATATCATAAGGTGGGGTCTTAAAATTCTACCACTGAATAGTGGGGAGCAGTCCAGGTAGGCTCCCTGTCCTTCTTGTGCCTTCTAAATGAAGTACTACAGAGTATTCATAAAGACAATAAGATGGACTCAGTTTGACTGAAAAATGTCATAAAATAAAATAAAAAAAAAAAAAGCCAAGCATATCAGTAAAGTTGCTACATCTGAAATGAAGACAGAAGAAAGAGCTTAGACATTAGACTATGGACCATCAAAGACCTTAATCTACTGCACATAGGTACTGCACCTAAATTCTGGTCCAGTTATATTTTATGGCCAATTTGGCATGTGATGGTAGGTGTTTTTCAGTTATATAGTTTCTTTTCTGTAATCTGCAGACATTTGCAGGATAATGCTCACAAATTACCCATACTGATTCAGAGCCATTGTTCATTTTTATGTTGGCTTGTGTACACGCATAAGCAACATCTTGTGGTAGTAGCACATTTCATAGGTGTGTCAGTGTTGTAGCTAATGCAGGGGATGCTTTAGTGGGTGCATCCCTCAACTGCCAATCAGTGAGCAAGCTAGCGATGACAGCAATTTCAGAGAAAGCCATGGAGTTGAAAGAAATCTGCCACTGCAATCAGGTGCAGTTTCATCATTGCAGTGGCAGATAACAAGACTCTGGCCATGCGCGTTACAGTGCACAGAAATGCGCAGGCCTTAGTTACGAGCAGTTGCTTGGTGTGCCGTTCCTGGAGAAACATTTCAATAAATAAAACAGCTGCCGGTGCAGCTTTCCACAATGGCCACACACTCCCCCAAAGCTGACATCGGGGGTGTCCAGTCCCCATGACAGCATGTATCCCCCTCCCCACAACCACATTGTGGCACACTGGAAGCTCACCCCAGTGTGACCAGGCATTTTTTTTATTTTTCCAAAACTGGGATTCCCACTCCTGGCATTGGATGCCCCCAATCTCCCAAGCTAAATTTCTTTGCCAACGATGGTGCCAAATCCTCATCAGCATCATGTTTCCCCTCCCCACAAAATTGCCAACGGGGATGCCCAATCCCCACTGGCATCATGTCTCTTCCCCACAAACTCATGTGGCACTCTGGGAGCCCATTCCAGTGTGCCCAAAAGTTTTTTTGTGTTTTTTTTAACATTTAAAGAAAGAAAACGGCCCCCCGGAGTCTTTTTTTGTTTGTTTAAAACTGCAAAAAGGAAAAACGTCCAGCATCGTCTCCCCAGTCACCCTTCCCCCCAACCCTCCCTCTGTTCATCCACCTCCCCACACCCCCTCACTCATACTTACCCTCCGGAGGTCGGGAGCAGTGATCTTCTATGGACCAGGACGAGTCTGCATTCTTCAAAACCGAACTACAGAACTGGGGAATCAGATAAGCCCTGTATAATGAGTGTCAATTGAGGTGGGGGGTTCAACTTAGGTTGCTATATCAGCCAATTTTTAGGAATTTTGGCCCCAAACTTTCAACAGAGGGTTCTTGGGACCCCATCTCATGAACATATCACTGTTGTTTCTTTTCTCGTTCCCGAAAGGTGATTTCACGGTCACTGTGCGGAATGACCTTTTGGGAGTGACTAACAAAATGACAGTACCACTATTCATGAGCAGGGTTCCCAAAAAGCCCATGTTGAAAATTTGGTGAAAAATTCCAAAAAATGACCATGTTACAGGTGTGCGTTGCACATTTTCTACGCACGAGCATAACTTCATTAATTTTTAATATTTTCACTCCAGATTTTCAACATTTCCATTTTTTAACACCTCCTTGTGAACTGTACAGCTGTCATTTTTCATATCTTGCCCAAAATGTGTTTTTGCACCTGTGGCACAGAATGGCGCAGTTGCAGTGTGAAATCAACTTTCAGGATGGATTAACAAAATCACAGTGCCACTCTTCATGAGGGGAAGTCCCAAAAAGCCTGTGTTAAAAATTTGCTGAAAAAATTCCACAAAATGACCACATTATGGGTGTGTGTTGAGCAGTTTCTTTGCACGCTCGTAACTTTGTGAATGTTTCATATTTTCACTCCAGATTTTCAACATTGCCATTTCCTTACACCTCCTCATGAACACTATAGCTCTCATTTTTCACATCCTGCCCAAAATGTGTTTCCACACCTGTCGAATGGCATAGTTGCTGTATGAAATCACCTTTCAGGATTGAGTAATGAAATAATAGTGCCACTGCTCATTAGATGGGGTGCCAAAAAAGACCATTTTGAAAATTTGGAGAGAAAATACTGACAAATGCCTGGGGCATTAAGGTTTCCAACCGTAATGCCCACCCTGTAGAGACAGGCGTCGGGGGTGTGACTTGGGTTCGTCAGCTGTAATGCTCATGGCATTCTACTGCCAACCTACAGCTACTGGCAAGCATCAAGGTGTGCCTTGGGGTCTTCAGCCCTAATGTTCACCCCATTCTCCTATACTGCACCCATCACAGCTTATTTCCTTATGGAATGGGGTGAGCATAAGGGCCGAAGACCCCAAGGCACACTGCGATACCTTTTGCTGTCTGCGAAGTGGGGTGAGGTCAAATGGCTTAAGCATTATGGCTGACAGCCCAAAGGCACACCCCCAACGCCTTTCAGTCTCTGCAGGGGAGGTGGGAGGTGGAGGTTGCCATTAGTTTAATACTTCACTGCCATTCCTATTACGCATCACTATAACTCCTGCAACTACTGTACCAATACCAATGTCAGCAAGCAACACTCGGCATTGACAAATGCTTGTTAAACTTCACCACATGTGGCAGAGCAGTCATAGTATGTCCAACTGTGCTACCTGTTCTTCTGCTGCATTTTTCAGCTCCTTGTAGTAGTTTTGCCACAGTTAAATGGATACTGTCAGCATTTTGGGGCATTTTTTTTACAAAGTACAAACCTGTGCCTGGCAAAAGGCACCAGTTTAGACTTTGTGAAAAACACATGCCCATAAAAGCTGACAGTGTCCCTTTAAAAAGTGTGTCCCCAGCTTTACTAGTCTCCAGAATTTCTCCAGTCTGCCAAGATCTGTAAATAAATCAATTATTTCTCTATTCACTTGTTGGCAGCATTGTGGGGCCTAAATGGAGGGAGCACACCTAAGCTGAGTTTTTGTTTAGCTCTGAGATTTTGCTGATTGCTTTGGCACACAGATTCCTTTTCATGATAATGCTTCTCATTATCTGGCTAATGATGTCACTGCATCTTACAATAGGCAAGGCGTCACATCTTTTAGTTTGGTTTTGGCTACTTCAGTTGCTGTATTGTTACCCAAGATGAAGGCAACTACAGTTGTTTGCATTCTGATGCATAGTGAATTTGTGCCTGCATTTAAATATCTGACTATACACTATTTAATGCTGGGTCTAATATATCTGCAAATTTGCCTTCATTTAAAAATCATTCCTTCTCTCTGCAAAGATTGTTTGTAGAATTTGAGATGAATTACAGTAGTTCCTTGCTATAACAAACACCGCTGGGTCCATCCCATTAGTTCGTTATAGTGAGGGTTCTTAGTAATGAGAAAATTAATTTTTATTACATGAATTCCATGACTGGTCTCCTCCTATCCTCAGCCACTGGATTCATCTCCCCAGCTGTGCTCCTGGACAGTGAATAAGAAATGTAGCATTTAGCGACAGGAGAATAGCTCTGCCACAATGTATGCAGCATTTCCTTTCAGTGTCAGGTGACAGCAAGACATGAAAAGGAAAGGATGTCAGAGAATTGTTCTACCATACATATTTTCAGGGGTGAGAGGGTGAAGCACAGGACAGAGTAGGACATGAAATGGTGCTTTTCGGGGGCGAGAGGGTGAAGTGCAGACCACAGGATACGGAATGCTTTTTGGGGAAAGAAGCTACAGTACTGTAATACAGGTGGAGGAGGCAGCTCTGATGGTGATCATTGTTATCTATTTAACCATTGGACATCCATTAACAGTTGTTAATGGATTAAGCTGAAAATAATGGGCGTCATCTCAGCTGTTCATTAAAACTGGGATTCATTATGAGACTCATTATAATGAGGGAGTCCTGTACTAGTTTACCTTCTATCACTTGTTCTGGAATGCATGATACATAAATCAGAGATATCTCTCTAAACAGGTAAACATACCCACCCACATTCTAGTTTGGTGTTTGCCCTGTCGGTTCTAATGAAACTAGTTTGTGCCGAGTAAGAAAAGATTTGCGAAGCACTGCTGACTCTGGGTCTCATTCTTATTTGGATGTCATGGATATCTTAATGTTTCTGAGTGAAAACCCAGATGGTAAACTCAAATCTCCAGCCCATTTAATAGGTTAACAGAGCCTCCATGAATTATTTGTTGTGGGGCAGTATGTCAAGACTGCAACATGACAAACTGCACAGTCAGTAACAGCGATGCCCAGTTGGTACAAAACTGCACAGTCCAAAACTGAGCATATTATATATACCAATGCCAGGATCATGTATCACTGTTATGACTGTGTGGTTTTTGACCCCACATATTTGCACTCAAGGTCTTGACTGGACACCTTCTTGTGCGATAAGTGACTTCGAGCATGAGGTTTGGGCAGGACTCCCATGAAGTGAAACTCAGCAGCTCAGCCTGACCTTAACCTAATTAACAATCAAATTAGCTAGAGTGATTAATAAATTTTAAGTATGTGTTTTTAACTCAAAAGTTAAATAAGGCCCCATCCCCCTGGTTGTAAAGTGAAATTCTCCACTCTTAATGTTCCTACATGAGAGACCACTGCATGCAGGATAAGAGGTACAGGCATTCTGTGCACTGCTTGGCAGAAATCCCATCAGTAATTTGTAATCTGTTTTAGCTCTAGTTCTGTATTAGGTCTGTTTTATGTGTTGTCATAGATACAGAGAATCTGCAGGCAAATGGGGACCACAAGGCCCATCTAGTCTGCCCATGTTTTTTCCTACCCCCCCCAACTTGGAATCGTTTGTTAACTTACTGACACATCTGTCCCATGCTGATTTAAACTGCTTGACTGTCTTTGCCTCCACCACCCCCTGAGGCAGTCTGGGTCCACCACTCTTTCAATAAACAAAAACTTTCTACTATTACTCTGAAACCTACCCCCATTAGTCACATGTCATGCCCTCTTGTCTTACTGCAACTGCTAATCTGGAAGAAGTCCTGATTGTCCCTTGTTAAAATCCTTTAAATACTTGAAGGTCTCAATCATGTCTCCCTTCCCCCTCCTTTGTTCCAAGGAGAAGAAGTTTAGTTTCCTCAGTCTTTCACTGTACGTCTTATGGTGTAGACCATGAATCATCTTAGTTACTCTTCTCTGCACTGTCTCCAACCTATCAATGTCCTTTTTGAGGTGAGGCCTCCAGAATTGGACACACTGCTCCAGGTGGGGCCTCACCAGGGATCTATACAGTGACATTATCACCTCACACCTCCTGCTAGTGATGCCTCTCTCTATACAACCCAGGAGGCCACTCACCTTCTGTGCCACCTTCGCGCATTGCTTAACCATCTTTAAGCCATCTGAGATGATGACTCCCAGGTCATGCTCCTGCTTTGTAGCTATTAGCTTCTCCTCTCCAGGATGGTACTCCGCCCCTGGGTTCTTCTTTCCCATATGCATCACCTTGCACTTTTTGCATTAAACTTCAGCTGCCAATCTCATGACCATCTTTCCAATTTTAACTGGTCCTTTTTCATTTTTTGCAATCTCTTTGGTGAATCCACTCTACTGCAAAGCTTTGTGTCGTCTGTGAACAGACACACCTTTCCTTCCAGGCCATCAGCAATATCACTGATATACACATTGAACAAGACTGGTCCCAGTACTGATTCTTGTGGAACCCCACTTGCCACCATTCCTTCCCCTAACAATGCTCCACTGACCAACACTCTCTGCATTCTGCTGTTTAGCCAGCTTCTCACCCATTCTATTATTTTGTGGCCCACTCCCATGTGCTCAAGTTTGCTAATCAGTCTTCTGTGGGGGACTGAGTCAAAGGCCTTGCTGAAATCGAGCTAGACCACATCAACTGCACCCCCCCCAGTCTACTGTTTTAGTGACCCAATCAAAGAATTCCACTAGGTTGGTTTGACAGGACCTTCCTGCAGTAAAGCCATGTTGCTGTGGGTCCACCTGCCAGTTCACTGCTAGAAAAGACAGAATTCACTCTTTCAGAAGGGATTCCATCATCTTACCCACTATCGAGGTAAGGCAGACTGGACAGTAGTTCCCAGCCTCATCCCTGCTCCTGCTCTTGTCCAGTAGCACCACCGTAGCCCTTTTCCAGTCCTCTGGGACTATCCCGCTTTCCAGAGATTTGTTGAAGAGTGCAGCTAGCAGAGCCGCTAATTCCTTTCCAAGTTCCTTGAGTATCCTTGGATGTATGCCGTTGGGTCCCATTACTTTGTCCTCTTGTAGCTTGTTGAGCTCTTCCAGGACTCTTTGTTCTGTGAATGGACTCATGTCCGCTCCCTCAGTGGTGACTTCCTTTCCAGTTAGTGCTAGTCCATTGTTGTCTTCCTCCTGTGTAAACACCGAGCAGAAGTACTTGTTTAGGATTTCTGCCTTCTCTTTGTCATCTTCTGCTTGTGTGCCATTCTCCTTCTTCAGTCTTGCAATTCCCCCTTTGCTTTTTCTCCTCTCCTGGATGTACCCGTAGGAGGTTTTGTCCCCTTCGGTTGCCCCCTGTGCTATCCTTGCTTCTGTTTTGGCCTTTGCAGCCCTTATAGCTTTTCCTGCCTCCCTCAGCTTCTCCCTGTATGCCTCTCTATCGAGGTCACTACCTGAGTTCTTGTATCTTCTGAAGGCTTTCCTCTTTTCTTTAACTCTGACTGCTACTTCTCTTGAGAACCAAAGTGGACATTCTTTTTTTCTTTGTCTTGCTGATCTGCCTGATACCATGTGCTGTGGCAGTGGTTATTGCCTGTTTTAATCTGGTCCAACACTTTTCCACCCACCCATCCGGCCCCGCATTTCAGACTGTCCTTCAGATATGCTCTCATGAAATTAAAATCTGCCTTCTTGAAGTCTAGGACTTTCTGCATTGTATGGCTAGCCTCCTCGACTTTATTGACTATATACCATACCATGTGATGGTCACAAGAGCCCAGATGGCTACCCACCTCTATGCCTGAGACCCAGTTGCTGTTAGTAAGTACTAGGTCAAGGATTTCCCTCTCCTGTGTAGGCGTCTTTACTAACTGCTCAAGGCCTGCCTCCCATAGTGCCAATAAGAAGTTGCTACTCCTTGTTGATGCCACTGTGTAGGAGCTCCAGTCTATGTCCAGTAGATTAAAGTCTACCACCAGCATGATCTCCCCTTTTTCTGACATCTTTAGGATGGTTTCCATGATATCTTTATCCCTCTTTTCCTCCTGTGATGGTGGCCTATAGATCATTCCCACCCTTATGGGAGCCTTGCTACCAGATCCAGTATTGATCCACAGGGCCTCTGCTTCATTCTATGATCCATGGAGCTCTGTCACCTTTATCCCCTCCTTCACATAGATTGCTACCACTCCCCCTTTTTTCCCTTTCTGGTCTCTTCTAAATAGATTGTAGCCTGGGATTACTATATCCCAGTTGTGACTGTCGGTGGACCAAGTCTCAGCCACAGCAACCCAGTTAAGGTCAGCCTCCAAAATTGTGGCCGTGAGTTCTAGGATCTTATTTGCCAGACAATATGCATTGATGGACATTGCTTTCCATGTCTGGTTAACACATTTGTTTGCATACCCACCTTCCTTAGTTTTAGCTTCCATCACCATTTTACTTATTTTTGTGCTGGTATTTTCCACCACCATTTCGTATCCTTTGTCTTTATGTTTCCTCTCCGGGTTTAGTCCCAAAGTAAAGCTCCCTAGTTGTGGGGGAGAGGTAACCAGATTCCTGCAATAGGGCACAGGCATGGTTTCCTTCTCCCCACCTATTAGTTTAAACTTCTGAAAGTATTCCTTTTTTAATTTTTCTCCCTTATCTGCCACCTTGTCAACCTTTGCCTCTAAGGCTGCACCTTCCCCTCCATATGAGATAACAGAGGAGCAGCCTTTATGGACAATGCCAAAGCCCCTTCAAGGTTGGTTGGGACTGCTGCTCAGGTACTATTTATCTCCCACTCTCCTGTCCTAGCAGCAGAGCACTTCACCTTCATGGCACTCCCAGTCCCCAACCAGCCCCAGTTTGCAGCTGTCGAGCTCATGTGCAAATCCCAGTGTCACTAGTACTAGTGTGACGTAGGATCACCATGCCACTGCTGTAACTTGGCCTCAGTCTTGTTTGCTACAGTACTTGTCTGTGTGATATGATCTGATTTACAGAATTTTGCTTCAACTGCCACTGCCATACTGACAATGTATAACTCATTATTTGGCATTAAATAATTGGTTCTGTCTAGGCAGGATTCACAACTGAGTACTGGGACATTTCAAAAAGGCCTATTTCTCCATTTTATGCTACAGTTATACTTTACTCAAACCTTTAGACTTTGAAAACAAATAGGTGGTTGACAACTTTATTTCCCACTTTTGAGCCTTTTGCATGGCAGTTACCCTGACCCCACTCCAGCTCTCCAAGTGATTTACAAATTGTCACAATCTGAGTCTAGCAACATTGCTAGCATAAAGGCAAAAATATTTGCTGGTGCAGCATGCCAATAAATAAATTTCCCCCTCCAGCTTGGACTAGTAGGACTTTTTAGAATTTTGACAACTTGACCCTTGATGCAAGATTTTCAAAATGTTTTTATAAAAAATTTTTACTGCAAGTCCCTATTGAATCCAACTTTTGATGCATGAAACTTGCATCAAATAATCACGAGTTTCAGTCCTTGCATAAAGGGATTCCCACTAGATCACTTCTCCATGCTTTGTTTTGCTTCACTGTTGGCACTGCTTTCATTCAGTTTGGCGCCACTGGCATGTAAAATTAGATGTAAAGTGCAGCAAAACACATTTAACTGCTTCACAATCAGCAGCTTAGCAAAAGCTTGGGCACAGGTTCATGAGAAGAGACAGATATACTGGCAGCACCTGTGATAGGTCAACAGACCTGCTTGCATCTATGGGTGTTGTGCACTACTGCCTTGTAGCCTGCTTCATTGCTTAGACAATGGAAAATCCTACCACACTGTGCACAGAATGAACAATCCTGCCTTGTATCCTGCCCCATTGTGCATACAATACAAAATATTGCCATACTGTGCACACAGGGGACAATCCTGCCTCATATACTGCCCCGCTGTGCACACAGTGGACAATTCTGGTTCATTATTTTATTTTATTTTCTAACTTTTGGCCAGAAAAGACACACTAAGCTGAGTCTTGTTTCCAGGCATGTGCTGGGAACATAGGGAAGTTAAGTGACTTGTTCATCATCACACAGTATGCATGTGGCGGCTGTGGGATTCAAACTCAGTTCTCTAAGTTTGCAGTTCAGTGCTCTTAACCACTACATAATACTGCCTCTCCATATCTTGCCCCTTTGAGTGCACAATGAAAATCCAGCAATGTACCCTGCTCCACTGTGCACACAATAAAAATTCTGCGTTGTGTCCTACCCCATTGTGCACACAATGAAAATTCTGCCTTGTATCCGGCACTGCTGTGCACACAATGAAAATCCTGCCTTGTGTCCTGCCCCATTGTGCACACAATGAAAATCCTGCCTTGTATCCGGCACTGCTGTGCACACAAAGAAAATCCTGCCTTGTGTCATGCCTCATTGTGCACACAATGAAAATCCTGCCTTGTATCCGGCACTGCTGTGCACACAAAGAAAATCCTGCCTTGTGTCATGCCTCATTGTGCACACAATGAAAATCCTGCCTTGTATCTGGCACTGCTGTGCACACAATGAAAATCCTGCCTTGTGTCATGCCTCATTGTGCACACAATGAAAATCCTGCCTTGTATCTGGCACTGCTGTGTACACAATGAAAATCCTGCCTTGTGTCATGCCTCATTGTGCACACAATGAAAATCCTGCCTTGTATCCTACCCAATTGTGCACAGAATAGAAATGCTGCCTAGTATCTTGTCCCACTGTGCACACACTGGAAAATCCTGCCTCATACCCTGCCCTGTTGTGCACACAATGGAAAATCCTGCTTCATGCCATGCCCCATTGTGCATTCGAGGGAAAATTCTGCCTCATATCCTGCATTATTGTGCAAGCACTAAAAAAGGCAGCCTCATACACTGCCCCATCCTGCACAGAATGGAAATGCTGCCTAGTATCTTGTCACACTGTCCACAATGAAAATCCTGCCTTGTATCCTGCCGTATTGTGCCCAGAATGGAAATGCTGCCTAGTATCTTGTCACAATGTCCACAATGAAAATCCTGCCTTGTAGCCTGCCGTATTGTGCCCAGAATGGAAATGCTGCCTTGTATCTTGCCACATTGCACACACAATGAAAAAGTGTCCCTGTCTTATTTTTGTTCCTTTAGTCATTTTTTACTCAACTTTCACTATTTTTTTGACACAGCTTGCATGACTCGTGTTTCTTATGTCATTTGTTTGACATAGTGGACCTCTTATGTCAGTTTGGGGAGATTTTACCTCAGTGAAGGCTTTTCTTGCAACAGACACAAAGGGGTCGCAGATGTGCCAAAGCCCCTTGGATGCGGAGTGGTCCAATTTCCAAAGGGATGGTGCATTTGTGACAATTTCCCAATTTTACAGCTACTTGCACCAAAGGATTGGTGCAAGTGTTGTGATCCTGGATGCAAGGTTAGACTAGGGAAATGGTGGTCTAACTCCTTGCATCCCAGGTTCTAGGCTTGTGGTGGGCATTTGTAGCACAATTCTTTGAAAATCACATTTCCCGTAATGTTTGGGGCAAGTTCAACTTGCGTTAAACACCCTGCCACGAGTCCACAGTGCCGCCGCATCTCTTTCTAAAATCGAGCCCAAAGTGGCTGTTTGAAGCACCCTGCATTGATCTAAGGGTCCTTTGAAAATCTGGCCCCTGGGGTTCAGCAAGTAGTGGATTATCAATCACTTTATATGTTTAAATACATAATATTTGGTTCAGCCTCAAAACTCAGTGGCTGGGGGAGCCACTTATCATGCCAGCATTCTAACTTCAAGCTTTAATTAGAGCTGGGTGGAAGTTCACAAAATGTCATTCATTTTGTGACATTTTTTGAACTTCTGCCTTTGTGATATCAGAATCTTTTGAATGTGTTTGGTGAATTTTCACCCAGTTCTCTGGAATTTTCTGTCTGAGCTGTGGAATTATACATAAAGGCAGAATGACAGGTCTGAGGAATCTTTTTACGCAGTTTAATGGATAATTCCACAATACATGTAATCGTTCTGCAGTTTAGTAATCAGTTCTGAGGAATTTCTTTCTGCGGTATAATGCATTAATCCACAATTCATACATTCATTCTGCAGTTCAGTGACTCACTGAACTGCAGAATGAACGTATGAACTCTGGATCATCGGGGATTTAGTTGTGGAAGAATTCAAGAGAACTGACCATCGATAGTGACTGTCCTGCAGAATTTCATTCCACAGTTTAATATGTTAATCAACAATTCATACATTCCTTCCACTATTCTAAGTTGGAATTTCCATGAAAGTTGCTAAAGTGCATTCTGAAATTTTGTGAACGCAAAATTATGACTTTCGTCAAAATTCCACCTGCAGATAAATAACTGCAGTCAGTATAGAGAGAAACTGTATTCCAGGGGGAAGGGACTGAGAAAAGGGGTGTGTGCCATTATAAACAGAGTGGGACAAACAGGGTGGCCATATTCCACCATGGCAGGCATCTTCGGAAGGGTTGTAGGCTGCACAGACTGTGGAATGGCAATAATTCTCAATTGGGCCTGGAGAGAGGGAGGCTGCTCACTCTATAGACAGCTATCTTGTATCAGGAGTGAAGTATATTGGTTAAGGAGTAAGCTGGGGGAGTTGGGGGGTGTCCAAGGATAAGGGGTGTGGATATGGGCAGCAGAAGGGTGGGGCTGAGGGGAGGCTGGGGCAATGCTCTGAAATTACAGGATGTTTTTTACAGCAAGCAGGAGGGGGGATATTAGGGACAAAGGACCCTTAGATAGGGATGTTGACGCTAAGGGGAAAGCGTACGGGGTGAACATTCTGAATACAAAGAGAGTGGAGGGGGAAGAGTCAGGAGGGGCTGTTGTGGTGAAGCCTAGTAGAGCAGACATTAAGAAGGGAGGGGCTGTTGTGGGGAAGTCAAAAACAGCAGACTGTGGGAAGGGAGCTCCTAAGGAGAACAGAGCAAGAGGGGAGGAAGAGGGGCAGTTTAGAGGTACAGTCAGGGGAAACTCGGGTTACTTGATGGAGGCTGGCATAGAGTGTCACAATAAATTTGAGCTACTAAGCAACCTAGAGGGGGAGGAAGGGGTTGGTGGAAATGAGGAAACTGATACAGAGGCTGGGGGGAGGGAGTCGGATACCCATAGGGCATCACAGACCGGCAATGGAAAGGATAGAAATAGTCCCAGAGGGAGAGGGGAAACATAAATGTTAAGCAGATGGGGGAGATGCAACATATTGCAGACATGAGGGAGGAGAGCATGACTGGAGAGAAACTGGGAGACAAGGAGGTGGGGAGCGGCCCCCCCTTCAGCAGGGGGGTCTGTACCAAGGATGGGGCCCTAGGTAAAGGGGACCCACAGAGGGCCTCTGGAGGTAGGGGTACTATTACAAGGGGTGAGGATGGCGGTGTGGGGGAAGGGGAAATCATCAGGGCCAGGATAAATGGTTCGGATAAGAGAGGGTTAAAGGGGACACCAATTCAGAGGGGGTCTGAGTTAAGTGGGCAAAATAACGAGGGAGGCAGAAAAGGGAGGGTGACAAGGGGGTCTCTAATAAGGCAGGAAGACTCCCATGGAAATGAGATCACGAATAAAGGGGGTGATGGGGGGCTAAGAGTGCATAGTGGAGGTAACCATAAGGATGATAGCGGTGTTAAGGTTCTGTTATTGGGAGACTCGATGATTAGGGGTGTCCAGTGGGAGAGACGGGGGGGATGCCATAGCCAGGTGAAGGTAGTGAGTATTTCTGGGCTGACAGTGCACAGAGCAAAGTTCATGGTGTATGAACTGGTTAGGGATTGTGGAGAGAAACCGGATTTCTTGTTGCATTTGGGAACTAACGATCTAGAGAGAAATAGCATTTTGGAAATCCAAGCAAGGTTCCAAGAACTTGCCAGAGTCTGTTGGGATAATGGATGTAACATTTCCTTTTCGGAGATATTGTCAGTACCAAAGGCCTCAGTGGAGAAAAAAAATGAAGATCACAGAGGTTAATGACTGGCTCAGGAAGTGGGGTGAAGAGAGTGGGTTGGGGGTGTTGGGGAACTGGAAAGGAGTTTGGGAGGATAAGGGACTGTATGCCAAGGACAGGCTTCATCTTGCCCCGTTAGGGAAGGAAGTCCTTAAACAGGGATGGCTGACTACATTCAAGAAAGGTGGGGTTTAAACTTGTGAGGGGGGAGGATAAGGGAGGGGCTGACCAGAAGCTCTCTCCTTCAGATGAGGGGAGTAGCCTTCAAACCCAAGGGGGGAGGGGAGAAACAGACTGGGGGTGGAGGTTTCAGGAGAAGCAGAGGGAGGATGGAAGTATAAGGAACCTGGGTGGGGTTCGACAAAGGGGATCAGGGATAAGGGGTGGAGGTTGGTGTTAGTAAATGCCAGGAGCTTGAGAAATAAGTTGCCAGAGTTCCAGACCATGCTGTTCGAGGGTGGGGTGGACGTGGTGGCAGTCACGGAGACGTGGGCCAACAAAAACCATGACTGGGACCTAAATGTGCGGGGGTACACTATGCTTAGGAAGGATAGAAAGGAGGGCAGAGGGGGTGGAGTGGCTATGTTCATTAGGGATGACATAGAAATTGCTAGGGTAGAAGAGGCAGAGGGAAATGTGGAGGCCCTATGGGTCACCTTACGATCCCCAGCAGGAGATAAGGTCAAGCTGGGTGTAGTATATAGACCTCGGGATGGGTGATGTTCTGAGGATGGTTTGCTGGACAACATCATTGCCCAGTGGACCAAAAAGGGAAGGAGGAAGTTGTTAGACCTTAATATGCCAGGTACAAACTGGGGAACCATGTCCTCTAAGGTGGCCAAGGAGCAGAGGCTGCTGGATGGCTTCCAGGATGTGTTCTTAACACAGCATGTGATGGAGCCCACAAGGGAGAGGCATGTCCTGGACGTGGTTCTGGCAGATGGGGATCTGGTAAGGTACCTGGTTGTAGAGGATCCCCTGACTGGGAGCGACCACAATACTGTCTGGTTTCAAATAAGCATGGGGGAGGGGTGAGATCTAGAACACTGGCAGTGGACTTCAGGGGGGCAGACTTTGTGGGCATGGGAAATATTCTCAAGGATCTCTTGAAGGGGATTACATCAATGACAAATGTAGAAAGGAGATGGGAGGTCATAAAACGGGGACTTCATGAGGCAGCCAGGACCTGCGCTAAGGTGAAACATAAGGGAGCAAGGTCACATAAACCATGCTGGTGGTCCAGTGAGGTTCAGGTAGCAGTCAGAGAAAAGAAGGCGGCCTACAAAAAATATAAAACAACAAGAGGGGATAGGGATAAGGAAATGTACCATCCTGCATCTATAAAAGTCACCCAGATGGTGAGGGGGGCAAAGTCCAGTAAAGAGCAGCGGCTGGCACAGGGGATACGTGGAGGTGAAAAGGGGTTCTTCCAGTACATTGGGGAGCGGAGAAAAACTAAGGGCCATCTCAGCAGATTGAGATCAGAAGGAGGGTGGGTGGAAGAGGTGAGGGACCAGGCAGAGGTATTTAACAAGTACTTCGCCTCTGTGTTCACTAGGGAGGGGGATGGGATATCTACAAAGTAAGGCACGATGGGGATAGAAAAGGCAGTGAGTGGGATCTGGGGAGCAAAAGAAATGGAGCAAGAGGGAGGGAGAGGTACCCCAGGGGTGTCACATCAGGATAAGGATAAAAAGGCCAGTAAGGTGGAAGGGACAGATGATGCTATCTCCGCTGAAAGGGTGTGGTTAGTCCTCAAGGCCCTAAAAAAAGACAAATCTCCTGGGCTGGATGGCATTCATCTGAGAGTACTATGGGAATTGGTGGACATACTGGCTGCACCCCTGGTGGAGCTCTTCAACGGGTCACTTGAGACAGGGAGGGCAACTAGGGATTGGCGAGAGGCACATGTGGTGTCAATCCATAAAAGGGGGTCGAGGGAAGTACCAGGTAACTATAGACCCATCAGTTTGACCTCGGTGGTGGGAAAATTAATGGAAAGTATACTAAAGGAACAATTGGGGTGTACTTGGAGGAGGTGGGAGGTCTGGATAGTCAGCAACATAGGTTTGTGCCAGGTAGATCATGTCAAACCAATCTTGTGGAGTTCTACGAATGGGTAACATCAGAACTGGACAGGGGAAAGCCTGTGGGTGTATTATTCTTGGACTTCAGCAAGGAGTTTGACTCTGTCCCCCACAATGGTCTGGTGGAGAAACTGATGGGGTTGGGAGTAGGCCCTTTGATGGTCAGATGGATTGAAAACTGGCTAGCTGGATGCACCCAGAAAGTAGTAGTCGGTGGGGAGCTCTCGAACCCTAGAGAGGTTGGTAGTGGGGTACCGCAGGGCTCGGTCCTCGGTCCGATCCTGTTTAATGCATACATATCGGACATCAGGGAGGGTATAGGGTGTGAAATGAGTCTCTTTGCTGATGACTCCAAGATGGGAGCAGTAGTTGAGGGAGAAGAGGGGAGGTTGGCCCTGCAAGGGGACCTGGACACCCTGGAAAGCTGGGCTCACACATGGAAATTAAATTTCAATATCACCAAGTGCAAGGTGTTACATCTTGGGTGGGAAACCCTAAACACAGGTACACCCTAGGAGGGGGCGCTGGAGGCCTCAATAGGGAAAAAGACCTAGGGGTCATGGTGGATGCATGTATGAATAACTCTGAGCAGTGCAGGAGAGCGGAAGCAAGGCAAACAGGATGTTGGGATGCATCGTAAGGGGGATCACCTCTAGGAGCAAGGAAGTGATTCTGCCGCCGTACAATGGACTGGTTAGACCACACCTTGAGTACTGTGTACAGTACTGGAGACCACACTTGAAGAGGGACATACAGCTCCTGGAGAGGGTACAGAGGAGGGCAACTAAGATGATATGAAGACAAGGGGATTTGACATATGAGGACAGACTTGAGGAGCTCTGCCTGTTTTCATTGGAGGAGAGGAGAGATGGGGGACATGATTGAGATCTTCAAGTACCTCAAGGGAATAAATAGGGTAAACATGGAGGGGATCTTTAGACTAAAGCAGGGAGGTATCACCGGAGGGCATGGTTTGAAGTTGGAAGGTAGAAGGATGAAGAGGGAAAGAGGAGCAGTTTTTTTACTGAGAGGGTGGTGGACCCTTGGAATGCACTGCCTGGTGAGCTGGTTCAGAGATCCACAGTGGAGGGCTTCAAGAGAGGGTGGGACAGACACAGAAAGTGGATGTATCAGATGATGACCTGTCCCGGGGGGGGATGGATGATAGGGGTTTCTGGAACACAAGAAGGGGGAGGGCCTCGGCACCCAACTAGGGATCTGAGGTTCGAGCAGACTCGATAGACCATAAGGCCTAATCTGCTGGCAATTAGTATGTTAGAAGTTTAATTTTGCACAGTCCTAGCTCTAATCCCTGAATGTCACTGTGTGGAAGGGGAAAACAACATCTCATTGGATGCTTATGAGAGGATGGTCCATGTTCATGCTGCACTACTGCTATCTGGGTAGTGGTGTGTGTCGTTGCCAAAATTTGCACTGCAAAAACTCCTCAAATTTTGGCAAATTCATGAAACTGATGACTGCAATTCATATTGTTACTTGTCAGGCAAATTAGCCAAATTTGCATGATGGGTTACACAAATGGCCAATTTGTTGGTGAATCCCAATGCAAATTTCATACTAACCCTGCTACCACCACCTAAAAATAATATATTCATTAAGACATTTTCCTGCCCCTCGCCGGCACCCGCCTCCCCCCACCCTGGTGAATTGCAGGCTGCTGCAGAATCAGATCAAAGAGTAATCTCTACCCTTCCCCCAACCACTGCACCAAACACACTACCCCACTTCTCCCCACCAAGTCCCACTGAGTAAGCACTTATCAAAGTGTGACATCAAGTACCCCCAGCCCCCCCTCTCAATCTCCCTCTGGTCCCCACCACCCTCCTACCCCACCAGTACTCGCAAAATCAACCTGCATTAAAATAAAGGTTCTCCTAATGCAGAGCATCTGCTCTGTTCATTGTCCATCTCATAACTCCAATGCATGAAGACTTCTAGTAGCAAAGATGTTACCATTCACTCATTCCCACCATTATATGATGAACACTGAAAAGAGCAGACGCTTTGCACTGAGGGCCATTTTCTTTATTGCAGATTGATTTTGTAGATGCTGTCGTGGGGAGGAGGATGTAGGGCTCAGAGGGGGCTTCGTCGGAGGACTGGGGTTGCTTGATGTGACAAACCAATAAGTGACTTACTCTGTGGGAACTGGGTGTGGGGAGGTGGGTGGGGTGTGTTTGGCATAGGGTGGTGGAAAGGGTAGGGTTTTTTTTTTGCTGCAGTGCAGCCTGAATTCACTAGGTTTGGAGGGGATGCCAGCGAGGGATTGAAGGGGGATTAATGAATGTAACAATTTTGGGTGGGACAGGAGGGCTTTACAGCACAGTGGGTGGTGGGAGGTGTTTTTTTAAGTTTCAGTATTTTATTAACAAAATTTAAATCCTCCAGTGAAGTTGAGGCATCTACCATGGAATCTGCAAATTTTGTAAATTGAGAATTTTCATGGATTTGTGATACCTTTGCCAACAGATAAAAAATTTATAACATCTCTACACCTGGGTCATCACAGGTGGTGCAGCAGAGATACACACGTGGTACATCTGGCTTACCAGTACCTAGCATCCCTTTTGTCTTTGGGGTGGAGGGGAAATGGAAAATGTGCAGCCCCTATCAGGCAGATGATACCCTACCTACCCCCATGTTCACCAAAGACTACTCCTGGCAACACTGTCATGCACCAATCACACTTGTTGTGTTGTCTGGCATCTTGGGGGAGTTCACTGCTGAGGTGAAGACCGGAAGATCCCACCATGTGGGCAAGCCAATGGTAGGGGTAAACACAATGAGCTGGTAGTGTGGTGTTGTAGCAGGTCAGGCAACCATTTAGGAGAGTTCCAGGGACAGGCAGATGGCTCTGATGGTGAGCCAAATTGGTCCCGATGGATAAAGATTACTGAAGCAAAAACAGAGTTAGAAAATATGCAACAATTAATACTCGGGGGGGGGGGGAGTTACTGGTACCTAAAGTGCGCTTGATCAGAGACCAGCTCCCTCTACCCAAACTAATCTCTCTTTGAAGTTGGTCACACCAGACCTGCATTAAAGATGGAAGCTATCCACACACATACTCCATAGAATTGATTACAATCTGATATATTTATTTTAAACACCCACCATACAGGTGTCAGCAAGGCTCCATGAGATGCAACATACTATTTTCATGATGGTACTTCACTCTAAGTAGAGAACAAAGTACCTAAGTTGTATTGCAAACATAGGCCCTTATGCATGAAGGGGTGTAAGGTACGTGCCACAGGTACGTACCCCACCCGCGGAGCTCCGTAACTACAGACAGATGCGCACCTGATGGCATTCATGACCACCAGCCACCTGTCCACTGCCCCGCCCCCCCCAGCACACAGGTTTACATGCAGCAGACCAGAGCAGAGTTGAAATCCCAGGCAGGAAGCCAATTGAATGCCCTGCCTGGGACCCAGAGTGGATCCCCTGTGCATGACGGCACAGGACCAGAATTGTAAATTGCACGCATGCACTGCAAAATACGTGGCTGGCCGCCGTCGGTGGTAGAGCCCCCCCGATGCCTGCCCTAGAGGCATCCCCCACCGCCAGGAGCACACCTGCCCCCCCAACATGGTGGAGTACCCTTCCTAGTCCCCCAGTGCTCGCCCTCTGCTCCCAAACACTTCAGTGCCCCATCCCCAGCATTGCAGTTCCCATGACATACAGTGGGGCACCAGCCCTGGGTCTCTGGTACCCCCGCATGCACATATTCATGCCACTCTCATGGCACTGACCACACCACCCCATCCTCCAGACATGGCAGGAGGTGCCGCAGCCATGGAACAGCTGGCTGCACTGCCCACCGAACACTTCTGCCGCCTGCACTGGGGACAGGGCATAAATGCGCTGGGAGGACTCCATGCTGCAGGGACTGGGGGGCCTCCATGTGCTGGGATGAGGGTGATCAAGACCAGGTGCCATGCTGGGGGGAATACTCTGTGGGTGTGTGGCATGGCCATGTAAAGCGTATCCCACCCATCCCTACGCCCCCCTGCATGTTGCACTGCGTGCCTCTGTGAATGACGTGTAGTGCAGGCATGTCCCCCTGCCCATCCCTGGGATGTTGCTGTCTGCATGGCCAGGGGATTGGGTGCATAGGGGCCATGTGCCCCATTTTGTGCATCCCACATTGGGAGGGTGCAACGGGTGCAGAGTGGCTGCACACCATGGATCTGTAGCGCATAGCCACTCCACACATTCATGCATAGTCCCCATAGTGTGGTACAGAGTTACTGGTTATAGGGGTGAACACTTAGTGTGTATATGGTTACAGAGAAGGGTCATGATTATCTTTTCTTTTTTTACATATAAGGTTTTTATCCTCCTCTGGTAGGACAGTTGGCTGTCTTCAGCTCTGTCCCCATCAGCCATAGCCACCTCCAGTCTCCTTCCATGGCTGGGGGCCATATCTTCAACAGGTTGCTCCCCCCCCATGGTGGGGCTAGGAAGGGAGGGCTGCCCTCCTTCCCGGACACACATCCGGATGGCCCCAGACCCAGAGTGGCTGAGTGGGCTACGGCATCACAGGCAGGGCTTCCTGGAGCCTGTCCTCCAGTTTTTCCTTTGTTTTCTTCTCTGACCTCCACGGACATGCAATGAGCATGTTGTGTGAGTTCTGCCTCTGCGGAGATACCCCTGGCACTCTGAACATGGAGTCATCCCACTCAATGCAACTCACATGCACTACCACCTGGATTCCTCCAGGAGGCAGTCCAATGGCGAGCCACAACATTTCCCTCCTCCCTGATGGAGGAGAACTGTCCTACAGATGCTCAATCTTCCTTCTCCTGGCTGACCCCCAAGCAACCCACATTCATTGTCAAACCCAAGTCACTGGCATGGCAGGAGGGAAGGTGCTTCAGCGCATCAGCCTTCTGTGCCACTGGGCCAGTGAGATTCATGATTATCTTGACAGCAGCTACAGGTATTTCCTTAGTCATAGTTACCTGGGGGGGGGGGCAAGAGGGAGATGAAGAACTATTGCTTTGTGACAATACTGCAGGGTTTAGTGAGTCTGGTGTGTGAGAGGAGAAACAGTGACAAACTCCCAGTAGAACGGAGAGGGAAGACCTAGGCATGTTAGTTAGTTATTATCAACATTTAGAAAGTGGTAAAGTTAGGGGTTAGTCAGAGGGAGGTTGGCAGTTTGTTCCAGTCAGCTGAGTCTCAAAAGAATGCTTATCTGCTACAAGTTGTTCTTGAATTTAGGCAATACCTAGCTACAGTAGGCACCTCAGTATAACTTAGTGAGTCTTGGGACTGGGAAGAAAAGATATGAAACCAATAAGCCTGCAGGACAACTGAATCTCAATTGGCCAGCACCTTCACTGGTTTTTGCATGTGGTGTTATATGCACAGACTAGGACTGGGCAAAATGAGTAAGTTCCGCTTTTGAGGAATTCGGTGAATTTTACAAACTTTAGTAGAATCTATTTTTTTTTTTTTGGTCATAATGAAGCCGGCAATTTTGTTAAGATCTGAGGTTTGGTATGCTTAATTGTTGTTATATGTACTAAGGCATGTTAACTATCATGACATTTAGATGGGAAGTTCCAAACGTATATTGGATCAAAATTTACCTTTTTATTTTGTGAGATTTTGTGAAAATATTTCACTGCTTATAACATGGCCACTCATTAAAAATTCATGGAAGCATAATAGGTACTGTAATGTCATCAGAATTCCACTTATGGAATTGAATGTTAACAAAGCACTTGTTGCCACAGGATCTGACTAGCTATGCTGAGCTGTTTACAGTCCTGTAGTTCCTTCCTGTGTGACAATTATTCCCCTGCTTTTTTCTCTGAGTTTGAGCAGATGAACCCAGCAGAGCTGCTTGTCCCCCTGATATCCTCCTTGTTCTTCACTGTGACACCCTCCCTTAAAAAGAGAGCTGCTGACTCCATTTCTTGTCAGACCTATCCCTTCTGAACAGTCAGAAGTCCTACTTATTGGTGCCCTAGTCATTTGTTCCCCGCCCACTAGATCTCTAAGTCAGCGAAGTCCAAGTTCATTGGATGCTATGGCTAGTATATTTTGCTGGTGTCATTCTCATTTGAACTGCATTCAAGAGAAAATTGTCCCTTTATGCTTTCTAGACCAAACTCAGAGTCAACTATTCTTGTGCTGCCCAGTTCCTCTGTCCCTCCCTTGGTAAACCCTTGCATATAATTTCTGACACTGGTAACCCCCTGCACTAACTGCCTCCCCTAATCATTGAATCCCCCCAGGATGCTCTGTCCATTGACATGACCATTACCCCCTTCCTCTTGGCACAGCTGCAGCCCATTTTGAGTATTCAGGCATTCTTTTGCAACACAAAGCCTCCTTGCTCGCTAGAAAAATACTCCTCCTCCTCCTCTTTCAGCAGACTCTTAGGAACAGTTAGCTTGCCTTATAACTCATTGCTATTCCTCACAGGTCACAGGGCCATAAGGACCTTTAGGAAGATCCTAATGAATAGGTTCACCATTAGGAACATCCCTCATTTAATAAAGGGCCTCCTGATGTTCTTCTTTCCATATCCCATTGCAGAAACACAACAATCAAATCCTTCCTTCAGCTGTAGTACTTGGTAGTGCATCACACTTGCTTCACCTCTACTGCAGGCACATGAATTGCCCTACCTATTCTAGCATCATAGTCAGGTAATGTCCTTTCAAATCTCTTGTTACTTTTACCGTGGATACTCCAATAAATGCTAAGTTACTATCACTGTACCCAACCGTTTCCCTCATGCTCCATGTCAAGTCTAAATACTATGCTAAATATAACCTCCAGTAGTGGGGCTGATGGCATCTCTCCCAAATTTCTTCCCTCAGAGCCCATGCCCTAGCTGCACCTATTGCCCACATTTACAACTGATCCATCTGCACCTGCACCTTCCCATTAAACTGGAAGCATTTCCCGGTGACCCCATCCACATGGGTGGCCTCACTGATTTGCTAATTACCACATGATATCCTTTCCACCCCTCCTCTCCAAGGTACTTGAGAGGTTTGTCAGCAGACAGCTTTCTAATTTTTACTGTAGCGATGGCTTTCTGGCTCCTTATCAATCTGGCTTCCATCCCAACCACTCAACCTCCTTCTCCTCCCGATTTAGAATATTTGATCACATCCACTATAACATGGACATGGGTATGGGCACTGGGAACATATTAAATCACTTCACCAATTCCTTCGACACAATTAACAACCACCTGCTCCTACACCAACTAGCATCCTCAGGAGCTTCCTCTCCAACAATCTGCTGGTTCCAGTCCTACCTGTCCAACTGAACTCAATCAGTCAAATTGGGCACAACTACTTTGCCCTCCCTCCTGGTCATTTGGGGTCCCTGAAGGTTCTGTTCTGGTTTTTACAGTCTTTATAAATAACCTTCCCATTTCTCTTTCTGCTTGCAACATTCACATCTACACAGGTAACACATTAGTTTACAAATCTGGCTGTCCCATTATCTAGATTGAGCAGATCCTGCAACAAGACTTCCTCATGGTACAAAAATGGTTCCAGGTAAACCAGCTAGCTATAAACCAAAAGAAAACAGTCTCTATGTTGTTTGGCTCGAGACAGTGGTTGAGTTCAGCCCCACCATGCTTAATCTATGCTTACTCCAAGGTGACCAACTGGATTATGGCTCTACATACAAGTACCTGGCCTCCACCTGGACCAACACCTCCACTACTCTGGTCATGAGATGTACACTGTATCCATGTGCTTCACAAAGATTGGAGCAATATACAGGTTGAAGAGTTGCCTACCCCTCAAGACTAGGAAACAGGTAGTCAAACTATTGATTCTTCTTCTGCTGGTCTATGGAGATGTTGTCTACCTTGGTGCCAACGAAACAGGTGGTCAAACAATCAATTCTTCTGCTACTGGACTGTTGGGATGTTGTCCACTTTTGGAGCTTCTCCTTCTATCTTTGCCAAACTTTCCATGCTATTCAACACCTTGTGTAGATTCTTCCTGGCATGTTCTCTCTGAATCCATCACTGTTGTATGTACAATGATCTACACTGGGGCCCTCCCCCTGTGAGGCATTCACTTTATATCAGCTTGGTGAGTGCCAAATACTGGTCAGGCAAATTACTTAGCTATCTCACAGATCCCCTTCTCCAACTCATCCTACTCTCTTAGGTCAGATGAAAGTGGCTGGCTCCACATCCCATGCTGCAGGTTTAACTAAGGGCAGGCCTTCATCAGATATAAACTTCCTAATATTTGGAACAGCATCCATGTCAAGCTCGCTACCACTCCCTATTTAAAATCAGCTAAGACCTTAATCAAGGACAATTACAAATCCCCTCAGTCACAACTGCCCCAGACATACTTAGGGCCTTGCCCTTCTGAAATAGTATGACTATGTACCTCAAACCAAAATCTCCTTAGTCAAATGTGTCACACCCATGTACAGATAGGTATGTATATTACTTCTGCTCTCTAACTCCATGGTTAGTTTGATCTACTTAATGCGATATTAATGCTAATGTATCTGCACTATGTGAAAATAGAAAATAATGCACACACCAGAGATGGGAGCAAAAGTTTTATTTCTCCACTAAGGAAATACGGAGCTATACATTCCTACATACTGCTTCTCTCTGAAGGCTTCATGATGGAGTGGAGTTAACAAGCAGACACGGTTAATTTATACCCCACTGTCAATTGCTAAGCTATTAAGCAAACATTATACAATAAGACATACATGCCAGCTGTGTTAAAAAAAGTCTGCCAAAGACAGTGACTTATCAAAAGCAGCTAGTGATTATGTGTTTAAACAATATGTGCTGATAATTACAATTAGTGACTCAAATCCATTACCAATTTAACAGGAAAAAAATGTCATATGATGTAATAAACCAAAGCTAAAACAAAAATATGGGCAATCCTATACACCACCGAAGGGACAATTTGTTTGTTGAGGATCACCAGTAATATTGGATCACTCTAGACAAATGAAAACTCACACAAGTCAAAATCTGAGCAAATATCCTGAAAATGTTTTAAATCGTCCAAAGATTTTAAAATGTATGATCAGATATTATTCTAATGAACAAATAATTGTGTATGATAGGGTTTCATACTACAAAAATTCAAAAGATGCTGTATAAAAAAACCTGAGAAGACAAACATAAACCATGAGCCTAAAAAGGTTCCTTTAAGGTAGTGGGAAGTCAACATTTTTTTAAATAAAACCCTTCTCATTAATTTATGAAATGGCTAACTCATACCAAGAGGGATATGAACACTTTTTTTGTGTTCTAAGGCATAGGTTTACAACTCTGCTCTGACATTATTAAAATGTATAAATCAAATTGTTCAGATGACCCAAAGGTTAACAATCATATCGACGCAGTAACTATGAACATTTCAGTAAAGTATTAAACGAGTGCTTGTACTGTGGTATTGGGACAAAATGTCTACAAATCTTACTTGATGTTACAAAAATGTCCTGAACTCTGACTGACCATTAAGACTGTTGGCATTTCTGCTTTTAATGTGCAAATCCATTTTGTTTCTTATTGCATGAGAGTTTTTAATTTATCTCATACTCTGTCTCTCAGGGGAACATGCTTTAGTGCCCTGCATCTCAAAGTGGTGGGATCTGAACCATTTGAACACCGGAAAAAGGCACCAGAACATTGTCTAAACTTCTGTGGCAAATTAAATTGACATGTTCCTGGATGGACCGTCTCAGGGATTGAATAGTTCTTCCCACATAAATTTGTTCATATCAACGCCATACAAAATATTACTTATGTTCTGTTTCACAGTCAACACAGCAATTCAGAACATATTCTTCCTTCGTTATAAGGTGTTCAAAATTAGGACAAACTAGTGCAAATCAACACACATTGCAGTTTCTGCATGTACAAAAGCCAAGTGTCAAGGCATTCTTGGTATTCTCCCACACAAAGTTATTGTTAGTTAAGTAATTTCCTATGCTTGTACATCTCCTAAAGGTAGCCCTCAAGGTTTTACCAGCCAGTGGGGCACTTTTTGAGTTAGGTGGGAGAATATTACTCCTCTCACGGATAATATCATGTAGTTCTATGGCTTTCAGATGGTAATCCGTAACAAAAGTTACAGTAGGTGTACCAATAGTCATTCTAAATTTTCACGTCAAGAGGGTTGCTCTGTCTACATTAGATGTCTTCTGAAGTGCATTTTAACAACACATGCTGAGTATCCCCTGTCTTTAAACCTGGCCAGCAGCATCTCTGCTTCCTGATCGAATTTGACATCTGAAGTACAGTTTTCTTCTATATGTGAGGAATTGTCCATAGGGGATTCTGTTGCTCAGGGAGCATGGGTGGCAGCTTCCAGCTCTAAGTAATGTGTTTCCAGCAACTGGCTTTCTATATGGTGCACATTCAACTTTTAAAATGTTTTCCTGAGATGTACAATTCTACATCCAGGTATTGTATTTTACATGGATCAGCTCCATAAGTACAGTGCAGATTCAGATGGTTTGTATTAATCCATGTATGAATGTCAGTATAGAATCCATCCCTCCCCCGAGACATAAATGATATAATCAATAAAACAATAATATCTGAAAATGTGTTGGAGGTGGAGGCTGTATCTGCATAAATCACTTTGGACTCCCACCAGCCTAGGAAGATATTTGCAAATGAGGGTGCTACTGTGGCCTTCATCACATTCTCCCTCAGTTGCAGAAAATATTTCCCATCAAATAGAAAATAACTACAGGTATGTGTAAGTACAAATTGCAAGAGGTACAGAATGAAATCTTTTGGTGTAACAACTGTGTTAGTCTCTGACTCTGCTGCTTCCTTGATAGCCTGTACCCCTAAGTTGTTGTGTATGCAGGTATACAAGGATGTGATATCAATTATGAGCAAAATCAGATTTTTAGACATTTTAAACCCCTCAATTTTGTTAATAAGGTCCATTGTGTTTCTAAGATATCCTGATAACTTAAGCACCACTTGTTTCAAAAAATGGTCTACAAATTTGGAGGGAGCCTTGCTTATTAAAGAGCCCACCACCAAAACAAAGCGACAGCTTGGAGGGCCCCTCTCAAATTTGGGACCTTGGGTAAAGTATATAAGGTCAGAGTAACTGGGAAAATAGCTTTAAGGAAGGCAGCCTTCTCCTTTGTAATCCATCCATTTATAACTGCTCTAGTTTGTTATCCAGAATGTTTTTGCAAGCCAAAGTACGATTAAATATCAGTGGCTTATAGAAACATAGACACATAGAATTTGACAGAAGGTAAGGACTGCTTGGCCCATCTAGTCTGCCCATTTTCCTTGTTTGTTTCATATACCACAGATCCTAAATTATCTGTGGCTTACCCTCTCTTTCCTATTGATAGAGTTCCATTATGTCTGCCCCATGTGTTTTTGAATTCCCCTACTGTTTTTGCCCCACAACCTCTGCTGGGAGACTGTTCCATGGATCCACCACCCTTTCCATGAAAAAATACTTTCTCACGTTACCCCTAAATCTACCCTCCTCTATCTTCATATCATGGCCACTTGTTCTTGAACATCTTTTTTTTTGAAAGATGCTACCCTATTTTATTTCATTTACACTCTTGAGGTACTGTATTTGAAAGTCTCTATCATATCCCCCCACTCTCTCTCGTCTCCTCCAGGGAATATATATTGAGATCCTCCAGTCTCCCCTCATATGACCTTTGGTGCAGCCCCTGCACTATTTTTGTGGCCCTTCTCTGAACCGCTTCTACTCCTCACATGCCCCCTTATCTCCTTTGATCTTAGCAATACCCCCTCTGGACTTTCTCCTTTCACTAATGTATCTGTAGAAAGTCTTGTCACCTTCTTTTACTGTTTGCGCTAGTGTTTCCTTGGTGTGGGCCTTTGCATGCATTACTTCCTTGCCTGCTTCCCTTAGGGAAGTTTGGTATGCCTCCCTATCTTCATCCCGCTGCATTCCCTTATATTTCCTGAAGGCCAGCCTTTTGGCTCTAACCTTTTCTGCTACTGTTTTTGAGAACCAAAGTGGTTTCTTTCTTCTTTTCACTTTCTTTTCTCTCTAACACAATGGGATGTTGCTTCAAGAATTGCATCCTTAATGCTTACCCACTTTGAGTGTACCCCCTCACCTGTATTTCTTTTTGCCAGGGCTAGCTTAACTCTGTTGGCCATCTTATCAAAATCAGCTTCTCTGAAGTCCCATATTTTTGCCTTGGAATGGGATGATTTAGTTGTAGTGGCCAAATGGAACCATACCATGTGATGGTCACTGGCCTCCAGGTGACCTTCTACCTGGAGATCTGTGATCCTTTCCCTGTTAGTCAGTACTAGATCTAGGATAGCCCTGTCTCTTGTGGGTTGTTGTACCAGTTGTTTGATGCCCTTCCCCTGCAGGGAATCCACCAAGTGTCTAGTTCTGGCAGATGTTCCTACTGGGATTGATCAATCTGTGTCTGGCATGTTGAAGTCTCCCATTATCAGAACCTCCCCTTTAGCTGTCATATTTTGTATATCTTCTAACAGTAATGCATCTATGTCCTCCCCCTGGTCTGGGGGCCTGTAGACAACCCCAGTTCATATGGCTGTCTCATTTCCTGTTTCCAGGGTGACCCACAGTTCTTCTGGCTCCTGATGTGTATTCTGAATTTCTGTAGCTTTGATATTTTCATTGACATACAAAGGCCACTCCACCCCCCCTTTTTGCACTTCGGTCTTTTCTGAACAGTACATAGCCAGGTACTGAAGTCTCCCAAGTGTGGTTAATGGTAAACCATGTCTTGCTAATGGCTACTATGTCCAGTTTAGCCTCTGTCATTATTGCCTGCAGGTCTGGGATCTGGTTTCCCAGACTGCGAGCATTTGTGTACATTGTTTGGTGACCTTCAGATAATCAGATATGATTACTCCCAGTTCCCTTTTCTGTTTGGTGGCTGTCAGTACCTCCCCCTCATCATGTACTCCTCCCCTGCATTTCTGTGCCCCAAATGCATGATCTTGCACTTCTTTGCATTAAATCTTAGCTGCCACACACTTAACCACTCCTCAAGCTTGCTTAGGTCCCTTCTCATTTTCTCTACCCCTCCTGGAGTATCAACCCTGTTGCAGATCTTCATGTCATCTGCAAAGTGACGTACCTTTCCTTCCAGCAACTCTGCAATGTCGCCTATGAAGACATTACAAAGGACTGGTTCAAGCACTGATACCTGTGGGACCCCGCTGGTCACTTTTACCACTCTGGGACCCACTCCTAAGCTGTCTTGCTTGTTTATTAGCCTCCTGTGTGGGGCGGTGTCAAAGGCCTTGCTGAAATCCAGCTAGGCTACATCCACCACACCTCCCTGATCCATCTCCCTAGTCACCCGGTCAAAGAAATCTATCAGATTTGTTTGACAAGATCTCCCCACTGTTAATTCATGCTGCCTGGGATTCTATGATCTGTTGGAGTCAAGATATATCACAAACCTTTTTTTAGTAGTGATTCCATTAGATTCCCTACCACCGAGGTCAGGTTGACTGGCCTGTAATTGCCAGCCTCTTCCCTGCTCCCACTTTTGTGGAGAGGGACTACATTCGCCCTCCTCCAGTCCTTTGGTAACACACCTGTTTCCAACAAACTGTTGAACAGGGCTGTCAGTGGTGCTGCCAGCACCTCCCTGAGTTATCTTAATACTCTGGAATGTATTCCGTCTGGCCCCATTGCCTTGTCCACTTTCAGAATAGCGAGTTCCTTTAAGACTCTTTTCTCCTTAAATGGGCTGGTGTCCACCTCCCTCCCAGTGTTGCTTCTGTCACCTAACTTTGGTTCCCCCCTTCCCATTTTTCTGTGAATACTCAACAAGAATATTTGTTCAGGATTTCTGCTTTTTCCAGGTCCCCCTCTGCACACTTCCCTCCTTACCATTTTAGTCTCACAATCCCACCCTTAGTCTTTTTTCTTTCACTAACGTACCTGAAAAAGTTCTTGTCCCTTTTTGTTATTGTCTGGGCTATTTTTTCTTCTGTTTGCACCATTGTGCTCATGACGGCTTTCCCTGCCTCTTTCTGCTTTACCAGATACAATTCCTTGTCTTCTTCCCGCTGTGTTTCCTTGTACCTCCTGAATGCCACCCTTTTCGCCCTTACCTTCTTGACCACTTCCTTTGAGAACTGTAGTGTTTCTTTCTTTTTCTTTGTTTTGCTTACTTGCAGAATGCAATGGCGTGTTATCTCCGCTAGGCAGCAGAGGTAACAGGGAGCATAGAAAGACAAAGTGAGGGATAGTGAGGCTGAATAGAATGGATGGTGGGTGGGCAGAGAGGGACAGTGAAAAAGCAGGGATACTGAACGAATATGTCTGCTCAGTATTCATAAAAGATGAGGAGGGGGAGGTGCCTAATCCAATTAACAGAAGCACTCTTGATAGGGGGGTCGATCCCAGTCCTTTCACAGAAGAAAGGGTTCTGAAAGAACTTCTAAAACTGAAGGTGGACAAAGCAATCAGGCCTACAGAATTCACCCCATAATTCTGAAAGAATTATGGGGAGAACTAGTGAAACCACAGATTACCCTTTTTAACAAATCATGGGAGGATGGTGTGGTACCTGAGGACTGGAAGAAGGTGGATGTGATTCCCCTTCACAAAAGTGTGACCAAGACAGATGCAGGAAACTACAGACCTGTCAGTTTGACCTCTGTGGTAGGGAAAGTGATGGAATCACTTCTAAAGGAAAGAATTGTTGAGTACCGAGAGGCCAGCGGGGCACAGGACCCAAGACAGCATAGGTTCACAGTGGGAAGGTCATGTCAGATGAATCTAATTGATTTCTTTGACTAGGTGACCAAAGTAGTAGACCAGGGAGGGGCTGTGGAAATGGCCTACTTAGACTTTAGCAAGGTATGTGACCCAGTCCCACACAAAAGATTAATAGTCAAATTTACCAGCCTGGGAGTGGGTCCCAGGGTGGTAGCCTGGGTAAAACATTGGCTGGACAACAGGACACAGAAGGTAATTGTAAATGGAGTCCACTCTGAAGAAAGAGGGGGTTACTAGTGGGATACCACAGGGTTCAGTACTGGGTCCTGTCCTCTTTAATGTCTTTATAAGTGACATTGGAGAGCACCTGGAAGGAAAGGTATGTCTCTTTGCAGATGACACAAAGATCTGCAACAGGGTTGATACACAAGGTGGGGTGAAAAGAATGAAAAGGGTCTAGGCAAGGTTGGAGGAATGGTCAAATATGTGGTAGCTCAGATTATATGCAAAGAAGCGCAAGGTAATGCATCTGGGAAACAAAAACCCAGGGGAAGAGTACACAATGGTGGGTGAGTTAATAACAACAACAAAAATTGAAAGAGACCTAGGAGTAATTATATCAGATGACCTAAAGGTGGGCAAGCAGTGTGAGACGGGAGTAAGGAGGGCTGGGGGGATACTGAGATGCATAGGGAGAGGCAACAACAGTAGAAAACAGGAAGTTGTTATCCCTCTGTACAGACAGTTAGTGAGACCCCATCTGGAGTACTGCATGCAATTCTAGAGACTCCTTCTCCACAAAGACATAGACAGAGTGGAGGCTGTTCAGAGGAGGACAACGAAACTGGTGCATGGTCTGCACCAGAAGACATACGAGGAGAGACTAAAGCAGCTTAATATGTATACTCTTGAGGAAAGGGGGGGGACATGATAGAAACTTTCAAGTATCTCAAGGGAATTAACAAAGTACAAGAGGGTAGTATCTTTCAGAAGAAGAGATGTGCAAGAACAAGGAGGAACAATTTGAAGATAGAGGGGGACGGCTCAGAGGTAATGTTAGGAAGTATTTTTTCACAGAGAGGGTTGTGGATGCATGGAACAGCCTTTCTGAGGAGGTTTTAGAGTCAGAAACAGTGGGAGAATTCAAGAATGCATGGGACAGACATAAGGCAATTCTAGTGGGGGGGTAGGAGGAAGTAAACTGTTGATTAACTAGAATCTGCAGCTTATCCATCAGGTAGGGAAATGGACAGACTAGGCGGGCCAAACGGGCCTTATCTACTGTCAGATTCTATGTTTCTATGTTTCTATGTCTTTCTCCATACCCCTCTTGTCCTTGCACCCATTCTGCCTTTTCTCTGCATTTTTACCTATTTTGGTGTTAGTTATCTTTGGTGATTTCTCAACCTTAGGGTCCTCTCTGCTGTTTGCTTCACCCAGCTTATTTCTGCCACCTCCCTTGGCTAGTTAAAATGCTTCCTGATGAAACAGTTAAGCCTCTCACTGAGGATCCTGCCCCCCCGGATAGATGCAGGCCATTGCCCCAGTACATGCCTGCATCCCTCCATGTGGCACCCCAGTCCCCAGTGAAGCCAAATCTCCACTCCACACCAGTCCTTCAGCCATGCAGTGAATCTCTTGGTGTGGAGTACCCTGTTCTCCCCCTTGCCCATAATGGTTAACACTTCTGAAAAGGTTACAGAGTGTGCCACCTGTCTAAGATGCCTCCCCAACTCCCTGAACTGTTCCTGCACTACCCTATCCTCACCACTTGCTAGATCATTCATCCCCAGGTGGACAATGATATCTAGCGCTCCCTCCCATCCTGCTGCCCCAGCAATACTTAGGATGCACAGTCCATCCCTCCAAGCTATGGTGCTGGGTAGGCATTTGACCTCCCTCACTCCTCCCTCCCTTCCCCTCCTCTCCTGGCCCCAAGTCTACCCGCCTGATGATAGAATCCCCCTCTAGCAGTTGCTTCCTCCTCCTCCTCTGGGGTCCTCTGCTCCTCCCCCGGGGTCTCTGCCATGGAGGATCCCCATGTCCTCCATGGTTACCACTGTGGGTGCCTCTCTGGGACAGTCCCACCATGCAAGAGCAGCATAGGAGTTATGGAGTGGAACCATAGGAGGGATGTGTCTCTTCCATAATGCCCTCACCCTTCCTGAGCCCACTGTCATCCAGTTACTCTTCTTCCTTGGAAACTGTTGAGGCATTTTGGGTGGACTTGGTGGTCCCTGGGCAGGGGAGGAGGTCCCTCGAATCCTGGCCAACTTGGCCTGGAAACATGCAACCTCCACCCAGAGCCCAGAGAGATGCTTCCAGCTGGGACAGCACTGCAGCCTCCAGAAAGTCTCCCTGAAGACTGCTGTTCCACATCCGCTGCCCTGCATCACTCTCATCATGTCAATAATTGTCCTTCCTGCTTTAGGGTATTTTTTTCTCTCTCTCTCTCTCTCTTTCTTCCTCTTTCTCTCCTCCATTCTCTACTTTCCTTCAGTAGAGAAAAACCCTTGCTTAGTTGCCTTTGTGCCCTGTAGCTGTTTATATGTGTTCTAGTGAATCCTCCCTTCCTGCCTCCACAGGAAATATCTATCTGCTGTCAATCACCCCTGAAACCTATGGAGTTAGCCCTGGGTGGGAGGGAGGGAAGTAGTGTGTGTATGTGTGTGTGTCTTATGTCTCTTTGCCGCTGCTAGCAAAAACACCCTGCAGTAATTAATTTTTAGAAGGTACTAAGCCTATCTCAGCTGCACCCCCCCAATTTACACATGATTCACATGGCGTTCTGAATCTACTCACTCCAAGATTAACTTCCTGGCCTAATTTCCCCCACACCACCTGTTATAATTTAAAACCCATGTTTCAAGGCACTCTAGTCACTGCCTTGTCCCCAAGCTGCTTTTCAATTTCATAGACATGTTTCTCTGCATCCTGCACAACCATGGCACAGCACTTGTACACTGGTTTCGTAATGATGTTTTTCATATTTTGCAATTCTTTCATTGCTTTCCAGTCCCTAGTAGAGAAGTTGTGGTACCATGGCTGGGCAGTGTCATTTTTAAGTCTTCAATGTCTCTCTGAACAACATGTTCAGAAATCTTTATCATGGGATGCCTTGTTGAATCTGACAAAATGTACTTTTTGTCCTTAAACCACATTCTGTTCTTAATATTGTTAAAGATTGGTCGTTCTCATTTAGAACCTTCAAATCTATATTTACAATTTCATTTTGACAGGTTTGCACACTGGGGTTGGTTGTTAAATTAAATAGAATGTGTGCATCCTCTCCCTCTACACTGACTCCTCCAGTTTCATTTAATTCAATGCTCTCAACATGTAGTAGCTCCTCGGCCAGTTCTAAGTTGGTTTTAGAATCACTGTAGTTGCTAAAATCTTATTGTGGAATACTGCAATGCATATTTTCAGTTATTTTCCTTGGCCTATCAAGTGAAGTTTCAAATCAAGCTTCCTTAATAATTTTACAGGTCCAGCTGAGTGGTAATCCAATTTAGAAAGGACCGTAACTCCATCTGTGCTCTACCAATACCGTTGCCCCTCCTTGTTTTCTTCCTTTTCCTTTTTCATATTTTGTGCTCATTGAGGCTTTACTTGTCTCATGTTTGCTCTAAAAAAATTCACTTGTCAGAGCATTGTTTGGATTTCAACTTTGATATTCAGCAGTTTCTGACTTGATCCCACAGTATATTGCTGGTGAGAAAATACCAAACACAAAGAAAAACAAAACAAGCTAAGAGGGTGTAACTGAAGCCTATTAAGGGGAAGGTCACACTAACATGATGGGAGTGGAAATGCAGTGGCTGTGGGGTGGCAGTCTTCAGAGAGATGTCCTGGGGGCTGCGGTGCTGCCCCATCTGCTGGCACCTCTCTGGGCTGAGGGAGGAGATTGCTAATCTCTGAACCAAGTTCACTAGAGTTCGGGTGACCTCCTTCCCCACCCAGGGACCACTGAGTCCATACCTGCTTCCTCAAAGGATGCCAGAAAGAAGCAGTGGTTGGACAAAGGTGGGCTCAGGGAGGGTGGGGGAAGTGGGGCAGAGGTTGATGGAACCTGAAGTTCCACTTCACAACTCCTTCACCATCCTGGCAGGGTGGGATTGTCCTGTGAAGGCACCTGCAGTGGTGGATAAGGTGAATACAGAAATCCTTCATGAAGAAGACACCTGGGGAAGTGGCACAGGATCCCAGAGGAGAAGGAAGCAACTCCTAGTGGGGGACTCTATTATAAGGCAGATAGAACTGGGGCCACAAGACAGGGAGGTCAGGGGGCTACTCATTACCACAGCTTGGATGGATGGAAAGCATATCCAAAGGATCGCTAGGGAAGCAGGATGGGAGGGTGAGCTAGATATCATTGTCCACCTGGGGACAAATGACCTGGCTGGGGACAAGATAAGCACAGAGCAGAGGGAGTTCTCAGAGTTGGGTAGGGGTCTTAGACAGGTGGCATGCACAGTAACTTTCTCGGAAATGTTTCCTGTCTATGGCATGGGAGAGGCCAGGGTACTCTGCACCAGGAGATTCAATGAATGGCAGAAAAGCTGGTGCAGAGCTGAGGGATTTGGCTTCATTGGGGACTGGGTGACCACCTGGAAGGAAGCAGGCTTGTACGGGAGGGATGGCCTGCATCCATCTGAGAGGTGAACCAAGATACTTAGTGAGAGGTTTAAATGTTTCACTGGCAAGCATTTAAACTAGCCAAGGGGGTGGCAGAAGTAAACAGTGAAGAACCAGCTGCCCCCCCACAGGTTAAGGCAGACAAACGGAAGGATACTAGGGCTGAGGAATCAACAAAAGGAACCACAAATGGAGGTAATAACAGGGGAGGCATAGAGGGAAGGCATAGTGATAAGAGTGAGCTGGTACAGGCGGAGGTATCAAAACATGGAACACCATGTGTACAAATGCCTGTAGCCTAGGAAACAAGGTCCCAGGCCTAGAGGCCTTGATGGCAGAGGAAGACCTATACATTTTTGTGGTCAATGAAACATGTTACACAGGTAACCATGACTGGGATGTTACCGTGCCAGGGTACAGAATCTTCAGGCGAGACAGGGAGGGCAAAAAGGGGGTAGGGTGGTTATGTACATCAGGGAGGGGATCAAAGCAACTGAGTTAGGGAGAAGGCAGGAAGGGGAGGAGGCACTATGGGTAACCTTAAAGATGGGAAATGGCACCACCATCCGCAATGGGGTTGTCTACAGACCTCCAGCAAAGGGGGAGGAAATAGACAGGGTATTGGTGGACACCATTCTCAAAATGGCAGAGAAAAAGGAAGTTTTGCTGGTGGGGGACCTAAACATGCCAGATGTTAACAGGAACACCTATGCAGCAGCCACTACCAGGAGCAGAGACATCTTGGATGCCCCTCAGGGAGCATGCCTCAGACAGCTAGTGGAAGAACCCACACGGGAGGGAACAATATTAGACCTGGTTCTCACCAATGGTGACAAAACAACAGATCTGTCAGTGGGCAGCCATCTAGGGTCCAGTAATCACCATACAGTGTGGTTTAAGGTAAAGACAGTAGTATAATCAAGCCACACAAAAGTAAGGATCCTGGATTTCAAAAGGGCTGACTTTGCAAAATTGGGGGAACACCGCTAGAAAATCCTGGCAAAAGTGGAGGGAGGAGGAAGGGGTAGAAGAACAGTGGGAGACACTTAAAGGAGCCATAGCAGAGGCAACAAGCCTCTGTGTAAAGCAACTCAAAAAAGAAAAAAAAAGAAAAAAACACTATGGTTTTCTAAAGAAGTGGCGGGGAAGGTTAAAGGGGAAGTAAATATTGCAATGGTCTTTCAAATTGTGAAAGCCCATAAAAAGATATTTCAAATGAGGTATGGAACTTCCTTGTAGGTGTCAAGAGTCCTGAGATATGAATATCTAAATACTCTGTGAATCAAAATAAGACAGCAACCATTTCATGGGATCCTGAGACAGAAAGTGATATCACTGAGGGGCAAGTTATAATAAACAACATAGAGCTGGCCACTCAGTGACATCATTTCCTGTTTTAAGATTATATGAAACGGCTGCTGCTTTGTTTTTATTTACAGATAATTTGATGTTCATATCTCAGGATTACTGAATCCTACAGCTAAGCTTAGTACCTTGTTTAAATGGTCTCATCTTGCACTTTCACAATTTGGGTGAGCCCTGCAATGTTTACTTCCCCTTTAAGGAAAAGAAACTGCCATTCAAAAGTACAAAGAAACACAGAGGGAGAAAGACAGGGAACTGTTTCAGGCAAAACAGAAGGAAGTGGGAGAAGCTGTCAGGAGTGCAAAGGCACAAACTGTAGAAAGTATAGCACAATCAGTAAAATAAGGAGGAGACAAAACCTTCTTCAGCTATATTAGGGAGAGGAAAAAGACCAATTGTGAAGCTAAATAAAGGGAAGATGTGTGGAGGGGGACCTAGAAAAAGCAGAACATCTGAATGAATACTTCTGCTCAGTATTTACAAAAGAAGAGGAAGGCGAGGGACCAAAATTAGACTGTAAAAACACACATGGAGGAGAGGTGAACACCAATCTACTCACAGAAGTGAGATCCCTAAAGGAACTCTCGAAACTAAAAGTGGACAAGGCAATAGGTCCAGATGGGATGCATCCCAGAATACTAAAAGAATTGAGAGAGTACAAGGGGCAACATTAATGGCCTTATTCAACAAATCAGTGGAAGAGGGAGTGGTGCCAAATGACTGGAGGAGGGCAAATTTGGTACTACTACACAAAAGTGGGAGAAAGGTGGAAGCAGGGAATTACAGGCCAGTCAGCTTGACCTCAGTGGTGGGGAAAATAATGGAGTCAATGCTAAAAGAAGGACTATTGCATATCTTGAGGCCAGCAGGGCACAAGACCCAATACAGCATGGATTCACAGCCAGTAGATCTTATCAGACAAATCTGTTAGATTTCTTTGACTATGTAACCAGGGTGGTCGATCGGCGGCGGGGGGGGGGGGCCCTGGACACAACCTATGTAGATTTTAGCAAGGCACTTGACATCACCCCACACAGGAGTCTAGTAAACAAGTTGGGCAGTCTGGGAGTTGGTCCCAAGGTAGTGAACTGGGTCAGAAATTGACTGAGCAGCAGGACACAGAGAGTGGTTGTAAACAGAGTTCAATCCCGAGACAGGAGGGTGACCAATGGGGTGCCACAAGGCTCAGCACTTCAGCTGATCCTCTTCAGTGTCTTCATTAGCAACATTGCAGAAGAGCTGAAAGGGAAGGGAAGCCTCTTTGCAGATGACACCAAGATCTGCAAGGAGTGGACACTCCAGATGGTGTGGAAAGAATGAGAAGAGACCTAGGCAAGTTGAAGGAGTGGTCAAGAGTGTGGCAGCTTAAATTCAATACAAAAAAGTGCAAAGTTATGCACTTGAGGCACAGGAATCATGGAGAGGAATACAGGATGGGAGGAGAGGAGATACTAACAACAACAAAACTGGAAAGAGACCTGGGGATAATTATTATGGATGACCTGAAAGTAGCCAAGCAATGTGAAAAGCAATGGGGAAGGCCGGAAGGATGCTGGGGTGCACAGGGAAAGGCTTCACTAGTAGAAAACAGAAGGTGGTGATGCCACTGTACAGACAATTGGTAAGGCCACATCTGGAATTCTGTGTTAAGTTCTGGAGACCACATCTCTGGAAGGATATAGAGAGAATGGAAGTGGTGCAGAAAAGGGCAAGAAAATGGTGAAAGGAATGCACCAGAAAACATATGAGGAAAGACTGAAAGACCTCAAAATGTAAATCCTTGAGGAAAGAAGGCAGAGGGGGATATGCTAGAGACATTCAAGTACCTCGGGGGATGAACAGGGTTCAGGAGAGCAGCATCTTTCAGAAAAAGAGACGTGCAGGACAAGGGGTCACAGTATGAGATGGGAAAGGGACTAAGATGTAACATGAGAAAGTATTTATTCAAAGATGGGATGGTGGATGCATAGAACAGCCTCCCTGCAGAGGTCATAGTGGCAAAAACAATAGGTGAATTCAAGAATGTATGGGATAGACAGAAAGCACCCATAGTGGTAGGAAAGAGAAGGTATGCCGCAGAATCATTTAGTATCAGGAGTTTACATAGGTAGGGAATTGAGCAGACTAGATGGGCCAGGTGGTCCTTATCTGCCATCAAATTCTATGTTTCTATGATCCTACAGAAAAAAATTGTCCCTTCTGTGGTAAATAGGGTTTCCCATATTATTTTTGTTTTAGCTTTGCTTCATTCCATCCTCTGACTTGTTTCTAAACTGATTATGGGTTTGAATCATTAATTATAAATCTTAGCATCTACTGTTTTGAACACAAAATCGCTAACTGCTTTTGATAAGTCAGAAACGACAGTTGGTGTGACCGCACCTAGGACTGTAGCAGTGCTGGTGAACTGAATATTGAAAACACAGTGCCTTAAATACCGGCACCTGCTGAAAGCTTGGAGTTGCACAAAACTTCCAAAATCCACTTGTGCTTGCTTCTACCACAGTAAAAGATGACTTTTGGATGTCTTTAATAGTGCAAAAAGGATTTTACTAAATCCACACAGTACAAAGTAGTAAAAGTAGGATTTGCTCTCTCAATACAATGCTTCTCAATTCTTAATCAGTTAGACACTTGCTGTCAGTTGACATGTTTCGTACATTTTGTGCTTTCTAAAAGCCTTTTTTGCATGATTAAGGACATCCACAAGTACTCTTTTACTGTGGTAGAAGCAAGGCGCAAGTGAATTTTGGAAATTTTGTACAACTCCAAGCATTCTGCAGGTGCCGGTATTTAAAGCACTGTGTTTTTGATAAGTGACTCTCTTTTGGCAGACTGTTTTTAACATTATTTTATGTGTGCGTGATTGCTTAGCAATTAGCAGTGGAGTAGAAATTAATCTTGTCTGTTTGCTAACTCCACCCCCCGATGAAGCCTCCTAAGAGAGAGTGAAAGTGAGGCAAAGAGGTGGTGTGTAAGGGTGTACAGCTTCATGTTTGCTTATTGGAGAAATAAAACTTTTGCTCTCAACTCTGATGTGTGTAACAATTTTTCTATTTTCATTTCCTTCTGCCTGCAAGGAAGTACCTTCAGTGTCACAGTTGTGCACTTATTCTTTATTTTTTACTGTATCTGCATTATGTACCTACATTTATTCCCTGTAGTCATAATAGTGATTGAAATATTTACACTCTGTAAATATTTAATTTTTATTTATTTAGTTTTTATTTACCGGGAAAGGTGTCGTAGCCACAAAATATGATTATTTTCAGACATGACCCGGGAGGTTACAATACAAAATTGGCAGACAAAATAAATAACAGATACAGTTCAGAGGTAATTAACCATACAAGGAAAAATCTACACAATGTTCTGTGACATAAATAGTATTGCTAATATGACAGACAATGGCAGAAAAATGCACAATAGTACAAAACATAGTAAGCATACAATCATAGTGCAATAGAGTTTTAACACATAATTCATGGTAAGTGCTACATATAACAGTAACAAGGGGTCAGAGTAAAATTGAAACATTTTGAGAGCTGAGGAAGGGGATGTCAAGCACCCTATGGGGGCTTAAAACAGGAACATAGGGCATGTTTGACGAGGATCGTGTGATGCATCTTTTTAAAAGCAAAATGACTAGGTGCAGAGTGAACAGGGAGGGAATTCCAATATTTTGGGGCCAAGCAGGAGAAAGCTGAGGTTCCTTTTAGGGTTCTGCACCTAGGGGTGTATAGTAGAGAGAGTCCTGTAGAGCAGAGGTCATAGGTGGGGAACAGAGGCAGCAGCATGCCTGCAAGAGAGGTAGGTAGATTAGTTCTAATGATGTTGTCCAGCAGAGTGCCAATGCCAAGGAGTCGATTGGCAGATGGAGAAGGCCATCTAAGGTCTGCATATAGTAAGCAATGGTGCTTCAAACGTAGGGAAGCGGAGGCATAACAACAGATACTATTGTACATTGTATCCCACTTACTTAAGGTGGTTTTCAAAGCATTTATGTAGGTGACAGCACCATACGCAAGGGATGGAAGTAGGATACCCCTAGAAATAGCCAGTCTAGCTGAGGGGGTAAGCATCCGACTAGTCCTGAAAGCTATTCTGAGTTTGGAGTTTACTGACTTGCAGGTGTTGATGATGTGTTGCTCAAAGTTGAGAGTTTCATCAAGCAGGACACCTAAATACTTGAATGAGGTTACTTTTGTAAGGGGGAGCAATTTGCACAGGAGACATTGAAAAGGTTGTGGTTTGTTCTAAGTTTGGTTGCAGATCCAAAGAGCATGCCCTGAGTTTTATTTATGTTTAGGACGAGTCTTTTGTTGTGGATCCATTCTTGCATTATGAGAAATGCAAATGTTAGTTGACTATTTATTTCTTTTATGTTTGCAGAGGAGGTGTAGAGCACCAGATCATCAGCATACAAGATTGTTGAGCACCAAGGGGTGTTAGAAGATATGTCATTTATAAAAATGGAGAAGAGAAGAGGCCCCAAGATGGAGCCTTGAGGAACATCAACATTGATAGGCCCAGAGACTGACACCGCAGAGTTTAATTTTACCTGTTGTCTTCTATTGCTTAAGTAACTGTGGAACCAGTTTGTGGCTTGCTCTGAGCAAACCAGTGAAGCTAAGGCAATCAAGCAGAAGAAGGTGATCTACAAGATCAAATGCCTTTGAGACATCAATGAACACTGCACCAGTTATCAGACCGTGATCCATAGCAGTAAGGGCATCATTTGTAAATTGTATCAGAGCAGTAGAGGTGCTATGCCCCTTGCGGAAACCATGTTGAGCAGGTGATAGGAGTAGGAGGGTATATTTAGAGAGGAATTCTGTGACCTGTATAGCCACTAATTTCTCGAGTATTTTGTTCAGTACTGATGGAATGGCTATGGTCCTATAATTAGCTATGTCCTTCTTGTCACCTTTCTTAAAGACTGGGGTGACTTTTGCCAATTTCAATATGTCCGGAACATGACCATGGCAGAGAGACAGTGTAAAGATTTTAGCCAACGGGGCCACAATATAAGGAGCAGCCAGCTTCAGGACTTTAAACTCTGGGTAGTCAGAGCCTACACTAGTACTATCAGAGATTGAGTTTAGTAGTTTTAGAACATCAGCATTTGGAATAGCCTTAAAATAGAAGGGCAGATGAATGGGCACATTTGTGTGCGTAATGGGCATCAGGATGTGATTTGCTGTGAAAGAGGCAGTGTATTTGGTGAGATCAGTAAAGTATTTGTTGAAAGAATTTGCAATGGTGGTGTTGTCATTACAGTGCATACCACTGAGGGCCATATAATATGTGTGTTGAGACTGGTTTGAGCCCAGGAAGGATTTTACATTTGTTCAGAATTTCTTTGGGTCCCCAGCAGCTTCCAGCAATAGAACTTTGCAGTATGAGCTTTTGGCAAGCCTAATTTGTTTTTTGCACATATTGCACTTCTTTCTGTAAGTGTCATATTCACTTTGCGGACCCAAGGTTTTGTAACAGTTCCAGCTTTTTTCATGTGCCCAGAGGGTGGCGAGAATATGCATCTCCTCTGCCTTTTTGCATTATGTGTGTGCATATTACCTCTACTATCCTATGACCCCACCCAGCTTGCAAATGGAAACAAGCATACTGTATGTGTTTTAACTAAATAAATAAAAAATTGGATTTATGGCTGGGTAAAATTTGCTGATGTTGCTTCCACAAAATGATAAACAAAAAATCATGAAATCCAGCTTTAAGTACTGATACTATTTCACACATTTTGGGTGCTTAAAATGTAACCATTCTTAATGCAAGAAAATGGTAAGTTAACACACAGACCTCTTGAGGGTTTTTGATGTTACCAAACTTGGTGGCATTGAGTTCTCTAGTTTTAAAGTTACAGGGGTTAACATTTTGCAGAGTAAGCACTTGAAAATTTTCATTAAAAATGTATGATTACTTGAATGCTTTAAACCCAGCTCCCTTTAAAACAAAAGATCCAACATGTGGTACACATATCCACACTCTAGGTGGAATCAAATGAGCCAACTATGGTGACATGTGGATAAAATTATTTAAAATTAGATGGAAATAACTGAGAATTTTAAAAACAAATGGTGAAATTTAATTAACTATTTGTGGATATTTCCTGAAAGTTTGTGGAAGTGGAATTTTAATTTTGCTGGAATTCCACTGACAGAAGTTAAATTTCACCCAGGCCTATCACATACTATTGGAAATGTTGGCCAGGGAAGATGGTGATTTTTTTAATTTCCTGCCAGCACCATGTAAAGCCACCTCTGGCCCCCAGTACACTGCTCTGATTTGTTGCTTTAGTGAGCCATCCTTCCAAACACATTTAAAACATTCAGGTGTAAAGCAAGGTAAGGAGGGAGATCTGGGTGTAGTACACAGTTTAAAGGATGGTCAGGTGTGAGAGGTGTTAGTTCAGCAACTTGGGAGACCAGGTTTCATTAACAAAAATGATGCAACAGCACTTTACTGGATACATACCATAGAGCCTGCCAGGATACAATGCAGAATACTGCAGACTTCATCTCTTTTGTCATGACTTAATCTGTAACACTGAGCTATATCCTAATGGTTTCACTGAACGTGCTAGACAAGATAATAAAGCACTCTATGAGTTCCTATTTAAAACTGAGTGTACGGCATTTCTCCTTCCCCCTGGTTTAACAGTTCATTTGTAGGACTGCCTGCAGTCATTGAGTTGCATTTTAATCTGAAGTGCAGCACTGCCATCAGTCTACAGTAGGTGGCAGTATGTCTTTATATGGGAGCATTTTGTGATGCCAGTGCCTCACCAGCATCTATGCAAGTGGATGGTTGCAAGTGAGGCACTGACATCATGGACAGTGTCTGTTCATGAAGAAGTGGCAGTGTGTGGTCCAAGGGTGTTGTTGCACTTTAGACTGTAACTCTGCTCTAAGATAATCATACAGACTGCTCCAATAAATTAATTTCTAAATAAGGGTGTAAGAGGTCTTGTACTACATTTTAAATGGGAACTTTCAAATTCATTTTAACACCATCCCATGCTTATAATATTGTTTTGAGTGGTATAACCCTGATACACCATTTTTGGAGTGGTTAGTACATTATCTTTGCCATTGGTTTATGGTTTCAGTCACAAGCATTTGTCAATGCCGAATGTTTGCTTGCTGGCACTGGCATTGGTAGTGTAGAAGTTACAGAGCTGCATAATTGGAATGGCAGCGAAGTATTGAACTGAAGCCAACCCCACCACCACTCTGCAAAGAATGGCAGGCATTGGGGTGTGCCTTTGGGTCATCAGGCATAACGACCACGCCATTTCACCACACCCTACCCTGCAGACACTGACAAGTGTCACGGTGTGCCCTGCGGTCTTTGGCCCTTATGCGCACTCCATTTCATCAGGAAATTTGGTGAGATGGGTGCGGTATAGGAGAACGGGGTGAAGTTTAGGCCCGAAGAGTCTGAGGCACACCTTGATGCCTCTCACTGGCTGCAGGGTGTGGGTAGGGGTGGAATGGTATGAGCATGACAGGCAAGAATCCCAAGTCACACCCCTGATGCCTGTCATACTCTACAGGGTGGGGCGTTATGGTCGGAAACCCTAACACCTCAGGCATTAGTTGGTATTTTCACTCCAAATTTTCAACATTTTTTTTTGTGACCCCCACCTCATGAACAGTGACAATATCAGTTTGTTAGCCGAAAACTGCTTTTGCACAGTGACTATGGCATTTGGCACCAGAGGTGCAAAAACACATTCCGAACAGGATGTGAAAAATGACAGCAGTACTGTTCATGGGGAGGTGTAAAAAATGGCAATGTTGAAAATCTGCTGTGAAAATCTTAAAAAAACTGGTGAAGTCACGAGCGTGCATAGAAACTGTGCAACGCACACCCGTAATGTAACTAGTTTGGGGATTTTTTTACAGTAGATTGTTAACACAGGCATTTTGGGACCTCCGATCATGAACAGTGTCAGTGTGATTTTCTTTATCTGTCCCGAACAATGATTTCCCACAGCGACCACGCATCTCTGCACTGAAAATGTGAAAACACATTTCGGCCATGTTGTGGAAAATGACAGCTGTACTGTTCATAAGGAGGTGTGGAAAAATGAAACTGGTGAAAATCTGGACTGAAAATATTGCAAATTCATGAACCTACGAGGGTGCGTGGAAACTGTGCAATGCTCACTCGTAACGCAGTCATTTTATGGAGTTTTGTCACCAAATTTTCAACATAGCCATTTTAAGACCTCTGCTCATGACCAGTGTTGCTGTGATTTTCTTAATCTGTCCCAAACATTGTTTTCGCAAACCGACTGTACCATTGTGCGATACATGTGCGGAAACACATTTTGGGCGAGATGTGAAAAATGGTAGCTGCACTGCTCATAAGGAAGTGCAGTAAAATGGCACTGTTGAAAATCTGGTGTGCAAATATTACAAATTTGCAAACTTGCCAGCATGCATAGGAACTGCGCAACCTGCGCTCCTAAAACAGTCATTTTTGGGAATTTTTTCACCATATTTTCAACATAGCCATTTTAACACCTCTGCTCATGACCAGTGTCACTGTGATTTTCTTAACGTGTCCCATACATTGATTTTGCACACCAACTGCGCCATTGTGCGCTACATGGGCAGAAACACGTTGTGGGCGAGATGTGAAAAATGACAACTGTACTGCTCATAAGGAGGTGTGGTAAAATGGCAATCTTGAAAATCTGGAGTGAAAATATTGAAAATTTGCGAACTTACAAGCGTGCATAGGAACTCTGCAACGCACGCTCGTAAAACAGTCATTTTAAGGAATTTTTCACCAAATTTTCAAAATAGCCATTTTAAGACCTCTGCTCATGAACAGTATCACTGTGATTTTCTTAATGTGTCCCGTACATTGATTTCACACACCGATCTGCGCCATTGTGCGCTACATGGGGAAACACATTTTGGGTGAGATATGAAAAATGACAGCTATACTGCTCATAAGAAGGTGTGGTAAAATGGTAATGTTGAAAATCTGGAGTGAAAATATTGAAAATTCGCGAACTTACGAGCATGCGTAGGAACTGCGCAACGCACTCTCATAAAACAGTCATTTTAAGGAATTTTTCCACCAAATTTTCAAAATAGGCTTTTAGAGAGCCCACCTTATGAACACTGGCAGTATCATTTCATTAATAATTCCAGAAACGTGATTTTGCACAGTAGCTGTGAAATCAAACTTCAGGCCCGAGTAACGCCATGACAGTGTAAGAATTCGTGAGGAGGGGTTCTAAAAAACCCATGTTGAAAATTTGGTGCAAAAATTCCAAAAAATGCCTGAGATATGCAACAAAGTTGAAAACCCCCTATCTATCCCGTTATACAGCTTACCGGCATTTCCTCAGTTCGCAGTCGGCTTTGAAGAGTGCAGACGTGTTCCCGGTCCACCGAAGATCATCGCACCAGACTCCAGAGGTAAGTATGGGGTGGGGGTGTGTGGGGAGGCAGGGTGCGCAGTGGGTGGGTGTGGGTTGTTGGGGGGGCAGGGAGACTGCGTGGGACCATTTTTTTCTTTACAAGTTTTTTTTTTATTGAAAAATACGATGCGGGATGTTTGCCACGCTGGGGTGAGCTCCCAGCATGGCAGAAGGATAGCTGGGGGGCATGGAGCCGACGAGGGATTGGGTACCCCCGTCGGTGACAGCATGGAGGGGAACAGACAGTGGAGCCGACGGGGGATTGGGCACCCCCTTCGGCTGTACAGTGTGGAGGGGGGAGGCACATGAGCACGTAGTGTACGTGCGTGCGCGCGTGTGTGTGGGGTGGAGCTCTGCTCACTCAAGCGGAGCTCTCCCTTTCAGCTGTATGCCACTGCATTTTTCAGCTGTCACAGACAGCTGGAGCAGTGATTGGTGCTCTGCGACCGCGCCTGCAAATACACTGACTGAATTGGAAGAGGCTGACACACCTCTGGAAAACTCGTATGATGGCACTATGTTTCTTGCACATGCGTGCAAGCAAACATAAAAATGAACGGAACTGTCAAAACCTCTTTGGTCCAAACAGACTCTTTCCCTGCAATCCAGAGATTTATCATATTATAAATGTAACAGCTATAATTATTGGTGGCCCATTTTCTTTAATTTTCAGTATTAAAAAGTTATATTCCTTTCTTGGAACAGCCTTCCAGCAGAGGTGGGGGGTGGGGCAAAAACGGTGGTGGTGTTCAAGAATGTACAGGACAAGCACAAAGGAATCACAGTGGAAAGGAAGGGGGGAAGCTATAGATTGGGTACAGTCTGATGTAATAGTGTAGGTAGGGAGAAATGGGCAATAGGCCAAGCGGTCCTTATCTGCCATCAAATTCTATGTTTCTATGTTTCTATTATAGCTAGATGAAGAATTACAGTAGATATAATTCATCCTGTAGATCCTTGATGTTTTCTTTTGACTGTGTTGCTTGTCTATATGTGCTGTCATACACTTCTGTTTATGATGCCACAACCTACTGCTGTGGAAATGATTAGGATGTCATATGTGGAGGATTATACATTCAAATTAAAACAAGCAAAAATATATGAAGTCTAGGGGTCAGCAATGCTATTTTTATGAAAATGAGAAGGAAAGAGAAGCACAGAAAATATACTGTAGCTCTTTAAAGATGGTTGGTTGAAAGAATGAAGTTTTTCAATAAATGTTCCTTTTCTGATGTACAATATGCATAAGACAAGTGCAGACTAACACAAATTCCTCCAAAGCTTTCTGCCTCCCTAACTTTTTGACTACAATTACTCCTTTGTCTATATGTTCAAATTTTCAACAACTGCCAAGTTGATTCATGTTTTCATTAGTGTGAGGGTTAATTACTGTAATTCTGTATTGATTAGTTTACTTAAGAGTCTTATCCAGTGTCTGTAATTAATTCTGTATATACCACTTAAACTCTATCTCAGTCAGAAAGTTGAGAATATTACCCCAGTCATAATGGGCTTGCACTGCTTTCCAGTTTAGCAATGTGTAGAAGATTTGTTCTCTCATATTTTCTTATTTTTGCTCCCTATTTTCTTCTCACCTGCCACTGGTCCTCCTACCATGTATTCCTGCCCTTTGCCCACCATATGTGTTATCTAAGGTTCCAGGCCACTGCCAGTCTCTACTGGATCTCCCTCTCTGACACATCTGACTGTCAACTACAGTTTATCCACAGTGGGTGGAGCCCTCTGTTTCCCCAAGCCTAGAGGGACATACTCAGTTGATGGTTGAGGTTCAAGAAACCACTGTGGAGTAAAAGGAGTTCATAGGGTCCTTAGGTGGCTTAAGAGGTGGGGCAGCTTCATCTTTCTGAGGCGTTTTTCCTTCGATGTTTCTCCCCTTACCCCATCTCAGGATGTGTTTCTGAGAAGCGTCACAACTACTAGCCTATTGGGGTCACACTTCTTTTGGAACTCACCTATGGCCCCGGCTCTGAGCGTGTGATGCCTCCACACCCCAATTCAAATGTTGTGGTCCTTGTCTAGCACATTAAAGTCCCCCAACAGTATCACCTGCAAAGTTCTACTGACTTCCTAATGACCATTCCCATTTCCCTGTCAGCCTACCAACTCTGTGATAGTGTTTTCCTTACCACTGTTATCTTGATTTCCTCTCATTACCCATGATGACCTGCACCCCAGGGTATCCAGTCCTTTAGTCCCCCAGTGTTGTTCATCTCTGTGGCCTTTATACCTTCCTTAATGTATAAAGCCATACCTCCCCATTTCACATTCCCTTGTCCTTTATGAATAGTTCATAGACTGTTATCAAATCAAATCAAATCAAATCAAATTAATTTATAATGCTGTTTTCCAAAACAAAGCGCAAATACAGAGTAAAAACAAATATACAATAAAAACATTTAAATAACAGGCAGCAGTAATAAAGTAAATATTGTCTCCAAATGCCAGGCCAAAGAGATATGTTTTTAATGAAGACTTGAAAGTCTCAGTGGACAGGCACTCTCTATTCTGATGAGGTAGAGTTCCACAGGGTCGACAGGGCTACAAAAGAAAAAGCCCTAGTACCTGATGTTCGAAGATGGACCCTGGGAACCTCTAGAAATCCCTCATCAGTGGGGCAGAGAGGGCAGAGGGTCAAAGAAGGTCTTGCAAGTAACCTGGTCCCTGTCCATGTAGGGTCTTACAGGTCAGCAACGTGACCTTGAAGGTGATCCTCCATCACACCAGCAACCAGTGCAGTTTGCGTAGCACAGGAGTAACATGGCTAGTTCTTGACAGCGCAGTCAACAACCTGGCTGCAACATTCTACACCAGCTGCAGGTGACAGAGATCCACTCCCGGTAACCTTAGGTATAGAGCATTGCAGTAATCAAGACAGGAGGACACAAAGGTGTGAACCAAGGTAGGAAGGTCCTTGGGCGGAACAAGGTGCTTTATCCAGGTGATGTTCCTCAGATGGTAAAATGAGGACTTGACAACTGTTGACACCTATGCTTTTAGCATCAGTTCATTATCAAGAACAACTCCCAGATTCTGTAACCATTTAGAAGATCTTAACTGGTTACCCCCAAGTACAAGGCCAGACGGTTACCCAGGAATCATCTTCTCTATCCACTGACCTGGGTCCACCACCAACACCTCAGTCTTATCTGGATTTAATCTCAACCAGTTAGCACTCATCCAGTCCTGAATCTCAGCGAGGCAGCTGTTAAAAACCTAGACCACACTGTTCTGTTTGGGTACAAAGGACAAGTGGAGCTGAGTATCATCTGCATAGCAGTGAAAACCCAGCCCATACCACCTTATAATGTCTCCTGATGGCAACATATACACCCTGAACAACATGGGAGACAGCATGAAATCCTGTGGCACCCCACAAGGCAGGGAGAAGGGGGGCGAGGAAAAAACCCTGGACACCACCCTCTGAGTCCTGCCTGTGAGGAAAGAATAGAATCTCCTGAGGACTGTCTGTGACAGTGCACAAAATAGCCACAGGCATTCCAGCAGCACCCCATGGTCCATGGTGTCAAATGCTGCAGCGAGATCAAGGAGGACCAAGATCGAATGATTCCTCTGATCCCTCACTATCAGGAGATCATTAAGTACTCAAACCAATGCCATCTCGGTACTGTGCCTCTTTCTGAAACCAGACTGGAGAGGATCATAGACTTCATGGGTGGTAAGAAAGTCCTCGAGCTGCAATGCGACTACCTTCTCAATAACCTTGCCTAAAAAGGGCAGGCTAGAGATGGATCTGTATTTTGCAAGACAATCTGGGTCACAGGAAGGTTTCTTTAAAAGGGGTGTCACCACAGCATCCTTCAGGGAGTCAGGAAACACCCCCTGTTCCAGCAAACACCAGACTATCTCAGCAAGGATCAGTCCAATAACATCCAAACACCCCACAAGGAGGTGAGTTGGACCAGGATCCAAACTACAGTAAGTTGGTCACAAGCCCCAAATGATCTTCATGACATCCATGATCGCTGGCTGGTCAAAATCTGTCCAGACAGACTAGGTGCCTGTGCCCTCACATCGATCACCACCATACTCATTTGAACTTATCAAGCAGCTCTCCGACCTGATGGAGGACACCTTATCTGCAAAGATTTGAGTGAACTTATCACACTTAGATTGTAAAAAGGCTCTCCAGCCCCAAAGACAGGCTAGATTAAACAGCCTGTCCACGGTCTGAAAGAGCTGAGCTGGTCAATTCCTTGTTGCAGCAATCTCCCTGGACAGGGATTCTGCCTTCTTACGGGAGATTTCTGATTGATAGTCTCCATAATAGGCCATCAACCTAAGTCTGTTCTCCTCCAAGCCGGATTTCCACCAACAGTGTTCCAACCTTTGCCCAAATCCCCTCAACTCCTTCAAGGTTCCATCAAACCAAGGGGACTGAGGGTGAAGAAAGAGAGGGTGAACTCAGACAGGAGCTACAGAATCCAGGGCCCCCAGCACCACACTATTATAGTGCATCACTAGGCTCCCCGGATCTGAGCATTCCAATAGCCTACTCAATAGGTCCAGCACCGACATCAGACCCTCTGGGGTAATACCTCTCAAAGGGCAGTACTGAACCATCTCCAGAGGGGCAGGTCTCACAGGAGGATCTGCAAAACTGAACCTTATAGAGTGATGGTCTGACCATCCAACTGGTTCCACCACCAAGTTAGCGGCCTCCATCCCCAGGTGAAACACCAGGTCCAGGGAGTGACCCTGAATATGGGTTGCAGCGGTAACTACCTGTGAAAAGCCCAACAAAATCATCAGTTGGAGGAAGTTTTGACCAAAATGTGAGAGTTCATCGTTGATCAAGGCATTGAAATCCCCAGGACCAACCACCTGGTTGTTTTTATTTATTTAGTTTTTGTTAACCGGGTAGGTGCACTAGCCATAAAATGACTATTTTCAGGCACAGCCCGGGAGAGTACAACAAAAAGAGAACAGTTGAACAACAGCAACATGGGTACAATAATACAAATAGAGGAACAGTACAGCAGTGCTACAAAAATACAATGGGTAAAAACATAAAAAAAAAAAATAAAGGCAAGCATTATAAAAATAACAGCAGTAAAATATATAATAAGTGCAGAAACCATGGACCTGACCTGTGGAGTGAAAGGGTTAATAAGAGAGTAAGGTTATATAGTGAGAAATGCAAGGAATGTTCAAACCTAACAAGAAAGACTGACAGAAGTAAGGTCAGGGGTGGTAACTGGCAAAACAACAGTGGACGGTCAGCAACAAGGTTCAAGAAGGAAGAGATCTAGTAGTCAAGAAGTTATTTACAAAGAGAAGGAAAAATATGGGAGGAGAAGAGGAGACAGTCTTGGAGCTGGATTAGAGCAGGGGTGACATTGCTGGTAAGTCTCTGGAGCTTCAGGTTGGGTCAAAACATGTACGAGCATCAGCTAAGGATAGATAGCGACAATATTCACTTTTAAATCTAAAGTGAGACTGAGACAGCCAGAGGTTGAGTGGAAGAGCATTCCATAGCCTGGGAGCAGAGAATTGGAAGGCCCCTGTGCCTCTAGTCATCCGACATCTTGGAACATAGAGCAAGGATTTATCAGCTGATCGCAGGCCATGGGAGGATGGTTTAGGGACCAGCAACACCGCCAGCTGAGATGGGTTTTTTTCCCGGATGAGTGAGTCCATTAGTGATCCAAGGTAGTATTGTCTTCTGGCAGAGGGTGAGAGCCAATTTAGAGCCTTAAAAGGAGGCAGTGATGTTTGAGTCGAGATGTCTAAGAGGCAAATTGGCATATATTGTTATAAGTTATGTCCCATTTTAGTAGGGAGGTTTTATGGGCAGAGGTAAGAATAGAGGCACCATAAGTAAGGGTTGGGAGCAGAATACCTTGGGCAATTGCTAATTTCACCGAGGGTGTAAGCATGTAGCTTGTTTTGTAAGCTACTCCCAGTTTCGAGTTTACTGCTTTGCACTAGGACAGAATGTGAAGATTAAAATCCAGGGACTGATCCAGCAGGATCCCAAGGTACTTGAAGGAAGTAACATTTTCAAGTGGAATTTCTCCTGGGTGAAAAACCTCCAGCAAACTAGAACAGGCCTTAATCTTTGGTGCGGAACCTAGGAGCATGGCTTTCATTTTCTTTTCATTTAGAACAAGCTTACGGTCTAGTAGCCAGTCTAAGACCTTATTGAAGTCTGAGGTAAGCGAAGTGTCTATGCAGGCAATACTAGAAGAACTAGTATAGATGATCAGGTCATCAGCGTAGAGAATAGCTGAGCAGGATTCCAGGACCTCAGCTGCATTGTTGATAAAAATTGAGAACAGAAGGGGCCCAGGATGGGAGCCCTTGGGGACCCCAAGGTTGATAGTAGACGTGTTGGACAGGGAGGAGTTAAATTTGACAGCTTGCGACCTGTTTGACAGGTAGCTACAGAACTAGTCCACAACAGGGGTAGAGAAATGGAATTTATGGAGAGTGGAGAGAAGCAAGGGATGTCTACAAGCTCAAAAGCCTTAGTGAGGTCAATGAAGATGGCACCTGTGAGTTTTCCAGAATCCATGTTGGACAGAATATCAGTAGTTAATTGAAGAAGAGCCATGGTGGTGCTATGACCTTTTCTGAAATGATGCTGGGTGTCTGAGAGGAGATTGCAGCATGTAAGATAGTCAATGGCCTCTGATGCAACTATTTAGGATCTTGCCAAGGACAGAGAGAATTGCTATAGGTCTGTAATTGGCCATGTCTTTTGGGTCACCTTTTTATAAAGACAGGCCTTACTCTTGCAGATTTCCATAGGTCCGGCACGGTGCTATGGATAAGGGACAAAGTGTAGATTCTGGCAGTCAGAGAGGCAATGAGTGGAGCAGCCAGCTTAAGAAGACGAGGTCCTATTCCAGTCCTATCCCAGTTATTGTTCAGTGTTGCCCACATTTCTATGACAGATACTATATCCAGCTGCACTTCAACTGATGCCTGCGAGTCTGAGAGCTTGTTCCCTAGACTTCTGCCATTCACTCACATTTATTCCCCAGTATCCCTTGCCTCTCATTATAAGCCCTATGCATAATGCAGACATGCCACATACACAGGGCATATTGGCATCACTACGACTGAATGCCATGGAGTAGGGTCCCACAGACCCCATGTGGCATTCACATACGGTCAGTGCAGCAGTTACGCACCCAATTCCCTGGCCATGCAGACAGCAAAGAGCTTGAGATGGGTGGGAGGTGTGTCGGGTGTGTGCCCGCACTCCACACCATTCACAAAGGTGCAGAGTGCTGGGCACAGGGGGCTCACCTTATGCTGGTAACACCCAGCCATAAGGGATTTGTGCCCCCCAGGATGCTGCCGCCAGCTGCAACACCAGCATAGGGGCACTGCAGACCCTCTCCACATGCCACCCCAACCCATGGGACAATAAGAGGGCTGGGGTGGCTGACAGGGCACCCACCTGCACCAAGATGGTGGTGCACATTGTGCTCTCTGCTGACATCTGCACCCCATGGGCAAAAGGGATCTGTTAGTGGACCAGGTCTGGGCATACCAGTGGATGTGAGCCCAGTCTGTGGAAATGTCCTTCATGCATCTATGTGCCGAGAGGGGTGGGGCCGAGGACAGGTGCCCTGAGGGTGCATGCGGTAGTGAATACCGTGCACCTTGTGCCAGTCCAAGGCCATGGAGCTACACAGGTGGGATACGTGCCTCTGGCACATAATTCCTACCTGATCGTGCTTAGAAGTGTTTATGTGCATGTTTCTTTTTTTTTATCATGAAAGATTTTATTGATTTTCAGTTTACAAACATCACAATACTTCCAAACTGTAATATCTCATGAACAAGTGATAAACAGAAACATTTATTGGGCCCCCTCGGGGGGACTGACCCACTCATCAGTGCAACCCATAACTGGAGAATATTCCCTGAATACAGTAATCCAGGCTATGCCCCCCACAAAATAACAGGGTTATGATCCCAGTCTACCAAGCAGTTAAGCTTGTGGGTATATTCTGCCCTAAAGCGGCCATGGTCACATCATAGGTAGTAACCTAGTAGGCTTAGCATAGTGGAATAGGTCAGGAGGTCCCCTGAATTGGGAGGTTGACAGGTGGAGTAGGCTGTGCTGAGCATAGATGTGAATGTAAATAGGCGTCCCACTTCTTATGAAATTTCTAAATTTGATTTTGGCTGGAGTATGTCAGCCTCTCAAAGATAGCCAATTTTACAGGTGTAGCATGCCAGGATAGAATAGAGGGGGTAATGGTTGTCTCTATTTCATCGACCCCACACATTTGGCTTCTAGCAGGGCAATCATTATCCAGTCTTTGAGTGGGGCTGGCATGGGGTCAAGTAGTGAGGAGTAGAGATAGGCGAAGTGGCCTCAATTCGCTCCACTGAGTGATTTTCGGAGTGAAGATGGATTCGTGGAGTGCTCCACAACGCGGAGCCGAGTACTTTGCGTTTTAATGGGTAAGGCGAAGTCCATTGATGACACGCATTACTCTGCCTTCCCAAACCGCTACTCCACCAAAGTTAAGGTGACTTTGCCTTGTTTTTAAGCTCCAAAGGTGAATTTTGCAGTGATTCATGGGATTTCAGGTCACATGGGCTCTAGATTGTTCTGCACAGCCTCAGTTTGGGGTAGTGTGTGTAGGAAGCTGTAGGAGACAGTCTGCTCTGAGAGCTCTCTGTGATTCAGACCTTCTAAAAGCTGTTAAAAAAATCTTTTTGAGTCATTTTTTTTACTAACACTTTAGTTCATCGATTGTAGGAAACCCTCCTGTGCTCATATCATCGAACGTTTATTGCTTGTGTGTAGATTTTGAATGTTAATGTACAATATTCAGTCTGTGTACTGAAAGGCAGTGGAAGTGTGCTTTGGGGAGGGGCGTATCTGGTGTAGGTACATTTAAGTTGGAGAAATAGGGAGTTCTTTGTTTTTTGGTTATATTTTTATTGTATAACTGTGTTAATGTACACACAGTAATATTTTCAGTAATTGTTGAAATGTTTTTGCTGATTGTGTGTGTTGTGGTCTGGAGGGACCTGGTGCAGCAGTGAAGTTGTTTAAAATACGTTGTATATTACTGAAGTTTTAAATTTGCTACGCATTACTTGTAGACAAATTCTGTGTATATGTGTGTGTGTGTGTGTGTGTGTGTGTGTGAGTGTGTGCGGTGCATGATGTCACATCAAATAATACACCTTTTATTGTGCCACAGTATAATTGCAGGGCGCGGCAGTGTGAATCTGCTATCCACTACAGCTGCGTGATTTTGTACTGCCATTGTGGTATCTTTTTTCGGTTTTGCACTTCAGTAATCTGCAGTCAGTGCTCCCTCCACAACTAGCAAAAGGTATTGTTTTCCAGATTGGATTGTTTATGACTTGAGAACACCACTGGTAAGTTAAGGTGTTGTTGAACTTGTTGTGACTTTGCGTCTGTATCTGTTGTTGAAGCCACAGTTGTTTTTTTGGCTTCACATCCAGCGTCACCCCCCCACCCAGAGTGAATGTTCCAAAATCTAAATTTATTTAGAATATTACTGTTGATCCACCAAAATGCCTGCAAAGAGACGTGCAAGCAAAGCTGCTTCTCACCATGGCACTGCTGCCAGTGGTAAGTAAGCAAAAGTAAGTAAAATTTTATTTATTTCAAGCACCCTTCCCAAGCTCAGGGTGCTTTTAAAATAGTTCAAAGCCACTTTAAAACACATTACGCAAACAATAAATCTAACAATCATACATATCACCCACTTATTATGTTCCAGCAAATGATGGGCAAAGAGGAAAGTCTTTAGTTGTTTTTTAAAACTTTCGACAGTCAGGCAATCTCATATCTGACAAGGTAGAGAATTCCACAGGGTCGGTGCCATACAGGCAAAAGATCTACCCCGAGACATCTTTAGACGTACCCTGGGTATCTCTAGCAATCCCTCTTCAGAGGAGCGAAGAGAACGGGTAGGACAGTAAGGCACTACGAGCTCTTTCAGGTAGTGAGGTCCCAAATCATGTAGGGCCTTAAAGGTCAGCAATGCAACCTTGAAGGTGATCCGCCACTGTATTGGCAGCCAGTGCAGATCACGCAGCACAGGTGTCATATGGCTAGATCTTGAACCTCCCATCAAAAACCTGGCCATCACGTTCTGAACAAGCTGCAAGTGGCGGATATCCACACCTGGCAGCCCTAGATAGAGGGCATTGCAGTAATCAAAACGGCTGGTGACAAAGGAGTGGACCAGGATGGGAAGATCTTCCAGTGGAACCAAGTGTTTCACCCAGGCAATGTTCCTCAGATGAAAAAAGACAGATTTGACTACGGCCGATACCTGTGCCTTCATAGTTAGACCTTCGTCAAAAATCACACCTAGGTTACACACTTGGCCAGAGGCAAGGAGCGGGGCTCCCCCAAGATATAAACCTGAGGGTTTCCCAGTCCAAGCCCCTATTGTCCTCTCTCCAGGGTCCACAACCAACACCTCAGTTTTCTTTGAGTTCAACCTAAGCCAACTAGCACTCATCCAATACTGAATCTCCAGGAGGCAGTTATTAAACATTGTGATGGAATCAGACTCCTGATGAGGCATAAAAGATAGGCAGAGCTGAGAATTATCAGTGTAACAATGGAAACTAAGCCCATACCACCATATAATGTCCCCCAATGGAAGCATATGCACCGCGAATAGCATAAGGGACAGCACCAACCCCTGCGGTACCCAACAGGGCAGCCAATGAGGGGCCGAGGTGTAAATTCCGGACACCACTTTCTGAGATCTGCCCTCCAGAAAAGATTGAAACCAACTGTGGACTGCTCCCCTCAGATGGTGTCAAATGCTGCTGAGAGATCCAGGAGAACCAAGATGGAACAGGTTCTCCGATCTCTTGCCATCAGGAGATCATTCAATACCCGAACAAGAGCTGTCTCTGAACTATGCCTTTTCCTGAAAGATTGTCTGTGGGCGTAGTAGAAGTACAGAGTCGCAGAAGTGCATTTCTGAAGTGAGGAAAGGGATTTCTCTTTCGATGTTTTTTACAGTACAATCAATAGCTTCACTCATAGTTGGAGGAGATGATGTTGTCCCAGCTGGTGGTGTTAGTGCACTTGCTGGTGGTGGTATGAGTAGTGCTGCCTCAGGTTCCACTTCTGACCAGTTTACCGTGTCCAAAAATATAGTGGAGTATGAAGCAATGGCAGTGAGTGGCAGTGTAGATGATATCATACTCCCCACTAACATCCCAGTAACTGAACATGAGGATTCTGATCATCATATCAACGATAGCACAAAGTAACATTTCTTCCACCGCGGTTCAGGTCATGCATTTGCCATGCAGTGATTCAGAGTGTGTTGAAAACATTTTGGGTGATGGTGGTGGTGATGATGATGATGATGATAATGATGTTGCTTTGGTTGCAACATGCAGTCCATATGCCAGCATCCAAGCAGAAGATGTGGGTGATGTTGATGAATATGATGATGATGTCAGTGACTCCTGTTGGGGAACCAGAGAAAAAGAAACGTAAGGTGGCTGTGTCTGGGTCTGTTTGCATTTCCTTCCTCCTGTAAAAAGTTGTGATTTACTAGTTTCAGTTGATGATGATGACCCAGTAATAATGATAAGTAGTTGTGGTGGTCAGTTGCAGTCCAAGTGTTTCCTGCCTGAAAAATCATGTAGCACACCCCCCACTTCATGGCTTAAAAAAACTGGAGTCCAATAAGCTGCATCGGGCGGACATGTTAAAACTAGAGCATCAAAATCCCTTGTTTAGGATTTTTTTGTGGAAGTTGCAAATGAGTTAGTTGCAATCTGCCAGGTTTGCCAGGTGATGTGAATCGAGGTAAAAAGGGGACCCATCTGGGCACAGGGTGACAGCATACACATCTTAAGAATAGGCACATGGCACTGTGAGCTCAGCACAAGATGGCAGCTAATACCAGTACCACAGTGGGGCATTCACCCTTGTCATCAACCATAACGAGCATGTTATCCACTTCCATGACTGTAGCATCAAGTAGAAAATGAAATGCTTGATGTAGTGATGAAATAACAGCAGAGGATTACTACAGGCATGATGAGGTGGAAGAGCAGAATGATTTTGAAGTCTTGTTCAGTGGTGGTGAGAGTAGCAGTTTTGGTGGTGGTGGTGGTCAATGCTGTATGTCTAGCGCAAGTGGTACATCAACCCCTGTTAGTAAATCTGGGAAAATAACTACATTTCTGGGTTTGTCATCAGCTGTGCAACCATCTTCATCACACGTCCACATTCCACCCCCTGCCATTTGCAGAGCAGAACCATTTGTCATCACACTCCATGTAAAACGTTTAAGTCAGCGCACGTTACGGAGTGTTTTTGTGCATAAGCTGAAGTACTCACCCAATCATACAGTGTCATGTCAGCTTAATGCTGCTGTAGCTGAAATGCTGGCAATTGATCTTTTGCCTTTCTCCTTCATAGGGAATTCTGTGTTCTTGCGGTTTGCTGCACGTGCCTGTCCAAAATGGAAAGTCCCATCCAGGACATACTTTTTGACCCATGCTGTCCCCGAGTTGTACCATACTGTGTCCGACTCAGTAAGACATGCCCTTCAACATTCCTCCTCTCCAGTCATCTATTTAAGTATGGATATGTGGACAAGTGGCAAAACAGTGGGGAGTTCATATTTGTGTATACTGCATACTGGGTGCAGGTGCCAGGGGTTGTTTGTGCTGTTGATAGTGTGAATAATCAGTGTAGTAAGGTGGAGTGTCATGGCAGCAATCTTCCAGGAATTAGACAGCATGCAACGATTGCTATGCTCAATGTGACCTGTTCATACACTGGGGAAAACATTTTGGACATGGTACTGACTGAAACTGACAAGTGACTGAACCCCCTGTCCCTGAGAGCTGGGTTCATAGCAAATGACAATGGGTCAAATGTGATGAAATGCATCATGAATGGTGGCTTTTTTTGGGTTCCATGCATGGCCCACTGTTTAAATCTTGTGGTGCAGGAGTTTCTGCAGCACCCTGATATAAAGGAAATACTGACAGTTGCACTCTGTATCGGTTCTGTCTTTTCACGCTCTGCAAAGGTCCGTGACCAACTTCGGCAGTTGCAGATCTGAAATAGCCTCCTGCAGCACCGCTTGAAGCTAGAAGTTGTCACACAATGGAACTCCACTTTATACATGGCAGAGAGGTTGTATGAACAGTACAAAGCCATCTCAGAATATCTTGTCATGCACACTAGCCGTGACAATTCCGGGGCCTCCATGTCTATGATGACTGAACAGTGGCTCTTCATGGACTCTGTAATGAGAATCTTGAGGCCTTTTGAACATGCCACACAGGCAGTGAATGGCAAGTCTGCCTCCATTAGCCAATCAATTCCACTGCTGCGGGTGCTGAGGCAGACATTGGTGAATGTACAGCATAGCCTTGATGTTGCTGGAGACAATGCTAGCAGTGTGTTGCTGAAACACATGCTGACAGTATTCAACCAGAATCATCACATCTTGAGCATTCAGCATAGTGACAACTTTGCAATAGCAACAATGCTGGACCCACGATGCAAACATGGAATTGCCTCAGTACTGGAGGGCGGGCCTGAACAGGTAAGAAATTACAGTGGGCAACTGGTGCACTTGGTTCATGGGGCGCAGAAGTCACGTGCCAAGGTCAGGAAACCTGAGCAGCATAATCAGAATGAAGGTGAACCTGGAGGAGTAGTATCAAGCATATCCTGTAAGGGGAAGGGGACTGCAGTTCCAGGTGATCTGTCATCAAAAGCGGCTGGCGTTAACTCACTTTGGGAGGGTTTATCCCAAGTGGGGATTTGTGACATAAATGATTCCAGAGAAGCAGATGATGCATCAACCACTGGACTTAGAGCAGCACATTGAATGGTTGAGTCATATGTGTCTGAAAACAAGCATCTGTCAATCACTGATGATCCCCTTTTATACTGGAGTGGAAAGGTCAGTGAATGGCCAAAGTTGACCGCTGTGGCACTGAAGTACCTGACATGCCCACCCTCCAGTGTGAGTGTCGAGGGGGTATTCAGCTAAGCAGGTGCAATAGCTCAGGATCATCATATAAACCTCTCTCCTGCAAATGTCAGTCTTCTGACATTCATAAAAATGAATAAGAGGCACATACCAGCTCAGACTGCAACCTCAGTATTCGTACCCTGGCATACTCATGGCTTTGCTGATGTTGAAGAAAGAGACTATCCTGGTGGCAGTGACATCATGAAGCAGCCTACCACTGACATAGATGATAACACAATGGAGAAAGAATTTCCTCGTAGTCAGAATTCAGACATAGAAGACTGCGAGGGTAGCTTTCTTTCTGAGAATGATGATGAATGATGATGAGGTTAATGTTGGCAGGTTTTAACTTAAGTGGTTAAAAGGCTGGTACATGTCTTGTATGATACATGTTCTCTTTTTCATAAAGTTAAATCACTGTCCCACTCATAGTGACTCAAATTCCATATGTCACATCATCACATTTATAACACAGAGCACAGTATATCCTGGCCCCCAAACTACCACCACCATAAGATCGCTGTTCTCCACTGCTAACATAGGGAATGTGACCATATGTCCCCCTGGAGTACCACCACCATAAGACCGCTGTTCAACTCGCCACTGCCACCACCACTAGGTGCAGGAAGAGGTGAGAAGGAATGTCATCATGTGCCTCAGCTATTACCACCACCCACCCACCACCAGTGTCATTGTAACAATGGTTTTCCATTTCATTGATCATGCCAAGGCAGATGGAGTCGAACAGGAGACCACATCCATCAGCCACAGGCATAAGGCTTCTTACTATTAAAACTATAAAGTGAGTATGTGTACTAATGTTTTTCATGCTGTTCAACTTCCTTTAGCTGTGTGTTTTGTTTTGTCTTGCTTTTCCGAGCTGCAATGGTCAAACACATATAGTCAACTTATTTAGTTTTTTTTACAGGTTAACAACAAATGACTCTCCTTCACTGAAGGTCTGTATCAATGGTACAGCATCAGTACTGTCTACAGTAACCTATGGGATATCCATTTCCAATCCATACTAGTAAGCATATCAATTTTATTTCATCAGTTCCTTTTTTTTCATTAGAGTGCAGCAAATCCGACTGAGAAGTCATAAACTTGGTGACATGTACGTCACAAAAAATATTTGTGATCTGGACTGTCATGTACGGTATAGCTGCACCATGGCTCTTTCTCTGCACTACTGGCTGGGCAGGCCTCACCGGCTGTCAGTCGGCAGGCAAGCAGGCAGGAGGGATGCTGCTGCCCGCCGCTGTGGGGGAGGTGGTGGGGCTTCGTGGGTGGGTGGGGGACACTAGCCACCAGGACAATGTTGGGGATTTGTGTAGCATTTACATCCCGCGATCGATGTGCCACTAGACCACCAGGGCTGAATCGAGGGGGATTCTACACTACTGCCTGCGATCAGGCTTTTCGGTCCACTGGACCACCAGGGATGATTTTGGTGGGGTTTACACAACCACTGCCCGCGATCGGGCTTTTCGGTCCACTGGACCACCAGGGATACGCTCGGGGTGGGGGAGCCACTTTGCTGCCCGCGATCGGGCTGTTGGGGGGGGAAATTAAACCATGCCAGCAATCTGACCAGTGACGGGGGTGGGGGGGATTCTACACTGTTTTGCCCGCGATCGGGCTGCAGGGGGCGTCGGTCCCCCACGGCTGCTGCCTGGCAGGGCGCCAGGTGCAAGTCCTCGGGGATCGGAGCACCTGCATGCTAATGGCATGCAAATAGGGACATAATCAGATGCAAATGGCACCCCCTGCGCCTTGCATGAATTATAGCCCCATTTGCATGTCACCTTTTGAATATCGGGATTTTGTGCATGGCGCAATGGTACTTGCGCCACTGCAAGTTGAATGCTCCACTCTGTCAACTTGCGGTGGCGCAAGTTCCACTGCGCCATGCACAGTGGCTGTGGCTGGGGGGTGATATTCAAAGGAGTTGCTCAATAGCACAACTCCTTTGAATATCGCCCCGGACACACCCCTGCGCAACTATTTTGCGCAGCACAAGGGCTTGCGCCTATGAATGGCACAGTTTGAATGGCCAGCCCTCTGTATATATTTCTATATATGTATATATATATATATCAACTCACCAAGGCTACTATTAGTGTACACACAAAGGGCACCCTTCCATCTGGTTGAGGTGATTGCATCACATTCGCAGGAATCACAGCACACTTTGGACCAGCAACAGTTCTCTCACGGTCATCATTTCTTATGGAACACTGAATGGATTCATGTCATATTATCCCTCCTTCACACAGTTTGGCAAGACACTGTGCATCATGACATCATCATCACAGAGTATGTAAACTTTCTGGACACAAGATAGTTGCATTTTGGGGATGTAGAAAAATTCTGGAAACTCTGTGTGACCACTGCGCGCATGAGTGACTGTGCAATAAATTCTGGGGGGACTTTACATGTGGTGTAATGCTTCCATTTCACTTCCTCAGCACTTGGGAATTTTTTGGTCACAAGACAGTAGCATTTTTGGGATGCAGAAAAATTCTGGGGAATCTGTGTGACCACTGCATGCATGAGTGACTTCGCAATACATTCTAGGGGACTTTGCATGTGGTGTAGCGCTCCATTTCACTTCCTCAGCACTTGGGAATTTTCTGGACACAAGACAGTTGCATTTTGTGTGTTGTGATTGTGAGCACATAATGTCATACTTGAATTATAAATTAAAGCAGCAGTGCAACAATGTGGTGAAAATGTTGACCTATGCTTTTTTATGCTATTTTAGACTGTCAGCCACTAGTTACCTCCTGACTTATATGATACCCTTCTTTTCACAATTTGTGTCTGCTTTACTACTTTTTCTCATGTCTGAAAAAATAAAAGGATCATGCCTTTTAATATGGCTCTGACCTGGTTTTCATCACTATTTGCAGCTGTTTGTGAACAAATATTGTTCTGTGAAATCATAAAACACTACCTGCTGCATAATTGTTAATTTTACAAGAGAAGTAATATATAAACAACTGATGGAGAAAAACAGCAGAAAATACTGATGAAGACCTGGTCAGCACTGTATTAAAAGGAGTGCTCCTTTTATTATTTCAGACATGAAAAATAGTACTAAAGCAGACTCAAATAATGGAAAGAATAGTATCATACAAGTCAGGATGTAAGTAAAGTGGCAATGTAAAATAGCATAAAAAAATATAGGTCAAAATTTTCACCAGATTGTTGCACTGCTGCTTTAATGTTTATTTCAAAAAATAAATATTTCTGGAGCATCAGCAATGTTTACTTTGTGTCGGGAGGCACTCATGATCGTGAAGTGTTTCGCAAAAAGCAGGACTGAGCAGTGCAGGTATGTTGTGTTAAACTGCATGTCAGCTGTCAGTGATTTTTCCCTGTGTGTGCAGACAATGTCCAGCTTCATGAAAACATATATATGGTGTCATTTGTTGCAGTATGTAAAGAATAAAGATAAGAAAGAATATATGATGTATATTTTATTTGTATCATCAGCACCAGCGGAGTAAGTGATATGATATTTTTTCAGAGGTATCAAGTCACTGTGCACCTCAGTCACTCACAGTGCACACGTGACTTTGCAGAAATCAGAGCACAAAAAACACATGCTCTCCCAAAAATCACGTGCGCAGTATGTGACTAAGGTGCACTCTGGCCAGACATCTCTGAAAAAATATTGTATCACTTAGTCTGCTGTTGATGATGGTGACAATAAAATATACATTATTCTTATTGCTATTCTTTATACCATAAACACTGCAACAAGTCATCATATATATGTTTGCAAGAAGCTGGACAATGTCTGACATCAACACACATACAGGAAGCAACACTGACTGCACACATGCAATTTAGCACATCATACTTGCACTGCTCACACCAGCTTTTCCACAACCACTCCACAACAGAAAGTAAACATTACTGAGGCACTGGATTATAATAGCAGGGCAATAAGGAGCATGTATGTCTGTATGTGTATGTATATGTTTAAAGGGAAGCAGTCAGCAACAGGAGATCCCACTCCCTGCAAGGCTTACCCTCCAGTTAAGCCTTCTAAGTATGTTGCAGCATTTTTCTCGCACCACAACATACTTTATTTTAACAAAGAAAAGTCAGCGACCCAGAAGTATGGCAGGCGCTATGGGCGCTCCATTATGTGTAAAGGAAAGGTGAGATGGCGACGCACCATGCACTTCAATACTTTTGTATTGAAGTGCATGGTGCATTGTTGTTGTACTTTTACTCATAATGGACCCCCCATAGCGTCTGCCATACTTTTCAGTTGCTGACTTTTCTTTATTAAAATAAAGTATGTTGCGGCACGAGAAAAATGCTGCAACATACTTGAAAGGCTTAACAGGAGGGTAAGCTTTGCAGGGGGCAGGACTTCCTGTTGCTGACTTCTTCCCTTTAAACTAATACTGCGGCCTGCCCTCTGTCTGTCATTAAACATAAACAAAAGACAAAACACTACAGCAGTGGGGGGGGGGTGCTGAAAGAAAAAGCCAATGGGGGATCCCCTGATGTTCCAGCAGCAGATGGAGCATCAGCACAATCTGTAATTGGTGTTGCTCAATCTGTTTCACCTGCTGCTGGACAGCACCCACCCTCACGTTATTTTCCTCCACCGTGGCCCACAAAAGTGCAATGTCTGCCTGAGTTGCAGGCATTGTGGGGTCCACTTATGCGGGAGGGGGACCAGGTAGTGGTGGTTGTGAGGGTGGGCTGGTGGCAGTGGTGGTGGTGGTGGCGGTGGAGCAGCTGCTGCTGTGGCCCTCCTCCTGCTGCAGCGATGCACAACAGCAGCACCCTCTGCCACTGCCACAGAAGGGCCAGCAGGTGGAGGCCTGGCCCATTCAGTGGCAGACCGTCACTCCACCTTGTGGTGGTTCAGCATACATGTGCGCTGGCCCCCAGTCCTCAGATGTGTCCCCCGGGGGCCACAGCACACCTGCACACCACAAAGCAGACACACCACAAGGTTGCTGTCCCCCCAACACAGTTGAAAAACTGCCAAACGAGGGAGCTGGGGGACCAGGCACAGGAGGGGCAGATGTAGTGCCAGCAGCATGGTCACACACCTGAGGCCCACCTGCTGCTGTAGAGGTGGTGCTTCTGGAGCTCTAGCAACTGCAACTGGTGGTGGTGGTAGTGGCGGACTTGGTAGATGTGGTGGTGGCACTGGTGGTGCTCGCTTCCGGAAGGGGACAGGACCAAAGAGTCTGGAGCGGTCCAACACCACCCAGCTACGACCCCCACATGTGCACACCCCCCTCTGGCCATGGGCCACATACTGTCCCTGGTCCATCACACAAAAAAACAAAACAAAAAAAACACCTTCCCTCTCCGATGCGACGAGGGACTTCACACACAGTCACACAACACAGACACACACAAAACAAAACTTATAAAACAAAGAAATCAGTCACCAAAAAGAACTGAAAAAACAGTACAAAAAGCCTAAAGAATTAGCTTTTAAAAAAGCTTTTGGGTTTTTGGAATTTGCTCAAGAAAGAAACTTGTTAATGAACTCTACTCTCCTACACAAAATGCTTCCTCTGCAAAGGAGAAAGTGAAAGTATCTGCTTGTATGACTCACTTCCTTCCTGCCTGGCTAAAACATGTGACTTACAGTACTGCAGGCCATGTGATGTGTGTGGGGGGGTCTGCCTAAAGTGCCTATACTGTTGTCATTCTGCCTTACTTCATGTTCAGACGGAATAACAATGCGAAGTCATAATAACAAAGCGAAGTGAGCACTTTTCAATGGCCACTTCGCGAAGTGTTATGATAACATGAAGTGGCCACTTTACATTCACTTTGCAGTCGGAATTTAATTTCGCTGCATCTCTAGTGAGGAGTCCCCCAGCAGTAACAAAGGATATGGGTGGCCAAGGGCCATGCCCACCACTCTGGAACAGTCATTGAAGACCGTCCTCCAGAAGGGTGCCAGTTCTGGGCAACTCCAGAGGACATGTAGTAAATGTGTAAGGCTTTGCTGGCACCGTCAATACTGGGCATGGTCTAGTAGTCCAATGGATTGGAGTAAGGCTGGAGTCCTATATCACCTCATCAGGATCTTCAGTTGAATCATTTGGCTTCTGGCATCCTTATATGCAGTATGGGCGCCTTAATGCACAGTCCACAGTTTTCAGGGGGATGGTTGTCTGGATGTCTGCCTCCCATTGCTGCTACACTTTTCAGTGTGGTCCAGCTGGGAGTCCTGTATTGTCCGTAGACTTTCCCAGCTATCCCCTGTTGTTTGTTCAATTTGTGGAGTGTGCTAAGCCATTCCCATTTAGTATCTTGTTCATCCAAGTCTGGAGGGAGTGAATTGCACTGCGGATCTGGAGGTATTTCCAAAACTTCTAAGTAGGGAGGCTCTACCTAGCCTGTAGCTGTTCATAGGACACCAACACCCTTGAGTTCAGGATATATAGGTCCCTAATCAGCCTGATACCTTTGTTGGCCCAGGTTGGCCAGTTGATGGGATTTTTATCCACCATAATGCACTGGTTATTCCAAAGGTGGATGAACTCAAAAGGGGGGGTCCCATGCTGGCTTGGGTGTGTGTGATAATGCTATGGCTGACCACCAGGCTGTCACAGTTTCTATCATAAAAGGAGTGGCATTGCGAAGAGGAAGGTTTTTTGAGGAGAGTAATGCACCTAATGTGCCCTCCCATGCCAGTGCAGCCTCTAGGCTGATCCACATAGGAGGGTGGGAAGGTGGTGGAGAGAACCATTTCATTGCTTGTGCTACCCTATAGTCTAGTTGGTAACCTTGGAACCGCGGGAGCCCTAGACTCCCTCTGGACCAGTGTGTCCGCAGCTTGGCCCTACTCCACCGAGCAGTTTTCCCTTCTTACAACAGAAGGGATACATCTTTGTTCAAGAATTGTAATAGTTTAAAGGAGATAAGGATGGGGAGGTTATGAAAGAGATAGGAAACCTTCAGGAGGATAAACATCCACACCACCTCTACTTTACCCTTGAGAGATAGATTCAGTTTTTGCCATCTGCCAATTTCTGCCAACATAGTGGTGAGCATGGAGTGAAGTTGTCTCCTCCAGTTCTTTCCATCTCATTGGAATAGTTATCCCTAGGTAGGAGAAGCCCTGAGGGGCCCATACTATGTCCGTTCCCTGGAGACAATCTTGAGAGAAGACCAGGTTCAGGGATGCAAGAATCATATTTTTCTGATTCACCTGGAGCCAGGAAAGTGTCGCAAAGTTAATGAGTATACCAAGCATCTTGGGCAGAGACTGCTTGGGATTGGAAATGGTCAAGAGATGATCATCTGCATACATATTCTTGTTCCCCTGCCTGGATCACTGATATGTCTTGGGAGGCTGTGAGTGTCCTCACTTGCAGGTCCAAGCTAATGAGAAAGAGTAGGGGAGAGAGGGGACATCCCTGGCAGGTGCCTCTTTGAAGGAATAAAAGGGATGACACATTTTTATTAGTCAGTATCTTGGTGGAAGGGGAGTTGTAGAGGATGGATACCCACCCAAAAAAGTAGGGGCCAAATCTGCAGCAGTCCAGTACTCTATGGAGATAGTTCCACTCCACAGAGTCGAAGGCCTTGGAGAAGTCTATGGCCAAGGTGGCCATTGGCTGTGGTGATTGTAAAGAGAGCCATTTCACGTTGAGTACCAGTCTGAGGTTGTCTGCTCCAGACTTCCTTTTAGAGAGCCCTGCCTGTGAGGGATGGATCAAGGAAGGTACTATGTTCACCATTCTATTGGCAAGTATTTTGGCTACTATCTTAGTGGCTATGGATAGCAATGATATGTGGCTAAGTTGGTGCAATCGAGGGATCAGAAGATTTCTTAGGAGCAAGGTGACCATAGCCTCTCTCATGGTGGGGAAGGGAGCCTTACTATGGGCTTCCTGTAGGGTTTGGAGGAGGGTGGTGAGATTATATTCTAAAGGAGTTGATAGAGCTCTACCATCATTCCATCTGGCCCTGGGCCTTGCCTTTAACCATTTGTGATAGAACAGTATATAGCTCTGTGAGAATAAGGGGGTCTCCAGGCATTAAGCAAACTCTGGAGACAGTTTGGGAAGGTGGACGCCATCACAGAAGCCTTTTAATTCCCTGGTCAGGCTCAGGCCATCCAGGACTGATTTGGACTGGTATAGAGTCTGTTAATACTGCCACATAACCTCATTAATGGCCTTGAGGTCAGAGACCACCTTACCGGTGGGGTCTTATAGGGCATGCATCCTGGATGCAGCTTGCTGCTTCCTTAGGTGATAGGCCAACAATTTGCCACTCTTGTCTCCCCTTTCCCAGAACTTGTGTTTAGACCTGAGGAGTTGCCATCCTGCATTGTGCTGTAACAGCTTGTTAATCTTATATTTGAGCCCTAGTATGGAGATTAAAAGGGCGTTGCTTGTGGGGGGGTTGCTTAAACCTAATTTCAAGCATGGTGAGTTCTGTGCAAATTAACAACCTCCTTTTTATGAGCCTTGTTCTTGGCCGCTGTGTACGAGATAATACATCCCTGTAGTACTGCCTTAAAGGCTTCCCAAACCGTGCCTGTTCCCACTTCTCCCTCTGAGTTGGTTTGAAAGTATGCCCTTGCCTCAGTGGCTATTGTGGAACAGAATCCTTTATCCTGGAGGAGGAGGAGGAGGAGGAAGATTGCAGCTACCCCTGGGAGAGGAGATGCTGAGCCCAGGGGGGCGGAGCAGCAGGCAATTGGTGCATGATCTGAAATTAGTATGTTGCCAATGCAGGTGTGATCGATACCTTGTGCCGCTTCATGATTCACCAGCAAATATTCAGTGCAGCTGTGGGTATTGTGCACAGGGGAAAAGAACATGTAATCCCTTCGGGTGGGGTTGTCCCCTCTCCAGGGATCTGTTAGCCCCCACTCTTCTGTAATCTCCTGTAAGGCTGCTCAAGCCTGTGGATGGGTTTGAGGGGTTGGGAGAGATTTGTCTAGAAATATGTCAGTTACTAGGTTAAAGTCACCCCCAGTTAGGATCGGGATGCCCTGGTGTTCTTGCCAAGTGAGGCTATCGCTTGGCTGATTTCTGCAAGGAAGTCAGATGGATCTGAATTGGGGCCATATACATTGACAACTATAATGCTCCCTCCCAGGTATGTAAACTGAGTTGCTATTCATCAGCCCTGATTATCCATCTTGACAGCCTCATTGACACATTGACAGGATTTATGGAGTTGAATGGCTGTGCCTTTCGATTTAGGGGATGCGGAGCTGGCCAGAACTTACCCTCCCACAATTTTGTAAGCCACTGTACCATCCTGGTGGTGAGGTGTGTTTCCTGGAGGAGGACAATATCAGCATTCATGACACGGAGATGCTGTACAACTTTAGTCCTTTTAAAAGGATGGTTTAGCCCCTTAACGTTCCAGGAAACACACCGCCACCCCTGACTGGCATCCCCTGACATGACTTCCTTGTTGCAGGGACCTGATTCCACTTATCTATATGGTGCCAAACCCTGATGGGCCCAGCAGTCACCCAGCACCAACCAACCTCTTAGGGTGTGCTCCTCTCAGCTAGAGAATGAGCCAAGGATGGCCAAGGGGGGACCATTCCTGGAGGGCTGTGCTCCTGTCTCTGGGTGCAGAGATGCCCTATATGAATGAAAGACAGTAAAGAACTCTTATAAAATAGTCAGTGATGGGGGAAACAATCAAACAGTCTATAACAGAACATCTTAGCCCATAAGTAATATTATAGAGATCCCAAGGATTCTTGCCTTGGGTAGCAATAATATCGATAGGCTAATCTAATTGTTTATCTATCTAATGTAAAATCAGAGCAGAATAAAACTGTCACAATAGTAAGAGTGTTTACACTGAGGGTGCAGAGTATCACGATACGGGAGTCCCAGCACCTGCTAGGACACTGAGCTATGCTGGCTCAGTCACCTGAATGAGGTGTTTGGAAGTGCGACGGTGGATGACCACTCATCCCAGCCTGGACATCCCCACCAATGGGTGATCCAGGGAAGGGAAGTGTGGGGAGGAGGGGGAAACCTGGGACCCAGGATAAGTGGTTAGGGGGGCTTGGGATGGGAGGTGGGGGAGCCCACTTCTTACCAGCCTGCCAGAACCATTAGACTAATCAACGTTAGTGCGAACATATCTATATTGCACATTTCACTAATATAGATAAAACAGCAACTTGAAGTCAAACACTGACTTTCCAACCATTTCCACAGTAAGCCATAGAATAGGTTTCGATGTGCCTTTTGTAGGACCCCATCTATTAAACAGGGGGCTAAGGTTAACGGCTATCTGGGTCCCAGTGCGAGGCCCATAGATAGGGGCCTCTCAGACTTCCTCCCCTCTGCGCAGGGCGGAGGGGGCGGATAAAATGGCGATGGGGGGGAGGAGAGTGGAAGTCTGCTCAGCGGGGTCCACAGTCTAAGAGTAGTATTGCCCCTGCCTGTGTTGTGAGGTGTTATCTTGAGTGGGGAAGGTTATTGGAGGTTTAGAGGGCAAACAGGAAAGGAGAGTGTAACAGCCCCGTCATGAGCCCTGACCTGAATGAGTGCGGAGGGAGGGCCTATTTCAGAGAAGTCTCCCTCACCATCCTAGCCACCCGGTTCAATTGCCCTCCCTTGCTGGGTGTTCAGCAGTGGAGTCAAGACCCCAAAACCCAAAGCAGATTCATTAAGAGAGTACAGAACATCCGTATCAAGTCCACTACTTAGCCTTGGCAAAGTGATGTCTTCTGAGTTCCAAGCAGGGTTTTTTCCCCTGTCAGACATCTCCTACAGGTGCAGCAGGGCTGGTGTGGAGAGTTTCACCTCTTCATGGTAGGGGGCCATCTGCAATTGCCTGCGCAAAAGATTTCATGCCCGGCTTTGCTACTAGCTGCTGTTCCTCCCGGTTGTCTGTTGGGGCTGGTGGTTCTAGATCAGGTTCGGCTGCCCAGTACAGTGGAGAGGCAATGTCCATTGTATCGGCTGTCGGGTCAGCTGATTCAGCTTGCTCTTCCTCTCCAGATGAATCCCCTTGAGTGCTTAGCAGGGGTGAGGTAGGAACTTGAGGGTGCCTTTGATGAAGAAGGCTCTGCAATTTCAGTCTCAAACAAGCTGCATGATGAAGTTTCCCCCTGCCATTACTTCCCTGGTCTTGTGTTAGTCCAGAGTCAGGGGGTCTGTTGGTGTTAGGCAAAAAAGCAGGGGTATTCTGTTTACACTGCAGATGTCCTTGAGGGAAAGCTGTGCCGTGGGACTGGTCCATCCTGGATAACAGTCACTGTGGTGTTGCCTAGCTCCACCTCCATTCCTCCTGATCTGGCCTTGGTTACCTGGAGCCCAGAGGCATCTGGGAGATGTAGTTCTTTTCAGGACCACTGGCTAATACTTGTTCAGCCAGGCTTCAGCCTCTTACGGGGAGTCAGCTACTATTTCCTTGCCATCCTTGAGAATAAGCAGGGACGTTAGCACTAGGAACCGGTATTTGAATCCGCTGTCCCGGAGGATTTTTTTAAGAGGCACAAAGGCTTTATGTCAGGCTGCTGCTTTGTGTGAGAAGTCCCTGTAAAATGAGATGCTGCCCCTTTCCAGGTAATTTTCCAAGGTCTCTAGATGCCCATAGGATCTGTTCCTTTACTGAATATCTGAGGAGGCAAGCAATTATGGCCCTTAGGGTGGGATTGTTTGTTGCAGATTTGCCACGCACCCTATGTGTGCGCTCCACCTCAACCTGGCCCCTCAATGGTCTCCCTAGCAGTTGAGGGATGAAGTCGATTCAAGAATCTTTCTATACTCTGGCCCTCTGCACCCTCGGAGATGCCAAGAATCCTGATGTTGTTGCAGTGACTCTATTTTCGTGGTCCTCCACCCACTCCCAGAGCCTGGCCAGCTTTATTTCATGTTCATGAAGCCTCTGCCAGACCAGGCCCTGCTGTCTCTCAAGTTTTCTGTCTTTGTTCAGCCACATTGAATTTGTCCTCTAGCTGTCGGACATCGGCTACATTGCCGGTAAGTGCTGTGCTGATTCCATCTACCCTTACCAGAAGGGCTTTTAGCATCTTAGTAATGTAGGAGAGAGAATCTGTGGCTGGGTTTTGCAGTCCCATGAGCACTGGTGTGTCATCCTGAGCAGTGGTTGGGGTGGGAGATGAGGAGGTGGCCATCCTTCCAACTGGCCGCTTTAGGCACCAAGGGAGGGCTCCTGAGTGTCCCTGATGCGAGCTTGCCCAGTTAGCAGTACCGTCAGAAGTTCTCCGTCTTTCACACTGCACTCAGAATGCACCGTATGTGTTGGAGGCTAACTCATGTTGGCCGCTGACTGGGGTATGGCAGGATAAGTAGACTGAGGCCCGCACAGCCTATAGCAAACAGTGTGGTGATCATTCAGGTGCTGGCATGAAAAGCATCATAGGATCGAGCCTGAAAATTGGTATCTAGCAGGCGGCAGAGGTTCTCCGTTCCCCTTGACTCAACAGAGCAGAATAAACCTGATCACATAGTTTAACTGATAATTGTGTCCAAGTAGGGACCGAGCACGGAGATTAGGAATCCACTATGCCAGCCCTCAAGCCACGCCCCTGGGTGCATGTTTCTTCCCAGTTCCCATTTTAGTTCCTGCCTTTGCTGGGGAGATGCCAGCAAAGGTCTCCCTCAGTTATGACTTTGTGTCTGACCCCACTGAGTTACCCCCCTTTTCATAATTTAAATCTTCCTGGATGTGCTGCACAAATCTCCTCCCCAGTACCCTCATAACCACCTCATTAGGATGTAAACATAGCCACATAGACAATGATGGTAGAAAAGACTAAAGCTGTATCCACTCTGCCTGGAGTTCCCTATTCAGCCTTTGAGCTACTGTTCCTCCAGAGTCCTAGCCCTCCCACCCCTCAATCTCTTCCCTGATTCTGATGCCTCAAGCACCTACTATATCCTTCATTCTGTCCCAGCCATGCTTAATGCCACTGATGTTTTTTGCACCCACCATCTCAGCTGGCAGCCTGTTCCACACCTCCACCACCTTATAGAAATATAGACAATGATAGCAGAAAAAGACCAAAATGTAGGCCAACCTTCCCAAACATCCTTCATTCCTTTCAAGTTGGGCCCCAATCCTTGAAGAACTGAAATCTCTCCTTGCACCCCACTTTTAGTCACACCTTGAACAGGTGCAGATGAAGATTTTCCCTTTTGTTTAGGTGTGGCCACAGTTGAACCACTGAGAAGATTACCACTCCTGCCCTTTCTTTGACTTCTCTTCCTCCAGGTTCTCACTGTACAGTATAAACTGCAAATAAAATAGATGAGTATTGGCCAGTGCCAATCATGCTTGCATTCTTGTGTTTGCTATGTAGTTGATGGGCATAGACAGTGTAGTAGTTAAAATTAACAAATTAAAAACATGAGTTTTAATAGTAAAATCATCATGACTGGAAGATTCACACAGAACATTGTTGTCTTCTTGGATTGTGAGTTCAACTTTTCACAATAGTATTTGTATTACCCCAACATATGAACATGACAGGTGGCATTTGTGTCCCACCTAAAACATGATTTTGCTGAACAACTGTGAAAGCAGGTTTGGGGGTGGAATTTGAAAATGACACCTGCAATGTTCATGAGGTGGGTAAAAATAGACAATATTGAGAATGTGGTTTCAAAATGTAAAGAAATCACAACATTATGAGTAAATGCTGAAAAATTTAAATGTTTCAGGGCTGGCCCCATGGCTTGCCTGCAGAGCTACTACCCACCATGCTGGCAACCTGAGTTTGGGAACAGACTTGGGTCATGTGGGGCTTGATTGTGGAGGAGAAGAGAGAGTGTCTTATAGACTGCTTTCTTATCCTGGGGTAGGGGTGATGGCACTGCTCCAAGACTGCAAAGAGTGGAGACTTTGTGGCAGGACAGCATATGCGGCATGATGGGGACACCTGGCAGCAGACGTGTAGTGATTTTGTTCCTCCAAATGCATATGTGATGATATCACTGTATGTCATCATTGGGGAGGACAGGTGAAGAAAGGACAGCTGGCTGGGTAAAGATTATGGCCACTGCCAGCCCTGCGCCACCGACAGGGCTCTGAGACATATCTTGATGTGTGTTTCCATGAGGAGAGACAGCCCTCCCCCTCCTGGCCCAACCATGGAGGGGGGCACTCCATGAGGGATCTTTGTCCATATAAGACCCTGAGATGGTGGGGGATGAGGATGGGTCACTGGAGGATTGAAGTGGTGTCAGACAGTAAGAGGAGATAAAAAAAAACAAGATAACAAAATCACTATTTCTTCATATTTTTTTAGATTTGGACTCAAGTTTTCAACATATTCTTTTATTGCTCCACCTTGTGAACATGGCCAGTATAATTAACTGTGTGAAATCCTGTCCAAAAGTTACTTTTCAGCACAACTTTGAAAATATATTTTAGAGAGGGTTGCCGTCACTACGGTGACAATTTTACCATGACCGACATTACAGCAACAACAGTGCCAGATCGCTGTAATGTTGGTATGGGACCCTGGCACTGCTTTCTGGGGGTCTTGTACCCCCCCTCAAATCAACTCCAACTTGGAGTTGATTATAATATATTGATTATAATAGTTATGAGGGCTATGGGGGGCAGAGCCCCCCATATGGGTGTTTTGGGGGCAAAGCCCCATGCAGAAAACACAGTCTGAAGTAATTGCCTTTATGCCGGCTGCAAAACCAGTCAATGTAAAGGTGTTGTTGTACTGTCAGTCGACAATGAATTTGTCAACTAACTGTCATAGATCCTTAGAAAGGATTTGAAAAAATGGCACGTCATGTTCATGTTTTGTTTTGTCATGGTGGCTCAGCCACTGCTTTGAACTCTAACTCTCTCCAAAGAGTTTAGAAGAGTTCAGGAATGGCTGTATGCAAATAATTTAATCTTGAATAATTAAAAACGAAGACCATGATATTTGTAACTGCTCCAATTTAAAAAAAATATGCTGATAATTTAAAAGTTGCTGCATCGTATGGTTCTGCTTTAGAAAGTGTCTCTACCTTCAAATATCTAGAGATTAGAAGGGATTCTACTCTTAGTTTTGGTCCTCATATGGATGTCACTATAGTTAAGATTGACTCCAAAATTAGCACATTGTACAGAATTTGAAATGATCTGACATCAGAAGCCTCGTTGGCTTTTGCTACTCAAAAGTCATTGCTTATCTTAAATGATGCGTCTGTAGTGATGGATTTGGCTCATTCCAGCACTTTAGCTACAAAATCTGTATTTTGTAAAAAGTAGACAAGTTTGCCTTATTAGTACCTAACAGAACACATCATTATGAGGTACTCAATAGATTCGACTGGCTCCCAGTTTCCTTAAATTTCAATTTTGTTATGTCTCATTTCATTATTTATTTATTTAAAAGTTTGGTTACTGGGATAGGAACACCGAGCCGGAGCTCATTTCCAGGTGTGACCTGGGGGAAAGGTAAAATGGAACAAAACACTGGCAGTTATAATTAAATGAAACAACATCAGTAGTTATAGAATACAAAGTACTGTACATTGTAGGCATAAAAAATAAATATTAAAATAAATACCCAGAGGTAACTAGGAGCATCACTATAAATAGTGTCAAATACATATTTCCAGGGGTGTGCTGTGGGGGTGAGCTTAGGCGGGTTGATAGAAACATAGAAACTTAGAAACACAGACTTTGACGGCAGATAGGGACAGCTTGGCCCATTAGTCTGCCCATTTCCCTACCTACAGGATAAGCTGCAGATCCTAGTTAACCAACAGCCTATTTCTTCTTACCTCCACAAGAATTGCCTTATGTCTGTTCCATGCATTCTTGAATTCTCCCACAGTTTTAGACCCCACAACCTCCTCAGGAAGGCTGTTCCATGCACCCACCACCCTCTCTGTGAAAAAATACTTCCTCACATTGCCCCTGAGCCGTTCACCCTCTATCTTCAAATTGTGTCCCCTTGATCTTGCACATCTCTTTTTCTGAAAGATGCTACACTCTTGGACTTTGTTGATTCCACTGAGGTACTTAAAAGTTTCTATCATATCCTCTCTCTCTCCCTCCTTTCCTCAAGGGAATACATATTGAGCTCTTTTAGTCTCTCCTTGTATAGCTTCTCTTGCAGACCCTGCACCATTTTAGTTGCCCTCCTCTGGACTGCCTCCATCCTGTCTATGTCCTTGCAGAAATGGGGTCTCCAGAACTGGAGGCAGTACTCCAGATGGGGTGTCATCAACTGTCTGTACAGAGGGATAACAACTTCCTGTTTTCTGCTGGCGATGCTTCTCCCTATACATTCCAGTATCCCCCAGCCCTCCTACTGCTTTCTCAGATTGCTTGCCAGCCTTAAGGTAATCTGATATGATTACCACCAGGTCCCTTTCCATTTCTGTTGTTGTTACCCCCCCCCATTGTGTAATCTTCCCTGGGTTTTTGTTTCCCAGGTGCATTATTTGTACTTTTTGTATTGAATCCAAGCTGCCATACTTCTGACCATTCCTCCAACCTTGCCAAGTCCCTTCTCATCCTTTCCATGCCTCGTGTATCAACCCTGTTGCAGATCTTTGTGTCATCTGCAAAGAGGCATACTTTTCCTTCCAGTCCCTCTGCAATGTCACTTATAAAGACATTAAAAAGGACTGTACCCAGTACTGAACCCTCCGGTACCCCACTAGTAACCCTTCTTTCTTCAGAGTGGACTCCATTTACCTTCTGTGTCCTGTTGTCCAGCCAATGTTTTACTCAGGCTACCACCCTGGGACCCAATCCCAGGCTGGTTAATTTGATTATTAATCTTTTGTGTGGGACTGTGTTGAATGCCTTGCTAAAGTCTAGGTAGGCCATGTCCACAGCCCCTCCCTGGCCTACTACTTTGGTCACCCAGCCAAAGAAATCAATTAGATTCATCTAACATGACCTTCACACTGTGAATCCATGCTGCCTTGGGTCCTGTGCCCCACTGGCCTCTAGGTACTCAACAATTCTTTCCTTCAGAAGTGATTCCATCACTTTGCCTACCACAGAGGTCAAACTGACAGGTCTGTAGTTTCCTGCCTCGTTTTGTTTCTATTTTGTGAAGGGGAATTACATCGCTTCCTCTTTTGTAGCATACTATTTAATATTTATTTTGTTGGGGTGTGTGTAGTTGTGGTGTTACTAGTTTACTTTTACTTTTTGGGAATTTCTGGGGTGGGAATTTTTCACAAGTTTTGCTGTTTTTGTTTATTTGTGTTAGAGTTTTTCTAGTTAAGCTTTCTATAAGAATGCAGTTTTTCCGCACCACAACATACTTTATTTTAACAAAGAAAAGTCAGCGACCCAGAAGTATGGCAGGCGCTTATGGGCGCCCATTATGTAAAGGAAAGGTGAGATGAGTGACCATCATGCAATTTCCAATACTTTTGTATTGGAAGTGCATGGTGCATTGTTGTTGTACTTTTATACAATGGACCCCCTATAGCGCCTTGCCATAATTTTCAGTTGCTGACTTTTCTTTATTAAATAAAGCATGTTATGCACGAGAAAATGCTGCAACATACTTGAAAGGCTTAACAGGAGGGTAAGCTTTGCAGGGGCAGGACTTCCTGTTGCTGACTTCTTCCTTTAAACTAATACTGCGCCTGCCCTCTGTCTGTCATTAAACATAAACAAAGACAAAACACTACAGCAGTGGGGGTGCTGAAGAAAAAGCCAATGGGGGATCCTGATGTTCCAGCAGCAGATGGAGCATCAGCACAATCTGTAATTGGTGTTGCTCAATCTGTTTCACCTGCTGCTGGACAGCACCACCCTCACGTTATTTTCCTCCACCGTGGCCCACAAAGTGCAATGTCTGCCTGAGTTGCAGGCATTGTGGGGGTCCACTCAGTGGGAGGGGACCAGGTAGTGGTGGTTGTGAGGTGGGCTGGTGGCAGTGGTGGTGGTGGTGGCGGTGGAGCAGCTGCTGCTGTGGCCCTCCTCCTGCTGCAGCGATGCACAACAGCACCACTGCTGCCACTGCCACAGAAGGGCCAGCAGGTGGAGGCCTGGCCCATTCAGTGGCAGACCGTCACTCCACCTTGTGGTGGTTCAGCATACATGTGCGCTGGCCCCCAGTCCTCAGATGTGTCCCCCGGGGGCCACAGCACACCTGCACACCACAAAGCAGACACACCACAAGGTTGCTGTCCCCCCAACACAGTTGAAAAACTGCCAAACGAGGGAGCTGCGGGGGGGACCAGGCACAGGAGGGGCAGATGTAGTGCCAGCAGCATGGTCACACACCTGAGGCTCCACCTGCTGCTGTAGAGGTGGTGCTTCTGGAGCTCTAGCAACTGCAACTGGTGGTGGTGGTAGTGGCGGACTTGGTAGATGTGGTGGTGGCACTGGTGGTGCTGCTGCTTCCGGAAGGGGGACAGGACCAAAGAGTCTGGAGCGGTCCAACACCACCCAGCTACGACCCCCACATGTGCACACCCCCCTCTGGCCATGGGCCACATACTGTCCCTGGTCCATCACACAAAAAAACAAAACAAAAAAAACACCTTCCCTCTCCGATGCGACGAGGGACTTCACACACAGTCACACAACACAGACACACACAAAACAAAACTTATAAAACAAAGAAATCAGTCACCAAAAGAACTGAAAAACAGTACAAAAAGCCTAAAGAATTAGCTTTTAAAAAGCTTTTGGGTTTTTGAATTTGCTCAAGAAAGAAACTTGTTAATGAACTCTACTCTCCTACACAAAATGCTTCCTCTGCAAAGGAGAAAGTGAAAGTATCTGCTTGTATGACTCACTTCCTTCCTGCCTGGCTAAAACATGTGACTTACAGTACTGCAGGCCATGTGATGTGTGTGGGGGGGTCTGCCTAAAGTGCCTATACTGTTGTCATTCTGCCTTACTTCATGTTCAGACGGAATAACAATGCGAAGTCATAATAACAAAGCCAAGTGAGCACTTTTCAATGGCCACTTGCCAAGTGTTATGATAACATGAAGTGGCCACTTTACATTCACTTTGCAGAGGAATTTAATTTCGCTGCATCTCTAGTGAGGAGTCCCCAGCAGTAAAAAGGATGGGTGGCCAAGGGCCATGCCCACCACTCTGGAACAGTCATTGAAGACCGTCCTCCAGAAGGGTGCCAGTTCTGGGCAACTCCAGAGGACATGTAGTAAATGTGTAAGGCTTTGCTGGCACCGTCAATACTGGGCATGGTCTAGTAGTCCAATGGATTGGAGTAAGGCTGGAGTCCTATATCACCTCATCAGGATCTTCAGTTGAATCATTTGGCTTCTGGCATCCTTATATGCAGTATGGGCGGCCTTAATGCACAGTCCACAGTTTTCAGGGGGGATGGTTGTCTGGATGTCTGCCTCCCATTGCTGCCTACACTTTTCAGTGTGGTCCAGCTGGGAGTCCTGTATTGTCCGGTAGACTTTCCCAGCTATCCCCTGTTGTTTGTTCAATTTGTGGAGTGTGCTAAGCCATTCCCATTTAGTATCTTGTTCATCCAAGTCTGGAGGGAGTGAATTGCACTGCGGATCTGGAGGTATTTCCAAAACTTCTAAGTAGGGAGGCTCTACCTAGCCTGTAGCTGTTCATAGGACACCAACACCCTTGAGTTCAGGATATATAGGTCCCTAATCAGCCTGATACCTTTGTTGGCCCAGGTTGGCCAGTTGATGGGATTTTATCCACCATAATGCACTGTTATTCCAAAGGTGGATGAACTCAAAGGGGGTCCCATGCTGGCTTGGGTGTGTGATAATGCTATGGCTGACCACCAGGCTGTCACAGTTTCTATCATAAAAGGAGTGGCATTGCGAAGAGGAAGGTTTTTTGAGGAGAGTAATGCACCTAATGTGCCCTCCCATGCCAGTGCAGCCTCTAGGCTGATCCACATAGGAGGGTGGGAAGGTGGTGGAGAAACCATTTCATTGCTTGTGCTACCCTATAGTCTAGTTGGTAACCTTGGAACCATGGGGAGCCCTAGACTCCCTCTGGACCAGTGTGTCACGCAGCTTGGGCCCTACTCCACCGAGCAGTTTCCCTTCTTACAACAGAAGGATACATCTTTGTTCAAGAATTGTAATAGTTTAAAGGAGATAAGGATGGGGAGGTTATGAAAGAGATAGGAAACCTTCAGGAGGATAAACATCCACACCACCTCTACTTTACCCTTGAGAGATAGATTCAGTTTTTGCCATCTGCCAATTTCTGCCAACATAGTGGTGAGCAATGGAGTGAAGTTGTCTCCCTCCAGTTCTTTCCATCTCATTGGAATAGTTATCCCTAGGTAGGAGAAGCCCTGAGGGGCCCATACTATGTCCGTTCCCTGGAGACAATCTTGAGAGAAGACCAGGTTCAGGGATGCAAGAATCATATTTTTCTGATTCACCTGGAGCCAGGAAAGTGTCGAAAAGTTAATGAGTATACCAAGCATCTTGGGCAGAGACTGCTTGGGATTGGAAATGGTCAAGAGATGATCATCTGCATACATATTCTTGTTCCCCTGCCTGGATCACTGATATGTCTTGGGAGGCTGTGAGTGTCCTCACTTGCAGGTCCAAGCTAATGAGAAAGAGTAGGGAGAGAGGGACATCCCTGGCAGGTGCCTCTTTGAAGGAATAAAAGGGATGACACATTTTTATTAGTCAGTATCTTGGTGGAAGGGGAGTTGTAGAGGATGGATACCCACCCAAAAAAGTAGGGGCCAAATCTGCAGCAGTCCAGTACTCTATGGAGATAGTTCCACTCCACAGAGTCGAAGGCCTTGGAGAAGTCTATGGCCAAGGTGGCCATTGGCTGTGGTGATTGTAAAGAGAGCCATTTCACGTTGAGTACCAGTCTGAGGTTGTCTGCTCCAGACTTCCTTTTAGAGAGCCCTGCCTGTGAGGGATGGATCAAGGAAGGTACTATGTTCACCATTCTATTGGCAAGTATTTTGGCTACTATCTTAGTGGCTATGGATAGCAATGATATGTGGCGAAAGTTGGTGCAATCGAGGGGATCAGAAGATTTCTTAGGGAGCAAGGTGACCATAGCCTCTCTCATGGTGGGGGGAAGGGAGCCCTTACTATGGGCTTCCTGTAGGGTTTGGAGGAGGGGTGGTGAGATTATATTCTAAAGGAGTTGATAGAGCTCTACCATCATTCCATCTGGCCCTGGCGCCTTGCCTTTAACCATTTGTGATAGAACAGTATATAGCTCTGTGAGAATAAGGGGGTCTCCAGGCATTAAGCAAACTCTGGAGACAGTTTGGGAAGGTGGACGCCATCACAGAAGCCTTTTAATTCCCTGGTCAGGCTCAGGCCATCCAGGACTGATTTGGACTGGTATAGAGTCTGTTAATACTGCCACATAACCTCATTAATGGCCTTGGGATCAGAGACCACCTTACCGGTGGGGTCTTATAGGGCATGCATCCTGGATGCAGCTTGCTGCTTCCTTAGGTGATAGGCAACAATTTGCCACTCTTGTTCCCCTTCCAGAACTTGTGTTTAGACCTGAGGAGTTGCCATCCTGCATTGTGCTGTAACAGCTTGTTAATCTTATATTTGAGCCCTAGTATGGAGATTAAAAGGGCGTTGCTTGTGGGGGGGTTGCTTAAACCTAATTTCAAGCATGGTGAGTTCTGTGCAAATTAACAACCTCCTTTTTATGAGCCTTGTTCTTGGCCGCTGTGTACGAGATAATACATCCCTGTAGTACTGCCTTAAAGGCTTCCCAAACCGTGCCTGTTCCCACTTCTCCCTCTGAGTTGGTTTGAAAGTATGCCCTTGCCTCAGTGGCTATTGTGGAACAGAATCCTTTATCCTGGAGGAGGAGGAGGAGGAGGAGATTGCAGCTACCCTGGGAGAGAGGCTGAGCCCAGGGGGCGGAGCAGCAGGCAATTGGTGCATGATCTGAAATTAGTATGTTGCCAATGCAGGTGTGATCGATACCTTGTGCCGCTTCATGATTCACCAGCAAATATTCAGTGCAGCTGTGGTGATTGTGCACAGGGAAAAGAACATGTAATCCCTTCGGGTGGGGTTGTCCCCTCTCCAGGGATCTGTTAGCCCCACTCTTCTGTAATCTCCTGTAAGGCTGCTCAAAGCCTGTGGATGGGTTGAGGGTTGGGAGAGATTTGTCTAGAAATATGTCAGTTACTAGGTTAAAGTCACCCCAGTTAGGATGGGATGCCCTGGTGTTCTTGCCAGATAGGCTATCGCTTGGCTGATTTCTGCAAGGAAGTCAGATGGATCTGAATTGGGGCCATATACATTGACAACTATAATGCTCCCTCCCAGGTATGTAAACTGAGTTGCTATTCATCAGCCCTGATTATCCATCTTGACAGCCTCATTGACACATTGACAGGATTTATGGAGTTGAATGGCTGTGCCTTTCGATTTAGGGGATGCGGAGCTGGCCAGAACTTTACCCTCCCACAATTTTGTAAGCCACTGTACCATCCTGGTGGTGAGGTGTGTTTCCTGGAGGAGGACAATATCAGCATTCATGACACGGAGATGCTGTACAACTTTAGTCCTTTTAAAAGGATGGTTTAGCCCCTAACGTTCCAGGAAACACACGCCCCCCTGACTGGCATCCCTGACATGACTTCCTTGTTGCAGGGACCTGATTCCACTTATCTATATGGTGCCAAACCCTGATGGGCCCAGCAGTCACCCAGCACCAACCAACCTCTTAGGGTGTGCTCCTCTCAGCTAGAGAATGAGCCAAGGATGGCCAAGGGGGGACCATTCCTGGAGGGCTGTGCTCCTGTCTCTGGGTGCAGAGATGCCCTATATGAATGAAAGACAGTAAAGAACTCTTATAAAATAGTCAGTGATGGGGGAAACAATCAAACAGTCTATAACAGAACATCTTAGCCCATAAGTAATATTATAGAGATCCCAAGGATTCTTGCCTTGGGTAGCAATAATATCGATAGGCTAATCTAATTGTTTATCTATCTAATGTAAAATCAGAGCAGAATAAAACTGTCACAATAGTAAGAGTGTTTACACTGAGGGTGCAGAGTATACGCATACGGGAGTCCCAGCACCTGCTAGGACACTGAGCTATGCTGGCTCAGTCACCTGAATGAGGTGTTTGGAAGTGCGACGGTGGATGACCACTCATCCCAGCCTGGACAATTCGCCACCAATGGGTGATCCAGGGAAGGGAAGTGTGGGGAGGAGGGGGGAAACCTGGTGACCCAGGATAAGTGGTTAGGGGGGCTTGGGATGGGAGGTGGGGGAGCCCACTTCTTACCAGCCTGCCAGAACCATTAGACTAATCAACGTTAGTGCGAACATATCTATATTGCACATTTCACTAATATAGATAAAACAGCAACTTGAAGTCAAACACTGACTTTCCAACCATTTCCACAGTAAGCCATAGAATAGGTTTCGATGTGCCTTTTGTAGGACCCCATCTATTAAACAGGGGGCTAAGGTTAACGGCTATCTGGGTCCCAGTGCGAGGCCCATAGATAGGGGCCTCTCAGACTTCCTCCCCTCTGCGCCGGGCGGAGGGGGCGGATAAAATGGCGATGGGGGGGAGGAGAGTGGAAGTCTGCTCAGCGGCGTCCACAGTCTAAGAGTAGTATTGCCCCTGCCTGTGTTGTGAGGTGTTATCTTGAGTGGGGGAAGGTTATTGGAGGTTTAGAGGGCGCAAACAGGAAAGGGAGAGTGTAACAGCCCCGTCATGAGCCCTGACCTGAATGAGTGCGGAGGGAGGGCCTATTTCAGAGAAGTCTCCCTCACCATCCTAGCCACCCGGTTCAATTGCCCTCCCTTGCTGGGTGTTCAGCAGTGGAGTCAAGACCCCAAAACCCAAAGCAGATTCATTAAGAGAGTACAGAACATCCAGTATCAAGTCCACTACTTAGCCTTGGCAAAGTGATGTCTTCTGAGTTCCAAGCAGGGTTTTCCCCTGTCAGACATCTCCTACAGGTGCAGCAGGGCTGGTGTGGAGAGTTTCACCTCTTCATGGTAGGGGCCATCTGCAATTGCCTGCATAAAGATTTCATGCCAGGCTTTGCTACTAGCTGCTGTTCCTCCCGGTTGTCTGTTGGGGCTGGTGGTTCTAGATCAGGTTCGGCTGCCCAGTACAGTGGAGAGGCAATGTCCATTGTATCGGCTGTCGGGTCAGCTGATTCAGCTTGCTCTTCCTCTCCAGATGAATCCCCCCCTTGAGTGCTTAGCAGGGGGTGAGGTAGGAACTTGAGGGTGCCTTTGATGAAGAAGGCTCTGCAATTTCAGTCTCAAACAAGCTGCATGATGAAGTTTCCCCCTGCCATTACTTCCCTGGTCTTGTGTTAGTCCAGAGTCAGGGGGTCTGTTGGTGTTAGGCAAAAAAGCAGGGGTATTCTGTTTACACTGCAGATGTCCTTGAGGGAAAGCTGTGCCGTGGGACTGGTCCATCCTGGATAACAGTCACTGTGGTGTTGCCTAGCTCCACCTCCATTCCTCCTGATCTGGCCTTGGTTACCTGGAGCCCAGAGGCATCTGGGAGATGTAGTTCTTTTCAGGACCACTGGCTAATACTTGTTCAGCCAGGCTTCAGCCTCTTACAAGGAGTCAGCTACTATTTCCTTGCCATCCTTGAGAATAAGCAGGGACGTTAGCACTAGGAACCGGTATTTGAATCCGCTGTCCCGGAGGATTTTTTTAAGAGGCACAAAGGCTTTATGTCAGGCTGCTGCTTTGTGTGAGAAGTCCCTGTAAAATGAGATGCTGCCCCCTTTCCAGGTAATTTTTCCAAGGTCTCTAGATGCCCATAGGATCTGTTCCTTTACTGAATATCTGAGGAGGCAAGCAATTATGGCCCTTGGGGTGGGATTGTTTGTTGCAGATTTGCCACGCACCCTATGTGTGCGCTCCACCTCAACCTGGCCCCTCCAATGGTCTCCTAGCAGTTGAGGGATGAAGTCGTTCAAGAATCTTTCTATACTCTGGCCCTCTGCACCCTCGGAGATGCCAAGAATCCTGATGTTGTTGCAGTGACTCCTATTTTCGTGGTCCTCCACCCACTCCCAGAGCCTGGCCAGCTTTATTTCATGTTCATGAAGCCTCTGCCAGACCAGGCCCTGCTGTCTCTCAAGTTTTTCTGTCTTTTGTTCAGCCACATTGAATTTGTCCTCTAGCTGTCGGACATCGGCTACATTGCCGGTAAGTGCTGTGCTGATTCCATCTACCCTTACCAGAAGGGCTTTTAGCATCTTAGTAATGTAGGAGAGAATCTGTGGCTGGGTTTTGCAGTCCCATGAGCACTGGTGTGTCATCCTGAGCAGTGGTTGGGGTGGGAGATGAGGAGGTGGCCATCCTTCCAACTTGCCGCTTTAGGCACCAAGGGAAGGCTCCTGAGTGTCCCTGATGCGAGCTTGCCCAGTTAGCAGTACCGTCAGAAGTTCTCCGTCTTTCACACTGCACTCAGAATGCACCGTATGTGTTGGAGGCTAACTCATGTTGGCCGCTGACTGGGGTATGGCAGGATAAGTAGACTGAGGCCCGCACAGCCTATAGCAAACAGTGTGGTGATCATTCAGGTGCTGGCATGAAAAAGCATCATAGGATCGAGCCTGAAAATTGGTATCTAGCAGGCGGCAGAGGTTCTCCAGTTCCCCCCCCCCCTTTGACTCAACAGAGCAGAATAAACCTGGATCACATAGTTTAACTGATAATTGTGTCCAAGTAGGGACCGAGCACGGAGATTAGGAATCCACTATGCCAGCCCTCAAGCCACGCTCCCCTGGGTGCATGTTTCTTCCCAGTTCCCATTTTAGTTCCTGCCTTTGCTGGGGAGATGCCAGCAAGGTCTCCCTCAGTTATGACTTTGTGTCTGACCCCGACTGAGTTACCCCCCTTTTCATAATTTAAATCTTCCTGGATGTGCTGCACAAATCTCCTCCCCAGTACCCTCATAACCACCTCATTAGGATGTAAACATAGCCACATAGACAATGATGGTAGAAAAAGACTAAAGCTGTATCCACTCTGCCTGAGTTCCCTATTCAGCCTTTGGAGCTACTGTTCCTCCAGAGTCCTAGCCCTCCCCAACCCCTCAATCTCTTCCCTGATTCTGATGCCTCAAGCACCTACTATATCCTTCATTCTGTCCCAGCCATGCTTAATGCCACTGATGTTTTTTGCACCCACCATCTCAGCTGGCAGCCTGTTCCACACCTCCACCACCTTATAGAAATATAGACAATGATAGCAGAAAAAGACCAAAATGTAGGCCAACCTTCCCAAACATCCTTCATTCCTTTCAAGTTGGGCCCCAATCCTTGAAGAACTGAAATCTCTCCTTGCACCCCACTTTTAGTCACACCTTGAACAGGTGCAGATGAAGATTTTCCCTTTTGTTTAGGTGTGGCCACAGTTGAACCACTGAGAAGATTACCACTCCTGCCCTTTCTTTGACTACTCTTCCTCCAGGTTCTCACTGTACAGTATAAACTGCAAATAAAATAGATGAGTATTGGCCAGTGCCAATCATGCTTGCATTCTTGTGTTTGCTATGTAGTTGATGGGCATAGACAGTGTAGTAGTTAAAATTAACAAATTAAAAACATGAGTTTTAATAGTAAAATCATCATGACTGGAAGATTCACACAGAACATTGTTGTCTTCTTGGATTGTGAGTTCAACTTTTCACAATAGTATTTGTATTACCCCAACATATGAACATGACAGGTGGCATTTGTGTCCCACCTAAAACATGATTTTGCTGAACAACTGTGAAAGCAGGTTTGGGGGGGGGGTGGAATTTGAAAATGACACCTGCAATGTTCATGAGGTGGGTAAAAAATAGACAATATTGAGAATGTGGTTTCAAAATGTAAAGAAATCACAACATTATGAGTAAATGCTGAAAAATTTAAATGTTTCAGGGCTGGCCCCATGGCTTGCCTGCAGAGCTACTACCCACCATGCTGGCAACCTGAGTTTGGGAACAGACTTGGGTCATGTGGGGCTTGATTGTGGAGGAGAAGAGAGAGTGTCTTATAGACTGCTTTCTTATCCTGGGGTAGGGGTGATGGCACTGCTCCAAGACTGCAAAGAGTGGAGACTTTGTGGCAGGACAGCATATGCGGCATGATGGGGACACCTGGCAGCAGACGTGTAGTGATTTTGTTCCTCCAAATGCATATGTGATGATATCACTGTATGTCATCATTGGGGGAGGACAACCAGGTGAAGAAAGGACAGCTGGCTGGGTAAAGATTATGGCCACTGCCAGCCCTGCGCCACCGACAGGGCTCTGAGACATATCTTGATGTGTGTTTCCATGAGGAGAGACAGCCCTCCCCCTCCTGGCCCAACCATGGAGGGGGGCACTCCATGAGGGATCTTTTGTCCATATAAGACCCTGAGATGGTGGGGGATGAGGATGGGTCACTGGAGGATTGAAGTGGTGTCAGACAGTAAGAGGAGATAAAAAAAAAAACAAGATAACAAAAATCACTATTTCTTCATATTTTTTTTTAGATTTGGACTCCAAGTTTTCAACATATTCTTTTATTGCTCCACCTTGTGAACATGGCCAGTATAATTAACTGTGTGAAATCCTGTCCAAAAGTTACTTTTCAGCACAACTTTGAAAATATATTTTAGAGAGGGTTGCCGTCACTACGGTGACAATTTTACCATGACCGACATTACAGCAACAACAGTGCCAGATCGCTGTAATGTTGGTATGGGACCTAGCACTGCTTTCTGGGGGTCTTGTCCCCCTCAAATCAACTCAACTTGGAGTTGATTATAATATATTGATTATAATAGTTATGAGGGCTATGGGGGGCAGAGCCCCCCATATGGGTGTTTTGGGGGCAAAGCCCCATGCAGAAAACACAGTCTGAAGTAATTGCCTTTATGCCGGCTGCAAAACCAGTCAATGTAAAGGTGTTGTTGTACTGTCAGTCGACAATGAATTTGTCAACTAACTGTCATAGATCCTTAGAAAGGATTTGAAAAAAATGGCACGTCATGTTCATGTTTTGTTTTGTCATGGTGGCTCAGCCACTGCTTTGAACCTAACTCTCTCTCTCCAAAGAGTTTAGAAGAGTTCAGGAATGGCTGTATGCAAATAATTTAATCTTGAATAATTAAAAACGAAGACCATGATATTTGTAACTGCTCCAATTTAAAAAAAATATGCTGATAATTTAAAAGTTGCTGCATCGTATGGTTCTGCTTTAGAAAGTGTCTCTACCTTCAAATATCTAGAGATTAGAAGGGATTCTACTCTTAGTTTTGGTCCTCATATGGATGTCACTATAGTTAAGATTGACTCCAAAATTAGCAGTACAGAATTTGAAATGATCTGACATCAGAAGCCTGGGTGGCTTTTGCTACTCAAAAGTCATTGCTTATCTTAAATGATACGTCTGTAGTGATGGATTTGGCTCATTCCAGCACTTTAGCTACAAAATCTGTATTTTGTAAAAAGTGAACAAGTTTGCCTTATTAGTACCTAACAGAACACATCATTATAGGGTACTCAATAGATTCGACTGGCTCCCAGTTTCCTAAATTTCAATTTTGTTATGTCTCATTTCATTATTTATTTATTTAAAAGTTTGGTTACTGGGATAGGAACACCGGCAGACTCATTTCCAGGTGTGACCTGGGGAAAGGTAAATGGAACAAAACACTGGCAGTTATAATTAAATGAAACAACATCAGTAGTTATAGAATACAAAGTACTGTACATTGTAGGCATAAAAAATAAATATTAAAATAAATACCCAGAGGTAACTAGGAGCATCACTATAAATAGTGTCAAATACATATTTCCAGGGGTGTGCTGTGGGGGTGAGCTTAGGCGGGTTGATAGAAACATAGAAACTTAGAAACACAGACTTTGACGGCAGATAGGGACAGCTTGGCCCACTTAGTCTGCCCATTTCCCTACCTACAGGATAAGCTGCAGATCCTAGTTAACCAACAGCCTATTTCTTCTTACCCTCCACAAGAATTGCCTTTTGTCTGTTCCATGCATTCTTGAATTCTCCCACAGTTTTAGACCCCACAACCTCCTCAGGAAGGCTGTTCCATGCACCCACCACCCTCTCTGTGAAAAAAATACTTCCTCACATTGCCCCTGAGCCGTTCACCCTCTATCTTCAAATTGTGTCCCCTTGATCTTGCACATCTCTTTTTCTGAAAGATGCTACACTCTTGGACTTTGTTGATTCCACTGAGGTACTTAAAAGTTTCTATCATATCCTCTCTCTCTCCCTCCTTTCCTCAAGGGAATACATATTGAGCTCTTTTAGTCTCTCCTTGTATAGCTTCTCTTGCAGACCCTGCACCATTTTAGTTGCCCTCCTCTGGACTGCCTCCATCCTGTCTATGTCCTTGCAGAAATGGGGTCTCCAGAACTGGAGGCAGTACTCCAGATGGGGTGTCATCAACTGTCTGTACAGAGGGATAACAACTTCCTGTTTTCTGCTGGCGATGCTTCTCCCTATACATTCCAGTATCCCCCCAGCCCTCCCTACTGCTTTCTCAGATTGCTTGCCAGCCTTAAGGTAATCTGATATGATTACCACCAGGTCCCTTTCCATTTCTGTTGTTGTTACACCCTCCCCCCCATTGTGTAATCTTCCCCTGGGTTTTTGTTTCCCAGGTGCATTATTTTGTACTTTTTTGTATTGAATCCAAGCTGCCATACTTCTGACCATTCCTCCAACCTTGCCAAGTCCCTTCTCATCCTTTCCATGCCTCGTGTATCAACCCTGTTGCAGATCTTTGTGTCATCTGCAAAGAGGCATACTTTTCCTTCCAGTCCCTCTGCAATGTCACTTATAAAGACATTAAAAAGGACTGTACCCAGTACTGAACCCTGCGGTAGCCCACTAGTAACCCTTCTTTCTTCAGAGTGGACTCCATTTACCTTCTGTGTCCTGTTGTCCAGCCAATGTTTTACGCAGGCTACCACCCTGGGACCCAATCCCAGGCTGGTTAATTTGATTATTAATCTTTTGTGTGGGACTGTGTTGAATGCCTTGCTAAAGTCTAGGTAGGCCATGTCCACAGCCCCTCCCTGGCCTACTACTTTGGTCACCCAGCCAAAGAAATCAATTAGATTCATCTAACATGACCTTCACACTGTGAATCCATGCTGCCTTGGGTCCTGTGCCCCACTGGCCTCTAGGTACTCAACAATTCTTTCCTTCAGAAGTGATTCCATCACTTTGCCTACCACAGAGGTCAAACTGACAGGTCTGTAGTTTCCTGCCTCTGTTTTGCTCCCACTTTTGTGAAGGGGAATCACATCCGCCTTCCTCCAATCCTCAGGTACCACACCATCCTCCCATGATTTGTTAAAAAGGGTAGTTGGTGGTGTCACTTGTTCTCCCCTTAATTCTTTTAGAATTCTGAAGTGAATTCCGTCAGGCCCCACTGCTTTGTCCACCTTCAGTTTTCAGAACCCTTTCTTCTGTGAAAGGACTGGATTGACCCCCCATCCAGAGTGCTTCTGTTAATTGGATTAGGCACCTTCCCCTCCTCCTCTTTTGTGAATACTGAGCAGAAGTATTCGTTCAGTATCCCTGCTTTTTCACTGTCCCTCTCTGCCCACCCACCGTCCATTCTATTCAGCCTCACTATCCCTCCCTTTTTCTTTCTGTGCTCCCTGATGTACCTATAAAAGGTTTTATCTCCCTTCTTAACCGAGTTGGCTATCTTTTTCTCAGTTTGGGCCTTTGCTGTTCTGACTTTCCTTCCTGCTTCCTTCTGCCTTAACTGGTACAGTTCTCTGTCCTGCTCCTTCTGTGTTTCCTTATACTTCCTAAATGCTATCTTTTTCTCACTAACCTTCCCCCTCACCTCTTTTGAGCACCATAGTGGCTTTTTCTTTCATTTTGATTTGTTTATTTGCTTCACGCAAAGGCTTGTTGCCTCTGTGATGGCAGTTTTGATGTTTCTCCATTGTTGCTCCACCCCTCCTTCTAGCCTGTTTGCTAGTGCTTTTCTAAGGCACTTTCCCATCTTGCCAAAGTCAGCCCTCCTGAAGTCCAGTACCTTCACTTTTGTATGGCTTGACTCTGTAGCTGAGTTTATCATGAACCACACTGTTTGGTGGTCACTTGTTCCCAGATGGCTACCCACTTCTAGATCTGAGATCTTCTCACTGTCCCCATTTGAGAGTATGGGGTCTAAGATTGCTACCTTAAGAGTGGGCTCCGAAAGTAGCTGTCTGAGGCATGCCACCTGTAGGGCATCAAGAATGGCCCTGCTCTTGGATGTGGCTGCAGCAAAGGTGCTCCAGTTAATATCTGGCATATTCAGGTCCTCCATCAACAGAATCTCCCCTTTCTCTGCCATCCTAAGGATGCCTTCTATCATATCCTTGTCCATTCCCTCCCCCCTGAGATGGCGGTCTGTATACAACCCCTGTTTGAATTGTGGTGCCATTTCCAGTCTCTAAGATGACCCACAGTGCCTCCTCTCCTCCCTGTTTGCTCTTTTGTTCCATTGATTTTATCCCTTCCCTTACATAGAGAGCTACTCCTCCCCCTCTTCTCCCCTCCCTGTCTCTCCAGTAGGTTGTGTACCCTGGTATGTTAACATCCCAGTCATGGTTCTCTGTGTACCATGTTTCTGTGACTGCTACAATATTCAGGCATCCCTCTTCCATCAAGGCCACCAGTTCATGGAGCTTGTTGCCCAGACTATGGGTATTGGTACTCATTACCCTCCATTTCTTGATGGCCTTACCCCTTTTTCCCATCCCTGTCCTTATTGCCTTTGTCATTTTCTCCATTTACTCCTGCCCTTCTTCCTATTGACATCTCTATCTTGGTGTTTACCTCACTTACTACCCTGATTTTTTTTTGGGGGGGCTAAGATTTCCCTGCTCCTTTCCAGTGCCTCCTCCCTTGGCTAGTTTAAATGCTTGCCAATGAAGCATTTAAACCTATCACCTAGGATCCTGGTTCCCCCCTGGACAGATGCTGACCATCACGCCAGTATAGGCCTGCATCACTCCAGGTGGATCCCCAGTCCTCAGTGAAACCAAATCCCTGAGCTCTGCACCAGTTTTTCAACCACTGATTGAATCCCATGGTGTGGAGCACCCTAGCCTCACCCATGCCATGGACAGGAAGCACCTCCGAGAAGGTTACTATGCGTGCTACTTGTCTAAGGCCCCCTCCCCAACTCCACACACTCTTCCTGCACTGCTCTGATCCCTTTCTCAGCCAGGTCATTTGTCCCTAGGTGGACAATAACATCCAGCTTCCTCCCCTGTGCAGCTGCTCCAGCAATCCTGAGGATTCGCTCCCTGTCCCTCCAAGCCATGCCAACAGGTAGGCACCTTACATCCCTCTCCCCTTCCCTTCCTCCCCTAGGTCTACCCTCCTAACAATGGAGTCCCCCACCAGGAGTTGTTTCTTTCCCCTGTGGGGTCCCATGCCACCCTCCTGTAGGTCTCCTTTGTGGAGGTGCCCAGCATCCTCCTTGGTCTCCACTGCAGGGGCCTTCATAGAGGAACCACACTTTGCCAGAATGGCATATGGATTGTGGAGTGGTACAACTGGAGGGATGCACCTCTGTTCCACCACCTTCCTCCTCCCTGAGCCCATTGTGGTCCAACTGCTCCTCATTCTTGGCAACCTCTGGGGCAATGGCAGTGGCTCTGGTGGTCCCTGGGTGGGAGAGGAGGTCACCCAAATCCTGACCAACTCAGCCTGGAGAGGAGCAACCTCCTCCCTCAGCTCAGAGAGGTGCCTGCAGATGGAACAACACCGCATCCTCCAGAATGCCTTCTGGAAGACTGCTGCTCCACAGCCACTACACTGCACTGCTCCCATCATGTCTTATTTCTGGCCCCTTAACTGTTGTTTGGAATACTTACTCTTTCCTCTGTTTATTTATTTTGTTTTTTCCCTACTTACTGCCTCCGTGCCCTTTAAGCTCCTGATCTTCCTGTTCTGAGACAAGAAGTTCCTATGTAGTGATGCAAGACCCTCGGATAAGGAAGCGGGGGAGATGGGAATCTAAGGGAGCAAGCAGGTAAAACAGAAGGCCAGCAATGGGGAGAGAAGAGGGGTAGGGCAGCTGAGAGAGAGAGAGGGGGAGAAAGGAGGGATTGGGCAGTAGGGAAGAGAGAGAGAAAGAGGGAGAGGGGTCATGGAGAGGTTGGGGAGAGACAGGAGCAAGTAGGGAGTGTGGCTTTAGTAAATGTTTTAGGGATGGTAAGAATGGTGCATGTCTAAGAAGAGGAGGGAGCCAGTTCCAAATAGAGGGGAGACAGTAAAAGAAGGTTGTTACACTGGTGTTAGAGTGACGGTTGGGAATCGACAAAGAATGGGAGTCTCTGGAATGAAGGGGATAGAAGGAGGTGGCAGATGGGAGAGTAGAAATGATAGGTGAGGGGAAGGAGGCAAGCCAGTATTTTCCAATGAAGGATGAGCAGTGGGAATGGCAATGCTAGGGTAAGGAGGTGATAGCGAGACTGTAATAAAGGGAGCAATGATGCATGTGGGGAGGAGAGTTAGTAACAAAATAACAGAAGGCATTGAATAGAGTGTCAAGCAAAGCAAGGGAGGAGGGAGGGAGGGAGGTGCTGCACTGTAGACTACAACAGCATAGTCAATAAACTCTGGTCAGAGCCAACAAGGCAGCATAATGCTATTTTCAGTGTCAATGGCTCAGCAGGTTGCACACTCGTCTCTGAGGGTAGAAGATGAGAAGGCTGTAGGTTTTATCCCCACACCAGGCACTTGGAGTAAATCTCAGTACTTGCTCTGTAGCACAGCATGAGGGGTTTGCTGCACTCCTGAGGTGCCATCTTTCAAATGAGATTTTGAAACGAGGTCCATTCTGCATGGTCTGGTGGTTGTTCAGGTGGGTGTTAAAGATCCTATTGTAACCCCTGGGTGGCACTATCCTCAGAGTTACACCCCTGCCTACTACCTACAAACTAGCCTCAGGGGTTTGGGTTCGCTAACAGATAACCATTTTAAAACCTTTGCACAGTGCCTCTACTCAATGTGCTGTATGTGGGTGAGCTGGTAACAGATATAGCCCACTGAGGTGCTATACCACACTCATGATAACCAGTTACCTTACCCAGACATGCCCCAATTAACATTTCCCCACATTTCTTTTTTTTTTTTTTTTTTATAATTTAGTTGTTTAACCAGGAGTAGCACACTAAGCTGAAAGCTTTTTTACAGGAGCGACCTGGGAGCACAGGGAAGTTAAGTGACTTGCTCAGGGTCACACAGTATGCAGGTGGAAGCTGTAGGATTCAAACCCAGGTCTGGTCTGCTGGATGTCACCAGATTTGCAGCTCAGAGCCTTAAACCACTGCGCTATATTGCCTCTTAAGCATTACTGCCTTACTTACTGGCTGGCTTACTGCCTCTTAGGCATTTAATGACACTCACTAATAATAAGCTCACATTCAGAATTTCAAAAAACAGTAGCAATCAATTTATTTAGGGGACAAGGAGTTAGGAATGGGGATGGGGAAAGGAGGTTATTTGATTACTATATACATATGTAGAGGTTTGATTGGTGTTTTGCAGGTGAACCCTCCAGCTGGGTGGCTACATACAAATAGACTACAGGCAATCACATTTCTCAGTTTGACACATGATACCCAGAGCCCTGGCTATCTAGCTGCTGACTAATCAGATGTTACATAAATATTTATTTGATTACTCACACTGGTACCAGTCCCAGATATAGCAGAAACTCCAGAATCTCATACCATACTGGACACCCAGCTACTACAGTCCTAGATGTTGTAGGCCTGGTGAACATTGCAGCTGGTGGAGTTGGCTGGCTATTGATTCAAAGGGAGGGGCAAACTTGGAGAACTATTACTACAATGGCTGTAGATTATTGGGTACAACAAAGGCAGGGATTGCCATGCAATTAGCAGAATTAGCAGAAATTGACCCTGCTGGTCACAAAGAGCCAGGGACTGCCCTGCACATCACAGAACACAGGGACTGCCCTGCACATTACAGAACATGTGGATTGCCCTGCACATTACAGAACACAGGGATTGCCCTGCACGTCACAGAACACAGGGATTGCCCTGCACATTACAGAACACAGGGATTACCCTGAACACAGGGATTGCCCTGCACGTCACAGAACACAGGGATTGCCCTGCATGTCACAGAACACTGGGATTGCCCTGCACATCACAGAATGCAGGGATTGCCCTGCACATTACAGAACACAGGGATTGCCCTGCACATCACAGAACACTGGGATTGCCCTGCACATCACAGAGCACAGGGATTGCCCAGCACATCACAGAACACAGGGATTGCCCTGCACATTACAGAACACTGGGATTGCCCTGCACATCACAGAATGCAGGGATTGCCCTGCACATTACAGAACACAGGGATTGCCCTGCACATCACAGAACACAGGGATTGCTCTGCACATCACAGAACACAGGGATTGCCCTGCACATTACAGAAACCAAACATTTCAGGACAAGCTACATGGCTAGATCTTGGATTTTACATTCCGAATATTCAGCACAATAATTCAAATTCCCATCCAGTATAGTTAATAAAGCAATACTTTTATCAAGTATCCGAATTCCCTTGAAACGAGGTCACATCCAGTACATTTAAATACCAAATTGGCATCCATACAGTAACAGCAGAAGGCGACACTTTTATCAAGCATCCAAATTAATTTTGCACTAAGTCACATCCAGTACATTTAAATACCATTTATTTATTTCATTTTCGTAACCGGGAAAGCCCACTGAGACCAAAGGTCCCTTTTTCAGGGGCGATCTGGAGCTAATTATGTACATTAATAAATACTGTGGTACAGACAATTAATTTTTTTTATTTTATTTTAGTCTTTGGTAACCGGGTAAGGCCCACTAGGCACATGTGCCTGTTTTCAGGGGTGACCTAGGAGCACTGGGTGGTCAAATGACCTGCTCAGAGTCACACAGTATGCAAGTGGAGGTTGTGAGAATCAAACTCAGATCTGGGCTGCTAGATGTACCAAGCTCATTCACACCTCATTCCTCTAACCTCTAGACTATACTGCCAGCCCAATGCTATACCTTATACCTAATACATACAGAGGTATAGCAGCTTGCATACAGTAGGTTTGTTAATTATACACAATACATATTGAAAATAGGAGGTAATTATACAGTATGGTAGCTCATGGTACGCAAGGTCAGTTGTAACTGACGTGACATAAGTTGATTGGGAAATCTTACATAGAGAAATATACAAGGCAATGCCAGCAGTACTACCTCTGTTAGGGATCCCCCCCATCAGGGATGACGAAGGCAGGTGGGGAGAGGTCGTATGGAAGTAGAGTAGGCCAGAAGCCCGTGAGCCCTGATTAGCATAAAGGGGGGGGGGGGATTGCAGGCCCAGTGGACTGGGACTAATGATAACATCCACAGAGACTCAACCCCATCAGGTACACCTTCGAGGTGAACTTGAATTCACGAAGAGTGGGACAGCCCATCAGGTTCTCTGGAATAGAGTTCCACTGATTAGGAGCAGCATACCTAAAGGATCTCTTGCCCAGGTTGGGCCGCACTCAGGAGATATCAAGGGGGCGGCCAGTCGATGACCTCAGATCGCGGCGCTGGATCTTGGGGTTAAGCAAGCCATGCAGATGGGAAGGAGGACCCACAGCAGTGAATTTGTAAGTCAGATATAGCAAAGGGTAGGCCAGTTTGTACCCTACAGCGAGCCAGTTAAGGTCTGCAAGAACCCCGCAGTGGTGCCTCCCAGGGAGGAGTAGGTAGCAAAGTGTGCAACCCTGTTATAGAGTACAAAGAGCATTCTTAGTTCACTTTTCCCTGAGAAACTGAAGAAGGGGAGAACTGTAAAGGATGGTAGGAAGCAGAGTGCAGTTTGCAGTTGCTCACCTCGTCTCGCCTCATCTGAGAGGGAGTTACCCAGCCAGTAGAGTAGGCCAATCTTTTGAATAGTGGTCTTGGCTAAGAAGTCAATGTGCGGCTTGTAGGACATATCCTGGTCAAGGAAGATTCCTAGGTGTTTGATCTTGTCAGTGACTTCAGCTCTCTTCCTTTGGGCTGTGCAGAGCAGGAGCAGGTTGCACCTGTCAGCTCCCAGATGCCTGGTCCCAAAGAGGACAGCCTTCATTTTCTCCTTATTCAGTACAAGCAAGTTAGCAGTGATCCAGGCCTCAAGTGCAGTGAGACTGGCCTGAAGTTTAGCAGAGATAGTGCTAGGGTGCGGATCACCGAAGTATGCAACTGTATCATCAGCATACAGGATTAGTTTGTCCAGACCACATTTCAGCTCAATGTCATTGACAATGAGGATAAATAGTAGAGGACACTGGATTGATCCCTGGGGTACTCCAGAGGTAACAGATTTGGCTCCTGATTGAACTCCTCTCTGCTGAACTTTTTGGGTCCTGTTGAGCAAATAGCTCTCAAACCAGGTAACCGAGAGGCCATCCAGTCCCAGCAGTTGGAGCTTAGAGAGGAGCAATTCATGACTAACCAGACTGAATGCCTTAGACAGGTCGATGAATAAAGCTCCAGCTGGGGAGCCTCTGTCCATGGAATCAAGGATGTCAGACGTAAGCAGGATTAGGGCTGTGTCAGTTCCATGGCCTTTTCTAAAACCATATTGAACATCGGCTAGGAGTAGGTGCTGCTCAAGCTAGTCCTGCAACTGGTTATACACCAATCTCTCCTGCACCTTCACAAGAGGGCAGAGAATGGAGATGGGCTTGTAGTTTCCCACATTTATCCAAGGCCTCTTTTTGTGTACAGGGACAATGATCACAACTTTACATTTGCTAGGGACTATTCCCTCGAGTAGGGATCGGTTAATGAGCATGGAGACAGGAAGCGTGATAGCTGGGGCAGCAGCCCACAGCAACCTAGGTTCTAGTTGGTTGTGTCCAGAGGGGGAATCGGGGTTAATCTGATTCAAAAGGGGTTGCACCTCAGACGGTTTGACCAGTTTCAGATGAAATTGAGGCCTAGGGTGTTCCCATCCAGTTCCATTGCTGTGGGGGGCACCGGGGGCAGGAGGCTTAGTAGTGCTAGGGTTTGAAAAGAAGGCATTAAAGGCCTCAGCAACCATCGAGCGGTCATTAGTAAGGTTATCCCCAATCAGAAGAGCTCCATCCTGGGCACTAGTGGCACAATGCAGAAGTAGATTGATTTGGCCCAGAATTTCTTTAGATCCCTAAGGTGTCGAGATTGGAGATTACGTTGCTATTTAGATTTTGAAATTTTGGAAGCTTTCTAGCACTTGTTTCTCAATGCCCTATATTTCTCCCAGTCTGACCTGAGGTTTGTGGACTTGAAGTGCCCCCAGGCCCTATCCCTGAATAACATGCTCTGTTTGACATCTGGGTTAATCCACTTATGGCACTTGCCCTGTACCCTTAGCTTTTTGCGAGGGGCATGTACATTGGCCACAGACATAAATATGTTGGCAAAATAGTCCAATGCCTCATCCAATGTTAGGAGGGTAGCTACTGGCTCCCAGTTAGCAGTACTTAGATCAGAGCAGAAATCAGCCGGGACCAGTCTGGCATAGTTTCTGGCTTCAAATACCCTGGCTGGCAATTTCGGGGGCTTATTTGACCACGTGTAGAAGATCGGCGAGTGGTCACTAAATGAGTCAGCCATAATTCCAGCTGCTATTATCCTTTCAGGGTTCGAGACAACAGCCCAATCTAGCAGGGTGTGGTTGCCAGATTTATGCCTGGTGGGTAACTCTATGACTTGGGTTAGACTGGTGTCAAGGACAGAGCACCAGTAGCTCCCATAGTACTCCAATTTTGATTGAAGTCCCCTAGGAGTATCAGCTCCCCTGGGGTATGCTCTGCCAGTGCCTGGGTAAGCGATTCGAGGGAGGAGGCTGTCTGTAGAGGTGGCAGGCAGACACAACCAATGTAAAGAGGTTTAGTGTCACTAGGAGCAATTTTATAAATAATATCTCATTCACTGATTCATAGAGGGGCAGAAAGTCTAGCTGGGTAGCCTTTAGACTGGTGCCAAGTAAAGCATCTATAGACCAAGTCTCTTCCAGCACGTCTAGATATCACACACTTTTGGCAAGTACTCTCAGACAAAATCTGGCTAAGACAGAAACAGCTATCTTCAGAATAATTCAGGATCAAATAAGCTCTAGGGCCTTCCACCCCATGAAGTTGCAAACGCAGCTTGGCTGTCAGCTCCATGAAGGTAGGGCACTAACCCATAGGGCAACGACAAATTACAACTCATTTATATGATTCACTATCAAGCCATCTGCATATGAGCCATTTGGGCAGCAGGCAAGATGCATCCACACTAATTTTGAACAAGGCAGTCTCTGTAGAAGCTTATCATCCTAGCCTTATAACTCTAAGAGCTTATCTCACAGCAGAAAATATCTGGTAGCAGGGCTTGAGGCCCCCAAGACTACTTCTGAAACTTCTGCCTTGTACCAGTGGGATATGTGGCTACTCACTCAGGTCCTCTTCGGGTCGCATCTGCAATTGAAGGCATCCTGGTGTTCTTCTTCAGCTGTCTCACAACTGAGGTATAGTTAGATGGTCTTCTTTCCACATCTTTCCCCAATGTGGGAAGGAGGGCTAGTCTCTGGAGGACATTTCTGGCAACCTCCAGACTGGCAGTTGCAGAACACATTTACTTTAACTCTTGAACTGTAACTAGAAAATAACAAATGCCCCCTGATGACTGGAGGGGCTTAGCTAAGTGGCCCAGGCCTGGAAGCATGGCAGGGGCCTGAGACCCCTCCCCTGTGGGGGGCTCCCAGTAGGCTACAGCCTGCTCTCCTCTTCTCACTCTGGCAGATCTGGAAAAATGCTGGCAGACACTGTCTCTTATAGGGCTGTGTATTGACTCCTAATTGGCAGAAAAGATAGGGTGACAGATCACCAAATGGTTGAGGGACCTGTCAATCAGAATACTCAAAGCACAGTTGGTTGGGTGAATTGGCACCTAAAATGATGCCCTTATAAATCCCCATGAGTACTTGAGTGTTTACCCATGAGGTGTAGTGAATGTCCCACAAGTCCTGGCTTTCAATTTCTGGCTTTCCAATTGGCTGTGGCTGCTTGCAATGGCTGCTTAACCAACTGTACCTCATAGCAGATCAGATACAGTCCAATATAATGTCCTGGTGCAGCCAGAAAGAAATAATTATTTGCCCCAGTGCCCCACAGCTCAGTAGCCCAGAGGGTGTACTTGCAGTCACTGTACAGATGAAGGGTGTGGATCCTTTGGTTTTCCTGTCGCTACTGCACATATACAGGCTCCCCCTGCAGCAGCTGACAGGCTGACACTTAGAGCCCCAAAGTACTGGTGAATCCAGGAAAAAAGCATTTATTTTAATTTAAAGTACTTTCCGCCCATTGATAGCTTGTTTCCATACATGCAGCAACAATTCACTATTGTAAAAACATTTATTTTCTCCTCTGATCAGCAGCAACCAAGTATGGCTACCCTGGGGGCAGCCAGACACACATATTTATTTATTCATCTGACTGGGGCCTGGCTCAGGCATATCTCAAGGAGTCCCAGTCAAACTCTCTAAGTTTTCATTTGAGCGGCCCGCAGCAGGCTGTCCATGGTCACGAAGTCCCAGTTAGTTGGAAGGGATCCCAGAACCCACGGCACAGTCCCTGAGGTGACCATAAAATGAAGTGGTTCACTTTGAAGGCATTTTTTGCACTCATGTAATTCCCGCTGCCCTGGGGGAAGCACTTTTAACATGGCGCTCATGAGTGGTGTTATTAAGCCTTGAGGGGCTGGATTTTAATTGGGCTGCAGGCTGGGGCACCCAGAGGGACAAAGCAGATCTGGGGGACCAGAAAACTTGGTGGTAGGAATTCAAGTGAAGCCTGGGAGACAGCAAAAACAGGACAGAAGGTTCAGGGCTAAGGTAAGCCTAGGCAGGCATTTTAGGAATCCCCATTTACAGGGGGTTACACTATGGCACTTCTTGAAAAGAATAGGGGCATTTTCCTGGTATCCTGGCCAATTTCCCCCATTTAGCAAAATACCACCAACAGCTTTATTGGGTTCAATTTCAGTTGGTTACCATCTGTACCCAACCCTGGTCACCCCTGAAAAAGGGACTTCTAGTTTCAGTGGTCCTACCTGGTCAACAAAATTCATCAAGGAAATAAATACATTTTACAGGGGTTATGGCGCTCTACAAGAAATTTATATATATATATATATATATATATATATATATATATATATTCTATGCAAAAACATTTTAATGCATCAGTTAGGGTTCTTCTACAGTGACAAAAGTGAAGAAATTTGACATTAGTGTTCCACCCTTGCACCCACCCCACCCTGCCACCAACAGGCATTGGGGTGTGCATTGGGGTCATTGGCCCTAACTCTCACTCTATCCCATGTGTAAACAAGATGAGGTGGTGCAGTGTAGGAGAATGGGGTGAGAGTTAGAACCAATGACCCCAACACACACCCCGTCTTCTGTGGGTGGGAGCAAGGTGGGGGTGGGATGCAAGGGGTGGGAATCTGAATGTTGAAATTCCTCACTTTTGTCACTGTAGAAGAACCCTAACTGATGCATTAATAAAGTTTTTTGCATAGACTTTCCTTACTTTTTAAGAAAGAATACAAAAGTAGAAAGTTGCACAGGTTAGTGGGAGCTGCTCCCACCACGTAATTTTGTGTGACATAGTAACAGTAAGTGCAACACAAGTGCAAACGGTTACGCACATGGTGACACAAATGTAAATGGTAACGCAAACAGTAATAGAAATGCAAGTGCAAAGTGATGCTAAAGCGAACAGTGACGGAAACGGAGATGCAAATGGAAGTGCTTGCGGAACGCAACTGGTAACATGCACATTCATGGTACCACAATTGGAAAAGCAAATGCTAATAGCAACAGCAACAATAACGCCAAAGGAGACAGAAACGGAAGCACAAACACAAGCACATAGGGAAACGCAAACTGTAACGCACACAGGCACGGTACTGCAATTGCAAATGCAAATGGTAATGGTAACAGCAACAATAATGCCAAACAAAACAGAAAAGGAAATGCAAGTGCAAATGAAAATGCAAACCGTAATGCACATGGTGGCATAGACGGGAACAGTGATGCGAACAGTAACAGAAGCACAACTGGAAACGCTAGCTGCCACAGTAATGAAAGGGCACAACCTTCTTTTACCCAAAAACTGCATTGAAAACAAAGAATGTATGCATAATAATTGACCTCGGAGTAGAAAATTAGGACTTGTAATACTAAATTGCTTATATCTCAGGAACCATACAACGTAGAGAAAAAATTAAAATTTCATATGAATTTTGGGGGGCTAAGCATTTTTGTGATGAAAAGTCCATATCTCACACCATTTCCGAGATACGGGCCCTGAAAGACGTGACAGATGCCATAATGTTATCCTATGGGAAAAAGGCATCAACTTCGGAGTGCTGTCACTTTGCCACCAATGTAATATTTTCTTTTTCACCAAACCACCAAACGGCACATATGCAGGATGTTGGCTTTCTTCCCTCCAAATTTCAGCCCAAAAGACCAAACCGTTATTTTGCAGCACAGTGGCAAAGAATTTGTGTAATGCGGCAGACACCGTAATGTTATCCTGTGGGAAAAAGCGTCAGCTTCGTAGTGCTGTAACTTTGCTGCCCTGTAATATTTGACCAAATCACCAAAAGCCACATCTGTGGGATGCTGCCTTTCTTCCCTCCAAATTTCAAGTAAAAAGACCAAACCATTTCCGAGATATTCAATGTCAAAGATTAGTAAAATTTCCCTATCTATTCCATTATAAAAAATCTGTCCCTCTTGTCCCTATTTTGTGATCAAAGATCGCGATCAAAGAATCTCAAGATCAAAGAATTTGCAGCCTCACGATCAAAGAATTTGCAGGCTCACAAACAAAGAATTAAAAACCTTATAAATCAAAAAATTGAAGGAATTGCTATAAACCACCACCATGGTTAGTCAGAATGAAGCCCCCTGAGTAAAACCCACCCTCATTTGACTTCCTAGGACACCCCTGGGCTGAGAACATTGATTTTTAAATTGGGCCTTCTCATCCCTCACTCACGATGCACGATCGCTATCCAAGAATCTCATGATCAAAGAATTTACAGGCTCATGATCAAAGAATTTGCAGGCTCATGAACAAAGAATTAAAAACCTTATAAATCAAAAAATTGAAGGAATTGCTATAAACCACCACCATGGTTAGTCAGAATGAAGCCCCCGAGTAAAACCCACCCTCATTTGACTTCCTAGGACACCCCTGGGCTGAGAACATAGATTTTTAAATTGGGCCATCTCATCCCTCACTCATGATGCATGATCGCTATCAAAGAATCTCATGATCAAAGAATTTGCAGGCTCACGATCAAAGAAATTGCATGCTCACAATCAAAGAATAAAAAGTGGTGAAACGTAAATGTTTCACTGATTTGAAGCAAACCAATGCAATGCCTTGATAGAACGGACATTCCTGAGCAAAACCCACCCTCATTTGTGTCCCTAGCCCACCCCTGAGCTGAGATATTTGTGTTTTTAGGTCGCAATGCAAGATCGCAATCAAAGAATCTCACGATCAAAGAATTTGCAGGCTCGTGATCAAAGATTATTAGCAAGCCACGAATTAAGATTTTAAAAGCTTTTAACTCTACTTTTTGACCGTTTTGGATGAAACCAAAGGCATGGCTCGATAGAGCGGAGCCCCCTTAGTAAAACCCATCCAAGTTTTACTTCAGAAGTGACCCCTGAGCCAAGATATTTGTGTTTTTCCGATCAGAAATTTAAAAACAAAATGGCAGACCTCGTGATCAAAAAATTTTGAAAATCTTCAGGTACAAAGATTCTTAAACCACGAGGCTGCAAATTCTTTGATTGCCAGGTGGGACGAGATGGCCAGAACCCCATTCTTTGTTCGCAAAACATACATATAAATTTTCCCATTGACTTATAATGGGAATTTAAAAGTGGCATAACTTTTGAATGCCTTAATATTTTTTCACCAAACAGAAAGCAGCATATTTGGCCACCAAAGCTCTTTCAAACAAGCCATCTCACAGACTGGCACACCACATGACGACCACGCAGGGCCACATCCAAAATCTCAAAACTGCCTCCAAAAATGGATAATTTTGAATTTTTCAGCGCTTTTGTACAGAAAGACCATAAGTCCGACTGAAACGCAATTTGGCAGATCAAGAGATCTACCATGCCCCACCTTGCATACCAACTTTCAGGCAAGTCTGTTGAACAGGTAAAAAGGTATTAACGCCCAAACATTTGACTTTAGTATGTACTGTAAGTGACCGCTGAACCCTAACTATAGTGGTGCAACCGCCACTAATATATATATATATATATATATATATATATATATATATATATATATATATATATATGCAACAGGTGTCAGGATAAAACTGATACAACTTCAGTTATCTGAGTCACTGATGACATAATTGACATTTTTCCCATAGGATTACATTGCAGTCTGTGTCATGACTTTCTGCACCGTTATCTCATAAACGAAGCAAGATATAGACTTTTCACTACAGGTGGCTTAGATCACCTTTAGGTGATCTATGCCACTGGAAAAAGATTTGAAAGGTTTGAAATCGTACAGTAAGCCTGCAGTGGAATTTTTTTCGTACGTTGCATGGTTCATGAAATATTGAGAAATTACTGTCACAAGTTTTCAAAGAGTGCCTGTCCAGTGCTTTGCGGTGCCCATATCTTGGAAACGATGTGAGATATGGGTTTGGTCAGTTTCTCCTTTACTGTAGCATGTCAACATGCTCACATATGGAATGGGGTGAGATTTAGGCCTCACGACCCCAATGACGCACCCTGGTGTCTGTCAGCCTGTGGAGGATTGGGGTGGGGTGTGTGGGGGGGTTAGGGTTCAACCCTAATGTCTAATTTCCTAACTTTTTTTGCTTTAACCCTAAATGAAGCATTAACTCAGTTTTTTGCATAGAATATATATATATACTGTATATGTATATGTATATAACTTCAAGCAGCTCAACATTTTATTTAAAACTGTCAGCCAGTAACAGTGATTGCTGGCCCTGTTAAAGTTAGCACATTCTCTGGTGTAAACAAGTACAACCCACTCTCTTACCGCCAGTCCTGTTAATAAAAAAATAATTTTCTGGTGTGCTGTGGCACCATTGTTGTCCAATTGCCTGTCCCAATAGTACCAAATAATTATTTTGCTGCAGTAGAAGGCCTGTCTGATTCAATGGTATGGAGGATGAGCTGCTAGGTGCCTTATTGCCTGCCAAATCAGGAATATCCCAGATTTCCAGGGGTTGGAAAGCAGACTGAATGTTCATCACATAGCTGTCCTGTCCCTGCATGGAGAAGCATGGTGACTTGACCTTTGGCTTTCCCCAGGTGAAGACAGGAACTCAAGAAAGGGAAAAATTCAGAAATGGCTAGCGCAGGCTCCATAAACTCCTACCCAGCTACCGCTGTGTCACATAATCACCTGGATGACTGTCTCAGTTGTGGATGTAAGTGACTGGGTGGGGATAAAGATGACTCTCCCTTTTCTGGCCACCCTATCAATGGGGAGGGAGGCAATCCATGGGAACTTTGGTCTTTGTGGTTTGGGACAGGGGACTGATGGACAGGGGAGGTAGGGACAGGGATGAGAGCCAACCTGAGTCAACTGGCAAAGCAAAATGTTTTATGGAGGGGGAAAATGCTGCAGTATGTATGACCTTAACACAAACAGTATACATAACCCTCCCATAACGGGTGCAGCTGCACTGTTACAGTAAACCTATCAAGTATAGATAATATGTAGAGGGTGTCTTACCAGGGTACTATGGAGCCAGAGGTAGGAGTCATAAAGGGATGACATTTCTTTAACCTGTAGAATAAAATAGAGGAAAGGGGTCACAAAGGATCCTCAGTTCTTAGAGAGTTACAAGGAAGGATAAGACAGGTTAGACATATTGTAATACTTATCTGATGGGAGAGGAGTTCACATCCTGTGAGACCTGCGAAAGTAAAGAGAAGAAGGATAATATGGAGTAAATACAGTAGTGGGAAAAATAGAGAGGAGAGAGGTGAAATGGATATAGTACAGTGTAAGAGGTAAAAAAATATAGCTGTAGAGGGAAAGGTATACAATTAAATGAAGTAAAAGATTCAGACACAAGCTTAATTTACAGTAAGTATTACGCTAACATCAGCAACTGTTTACCATGAGTGTCAAAAACAAAACACCAAAAAAACAGAATAATGAAATGTTTGTTACCACTGGAAAAGATGTTTCTGTGTTTTCACCTTGATTTGCATGTTGTTTTTAGTGTGTGGTGTGTATCACTTTGACATTTCTGTATAAATGAGGTGCACCATTTTTTAATCCTCAGACCTGTCCTCTGAGGAAGGGCCACTGAATGCTTGAAGGGCTGGCCCAAGTGGATGCATGCAAGGCATGTTGCTGGAAAATAATTCTTGCACTTTGCATGTAAAACTGAATCTAGGAGTGCTGAGCATTCTTTTCTTTTATTACAAGCTGGCTGTTTTGCTTATGCACTGCCTTTTCTTTTACTTGTGCACCACTCCACACTACTTACACAATAGCCACAGCACTGACCCCTGACCATCACAGGACTGACCATCCCACCCCTGACAGTCACAGGACTGTACCCCCTCAGACAGTCACAGGACTGACACTCTCCATTGTCAGTCACAGCACTGGGCACCCAAGCCTGAAAGTCACAGAACTGATCCCCATTCCCAATAATCACAGCACTGCACCCCACCACCACCATGATATCACTATACCCATATCCCCTACAGTCACATGGATGACACTTTCCACCGACAGTCACAGCAGTTATCCCCCCCACCAGTCACAACACTGTACATCACAGCACTGATGACAAACCCTCACAGTTGGGACAGCAACATCCCCCCCTCCCGAATAGTCACTTAGTGTGGCACCTTATACAACCTTCCTGCTGCATGTACAACTTCCTACAAATGCTTCTGTCCCTCAAAGTTGTAGAATTGCACAGAAGCAGACCTCCCAAAAGTCAGAGGAATGACCCTCACCATGATAGTCACATAAATGACACCCTATCCCTGACAGTCACATAACAGACCCTCCTCCCTACAATCACTGGACTGTACCACCACTCTAACAGTTACAGTACTGACACCATCCATCAGTCACAGCAATGACCAACCCCCACAACACTCCAACAGTCGTTGGATTGGACCCTCCCCCCGCAATCACAGGACTGCCCCCCCACTCACAGGACTGTTCCCCTTCCCACAGTCACAGGACTGTACCCCTCCACAGTAACAGGACTGTATCACCCCCTCCTCCAGAAGCATGGGACTGACCCCCATCACAGGACTGTATCACCCCACTGACAATCACAGGACTAACACTCTCCAATGACAATCTTGACAATGACTACCCACCTCTGGCAGTCACAGCACTGATCCACACTCCTGAGAGTCACAACACTTTCTCAGTATTCCCAATAGTCACAGAACTGCTCTTCTACCCCTCCAACCTGGCAGTCACAGCAATGACCATACACCCCTCAGAGTCACAGTACTGATCCCCATTCCCCCATAGTAACAGCACTAGTCACAGCAGTGCACCATATCCCATTTTACAGCACTGATCATCAATCCCCAACAGTCACACCACAGCCACCTCCCCCCCAAAAGTCACAGAACGGACACCCCTACCATCAGTCACTGCACTAATTCCCATCCCCTGACAATGACAGCACTGACCTGCTACTCCTAACAGTCACCACACTGACCACCCAACTACAACAGCCACAGCACTGCCTCCTCACCCACAACGGTCACAGAACTATCACCCCCCTGAGAGTCACAGACCTGTACCACCCTTCAGTAGTCACAGAACTAACATCTTCCACCATCAGTCACAGTGGCCACATACCCAACAGTCACAGTTCTGATTCCCATCCCCCAACTGTGACAGCACTTACCTCTAACCCCAGCAGTCACAGCAATATCCATTACCACAGTCAAAGCACTGTCCCCTTACATCTGCAACAGTCACAGGGCTGATATCCTCTATAGACAGACACAGCAGTAATCTCCACCTCCACAGTCACAACACTCCCCCCTCACTGCCAGAAGTTGCAGTCCTGCCTCCCACCTGACAGTCACGGCACTGACCAGCCACATCTTGACAATAACTACACTGTCTCCCCACCCTCAACCATTAAAGCACTGACACTCCCAACCACAACAATCACAGTACTGATCCCCCACCATTAACACAACACTGCCCCTGAACTTCCCTCAACAGTTGTAGTACTTATCTGTCCCCTTACAGCAATGCCCCCGACAGTCACAGCACTGACAACCAGCCACTGGCAGTCCCAGAACTGACCACACCTCAGTCATTACATTTTAAAAATAAGTTGTTTAAGTACTGTAACCCATCACAGAGAGTGCAATGATTGAAACTTGTAGGCCAACTAGCCAAATTCTGGTGGATTTTGTGTTAGGTTAGTAAGATTTTCCTTTAACTAGTCCTGTAGGTTCATACTGTAGAATGTAACCAAAAAGTACAGTACTTCAGCTTGGCTAGTGGAAGAGTCTGTGTGGCTAGTAAATTTTCCCAGTCTCTAGACTTGTTGGGAAGGGGCTGCAAAGCTTACCTTAGAACCCTGGAGTAGGCCATACCATCCTCAAGATGGTCTTCTCCCCCTTATCTTCTTTTGGTTTTACTGATTTCAATTTATGAAAGTGATAATTCGTAGACTGGAAAATGTGTTATGTTCCTTTGTCACATTATGATAGATTTGTTTCTGTTGTGAGGTGCCCAGATCCTCCAGGACTGGGAGCCTGAAAAATAAAAATTGCCTTGCCTTGCCTCTAGACATTCCTGCCCAGTGACCAGCCCTAATGCTGAGCACCCTGCTAAGAGTAGGAAAGCCTACATCTCAGTCCCCCCCCCACCCAACAGGACCACTCTTCTAGTACCAGTGTAACTCTGTATATTCAACTTTATATTGCTCATTAAACAGGCTTGTAGCACTGCTTCTAGGGCTACAACCCCTGCCTGTATTACTATCCACAGGTTGAGGGGCCTGGGTTCATAACTAGCTAGTACCAGGGTTTTTCTATCCACGGTAAAAACCGAGTTTTGGTGCCTCCACTCAGAGTAGGGTTTCATTGGGTATTTATTAAATTTGTTACAGTCCTCTGAGAAGCTATAACTACCCACTATGCCACCTAGTGGCCCTAGACCTTGGAACAAGCAGTAATCTCTCACAACATTCACAATACATTTGTCAACAGACATTAATGATATGCTCATAAGTTTCCCACTTACTGTGATCTGGGCATCAATGTGACCTCCTGGAACCCCCTGCAAACAATGATCATCAGGCATGCATGTTCAGGAATATTCCAAACACAGTAACAGACCACCAGTAAACATGTGTGAGGCAGCATAGCATTGCAACACCAATCAGGTTTATTTAGGGGGAGCATAACAAGGAAGGGGCAAATGTGGTCAAATGATGTTTTTCTCACTGATCTGAGCCAGGATACTGGCATGCATTTAGTTCCACTTTGCAGTCCTATAAATGTATTGGGTACCCAGATGGAAAACCAGCTAGCCTAAATGGTGCCCAGCGTTGCAGCTGTTGTTGGGGCCCCTTGATGAAAGAAGACATGATGATTTGGCATGCAGTTTTATTTGTGTCCAGTGGCAGGATGGTCCAGTCTCTTGAACCATGAAACTAGCAGTGAAATGGAGATTAGGTGGTACCACAATGATTATTAAAGCTTGTCTCAGGGAGCTACCCTGATTTCTACTCACTGTACCCAGACACTGGAGATAAGCTGAGAAAATAAGACCTGTGGAGATGTTTCTTGAAGCAGGGGGAGGGTTCCCTCATGGTCCTCATACAGCAGCTGGTCTGGTGATGCAGGAGCAATCGACTCAGGCTGATCTCACATAGTCCAAGGCTGAATGGCTTAGTGGAGTCAATGAGTCAAAACTGCAAACTGGATATCTTGAACTGGCCAGCTGCATAAACACTTCAGCAACTTTTACACATCTATATGTAAAGGTGCTGCTGGTTCCACTTTGGTCCTCCCAGTAGACTTGCAGGCTGATCCGTAATATTGCCTTTTGCTGCATGAATCCATTACTGTTGCACGCCGCAGCTTGCAATGATTGATGCTCCTTGGACCCCGTGGATTGAACCACTGAGAAAAGTCTAGGCCCACCAGGCCTAACCTCTGAGAGATGGCTGGCTCCTCAGAGGCTCACACTCAGAACTCCTGGGCAGATCTGGCAAATTTCCACTGTTTCAGCAGTTACCCCCTTTTATATGGGGCTAAGGTCCAGGAATCTCATTGATTGTCAAAACTATCCCAAACTGTCCCAGTCTCTTAAATGCGTTTCAGCTGCAGTGGAGAAGTGCAGGGAAAAGTGTATCATCTTCTGGAGTCTGACCAGAGTGTGGCAGGCTCCATTTGGTCTGACTCCCTTCCCTGCTGAAACAGCTCTGTGATTAACTGGGAGTATCTACAGTTTGTGAAGTGTGCTGAAGGGGAGCTGAATGCTGTAAACTGGACGCTCTGCCGTGAGGCAATTGACTCTTACAATTGTTGTTTATTCAGCACTGCTGCTTCGATATTTTAAAGTGAGACATTTGTGTGAAATGAGCCTATTTTACTGGATGTTCTGCTGTAAGACTCTTGTTAATTAACTGTGGCTGCGGTTCTGAGTTTTAATTCATGTGCTGCTATTTCGTTGCTCCCATTCAGTGTTCGTTGTTATGGTTACTGCCCCTAATCTGCTGATAGTGGTATCAGCTGTGTGAATGCCTCTGACTGACCCCCATAGGTGGCAGCATCGGGGGCAGGCAGGGAAACTGCAGTTAAAAATCACAGCTTCTCTGAAAGCGGCAGCATTTCAGTGGCAGTGGAGAAATGCAGGGAAAAGTGTATCATGTTCTGGAGTCTGACTGGAGTCAGACCTGTAGGATTGGTACAGGTTACTAGGCATCTACTTGGGTTGTGGATGTGGATTGGAAGGTGTTCAATAGGTGTAGTTTATACGATTATTGTGAGGATTTATTATGGCAGTTGTTAGTAATGTTAGTCTTGTTGTATTGTGTAAATGGTGTTTGTTATTGGCATGTTGTTTGTTATGTAGTGATTTTGTGGTATTATGTGATAGTGAAAAACGTGATTGTGATAGGGTAGTGTTAATGATTTTACAATGTCTAATTTGCTGTTTAGGAGGAAACAAGACATGAATGTGATTAGTCTGTTAACATATAAGAAAAGATCAGTTTGGGCAATTGGCTGCTCTGTAAATGTTACTGTGTCTTTAGTAATAAGAAGGATATTGTTTAGTTTGTGTATATGTAAAACTTGTTTATTTGATGGCTTATTTTTAATGCTATCTGGCAATATAGAATGTAATCCTGGACCTCGTGTGAGTTTGCCTGGCTCTATGGGGTCATCTAGGCCAGATTGGTTTCATTTACATGGACTTAAGTTATTAAATATGAATACAAGAAGTTTATTGCTAAATTGCCTAATGTTGAATTTCTCATGTCACAATATCATCCTGATTTAGTGGTGGTTACTGAATCTTGGTTAAAACCTTCTATTTTAGATGGATCATGTTTATTACCTGGTTATCGATTGTTAAGAGCTGATCGAAAAGGTGGTATGAAGGGGGGGTGGGGTGGTCGTTTATTTTCTTGACCACTTAGAGGTATCTATTCAACTATCTAGTGTTACTCTTGATGTATCCAGTGACTGGTTGTTACTAGATGTGGTGTTGGGTGGGGCTAAACATATTTTAGTGGGAGCACTGTATAATTCACCTAAAGCTGGTTTGTCTGAGTTACAAGAATTTTTTGTTAAAGTTGCTCCATTATTGGAAAAACATGATTTTATTATGTTGGGTGATATTAATTTGAATTTGTTTAAAAGCTGATAGAGCCACAAAATGTTTGTTGGGATCTTATAATTTGTCTCAACTTTTGGTTGATCCAACCAGGTTGAATGTTAATTCTATGAATCACACTCTCTTGGATTGGGTTGTTACAAATAATTTGAATATTGTCTTCTGTGCTGGAGTGTTAGGGGATTCAGTTAGTGACCATCAGATCACCTTTACTGTTTTTGAACTTTAAGCACAATAAGATTCCACCTAGGGTTTGTCGAACTCGCAATTTCAAAAAATATCATCCTGATGTTCTGTTAAATGAGTTGTCGAGTCTGGATTGGTCTTTTATGGATTCCATACCTGACCCAGACTGTGCTCTTGATTTCTTTTGTCAGCAGCTTTTGACTGTCCAAAACAAAGTATTTCCATTACATTCAATATGTATTAGGGGTGTACTATATCCCTGGTTTTCCACTGATTTAAAACAGTACATCAAACAGAAGAAATTTGCTTGGCTTACTTAAAAATGTTCTGCTTCTTTGAATGATCTATTGGCTTATAGAGCAGCTAGGAATTTACTGTGTAGTAAGGTAAAACAGGCAAAGGTTAATTTTTTTAGGTCTAGATTGGAGGGTACTTCGTATGGTCCTCGAAAGTTTTGGGACACTGTGAACCATTTACTGTTTTCTAGATCTAGATCTTCCATTACTGCACTCCAGTATCTTCAGCAAACTGTTACCTATCCATTTGAAATGGCTAATATTCTGAACCAGTATTTTTCAGATGTCTCTGGTTTAACTTCTGGGTTTTCTGATATGAAGCAGAATATTGATAAAACTGAGAGTTCTCCTAGTGGCCTTACTGATCAGTTGGGTTATAGTAATACTTCTGGGTTTTTGTTTCATTGGGTAACTTCTTTTGAAGTGTTAAAACTGTAGAATTCTTTACCTGACACCTTTGGTGATTGTGGTATGGGGCTCGATGTTAGATTTGTTTAGCTTGTTGCTCCCTACATAGTAGACCCTCTTTGTAAATTATTTAATTTATGTATCTCTACTAATGGATTTCCTCTTTCTTGAAGGCAGGCATGTGTTGTGCCTATTCCTAAAAAGGCTCATGCGGTTGGCCCTGAGGATTACCGCCCTATTTCGCTACTAAATACTCTTAAGTAAATTATTTGAAAAACTATTGGTTAATCAGCTTAATGATTTTTTGGAGATTGACAGAGTTCTATGTGATCAGCAACATGGCTTTCGTCATGGTCATGGTACAGGTACAGCCTTGGTCAGGTTCACGTACACCGTTCTTAAGGGCTGCAATGGTGGTCTGTTAACGGGAGCAGTGTTCATGGACCTGTCCAGGGCATTTGATGTGATTGATCATTTTTCACTTTGTCAGAAGTTATTGGATTTGGGATTGTCTAGTTCTGCAGTTGTTTTGTTGGGGGAATTTTTGCGAGATCGGTCCCAATATGTTTCTATTGGATCTGTTTCCTCTGATGTTTGTTCTACTGTGTGTGGAGTTCCACAGGGGTCCATCTTGGGCCCCTTATTATTTACTTTGTTTATTAACCAGGTCCTTTCCATATTTCAGGAGTGTAAATGTTTGTTATACGCAGATGATCTGATTCGGTATTGTCAGAGTCAGTCTGTCGAAAGTATAAATTCTATTTTGGAATTACATTTTTTGAATTTATGCCAATGGATGTCTTCCAATAAAATGGTTCTGAATTCTTGAAAGACTAAAGTGATGTTATTTGGTAGTTCTGTTCATTTGCGGGACAATCCTAGTTCATTTATCCATGATAATTCAAGGTAATTTAATTGACCAGGTGCCTGAATTTAAATACTTAGGTGTATTATCGGATCCATCACTAACTTTTGCTTCTCAAGTGAAGTTGGTTAAGAATAAAGTTCATTCTAAATTAGGGTTGCTTTATAAGTTTAAAATGTATCTATCTTTGGAAACTCAGAAACAACTTGCTTTAGGAGTATTAATTCCTCACTTGGACTATGTTTCTTCATTGTATGTGGAATTAGGTGTTAGGGAGAAGGAGACATTATGTGTTGTTTATAATAATATTTGTCATTTTGTTTTGGGTGTGCCAAGTTTGACTCATCACTGTTTATTATATTTTTCTTCAAATTGGTTATCTCCTCAACTTAGGTTTATGTATGCTCTGGGTAATTTGGTCCATCTGGCTGTTCATTCTCATGGGTCTTTTCCCCTTTCTGATTTAGTCAGGAATCGGGTGATGAGATCTTCCCTAAGATCAACTGAGGATATTATGCTGGAGGGTTATTCTGTGAAGAATAAATCTGTTTTTTGCTCATTTTCATTTCAAGCCCCCAAACTGTGGAATGAACTTCCTGTTTCTCTACGTGTATTGAAATCACATGCTACTTTTAAAATTGTGCTTGTGTTTGAATTACAGCTGGTAATTTGTTATTTTGTTAGTATGTTTATTTTGTATTTATGTATGTTATATTGTATGCATGTGTATGTCTGGGTTGGGCCTGAAAAAGGGCCTTGGCCCAGTTGCCCTAACCCGGTTAACAAATACATGAAATGAAATGAAAATGGCTTGCTTTTTGGTACCTAGAAAAGGTCCTTCTTTTTTCCTCACAAGTCTTCATTAATTCCAATAAGTCTTTGACCAAAGGTCCAGGCTCTTGACTGGTTATTTTGCTGCACAATGGTGACTGCTGCATAGTCCCAAACACACATTTTATTGCAGTCCCAACATCACTGTCCTGGTGCAGCCAGAATAAATACTATTCTTACATACATTCCCCACAGTTACATAGCTCTAGCATTTCTCTTTTAAACACATTTATTAATCTCTCCTATATGTGGCTAGTTTCTGTGTCACTGCCTTGTAAATACAGTACCCCTTTAAAACTGGCAGCTGCTCAATAATATTCATTAGTGCTTCACTGCCCTGACATTTGCTCTGTAATACTTGTGCCCTGGAGGCAGTGCCATAGGTGCTTCTCTTATACTTATTTAAAAACACTTTCCCTGCCCTTGCTCTAGGTCCCCGATGCATTTTTAACTAAATACTGTGCACCAGGATCCACAGGAATACCTTCCAACTTTTGATTGCAGCCGGCGGGTCGCAAACAGTGCACCTCTCAAAAGTGCGAGCAGTGACTGCACAGCTGAAATGCTGGACACTCACAGAATGTGCTACAGGAGCCCAGCAGGGCTCAAATTAGATAATGGGGCTCCCTGGGGAACCTGGGTAGGGGGGACACAGAACTTGGGCCAGGTGGTGACCCGGGGATTCATCGGGAGGATGCCCGAGAGGTGCAGCTGACATATGGAAGGACTACCAGTAACCAGAGAGAAAAGATGAGTGCCCAAATGTTCAGAAGGTTAACAAGGTGCTAACATGAATAGTGACATACTATTCTGGCATAGTATGCCTGAATAAGACAAGGGCCATAGTCAATTGGCCCTGGCGCATGGTGCTCAATGGATAGCATGCTCCGTAGCTCTTATTCCACTAGTGGTTGTGCTCTCTCATTTGTCTCATCACTCATTGCCCCTCTATCCCAGTCTTTCCCCTCCCATCTCTCCTCTTCTCCATCAATCTCCACTCTCATGATAGCACCCTCCATTGCTTGGTCTCTACCTCCTTCCCTCTCTCTCTCCCTCCTCCCCCCCTCTCTCTCTCTCTCACCTCCTCCCACCTTACCACACTATCTCACATGCACCCTCCTCAGTTCCTCAGCTCCAAAGCTGTAATGCAATATGACAAGGCTCCTACTGGGCTGCTCTCTCCCCACACCACTCTCTCCCTATCTTCCATTTTCCTATCTCTCATGTACTTCCTTATGCCACACAGCACTTAGTATACCCTTAAGAAAACTCATAAGAAACTTAACTGTTTTCTATTCATTTGTTACCTCCTGTACTGATAATTCAGCTATGTTTGTATTTTGTTCTGTGAATTTAGTTATGTACAGTACTGATACTTGAACTATGTCTGTATTTGTACTGTGAATTCAATGATGCCTGTCTTTGTACCGATTAATTGAAATGGACCGTTTGTAAAATCAAAGTCTGTTTCTGAAATTCCAATAAATAAATAAATAAAATGTCTGCAATTTAAAAAGCAGGCTTTTGAATCTGCTGCATTAACCACATAGTTCCACATGGCACTTGTGCTGTTTTATTAAAACTGGTTTTAAAATAATAGTTTGTCACCCATTATTGTGAGTTTACCCAAAGCACTGTGTCTGGTCATCTCAATTGTGCAGCAGCCCAAGGCTACTGTACTAATTATGTAATTTGCTGTGTCATTCTGGGAGCCTGTATCTATCTGCTGAACAGCTCAGAAGGGTCCTGCTGCATGGTAGTAGTGTACTAGTATTTTATGAGGAGGCTGATGACTGTTTAACCTTTGGTGTGCTTGTCTGGACACATGACAGTTATGGAGCAGTTCAGCTCTGAACAAGCTGCAGGCGTACTTTGTTGTTTACTGAACTAACCTGCTGGAATGCTACTCAAAGTTTCAGTGGGGGACAAATGGTAGCACCCCTATGATGTCCTCACAGCACTGTTTGACCAGACAGAAAGAAGCTGAACATAGAACAGACTTCCTGTTGACTTCCTTTTCAGTCTAAAACTCCAGGAAGAGAAAATAGAAAGTGTTCACAGCAAAACACTACAAACCAGTTGCCATTGATCTTAAAATTGTTTGTTAAACAGGCTTCTGGAATGTATAATGTCACTGTTGTTTAACTAAGGGTTTTAAAGAAGAAGCATTTACAGTCTCCCAGGTGGTGTCTACCAACAGCAGCTTTCCTTACCTAGATGTGTTTTTACAAATCTTGCAGTTCTGTTTACTTTCTGCTTAAGTTCCACTATAGTCTGTTGCATTTTGACTCAGGAAGTACAATCCATTCAGCTTGTGAGACTCAAATTCCTCAAGGTCCTAGTGCCAACCTGATAAGAAACTGACAGCAGAATATGTTTGGAAAGGGTGATCAAATCCTGTGTTTTTAAAAACTATACAGAACTATTTCTTCAGTGCCCCAGCAGGAGGGGGAGGAGGGGGGGTTGTCAGTTCTGCGGATGGGAGGACCATTGGAAACCAAGGCTGAGATCATGATTGTAGCACTGTGGAGAGACACATGATAGTGTTCCTGTCCTCTTTCCCCTTCTACTTCACAACAATAAGACAGCATGGCTATACCCATGCTGCCTTAAAAATGAGGAGGATCATTTTGGCAAGCAGGTCCTTGCATATGTCGATGGGGAGACAGTCCTTGTTTTGGTAGAGGATACCTAGTTTGGGGTGGAATTTTGAATGTTTAGCATTGATGTGTGCTGAGAAGTCTAGGCTACTGTTTAGCCACACACCGAGATATTTATAAGTGTGGACAACCTCCAGTTGGGTGCCATCGAGGGTGAAGAATACAGGGAGAGGAGATAGCCTTGATAGCTTTTGACTGTTGTCAAACGTCATTGATACCATCATTTTGGTATTTACTTTGAGCTGGTCAGCTTGAAATCAGTGTAATACATTATGGAAGTCATATTGAAATGAGGATGATGATGCGGATATGGAGGTGCCAGATGTGTAAATGACCATATCATCAGCATACATATCAGCATGGGAGGAGACACAGACACAGAGGTGAGGTCACTGAGAAAAATCAAGAGTAGTATGGGGCCCAGGATAGAGCCCTGGGGGACACCTGAGAGAATGAGGAGGGGAGAGATAAAACAGTACCCACCTACACAGATTGTTGGTGGCTAGTCAGATAGGAGTGGAACCATTGAACTGCTGAAGAGGAGAGACCAGCAAAGGCCAGCTTGTTTAAGAGGAGGGGTGGGAAACCGAGTCAAAAGTTTTCATGAGGTCAATAAAAATAGCTGTTGTGATGAGACCCTTGTTGATCCCTGTGAGGACAAAGTCAGTTATGTGGAGAAGGATGTGATTGTGGAGTGTTGTTCTCTGAAACCAGATTGGAAGGGGGAGGAGTCAAGGAAGTTGACTAGTCTGGAATGGACTAGTGACTCCTGCAGTTTGGTTGGAGGGGTAGGAGAGAAATAGGCCTGTAGTTGCCATGGGATGATGGATTACCCCCTTTTTGGAGGGGGGGTACCTTAATGGTTTTCCAGGCAAGGGGAATGGTGCAAAGGGTGAAAGAGAGGTTCAAAAGGTGGGTGAGTGGGAGGGGAATGGCAGGGGGCAGAAATATGGAGAAGCTTGGGATCTAAGTATTCAGGGCTATATTTGGAGGGGTTGAGAGATCTGAGGGCAAGGAAGACATCCTGAGGGGAAATGGGATGGAAGTAAAAACCAGTTGAGGAGGAGGGTTGGGGTGAGGGGAGCAGTTAAGGACTGACAGGGAGTTGCACAAGTAGTGAACTATTTGTTGAAGAGGGAGGTGACAGCAAGATGGTCGGAGACCAGAGAAGCTGTGGGGGGGGCTGACTGAGTTGGTGGGTTGAAGAGAGAGTGAAGTATTTTCCAGAAGTTGGAGGGGGAGCTAAGATTGGACTGAAGGTTGGAGTTGAAGTAATGGGCCTTGGCTGCACAGATAGCCTTAGTGCAGGAGTTTCTGAGGCACTTGTAGTGCAGGTGGTTGGAGTCAGAGTGAGAGACCTTAAAGTGGGACCAAGCCTGGTCCCTGGTTTTGCAGAGCTGAAGGAGGCCAGGTGTGGTCCAGGGGTGGTGGGAGCATTTAACTCTGCTTTTATGAGGTGGCGTGAGTGTTTTAGTAATGAGTGAGAATGGCAGTGAAGTGTGATAGGGCTGAGTCAATGTCCTGGGCAGAGTAGACCGAGGACCAGTCTGCGAAGGCTAGTTCATACAAAAGAGCATCAGATTTGAGAGACCAGAGGGGTCAGTGCCAAATGAACTTTGGGGAGGATTTTGGGGGATGAGTTTTCCTGACACAATAGACAAGATAGTGATCACTGAAGACATTAGGAAGAATGCCAGAGGATGAGACTCGATGGGGGTGAGAGTATAGTACCCAATCCAAGAGGGAGTGGTCAGAGTAGTAGAGGTTTAACTTAGTGGGTTCAGAGATTAGTTGCAAAAGGTTCAAAACTTCGAAGGACTGTTGGACAGATTTTGAATCTGTAGAGAGATGATTCAGGTTTAAGTCTCTAAGAAGGAAGAGTTCACCTGAGACAAGTGCTGAGAGGGAGTTGATGAGAGAGAGGAGAGATGAATCTTTGGATAGGCATACAGTATGCCAACAAAGATAGGGAGAGTGGAGGGGAGAGAGAGCTTGAGTAGTAAAATCTCATGGGAGGAGGGGATGGCCTCTTTGAAGGTGATGGAGCAGGAAATGTTAAGGCAGATGTAAATGGCAACACCTCCACCACATTATTCTCTGTCCTGGTGGAAAATGTGAAATTTGGGGAGGACAAGGTGTGAGTCTGGGACTCCTGTGGAGAGCCAGTTTTCAGATATACAGAGGATATCAGGGGAGTATTGCAAGACCCATGCCTTAAGGGGGTCTAACTTCAGGAGGAGGCTTTGTGCATTAAAATGGTAGAAACATAGAGCTTTGGAGCCCACTTGAGAGGGAGCAATCTTAGACCTGGTTCTCTCAAATGGAGATGGAGAGTGGATCACAGATGTAGAAGTGGGTAGCCATCTGGGAACTAGCGACCATCGAACAGTATGGTTCACAATAAACACAGCAATAGAGTCAAGCCATACAAAGACAAAAGTACTGGACTTTAGGACGGCTGACTTTGCCAAAATGGGTGAGTGCCTAAGGAATGCACTAGCAAATGGGCAGGAAGGAGGCGTGGAAGAACAATGGGGAATAATAAAAACTGCCATCACAGAGGTAACAAGCCTTTGTGTGAAGCAAATAAACAAAATGAAACAATGTAAGAAACCACTATGGTTCTCAAAGGAAGTGGCAGTGAAGGTTCAAGAGAAAAAGAAAGCATTCAGGAAGTACAAGGAATCACAGAAGGAGCAGGACACAGAACTGTATCAGTTAAAGCAAAAGGAAGCTGGGAAGGCAGTCAGAACAGCAAAGGACCAAACCGAGGAAAAGATAGCCAACTCAGTTAAGAAGGGGGATAAAACCTTTTATAGGTACATCAGGGAGTGAAGGAAGACCAAGGGAGGGATAGTGAGGCTTAATAAAGGGAGGGAGGGTGGGCAGAGGGTGACTGTGAAAAGGCAGGGATACTAAACAAATATTTTGCTCAGTATTTACAAAGGAAGCTGGGAGGTACCTAAAACAAACAGTAGAAACACCTGGATACAGAAGTTGATACCAACCCATTTACAGAAGAAAGGGTTCTGGAAGAACTCTTAAAATTGAAGGTGGACAAAGCAATGGGGCCTGATGGAATTCATCCCAGAATTCTAAAAGAACTAAGGGTAGAACTAGTGACACCACTGACTACCCTCTTTAACAAATCATGGGAGGATGGGGTGGTACCTGAGGACTGGAGGAGGGCAGATGTGATTCCCCTTCACAAAAGTGGGAGCAAGGCAGAAGCAGGAAACTACAGACCTGTTAGTTTAACCTCAGTGGTAGGGAAAATGATGGAATCACTTCTGAAGGAAAGAATTGTCGAGTATCTAGAGGCCAGAGGGGCACATGACCCAAGGCAGCATGGATTCACAGCAGGAAGGTCATGCCAGACAAATCTGATAGATTTCTTTGACTGGGTGACCAAAGTAGTAGATCAGGGAGGGGCTGTGGACATGGCCTACCTAGACTTTAGCAAGGCATTTTACACAGTCCCACACAAAAGATTAATATACAAGTTAGCCAGCCTGGGAGTGGGTCACAAGATGACAGCCTGGGTAAAGAATTGGCTGGAGAATAGGACACAGAGAGTAATAGTAAATGGAGTCCACTCTGAAGAAAGGGGTTACTAGTGGGGTACCACAGGGTTCAGCATTAGGACCGGTCCTCTTCAATGTCTTTATAAGCAACACTGCAGAGGGACTGGAAGGAAAAGTATGTCTCTTTGCAGATGACACAAAGATCTGCAACAGAGTTGATGCACAAGGTGGGGTGGAAAGGATGAGAAGGGACTTGGCAAGGTTAGAGGAATGGTCAAATGTATGGCAGCTTAGATTCAATGCTAAGAAGTGCAAGGTAAGGCACCTGGGAAACAAAAACCCAGGGGAAGAGTACACAATGGGGGGTGAGATACTAACAACAACAAAAATGGAATGGGACCTGGGAGTAGTTATATCAGATGACCTAAAGGTGGGCAAGCAATGTGAGAGAGCAGCAAGGAGGGCTGGGGGGGATACTGGGATGCATAGGGAGAGGCATCACCAGTAGAAAACAGGAAGTTATTATCCCTCTGTACAGACAGCTGGTGAGACCCCATCTGAGTACTGCGTGTAGTTCTGGAGACCCAATCTCCGCAAAGACATAAACAGGATGGAAGCTGTCCGGAGGAGGGCAATCTAAACTGGTGCAGGGTCTGCACCGAAGACATATGAAGAGAGACTTAAGGAGCTTAATATGTATAGCCTCAAGGAAAGGAGAGAGGGGACATGATAGAAACTTTCAAGTACCTCAAGGAATCAGCAAAGTCCAAGAGGGTAGTATCTTCAAAAAGGGGTGCAAGAACAAGGGGCACAATTTGAAGATGGGGGGCAGCTCAGAGGTAATTTAAGGAAGAATTTTTCACAGAGAGGGTTGTGGATGCATGGAACGGCCTTCCGAGGAGGTTGTAGAGTCAAAAACAGTGGTGGAATTCAAGCATGCATGGGACAGTCATAAGGCAATTCTAGGGGGTGGGGGTAGGAAGAAGTAGGCTGCTGGTTAACTAGGATCTGCAGCTTATCCATTAAGTAGGGGAAATGGGCAGACTGGGTGGGCCAAGCGGTCCTTATCTGCCATCAAATTCTATGTTTCTATGTTTCTATGGACACAGGACAGGGAGAGGAGGGGTGGGGGCCAGGATTCAGTTTCACATCTCCTGCCAGAGCAGTAGGAAGAGGAGGAGGGTTAGAAAGGATGGGACTTTAGTCTGGAGGAGAGAGGCCAAGGGGGTTTGGTTAAATCAGGAGAGGTAGTGGTGGAGGACCTCAAGATGAGAGAAGAAGGTGGGAAGGAAACTGGGGTGGATAGGGAAAGTGGGAGAGTAGGGAGATAGGGCAGCAGGAGGGGAAGGGACAGGAGGGGTAGGGAGAGAAGGGGGAAGGAAGGGGAGGTAGGAGATGGGAGAGGACAAGTGGGGTGTGAGGGGGGCAAGTAAGGGAGGCGGAGGTGTGGGAGAGCAGAGGGAGGTAGATGAGGAAAGTGGGTAGCCAGAGTAGCATAGCCAGGGAGGAGGTAGGGAAACAAGGAGAAGAGAAAAAGCATGGGGAGAAATGGTCAGAGAAAAAGCCCGAGGAGCAGGCAGAGCAGAGGGGAATAGAGGGAAGTGAGGGGGGGGGAAGGTAGCAGGTTACCTCAGGGGAGAGGGGAAATATGGGTGATAAGAAAGGGTTAGGATAGAAGAAATGGAGGAAAGCTGAGGTAAGGGAGCAGGTTAGTGGTGCTCGGATAGTGCTGCCATGGATCCACCAGTGATCCGGCTGATGGCGGCACTAATTGAGTGGGATCTGGCCCAGGATACCGCCAAATATGGAGGTTAGAACCCGGGTCAGATCCCGCATTATCCAGCACTGGATCCAGGGATCTGTCATCAGATCCTAGCACCAGATCCCTGGATCCAGTGGAAGGATAACACGGGATCTGATGGTCAGATCCACGGGCAGATAGTGGTGGTATCCGGTGGATCCACTATCTTGCTGCAAGGGCAGGTATCTGGTGGATCCAGATTGGTCTAGATATCATCTGAGCACCACAGATTGGTGAAAGAGGAAGTAGAATAAGTGAGAAGATTCAGCAGCCAGTGTGAGGGGGAGCAAGGCAAGAAGTCACAGGTAGGTGAGGGAAGGGGACAGTAATTGGCAATCAGAAAAAAATTAAAAAGCAAAGCATATGTAACATGAGCATGTGGATAAGTAGCACTCATGGATGGAAAAACCTTCAAACATAATACTTAGTTGATTAGAGAATCAATTAGCAGGCCTGTTCTATATTAAAAAAACAGATACATTGAGTTGTAAGAAGCTGGCAAACTGAGTGGAGACAATGATAGGACAGCTCAGTCAGTGCAAAAACTGGTTACAGATGAAGCAAAACAAACCCAAAAGTGTAGGCTGGTGGAAACAAACAGTTTTTGTAAACCAAGCTAGAAATAGTTTGTGGAATCCTACATGAGGCAGCCAGACTAACATCACATCCAATAGGTACAGGGGAGCATGCGAATAGTAGAGGCACAGGCCAAACGACTGCTGGTGGGGTCAGCTTTGGACAGCATGGCTGGCTGAATGACTGTCTCACAGCTGACTCCAGGAAGACTCTTCGACGTCCTTAGCACACAGTCCTTTACACAGACGGCCCCTGCATGGATGGGCTGCTTGGTCAGACAGCAGTGAAATACACTAAGCAGCCCTCCAATTGGCTGGAAGGATAGCTAGGAGAGGGAATTGACTGCAGGAGTTCCTGGTGGTCTGAGGCAATCTGTGGAGGGAGGGGGTTGTGCTGCTTGAGAGATCTCTTTGTGACCCCTTAGCATGGTGTCCAGCTAGTGCTGTGGTCTTGGAGCAGCGCCATCTATTGTGTGAGTGGTTGTGAGCCTGGGAAAAATAAGTGCAGCCAGGTCCCACCGCCTCAGCTCTCGATTGGCTAGGAGGCTGGCTGGGGGGAGGCAATTGACTGCAGGAGTCCCTGGTGGTCCAAGACAATTGGTGGAGGGGAAGGGGGTTGTGGTGCTGTGGAGATCCCCTTGTGACCCCTTGACATGGCAACCAGCTAGTGCCATGGTCCTAGAGTGGCTCCATCCATTGTATAAGCTGTGGTGAGCCTGGGAAAAACCAAGGGCCACCAGGTCCTGTCTCCTCAGCCCTCCAATTGGCTGGGAGGCTAGCTGGGGGAGGGAACTGACTGCATGAGTTCCTGATTGTCTGAGGCAATCAGTGAAGGGGGGTGGTACAGCTCGGGAGACCCCCCTCATGACCCCTTGGTGTGGCATCCAGCTAGTGCTGTGGTCCTGGAGCAGCTCCATCGTTAAATCTAATCTAATCCATTTACAATCTGAGGAAAACAGGAGCTCCAGGTTGTTAGAGCAAACAATTGCTGGACTATAAATCAAGCTTTGCCTCTCAGTCTTCAGTGCATCCTGCACTCTTACATCTTCCACTGCTTTGTACAGTAGTTGGCCAGTGCACTTCTGCTTACTCTGCAGCTTCCATTTGGAATTAAATTCTTGATCAAATCAAATGTTTACCTTTACTCAGCACTTTCTCAGCTGCAATATTATAACAATTTAAAAACATACATGTTTGCATATGTTTTTAACATGTTTTATATCTGTCATTTTTGTATATTATTTGTATATACTTGATATGCAATATTGTATTTCTAAATCTGTGATTTTGTATTGTAATAATTTAATTTGGACTTTGGGTTATGCCTAAAATAAGAATGTGTTCCAGAGTCCTTACACAATAGCAAAATAAAATGAAATCTTTATAAGGTGAGGTAAAAAAGGTTATGCTGAAAATGTGGGGTCAAAATCTCAAAAAATAGAAACACTATGAGAAGAGGTGGTGAAGCTGGCAAACTTCGCTCTGTGGATTAATCCACAAATTCAGCAGAATTTTGCAAATTCCGCATGGCGAAGTTCCACTGCAAAGTTTAGAATTTCACCAGCGAATTGTGGAATTTTGCTGAAATTCTGCACTTCGTGGATGAAACTCCACCATTCGCAGGCAAAATTCCACACTTCATGGAGGAACTTTGCCATTTTGAAGTTTCTTAAGGTGTTGCAAACTTCTCAGAGCTCTGCGGAGGTGAATTACGGCTGATTTGTGGCAAATTAACTGGCAAAGTTAAACTTCACCCCATTTATCTCTATGAGTAAATGTTGAAACATTTCAATATGTCTTTGTAACATTGTTGCTTTAGAGATTTTGATGCCACATTTTCAACATATTTAGTACCCCCAGCTTATGATCAAGACAAGTATTGTTTTCTAATCCTGTCCAAAAGGTGATTAGGGTAAAAAAGTAAATGTTAAAAATGTGGGGCCAAAATATTGAAAAACAATGAAATTCTGAGTAAAAAGTAAAAAAAAAAAAAAAATTAAAAAGCCATTAACCAGATTCTCTTGTGTTCAGTCAGTTTGCAGCCGCGTGCAGCATAGGGCTGCTATATACCAATTTTACTATGTTGACCCTGTGTGAGGTACCATCACCATGTATACAGTATATGGTGCTGTTCCTGTAGACTGCCCTTGTGTCATGAGAGTAGGGAATATGTTAATGTTGGGAGTTAGACATAAGAACCCTAACAGCACATTTCCTAAATTTGTGGGCATTGTGTTTGCTACTGTAATAGTTTATTTCCAACCTTTGTGTAGTTTGTGTCTTGTGTGGTAGTAACCCTAATGAGTATTAACATAGTTTTTGCTATATTGTAGTGGCACGGTAGTGCTAATATAGTTAGGGTTGCATAGCCATTTCTATGATAAATCTCAAATTTTGCATTTTAATAACTTTTGAACCATTTTTCTAATTTGTCTGAAATTTGGAATGTAGAAAGATTTGTCACAGATCTCCAGATTCAGAAATTTTCATGTCACTCAGATGTACGGTTGCAGAATCGTAGTGCTCAAAATGTTAAAAATCCCCAACATTGCGTTTTCTTTGTCTACTCATAATGCACTGAAGAATGCATTTCAGTGGGTTCAAATTGGGTTGTCTGCATGGGTCCTGGCTAGCAGTGGTGCCTTTTGAAGATTTCATGAAAAAATCTTGCTCCATTCAAAAGCATTTTAAGCGTACCATTATATCCTATGGGAAAATTTATATGGCACTGCAAAAACAATCGTGATCACATTTTTTTATCGAGCTTGCCAAAAATGTTGTCGAGCTGCTGTGATCTTGTTTTCAGTTAGCGAGAGAGAAAAAACATTATAACTCACAAAATATTGCTCTTCTGAACACAGTAATCATTGTGTTTAACTAAATGGGCCCCAGGAACATGCCTATAGCATTAGTTTGTGGCTAGGTAGCCTGGAAACATGTTTTTGAAATGTTTTATTTTTTTGATTGTGACAACATATTTTGTGCAGCAAAAACAATCGTGACAATTTTAAACATGATCGCGATCACATTTTTTTGTTCGCAATCATATCCCCATTATAAAGACATATAGGACATTTTTGCTATCTGTTGCTTTTCTTTGTCACTTGATTGTGGCAAGGTGGATTGTGCTATTGGCCTGAAACTTTCAGGGTAGGAAGCCCTAGTGCCATGAATGTGCCTTTCACTGGTTTGGAGTGGAAAAATTAAAGAGGCCCAGCCCTACGACATTCCACGGTTTGGAAATTTCCCCATAGGATAACATTGCGGCAGTTGTTTTGCTTTGTCCCTTCATTGTGGCAATGTGCATTGCGATATTGGCCTGAACATTTCAGGGTGCAAAGCCCTGGTCCTACAGGTGTGCCTTTTGGTGGTTTGGTATGGAACCATTGAACACGGCCATAGTTACAGCACTGCAAAGTTTCACAATTTTTCTATAGGATAACACCGTGGCACCCGTAGCGCATTTTGGGGCCCATATCTCAAAAACAGTTCGAGATATGGACTTTTCATCACAAAATTTCTTAGTCCCCTATGAAATAGGTTACAAAGCCATGAAAGCCCTGAAATTTGAATTTTTTTCTAGCATGTATGGTTCCTGAGATATTTGCTAATTAGTGTTCCAATTGATCATTTTCATGTGCATGGGTGACTAGTATGCCCTCAGAGTTTGCACTCACATTGTGTTTCAGTGCCTGTATCTTGGAAACTATGCAAGATACATATTCAATCAACTTATGTTGTGAGAACTATTCACTCTCACCATTATAGCCACACTTAAAAAAATTTTTCCACCTCCTACAGTTCCTGAGATATGGACAACTTACTGTTACAAAGGCTCCTTGCCTTATAGGCTATGGTATGGCTCCATAGCTATGTGTAAGTGGTAGTGTGGGGCCCACTAACACATTCCATTTACTACTTACATTACACATTTAAAAAAAGATAGGACATTCTTTGCAAAAACTTTGTTAATGCATCAGTTAGGGTTGTTTCCACACCGACAAAAGTGTGGAAATTCCACATTAGAGTTACCATCCCACCACCCCACCCCGATGCCCCCTCTTCAAAACCCTAACTCTGCATGCCCCCCAACCCTAGCCCCCCACATGCACACATGCAAGACACATGCAACATTGTACAACATTATATCACTCCGGCACATCTGTAAGCACAATATTCACAACACTGTACTACTTTCACATAACACTGTATAATACAAAAACAAATACAGTATAGGTGACTACATACTGCTAGCACAGTGTGATTACACATTACTGCTGGCATATCTTCCTAATACAATTACACTTAGAGTTTTGAAATATTGATTTATATGTGTCATATTCCAACAACTGGGTCACTGCAAGTATTGTCCGTACCTCACAAGCATGTGGTAGCAGCACAGATACACCTGACACATACACAGTACTTTGGAGATACTGCTCCAGTAGCATGCTACCACCAATACATGTTGTTCTGCTGCTGCATTACCAGGAAACACTGATTAACAGTATCTTATGGTTACTATTGCATGTTACAACTGTTGCTTTTACGTCTTTCTTGTAAACTATGCTACAAGACATTACTTTTATTACTACCACTTTGTGGTATTAGGATTAACTCACTGTATCACAAAACAAAATGCAAACATCCATTGACTGTTGCTAGGCTCACAGAAATTGTCATTTCTAATACACTATGTGTGGATAACATTCGCATGTCTGTGTATCCCCAAGCCACTATGATGACTGCAGAACTCATACACTTTGTGAACTGTGATGATGCCTCTGTCTTCTGGAATGTTTACAGAGTTGTCTGTCACTTCTGTTACCTGATCCTCCTTGTCCCTGGTTGCTTCTCTTGCATTGGCCCATGCCTTGCTTGCATGTGTGTGGGGGGGTTGGGGGGAATGCGGAGTTAGGGTTTTGAGGAGGGGGTGTGAGGGGGTGGTGTGGTGGTAACCCTAACATGGAATTTCCACACTTTTGTCAGTGTGGGAAAAACCCTAACTGATGCATTAATGACGTTTTTGTGCAAAGAATATAATATATACTGTATATAAGAGATACGTAACAGGGACCTGTGGAATACATGATTTATTTTCACAAGAGCTGTTTGACATTGGGTAACCTCATGAGTGAAAATAAATCTTGTATTCCACAAAGTCCCTGTTATGTATTCCATTTATGCAATAGGGATTCTTTAGGAAAGTGCAGGTAATTTTGTTTTAAATTGTTTATTTAATTTTTTAATGTAAACTTACATGGACTTGTGGTTTTTGCAGTTTAGCTCTGCTTAGCATAGGGTAAATGGAGGGTAATGAGTACCAATGCCCATAGTCTAGGTAAAAAGCTCCCCAAAGTGGTGGCCTTGATGGAAGAGGGATGCCTGGATATCATGGCAGTCACAGAAACATGGTACACAGAGAACCAAGACTGGGATGTCAACATACCAGGGTACACAATCTACAGGATGGACAGGGAGGGAAGAAGAGGAGGAGGAGGAGTAGCTCTCTATGTAAGGGAAGGGATCAAAGCAACAGAACTAAAGGATAAACAGGGAGGAGAGGAGGCACTGTGGGTCACCCTGGAGACTGGAAATGGCACCGCAATCTGCACAGGGGTTGTATACAGACCCCCATCTCAGGGGGAGGAAATGGACAAGAAAATGATAGAAGGCATCCTTGGGATGGCAGAGAAAGGGGAGATATTGCTGATGGGGACCTGAATATGCCAGATGTTAACTGGAGCACCTTTGCAGCAGCCACATACAAGAGCAGGGCCATTATCGATGCCCTACAGGAGGCATGCCTCAGACAGATAGTTCTGGAACCCACTCAGGAGGGAGCAATCTTAGACCTGGTACTCTCAAATGGGGGTGGAGAGAGGATCTCTGATCTTGAAGTTGGTAGCCATCTGGGAACAAGCGACCACCAAACAGTGTGGTTCATGATAAACATAGCTGTAGAGTCAAGCCATACAAAAGTGAAGGTACTGGACTTTAGGAGGGCTGATTTTGTCAAAATGGGAGAGTGCCTCAGAAAAGCACTAGCAAACAGGCTAGAAGGCGGGGTGGAGCAACAATGGGGAAACATCAAAATCACCATCACAGAGGCAACAAGGCTTTGTGTGAAGCAAATTAACAAATCAAAAGAGAAAAACACTATGGTTCTTGAAAGAAGTGGTGGGGAAGTTAAGGGAGAAAAAGAGTGCATTCAGAAAGTATAAGAAAACACAGAAGGAGCAGGACAGAGAACTGTACCAGCTAAAGCAGAAGGAAGCGGGGAAGGCAGTCAGAATAAAAGGCCCAAACTGAGGAAAAGATAGCCAAACTCAGTTAAGAAGGGGATAAAACCTTTATAGGTACATTAGGGAGCAAAGAAAGACTAAGGCAGGGATACTGAGGCTGAATAAAGAGGAAGGTGGTTGGGCAGAGAGCAACAGTGAAAAAGCAGGGATACTGAATGAATACTTCTGCTGAGTATTCACAATGGAAGAGTAGGAGGAGATACCTAATCCAGTCAATAGAAGCACTCTGGATAGGGGGGTTGATATTAGTCCTTTCACAGAAGAAAGGGTTCTGAAAGAACTCTTAAAACTGAAGGTGGATAAAGCAATGGGGCCTGGAGGGATTCACCCCAGAATTCTAAAAGAACTAAGGGAAGAACTAGTGACACCACTGACTACCCTTTTTAATAAATCATGGGAGGATGGTGTGGGACCTGAGGACTGGAGAAGGGTGGATGTGATTCCCCTTCACAAAAGTGGGAGCACAACAGAGGCAGGAAACTACAGACCTGTTAGTTTGACCTCAGTGGTAGGGAAAATGATGGAATCACTTCTGAAGGAAAGAATTGTTGAGTCCCTAGAGGCCAGTGGGGCACAGGACCCAAGGCAGCATGGATTCACAGCAGGAAGGTCATGTCAGACCAATCTAATTGATTTCTTTGACTTGGTGACCAAAGTAGTAGACCAGGGAGGGGCTGTGGACATGGTCTACCTAGACTTTAGAAGGCATTTGACACAGTCCCAAACAAAGATTAATAAACAAATTAGCCAGCATGGGAGTGGGTCCCAGGGTGGTAGCCTGGGTAAAACACTGGCTAGACAACAGGACACAGCAGGTAATAGTAAATGGGGTCACAGTGAAGAAGGGGGTCACTAATTGGGAGTATGCAGGGGTTCAGTACAGGGGCCAGTCCTTTTTAATGTCTTTACAAGTGACATTGCAGAGGGACTGGAAGGTAAGCATGCCTCTTTGCAGATGACACAAAGATCTGCAACACGGTTGATACACAAGGTGGGGTGGAAAGGATGAAAAGGGACTTGGCAAGGTTGGAGGAATGGTCAAATGTATGGCAGCTTAGATTCAATGCAAAGAAGTGCAAAGTAATGTACCTGGGAAACAAAAACCCAGGGGAAAAGTACACAGTGGGTGGTGAGATACTGACAACAACAAAAATGGAAATGGACCTGGGTGTAGTCACATCAGATGACCTAAAGATGAGCAAGCAATGTGAGAGGGCAGTAAGGAGGGCTGAGACGATACTGGGATACATAGGGAGAGGCATCACTAGTAGAAAACAAGAAGTTGTTGGCCCTCTTACAGACAGTTGTTATGACCACATCTGGAGTACTGTGTACAGTTCTGGAGACCCCATCTCCACAAAGACATAGACAGGGTGGAGGCTGTCCAGAGGAGGGCAACCAAAATGGTGCAGGGTCTGCACCAGAAGACTTATGAAGAAAGACTAAAGTTTACGATGTATAGCCAGAGAAAAGAAGGAGGGGGACATGATAGAATTTTCAAATACCTCAAGGGAATCAACAAAGTCCAAGAGGGTAGCATCTTTCAGAAAAAAATGTGCAAGAACAAGGGCACAATTTGAAGATAGAGGGGACGGCTCAGAGGTAATGTGGAGGAAGTATTTTTCACAGAGGGGTGAAGATGGAACAGCCTTCCTGAGGAGGTCATAGAGTCAAAAACAGTGGGGGTATTCAAGAATGCATGAGACAGACATAAGGCATTTCTAGTGGGGGGTAGGAGGAAGTAGGCTGTTAGTTAACTAGGATCTGCAGCTTGTCCATTAGGTAGGGAAATGGGCAGACTAGGTGGGCCAAGCAGTCCTTATCTGCCATCAAATTCTATGTTTCTATGTTTCTATGTTATGGATGCTCCAACTTTATATTATAGCCAGCACATAACAAAAAAGTTTGATGCACAATTCTTTTGTTTTTGCTTTTTTTTGGGAGGGGGGGCAATTTTTTGTCAAAAAGTGAATAAAAATTGAATTGTATGCCTTTTTTTGTTGATTATAAAAAATCTAAAATGTATCTTTAAAATAAACACCTCTAATGTTTTAGATAGTTTTGTGCTGAACAACTTTTGTGCTGAAAGTGCCATGCTATCATTTTTCATTTTAAAGTTATTTGCATGTGTTTATCAAAAAAGTGCAAAACATTTACCTTTCTGGTGTTTTTTGCTAATTATAAAAAATTGTAAGATAGCTATATAAATGAAACACCACTCATTTTGCAGATATTTTTGTGCTGAACAAATTTTGTTTTGTTTTTTTAAATTCAAATTTTATTAGGTTTATACATATGTTTCCCAGTAATGGGCAGAGAGTAAATTACAGACATGGCAATAAAAATAAAACCCTGCATAAACCACCTCCCCTCCACCACCCTCCCTCCCACCATATACCCCCCTCCCACTGTGCCAACAGTGAAAATCTTCAAGACTTATCTAATTACATTAAATTGAATAGGGTTAGCTGGTTATTTGTCAAACATATCACATCATATAGAGTACAAGACATATAAACTTTCCCATCTCTTTTTATATATGTGCATACGATTATTGAGACTGGCCATCATTTTCTCATTTTGTAGATTAAAAAGAAGCTCTTGTAGCCATTCTACATAGGTAGGTTGGAATCCTTCCGGTGTTTTAGGACTATCTTCTTGACAGACATGGCTATCAACATTATCTGGTAGTTTCTATCCATAAGAGGAAAGCCCGTAAAGTCCCCTAGAAGACACACCTCCAGTGTAAAATAAGCCTGTATACCTAAGAGGGAGTCCATTTTAGATTTAATGAGGTCCCACAGTGGTACTATATTTGCACATTCCCAAAATAGATGATAAAGGGTACCCGGGCCTTTAAAGCATCTATTACAAGTAAGAGACTCCACTCTACCCATTTTGTGAAGTCTGTAGGGGGTTAAATACATGGCAGTGAGAAACTGCATTTGCATAATACTAAGTCGGTCTTGTGTAATGAGTTTATGGCAAGCCTCCCAGATTTTAGGCCATCTAGAGTTTAGATTTGGATATAAAGTATTCCAGTAATGATAAATGCCATCTATTGTGGGGAAAATCAAAGGGAACAACAAGGTATAGAGGGATGAGAGTGCATGTGGGGCTGAGGACATTATGCTACCTGTGGTAATCCATTCTTGTGGGGCTTCCCAGTTGGTATTGGCTCCAAAGTAGTCATTGAGCATGTGTCGTATCTGAAATATTTTAAATGCCCAATTATTGACAAGACCAAATTTTGTTAATATTTCAGTAGTAGATAGCCAGATTTGATTAAGGTTATGGAAATCTTTTGCCACACAATTTGGGGGGAGCGGAATCCAGTAGGTAGGGATAGGTTTCCCTCCTAATTTAAGATTAGGATTTTGGAAAATGGGTTGAGAGGTGTCTTGGGCAGTGTCATATCTTAAGGTGGAACACAATTGTATGTGTGTCTGGACTGAGTGGCCAACTGGGTTGTGGTGAAGGCAGGAGGGTAGATTTTTCAATTTTAAAAAGAGTAGTGCTGCAGGGTTAATACCCGATTCAAGTATTAATTGTTTTTCTATAATAAGCCAGATGAGTGTATAATCCAATGATCCTGGGGAGGTGAGGGAGATGCCCGATGGAGATACTTGCTCAAATGGCTCACCCAGTGATAAAGATTAAAGTTAGGGAGTTTGAGGCCTCCTAAGGATTTGGGTACTGCTAACTTATTATATGCTCATCGTGGGGGGTTTGCCTTTCCAAAGAAAATTTGATATACTTTTGTGAATAGATTTAAACCATACTTTGGGGAGCCAAATGCTGATGAGAGTCAGAGGGTAAAGATACGTGGGAGGAGGTTAATCTTAATGAGGATCACTCGACACCAGAGGGTTAAGGGAGGATCCTGCCATCTTTTTAAATCTTGTTGCACTGTTTTGTGTAAGACGTCCAAATTTAAGTTCCGTAACTGAGTAAGGCTAGTGGAGATGTGTATCCCAAGATATTTTATAGATTTGGGAGCCCATTTAAGTCCTAAATCAATTGCATCCTGTTTATATACCTTAGAATTAAGTGGGAAAAGCAGTGATTTTTCTGTGTTTAGCTTGTAATTAGATAGGGAACTATATTTCAGAATTAGTTCTAAAAGTTTTGGAATGGAGGGTTTGATTTGGGTTAAGTGAAGTAGAATATCATCTGCATAAACTGCAATTTTAGAATTAAGCTAGCCCAGTTGAATACCATGTATCTCTGAGACTATGAGGGGCTCCAGGTATAAATTGAATAGTGGGGTGATAATGGACACCCTTGTCTGGTACCCCCCTCTAGAGGAAAACTAGGGGAAAGAACGCCATTACTGAAAACTCAAGCAGAAGGGGTAGAGTAGAGTAGAATACTTTAATCCAGGATATAAATTTTGTAGGAAATTTAAATCTGTGGAGAGTCCTAAATAGAAACTGCCAGACTACCCTGTCGAAAGCCTTCTCTGCATCCAAGGAGACCAACACCTTGGGGGGAGTCCCTGGACACAGAGAAGACATGGGATAGGCAGCGGAGATGCTCAACAGACAACCTGCCCTTCATAAACCCTACTTGATCTGAACTAATAAGTGTAGGGAGCACTTGTTCTATTCAAAGAGCTAATAGTTTTGCCAGAATTTTAAGGTCAGTATTAAGAAGAGGTATAGGGCGATAATTAGGGATTTGTGTTAACTCCCTACCTTGTTTAGGGAGTATAATAATTGTGGCTTCCAACATTCTGGGATCGACATCTGCCTCATTGAGCATACTAGAGTAGACTGCATGTAGCAGAAGGGCTAACTGTGGGGCAAATGTTTATAAAAATTTGGGGACATAGGGCCTTATCTGAAGAAAGTTCATTAATTACTTGGATTATATCAGCTTCAGTAAAGGGTATAACTAGTTTTTTTCCTTGTATGGGAGTGAGAGAGGGAAGGTGAAGATTATCTAGGTAAGAGTCCACGGTACATTGTGGTTGGCGTATGGGCATACGTGAGTAAAGTGCTTTGTAATATTGTTCAAACTCCTCATTGATATCTGCAGCCTGAGTCAAAGGAGGGGCACGAGGATGCTTATGAATTGCTGTAATACATTTTGAGGCTTCAATCTTTCTGAGCCGAAGAGCTAAAAGCTTTCCGGCTTTTTCCCCTTGTTCAGAATATGTGGCTATTGTTTTTAGTATTGGCCATTCCACTTTCTCCCTCAGCAGTTCTAAGTAGGAGCTGTGAAGTTTTATTAAAGCCTCTTTCTTAGAATCCGGTGTATTTTGAGATAAATACTTCTTTTTTATCCTGATTTGATCTAAAAGGGTTTTAGCTTCCTGGGTGTCTTGCCTTTTTTTTGATAGCTGACCATTTTATAAATTCCCCTCTTAAAAATCATTTTAAAGCCCCCCATTCAACAGAGAAGGATTGAGTGGAACCCCAATTGATATCCCTATATGATTCCAGGGATGATAGAATGCTATCTGTGACTTTGTTGTCCTTTAGTAGCTGATTGTTAAGCCTCCGTTGAGTACATGTTCCCCAATTTAGAGACAGAGAGGAGGCAGGTCACCATAGAGTGGTCTGAACCAGTACCGGGTTCCAGACTACTGTCCATAAGACCTTGAATAAGAGATTTACTCATCCAAAAGTAATCGATATGTGAGGCAGAGCCATGTACAGCAGAGTAGAAAGTGTACTCACGTGCTGTCAGGTGAAGAGTTCTCCAGGGGTAACAGAAGTCCAGATGGTCCACTAGGTCTCTGCAAGCTCTCTGTACAGGGGAAAGTCCCCGAGTCCTCAGTCCCGGTGATTTATCTATAATGGGATCAAAGGACAGATTCCAATCCCCCACATCACCATGGGGAAATGTAGAAAAGGAGACAAAATTGAAATAAGCTCCATGAAAAAGGATGGGGAATCAGTATTAGGACCATAGACACTTCCCAAAAGAATATTATAACAATGGATTTTGCCTATGGTAAAAATGTACCTGCCCTCTTTGTCTCTTATACATTGTTCACAGACAAATGGGAAAGACCTGTTGAAAAGGATGGCTACCCCTTGCTGTTTCTAAAGTCCCCTGAGGCAAAGACCTGACCCACTTGCTGTCTTCTTAAAAGAGTTTCCTCAGTTTGTAAAAGATGAGTTTCTTGCAATAGAATTACATCACTACGTAACAGATTTAAGTGTTTAAGAAGACACATACGTTTGTTTGGGTGTCTTGCACCTTTAACATTCCACATGCTAAATCTCAATGTTTGCATCATAATTCCAGTTTAAGTTCTGTATAATCACTCTAAAATTATAAGCTCTAAGACAGAACCAGATAAACAAAAATGATTGTCTTGTAAGTTGGCACCTGCCCCTCAAAATTAAATATGTATAGAAAACAAATCCCTCATAAACCCTTTTTATCCCCATCGACTCTTTAACTAACTTCCCAATCCCAACAAACTTCAGAAACCATGAAACAAAACTGATAGAAAGAGTAATAAAGCATCTAACATAAGGTTGCAACTTATTATCTACACTACATCCATCTGAACTACCCCCCCCCACACACACACACACAGTGCTGGTCCATGGTGGTCAGCGTACTGGAGGCCCCCACACCCCGCTCACCCAAGGACAGATAGTTAAGTCCCTATCTACCTTGTAATACCTACTAACATGGTTACGTGTTATACCTTAACCCAAATGTGATACAGTGCTAAACAAACATATAAACAAACTGTCTAGAACTGTTATATTCGAGTCCTATTCCTTCCTGTAAACATTAAGGAAGAGTGAACCTGGGAGAAACACAACCCCTATTATAATTAATGTGGGGTATTAATTTAGACCCAAAGCAGGATCTAATAATAAGAGTGTCATATCTAGAGCCTGGCAGAAGCACGGGATCACTAACCTAAAAGGTAAAAGGAAGTAGCGCCAGTTCTGTGGAGTGGTGCTGTGGAAAACTGGGGATCCATACTAAATTACAAGGTCAGATCCCAAAAGTTAGAGACTGCCATGATTTTCCTACTTATAAGTTTAGTGAGTACCTCTTTATAAAGAAAAAAGGAAAAGAAAATTCCAGAGGGAACTTTAACCTGCACAGGGATAAATAAGTACATCTCAGTGCTAATGTACAATCATCAAGTTGCATCAGAACATCGCAGGGCAGATACAATTCAAGAGGTCCCTGGTAACAGAATCCTCGGTACAGAAAAGGTCCCAATTGGGTACTAAGCCACTGCAAGTCTCTTGAATGTCCATAGACAGAAAAGTCAACAAAGTAGAAGACGTGCAGCTGAGGCACAGAGCCAAGATGTTGCTATGAGATTACTGCCATCCTGAGTTCCCATGCTGCTGGGCGAGACCCAGAAAATCAAGGTAACGGTTTCTGATATTCTAAGTTAGTAAAATGCCCTCCGGTTGTCCAAAAAATCTCAGTGGAGGATAACAAAGCCGGGCTCTTCTGCTTGAGGTAAGCGAGTGTTGGGTCTAGTTCCTCAAACGAGGACCAAGAATCATCCAGATAGACTTGGAGTTTAGCGGGGTAAACTACTCGGAACTTGATGCCAGCTGTGATGCACTTTGAAACAATCTGGTGGAATAAAGCACGGCGTTGACGGACTGTTGCTGGCAAGTCTTGTGTAACTCTAATTTTCTCCCTTCCCATAAAACATCCTGTAAGTCTCACAGTTTTTGTAGTATATGTTGTTTTTCTTTGTAATTGAGAAAGCGACAGATCAATGGTCTAGGTTGGGCAGTAGCAGGTGGCATGGGCCTAAGAGATTGGTGCACTCTTTCCAGAGTGTAAGTAGGCCCAAATGGGGAAGGCCCAGCTACTATGGCTAAGAATTTTTGCATAAACAGCAAGGTATCAGTTCCTTCTTCTCTTTCTGGGATACCAATGACTACCAAATTGTTTCTCCAGCTTCTCCCCTCCAGGTCCTTGATCTTGTTCTCCAATTTTTAATAGTCTGGCAATTTGTAGTGATTGAGTTTTCCATATTGTCAAACCACTTCTCCACTGAGAAAATGCGGGCTTCAGTATCTGTGACACGTCTGGTAGTATCATTTAATGCCTCAGAAATTGCTTTGGTCTCAGAAACCAGAGACTGGACTTCATCTCTGAAAGGCTGGAATTCCAAAAGAAACCTCTCCAGACTAAGGAAGGTTGAATCTGCAGTCGCCGTGGATGAAGCGGAGGTTTGCTGAATGCGACCTATTGAGTTGGGTTTGCCCTGGGCTTTTTGGGTTGCTTCTCCGGCGTAATGGGTGGAGTATGGCGGGGCCCTGCCTGCCTCATCTCTGCTTCCATTTCTGGACCAAAATCTGCACCAGAGCTTGAGCGAAGATAAATCAATTCTGTAAGCCTCTGATCTTTATCATTTTGTTGAAGGAAATAGGTATTTAGGGTATATTAGTAGTCGGGTGAGCGGAGCACTTATGGAGTGCTTCTTACCCAGTCAGCTGCATCACATGACTCCCCCTGTGTTGAACAGATTCTGTGCTTACAGTACCATGCTTTCATTTGTCATTTTAAAGTTACTTACATTTGTTTGTCCAAAAATGAAAAAGAAATGATTTTTCTGCTGCTTTTTGCTAATTATTAAAAAAGGTATCTAAAATTGAAAAAACACTCATTTTGAGGATATGCTTGTGCTGAACAACTTTTGTGCTCATAGTACCATGCTATCATTTTTTGTTTCAAAGATATTCACATTTGTCAAAAAAGTAAAAAAATCGAATTTTATGTTATTTTTTTGCTAATTATAAAAAAAACTAAAAGGTAAATGAAACAGCACTCATTTGGTAGCTATTTGTGTGCTGGACAAATTTCGTACTCACAGTACCATGCTACCATGTTTCATATTAAAGTATTCACATTTATTTGTCAAAAAAGTGAACAAAAAGCTTTGATTGACAGGTGGTGCTTATTCAACATACTGTATGTTTAATAAATCTAGGATTCTAAAATTTATTCAACATATGTGAAAATAAATGGAGTTATTCAACGTCTTCTGAGTCCACGCCTATTGCATAAATGTATATATATTCACTGCGAAAAACTATGTTCATGCAGATATAAGGACTAAAGAATTCAAAGCGTACAAAATGGGGAAATGAAACAAATATTAGAGTTTCGGATTTTCAGTCTTGGCAAATCAGTTATGGGGTCTTCCTTGGGATTGTCAGTCTTTTTTTTAACATGAAATATTGTATTTTATTTTCAGAAAAAAGCACATACTGTATAAGAACATGCATGCAGGGCACTGGGTATCATCCAGCACTACAGGCATGGAATTCAAAATTCCATAAAATCATTAAATGGCTTCTCAACATAGCATTCTTGTACAGAGAACATTGCTGTGCAAGGAAAATGAGAACTGTGCTACTCCATAGTTGGATGTGCAGATAACAAGTACTTTATCAATGAGCTCTACAGCCTACATAAACAGACCCACACCAAGATTCTATTCATATTCTGCATATGGATATATGGTTTACCATCAGGTTAAGACCAACATTGTACCACAGTGTAACAAATAAGCGTGCTTAACTCATACAGTAGCTTCATATGGAGTCCAAATGATCCATTGCTTAACCTGACACAAAATGGCCACCCAGGTAATAATGAGTTAATTCCTTGTAGTATGAGGGGAACTTTTCTCGGCTTAACTAGTCACTTGTATTAAAGGTGGGTGAGGTAAGATGGGTACCATCAATACTCTGAAGTGTTTGCCATGTAGCTCTCTAACCCTTTATGTGATCTTAAATTGATTCACCTAACCCTTCTGGCTTCTAATCCACTGTGGTGGTGGTGGTGGGGGGGGGGATAGCTCACATCCTTACACACTTCATACACTACCCAACCAACATGGTTCTGTTGGCTAGAGAGATCGGGGTGGTGTTTCAGCTTGTGGGGGTGGGACCAAACAGAGCTAGGACTGGAGATACTTATGCCACCTTTTGTAATAGATTGATAATCTGCCTTGCGGCAGGAAGGACAATCTTTTGAATGTAGCTATCTTAGCCACTGCTGAGTGCCATGCCATGATAGATGGTGGTTTTAGCTGCCTCCATTTCATCAAAATTGCCCTCTTTACCTCCACAATTACTGCTAGTAGCCAAAGTGTGGCCAGTTTGGTCCCCCTTGGAAGTTTGTAGGTGTCCCTGAGTAGAACCAGCACTGGATCATGTGGTATCAGTATACCCATAACTCTGCTGCAGTCCACCAGCACTAAATTCTTTCCAGTACCCGTCTAACCTCAGGCACTGCTGTAAAATGTGTAGCAGCTCAGCTTCAAGGGTATTGCATCTCCAACATTTAATGTGCAATGCAAAAGGCAGCTACAACACAGTGAGGTCAGTGCCAACAAAAAGGTAAGTCAAGTACTCACACTGAAGAGTCGGCACATCAAACCCAATTGATCCAAGATGTACACACGGCTGCAAAGATCAGGCTGAATGCAAGAATATGTAAATAAAGTTCCTTTATTCTGAATGCAATTGTAATCCAAACAGGATGAAGGGTACAGCTAAGTTGCTGCACCACAAATGGTGACTCTCTCCATGAGAATAAGTCTCATGGTCAAACTTTTTCAAGCAACAGTGCTTTCCCAAGACTTTTTCTCCAACATTTAGAGTGAAGCATTAGGCCTATATGGAATAGACTAGCAAGAGTCCTATACCACCTGTGCAAACTCTTTATCAGTATTATTTGTCCTTTTGCATCAGTTTTCCAACTTTCTTTCCCTTCTGATTACCTCTATGCTGGGGCATCATTTGTCAGCTTCGCCTTTATCCCATCCTGCTGAGATTTTCTCTTGCTGGTGGTACTGTTCCCCCAACCCACCTGCATGGTCGCCCCCCAACATGATCCTATGGCATGGAGCTGCACACAGCACCACAGTGAACATACCTGTCATCTAGTGCCAGCGCAAGTGAAAGTGAAGTAGGGAGGCAATCAGACTCCTGAGAGCAAGATGCAGCATTTGATGTGATAGGCAGGAGTGATGTCTTCCTCCCAGCTAGCAGGGTTTTCCTGCTTCTTGTCCCCCCTCGGAGGTGCAGACGTGCAATGATCTCCACCATGTAATGGGTTTGCTTCTGCACCCTTCACACAGATGTCCACTGCTGCCTCCACCCTTTTTCTCTTATGTGTCCCTGGCTGTCAAACACCATGCCTCCACTTGGTGTCTTTGATGCCAGGGAACCATTACCCACCCCTCCTCAAGACAGGAGAGCTGTCCTCTGGATACTAAATCCTTTCTCCCCCAGCCAACCCTCAGCAACCCGAGCTTGCTTCTTACCTGGATCACTTTTGTGGTGACAGATAAGGTGCTCAGCACCTCAGCCCTCTGCACAACCAGGCAAGGTATCCTTTTGCATCTTTGTGAGTTTGATGAGCCCCTTTGAGACAGTTGTTCTAGCCTCCCTGGGTTATAACATCCTGCAGCTCTTACTCCCAGCCATGCTTACTCTTCTCCTGACATCTGAGCTTGCATTCCTCATCATGCGATGCTCCTGCAATGCTCTTCGTATAGTGTGGCTTATGCAACTATTGTAGCCATTTTCACTGTTGCAGAGCCAAAGCTGACTTTTTAGGGATGTGATGGCTCCCCTAATTTGCAGGAGTTTCCAAAAATCTGACTTGGGTAGTTCAAATTTATTTTGGTTCCATTGGAACGATATTAAAGAGTCTGAGTTCAGCTGTAAAATGTCTGACACAATTCAGATGCCTATGTGTTCCTACTCTTTCCACCAAACTGTTGACCCTCCCATTTGAATGTGGGGATTCTGCCATATGTATGTACAAGGCTATGGTGGTGCCCAGCCTGCCCTAGGACAGCGACAGAATCCCAGACCATGGTGCCACGCTTTTATTATCTCCAGGATAATTGGGTTTGCCTTCTGGTCCTTCTTGACCTTAGTACCTAAAAGTAGTCCTAACCAGGGGGGTTGTGCTAAGTCCCTCTAGAGGGTGACCCATTGTAGGGTGGTGTCATTATGTGGGAAACAACATTTCATGACTTGGGCCATTCTATAAGCCCCTAGGTATCCCTGAACCCAACTTATAACTAATCCTCCTAGTGTCCAATGCACTCTTAGTTTGGTCTTACTGAGTCTGTTTTTTTTTCTGCTTCCCATAGGAGTGAAGCTAGGAGATGGTTTAGCCTGCAAACAGTCTGGTCCAGAACTGCCAGGGGGAGGTTGTGAAAGACATAAGCAAATTTAGGAAGGATAGACATTCGGATTGCCTCTATTTTACATTTCAGAGTTAAATGTAGTTTGAGCCATCTGTGGACATCTGGTTCAAGAGCCACTAAAAGGGGTCATAGTTGGCCTTAACCAACTCAGGCCATGAGGTGGTGATCTCCACCCCCAGGTAAGTGAACATCCCCAGTGCCTGTACCATATTAGTACCTTCTGTACATGTGAGATCACAAGCTGCATTGAGAGAGGAAATAGTAGTTTTTTTTACAATTGACTACCAAATCTGAGGTGACCACAAATCTAGACACAACTCCCATAACTGCTGGTAGTGACTGTGCAGAGTTAGCCAGGTTAAAGAGAAGGCCATCAGGATACAGTATTTACCAGATACTTCCTGTCCTTTACTTTCACACCCTGAATTTCCTCTGTGTTGAGGAATTTCCTTGTGAGGATGGTCTAGAGCTAACGGGAATAGTAAAGGGAAATAGGATAATCCTGTCTAGTGCCTCTCTGGAGAGAGAATGGCCTGTATAGATTGCTATTTGTGAGGAAGGTTGCCATGGAATTCTTATATAACATGGCTATCTAGCTTCTGAAATATGGACCAAGGCCATAGGCCTCGAGTACTGAATGAAGGTATCCCCATTTGACAAAATCAAAGGCCATGCAGAAGTACACAGCCAAGGCCACCATGGGGGTGTTGGACTGCTCCGCAAACCACTTTATTGATTTATTTATTGAATTTTGTTGACTAGATTAGCCCACTGAGATTAGAATCCCCTTTTTCAGGGGCGACGGAGGGAGGGGGGGGGAATAAAGATGGTAACCAGCTATCTAGCAAACCGCACACGGCAGGGGAGAATATGATCTGCCCTTTCTGCTAAACTGCCTGTCTGCTCTGGGGTTCCTCAAGGATCGATACTGGGACCCCTTCTATTTAGCACCTTCCTCAATAATTTTCCATCATCCTGTTCCAAACCAGTACTCCCCTACATGGATGATGCAGTCATTTTCTCAAAGACTGCTGACCCTACCCTCCTTCAGGCCCAAATTCAGAAAAGTTTTACTGAAGCTGAGTCCTGGTTCATCTCTCATAAGTTGGTGCTTAACTGCATAAAAACTAAGGTCATGCTCTTCCATAGTACCCACAGCAAGCACAAAGCCAAACAATTGGTGATTAAAAACAGTGTGGGTGTTATCCTTGATCAGATTCAATCTTTGAAATACCTAGGAGTTACTCTGCAAAGTACGCTCTCCTACTCCAACCATGTTGAGAATGTTGCCAAGGTAGTTAACATTTGCCTAGGCCTTCTATGCAGGCATAAACACTGCCTTACTACCGAAGCCCTCAGGTTGGCTATCAAAAGTTCAAGTTGTGTCTATTATTGACTATGGTTTGGTAATTTATAGTTCCGCCACCGACACAAGCCTATGTCAGCTCACCACAGCTCTGAATAAGGCATGCCATCTACTAACTGGTGCAGCGTATCATACTCACACTTGTGACCTTTATGAACAAGCAAACTGGCTTCAACTCCAGGCTCTCATTGAATATCACGCCTGCCTTCTGGCTAAGAAGGCAGATCTTGGTCCCCTACCATGAGGTTCCCTTCAGCTTTTCAGTCCCTTCCGGGGCACTTGGAGCACACGAAGTTCTGTGAGCCAAACCTTTACTGTCCCTTGCTGTCGAACCTCGCTCCGACAGTGATCCATTGCAGTTAGAGCTGCTAATTTATTTAATTCCCTTCCTCCTGAGTTTGCGACAACTGCAACCTTGGGACCATATAAAAGGAAGCTGCATCAATTTCTAGTTCCCAGAGCTTCTTGTGACTGCTATACCTAATCTCTGCTGAAAACTAAATGCACTGGGACCTCCCTCTTTTACCATTTGCCCTTGTATAGCCCTATGCTGCTACTGCGCTATTCTACTCACAGCTCCTTATCCCTTTCTCATTCCTGCCCTCTTTTCATTCTACTTCATCTCCCCTTCCCTTTACCCCTCCACTCCCACTTCCCTCCTCTCTCCTCTGTTTCCTCACCTTGTCCTCTCCCTCTACCCCCCACCCTGTAGGTCTTTCCTGCTTAAGCTTCATTGTGGCATCTTCCTCCTTGCTCTTATTTTGTTCCTTCCACCCCCCAATTCACCCCCTGTACTTCTCTCCTTGTAAGCCCTTTCACCCCTCTTCAGACAAGGCCACTGACTGCACTTTACAAAATATTTATCTCGCCATACTGTTCTTTTGTTTATGTAATTACTTTCTTCATGTTGTACTACTTACTGAAACCATTGTAAATTGCTATTCTTGTGACTTGACATGGAACCTCTGTAAAAGAGCCCTTGGCTCAAAGGTCTTTCTGATTTGTTAAATAAATAAAATAAATAAAAATAAAAACAACTGAAATTGAACTACATTAAGCTGTTGGTGGTATTTTTAGTGAATGGGGGAAATTTAGCAAGGATACCAGGGAAATTCCCCTACTCTGTCAGTAGGGGGCTTGGCCGCTTCTCCGTGATGGCCACTTACAGTTCGGCATTGGAGGGTGAGGATGTGTTGGAGGTGGGGGAGTTGGTCTCCTTCTCTATTTCCTCTCCGCAAGAGGCCAACCTGGAATGGAGAGAATTGGACGTTGGTCCTGTCTCGGTAGCTCACTCGGAAATGTTGCCTGAGGAGGAATGGTCGGTTTCAACGAAAGTGGAGAACACTTGTGTTTTTATTCCCAAGGTTGTGGTGGATGTTAGGAGAAAAGCAGGTGAACGCTCTGCAGTTTCAGTGTTCGCTATGACAGTTGGGAGTCCTGTCAGTAAGGGAATGACGTGGACTGACAGGGCTCAGCTGAGTGCAAAGTGTATGACGGCTGTATCAGCTGGTGCCGGCTCGCAAGCCTTGTTTGGGTCGGTGCTTTCAGGTGCTGTGGAGACTGGCAGCTGTTCACCTAAAACCGAGTGCCGAGAGTCTCTTCCAAGCTCCCCGACTCATGATGTAGGTCTTGTTTTCGGCTCCCTTCTCAGAAGACGCCAACGTACGGGATACACAACAGAGGAGTGAGCCTTGCATTCCAGCTCAGCGTTTTATGGATACATTGCATACGGGCATGACGGCGTCAAGTCTACCATGTACTGTGAGTGTTTCATTACTCAACGCTTTTTCACACGGGCCCCAACAGCAGGTCTCAATGTGGCATGACTTAACTATCTCTCCTGGGCCTGATTTTGACTCTAATGTTTCTGCTTCAGGAGTTACAATTGCTGAAGCATTGAAAGGAGCGGGGTGGAAAAAATCCCCCCATGATGATTCGTGGACTTCCCCTGTACGGCCTAGCCTGATGCCACAGGGAGATTTTCTGGCTGTATTGGACCCTCTGGAATTGTGCTCGGGCTTACAGCTCACACAAAACCCGGCCTGGTAGGTAGGTAGGGGGGACTCGAGTACTGGATCAAGTAGGGCTACCTCAACATTCTCTGTCTACTGTCACTGTGGGGACTCCTGTGGCTGATATACCTCTTGCCTCTTCCTTGCCAGGCGTTGCTACAGATCTGTTGCAGACAAATGAGCCCTCAGTTACCCAGGTGGGGCTCGGGGATGGTTCAGCTCATGCATCTATGAATGTTGAGGCCCCTTTGACTGCTTCTGGTGGTTTTTCTTCACGGGCCATGATACCTTCCTCTACTACAGCTCCTTCCCTTCCAGCTCCTAGAATATCTACTGGTCCACAGAAGCCTAAATCCTTTGCTGTACTGTTTCATTCCCCCGAGCTAAGCCAAATGGCATAATGCTGTTTGACTACACCTATAGGGTGGGCTGAAGTTTTTCCGTGATCGCTTATATGTTAGAAAACCTTGATTAAATCCAGTTTGCAATTTTCTCCTCTGAAATGTATGCCCTGATCCATACTTCAGGGGATAATTATTTTGATATTAGTTTTAAAACATCATTAAGTTTAGACACATTTTGGCATCGATATCAGGCAGTTCGGCATACCCCATTATGGACACTTTTTTTTTGCTCTGCCTCTTACAAAACCCACAATAAAAAATATTACTGTTTTGTTTAAAAATGAGAGAGTAGCAATTGATGATATTGTATGATGGTTATCTTCTAAATGTACTGTTTTGGGTTTACCATATCCAATTATTGATTCTGAGCTCTTTTGGACAGGGGGGTTGAAATTGCAGGTGAAATTACCAATTGTAAATGGTGTCATTCAGCATTTACCAAGTTGTTTTTACTTGGGAAGAGATAGGGGTTTTGTTTTTCACCCAGGACAACCTAAATCCTGTTTTAGGTGTAGGAGCCCATGCACCTTAGTAATGCCTGTGATCAGCTCAAATGCTCCTCTTGTCTGGGTTCCGGACATGTGAGTATTAATTGCCCCATCCATCCTACTGTAATTTGTGTGAAGAAGCCTCACATTCTTATAAAGAGTGTCCATGGGCCTCACATAATAATCCTGAGATGCCTTCAGAAAGTCAGGATGAAACAGTTTCTAAGGCCCATCGATCTGCTCAAGCTAGGCCTCATTTGCAGCCTTTTGCTCCTGAGACTTCTTCTCCTCCTCCTTCTTGTCCCACTTTCCAACAGGTAAACCCTGTTATGGTTCAGCAGAACTCTGATGAGCTCACGCCTGTCCTGGATGCAGCATCAGCCGAAGGGGCTATGGTACACCTCTCAGAGGCCTCCATCTCTGCTGTACCTGGGGTGCAGTCAGATACTCCTAGTACTTCAGCTAAGTTCTGCGACCCTAAAGACGTTATGCCCCCCCCCAAGGACACTGATTGGGTACCGGTGGGTACCAGGAGACAGACAAGAAGTTCTCTTTTGAAGGGAGTTCCTCCGTCTTCTGACTCTTAGCCCTCTGATTTGGTGGTTAAAAACAGGTTTGCAGTGCTGCACAAACATAAACCGACTATTGAAACTGAAGAGGAGTCTGATGCTTCCTCTGTTGCATCATCCCAGGTAGATATGTTAACTGACACCGAGCAGTTTTCCGGAGACACTCACACCAGTAAGAAAAACAGATGTAAAATTAAGTCTCCAGGGAAAGGAAGAGGTAAAAAGAAGTCCTGAAAGATTAACTGTTATACATGGGGGATGTTTTTTTCATTTGACAACTTAAATACCAAAGCCTAAAAAACCTTAAAAGGAGATGGGCTATTTTTTCTTTCCTTCTGTCTCTACCGTTGCATATTGTTTTTTTGCAGGACACCAGGCTTCATTCCCTTCGGGAAATTGGGCAGGCCTCTAGAGATTGGAGGGACAGCTTATCTTTCTGGACCTTGTCAGAGGAGGTGTGTGCCGGAGTGGGGATTCTTATTAAAGATTTGGAAATACAGGTTATTAGACTGCTTGACTTAATTCAGGGCAGGGTCCTCATCTTAGATGTAATTATTCACCATCAGGAGTGGAGGTTGATCAATATTTATAACCCCAAGCTTAAAACACAAAGAATTCATACTTCAAAACTATTCAACCCTTTCTATATTCCACAAAATCTATTATTTTTTTGGGGGGGACTTTAATTGCATTTTGTCATTTGCAGTCAGATAAGACTGGGGTTACACAAAAACTATATTCTGATTCCAATTTTCTTAAAACCTTATATGTTACAGCTAATCTTCAGGATGGGGCCTCCTTTGGTCCACAACCTCCGGCACACACTTTTCAACGTGGCAGGTTTACCACAAGAACTGATTATTTTTTAATTTCTAGTTGGTTAACAAGTGTTCAGTATTCGGTTCTTCCATGTGAATATTCTGATCATTGTGTGTTAGTATTGTCTGTAGGCTGTCCTCATAACAAATCTGTATCCCATACTTTTTGGAAGATTAATAGTTCTCTTTTAGGGGAAGAATTTGGGTGGCATGACCTGTATAGTCTTCTCCAGGATAAAATCTCAGTTTCTGAATTACACGATAATCCGGCCTTCTGGTGGCAAGATACCAAATTAGAAATTAGAAAATTTTGTCGACAGTTTTCTAAACAATATTCCTCTAATCATTTTTTTTAAATACCTAAATTGCCATTGTCATTTGCAAAAATTACTCTCTTGGCAAACAGAATTGGGGTTAGACTATTCTGCACAGATTCGACAAGTAAAATCTGAAATGCATTCATATCAGTATGAGAGGGTCACCTCACTGTTTTTGGAACAAAAATATGGGAGGAAAGAGGCGGCCAAAGTAGGTAACCCTTTCGATTGTAGCCATCAGCAGGTTGAGTCCAAATATATGCCCTCTTTAATTTCACATACTGGCAACCGGATTTGTGATAATCAAAATATTTTGAGGAAAGTTTCTTATCACACTCAGACTCTACAGTATATGGTCAGGAATATGACCCACAATCCTGGAATAGTTTTTTTGATTCTTTACATATTCCCTTATTATCCCTTGACAGTGTCAGCGAGTCTCATAGGTCTCATCGGTCTCATAGGTAAGTACAGAGCTATATAGACGTTAGTCCTTTTGCTCGCCATTTATTAATAACCCTGAATATTATGCTTAAGTAAGAAGCTATCTAGCTTGTTTTTAAATGCGTTCACAGTTACACTAGCCACCACCTCTAATGGCAACCTATTCCAAATATTGGTAACTCTCAGCGTGAGCCAGGATTTTCTTTTTTTGGTTTTTGGACATTCCACATGTAGTTGTAGAGGGTGTGATCTAGTATCACCCGACAATTCCCTGTACCTCAAACCCAGTAGTTCCCATAAATCTGGATTGATAGTGGCTTTATAGATTAAACACATATCCCCCCTTAAATGCCTATATTCCAAGGAATATAAACCCAGAATATTTAGCCTCTTTTGATAATCATGACCTTTAACTTCCTGTATATTTCGAGTGGCTCTTCTCTGAACTCTCTCAAGTGCCACTATCTCGGTTCTTCCACTGGGCGACCAAAACTGTGCACAGTAATCCAAATGCGGCCTCACCAATGATGTATAAAGGGGCAGAAGAACATCCCTACTTCTAGATGTAATATGTTTATTTATACAGTGTAAAATACCACTTGATTTTTTAATAACTGAATTGCAATGCATTTTAGATGATAGATAATTTGTAACCATAATACCCAAGTCACTCTGTTATTCCACAGTATTTAATGTTTGTCCTCCAAGTGTATATGGTATCTGTTTATTTGCCTTCCCACGGTGCATAACACAACATTTGTCCATTAAACAGCAGTTTTTATCTACTGCCCAGGACTCACATATTTAGTGCTTCTTGTAGTTTTGTGGCCATTTTGGTTATTAATAGAAACCCAACCCTGGTATCATCAGCAAACTTAGAAACCCAGACTCCATTGTTGACTTTCATTGAGGCAATATATATATTAAACAAGCAGGGCCCCAAGACAGAGCCCTAGGGCACCCACTAGTCACCTCCGCCCATGCTGAGTTGGTCCCATTTACATTTACTGACTGCTTTCTAGAGGTGAGCCATGCATCTACCCATTTTGTTATTTTCCTGGTAAGTCCTGTAGTTTAATGCTTCAATAAGTTCTCCATGGGGACCTTGTCGAAAGCCTTGAAAAATTGAGATACACCACATCCACAGGCTGTCCCTCACCCATTGCCCTGCTAACCTTTCCATAAAATTCCAACAGGTTGGTCTGACAGGACCTTCCGTGGTAAATCCATGCTGTACTGGGTCTACCAGATCTGTTTTTTGGCATGGTCCACAATATAATCTTTAAAATACCCTCAAGATTTTCTCCTAAGACAGACGCCAGGCTAATTGGTCTATAGTTGGACACCTCATGTCTACTCCCTTTCTTGTAAATGGGAGCCACTCTTGCTTGTTTCCATGCCTCCAACACTAGCCCTTTTTTTAATGATGTTTGAAAAATAACTGTCAGGGGTCCAGCCAAGAGGTCTGCCAGTTCTTTAATTATTCTTGGGTGTATTCCATCCGGACCTTGTGATTTATTCTGATCTAATTTGCAGAGCCTTTTAAGTGTGTCTTCGCTTGTTATCAGTGATTCTACTTCTAGTACAGTTTGCAAATGTTCTGATTTAGGGGAGGATTTACTATTGAAGACTGATATAAAGAAATCATTATACATTTGGGCAAGAAGAGACTGGTCAGTAACTGTACTACCATCCATTGCATGTAGTGGGCCAATAGGTCTACAAACACCTTTTTTGTCATTAATATATGCATAAAAAGATTTATAGTTATCCTGGACTCTGGTTGCTAGGCTTAACTCATATTTTAGTTTGGCTTCTTTAATACTTTTTTTTAACTTTTTTAAAAGGTCCTTATATGTTTTCCAGCAAATGTTGTTTCCCGATCTTTTGGCCTTATAAAATGCCCTATTTTTTTTCTTTATCAGTTTCAGTTTATGTTTTGACATCCATTTGGGTTTGATCTTGGTGGTGCCATCCGTTCTCTTTATTAAGGGAGTAAAAGTTTGGGTAGCTGAGCTTATTTTACCCACCAGCAGATCCCACATGGAGTCGAGTGTTTTGTTTTGAAACTCCTCTACCCAGTTCCAGTTTTTGAGATATGTTCTCATATTATCAAAATCAGCTTTACTATAGATATATTTGCTGGTCCTGCTTACAATAGTGTCTGTTAATGTGACAAGGGAAAAGTAAACCATAGTGTGGTCACTTGATCCAAGAGGGGGAATAACCTTACAAGATGTTATATTACCATCTAGGTTACTTAACACAAGATCTAATATGTGACTGTCTCTAGTATTGACATTTACCCACTGGTTCATTCCTGCTAGCAAGCATAATTCTAGATATTGTGATTCCATAGTAGTATTTGTCCGTAATGTTGTCCAATTTATGCCTGGTAAATTTAGATCACCTATTACAATGTTACTTTTAGTTCTACCAATTGTATCCAAAAAATCCAGTAATTGTTCCTCCTGGTCCGGTGTAACAGTGGGTGATCTATATATGACCCCAATGTTAACAACATGTGAATGGCAAAATGATATTTTGACCCATAACACCTCTATTTTATCCCATTTAGTTGTATTGATTTCTTCAGAATTTATTTTGTTGGAAATGAATAAAGCCACTCCCCACCTCTTTTTCTTTCCTGTCTTTGTGGTACAAATTAAATCCATTTATTTGCTTTTCCCATGGATCATGTGGGCTCCACCAGGTCTCCGTAACACCACATATACTAACATTCAATTGTTCCATGGATAATTTTAATTCATCCAATTTGTTATTTAAACTCCTGGCATTTAATGAGAGGAAGTTATATGAAGTACGGTCATATTTTTCTCCCTTTGAAAGGGAACTAATAGGTCTACCTCCCCCCCTCATGCTAAGTTTAAATTTTCCTCCAATGTGTGTCTGAGTTGGTAAGCAAAAATACGTTTCCCCCTTCTGTTTAGATGGAGTCCATCTTGTGCATATAGCATTGGGTCCCTAAACTTTGCTCCCTGTTCGGCAAAGGTATGGCCTTCTCTAAAGCACCATCTTTTCAACCATCCATTTAACTGCATTATATCATCATTTACATCCCATGATGCCCTGAGTATTGGCAGTACCCCAGAAATAATGAGATCACATCCATCCTCTGTAAGAGTCCTCCCTACCTCCTTAAAATCTCTCTGTATATCTAGGAGCTTTCTTTTCCTTACATTATTAGTTCCTACATGTATAAGGACCAATGGTTTGTGAGTGTTTTCTCTTAAACCAGGGAGAAGATTTTTGTTGTCTTTTATACCTGCTCCAGGGAGTGCACTAACTGTAGTCGTTTGTTTTCAATTTTTACATAAAATGTGATCTGTATATTTCAACAAAGAATCACCCAGAACCAGGACGTCTCTAGTATTAGACTCCTCCTCTTTTTTTACTGGCTTATTAATTTTGCCAGTAGTTTGTTTGTTCTCCCTACTGGTATGTTCGATTCTAGATTTTAAACTGCTCCTTAGTAAGTGGTGGGGATTGTGTAAGGTTGGTTCCATTTGAAGTGAGTAACCTGTATTTTGTTGAGGTCACTGGATAATTGGGGAGGTCACTTGAGTTGAAATGTAGCTAGCCCCATCTTGATTAAGAATAGAAAACTTGTTTGATGTTAAAACATTTGAGGAACCCCCTATGTTTCTTCTACCCTTTTTTCTGTTTTTATTGGTATTTGTTGTTACAAGACACCATTCTTCCTCCTTCTCATGTGTTTCATTCAGGTGACTATGTTCACATAATGTCGTGGTCGCATCTATTACAGAATCAATATATTGTTCTAAATTGCTGATATCAATCTGTACCTGAACCCTTTGTCTTAAAACCTGTATCTCTGTTTATAAGATATCTATTAAATTGCATTTATCTCAAGTAAACCCATCTCTGGCCTCCTCATCAGTTGACATTTTACATCTAATACACAGCCTCATTTAAAACAGAGATTTCTTTACGCTGGAAATCTAAGTAGGTCCTGAATCCCGCTATCCCAGGACACAGCAGACACCGTGCAGGCGCTGTCTCTGCATTTCTCCAGCATCGCCGAGTCGCCCTGCACTCGCCTCACCCTGCTCACTGCAGGGCGTAGTTTTATGTTAAAGTGACCCAGAAGTAGACTCTGGGGGTCACGGACACTTGCAAATTCAGATTCCCAAATAAACTTTAAAAATGTTCCTCAATCATTGCCACTCATACTTGGCTCAGGCAAAGGTTTAACCCACAAGATCTTTAAAATAGTTGCTCTCAGCTGTTTAGTAGTTCAGGCTGCCTGCCTGAACTACCAGCTCTCTTTCTGTTTCCTGTCAAGTGCTAAACAGGGCTAAGTTATACAGCACGGCTCAAAGTTACAGCAATTTGTTAAAAGTCCCCAGAACTGTAAAAACAGCACTGAGCTTGCCAGAATCTAGACAATGCCTCTACTAGTGCTCGCTCACTGCAGGGGCGAGTTTTATATGTTACAGTGACCCGGAAGTAGACTTTGGGGTCACGGGACACTAGCAAATTCAGATTCCCAAATAAACTTTAAAAATGTTCCTCAATGCATGCACCACTCATACGTGGCTCAGGCAAAGGGTTTAACCCACAAGATCTTTAAAAATAGTTGCTCTCAGCCATTTAGTAGTTCAGGCTGTGCTCTGCCTGAACTACCAGGCTCTCTTCCTGTTTCCTGTCAAGTGCTAAACAGGGCTAAGTTATACAGCACGGCTCAAAGTTACAGCAATTTGTTAAAAGGTCCCCAGAACTGTAAAAACAGCACTGAGCTTGCCAGAATCTAGAAAATGCCTCTACTAGAGTCCTATCAGCTTATCACTAGTGCTGAAGCGGATTCCGTGATTAGTCATTTAAAAAATACTGTGACTCCTGGTCCTGACGGCATCCCTAATAAATTTTATAAGAAAGCTAAATCTTTGTTATTACCCTATTTAACGGCTGTGTATAATGTCATTGTACAAGGAATATTACCAATACCGGTTGCACTGGCTGATAGTAATTTGATTTTCTTATTTAAGCATAAAAATAATAAAGAACATCTGAACAACTGGTGCCCTATTAGTCTGTTAAATTCTGATTGGAAGATTCTATGCAAAATTATTTCAGTTAGACTTTCCCAGATCGCTAAGAAAGTGATTTTTATGCCAAAACTTGTGCAACACCTGATCGTTCTATGCTTATTAATTTAAAAATGTTATGGGAAGTGTTTGATGGGTTTCATACACAAGGATAAGTCCTTAGCTTGGATCAGTCTAAGGCATTTGATTGAGTTCCACATAATTATTTATTTGCAGTTTTAGAAAGGTATGGGGTACCAGTGGAATTTATTGTCTGGATCAAGAATCTATACAGGTATGCCTGCATAACTCCATTTGCTAATGGGTTAAAGGGATCACGTATCCATATCAAAAGAGGGGTGCGCCAGGGGTGCCCCCTGAGTCCCCTGTTGTATGTCTTTTCTATTGACCCTCTTCTCAGGAAGCTGAATGGTGATGTTACTATTAGACATATTTCGGCCAAACCAAACCTAGTTTTTCCCAGCGCTTTAGCATATGCAGATGACATCTGTATTCTCATAGCAGATCAAGCATCTGGTGAGAGGGCTATTGATATTGTGTAGTCCTTCTCCTTGATTTCTGGTTCTAATTTGAATACACAGAAAAGTGTTGGTATTTCAGTACGTATTCCGTTACAGGAGGTTTCAACTGACATTGGGGGAATACTTATTCAATCAGACAAAATACAATTTTGGGGTCTTTCTTTTGGCTTATCTAATGTGACAGAAAACAATTGGATTTCTTTTATGGAGGTGGCAGAAACCAAAATTGTTAGATGGAAAACTATTCCCATGCCACGAAAAAAGCGTATTTATATGCTAAAAACTTTTATCCTTCCCATTTTTCTATTAGTGAGTTATATCTTTCCCCTTCCTATGCATTTGAAGCCTGCCACTATAATTTGTTTTTTCAACTTTTATGGGGTAGCAGACTAAACCCAGTCAAATGGTCCATTACTTACTGGTCTATAAAACAAGGAGGTCTTCACATGGTGAACCCAGTGTTGTTTTTCTTTTCTATTTTTGTACACTCTAATGTTTTTTCCTGCATAGCTAAAAAGACGGATTTTTGGGTACAAAGTTTTTAAGCCCGTTCTCGATACTTTGTAGATAAGTGGCAAGCACCTGTGTGGAAATCTTTTACTAAAATCCCTATGTGGACCTCAGGTTATCTTATTGAGCTTTTTAAAAGGATAAAACACTGGAAGGTGTACTGCAAGGTGGAAGATTTACAGAATAGAAAGCTGTTATATTCTTCTGTTCTGCAGAACATGTTTTTGGTTTCACCATATTTGATGTACCTTGTGACAATCAATGTCTTACCAAACAATTATTGGAGGGTCGGATCCCAGAAAAAATGTGGGATACCTTATGGTTATGTTGCCATGATAAATTAAATGTTAAGGGAAATCAAGCCCATAAACAATTGAATGAGCGATATTGTGTTCGAGAAACTTGTATATGTTAAATAGAATCCATGTCACACCTGTTTTTTGAGTGTCCTTATATAGCACCACTATGGACTCAGTTGGCACAGGAATGGTCTTTGCCAATGTTTTCTGTTCTTACTTATTCAGACTTGATTTATGGGAATTTTGGGCCTGAATGGAAGGTCTTTTTTCCTGGTACACTGAGAGTTCTGTTTGCTGTTTGTAAATGGTGTACTGTATATGGCAGAATAGATGTTTGTTTGTCCTTCAACAAAAACGTACTACTTTGCATGAGTTAAGAGGTCAAATTAAGAAAGAAATTGCTCGTATTTATTTTTCTGAGAAAAACTCTTTGCCTGCAGCCATAGTGACATTTTGGTGGAGAGCATTGCCATTAATGTTGTTTGAAGGAGTTACTTGAACTATATAATCTGGGGGTGTTCTGGATGGTTGTTTTCCCTAATCATTTTTTTGTTGTTATCCTGAGATGAAGGACTTTTGTTTGGTTTATATCTGTATTTTTGTATAACGGTATAATTTTTGTGTGACCTGTATTCGTTTTTTGTCTTATTATATTGTTTTCCAATAAAATATTCCCCTACTCTTTCTGAGGGGGTTCTGTTTCCATGGAGCAGGATGCTTTGCATGTTCATTCTGCTGGTGTACCTATGAGTGTGCAGGTCTCCCAACCCACAGGTCCAGCGCAGGAAACTGAGGAAAATATGGAGTTTGGAGAAACTGTGACTGAAACTGCTGTTGAAAGAGTGAGTACAGCTACTGGATTATTCTCTGCAGATGAGGTCTAGTTGGAGCATTTGTTGTTACAAAATAGAGCACTGGGACATGAGTTGTTGAATATGAACCCAGAAGCTGGCTCTGAAGAGGCACACAAACCCATTGAAGTCACAGAGCTTTTGGCTCCACAAACCGCAAGAAATGCAGCATGTTTGTTAATGGAACTCACCGAAGAGCAAAGCGGTATGTCAACTGTAGATGTGGCTTCTGTATCAATGCCCTGTGACACACATTCATCAAAGGCTTTCCTTATGCCTGAGTCAGCGCCAGTGTGGAAAGAAATTTCAGATGAGATTTTGCTTGTATCAGAGTCAGAAACGCTCCCTGGTGTGGGAGCTGAAGTTAGAATTGTAAGTGCTGAACATTTTTCCCCAAATACTATTGAACACTCTGAAAATGCAGGATTCACTTTATGCAAAGGGAGAGAAAGTGAATCTGCACTCCCTAAACAACAGGGGAAATCCCCTAGTTCACTGGCCTGTTCATTGTTAAACACAGAGTGCAAGAGGGGAGAGGCTGGAATCTGGATCCTTGACCCTGCTCACAGCCCGGTACCTGGCTAAAATAACAGTTGTGGCACTACAAATAGGGAGATTGGTAGTAAGATGAATGTTGAGAATACACTAAATGAGACAGTTCAACAGGAGGGGATGCAGGAAGTTAAGGACAAAGAACTGTCTGTTTCTTCAGAGACTACCTCTTCATCAGGAAATGATGAAACTTGTAATAAGCAGACAGAATGAGGAGATAGAACTGAAGCTGAACAGGTTCCTCCACAGCTGAACTTGGACTTTAGGGAGCAGTCTAAGACAAAATGGGAAGAATGTAGAAAAAAGATCCTTTTGTTGGGGCCCCCGCCTTTGCAGAGACGCAATGCTGTTCATTTGGAATATTTAGGAGGGCTCGAGGTTGCATCAGACTGTCTATATGTAGGCAGGAACTTACTGAAAGCCTCTTTGGGTTTTTTTTCTAATGAGATACACGCTTTAATTCATATTTCTGGGGCAGGTTATTATGATATCAGTTTTAATACTCCCCAAGGCTGGGATCGTTTTTGGTCCAAATATGAAGTGTTACGTTTTAGAGCTATTACAGTACTTTAACTAAACCTACGATTAAATATGCTACTGTGTTAGTTCGATATGGAACTGTGTCTGTGCATGACATTACTTATTGGATGCAGCAGAGGTGTGATATATTAGGTCTTCCCCTGCCAATATTTGATGATGAGCACATATGGAATGGGGTTGGAAGTACAAAGTGTGTTTAAGAAACAATAGTTTGGGTCCTGTGCATTTGCCTAATAGTTTGTTTTTGGGAAGAGAAAGGGGGCACTGTTTTTACATCGGTCAGCCAAAGGCCTGTTTTAAGTGTGGTGCCTATACGCAACTCAGCTCTGCCTGTGATAGGCTGAGGTGCAACTCACGTCTTACCTTTGGGCACAATAGTGCAGACTGCCGTGAGGAACTGAAATGTAATTTATGTGTGGAGGAAGGGCATGCTTTTTGAGCCTGCCCCTGGGCCATACATAACTGCACTGATGGTATGTGTCAGGACACCATCATTAAAGAAGCCCAGAAGAAGGATATGGCTTCACAGAAAGCCTCTGCAGGGCAGTCGGAAAAAGCTCATTCTGACCAGACCCCAGCAGATCCAGCTCCCTCCACTCCTCCACCCCACCTCCCTCTCCTCCAGTAGTAAGCATTGTTCCTAAACCAGAGGACACTATTATTATTCCTGAGGTGCCTATTGTTCCACATAAAGATGTCATTACAGCATGAGCCCCGCCCCCGTACCCCCTGATGCAGGGCAGGAACATGTAAATATGCCCCCCTCCTGCTGTTAAAAGCCTGTAAAAGAAAAGAGGTATCAGGCAGTCTAGGCCTTGATCTAAAGTGGCTAAAGCCTGTGTGCTTGGAAGGGAGATACCTCTGGCAAATAAATATGCAGTTTTGACCAGGGGTTATCAAGAGTCAGAGCAGGGTATGGATTCTGAAGCCTCCTCACTGGCCCCTCTCTCCTCTGAGTCAGAGAAAGACTCTCAGTGTACCATATCAAATGAGGAAAGAAGGAAGAAATTAGGTGTCAGGACGAGGAGGAATACCAGATTTAAAAAATCTCCCTAGATGATATCTCCTGTCTTCCAACCAAGGGTCTAGTACAAAATTAAAAATCACTACTATCAACGTTAATAGCATTAGAAATGCAAGAAGAAGTCTGATTACTTTTACGGTTCTAAATGATTTACACTGATATATACAATACCTTCTACAAGACACTAGGCATAATACTATTTCTTTGGTAAAAGCAGCTCAGAAACTATGGTATTGGGGCCCTTCTTTTCCTTCGGGATTGATGTGTGTGAAGGGGTTGGAATTTTGTTTTTGGGTGATGTGTTTAAAATTTCCAAATTAATGGATATTATGCCAGGGAGGGCCTTATTGTTGGATTTTTTTGTACAAAAATGAGGGCTGGAGACTTATAACCTTATATGCCCCTGCAAGAAAAAAAGATAGGGTAGATCTCTTTAATGAGATCAAACCCTTTTTGTTCACAACAAAACAGGTTCTATGGGGCGGTGATTTCAATTGTGTGGTGTCTAGGCAGGATAGAGGGGTAGTTACATCTAAGTTGTTTTGTGGTTCTGCCTGTCTCACGTCTATCATATCCCAATGCAACTTGCAAGACTCTTTTAGGACCTTACATCCCCAGGGGGGGTTATACATTTCACAGGGAGGCTCTTTCCACTAGGATTGATTTTTTATTCACACAGAGTTGTATCAATATACACAAAGCAGACACAATTCCTCTCGAAACATTGGATCACGTAATACTTGTGGTGGAGTTAAGAGGAGTAATTGGTCCTCAGTATGGGAGGAGTTATTGGAAGCTCAACACCTCCTTATTAAAGGAAGATATTTTAGCTAGATGCACTGAAGAATTTTTAAAGGCAAGGTTGTCCATTGCTGGGTTGGTGGAAGACCTTGGTTTTTGGTGGGTGGAGACTAAAAGGGGACTACAATCTTTATTTCAGGGGTTCTCTACATGTACTAGGGCAAATGCTTATAAAAAGTATCTCAGTCTTCTAGCTTAGTTAGCAAAAGTGTATTCTGTAATCCACACACAGAATACTAATTTAACAGCTCAAGTTAATAACCTCAAAAAAGAGATGGAAGTATTACAATACTCTCGAGCCACTTCCTTGTTGAATGAGCATAGAATCTGCTCTCCTGGCAAAACAGGATTTGGAGATATTTTCAAACATTGTACACAATGAGCCTCGGATAGGTTTTTGACAACTGTAAAGAATGTAAATGGACTCCAGGTTTCCACTGGTCCAGAAATTCTGGACACCATAACTGGGTATTTAGCAGAAATGTATACTGCCCCCTGTATGGAAGAGCACGCAGTGAAATAATTTCTTTCATCTCTCAATATTCCTAATATTTCAAAATCATGTGTAACTGTTCTTACGGATCCCATCACTAAAGAAGAGGTTGATCTTGCATTTAACAAGTTAAAAGGGGCTACTGCACCTGGGATCGATGGACTACCCTCAGAATTTTATAAAACTTTTATAGAATTGTTAAGGGATAGATTGGTGGTAGTTTTCAATTGGGTACTGGACCATTTGGAAGTGGATTTTCACTTCTGTATCGCAGTGCAAGTCCTTTTACATAAACATGGGGATACGTCTGATTAAGACAATTGGAGGTCTTTGAGCCTATTGAATGTTGGCCCAGATATTCAAACTGCACCCAAAATGAGCGCAACAGCAGGAGCAAGCACAAACCAATTGTGCATATGCGCAACAGGTGCGACATTCAAACATGGAGCAGAAGAAATTGCGCAAGCAACCAACGTCTGAATATCGCACATACTGCGCCATAGCGCAACCAGGAAGGAGAAGCTGAGACGGATGCCGCGCTAGCGCAACCAGGGCAGCCTAGCTGAGCAGTCCAGAGGTGCCAGGCGCAAGCAGAGCCCCCAGAGCAATGGAACTGCACATCCAGGAGGCAGGCTGGGGCCCACCGCCAGCCATGCCACACATGGGCACAGGAACACTGCAGAACCAACACCACACCTGCACACCCCAAGCACAGCATCACTGGGGTGTGACGGATGATCTACTGGCCCATGGGGACAAGCCAACAAAGCATAGCAGCCATGACACTCCAGCACAACCACTGGCAGGCTGAAGTGCCACACACAGGGGTTGACAACCACAGTGCACATCAGCCCCGTCGCACAGCAACCCTGCACTGTGACCCCAAGACACCACCTATGTGCAGTGATTGGCACTGCAGGAAACCATGCATCCCCAGCACACGTCAACACCGTGCAGCACAGAAGCCTACAAGCCAGACACACCCTGTGCACCCAGCAGTGGGTGGCAGCAGATGGCAAGACCAACAGAAAGTCACTGCCATGCTGGAGATACCTCCCACACACACACACACACACACACACACACACACACACACACACACACCCAGGACCATACCACCCCAGATGGCATGTACACCCCTGCAACTGAGCACCCATAGCCAGCTGCAAATCAGAGACCAACACATTATTCACTTCAAAATAGAAATGTATATTTAGATAAACTACAGAACCATAACAATAAAAACTATTTACAAGGGGGGGGACGGGTACAAGGTAGGGGTGTTCAAGGGGTAGCGATGAAAAACTTGGAGAGGGAAGGCAGGGTGGTAGGGATGGGAGAAGTTGGAAGGGTAACAAAAGCTATGGGCCAGCCGGCTGCTCGTCCTCTGCCTGGTGGTGCCCCGTCCTCTGCCACCTCCTGTGAAGGCCATGGCACTGGATTGACTGCAGGATGGCCTGGTTGTCTGCCAACAGCTGTCTGAGGCCCCAAACATCCCTACCAATCTGCTGGAGAACCTCGAGGCCTAGGAAAATGGGAACACAGTCAATGGCTGTGACTGACCACAACCCTGAACACCACCCAACCTGCAAGCCATATAGCCCAATGTCCCACACCTGTGATGGCATGCACCCAACCACAGTGAACATGCACATGGCCATCACAAACAAAGGCGGCACCAGCTATGCACTGCACCACACACACACTGCTCATGTCCATCACAGCACAAACAAGGCTGTCAAGAGGCGTGGCAATGTGGTGCGATGCCAATTACACAGCTATGTGCCCAGTGCATGCCTGGACCACCAGTGACGATACACAGATGTGCTGTGATATTGACAGTGATGCATGTCACCTGTGTCATGCATACAGACATTGATACATAGACAGTGTCAGCAAATAAGGGCTATGTGCAACCCAGTCTGTCCATTTGAGCTTGTAAGTTCACTTTGTTTTCCTAGAAGTCTGTTGCCTTACCCCTGACCTCCAGAATTCCTATGTTCATCCTGCATTCTGAAATCCCGTGATTGTTTCAGCCCCCACCACTTCCTCTGGCAGGGTGTTCACTTGTCCACCACCGTTCTGTGAAGAAATACTTTCTCATGTTTCCTCTGAATCGTCCTCCCTCCAACTTCATCCCATGCCCTCTAGTCCTGGAACATTTTTCACTTAAAATAGTGTTTCCTGCACCCTGTTCCTCCCTGTAAGATACTTGTATGTCTCTATCATATCCCTCTCCCTCCTCTCCTCCAGGAGTACATGTTCAGTTCCTTCAACCTGTCTCCATAGGACTTGTGATGCAAGCCATGCACCATCTTTGTTGCCTTCCTCTGAACCTTCTCTGCCCACTCTACGTCCTTACGTAGGTATGGTCTCCAGAAATGTACACTGTACTCCAGGTGGGGCCTCACTAGTGTCTTGTATAGTGGAATTATGACCTCCCCTTTCCTGCATGGTTGTATTGTGCAGGGCTACTGGTCTTCCCCCCCAGCATGCAATAGCATCCATGAAGTCATGATACTCACACTGCTCAAGCAGCTGTGTCTGCCGCTGTTGCTGTTGCTGCTGCTGCTGTTGCTGCCACTGCTGCTGCTGTTGGGGTGCAACCCCTGCTGGCACCGGGGCCCTGGCATGGCCCTCATCAACCTGGGCCTGAATCCTCACATCCCGGCCTGTGGGAGACGTATGTTGAGACAAACATCAGTGTGACTCAAAAGCAGACTGCCCCCTGCCCCAGTGAGAGTGCCTGGCCACACAGCCATACCCATTCATCTCACAGCTGCACACACTGACACAGCCAACCGTGGCCGAGCCATCACCTATGCACAGCCACCGAAACACACACACACCCCTACAGAGAATACAGGTGCATAGATGGTACACCCACCTGGCCTAGGCACCATGCCCTGCCTGGCACGTGACTGCAGCCTCTCCAACACATCCGGATCCCTCCGGCGGAGGTCACTGTACCGGTGCTGGCACTGCTCAGCAGACCGGCACCGTCTAGTGACCCCCACCAGGTCAGTGGCCACTTGCTGCCACACTTGTGTTCGTGCAATGGTGAGGGGCGCCTCACCATAAAGTGCCCCATAGTGGGCCTCTACTAGGCCACCAGGTTGGCCACTTCCAGTTGGCTCCAGGACACAGCTCTCCTCCTAGCCATGGTACCAACTTTACAGCAGGAAATATGGCACCCGCTCGCCGTAACCTCCGTGGAGATGTTGCGCAATGGATCACCACAGGCTCAATCGCGCTGTTCGAACAGCGCCGTCACTTCACATAGCGCTGTCACCAGACAGCGCAATAGGGACGTACACATGGCAAGCGAACAGCGCCAGGGGGCAAAGGTCATACACAAGGTCATGGGCAATGACGCAAGGCTAAGCACAGCGCCATCTGATGTATAGGCATCCTGCACGACCGACCAGCTGCTTACCAGTGCCACAGTGGACTATTGCACAGTAGTGCCACAGCGCCATATAGTGCCCATTACTGTAGCGCCACTGGCACAATGGTGGCCATGGCCTGAATTTCCGATCGCGCTCAGCACATCAGCAGCACAGCAGACGCCTGCGTAAGCTATCTGGGCATGCGCAATGCAGTGTACCACACAGTCACAGATCTGCGCCATTGGCTCAGCCGACTCATCCATATTGCGCAAAGAGCAGATTCACGATATTCAGCCGACACATGCAAATCATCTGATCAGCCATTCAAAGGCACAGTGGCGCGATTTGCATGTCATTATAGTTGCTCCACTCCTAATTTGCATGCATTGCGCTATAAATGTGTGACATTGGGCTGCGCTGGACGGATTCGGTTACTGCAGGTGAGAGGTGAGTTGCATGCTGTGTGATGTTCTGGACAATGGTCATGGGAAAATGCTGTAGACTGCACAGTGACAGGTGTCCACTTCCCCCCCATACAGATGGCCATGACCGAGCAGAGCCAAGGTGAGGGTGAGGACAGTGGGCATAGGAGGAGGTCCAACTTTACAGCAGCAGAGACAGAGGCCCTCTTCCAGGCCTACCTGGATGAGAAGCCAGTACTGAGTGGATGGAGGGGCAACCCTCAGTCCCGTGCGGCTGCATTGGAGGGGGTAGCTCGGGCCGTTAACCTGCACGGAAGCCACCAGTGCTCCATGCAGGAATGCAAGAAGAAGATGGGGACAGACCGCAGGAGGTTGAAGGAGAAGGTGGCAGCCTTCAGGGCGGCACGTGCTGGAACTGGCTGGGGTCCGCCAGTGGTGTTGGAGCTGACCCCGACTGAGGAGACACTGGTCGCATCCATGCAGCGGAGCGCTATTGAGGGCATACCAGGAGGTGGATTCCAGACAGGTGGAAGCCCATAACTGCACGGTATGACATGGTGGTGGTGTTGGGGGGGTTGGGGGGAAGGTTGTTCACATGCACTCACATGTACTCTCTTTCTGTTACAGATCCTGTTCATCTTCAGGAGATGGTGGTGGTGGGTCCAGGCAGTGATGATGACCTGCTGGACATGGAGGAGGGTCCATCCACCTCCATCACCAGCCAGCAGGCACTGCAGCAGCATGCATGTTGGGCTGCCAACTCTGGTGTCGCTGATTTGGGTGCAGGGGGTGCACAGCCTGTGTCTCAGCAGTCTGGCATGCAAGCATGCCAGCACGCTGTGACCATGGCTGTAGCATGTACCTGCACCATTGATGATACAAGGACTGCAATGGGCAGTGATAGGTGTGTGTCCCATGACAGACACACAGCAGGCCAGCATGTGCCCCTGGGCCTTTCTGGTTCCAACTTGTGTACCAGCATGCTGGCACGGTCCCAGGCTGTGCCTGTCAGCACCGTTGGGCAGCACCGGTGGCTGTGCAGGTGTCTGGCACTGTTGCCAGCGCAGCGGTGGAATGAGTGGACCCTGGGGCACAGCGGTTGGAGGGGGGGCAGCAGCAGCAGTCACCCACCAGGTCTGGGGGTACAGTGTCAAGCAGTGGCACATGTCCGCCGCCCTTTGATCCACCCATTCCTGGTCCTGGCGAACAGTGCCCACCCTCAAGGGGTGTTGTGCATCAGGACCTTCCACACCCTGGGGGACAGGATGCCGTTGGGGCACAGTACCCATTGGAGGAGCACACCCGCCTGCTGCAGGAATCAGTACAGCTGCAGAGGCGGGTTGCAATGTCCGTGGAGGCACTGTCTGTGTCCATGGAGCGGCACAGCAGGGAGTGTGCTCTGGACCGTCCTGAGCTGGTTCGTATGCAGACGGATGTGACCGCCGCCATTGACAGGCTGACCAAGGCAGTGGTCTCTGTCATGGCCGCAGTGGGCACACAGTCAGGTGCCCCTGTACCGCACACCCCAAACAGTTCACTTTCCACTCCCCATTTCCGGCGTCATGCAACACCAGGCCTGTTGACGCCGGGTTCTGCTGTGGGCATCCCGAGCACCCCTGGTGCAGGTTTGTTCAACATGCTGCAGACCCCTGTGCAGGCAAGGTCGCGTTCGTGCAGTGGGACCCCTGGTGGTGCAACAGTGCCACCCCATGTGGCCCCTGCTCAGCCTGCCAGTGCCGTTGGGTCATGGTGGGGCCGCCCACGCATCCGCGGTGGCCGTGGGACAGTGCTACATGACTAAGCTGTCTCTCAGTGCGGGCCCTGGCTGGTGCTGCCATGTGTGCACTACTGAAGGAGAGATTGGTGGAACATCTGGTTGTCAATGGACTATAGGACCCAAGGCAGCATGGTTTCACCAGGGGGAGGTCATGTCAGACCAACCTCATTGAATTTTTTGACTGGGTGACTAGGGAGGTGGATCGGGGAGGGCAGTGGACATGGCCTATCTGGACTTCAGCAAGGCCTTTGACACTGTGCCACATAGAAGACTATTACACAAACTGGGGAATATGGGTGTGGGCAGGACAGTGGTGTGGTGGGTGAGGTAACTGGCTGGGTGGCAGGACACAGAGGGTGGTGGTAAATGGCTGTCACTCCACAGAGGAAGAGTGACCAGTGGGGTACCACAGGGATCAGTGCTGGGACCGGTCCTATTCAACATCTTCATCAGTGACATTGCACAGGGATATAGAAGGCAGAATTTCACTGTTCGCTGATGACACAAGCTCTGTAACAGAGTAGACACACCAGAGGGTGTAGACAGAATGAGAAGGGACCTGCAGAAACTTGAAGAATGGTCAAGGGTTTGGCAGTTGAAATTCAATGCAAAGTGCAAGATAATGCATATGGGGCACAAAAACCTGGCACAATATATCAGTTGGGGTGAGGATATAGCATGCACCAAGCAGGAAAGGGATCTTGGGGTTGTCATCTCTGATGACCTCAAGGTAGGGAAACAGTGTGACAAGGCATCAGGTAAAGCAAACAGGATGCTGGGATGTATAGGCGAGGGCATCACCAGCAGGAAAGGGAGGTCATAATTCCACTATACAAGACACTAGTGAGGCCCCACCTGGAGTACAGTGTACAGTTCTGGAGACCATACCTACGTGAGGACATAGACAGGGTAGATAAGGTTCAGAGGAGGCAACAAAGATGGTGCATGGGTTGCATCACAAGTCCTATGAAGACAGGTTGAAGGAACTGAACATGTACTCCCTGGAGGAGAGGAGGAGAGAGGGGATATGATAGAGACATACAAGTATTTTACAGGGAGGAACAGGGTGCAGGAAAACACTATTTTAAGCGAAAAGATGTTTCAGGACTAGAGGGCATGGGATGAAGTTGGAGGAGGACGATTCAGAGGAAACATGAGAAAGAATTTCTTCACAGAACGGGTGGTGGACAAGTGGAACACCCTGCCAGAGGAAGTGGTGGGGGCTGAAACAATCACGGGATTTAAGAATGCATGGGATAGACATAAAGGAATTCTAGAGGTCAGGGGTAAGGGGAAATAGACTTCTAGGAAAACAAACTGAACTTACAAGCTCAAATGGGAAGACTAGGTGGGCCATAGGCCCTTATCTGCCGACACTGTCTATGTATCTATGTATCTATGTGTGCAATGTGTGTCATGGTGGGCAGTGCACTGCTGGGTGCTCTGCTCACCACGTCGACACATAGACCACCTGCACACCCACCCAACTGCTGTCCATAGGTGCGTGTGCATGATGATGCCTGCATTGTACTGTACACCAAGGTGCAAGGGTGCCCAGCATCTGACACACGTACTTGGACAGTACAGGTGGTGGGGGTGGTCGGTGGTGCTGTGTGTTAGCAATGTCGGTTCTGCAGTGCTGCACATCTGCCCATGTACGCTCTGTGCCTGGTGTGTGTGTGTGCCCATATGAGTGCTCACCCCTCCCTGATGGTGTGTTTGTATGCCTGGACCCTTCCACTCCCCTGACCATCATGCACCCCTGGTGTGTTCCCCTGTGTGCCTGTGGTTTGCACATGGACAGTGTTGGTTGCACATGTCCCCTTGACTTACCTGTGTTGTGCGTAGTGCTCCTCTGTGATGGTGTCCCAGTGCAGCTGGGCCTGCCGGATCAGTCAGGGGTCCCGCTGTCCTAGGGGGGGCTGCTCATCACCATCAACACCGGAGCCACTGGCGTCCCCATCGCTGTCCCCCTCTTCAACCTGTACGGCTATCCCATGGTCTTTGGCCATGTTGTGCAGGATGCAACAGGCCAGGAATATCCCACAGGCCTTTTGGGGGCTGTACTGTAGGGCACCGCTGGAGGTGTCTAGGCATCGTAAGCGTGCCTTGAGCATCCCAAACACCCGCTCTATGATGTTGCGTGTTGCGGCATGTGCCTCGTTATAGCATTACTGCACTGGGGTCATGGGGCGCCGGTACGGTGTGAGCAGCCAGGGACAGAGTGGGTATCCGCTGTCACCTGTGTGGAGATAGTGGAGATCAGTCTCATGTTCAGGTCCATATTGGCCATCTCCCTGTGTGCCACTACCATGGCACCTGTGGCATTCCCACCCTTGCCCGGAGTTTGCATTCCATACATGTGTACTCACCCACTAGATGTCCTGTGGGGATGTCTCCACTCTCGAATCGATGGCACAGTGCAGACTGATACCATATGAAGGCATCATGTGCTCCACCAGGGTGTGTGGCACAGACATTGATTATGCGCCCAGTGGCATCACACACCACCTGGCAGTTGACACTGGGAATCCCTTTCTGTTCCGATATGCAAGGCCATTGGGGCCAGGTGGCGTGCGAATGGCCACATGGGTGCAGTCTATGGCCCCTAGCATGCCAGGCATATGTGCTACCCTGTGGAACTCCTGCATGTTTGCTGCATGCTCTGCCGCGGTGCTGGGGAAATGGATGTACTCTGCAGCATGTGGCAGCAGTGCGCTGAGGAATTGGGTGAGGATGCGTGACGTGGCCGACTGTGTGATGCCTGTGGTGTCCTGCGGCCTCTGGAAGGTGCCCGTGGTGAGCAGGCACATGCAGGCTGTCACCTTGGTCTCCATCGACAGGCGTGACTGGTGCGTGAGGGTGCCTCATCACATCACTGCACAGCTCACAGAGCCGTCTCAGTATTGCCCTGTTCAGGCGGTACTGGCCCACGATCTCTACATCTGTGTACAGCTCAAAGCTGATGCGGCACAGTACCGCCTTGTTGGGGCATACCACAGACTGGCCCTTCCACGCCACGCCCCCTGCAGCATGCATTCTCACCCCTCATTATAGCTTCCATGTGGAAACTGGCACTGTCCATCTCCCTGGCTTCTGACCCCCCCGGCTGGTGTTGCTGTGTTACCCCCACTGTCCTCACTGCTACTTCCACTGCACCGGGCACCCCCCGCTGGCCTCTACAGACTATGGCCCACGCTTTCCTTGCCTGCCCTTTGCTGGCTGGCTGGCTGGCTGGCTGTGTCTCTCTCTCTCTCTCTCCCCCACTTGGCAGCATGGTAGCATTCTTGCGCTGCTTCCTTGAGCCTTTTTATTTTGGCTCATTTCCGCTAGTGCGCAATTTCCGGCTGTGCCGCCTTGCGACCGCGCAAGTCTTTGAATATCGTGATTGCGGTCTTTATGCATGGATCCACCCCTTCAAGCTGCACATGCCTTCATTTTCATTGCACTGTTGCTCAGCATGTTTTCGGGGGCGCAACTGCCTCCTTCTGAATATCGCTAAATGGCGCATTTTTGGACTTGCGCATGCGTAACCCTGTTGAGCATGGCGAAACCCTTTTGAATATCCGGGCCATTGATTATAAAATCCTTATGAAAATTCTTACAAGCCGGTTAGTAAATACAGCTCCTGTTTTAATTTCTGTGGCCTAGATTTGTTCAGTGCCAGATCGCTCAATTGAGCAGAATCTGTTGCTAGTGAGGGAACTAGTTGAACAAGGAAAGGAAGAGGCCCTTAGTGGATATATCATGTCTTTGGATAAAGAGAAGGCCTTTGACAGAGTTCCTCATCAGTTTATTTCTTCTGTGTTAAAAAGTTATGGTATTCCACCACAGCTTGTTGCAAGGATTGAATTAATTTATGGGAAGGCTACAGCAATTCCATTAGTAAATGGGGGCTTAGGGTCATATATTAACATTACAAGGGCAGTGAGATAGGGGTGCCCATTTAACCCCCTGTTGTATGTATTTTGTTTGGACCTCTTGTTAAGGCTCCTCCAATAAGATGAGCATATAAGGAGTATTAAACCCATTGGAGGGGCTTTGGAAGCCAGAGTTGCAGCCTATGCGGATGACATTTGTACATTTGTAACTGATCAGGGGTCTGGAGTTCGGGTTTTGGAATTGGTTGAGCAGTACTCAAAAATAGCTGGAGCCAGGGTAAATAAGGGGAAGAGTGTAGTTTATCCCCTTAGTGAAAATATTCCACAGATGAGAGGTTTACAAGGGATAAAAGTGTCTAAAGACCCATTTAAGGTTTTAGGGCTCTGGTTTGGGAGGGGTGATAATGGGATGTTAAATTGGTCAGAGAGAATGGAAGTAGCTTCTTCCCAAGTTGCCCTTTGGAGTAATTGGAAACAATCCAAAAAGAAAAAAGTAGTTGCAGTTAAAAACCTTTTTGTTCCCAATTTTTATATTATTAGTGCTATATACCCTGTTCCGGTGGCTTTGGAAACTTCTCTTTTAAGTTTAGTTTTTCAAGTAATTTGGGGGAATCGTCTAAATCCAATTAGGAGGGAGATTTTATATTTACCATTTGATAAAGGTGGGCTGAATTTGTTAAACCCTGTAGCTTTTTATTATAGTGTTTTTTTCATACAAATTTGCCGGTCTTTTCCAGGCCTAGTATGGCTATATGGACCCTATTCGCTAAGAAATGGCTTGACCCTCTTTATCAGGGGACATTACACGCTCAGGTTAAGACGTATTGTGTTTTCTTTTGAGCAGCTTTGGTAAAACTAAAAAAATGGAAATTGACACTTCACATCACACAAATACAAACCAGTAAAACTGTGTATAATACAATACAAACACGAGCATATATCACTCAGTTTGATTTTAAAGATATTTCCCATAACCATCACGTTAGGGTGTTGGATTTGTTGAAGGATCCTTATATCCCACTAAGGTTGTGGGATGTTATGTGGCTTTGTTCCCATGGACGGCTATATGTAAAGGGGAATGCTAAGCACAAAATTCAGGAAAAACGTATGTGTCTTAGAGTTAGTTGTTTCACACAGGAAGAAACCATGATGCGTTTTCTCATTCAGTGTCATTTTGTTCAGGAGATGTGGTCGCAGCTGGCAGTAAAATGGGCCAACTCATGTTGAAAGACTGTAATGTATTAGGAAGTGGTTGGGGGTTTTAGCCTGGGGAGGATGGGGCTGGATGGGGGTTTGATTAGGCTTATATTTGCATTCATAAAGTTCATTTTATGGCAATCTCATTGCAAGTTTGTTTTGCAATAGAAGTATCAGGACCCTGGAACTGTTACTTGTATTATTGAGCAGGAATTATTCAAACAATGTATGTTTGAGAAACAACATATGTATCATGAAGTTTGGGCAATTCGATGGAATAATATCCCATTTATGAAAGATAAAATTGGATGATTTGTCTTTCTTTCTTTCTATTTTATTTCAGAAATTTTAGGATATCTGTATGGATTTTTTTTTCCTCCCTCAAGTTATATTATTTGAAGTTATTGTATGATGTTTCTTTGATTGTATATTGTTCAGTTTCTCAAATAAAAGTTTCCCCTACTCTTTGCAGTAGGGGCCACTGCTGTCCTCTTCCAGATGACTGCTGCCAGCGTCAGTGTGGAGTTGGAGGTGTACAGTGCAGGGGGAGGATGGCCTCCTCTCCTGTGTACGAACAGCATGAGGCCAGAGCTGAAAGTTTGCCTAGAGCTACTGACTCACAGCAGTGTGGAGTGACTCAGGTCACTGTTTTTTGAGCAGATGAGGCACAGAAAGCACCTCTGGACATTGATGACGATTTGTTTTTGGAGTTAGAAAGGAAGCATCGACAGCTGGCTGAGGTGATAGCTCAGCAGGAAATGTTATTGTGAGCTAGTTCGCTGACTGTACCTGTAGCCCTACTGGCTAGAACTTTGCAAAGGACCACTGTTCTGGAAACTCGACCCTCGGTTGCATCTATGGCTGCTCTGGGATTTTTTGCTGCTTCCCTGATGATGAGACTGGCCATGGCGCTGGATTTTCCTGCTGTTCCTCCCCAGGCCATGGGACCCTCCTCTGCTGCAATGCCAGTTGTTTTGCCTGTGTCTCAGATGCATGCTCCAGAACTGCTGAAAGGTAAAAGTCGTAATTTTGAACTCTCTCCTGCTACTTCTTTTTTTGAGTGTGACTCCCAACCACTTACTACGGTTCCTATGGACATACAAAAGGGGGACAGTACTGCTCAGCTCCCACTTGCTGTTGTTTTGTGGCTGTTACTGCAATCAGTTCAATCTAATACTTCCACTCCATGGGACGCTTCCCAGCACAGTGTTATTGCACCTCTGTGGGGTCTGAGTCATGCTGGAGCAACTGTTACTTCCTGGTCACCAGAAAGGGCATTAATGGATGCAGAATAGCTCCAAAATGGAGCAGGACACTGGGAGCCTGATGAGACTGACCCTGTTCTGCACAGATGTAGGCAAACCATGGGACCTTGGAACCCTGGTTATCCTGGGTGCCCCTACTTCTACAAATGCTGACTCTCTGTTACTACCTGTTGAGCCCCCTCCTAGGGAAGGGAAGCCAGTCTTACTGTCTGCTCCTAGACAGGATCTCCCTGCTGTGCCACAGCAGGCTCTGTCAATGGATGCATGTGCTTCCTTCCTTCCTTGTGAACTCTGAGGACCCTGTTGGAGCCCCCCCTTGGACCTTTTCTGACCTTTTTGTGACCCATGGAGAACCAGCTCTCTAGAAAAATGCAGTACACCTTATTTATAAAGGTGGACGGACTATCCCCCGGATCAAATTTATATTGCAAGAACTTTGTTAAAGGATTTCATAAAGTTCTTCTTGTCCGAGGTGTATGCCCTCATTCATATGGGGCATACTAATTTCGATATTAGCTTTAAACATGTTGCAGGCTTGGACAGGTTTTGGGCATGTTATAATGAGCTGTTTAAAAATCCTTTATGGAGTCCATTTTTAGCTGTTGCCTTAAGAAAAACACAAATTCACACAATTACTGTAATGTTTAAGAATGAGGGAGTCAACATCTTGGATATTCTGTTCTGGTTGAGGAATAGATGTGAGGTGCTGGACACACCTGTTCTAATCCTCCACACTGAACAGATCTGGATGGGTGGTTGGAAAATAAAAGTTAAGTTGCAAAATACAGATGCAGGGGTTCTGCACCTCCCAAGTGAGTGTGTCCCCAGAAAATCCTGTTACACAAGCTCAGCAGTCTGGTGCTAAGCAAGCTTCTGCATGGAGGGCAGGTTCTCCATCTTCTTCCTCTACTCAGCAGGTTGTACCCCCAGAGGTACAGTTTCTGCCTCAGGACCCTGCCCAGTCACTGATGGAAACAACCCCTCCAGTGGTGGATCCCTCTGGTGTTACTCCTGATGAGATGGAAATGACCCCTGTAGACCGGTCCATGGTATCCCCTACAGTAGTTGCAGAGCAGGACTCTGCCCCCTCCTCACTCCTCACCCTTCTAAGCACATTTTCCCTGTGAACTATAAGGATAAGAAAAAACGACAATGTGTGGGTGGTAAATCCACTCCTAAGGGGGAAAAAACTAAGAAGGTTTCTCCTATTACTTTCAGGAATAGATTTACTGCCTTAGGCAAAACTTTTGTGTCTCCTGATTCTGCTTTGGAGTCCTCACATACAGAGACATTACTTGACCCTGCCTTTACTGAGGATCCCTTCTCAGCCTTGGATGCTTCCCAAGCTGCTGACTCTGCCATACCCCAGAGGTGACTCTCCAGGCCCTGATCTTCTAGTGTAACTTAAGGGGCCCATCCCCTACCTCCCTTCTTTTTCCCCACTTTTTACTTATGGCCACACTCAAGATCTCTACTATCAGTGTGAACAGTATAAAGAGCCATAGGAAATTCCTATCTGTCTTTACCACCTTAAGCACCCTGGATAGCCAGGTACTCCTAGTACTAGATACTAGCTTAAAGTCTTCTTATGAACCTTCATAGGTATCCAGGTTTTGGACTAAAGGATCTTCCTTTTGGTCCATGGGTACAGACAGGTGTGATGGTGCAGGGATTTTATTCAGTGATAGTAGGCTGAAATTGACTAAGCTTACTGAAATACAACCTGGAAGGACTTTATCTTTAGATGTGTCCATAGGTGTGGCCCATCTGCGCATTATTGTGACCTATGCCCCTCCCAAGCCAAAGCCCTAAGAACTAGTCAGTTCACTGCCATCCAACTCTTTTTTGCATACCTCCCATTTGATAGTATGGAGGGATTTTAATTGTGGTACAACCTACTCAGATCATGGTCTTGCAACTTCAAAAATGTTTTGTGATTCTAACTGCTTAAATACAATCTTACACACTGCTAGACTGAAGGATGCCTACCAGGCGGTGCACCTGGCAGGAGGTAATACCGTTTTCAAAGGAGCTTTGTCAACTTGCATTGATTTTATTCTCATATCCCCCATTATTCAAGTATGCTCAGCAAGTACTACTAATTACGAGTTTTCTGATTACCAGATGGTTACCTGTATCCTCCACTGGGGTGATGCCCCTGTGCATGGAAAAGGCCTCTGGTGACTTAATAATAGTAGACTACAGGACACTGATTTGGCCTGCTAATGGCTCTGGCTCTGGACTGCTAGGCTTTTGGTCTGAGTCTTTTATGACACTATTGAAGAAGGTGGGAAGACAGTAAATGCGATATTGTTAGATTTCTTAAATTCCTTTCTGGCAATAAGTCCCAGGATGACTATTTGCAGTATCTTAAATATAGAAATACAAAATCACACATACCCCCATAATGCAAAGCATCATGGGCTGCATATGCAAATCACCACAGAATATTATGCTAGTTCAACTTTAAGCAGAAATGCATGGTGCTGAAAGGCCTCTCACACAGTTTACAAAGGGTGCCAACAGAAGACACAGACACATGTTCTATCCTACCAGGACTCATCAGTGTACCTCGTCTGTTTGACACCACAGTGGAATGAACCAGCTACCCTAAGATGGTCTATCTGGGTTATGTTGTGGTGAACCCAATAAAAACAAAAAACAAGTTAAAAGACAAAGAACCTCAGTGCGCAAGCACTGAGGCAATGGTTACCCCAAAGGACATTGGCCGGGAAGCCGAGTTTCAAAGAAATGCAAAACCACACTTACCCCCATAATGCAAAGCATCATGGGCTGCATATGCAAATCACCACAGAATATTATGCTGGTTTGACTTTAAGCAGAAATGCATGGTGTCGAAAGGCCTCTCACACAGTTTAAATATAGGTTGCATTTACAAAAGCTGGTCTCTTGAGCTGAAACAGAATGGCAAGATTATAGTAAACAAATCCGTAATATCAAGCTGCAGATGCAACATCTGCAATATTATAGGGCCCAATCACTGCACCAGGAGATGCAGTTTGGGATGAGGGCCATAAACAAACATTCGATCCCTTCAGGGAATGTAGCTCTCGGATGGACAACAGATCTCTTAATGGCCTGCTTAATAAGAGAGGAGAGGTAGTGACTTCCAGAGCAGTCATCATGCATGTTGTACAGCTCCATGTCTCCTCCAGCTTTGCTGCTGATCCATTTAACCCTCAAGTGGGGGCCTATTTGTTGGATATAGTTGTTCCAACTTTACTGGATCAGGACATTGAGAAACTCCTATCCCCTATCACTTCCATTGAAGTCTTGACCGCTATTAAGAATCTGAATAATAATACTTCCCAGGTGCTGATGTACTGAGTTTGGAATTTCTTAAGACTTTCCAGGACCATTTGGCCCCTTGCTGGTGGAATTAACTATTGTTTGAATATTGGATAACTTCTGCAATCCCAACTCTCTGCTTTGATGATTTTTTTTAATATAAAAGAGGTGACAGAACTGATATCCGGATTTGGAGACCATTGTGTCTCCTTAATACGGAGTATAAAATATTGGCCAAGATTTTGGCCTCCAGATTAGGATTGGTCGCGGAGATGATAATATGCTCTCATCAACTGTGTTCTGTTAAGTCTTGAAATATACAGGATAACTTACTCTGTCAGTGTGAATTATTTTTAAGGTGGAACCATGACATGATTTCTGGGTATCTCCTGAGCATTGATCAGGAGGTCTTTGATCATCTCTCCCATGATTATTTGTTCCAAATCCTGCATGCCTACCATCTCCCTGCACAATTTACTTTTTGGATCTGTACTTTGTATGCAAATGTGAGTATAAGACAGTTAGTTAATGGCTGGGTGGAACGGCCCTGTACATTGGGGAAAGGAGTATGGTAAGGGTGTCCTTTGAGCCCCTTGCTGTATATCTTTGGAATAGATCCCCTTTTACAGAAAATTCAGCAACCCCCCAGGTAATTGATCTTTCACTTGGGCCTCAAACCCCTTCAGTTCCCATTCTGGCATATGCAGACAATGTTATTTTGATGCTACAGGATCCTGATATGGGCCCTGCAGTTTGTAAGAAGTTACAAACCTTTGCTGAGGCTTTGGGGTCTAGGAATAATTTCCATAAGAGTACAGGCACTTTTATTGGTTCTCCTGGATCCTCACCTCCTTAGATTATTGCAGGCATTTCACTGGTACTGTAGTTCAAGATATCACCTTGCTGGGTGCAACCTGTGGGGCCTTGGGCATGGCTGAAAAGAACTGGGAGTTGGGTCTCCAGGTTGCTCAGACAAAAGTGAATTTTTGGAAAGATAAACAGATCTCTAACTTAAAAAGAGTGCTGTTGATTAAGACCCTGAATCTTCCTATTTTTTTGTATATATGTTATGTTTTTCCCTTACCCCAAGTGCTGGAGACTAGATTTTTGAGTGTTTTCTTCCAGGCCTTTTGGGGGAGCAGACTAAACCCCCTTAAATGTAATCTGACTTATCGTTCCAAAACAGTGGGTGAGGTCGGCATGATAAACCCTGTGGCCTTTTATTATAGTGTTTTGATTTAATCTAATATTTGTCCAGCATTGAAACTGAATATCAAGCTCTGGACTGCTGGAGTTGTTGAATGGTTGCAGCCCTATTTGGCTGATTGGTGCAATAATTCATTGAGAGATTTGAGAAAACCAGGTTCCTGCCCAGATTATATCATTGACACACCGTTTAAAATAAAGTAATGGAAATTAGGGTTAGAAGGCTCTTGACTGTTGGTAGAAAACAGATATATGCTGAGATTCAGTCTAGCCATTTTCTGGGTCCTCTGGAAATTCCACGTTGCATGCAGCAACAACAAATCGTTGTACTCGACTTTCTGAATAATAAGCATTTGCCCCCTTTTGTGTGGGACACTCACTGGCTGAGTGTTTATGAGAAGTTGGGTGTTCGTAACTCACACAAACAAAAACACATCTCTGAGTGGTATTGTCCCAGAGAAGGCTGTGCACAGGTTTTAGAGACACAAGATCATATTTCTTTTGACTGTCCCTGTATTACAGCTTTTTGGCCTTTTCTTGCCCTTCTTTGGTGAGAACCTCTGTTTCAGACATTGATGCATGTAGAATTGGTGCTGGGACTTTTCCAGCCTCGATGGTCAAACTTTCATGCCTCCACCTTGCAGGTTGTACGGGCCCTGCTGAATTATTACACCTGGCAGTCCAGATGTTCTTGAGTGTTCCAGCAGAAGCATGTGGAATACAACGCAACAGTCGTGCATGTTAATGTGGCACTGCAAAAACATCATGCTTTGGAAGAAAAAAGTGCTTCCTCGCAACAGTTGAGGCAGCTGTGGCAGAACTGTCTGTTTATTAATTTCCTCAGGAAGTCACCTGAGGGTTTTTTTAGGCCTGCTGTGTACAATATTGGTTTGTTTTCTCTGCCATTAAGTTTCTTTTCTAAATAAGCCTTTCTGTTACTTCATTTAATACTGGGGTTATGTAGATCTGAGAATTTGTCTTTGTGTTTGTTTTTGATTACTTTATATTTCATTATGTGTTTAACAATGTGCATCATGATTTCTTGTATTGACTTTACATTGTTTCTCATTAAAAAATTCCCCCACTCTTTTTCAAGAAGTGCCTTGGGATCAGGGCTGCAGCTAGCAATTTCAGGGCCCCGGGCAGGCAGTCAGATGAGGGCCCCTGTATCCCTGACAAAGTAAGCCGGGGGTCTGGGGGCTGCCAGGCCCCCAGAAGATCTGGGGTTTTTGGTGCTCTCAGGTGAGTTTTGGGGCTGTTAGTGAAGATAAAAACAAGATTTTGTGAACCTTTCCCAATGCCATTTTCAATGAAGAAATGTACTTTTAGCCTGGAGTCTTATTCATATTTATAACAACAGAAGAATTTTTTTTATAAATGTGGTCTGCTGCCAGCCATGATGTAAACCCTCATGATTCCCACGATGGCTGGCAGTGGTCCGAATGCAACAGACAACTTGTGAACCTTATTCAATTTTATAACAATATTAGGATTGTTTTATAATCACAACAATGCACTTCATGGCACATGTAGTATTGAGATTTATAAAATGGGCAAAGGATTTCAAGCAGTCTGATTGGTTGTTAGCCATGCATTAGATGTGTCTAATGCACAGCTAAAACTAGAACCACCATTTAGAATACACAGGCCCATTTTATAAGCACAATAAGCCACTCCGGGGATGTGCACTAGACAGTTCTAATGCACGGCTAGGAGACTGGACACACTCGGCCTGTGGCCTCGTGCCTCACTACGTCCCCCTAGCCGTGCATTAGAACTGTCTAATGTACACCCCGTAGTGTCTTATTGCTTACTTATATACCTTTCATGCATTTCAAGTCACTCAGGTGCGTATTGTGTTATCCCATTGCTGTCTTGTGTAAATTCCAGAAGACATGCATTGTCATTATTTCATAACTGTTAACATTTCATGATTTTAGATATATGTTGGCATCAATGCCTACTGTCATTCATCGTACCTTCTCATAACAGCAAAATGAACAAAATGACAGAAATGTAAAGGTGATTGATAACTGTTTTATTATCAATCTTTTAAAATGGGTTAAGTGATAATATTTTGATGCGTAATACATTTTCTAGAAATAACTTTTTTTAGTCGTAAAAATGAATTCACAATACATCACAGTTTACTACAACATTAAAATATATTTTTTATACAAATGGAATTAACGCCTATCCTATTAAAACTTTCTTAGTAAATAAATACATAGAATACTGTAAAGTAATGATAACCATTCATTGCAAAAGTATTGCATTAAAAATGTTGCATATGTCAATGGCAAAACTACATACATTAGTTCAATCCTGCTTTACCCACCCTCTTGCACACCTCTTTTTTTGGAAGATGCTACCCTCTTGGACTTTGTTGATTCCCTTGAGGTACTTGAAAGTTTCTATCATGTCCCCCCTCTCCCTCCTTTCCTCGAGGCTATACATATTAAGCTCCTTAAGTCTCTCTTCATATGTCTTCTGGTGCAGACCCTCCCTGTCCCTCCTGTAGACAGTGTATCCTGGTATGTTTATGTCCCAGTCATGGTTTTGTGTGTACCATGTTTCTGTGACTGCCACGATATCCAGATGTTCCTCCTCCATCAAGGCCACTAATTCAGGAAGCTTGTTACCCAGACTATGGGCATTGGTACTCATTGCTCTCCATTTTTTGATGGCTTTACCTTCTGTTGCAGCATCCCTCACTGACCGTTCTACCTCAGTCTTTTTCTCATTTAGTACCCTGTTTTGTAGGTAGAGGCTGGGATTTTCCTGCTGCTTGTCAGTGCCTTCCCCTTTGACTAGTTTAAAAGCTTGCAAATGAAGCATTTAAACAGATTGCTCAAAAGACTTGTTCTCTTCTTGGACAGATGCAGACCATCCTGCCAGTATAGGCTGGTGTCCCTCCAGGTGGAACCCCAGTCCCCAATGAAGCCAAACCCTTGTGCTCCGCACCATTTTTTCAACCATTCAATAAACTGCATGGTGCCAATTACCCTCGCCTCCCCCATGCCTTTGACAGGCAGCACCTCTGAGAAGGATACTGTGTGTGCTACTTGTCTTAGGTCCCTCCCCAACTCTGCAATGTCCTCCTGCACTGCTCTAATCTCATGATGAGCCAAGTCATTTGTCCCTAGGTGGACAATTATGTCCAGCTCAGAATCCCTTGCAGCTGTTCTCGTGATCCTGAGGATGCACTTCCTGTCCCTCCAAGCCATGGCACCAGGCAGGCACCTTACTTCAGTTTTCCCAGCTCCCCCCAGTTCTATACCCCTAATAATTGAGTCCCCCACCAGGAGCTGCTTCCTTTCCCTGCGGTGTTCTCTGCCTCTGTGCTAGAGAGGATATGACAGTGAAATGCACCTTGCACTCGAGGAAATGATGTCAGAACCTCAGGTATAAAGGAACTATTTCCAGGGGTGGGTGGGGTGAGGGGTGGGAAGGGGTTGGGCCTAAACTGTGCCCTCACAACACAATCAAATAAAAGCTCTCACCCACCACTGCGATGAGTGCCTTCCTGTCAGCAAGATACCCTACACAACAATTTGACAGAGAAAGTACCCTGCTAATCAAACAGAGAAAATCCAGACATCCAAGTCAGACACAGGTAAACCTCTGCAGCCCCAAAACAGCCTGGTGGTTTGTTAGTCACAAAGGAAAATCAAATATGCAGTTATTTCAGCCCTTCTGAGGATGCTGACAAGATAAGCAGTTTTAAAAAACCCCTTCCCGAATTAAAAACTAAAACAAACACAAAGCAATACCACTTTAAAAGTGAGGAAAACTTCTCTCAGATGCAGGCATGCTTCCTACAGCACCACTAACACTACATTGATTTGGATGGGAGCACTGTGAAGTGAAGCTGAGCAGTTTGGACACCCAAAGGACTCAGAGAAGACACTCTTATTAGATTCAAATTGTCTTACCTGGTTAGCTGGAAAGTTCAGGATGGGCCACACCCCTCCTTACAAATGCTAAACACTTTTATGTAGCATATATCTCCAGTAAGACAGGCTTGTTTTCTGATTTCCACAACGTAATCAGAAATGCAAACACATAAACCAGTGTACAAAATGTAAGTACTCTAATAAGCCAACATGCCAGTGTCAATCCAATGCACCCAGTAATACCCACTCTCTGAGCTCAGTCCTAACTTAACCATATGATACATACACAGCAATTGTACATATAATTAAATGCAGAATTACACATATCCCCATAATGCAAGGCATCATGGGATGTATATGCAAGCGACCATGAAAGAGTTTAGACTGGTTCCACCAGGATATGTGTCATTTTACTTTTCCTTGAAACCTGGATTGATTGCCAATGCCCTTTCTGGGTTACCCTTGCCTAGGGGCTTTTGTGCTAAGGTTCTTTGACTTTTAGATAAATGTACATATAACCTATTCAATTCCATTATTTTTTTTTCTTTTAGCAGGAAAAGGCTCCATTGAGCAGGCTCATTCGCAAGGAGATCCTGGGTAGAACAGCTGAGTTACACAAAGTACAGTGAATAGTAATACAAATACAGAAAAAATAGCACAGTATCGAGAACACAAGCATCGCATACAGAAAATGCAGCTAGTACTTAAGAATAGAAATAGCAAAAAATGACTTAAGGATCTGGTTCAGTTTAGCAGTGCATCTATAGTTGTAACAGTGATATTACTCCACATTCAGTTATTTGCCAGTAATGGTGCTATCCTTTTGTCACAAGCACTTGTGTATCCTAATTGCACTATAAGCAGGCTGTGTATCCTGCCAGGACAAGGAAGGGACCACCCTGAAAATTAGATCTTGTACTTCATTGTACCATCCTAAGCCTAACGTCTGGTTGATGCTAATTATAAATAAAATGGAACACTAATTTAAAAGGGTTTTATTTTACAGGAAATAATGGTACCCCCTAGTGCTGAAGTATTCCGCCGGGACTGATGGCAGTATAGCCTAGAGATTAGAGTAATGAAGTGTGAGTTAGCTTGGTGCATCCAGACCTGGGTTTGATTCCCACAATTTCCACTTTTGTATTGTATGACTGAGCAAGTCACTTAATCTCCCTAGTGCTCCCAGGTCACCCCTAAAAACAGGCACCTGCGCCTAGTGGGCCTTACCTGGTTACAAATAAAAAGATTTAGAACTTCAGGAGGTAATAGCATGATAGGCACTACTAAAATAAGTACTTGAATGTACAAAAGTCAGCGGTCTGGTCTGACTAACAAAGACGGTATTATTTATAACTATAACAATCTCACCACAGGTACAGCTATCACAAACCAATTTTTCTCACTGCAGTGCCACATATATAGAGTAATGTATAAGCAAATATACACAACAGCTCTGTGATTCCATTGAGGGATAGGATGACATCATAGATCTCAAGCTTTAGGTCTCTGATGTCATCTCACCCTGAGATGGAAACATTTTCCTGGTTGCACATGGGTATCCATACATTATTTTGTATCCTATATGCTTGTTTTAATTAATTTACCATCATTCTAGATTAGTTCTGGCATGAATTATGGTCAAAGTAAACGGCAAAGGACAGGACAAGATTCAAAACATTTAGTCTGTTTTAAGTAATAGATATGTGAGCTGATAGCACTTCTAGTACTTCATCTTTGAACAAAACAATACCTCTCAGCTGTCACACATTACGAGGTACATCACTCATTTTACCTCTCAGAAACCCTTTGTCCATTATAGGGAAGGTGATATTCCACATTCCCCACTGAGGCTTTAAAGCAGAAATTCATAATAATTATACTCAGTTATCAAAAAACATTATGAACATTACTGCACTGATAGCTATACTGTTCTGAGCTTGCAGTGCCATGTAACATGTTAGACGATATGTCACACATTTTGCTCATTTGTCACACATCTTGTCACACATTTTGGTGAAGAAAGGGTAAGAGGTATGACAGAACATTGTAGTGACTGCCAGGAGCTCATTACCCCCCACCCACGCCCGACTGATCAGTGAAGTGCATAACTTACCACAACTGGAAAAGAAACCCGTGCCAATCAGCAGGGCTAGTAAAGTCCCCCACAGACAGACAGTCCAACGCTGGGTGACCTATACTTCAGGAATGTTTTGTCGGCAGTAGTATGAGTGAGTGGCTTGTAATAAAACGGTGAGGAAGGCAAGGAGGGGGCGAAAGTTACAGTATACAGAATGGATGGAGGAGTTCTCTCTCTCTCCTGTTGCCATACCTCTCAACCTTCTGCCTCATAAATCAGGGACAAAGCTTAAAAAAATCAGGGACAAAGGACCAAAATCAGGGACACATCTTCAAAATTAGAGCTATCCACCCAGAAAGCTGGTAGAATAAGGGGCTTAGTGTAAACTGCATTTTCTAAGGAAGAACAAGTCTGTAACTTTAATGTTTGACATTATTTGTGCTTACAACCCACACTGTCTGGTCATGGAAACACAATTTTGAGGAGGGACAAAGTAACATTTTGAGGTTAAATCAGGGATATCCCTGAAAATCAGGGACAGTTGAGAGGTATGCGGCTGTTGCTCCCTCTGTCTCTTCTATATAGTGAGCCTCTTGAAATCATGAGAGATATCCCACCCATGGCCACCCCCCACCTACCCTTCCATGCTGGTTGTGCTAGTCAGTACATACTTACAGCACAGTGGGTGGCAGCCCAGCAAGTGACAATTTTAATAAACCACTAAAACCAGCAATTAAACGAAGCGCCCTATAAACTAACAGCACAGACTGCATCTGCTATTATTTGCTTCTCAGCTCTCTCATGCACAGTAAGCAGGTACGGACCTCGGGGATCCAGAGAGGAAAGCTATTGCCAGGAGCAGTTTCAAATATCGTGGACAATTTAAATAAATATAAATGTGCAAAGTGCAATAACTAATAAGCACAGGTGGAACAAGAATCAAAGCTTACCAGTAATTACTCCGACTTCGAGACTGTGCAATTTGTGACTTGACACACCGAGATCGAATTCACCTGATGGCTGCTAGACTACAGATAGGCCCCCTTAGGAAAGGAATGACAAATGTGGATCGATCTTTTACAGTTTTCCCGATCCCGAATTTAATTTCCCAGTTATGCGAGCGAGAATGCGACCATGCGATGAGCCAGCCGGATCTGTGGCAAGATAATTAAACTTTAAAATTAACTTTAAGGTCTCAGACTCTGTGCTACTGGCTGGTGTTGTGATTGTGCAAGCGACTTCCCGACGACTCCTCTCTCTCTCTCGACTCGTGGTCTGACTGGCTGCACCGATGCGCGCCATCCCCGCTCAGACAGCACATCATGTGATGACGCACAGTACAGTACGAAACGTCATCACGTAATGGGTTCTATGGACGGTTTTAGCAGGGGTCTGACTGAGCGGCGCTTGACAGCTGGCCTGTGTGACCAATCTTTACTGTCCAACTCCGGGGGATTTGGCGCGTTTGATTTTTTTTTAGGCGACCGGGGCCTCCTTACTGCCGGGCCCGGGGAAAAAGTCCCGGTTGTCCCCCCATAACGGCGGCCCTGCTTGGGATCTTTAACATCCACCTGAACAACCAACAGAACCTCGATTTAATGTCTTATCTGAAAGACAGCACCTCAAGAATGCAGCACCACCTCATGATGCACTACAGTGTCAGTATTGGGATTTAACCACAAGTGCCTGGTGTGGGGATAGAACCCACAGCCTTCTTATTTTCTGACCTCAGAGATGAGTGTGCAACCTGCTGAACCACTGACACTGAATAATTTAAATTAAGTACAGTATGGATATTGTCCACTCCAGTTTTTCCTTTGTGAAAACTGGCTTGCAAGGGATGAATAAGAACTGGAAGGACTCTTTCTTCTCAATTAACAAGAGCCTTAGCCAATATTTTAGTGTTGGTAGAGATCAAGGATATGGGCCTAAAGCTGGCAGTCTAGGAAGGCTGAGGACATTTTGGGTAGTAGTGCGATTGCCTCCTTCATAGTGGGGGGAAGGGGAGTGTACCTTTAGCCCTGGATTCCTGTAATGCAGCTAACAAGTAGGGTATGATAACCTGAGGAATGATTTGGTACAGGTCCACTGCAAATCCATCCCAACCTGGGGTCTTCCCCTTAGAAAGTTTCATGAATGCCTCCCTGAGTGCCTTTTCCATTAGGGGTCATTCCAGATTCTCTCAGAACTCTGTTGATAGCTGGGGCAGTGGGGTATTTTCCAGGAAGGACTTGACACTAGGAAGATCAACTGTATTATTGATTTGTGAGGTATGCAACTGTTCATAACTGCAACATCACCTTATTGATGCCCTCTAAATCTGTGACAGTTCCCCCCTATAGTTGTGTTAATGCCTGTATCTTGGACTCAGATTTCTGCTTCCATAACTGATAAGCCAGCAATTTACCCCTCTTCCCCTCAGACTCCCCCAAAATTAAATCTGGCTTGGCGTAGCTGCCATTCAGCTTTCTGTTGTATATTTATGTTAACTTTATATTTCAGACCCACAATAGCTGCTAATAGATCAGGTGGTGGATTGGGGACCTGCTTGAACTGCACTTCTGTTTGCAGCAACTCCAGCTATAGTTTACTTAATTCCTGGTACCCATTTGTGATGCTGAAATGCATTGCCCCGACGCTCACTCTCCTGACCCCGGGCACCCAAAACATGATTGCCCGATATCAGGATATTACCCGCAACAGAGTAGGAATCCTAAAGTATAGGGGATGTTGGGGGTAAAGCCCCTCACATGTGGGATGTGGGGGGGGCAAAGCCCCCCAAAACATTCACCAGGGGTAAAATCCTGATGTCGGGCAACTGTGTTTCGGGCGCCCGTGGTCAGAAGAGTAAGCATCGGGGCGATGCATTTCAGCATTGCATAGTATATCCTAATTCCTTATTTCTAGCTTGTCTCTATGCAGCAGAGTAAGACCTAATCCACCTCATTAAGAAGGCCTTAAAGGAGGAGTCACATGATGTGCTGCTGAGACTGAATGCTCTTCTCAACCTTTTCGGCCCTCTAGCCACTATTTTATCTTTTTTTTGCTAATAGTATACTACTCCACATGTTTAATAATTTGAGGAGCTACCTGAACTCTTTTTGTCATCATGCAGTCAGTAGTAGTAGGAATTATGGAGGTGGACATGAAAAATGACCCCCCCCCCACGCTACACTCCACCAGCGACTCCCAAGCGTGATAAGGGCTCCAAGTGTCAGAAAGCACTGGCTACGGTAACTAGTCATCTTGGCTCTTGTAATGGCCCTGACGGAGGACAGATTTCTACAAGAATTCACTCTGGTTAACGAAGCCCTTCAGATCCTCACGGATGAGATCAAGACTCTCAGGCTAGCTACTGAAATGCTGATGAGGCAGGTCAGAGATGTTGAGGCTTGCATTAGCTCTCTGGATGACTGGTGGGGCCCGCTTGACCCCAAAGTGATCTCAGTCTGTCAGAAAATGGCTAGACTAGAAGCTAGACTAGAGGACATTGAGGGCAGGAGCTGATGCAATAATGTTATTATCATTGGCCTTCCAGAAAGGGTGAAGGTCCCAATGTTGTGACCTTTGTACAGAAACTCTGTGGGACATTTGTGGTACTCTTCCCAAATGGGCTATCCTCTATTATCGAGTGGGCTCATCGGGCCCTTAGGCCAATGCTACCAGAGGGTTTGCCCCCTTGCCTGCTCATCTTTAAATTCCTAAATTATTTGGATCGACAGCTTCTATTCGAAAAAGTGCAGGGTTACAGGAAGTTTCTTGGGAGGGTGCCAAACTATGAGTGGTCTAGGATCTGCCCTTGTCGCTGCAGCAAAACCAAGCTGCCTACAGTATCTAAATTACTGGCTGCTAATCTCAGATTTTGTATGTTATATTCTGCCCATCTCCAGGTCACTTGTAATGGAGCTCAGAAGGCTTTTGAATCTGCAGAACAGGCTACGGGTGAACTGCCCACACTATTTCCAAATCTGTTTAAATCACCATGAGGGATCTCCGATATAGTGGTAAACTGAAAGGTTGTCATACGGTGCTCTCTGCTGGAGTTAGCTTTTTTTTCACTCTGGACTAATGATCATCATTCACTTATTGTTTTAGAGCACAGGCGTTCCTTTATTATCCTTGCTTGGACCAGGGAGGAGGACGTGCATGTTTATTGTTTTTATCAGTGTCTTGGTCATGGTTTCATTATTAGTTGAACATTCATGTCTGGAAGTTTAGACTTGTACTGTACTGTCTTTGGGGTCCGTGGTGGGCCCCCTAGCTGATTTGTCATTCGTTGGAAATGTGCCCTCACTATTGTGGGTGTTTTATGATCACCGGTTGTACCGTCACCCCTCCATATTGAAGTGGAGTGGCCTTTTGATCCTTTTGCTGTTTTTTCAGGATTTCTTCTGAAGGACTTCATCGGGACCCTCTGATCTTTGCTTCTCTGTTCAGTGATACAGTTTTGGGGCACATTCGGATTACAATTGCCATTTGTGGAGGGCATGGTGTGACATTGTTGGCCCTCCCCATCCCCAGCTTGTCTCAGTTGATAGTCTTACATACTGGGACCTGGATGGCATGTATCTTTATACTCTCAATAGAGTTTAGTTATAAGTTATGTAGTTACCTGTTTATTCTCAATTTACCTTTAACACAAGTTCAGAATGTGTTTTCTGATTAACTGGTTATTGAGAAGGGGGTGTTGTGTTGTTTCTTTGTATTATCATGATGGCAGGAGTAGGGGGTCGTGGAGGTCTTTTGGGGGCAGCTAATGCATACGTCATGGGCCAAGGGTTTTTGGAGTTGCAGTCGCTTAGACTGGGGGAGACTTGGTTATTTAAGCAGTAAGGCACAACGGGGCGTTATGGTGGGATAATGGCCTGTCTCAGGTGGGTTGTAGCACGAGGCGATGCCGAGTGCTTCCACCACCTGAGAAGGGCCACTATCTCACCATAACACACCCCCAGAGTGCCTTATTGCAATTATGAAATGGGTCTCTATTAATAATCTGAATTCATTTTTTTAAATATTTTTGCTATTCATATTATTTAAAACATTTTGTTGCTATTTAAAATAATGTTTCGGAGACAAAATAGTGCAAGTTGAAGCAATCTGTCAATGTAAGCCCATCAATAGGTGGTGCTAATTCTGCATACAAGCAGCAGTTTAGTAAGGGAAAGTAAGAGCAGACAGTGGCTTCACACACTAGTGGGGACTTAGGAGAAAGGCTGCTAGCGGGGTGTCGGAAGAGAGACTGCCTCTTGGATTGGAACACTAATTTAGTGTTGGGCATTGGGGTAGAAAAGACCATTGAACCACTGCTCAGTACCAGGGTTGCTGGACAGACTGGATGGAGCAGTGGGTACTTCACATAGTAAGCATGACCTTTTTTTCCTTTTTAAACAGTTGCCGATTTCAAATCTGTCATGGTCCATTTGGTTTTCATGCGGTCTGGAGATGGAGCCACGTAGCGGTGGTGCTGAGTAGGAAACAGTGCTGAATATAAAGAAAAGTGAAGAAAACTGTTTAAAATACAGCTGCCTTGACAGTGGGAGCAGAATAAGGAAAATAGCAGCACCAGAGCTGGACCACTATTGTTGGGGGGGTGGGGGCTGAGTATTTTGAATGTGCTGAGCATAGCGGTATTTGTCAGGTGCAGAGTCCAGTTTCTGAGGAGCTCATTTCACCCAGGCCACTGTGCTGGGATAATGGCTCAGCTAAAAGCAGCTTTTGACCAATCAGGAGCCATCTTTCAACCCATTTCATAATCTTGATTATTTCATGTTGGGGTTTGTATTTTTTGCACAGGGGGTTTTGGAGTGAGTTTTTATGTCTTATGTGTCTTATGCAATACTTTTTAGGTGTCATGTGGTGATAGTAGCTGTTTGTGATAGGTGGGGGGGTCCTGGAGCACAGCTTCACTATGTGGTTTTGCCCTTTTAATGTTTGCTTGCACGCATGTGCAAGAAATATTATGTGGCAGCTTAGGAGAGCAGCAGGTTTTGGAGGTGCGGCACTGTGGCGACCAATGCCACCACTGCATTCCTGGGCTTGGCCCTCGTTTCCCAACGTGGTGGCATGCTGCTGCTGACACTAGTTCAGCCAGCGTGCCACCAACTTGAAACAAATTAGCAGCTGCAACCCATCATTGAAGGGCTTGCCTTGCCTGGTGTAACATTTCAAAACAACATGGCAGCAGCTGTTGCCATCCACTCACAGTCCCCATAAAAGCCAACGGGGGCACCCAATCCCCCTGTCAGCATGCAGCTGCCCCAGTTCATTTGCTGACGAGGAAGTCCAATCCCCATCAGCATAATGTCCCCCCCATTTGTTGTGTGCCGAGTGGGGTGCCCAATCCCCCTCTGCATCATGCCCCCCAAACAAGCTTTCTTTGCCGATGGGGGCCCAATATCCAATCAGCTTAAGTCCCCCCCCCAAAATTCAGGTGGCACACTGGGAGCCCACCCCAGTGTGCAAAAAGCAAACCTGCAAAAAAACCACCTTCCTGCAACATCTTTTGGTTTGTTTGTTTTTTTCCCCGAAACGAAGAAAATGGTCCCTCACTGTCGGGCCCCCTCCCCAACCCATGCCTACCCTCTGCTCACCTCACCTCCCAAAACCTCACCCCATACTTACCTCCGGAGCTGGGTGCGATGATCTTTGGTGGACTGGGAACACGACTGCGCTCTTCAAAGCTGACCACGAACTGAAGAAATGCTGGGAAGCTGTGTAATGGCATAAATGGTTTTTTTTCAACTTATGTGAATATCTCAGCCATTTTTTTGACTTTTGGAACCTCCTCATGAATTCAATCACTGTCATGGCATTATTTGGTCCCAAAAGGTGATTTCACGGTCACTGTATGGAATCACCTTTCAGGACCGATTATTTATTTTTTTATTTTATTTAGTTTTTGTTGACCGGGTAAGTGCACTGGACAAATCCTGCCTATTTTCAGGCATGACCTGGGGGGGGAATATAGATGAATGCCAACTGACCTTGAACCAGATTAAGCTGTTAATGAAACAACAGTGCCACTGTTCATGCGGTGGGATCCCAAAAAGCGTATGTTGCAAATTTGAACAAATTCCAAAAAATGACTGTGTTACAAGTGTGCATTGCACAGTTTACACGCGCGCTCATAACTTTGAGAATTTTTGAAATTTTTACTCCAGATTTTACACATTGCTATTTTTACATACCTCCTTATGAACAGTACAGCTGATATTGTTCACATCCTGGCCAAAAGGTGTTTTTGCACATCTGCCGCACGATGGCGCGCTCGCTGTGGGAAATCAATGTTTGGGACAGATTAAGAAAATTACAGTGACACTGTTCATGAGCGGATGTCCCAAAATGCCTATGTTGAAAATCTGGTGACAAAATTCTACAAAATAACTATATTACAAGCACGCATTGCGCAGCTTTCATGCACACTCGTAACTTTAAGAATTTTTAATATTTTCACTCCAGGTTTTCAACATTGCCATTTTTGCACACCTCTTTATGAACAGTACAGCTGTCATTTTTCACATCCAGCCCAAGATGTTGTTTCGCACATCCAGCACACATTGGCGCGGTCGCTGTGGGAAATCAACATTTGGGCCAGATTAAGAAAATTATAGTGACACTGTTCCTGAGCAGAGGTCCAAACGTTTGGTGAAAGAATTCAAAAAAATTACTGTATTACGAGCGTGCATTGTGCAGTTTTCACACATGCTCATGACTTTGAGAATTTTTAAAATTTTCACTCCAGATTTCCAACATTGCCATTTCTTCACACCTCCTTATGAATGGTGCCACTGTCATTTTTCACATCCTGCCTGATCTGTGGTTTCACACATCTGGCACAGAATGGCATAGTTGCTGTGGGAAATCAACGTTCAGGACAGATTAACAAAATCACAGTGCTACTAAGCATGAGCAGAGGTCCCAAATGCTTTCTTCAAATGGGTGGTCACAAAAAAAGGCCATGTTGAAAATTTGTAGTGCAAATACCAACAAACACCCAGAACTTTAGGGGTTTCTAACCATAATATCCCACCCTGTACAGACTGACAGGCCTCAGGGGTGTACCTTTGGATCGCCGGCTGTAATGCTCATGCCATTCCACCCCCACCCTGCAGCCAGTAACAGGCATCGAGGTGTGCCTTGGACTCTTCCGCTCCAGAGTTCACCTCATTCTCCTGTACTGCACCCATTTCAGTATATGTCCTTAAGGAATGGAGTGACTGTAAAGCCAAACACCCCAAGGCACACCGCAACACTTGACGGCGTCTGCAGGATAGGGTGAGGTGAATTGGTGCGAGCGTTATGGGTGACGATGCAAAGGCATACTCCAATGCCTGTCCATCTCTGCAGGGTGGAGGTGGCGTGGCTTGAAGTTCAGTACTTCACTGACATTCCTGTTCTGCATCTGTCTAACTCCTGCACTTCCAATGCTAATACCAGCAAGCAAACATTCGGCATTGACAAATGCTTGTTCTTATTACTGATGGTAGGAGCTCTTTCACTATCTTTCTAGTTTGGCAATGGGCAGTTTTTACAAATTTAGAGTCCTGCGTCACATTAAGGAGCTCCAGGAGGGGATTGCTTTTCTGCAAGAGACCCACTCATGACAAGAGCATGCTCATTTTTTTTAGGAGAGAATGGGGTTGGCAAGGTCTATGTTGTGGGCAACAGTAATAAGAAGGGTGGTGTGGTAATATTGATGGCCTGTAGGATAGCTTTGCAGCTAATTCAGGAATGCTGGGATCCTGAGGGGAGGTTTCTTTTTTTCCATGGTAGGCTGAGGAAAACTGAGGTTTTGTTGGGCTCAGTTTATGGCTCCAATGTGGACTCTCCAAAGTTTTTAATGGATTTGGCCCCTCAGTTATCCCCACTTGCCCATCTACCCATGTTCCGGGGGGAAGGGACTAGAAACTTGTGTACCAAATGGATCTGGACAGGTCTGGTCTTTCCAGTAAAGGATTATCCCATGGGCAGCAGAGTTTGAAGGAGTTGCAGGACACTTTAGGCTTGGTGGACCCCTGGTGTGTCCGCCACTCCACAGACATGCAATATACCTTCTATTCCACCTCCCATGGTACATTGTCCTGATTGATTACTTTCTTGTTGGTCAGGATTCTCTCTCCAGTCTACTGTCTTGTGAAATCCAATCATTGGTCATCTCTGACCAGGCTCCAGTTACCATGGTACAAACTGTTCATGGGCTGGAGGAGGTCTGGCATCTTAAGTTGTAGCTTCTCAAAGATCTCAATACACTCAGTGTAATACAGGATTTTCTTAAAGTTTTTTTTCTAAATAATGAAGGTTCCATGCCAGCACTCAATGTCTTGTGGTGGGTGGCTAAATATGCGGTCCGGGGGAAATGCATAAGATTGGCTACAAAGCATAATAAGGCTCATAATGAAAAGCTAGATCTGCTACTCCTGAACATCCGGCAGCTGGAGCAGCAGCTTTCCCCTGATACCCCCGCTTCCATCTGGCTCTAACTTAATTCACTCTGGGTGCAATATGCAGACCACCTTGCTGAGAAGCAGAACTGGCTTTGATGCGTACCAAGATTCATTACTTGGAGTCTGGGGGTTGGGGGAATTATTAGATCTGCGACTTCACAGGCTTGAGTCCTTGAAAGCTGTTCCCCATCTTCAACCCCGGCTAGGTGATGCCATAGTTACTCACCTTTGTGCCATCACAGAAGCTATTCATAATTATTATAGTCTTTGTACAGGAGTTATCCCCCATATCAGCCCTCACAGATCAAATTGCGTCCTATCGTGACCGCCCTCTTCTTCCCACTCTTACTCCACAGCAGCAGGAGCTATTAAAGGGGCCAATTATGGTTCCAGAGGTCTGTCAGGCAATAAAGCAGCTCCCACTGGACAAGTCTCCCAGGCCTGATGGCTTCATCAATAACTTCTATGTGGCCTTCCCACTTCACTCAAGCTTGGATTACACTCATACATAAGCTGGGTAAAGATGAACTATTACCAAGTAGTTATCTACTCAGTTGGGACATTAAAATCCTGGCCAAGGTGCGTGCTGGCCTGACCGGTTGCTCTCAGTGTGGGATGGTCTGATTGGCCTGACGCAGGCTGGCTTTATGGCGGGTCAATTGTCCATTGACCACCTTTTAAAACTGCATTACCTGATTTCCGCATCTAGGGAAATCAAAGCCCCATCTGTTTTGGTTTCCCTGGATGCAGAAAAAGTCTTTGATTGGGTATCCTGGCTTTATCTGTTTGCTGTCCTGTAGAAATTTGATTTCCCTTCTGCATTTCTTATGTGGGTCAAGGTGCACTACTGTAATCCTTCTGCCCAAGTCAGATGTAATGGTATTCTGTCTGCCCCTTTCTCGTTGCAATGAGGGATGAGACAGGGGTGTCCTCTCTCTCTCTCTCTCACCCTTCCTGTTTAATTTGTATCTGGAGCCTCTAATATATAATCTCCAGCATAATCCCACCATTAAGAGGATTTTGGTTGGAGGGGACAGATATACATTGTCTGCATATGTGGATGATCTTCTCTTGCATGTAGAGGACCCCCTTGACTCAATTCCTGCAGCATTTGCTGAAGTTCATAATTTCTCTGCTGTTTCTGGGTACAAGCTTAATTTAGACAAGACAAAGGTGATGCCCCTAAATGTCTATATCTTTAAACAGGAGATTTTGGATCTGGGCTTATTGTGGGAATCTAGGATAATGACCTATTTAGGGATGTATCTTTCCAGGTACCCCTCTGATTTAATTAAGGAGAAACTCCTCCTTCTCATGCAAATGCTCAAAATGGATTTGCAGCACTAGTCAGCTCTACCTCTTTCTCTTTGGGAAAGAGTCAGTGTAATAAAAATGAATCTGTTACCATGTATTTTGTACCCTCTAGGTGTATTATGCATTTATTTACCCAAGAGTTGTTCCTCTCGCCTGCAGGCAGCACCTGATTAATGATTTTTTACGGAGAGGTGGAGCTGCTTGTCGCTCATAATTTAAATTGACAGTCCCGAAGGACTGGGGAGGCTTGCATCTTCCCAATTTCTTCCTGCATAGGAGCAAACATTTTCATTTTGGCCATTTTTGGCCGGACCCTTCATAAAATACCTATACTCCACTTTGGCTGGTAATTGAACGGAAACTTTGTAAACAGAATTGCAGCTTAGTAGTTGACTCGGTTTGAAGCCATCCCGTTTGCCACCACAGCTTCGAACAATGCCCCTTCTGTGGTCTCTGAAGGCCCTCTGGCAGTTATGCATGTATTTAGGCCAGGGCTGGACAAAGGCCCTCACTCAGTCTGTACTAGGAAACTGAAACATTCAAATTGCCCGTTACTTGATTCCATTTACTTTTTGCCTGCAGCTTCATGAGATTGCAATTGCCTCCCTCATGGATGAGGGTAAACAACTTTCATTTAATACCCTTCAAGACCGCTTTTCTATATCCCCCTCCCATAGTTTTAAACATCTCCATCTTACTTGGGCTATTACTTTTCATCTTGGTCCAGGCCACGGGATCCCACAGCAGAAATTAAGTATTGATACCTTGTTGTCTCTTGCAGAACAGCCCTACTTCATGTTCAAGTTTTACTGGTTCTTCCAATCCATACACCCTGTGAGCCCTGTAGGGATAGGTTATTACTGGCAGCAGGCCCTGGATCTTGCACCAGATCCTGGGGTGTGACAGACCACATGGCGGAACCTGTATAAATATATAAATCAGGACCATTATCACCTGATTCAATATCGCATTTTACATAATATGTATTATACTCCTCAAAGGCTGTGTAAAATGGGCAGGCTTGCTTCTCCAGTTTGCTCCCATTGTAGACTCGCTGACGGTCATCATAAACATCTACTTTGGGATTGTGTAAAGATAATTACCTTTTAGAAAACTATAAAGAATACCTTGGATCCCTTCTTGGGCCTAAAAAATGTTTTTACATTGGACATTTGTTTGGTAGGTTATTACCATTCCAGTCTTTTTGGCCACAGAAAGGCTTACATGGCTTTGATATCCATTACAACCAATCTTATAATCCTGCATCATTGGCTGGATGATGCAATCCCTCATAAAGGGAAAGGCATCAGGATATTTTGCAGACATGGTTGGCAGAGAAACAAATAGCTTCTTTACAGCATCGGGTCAAGTGTTTTTGTAGCTGCTGGAAACCATTGTATGCCTTACTGTCAACTTCAGTGATATCCTAAACAGGAGCAGTCTGGTCTCAGCTATATATTTTCCTTTTTTTTTTCTTTTTTTTTTTCCTCCCTTAGCTGTCCTACCTCCTTTACAGTTTAGGCTCGTATTTTTCCCCCATTTATTTTTTCATTTAATAGGTTTAGCTTTGCTCAGAAAAGGGGGGGTGGTATTGTGGGAGGGTTTGATAGTTGCATTGCTTACTTTGTTCTGTTGTAGCTTGTTTTCTCTTGGTGTGTTATTGGTTTATGTTCTCTGTTGTGCTTCATATCAAAAAAATCAATAAAGTATATTAAATTAATAAAAGGCCTTAAAGGCCTCCCAGACCATTTGGAGTCCTACAACCTTGTTTCCATTAGTCCTGAAATACAGTTCTGCTTCTAGAGTGAGCCATTCTCGAATGTGGGGATAACTTAAGAGGAGGTGGTTGCATCGCTATCTAGGGGAGCTGCCTTGTACACCAGTGGGGTGGAAGGTCAGTTTAGCTGGGGCATGGTTTAAGCCCAGGATACTTTCAATACTGAGGTTGGATACTCCTGGAGCTGCCATGCCATCCACTAGCTACAGGTCAATGCCACTGTGTGTATAGTGAACTGGGGAGTAGAAAATATAATCCCTCACATCAGGATTATATCACCTCCATATGTTGCCCCACTGTTCCATGATAGCCAGTATTGCCTCCTGCATCCTGGAGTGACTATCTGCAATAACCCTGGATTTATCAAGGAATAAGTCTAGAACCAGATTAAAATCTCTTCCCATGAAAAGGGGGGGTGGTGAGTTCCTCACCTCTGACTTCTGCAATGGCTTGACTGACTTGGGGAAAAAGTCTGTCTTGTTGCTATTTGGGCTATAGACATTAATGAGAGTGGCTCTACTGCCAGGAAAGGACATAACAACCATTAACCATCTCCACTGTGTATCTGTCCTTGACTTCTCCAGTTTCCATTTTAGAGATTTGTGTAGCAGCAAAGCCATCCCTTTCAATTTAGTTGTTGCACAGCTGTGGATAATTTGCCCCACCTAAGCATTCTGCAGCCATTGTATGGTCTTGTTGGCGAGGTGTGTCTCCGGTAATAGTGCGATGTCTCTCCTAAGTGATTTTAAATGCTGTAACACCTTTGTGTGTTTTAATGGGTGGTTAAGGCCCTTTACATTCCAGAAGACACCTCACCTCAAACCCTGAGACTATAGGAGAAGCAGTGGTCATAGCATGCAGTCTCTCCATATATACCAGCAAAGAAAGAATCAGAGGGTGATTTAATTTTCCTGGGGGACAGCTCTACCACATCAGGGGAGCAGTGGTCACAGCATGCAGTTTCTCCATATATACCAGCAAAGAAAGAATCAGAGGGTGATTTAATTCACCTGGGGGATAGTGCTACCAGATTGAGGGTACGGGGGAGGAAGTGGGACTGTGCATCCCTGTTTTTACTTAATCCAACTGCTTGCAGCAGAAGGGGGGTGGCCTTTGCCAAACATGAAATGAATCCCTTGCTAAGTATACATGTACATCTGAGTTACAATAACTTGTAAGTCACAATGCTGTGTATCAAAGTAACTTGCAGTTACTGTAAAACAAAACCTCTAATCCTACCCAAAATGCCTTGTAATAGGGCTGACCTGTGATATAATAAATCAAACAAAGCACCACAAATTGTATTCAACAGTAGAAAGTCTATGGAAAAGAAACTATTAAAAAGACTGTGGAAACTTTGAATTTCAAGAAGTTACAGTACCTTAAGTGGTTGTAGATAGGTGGCAAGTTGAATCCACTGAGCTCTACCATAGTGGTACCCAGTGAGGTGTGCAGACTAAGAAGCTAATGAAGAAGTCTCATTCCAGACCTCCCAGTAACTCGTATGCTAAACAGTACGCTGGCCTGCTGGCCTGAACCCATACCTAAGACTGAGGAAGACTGAGGAACAGTTACATTATGTCAGAACCAAATGGAACCCTTGCTCCATGAAACTGGGGGGGCGGAGAATAGTCCTGATGCTTAATCAACTGGAGACAACTGGAAAATGGTCGACCAGAGCCATGGCTTAAGGCTGGTTCTGTGGATGGGGTATCAGTGCCCTACGAAACTAAGAGAAGAAGGGGCAAAGTGCTGGAGAGTGGGAGGGCAATAGTGGGCATGGAATGGACCTACCCAGGCCCCTTGTAATGGTACATTTAAACCAGCACAATGGCAGTATTTCATTGTAAGGACCCTCCCAGCCTACTACCTAGCAATCAGCTGATCCTCCAGGCAACAAAGGGAGGATAGCTACTCATGCACTCTACGACCATGCCCAAGACCAGCTAACATTCAGTGCCCCTTCATAACTGCCAGAATATAAAAGAAGACAACCATGGGGTAGATATAGCTAGTAGAGGGGAGACATGGACAGCAAATTGGGGAAGGGCAACAGGTAGAGGAAGGGCTACACATACAAATGGAGAAGCAAGTTTGCCACAGCAGGGAACGTCCCTTGCTCCAACCCCATCCCTTCATTGGCTTTGCAGTAGACATACAGGGCAGGATTTTCAAAAGTCTTAGATCACTGCAAGCCCAGGTGCGCCAATGATATGAAGCATGGGGCTTATGGTGATCTAACAGGATTTTCTATCCCAGTGCAACTGCTACAAGATGGACCTACTTTTTCTGGGCTAACTTGTGGCAATCCCGAGGGTCATTTTTATCAATTGTGCACCAGATATTTGGTGTAAGTTGCCATAATTTGAGGAAATGGGCACTGTTGGGATGAAGGGTTTGGTACACTGCTAGAACCTAAGTGCTGTGGCAGAGGACTGGAAGCAAAACCCTGTGCCACTCTTTGAAAATCCTGCCCACAGTATTAAAAAAGCCAGTTCTTTTGCACCCTTCCAGTATTTCTTGAGGGGATCCGCCTTCAAACACTTGGCCATTACATTGAATACAGAGGTTAATGAGATCCTTGAATCAGTTTTGTACACCCAATTTTCTGTGTACTGTCTTGAGGGAATTGTAAACTGTTTTTTGTTTTTTAATATTTTACCCCCAAAATTTCAACGTAGTATTTTTATGACCTTACCTCACGAATCAGGTAAGTGGAATTTTTCAAATAAGGGCCCAAAGCTGATTATAAAGAACAACTGCAAAATAACCTTTCAGGCCAGATTTGAAAATTTTCACCTCCTTTGTTCATGAGGTGGGGTAAAAAAAAGGCCATGTTGAAAGTTTGCGGTCCCAACATTGACAAATGTCGAAGTTATGAGTGAACATTGCTACCCACAGAAATCCATGTAATAACTAAAATGGACATAATGAATAAAGACATTGTTTTCCTTTCAAGCATAATTTTGGTCGTTCATGACAACTGGCAGGCGGCAGTCTCACACTTCACCCTCCTTTGTTGCCCTTTTCCCTGCTCAGAAACAGCCACAAAACAATGTGGATTCACTGCATAAAGAAATTTTTTTCTTTTTAATTTATTTTCAGAAAACCACCTGCACAGTCTTGGTCCTTTGAGACACCAGCATTCTCCTGCTACTCCCCCATCTGCCCTGCCCTTTTCCCTGCTGTGCAAAAGCCAAAAAACAGAGCAGATTCAACCTTTAAAAAAAAAGTAACCTACTACTTTGGTGCTGCCATTCCCACCCACACACTGATGTCCTTCCTGATCCTGGTACAGACCTTGTGCTGTCAGTAAATGGGAAAAATGCAACATATGTGTGTGTGTGTGTTACAGGAAAGTCTCTGCAGGACAGCTATGGACAACAACAACAATCTCTCTCAGTGTGTGTGAGCGGCAGAGAGAGGAGGAATGTTTCTTCAGGCAACCAACTATGAAAGACTGCAGTGCCCTCTATTGGCAAATATACCAGTGAAGGGATTATTTAAAAAAAAAAAAAAAAAAACTTCACAATAATTAGTATTTTTTTGGGAGGGGTTCTTACAAGTTTTATTTGTCACATAACAATGCCACATGTAGCCCTTTTTTGAGTGCAATAATACCCTCCAGGGTGGGTGGTATTGGAATATACCGGACCTTCCAGGTACTATAAGGCTGTGGTATCAGGCCTCATTATGTTCCTGGGTGGCCCGGTATATCTTAATATCACCCACCCTGTTGGATATTGTTGCTTACTTGGTCATAACCCGAAAATTTCAACACAGTCTTTTTATGACCCTATCTCATGAATAAGGTAGGCAAAATTATTCAAATTAGGGCCAAAAGCTGATTTTGAAGAGTGACTGCAAAATCTTCTTTTGGCTGGATTTGAAAAATGTTACCTTAGTTGTTAATGTGGTGGGGTAAAAAAAAATAGGCCATGTTGAAAGTCTGGGGTCAAAATGCTGACAGACATCAAAATTAAGAGGGAACATTGAAACATTTCATTGTTCACTTATATAGAGGTCATTTTACAATATATTTTCATCAAATTTTCAACATAGTCCTTTTATAACCCCACCTCATTAATCTGGCACAGTAGGTGAAAGTTTTCAAATTCTGCCCGAAAGCTGATTTTGTGGACTAATTCTGAAATCACCTTTCAGGCCAGATTTGAAACCGTTCATCTACTTTGTTCATGGAGTGGGTCCCAAAAAAGGCATGTTGAAAATTTAGTGCAAAAATATTTAAAAATGGCAATGTTATCAATAAAAGTTTGAAATGCATTGAAAATACATTAACTGCACTTACCTTGTTTTCTCAGTTCATGTTCCTGATGCAGGGAGGAGGATGTCTTTTCAGTAAGAGTGTATCTACACAAAGGGACCCTCTGAAAATGATTGAGGGGATGTGGGTGTGTGCTGAGTGGGTGGTTCTGGGTGGATGGGATCGGGGATTAGAGATCAATGAAAGACCGGATTCTTTTCAAGTTGAAAAAAAAAAAAGCTCTTCAAGGAACAGTTTTTTTATTTTCAGAGATACTGACACTGTGGACTGGACATCCAAGAGTTGACAAAATCTTCAGTGTCACGGGGGGGGGCACTCCACTGTTCCCAGCTATTTGTGGGGGTGGGTGGTGGAATGAGGATGGGAGGGGAGGCTGTTTACAGCAGTACCAGCGGTGGGCACACCAGTCAGCTTCTTATTTAGAGGGAAGGGGAAGGGGTTATCTCAGCTGGCATCAGGGATGGGCACCCTGGTGTTGGTTTGTACAAATGTGTAACAGACTTCAGTACTGTGCACCCACTGACCCCTATTAGTTTTTTAAAACATGGGTTGTGAAGGAGGGGATTCTAGCGGCAGGATTGGGAACCCACCATCCAGTAATATAAAATGAAATGTGGGTTATGAGGAGGGTACAGGCACCAGAATTAGGCATCCTCTGTCTAGTAACTGAACCACTGGCAGGGAGACATTTTGGGGAAGGGCTGTGCATAGCAGTGGGAGTGAAACTGGTGCCTTTCACACTGCTTTTGTCAGCTGGCTGATGAAAGCAGTGTGAAGGAAATTACCTTTGAAGAAATCACTTTCAATTTCCCACAGCCTGCTTTCATTAGCCAGCTGGCAAAAGCAGCTTGAAGGAAATAACTTTCACTCAAACTGTTAATGCAAAAATGCAGCTGTCGTTGGAGAGTTAATTTTTTGAACTGAGCATACTCATATGGTGGCACAGTTTGTAACTTATATTTTAAAAAGTATACACAGTTGGCCCAGATACTATGAAACCTGAAAGTTTCAGGTTAAAAATAATAGGAAAAAAAACAACAACTCTTAATGAGGGTGAATTTTAATATTTTTGCATCTGTAACTTTTCCATTCCTGATCTGATTGACAAAAACATTTTAAGATCCTGAAACCCTGGCCCAGACTCCATGCCTTTCAAATTATGAGCAAATCGGTTAAATGGGGGCAGAGTTATTAAGGTTCAAGACTTGGGTTTTTAAAGCTGCAGTACTATGAAACAAAAAATTGCACTTTTTTGACAGTTTATTCCCTGTGCCCTGCTAATCATATATCTGGTACTCTTCTCACTGGCATTGTACTATCGCCGAGCAATTTGCTCAGTTATTCTCTGCTTTTGTTGACATTTCTGCCACTAAGCATGTTGCACTGGAACCCCCTCTGCTGCCAGCTGCACATGTGAATGACTTGCAGGGACATCGGAAATGGTCAGCAGAGGGTTTCTCTGCTATTGTCAAAAGACGTGATGTGACTGATAGAAAAAGCACTGCTGAAAATTAGTCAGCCACCATATTTGTTGTAGCGCTACAACAATTCAAATAAATTGCAAATATCTAAAAAATTAAAGATGACTGGAAAAAAAAAAACATTTACGGGTATGGAAACTGGAACTTTGGCCGCATGCTTACAGATGAAAAACAGAATTTTGATAGCTCATTTCCTGATTTTGTAGTACTGCTGCTTTAACAGTAAGTGCTTTCTCAACCCCAACATACAGGTGTGGTATTATACAGGCCTGATAGTGTCTGTGTATTAGGGGTGAGTAAGCACTTTAATGTTAAACCCTGATTTTTGCACCTTAATAACTTGCAGCCATTCAAGTGATTTTCTTGAAATTTGGTTGGCAATGGGCTGGTGGACGAGGAGGACTGATGGAACCCATGGAGCCCTGCATAAAGAAAGCTATAATTGATTCTGTTGGTAACATGTAGTGAGCCATACTTCTGTACCTCCAAAGAGTATATCACTATGAGGCACGGGTTTGGTGCTCTACCTTCTGCTTTGGACAGGACGCTATGGGTGGGGAGGACGGGGTGGGCATTATGGTTGACAACCCCGAATAACATCCCACCACTGATTTGTCAAGACTCCATACTTTGTCTGCTTTGTGATTTACAACTCTAATGTGTGCATTAATGTACATTTTTGTAATGAAAATGCATGTAAATTATACCTGCAGTAATGTGCTAGTTAGGGTTGAGTAAGTGCTTAATGTTAAACCTCAATTTTTACACCTTAATAACTTTGACAGTGTTTGACAAAAATTGCCCTATATTTGGCATACATTGTCTTGGAGGCAAGTTCTTGAGATGTGAGAACTTTCTGAGATATGGAATTTCATTTTTATCATTAAATAAAACTTTTTTCATATACTTGTTATATACCTGTTTTTGCTCTCACCTACAACCTAGATGGAACAGAATTTTCTTTTTCAAAATCTTTCAGGATAGAAGGGGCCTGTGCCAAGGTAGTGTCTTTCAGTGGTTTTGTGAAGAAATAATACTCAGTTCCATAGTTACAAGTATATTAAGTTTTCTTTTCTGAACATGCTCAGTACAGTTTTTGAATAACCCTCTGATATGACATGAAAATGCTGGTGTTGCAAGCGTTATGCTTTCAATCCTCTTAAGTTCAAAAATACTCTTTTTCAGGTAATGACAGGTCCCACCTTGTTCTTTTTTTTTTCAAACTAAAACATGGAAAATATCTAAAAATTATGTATTTAGGAAAAAGGAAAACACCTATGGGGCTATACTCTGAAATGCCCCAGCTTTTATTCTTTTAAGAGAACACCTTGATTGGGAAGCAGAGATGCTGTAGGGCAAGACAGCTGGCAAAGGAGTAGTTGTAACTTCTCAGGTAGAACGGCACTTGTATATAGCATTTTGGGACCCCCGCTCCTCAAAGGTATGGCAACTTAGACAAACATCTCTGGTACTTTTGAGAGGTGCTTTACCGCCACCAGGTACTGACTAGCTTGCCTTTTTAAATGCAGGCTATATGTGCTGTCTGCTGACACAAGGAGGTATTTCCAGCATTGCCTAGCAATGGGGTGACATCATTCAAGGGCACTCTTTTTATAGCTCGGCCCTAGACAGCAGCTGGTATTACATATGGAGCTGTATGCTGAAAGGCCCCAGCTTTTAGTCTTTTAAGAGCACAATCTGAGTGGGAAGCAAAGAGGCTATAGTGGAAGACAGCTGGCAAATGAGTAGCTGTAACTACTCAGGTAGAACGGTACTTGTATACAGCATTCCGGTAGCCCAATTTCTCGAGGGTCCAGGAACTTAAACATACACCTCTGGCGTTTTGGAGAGGTGCTTTACTGACACCAGATACTGACTAGCTTGTCTTTTTAAAGGCAGGCTATATGTGCTGTCTGCCGACACAATGAGGTATTTCCAGTTTTGCCTAGCAAAGGGGTGACGTCAGTCAAGGGCGCTCTATTTCTAGCTCAGCTCAAGTGAACAGAGTAGAGCATGGATCAGAGGTGATGCAGGCAGAGGCCAGCGGCATCTGATGGCATTAGATGGGGAAGAGGGGTAGCAGGGCCCGAACTCTTACACAAAGTTATTGCAATTTTCTGGTGGTAACAGTGGGTATAAGGAAGTTGTGAGTAAGAACAAAGTGCATCTTTCAAAGAATATTAACCAATAGCTGTGTAGCTGTATCTGTATATGAAAATGTCTGACAGTGGGAGTAAGGAAGAGGCTTTTGTTACATTGCAAAATGGAGTTATTGGCATACAATGCTTTATTTGCAATAGGATACGCACTCAGAACACTGATTTTACTCAGACTACTTGCACACAACGCAATGAGTTAAAAGAACTGAGAATAAAAATAATTGGTCTTGAACTGCAAATAAAATGCCTATTGCAGCTGGAAAACTACCTAGGGAAGGAAGGCTGTGGTACAACAACTAGCATAAAGTCTACCACACTGCAAAGTGAAAGGCACAGAGAGACAGATGAAGTAGAAGGGACTGATTACATCACGGGAAATATCTCTCTTAAAAATGGAAGGAGAGCAATGGTATTTAATGCCCAAACTAATTATGATTTAATAGAACAAAATGCAGATATTGAAACAAAAACAAAGAAGCAAAGGGTGGAAAGGACATATATACAGGTAATATCTGAAATCAAAACAAGAAGACAGTGACATGGGGTAGAAATAATGAATATAAAAGAGCAGTCCACTGGCCAAAGTCAAGAGGGAGAATACACTAATGAATACGTGACTAGCATGGAAAGATCTAGTACAAGCCATGAGAAGGAGGATGAAAAACATGAAAGTGGTTTTCTGGAATATAATATAACCACTAGAAATAGTTATTCCCCATTGTTAACAGTAATGGACAGTACCGAGAATGTGGCCAATGACTTGATGGAAATAGTTAGAAACAGTACCGATATAGACAATTAGAATGTATTGAATGTAGACAATAATGAGGATAACACGGGAAGGTAAACAAGAACAACATGGCCTGATATCTGTATTATAGGGGATTCAATTATTAAATATACTCACACTATCATGACCCTAAATAGGAAAGACCAGGTCATAAGTGTGTCATTGCCAGGGGCTGGCCTGCAAGATGTTTATGAACGTCTACCAAAAATACTTAAGCCATCCACTGCAAAAAGACTGGTTGAGATACATGCGAGAACCAATGATTTAAGACACTGCACAGAGCAGGAGATATTGAATAACTATAAAGAGACACGTAAATACTTGATGGAGAATGAATATGAGGTCATACTATCAGAGATACTCCCAGTGCCAAGGGCAGGGTATGAATGTAACAGAAAAATAATGAGAATAAATAATGAGCTCAAAAAATGGTGTTTACAAAAGGGTAATACCTTGATGAAAACATGGGAGTTTTATGATGGTAATTGAAAGAATATATTTTGTAAAGGTGGCCTGCATCTAAACTGAAGCAACAGCATGCTTCTGAGTAGCATTTTCAATAATGTTATAAACAAACACTTAAACTGACACCTGGGGGGGGGGATTAAATCAGCCAGGGAAGAAATCCTACAAAACTAAGGGATTTACAAAATATGGTAAAGGCATAGGTGAATCAAATGAATCCATTAATTTCTTGGTACTGAATGCCTGGAGCCTGAGGAATAAACAAGACGAGCTTTACAGTAAATTATGTTGACTCAGGAAGATATAGCCATATGTGCAGCCACAGAGACTTGGTTTAATGAGGGTGACTGGGGAATTAAGATACACGGCTACCAGGTGTTCCATAGGGAAATGGATAGCAGACGAAGTAAAGGAGTAGCATTGCATGTCCTGGACAGTATAAATGCAAGAGAGCTAACTGAGGAGAGTAAGTCTATGGAACAGGATGAGAACGTATGGGTAGATATTGATACACATAGTACCAAACTGACAATAAGAGTCATATACAGACCACCAAATCAGAATAACAATGAACATACCAATTTTCTGAAGCATCTGGATGAATTTGACTTTCAGGGAAATTGTACGGTAGTTAATGATTTTAAGTATCCTAACATTAACTGGAAAACCCAGACAGGTAAAACAATATACGATAAAAGATTATTGGACATAATATTACAAAAAAAATCTAGACCAACTGGTAAGAGAACCTACACGTAAGAATGAAATTCTAGATCTGGTGTTTACTAATTGTAAATAACTAATAGAGCACGTATAAATATTAGATCACAGTATGATTAAAGCTGTTCTTAAATATAAATATGAATCATACATCGGGATAACTACAGTAAACTGAAAAGTTATAATAAAGCAGACGACAAATGCACGTAAGACTTCATGGACTGCTGAGACTGGGAACTTGATTTGCAAGGGGAGAATCTGGAGAACATGTGAAACAAGATAAAATCTAGGACTGAATACTGTAATAGGGTATTTATACCAGAAATAAGGAAATATAATTCACATAGAAGAACACCCAAATGTTTCACCAGTAGAATTAAGAAAATTATTAGGAGAAAAGGAGCGTATATTGGAAATACAAACAACACCCCTCAAATGAAAAATGGGAAATATACAGAAAATTACTATGAGACTGTAAGAAAGAAATAAAAAGGGTTAAATTAGAGAATGAAATTCAAATGGCTACGGAATCAATGAATAATAAAAAAAAATGTTTAGTTACATAGGGAGTTTAAAGGGATGACAAAACACTATTGGACAAGTTAAGGAAGGGGACACAATAATAACAAATGAAAGGCAAATAGTGGATGTTTTTAACAATTTCTTTGTAAATAATTTTACGCCCAAAGGGAATGACTGATTCAGTGGAGATTAACAAGGAGGGGATGGTAAATATTAAAGAGATCTCTCAAGATGAAGTTTATCAAAAATGAATTCACTTAAAGGTAAATAAATCTCCAGGTCAGGATGGAATGTATCCTAGGCTCTTGAAGGAGCTGGTGAAAGATTTGGCAGGGCCTACCTGTAGACTAATAAATCACTGTCAGAAGGTAAAACTGTGGCAGATTGAAGGATTGAGAACGTGACACCCATGCATAAAACTGGTGACAGGAGCAAAGTACAACATTTTAGACCCATTAGTCTAACCTCTGTTTTGGGAAAGATAATGGAGGGATTTATTAAAGACATTGTCCAGCAACACATAGAAGAAAAAGGTCTAATTGATATTACACGACACGGGTTTAGCCAAGTGCAAGTCATGTTTAATGAATCTGTTACATCTTTTGAGACTGTAAGAGGGGCTATGGACAAGTGACTTCCAGTGGACATTGTTTTTTTTGAATTATTTGAAGGCATTTGACTCTGTTCCACATCAAGAGTTAATTAAGCAGTTAGAACAATACAAATACCACCCTTATATTATATCATGGATCCAGTCATGGTTGGGAGACAGGCACCAGAGAGTAACCATTAGAGGCCACAGTTCCAACTGGATGGGTGTGACAATTGGTGTACCACAGGGGTCAGTATTGGGGCCGGTATTATTTAACATCCTAGTATCAATCATGTAGACCTCAAAAAGGCATGGATATGCAAATACGCAGACAATGCTAAGATCAGAGCCATAGTTAATAATGTGGAAGCAGCTGATGATTTCCAAAGGGAATTTGATCAACTAAGTACATGGGCAAATAATCATGAACTTAACATCAATATAGAAAAGTACAAGGTAATGCACTTAGGATATAACAACTTAAAGATGAAATATACCCTAAATAATAAGATCTTAACTTCCACAGTATTGGAAAGCGATTTGGGAGTATAGATCTCTAACAATCTGAAATTTGATGATCATGTCAGAGAGATGGCTAAGAGGGGCCATAGGATGTTTGGATGTATACTACAAGGGGTTAGGAGTAGGAGGAGGGAGGTTCTGATGACACTGTACACTGCACTGGTCAGATCAAACTTGGAATACTGTGCACCTGTGATATCAGTATATAACATGAGTAGCACTAAATTAATGGAAGGGGTCCGAAGGAAGTTTACCAAAAAAGTCAGTGGACTTAAAAACAAGACATATAAAGACAGACTACATACCTTGGACCCATATTCAGTCACCTATAGAAAGTTGAGAGGGAACTTGTGTTATGTGTATAGGGCTTTTAATGACGAACGCCTATGGGCAACAACTGGCCTATGCAGAAACAAAAGTAGTAAAGAAACAAGAGCACATGGTCTACAGCTGAGGGGGAGATTTGTAAAACAAAAAAAAGCACAGTGGTTTAATCAAAGGATGGTCAAAATTTGGAATTCATTACCAAAGACAGTGGTAAATAGTAATACATTGTATCAGTTTAAAACAGAACTCGACAACTATACGGGTAATGATAAGGTAATTCACAACTACTGATATGTGGTAAGTCATCAAGGGCTAACCACCTGAAGACTTGTAATTTACTATGAAACTAAGAAACCTGAACAAAGCTAAACAGGACCCGTTTAACTAGATTCTGGTGTTTGCTTGTTTTTTAAATTAGGCCTGGAAATATGTTTTCAGGGCACCCCAATATCCTGGATGCCCAGGTTAGCAAGAGGAGCCCTTTTTTGTGCTGTAACTCAAGAACTCCTGGGTCGCACACAAGTGGTTCAACAGGGGAATTTCTTTTTTGGCTTGCACTAAAAAAAAGTCCTTAACATGTTCACTCCACACCAGCTCAGCCAGCCTTCCGTCATGCATACTGATTCTGCTACTGTATATCTTTTATTATAGTCCTTCCCCCACCAGCTCAGCCAGCCTTCCCTCATGCATACTGATTCTGCTACTGTATATCTTTTATTATAGTCCTTCCCCTCCCAGCTCAGCCAGCCTTCCCTCATGCATACTGATTCTGCTACTGTATATCTTTTATTATAGTCCTTCCCCCTCCAGCTCACCCAGCCTTCCCTCATGCATACTGATTCTGCTACTATATCTTTATTATAGTCCTTCCCTCCAGCTCAGCCAGCCTTCCTCATGCATACTGATTCTGCTACTGTATATCTTTTATTATAGTCCTCCCCCTCCAGCTCAGCCAGCCTTCCTCATGCATACTGATTCTGCTACTGTATATCTTTTATTATAGTCCTTCCCCCACCAGCTCAGCCAGCCTTCCCTCATGCATACTGATTCTGCTACTGTATATCTTTTATTATAGTCCTTCCCCTCCCAGCTCAGCCAGCCTTCCCTCATGCATACTGATTCTGCTACTGTATATCTTTTATTATAGTCCTTCCCCCACCAGCTCAGCCAGCCTTCCCTCATGCATACTGATTCTGCTACTGTATATCTTTTATTATAGTCCTTCCCCCACCAGCTCAGCCAGCCTTCCTCATGCATACTGATTCTGCTACTGTATATCTTTTATTATAGTCCTTCCCCCACCAGCTCAGCCAGCCTTCCCTCATGCATACTGATTCTGCTACTGTATATCTTTTATTATAGTCCTTCCCTCCCAGCTCAGCCAGCCTTCCCTCATGCATACTGATTCTGCTACTGTATATCTTTTATTATAGTCCTTCCCCCACCAGCTCAGCCAGCCTTCCCTCATGCATACTGATTCTGCTACTGTATATCTTTTATTATAGTCCTTCCCCCACCAGCTCAGCCAGCCTTCCCTCATGCATACTGATTCTGCTACTGTATATCTTTTATTATAGTCCTTCCCCCACCAGCTCAGCCAGTCTTCCCTCATGCATACTGATTCTGCTACTGTATATCTTTTATTATAGTCCTTCCCCCTCCAGCTCAGCCAGCCTTCCCTCATGCATACTGATTCTGCTACTGTATATCTTTTATTATAGTCCTTCCCCCTCCAGCTCAGCCAGCCTTCCCTCATGCATACTGATTCTGCTACTGTATATCTTTTATTATAGTCCTTCCCTCACCAGCTCAGCTAGCATTCCCTCATGCATACTGATTCTGCTACTGTATATCTTTTATTATAGTCCTCCCCCCACCAGCTCAGCCAGCCTTCCCGCATGCATACTGATTCTACTACTGTATATCTTTTATTATAGTCCTTCCCCCTCCCAGCTCAGCCAGCCTTCCCTCATGCATACTGATTCTGCTACTGTATATCTTTTATTATAGTCCTTCCCCCACCAGCTCAGCCAGCCTTCCCTCATGCATACTGATTCTGCTACTGTATATCTTTTATTATAGTCCTCCCCCCACCAGCTCAGCCAGCCTTCCCGCATGCATACTGATTCTGCTACTGTATATCTTTTATTATAGTCCTTCCCCCTCCCAGCTCAGCCAGCCTTCCCTCATGCATACTGATTCTGCTACTGTATATCTTTTATTATAGTCCTTCCCCCACCAGCTCAGCCAGCCTTCCCTCATGCATACTGATTCTGCTACTGCATATCTTTTATTATAGTCTTTCCCCACCAGCTCAGCCATCCTCCCATGCATACTGATTCTGCTACTGTATATCTTTTATTATAGTCCTTCCCCTCCAGCTCAGCCAGCCTTCCTCATGCATACTGATTCTGCTACTGTATATCTTTTATTATAGTCCTTCCCTCCAGCTCCAGCCAGCCTTCCCTCATGCATACTGATTCTGCTACTGTATATCTTTTATTATAGTCCTTCCCCCCAGCTCAGCCAGCCTTCCTCGCATACTGATTCTGCTACTGTATATCTTTTATTATAGTCCTTCCCCACCAGCTCAGCCAGCCTTCCCTCATGCATACTGATTCTGCTACTGTATATCTTTTATTATAGTCCTTCCCCCCAGCTCAGCCAGCCTTCCTCATGCATACTGATTCTGCTACTGTATATCTTTTATTATAGTCCTTCCCCACCAGCTCAGCCAGCCTTCTCATGCATACTGATTCTGCTACTGTATATCTTTTATTATAGTCCTTCCCCACCAGCTCAGCCAGCCTTCCTCATGCATACTGATTCTGCTACTGTATATCTTTTATTATAGTCCTTCCCCACCAGCTCAGCCAGCCTTCCCTCATGCATACTGATTCTGCTACTGTATATCTTTTATTATAGTCCTTCCCCTCCAGCTCAGCCAGCCTTCCTCATGCATACTGATTCTGCTACTGTATATCTTTTATTATAGTCCTTCCCCACCAGCTCAGCCAGCCTTCCCTCATGCATACTGATTCTGCTACTGTATATCTTTATTATAGTCCTTCCCCACCAGCTCAGCCAGCCTTCCCTCATGCATACTGATTCTGCTACTGTATATCTTTTATTATAGTCCTTCCCCACCAGCTCAGCCAGTCTTCCCTCATACATGATTCTGCTACTGTATATCTTTTATTATAGTCCTTCCCTCCAGCTCAGCCAGCCTTCCCTCATGCATACTGATTCTGCTACTGTATATCTTTATTATAGTCCTTCCCCACCAGCTCAGCCAGCCTTCCCTCATGCATACTGATTCTGCTACTGTATATCTTTTATTATAGTCCTTCCCCCACCAGCTCAGCCAGCCTTCCCTCATGCATACTGATTCTGCTACTGTATATCTTTTATTATAGTCCTTCCCCCACCAGCTCAGCCAGCCTTCCCTCATGCATACTGATTCTGCTACTGTATATCTTTTATTATGTCCTTCCCTCCCAGCTCAGCCAGCCTTCCTCATGCATACTGATTCTGCTACTGTATATCTTTATTATAGTCCTTCCCCACCAGCTCAGCCAGCCTTCCTCATGCATACTGATTCTGCTACTGTATATCTTTTATTATAGTCCTCCCCCCACCAGCTCAGCCAGCCTTCCCTCATGCATACTGATTCTGCTACTGTATATCTTTTATTATAGTCCTTCCCCCTCCCAGCTCAGCCAGCCTTCCCTCATGCATACTGATTCTGCTACTGTATATCTTTATTATAGTCCTTCCCCACCAGCTCAGCCAGCCTTCCCTCATGCATACTGATTCTGCTACTGTATATTTTATTATAGTTCTTCCCCACCAGCTCAGCCAGCCTTCCTCATGCATACTGATTCTGCTACTGTATATCTTTATTATAGTCCTTCTCCAGCTCAGCCAGCCTTCCCTCATGCATACTGATTCTGCTACTGTATATCTTTATTATAGTCCTTCCCTCCAGCTCAGCCAGCCTTCCTCATGCATACTGATTCTGCTACTGTATATCTTTATTATAGTCCTTCCCCCCAGCTCAGCCAGCCTTCCCTCATGCATACTGATTCTGCTACTGTATATCTTTTATTATAGTCCTTCCCCACCAGCTCAGCCAGCCTTCCCTCATGCATACTGATTCTGCTACTGTATATCTTTTATTATAGTCCTTCCCCTCCAGCTCAGCCAGCCTTCCTCATGCATACTGATTCTGCTACTGTATATCTTTTATTATAGTCCTTCCTCCAGCTCAGCCAGCCTTCCCTCATGCATACTGATTCTGCTACTGTATATCTTTTATTATAGTCCTTCCCCCTCCCAGCTCAGCCAGCCTTCCCTCATGCATACTGATTCTGCTACTGTATATATTTTATTATAGTCCTTCCCCCACCAGCTCAGCCAGCCCTCCCTCATCCTTCCTGATTGTTGAAATTATAAGCGGATCGGGAGGCCCACCCCTGGTGCTGCTTCACCGCTCCCATCCAGACTGCCCCCTCAATATATAGGTGGTGATACTGGAGTTCCCTCCCATGGTGCCCAGGTACAGTAGATGCCAACACTGTGGTGCCTAATCCCCAGTGTTAAGTCTGGTCCCTTCTTCTTTTTTTTAACCTGGAAAGAAGCAAATTGTCCCTCATTGATTTTTTTTAACTTGCAAAGAAGAAAACAGTTCCTCACTGATCTCAACCAGCTGCATCCTATCCACCTTACCCCATACCATGACCTTACATCCCCCCCACACACCCTCACTCACTTACCAATGGTCCCGAGGCATAGATCCACTCTTCAGTAAGAAAGGTGTCCTCCTGTTGGAACCACAACTGTGATATGAGAAAATAAGGTTAAGCCCAGTTAGTATATGTCAATGTGTCTTGAGATTATACTGATTTTTATTTTCAAGTGTTGTTACACCAAATTTTCAACATGGCCTTTTCTGGGATTCCACCTTTTTTTTAATTATTTGGTAACTGGATAAAGCCCACTAAGCACAGGTGTCTGTTTTCAGGGGCAACTCATGAGCACTGGAGTGGTTAAGTGACTTGCTCAGAGTCACACAGTATGCAAGTGGAGCCTGTGAGAATCAAGTCTAGATCTGCTAGGTGTATGAAGCTCATTCACAGCTCAGATATGTATAAATAAAAAACAAGGTAGGTAAACATTTTCAAATCTGTCCCAAAGGGTGATTTCTCAGTCACTCTGCAAAATCACCTTTTGGGCAGGATTTGAAATTTTTCACCTTCCAGGTTCATGAGAAATTTAGTATAGGAATATGGTACAATGACCAAGTTGAGAGTAGGGGTGTGCAAAAAAAAATTCTGCCTTGCAGAATTTGTGCGAAAGTCAGACTTTAACTTTCACGAAAGTTTGGAAATCATTTTTGCAACTTTCGTGGAAATTCCATGTTGGAATGTTGGAAAATATGTACAGACTGAGGTTTAATATTACACTGTAAGATAAAAATTCTGCAGAACTGATCACTGTCAGGTGGGTCAGTCCTGCAGAATTTCCTACAGTTTAACATTTCCATCTCTCTGCTGTCTAGTGACTCCTCCCCCCGTCCAATTGCTGGCCCAGTGGCCCCATAAAGATTAAGGTTTCCTTGGTGTCTAGTGGTCCCCCCTGCTGATAGCTGGCCAGTGTAAAAATTCCCTTAATCCCTGATGTCTAGTGGTCCACCCTGCCAAATGTCAACCTGATGTAAAAATTCCCTGGTGTCTAGTGCCCCCCCACTGATTGCCGCTGGACCACTGTAAAATAAAATTCAATTTCCCTGGTGTCTAGTGGCCTCCTGCCGATTGATAGCCCAATGTTACAAAAAATCTCTCCCTGGTGTCTAGTGGACTCCTCTCCCTATCCCCAGTCCCTTATAATATAAACAAACTGGTTGTTCACTCATTAGTCGGACTCCATACCAAATAAGTCCATCTGTTCCTTGGTGTCTAGTGGCCCCCATCCCCCACCCAGGTTGGTAGAGGCCCCCCACCCTGCTTCCCCCACCTAAGCCAGTGACAGCACAGCCCTCCTCTCTCTGCCACAGCCATCCATCCATTGAGCTATCGATGAATGAGCATGTAGCTGTACGTTACATGCTCATTCATACCCATGGCCTGGGTCGGTGGCCGGCAATGGTGGAGACAGCAGGGCCATGGTGGTTGCTGGCTTGGGTGAGGGGGCATGATAGTGGGGCTCTACCTACCTGGGTAGGGGCATTGCAGGTCTGCTAGACACCAGTGACTGAGTTCTACTTTTGATTTGGGGATCAGGGATAGGGAGGGGTGTCCACTAGACACCAGTGTATGGATGGGCTTATTGGGATGGGATGGACTTAACAAATGGACTACCATTATTTTTATAAGGGCTCCAACATAGGAAGGGGGGGTCACTAGACACCAAGGAATAGATGGACTTATTGGGGGTAGAGTCAGACTAAAGGATGGACTACCATTTTTTTTTATATTAAGGGACTGGGGATACAGAAGGAGGTCTAGTAGATACCAGGGAAAGGTTTTCTTTAACATCAGCCCAGGGATCGATTGGGGGGAAACAAGACACCAGGGAAAGTAATTTTATTTTACGGTAGGCCAACGGTGATCAGCGGGGGGGCCACTAGACACCAGGGAACAGATTGATTTTTTGAGGATGGAGTCGGACAAATGAATGGATGACCATTTTTTTATATTAAGGGATCAGGGATTGAGAGGGGGGTCTGCTAGACACCAGGAAAATATGCATTTTTTAACATTGGCCCAGGGATCAGAGGGGGAGCACTAGACAATAGGGAAATGTAAATTTATTTTACAGTGGGCCAGCAGTGATCGGTGGTGGGGGGACCACTAGACACCAGGGAATTTCTACATTGGACCGATGGTCGGTGTGGGGGGGCACTAGACAGCTGATAAAGTTTTTTTTTTTTCTATCTGAACTGCAGAATAATTATGGTATTATTTCACAGTTCAGCTAGAAATTTCCACTGAACAGAGTGAAAATTCGTCAAACACAATAGGAAGATTTCTGAGCTGCCAAAGGCAGAAGTTTGGACATTTCAGTGAAAGCTGGCGAACATTTGAGAAAGTTCTGCTCAAGAAGAATTTACAACTTTTGACCATCTCTAGTTGTGAGTGAACATTAAAATATTTCAATGTTCACTCACAACTTCACTAATTTTCAATATTTTACGCCAAGCTTTCAATGTGGCCTGTTTAGGACCCCAACTCAAGACAAGGCAAGTGAAATTTGTCAAATTTGTACCTAAAGGTGATTTTGTAGTCACTATGTAGTCACCTTTTGGGCAGGACTTGAAAATGTTCACCTACTGGTTCCTGATATATGGTCATAACAAGACTATGTTCAAAATCTGGAGTCAAATATAAAAAAAAACAACGTTATGAACGTACATTGACATTTTTTATAAAACAACTATGCTGAAAATCTGGGTCAAAATAATAAAAAAAAAAGATTAAGAAACATTGGCTGCAGTGACAGTCTTTGGCCCAAGGGGTATTGCTTTGTGATTTTGTTCCGGTGAACTGAGTTTGGGGACAAGCTGAGTGAGCCATCTTGGGGTGGGGGGGTGGCACTGTCATGCAGCACCATCCTCCAGCCTCAGAATGGAAGGTGCAAGTTTGCCTGCACAGGCCCAAGTACCAAATAGTGAAGAGCACTGGCTGGCAGAGGGCCCTGCAGCTCAGCTGGCAGAAGGACTCTTTGCCCTGCATGCTTGTTTCTGTAGCCACATGGAAGTATAGGGCCCAGAGGGCCCTGTGTTTCTGTAGCCCACCAGACAGCCCCACAAATTCTTGACATCTGTTGCCACTGGGCCCTGTACTTCCACAGGCAGACAGACCTTTCCCTTGGTGCAAGGCCTAGAGGGACCTGTGCATCTGCATCTGTTCATGCAGATCCCAAAGAGACCTGTATGAATGAGGATATAATTTCACTACTTCAAAAAGAAAGGAAATTATTTTCAAAAACTGCGTTAATCCACCAGTTAGGGTTCAACTTGCCACCACAAAAGTAGATAAATGTGGCATTAGGGTTTCCAACCCTAACTCCCCCTCCCCACAGCAAAAGGAACAAGTCCACACTAGCAACTACAGGCAGCCATCACCAGGTACAGTAAGACAAACAACATACAATGTACAACTTTTTTCCAGATGATACAAACGCAGTAGCACTGATGTGCTATTTTCATGGATTTGTATCTGCAGCCACAATTGTATGTATATATCTTACAGTGTGCATCAGTGCTGTTTTTAGGCAAATGGCATTTGTTCCACATAATAAGGAATTAAGGAATTATATATACAGTATATCAAAACTATACATAAACTACAAGCTGAGTTGTGTCTCAGTACAGAGTTTTACATGAGGTGTTAGTAACTCTTTAAAAGTTCTTTAAGCACTGTAATTTTGTATCCAAAAGAAAAAGTTACTGTATATGCACCTGTAGCGATGTTATGCTGAAGTGCACTGTGCATAAGTTGTTTTGCTCCATTCTCAGAGTTGCTAGTGCTGAACTGTCAGATTAGCTGCTAAGTAAAGTGCAAGGACAGCAGTTTTCTTCTAGGTCGGTCTTCCTTGATCTGGGTATCCATCTTATTCTGTCTTTCTGCCTTATTAGTGATAGTGCTTTACACTATTCATACTGGTTGCATGGCAAAACAGAGCCCCCTCTCCAGCTTCTTGTTGGTTTCTGTCTGTCTGTCTCTCATTCTCAATTAAAATTGATCAAAGCTTTTGAGAGTCCAGTAGCTAGATTTGTGTCAGGGCCCAAATAAGCAGTAATATATGTCACAAAGAGGCCTTTTTATTGCAGTAAACAAATCAGTTGTCATTGCTTATGTTAGAGATATATGTGATGTGGGTGAATGCTTAATTTTACAAACAAGGTGTCATATCTCTGGGGTATATACTGGTTCATTATTTTGTGTTTTCTAATTTTAGGCATATGTGTGTGTGTATGTGTGCCTGTGTCCCATATTGTTTTAGATGTGCTCAGTAAAGTTCTATGCAAACCAACTTATTGTCATGTATATTCCGGGAAGTGCTGCTGAGAAGGCAGGCCCCTCTTTTGCATGCATGGACATGCTGTTTTAAAAAAGCAATTTTACACACTGAGGGGGGCTGAAGTCATGCAGAGGACGATGCCATTCTAAAGGATCAACTACTTGCCTGCTTGGCCACTATATCTCTAGTGCTGTATGAAGAGCAAAGAAGATGGTCCCTAATGTTCTGTCATCTCAGTACTATACTACCGTGTTATTGTCTTGGTATGTCTCTTACCCCCTTTACCTGAACAGAAGAGAGATACACAGTTGTGGAAGAAATGGCCACAGCCATGTGTTTATTTCCAAACAACCAGCAACAAGTAGAGTAGCATGATGCATGCATCTTAGCAGTGTCAGCAAGTCTCTTTTAGATGGTCCGAAGCTTCCACTGGTCTCTGGGTGAACCCACCATTTATTAAAAAGAGGCATGGCCTCCAGAGGGACTACAGCCTCCAAGGCATACAGTTTTCCTCCTGGGCCATGTGCCCTGTGCCACTCCCCCATCAGAGCACACTACACATGCAGGACAAAACCAAAGAATGCTATCCCCTGACTGGCCCGCAGGGCTCCCCATCTTCAGGTCCTAACATCCTACCAGCCTCGAGAGAAATTCAACTATGTCACTGGCAAGTTCCCCCAATTGCCCCCTTTGTACTCTACCTGTAAGGCTACCGCGCCACCACACTTACATCACTGTGACAATCTACGTTACCCCCCAAGTCAGAGGAGATGAAAAACCCAGAAAAAAAAATCCTCATGGAAAAAAAAACAGGAAACTTCCTCCATGACCCATAAGGCGATCCCCCTCATTGGGATAAAAGGCTCTCTACCTGGCCTTAGCCCTCCTACCTCTGCTTTCAGGGTGGGCAGGTTGGAATCTCATCTTGAAGAAAGGAACAAAGAGGCTGGGCTTCAGAGTCCTCACCTTTATATAGTCTCTTTGCTTCCCCCTCCAGATCAAGCTTCCCCTTCCCCTGGGAGGCCCTATTTTACTAGCAAGAACCTCCCCTTTCCCATCCCCTGCCACCCCCTTCCTATCCATCTTCTGCCAGGCATCAGTGAAGAGCACACAGTCGAATACTCTCCAGATTTAAGGGCCCTTACCTCACTGTCTATTGTCTTGGTAGGTTACTTACCCCATCAAAAAGGGTCAACTACTTGCCTGCTTGGCCACCAGATCTCTAGTGCTGTACCAGGAGCAAACAAGATGGACCCCAACATTCCATCATCTTATTACTGTGCTGCTATGTTTTTGTTTTGGTAGGTCCCTTACCACCTTTACCTGAACAGAAGAGGAATACTCAGTGTTTTGGAAGAAATGGCCACAGCTATGTGGTTATATACAACAAACAACACGTAGAGAAATGTAACATGAGCAGCTTGGTAGTGTCAGCAAGCCTCTGTTAGATGGTCTGAACCTTCCACCAGTCCATCCACCTACCCACAGGGGACCCTTTGAGTGGACCTGCCATTCATTAATGTGGAGCACGTCCTCCAGAGGGACTAGGGCTTCCAAGACATAAAGGGTGGCTCCTGAGCCATGTGTCGTGCCCTCCTCCTTCAGAGGGCACTACACATACAGGCCAAAACCCAAAGATGTCATCCCCAACTGGCCCATAGGATTCCTCATTGTTAGGGTCCTGAAACTGCGTCAGTTGAAGGTTCCCCTATTACTCCCTTTGTACTCTATCTGTGAGACAACTGTGTCACCACATGAGGACTATAGTCCATCCCCCCAAAGCAAGTCATGCTAAGAGTTCTCCAAAGCCCCCTGTATATCTGCTAAAAACCCATGCATACCTACATTAAAATTGCTCCCAAAAAAGTGTGCACAAGATAACTGGTGCTCAAACAGTCAAACAGATAGCAGACAAGTCCAAAAAGACTGGAGCCCACACACCCATTTTTCAAGTACCACTGAGGCTCTAAAACAATGCTAAAAATGCACTCTATAACATATAAAACGACATGAATGCTTGACATGTTTCGGATTATAAAATCCTTTTTCAAAGGCTTTGAAAAAGGATTTTATAATTCGAAATGCATCAGGTGTTCATGTCATTTTATATGTAATAAAGTGTATTTTTAGCATTCTTGGAGTGCCTCAGTGATACTTCAAAATTTGTGTGTGTGTGCTCCAGTCTTTTTGGACTTGTCTGATACCTACATTAGACAAATGCACCCCAATGCACCCCATCCCTTGCATACAGCTGCAGCACTTTGGTCACAGTTTCATCATGCCTTACTACTATGCTACCTATGGAACCCATGAAACTGTGCATCAGCATGTTGACCAGCCTTCTCAGTTGCTGCTGGATCTCTTGCATGTTGTCATTTTCGCCATTGCACAACGTGCGATGATGTCAACCTTACCCCAGGCCGACAGTACCATTAGAAATGGAGGTCATCTTAATCTGGCAAATCAGACCCAATAACTTCACCAGTCCCAAGTCATTGCACCACAAACAGACAATCAACACCCCAGGAGGGCCTTGCCAATGGGCCTCTGCCATGAACCATGGCAAACAGTCTTTCCACCTGCTTCCTGTGTCCCATCCACTGCATTTGCTGCTTTCGAAGGTCCAGGAAGAGGTTCTTACCACCCGCCATCTGCCTGTCCCTTCTGGTGGACCAGTGAATAAGAGTGCCTGCTAATCCATACCTGTTTTGTCTGGGATCTGCCACCTGTCGATAAACATTAAAAACAAAAGTTACAGCAAATCCAAATGCACATACCCTTCAGAGGCCTGTGACCTCCATTGCCTCCATGCCTTTATCTAGGTGTCTGGCAATGCTGCTGCTTTTGCATTTATGGCTGCCCTGGTGTGAAAAGAATGAGTATTAAACTCAGCTGAGTTCAACCCTAACCCTTTCATAGCCCTGCTTAAAGAACAAATACACCACCTTTTTTTCATTGGTTGTTGTATTACTCACCCGAGTGGCTGATACTGTAGTCTGGTGCCATGTAATATCATCTTGGTGCTCTGGATCTTGAAACTGCTGCACATATGAGTGCTAGAAATGTTAAGTTTTATGTTATTTTAGTCCCCTGTGTCTGCCTGCTCCATAATGAGCCTGCCGTCGTCGCGTGTCTCATGTATGCACCTTAGAAGCGCGTGACATCACTGTAGCGAGACAAGTGATGTATCCAGCATAGCTGAGGGAGATATTCCAGATCTGAACCTTGATTTTGACTTGCTCTCAGTGGCTGAACCCTATATGTTCAAGCCTCTGAGAAGTGAGCGACCAGTAGATGTTGCCACAGATGATGAAAACTCTGATGAAAATGAATTGGAGCATTCAGAAGATGGCAAAGGCGGCAGGACTTCTCAGCCAGCCAGCGAGTGGTGGGTAAAGTGCTACTTGCATATGGGTGTCACTGCATAGTGGTGGCACTGACTTTGTTGTGTGGGACTGTGCAATATTGGTATTTTTGCCCATATTGGTGTCCACCTGGAGTCTCATTGCATATATATTAATTCTGTGTGTATTAATCAGTTAACATTGTGCTGTTTTTCGCAATTGACCTCACGTTGTGATGTCCATCCATTCTAGCTGTGTTCTCATTCAGCCGGGTCATGAAATAGTGTTCTGTTATGTGTTGGCCACTGAATATGCCCCCTTTCCTGCAAGTACAAGTACTGTATTGCCAGATCATAAAGAGTATTGCCCTAAGTGCATAGCAGTCCATGTTGTTATACCTTCCATTGGTTTATGATTCCAGTTATTACTGTTCTAGTTTTTTCTACAATACTTAGGTGTAGTTATTGTACTACATTACTACTGCCCCCCAATCCTCCTTTTCCTTCATTAGTACATATTGCTGTCTTTTAGTCTTTCCACATATGTTGTGTTCTGTCTGCCTATTGCATCTTTGTCACCTTTCTGTGTATCTTCTCCACTATGTCAATATCATGGCATACATGATACACCTGTAACTGCAAGGCACAGCAGGTGAGTGGTTACAAGCGTTTCACACAATGTGTTCAACAACTCCCTCCTTCTGCAACTGAAATATCTGCATATGCACCACGGAATGCAATTGTGCCTCCACCCCCCCCATGCAGTTTTGGTGATTTTTATGTTGCTTGCACGCATGTGCAAGAAACATAGTGCCATCATCGGAGATTTCTGAGGTGTGTCACCTCCTCCTCCAATTCAGTCAGTGTGCTGGCAGGCGCGGCCCCTGTAAGCCAATGCATTTTGGAGCTGTCAATGACACGCTCCAAAATGCAGTGGCCTACGGTTGAAAGGGGGAGCTACACTTCAGTGAGCACCGAGCAGATATCGGCTGCTCACATGCGCTCCCCCTCATTAGCGCAGCGCCCCGCCAAGACACCGTGGCAGCCAAAGGTTGGCTAATCCTCGGGCCGGCTGAGCTGCGCTCCCTGCTTCACCCCAAAGTTTCAAAATGCCACGCTGGGAGCCCACCCAGCGTGGCAAATGTCCCATAACGCTTTTTTTTTTCAAACCTGAAAAACAAAAACAGTTCCTGCGGCGCATCTCCCAACCACCCTCCCACAACCCAACCCACCCACTGCGCACCCAGCCTCCCCCACCCCCTCACCCCATACTTACCTCCGGACTCCGGTGTGACGATCTTCGGTGGACCGGGAACACGTTTGCACTCTTCAAAGCCGACCGCGAACTGAGGAAATGCCGGTAAGTTGTATAATGGGTTACATAGTGGGGTTTCAACTTTGTTGCATAACTGGAATTTTTGGGAATTTATGCACCAAATTTTCAACATGGGGTTTATGGGACCCCTTCTCATGAATGATGTCACTGTCATGGCGTTATTCGGGCCCGAAGGGTGATTTCGCACAGTGACTGCACAGTGACTGTGAAATCATCCTTTGGGCCTGAATACTGACATGACAGTGACATCGTTCATGAGAAGGGGTCCCAAAAACCCCAAGTTGAAAATTTGGTGCTAAAATTCCAATAAATGACTGTTTTACGAGCGTGCGTTGCGCAGTTCCTACGCAGGCTCATAAGTTCACGACATTTCAATATTTTCACTCCAGATTTTCAACATTGCCATTTTACCACACCTTCTTATGAGTAGTACAGCTGTCATTTTTCACATCTCACCCAAAATGTGTTTCCACCCATGTAGCACACAATGGTGCAGTCGGTGTGTGAAATCAATGTACGGGACAAATTAAGAAAATCATAGTGACACCATTCATGTGCAGAGGTCTTAAAATGGCAATGTTGAAAATTTGGTGAAAAAATTCCTAAATATGACTGTTTTACGAGCGTGCGTTGCGCAGTTCCTACGCACGCTCGTAAGTTTGGAAATTTTCAATATTTTCACTCCAGATTTTCAACATTGCCATTTTACCACACCTCCTTATGAGTAGTATAGCTGTCATTTTTCACATCCTGCCCAAAATGTGTTTCCGTCCACATAGCACACAATGGCGCAGTCAGTGTGCAAAATCAATGTATGGGACACATTAAGAAAATCATCATGACACTGTTCATTAGTAGAGGTCTTAAAATGGCTATGTTGAAAATTTGGGGAAAAAATTCCTAAAAATGACTGTTTTACGAGCGTGCGTTGCGCAGTTCCTACGCATGCTCGTAGGTTTGCGAATTTTCAATATTTCCAGTCCAGATTTTTAACATTGCCATTTTACCACACCTTCTCATGAGTAGTACAGCTGTCATTTTTCACATCTCACCCAAAATGTGTTTCCGCCCATGTAGCGCACAATGGCGCAGTCGGTGTGTGAAATTAATGCATGGGACATATTAAGAAAATTACAGTGACACTGATCATGAGCAGAGGTCTTAAAATGCCTGTGTTGAAAATTTGGTGAAAAAATTCCTAAAAATGACTGTTTTACGAGTGTGCGTTGCACAGTTCCTACGCATGCTCGTAAGTTTGCGAATTTTCAATATTTTCACTCCAGATTTTCAGCATTGCCATTTTACCACATCTCCTCATGAGCACTATAGCTGTCCAATTTTCACATCCTACCCAAAACATGTTTCCGCCCATGCTTTCAATGAGCGCAGTCGGTCTTGAACTCAGTGTATGGGACACATTAAGAAAATCACAGTGTCACTGTTCATGAGCAGAGATCTTAAAATGGCAATGTTGAAAATTTGGTGAAAGAATTCCTAAAAATGACTGTTTTACGAGTGTGCGTTGCACAGTTCCTACCATCGCTTGTAGGTTTGCGAATTTTCAATATTTCCACTCCAGATTTTCAACATTTCCATTTTACCACACCTCCTTATGAGCAGTACAGCTGTCATTTTTCACATCCTGCCCAAAACGTGTTTCCGCCCATGTAGCGCCAATGGCGCAGTCCGGTGTGCAAACTCAATGTATGGGACACATTAACAAATCACAGTGACACTGTTCATGAGCGATGTGTTAAAATGGCTATGTTGAAAATTTGGTGAAAAAATTCCTTAAAATGACTGTTTTACGAGCGTGCGTTGCTCAGTTCCTACGCACACTCGTAAGTTTGCAAATTTTCAATATTTGCACTCCAATGACTTCCAAATACCTAAACAGCACATAGAAGCAAACAACATTCAGCATTGACAAATGCTTGTTAGTGTAATGGTAATGTGGTCATAAATGGTAAACCCTATCACAGTTTCATATTTTGTGTCAGCACCTATTCTCACATCCTACGAACAAAAGAAATTAGCCAGCAGCAAAGGGCCACGTGGTGTATCAAGTATGATGCAGTTTGCAGCTACCTCCCCTATTGTGCAGCTGCCACTCATTCCATACTCCTCTCACCCATGACCCTCCCTCTTGCCCTCTCACACCCCCTCTTGAAGCTACCCACCATTTCACAAGCCACAACCTCTGCTGGTAGCACATTCAACACTGTCAGCACCCTTTCTGTAAAGAAATGCCTCCTCAGTTCCATCCTTAATGTTCACCCGTCCAGTCTCATGTCATGACCTCTAGTGTTTCTCCCTGTTACAAGTCCCCCATCTTTTTGAAGTTAGGCTTCATAGAATTAGGCATGCGGTTAATATGTGTTGATACACATTACTGGGACATATTTTCCCACCCACACCCCCACACAACAAACCTATACATGCCCCTTCTTTAGTTGCTGGCAGTATGCTTGAGTTGACCGATACCATGTGGGTCACTGTGCTATGAAGTATAGGCTATGTAATACTGTTGGTCAATGACATTAAAATGTAGTAATGGTGTACTGGTGGTGCAGAGTGGTGACGCGCAACTCAGTACCTCAAGTGATCCGTATTCTCAAATGGTATACAGACCTTGTTTCTGGTTTGGGTGTTGATGGAGGAAAATGAAGACACAGTTAACAGTAGCTGTAGTATCCTAAAATGTAGTTGTGTCCCACCCTTGTGTTTCCACTGCTACTGGGTGTTGGCCAGGTGGCAGCACAGGTGTGATGGGTGTGCAATTCAGTGGATCTTGCCACATAATGTGGCGCGCACATGTGTGCTGTGTTCTTATTCAGGCTGCTGACCAGAAATGCATTCTGAGACTGCAGGAGGTCTTTTATTACTGGATGTGCACAAAGATTTCCTTAGATGAAGGTATTTGGATGAACCAGTAATGGTCCGCCTTGTCCTGCAGACCGCGGAAGCCATCTCTTCAATGGGTTGGATGGGTGCTGTGATTGTTTGCAACTGTAACATAGTATAATGCAGAACTTGTGCCCTTACACCATAGGACTCAATTAAAGCTATCAATGTTTGTGTTACATGTTAGCACCACATATACCTGTATACATAATTGACTGTACTGTTTCTATTTCTGTATATCAGGTGTAAATGAGGAAATTGCACTGAAATGGAAATGTCTGTTGAATGCATCTGTTGCCAGGAGGTTTCTGACATTCTAGCACAATGTGAGGAGTAACATATGCAATGTATCACCGAGGTTGACTGCTTTCAGGAGAATTGCCTTAGCCGCAATGTCATTTTGCTTTCATACTATGAGTATGAATTTATGGAAGGACCCTTGGATGATACCATACCTCTAAATGAGTGAGTGTAACAGTGGCATTTCCCTCGCACTCCCTTCTTCACAATAAGTTCTTCTTTGTGTACCCATACATTCTCTGTAATGTCTAGTGTCAATCCACTCCCATGCCCCCTTTCTCCATAATTTCTTTGTGGTGTCCAGTGGCACAGCCTGCCACTCTACTTCCACCTAAGTTTTCCCTGGTATTTACGGTAATCTCTTCCCTTTCTCCATAGGTTCTCTGTGGTGTCCAGTGGCACCCTCTCACTCACCCTCCCTCTCTTCCTCATATGTTCTCCCTGATGTCCAGTGGTGCTACCTACGTCTCCCCTTCTACATACCTTCTCCCTGGTGTCCAGTAGCACCCCTCACCTTTGAACATAAGTTTTCCATGTTGTCCTGTCACACACCTCCTTCTCCCCTTTCACAGAACTTCTCCTTTTTGTCCAGTGGCACCATCAACCCCTCCCATTCCACGTAAGTTCTCGCGTGTTCCAAGTGGCAGTCTCCAATTCCCAATTACACGTTAGTTCTCCATATTGTCCATTGTCACCCCCTCCATCTCCACTTCTCTGTTTGTTATTCCTGGTGTTCAGTGGCACGCATTCCCATTATCCTTCCCCATAGGTTCTCTGTGTTGTCCTGTGGCACCTACTATCTCTCATTCCTAGTAACTTATCTGTGGTCCAGTGGCTACCCTCCCTCTACCTTTACCCACAGGTTCTCTGTAATGTCTAGTCGCAATCACCTCTCACTCCCCTTCCTCGTAAGTTCTCTGTAGTGTCCTGTGGCACCTCCTGCTTCATTCACCAGAAGATATCTGTGTTGTCCAGTGGTAACCCTTCCTCCTCATTTGCCCATAGGTTCTCTGTAATGTCTATTGGCATTCCTCTCCCTTTCCCCATTTGCAAGTGAATTTTTTATGGTGTCCAATGGCACACCCTCCCTCTCCCCTTACCCCTTAAGTGTTTCCTGGTTCCCAGTTGCAGTGTCCCATTCTCAATTCTACATTATACAATGGGGTCTGAAAATCCTGTAACCCCATTGGTCAAAATATGTCACATGACCATGGGTAAATCCTGCATAGCCCACGGCTGAGGAATGGCATTTATAAAAAACATAATTAAACACATTTTAAATTTATTTTACACATGGTTCCATTGTATAATCACAATAAAGCACTCCAGGGTGTGGGTTATTGGGGTATTTACCCACTTCTTGTGTGGTTAAGTCACTCGGTTGTGTCTCATGACACAACACACTAGGAGTGGGTAAATCCCCAATAACCAACACTCTGTTGTGCCTTATTGCTTAATAAGATCTCCATGGTGTCCATTGGCACCTCCGCCATCTCCACTTCCCTGTTTGTTATTCGTGCTGTTGAGGAGGCAGTATAACGCAGTGGTTTACGAATCTGAGCTACAAACCTGGAGACCTGGGTTTGAATCCCACAGCCCCCACTTACATACTGTGTGACCCTGAGCAAGTCACTTAACTTCCTTGTGCTCCCAGGTCACACCTGTAAACAAGCTTTCAGCTTAGTGTGTCTCTCCTGGTTAAACAAACAAATAAATAAATAAATAAGTTTCACCCATTCCCTATCCCCTTCTCCATAGCTTCTCTGTGGTGTCCTGTGTCACCTCCTTTCTCTCCCATTCCCTGTAACTTATCCATGGTCCACTGTCAACCCTTCCTCTCCCTGTACCCATAATTTGTCTGTAAAGACTAGTGGCAATCACCTCCCTCCTCCCTTCCCCATAAGTCATTGGTGGTGTCCAGTTGCACCACTTCCCTCTCCCCTTACCAGCAAGTTTTCCCTGGTATCCACTGTCATATTTTCCCTTTTCCCATATGCTGTAATGTCTCAGGAGAATGATAATTATATGTTTTACTATCTTATGATGGTACATCACTGCCGTTGTGTTTAAGATGGTATTCATACGATGCTATCAACTAAATGTTACTTCAAGGTTTGTTATTGTGCATGTAGTCCAATGAATGCACATTTACATGAAGCAGTTAATTTGTGCACCCTTTTATTAAATATTTGCCTGGTTACATATTTGCACATGGAGTATCATTATACTTCTGTAACATCCACGGCAGTATATGTAAGGGCCCACATGTTGAACACATGGTTGATGCATGGCATAAATAAATGGGACGGCAATGACAAAAAAAGACATTGCAACATGTTGTATGGGCACAACCGATTGGACATCATGTTCGAATACGTCCACACGGGTGTGCTTCACATATTGTGCTCTGCTGCAAATGCGGTGTCACATCTCTGTTGCATGTAAAATAACGATACTTGTAGATGCTCTTTAGGTAATACAAAGGCGAGTATTAAGGTGTCATAATGTATTACAACCACAATAGGTATGACCTTCTCCACTCAATAACCAACCTCACAACCAGACCTGTAGCAACGAGTGGCACTGCACTTGACACTCTGCCATGCTCAACCACGGACCAGTCGTGACTGCAATCTCCTATTGTACATATGACGCATTGAATGACATCTGCACAGTCATTAACCTTTGTCATGATCACTTGTTGGCAGTCACTGCTGGACTCATGAGTGCCATTCTACTTCCAGGCCTAATGATGGTTGTGTGGTGGTGGGTTGTGGGTAGCGGGTAATACCTATCGGGGTGGTGGGCATGTCATGGCTGAATGTCGCCTTTGATTGCGCAGTGCATACACCACTGGCGGATGCCAAATTGCATCTCCCATGTGCATAGCTGCATCACCCACCCAGTACACATCCCCCATGGTAGTCACAATGCTCACTGTGTGACAGCCCCCCATGATGACATTAACCATCACCCTGCTACCCTACAATCCAAAGTTGATAGTTCCGTTGCCACACAATCATGACATTCACGCTGCTAAAGTGCAGCCCACGCCCATTCCATCATCGTGGCCGGTGGAAAGTGTGTGGGCTCCATTAAATCACTGGAAATGTTTGGATGGTGTGGCAAAAGAAATGTCAGGTTTAGTTTTGAGGTGAGTAGGGCTGTGATTCATGTTGTCACGGTGTTCTGTGACACGGTGGGTGTGGTGATTGCCATGGGGAATGCTTACAGTGCTCCATGTTGTATGTCGGGGAAGGGGCAGGTGTTTCCATTTTACTGCAAGTGCTGTAATTGATGTCAGACTGTGGTGCACCTGTGTTCACTTTCATGTCCCACAAGTATTTTTCTGGTCTAACTTTTACATGCTTTGACATGCGTATATTTTATCCTCTATCTTTGTACAGTTCGAATCACATTCTCTCTGCTTATGAGACTATGCAGCTTAGTACTATAAAAGACACTGCCACTAACATGGCTAACTGTACTATTGAGCCCTTGCCAGTTAAGCTGTGGTTGTCACATCCTACAAATTGTAATATTGCGCTTCTGTGCATTGGTCACCAGTCACTGCTCCCCCACCAGCCCACATCATATGAAATCCATCAGACTCTCCCGGGAGCTGTCCACATCCTTTCTGCAACAGTGCATCAAATAGTTTCAGGATGACCACACGGAGTGTTTATCAACCAAAGTCAGCATTGCCAATTGTCAGCAACAGTATTACCTCACTTGACCGGTCTTTTTTTGTATGGTTATATAGTACTGTAAGTTTATTTCTCCCATACATTCTTGTTTCTACATAATGACTTTGCAGACAGTTTGTGGGGTTCAATGTACTACCATACAGTAATCATTTATTTGTAAAATAAATAACCGCTGTTTAAAAGTAATGGATTGATGGCTTCCTTTTCCTTTAAACTGTGGCACTATGTAATGAGTACAACTGGCCTGGTTTGCTGCAACATTGTTTTGCTGAACTGAAAATTGCATTTAACAAACAGACCTGATTCTAACAGGTTTAACTTAATTGTTTTCTGGTTTTGCCTGAGTTACTTATCAATAGAACAATAAGAAATAATGCCTTCATATGCCAACAGGTACCTTAATAATATACAGTGGGACAGATTTTCAAAACTTTGCTCCAGGGCTAAATTAGTACTGCCTGGCAGGCAAAGTTAGCCCAGAGCACAAAACAAGCTATATTCAAAAGGAATAGCCCAGGGCAAACAGCCTCTGAATATAGCATGGGAATGAGGCCGGGCAAACTGGGCTGGGAGTGCAGGGCAAACGTAGCGCTGTAATAAGACAGCTCTGAATATAACAACCAGGAAGTGCAGACCACAACAGCAACACAGTGCACAGCGATGTGAAGGAAGGTAGAGGTGACCTATGTGGCCAACGTGTCCTAGCAAATGCGTGGACCCAGTACAACTGCGGGGAGTAGCCTATGGGACAGTACAGTGTGCAAAACAGTAAAATATTCCCCGAACTGTTTGCCCAGAGCTAACGCGTATGCACAGGATTAACGCAGAGTTAAGCTGTTTGCCTGGAACAAACACATTTGCCCGACGCTAAACTTTGCTATATTTAAAAATGATATGCAAATGAGCCTACTTAGGTAGTCTCTGGGCAAACAGCTACATTAGCATCTCATTATGACATGATTTGCGTGCAGTTTGCCCAGTGTTACTACAGGGTCCCACAGCACCACCTGTAGGTCAGTCTGGAAGTACAGGGGGCTGGCCAGGTCTGACCCCAGCTCCACCTGTAGGTCAGTCATGCAGTACATGATGATAGCTGCAGGCTACATGTAAACAGTACAGCATAGCATAGCATATCGTACCCCAGGGGACAACACAGCATAGGCACAGGTGGTGGTGGTGCTGCATGCAACCGTCACACTGTAGGTCATGCTACAGTGCACAGCAGACACTACAGTAGCAAGGGGACCGGTAGTGTGAGGGACATGGCAATGTCTATGGTATGTAGGGCAGTGATGACCACTGCACTGTGCACAGTGACAGGCCCAGCTTGCAGGTAATTACTGACAGTGGACAGTACTGTTACGCCTGCTGTGTGATCCACAGATGCTGCACCTGTGGCATGGGATGCTCACAGTGACATATACATGGCTGACTGTGTGTGCTGTGGCATCTGTACAGTTGTGTGGTATGTGACTGGGGGGGGCACGTAAGATCCGACAGGCACACAGGTGATGGGGTATTCCCACTACTGGCCCATGTGCACTGCATGATGTGTCCCAGCCTTGTGGCCACACCTCGGCTGTGGTGAGGTCTGGCCACCTGTACACCCTACCCTCAATGGCCACCATGCCCACAGTGCTGCATGTGAGTACTGGCATCTGTTGGTCACCATAGACGTATGGCCTGCAGGTGTGTGCTGTATGGCCACACTACCATGATGTCCCCTTTGAGCCAGATCACCTCTTACTGCCTGGCATGGCTGGGACTGGTGGCAGCTGTTGGCATCATGGTTGTGCCATCAGTGAGCAGTGTGTGTGTCCTCCATGTCTGGCATTTTCTAAGTGTCATACTCATATGTTAGGGTTGCGCAAAGCATGCAAATCCCATGCAAACGCCAAGCAAAGCACCAATGTTGTGCAAAGCTGTTTGCCCATTGTTGAGACCAGCTTTTCCTGGGTGGTAAATTGTACCATTCTAAGGGTGCACTAAGTCATGCTAAACACCTTAGCGCGGCACTAGGCAATGATTATCCCATAGTGCCTGTATTCATGTTCAGTGTGCCCCTTGCATATAATTATGGTTTACCCAGTGTTAATGTGATATGCATGCACTGTTTGGCCTTTTGAATATAGCAGACCCATGCTAATCCCGTGCTAAACCCATGAAAATAGTTTGCACACCGCGCAAAGCTTTGAATATCTGGGCCTGTGTGTGCTCAGGTCACAAAGCTGTGCTATTGTAATAACCCATACTATAGTTTCTTAACTCAATACAGTAAACACAGCAATAGAAAACTGGTACTGGCTTGAAATAACCCGTGATTTACACACAACGTATGGCGCCACTGATAGATACAAGGCTGCCCATTGAAAATATGGTACTAGTACTTCATGAAGAACTTCTACATGTAAATAACAACCGCTGATTAAAAGTAATGGATTGATGGCTTCCTCTTCCTTTAAACTGTGGCATTATGTAATGAGTACAACTGGCACTGGTTTGCTGCAACATTGTTTTGCTGAACTGAAAATTGTGTTTAACAAACAGACTTGATTCTAACAGGTTTAACTTAATTGTTTTCTGTTTTTTAATACAAAATACAAAATCACACATGCACCTACAATGCAAAGCATCATGGGCTGCAGATGCAAATCACCACAGACCATTATGCTGGTTCAACTTTAAGCAGAAATGCATAGTGACGAAAGGGTACCAACAGAAGATATAGACACGTGTTTTGTCTACCAGGACTCATTAGTGTGCCTTATCTGCAGTGGAATGAGCCAGCTACCATAAGATGGTCTATCTGGGTTATGTTGTGGTGAACTCAATTAAAACAAAAAACAATTTAAAAGGCAAGGAACCTCTGAGTGCAAGTACTGAGGCAATGGTTACCGCAAAGGACATTTGGCTGGGAAGCCAAGTTTCAAAGAAATACAAAATCACACATGACCCCACAATGCAGAGCATCATGGGCTGCATATGCAAATTACCACAGAATATTATGCTGGCTCAACTAAGAACTAAGAAATAAGAAATAATGGCTTCATATACCAACAGGTACCTTAGTAATATACAGTGTGCGCTCAGGTCGCAAAGCTGTGCTACTGTAATAACCCATACTATAGTTTATTAACACAGTAAATGCAGTACTAGAAAACTGATACTGGCTTGAAATAATTGTGACTTACACACGTTTGGCACCACTGATAGATACAGGGCTGCCCATTGAACATGTGGTACTAGTACTTCATCAAGAGCTTCTACATTTACTAAAAAGTAATGTGGTTAAGAAAGAAAGACATACATTTTGCTATGTGACAAAACAGTTCACCTGATGAAAGTGGGAGCTATGAGGGTTGTGGAAAATAGGGTGCACTGCAGTGAGGTACACGTTACCATTGTGGTCCAACATCTATCGCTGCTGGTCAATAAGCTCTTCAAGATATTAATGATAGATGTAGCAGAGGTGATGCATAGGACAGACACAATTGATATGCACGGGGCATACTGCTGAATGTGGGGATACAATGTAGATCATGCTCTAGCAGTTTGTTGTACAAATGCCGCAACTAATTTGGTATAACAATGGAAAGCATTACTTATCACTCCACAGGTCGTATGTGATTCGAGATGGGACAGTGGTGCTGCAGTGACCTAACAGAACTGTGTAAATGTGCACTCTAAATGTCTGCATTGGCACTTTTCTTGAACATTGTCATTGTCCAACAAGGTGCAGTCATAGAAACATAGAAGCATAGACTTTGACGGCAGATAAGGACCACTTGGCCCACCCAGTCTGCCCATTTTCCTTCCTATTAGATAAGCTGCAGATTCTAGTTAACCAACAGCCTACTTCCTGCAACCCCCCACTACAATTGCCTTGTGTCTGTCCCATGCATGTTTGAATTCCTCCACTGTTTTAGACCCAACAACCTCCCCAGGAAGGCAGTTCCATGCATCCACCACTCTCTCCGTGGAAAACAAATTTCTCACATTACCCTGAGCCGCCCCCTCTATCTTTTAAATTGTGCCCCTTGTTCTTACACATCTTTTCTGAAAGATGCTACCTCCTGGACTTTGTTGATTCCCTTGAGGTACTTAAAAGTTTCTATTATGTCCCCCCTGTCCTTCCTTTCATCAAGGGTATACATATTAAGCTCTCTCAGTCTCTCTTCACATGGTTTCTGATGCAGACCCTGCACCATTTTAGTTGCCCTCCTCTGGACTGCTTCCATCCTGTCTATGTCATTGCGTAGATGGGGTCTCCAAAACTGCACACAGTATTCCAGAAGGGGTCTCACCAACTGTCTGTACGGAGGGAAAACCACTTCCCTTTTTCTACTTGTGATGCCCCTTCCTATGCATCCCAGTATCCCCCTGGCTCTCCTTACTGACTTCTCACATTTCTTTCTCACCTTTAGGTCATCTGATATGACTACCCCCAAGTCCCTTTCCATTTTTGTTGTTGTTAGTACCTCCCCTGCTATTGTGTACTCTTCTCCTGGATTTTTGTTTCCCAGGTGCATTACTTTGCACTTCTTTGCGTTGAATCTAAGTTGCCATATGTCTGACCATTCTTACAACCTTGCCAAGTTCCTTCTCATCCTTTCTACCCCCCCTTGTGTATCAACTCTGTTACAGATCTTTGTGTCATCTGCAAAGAGGCATACCTTTCCCTCCAGACCCTCTGCAATGTCACCTATAAAGATGTTAAAGAGGACTGGACCCAGTACTGAGCCCTGAGGTACTCCAATAGTAACCCCCCTTTCTTCGGAATGTGTTCCATTTACTATTACCTTCTGTGTCCTGCTGTGCAGCCAGCTTGCTACCCAGGCTACCACCCTGGAACCCACTCCCAGGCTGGCTAACTTGATTATTAGTCTCTTGTGTGGGACTGTGTCAAATGCCTTGCTAAAGTCCAGGTAGACCATATCCACAGCCCCTCCATAGTCTATTACTTTGGTCACCCAGTCAAAGAAATCAATTAGATTCATCTGACATGACCTTCCTGCTGTAAATCCATGCTGCTTTGGGTCCTGTGCCCCACTGGCCTCTAGGTACTCAACAGTTCTTTCTATCAGAAGTGAGTCCATCATTTTTCCTACCACTGAGGTCAAACTTACAGGTCTGTAGATTCCTGCTTCTGCCTTGCTCCCACTTTTGTGAAGGGGAATAACATCTGCCCTCCTCCAGTCCTCAGGTACCACCCCATCCTCCCATGATTTGTTAAAAAGTGTGGTCAGTGGTGTCACTAGGTCCTCCCTTAGTTATTTAGGATTCTGGGATGAATCCCATCAGGTCCCATTGCTTTGTCCACCTTGAGTTTTAGGAGTTCTTTCAGGACTCTTTCTTCTGCAAATGGACTGGTGTCAACCCCCCTACCCTGAGTGCTTCTACTGTCTGGTTTAGGTAACTCCTCCTCATCTTCTTTTGTGAATACTGAGCAAAAGTATTCATTCAGTATCTCTGCCTTTTCACTGTCTCCCTCTGCCCATCTCCCCTCTCCTTTATTAATCTTCACTATTCCTCCCTTAATCTTTCTATGCTCCCTAATGTACCTATAAAAGGTTTTATCCCCCTTCTTAACTGAGTTGGCTATTGTTTCCTCAGTTTGGGCCTTTGCTATTCTGACTGCCTTCCCCACTTCTTTCTGTCGCTCAGGTCACAAAGCTGTGCTACTGTAATAACCCATACTATAGTTTCTTAACAGTCGTTCCTTCAGTTGTTCCAATGGAATCTATTGTGGATGTTTGGTGAACCTAGTGCAGTGCCTTTATAGGAGTTCTTCTTTGCTTGGGTGTACCCAATCCAAAGCTCGACAACCTCCTCTAGTACTTCCTTGATGTACCCTGACAATAATGAATAGAAAAGTGGGGTAATTACAACAGCACTGTCACTCTCTAACTTTGTAAGGTAAAAAGGGTCATTACATGCTATCACAAAAATGCACCAGTGACACATAATAAAATTCATTATACCAAACTGTGAATCAGCACTGTGATGCATATGCAGTGTGTTCAGAAACCTCATTGTTCTCATTAACATGTAACTCATGATGTTTGCTCTGGATGTTCATGGAATCCGAACCCCTCACTGTCAGAACAAACTGCTGTTGTGTGGTTTTCCATTCCAGTATTACGAACATAAGAAATTGGTGACAGAAAAAGGCCCACAAGTCTATCAAGTCTGCCCGATTGTACAGCTCTTATTTGGATATCCCTACGGCTGCCCCACCCCCACCCAAACCCTTCCATTCTTCATCTTTCCAGGTCATTCCCCCCCTTTGTGTTCTTGTCTGTACTAACCCTGCCCATGACTCTATCCCAACCCCGCTTAAAGGTATCGACTGTCCTTTGAGTGATTAACTCCTCCGGCAGTGCGTTTTAACCCGCCACCACTCTCTCTTTGAAGTAGTGCCTCCTCAGCTCCCTCATAAACCTTCCCCCTACCAACTTAAGACTTTGCCCCCTAGTGACCCTTCCCCCCTTTAAGCAGAACACTCCTCCCTTCCTGACTTTGTTTATGCCTTTTAAGTAATTAAAGGTCTCTATCATGTCCCCTCTTTCCCTTCTCTCTTCCAGAGAGTACATGTTAAGCTTTTTCAACCCTTCCTTAAATGGTAACTCCCAGAGTCAAATGATCAGTTTTGTAGCCCTACACTGCACTCCCTCCAGTAATTTCACATCCTTTTTGAGGTACTGGCACCAGTAGTGTACACAGTACTCCAAGTGAAACCTCACCAGTGACCTATACAATGGCAGGATGGCCACCCCCTATTCTAGAGGTGATCCCTCTGGCAATGCTCCCCAGCATCCTATTTGCCCTTGCTGCCACCCTCCTACACTGTGCTGATAACTTCATGACCCCTGTAACTATTCCCCCCAGGTCCCTTTCCTCCTCTGAAGCTGTTACCTGCGCTACCCACAGCCAGTAGCTGTACCTGGGAATTCTGTCTCTGTGGTGCTTGACCATGCATGTCTTAACATTACACCCCAACTTCCACTCCCTACATCAGTGTTTGAGTTTAGCTTGATCCTCTCTGAGTGCCTTCCTCCATTCCAATCAAGACATTGAACAAAACAGAGCCCAACACTGAACCCTGCGGGACCCAACTCATTACTGGCCTTGGCTTTGATGTCTACCCCATTGCAACTACCTTCTGTTGTCTGCCCTGCAGCCATCTCTCCACACAGCCCACCAGTTTTCCCCCCCACCACCTTGACCCTCAGCTTGCTCATTATACAATGGTGTGTGAAAATCCTGTAACCTCGTTGGTCAAAGCATGTCACATGACTGTGGGTAAATCCTTCATAACCCACAGCTGAGGAATGTGATTTATAAAAAAACATAATTAAACACATTTTGAATTTATTTTACACATGGGTCCATTGTATAATCTCAATACAGCACTGCAGGGTGTGAGTTATTGGGTGATTTACCAACTTCTTGTGTGGTTATGCCACTTGGCTGCGCCTTGTGACACACCACGCAAGGTGTGGGTAAATCCTTAATAACCCACACCCTGTTGTGCCTTACTGCTTAAGTAACTTCTTGTTCAGCACCGAGTCAAAAGCCTTACAGAAGTCCAGATATAGGACATCCACCACAAAGCCTTTATCAACTGCCATAGTGACCCATTTAAAGAAGTTGATCAGGTTAGTTTGGCAAGATTTTACTGTGACAAATCCATGCTGTCTCTCATCCTGCAGACCATTGCTATGGGGAAAGGTTAACAATCTGTCCCTCAGAATGGTCTCCATCAGCTTTCCCACTATGGAAATCAAGATCACCGGTCTGTGGTTGCCCGGTTGGTTCTTGGGTCCACTCTTGTGAAGGAGCAACATGTGAGCCATCCTCCAGTCCTTGTGTACATTCCCATTCTCCAAGAAGGTGTTGAACAAGGGTCAGAAGGCCTGAGAACACATTTGCCACCACCTTCAGGACCCTTGGGTGTACTCCGTCTAGCCAAGGTGCCTTGTCCACCCACAAGGCTGTAAAGCACTTCAGAACTCTATCCTCTTGGATGACCCAATCTGTTATCTCTGCCCCCCCATGGTAGTATTGTAACATATCACTTATTGCAGGACATGTATAACAGTGCTGTGCTTAAAATATAGGGATACATTACAATTGCAAACACATGCTTAGTATGTTATTTTTAACTGCATTTACCATATGTGGGTGTGTTCTTGATTGTTTTTTTCTACTGCATCTTCACATTTCTTCACCTTAGGGAAAGTGACACGGTACTGTGGCTTCCCATCCCGAGTTACTGCCTGTTTTCAGTTAACATTCTCATTGAAATGCAGTAAAGTGAGTATGTGCTTGCCAGATAAGCGCAAAACAGTTTTTTAAACCTGTATTTCACACTAATTACTCATCATTGACACATGTCGCATCATGTGTGATTGCAGTCACACACCCAGCAGTTACGGTAACCACTGTGTGCAGAAATGACAAACTGAACAGTTCTGAAATGTCACTATGGGGAGGACAACAAAAACAATACCTTCATCTTCTTTACAAGTCTTTCCACACATTGTGATATGGACAGTAGTAACCCAACACTTGACTGTATTGCTTCCTTCCACTGTCCTTTCAGCATTGAATTCTCAGACAGTGTGCTCCAAACAGCCACCACTCTCTCTGTGCAGTACTGCCTCATCATCTCCTGTGCTAACATTAACCCCTCAAACATCAATCCTACCTCCCTTACTTTGTTTATTTCTGTCATGTGCCACCTTTCCCTTCTGTCTTCCACCATTACCATGTTGTGGTCATTGAATCTTCCCTCATATGGCAAATCCCACACTCCAATGATACATGTTGTGTTCATACGTTGCATCACCTTCCAGCAATCCCACATTCTTTCTGATGTATGGGCACCAGTACTGTACACAGTACTGCAAGTGTGCCTCAGCAGTGATCTACACAATGGCAGGATGACTACACCCTTTATAGAGGTTAGTCTTTTGCGAAGGTCCCAATCACCCTACTTGCCTTTGCTGCTGCCCTCCAACACTGTGATGATACCTTCATGGCCCCTGTCACTATTACCCTCATTGCACCAATCCAGGCAGTATGTTTTCATGGTACTTTGTGCGACAAAGTGCATGGCATAGCACTTCTTATCTTTGAACCCAAATCCAGGGCTATATTACTCAATCTTTCTCCCTGCACGTTTTAAGATTGTACCATTTTTTCAACACTAGTGTCACAGAAACAATGAATGTCTAGATCACAAAGAGTATCGAGGTATTACCTGGCAAACATAGCAGGGTACAAGAAGTGATAAAACTTGGGTGCAAAATGCAAACCACAGTGTGGTACACCTCCAATGCATATGTTTTTTATGTGGGAGACACCTGATATAAGTTCTTCACCAGGTACGGACTGCTCACAATACTTTTAACCATTTTGTGCGGCACGCTGCCTAAAAAATTTAATATGTATGTGTTAGCCAATATGTAAAAAACAACAGTTTTGTTTTCACTACTAATGCACACAAATATGAGATGTGTACCTTCACACAGCCAATCTTTGTCACTATCTGTGATTGGTGGATGTAGGCATTCTGTGAACACTGGACCATGATTAGTATGCACATTAGCAGTGTGGTTAGATTCACTAAGCCAATGTTCAACAGTTGCTTCACCATCATTTATGTTCTGTCATGCAACCCAGAGCATATGATTGGTTGTGGACTTGATCCATGGCTGTATTAGTCCGCAGTCCTTCTTCTTAGATGCCTGTTCTAGTTTCTTTCCCACTCCTACAAGTATTCAAAGTGAGCATAACCTGTTATTACACGATGCTTATGTAACCCCCAGGGGTGCTACCCTTAGGGCTACTACCCCTGCCTGCCTCCACTGAGACAGGGTGAGGGGCCCAGATCCATTGACGGGCGCCTCCACCCAGAGGTCGGGGTTAATACGGGTGAGACTGCCTCGGTCACAGCCCTCTGGGTTACCGCAACCACCCCTTTTTCCCCCTAGTGGCTCATGCTGGGTACCAACAATTCTTTTCACCAATACACTTAACCCCCGGATAGTATCTCTCAGCTCACACCGGGGAACCCCTATAAAGTAAGATACAGTTATATCAAAGTCACTGTACAGCAATTCAACAGAGATGCAGAAACCAGCCAGGGTGTAGTTGCAACACACCAATCTGATTTATTTAAGGGGGATAACAAGGAAGGGGAAGAATCAGGTTAATTGGCTTATCACTAAGATTATCTACCTAAGGCTCTGTGCATAGGCCTAACCCTAAGATTTGCTGTCCCTGGGTACCCAAGCCCTAGCGGCTAGTCCAACGTGGCAGCTGGTTGGGGCCCTGACACAGATAACAGATACGATCCTGAGAAATCCGGATAGGCAGGGGTTTAATTTTGCAGTTAGAGCCGGATTCATACAATTGAAAACACTGTGGCACACTTGGCAGGGAGCTACCCTGATTCAGTACTCACTGCTCCAGTAGATAACGATTTCATCGCCCTGACAGGACTAAGCCTGCATTTCACCAGCCTCCTCATACATTTATATGGTAAACAACAGAGGGGTACCATACCAGGCAGCTGCTTTCAGTCTTATACCAAACTTGTAGAAAACTCAGGCAGCAGACTGCAGCTTCAAACTCACGGATGGACCGAGCGCACTTCAGCAATCCTCTCCAGTCCTCTCAGGTCGAGCCTGGTAGGTAGCTGGGCTGGAACCAGCCTCCTCCGACAGCCCGCCCGCTGACGGATTTAGTCCGATTTGAAGTCGCTGAACAAACGGCCGCCTTCAGCCTTCACGCGCTTCCCGTGTGAACACTCTCCAGCGCAGAAGCACAGAGCTCCTCACTCCTCATCAGCCACAATGCATCTCTCCCCCAACAGCAAGGGGCTCTTCCTTCAGTTCAGGCACTACCCACTTTCATTGGCTGGCTGCACATGCCAGTCATTTCCTCTTGCCTTTAGTGGTGCGAAAAAGTGCCATAGCCCATAATGCCTTTCCCAAAATACAAGCAGTCCCGTTATTGGTCAGTCAGTCCTGTATGGTCCCAAGACACTGATTGGTCCCATTCAGCAGGTCGGGTCCAACATGGAGGGGAGGTAATGACAGTCTTGTGCTGCAAAGGAAGGCAGGTTAGAACAACTGCATTCTAGTTATTACCCTACGTTATGGCCAGCAAACAATCGCATTTTCCAACAGTACTCCTTCTGCACCACTAGCAATGGCAGAAGAGTTATTTTTCAGTGGCCCGGGCGGGAATCGGGCATACAACCCATAGCCCCCCTCTAAGTCAGTTAATTTCAGCTGCAACAGGCAGCCCTTAAAGAGATGGCACACGGAGGCTTCAAAAGCGCTCACTGGTGTAACACATTTAAGCGGCTTTAACAGCGAACACCAACCAGGCATGGAGCATTTACCCAAGCTCCGAGGAAGCTTTTAGGAACCCCCATTTGCAAGGGGGTTACACTTATGAATACAGATCTGGACAAATGGGGCAATCAAATATGTTATATGATATTGGTGACCATGACATAGCAGAAATATCTGTATAGGCTGCCATTGAAGTTTTGATATCCCACCAGTGGTGACATCATGAGTATAATACATACAGTTCAATGAGAGTGAGTGAGTGGAGATATCTCTACAGTGTAACTGCCACCCACATCATATTTGATTTATATAACAACTCTTGGTCTTTCTTTTTTTCTTTCTGAAAGCTATTTACAACTGTTTGGTGTTAGAACTGTAAAACATTACATTTTGTGCTATTTTGGGGAAATTGTAAGAAAACTAAAAGGCTGACACAAGAGAAACACCACACATTATGTTTGCTTGCACGCATGTGTAAGAAACATAGTGCCATCATATGAGTTTTCCAGAGGTGTGTCAGCCTCTTCCAATTCAGTCAGTGTATTTGCAGGCGTGGTCGCAGAGCGCCAATCACTGCTCCTGCTGTCTATGACAGCTGAAAATGCAGTGGCATACAGTTGAAAGAGAGAGCTCCGCTTGAGTGAGCAGAGCTCCCCCACACACACATGCACGCACGCACGCACACTGTGTGCTCATGCGACTTCCACCTCCCCCTCCGCACTGTACGGCCGACGGGGGTGCCCAATCCCCTGTCGGCTCCACACCCCGCCCAAGCATCCAGGTACAATGGCCAACGGGGTACCCAACCCTCTGGCTCCACTGTCCTCCCCCATGCCGCGCCGAGGGGGTGCCCAATCTGTCAGCTTCATTGTCTCCCCAGTGCAGGGTGCCACGCTGGAGCCCACCCCAGCATGGCAACAGATGCCATGGCCGGTGGGGTGCCCAATTCCCCGCCAGCTCCACGCCCCCAGTTGCCCTTCTGCCACGCTGGGTGCCCACCCCAACATGGCAAATGTCCCGCATAGTTCTTTTTCAAAAACAAAACCTGTAAAGAAAAAATGGTCCCTCAGTCTCCCTGCCCCCACAACCCACACCCACCCAGTCACGCACTCCCTCACACCCCCCATACTTACCCGCGAGTCCGCACGACGATCTTCGTGACTGGGAACATGTCTGCACCTTCAAAGCCGACTGCTAACTGAGAAAATGCAGGTAAGCTGTATAATGGAATAGATAGGGGTTTTTCAACTTTGTTGCATATCTCAGGCATTTTTGGAATATTGCACCAAATTTTAACATGGGGTTTTGGGACCTCGTTCATGAATTTCAGAATTGTCATGGCGCTACCAGTCTGTAAGGGTGATTTCGCAGCCACCAAAGCGATATAACCTTTCCAGAATGATTAACTAAATGACACTGCCAGTGTTCATAAGGTGGCTCTCAAAAGCCTATTTTGAAAATTTGGTGGAAAAATTCTCAAAATGACTGTTTTATTTAGCGCAGCATTGCGCAGTTCCTACGCACGCTCGTAAGTTCACGAATTTTCAATATTTTCACTCCAGATTTTCAACATTGCCATTTTACCACACCTTCTTATGAGCAGTACAGTTGTCATTTTTCACATCTCACCCAAAATGTGTTTCCACCCATGTAGCACACAATGGTGCAGTCGGTGTGCAAAATCAATGTACAGGACACATTAAGAAAATCACAGTGACACTTTTCATGAGCAGAGGTCTTAAAATGGCTATGTTGAAAATTTGGTGAAAAAAATCCTAAAAATGACTGTTTACGAGCGTGCGTTGCGCAGTTCCTACACACACTCTTAAGTTTGCGAAATTTCAATATTTTCACTCCAGATTTTCAACATTGCCATTTTACCACACCTCCTTATGAGCAGCATAGCTGTCATTTTTCACATCTCACTCAAAACGTGTTCCTGCCCATGTAGTGCACAATGGCGCAGTTGGTGTGCGAAATCAATGTATGGGACACATTAAGAAAATCACAGTGATACTGTTCATGAGCAGAGGTCTTAAAATGGCTACTTTGAAAATCTGGTGAAAAAATTTCTAAAAATTACTGTTTTACGAGCGTGTATTGCAAAGTTCCTATGCACGCTCGTAAGTTCGCAAATTTTCAATATTTTCACTCCAGATTTTCAACATTGCCATTTTGCCACACCTCCTTATGAGCAGTATAGTTGTCATTTTTTCACATCTCGCCCACAACGTGTTTCTGCTTCCATGTAGCATAAATGGCGCAGTCGGTAGTAGAGAAATCAATGTATGGGACACGTTAAGAAAATCACAGTGACACTGGTCATGAGCAGAGGTGTTAAAATGGCTATGTTGAAAATTTGGTGAAAAAATTCCAAAAATGACTGTTTTAGGAGCGCACGTTGCGCAGTTCCTACGCACACTGGCAAGTTTGCGAATTTGTAATATTTGCACACCAGATTTTCAACAGTGCCATTTTACCACACTTCCTTATGAGCAGTGCAGCTACCATTTTTCACATCTCGCCCAAAATGTGTTTCCGCACATGTAGCGCACAATGGTACAGTCGGTTTGCAAAAACAATGTTTGGGACAGATTAAGAAAATCACAGTGACACTGGTCATGAGCAGATGTCTTAAAATGGCTATGTTGAAAATTTGGTGACAAAACTCCATAATGACTGTGTTACGAGTGAGCATTGTGCAGTTTCCACGCACCTCGAGGTTCATGAATTTGTAATATTTTCAGTCCAGATTTTCATCAGTGGCATTTTTCCACACCTCCTTATGAACAGTACAGCTGTCATTTTCTCACAACATGGCCAAATGTGTTTTCACACTTTCAGTGCAGAGATGCGTGGTCGCTGTGGGAAATCATTGTTCGGGACAGATAAAGAAAATCACACTGACACTGTTCATGATCAGAGGTCCCAAAATGCCTGTGTTAACAATCTACTGTAAAAAAATCCCCAAACTAGTTACATTACGGGTGTGAGTTGCACAGTTTCTACGCACGCTCGTGACTTCACCAGTTTTTTTAAGATTTTCACAGCAGATTTTCAACATTGCCATTTTTTACACCTCCCATGAACAGTACCGCTGTCATTTTTCACATCCTGTTCAGAATGTGTCTTTGCACCTGTGGTGCCAAATGCCATAGTCACTGTACAAAAGCAGTTTTCGGCTAACAAACTGATATTGCCACTGTTCATGAGGTGGGGGTCACAAAAAAACCATGTTGAAAATTTGGAGTGAAAATACCAACGAATGTCTGAGGCGTTAGGGTTTCCGACCATAACGCCCCACACTGTAGAGTATGACAGGCATCAGGGGTGCGACTTGGGATTCTTGCCTGTCATGCTCATACTATTCCACCCCACCCACACCCCGGTGTTGCGAGAGGTCAAGGTGTGCCTTGACTCTTCAGGCCCAAACTTCACCCCATTCTCCTATACTGCACTCATCTCACCATATTTCCTGATGGAATGGGTGCACATAAGGGCCAAAGACCCTGCAGCACACCGTGACACTTGTCAGTGTCTGTAGGGTAGGGTGTGGTGAAATGGCATGGTCGTTATGCCTGACAACCCAAAGGCACACCCCAATGCCTGCCACTCTCTGCAGGATGGTGGTGGTGTTGGCTTCAGTTCAATACTTCGTTGCCATTCCTATTATGCAGCTCTGTAACTTCTACACTACCAATGCCAGTGCCAGCAAGCAAACATTCGGCATTGACAAATGCTTGTTTTTAAAATGTTTTGTAGCAGAACAATGTTAGTGATCACAGTTCAATGCTATGAGGTTTTTTAAAGTTATCTGTATTTGAATACAGTTAGTAGTGCTACTGATGTTGAACATTCTAAATGCCTTCATAACCTTTTGTGACATACACACATGGGCAAGATATAAGAGAATACTTTTTAATTTTCTTCAAGACTGAAAATGCCTGGCTAGGATGTTCTGATATAAGGGGATACAAAACAAGTACCAGTTCTGCAGTATGTTTCTATGTTTCTGTGTGGCTTAATTTAATAACACTAATTCAGACAGTGAATCAGAACACATGTAACAATTACTCACTAACGTCAAGACTAGGGGTTAGATTAACAGTATGTTAATCATTATCCAGTGATGTTTTGTGACATGCAGTGCATTACAGTGGTACATGGACAATTGGTGGGGATTGACTGTTAATAAAACTCAAGGGAGTGCCTTACTGCTATTATAAAAAATATTCCAATACCAACGTGTGAAAATTATACTTTTTGAACGTTTTCCTCATTTTGAGATAGATTTGAAATAAAATGTATAATCCACCAACAGTATAAGAATGATGGTTCAAAATCAGAATGCATCATTCAAGTCATTAAGCAGTGAAAGCAGATGGAATGCTGAGAGACAGAATCAGTGTGCCATGGTGATCAGGATGTACCTGACAGTGTAACAGGGATTACTGTATGGTTGTCAGAATCCTAACACAAAATCAGATTGCACCATTTCTGAGACACTTCGTTACAATATATGAAATTTCCAGCAGATACAGGCCTATTAGTTTATTTAGTCTGCTCAAGTGTGCAGCACTTCAGTCTTTCAGAGTGCAGCTGCCATCACATCCTTGCCCCCCCCATTGATTTTGCCATTGTATCCTTCATTGCCACTCCCTGCTCCCCCATGGTTTGAACCCTTCCTCTGAATCTGTCCCACACCCTTCTGAAGCTACCCACTGTCTGCAGTGATATCACCTCCTCCTGCAGTGTGTTCCATTCTGCCGCCACCCCTTCAGTGAAATAGTGCCTTCTCATTTCTCTTCTGAATTTGCATCCTTCCAACTTCACACTGTGCCCCCTGGTTTCCCTTCTGCCTTTCAATGTGAAAATACTTCTGGTGCTTACTCAGTTCATCCCCTTCAGGTGCTTGAAGGTATCAATCATATCCCCTCTCTCCCTTCTATCGGGGGTGTGGCTAATATGTTTAAATCTGAGCTGGGCCTTGTGGATGTGCCATTGGGAAACACCAGCTCCTTTAAATATATCTTGGGTGAGGGTGCAGGCTGTGGGATTCTCCTTGTCTACCGTCCACCAGGTGACGGTGGAGAATTCCTGCAGGAGATTGCAGACTTCATCGTTGACCTGGTGCTGAGGTTTTCCAGACTGATACTTCTGGGCCACTTCAATGCCTGGGTCGACGATGAACTCTCTCAGTTTGGTCAAAATCTCCTCCAGCTGATAAATATGCTGGGCCTGATACAGGTTGTTACCGCCTCTACCCATATAGGTGGTCATGCATTGGATCTGGTGTTTCTCTTGGGTATGGAGATCACTGATTTGGGGGTGGAACCAGTCATTTGGTCTGACCATTAGACCATAAGGTTCAGCTTCAGGGCCCCCTCCAATAGGTCTGCCCCTATGGAGATGGTTCAGTACCGCCCTTTAAGGGGTGTTAACCACAATAACCTGATGGCGGTACTGGATCTATCGAGTTTGTTGGGTGAATGCATGAGTCCAGATGATCTTGTATTAGCCTATGATAAGACTGTGGGAGATGCTCTGGACAAAATTGCTCCTGTTCGTGTTCGCCCTCTCCAGCCCAAGGAGCCGTGGTTTGACGGCTCCTTTAAGGAGTTAGCGGTAGGTCAAGGCTGGAGAGAGCCCATGGAAGTCGGGCCTTGATGCCGACAGGCTTAGATTGATGGCCCATTATGATAGCTATCAATCAGAAATCAATCGTAAGAAGGCAGAATTCCTGTCCAGAGAGATTTCTGCCACACAAAATCGACCAGCTCATCTTTTCCAGACTGTGGACAGACTGTGTAATCCAGTCTGTCTTCAGTCTAGAGAAGCCTTTTCTCAGCTAAGATGCGAGGGGTTTGCTCAGTTTTTTGTGGATAAGATTGCCGGCATCAGGTCCGGCATCGGTCCAACCCCTCCTATGGGGGACTGCGGTGGTCGATTGGAAGTGGCTTGCCCTCAGTCTGTCTGGTTAGATTTTCATCGGCCAGAATTCAGGAACATTGTGAAGATCATCCAAACAATACGACCAACTAGTTGTAGTTTGGATCCGGGTCCTGCACCACTTTTAGTAAGTTGTGTACAAGTTAACTACCCAATCCTTGCAGACATTGTCTGGATGTCTTTGGGGGGGGGTTCCTGACCCCCTTAAGGAGGCGGTAGTTCGACCACTCCTTAAAAAATCCTCCTTGGACCCAGATTGTCTTGCTAACTACTGGCCTATCTCTAACCTGCCATTTGTTGGTAAGGTTATTGAAAAGGCAGTTGCGTTGCAATTGGATGATCACCTTATATCTCACAATGTCTATGATACTCTCCAGTCTGGTTTCAGGAAAAGGCATAGTACAGAGACTGCCCTTGTCTGGGTATTGAGTGACCTCCTAATGGCCAGAGATTGAAAGGCATGTACCATTCTGGTTCTTCTCGATCTGTCTGCTGCATTTGACACTGTAGACCATGGAGTGCTATTGAGCCTGCAGGTCTTTTGTGGGCTGTCTGGTACAGTCCTCAAATGGTTTCGTTTACCTCACGGACAGGTTTCAGAGAGTTGTCACCGAATTTATTCCTCTGGCGCTACTCCTGCCTTGTGGGATACCACAGGGCTCCATTTTAGCTCCCATGTTGTTTGCAGTGTATATACTGCCATTGGGAGAAATCATCAGGCGACACAGTCTGGGTTTTCACTGCTATGCAGATGATACTCAGCTGTATTCATCCTTTCTCCCCGGTCAGGGTGATGCACTCTCTGTACTTAACTAGCTGCCTTGATGAGATCAGACTGTGGATGAGCTCGAGCTGGTTGAGACTCAATCCGGATAAGACTGAGGTGCTGGTTGTGATCCAGGTCGTCCAGGGATGGGTGTGGAGTTGGACAACCATCAGGTTTATTACTGGTGGTGTACCACTTCTACCCCTAAACAGGTGCAAAACCTGGGCATTATTTTGATGATGGTTTGACCCTGAAATCTCAGATGTCAGCTGTCGTCAAGTCCTCTTTTTACCATCTGAGGAATATCGCCCGGGTGAAACATCTGATTCCCCCAGAGGACCTTCCAACATTGGTCCATGCCTTTGTCACTACCCATCTTGACTACTGCAACTCCCTCTACCTAGGGCTACCAGGGGTTGATATCTGCCACCTACAACTGGTGCAGAATGCGGCAGCTAGGCTATTGACTGGGACTTCTAGAACCAGTCATATTACACCTGTGCTCCGTGAACTGCACTGGCTGCCGGTTTGGTGGCAGATCACCTTTAAGGTTGGTTTACTAACCTTTAAAGCCCTACATGATCTGGGACCCGGTTACCTGAAAGATCTTCTGATTCCCCATTGCCCCCTCCGTCCTCTCTGTTGCACCAATGAGGGATTGCTGGAGATTCCCAGGGTTCGATTAAAGTCATCAGGATCTCGTGCCTTTGCTTTTTCAGCACCGACCCTTTGGAATTCTCTACCTCGTTGGTTGAGAGAGTGTCCAACCGTCTAAAACTTTCAAGTTGCTTTAAAAACATATATTTTTGGATTAGCATATCTCTGCTAGTTGTGGCTGACTTTTAAATGTTGGGATTTTATTATTTTAAAATTTGTACAGCGCCTTGGCCTTGAAAGGCGCTTTATAAATAAAATTGAATTGAATTGAATTGAATATCCTCCAGGGAATACATACTGAGCTCTCTCAGTCTCGCCTCATAAGGTTTATCTCCCAGTCTCAGTATCATTTCCATTTCCTGGCACTGTACACCCTCCAATAGCTTGATGTCCTTTTTCAAGTATGGGCACCAGTACTGCATGTAGTACTCCTCCAAGTGAAGCCTCACCAGGGACATGTACAGAAGCAGAATGACCTCCCCTCTACTAGAGGTAATTCCCCTTTTGATACACACCAGAATTCTGTTGGAATTTGCTGCAGCCTTTCTGCACCGGGCTGAGTGGTTTCCATTCCCTGTCACTAGTACACTCAGATCCTTCTCCTTTGACTTGGATAACTGCAATACCCCCAACCAGTAACTATTTCCAGGGTTCTTAACAACTCAGTGCATGTTTTTGCACTTCTTGGAATTGAACAGAAGTTGCCATGTGTTAGACCATTCCTCCAGTTTTGCCAAATCCTCTTAGAGTACTGTACCACCTTCCCCACCATCAACCTCCACATAGATGTTGGTGTCATCAGCACAGAGACTACTATTACTCTTTATCAGTTATGTGATGTCAGCAATGAAAACTTTAAACAGCACTGGTCACAGAAATGAGCCCTTTGGGACCCCACTTGTTACTGCCCTGGGCTCAGATACATGGACCCCCACTACTACTTTCTGCTGTCTATCATGCAACCAGCTCCTGACCCACCTAACCAGTTTCTTCCCTGATCCCAGGTTGCTCAGTTTGCTGGTCAGCCTACAACGTGGCACTGAATCAAAGGCCTTGCTGAAGTCCAGGTATAGGACATCCACCGCATGACCCTTGTCCAGTGCCCTGTGTCTCTAAAACAAAAAAGTCCACCAGGTTTGTCTGGCAGGATTTGCCAGAGACAAAGCCATGCAGTCTGCCATCCAGGAGATTATTATCCTCCAGACATTTGAGCAGACTTTCCTTGAGGATAGTCTCCATTAACTTTCCCGCAATTGATGTTAGGCTGGCTGGTGTACAGTCCCTAGTTCATCCTTGTGCCCACTCTTATGGATGGATACCACATGTGCCAGCCTCCAATCCCTGGTTATGCTTCCTGTTTTCAGAGAGGTGTTGAAAAGGTCTGCCAACAGCCCAGCCAGGACTACTGCCAATTCTCTCAGTACTGTAAGATGAATTCCATCCTGCCCAGGTGCCTTATAAACCCTATGGGACTCATGGCCCTCCAACACCCTTCACTCTGTGATTACCCTGTCCATGATCTCCTCCTCCTCCTCCCCTACTCCCATCCCTCTCTTCCCCTTAGGTATGGGCCCATCTGTCTCCTTAGTAAATACTGCACAGAAGTGCTCATTGAGTACTACCGCCTGCTGTTCCCCCATTTCTGAACACCCACTGCCATTCTTGATCCTCACAATCTTATTCTTACTCTTTCTATTCTCCCTTATATACTTGAAGAAATTCTTTATAACAATATTTAACTTTCAACATGTGCCATACATCGAATAGATGTTTGATGTTCGGATGTGACTTCCGCATAAATGCATGCACTTGGACATGTCTGTCAGTGACCAGTTCCAATATGTTACAGGCACACTCCAATAAGAACTGAAGACCTCGAGTCAGCCCTTCCAGCTCTCTCATAGTTGAGTTCTTGACCTGTGAGCTGTACAATGAGAGATACAGTAAATGAGATAGTCGGAACGGCTGAACCAAATAAGCAGTATGAGTAGTAAGAATCAAATCGTACCTGCATCAAATTTATCATGACTACTGTTTTGGACTGCAGGTCCATTAAGAAGTAAAGCCCATACTTTACTGAATGTCCAGGCGAATCGCAGCAGGCGTCTCCTCCCAAAATCAATGGTCTAGCATCAATGTCCTGCAGAATATGCGCCTGATGACGATGCCAAACGTTCTGTATCGCAGGGACAATATAACTTCTCTGAACTTTGTGGTAGGTGACTAGAGAAAGTTCTGGCATTTGCATTTGACTAAACAGTTGGAAAGCTTTACTTGGTGATATTCCTGAAGTGAACACAGATGTACAGCTCAGAAGGTTTCCCATAGGCATACCCCCATGCATCTGCTGACTTTGCCATGTTCACACGTGGCCTCATGTACAAGTGGACACAACATCAATCATTGTCCCAACAACTTGTTTTATGTGTTTGTCTCAGCCCTACATATGATACACTTCTGGAAAAGCAATGTCAGGCCTGTCTCTGAGACTAAAATGTACTTGTCATTAGAATATGTGCTGTTGATGCACAACGGAATATATTTTTCTGTGTCCGGACAGTTTCTTCCTGTTGCTGTTAGACTGCATGCTGGGATTGTAGCCCTCATCATGGGTGCTAGAGTCACTTTCCAATGATGAATCACTATCACTGCTTGAGTATTCGTATTAAATGTCATTGCCACGAACTTCATTTGAAATGTCTTCTTCTAAGACATTGCTTAATTCACACTGTATTCCGACTAACACCATGGCATGCTTTTCTTTATTTGCAAGTACTGGCAATGACGTCTGTATTATTCTGGTACATTGGGAAGGTTTATCCATCTGCATTTTGACACTTTGTACAAATATGGCACCATTATTGAATTCACACACTGTTGTTGGAACAGCAATAAAAGTAGACATATCAGGATTGGTTGAAAAGATACTGCTGTCACACATCAGAACAGAGCTGTCATTTAAAATGTATGAAATATTCCACTAGTCAGACAGCATCACACTATGTGCACCATAGTGTCTTCATTGTACTGTGGCATATTTTCATCAGTGCACCTTTCCTGGATATCCAGTGAAGATACAGAGAGGTCACAACCACCTGGGTTGTTGTGCGCATCATTGTTCTCTGTGACCGATTGTGTCTGAAAATCAGATGGCATAGCACTAGTACTCAAACCATCTACAACACTCTTCCATTGGGAACATTTTCCAGAACAGACTGTACAAACTGTAAAAAAAGACCGTAGGAAGATGATGTAACAATGGGTACTAATACTTACAATGTTAAACATGTGAAAAATTAAAAATGAGTATAACATTAACTTTCGTACCATGGAAGCACAAAGTACAACTGTTGCGTAGCATGCTTCAGGCAAATGTTGCATGACACAGAAAGCATCGTACAGGGCAAATTTCATTGTGTTGTGCTTTTAATTACTCCAGTCACCACAGGAAGTCGTCCTAGGAGATGCCCTTGGACAGATGCATATGGTGAATGGTGATACTGATGCACAGCACTGCAACACTGTCTATGATAACATTACAGGCACAAAGTGATTATGACACACATCCACATGAAGTGCATAACGTATGGTTATGGCTTGTGGTACGGACAACAAAAGGTATCCACTTGCCATATGTCCAATCACAGAAAAGTAAAGGACATATTCTGATAATGAACAACATTGTTTCAATAATTCCCAACCTATTCATCCTGTACTATATTGAGTACATCAAACATGACCTCATCAAGCCATCATACGGAAAGTCCAATAGCAACAGTATCATGTTATTTCAGCAATAAGGCATGACCTGGGGTAATGTAGCATGAGATATAACTGAGTGCCACATGGCCATAGAGGGTGATTAATAAAATATTAACATAAGGCTGATAGACTGCTTACAGCTAATCAGATAGCTGTATTTCTCAGAAACTTGTTACACTTTTTGGAAGTGGTAAGAGAAAGTGGTGGTGATGAGAGGCTCAATTGATTATAGTTCTCAGAATCATGTATTAGTCCACTGTTATTGAGGGGAAACAAGTGAGCTATCCTTCAGTACAGCAGTATACATCCTGTGTCTATTGATGCACTGGACCGGTCAGACAAATGCCTTGCTAAGACCTCTGGCAGCTCACTCAGAAGCCTTTTAATAGGTGCCATAAAGCCTTGGCACCTTGTCCACCCTCATGCCCAGTGTATTCCCTTTACCACCTTGTTGGATCACTGACAATCTGTCTCAGGAAGCTTTCATGAAAGTTGTCCAACATTACATGCTCCCGTCTATTGATGGTGGTTGTGGTTTCAACAATCTACCATGGCAAGTTTAATTCTCCAACACCCGCCACTCTCCCCTTCCACATGTCATCCTACTTTGCCTGACAATTTCACTGTCAAATTCATCTGTCTGGGAGGGCGGACTGTATACAAATCACATAAGGAGAGCAGTATTACTGGAATCCTTGACTGACACCCGTAATGACCCTACATAGGGGACAGGATCAAAGCAAAGGAACTAAAAGGTAAACAGAGAGGTGAGAAGGCACTGTTGGGCACCCTTGACACAGAAAATGGCACCACAATCCACAGTAGTGTTGTATATAGAACCCAGTCTCAGGAGGATGAAATTATATGGATTGACAGTGGGAAGGTCATGTCAGACGGATCTAATAGATTTATTTGACTGGGTGATCAAAGTAGTATACCAGGAAGGGGCTGTGGACATGGCCTACCTAGACTTTAGCAAGGCATTTGACACAGTCCCACACAAATGATTAATAAACAAATTACTCGGCCTGGAAGTGGGTCCCAGGATGGTAGCCTGGGTAACAAATTGGCTGGACAACATGACACAGAGGGTAATAGTAAACTGAGTACACTCTGAACAAAGGGGGGTTACTAATGGGGTACTGCAGTGTTCAGTAGGTGACATTGCAGAGGTACTGGAAGGAAACACAGAAACATAGAAACATAGAATTTGATGGCAGATAAGGACTGCTTGGCCCACCTAGTCTGCCCATTTCCCTACCAGATGGATAAGCTGCAGATTCTGGTTAATCAACAGCTTACTTCCTCCTACCCCCCACTAGAATTGCCTTATGCCTGTCTCATGCAATCTTGAATTCTCCCACTGTTCCTGTATGCCTCTTTGCAGACAACACAAAGATCTGCAACAAGGTTGATACACAAGGGTGTGTGGAAAGGATGAGAAGGGACTTAGCAAGGTTGAAGGAATGGTTAAGAGTATGGCAGTTTAGATTCACTGCAAAGAAGTGCAAAGTAATGCACATGGGAAACAAAAAACCCAGGGGAATAGTACACAGTTGGGGGGGAGGTAGTTACTAACAACAACAAAAATGGAAAGGGACCTGAGGTAGTCATGTCAGATGACCTAAAGGTAGGCAAGTGATGTTAAAAGGCAGTAAGGAGGAATGGGTGAATACTGGGATACATAGGGAGAGGCACCACCAGAAGAAAACAGGAAGCTGTTATCCCTCCGTACAGGCAGTTGGTGAGACCTCATCTGGAGTACTGGGTGCAGTTCTGGAGACCCCATCTCTGAAAGAACATAGATAGGATGGAGGCAGTCCAGAGGATGCCAACTAAAATGGTTCAGGGTCTGCACCAGAAGCCATATGAAGAGAGACTAAAAGAGCTTAATATGCATACCCTCGAGGAAAGGAGGGAGAAGGGGGACATGATAGGAACTTTCAGGTACCTCAAGGGAATCAACATAGTCCAAGAGGGTAGCATCTTTCAGAAAAAAAAGATATGCAAGAATAAGGGGGGGCACAATTTGAAGATATAAGGCAGATGGCTCAGGGGCAACATGAGGAAGTATTTTTTTTCATGGTATGGAAGAGTATTGGTGACGTGTCATGAAACCAGATCCCTTTTTATAAGTCTACTGCAAAAGCACCTTATTCTATCCTTTATTCTTTCTCTCTTTCCCCCTTTTATTCAGGCAGGTCACCTGGAAAAAGGTCCTTCAAGCTATCTTTAACTCCCTTATCAACCAGGTTTCCATGTTGAGTCTCAGCCCCCCAAAGAGGTAACTGTTGCTCATTTAGGAATTATGTATTTTGTATTTTAATTCCTCAGGAACATCCTACCTGGTGTTGTTTCTGCAGTATTTATTGGTTTTATACCCCATGAGTGTTCCTGTAGCCATAGATTGTAGTGGGAGTGTGCCTAGCAGTACCTCGTGGGTTGGTATATAAAAACAAAAACCCTGCATGTCACTCCATTTTCAAGCAAGAAAAGTGCTGTACTATGCCTGGTCATCCTCTTCGCAATAGTAAGATGTTAGGGAGACCATAGTGAATTCAGTAAATTATGCCATTCTGCTATCATGTTTAGTAGGGACAGTGGCAGACTGGGGAATGTGGTTTTGCGATAGTCTTAGTATCAGATCTAGTGCCGTAGGCAGTAGGAAATGGATGGACACAGACACAGATTTTAGGTGAAGCAAGGCTTAACAATGCCAAGCCAAGTCTTTATTTGCATAAAATTAAATTAACAGTGGACTTTGTATGGCAAAAGAAAAGAAAAGAAAAGAAAAGAAAAGAAAAGAAAAGAAAAGAAAAGAAAAGAGACCACACGGTAATTATAAAGCATAATATAATGCTATTTTTTTCCAGGAAATAACAGTACAAGACTGCTCTAGAAACAGACTTGAGACTGGATAGCTGATTGCCTATACCAGCTATCCCTTTAAGGTCTGAAAAAGCTTTTCAGACCTCTCCAACTTGTATCAGTACCAGGCTGATCCCACAACAGATCTGATGTGGACACCCAGATGAATTCCCTTTATACTTGGGATTCATCAGGTGACCCCCTCAGGCTCCTCCCTCAAACACTTTGAAACAAAAGAAAAACATCTTCATCATACAATTTAATAGCATCTAATTACTGTATAAGACATTCATTTACAGGGAAAAAAGATGTGCCCTATTGTGTTTATAAACTGAAATAACTAATTTTGAGGGAATTAAACACAATTCAGGTGTTGGCTTGCTTAACAGCATCATAGTTCTCTGCTTGATTACTGTCCATGTGACTATATGTGAGCTGCACTTCACCGGACAGGTAGGGCACTAGACAAATGATCCACTGAGCTCTGGGTCACCCACATGCCTGAGCTATTCATTCGAATGTTGTCATGTAGGCCTCTATGTCATCAGACACACCCAACTTCGTTAACTTGATGTCCTTAGGTGTCTCTGCAGGGAGAGGATTTTGATTTCCTAATGCTTGGATGGCTGTCAGGGTGTCAGCCCACCCGGCTTCACTTCTTTTAAGATTAGCCTCCCTTTTTCTGTCCATGGCTAGCTGTTTGACACATAGCCACCGCAATAAACTCTGTACATCCTCTGGGGGTTTTCTGCCACAGGTTCTGTAGTCATCTCATCCTCACTCCCTCCTTCCAGCTCCTCCTCTTTCTCTTCTTTGGCTGTTTTCCTCTGGTCATCACCTAGACCTGTCAATGGGGGTCTCATTGTATTTTCCAGCCATTGTTCGAGTAAGTGCACTGCTGGGCTTCGTGAGGACCCTGTCTGCTTCCTTCATCTGCATCCACTGTCCACTTTCTGGGAGATACCAGTGTCACCACCAAATCCCACTTCTGACACCAGATCTGACCTAACTAGAGTCTGTATGTTACCAGAGTCAATCAACCCCGAGACCTCTTGGTTTCTAATCCTTACTGGTACTATGAAGTGCCCCCAGTTAGCCAGAGCTAATTGAGTCAGAGGTGTCCTTTTATTGGGCAAAATCTGGCTATATGCCCTTTACTTTGGCAATCTCTATAGATAATGTTAGGATTATAGGGTTTGTTGACAGTATATGGCTTAGGACCCCCCCTACCCTCTGAAGGTGCAGAAGAAGAGGAGGAAGAAGAAGAAGTAGATGGTCTTACCATGGGTGGGGCAGCACCAGCTCCTGGATGTCCTCATTGACAATTGGGATGGGCAGCAAGGTAGCCCTCTGTAAGCATTATTGCTTTTTCCGCTATGTCTGGCCGCTGGTCCCTCACCCACACTTGAATGTCAGGTGGTAAAATTCGTATGAACTGCTCCATGATTACCATCTCCAGCATTTGCTCAGTGGTCTTTACCCCTGGTTGCAGCCATTTATGACAGAGATCTTTGAGTCTAGTGAAGGCCTCCCGAGGGGTATCTGCAGCATGAAAACTGAAAGTCCTGAATCTCTGCCTGTAAGTCTCTGGGCTGATATCATAATGCCGTAGAATGGCTTCTAGGACTGAGGCTAGATGCTTGACGTGTTCCTCCCAAGTGGGACTGAAAATCATCAGGTCATCCAGGTATGCAGCACAATAGGAGACATGTTGTTTTAATGTCCTATCCATAAAGCACTAGAACGTGGCAGGGGCACTATGTAATCCAAAGGGCATGGTTATAAATTGGAACAGTTCAACTGGGGTACTAAATGCTGTTTGGACATTTGGGAAATATGTGCAAATGTGCATTTAAAATAAATATTTGGTTTTGAGAATTGTCAGGCAGCGTTACCATGCATACAAAAACATTTTAGCATGGTAACATAGCTCCCAGGGCTTGGGTGACCGGGTAGACTATTGCAAAACCGCATTCCCAGTCTACCACTGTCCCTACCAAACATGACAGCAGAATGGTATAATTTACTGGATTTGCTATGTTCTCCCTGACATCTTGCTAGTGCGAGGAGGATGACCGGGCATAGCACAGCACTTTTGTTGCTCGAAAATGGAGCGACATGCTCTTTTTCTTTTTTTTTATATATATATGCAACCCACGAGGTGCAGTCAGGCATACTCCCACTACAATCTGTGGCTACAGGAACACTCATGGGGTATAAAACCAACAAATACTGCAGAAACGTCAGGTAGGATGTTCCTGAGGAAATAGAAAACAAAATACATAATTCCTAAATAAGCAACAGTTACCTCTTTGGGTGGGGGGGGGGCTGAGACTCAGCATGGAAACCTGGTTGATAAGGGAGTTAAAGATAGCTTGAAGGACCTTTTTCCAGGTGGTCTGCCAGATTAAAAGGGGGAAAAGAGAGAAAGAATAAAGGATAGAATAAGGTGCAACTGCAGTAGACTTATAAAAATGGACCAGGTTTCGTGAGGGGTCACCAGTACTCTTCCACACACAAAGAGGGTGGTGGATTCATGTAACATCCTTCCAGTGGGACCTGACTCACATCCAGATATGCTGTAACTGTGCGCATGCTTGCCATTCTCATGTCCTGGCTGGCCACATCCCTTCTAGTTGGCACATCTGCCACTGTCTTGTCCAGACATGGTTCTGTGCCATGCTCCTACATTATTTGTGCCTGGAGGTGAGTGTTGCCTTCTGCACTGCCACGTGCACCTGCTATGCCAAGCATATGACCTGCCCACCCTGTGCTCTGGCACACCGATGTCACTGTGTTTGTAGGCTGTATTCTGGGAGGCCACCCAGTTCCAAGCTCCACATGGGTGTTGGCCCTTGCACTTTCCCTGTCACTGCCCCACCCACCAGGCTCTGCTTCCTGCTGTGTGTTGTGCCACAGAGTACATTGTGTGGGCATGGTGTCTTGCACACCTACCAACTAGATGGCTGGTAGGGGATGTCTCCACTCTCCTCAGACACCTCATTATCTCCCCTATCAAGAATGGTGGCCCATCATTATTTCCAGTGATGCCTTCCTATTACATCAATATGATAACACAACCAGCAGCACAGTCAACTTCAGTAGAAAGGTGCTTTTCACGTATATATCAGAATGTGCTCACAAAATGCACTACACAATAGTACACACTGCTAAGTGTACTGTCTTTACCGATAAAAAATGCATTCACATATCGCAAAGGTGCTCACACAGCCTGCTATCCTGGCAGCTGCCTGTTGGGGGATTGCACTTAGGATTACTTCTTTTAGTCCTGTCTCTTTTGGGAACATCTTGTGAGATGCACCGAATATGTGCAGCCCATTCAGACTGAAAATACAGATGCACTGGACATTCCTGGCCACGCCACTCCAGATGCGCTGAACACATTATGGTTTGTTTGCAGCGCATCCGGAGATGCACCAGCCCATCTCTGCTGTTTGAATATCACACTTGGTTGCATCTCCGAGATGGGCCAGTGGATCTCTGATGTGCTGAATGCATCTACTTTCAAAATGTAACCCTCTGTCTTCCAGTCTAATTTGTTTTCTGAGTTCTTCAGTGTCCTGTACTATCATGTCCTGGACTTGATAACTATTTGTTAGCACCAAGTCCATTATGTACACCTGCACATTATGCTGCATCACCCCTTACACTATTTAGTTGTCCTGAATAGCCACCAGCAGCACGTGTTAAGTTACTTTTGCCACAGGGACTATGTACCAGTCAACTATAGGTATGTTGCAGTGCAACACTATAACTGCGTTCCCATTGCCAGTGAATGTCCTGATTTGCCCCCAGCTACTTATCCACTTCCTTGGTCAAAGAGTGTGGCCTGTACATTGGCCTCATCTAGAGGTTCTTAGCTGTAGTGCTTTGGAGCAATACTCAGCTTGATTATGGTCTATCCTCATTCTCCTCCTGCCTGGTACACATAGCCACCACTCACCCCCTGCCCACTCCAGCTCCATGCAGAACACCATGTTTTCCATTATTTTGAGACACCAGTCATGTCATTGGGTAGCCAAGGTCTATGAGAAGACAACAATATGTACCTCTCTATGCCATCATTGACTGGAAATCTGTGACACTGTTTAATAATCGCCTTGCCTTCCAAGACCACTATATATGCCACTTCAACTTTTGTCTTGCCAACTTTCCCTCATTGTATTACTCATTCTTGGGGGGGGGGAGGATAAACAGTCTCCCATTGAGGGTACCTCCTCCTTGTATTCAGACTCATCACCTAACCCCACATCACTTTAAATGTACCATGGCTTCAGAAATACAGTGTCCAGAAATTCACAGCAAAGCACTTGTGGCAGAGGAATCACAATAACACATACGCAGTAGGTGGGAGGAAATGGGCAGCAACAAGGCAGGACAAGAATCTAGGGACTACAGTCTCATACTACTTGATTGTGGTAGCACGGTCCAGTAAGGGAGTGGGCAAGTAGAATAGGATGATGGCGTGCATAGACGGAGGGATAACCAGCATAAAGAGGGAAGTGACGATTACACTGTAAATATCAATGGACAAGTTTCACCGGGTGTATATGGTACAGTTATGGAAGCAACTTCTAAGAAATCCCATGGACGACATAGAAATGGTGCAGTGAATGGACACAAGAATGGTGCATTGGCTAACAGGGATGGCATGTGAGGGAAGGTGACCATAACTGGGTTTGTATCCTACAAATACAAGAAGGGAGAGAAGATACATGGTTGAAACATTGAAGTAAGTCACAAAGACAGTGTCTGAGTCATGGAAAAGACTGCGAGTGCAACTAGGATGGAGGGTTTCAATAGTGGTGGGAAAAAGACAGCGGATTGTCGAGGGTAGGAAGGGGTAAATCTTTGAAGTTGGTGAGCAGTTACAGGGTGGAAAACTGAGTACTTGATGGAACATGATGTCCCTTTTGTGCAGTCACGTGTATGACTGTAGCACTGTATTAGGTTCACGTGAAATGTTCGGCTTCGCACACTTTACTGTTCCACACCCTCTCTGCCTCCATGTGACAGAAACCACAGGCCTACAGTCACCTGCAGTGTTCAACAATATTGCTACACCTACCTCCATTGCCAGCAACACACATACTATGGATACCACTAACATTATACCGCCTGCTGTTACTTACTGTAGAACATATCTCTATAACAAAAAAAACAATGCCCATCACAAGTGGTGTTCTCACAGGTACCAACACATGTTATATAAACAAATATTGTTGGTAAAACAATCACCTCATGTCGGCGTCACTTCAGGTAGCCAGATCTTTTCTTTGGAGAGGAGGTCTCCATGGTTGATGTAGAAGTGAAAATACTGTACTTGGCATAGCATCAGGCTTCAATCCATCCTAAGACTTCAAACTTCACTGGTTCATGCTTATATGGTGAACACTCAAAATGTGCAGACCAAACGCAGTTATACTTCGACGGCATGAAATTTGCCCATCTACAGAAATGGATCCATGCCTTACGTGTCAATTTGTCATGTGGAAACTTGAAAAAATGCGTTCCACACCCACGTACACTTTTATTGTTGCAGCCAAAAATGACGCAGTATGGCATGGTTAGCAAAAATAATAATGACCTCAAAAACTATTACTTTAGCTATGCTATAGAAATATAACAGGTACTTCAGTATGACAGTCGTTTTCAAGGAGATGAGCTCTTTCTTTAGTCAGACCTGAAATGGCATTTTCCCTTCTTTACTATTATGTCTTGATTTTCCCTCCAAGACTATTGCTACACTAATCATTCCATCAATGACAACTAATAGCAGCCTGTCATAAACTACAGATATCTAAATAGAGGTGTAAGGATCAACTACATAAAGATAGCTAATCAAATTAATTGCTGAGCACATTAAAACAAGCACACAACAGGACTATCATTTTTTACATTTTTATTCATTTTAATAGCCAGAAATCATGTACAATTAATGGTACCACTGCATGCTCCGTGCTACTGACAGCTATAGTGGCCCTGTATGGGAACCGGCTGCACAGCTGTTAAGGGTGTGGGTGCAATTTTGATTGCAAATTATTCACAGATGTTTGCTGCATAGTGGTTTCTCTGTGGGGTGCTGAGAAAACTCCATGGGGAACATTTATTATTGGTAAAAAATATATAGCGTATGGTAGAACGTTGTAATTATAAAAAATCTATCATTTACTAAAGCTGTTGTACCATCGATGTGACATCCAGATGTTGTTATACTATCGATGGTACGTCACATTGATGGTACAACAAGTTGGAATCTGGCCGTGCGCCTACCTAGTGATCATCATGAATGGTCAAGCTGGCAGAATTCAAAGTTCACCAATCGCAATGGCAACCGGCAAGCCCAATGGACTTAATACGTGACTCCTTTGAATCTGTCCTGTCATCTCGCAAGGTAAAGAAAAATGAAGTAATTTGTCGAACTTGTGTACAGTAATGTAAGTCAACAGCGATGCCCATACACTATAAAGACACGATTGGAGCCGCTTCAATATCAGTATGTTGTTATCCGGCTTCCTTGGCAACCCTGGTTTACCACGGGTTGCCAAGGATGCCACTCAATGGCAGCATGGCTTTGTTGTTCATCGATGCCCATTCATTATCCTCTATATCCAGCACTTTGACAAGCGAGTAATTGAAACCAGATATACAGGGAAGTGAGGCAGTTGCAGGATTCGGGCTGGTGATGACTCGCTACTGTGATGTCATTGCGTACAACTTTGGGAGCCACTAGTCATGTGTGCAGACTGCGGGCTGAAATAGGAATAGGAAAACCTCATCTGAAGTATAAAATTATGAAGGTGATTGCTGAAAAACGAGCCATCAAAAACTGATGACACTTGCCAGGGTGGCAGCCACTAACACGAACTACAGACAGACCAGAGCAAACAACAGACAGAAGGTACAGAAAAAGGGGGGTTCATTTGTCCTTTAAGATGTATCAGACATAAAATACAATCCTGGCCAACCCTTCGTGCAGTGGTAGTACTGCCTCTCATGACACCAGTGACCTGGGTTCAGAAGTGAGCCCGAGTCATTAGCTGCCAGTTGGGGTAGGAGGATCAAACATCCCTGAGGACACTCTCCACCAAGAAAAGGGGAGGACAGCCAGCTCTGATGCTTGACTGCCACCTCTGTGACCACAGGTGGTAGAATACCTGATCATGACTCAATGGGAGGGGCGATGCGGGTGCATGACATGCACCTCTCTTGCATGCATGCTTGCATCACTCCTCAGGCCAGCACCTTGAGGGAGGGTAGAAAAGCAGAGGAAACAGTGGCAGGCTGGGGCAGAATGATGGACTGATCTCTCACAGGCCCCGCACTGGTGACATGGCAAGCTTCCCCAGGAACCGGATCCTGTTTAATGGCAGTTACAGATCCTACCACACCCCACCACAGAGAAGGCAGGCTGTGGCAGTAGACAGAGAAAAACCAGGTTAAGGCCACAAGATGCTGAGTGACAGAGCTGGGGGGGGGTGGCACAGACCTATCAGAAGAAAGAAAAAAGTATGAACTGAAATACAGTCAAAAGAGTGCCATTTTCCTAATGAAATAGTGCCCCCCCCAACCAGGTCTCTTGATTATATACTTTTGTAGTTCCGATCTAATATCAAGAGCTGTCCCAAGGGTGCCCTCAGATTGCAGTAGTAACCTAAATCCAGGCAGTCAATTTTGCTCTTTAAGACCTGCAGGAACACACCACTTCCATTGTTAAAGCCACCTCTTCGTGGCCACCTCTGTGCCAGGCACCTTGTTTGACTGTACTAACTTAGACACCCAAAATGTCCCACAGAAGGCCACCAAAAAGACCATTCTAAACTGTAATTTTTCTGATATGAATGAACACACTCACTCCAGTTCACCCAAATCTACATCAGCAGGACAAGGCTAATTAGGTGACAATGGTCAGCTGTCCTAGGTGTTCTTCACAGCCATCCTTTCAACAGCTTGCAAAGCTGAAAAGCTGTCATGTTGTCCTCAAAGTGAGTGACTTTTGAAAACCAGGCCATCCCTGCTAGCTGTTGGCCCACCACTCTTGGTGTGAGGCCCTCTTGCTTTCTCTGCAGTACGTAATGACATAGTTGATTTGCCGGTATTAGCCCCATGTTTGGCCACCCTTGATCCTCCTTACATCCAAGAAATCCTCAGCCCTGGAAAGCCCACTACAGGACAGGTTGCACTTCCACTCCCCATGCCCAACTGCATCTTTTCTTCTTCATGTAGGGAGGACACCAGTTCCTGCTGCAGAGACTGCCACCTGATGGAGGCTGGGTAGCAGTACAGCAGGACGGCCTGCAGAGGTGAAGAACTGGGATGTGAGGGGCTGGAGCACATGTTCTTATGCTCCAGCTGGGGGAAGAAAATCCAGGAGGAAAATGGCCAGGCTGCTACATGCTGACAACCCTTCATGCGCACACATGACTGACATGGCTGGCCACCCACTAAATGAGGGTGCTGTGAAGGTTGGTGATGGTGCTGGAGGGGTGTCATTGGGCAGACCCCGGTGACAGAAAAATAAAATACTTATAGAAAAAAAAATCCTCAACCCTCCCCCTTCTGTATGTGGTGCTCATGCTCAGAGCTAATGCATTCCTAATCAGCTCCCAGGTTTCTGGACCACTAAATCTAAGACGAAGGCTAGGACTACCCTGGGGTGTACCTCGGCGCTGGGTGGCAGCTCCCATAATCTCTGCCACTGTAAATGAGAAAGAGCATCAGCAATGTCATTATCCACTCCAGACACATGTAATGTCTTAAATTGGATGTTTAACATTAGGCATTTCAAAACACCCTCATGAAATTCCCATTGGCCTTTTGGCTGTGGTTGGCCATTAATAGTGTGTACCACTCCGGTGGTGCCCAGGTAGCTAGTTCTGCCTCCATGTTAACCCGCTTGATCCCCAAGCCTGGTATATCAAAGCACTATCACGGTAGTAAAAAAACATGTATTTTGGGCTGCTCTACCCGCCACACAGCATGGCTGTGCACAGCATGCCATCTGCATATGCCTTTGGGATACAACAAAGAACAGGGGCTTCAGCAGTGAGGAAAAATTCCCCAGCACTACCCTCTGCATACTATCTCTGAGGAAGGACCAGCGGATGGTTATACTGGTGAGCCCACAGTACTCCCTGAGCTGATCCAACAACAAACCATGTTTCATGGTGTCAAAGGCTGATGAGAGATCGAGGAGGACAAGAGATGACTGCTCTCCTCTGTCTCTCACCCTGAGAAGGTCAGGGTGCTCCCAGACCAGTGCAGTCTCAGTACTGTGCTTTGACATAAATCTGGGCTGGAGAGGCTCACAGATGTCAAAGGTCAGAAGGTGTGCCTCAAGCTGCAGTGCCACCATTTTTTCAATAACCTTCACTATTTAGTATCTTGGGTCAAAAACTGGCTTATAGGCAGGACCCAGCAGGTTCGTGTCAAAGGTAAACTATCAGGATTAACTGAAGTAACAAGTGGCATGCCTCACAGATCGGTCCTTGGACAATTCCTTTTTAATTGTTTTGTTTTGCACCTGCATATAGGAAAAACTACAAAAATTATCAGATTTGCAGATCACACTAAGTTAACCAATGAAGTGACTAGTGTTTCTGACTATGAATCTCTCCAGAATAGCCTTGTAATATATGGAGATACCTAAATAATACCATAGTAACCCGTGCAAAAAAATTCCGGGAATACAGCAGTAGCCAAAGTGATAATACTATCGTTCAGAACTCATAATGCTATCGTTCATGCTCTGAATGATAGTATTATCACCAAACCTGAAGAGCGCAACTGCAAGATCTTCCAACAGCATATGCTAGTTCCTGAGATCCCCAAGGCAACCTCCTAGCCCTATGTGCTGATGTTCCTAAAACTGCAACTTCTGATTGGATGCAGTTCCTCTATGGGTGGGCAAAACTATTCAAAAAACATGGTGGCCGTGTCTCGCTAAGTGAGAGAAAATCGTCCCTTCGCTTTATGGGCAGTATTTTTTTATTCCCCTATATGCTACATAACTGACTGACTAAAGAAGCAAGGTAAGACTGCCTTTTTCAAGTAAAACAGACACAGGACTGAGCGGATGGGCGGGCGGGCGAACAGAGATGGAGCAGGGACGGAAAGTACACGCACACAAACGAAAGTGAGTGAGCGAATCCTCACTGCAGCAGGAGCACAGCCTCACAGCACCACATTCACAGAAGTGCTGCAAACAAAACAAAGCTCCATACATTACAAAAATAAAATAGGTGAACATTGAGAGTATTGAGGTTCTGCGGTAGGGAACCTCTCGAGGCCGCCTTTGAGGTTTCCTTGTCCCCAGAACCTCTCGATGGTATTACTCCCTTATAATAGACCCTCAACTATCTATTATTCTATTTATTACAATATCTAGATGGTATATAACAATGGTATGAGTTAAATCATAATAAATGTGCTCTTATACATCTTGGCAAAAATAACCCCCATAATGTTTATTCAATAGTCTCTATACAAGTGCGTACAGTTGACAATGAAAGAGACATCAGTATAATGATAGATAATACATTTAAACACAAATTCAATATAAGAGCAATGGTACAAAAGGCTAACAAAATCATTAATATTATCAAAAAATCATTCATAACCCATTGGGGCAAAGCAGTATAAAGTGGCATTGTTTGCTGATGATGTATCCATCTTGACTCGTACACCTGAGATCTCGATCCCTAAATTATGAGAGGTCTTAAATACTTTTCAGCACTACATGGGTTTTAAACTCAATGTGACCAAAATGGGAGTGTTCTCTTACAATTTTGTACCCTCCCCAACACTAAGAGCCAATATTCCATTGAATTGGCGGAAAACCAAAATAAAATACTTAGGAATAACCATTCGATAAAAGCTTAATAACACAGATCTTGTAAATTATGAGCCCCTTACTATGCAAATACAAGAGGATCTGGGGGTTTAGAATGGAATGAGATTTTCCTTTTTCCAGAGAATAGAAATTATAAGAATGAATATTTTACCCTGTCTTTTGAATTTATTACAGAAAGTTCCAGTCTGGCCTCCACAGTTTTATTAGCTGGAATAACATTATTTCAAGCTTCATCTGGGCAGGGAAGCACCCAAGAATTCAAACTTCAATCTTAAACTTACCTTTGGCAAAGGGAGGAGCAAACCTACCAAACCTGAAATGGTATGCTAAGGCAGCTTTTCTTAAACTAGTAGTACAATGGGCAAACCTGAAATATCAGGCCCCTTGGAAGTATATTGAACTAACAATACATGATTTGCATGATATTCCTAGAATATTATTTTCAACAAAGAAATATTCCATCCCACAGAGTTACCCAACCAAATATACAAGAGAACTTATTAAAATATAGAACTCAGTAAAGACTAATTCTAATTTCTCAGAGACATTTAATTATCTGAGATTGATTTCCAGAGATGAGAATTTTAAACCTTTGGCTACTGACCCCACGTTTTCTAAGTGGAGACAGGCAGGTATTTGTTATATCTACCAAGTATTAATCAAAGAGAGAAGGGCTTCATTTGAAGAACTAAGAGAGGCCTATGGGCTTCCACATCAGGATCATTTTAGATACCTGCAATTAAGAACATACATACTGGGACATAGACCAGATAGAACAAAGCTCCCCAACCTGGAACCTCCCTTAATGGAATTATTGAAGGCAAGTCTCCAGGGAATCAAATGCTTCATATAATCGGTCAGACATACAAAAGTTTAAGAGACACATTAGGAGATAGTACAAATTCCATTCTTACTAAATGAAATTCAGAATTAGAGATACAAATAGATGTAGAACAATGGGAAACAAGTGCTCTTTCAGCAGCTAAAATTACTCTTTCACAGACCTGGAGAGAATTTGCTTGGAAGTGCCGTAGTAGATTTTTTTGTTCTCATGCGATACTGACTGTCACAAACTCGCTCAGCTGGTCAGCCCTCTACTCCCAAAGTGACAACCTCTGAGCGTATGATTTATGGACAGTGAACAGAACAAGGTAACCCTCTTGTCTGTTTCATGGGTTCAAGTCACCTTAGTCTCAAGTTCTGGAGGGATTCAAACTGATAACCTCTTGTTAGCGTACCCGATTATCAGGCTCAAATACTTCTGTCTTCAGGGGGCCAGATATATTTGCCTATGTGCACCCAACCAGGTCTTTCAAATGAACCCTTAGAACTCTATGCAAGACTTTAGAGAACTCTAACCATTTCCCAGTTTGGTATATCAATAAGTCCATACACAGTGTTAACTGTAACCTTTTAAAAGCTCCACTTAAATAAAAAGAAATGTCAAGGTACTCCAGGCAGTTTCCATTGTAAAATATACCTTTACTTTAAAATATCAAAACAGAACAATAAATACAGAACAAATATCCCAAACACATACAATCTTAAAAACAAAACAGGTTTTTAAAGTACAAACTAAGCTCTCGTATCCACATAATACTTATCTCCTACAGTGCTGATGTTGTCCTTCTTCCCTCAGTCAGGTATGAAATCAAATGTGTCTCTCTAAGGCTTGCTCAGATGGATAAAAGCAGTCCTGAGCTGGCCTCCTCTCTGAGGTCATTAAATTCCGCCTTGGAGTATTAAAAGTTATATTTTACAGCACAGGATGTCCCAACAAGATTTCAAAAAAAATGATAAGTGACTTACTCAATTTTCTCTCCTCAGGTTAACTGGTCAGAACTGTTTTTTGTTCTGCCACACACACACACACACACACACACATAAACAGTTTCTGTGACGTCCTTCCAAAGCATCCTGGGAATGTGTATTGGACCTTCCAAATGCACCTGGATCCTTCTTATCTACACATCAAAGGTCTTTCTGATGTAATTCAAGGGCTTCCTGAGACATCTCTCCCAACACAGGTTCTTCCTGGCAACTATTGCAAGTCAAAGGATCTCCCTGAGGGCATTATAAAGTGGATACTTTGGTTCCTGCCTTCAAAGAAAATTTAACAAAGGAATTGCATTTTAAATAGCTGCAGATTTAGCTATGTCCTGTTCTTTGAACTTATCCCTGGGGTTTTTGGATGTGTCAGTTCAGCGAGACTGTGGGTCTTCTGACTGCCCTTCCCTTACATAAATTATATGTAATACAAAAACATTTGATACATGGATCAGAATCAGTGGTCCAAGTGTGACAATTCCTCCCCACCTAGACTGAATTTGGGGGATCTATCCCCTACATGGGATGAGCTTCCCAAATTAGTTCATTCCTCATACACACGGGACAAACCATCTGAGTTCTGATTCTTGGCTCCAGTCCTATGTACGATTTTCAAATCATATCCTTGTAAAGCAAGACTCCATCTGAGCAGTCTGCCATTGTTTTTCCCCATCTGCATCAGCCAAACCAGGGGGTTGTGGTCAGTCTGCACCACAAAAAGCTGCCCATACAAGTACGGCTCCAACTTCTTTAGGGCCCACACTATGGCAAGGCACTCCTTTTCCACAGTGGAGTACACTTGCTCCGTAGGAAGCAGTTTTTTACTCAGGTAGGCAATGGGGTGGTCCCTTCCTTCGCTGGATGTCTGGCTTAGTAATGCCCCAATACCCATGTCTGAGGCATCCATCTGAACTATAAAAGTTTTGCTATAGTCTGGACTTGTCAAAACAGGAGCACTGCACAGTCCTCCTTCAGTTTGGTAAAGGCTTCCTCACAGGCTGGGCTCCAGGTGATTTTTCTTGGCATTTTTTTCTTTGTCAGGTCAGATAGGGGAGCAGCCAGGGCACTGTAATTAGGTACAAACTTTCTGTAGTACCCTGCTGTCCCTAGAAAGCTCCTGACCTGCTTCTGGGTTTCTGGTCTGGGCCATGCCTGTATCACCTCTATCTTTATTTGGCTAGGATGGAGCTGTCCTTGGCCTACCACATGCCCGAGGTATGTCACTTCTCCCATGGCCACCTGGCACTTCTCGGCTTTGACAGTGAGCCTGGCCCTCTGTATTCTGCCCAGCACTTCCCTAAGGTGTGAAAGGTGTTCCTCCCAGCTGGTACTGAAGATGGCGATGTCATCCAGAAATGCCACGGCGTACTCCTCAGCACCATTTAACACCGGGTTGATCAACCTTTGGAAAGTGGCCAGGGCATTCTTCATTCCGAAAGGCATTACTTTGAACTCAAATAAGCCTCCCAGAGTGATGAAGGCTGACCTCTCCCTAGCTCTGTCTGTCAACTGTACCTGCCAATACCCCTTTGTCAGGTCAATGGTCATTAGGTAGGTCACCCCTCCTAGCTTGTCCAGGAGTTCGTCCGTCTGGGGCATTGGGTGGGCATCTGAAGTCGTGACTGCATTCAGTCCATGATAGTCCACACAGAAATGGGTCGAGCCATCTGGCTTGGGTACAAGGACTACAGGTGAGGCCCAGGGACTGTGGGATCTCTGGATTACCCCTAAATCCAGCATCTCCTCCACTTCCCTCCTAATGTCCTTTTGGACAGCCTCTGACACCCAATATGCTGTCTGCCGTATGGGCGTCTATGTCCCTGTCTCCACATCATGTGTCGCTAAGGGGGTTAGTCAAGGTTTGGTGCTAAACAAGGGGGCAAAGTCTGCTAAAACCCTCCCTCACTTTCTGGTTCTGGTCTGGGTTCAGCTGGGGAGACAATTTTACTGCCTCCACAGAGGACTCTCGCTTACATTTCTCCAGCAGGTCCAGAAGGGAGTCTCCTTCGTCCTTCCCCTTCCCATGACTACACACTGTGAACACCATGTCAGCCCTATTTGCATATGACTTCATCATGTTAACATGGTACATTCTTTCTGTCTGTCTATGGTCAGGTAACTCCACAATGTAGTTTATGTCATTTACCTTCCTTACCACTTTGTACGGTCCTGCCCACTCAGCTTGCAGCTTGTCATTCCGGACCAGAATAAGGACCATGACTTCCTGACCCACCATGTATGAGCGAGCTCTGTCTCTGTGGTCGTACCATACTTTTTGTTTCTATTGGGCAGCTGCCAGGTTGCTCTGGGCTGTCTCCATAAGCTCTTTCAGCCTTTCCCTAAACCGTAGGACATAATCCACAATGGGAGTTCCCTGGGTGGCATGCTTGCCTTCCCAGTCCTCCTGGATCAAGTCTAGGGCTCCACATACCTGGCGTCCATACAAGAGTTCGAAGGGGGAAAATCCTGTCGACTCTTGGGGTACCTCCCTGTATGAGAACAACAGGTGGGGAAGGTATTTCTCCCAGTCCCTCCCATGCTGTTCAGCAAACACACGGAGCATTGACTTTAGGGTACCATTGAAGCATTCCACAAGCCCATTGGCTTGGGAGTGATATGGTATTGTGCATCTCTGCCCCACCCCACACTTCTTCCATAAACATTTCATTAGTTCCAACATGAAGGAACCCCCTCGATCGGTGATTACCTCCTGTGGAAACCCAATACAGGAGAAAATCCCAATCAAGGCATCTGCCACTTTGTCTGTCCTCAGTGAGGATAAGGTGACTGCCTCGGGTACCGGGTGGCATAATCCACCACAGTCAGGATGAACCTTTTCCCTGAGGAGCTGGGGGTATTTAAAGGCCCCACAATATCCATTCCCACCCTCTGGAATGGCTCCTCCACTATGGGCAATGGAATCAGGGCGGCTTGGGTTTCCCGTTACCTTCCTATTTCTTGTCACCAGTGACAAGACCTGCAATCTCCTTCACCTGTTGGTGAAGTTAGGCCAGTAGAAATTCTGGGCCAACCGCTGCATTGTGCGTATGATTCCCAGATGACCAGACAAGGGACTATCATGGGCAACCTTGAGCAACTGCTCACGATATCCCTGGGGAATGACAAGCTGCCTGCCTAGCATCCCTCCCTCAGTATGTACTGCCTGGGTATACATAAGTCCATCTTCCCAATAAACCTTATGTCTGCTGTCACCTCTCTGTGCACTGTCCAAGTCTGCCCAAGCCCTCAGCTTCTCTAAACTAGGGTCACTCCTCTGAGCAGCTGCGAACCCCTCACCCCTTCCCAAGGCATGGGTCAGGTCCCCTTCCATTGCTAAACTAGGGTCCCTAGCACTAGCATCAGAGTCCTCAGGATCACTGTCAATCCCAACCCTCTGATAAGAGGTCACCCCTCCCTCTTCAGAGTAACCCTCTGTAGCTATGTGGTTACTTGCTACTGGGGAAATTTCTGCCCTCTTTTTATCAGTCTCCCCCTCTGGAGACATAGGCTGGGGAACCAGCCTCTCAGTATCTTCCCCAATGGCTTCTGGGTGGCTCAGGGAACTACAGTTTTCCCTAGCCGCTTGGCTACGGGTAACTGCACATATCACCCGCTGCTGGAGATTGTTATCCAGGATCACAGCCACTGCTAATGTGTTGGCTACAGCCACCTATTGCACAGTTCCTCCTGTTTCACCCCAATTAAGGAGAACATTAGTGAATGGCAGTGTTTTCTCTTCACCAGTAAACCCTTATACAGTTACGTATTTATTGGGTATAAGCTGACCAGGCTGTACCAGATCCCCCTTTACCAATGTCAGGGATGCCCCTGTGTCCCTTAACCCCTGCATCTGTACACCATTTACCATGACTGGGTGCATGTGTTCCCTTATGTTCACTGGCATGCTTCCAGGGACACACAAACAACCCACTTCCTTTCTGGTACTACTTTGCGTATTATTGCTTGCCCTTCTTGGACACTGTCTGGCAATGTGCCCAGTTTCTTTACATAACCAACAAACATTTCATACTTCAGAGAAATCTTTTCTTTGAAACCTGGGGCTAACTGGTTTTGGTGGAGGCAGTGAAGGTTTTAGCTGCCCTGAAGAGGAGCTTTTCCCTTTGTGCACTGTCACACTCACCCCATTCTCTTTCAGAGCAGGTCTGCTCTTGGCATAGTGGTCCAAGAGTTCAGCAGCCTCTTGCACTGTTTTTGGATCTCGGTCCTCTAGCCAGGTTTTTAACTCTGCCCGGCATGCCCAATAAAACTGTTCTAACAAAATCACATTTTCAATTTTATCAAAAGAGGTTGCCTCAATTCCTTCCCACCAACGTTTTGAAAACTGACGTTCTTTCATGGCTAGCTCCTCATAGCTCATATCAGGGCTTCTCCTGAGCTTATGGAATTTAGCTCTGTATGATTCAGCAGTTAATTCAAACTTTTTTAACACTGCAGCTTTTAACTTGCTGTAATTGTCACTGTCTTCATTGTTCATTTGACCCAATGCATCCCAAGCTTTTCCAGTAAGTAGAGGGGATAGCTAGAAGCTCCAGGACTCTCTAGGAATTTTAGCCCGAATACAAACTTTTTCAAAAGAATTTAAAAAGGTGTCCATGTTCTCCCCTTCCTTAAACTCGGCTATTAATTTGGAGTTCAATTTGTAACCCAGTCCTGTAGTTCCAGTTAAACCAAAGCCACTTACCTGCTCTGGTGCCGCTGGTTGGAGTCATAACTTCTCCAGTTTGTGTTGCCACTGGCTCTCCTCGCTCCTCTCCTCTCTTCTGCAGCTCACTGTTCTCACTATTTCTCTCTGTGTTGTCGCTCTCTCTTCTCTTCTGCCTCTTGCTGGTGCTCATGCTTCTCACAGTCTGCCTCTCACTGTTCCCTTTCTCTACTCTCCTGGGACTCCAGCTCCATCCTGTGCAACTCAAGTTGCAACCTGTGAACTTCCGGATTCAGGATACTGGTGACTCATCCCTGCTGCTGTGGCCCTTCACTGACAGTGGCCCTGCTGTCCGCCTCATCAGCTTGGGACCCCTCCCCTGGCCACTAGACCTTCCAGACTTGAGGGTTGGTCCCTTTCAGGCATGGTCTGTGACTTGCTGCTCTGGATATCTGCTACCATCAGAGCCTCTATGAGGTTCTGCTTACTGGCTTTCACCCCAAATGGGACTTCCCTGTCCCTGCACAACTGCTTTAAGAAATCTACAGTGTGCCTGATGTAGTCGGAAGCCATTTTCTTCTTCTCTCACTACTAATACTATTCTGACTGGCACTTCAGAGAAAAAAAATAAAATGGGTGGGGACTGAACTGTAAGTCAAGGGATAGATATAGTTATGTTTCCTTTTGAAATAAAACACTGCAATTCTTTTTTTTTTCAAGTGAGCTAAATGGTCTCAAGCTGACACACTGAATAATGAAGCTTATACCACCAAACTTTTTATGCCACCGCTGCCAACCAATCTGTCACAAACTCACTCAGACAGTCAGCCCTCTAATCCCAAGGTGTCAACCTCTGAGTGTATGATTTGCAGACAGTGAACAGAACAAGGTAACCCTCTTGTCTGTTTCTTGGGTTCAAGTCACCTTAGCCTCAAGTTCTGGAGGGATTCAAACTGATAACCTCTTGTTAGTGTACCCAGTTATCAGGCTCAGATACTTCTGTCTTCGAGGGACCAGATATCTTTGCCTATGGGCACCCAATCAAGTCTTTCAAATGAACCCTTAGAACTCTATGCAACACTTTAGAGAACTCTATCCAATTCCCAGTTTGGTATATCAGTAAGCCCATACACAGTGTTAACTGTAACCTTTTAAAAGCTCCACTTAAATAAAAAGAAATGTCAAGGCACTCCAGGCAGTTTTTGTTGTAAAATATATCTTTACTTTAAAATATCAAAACAGAACAATAAATACAGAACAAATACCCCAAACACATACAATCTTAAAAACAAAACAGGTTTTTAAAGTACAAACTAAGCTCTCTTATCCACATAATACTTATTTCCTACAGTGCTGATGTTGTCCTTCTTCCCTCAGTCAGATATAAAATCAAATGTGTCTCTCTAAGGCTTGCTCAGTTGGATAAAAGCAGTCCTGAGCCAGCCTTCTCTCTGAGGTCATTAAACTCTGCCTTGGAGTATTAAAAGTTATATTTTACAGCACAGGATGTCCCAACAAGAGTTTAAAAATATTATAAGTGTCATACTCAATTTTCTCTCCTCAGGTTAACTGGTCAGAACTGGTTTTTGTTCTGCACACACACACACACACACACACACACACACACACACATATAAACAGTTTCTGTGACGCCCTTCCAAAGCATCCTGGGAATGTTTATTGGACCTTCCAAATGCATCTGGATCCTTGCTATCTACACATCAAAGGTCTTTTAGATATAATTCAAGGGCTCTCTGTGACATCCCTCCCAACACAGGTTCTTCCTGGCAACTATTGCAAGTCAAAGGATCTCCCTGAGGGCATTATAAAGTGGATACTTTGGTTCCTGCCTTCAAAGAAAATTTAACAAAGGAATTGCATTTTAAATAGCTGCAAATTTAGCTATGTCCTGTTCTTTGAACTTATCCCTGGGGTTTTTGGATGTGTCAGTTTAGCAATACTGTGGGTCTTCTGACTGGCCTTCCCTTACATAAATTATATGTATTACTAAAAAATTTGATACATGGATCTGAATCAGTGGTCCAAGTTTGACACTGACTAAGTATTTTCCTGTGAGCTACAGAAACTGTTGGAGAGGTTGCAACTGTGTACTAGCAGACCTGGGGCATATATTATGGAATTGTCCCCTTCTTACACCTTTTTGGTGTTCCATACAGGTTGAATTGCAGGAATGCATAGGGAAAAATGTAGAACTAATGGTAGAACTGGTATTGCAGCTGATAAAGCCAACAGGGAGGTCGATAAGGGAATGCACTCTGTTGCCCATTTATATACTAGCAGCAAAAAAGGCAGTAAAAAGAAAATGGATGTCTAACACAATTCCAAAAGTAGAAGACTGGAGATCTATAGTAATGAACACATATCAATTGGAGAAACTCACAGCTGCCTTACATGATAAATCAACTCAGTTTGGTCTTAAATGGCAAATATGGGTCTGGTATATGGCACAAATTGACATGAATGTTATCCCATAGTGACCTCCCACTGGCTGGGGAATGTGAGGGGTGCTGCCCATACAATAAAAAGTCTTATAGATTTACTAAATAGAACAACAAATGTGAAAATGTCTAATTCTAACACATTCTGGGTATGAAAATAGTGACCTTAGATGGTAAATATAAAATGAAGCTTCTCTATCTCAACAAGTGTAAGTGGATGGATTTCCATACCTTATTGAATGATTGTGTGATGTCTTGCTTAAACTAAAAGTTCAATAAAAATATATGTAAAAAAAATCATTCATAACAAGAGACAGGTATACTGTCATGAATTTGTATAGGAATTATGTACACCCACACTTGGACTATGCATCACCTCTTTGGTCACCATATAATAAACAAGAAATCAATCTTATTGAAAGAGTACAGAAGTGAGCAACAAAGATGATACCTAGCTTATCCAGGTTACCTTACCCTAATAGAATTCAGGAATTAAATCTAATACCTTTGGAGGTTAGGAGGAAAAGAGGAGATTGTCTCTCTTCCACAATATTATTAGAGAGAGATTGTCTCTCTTCCACAATATTATTAGAGATCCAATTCTCAGGAATGAATGCGGTATTATTCTCAACAATAGAAATCAAAATCTGAGATCACACAACAACCAGTTTAAACTACCCATGACCAATAAAAAAAGTGAGACTTTTTTTTACATTGTATGTAATAACACTTTGGAATAAACTGCCAAGTACTGTAGTTAGTATCCAGGATCCTTATAAGTTTAAAAAAGCACTTGATTATTATCTGGGTTATTAAGCTGTGCCCCAGTCGTATGGGGGGACAAACAAGATGGGCTCATGCCTAATTTCATCCTAAACCTACAAAGTACAAAGTACAAAAGTACCTTCCCCAAAAAGGGGAGGATGGAGACTGGTCTGTAATTCACTAAGCAGTCCGGGTCCAGGGATGTTTTTTCAGAGGAAGTCTCGGCAGCACATCTTTCAATGTACATGGAAAAAACCCTTCCGAAAGGGAGCACCAGACTAACTCAGAAAACACTGGTCCCAAAAATCGCACACAACTCATTAAGATGCATGGCTAATCAAGGTCCAGTTTACCAAAGGTGGGTCACAACTCAAGACCAGCTCACAGACGTCTTCCACTGAAACTAGCCTAAAATCATCCCAGACCTAAGGAGTTCACCCATTCACAACCAACTCAACTCGGCCAGGTTGTGACAATACATTTAGGGAAATCCCAGCCATAATAGAGGATGCCTTTTCAGAGACAAACTGAGCAAACTTTTTGCAATGAATAGATGAAATAGGTCTCACTGGTTGAAGACAGATGAGATTAAGTAGCCTATCCACTGTCCAGAAGAACCAAGCTGGTCAGTTCATTTCTGCCACAATTTCCCTGGACAGAATTACTGCCTTCTTATGGAAAAGTGCCCTTTGATATTCACCACAGTGAACCCTCAAAGCTAGATATCCTCCAGTAGTGCTCCAGCCTCTGACCCCTGGACATCATCTCCCTAAGCTCCCCATCAAACCTTAGAGATCTAAAGCATGGAGCCATGGTCATATATGCACTGGTGCAACTTCAGCAAAGGCTGAGGCAATAACTCTGTTATAAGCCACCATGCCTCCTCTGATCTAGCCGCACAAGCAGCCATCATGCCTGAGAGATCTATCATCTCCTGGAGTCCATCTGGGGACAACCTCTTCAAAGGGCAATAATAAACCATTTCCACAGTGGGTGGATTATGGGGTTGGGGGGACCAAATGAGAACCTCACTGTGCAGTGATCTGACCAACTGGCTGGATCAATCTTGAGGTTGTTAATCTCAAGCTCCAGTGAGAAGACTATGCATGCCCATGTTGGTGGGGTGCTGAAGTTACTACTTGCACCTGGGGAAGGTAGCAAGCTCTGTGATGTTTTTGGAGGAGCTGCCGGTACAAGGCTGGCAGGGATATAGGAATCTCTACATCAATACCTTTAATGAATGGTTGAAGGGTTGGTGCAGCGAGAAGGGGTATGGCTTGATTGGGGACTGGGGACCCACCTGGAATGATGTAGCCTTGTACACAGGTGATGGACTACATCTGTCCAGGAAGGGGAAAGTAATCCTCTATGGATAGTTTCAATGCTTCATTGACAAGCATTTAAACTAGCCTGGGGGGGGCAACATGAGCAGGGTAACTTGAGCAGCCCACCCCTGTAAGATACAGTAGACAAGACAGACATGCAGGGAAAGGAGTTCAAGAACAGTAAGTAAGGGAGAAGCAGAGCAATCAAGGCCACAAAAGAAGGTCAGTTGATGAGGGGAGCAGAAGGGCAGCAAAAATAGGTGCAGTGAAAGGAGGGGCATCAGAATGTGGAAGGCCATGGTGATAAATGCCAGAAGCCTGGGAAACAAAATCCCAGACCTGGAGGCCTTGTTAATGGAGGCAGACCTGAACATAGCAGCAATAACAGAGATGTGGTACACCGCAAATCATGGGTGGGACATTAATGTACAAAGCTATGCTCTGTTCAGGAGGGATCGGGTGGAGGGTAAAAAAGGAGGAGGGGTGGCTCTGTATGTTAGGGAAGGTATTAAGGCAACAGAGGTGCAAGGTAGATAGGGGGAAGCTGAGGCACTGTGGATCACCCTTGAGCCAGGCAATGGCACAGCAATCCACACAGGGGTGATTTACAGACCTCCAGCGCAGGGGGAGGAAGGGGATAGGGATCTAGTGGACCAGATTTGGCATCAAAGGGTGAGGTATTGCTGCTGGGGAATTTCAATATCCCAGACTTGGATTGGACAATTCCAATAGCTACATCATCCAGGAGCCTTGACATCCTGGAATCATTACAGGGGCAGGCCTCAGGCAGCTAGTGAGTGTTCCCACCAGAGGCACAGCGATTCTGGACCTTGTACTAACCAATGGGGCAGAGTCACAGACATCCAGGTGGAAGGTCAGCTAGGATCCAGCAACCACCACATAGTGTGGTTTAGCATGGTAACAGAGACAGAAGCTAGTCACACAAAGGTAAAGGTATTATATTTCAGAAGGGCCGACATTGCTGAAATGGATAGGTGTATCAGAGTAGTCCTACAGAAGAGGAAGGTAAGGGGGATTGAGGAGCAGTGGGGGAAACTAAAGGGCACCACAGTGGAAGTGATGACCCAATGCATCAGGTTGGTGTCCAAAGGGAAGAAAAGGAGGAAATCGCTATGGTTCTCAAAAGAAGTAGCAGACAAAGTAAGAGCTAAAAGGGTGAGTTTCAGGAAGTATAAAGGGACCCAAAGGGAGGAAAACAGGAAGCTGTACTTTGAGTGTCAAAGGGAAGCAGGTAAGGCTGCTAAGAGCGCTAAGGCATGGACTGAGGAGGGACTAGCGCAGACAGTGAAGAACGGGGACAAGACATTCTATAGGTACATCAGTGAAAGAAGAAAAACCAGGGAGAGGGACAGTAAGGCTCAAAGGGGATAAAGGAGAGTGTAAGGAGGGGACCAGGAGAAGGCAGAAATACTGAACAAATACTTTTTTCAGTATTCACTGAAGAGAGGGAGGGTCAGGGATCACAGCTAGGCAACAGATGCAAAGGGGAGTGAGAGGTGTACATCAGTCCATTCACAGTAGACAGAGTCCTAAAGGAGCTGTTGAAGCTAAAGGTGGATAAAGCTATGGGGCTAGATGGCATATACCCACAGATATTGAGGGAGCTGCGTAGTGAACTAGCAGCACCTCTGGCAGCTTTGTTCACAGCGTCACTCAACACAGGAGTGGTTCCAGAGGAAGGGAAGAGGGCAAATGTAGTTCCTTTACACAAAAGTAGAAGTAGGGAGGAGCTGGGGAACTACAGGTCAGTCAGCCTAACCTCAGTGGTGGGGAAGATCATGGAGGCACTGCTGAAAGAAAGAATTGTGACACACCTGGAAGCCAACAGTGCCCAGGATCCAAGGCAGCATGGATTCACAGCAGGAAGGTCATATCAAACAAATCTTATATATTTTTTTGATTGGGTGATGAAGGAACTAAATCAGGCAGGGGCGGTGGACATCGCCAACCTCAATTTCAGCAAAGCCTTCGACACTGTCTCACATAAAAGGCTGCTTAACAAGATGGTTAGTCTGAGCATGGGACACAGGGTGGTAGACTGGATTAGAAGCTGGCTTGCAGACAGGAGACAGAGGGTGGTGGTGAATGGGATCCAATCCAGGGAGAGGGAGGTGACCAGAGGGGTAATTCTGGGATCAGTCCTCGAACCAGTCCAGTTCAATGTCTACATCAGTGACATTATGGAAGGGCTGGTGGGAAAGGTCTGCCTGTTTGTGGATGACACCAAGATCTGCAACAGGGTGGATACTCCAGAAGGCATAGAGAAAATGAAGAGGGACCTGAGGAAGCTTGAAAAATGGTCTGAGGTATGGCAGCTGGGGTTCAATGCAAAGGAGTACAAAATAATGCACCTGGGAAGAGGGAACCATGGGGAAACATACAGGATGGGGGGTGTGGAGGTGTTGACAATCACCGAGAAAGGAAGGGACCTGGGGGTCATCATTTCAGATGACCTAAAGGTGTCCAAGCAGAGCACAAAGGCTGCAAGGAAGGCCAGTGGCATACTGGGATGCATAGGCAGAGGTGTCACTGCCAGAAGGCGGGAGGTGGTAATGCCACTGTATAAAACACCAGTGAGGCCTCACATAGAGTACTATGTGCAGTTCTGGAGGCCACACCTTTGCAAAGACATCCACAGAGTGGAAACAGTCCAGAGAAGGGTAGCCAAGTTGGTACATGGCTTGCACCACAGAACATATGAAGACAGATTAAAGGACCTCAATATGTACTCACTGGAGGAAAGGAGGGAATGGGGGACATGATAGAAACATTCAAATACCTCAAGGGCATTAACACAGTATGGGGGGGGGAGACATCTTCCAGTGTAGAAGGAGTGCAAGAACAAGGGGGCATGATATAAAATTGGAGAGGGGCAGGTTAAGGGGAAATGTGAGAAAGTTTTTCTTCACAGAGAGGGTGGTGGACAAATGGAATAGCCTGCCACAGGAGGCGATGGGAGCAAGCACAGTGGAGGGTTTTAAACATGCCTGGGATAGGCACAAAGGAACCTTGAGGAGGGAAGGAGTGATGAGAAACCACTGACCACTTAGAGTCAGAGGCTGCAAACAAATACAGGGCTTAAGGGCAGACTAGATGGGCCTAGCAGTCCTTATCTGCTGACAATTTCTGTATTTCTATGTTTCTATGGAGGAAATCCTTCCCAACTTGTGAGAGTCCATCATCAATTTGGGCATTGAAGTCACCTTGAATCAATCATCTGGGCAACTCCAATACCCTCTTGGCAATGAAGTCAATGATCTGCAGGAAAGACTTTTCATGCCCTGGAGGTCAGTACACAAGAAGGATCCTGCAACCTGCACCTGGACCCCCATGCACAGCCATGCATTCGAGTGACAGAGTTTCTTCTATGGGGTGCACAGTTACTGTAAGTTCAACTCACATTGAAAACAGATAGTCTCCCCCCTTCTCTATCATTCTGTGGGCAGTGAACCATGGTGAATCCATCTGGGACCATTGCTTCCAGAACTTGTCTGGCATCATCATTTAGTCAGGTCTTCATAATGCAAGCCAGATCAAGCAAAGAACAAGGCATTAAATCTACCATAATGTCAGTCTTGTTCCTCATTGATCTGGTATTACAAAGCACTGCCTGCAGGGGACAAATGGAGACTGCTGACCTACTGGCTACACGCCCACTCTGTTCAGTAGGAGCCCTGGGTATGGGTACCAGCCACATCTGGCCTCTCTCTCTAGTTCCCATGTCACCTCTGGGGACTTCTTCATCTGCACCAGACCTACAGTGACTCCATTAGTACCCCACATTCCCCACCATCTACCATCCCACCTCCTTGCGATAACCACCTCCCAACAGTGCCTATATACCACCACCGGCAGGGGGCACATTAAAGATGTTGAGTTCTAGCAGCTGGGATGGGGAGTAGCTAAGCTTAAGAGTCTAAGGCCTGACACACATACTGCTACAAAACACCACCATCCCACACAATAAAACCAGAACCTCCTCCACTGACTATTAATCTACATGTCACACAGCTAACCACCACAAATCACCTACCCCACTCACACTATAAATATATCTAAACCTAATATAGTAAATCCCCTATACATTCACTCCACATTCAACACTACTCTAACCAGCCACACAAAACTCACTCATACCCTCCAAGAATACTAAAATATTATTAAGAACTGAAACACAAGAAAAACCGAAACGAGAATCCCTTTCAGAATGTGCAGTTTGCAACGGTACATGTTCAGTGCAGATGATTTATTATGCAGTTTGCAATAGTAAATGCTCAGTACAGATGATTTAATATATAAAAGTCCACAAAGCTATTGTTTATACAGGTCTGTAGTCTCTGCTCGCACCAGAGAGTGCCAAGAAATGGGTACTATTTCAGAACGATATTGGGAAACCCTATCACTGTTTTCCCAATCACAACCACAGTACAGCAAGAATAATAAAAGTTGAACCCAGGGGTTATCTCACCACCCATGGATCAGTTGCAGCTACATGAGCCTCAGAGCAAAGTCCAGATGGTAGAGATTCTAAAAGAAAGAGTGAAAGATCACACAGACTCCCTCCAAGACTTAAGCCTGGTGACCATGAAAGGCAGTCTAACTGCTAGCACTGGTAGACAACGCCAAGAGGTAGTGTTAAGAGGAAGCAGCAGTAAGAAATGTTACTGGGGGGCGAGTCAGGTGGCAGGTGGAATTCACAGCAGCAGGCAGGATTTTGTTTAGTGTGGCCTGCAATAAGAACCTGCCTGATCAGAGTCAGTAGTAGAAGCCATTGAGAAAGGCATTTATGTCAGGTTAAAGTAATAATTGTGAACCACTGGAATGTGTAAACACAGGGAAGCCTAGTTTGAAAATCTACCAGTGGGGAGTTTAATAGAATCTGGAGGGTCGGTAAGTGGCATCGACAATTACAGCTGGAACAGGAAACAGCTGGTGTTCATTGGTGAAAGTCATAGGTCTAAAAGCAGCAGTATTTGTTAATCACCACGTCATTTTTGGCAATAATGCATTTTTGATGGCAATATCAATACTACGTACCAACTTTTCTTTTCCTTTTCATTCACAGAGTGGAGGTGGGCCACATGATGGCAACTAAAATGGTGCAGCGTCTGCATCCAAAGCCCTATGAGGAGAGATTAATGGACCTAATACGTACACCCTGGAAGAGAGGAGGGAGAGGGGTATATGATGGAGACCTGTAAATACCTCATGGGGTTAAACAAGGTGCAGGAAGAAATTATTTTTCAGAAAGCAAGGTACTCAAGAACAAAGAGACATGCTATAAAGCTGGGGGGGAAGGTTAGCTTCAGGAGATACTGTATATGAGGAAGTATTTCTTCATGGTAAGAGTGATGGATTCCTGGAACAGCCTTCCAGCAGAGGTGGTGGGGGCAAAGACAGTAGGGGGCTGGGTTCAAGAATGCATGGGATAGGCATAAGGGAAACTTTGGGGAAAGGAAGTGGGGAGGGAAAATGGGCCAGAGCATTTGTGGTGATATTGTACATAGGGAAATATGGGAAGACTAAATGGGCCAAGAAACCCTTATCTGCCAGCAAATTCAATGTTTCTATGTTTCTGTTCCTGAACTGACCTATGGGATATTAAAGTTTTCTAAAAAATTCTTGCTCTCTTGCAATATTTAACTTGAAAAAATAAACTTCTTGGTGTGGTGCAATGCAGTTTACCATAAAAAACATAGCACCATTATACTACATCCACAGTCTAGTTCCAGTATGTACAGGTCAAAGGTACTTTCAACAGAAGAGAGTTTTAAATTTTGTGCATGGCAGCCTTCTTAAATTACTTGAGTCATCCTTTTAAAAAGCAGTTATCAATACTGTTTTTTTAATATTTGAAGGATTTAAAATATACTGATTAAGAATTTTAGGGTATCTAAAAATACATTTTTTTCTAAAAAAAACGATATGGTAAAAACTGCTGGTGATTATCAAGTACTGCTGCTTTCGGCAGGAGTCAAAGAAAATAAAAAAAAAACACTTTCAGCTGGAGGCAAACAAAATAAAAAAGAGAATTTGTTTAAATACGTATTATTTAAGTTCTTTTTTTATTTAAAACTGCAAGCTGGGGGTTGTGTGAAGGTGATGGTTACTCAGTAGCTCGGTCTCACTAAGTGAGAGAAAATATGGTGGCTAGTAGGCTAGTAGGCTACTGAGATTTTGAAGATTCCATTCAAGCACAGTAATATGTTGGGGAAAAAGGCATGCAGAGACTGGGACTCATTATTCCCTGGTCTCTATTGCCTGATACCGGACTGGGTTGTTGGCTGTCTGGACCAACCAGGTTGCTGAATTTTGCAGACCTATTTTCTAAGTACAGTACTTCTGTCAATTTAATGATATGTGTAACTGAGAGTAGTGGCTGCAGGCTGCCGCTGTGAGTTCTTTAATTAGTTCTGTGACTGATGGCATCAGTCGCTGTCCAGTAACAGCAATCTATTAATTATTTTTAAGATTCGTTTTTCCAAATACAGTATACACTCTAATTCACTACTGTTAAAAGGGAGGTATGGTACTATATATAAATGAAGCACTCAAATTTATGAAGGACACAAACACACACACACTGTAATAACTGTAAGGTACAGAAGCATTATAAAACCCTCAGAAGCAAAGGAAATGGATTTTATGATTCAGAAGACAATACCCATGTGAATGTTCTGATTTAATTCAAGAAACAGTTTGATCTCCAACTTTGGTATGTCCTCTCAAAGTAAAAGTGTTTCATGATGCAGTATTAAAATAAATTCCCACATTTTGAAGGGGCACACTGAAGACAGTGTTATACACACTATTAGAAACATAGAAGCAGAATTTGTCAGCAGAAAAGGACTGCTTGACCCACCCAGTCTGCTCAGATGTTCCCTGTCTACTCTAACTCTACAGACCCTAACTGGTCTGCAGGGACTCTCCCTCCTCCATGCTTATTTCCTAATATACCCCAATGACTATCTCATGCATGCTTGAAGACCCACGCTGTTTATACTTACACCACCTTTGCTGTCAGTCTGGTCCAGGTGTCCACCCCCTTTTCAGTGAAGACATACTTCCTCACATTTCTCTTAAACTTCCCCACATCCAGCTTCATTACATGTCCCCTAATCTTGGTTCTCCTTCTCATTTGAAAGAGACTCCCCTCTTGAGCCATGTTTGCCCCTGTGAGGTACTATTAGGTCTCTATCATGTCCCATCTCACTCTACTCTCTTCCAGGGTGTACATGTTGAGATCCCTCAGTTTCTCCTCAAAAGACTTCTTGTGCAACCCCAGAACCATTATAGCTGTCCTTTTCTGGCCTGCCTCCACCCTGTCTATGCCCTTTCTGCGATGTATCCCCCAAAACTGGACACATAACTCCAGGTTGGGTCTCAGCATCAAGTGACGTAGTGGCAACACAACCTCACTTCTCCTTATGCACCCCAGCATCCCACTAGCCCTACCACTGCTTTGTCACACTGCCCTGCCACTTCGGAGTAATCAGATATGATCATTTCAAAGTCTTTTTCCTGTCTAGTGACTGACAGTACCTACGCAACCATACTTTACTCAGCTCCTGGATTCCTATGCCTAGGTGCATGATTTTGCACATTTTGGAATTGAACCCTAATTGCTATACTTTTGACCCCTCCTTGAGTTTCCACAGATCCCTGCACATTCTCCCCACCCCCTCCCATGTGTCTACCCTATTGCAGATTTTGGTATCTGCAAATAAGGCATACATTCTTGTCCAGTTCCTCAACAATGCCACTAATGAAGGCATTGAAGTGGACCTGCCCCAATACTGAGCCCCTCTTGGCCACTCCTCCATCACTCAAGTGAGTCCTATTAACCATCCCCCTCTGTCGCCTATCTATTAACCAGTTCCTCACCTGATTCACCACTTTAGATCCCACCCCTGGGCATTCTATTTCTTTATTAGTCACCTGTGCAGCACAGTAACGAAGACCTTGCTAAAGTCCATCTAGGCCATGTCCACTGCCCTCCCCTGATCTATTTCCCTGGTCAACCAGTCAAGGAAATCAATCAGGTTCATCTGGCATGACCCCCTTACCCCCAGTGAATCAATTTTCTCTAGGCAGCATGCCACTGGTTCTGTAGCTAACTAAATTTAAAATACTCTACCTATCCTTCCTTTAACAGGGTTTACCGCCATCCTTTGCCTCCTATCATTTAAGCAGTTTCTAACCTAATTCACCACTTTGGATCCCAGCTCCAGGCTGCTCAGTTTCTTTATCAGCTTCCTGTGTGACACAGTGCTGAAGGCCTTGCTAGGCCACCTCCATTGCCCTCCCTTGATCTATTTCTTTGGTCATCCAGTCAAAGAAATCCATCAGCTTTGTCATGACCTCCACCCCATGAATCCATGCTTCCTGTGGTCTTGCAGCCCATTGGACTCAAGATACTTTACCAGTCTTTAATTAGCAGGGTTTCTGTTAATTTCCCCACCACTGAAATAAGACTGACTGGCCTATAGTTGTTAACTCCTCCCTGCTGCCACTCTTACATAGAGAGACCATGTCAGTTCTTCTCCAGTCCATCAGAAACATGCCCGCTGCCAGTAAACTGTTGAATAAGCCCATCAGTAAGGTAGCTAACACCTTCCTGAGTTCCTTTAGTACCCTTGTATGTATTCTGTCTGGTCCCATAGCCTTGTCCAGATCTGCAAGTTCCTTCCAGACTCTTTCTTCTGAAAATGGACTTGTGTTCACCTCCCCTTTCCCCCCTGTTTCTGATATTCCCTGTTAGCCTGCCCCCCCCCCCACTGTGAAGACTGAGCAGAAACGCCTGCTCAGGATGTCTGCTTTGTTTTGGTCCTGTTCTGCACAGCCTCTCACCTCTGCCCTTTTAATCCTCACTATCCCTCCCCTTGCTTTCCTCTTCTCACTTATGTATCTGAAGAAAATTGTATCCACTTTAGTGACCTCTTTACGATTGTTTCCTCTGTCTGTTCCTTTGCTCCCTTCACCACCTTACCTGCTTTCCTCTACTTTACTAGGCATACCTCCCTGCCCTTTTCCTTCTGTGTTTCCTTATACCTTCTGAATGCCACCCTGTTTTCCTTCACAACCTTTGCCACTTTCCTTAGATAACCATAGCAGGCTCTTTTTCGTTCTGATTTTACTTACTTCTGTTACACAGAGGTTAGTTGCTTTAGCTATACCAAATCTGACCTTAATTCCATGGTTCTAACCAGAAAAAACACTTGTCCAGGTGCCGGAGCCTTAACTACTTAAAATTATTTTTTTAATTGATTCAGGGCTTATATTAAAATGCTTCAGTAACATGGAGGAAGTTGTCATGTAGTTGACACCATGCTATGCTACACTAATGAGCTTACATGTACAAGAAGTAATATGTCTCATAAAGCTACAACAGTGCCAATTGTTGGTGGTTCAAATTTGGGGTGCAAAAAGCTCCCCACTGTGCCAACACCAAAAACTGCCATACACAAAAGAATACGATAGTTGCTGGGGGGAGGTCTCCATGTCAAGTAAGTCACAATTCAAAGGATGGTTGCCAGATGCTAATGGTCGCACATGACATTTGTGACTAATGACATCATACACAGGCCATCATGGATGTCTGCACATAGCATCGGGCCATGTTGACTGACATGTGCCGCTCATGCCTATGCCGATCCACTCTAGGCAGGTGCCCCCTGCATCTGCCTCACCACCGTTGTGGGTGGAGCTACTTCCACCACTGCCCTTGATGGGAGTACCTATGGCTAGAGGTTGTATGTGAGGTGTTATTGTCTCAGATGTACACTCTGCCCCAAATACCTTAGGCCCCACTTGAGGGCTGTCATCTAGTTAATTTATTTGGTCCCTTTATGGTCTTTTCTTTTGATCCAATGACTCCACCCACACATTCATACTCCCTAAAGTGTCTTGCTCCATGGTTTCCAGTGAAATATTCACCTTTGTTGCTATGACTCTATGGCTGATGTCAGATGCCTTAGCCTACTCTGTTAACTGCTTGTAGCAGTTTTATAGACTAGGATTTTCTGTGGAAGCTCCAAAAGGATCCAACGGTCCAATCATGGAGCCAGGTGGACCACATCTTGAATGTTCACAAAGAGCACTGAACTTTTTGTGGACCCTTTGAAGGAGTATAGTGGAACCTCAGGTAGGTGCAACTACTGTAGTTGTGGGGGAGCATGAACTCCAAAATTACTGTGTAACTTGGAAACAAAACTCTTGCCAGATTCATAGCAAGGAACTCTTAAGTCAGCACCTGAAGATGGCATTATATACATCTGGTAGAGAGCCACTGTAGCTGCTGGTGTTGCTTCCACAGGCAGCAGTAAAGGGGGTTTCTCAAGATTGTACCACTTTGTGTTGGCTGGGTAGAAAAAAACATTGCTGCCAAACAGTCTGTGGCCTTGCCTGTATCACTAAGGGACACTTGAATCATGACTATGCCTGGGTGCCACATGAAATGGAGGACTCAGAAAAGGAGTCCCATGGCACCCAAAGTTTACAGACTGTCTTCAACACTCTCTAACTCCTTCTGCTGCTTTGCTATCAACTCCCCTTCCCGCTTCCACAACTGTGAACTCTATCACTCTCTAACCTTCTTTCCACTATCTCACAGATGCATCTCCCCCTGTGCCAAACTAACTGCTCCCCTCCTATCTCTCATCCTCTCCACTCCACCTCCCCCCACCCACTCTCTCAGATCAAATGACGCCCACACCTTGACTGTCCCACGCCGCTCCACCCTCATCAGTCAGACTGGTTTTGCCCATTGTTTCCCTAAAATCTGGAATTCCCTCTCCCCTGAAATACAACTGTCCTCCTCCAGCTACTCCCTTACCTCTGCCCTACACTATTACCTTTCCCTCAAGTGTTCCTGCTTTAACTCACCTTACTACCTATCCACAGTTTCTGCCTTCCTACCATGACCCCCCCTCCGGCAGGATTCTCAACATTCTGAAGGGGGAAATCAGGAAATGGCTACCCCTTCTCCTCATGCTCAGTTCTTGTCTCTCCCCCTATCTTCTCCACCTGCCCTTCTGGGTCACCAGTGTACACAACCTAACCTCATCCTTTTTACTCCAATAGCACTTGCTTACTACCTCGAGCCTGCTCCTGGTATACTCATGCACTATAAATGGTTATTTCTCATTATTACTGTTTTGTACATTTGTATGTTCTTTTGCATGATTTTGGACATGTATTGTAATTTATGTAATGTTCCACTACTGTTTATTGTACAATACCTTGTGTTCCAACTGTTGCACAATCTTATAATGTTGTATTGTTTGTTCTACCCACATACTATTGTAACTGATCATCCTTCACAATCCTATGTAACCCCCTTCCCCCAGGTCGCACCTTGAGACGAGCAACTTGATGTTCAGTGTGCCCTCCTGGTGAAACATTTAAATAAATAAATAAGATTGTTGGGTTGTTGTTAATGGAAAGATAGTTATTGTATTCTTTTCTAGGGCACACTTGAGTTAAAAATAAAATGTCCCTCCATTTCAGATCAGACCTGACAACACTTAGGGGTGTGACATAAACATACAGCAGGGCTGTTTCTGCAGGCTACATGATATCTTTGCATGTTTTTTGTCATCCAGATGCTGCAGACTGAAGACAAGTGTTGCGGAGGTGAGTGGTAAATGTTCAGCATCTTACATCTTTGATGGAACACAGAGTGTGAAGGGACACAAACATTTGCACCAGAGTTCCTCCATGCCTAAGTCCTCCCTTTGACTGCTTTCCATCAATGCAGCAGCATGAACACCCTGGTTCCACTACCCTCATTATATGGGCAGCCCCCCTGCATGTACCTGGGTTATTAAATGGGAACAGGGACTGTAGTGCCTGAAAAAGGAGGACATTTTGGGGAACTTTTTTTATTGTTTTTTTTTTTTTTATTTTTTTTGCTAAATGACTTAGGGGCACTAGGACTCTTGTTATGTGAAATGAAAGGACTGAGAACATCCAGGCATGGCTGACTGCAAGGCTGCAGCATATGAAACATTGGATGGATGACATGCTGGTAGTGTAGTAGAAAGTGAACTTGTTTAGGATTCATTGCACAAAGTCTGACAACAACATGTACAGTACATGGAGCAGGAGAGAACATCTGGGGCACATGCAGCACCTGGGGGGAGTTTGTAAGAAAAGAGAAGATAAGACTGCACCCTTAACAGCAGAGAAGTTTGAGAGCTTTGTAAAACAACTATATACAAGTAATACTGAAAGACATGCCAAAGGCTTGGCCCATCTACACACCTGACTTCAACATCCCATGAGAGGACTGGATGGTGCAAGTGCTGAATGGATGCCATGCCACTGCACTCTGTTTGTAATGTGGAGGGGGGCAGAAAGAGATGTGTGTGAGATATAAAGGCTTCCATTAGAGATAATTAAGGGCCCAATAGGCATTCTGAACAGCCTGAAAGAGGGGGTCCAGGTGGTCCACGCTGCTGGAATGATGCAGGCCTCCTCGGACAAGCAGCAGGAAAAGATTCAAATGCTGGAGAGGACAGAATATGTTGACAATATGATGAGTAAGGATGAAGAACTCAGGAGCCAGACACTGCCAATATCAACTGGATCAGTGTGGGCCTGCTGGAACAAGCCACCAGGAAATAGACTTGCATCTGTAGGGAGCTGAGTCACCAAACAGGTATCCACAGGAGAATTACTGGAGTGGGGGACTCCAACACCATTTGACCCCATGACTAACAGAGTTGACCTGTGAGGACGGGCAACACAAACCCCTGGTTTCCAAGGAAAGAGGAACATGGCCACACTTGGGATGACATCTAATATGATGCCAGGGTTGCTGGTAAATGATAAAGGATTAGAACAGTGGGATTGGAAGGCTGGATGTCAGGAGTGGAGGTGGCTGTGGCAGGTTTGCCTCTGTCCTTCCCTGCAAGCTCATCAGCCTTTTATTTCCACTGGGACACTTGTGCAATCTACTTGAGCAGCAGCTATTCAAGAAATCTGTGTTTTTGGAACAGTTTGGCAGCTTGAAAATGACTGTGAGTGCAGCATATGTGTGACTTTGTAACTGAAACGGCTCTGATTTGTTTAATCCTGCTGCTCTGCTGAACTGAGGGGATTACCCAGGTGTGTGCAAGAGGCCATTTACCTGCATGTAATTTTAGCTCGGGGTGAGCCAATAATAGAGCAGGTTTGCCTCTGTGGGAGGGTTTGCTGCAGCATTTAAACATCGCGCTCACACATAGCGCAAGCGTGTGCATGAGCGTGAGTGGCGCAAGCGCCACTCGGAGTAGATTTTGCATAGGAATATGTACCCATAAAAGAGAGGGACCTCATTTTAAATAGGTTTTATTGTTTATCTGGTTCCGTATTTTTTGGTTTTAACTGGTGGGTCTGGCTGTTTTCGGGTGGGAAGGCTTTCTACAAATTTAAGAAGTGATGCTCGTGGAAGACTCAGCTGTTTAGATAAGCTGTCACCTGACTCCTTTTCAGTCCCATTTTTTGTTAGGATTTAATTTTTTTTTCTCTTCTCTCCTTATATGTATACTTGAAGTGGTAAGATGGTAAACAAAACTGTTAAAGGGGCAATTAAAGGGAAGCAAAGGATAAATCCAAAAAAGAATAAAAAAGGTAATTGCTGTGCTTTTACGCAGGAATTGGTCATCACGGTTTCGACCCCTAAGGATTTTGTAGAAAGTCCCGTAGTATCCTACCTACCTCACTCCTTTAAGGAGCTTATGAATGAGGAATGCAGATCAGATTTAGCTGGAGACAATTCAGAATTTAATGGAAGAAACCAAATTCTGATGGCTAAGAGCTGGGATAAGAACAGTCCAAATAATACAAATCAAGAGACTTTGATTAATTTATTGGAGAACCAATTTAGTGGTAGCGATGGGACTAACAGGGAATTTGAGGAATTTAAACAATTATCCTCTTTTGATAACAAGAATATAACTCCGGACTTGGAAGTAATTAGTAACTTAGAGACTGGTGTTAAAACTCTGTCCCAAGGGAAAATCACTGATTTCTTTAAAAAAAAAACCTTTCTAAAGCCCCCAATAATATTTTTCAGGACGTTCCAAAAATGAACAGCACACATATGGTTTCCAATATAGGAGGTTACAATTGTACCACTTTTGGGGAAAAAATAAATATAGCGGATCATTCCCAGGTTTTTAGACAAGATGAGTGGATGGGGGAAGTAGAAGCAAGTCAGCAATGCATGTCTGGGCAAGGAGATTATACAGATAAAGATGATGGTATTTCATGCTTTCCCTCAGGAATAAAGTTATTTAGTCCATTAGAGAGCTCTAGTGAGGTAGGGGTCTGCAATATCAACTCTAAAGAAACGGTGTATTCATCCCTTAATGATGTGCCTGAAGAGTTTTTTCAAAAAATGGACAAAGAGGTCCAGGACATTCATTTAGATAAAGATTTTTTGGTTCAGTGTCCGGATACTGTATCGAAATATACCATTAAGTCTCTTGCACATCCAGTAATGTCCAATGTTGTTTTATTGGAGGCATATAATGGTATTAAGACAATTTTGGAAACTCTTTCTAGTTTTTGTGTTGTGAAGTTTGCTGCTTTAGAACAACAAATTTCACAATTATTGGGGGAAAAGAAAGTTCTCAGATCTAGGCATAATTTGTCATTTTCTCCCCTAAATGTTCAAGAGCCCTCAAAAGGTAAAAAGGGCCAAAAGAGGGGTTGAGTAAGTAAGAAAAAAGGAGGGAAGAAAGCTTGGCCTGTGGGACTTATTCAGACTCCTAATTTAGGAAAACAGAAAGATGAATTAAACACTAAGGATGAAAAGACTAATAAAATTGGGGCTACAGGTACCATTAGGTAGGAGAGGTACAGAGATACAAGGAAGAATTCTGACCAAAAAATACAAATCTACATTTGTGGATGGGACACTTATAAAAGATCAGGAAAAGGGGGAGGGTGATTACATTGCAAAACAAAAAACAAATTCTAAGGAGAATTTAATTAAGGTAGATCAGTTTAATAAAGATCTTTGCCCAAATTTCAGGTTGGCCAAGAAGGATAGTAACCCCAAGGGGTATGACCTGGAAGCATATAATTTAATATGTACAGGGAAAGAAGTAATTTTTAAATTAGATAAGCTGTATTTTAAACATTATGAATCTACTGTAACACTAACCAGCATGATATCCCATATGTTGAGAGCAGAATTAGGAGTACCAACAGTCTCAGATTCTCTTATTATGGTGACTAGGGATACTTCCAATCCTGCTAATTCAGTTTACTTTATGCTCCCTAACATAGATATGGCAAAATGGGTCTGGACTAAGCAAGGCCTGGTAGACTCTTTGGGATTACTGTTATCAACACCAGTGACCTGGTCAACAATTTGGAAAAATGTTTATAATAGGGCAAAAATAGGAAAAATGTAAACATATGATATATTCAAAACTACTCTTGTAACACTGAATTGGGAGATTGGAGTTTCCCATGAAACCTCAATGATCTCTATTTTTGGGCTGGATATATTGGAAGGAGAAACTGCTACTAATTTACCATCATTATTGTGGATGATTTTATCAACTATTATTAAAACTCATATATTTCCAGAAGAATTTGTGGAGGTGACTAGAGTTTGGAATGATAAAGAAGGTACTCAGATTAACAGTATTATTGGTTCTGTACAATTGTTAGTATTACTTTTTGAAAATAGACATGTGTTGGATGAGGTGGGTATTTACATGGTGGAATTGAATGAGTGGGAGACATCAGGTCAATCTAGAGCCATCCAACCTTGACTAAGTTTTTTGTAAATACAAAGTAATGAGTCCTCATTAGAGCAGGAAGGGGTCAGAAAGCAACCCTGGTTATAATGTCCTTAATTGGAATATAGCAGGACTCCATAATAAGTTTGTGGATCCACAGTGGGTTGCTGTTATTTCGCGACATGAAGTGATTATTTTTCAGGAGACATGGGTTTTAACATCTCCTTTCCTGAATGGATATGAAACTAGTTTTGTGCCAGCAATTAAAGGGAAAAAACATGGGAGAAACCAAAGGAGGTCTGGTTACAATGATCAAAATTAGATTAGGGAAGGATTAAGGGTAATTAAAAGTTACTCTCCAACTCCCGAGATCCTTATGGTAGTGGTTAACTGGGACCTTTGGTTCTGATTGTTAACATTTATATTCCACCATGTTTTCACACTTACTCTACATATGGTTTTTGGTCCAAACTATCGATGGAAATAGATTTAATGATACAGTTAAATTGGATAGATACTGTCCTTTTAGCTGGGGATTTTAACTCTAGGATAGCCGACTTCGATAATTTATCATTGTTACAAGAACTATTATATATGGCAGATTTGGAAAAAAGAAATACAACTGACATGATTGTAAATGAGGCAGGGAGATGTTTTAGTACTTTTATCACAGAGAATAATCTCTTGATTCTTAATGGGAGGTTAGAAGGGGATCGTCGGGGTGATAGCACTTTTTTCTCCCCAGTTGGTGAGAGCATAATTGATTTTATATTATGCTCTCCTTTTAGCTATCATTTCTGCAGGAGATCATATGTGGCTATGAGAACAGAAAGCGATCATGCAGCAATTTTGTTGGACTTTAGGACTTCTGATAGTGTCATTCCTCCCCCCAATAAGCCCTTGGTGGATATTGAGATTAGTGGGAAAAAAAAGGTTAAGACTGAATAATGAGTCGATGCAAGGAGTTTGGAACCTTTTATACTCTTCTATTTTTGTTGAGTTATTTCAGCAGGTACATAATGGCTCCAGGATGAAGGATCGTGAATTATTAAACATAGGGTATCAACAGATTAAGACACTGATTTATTCAGTTAATAGTTAAGCCTCAGTTAGTATCCTGGTTTGATGAGTATTGTAGGAGAGAGAAAAGAAATTTGATGAGGGCCATCAGGCAGACAAAAAAAAATCCGAGTAAGATGGCGATCATAAATTTAAATAAAATGTGAAGGGAGTACAAGGAATTTCTCTGCCAGAAAAAAAGAGAATTTATTGAAAAACAATGGGATGTTATGTACTGAGTTATTAAGGAGGGTGATATTAAGCTTTTTTGGGCTTTGGTGTCCAAGGGGACAGCTGATTAGAATTCTAGACCTCCCATATATATTCCCAAGGAAACTTGGATATCTTATTATAGTCTACTATTTAATAGACATCCTACCAACGATGACTATGTGATAGAAAATTTTAACATTGAGGGGGAATACACATCGTTAGTGTTTTCATTTGGAGAGGTGGAAGAAGCCATTGTGAATTTATCAAATAATAAATCACCTGGACCCGATTTGATACCGGGAGAAATTTACAAGGGGCATTTGAATTATTGGGTAGTTTTGTTTACTAATTTTTTCAATATCCATTTAAAAGAGAGATTTATTCCATTATCTTGGACAAGAAATATAATAGTTCCAATTCATAAAAAGGGCCAACTTCATTTGCCATCTAATTATCGTCCAATCAGTCTTACTGACATTAGCAAAAGCAAAAGGATGCTGGGAAGGCAGTCAGATCAGCAAAGGCCCAAACTGAGGAAAAGATAGCCAACTCAGTTAAGAAGGGGGATAAAACCTTTTATAGGTACATCAGGGAGCGAAGGAAGACCAAGGGAGGGATAGTGAGGCTTAAAAAAGGGGAGGAAGGGTGGGCAGAGGGTGACTGTGAAAAGGCAGAGATACTAAACAAATATTTCTGCTCAGTATTTACAAAGGAAGAGGGGGAGGTACCTAAAACAAACAGTAGAAACACTCTGGATACAGAAGTTGATACCAGCCCATTTACAGAAGAAAGGGTTCTGAAAGAACTCTTAAAACTGAAGGTGGACAAAGCAATGGGGCCTGATGGGATTCATCCCAGAATTCTAAAAGAACTAAGGGTAGAACTAGTGACACCACTGACTACCCTCTTTAACAAATCATGGGAGGATGGGGGTGGTACCCGAGGAATGGAGGAGGGCAGATGTGATTCCCCTTCACAAAAGTGGGAGCAAGGCAGAAGCAGGAAATAACAGACCTGTTAGTTTAACCTCAGTGGTAGGGAAAATGATGGAATCACTTCTGAAGGAAAGAATTGTTAAATATCTAGATGCCAGAGGGGCACAGGACCCAAGGCAGCATGGATTCACAGCGGGGAAGGTCATGCCAGACAAATCTGATAGATTTCTTTGACTGGGTGACCAAAGTAGTTGATCAGGGAGGGGCTGTGGACATGGTCTACCTAGACTTTAGCAAGGCATTTGACACAGTCCCACACAAAAGATTAATATACAAGTTAGCCAGCCTGGGAGTGGGTCCCAAGATGACAGCCTGGGTAAAGAATTGGCTGGAGAATAGGACACAGAGAGTAATAGTAAATGGAGTCCACTATGAAAAAAGAGGGTTAGTAGTGGGGTACCGCGGGGTTCAAGTATTAGACCAGTCCTCTCAATGTCTTTATAGTGACATTGCAGAGGGACTGAAGGAAAAGTATGTCTCTTTGCAGATGACACAAAGATCTGCAACAGAGTTGATGCACAGGGTGGGTGGAAAGGATGAGAAGGGACTTGGCAAGGTTAGAGGAATGGTCAAATGTATGGCAGCTTAGATTCAATGATAAGAAGTGCAAGGTAATGCACCTGGGAAACAAAAACCCAGGGGAAGAGTACACAATGGGGGGTGAGATACTAACAACAACAAAAATGGAAAGGGACCTGGGGGTAGTCATATCAGATGACCTAAAGGTGGGCAAGCAATGTGAGAGGGCAGCAAGGAGGGCTGGGGGGATACTGGGATGCATAGGGAGAGGCATCACCAGTAGAAAACAGGAAGTTATTATCCCTATGTACAGACAGCTAGTGAGACCCCATCTGGAGTACTGTGTGCAGTTCTGGAGACCCAATCTCTGCAAAGACATAGACAGGATGGAAGCTGTCCAGAGGAGGGCAACTAAAATGGTGCAGGGTCTGCACCGGAAGACATATGAAGAGAGACTTAAGGAGCTTATGTAGCCTCGAGGAAAGGAGGGAGAGGGGACATGATAGAAACTTTCAAGTACCTCAAGAGAATCAACAAAGTCCAAGAGGGTAGCATCTTTCAAAAAGAGGTGTGCAAGAACAAGGGGCACAATTTGAAGATAGAAGGGGCGGCTCAGAGGTAATTTAAGGAAGTATTTTTCACAGAGAGGTGGTGGACGTATGGAACGGCCTTCCAGAGGAGGTTGTGGAGTCACAAACAGTGGTGGAATTCAAGCATGCATGGGACAGTCATAAGGCAATTCTAGGGGGTTGGGGTAGGAAGAAGTAGGCTGCTGGTTAACTAGGATCTGCAGCTTATCCATCAGGTAGGGAAATGGGCAGACTGGGTGGGCCAAGCGGTCCTTATCTGCCATCAAATTCTATGTTTCTATGTTTCTATGTTTAGTGGAAAAATCTTTGCTAAAATAATATTACATAAATTACAAGACTGGATAACTGCAAACTCCCTTTTATCGATCTTTCAAGCAGGTTTTAGTAAGGATTTTTCTACGACAGATAATATTTACATCCTAGCCCATCTGATAGAAAAATATAGAGCATTTCGAAAAATGAAGCTGTATGCTGTGTTTGTAGACTTTTCTGCAGCATTTGACTCGGTTAATAGAGCCAAGTTATGGGAGATATTATTAAATAGATGCGTACCATTAAATTTATTAGCCCCCATTATTAGGTTATAGTCTCACACAACATCGGCTATTAGATATGATAATAAGGGCAACTTTTCTGACTATTTCAGTACAACTTTGGGAGTTAAACAGGGATGTCCTCTGCCCCCCCCCCTTCTTTTTAATTTATATATTGATGCCCTTCTGACTTATAAAGATATAGATATTCTTGATTCCCGAAAAATTAAGAATATCCCAGTACATTGTCTGGCCTATACAGACGATTTGATTATTTTTGCTTTATCTGCTCAAGGTTTACAAAATAAAATAAATCAATGTTGCTCTAAATGTAATCATTTGGACTTATTAATAAATATGAAAAAAACTAAGTTGCTGATTTTTGCACCCTTACAGGGACATCAAATTAAACCAAGGATTTATTTAAATAACGAACTTATTGAGGTGGTATCCTCTTATATATATTTGGGGTGAAGTTTGCTTGAATGGAAATTGGATAGAGCATTGGAGGACAAGTGATAAGGGCAAAACTGATTGTTAGGGCTCTCTTGCGTTTTGCTAGGAAATATGCAGGATATTTGGTCTCGCCGGCATTGATAGCCGGCAAGGCCAAAATTAATCCTATTCTTTTGTACAGTGCAGAGGTCTGGAACAACAATGTGCCTTCATGGTTGGAGATCCCACTTTCTCTCTATTATAAATCTTTATTGCAGGTTCCACTTGACACTTCTAATGTTATAGTTAGGGCTGAATTGGGTAGAGTACCTACTGTTACAATAATTGATATATGTCTCATGAGTTACTGGGTCAAAGTTATTAATCAACAGACTAATATTATGCCTCTACTATGCCTTAGAGAAAAATTATCTTGGCATAAACAGAATTTTAGGTCTCCTTGGGTCCAAAATATTCAACGTATTTTGGTCAGTGTTAATATGCTTCATCTTTTGACAGATTGGGAGAAATCAATATCAATATCTTATGTGTTTAAGGAGTATGTTAAAAGAAAATACTTAGGCTTGCCTATGATAAGCAAATGGAGCTCCTCAGAGTTCAACGCCAGGTCAGGTGGTTAGCTCAAAATAAAATTGATGTATTTATAGAGAAATATCTTACTCTTGGCTGTCCCTGTTAGAAAGAAAATGATTACTTGGGCAAGACTGGGAATCATCTGTTCTAAATATGCTTTTTTAATAAGACGACTCCACCCAATTTAGGTTTGAGTTTTGCAGCTGTAACAAGGGTTTTCAAGAAGATCTTTATCATATTATGGTACAGTGTTTTATATAAAACCCGCGTTTAATCTGTTAAATGATTTCTTATTAAATATGTGAATGCAAAATATGATATTTTATTCATACTTCTTCACCCTCAGACATTGGAGGAGGCTAAGATGGTTTCAAGTTTTTTTTATCAAGTGTTGAAACATAAAGAAAAACGTCTCTCTGCCTATGACAATTAATTTGTTCATGGATTTTTATGCGTCAAAATTTTAAATGTAATATTATATTTAATTTTTTTCTCTTCTTTTTTCTACATAATTTTATGCTTTTAGTATGTTGTAAAGGCTTGATTGCTGAACAATAAAACATTGAACCTTAAAACATTGAACCTTGCTGTTGCAGGCACCCTTGCATTATCTGGCTTAGGTACAGGCCCCACCCGAGACATCAGAGGAGTACCCATTGTTACTTACCATGGCTGAGTGTGGGGTGGTACTGAGGAGTTTAAATAGCAGTAGCCCAAGGTCTTTTGATGTCTGAGCAGACAGAAACCACCATAGATATGCAGGAACTACGTGTGCAAACAAGGGTTGCAGTTGTATGAGTTTTTCCAGGACCCTAAGGATGAAGAGGCATATTGGGAATTAAATATTCAAGTGACCCCCTTCCCCCACTGAAAGGACTTGACAAAGTCAGCTACGAGGAATATAATTTTGCAATGAAGATGGCAGAGTTGTGGGAAGGATCTGGCACTACATCAGTGGGTGGCTGGTGGATGTCATGGATGAGAACTTGATGGTTGTGTGGAGACTAAGTCTGACCATGCCTTCACTGTGGAGTGATGTGATGTGTGGGTCTTAGTTGAATACAGATAAAACATACAATTCTCTTTCTGGTACACCCAGCCTGTGTGTTGACCTTCAGCCATAGACTGCAAAGAGCTGTTTTTTATTTGTTTGTTTCTGATGTACATTACATGTTTTTAGAAAAAAACAACACATATAAATAAAAAAATACATCATCTAAAATGTCCTAAAATAAAAAGAAATGTGTTTATTCATTTGGTGTTAATAATTGACGGTTGCTTTGTTTGGTTGCTGTGTGCTTTAAACCATGCTTGTAAGTTCTTCGGGTTCAGAAAGTTTCCAGTTTGGAGGGAAACACTTTTTTGGGAACTGGAGAAAAACCCAGGGATGGGGGAGTTTTCTAGACTAAAAAGAAAATCAGAAAAAAACACCCTTTTGGGGAACAAAGGATTGTTGGGATTGGGTCCCTCAGAAATGAGGATTTCAATGCTGACCCAGTGAATGGATGTTGGGCACATGCTGGCTCCAAAGCCAGGACACTGGTTTGCTCACCACTGCAGTCCAAGAGTGGCTGGCAAGTAGGGGAGCTTCAAGAATGATCTGGGTGTGAAGCAGCACACACAGCTAAGAAGGGAACAGGCACAGATGATCCTGGCCCTGAAGAGTTTATGATTATCTACCTCAGTGCACTGTGAGTCATGCAAGGGTGTGTTATGTATGAAATAGTGCCCAGAGTAACCTTTTGTGTGCCTTCTACTCTCCCCATGGGTACATGGAGCTCAGTGAGGATACCAAGAGTTTAAGGGGGGGAATGTAGCCCAGATCCCCTGACTGCTGTCTCAGGTGGATATGCCCTATCACACCTGGCTGAAGGACTGATATAAAGGTGTTGTATACCCCAAGCCAGAGCATAAAATGGGGCATCTAAAGCTAGAGGAGGTGAAAGTCATGGAAAGAGAGAGATGCTGGAGTGCTTAGGAGCAGCATCCTAGCTGGGCTGACCAGTGGCCACACGGGTGTGTTGGAGGGGCTTTAAGGGTCCTGTGAAAAGCCCAAGCATGGAGTTTCTCAGATGGCAGATGCTCCAAGTTGATCTGTGGGTCCAATCATGGATGCAAGTTCCCCAGGTCTTGAAAGATCACTACTGTGTGTGGCCCCTGTGGCGGAGAAGAGTGGAACCTCCGCTATGTACAGCTAGTTCGGGTGGGGGTTGGGGGACATGGATTATAGAGGTAAAAATGGGAACCGAGATTCCTGCCGGCATCTTAGCAAGGAACTCTGAGGCTTTGTACACACAATAGAACTGTTTTAGAAAACCATTTTCAAAACAAGTTTAGTTAAAATGGTTCAGTGCATCCAGAGGTAACATGCAACAACCATTCTTGATAACAGTGTTGTGTGTAATCATTTCCTATTAATTCCAGCAGATAGAATTGTGTTTGCCTGTCCACACTGCAGCTAGAATTGTTTTAGTTAAATCGTTACAGCTTAAATAATTTTTACTCCAATCCAGACATGTGAGGCCCTGTACACACTGGGCTTCTTAAACTGTTTTAAGTAACTTGAGACATTTTAAGAAGACCTAACACAGTTTGTGGCCACATTACAGAGCACTTTAGAAATTTTTTTAAAAATGTGCTGAAACCCCACTAACTACCTAGTCTTTAGCTTTTTGCTTTTAAAGGTTTTAAGCTAAACTTGATATGCTGCTGGGTGCTGGGCTCCTAGTTGTGATCCTTCACAATATTACAATGCCCCACTTCAGGCATTGATGAGCATTTGCAGGTAACTGAGTATGCTCTGTTAATTATAAACAAGTAAGTGGATGTAGCGCAGGCACTGCAACAGTGTGTGCAGAGAAAGGATGTTTTTAGATACCAGGAAGTGCAACTGGTTAAATATTAAATAAAACCAGGATATTGTGTACAGTAATGTTGGCTCATTCAGTCATGCTGCTGTCCTCTTCCTTTGCCTCCTACTGTCAAGTCAGCTTTTTCTTCTATTCTGCAATATACTTTTTATTTAAGGTGTCTCTGTCAATTCAGAAATACAGTTTATAGACAGGTCCAGGTCTTGGCTTTGCCTTGGTTACTGGGATATACAGTGCAGCCACCTGTGGCATAACATGGCTGTAGGCACAGCATAGTTTACAAGCCCAGAAAACAGCCAGTTTTGACAGAAACACTTTCCAAGAACTGTGTTTAAACATAGTTTCACCAAAATGTGGATGCTGTGGTATGGTAGGACTTTCCGACTTAAGCCAGTTAATAAAATGTTTTCCAGTCTGCTTTCAGAGTGTAAGAAACTGCTAGCTCTAAAATGTTTTTAAAAATGGTTTTGAATCAAAGTATTTAGCAAGGTTTAAAAATGTTTTGGTTAAAATAATTTAAGGAGCTTGTAGTTTGGATACAAACAGCGGTAGATGGATTTAAAATGCTTGAAGGCACTTAAAATGTTTTACGATCCACAATGTGTACAGGACCTTAATGAGTTTTAAAAAAAAGGACGGCACCTGAGGGCAACCAAGCAGCCCTCCCCCACAGCCAACAGACTCTTCCCACACCCCACGCTGATCGCCCCCTGCAAAAGGCATGGAATTCAAACCGAAAAATCTGCACAGGTAAAGGAGACCAGGACGAGTGAGGAGTGCAAACGGCAGAGTGAGGATCCCGCCACCCCCACAACCACCTTTGGTCATCACTCCTTTTTATAGGATAAAGCACCTGACTGAAATTATCCTTTTTATAGGACAAAGCACCTGACTGAAATTAACCTATTAGGTGACTTTTCCATTTGCAGGTTATCACAGCTGTCCACTAGTGGTCGCTATAACAAAAGGAGCTTCTGGCTACCGTGCCCAATACAAAACTCCAATACCCCCTCTAGTGACGTTTAGCCATCACTGAACCTACTTTCTCTAATTCCAACCTTTTTGCACCACCTGCAAATTACTATGCAACTTGGGGCCTAAGCCACTCCCGCCTGGGGGTTGTACTATGCTTAGAGTGGGTGATTGGCTGGTCCTACTGTCTGTCCCCGGTAGGGATCGAATTTGGGAGGGATTTATTATATCCTCACAACTCTAGGGGGCTACTTGTATTACTCTGCAGCCTTTTCCCCCTTCTCTTCCATACATACTGTGGGAGTGTTGTCTAATCCTCTGGGTGGTACAGATCTTTATAGCTGATCTTTCTCTGCAGTCAGCTGTGGTCTATAAAGCTGTAGTCAATTGTAGTCACTAGCCATTGGTGACGTGTGTTTATCTTATTGTCTGCCCTTGTCTCGCTGCTTTACCATGGGCTGCTTGCTTGAAAATTACTGTGTTGGGCTACAAGTGTGAAATAAGCTACCCAGTGGGACTCTGCTCCTAGTGGAGTGATGGATGCAGGTCTAACTGTCCTTTTTGACTGCTCCTTAGTGCTCTCCAGGTAACCTAGGGGGGTCTGGTCACCCCTATCTCCCTCATTTCTTCTGGGCCCCAGTTGTGTTTAAGTCTGCATTTAGAGCTATTCCTGAAGCATTCCAGGAGGGGGGCTGTGTCAGTCCCCATTTCTAACGTCCTGGCCATAGGGCTGCTCATGGTATCATTCCTCCCTATTATCACTCTGGACTGTGCTCCCCACATGGAGCAACTCGGGTTCTCACCAGAATTACTTGATGATTGGGACTTTACTTTTTCTAACCTAATAGCCACCAGGGACAGACAGACTCCCTGGCCCATCTGCTGCCTTAACCTGTGGTGCTTCCTGTACCTTATCAAAGTGGTCAGGCGCATCGGCCGCAGGATGTCCACTAAGGCAGGCACTCCCCCTCTGAGGCATTTCCTCTGGCTCCTACTGGTAACACTCATCCTGGCAGGGGATGTGGAGTTGAACCCAGGTCCTACATGTCAAGCCCTCTCCTCTCCTCTCCTGTGGGCTGGCAGTCAGAGAATGGACTGAAAATAGCTCATCTTAATGTCCATAGCCTTCAGCCCAACATGGCTGAACTACATGCCTGGGTCACCCACTACAAGCCTGACATCCTAGGCATAACCGAATCTTGGCTTAAACCCTCAATCCCAGACTCTGCTTGTGTGTTTCCCGGCTTTGACTTCCTCAGGCAGGATCGTCCAGGAAAAAGGGGGGGGGGTATTCTGGTTTACTACAGGAGCCACCTTAACTTGTCGGTGCTGACCTGCCCTCAGCCAGAGCAGTCTTCCTGTGAGCTGTTGCACACTGTTCTGCTGCTTGGGAATGCAAAGAAACTGCACATTATATGTACCTATAATCCCCCCATGGGTGGTGTACTGCGCTTATCCTCTCTTCTTGAATCTGTTGGTTCCAGGACAGGAAACAATGAGGTAATAATCCTAGGGGATCTCAACCTAAACTGGCTTGGAGGCAATGTCAAGCAGTATGAAACTCTGCTAGCTGGCTTCTCAATGAGCCAACTCATTCAGGAGCCCACCAGATGGTCATCCATAGGTGATAACAGCTCTCTCCTGGACTAGGTCCTGACCAACAGGCCTGAGCGGATTAGCTCCTCAGATACCCTCCAGGACTCCATCTCTGACCATGCCCCGGTGTACAGCATATGGAAGATCTCCACCCCCAAGATCCCTCCCAAAATCATCCAGGTCAGAGACTTCTCCAGGTTTGACTCGGGGATTTTCCAGGAAGATTTCATGTTCCTTGACTAGTCTTCAGTGATGGATGCCCAGAATGCTTCCTCAGCAGTCTGTCACTTCAATAGTATCTTCGGGATGTTACAGGATAAGCATGCCCCCCTCGTCAGATGGAGGGTAAGGGGGGCTGTCACAAAATGGTTGTATGAGAGCCTCCTTGCTCTTATGAGGGCTAGAGATAAATGTTGGGTCAGTTCCAAGATCTCAATGGACCAGACCATATTCCAACGTTACAGGAGGCTCAGGAATGAGTGCAAAAAGGCTATCAGGGTTGCCAAAAGTGACTTCCATAAAGCTGCATTGCAGACCTCAGCTAAGGACCCTAGGAACTTCTGGAGGAATATTAAAAACATAGTGAGTGGCTCCTCCTCCTGTGAGGCTCCGGACATGCTCATTGATGGTGCTAGCTGTAATAATGCGCTAACCATCACAAATGCATTCAATGCTAACTTCTCGGACCTGTCTGCATTCACCTCACTATTCTCCTCCACTGGTCATGATAGTTCTATCCAAGTCCCTCTGCCTCAAATGGCAAATTCCCTCCATCCTCCATTCTATCTCAAGGCTGTGATAGTAAAAGAAATGCAGAGATTGCAAACTGGTCTCTCACCCTTTTCTAGTGCTGGCCTTGATGGCATGGAACCAAAGCTTCTCTGCCTTGCTGCTGCCAACATTGCCTCCCCTGAGGCCCATATCGTCAACCTATCCTTAGCCTCTGGGGTTATCCCAGACCTGTGGAAGGTGGCATGGGTTGTCCCTGTGCTCAAACAGGGCAACCCCAGGATCCTTGACAACTATCATCCGATTGCCATTCTGCCTGCCATCAGCAAGCTCCTTGAGAAAGTTGTGGCAGGACAACTCTTGGATTATATCCAGGCTCATGAGCTTCTGTCTCCCTCGCAGCATGGCTTTCAAAAAGGGCACAGCATCACCTCTGTGCTGGTCTCTTTCACTTCTGGGATAAGGGCTGCTATGGACCAGGGCAGACTGTCTGGGGCCATCTTTATTGATCTCTCTAAAGCCTTTGACCTTGTTGACCATGCCTAGCTATGCTCTCAACTTGGGTCTTTGGGCTTATGCCCTCTGGCCCTGAGTTGATTCTCCAACTACCTTCATGGAAGGCAGCAACTGACCAAATATAGTAAGGTGCTCTCAGACGCCACCCCCCGTGTCCTCAGGGGTCCCTCAGCGGTCAGTCCTTGGGCCCCTGCTTTTTTCCATCTTCATCAACAACCTTCCCTCCTCAGAGGCCTCCTGCAGGGCTGTCCTGTATGCTGATGACCTTGTTATCCTCACTTATTCAAAGGATATTGGGGTCATAAACTACCAACTGAGTGAAGGTTTCAGTAGTGTCCATTCCTGGAAATCATCCCATAAGCTGGTCCTAAATCTTAAAAAGACCCAGGCCATGCTGCTCAGTTCCCTGGCCAAGTTAAAGGCCTCCTCTGTTCCTATGTGCATCTCGGGTATTGATGGCACCCCTGTTCTCACCACCAATTCCATCAAATACCTTGGGGTGACACTTGACCCGCAGCTCGATCTTGGTCAACATATCCAAAATGCGTGTAGAGCTGTTAACTGGAAATTGGGTCTGGCTTACAGGGCAAAGAATAACCTTACTCCAGCTGCTAGCCTAGCACTGTCTAGAGGGGTGTTTCTACCATCCCTGTGTTATGGGCTCCTTTTGTTTGCCAATACCTCCAAGATCCACCTCTCTAGATGGACCGTTGCCTATAATAACATCTGCTGTTTTGCTCTTGGAGTCCCTCTTCTCACTCACCACTGTGATCTGTACAGTAAGCTCAACTGGCTCTCCCTGCCCAATTATTTGAATTTTGTTGTGGGCAGTTTCATGGGTAAGGTACTGGGTACTGGCACCGCCCCCAGACTGGTGGAGCTCCTTGTGCCAGCAGCCCCCCCACCTACCCCCTAAGGTCACTGGGCCCTGCTATCCTTAAGGTCCCTCCTACTCATACCAAAATGGGGGACAGGGACTTTGCGTCATGTGCTTCTAAACTGTGGAACTCCTTTCCTGTCCAGGTCCAGACCTCCCCCCAGTCGGGCCTGCGTACCTCCCTGTGGAACCACTTGAAGCTTCTCGTCAGTATGTGACTGTCTTAACCCTCCCTGATTAGCCTGGTCCCCTGCACAGTATACTTGAGTGTATTCATTCCATGTATCTTGCAAATGTGTACATTTTGTATATATATTGCTGGTGACGTTGTGTCAGTGATGCTGTACCTTAGCATATTGACTATGATTACTGTCGTGACCTGAGATATCTTACTATGTATGTTATGCTTCTCATGACATCTGTGTATCTGCCCTACTTGCTTCAAATTGTACTCTGTATGTTCTTTGATTTCCAGTACTCTCCTGGGTCGTACCTGAAAATAGGCATGTGTTTGTCTAGTATACTCACCTGGTTAACAAAAGCTAAATAAATAAGTAAGTCTGTTAGGGAGCCACTGTAGCTGCTGATTTTGGTCCCACAAACAGCACTGAAGAGGCTACCCAGGATGTACCCCCTTTGTATTGGCTTGGAGGAGAAAACAGATTAGTATTAGACATTCTTTGGTCAGTTGTGCATTACAAATATATGCTTAGCTAAAGACTATGCCACTTTGCCATATGAACTGGGGGACTCAACAAAATGAGTCACTATACACCCAGAAATTAATAGACTAAATTTAAGACACCTGGGCTTTTGTTAATGTTTATTGCGTCCTTCTACACGTCCTTCTATGGGGAACACATGAATTAAAGAAAAAGTGCCCCTCCATTCCAGGTCATACCTGCAAATGCTTCTGGGTGTGAAATAAACATGCAGCAGGTCTGTTTCTGCAGTCTACATGGTATCAGTATAGTTCTTATTATTAGAATGCTGCAGTTGTGGGGCCAGTGGAGTATAAGTGAATGGTAACTGTTCTGCACCTACATGCTTGAGGGAACACAGAATGGTTAAGGGACACTAAGGTTAAAGTTTGCAAGTGAGTTTCTTGATGCCTAAGTCCTCTGTTGACTGTTTCCCATTAAGATAAGAACATGTACACCCTGATCGAGTCTTCCTCTTTTATGGAGTCCCCTGCGGTTCTGGGTTATATCTGTAGTGTAGTATGGGGCAATGTAGAGCAGAGTGTTACCTACATATAACCAACCATAGGCCACATATTCAAAACTTTGCCCAGAGGCTAAATTAGCACTACCCTTCATGCTAAATTAGCCCAAAACCAGTAGCCCGCTATATTCAAAAGAGATAGCCCCGGTGTTAAACCTGCTGAATATAGCATGCTAAGGAAGCCAAGCAAACTGGGCTGGGAGTGCAATGCAAAAATAGCCCGAGAAAAAGATAACTCTGAATATAGCACTCAGGGAAGGGCAAACCACAACTGCAGCCCAGTGCGCAGCGACATGAAGGAAGGTAAAGGTAAACTATGTGGCCAATGTGTGTGATAGCAAAGGAGTGGATTCATTAAAGATGCAAGCACCAGTGCATGTGAAATTCTGCAGAAATGTACCATGTTTCCAAATCGTTTGCACAGCGCAGACACATTTGCGCAGGTTTCGAATGGAGCTAAGATGTTTGCCCGGCCCTATTGCATTTGCCCGGTGCAAAATTTTGCTATATTCAAAAGTGGCATGCAAATGAGCTAACTTATGCAGTCTGTGGCAAACATCCAGATTAACATCTCATTATGCCCTGATTTGCATGCAGTTTTCTCAGCGATATTGCAGGGTCCCACAGCTCCACCTGTAGGTCAGTCTGGAAGTACAGGGCTGATTGGGTCTACCCACAGCTCCACCTGTAGGTTGGTCTGGAAGTGCATGGTGGTAGTTGCAGGCTACATTCAGAACTGCATAGAATATTGTTCCTCAGGGGACTATACGGCACAGGCACAGGTGGTGGTGGTGCTGCATGCAATAGTCACACTATAGCCCCTGCTACAATGCACAGCAGACACTACAGTAACAAGGGGGCCAGAAGTGTGAAGGACACAGCAAAGCCTATGGTGTGTAGGGCATCAATGACTGCTGCACTTTGCACAGTGACAGGCCCATCTTGCAGGTGTGTACTGACAGTGGACATTACTGTTATGCTGCTGTGCGACCCACAGATGCTGCACCACTGGCGTGGGATACTCCAAGTGACATATACATGGCTGGCTGTGTGTGCAGTGGTGTCAGTACAGATGTGCGGTATGTGGCTTGGGGGGGGCACATACCAACAGACAGGTACACTGGTGTTGGGGTATTCCCTACACTGGACTATTTGCACTATGTGAATTGTTCCAGGCGTGAGGCAGCACCTAAGAGTGTAATGCAGCCTGGCCACCTGTACACCCTTCCCTCAGCACCCTCCATGCCCCCAGTGATGCATGTCTGTGCTGGATTATGTTGGTGTCCACCGAAGGGTGGTCTGCAGGTGTGTGCTGTATGGACACACTGCCATGGTGTCCACTGGGAGCCGAGTCACCACTTAATGCCTGGCACAGCTGGGACCAGTGGCAGATGATGGCATCATAGGAGATGCCATCCATGTGCAGCATGTTTCTTCTATGGTTTCTTTCAATATTTAATATTTACTGGTTAGGGTCAATAAACCACTGCTGGCAGACCCTCGCAAACTCCAAAACTCACACTTGTGAATTACCGAGTTCCATAAATCATGGTTCTTTGCTGTGCAAAGTCGCATAAAACTACGCAAAGATGCGCAAAGCCACAAAGTCATGTAAAGTTGGTTTGCCCAGAGTTAAGACTACCTTTTTCTGGGTGGTAATTTGCACTGTGCAAAGTGTTAGGCTAAGTCATGCAAAAAACACTTTGCACTACACTAATGCACTGAATATAGCACTGTGCCTGTATTCATGTACATGGCCCCTTTTTGCCCCTTGCATACATTATACTTTTGCCCCGCACTAATGCAGTTTGCCCGCACTATTTGGACTTTTTAATATAGTGGACTCGTGCAAACCTATGGCAAATGGTTTGCACCCAGTGCAAAGTTTTGAATATAGAAACATAGAAGTTGACGTCAGATAAGGACCGCAAGACCCATCCAGTCTGCCCATTTCCTTTTCTACCTTATAAATGTGCCATCGGCCTTTGCTCTGTCAGTGGCCTATCTATTCATACTCATCTGTATTGCTCCCTTATGCCTATCCCATGCCTGTTTGAAGCCCTGCACTGTATTCATAGCCACCACTTCCTGAGGTAGGCCATTCCATGCATCCACCACCCTTTCTGTGAAAAAGAACTTCCTCACAGTACCCCTTAATCGGCCTCCCTCTACTCTCATGCTGTGTCCTCTTGTCCTGCTATTTTCTTATATTGAAACATGTTAGACTATTTTGCCTTGTTAATGCCCTTAAGGTGTTTGAATGTTTCGATCATATCGCCTCTCTCCCTCTTTTGCTCTAGGGTATACATATTGAACTCCATAAATCTGTCCTCATATGCCTTCTGATGCAGTCCTGCACAATTCTGGTTGCCCTTCTCTGGACTGCCTCAGTTTGGTTAATGTTCTTGTGAAGGTGTGGCCTCCAGTACTGCACACAGTACTCCAGATGGGGCCTAACCAGTGTCTTGTAAAGAGGGATTATTACCTCCCTCTTCCATCTTATGATACCCCTACTAATACATCCTAACATCCCCCAGCCTTTCCTACTGATTTAGAGGTCTGTTTGGATGATTTAAGGTCATCGGTGATGATGATGCCCAAGTCTCTTTCTTCCTTTGTGACTGCCAGCAACTCCCCTCCCAACCTATAGGTAGCATCAGGGTTTCTCTTCCCTATGTGCATGATCTTGCACTTCTTTGCATTAAATTCCAGTTGCCACTCTTCTGAACATTTTGCTAGTTTATCCAGATCTCTTCTCATTCTGTCCACCCCATCTGGACCATCTACTCTGTTGCAGATCTTGGTGTCATCTGCAAACAGACAAGCCTTACCCTCTAGTCCATCTGCAATGTCACTAATGAAGATATTAAAGAGGACTGGCCCCAGGACTGATCCCTGAGGTACCCCACTTGTGACTTGCATCTCTTCTGACAGTGTACCACTTACCACCACTCTCTGTTTTCTGCCCGTCAATCAGTTTGCCACCCAGTTAACCAACTTCTGACCCACCTCGAACCTACCCAGCTTATTTATCAATCTTCTATGTGCAACAGTGTCGAAAGCTTTGCTGAAGTCAAGGTAGGCGACATCAACTGCTCCCCCTTGGTCCACCACTCTGGTTACCCAGTCAAAGAAAACTATGATATCAGTTTGGCAGGATCTCCCTTTTGTAAACCCACACTGTCTTGGACCTTGTGCTCCTATGGATTCCAGGTGTTGCACTATCCTTTCCTTAAGGAATGTCTCCATAATCTTGCCCACTACTGAGGTAAGACTGACAGGTCTGTAGTTCCCTGCCTCCTCCCTGCTACCACTCTTATGGAGCAGGATCACATAAGCCCTTCTCCACTCTTCTGGGACCTCTCCTGTGCTCAGAAACTCACTCTGGCTCATATTGTCTTAAACACCAGTATTTATCTTTCAGCAACAGATGCATCATATAGTTTGTTTTTATTATTAGTAGTAATGCATTTCTGGCAAAAACATTAATGCAGACTGTATTCTTTTTATTTCATTTCATTCCTGAATGTAGCTATGTGGTTTTAAAGTTTTTAAAAGTTCCTGCTCTCTTACCACACCAATATTCAACAGCACTTGTCAATTTTGAATGTTTCCTTGCAGTGTAACAGGGCTTTAGAGAGCCCTTGATATTGTTGGGACAGCTCTAAAAAACATCATATCTAGACACAATTGAGCTTATATTTCACCCTTTTTTGTAAGGTATCCATTCAAAATCTGGAAACACACCAGCTCGACGCTCTTAATCCCGATGCCGGGTGCCTGAAACATGGTTGCCCGACATCAGGATTTTGCCCTCAGCAGAGTTGGAATCTTTAAGTACAGGAGGTGAAACCCCCTGAAACATTAAAAAAATATTTGCCATGGGCAAAATCCTGATGTCGGGCACCCATGTTTTGGGCACCTGGCATCGGAATCATGAGCGTCGGGCCAGTGAGTTTTGGCCTTTCATAATATATCCTTTTATAATTGTCACCCTTATTTGTTTATTACTAAAGACATTTGCAGGGAAACAAGATCTCTACACTGTTTGCTCTGTCTGCTTGTCTGCTTCTGCAGTCACAATTGTATTTATGACATCCAAATTGTTGCTGTGGAGATAATTATGTTATAAAGAGGGTATTATGATGTCATGTGTAGACAAGCAACCAATACTAATAATGTCTAAGGGACAGAAATATTTTTTATGCCACTTTTCTCAGAAACAGAGAACAAGGAGAAAAAATTGCATAAATGTAGTTCTGGCTGAATGATACAGAGGGCAAAAGCACAGAATTGTAAAACAGCAGGTTGGAGATTCACCCCACATCACGGCCACAGACAATATTGTCTAAGGAAGTCTGTGCTGCAATTAACTTGCAGCCAGGCCAGTGGCATGGAGGGCTAAGGCACTGGATCCCTCACCTCCCACTACACTAACAACCTGGGTTCAGGAATGGACCAAGGTCGCTTGAGGGGGTAGCAGGCGGAAGGAGGATTCAACATCTCTCAATGGATCTCCTCCTTCAGGTTGGGGGACAGTGTGTACTGCTACTTATCTGCCATCTAGTGAAGGGTATGTGGGACAGCAGCAGTCACTAGAAAGAAAAGTTGGAGGTGGGCATTGAAAGCATGCACTGTCCACATGACCTACATGTGTGCCATTGCAAACCACTGAATCTGACTCAAGGGGAGTAACAGGAGGAAAAGGACTCCCGTCTGCAGGATGATGCTACAACCCTGAAGTCACTGCACCACCACCATCCATGGCACCCACTTACAAAACAAAGCAAGAAGTAGATGGGTTAAGTCCTGGAGGTGGCATGAAGGGGCTAGGTTTCTACAGTAGAAGGGGGCCAATAAGGAGGAGCAGAAGGATGCAGTCCATATGAAAAAAAGATTGCAAAAATATATGAACTATTAACTGAACTGTGTCTAACATTTAAAGTTATCCAACTGGTACCAGGGGCTTTTTTAAAGAGAACATAAAAATATTTAATTTACATCAACTATTGCTGGTGTTTTCTGTTAGTTATTGGCATGCTGTTAACGTATTTGAAGCTATTATATTTGCATTCTGTATGCTCTTTTTTCCGCAGTTCTATTTAGTGCTTTCAAATAGGAGCTTCCTGGCCATCACTAGGGGAAACACACACACACACACACACACACACACACACACACACACACACATATTGTGAGGTTTGATGATTATTTTAAAAGCCTGATGATATCTGCTAGCTGGCTAATGCGTAGAAAATCATTGTGATTGGTGGCATGGGTGTAGGCAGGCATACTCCAAGCATTCCATGGTGTGCAATTTTATTTAAGGGGGGGGGGGTAGCAAATAGGCTCTGAACTGCTTCCTTTTTCCATGAAACAGAAGTTACAGAAGTTGATACCAGCCCATTTACAGAAGAAAGGGTTCTGAAAGAACTCTTAAAACTGAAGGTGGACAAAGCAATGGGGCCTGATGGGATTCATCCCAGAATTCTAAAAGAGCTAAGGGTAAAACTAGTGACACCACTGACTACCCTTTTTAACAAACCATGGGATGATGGGGTGGTACCCGAGGACTGGAGGAGGGCAGATGTGATTCCCCTTTACAAAAGTGGGAGCAAGGCAGAAGCAGGAAACTACAGACCTGTTAGTTTAACCTCAGTGATAGGGAAAATGATGGAATCACTTCTGAAGGAAAGAATTGTCGAGTATCTAGAGGCCAGAGGGGCACAGAACCCTAGGCAGCATGGATTCACAGCGGGAAGATCATGCCAGACAAATCTGATAGATTTCTTTGACTGGGTGACCAAAGTAGTAGATCAGGGAGGGCTGTGGACATAGCCTACCTAGACTTGCAAGGCATTTGACACAGTCCCACACAAAAGATTAATATACAAGTTAGCCAGCCTGGGAGTGGGTCCCAAGATGACAGCCTGGGTAAAGAATTGGCTGGAGAATAGGACACAGAGAGTAATAGCAAATGGAGTCCACTCAGAAGAAAGGAGGGTTACTAGTGGGGTACTGCAGGGTTCAGTATTAGGACCGGTCCTCTTCAATGTCTTTATAAGCGACATTGCGGAAGGACTGGAAGGAAAAGTAAGTCTCTTTGCAGATGACACTAAGATCTGCAAGAGAGTTGATGCACAGGGTGGGGTGGAAAGGATGAGAAGGGACTTGGCAAGGTTAGAGGAATGGTCAAATGTATGGCAACTTAGATTCAATGCTAAGAAGTGCAAGTAGCACCTGGAAACAAAAACCCAGGGAAGAGTACACAATGGGGGTGAGATACTAACAACAACAAAAATGGAAGGGACCTGGGGGTAGTCATATCAGATGACCTAAAGGTGGGCAAGCAATGTGAGAGGCAGCAAGGAGGGCTGGGGTTACCGGGATGCATAGGGAGAGGCATCACCAGTAGAAAACAGGAAGTTATTATCCCCTGTACAGACAGCTGGTGAGACCCCATCTGGAGTACTGTGTGCAGTTCTGGAGACCCAATCTCGCAAAGACATAGACAGGATGGAAGCTGTCCAGAGGAGGGCAACTAAAATGGTGCAGGGTCTTCACGGAAGACGATGAAGAAAGACTTAAGGAGCTTAATATGTATAGCCTCGAGGAAAGGAGGGAGAGGGGACATGATAGAAACTTTCAAGTACCTCAGGGAATCAACAAAGTCCAAGAGGGTAGCATCTTTCAAAAAGAGGTGTGCAAGAACAAGAAGGCACAATTTGAAGATAGAGGGGCGGCTCAGAGGTAATTTAAGGAAGTATTTTTTCAATGGATAGGTTGTGGATGCTTGGAGCGGCCTTCCGGAGGAGGTTGTGGAGTCAAAATCAGTGGTGGAATTCAAGCATGCATGGGACAGTCATAAGGAAATTCTGGGGGGTGGGGGCAAGAAGAAGTAGGCTGCTGGTTAACTAGGATCTGCAGCTTATCCAGTAGGTAGGAAAATTGGCAGACTGGGTGGGCCAAGCGGTCCTTATCTGCCATCAAATTCTATGTTTCTATATTTCTATGAACACTAACAAAGAAAATGCTGAACCTTTCTGTAATTTTATTCATAAGAGTCGAAACTAGAAGGACTGGTCACTAATACTGTCTTTGCATCCCAAGGATAATACAACTTTACAGACTTTGGACTGGTATGCGGGTGTCTTAGGGAGCAATGCATGGCATTTGTATTTACCCATGTATGGCAACAACCATTGTCATGAGATATGAAAGTTATATGTATTGTGCCAAATGAGGCAACAAACACGGTCCTGATGTACATTTGGCTGTCAGTGGCTCAGTAGGTAGCACACTCGCCTCTGAGGCCTGGAGATCAGAGGGCTGTGGGTTCAGTTCCCACATCTGGCACTTGGGTTAATATCCCAGTACTGACACTGTAGTGCAGCATGAGAGGAGTGCTGCACTTCTGAGGTACCGTCTTTCGGATGAGACGTTAAACCGAGGTCCCATCTACCTGGATTGGTGGTAGTTCAGGTGGATGTTAAAGATCCCATGGCACATATCGAAAAGAGTAGGGGAATTTCCCTGGTGTCCTGGCCAAATTTCCCTCATTCACTAAAAATACCACCAACAGCTTAATCTGGTTCAAGATCAGTTGGCATTCATCTGTATCCCCCTTCCCCAGGTAGTGCCTGAAAACAGGCAGGATTTGTCTAGTACACTTACCCGGTCAACAAAAAATAAATAAATAAAATTTGTATATTGTTTGGCTACACCCCGGGGTGGGGTAGCTCACCCTAACAACGGGGAGAGGGGTAGCAGTGAGTCCACTTGGTGTGCATATCTGAAATCCCTGGCTACACCCCGATTGGTGGAGCTTTTTCTTTGATCTACAAGACGTTTACACCTATCAGACAGTAGAACACTGTCGTTACCAGCCTTTTCAGCATTGGCTTTTGAAAGGCAAGCCTCCTGCATTTCTGCATCCTCAGGATTACACAGTATAAACCTACACAGGCCCCTACACTACAGTACCAATATGTTTGCTTTGCACATACTGTACATGCAAGCAAACATAAAAATGAAACCTCTTGGTGTGATGCTGTACTGGTCATCATCAAAATGAGTGCGAGCATCTTATTATTACATCCACAGTAGGAATTAAGTATGTATAGTCACAAAGTAACCAGAATGAAAGGGGTTTTAGTTGGTAATTAGTAAATAAAATAATACAAAAGTAGTAACAAATAAAAATAAATTAGTAATTAAGGCTGTTTTATCTAAAGAAATTAAAACTATAGTGAGGATGAATCTTTGGGTTTCAGGAATACGTTACTTGTTAAAAATCATTCTCTGATTATTTTTTTCTGTGACTAGTAAATACTGTTACTTTGTAATGTATATTCATTGTGGTGATTCAACACCAATTAGCAAACTGCAGCCATAACTTAGGTAGTTTCTTTCTTTTTCTGGGATGGGGGCTATAATAAATAAAAAAATCGCAGGTGCTCAGAATTTTAAATTCTCTTTGGATGTTAGTCTGATCAAAACTTGGAGTAACTAATCAGTTGCTTTAAAACACTGTTCAGAGAGAGAGAGAGAGAGAGAGAGAGAGAGACAGAAAAAAGCAAGTCGGTTGTCTGCCTGCAACCACCCACAGAATCTGTTCCTGGCTGAATGGAAGGAAGTGATTATACTGTTGCATATGAATCCCCAAATTTCCTAATTGTCACATGGGCTCCACCACACTTGTTGAAGATAATTAGAGTGCAGCAGCTTTAGCTCCCTAGTCTGGCAGTCTGCTTGGTGAGAGAAGAAGAAGAAGAAGAAGGAAAAAAAGGCAGAATTATCTTTTATGAGCAAGACTGATTCCTTAAAGACCATGGTCTGCCTAAATGTGAGTGTGAGACAGGTGGAAGCAATTCATAAAACAAATCAAAATTTAAATAAAATCTGATCTTTTTGTGAGGGATGGCTAAAATGCTTTCTAATTACCACTTATGTCAATGACAGAATCGTAATTTATCATTTAGTTCTAATTTGACATATGTTCATACCTTTGCCATTTCCAATTTCCTCCTTCATTCTAATTGTATTCCTCACCAGACTGTCATGCACTACTCCTGGGATTAATTTGAGCTGTCTGTCTGTGTGGAGCTCCCAGCATACTCAGGGCTGTGGGTGCATGACAGTGTCAATGTGCAAAGAGTTTATTTAACACATTCCAGAGGCAGCACTTTTGCCTCTCCTGTTTTTTGTCTACTATGTTTACTGTTTATTACTTCTACATTCTCGCCTCCTGTAAGATTTTATTGCATCTCTAATTATCCTTTCTGCTGTCAGGCTAAAATTGCGTATAAGAGAGGGAACACTAATTAGCCACATGAAGTATGATGATAAGCAATAGGTATTTAAGAACCACAGAGATAATACTGATGGACATCTGGGGGCAATCATATTTAATGGAGCACTCCTTTAATTATTTTCAGCAAAAATAGTGAAGCAGGGTATCTTCCAAGACAATGGAAAGAGCTAAAATGAAATACAATTGTATACTGCATGTACAGTATAAACTGTTTACTGTAATAAAAAACTATTGCTTTTCACTATATGCATGCCATTTAACAGAACTGAGAGCATTTGTGAAACCCTTCAATGTGAAGAATAATAACCAGTTTTGATATTTGAATGAGTATTTCTTTCAAGTATGTATATATATATATATATATATATATATATATATAGCACTGTATGTATATTCACAGTATGTAAAGCTATATCAATAAGTGTGCTCATGTGTACGTGCATGTGTTTAGTCACAGCAAATCACAGTCAGCTTCTGAAATGAATTAGTGAATTTTTAGTGAGGCGTATACTGATCTATGTGTGTACAGTTCAATAATATAATGATAAATTGCCAACATTTATTATATGTTAATGCATTTCTTCTTAATAATTTAATTGCAAAAAGCTGTCAATTGCTGTGCTGTACTGTTATATTCTATATTGTTTTGTTGGTGGTGGTAGTGATGGCGGTAGTGGAAGATGGGGGTTGTACTATATGCATCCCAGAAAACATTTTTTTTTAATTAATACAATATTTATGAAATACTCTATGCAAAATATACTGTGTGTTGATTGTCTTGTATTTGAATTATTACAATTTTTTTTTTAACTAGAAAAGGCACACTGATTTTAAACTCATATCCTTGTATGACTGTTCGCACCACCAGGGGCGGCGAGGGAGACCGACGGTATCGGGTCCCCCCCATTGCTCTGCCACAAAGAAGAAGCCAGAACCACTGGGTAGAGGTGCCGACAGCTTAATCTGTCTGGCAGACCTCCCCGTTGCTACCTGATAGAGACTGCTGCTTGAAAAAGAAACTTTACCGCACCCCGAATGTCTGCCGAGATGGAGAGAGCAGGACCTACATCCACAGCCATTTGTTCCCGCTTGGTGCCTTTACCTGCATCCACAGCCCTTGTTCCCACTTGGCACCTTTTTTCTTTGTAAAATTGACACAAAAGGCACCAGAGCCCATCTGCTGAGAGGGGTCTTGATGACAGAGCACAGTCAGCTGATATAGGTTGCTTCCCCTCTCAGCACTGTAACTGTTCACACCACCAGGGATGGCGAGGGAGACCAATGGCATTGGGTCCTCCCTCATTGCTCCACCGCAAAGAAGAAGCCAGAACCACGGGGTAGAGGCACCGACAGCTGAATCAGTCTGGCGGACCTCCCCCGCTGCTACCTGATAGAGACTGCTGCTTGAAAAAATAAATCTCACCCACCTGCCCCGTTCCTCCTTCCATTAAATACATGGTAGCTCTGCCCTAGGTGTCCCCTACACCAATAGGGAGTGCAGGGGGAGGAGCAACAAATCTCTTCACGTCTGAAACAGCCCCAGGCTAACCCAAAAAAAAGGAGTGACCTGTCATATCTGCCAGCTACCCAACTTGAACAGTAATGGACTAAATGTTTAAAAATTGAACACCTACCAAAATTGAACAATCACGGACTAAATGTTTTAAAATACTGAAAATCTAAGTTATAAAAGTACTTCTCTAATTATTGCTATCCTAGATGGTTCTAGGGACTTGGGTTCCTCTCCCAACTAACTAGTCAGCTAGTTCCACCAATTGCCTTAGAGATAGACATTGCTTATTGTTTATTCCTAGTCAGAATCACAGTCACAGGGTTGTGTCTATCTGATCCTACTCCGAACTGCTGCAATACTATTTATACAATCAGTGTAATTAAACTGATACAACTATTAATCCTAAGGTGGGCTGTGCTGTAAGGGATATAATACTTAGACAGGAATATTCACTGAATATAGACAAATCCTAAGAAGCTCAGGACAGTGCTCTGTCCTGGTACCCTACTGTACCTAGCCTGTACTCAACAAATCAGCCAAAATCCTAGTATTACAAGGCCAAGTTAGTACTACTTAAATAACACCACCTAAGGTAAAATGCCAGTCAAGGGGTCACCAGTCACCAAAGACTGGGATGTCGGGCCAGCACAGACCAAACAAGGGGCTCCTCCTCACTATCTTGTATATCTCCACAGTGCTCTGGGTTAGCTGGCTTGCTGGCAGACAAGGTCCTGCTACACAGTCCCCAAATGGACCAGCCATGCACCAGACCAGTCACCATCACTGCCCACCCCCGGCCGACGACATAGCCTTCCTACTTTCCGTCAAACTCAGTAGAAGTGGGATTTGCTGCAGGGCTATCCTCCTAATAACCAGCAAACCTAGAAAAATTAGGTTCCCACCCCTAACTCATATTCTCCATCTCCTGCTCACAGCACTGCTGTTGCTTGCCGGTGACATTCAACCTAACCTGGGCCCAGGTGTTGATAGTACCTCTATCTCCACCTCTCAAGACCTGACCTGGATGGCACCTAGGGGCTTGAGGCTCGCCCACATGAATATTTGTAGTCTTCGGCCCAAAATTCATGAAGTGCAAGTGTGGCTAGCCCTTTATAATCTGGATGTGCTAGCTGTCTGAGACCTGGTAAAACCTCCAGTTCGTGACCACGAATTTGCTGCCCCAGAATATGTCTGTTACCGTAAGAACAGAATCCAGAAAAGGGGGCTTGGGGTACTTATCTACATGAAGACTACCATGATCTGTGCTCGTGTCCACCTGCAAGTAACCATGCCCCCTGAAATTGAAGCTATCTTTATATGGATCACCCTTGGTGGAGCCAAACACCTAAACGTAAGGTGTGTATATAGTCCCCCTGAGGATGCTGTCCAATCCCTTGAGACACTCACTAAAAACCTAACAGTTGAGTTTGCATCGGAACTCATCATCCTTGGAGACTTCAACCTGAACTGGGCCAAAAAGGTTAGGTCCTCTATAAATGGTATGCTGCATGAGGCAAACCTTTCCCAGATTATCACCCTACCCACAATGTTGAACTATAAAATGAGAAGTCAGTCAACCATTGACTGGGCATTGGTATCTAACCCAAAAAACGTTCAATCTGCTGGCACCATGGCTGATGCTCTCAGTGACCATTTGCCCATTTTCTGTGTTTGGAAGAACAGGGCTGAAAAGGTCCCGCCCAGAATACTCACCACCAGGGACTACTGTAAGTTCTCTCTGGTGCACTACAATATCCTTCTGGGCAACTTAGATTGGAGTCCACTAAGAAGTCTCCCTAGATGGGGTAGTTGACTTCTTTAACAGATCTATCATGGGGGCCATGGACCTTCTGGCCCCAAATAAGACCTATCTGGGTAAAAGGCTACTGTTATAAGTGGATTACCCCCCCCCAAAGGCCCTAATGACTAGCCATGACAAAGCCTGGAAAAAGTTTAAAGGCACATCACTCCCCGCAGACTGGGTAAATTACAAAGCACTCCGAAACCAATGTAAACAGGCCATCAAGCTAGCAAAAAAGGAGTACCTCGACCACCTCCGGAAAGCAAACCTCAGCAACCCTAGGACTTTCTGGTCCCATATCAATGAACTGATAAAGAGAAATAAAAAGACAGCCACCGGCCCTATCACAGGTACTGCATGATGAGGCACTAATTGCTGAAGCCCTCAATACATTCTTCACAAACCCAGATAAACATAAGGCAGGGTCATCGGTGCCCAACAACCAGTCCACTCCTCAGGATTCCCCAATTCTTGACCGCCCATTCTTTCACATGTGGCAGGCAAAGGTAAAAGAGGTCCTGGCCATCCTAAAAACCCTGAAAACAAGAGGTTCAGGAGGCTCGGATGGAATCAAAGCTAGATTGCTTAGAGACAATGCCTCGGCACTCGCACGGCCACTCACCTGGCTAATCAACAGGTCCTTACTAGAAGGATCTGTCCCAGAGCTGTGGAAGCAGGCACATGTGTTCCCGATTCACAAGGGCAGGCCTGTGGAACCTATTAAGAACTACAGGCCTATCTCCCTGCAGTGTACCCTGGCAAAAATACAGGAGAAACTTGTCTATGACCAACTTAGGAAATACCTGGAGACACACAAGCTGTTGTCCCCATTGCAACATGGCTTTACAGCCAAACATGGGACTGATACTGCCTTAACTAAATTCTCTACTGATGTACTTAGAGAATTTGACTCTGGATGCAACACAATTGCGATTTTCATAGACCTTTCCAAGGCCTTCGACCTGGTAGATCACAGACTACTACTCCATAAACTCCTCCACATAGGCCTCGACACCCATGCCCTCAAATGGGTGGAAAGGTACCTCTCTGGTCACACACAGAGGGTTAGGTGGCAGGATGAACTCTCCAAACCACAGTCCCTAAAGGAGGGAGTATCCCAAGGGTTGATACTTGGGCCCCTATTGTTCTCACTGTTCATAAATTAACTGCACAACCACTGTGGGAGCAGCAATGCAATCCAATATGAGGATGATGCTGTTATTTACAAAACCTCGGGCAACTTGGATGATCTAGGCACATTCCTCCAAAAGGATATCCGCATCATGGAGGAATGGCTCATCAAGAACAAAATGGTCATTAATACCAATAAAACCAAAGCCATGTTGTTTGGACCTAGAGCCCTTGGACAAGACAGATCACAACTACTCCAACTTACGTCCCTGGAGGGCAACAAACTGGAAGTAGTCTCCTTGACAAAGTACCTTGGCCTTACCCTCGACCAAGGTCTCACTTTCAAACAACATGTAGACCAAGTCACAAAAGTAATCCATACAAAACTCGGATTACTGTATCGGTTCAAGGAACAGCTGACCCTCAAAGCTAGGACTGCAACTGCATCTAGTGTCCTACTCCCAACACTAATATACGCTGCCCCGGTCCTTCAGGGTATCGCAAAGCTGGAGTTTGGTAAATTACAGACTTTATACAACAAGGTGGTTCACTTTGCCTCCTTATCCCACTTAATGAGCCACCACTGCGAGGCATTAGTGAGGCTCAACTGGCCATCTTTTGAAGCTCGCCTCAGGTACCCTGTACTCTGCCTGGCGAAAAAGCTAATTAGCCCCACGCCTCCTCCAAGTCTCGATGGACTCCTAACAGTAAAAAGAAACCTGCACAACCTCAGGTCCTCGGGCCTAATGCTACTAGAGGTCCCTAAGGTCAGGACTAAGGAGCGCTACAAGTCCTTCTCATGTGCTGCCCCTTCCCTGTGGAACAACCTCCCTTTGGAGGTGCAAGAAACCCCATCGGTATCGTGCTTCCGCACAAGACTCAAGACCCATCTTCTGTCAATGAGCAAATACCAATGCTACCATACCTGACACTACAACAATGACCCTGGGTCAGCTCACTTTATCAAACTAAAATCTCCAACCCCTGAACCGGTAGCACTAAACTCCTCCTCCCCCTCACAGAACCTATCCTATGGCTCTTAGAAGTATGTTACCTAAAGAATCTACAGTACCGTCTCTCTCCTTTGTATGACTTACACAGGATCAAATGAACAACAAATTATTAATTAGATATACGAAACCTATTGAAAAGACTGTTATGTGTAAACTGCCGAATACTATATACCCACAACCTGTATATGTTTCACACTCTATTATTTCATGTACTGTTATTCTTGGGTCGCTCCTGAAAAAGGGACCTCCAGGGCCCAGTGGGCCTACCCGGTCATCAAAATTCAATAAATAAATAAATAAATAGGGAAGTTAGATGACTTGGTGAGGATTACACAGTATGCAAGTCATGATTTTGTGGGATTCAAACCCAGGTCTGCTGGGACACCAGATTCACAGCTTTATACTCTAACCTCTAGGTTGTACTGGTTGACATTGTTCATATTTTGTGAAGCAAGTGTTATGTAAGTCGAGGAAATGTGATCTTTATCACATGTGTACTTGTATACACAGTGAACTGTGTGGTGAAACAATGGGGTCAGTTTTATTTATTTATTTAAAATTTTGGAATTACAACCTTTGAGTCAGAGACTCATTTCCAAAGGCTCCATGTCAATACACAATACAGACACAGGTAAATACAATAGACAGTACGATACAATATACAATGACAGGGCAGTTTGATGGCAAGGTTACAGCATGAAACAGTATACTGAGATGTCTAATACAGAGTTGAGGCTGTAGGCTATGGGCAACACAGTAAACAGTTTATACATTAATTCACAAATAAAAATGCTATATGCAAAACATAATACTGTTTTAATGCTACACCAAATGTATCTTGTTGGTCCTTTGCCTTTTGGATATCATGATATACTTAAATTGTGGATTATTATAACCCCTTAGTTGTCATTTATTTGCTGTGAGCTTCCAAACGATTTGCTAAACATTATCATATTTAATTTTAAAGCATTTGCCACAGTCTTTATGTAGAGAATTATTTGGACATTTCAATCTTACAGATATAATTTCTAAAACCAAATGATTATACAATCATTTATGTTAAAAAATATTCATAAAGAGTCAGCACCTTTCTACTATAGGACTCACCTGCTGCTAAAAAAAAATCCAGACATTAAATATGTATTCCTGGTCCACATGCCTATAAAATTGTTGTGTAAATGACTGTTTCAGATTACCAGTTATTTACTCCATTAATGTTTTTTATATAGCTTTTTTTCTGGCCCCCTCATCTGTCACTCCACTGGATGGCACCCTCACCCTGTCATTGTCCTTCTCAGGGACTTACCAGTTATTTGACGCTTACAACTGTACCACAGTGTAGCAGAAGACCTTTCCTACTGGTCATTAATGGGCTTGCAGGTGGTGCCAGCATTGATTCTGCAGACTTGGGGATTTTTCTCCTCTGTCTTTGCCCTATGAGGGATCCGGCATGCAATGATGCACATTCATGCATACAGAGGCATGCATGAGTGCCAGAGTCAATTAACTGCTCCTCCCTCTGTGTTGAGCACCCACTAAGCTGCCATTTGGCCTCCATCAGGTGGCAGTCCATGAGTGGGATGTGGAGTACCCTTTTATGTGGGAAGGAAGCTGTTTGTGGGACCCTGAACCCTCCATCCCTCCCTCCCCAGCCAGCCCCCAAGCAACCTGTCTGTTCCCTTATCTGTGTCACCAGTATAGTGAGCAGTAGCACAACCGCTGTACTATCTGCAAGTTCTGAGTCTTTGAATGTTTACCCATCTCAGCTTATCTGATTTCTATTAACTTATTCTCTCCCAGTGGCCATTTGGGGTCGGGCTCAGCAATGGACGGTTCCGACACCATATGGTGGCTATGGGACCATAGAAGTTAAAACATTATCCATGAATAAATATCTACTGTAAAGGTAAGACACCCACCTGTAGCATTTGTGATGGCACAGCTCATTTAACCCATTAGCATAACTTTCAACCTGCTGCTTCACAAATCAGGGATGAGGCTTAAGAATTAGAAACAAAATATTAAAAGCAGGGACACATCTTAAGCAAGCACTGGCTAAGGACAGTCATGTTTGTTTGCTTGTATTTGCTGTGTAGTTGTTGACCTTTTAGTACCGTAGCAGTTCAAATTAACAAATAGAAAATGTGAGTTTCAATAATGAAATTTGTTATGATTGCGAAATATGGAGGTTTACATATAATGTTGTTGTTTTCTTAGATTTAGGGCCCACATGTTCAAGATAGTATTTTTATTACCTCAGCAGTATTGCCAGGCAAAATTGCAAAAATCCATTTCACACACCTTTTGTGAAATTGCACCATTTTTCCGAAGTCTCAAATTTTGCACATTATACATTACCATGTGGTTTTTTGTGCAAAGTGAACAAAACTATAGATTTTTCCAGATTAAAGTTTATAAAAATGTACATTTTGGAAGGTTGTTTCTTTGTGCTCAACCTGTGGCATTGTTTGCTGAAATTGCATAGTTTTAAGAATTCTCATATTTAAAAATGCACAATTTGGGGAAAATGGTGCAATTTTCTGAATGGTGCTTTCTTTTAGTAACTCACATTTTTAAAAATGCTCAATTTGGGGAAAGTGGTACTTTTTGCTGAGACCGTGCATTTGTAAGAACCTACATTTTTAAAAATGTGCAATTTGGGAAAAATGCTAAATTTTGGAAAATGGAGGAACACAAAATTGCACTCAGTTTTGACACAATTTCATGAAAATTGTGAAATGAACACATTTAAATGTTTAAATAGGAAATTGGTGATTATGTTCAATTTTACAAAGTGCTACACATTTCTTCTAGCACTACACAGCAGAGAAACAAGGTAGGTGTGGTTTATGAAATCCTTGCCAAACCTAAGGGTGTGCAAATACAGTATTCAGCAGTCAAATATTTAGTACAAGGGACTCATTATTCGATATTAACCATAATGCAAAAAAAAAAAAATGAAAGAGCCCCCCCCTTCTCTCCATCCCAGATTTCATTAAATACAATCCCTGGTCCCCTACCCTCTATTAGAAGCCCAATCCCACCCTCCCCCAGCACACAATTGGATACAAACATAAATGCATTAAAAAAAATCCTACAATGGTCAACTGATATAACCCCACCTCCATGGATGGCCACTGTCTTTCTCTTGAAAATACAGTGATTGTTTGCACTTTAAAAAAATCTATAGTTGTTCTTAAAAACTATTCTTATGGCCCCCCCCACCTTGGCAGCACCCTACTCCACGCTCCCCCGAGCACCTAGTTCTCCATATGAGAAGGTGACTGGCAGCACCCACCCTCCTCCATGGCTGTCCACCTTCTCATGAAATAAAGCACCCGTGTGCTTGCTCACTCTGTGTAGTAAAACTAGTTGTCTTTGGAGTGTAATATTTGCAATGAGAAAGATGGGGGCCATCTTTGCAAGCAGGTGGTAAGTTTTTTTAATATATTTTTTATTTATTTGTACATCGGTTTACAACCTTTGAGCCAGAGGCTCATTTCCAAAGTTACCTCATCACACTGAGGACAAACAGACAGTAAATTCTGGTTACAGCAAAAAGTGTTACATATATACATAGAAAGTCAATATATTTTTGGTTACAGCAAAAATGTTACATACTTAGGTTACATAGAGTGGTTGCGTACATTTTAAACAATTTGGTAGATATTACAATGATACAGCTAATAACATGCTGGTAATAGCAGAGGCATTAGGCTGTGGTGGAGAGAGTTGGGGAAGGTGAGTTAGAATGCTGCCTAAGTGGCATTGTCAAGTGTGTTTAGGTCAAGGCGCTGTTTACAGACAGGTGCAGCTGTGAGTGCTAAACAGCTGGCTCCAAAGGGCATTTTTGAAGGTGGAGATTGTGGGGGCTTTGGAGATGGATGCAGAGAGAGAGAGTTAAACCAAGATGGGCCTCTGTAGCAGAAGGACCTCTGTCCGTGGGTGGTCCTGGATCTGGGGACCAGAAGACTGGACTTGCTAGAGGTTCGGGTTGGGATGTTTGTATCCAATTGTAGATACTGACAGGGCTGAAGGTGGGACTGGGCTTCTGACAGAGGGCAGAGGTTGTATTTAACAGGATGTGGGCTAATAAGGTGGGTGCAGGGCTGTTTCTGTTTTCTTTTTTTTTTTTTTTGCAATAGTATTTCTGAAATATGAATGAGATGAATAGTCCCCTATTTGAGAAAAGCTCCTGAATATTTGTCAGCTCTACCATTTGTGATATTTGGGAAATATTATTCAGGCCCCTCCACAACTGTACCCAAAATCTTACTTTCTGGCACAATTCTGAAACATGTTTGTTTTTTTAATTACTATTTTTCCCCCTCTCCGATCCCCAAGCACCGCACCTTCAGGAGATGCCTATGGTGTCTGCCCCTGCTTCCTTCACCTTACCTGGACCCCTGCTGAACCCCTATGTAGCTGTAGATGGGGCCCGTACACCCCAGACTTCTGTGTCTGCATTGGGACAGCTTGAGGGACAGGCAGGCGGGAGCTTCGGGGACTGCAATGGGCACTCTGTCTACCCAGTGCCTCATGACCTGTTTTTCCCTTTTTTCTGCTGTTTGCCCTGATGTTAAGGCATCACCACCAACATCCACCATGTTCGTTCTCCAGCAACACGACTGGACACATGCCATACCCCAGGCCTCCACCTGGGGTCAGTAAAGGACTGAGCTACAGCCCCACTCCCTCCCTGGAGAAGGTGATCAGTCCCCAGGATGCTCAGACTTCTCCCCCCAGTCAGCCCTCCAACTCCCCAGGCTCATTCCCAAACCCGGGTCAATGGCATCGCAAATGGTGGTACTACCATTTCACCAGCAGGCTGGCTGAAAAAATGTTTTGGGTGGGATTTGAAAAATGTCACCTGCCATGTCATAAGATGGAGAAAAAAAAGCTGTGTTGAAAATTTGGAGTAAAATTCTAAACAAATAGAGGTAGGTGTAAACATTCAAAAACCATTCAAAAATGTCAATGTTTCTTCCTAATTTATTTGTTCACTGAGATTTTGACTATAAATTTTCAAAACAGTCTTTATAGTATATCGAGACAATGGGCCCAAGTCTCAAAGCTCTCTGAGTGGTGCAAGGGGTTTGTGCCATAAGAAATGGCGCAAGGTGTGGCTTGCACCAAAAGATGCACTGGGAGCAATTCACAAATGCAGCCTGCAGCAAACACAGCCTGCATGCACCAAAGGGGCTTGTACCATCCTTGTAGCACAAAATGGGCTGCAGCATAGTGCTAGGGGGCTTTCAGCAGACGTCAACTGCCATAGCCCCCAAATCAGAATTCTTAAAACACTCTCGGAGGGAAAATTTCTAAGTGCCGTTAGACCCGCAACTTAGAAGTGTGTCCTCAGAGAGGATTTAGAAGCTTGCACCAATGTGCTATGGTCCCCCCTTCCCATCACCTTTTTAATAAAAGAATGCATATTCTTCATAGCTAGTGGTCCCCCCAGCCCTGATACCCTTTTCAGTAAAATAAATGATATCCTTGGTGGTCTAGCAGATCTCCCTCAGCCCCTATCCCCTTTGAATGAATATTAATCATGTCTCTGGGGGTCCAGTGGGCCCCTCAGCCCTGATCCCCTTTGTATGAATATTAATCATGTCCCTGGTGGCTAGCGCCCCCCCCAGCCCCAATCTGTGGCAGAACTGCATTCTGACAGGCCTTGTACCCAAGTGGAGGGATGTCTATCCTATCATCTTTTTCTTCCTCCTATAAATCTGTTGCATGACAGTACTTCTTTACTCTATCCCTTGCCTTTTTCTAGCTCTGACGTAGGTTGGCCATCTATGTCAGCCTTTTTCTTTCTCTCTGTACCTTTTTCCTGCTACCTTATTTTTCCTGTTCAGTTTATCTGTCCCTCACCACCATTCCCATGTAGCACCACATTCAAATCCAACATGCCAGCCAGCAACAAAATTATTAAGGTGCTTGAAGGGCATAAATGCCTATGAATGAATGAAAGTGCATTTAGAACTATTTAAAGTGCATTTGGAACAATATAAAGTGCATATGTACAGTACAAGTCACATTAAACTGTTCCATTAATTCACTGGTGTAGCATTCTTTTTTGTGATGCTACTGCAGTGGCAACTCGAACTGTTGAAGCTTCTAATTATTTTCCAATCATCCTTCACTGCCTTTTCAACTCACTTGTAACTGTTTAGTGAAATGGCAGTAGCTGCATTTTCATGGCATTGTTTATAAATATTACAACATTCCTTAAGAGCATTGTTTATAAATATCACAGCATTCCTTAAGGGCGTTGTTTATAAATATCACAGTATTCCTTAAGAGTTGTTTCAGGTGAAAATAAAGCCTATAGTACATAACAGCTAGATGCAAACCAATGCTAACCTTTTACTAATTCACTGCACAGATTAGGAAACTCATTGAACAATGCTACACCAGTGAGTTGAGGGAACAGTTTAATGTGATTTGTACTGTACATTTAAAATATTCTTGGGTTAATAAATAATGACTGAACAAGGATGTCCCCTGAAACAACATGTTCAGACATGAAACAGCATGTCCAGACATGTAGATAGGAAGATAGTGGCCCCTAGTGGCCTATATCTATAATGAATTGTTGCATAACCATGCTGACCAGGGGGAGGAGTTTACTTACACAATGGACCCTTATATTTAAAATGGTAATGACACAGGCTAGAGAAATGGTTATTTGTATTAGTTTATATTGTTGGAAAGCTCTCTATAATCCAGGCTTAGAAACAACTATTTCTTTTTGTATAGGCCTAGTTGTGAGCCTCTAGAGAGAAAAACTGTTTAATTGACTTTTGTGGGTGGGCCTAAAATTAAGTAAGAGGGCTATATAAACCCCCCAAACCCATGCATAGGCAGAAGAGCTGAGAAGCTGGTCTCACTTGTCTGAAGTAAGACAAGAGGAAGGACCTGTACCTGGATAGGTACTGGCAGCAACGCAGCAGGAAAAGCTGAATTGACTGTTTGAACTATCTTTGAAACCTGAAGGAAGGTGAATCTACTTAAAGGAAATAGCATTGTGCTATTATTTTTCTTTATTTGTTTTGCAAATGTTATTATGTTTATTATTTTTATAATTTTGTATAAAATAAAGCCATACCAAGGTGTGGTGTACCTCATATACTGTGTCCAGTGTTATCCTTACCCACAGTCCTATTACACAATCCCCTTTTTATTAAAGGAATTCACATCCCTAGTAATTTAGCAGCCCCTCTCCCTATCCCCAGTCTGCCCATATAATAAAATATCTTTCCTTGGTGGTCTAGCGGACCCCCCCTCCCTATCCCTGATTTGCCCATATGATATAAATATAAATTTCCCAGGAGGTCTAGTGGACCCCTACCCTCCACCCCAGCAGTAAGTGCCCTACTACCCCACTACCCCCGCCCCATCCCTGAGTTTGTGACCAGCACAGCCCTCCACCACTGCTGGCCACCAACTGAGCCGTTAAGGAGAGCATACTATATACAGTACATGCTCATTGATTAACAGTACACACTCCTCTACAGCTCAGTCAGTGGCCTTTGGGGTGGCTTGTGCCAAGTTTTGAGAATCGAGCCCAATGTGATCTGTATGGATTTCCATACTTACCAGAATGCTGTTGTACCACAATGCAAAGGTCATGGAATGGGGTTTTACCCTTTTGGAGTATAACAGTGTTCCATGAGCTCTTAATGTCCCTGAGCCCACCTAGTGCTTCATTACAGCTGAAAACAGTTGCACAGTCATCAAAGCTGAATCTCAACTGAATCAAAGAGATGGCCATAGCGGTGTTTTCAAAGGGCTGTAGTGAGTACCACAAATGTAAAGAGGGGAACAAAAATAGTTTACCTTTTAAAGTGACTGGTAAAACATTTTTATGTTTTATGTATTCCATTATACTTGGGAGTTAAAAAAGATGGTTTCAGTGTGTTAGAACATGTTGGAACATCCATGAACAGAACAATAGAATTTCAGTGTTAAAATGGATCTAAACACTAAAGCGCCAACCTAAACTGTTGCCTCAGAATTTATTTTAACCAGTGTATTTCTTGATCTATTCACTATGAAAATACTGCTTGGGCAAATCCACACCCAGCTAGCCTGTGCTGCTGCCACAAGGTTCAGATTCAGTTTGACCTTTTGAGCTTCACTCTCAAGGCCATTTGGAATGTGAACCTCTCGGTGGCAGCATAGGCTGGTTATGCAAGTTTGCCCAATCGGTGTTCTCTATTTATTACTTCACCAAATGATCAAGACCAGTTTAATTTTTTAAAATCCTACTTGAAAGGGGATCTCATGGAGCAACTACACAATCATGTATAGGAGGGGATTTGAACAATTACAGCTGTCTTGTTCAAAAGGTGCGGTAAAAAAAGGCTATGTTGAAAATATGGGGCTGAAATGTTGAAAAATAATGAAGTTCTGAGTAATTGTTTAAAATGCATAAAAACACCATTAGCCAGTCTTACCATGTTTTCAGTCAGTTTGTGGTCCTGTGCAGTAGCAGAAGCATCATCCTGGTTGCAGAGAGGATTACAGAATTAGACTCTAGTGAGGTAAGTGAGCTATTGAGGAGGTGGGTGCTGGGAGGGGGTTGGTGGGGGAATAGGGGTCAGGGGGCTAGACATCGGTGGACAGTTTTCTTATTTTCTCAGTAAAAAATTGGAAACAATGATGGACAGGTTTCTTTTTTCCAAGTAACCAACATTTGGATTGGGTACCCCAGTGTGGATGTGTTGTTGGTGGCAGAGTGGGTTGGGTACCCTGATGTCATGATGTGTGGCAGGGAGGTGTAGTTAGGCAGCACCTGAGGTTGGGCACCCCAGAATTGAGCATTGTTGCTGGTGGCTGTTGGTTGCTGGCACTGTGGCTGGGCACCCTGGTATCAGAGTGTGACTGTGGGGGGATGTTTGCTGACACTGGGGGTTGTGGACATCCTGGCTTTGGAGATGTGGCTGTGGTAGGGGGTATTACTTGCCAGTTCCTGACTGAGGGTGTTGAACTGTGTGTATGGAGTGAGGATGTTGTTTGGTGGCACTGGGTATTTGGCATCCCAGTGTTGTGGACTGCAGGAGAATTGTTTTTTGTGGACCATGGCAGGGGTGTTGTTTGCTGACACTGGGGGTTGTGCACCTCAGTGTTGCAGTGTTGGAGTGTTGTAGGGCTGTGTTGCTCTTTCCCACTATGTCACTACTGTTTGCCTGTGGTGTTGGGCACTGGCTCAAGGGAAGGGTTTTGAACTGCCATGTTCTGCTCCTTGGAGCATGGTAAAGAAGTGAAAATGCTGTCTCAACTTTGACAAGGGTAGCAGGTGACAGAGCATATGAAATGCTACTGAGCAGCAATATGACAGAATCAGCAGTGCTAGTATGTGAGGCTAGGAGACAGAACAAGTGCCATGGGGTGCATAGCTGACATGGTGACCAAAGACAGGAACAAGCTGTGGCTGTTGTGCAACATCTCTGCCATTGCCATGAGGCAGAGAAACAAAGCACTGAACAGCATCACATTGAGTGTGTGAAATGAACAACACAAGAAATATGTCTAGTAGTAACTAGAAGCTGCACAAGGAAACCCACTTCCACATTGCCATTTACAGCCTTCTGATTGACCAAGTACTTCAAAATCAAAAGCAGTAGAAAGGCAAAGAGTGGGCAAAATTAGAGATTTGTGATTCTGAAGCTGTGATACAGTAAGTGAAGGATGGTTAAGCACTCAGAAGGCTTATAAGAGCTCAGATCAATTGCAATAATGTACAGTATGTTTGCTGTGGTATACCATGATGATAGTGACCGCTTATCGGCTGCTGTCAAAATGGCAACCCATATGATGGCACTATCATCATGGGTGATGGTAGGGGGATGGCAAATGTTGTGACCACAAGGGTAGGGTGGGTAACAGAAAGGGAGGGTGGGAGACAGGATGTAGAGGGATGGGGAACAGGGATATTACCCTGTAGTGAGCCTGCTTCCACCGAGCCAACCATGTGGTGTGGTAGGTAGGGTGGTTGGCTCCGATGGAGAAGGTCCTAGGTTCGGGACTGCTGGCAGGTATACTTTTGCCGGGTCCCACAGCTGTGAGATTTAATATTTTTTTTAACTGGGCTGTGCCCCCCTCCTCAACATGCACCCCCTGGAGCTGAGAATCTTTAATTAGGGGTAGCGGTGGGGCGCCCCGCAGTGCACAGTTTCAGTCACCTTTTTCTGCATATCGCTGAAAATGTTTTCGGCGATAATGCAGGTCGCGATAATAGTGATTGCTTTTTGGTGGTTGCTATTATCACATAGAACTGTTTGCTAGCCTTTGACAAGCAAACATAAAAATAACAATCTAAAGAAGCTGCTGAAATGTGTGGCTTAATTGAGAAAGCATTTTCTGAAGTAGAACTGGACAGTAACATTGCTATTAGGCATTAAAATGCTTCTAATTCCCACTTTTCAGAGAAGGGTTTTGAGACAAAATTGGGGACATCGCTGAAAACCAGGGACAACTGAGACATATGCCATTAAAGCAGGGCAGAATTTATACATTGAAGTCAGGTTTCTCTTAAACATTGTAATCTAATTTAAGTTCAGAAAAAGAGCCCCAGGTCCATCAGGTCTACCCACACCCTTGCTTCCTTGAACAAGGATTAATAAGTAAATAATAACTAGGGAACGTTTTCTCCCATAGGGAAACCCAGTTATAATTCGCCATTTTAACCTGTGGGTTAGAAAGTGAACGCACATCGATTTCCCTCACTCTGTGTATGCACTTACTGCTTCCCAAGTGCACACACACCGTCTATGCCTCGATCTCTCCAGTGCCACCAGGGCTTATTTAAGGACAGTTCTTTAGACTTTTGAGGATTTTACTTTGTGATTTTTAAATGTTACAACCCCAGAAGCTCCAACCAGTACTTCTCATGCTTTATGCTTGGAAAAACAAAGAAAGTAAAAATGGTACCCCCCCTCCCCGTGCACCGTGCCTCAACAAATACAACCGGTTCTCAGTTAAGACAAACAAAAGAAGAGAGGTGAGAGAGAGGGACATGCAATGCTCAGAACCTATTACGCATGCCAAAACATAGTTCTATATTACTATATAAAAAGGAAAAAAGCCCCTGACCTGGACCAAATTCCATCGGATATATATTTAGTATTCGCCTTTATATGGGTAAAGATTTTACTACCTTATTTTAATATCTGTATTAAACAGAAAGAGATTCCAGAGGCATGGAAAGGTGCTATTATTATATCCGTATTTAAACAAGCATTTGTCAATGCCGAATATTGATTTCGTTGGTCCTTTGAGTTCGCTCAGTGGCCCTCTGTCACTCGCTCATTGTTTCTCCCGGTGCTGCAGGCTGTTGTTTTGTACTGGGCTCCTGCCTGCATTGGAACCTTTTTCTGTCTACAGAGAAATTTGCAGCTGTCCCAACAGAGCTCCATTGAACTTATTCACTCCCCCTCACTCACTCGCTCGTTGTGTTTCTCCTGGCGCTGTAGGCTGGTCTTTTGTACTGGGCTCCTGCCTGCATTGCTGCCTTTTTTTGCCCACAAATCAATCCGCAGCAGTCATGATACAGCTCCATTGAGGTCGCTCACTCCCCTTGTCTCACTAGCTCATTCTGCTTCTCCTGGTGCTGCAGACTGCCCTTTTGTACGGGGCTCCTGCCTCTGTTGGTGCCTTTTTCTGCCCACAAAGAAATCTGCAGCAGTTCTGACAGAGGTCCGTTGTGCTCGCTCACTCTCCCTCTCTCACTCACTCGTTCTGTTTCTGCTGGCGTTGCAGGCTGCCCTTTTGTACTGGGCTCTTGCCTGCATTTGCACCTTTTTCTTGCCAGAAAGAAATCCACAGCTGTCCCGACAGAGCTCCGTTGAGGTCACTCACCCCCCGGGTGTCACTCACTCACTCATTCTGTTTGTCTTGGTGCTGCAGGCTGTCCTTTTGTACTGGGCTCCTGCCTCTGTTGGCACCTTCTTCTGCCCACAAAGAAATCTGCAGCAGTCACAATAGAGCTCCGTTGAGCTCACTCACTCCCTTTCTCTCACTCGGCCATTCTGTTTCTCCCGCTGCTGCAGGCTGTCCTTTTATAGTGGGCCCCTGCGTACATTGCTTCCTTTTCTGCCCACAAAGAAATCTGCAGCAGTCTTGACACAGCTCCATTGAGCTCTCTCACTCGCTTGTTCCATTTGTGCCGGCATAGCAGTCTAGCCTTTTGTACTGGGCTCCTGACTGCATGCTGCCTTTTTCTACCCACAAAGAAATCTGCAGCAGTCACAATAGAGCTCCATTGAGCTCACTCACTCCCACTCTCTCACTCGCTCATGCAGTTTCTTCTGCCACTGCAGGCTGCTGTTTTGTACTGGGCCCCTGCACGCATTACTGCCTTTATCTACCCACAAAGAAATCTGCAGCAGTCCCAACAGAACTCCGTTGAACTCACTCACTCCTCCTCCCTCACTCTCTCATTCTGTGTCTCCCGCTGCTGCAGCCTGCCCTTTTTGTACTAGGCTCCTGCCTGCGTTGGGGGCTTTTTCTGACTACAAAGAAATCTGCAGCAGTCCTGACACAGCTCCGTTGAGCTCGCTCACTCCCCCTCTCTAACTCACTCATTGTATTTCTCCTGCTGCTGCAGACTGGCCTTTTGTATTGGGTTCCTGCCTGTGTTGGCACCTTTTTCTGCCCACAAAGAAATCTGCAGCTGTCCCGACAAAGCTCTGTTGAGGTCACTCACTCTCCCCTGTCTCACACACTCATTCTGTTTCTCCTGGCACTGCAGGCTGCCCTTTTGTACTGGACTCCTGCCTCTGTTGGCACCTTTTTATGCTCACAAAGAAATCTGCAGCAGTGACAGTATAGCTCCGTTGTGGTCGCTCACTCCCCCTCTCTCACTCGCTTGTTCTGTTTTTGCTGGCGCTGCAGGCTGCCCTTTCGTACTGGGCCCCTGCCTGTGTTGGCACCTTTTTCTGCCCACAAAGAAATCCACAGCTGTCCTGACAGAGCTCTGTTGAGGTCACTCACTCCTCGTGTTTCATTCGCTCATTCTGTTTGTCCTGGTTTCTGCGGGCTGTCCTTTTGTACTGGGCTTCTGCCTCTGTTGGAACATTTTTCTGGCCACAGAGAAATCTGCAGCAGCCCCAACAGAGCTCTGTTGAGCTTGCTCACTCCCCCCTCTCTCACTCGCTTGTTCCGTTTCTGCCAGCACTGCAGGCTGTCATTTTGTACTGGGCTCCTGCCTGCATTGCTGTCTTCTTCTGCCGCAAAGAAATCTGCAGCAGTCACGATAGAGCTCCGTTGAGCTCGCTCACTCCTCTTCTCTCACTTGGTCATTCTGTTTCTCCTGGTGCTGCAGTAGTGGGCCCCTGCATGCATTGCTTCCTTTTCTGCCCAAAAAGAAATCTGCAGCAGTCCTGACACAGCTCCGTTGAGGTTGCTCACTCCTCCCTGTCTCACACACTCATTCTGTTTCTCCTGGCACTGCAGGCTGCCCTTTTGTACTGGGCTCCTGCCTCTGTTGGCACCTTTTTCTACCCACAAAGAAATATGCAGCAGTGACAGTACAGCTCCGTTGTGGTCGTTCACTCCCCTTCTCTCACTCGCTCATTCTGTTTCTTCTGGCACTGCAGGCTGGCCTTTTGTACTGGGTTCCTGCCTCTGTTGGTGCCTTTTTCCGCCCACAAAGAAATCTGCAGCAGTCCCAAAAGAGCTCCTTTGAGCTCGCTCACTCCCCCTCTCTCACTCACTCATTCTGTTTTTGCTGGTGCTGCAGGCTGCCCTTTCATACTGGGCTCCCTGCCTGCATTTGCACCTTTTTCTGCCAGAAAGAAATCCGCAGCTGTCCTGACAGAGCTCTGTTGAGGTCACTCACTCCTCGTGTGTCATTTGCTCATTCTGTTTGTCCTGGTTTCTGTGGGCTGTCCTTTTGTACTGGGCTTCTGCCTCTGTTGGAACATTTTTCTGGCCACAAAGAAATCTGCAGCAGCCCCAACAGAGCTCTGTTGAGCTTGCTCACTCCCCTCTCTCTCACTCATTTGTTCCGTTTCTGCCAGCACTGAAGGCTGTTATTTTGTACTGGGCTCCTGCCTGCATTGCTGTCTTCTTCTACCGCAAAGAAATCTGCAGCAGTCATGATAGAGCTCCGTTGAGCTCGCTCACTCCTCTTCTCTCACTTGGTTGTTCTGCTTCTCCTGGTGCTGCAGTAGTGGGCCCCTGTGTGCATTGCTTCCTTTTCTGCCCAAAAAGAAATCTGCAGCAGTCCTGACACAACTCCGTTGAGATTGCTCACTCCCCCGTCTCACACACTCATTCTGTTTTTCCTGGTACGGCAGGCTGCCCTTTTGTACTGGACTCCTGCCTCTGCTGGCACCTTTTTCTGGTCTCAAAGAAATCTGCAGCAGTCCTGACAGAGGTCTGTTGACCTTACTCACTCCCCCTCTCTCACTTGCTTGTTCCATTTCTGCTGGTGCTGCAGACTGCTCTTTTGTACGGGGCTCCTGCCTGCATTGCTGCATTTTTCTGCCCACAAAGAAATCTGCAGCAGTCATAATTGTGCTCCACTGAGCTAACTCACTCCCCCTCTCTCACTCACTTGTTCTGTGTGTCCCGCTGCTGAAGTAGCCTGCCCTTTTGTACTGGGCTCCTGCCTGCATTGGCTGTTTTTTCTGCCCACAAAGAAATGTGCAGCAGTTGCGACGCAGCTCCGTTGAACTTGTTCACTGCCCTTTTCTCAGTCTCTTGTTATGTTTCTGCTCGCACTGCTGGCTCGCCTTTTGTACTGGGCTCCTGCCTGCATTGCCACCTTTTTCTGCCCACAAACCGATTCGTAGCAGGCATGATACAGCTCCATTGAGGTTGCTGACTCCCCTTGTCTCATTCGCTCATTCTGTTTTTCCTGGTGCTGCAGGCTGCCCTTTTGTATGGGCTTCTGCCTCTGTTGGTGCCTTTTTTTGCCCACAAAGAAATCTGAAGCAGTCCTGACAGAGGTCTTTTGAGCAAACTCACTCCCCCCTCTCACTCGCTCGTTCCGTTTCTGCCGGTGCTCCAGGCTGCCCTTTTGTACTGGGCTCCTGCCTGCATTTGCACCTATTTCTGCCCAGAAAGAAATCCATAGCTGTCCCGACAAGGCTCCATTGAGCTCGCTCACTCCCCTTTTCTCACTCGGTCATTCTGTTTCTCCTGCTGCAGCAGGCTGTGCTTTTGTAGTGGGCCCCTGCAAGCATTGCTTCCTTTTCTGCCCACAAAGAAATCTGCAGCAGTCCTGACACAGCTCCACTGAGCTTGCTTACTCTCCCTCTCTCACTCACTCGTTCCGTTTCTGCCGGCGCTGCAGGCTGGCCTTTTGTATTGGGCTCCTGCCTGCATTGCTATCTTCTTCTACCCACAAAGAAATCTGCAGCAGTCATGATAGAGCTCCATCGAGCTCGCTCACTCCCCCTGTCTCACTAGCTCGTTCTGTTTCTCCCGCCACTGCAGGCTGCTGTTTTGTACTGGGCCCCTTCGTGCATTGCTGCCTTTTTCTACCCAGAAAGAAATCCGCAGCAGTCGCAACAGACCTCCGTTGAGCTCACTCACTCCCCCTCCCTCACTCACTCGTTCTGTGTCTCCCACTGCTGATGCCTGCCCTTTTGTACTGGGCTCCTGCCTGCGTTGGGGGCGTTTTCTGCCCACAAAGAAATCTGCAGCTGTCCCGACAGAAGTCCGTTGAGGTTGCCTACTCCCCCGTCTCATGCACTCATTCTGTTTCTCCTGGCACTGCAGGCTGTCCTTTTGTGCTGTGCTCCTGCCTCTGTTGGCACCTTTTTCTGGCCACAAAGAAATCTGCAACAGTCCTGACAGAGCTCCGTTGAGCTCGCTCACTCACTCCTCCTCCCTCACTCACTCGCTTCTGTATCCCCCCCTGCTGCATGCTGCACTTTTGTATTGGGTTCCTGCCTGCATTGGCACCTTTTTCTGCCCACAAAGAAGTCTGCAGCTGTGCCAACAGAGCACCATTGAGGTCGCTCAGTCTCCCTGACTCACGCACTCATTCTGTTTCTCCTGGCACTGCAGGCTACCCTTTTGTACTGTGCTCCTGCCTCTGTTGGCACCTTTTTCTGCCCACAAAAAGATCCGCAGCAGTCCTGACACAGCTCCGTTGAGCTCACTCACTCCCCCTCTCTCACTCGCTTGTTGTGTTTCTCCAGGTGCCGCAGGCTGGCCTTTTGTATTGGGTTCCTGCGTACATTGCTGCCTTTTTCTGCCCATGAAGAAATCTGCAGCAGTCCCAACAGAGCTCCAGTGAGCTCACTCACTACCCCTCCCTCACTCACTCATTCTGTGTCTCCCACTGCTGCAGGATGCCCTTTTGTACTGGGTTCCTACCTGCGTTGTCAGGTTTTTCTGCCCACAAAGAGATTTTCAGCAGTCCTAACACAGCTCCTTTGAGGTTGTTCACTCCCCCTCTGTCACTCCTCGTCCATTTCTGCCGGTGCTGCAGGCTGGCCTTTTGCACTGGGCTCCTGCCTGCATTGCTGCCTTTTCCTGCCACAAAGAAATTTGCAACAGTCACGATAGACCTTCGTTGAGCTTGTTCACTCTCCCTCTCTCACTCACTCATTCTGTTTCTGCCGACGCTGCAGGCTGGCCTTTTATACTGGGCTTCTGCTTGCATTGCTGTCTTTTTCTGCACACAAAGAAATCCACAGCAGTCACAATAGAGCTCTGTTGAGGTCTCTCACTCCCCCTGTCTCACTCGCTCATTCTGTTTCTTCTAGTGCTGCAGGCTACCCTTTTGTACTGGGTTCCTGCTTGCATTTCCAGCTTTTTCTGCCCACAAAGAGATCTGCAGCAGTCCTGACACAGCTCCGTTGAGGTCGCTCACTCCCCCTCTGTCACTCGCTCGTCCGTTTCTGCCAGTGCTGCAGGCTGGCTTTTTGTACTGGGCTCCTGCTTTCATTGCTGCCTTTTTCTGCCTGCAAAGAAATCTGCAGCAGTGATGATACAGCTCCATTGAGGTGGCTCATTCCCCCGTCTCCCTAGCTCATTCTCTTTCTCCTGGTGCTGCAGGCTGCCCTTTTGTACTAGGCTCCTGCCTCTGTTGGTGCCTTTTTCTGCCCACAAAGAAATCTGCAGCAGTCCCGACAGAGCTCCTTTGAGCTCGCTCACTCCCCCTCTTTCACTCACTTGTCTCATTTCTGCCACCGCTCCAGGCTGCCCTTTTGTACTGGGCTCCTGCCTGTGTTGCCGCCTTCTTCTGCACACAAAGAAACCTGCATCAATCACAATAGTGCTGTGTTGAGCTCGCTCACTCCCCCTCTCTCACTCACTCATTCTGTTTCTCCCACTGCTGCAGGCTGGCCTTTTGTGCTGGGCCCCTGCGTGCATTGCTGCCTTTTTCTGCCCACAAAGAAATCTGCAGCAGTCCTGACTCAGCTGCGTTGAGCTCGCTCACTCCCCCTCTTTCACTCCCTCATTGTGTTTCTCCCGGTGGATTTCTTTGTGGGCAGGAAAAAGTGCCAATGCAGGCAGTAGGGGTTGCTTCCTCATTGCAGGGATGATGCTGCAATGATGAGGTGGCCCCTGATTGCAGTGGCTAAATTTTTACAATATTGTGGCACGCTGGCTGAACTAGTGTTAGCAGCAGCATACCACGCCATTGGGGGAAGTAGGCCAAGCCTTTAAAGGCTGTAGGGGCATTGGCTACAACAGTGCCATGCCTTCTGGAGAAAGCTGTCACAATATGTTTCGTGCGCATGTGCACAATCAATACAAAAAGGGGACAAAATCAACCTGCAAATGTACAGACCAATATCATTATTAGACATAAGTGGGAAAATCTTTTCCAAGATTGTCTTGGACAGACTGATGAAAACTGATTTGATGTGGCAACCTTTCTGAACTTCAAGCAGAATTTCGGTCAGAATACAGTACTACAAATAGTTGCTTTATTCTGATGCATTTAGTAGAAAAATAGATTACATTAAGGGGGCAAAAGTTGTACATGGTTTTCATTGACTTTAGTGCCACATTCAATAATATATCAAGAGGTAAATTATGGTTACATATGTTCCAAAAAGGAATTCAGCTATCACTTATAAGTATTATAAGGGAGTTATACAGTAACACATGAGCACAAATCAGATTAGGAACTTCAGGTCAACTATCTAATAAAATATATACAAACAAAGGAGTTAGACAGGTGTGCTTGATGGCTCCAGTATTGTTTTGCATATATATTGATCAACTTTTAATACAGTTAGCTCATACTGAATCAGACTCTCCCCTGATTGGTACCCAAAATTGTCCGACATTGGCCTATGCCGATGACCTGGTCTTCATCTCATTAACTCAATCTGGATTACAAAAAAAGTTAAACATTCTGAATAACTATGCAAATGCCTATAACCTTGAGATAAATGAGAGAAAGAGTCAGGAAATGATATTTGACTCAAATGAATTAAATAAAATATGGAAAGTAGGAAATACAAATCTAAAATCAGTCAAATCAAATGTCTACCTAGGGTTAACATTATCTAATAATGCTAAATTGAATAACCATATAAAATGCAACAAATTAAAATAAAACAAATGACTGGAGCCTTAAGTAGGTTTAATGTCCAAAATGGTGGTAATAGTATTGTCCCTTTAATTAAGGCATCTGGGGCTAAATACTATTCACAGGCTTTGTACCAAGCAGACATATGGGGCTTTTGGCAAAATTAATTCACTAGAAGTACCCTTGAATAAATTATTCCGTACTGCACTAGGGGTGGGTAGATCATTTCCTGCTGTTCTATTAAGAGCAAAATTAGGATCTTAGAGCCTGAAGGCTCTGTCGGAAGTTAGATTACTAAATTACTGGATATAAATTACTAGAATGAATCCTGATAGACTGCCCTACAAATATTTATCAGAAAGAATAGATGGTATGACATTAAATGTTAGACCTCAGAATGGTGCAACAATGTGAATGTGGTTCTAGACAAATATGAACTAAAATACTTAAAAGGATATATCAAACATAATATAAAGATTAGTTTAAAGTATAAAGCTTACTGCAATAGAAAAATAATGATATATAACAAAATGCAAAATTTAAAGGAAATAGCTAAACTAAAAACAACACCCTGGTTTTCTTCAAATGATAATGCTCACAGTTATAGATACTATTTAGATGTGCTTACAGAAGGGTCCCTAAGGAAAAGCTATACAAAATACAGGATGGAACAATTCACAGGTAATATTTTGAAAGCAAGATATGCCAAAGTAGCAGATCCTAATGCAAAATTATGTGATTGTGACATAAAAAAACAAAAAATCTGGCACATGTTGTATCCACATGTAGCCAATATTCGAAATAAAGGACCCAATGGTTATGTCCAGTATGGTCTGAAATAGCTTTGAAAGATAAGGGTATGCTTCTTAATGTTATGCTTACAATAGAGGATGTGCATGTTATAAAAAAGGTGGCTGAATATTTTAATACAATTGGACAAGTACGTATGGGATTTGAGTAAAAATGCAAGAAATGAAGTAGGGGTAAGCTTTTTATTCTGTATTATATGCTATAATTTATGTAAATGTAAACTGTATTATTATGTAACTGTATGTCAAATCTTTTGTAAAGGTCTTCTGACCGAATTAAACTTGCAGCTCTTAAAAGATTAGGGAATTAAATTTGGGTAGCGGGCTTTAAACACCATTACCAATGCTGCTTAAATGATTTGAACAGCAGCACCATCTACTTAGTGCCTGTACAGATTTGTATAAGTGTTGTGTAATGTTTTCAATGTGAGAAAATGCTACCCAGCAATTATATAAAATAATTAGGGGTGGGCAGATATCCGACCCAATAAAATGATCCTGTTGGATATCTAGAATTTTATGTAGATTCATTCTGATTGGATATTTCTCCTTTAAGAAGTTGGATTAGTAGTGGAAACAGAGATAGATTTTCATGACTTGGGGCAGGAATATTGGTGTAATCCCTTCGAATGGCAAGCAGCAGGATGTCGGGATAAAACAAGAGAGAAAGATAGACCAGTGAGACAAATGGAGCCCTCACCCTGCTGCTGCCACAGTCTCCAAAGGACGTGGGTATGGTACCCCAGAGGCCATGAGTTGGAATATTTATTTTATTATTATAGTTATTTAATTAAAACAGTTGAAGCTATTGGGGGGCCATGAATGTTAAAAACTTCATTAAGTCTCTAAAGTCTTTTATTCTTACTTGACTCATGCAGTGTCAATGAACCTGTGAGCTGTGAGCTGTGGCAGGCATTTGGGGAGTGGGTAGGTGGAGTCATTGTTATAAGAGTTGAGAAAATAGTTCTGTCTTCTGTCTTTTGGCTCTCAGCTGTAAGTTCCTAAAGTCCCTCACTCCTACATGTCTTGATGAGATGGAGTCAGAGGGACTGGCATAGCATAAGCCCCATTTTGGAAACAGTGAAAGTCACCTGCAGTTTCTTGTCTTTTTAATAAACTTTCTTTTTTAGCAAGTCTATTGACAAAATGGTCATACTGTAACAAAGGAACAGCAGGGCAGGTGACATCATACGTGTGTGTGATGTGGGGGGGAATGGAGAGCTAAGACAGCAGCAGGTCACCGAAATGGATACACCACTGCAATGTACTGTTCTTAATTCATTTGTCACCACAAGATACCTCCACATTATAATCAAGGAATTCCAGTCACGGTTGCTCTGCTCTTTCTATCCAACCAGATAAATATCCTATTCTGTTCGGATACTGATCTGCTAATATTTGAATCTGATATCCAGACAAGAGATGAGATCCACCCACCCCTAAAAATAAGACATGGGGGAGAGTGCAAAACTCGAATTTAATGCAAACCCTCAATGTGGGATGCTTGAATAAACCCCTTGGGTTTCGCCCTTGGGATTTATTTAGCATTCCACACCTTGGATGTGCATTAAATTCTCATTATGCATCCCCCTGCATATATTATTCTATATATAATAACTGTGCCCCATTTTTTCCCATAGGGTAACCTGATTATAATCTGCCGTTATAACCAGCTGGTTATCATGCCCGTTCATGCAGTAGGTTTCCCTAAGAGTCTATGTGCACCCTCAAGCTCTGCAACATACACAGTTGGAAAGTGAAAGTGACAAATGGCATTTTCAACTCCCTGCCTGTATGGAATTCAGACTGCAGCCTGAAGGTTGCAGAGGGGGCTTATGGCAAAGAAAAAAAATGAAGCCCAGCACTTCTATAAAACAAAGTCTGGGTGACAGTGTAAAACTTGAAATTTTAGACACAGCCATTGGTGTGGGATGCTATTGTAAGCAACTCAAGTTTCACTCTCAGCGTTTATCTAGTATCCCACACCTTGGGTGTGTATAAAATTCTGGTTATTTACAGTCCCCCAGGAATTATTCTATATGATGTGCATACTGTACATGTATTAGTTTATAGGGATACCTGTGTTTTCCTCTGGTAATCAAAGAATTTGTCTAGGTTTATCTTGAAGGTTTGTACTGTTTTAAGATCCACTGCCTCCAATGGTAGGCTATTCCATAGGTTACCAGCCGGTAGGAAAAGAAGTGCCTCTAAACATTAATCATGTATTTCCCATTCCTGAGCATCAGAGCATGTCTCCACAAACTGCTGGAACTTGCTAGATTGCACATCTCCATCTGTTCAGTCTTGTATACGTGCACCCTTGAGTACAGAGGAAACTGAGATCATGTCATCTCTCAGTTTGCTTTTCTCCAGGGTAAAAATGTTAAGGGCCACCAACCTTTCCTCATAGTTTTTGTCTTCCAGACCCCTGATCACTTTTCTAGCCCTACATTTCACACTCCTGACTACCTCAGTATTCGTTCTATATAGAGAAACACAGGACAGCACACAGTACTGTAGGTGGGGTCTTACCAGGCTCTTTAAAAGTGGAATGATGTCATCCCCTGAACTGCTGGTCATCCTTTTTTGATGGACCCCAGCATTCTGCTGGCCCTTTTGACAGTGGCTGTGCACTGCATGTCCTGCTTCAGCCCCATGTCTATTATGACAGTAGGACCTTTCCTTCCCTTCCTCATTCCAGCAAAAGGAACCACACACAGTGTGTAGGTCCTTTCTTTGTTTTTCCTCCCCAAAAGTAGTACCTTGCATTTGGCTACATTGAATATGGCTCTTCAGGAGTCAGACTAAATTGCCAGTATCATTCAGATCCTCTTGATGTTAACCCCATTTGTCCCATTCTTCAAGGGAGACCACCACCACTAGGGGTGTGCAAATACCTTATTTCAAATATTTGGACAAATATTCGTATTCTGACCTCCAGATATTCATTATTTGGACCCAAATAAGTGTTTTTTTTAAATAAGACATTGTAACACAGTTAAAGTTCACCACTTCCTTCCCTTTTAAAGTGCAACAAATAATTCTGCCATGAGCACCCCCTAACACCCTTTCAGCAGCCCAAAAAGGCAACAAACTACTGCACTGGTCAGCGGTCAGATGACAGACAGTCATCATAGATTGATCAAAGGCTGTAGATGAGGTGACATCTTGTGTCTTGTCTAATGCAACTAAAATGGCACTGGTGAAAGTGCATTGAATGTGCACCCTGGAAGAGAGGAGCTGGAGATGTGCCATGATAGAGACCTATACAAATACCTCTCAGGGGTGAAGATGGCACATAAGGAGAGTCTCTTTCAATTGAGAAAGAGCACAAGTACCAGGGATAATGGTGGCATGTGATGAAGCTGATAAGGGAGTTCAAGACAGATGGGAAGAAATATTTATTCACGTAAGGCATAGTAGATGCCTGACACAGACTGCCAGCATAAATGATGGCAGCTGTTTTGTGAGGTTCTTGCACGCTAATTGGCATCTGACTGTACACCTTGGACAACTCTTATGTTACACATACTATGCACATGCTTTATTAATACATAGGGCACAGGCATCTACTGTATAAGAGTAGATGTCAGAATATATAATTGTCGTTCACTTTACTTTCTCTAATGCATGGAAACTGCACATAGTAAGCCAAGACATTCATGTCTCTTTCATCTTCTGATATTTTAGTCAGTACTGCCACCTTTTGGATTTATGTAATTACATCACATCCTGTATTTTTATGTACCATCTATACCTTCTTTGTTCTAAGAAACAATGATCTTAGTGAAATTGTATAATGTTATCTACAACTGGGGAGCCACTTTACTTTTAACCAATAGTGCTCACTGCCTGTAACTAGAAATGTTTCTATCTCCTGGTAACCATACTAATTATCATAGTCTGTAATGTAATGCATTACGTTTTCCCTCGGAGACATTCTTCACTCATTGGGGTATAGGGGAATGCTAAGCTCTGGCCCCCAGTTCCTTATGGTAGGAACTGCTTAGGGCAACTGTGATATCCCTTTGTAGTAAAAAACAAGTTTATTACTGATAAGCAACTTGTCTATGACTTCTTTGTACCTGTAGCTCTAATTATCTCCAAGAACCTGATCAGGGTTAACACCTTAACAAATTGGTGACTGCATTCAGATGATTTAGATGGTGCAAAGTTTCACTTGTTGCTTGAGAAATTCCCTTTCCTGTGGGAACAATTGATGTGCACATCCACATCACCTTTCCCATTATTTTTACCTTTGTAGCAACTTGTAAAGTCTGGCTGCTTATTGGGCTTGGTCAATGCGGACTCACCACACCCAATGACAGTTCTGAGTTACAGCACTACGTGAGTACAGTAGCCCACCCGTCTGCTGGTTTTGCCTGTCATGGATCGATACATGACATGGCAGCCTCTTACGGGTTCTGATTGTGCGCTTCCCCATTGATTCATACTGGTATTACAACGGCCACTACATCAAACATATGCACAGACTTGAGACTCGACATCTCTAACTTCCGTGCCTCCCATGGAGGAAGGACTGACTTCGTGCTGGACGCAAGTCAATCTGACAACCCCGTGCTAGGGATTTCAACACAGTGCACAAAGATGAGACAAACAGCCAAAAAGTGTGAGGCTAAAAGGCTGTTGGTTGGGGCTCTCTACGCTGCTTTCGAAGTCTCCGAATCTAGGTTTCACTTCCTCAAACAGCTATTCTTATCTCTTAAGGGAGAGAAGGGATTACAGACTAATGAAAACTTGAGAAAAGAGCAGGAACTGGAAACTGAACTTCAATCCCTGCAAAATGAGAAAGACTCTTTTACACTGTTCTGTTGAAGATAATCAACATGAAATATGTATGTTGAAAGATGAATGTGAAAGTCTGAAGCAGGATAAGAGACAGGTGTTGCAAATGAATGATTTTTAAGTAAAACTAATGATCATCTTCAAGATGGCTTGGACGAACTCCAAAGCAACTTGAACCAGGTACTCGGTGAGTTGGATAGGAAACATAGGGACAACTGTGAATAATATAGAGTGATACAGAAATGAGTTACAAAGGGTGTAGAACAGAATATTGCAAAAGTTAGTCATGAGGAATGTGAAAACAAGATGGCAAAACAGTGCCATCAGCAGGAGGTTTTAACTGGTCACGTTAAAGCGATGGGTGGCTACACCCACATCGACATCATGTCATCCAGAGATGATGAGTCTGATGACATCTCTCAGTACAACACCCAGTCACACCCCTACTATGGTCCAGTAACCCCATCCTGCCACTCACAAGATGGTGGATCCCCTTGCTATGACAGCACATCCCTATGTTATCAACGCAATGACGATTATCATGTGTGACATCAACATGGGGACCCCCATGATGGGGGGCTTGGGCCTACCATTGCCCTCTAAAGGTCTACCAGCAGCACCTCCAGTTGCCATTATTTCTGTGGATGACAGGGAGGAGATTGAGAAAATCATTGAAGACTCTTTAAGCAATGTAAATATACTTGAGAAAAGCAAACAAACCCTCCATATGCAGATAAAACAAATGCTGCAGGAGAGTGCTACTCGGGATACCATGGTTCACACTGTGGCCAACGCCACAGCGGAAGCCACTCTTCAGGGTGCAAAGGATACTCTTCCTCCAACTGATCTTCCCAGTAATCCCCTACAGATGACCCACTCTGTTCAGCAGATTGCTGACACCATAGGCTGTATGAGTCACACTGACAACCTCAGCTGTCATCTGGAGAAAGTACGCACCAAATGTGAAATGCTCAGTCTAGCCACAGATTATCAAGTATAGATCCTCTGACAGACTATCGATCTTAGCCTATGGGTGAAACTCCCCAAAGTGGTCCACCAAGATAACTGAGCTACTTTTGACCAAATCGCAGCTGAAGTCATAGCTGCACACAGTCCAGGTGTGGTTGGGGTGATGCTAGCCTACCCCATAAAACAAAATGCAAAGGAAAGTCCCAAGACATTCCATAAGAGGCTATGAATGGCCTACCGTGCAGGCAAAAACCTTGCAGGAGAGGCCATAGATGCTGACCTCAGAGAGTACAAAAACCTGTTCCTTCAGAACATGATTCCAGCTGTCCTAGAGAAGGTGGAACCAACAATTTTCCCCACTATGGACAATTTTGCTGATATCCTCCAGAAAATGGAGTGAGTTTACCAACTCCACATCTGAGACCTCAGTTTCAGTTAGAAAAAGGTGGCCGCGGTACAATCTACCGAGCAGCCCACAACCCACTACTCTGTGGAAGGAAAGGCCTATGAGAAGAGGCCTACTTCTTCAGAGAACTGACAGCATCACCAGTCCAGAGGTGGTAACCAGAACCAAAATCAAAACAAATTCCCAATTGGAATTCTGACTCCAGTCGAGCTAGTTGAAACAATCAAACAGGCTCTTCATACAGAGAGATCATGGAGGAAAACTGAAACCTCCGAGACCCACTCAGCCAGGTCCGCTCTGTAGCAGATTCAGTCTCAGCATGGGCCCTCACAGCCATAGGCCCAGGAGAACAGGCTTCAACAGGCCACAGAGATTCCAAAAGCACAGGGCACCAGGCAGCAGTAGGCCTGAACCTAGAAGCCACTCCTTACATAGGAGCCATCCAGCACAGGGATGAGGTCCAATGAGAACAGGTCAAATCACTCTTTCAGGAGCATCCTACTACTGGCACCATGGATTGACAACTACAGGCCCCAGTCCATATTGTGAACAAGCTGGCACTGGACACAAATGGAAGGCCTTGCACTGATGCCATGGTCGAGGGGCTGCCCACTGACATTGTTATTAGATACAGGCACTGCTGTGTCTGTATAACATGATGATAATACAGTGAACTCTCCTTGGTCTACAGGATGGCAGACCAATACCTCCAGTGTGGATGGCACAAAGCTATCTATGTATCATTTAGTAGTTTTCTCAGTGACCATTGTTAACCTAAAGGTCCACCATACCTTTCAGCTTATGGTACTGAAGGACCACCCCAGTATCATGGAAATTGATTTTCTTGCACCACATGGCTGTGTGGTGGATATGACCAACATGCTATTGATCCAAATCAGAGGACAATACCATACTGTCATGATTTCAAATTCACATGTGGATGCAGCCATAACCACTAATGACAAGGAATATGATGTCATAACTCTAGTCCAAAACCACGAGTTCTTCAGCAGACTTCTTCCCATTCTGCAGAAACATCTGGATGCATTTGCCACAAACAAGCACAATTGTGGTAGGATGCACACTGTCATTGAGATTCCAGGCCCAGCCCATGAAAGGCAAAGGCAATATCCTTTTCCTGCTGAGGCCTTGTCATCACTCAGAGAAACTGTTCAGTCACTCATCAAACAAGGTGGGATCAAGACCTGTGTCTCTACCATCAATTCACCCATCTGGCCTGTAAAGAAACCCATGGGAACTTGGAGACTCACAATTGATTATAGGAGACTTAACTAGGTTACTCCTAGCTGCTCATCTACAGTAGCATCAGCACCCGATGTGCTCAAATTGCTTACCTCGACCACCAGTGGTTTGGTTCCCTTGACATCTCCAATGGTTTCTGGTCACTGCCATTGGCACTCACAAGCCAAAACAAATTTGCCTTCACCTTTGAAGGAAGATAGTACACATGGACCTGTTTACCCCAGGGGTTCAACAATAGCCCCTCCCTTTTCCATCTACACATAATGGACACCCTGGAGAGTTTCTCTGCCCCACAATGTATCCTGCAGTGTGTGGATGATTTATTGCTGGCAACAGCCACAAAGGAACAACACTTTAAACTCTTAGATGAACTACTGACCCTCCTACAGAGGGCAGGCCTCAAGTGCAACTCTGCAAAGGCACAACTTTGCCAAGCAGAGGTCATCTTTCTTGACCTACACATAACTGACAAAGGCAGAAGCCCAGCCTGGAAAAAGATACAAGGCCTATAAGATTTGCCACTCCCCACTAGTGTGGCAACACTCAGATGTTTCCTGGGAATGATCAACTATTCCACAGACTTCATTTGTGACTTTGCCCAGAAGGCCGTCCTCTGTATGAGCTTCTGAAAAAGGGCGTCCCCTCAACTTGGGACCCCATGCACACACAGACTGTGACATCACTGAAACAAGCCTTGGCTCCAGCTTTAGTGAACCCAAATCCAGCATTGCCTTTCCACTTGGAATCAGCCACCTCAGACATTACTATGTCTGCTGTCCTTGCTCAGAAAGTTAATGGTGCTCTGAGACTTGTTGCATATGCATCCCAAATGTTGTCACCAGTGGAACAGATGTACAGCCTTTGTGAAAAGAGCCTTCTGTCCACCTACTGGTCTGTTAAACATTTCTTGTATATCATTGGGTACTGACCTATCATTATCAACACCAGCCATACCCTCGCAACTTTCTTGCTATCAGACAGAGTGAAGGATGGATCAGTATCCAATACCAGACTGACTCACTGGTCACTTCTTCTCCAGGACCATGACATCCAGGTTCACCCTGCCAAGATGCCATCCATCCTAGCCCATGGACTCCTTTATCAAGGAGAACCATGTGACTGTGCACTAAAACCACCTGACCTGCACCCAGGCCCATTTCTCCCTGTGACTCCCAAACTCCTTAAGGACACTTCCCTGTATCATGTCTCCACAGATGGCTCAGCCTCATATCACCAAAGAGAACAGGTAGCTGGACTTGGAGTACTCATTGTATATCCCAATGGCAACACTGTTGGAATATCCAAACATTGCAGTATAGCATCATCACAGTATGCAGAACTAGCTGCTGTGACCTGTGCCCTCGAGTTCGCACTATCATTTTTGCAGATTCTAACTGGGTCTGCTGCTCCCTTACTGAATTCCTACCATTCTGGCAGAAGAACTCCTTTGTATCTTCTGATGGCACCCCAGTGAAGTACAAAGCACTTATGATTTACATACACAAACTGGCTCAGAGCTTCTTACACAAACTTTTTATCAGCAAGGTTAAAGCCCATTCCAAATCAGACCTTTACTATTTCTTCAATGACAAAGCTGATACTCTTGTCAAAGAAGGTAATCGAGGGGGGACGCTTGGATGATGGACCATCCAGATGCCCTAACAGCCATCCATGTGCCAGCTATCAGGAAGAAACCTGAACTATTTAACCCATTGGATCTGTCCACTGCACAACATGCAGACCCTGAACTCACAGAGATGTTCAGGTTCCTTGACAAAGGAACCAAACAAGATTTACCTACCCATAGCCCATACAAGAGACACATGAGTATGTTACATTTTTCATCAGATGACAAACTGATCTGGTATCAACCAGAAGACTCACCCTGAAAATTGTAGGTGGTTGCTCAAACTCTGAGATCTGAATTTCTCCACCAGATACATGACACCCCTACTGGTGGACATCAGAGAGTTAAAACACACTCCAGAGACTCAAGACTATTGGTTAGTGACCTGGCATCACCTGGGATGTCAGACACTATGCTAACAATTGTCTGATTTGTGCTCAGAACAACCCAATACCAACCAAATGTAATGCCAAATTATTACCACAGAGACGTTATTGGTCCCTTGACCAATATCAGCAGGAACAAGTATGCACTTGTGATTACTGATCTTTTCTCCAAGTGGGTTGAAGCTTTTCCCACTAAGACTTGTACTGCAAAAGCTACTACTAAAACCCTGGTGTAACAGATGTTCTCCAGGTGGGGCCCACCTCTAAAAGTAGACTCTGACAAAGGAACCAGTTTTACAGGTGAGTTGATGAAAGAAGCACTCAAACTTCTAGGGGTACACCAGAAGTTCCACATACCTTACCACCCCCAATCTTCAGGTTAAGTAGAGAAAGCCAACAGACAAATTAAGCAAATGCTTTTCAAATTCATTGAGGACAATCCCAAGGATTTGGATTCTCTGTTGCCTTTACTTACTTCTTATGGCAATTATGGGTACTCCTTCAACCACCACCCAGCTGACACCCTTCAAGGTGATGACTGGTAGAACCATGAGATTACCTGAACATCTGTTGTTTGACCTGAACACCCCCACTGCAGACAGAGTGTCTGTGGACAAGTATGTGGTCAAAATGAAAGAAGATCTGATTAAAACTCATTTGGATACAGCTCACTGCATTGGCAAGGCCCAGCAACAGTCCAAAATCCAATCTGATAAACACACACAAGAAGTGGATTGTCAAGTCAGAGTCCAGGTAATGGTACTCAGATTTGGTCACCCTACAGATGCCTTCTCCAATAAATGGGAAGGACCCTACCCCATTGCCAACAAGCTCAGTCACACAGTCTATCAAGTTGGACTGCTGCAAATCAAGAAACTCACTGACAAATGGTTACAGGTAAACCAATTAAAGCTTTATGAAGGAGTATAACTACTTTTCTTAACCCCATTGGGTGGAATTGTACTGACTGATTTTTAATTTTTCCTTACAGGTATACCTGCAAAATGGCTATCTTGCATTTGATTCTCCCCATCTCAGGGGGAGGAAATGGACAAGGAAATGATAGAAGGCATCCTTGGGATGGCAGAGAAAGTGGTGATATTGCTGATGGGGGACCTGAATATGCCAGATGTTGACTGAAGCACTTTTGCTGCAGCCACATCCAAGAGCAGGGCAATTCTCGATGCCCTACAGGGGGCATGCTTCAGACAGCTAGTTTTGGAACCCACTCGGGAGAGAGTAATCTTAGACCTGGTAGTCTCAAATGGGGATGGAGAGAAGATCTCTGATCTTGAAGTGGGTAGCCATCTGGGAACAAGCGACCACCAAACAGTGTGGTTCACTATAAATTTAGCTGTAGAGTCAAGCCACACAAAAGTGAAGGTACTGGACTTCAGGAGGGCTGATTTTGTCAAAATGGGAGAGTGCCTCAGAAAAGCACTAGCAAGCAGGCAAGAAGATGGAGTGGAGCAACAATGGGAAAACATCAAAACCACCATCATAGAGGTGACAAGCCTTTGTGTGAAGCAATTAAAAAAATCAAAAGAAAGAAAAAAACACTATGGTTCTCAAAAGAAGTGGCAGGAAGGTAAGGGAGAAAAAGATAGCATTCAGGAAGTATAAGGAAACACAGAAGGAGCAGGAGAGAGAACTATACCAGTTAAAGCAGAAGTAAGTGAGTAAGGCAATCAGAATAGCAAAGGCCCAAGCCGAGGAAAAGATCGCCAACTCTGTTAAGAAGGGGGATAAAACCTTTTATAGGTACATTAGGGAGCAAAGAAAGACTAAGACAGGGATACTGAGGCTGAACAAAGAGGAAGGTGGTTGGGCAGAGAGCGACAGTAGAAAAGCAGGGATACTGAAGAAATACTTCTGCTCAGTATTCACAATGAAAAAGCTGGGGGAAATACCTAATATGGTCAATAGAAGCACTCTGGATAGGTAGGTTGATATTAGTCTTTTCACAGAAGAAAGGGTTCTGAAAGAACTCTTAAAACTGAAGGTGGATAAAGCAATGGGGCCTGATGGGATTCACCCCAGAATTCTAAAAGAACTAAGGGAAGAACTAGTAACACCATTGACTACCCTTTTTAATAAATCATGGGAGGATGGTGTGTTACCTGAGGACTGGAGGAGGGCAGATGTGATTCCCCTTCACAAAAGTAGGAGCAAGACAGAGGCAGAAAACTACTGACCCATCAGTTTGACCTCAGTGGTAGGGAAAATGATGGAATCACTTCTGAAGGAAAGAGCTGTTGAGTACCTAGAGGCCAGTGGGGCACAGGACCCAAGGAAGCATGGATTCACAGTGGGAAGGTCATGTCAGACAAATCTAATTGCTTTCTTTGACTGGGTGACCAAAGCAGTAGACCAGGGAGGGGCTGTGGACATGGCCTACCTAGACTTTAGCAAGGCATTTGACACAGTCCCGCACAAAAGATTACTAAACAAATTAGCCAGCCTGGGAGTGGGTCCTAGGGTGGTAGCCTGGGTAAAACACTGGTTGGACAACAGGACACAGCGGGTAATAGTCAATGGAGTCCACAATGAAAAAAAGGAGGGTTAGTAGTGGGGTACCGCAGGGTTCAGTACTAGAACCAGTCCTTTTTAATGTCATTATAAGGGACATTGCAGAGGGAGTGGAAGGGAAAGTATGTATCTTTGCAGATGACACAAATATCTGCAACAGGGTTGATACACAAGGTGGGGTGGAAAGGATGAAAAGGGACTTGGCAAGGTTGGAGGAATGGTCAAATGTATAGCAGCTTAGATTCAATGCTAAGAAGTGCAAAGTAATGCACCTGGGAAACAAAAACCCAGGGGAAGAGTACACAATGAGGGGAGAGATACTGACAATAACAAAAATGGAAAGGTACATGGGGTAGTCATATCAGATGACCTAAAGGTGGGCCAGCAATGTGAGAAGGCAGTAAAGAGGGCTGGAGGGATACTGGGATGCATAGGGAGAGGCATCACCAGTAGAAAATGGGAAGTTGTTGGCCCTCTGTACAGACAGTTGGTAAGACCACATCTGGAGTACTGTGTACAGTTCTGGAGACCCTACTTCCACAAAGACATAGACAGGGTGGAGGCTGTCCAGAGGAGGGCAACAAAAATAATGTAAGGTCTGCATCAGAAGACATATGAAGAAAGACTAAAGGAACTAAAGATATATAGCCTTGTGGAAAGGAGGGAAGGGGGGACATAATAGAAACTTTCAAAAACCCCAAGGGAATCAACAAAGTCCAAGAGGGTAGCATCTTTCAGAAAAAGAGATGTGCAAAAACAAGGGGACACAATTTGAAGATAGAGGGGGGACGGTTCAGAGGTAATGTGAGAAAGTCTTTCTTCACAGAGAGGGTTGTGGATACCTGGAACAGCCTTCCTGAGGAGGTTGTAGAGTCAAAAACAGTGGGGGAATTCAAGAATGCATGGGACAGACATAAGGCAGTTCTAGTGGTGGGTAGGAGGAAGTAGGCTGTTGTTAACTAGGATCTGCAACTTATCCATTAGGTAGGGAAATGGGCAGACTAGGTGGGCCAAGCAGTCCTTATCTGCCATCAAATTCAATGTTTCTATGTTTCTGTCTTAGGAGCTCTCCCCTGCTGCATCCAAGGCATGGTAGATCGCATCCTTCCACATCTAGACCATCCTCCTACTACTGTCCTAGAAGGAGGATCAATTACAGTCCCAAACAAATTGATTACTGTACAGGAACGTAAAGATGCCTACCTCACTGCCTCGGTTATAGCCTGAAAAATCTACCCTACAAACTGAATGGCAAACAAATTTTCATGAACAAACTCTCCCCATGATCCATCTGTCCAAAGGAACTTTCCATGGTTGGCCAAATGCCAACATTTTCTCAAATGGTACTTTATCTCGCCAGCAAACCAGTCAGAGACATTCAGGTTTGTATAATCTTACAGCTCTAACTGATCCTGCCTATTGCGAGAGGTTCTCCAAAGACTCTGCAAAGCAATACTGTGCACTCAATTCCATGGCTTCAGCCACATGTACTTATCTTTTATCCTCCAACAGAAGCAGAACTTCTTGAATGTCCCCCACAAGAACCTGGACCACTTAGTCATCTAAATGCAAACTCAGCCCCTGGCACCCTTATTAATAATTTACAATACATGCATATTCCCGTTCTTTTCAATCTAACACATTGGAATATGGTAGAATTTGGAATGCGTCATACTACTAACACATCAAAGCTTTTCAGTACTATGGACAGACAGAACTCCAGGAGAAAGGAGCTACTGGTTTAACTAAAATTTCTCTACTGGGACTTAGAACTAGATCTCTTGAACTGGGAACTTCAATTAAGGGTAAAAAACAAACAAAAAAAAGGAGTTGGTGTGTTTGTCAGAGGTAGTTGAAGTAAATTGTTATCTGTTATCTGTGTTATCTGTGTACTTATCTTGGTGCTTGTCACAGGTGTCAGAAGGGAATTGTTATCTGTGAAATTAAGAAAGTGTAGAAAGATTTGCAAAGTAGGGGGAGTGGCTTAGCTAGAAGGAGCCAGGTTAAGACCAGATATAAACATTGCCCTAGATAGCTTCTTCCAGAGGACAGACATAACTCCAGGAGGAAGGAGCTACTGGTTTAACTAAAACTTCTCTACTGGGACTATATTGCCCTCCTTACCTCCCTTCCACCCCTCACCCTAAACCAGTTCTACTTTTATAGGTGCAGGATTTAACTGACAACAGGAACTTCCTGTTTGGGAGCAGGAAGTGAGTGATCACAGAGCCACCAAAGATTCACCATCCTAGAAGGGCAAGAGTAGCTCTCCATCCCCCCCAGCTGCTGGAGGTCTGACTCTGAGCAAGTAAGGAGACCACTGAGAAATATAGGAACTTCTTGTCTCAGAACAGGAAGATCAGGAGCTTAAAGGGCACAGAAGCAGTAAGTAAGTAGGGAGAGAAGAAAAAGAAATAAACAAACAGAGGAAAGAGTAAGTATTCCAAATAACAGTTAGGGGGCCAGAAAAAAGACATGATGGGAGTGGTGCAGTGTAGTGGCTGTGGAGCAGCAGTCTTCCAGGAGGTGTTTTGGAGAATGCAGTGTTGTCCCATCTGCAGACACATCTCTGGGCTGAGGGAGGAGGCTGCCCACCTCCAGGCTGAGTTGGCCAGGATTTGTGGGACCTCCTCTCCCACCCAGGGACCACCAGGGTCACTGCCGTTGCCTCAGAGGTTGCCAAGAAAGAGGAGTGGTTGGACCACAGTGGGCTCAGGGACAGTGAGGGTGATGGAACAGAGGCTTATTCCTCCAGTTGTACCTCTCCACAATTTCTATGCCATTCTGGAAAAGTGTGGTTCCTCTATGGAGGCACCCACACTGGAAACCAAGGCGGATGCTGGGAACCTCCACAAAGGAGACCCAAAGGAGAGTGGCATGGGATCCCACAGGGGAAGGAAACAATTCCTGGTGGGGGACTCCATTGTTAGGAAGGTAGAACTGGGGGAGGAAGGGGAGAGGGAGGTAAGGTGCATGCCTGGTGCCATGGCTTGGAGAGACAGGGAGCGAATCCTCAGGATCACCAGAGCAGCTGCACAGGGGAGGGAGCTGGATGTCATTGTCCACCTAGGGACAAATGACCTGGATGGGAATGGGATCACAGCAGTGCAGGAAGAGTTTGTGGAGATGGGGAGGGGCCTTAGATAAATAACACAGACGGTAACCTTCTCGGAGGTGCTGCCCGTCTATGTCACGGGTGAGGCTAGGGTGCTCCACACCATAGGATTCAATCAGTGGTTGAAAAACTGGTGCAGAGCTCAGGGATTTGGCTTCACTGGAGACTGGGGGTGCACCTGGAGGGATGCAGGCCTATACTGGCATGATGGTCTGCATCTTGTCCAGGAGGGGAACCAGGATCCTAGGTGATAGGTTTAAATACTTCATTGACAAGTATTTAAACTAGCCAAGAGGGGAGGCACTGGAAAGGAGCAGGGAAATCCTAGCCCCCCCCAAAATATCAGGGTACTAAGTGAGGTAGACACCAACAAAGAGATGTCAATAGGGAGAAGTGCTGGGGTAAATGGAGAAAGTGACAAATGCAATAAGGACAGGGATGGGGCAAAAAGGGGTAAAGCCATCAAGAAATGGAGGGTAATGGTACCAACGCCCGTAGTCTGGGCAACAAGCTCCCTGAACTGGTGGCCTTGATGGAAGTGGGATGCCTGGATATTGTAGCAGTCACAGAAACATGGTACACAGAGAACCAGGGACCTGGGGGTAGTCATATCAGATGACCTAAAGATGGGCAAGCAATGTGAGAGGGCAGCAAGGAGGGCTGGGGAGATACTGGGATGCTTAGGGAGAGGCATCACCAGTAGAAAACAGGAAGTTATTTTCTCTCTGTACAGACAGCTGGTGAGACCCCATCTGGAGTACTGTGTGCAGTTCTGGAGACCCAATATCTGCAAAGACATAGACAGGATGGAAGCTGTCCAGAGGAGGGCAACTAAAATGGTGCAGGGTCTGCACCGGAAGACATATGAAGAGAGACTTAAGGAGCTTAATATGTATAGCCTTGAGGAAAGGAGGGAGAGGGGGGACATGATAGAAACTTTCAAGTACCTCAAGGGAATCAACAAAGTCCAAGAGGGTAGCATCTTTCAAAAAAAAAAAAGAGGTGCAAGAACAAGAGGGCACAATTTAAGATAGAGGGTGGCAGCTCAGAGGTAATTTAAGGAAGTATTTTTCACAGAGAGGGTGTGGATGCATGGAACGCTTTCGGAGGAGGTTGTGAGTCAAAATCAGTGGTGGAATTCAAGCATGCATGGGATAGTCATAAGGCAATTCTGGGGGGGTGGGGGTAGGAAGAAGTAGGCTGCTGGTTAACTAGGATCTGCATCTTATCCAGTAGGTAGGGAAATGGGCAGACTGGGTGGGCCAAGTGGTCCTTATCTGCCGTCAAATTCTATGTTTCTCTGACTGGGATGTTAACATACCAGGATACACAACCTACAGGAGAGACAGGGAGGGCAGAAGGGGGGAATTGCTCTCTATGTAAGGGAAGGGATAAAAGCAACTGAACAAAAGAGTAAACAGGGAGAAGTGGAGGCACTGTGGGTCATCTTAGAGACTGGAAATGGCACCACAATCCGCACAGGGGTTGTATATGGAACCCCATGTCAGGGGGAAGGAATGGACAAGGATATGATAGAAGGCATACTTAGGATGGCAGAGAAAGGGAGATACTGTTGATGGAGGACCTTAACATGCCAGATGTTAACTGGAGCACCTTTGCGGCAGCCACATCCAAAAGCAGGGCCATTCTTGATGCCCTTCAGGTGGCATGCCTGAAACAGCTATTTTTGGAACCCACTCGTGAGGGAGCAATCTTAGACCTCATACTCTCAAATGGGGACAGTGAGAGGATCTCAGATCTAGAAGTGGGTAGCCATTTGGGAACAAGTGACCACCAAACAGTGTAGTTCATGATAAACTCTGCTACAGAGTCAAGCCATACAAAAGTGAGAGTTCTGGACTTCAGGAGGGCTGACTTTGGCATGATGGGAGAGTGCACTAGAAAAGCACTAGCAAACAGGCTAGAAGGAGGGGTGGAGCAACTATTGGCAAATATCAAAACTGCCATCACAGAGGCAACAAGCCTTTGTGTGAAGTAAATAAACAAATCAAAACAAAAGAAAAAGCCACTATGGTTCTCAAAAGCGGTGGCGGTGAAGGTTAGGGAGAAAAAGATAGCATTTAGGAAGTATAAGGAAACACAGAAGGATCAGGACGGAGAACTGTACCAGTTAAGGCAGAAGGACGCAGGAAGGGTAATCAGAATAGCAAAGGCACAAACTGAGGAAAAGATAGTTAACTCAGTTAAGAAGGGGGAAAAAACCTTATCTAGGTATATCAGGGAGCGTAGAAAGACAAAGGGAGGGATATTGAGGCTGAATAGAATGGATGGTGGGTGGGCAGAGAGTGAGAGTGATAAAGCAGGGATACTGAATGAATACTTCTGTTCAGTATTCACAAAAGAGAAAGTGGGAGAGGTGCCTAATCCAATGAACAGAAGCACTCTGGAGAGGGGGGTTGATCCCAGTCCTTTCACAGAAGAAAGGGTTCTGAAAGAACTCCTAAAACTGAAGGTAGACAAAGCAATGGGGCCAGATGGAACTCACCCTAAAATTCTAAAAGAATTAAGCAGAGAACTAGTGACACCACTGACTATGCTTTTTAACAAATCGTGGGAGGATGGTGTAGTACCTGAGGACTGGAAGAAGGCGGATGTGATTCCCCTTCACAAAAGTGGGGCCAAGACGGAGGCAGGAAACTACAGACCCATCAGTTTGACCTCTGTGGTAGTGAAAGTGATGGAATCAATTCTGAAGGAAAGAACTGTTGAGTACCTAGAGGCCAGAGGGGCACAGGACCCAAGGCAGCATGGGTTCACAGTGGGAAGGTCATGTCAGATGAATCTAATTGATTTCTTTGACTGGGTGACCAAAGTAGTAGACCAGGGAGGGGCTGTGGACATGGCCTACCTAGACTTTAGCAAGTCATTTGACACAGTCCCACACAAAAGATTAATAGTCAAATTAACCAGCCTGGGAGTGGGTCACAAGGTGGTAACCTGCGTAAAACATTGGCTGAACAACAGGACACAGAAGATAATTGTATATGGAGTCCACTCTGAAGAAGGAGGGGTTACTAGTGGGGTACCGCAGGGTTCAGTACTGGGTCCAGTCCTTTTTAATGTCTTTATAAGTGACATTGCAGAGGAACTGTAAGGAAAAGTATGCCTCTTTTCAGATGACACAAAGATCTGCAACAGGGTTGATGCACAAGGAGGCATGGAAAGGATGAGAAGGGACTTGGCAAGGTTGGAGGAATTGTCTGAAGTATGGCAGCTTGGATTCAATGCAAAGAAGTGTAAAGTAATGCACCTGGGAAACAAAAACCCAGGTGAAGATTACACAATGGGGGGGTAGTAACAACAACAAAAATGGAAAGAGACCTGGGGTAATCATATCAGATGACCTTAAGGTTGGCAAGCAGTGCGAGAAGGCGGTATGGAGGGCTGGGGGATACTGTGATGTATAGGGAGAGGTATCACCAGCAGAAAACAGGAAGTTGTTATCCCCCTGTACAGACAGTTGGTGAGACCCCATCTGGAGTACTGCGTCTATTTCTGGAGACCCCATCTCCGCAAGAATATAGGCTGGATGGAGGCAGTTCAGAGGAGGGCAACTAAAATGGTGCAGGGTCTGCAAGAGAAGCCATATGAGGAGAGACTAAAGGAGCTGAACATGTATACCCTTGAGGAAAGGAGGGAGAGGGGGGACATGATAGAAACTTTTAAGTACCTCAGTGGAATCAACAAAGTCCAAGAGGGTAGCATCTTTCAGAAAAAGAGATGCAAGAACAAGGGACACAATTTGAAGATAGAGGAGATGGCTCAGGGGCAATGTGAGGAAGTATTTTTCACAGAGAGGGTGGTGGATGCATGGAACAGCCTTCCTGAGGGGGCTGAGGGGTCTAAAACTGTGGGAGAATTCAAGAATGCATGGGACAGACATAAGGCAATTTTTGTGGGGGGTAGGAAGAAATAGGCTGCTGTTTAAATAGGATCTGCAGCTTATCCTCTAGGTAGGGAAATGGGCAGACTAGGTGGGCCAAGCGGTCCTTATCTGCCATCAAAGTCTATGTTTCTATGTTATTAGATAATCTGGCAGCCTACCAGACACATACACAAGACCCCATTGCTAGTGTAAAAACTGTAGAACATCTAGGTTTATTTAGATCTAGACACCATTCTAAAAATAAATCCCATTCTAAGAAAAATAAACTTTATACGCCTGATGTTACCGGTGCAACAGGCACATTAACTGGTCTTTTCGGTTCTACTATGTCTATCTGGAACAAGGCAGACATTGCTACAATCAAAGCTCACTCCCAAAAATGTCAAGTATGTATGATTAATGACATCATACCCCCATTGTTACATGGTGTGGATGGACTTAGTCAGGAAGAAAGATATACAGTATACAACATGAAAGAAATTGCTAAAAGTTTCACTGACACTAAGGACAAAAGAAATGCACTCGTCACACAAAATAACAAGGCATCAGACAAGCAATACATTGCCAGAGAACTCCTCTCATCTGTTCTGCTTATGGCTCTTATGTCATAACTACCATCAATAGCCACTTCAGTGATCTGGAATCTGGACGTATTCCTGATATTATTCACGATACAAGAATCTCTAAATAGTGTTGCCCACACTGCAAATCCCATGCATGTGTTACAATGAATATGTCTCATTCTATTGGTATACCTATTGCCACTGCTAGAAACTTAGGTTTCATCACCAGGCATCCTAATACAGGACCCTGTTTTACTGCTAAGAAATGTACTATTTTAGACTACATGTTTGTATCCTTTACTGTCTCATTACCATGCTTTGATCCAAATTCAGCTGTATTTGATAAACTTGCTACAGTTAACTCCATTGGGCACCTTGACGAGGTTATCTACAGATAGCGCATCGAACTGCCATCACTTCTGGTCTACCACCCGATCCTGGAAGCATGGGTCTCGCCTCACACAGATTGCTGTGCCCAGAAGGGCTATCATTATTTGTGTCATTGTGATGTATTTGACAGTATTAAACCTGTATGTGGTTGCTCTCCAGATAGCATTGATTGGTCCTTTACCTTGGACAAGGACATTACTGCTAATGACACAGATACTGTGAAACCTGAGCTCTACCCCCCCCCCGAAACACTTATTACTTATACCACAAAGTCAGAAATTAATAAAATAGTTTCAGTAGCACTGTCTTCTTTTTCTTCAACCCACAGAGCACAGAGGCCTGTGAAATCAAAGTAGTGAAACTGCAAGTCTCTCTCTGCGCAGCTCCTGCTAAATAAATCACTAGAGCAGATATCTCCAGGAAAATACCTTCTACTAGTACCAGGCACCAACTGAAACACAGCACACTAACAAAAAAGCAAAAGTTTTGTGATGTAATATAATTTGTTTGTGCTTAATCTCTCCCACTCTCAGAGCTCTCTCCACCATGTCTTTCTCTACTGCAATGTAGCAGTCACAAGATCTGGCTTCAGTGAGCTTTGGCAAATGCTCAGCAAATGGCCAACATGTCCCATGAGATCATAAAATCCATTCGAAAACCTGACCTGCATTCCTGCCGAATAGTTCCACTATTTAATATTCGGCTTCCAAATACCAAACAGTGCCTTATTCGTGGTATTCAGAATTTGATATTTGTAACTTGAGCACCCCTAACCACCATGACCAATTTAGTATCATTGGTTATGTAACCCCCCTCTTCCTGCCCCATCTAGGGGCATCATTTTCACTTGCAGGTCTTCCAGGCAGGAAAGGGGAAGCACTCACAAGCGTTAACATTCAAGACCTTTTGCACACTAAAACAGCAGGAAAAACAGTTGTCTCCTACCTACTTGGATTCTTCATAGCTGTGCATGTACCGCCTCTATCTCTCAGCATCTGATCTCCTCCTCGAGCTGATCACTGGACCAAGACCTCCCTCTTCACCTTTGGAGGTCTCAGAAGCCCCTGCAGCCCCAACCAGGCTGGATTCTGCCTCTGGAATACAACTGAAGGAAAATTTATTAGACTGCAAATACAGGGCAAAAGAAAAAAGATTTAATTTCATTAGCCCCCCCCCCCAGTTAAATAAGACACAGACCACTGTTTCTCCCCAACTGACTTTTAGTTTTCACCTGCAAGGCAACTGATTCCAGCAATACATGGGTCACCATTCTTCTCTAAAAATAAATAAGCAGCTCCATGGGATTTTAACCTTTTACAGTTCAGGCTGGACATGATAAACAGTAGAAACCAGGATTTAGCAGACACAGACACAGATTCTCCTTTGTCTACCACATCACTCGCTCAGGTGCTCTGCCCAAGACTCTGTGGAACACAGATCACTACAATCTCTTGGCTTTTAATGAATCCTGTAAGCCAACCTTCATTTTCTTTTCCTCATGGGTCACTTCTACTATGGCACTGGTCAACCCTCCTTACGCCGGCATGGTAAAGCGAGTGGCTTTCCCCACCTGGACTCCTAAGCACTGGCCCAAGCCACAGAGGGGGTACAGGAATTTTCCTGACAACCCAGGCCCCAACCCACCTTCAAATGGCTGGCACAATCCACAGTGCTAAGGCCCCACCTGCCACGATCACTCGGCTCTGCCTCAGCACTCCATGGCCCCAATTCACTCCAGGAGTTCTGCTGGTACTTACTCCCTATGGGGCATCCCTGACAGGCCCACATCTCTGCTTCTACTCCTGGTCTTGAGTTAAGCTCCAACATGGGGACCACCCTCCAAGGTCTGCCATTTCTTTGGCCTGCAACCTGCCTGGACTTTGATGGACTGTGCCCCAGGACCAGTCCCTCCAAAGAGGCTCCCTGTTTTGGGTGAAAGGCTCCATGGCTTCCTCAACCTCCAGGCTGCCCTGTCATACTGGAATGAGGGGAATCTCTGCCACCGGTTCCTCTCCAGAAAGGGCCATGCCACAGTCCTCCCAGCCTAGTGACCTGGATATACACAGAAATGGGCTTCCTAAAGGCTCCTAAATCTCTCTCTCTCTCTGTCTCTGTCTAGGCTTACTAAATCCTCCTAACACCCTAACACCTAATGACGCAAGACCTGGCTACCTGTGTTGCCACGAAGTTCCATACTCCTACTCCTCGACAACCATGATGCATGAGATGCCATCCTGACTGCATTCTTTTGGGGGGGGTTCCCCACTCTCCCTCCTGGACCACTACTCTTCCAGCCTCCCCCCCTCCAGCCCCAGGCCTAATGCCCAGGCTGGAAAAGGCCCCGCTACTTCCTGTCTGTCCCTTTTTATGCCGTTTCACTACTTTCTGCTGCCACCTTGAGGTGTCCAGAGCAATATCCCCAGAACACTAAACCCATTTCCTAGCTCGGGGGAGGGGGTATGAGGGGGAAAGGGATGCCTAACAGTGGGAATATAAGCCCTGCATTTACAGGGGGATTACAGATATTTAAACAGCCTGCTGGAGACCTCAGCGTCCAGATCACTGATGAAGATGTTGAACAGCACTGTTCACAGTACAGGTACCTGAGAGAAGCACTGAGTTCCACGTCCTTTACTTGGAGTCATGCCCCTGCACCACATCCCACTGCTCCGTGTCCACAAGCCCGTTAGCAATCTACCATGTGTATGTCTCTCATGTATACAACACTAGTGTCCAGTGTCCAGAAGTTTGTCATGTACCACGATGTCAAAGGCTTTGCTGATTTCCAGATATCACATATGTATGGCCCTACCACTGCTTACCTCCATGATCACTACCACAAGGAAGATGATCAGGTTGGTTTGACATTACCTGCCCCTTAAAAATTAATGCTGAGAAGGAGTGAATACCTTGACCTTAACCATGTGATCCCATATTCTGTCCTTGATGATGGCTCCTAGAACATTCTCAGCACTGATGTCAGGTTGAATGGCCTCTAGTTGTTTAGGTCTGACCTTGAACCTGTTTTTGAAGATGATAACCACTTTAATCAGTTTTTAGTCCTTTGGCACTATGCCTGTCTAGACAGACTCATAAAAGATTACCGCAGATGGCTCAGCCAATTTTTTGTTTAACTCCACCATGGTCCTGGGGTAAATCCCATCTGCCCCTTGGAACTTACCTGGCTTGAACTTCACCAGGTTGTCAGCTACTAGAGAAAGAGTGATATTTACAAGCTGTATCATACCTGATGTCATAGGCTCTCCCAGTGTGCCCCTTTCCATCTCCCGGAGTCATTTAATAAACAACAAAGCAAAGTATTAATTCAGAATCTCAGCCATAGCCCCTGACTCTCTCAGAAGTTCTCCCTCTCCCTGTTTCATGGGCCCAGTTCCTTCCTTCACCTTCTTCTTTCCATTTATATAATGAAAAAAAGGCTTTAGTGTTGTCTTCTGCTACTTTTACTTCCAGTCCCTCACCGGCTTTCTTAATTCCAGTCCTAAAGCTAGGCAAGTGCTTTTCTATACTCGACTTTGGCCAGGAAACAGCCCATGTCATTCCATCAATCATAGACCTTTTCTCAGACTCACATGACTTAGGTAGGTCTTTGTTGAATCAGGGGGTTACCTCTTGACCCTTTTTGCCTTATTGCAAACAGGGATGCAGACTTAAAAAAACCTGTAATGGGGTCCGCATTCTCACTAATGCTTCAATTGATCTAGATCTATTTTCACCAAATCCACCATCTTTGCCAAGTCCACTTTTCTGATGTTCTTGGTCTTGATGGCTAAGGAACTATTTACACAGAGAAGGAAAGCTACTTCACATAAAACTAGTGAGATGTGTTCATTAGGTAAAAGGTTGGAAAGCTATAAACTCTAGGAAACCATGGTACTCATCTAGGCTACTGACTGTGTGGATTTTGCTAGCCAAACAGAAAAGGTTAGTTACAGAAAATAGATTTTGTTAATCCAAATCCTGTAAATTATCAGCAAAGCTCAAGCAGGAGAAATAAGGAACCATGGTTGTGGATTAAAGCAGAGATCTTCGAAGCAGAACAGCTTAGGTTCAAAGTTCAGCACAGCTGCTGACTCAGTGTGTGACCTTGATTAAATCATAACCTCCCTCTGCTATAGTTCTTCCAGGTCCACCACAAGACTGCTAAAACAACCACAGCATGGTCAAAAAGAGCGCAGACAAAATGCTGACATCAAAAATCATGCCTCACAATTACAAGAAAAGTAATGATAGTGCAGCGATTTATGATTGCAACTCTTGGGGGAGAGCAACTTGGGGGGCAATTTACGATTCCTAACTCCGAGAGGGAGAATGTCGGGGGGGGGTGAATGTTTCAAGTCATGTGCTATCAATATCTCCACGTGGTTCTGTACATGTAGCTGTTTTCACTCACTCTGTTTCCATGGTGGGCATTTGACTGCGCTATTATTCAAATGCTGTTTTGACGGTATACCAGTTCTTCCAACTTTCAAACTGAGTAACAGTAGGAACCTACTAGAAACACAATGTTGCATCTTAGTTGAGCTACCCTCCATATTAATATGTATACTGACCTGTGTCTTACAGGATACAAAGGTTATCTCGTATTGTTCTGGGCAAGAGGACCAGGAAGCAAAGCTAAGTGTTTCTGTCAGCACAAAACAGCATGAAATATTGTTCTTATCCTGTCAGAGGCACAGACCAGTATACATATTAATGTATTATGAAGCAGTATAATGTCCTGTAGTGAATAAATCAGCCAGACACTGTCAATGAAGTTAAATAATGACATTTATTTATACTCAGTTTTGGTTCCCCCACCTAAAACACTTTATGATACATTCCAAAACTGAGCAAAGGGGGGGACACACTGACACTGCTTACACGGTGGTTAATGGCACTGGGGAATGGATACTGAAATTAACTCTTTCCATCTTTTAAATTGTCTGTTGTCATGTCAGGAATAGTAAAGCTTCACTTCTGTCAATTTCTCTTTTATGGCTGAAGCAGCGGCGCTTCAGACAGAGAGGAGTGTCAGAAGTAAGCATCAGTGTGACAGGAATCAGGTGAGCAGAGAAGCACAAGGTGCTGACTGTATGCTGCATAAGAGGTACAGTAATCAACCACTCTCATTGGCTGAGGCAGTTACACTGCTTTATAAACAGGTAAATAATTGTAACCAACAAAATAAATAAAACAAATGGAAATCAGGATCTGGTTATTAAAAGTATCAAAAGCCAGACAGAAATTGAGTAGTCCAGAAAATCAGCTGATAATACAGTACCGTTCCATGCCAGCAGACAGGCAGGGTAAGAACCATTCTGAAGGATTGTTCACCAGCTGAAAATGCTGCTGTGTATCTCTGCATATTGAGCAGTGTAACTTCAATATGATTTTGGAGTTATAGATTGTTGAACTGTTAAGTCTTTCTTGTTTTTGTGCCACAGTACACTGAAACAGAACTGTGGTTCTATCACCTAGAGCAGTGGTTCTCAAATGGTGAGGCCAGCCTCCCAGGGGAGACCCCAAACTGTTCCAAGGGAGGCCCAGTCAAGTCTGAGAATGTACAGTATTTAAATTTGAACTTTTGGATGTTTGGTGTGAAAGGATAAAACAAATTAAATATGGATAATTGCAGGTGAATTTCTTTATTTATGTACAAATTTGTGACCAGGAAAGGCCCATTGAGTTAAAGCTTGTTATAGGTATATTTATATGTTAGTTGATGACTAGAAGGCAGACTGAGTCAAGGCGTGTTTCTACAGTAGGTGTTTATATGTAAATTGGTGCCTGGGAAAGGCACACTGAGCCAGTGCTTGTGTCAGGTGTGACCTGGGGATAAGGGTACAGTAAGTTGCTTAACAACAGAGTAAGAGAGGGAGTGGCTAGGTTAGTGTTCCAGATAGAGGGGAAACAGTAACAAGGGTTCAAGAGTCATCAAAATGGAGTGATAAGGACAACCTGGGGTGTGGGGCTGGGGGTGGAGAACAATGAGTTGAATAAAAAGAGAATATACTCAGTCAGCTTCATTGATCTCGCTTGATTCCTGGTGTACTATGCAAAGTATATTTTTGTTTCCTATGGGGAGGCACAAGATGTTTTCCAAATTTGAGGGAGGCTTGAATCCTTTTCCATGGCTTGGAGGAGGCTCACTATCATTAAGTGTGAGAACCAATGGCCTAGAGTTTATGCTGCAGTACAAACTGTGTCAGGGATCCCATGGTACAAAAAAGAAAAATAAATCAAGCAGCACGTCAGATTGCCATGCTGTAGCTGTACTAGTATACTGTAATTATGAAAGGCCATGTGCCAATTAACATTCACAGCGAAACCTGCAATCAGGGAAAGATCATTAACCCTTGCTGTGACATGGACTGATCCATAATTCTCTATAAGTTCTAATTCTCTTGGCAGTCTAAATTAATGCAAGAAACATGGCTATAAGAGACCTGGATTTTGTATAAAAGCATGAAAGGTGTGTAAACAATAAGTAGGGGAAAATGCAACCAAATCTTGAGACTAGACATTGTCAAAAGAGGAACACCATGATCTGGTGTTTCAGGAACATTTATAGCAGTCCCCTTTAAACAGGCTACTTTCTCAGTCTTCATTAAGATTTCACCTATTGAAAATAATTTTAAGTAATATTTCTAGTCTGTCTTATAGACTGGCTGTGCACACACACGTAACATTAGTATTCAGGGGATGCAAGCATATACAGTATGAAAGAATTATCACTGAACTATAATACTCATTGGAAGCTAAGACGTAGTTTAGCTTTTAGATGTTTCCTAAATGAAAGAGAAGACCTGTAGAGAACCAGGTTCATAGAATTTGGTGAACAGTGTTATTTTCCACACCAACACATTCCAGTTGTCTCCAGGCTTATGGCTTCAATATTGTTCTTCATCTTTTTTTCTAAGTGTGCTCAGACTGGAATCTTGTACAGATCTAGCTGTGGACATGAGATGGTGATTTGTGCAGAGATGCATGCTCTCAAAACTCCTACTGTCTAAGTTTAGACTGGAGTATCCCGTTTGGTATGCAGTATCTCTGTGGCAACAATAAAGTGCTTCAGTATGTCACTAGCTTCTCTAATGGATGTGAACAACCTATTTTTTTCAAATGCCAAGAACTACTTTAAGTCTAAATTTGACAAAGTGCTCAATGAACGACTGTTCATTCAACCAATTAATGACATCCAAAACTTGAGATGCAAACTGTTGTAAATTAATTCTCAACTCAGCTGTGCTACCATATACAGTACATTTATGTATTCATGTGATAATGTATGCAATTAGCAATGTAGCGTATTCACCACCTCTTCAAAAAGACCGACACCAGTCTTCAAGTTTTAAGCTCTGTTGTACATTTATTTAAATGACAATCCATGACATGAAAATATAAACATAGCAGACAATGACTTTGCCCTGCTGATGCATTTTGGACATGAGTCTCTCTCTCTCTCTCTCTCTCTGCCAGGTGTAAAAAGAAAACTGTTTATAGATGTCTACTGCAGCCGTTAGTGTTCCCTCACTCAGCCTTCCCACTCAGTACTCACCCCCAGCACCCCCCAAGCCCTTACTTACCCATCGGGGGTCCAACACCGTAACTCTCTCAGAATTACAGACACGTCTTCACTCTTCAAAGTCAGGCTGGGAATTGAAGAAACAGATGTGTTGATCAATGTATTTCAATGGCATTTTGAAATTAATGGCATAACTTGGCCATTTTTGCAAATTTTTGGTCCAAATTTTCAACATGCCTTTTTTGGGACCCTGTCTCATAAACAACTGCACTGACAATAGGAAAATAGGTCTGGAAATGAGATTTTATGGTCCCTGCATGAAATCCCCTTTCAGGCAGAACTTGAAAATTTTCTCTGCCCTTTTTCATGAGATAGGGTGATAAGATGGCTATGCTGAAAATTTGGTGTAAAATGCTAAAAAAACACAAAGTTATGAGCCTACACTGAATTTTGCAAATGCAGGCTTGTAACTTTGGTAATTTTCAATATTGTTACCCCAAATTTACATGTAACGCCCCCTTTCTGCCCCATCTAGGGGCATGCATCAAACCTCGCAGATGGACCTGGCAAAAAGGGAGGGCACCCTCAAGCGCTAACATTCGAGACCCGTGCACTTCAGAAAAGGCAGGAAAAAGTTGGTCTCCTACCTGTTTGACATCTTCCATAATTGTGCACTCTACCTTCTCTCTCAATATTTGATTTTATCCTCCTCGAAGCTGCCCACCAGACCAGGACCTCCACTCTGCACCTCAGCTGTCTCAGAAGCTGTTGAGGCCCCAACCAGGCTGGATGGATATTGCAACTGGAATGCAACTCATGGAAAAATGAATGAGACTGGAGATACAGGGGAAAAGAAGGATTTAATTTTATTTGCTTCCCCCTCTCAACTAAATAATACACAAACCACTATATCCTCCCCAAACTGGCTTTTATTCTGCAGCTGTACTGCAAATAATTCCAAGCAATACAGGGGTCTCATACTTCATTTTAAATAGACAAAGCAGCTCCATGGGGCTATTCAACTTTTTTACAAATACTGGCTGGATGAAATAAGGCAGCAGAAATGATGAATTCAGACAGACACAAGCAAGGGTCTTCCTATTCCTACTCTCCCTCTCAGATGATCTACCCAATACCTACTTGAACTCAGATCCCTGCAACCTCCTGGCTTCTTTGGATCTGGTAAGCCAGCTTTTTCTTTTTTCCTTAGGTCACTTTCTTCCTCACTGGCATTGGTTGTTCCCCCCCTTAATGCTGGCATGAGAAAGCGAGCGGCCTTCCCCACCTGGGCCCCTGGGCACTGGCCCAAACCACAGGGCCTTCCAGGAATTTTCCAGATGACCCAGACCCTGATCATCTTGCAATCGTTGGCACTATCACCAGTGCTAATACAACATCCATCACCTTCACTCGGCTCTGCCTCTGCACCTGCCTTATCAAAGATGGCCCAAACTCACTCCAGGGATTCCACAGACCTTGATTCCTCAGCGGTCTCAACAAAGCCCAAATCCCTAGTTTCACTGCCTGGGCTTGAATTAAGCTCCAGCACTGGGGTTACCCTCCACTGTCTGCTGTTTCAGCCTGTGACCCACCCAGAACTCAATGTACCAGCATCCCAGGACCTGCACCTCCAAAACAGGCCCCATGTCTTGGGTGAAAGGCTCCCAGCTCCCTATACCCCCAGACTGCCTTGCCACACCAGATGTGAGAGAAACCACTGCTGTCAGCTCTCCTCACAGGAGGGCCCTGCCACTGTCCTCCCAGCCCTGGTGACCTAGGCTACTACTTACACAGGCTTCCTAAGGGCTTCTACTCTTTCCTGGCCTGCTAAGCCTCCTACCACCCCTGCCCCAATTATGCAGGATCTGGCTACCTATTTTTCCCACAGGGAGCTCCAAGCTGCCATCTCCTCATTGACCTCGGTGCATAGAAAAAAAACATCCTGACTGTACTCATTTTGGGGGGAAGGGTTCCCCACTGGCCCTCCTGGACTGTTGAGCTCCCTCACTTGCCCACCTCTTCTGCACCTAATTCTACATTTCCAGCCTCCCCCTCCAGCCCCAGGGCTAATACCTGGGCTGGAAAAGGCCCCAATACTTCCTGTCCATCCCCTTATATACCCTCTGTACCTACTGTCTGCTTCCACCTTGAGACATCCAGAGCAATATCCCCCAGAGCACTAACCCATTTCCTAGCTCGGGGGGTAGGAGGGGGAAAAGGATGCACAAGAATGGGGCTTGCATAAAACATAGCCATATCTTTATAGCACCTCATGAATGTGACTGCTGCCATGTTTCAAATCTTGGCCAAAATGTTTTTTCACACTGCGAAAAGTGATTTTGCGGACCCTGCATGAACTCACCTTGTGGACAAGAGTTGAAAATTTTATCTGTCCTTGTTCATGAGGTGGGGTCATAAGAAGGCTGTGTTATAAATTTGGTGTAAAAATATTGAAAACAAAGTTATGAGGCTATGTTGAACTTTGCAGACGCAGGTTCATAAGTTTGGTAATATTCAATATTTGTACCCCACATTTTCAACATAGCCATTTCTTGACAGCACCTCATGAATGTGACAGCTGCCATTTTTCATCTCCTGCCCAAAATGTGTTTTTGCATCCCGAAAACTGATTTTGCAGTCCCTGTGTGAAATCGCCTCTTGGCCAGGAGCTGAAAAATGTCTCTGCCCTTCTTCATAAGACAGTGTCATAGTAAGGCTATGTTTAAAATTTGGTGTAAAAATATTAACAAAAAACAATTTATTTAGGAGCCTACATTATATTTTGTGAATACAGGCTCATAACTTTGGTAATTTTTAATATTTTTGCCACAAATTTACAACATAGTAATTTTGTTATAGCACATTATGAATGTGACAGCTGTCAATTTTCAAATCTTGCCCAAAATGTAGTTTTGCATCCCAAAAGCTGATTTTGCAGTCCCTGCATGAAATCACCTATCAGATAGTTGGAGTTGAGAATTTCCACTGCACTTCTTCATGAGGTGGGGTCACAAGAACGAAATGTGGACAATTTGCAGAAAAAATATTACAACGTAACAAAGTTATGAGCCTGTGTTCAAATTTACACACACAGGCTCCTCACTTTAATAATACATAACCCACACAGTGTATCACAGCACATTTACTACCCCAGGGATTCTATGCCAGTGGTGAACATCCTAAGTTTTTTGTGGTTTGTCTTTGGCATTATGTAGTCTATGTCTGCCTGTCTGTCTATTACCTATCAATACATAGTTGCTACCTCAGTTGCAGCCCTATTGGATCTGACCAGAATTTGTTCTTGTTTCCCTATGGCTGTCATTTGAGGCTTATTTCTGCCCCTCCCCTGAAGGAAATTCCAGGCTTCCATACAGCCAGTACAGGCATCCTTCAACGGGCCAGGCCAGAAATCACAAGGGCTGGGTTTGGGGCTGGGTTTCAATTCCCCCTGTCCTCCTGCTAGTACTTCAATGGAGAGAGAATCCCAGGTGAAGGTTGTGTTGGCCCTTTCACAGTCTCTCAGGATTACAACTCTTCCTCCACTGTCCCAGTCTCTTTTCCTTCCCCCTCTCATACTACCTGTCTCCTAAGTCTTCCTTTTTAACTGCTCCATCTAGCCTTACCCTCAGACTTCCCATCCTGTCCTCCTTACTAATCTGAATGATCGTCTCCTTGCTCTGCACAGCGGTCTCACTTTCCTTACCTCCCCTAGCTCCTCTTCACCCTTTTATTCCCTCTTCTCCCATACCAGTCTTCTGTTCTCACATCCCTTCCAATCCCTCCACATTTGTCATTCCTTCCCCCAACCTCCTCCATCTACCTAACTTCCCTCTTCCCCTTTCCTTGACTGGATCCCGCCTCTCAACCATGGCCATGCCCCTCCTGAACCCTAGTTCATTGAAGGAATCTATTCCATACTAGCACCCCAGAAGGTGCTCCCACATTCATCTCCTCCTGCCTTACTCCCCCCTTCCACCCACCACTCTCCACTCACCCTCCCTTGGTTTTTCTCACTCTCTGAGGTAGAGGATCCCAAAGTATCTGTGTCCAGCCCTCCTCACCCACCCCAACCTGCCTACATATGTCACTTGGACAATCCTTCAGCCTGTCCCCTTATCTGGCCACCCTACCCTCTCCCACTAGTGCTCCTAATTCCATCCAAGCTGCCTTACCTCTGCCAATAAGTGGATCAAACACCTGCACATTAGGCAACCACCTGCCTCCCACAGTGTACCAAGAAACACTGTGGGCCCACACCCCTACAACATACCACCCTGCTCATTCCCTCCTACTGCCTGTACCTGTTCCATTACTTCCCATGCCATGTCGCTTTAGTTTGCCCTTGTTGTGCTGTTGCAGTAATTCTGCAGTGACTCCTGTCCCTTCTCTACAATCAATACCTACCACACAGCAGCCTGCCTTTGATGCTCAGCCCTAGAAAGGGAGTGCTACCTTCCCTAGAACCTACTTCTATAGTTTTACCCTAGATTGGGAGTAGCTGCAGTCCTACTGATTCCTGTATCTGTAGGCTCACCTTAGATAGGGAACATCTTCAGATCCTGCTGCTTCCTGTCTCTGCAGGTATACCTTAGATTGGGTGTTTCTGCATCTCCCCTATTAACTACTACTGTAGGCCTATGGTGGAAAGGGAGTACTGCTGACTTCATGATCCCAGACCTCTGTAAGCCTACCCTGGCTGGGTACCAGCAACCCCACCACTGTCCCAAGCTCCTTATCCTTACCTTGATTCCTTGTATATCTGCTCTCACCTGTGTAAAGTGTCACCTGTGTCCTGCAGTCCTCCTTCCAGATCCCCTGCCAATAGCCTCAGAAGCACCCCAGACACCATTTATTCAGATGTCATACTCTTATGTCATGGCATTCAGGCTTCAGGGTTGCTCATATGAGGGGTTGCTTGGCCCTCTGGGTATTTTATAGGGACTAGAGCTGCTGTATTGGCTGGCTGCAGCCATGTGGTCTGCTGGGACCTTCTATGTCACCAGCAGGTCAGGCTGTGTTCCTGTGCTCTGTTTTCTGGTGTCCTTCCTCCTCCTGGAACCCAAGTCCCAGTGAGTTGCTGATGACTGTCTCTGCCTTGTAGTATCACTGGAGTCAGAAGTGACCAGAGTGGAGGGCCTCTGTGTTGGTGAGGGGGAAGGAGTGCCGTGACCACTGGGTTGCTCAAAATCAGATCTGTCGGTAACACCAGCACTGCCAAGAGTACATGCATGTTCACTGGAGGGGTTTGGTCCGGTGAAACCAAGGGTATAGATCCAAACGCAGATGAGTTTCAGTACAGCTGAGGGTGTTTAAGCTTCAAGTGGTTCTGTAATAATATTGTGGTTAAATAAGAGAGTGATTTCCCTCGGCTTATAGTGCTTTTGCAAAAAGAACAGACTGCCGTCCTTGTGTCATCCTTTAGTATGGTGAAATGCAGACACAATGCACTGTTAACACTGCATTTCCAGTGATTCTGGTAGCACCACATCCCCCAGTTCTTTTTTCAACAAATGTGCCTATCTTGTCCTCATGTTCTTGCCCTGTGACAAATGGCCTTGATGGTGCCATGCCAGTACTACCATCACTCGGCTCTCCTTCAGGCTATGACGGAGTCTGATGAAGAAACATCAGTCTTGCTTGTTTGCTTTTCTTAGGGGGAAGGGGATGTTTATTCTCACTACTACTTCTACTACCCTGGGTACTAGTGCTACTACTAAAGGCCCTTTTGCCAGCAACCTTTTTTCTGCCCTCAAGGTACATAGCATACTCTGCCTCATCCTGAAAGTCATTCACATTTGCCTCTGATGAAGAAGACGATGTATCACTGGGCAACTCATGTGGAGAGAAATACTCAGAGCCAGATGACTGCTCCTCCTCCACAACTTTTTCAGGAGTACTGAGACATTGAGAAGCAGGGGGCATAACTGAATCAACTGTAGTGGTCATACTGGTAATATTCACTGTGGCAGGTATTACAGACTGTGGCGATAGCATTACAGTAGTGGCAGTAGCGGCAGTAGTGGCTGGACTGACAGTCACAGTTGCAGGACTGGCTGCAGTATTCATGTTGCCAGTTGTTGTGGAAGACAGGGTCTCTGTGGTGGTGGTGGTGGGGACAAGAGATATGATGGTACTGGTGAGAGATGGAAACACATTTTTGGTTGTTGGAGTCAAGAACAGCGTCCTACTGTACTTGTGCATCTTGTATCACTTTCTTCTGTGCCAGCCACAGTATTACTATTTCTGGAAGAAATAGGCTTGGAAGTGGTAAACAGTAATTGTGGGTGTTGAATACAGCCTGCCTCTCACATTCAGGTTTACCATCACCAACCTGTTCCTTCACTGTAGATTTGCATAGGCTGGACCAAGTATGTTTTTACCACCTCTAGCTACCATTGTCTATGCAAACAATTTCAAAACACTCTCAGGTACTCTAATTCTTTAAAATGAACAGAAGTACTGATTTATTTTTTGCACAAAAAAATTCTTGCAAGTGGCACACAGGCAAGGGTGTGCGTGTGACTATACAGCATCACTACTTGATCCTAAACTGCGGGCAGTGGTACTGCAGTCAGCCAACTGTCCTCTGAGACTGCTGGCTGTTACTTACTTTTGCAAAACCTGAGCCCAACCCAATAGTACACCACCAATATTTTAAAGACAGATTTCTACAGCAGAACTAATGTAATACTTTTTAAACATACAGAAGTTATGATTTATTTTTGCACAAAACAATTCTTGCAAGCGGCATGCAGGGCAGGCAAGGGTGTGAGTGCAGTGGAACTGTGTGGCATCACAACCTGTCCCTTAACTGTAGGCAGTGGGAGTGCAGTCAGCCGACTGCAGTTTGAGACTGCTGGCTGCTACTGGCTTTCATGAAGCATGAGCCCAACCCCAGATTACACCGCCAATATTTTTAAAGACAGATTTCTACAGCAAAACTACTGTAATTCTTTTTAAATGTACAGAAATACTGATATATTTTTGCACCAACATTGTTTTTTACGGAAGTATTGATTCATTTTTGCACAGAGAAATTCTTGCAAGCAGCACACAGGGCAGGCATGGGCCTGCTTGCTGTGCAACTCTGCTGAGTCACTACCTGGCCCTAATCTGCGGGTGGTTACAAGTGTAACCCCTAGATGGTGCTATCCCAGGGGCTACTACCCCTGCCTGATTTGCCACTAACAGGTTGAGGGGCCTGGATCCAATGGCGGGTGCCTCCACCCAGAGGTCAGGGTTTGCAATAGTTAAACTTACTTGGTCACAGCCCTCTGGGACACTGCAACCCCCCTTTCTTCCCACTAGTGGCCCACACAGTATATCAGAATTACCTTCACAGTATACACAATTACCCCCAGGACTGGTTCTGGCACTGGGACCCCTGTAAAATAAGATACAGTGCAACAATCACAGTACAATACTTTAACATAGACAAATACCTCAGGCAGTATAACTTTGCTGAAACAAGCAGCTCTGATTTATTTGGGGATATAACAGGACAGGGGAAATCAGGTTAATTAGCTTATCACTTTACTCATCTACCTATGGCTCTGTGCATTACCTATCCCTACCAGTTACTGTCCCTGGGTACCCAAGCCTCAGTGGCTAGTCCAAACCATGGCAGCTGGTAGGGGCGCCACACAGAGAAAAGAAAATTAGATAAACAGTCAGCAGTATAGTAATTCCATTTGGATTCAATGTGGCAATTCAACAGGGAGCGACTCTGAATTAGTACTCATGACCTCCAAACAAGATAGGTCCTTCAATGTCAGCAGGGCTACTCTTGAGCTCCATGAGACTCCTCACACATTTATATCGCAAACTGCAACAGGCAAAAGTCCTTTAAGGCAGCAGGATTCACTGAGCTCACAAGCCTCCTCACACATTTATATGGTGAACAGTAACAGGCAAAAGTCCTTTAATGGCAGCAGGATTCACTTGAGCTGCACAAGCCTCCTCACACATTTATATGGTAAAAGAAAGTACTATACCAGGCAGGCTGCTTCTCTATCCTGATGCAATTACTGCACAATACCGGAGAACACACAGCAGATTCAGTTCTGACAGACCGAGTGCAATTCAGCAATTTCTCCAGTCTTCTACAGGGTGAGCCTGGTTTCTACCTTCAGATATCCTTTGATTCTCTTCACAGGATGGATTCAGTCCTAACAAGCAGTTACACAAGCTGCAGACCGGAACTCTGGGCCTTACACATTTCCCGACTAAAACTGCACACCGAAAAAGCACAGGGCTCTTCCTCTACACTGCCAGAGCTCAACTGAAACTCCAGCAGACAAAACCGGCACTTCCTTGAGTTCCTCCCAGTTCTTGGCTGGATTGGCTGTCACTCACAATAGACTGCTCCTGTTGGTCCAAAAGGCGCAAGTCCAAACTACATCTCCCAGAGTCACTGCCTTACAATCCTCTTGTGGCTGGCTCAGATTACGAGTCCAAGTTCTGATTGTTCAAGGCACCATTTTAGAGCTACCTTAACCCACACTGATTGGTCCAGTTCAGCGGTTCAAAACTAGAATGGGGAACTAGGCAAACACAGTTCTGACTGCAAAGAAAGCAGGTTAGACAAACTGTATTTTCATTATTACTCTAAATGATTTCTGGCAAACAGTTACATCTTTCAGATAGGTTCCCTTTGCACTCCTAGTGACTGCAACAATGGAGTAAATTGGCAGCAGCTCGAGTGGTACTCAAGCAGAGAAGCACACAGTCCCCCCATACAAACTAATTATGTCTGCAAGCAGACAGCTCTTAAAGAGACAGTACCAGAGGCTCTAAAAACACTCATAGATAAATGGCTTAAACGCCAAACACCATTCAGGCTTGGAGCATTCAAGCAAGCTCCTGGAAGTCTTTCAGGAACCCCCATTTGCAGGGGTGTTACACAAGGTAGTCAGTTGACTGCCCTCCGAGGTTGCTGGCTGGTACTGACTTTCAGGAAACCTGAGCCCAGAGTTCACCCTATTATACAAGCCAGAACTAAAATACTTTTATATGTACAGAATTATATGATTTATTTTAGCACAAAAAAAATTCTTGCAAGCAGCATGCAGGCAAAGGTGTGCATGCGACTGCGTGGTGTCACTACCTGGCCTTCAGCTGAAGGCGGTGCCCTGGGAGTTCAGTCAGCCGACTGCCCTCCGGGATTTCTGGCTGCTACTGGCTTTCATGAAACCTGAGCACCCCCTCAAAATACATATTACTTACACCACCAAGCCAGACATTAGAACTACTGTAATTAATATATATAAAATAGTTTCAGTAGCACTGTCTTCTTCGCCTTCACCTCCACAGAGCACAAAGGCCTGTGAAATGAAAGTGGAGAAACTGCAAGTTTCTCTGCACAGCTTCTGCTAAATAAATCACTACAGCAGAGATTTCTCTAGTGGGGAAAATAAAGAAACTCTTACCAGTACCAGGCACCAACAGAAACACAGCACCCTAACAAATAAGAAATGGTTTTGTGATGTAATATATTTTGTGTTTAATCTCTCCCACTCTCAGAGCTCTCTCCACCACATCTTTCTCTGCTGCAATGTGGCAGTGACATGATCTCGCTTCAGAGATCTTTGGCAAATGCTCAGTGATTGGCTAACAAGTCTATCCAACATCATAAAATCCCTCCGGAAAGCCAACCCAAATACCTCCAAATAGTTTCGCAATTCAGTACTCGGCTTCCAAATACTGAACAACATATTATGCATGGTATTCAGAATGTGATATTCGCTACTTGCACACCACTAGCCACCATAACCAATTTAGTATCATTGGTTACATAAACAGCCTGCTGGAGACCACAGAGTCCAAATCACTGATGAAAATGTTGAACATAACTGTTCACAGTACATATACCTGAGTGGGGTGCCGAGTTCCCTCTCCTCTACTTGGAGCCATGCCCCTGCACCACATCCCATTGCTTCATGTCCACAAGCCAGTTAGCAATCTACCATGTGTATGTCTCTCATGTATACAACACTAGTGTACAGTGTCCAGAAGTGTGTCATGTACCACAGTGTCAAAGGCTTTGCTGATTTCCAGATATAGTCATTGCCCTACCACTGCTCACCTCCATGATCACTACCACAAAGAAGATGGTCAGGTTGGTCTGACATTACCTGCCCCTTAAAAATTAATGCTACGAGGGAGTGAATAGCTTGATCTTAACCATGTGATCCCATATTCTGTCCTTGGTAATGGCTCCTAGAACCTTCCCAGCACTGATGTCAGGTTGACTGGCCTGTAATTGCTTAGGTCCAACCTTGAACCTGTTTTTGAAGATGATGACCACTTTAGTCAGTTTTTAGTCGTTTGGCACTATACCTGTCTAGACAGACTCATAAAAGATTACTGCAGATGGCTCAGCTAATTTTTTGTTTAACTGCACCATGATCCTGGGGTAAATTCCATCTGTTCCTTGGAACTTACCTGGCTTGAACTTCACCAGGTTGTCAGCTACTAGAGAAAAATCAATATTCACAGGCTGCATTGTGGTTATCCCTGATGCCATAGGCTCTCCCAGTGTGCCCCCTTCTAGCTTCCAGGGCCATTTGATAAACAACAAAGCAAAGTATTAATTCAGAATCTCAACCATTGGTCCGAACTCTCTCACAAGTTCCCCCTTCCCCTGTTTCATGGGCCGATTCCTTCCTTCACCTTCTTTTCATTTAAATAATAAAAAAAGGCTTTAGTGTTGTCTTCTGCTACTTTTACTTCCAGTCCCTTACTGGCTTTTTTAATTCTAGTTCTAAAGCTAGACAGGTGCTACTCTATACTCAACTCTGATCAGAAGACAACCCATGTTATTTCATCAATCATAGACCTTTTCTCAGACTCACATGCCTTAGGTAGGCCTCTCTTGAATCAGGGGGTCACCTCTTGACCCTTTTTGCCTTATTGCAAACAGGGATGCAGACTTCAGAAAACATGTCATGTGGTCTGCATTCTTACCAATGCTTCAACGGCTCTAGGTCCATCTTCACCAAATCCACCATCTTTGCCAAGTTCACCTTTCTGATGTTCTTGGTCTCAATGGCGAAGAAGCTATTTTCACAGAGAAGGAAAGCTGCTTCACATGAAACTAGTGAGATGTTTTCATTAGGTAGAAGTTTGGAATGCTGTAAACTCTAGGAAACCATGGTACTCATCTAGGCTACTGACTGTGTGGATTTTGCTAGCCAAACAGAAAAGGTTAGTTACAGCAAATAGATTTTGTTAATCCAAAGCCTGTAAATTATCTACTAAGCCCAAACAGGAGAAATAAGGAAGCACGGTTTGTTATTTAAAGCAGAGACCTTCAAAGCAGGACAGCTCAGGTTCAAAGTTCACCACAGCCACTGACTCAAATCATAAACTCCCTCTGCTATAGTTCTTCTGGGTCCACCACAAGACTGCTAAAACAACCACAGTGTGGTCAATAAGAGTGCAGACAAAAGGACGACACTAATAATCGCACTGCACAAATACATGAATAGTAATGTTAGTGCGGCAATTTACGATTATGACTCTGGGAGGGAGGCAACTCGGGGGGGCAATTTACAATTCCCAACTCCAGAGGGAGAATGTCGGGGGATAAATGCTTCAAGTCATGTGCTATAATATCCCCAAGCTATTCTGTACATGTAGCTGTTTTCACTCATGTTATTTCTATGGCGGGCATTTCACTGCGCTATTATTCAAATGTTGTTTTGACAATATACCATTTCTTGCAATTTTCAAACAGAGCAACAGTAGGACTCTATTAGAAACAAAATGTTGCATCTTAGTTGAGCTACCCTCCATATTAATATGCATACTGACCTGTGTCTCTTAACAGAAAAGAAGGTTATCTTGTGCTGCTGTGGGCAAGAGGACCGCAAAACGAAGCTGAGTGGTTCTGTCAACACAAAACAGAATGAGATGAGGTTTTTACCCTGTCAGAGGCACAAACCAATATACATTTTAATGTATTATGAAGCAGTGTAACTGCCTATAGTGAAGAAATCAGCCAGACACTGTCACTGAGGTTAAATAATGACATTTATTTATATTTGTTTTTGGCCCCCCCCCCCACCTAAAGCACTTCATGGTACATTCCAAAACTGAACAGTGTGGAGGACACACTGATACTACTTATGCGGTGGTTAATGGCACTGGGGAATGGATATTACAATTAACTGTTTCTGTCTGTTTTAAATTGTCTGTTTTCACGTCGGGAACCGTAAAGCTTCACTTCTGCCAATGTCTCTTTTATGGTTGAAGCAACAACATTTCAGACAGAGAGCAGTGTTAGAAGTCAGCATCAGTGTGGCTTGAATTAGCTAAGCAGAGAAGCACAAGGTGCTGACTGTATGCTGCATAAGAGGTACAGTAATCGAGCGATCTCATTGGCTGAGGCAGTTACACTGCTTTATAATGGGTAAATAATTGTAACCAAAAAAATAAATAAAGCAGTTGTAAATCAGGATCTGGTTATCAAAAGTATCAAAAGCCAGACAGAAATCAAGTAGTCCAGAAAGTCAGCTGATAATACAATACCATTCCATGGCAACACACAGGCAGGGCAAGAACCGTTCTGAAGGATTGCTCATCAGCTGAAAATGCTGCTGTGTATCTCTGCATAATAAGGAGTGTAACTTCAATGTGACTTTAGAGTTATAGATTGTTGAACTGTTAAGTCTTTCTTGTTTTTTTTTGCTACAGTACACTGAAACAGAACTGCGGCTCTATCACCTAGAGTATACGCTGCAGTACAAACTGTGTCAGGGATCCCATGGTACAAAAAAGAAAAATAAATCAAGCAGCATGTCAGATTGCCATGCTGTAGCTGTACTAGTATACTGTAAGTATGAAAGGCCATGTGCCAATTAACATTCACAGTGAAACCTGCAATCAGGGAAAGATCAATAACCCTTGCTGTGTCATGAACTGATCCAGAATTCCTTTAAGTTCCAATTCTCTTGGCAGCCTAAATTAATGCAAGCAACATGGATCTATGAGACCTGGATTTCATATAAAAGCATGAAAGGTGGGTAGACAATAAGTAGGGGAAACTGCAACCCGATCTTGAGACTAGACATTATCAAAAGAGGAATGCCATGATCTGGTGTTTCAGGAATATTTGTAGCAGCCCCTTTATATAGGCTATTTTCTCAGTCTTCATTAAGAATTCATCTGTTGAAAAAAATGTTAAGTAATATTATAGTAATTAAGTAATAGTCTTATAGACTGGCTGTGCGCACACACGTAACATTTGCATTTAGGAGAGACACACATATATGAAACAATTATCACTGAACTATGAAACTCATTGGAAGTTGACACATACACTAGCTTGGCTTTTAGATGTTTCCTAAGTGAAAGAGAAGACCTGTAGGGAACCAAGTTCATAAATGTTAGTAAACCGCTTTATTTTTCCAAACCAACAGATTCCATTTGTCTCTAGGCTTATGGCTTCAATATTGTTCTTCATTTTTTTTTTTCTGAGTGTGCTCCATCTAGAATTTTGTACAAATCTAGCTGTGGACATAAGATGGTGATTTGTGATAAGATGCACGCTTTCAAAACTCCTACTCTGTAAGCTTAGACTGGAGTATCCCATTTGGTATGCAGCATGTCTGGGCAACACTAAAGCACTTCAGTATGTCACTAGCTTCTCTAATGGATGTGAACAACAGATTTTTTTTTTCAAATACTAAGAACTACTTTGTCTAAATTTGACAAAGTGCTCAATAAACAACTATTCATTCAACCAATTAATGATGTCCTAAACTTGAGATGCAAAGTGTTGTAAATTAATTCTTAACTCAGCTGTGCTACCATATACATTTATGTATTTATGTGATAATGTATGCAATTATCAATGTAAGGGATTCACCACCTCTTTAAAGAGACTGACACCAGTCTTCAAGTTTTAAGCTCTGTTGTACCTTTATTAAAATTACAGTCCATTAAATTAAAATACAGACATAGCAAACAATGGCTTTGCCCAGCTGATGCATTTTGGACATCAGTCTCTCTCTTTGCCAGGTATAAAAAAAAACTGTTCATCAATGTCTTTTGTGGCCGTCACTGTCCCACACCTGGCCCTCCCACTCAGCACCCACCACCCCGCAACCCCCCCCCCAAGCCCTTACTTACCCTCAGGGGTCCAATGCCGTAATCGTCTCTGAACTGCAAACATGTCTTCAATCATCAAAGCCAGACTGCAAACTGAAGAAAAAGATGTCATTCAGTGTATTTCAATGGTGGTTTGAACTTAGTGGTATAACTTGGTAATTTTTGCATATTTTTAACCTGAATTTTAAACATGCCTTTTTAGCATCCCTGCTGTATGAACAATTGCACTTAAATTAGGCAAATATGTCTGGGGTAGGTGATTTTGAGGTCCCTGCATGAAATCACCTTTCAGGCAGGAGTTGAAAATTTTCTCTGCCCTTTTTCATGAGGTAGGGTCCGAAGAAGGCTATGTTGAAAATTTGGTGTACAAATATTAAAAAAACAACAAAGTTATGAGCCTACATTCAATTTCGTGAATGCAGACCCATAACATTGGTCAGAAACAAATGATTTGATACCTTTTATTGGACCAACATGGATGTTACAGAAAAGAACAAAGTGCTTTAGCTTTCGAACCAACCAGGTCCTTCTTCAGAAGCTCTTCTTCAGAAGGACCTGGTTGGTTCGAAAGCTAAAGCACTTTGTTCTTTTCTGTAACATCCATGTTGGTCCAATAAAAGGTATCAAATCATTTGTTTCTGATCTGTTTTTAAAAGGACCAATACGGCACCTACAACATTTTTTTGACCCATAACATTGGTAATTTTCAATATTGTTACCCCAACTTTACAACATAGCCATATCTTTACAGCACCTCATGAATGTGATACCTGTCATTTTTCAAATCCTGGCCAAAATACTTTTTTTATATCCCAAAAGGGGATTTTGCAGTCCCTGCGCTAAATCACTTTTTGGACAGGAGTTGAACATTTTTACTGTCCTTTTTCATGAGGCAGGGTCATAAGAAGGCTATGTTATAAATGTGGTATACAAATATTTAAGGCAAAGTTATAAGGCTACATTGAATTTTGCAGATGCAGGATCATAAGTCTGGTAATATTTAATATTTGTACCCCAAATTTTCAATATAGCCATTTCTTTACAGCACCTCATGAATGTAACAGCTGTAATTTTTCAACTCCTGCCCAAAACATGTTTTTGCAACCCGAAAAGTGATTTTAAAGTCCCTTCAAGAAATCACATTTTGACCAGGAGTTGACAATTTTCTCTGCCCTTTCTCATGGGGCATGGTCATAATAAGGCTATGTTGAAAATTTGGTGTAAAAATATTATCTAAAAACAAATTACTTATGAATCTCTGTTACATTTTGTGAACACAGGCTTGCATCTTTGGTAATTGTCAATATTTTTACCACAAATTTACCACATAGCCATTTCTTTACAGCACCTCATGAATGTGACAGCTGTCATTTTTCAAATCCTGCCCAAAACGTATTTTTGTATCCCAAAAGGTGATTTTGCAGTCTCTGCATGAAATCACCTATCAGACAGAAGATGAACATTTTCTCTGTACGTCTTCATGAGGTGGGGTCAGAAGAAGGCAATGTTGACTATTTGTAGCAAAAATATTACAACATAACAAAGTTATGAGCTTGTGTTCAATTACACACACAGGCTGCTAACTTTGGTAATACGTAGCCCACACAGTGTACCACAATGCATTTACTACCCCAGGGCTTCTATACCAGTGGAGAACATCCTAAGTATTTTATGGTTTGTCTGGGGCATTATGTAATCTACAGTATGTCTACCTATCTTTCTATTAGCTATCAGTACCTAGTTGCTACCTTGGATGCAGCCCTATCAGCTCTGGCCAGATTTTCTTCTGATTTTCCTATGGCTGTCATTTGATGCTCATTTGTGCCCCTCCCCTGGAGGAAATTCCAGGCTTCCATACAACCAGTACAGCCATCCTTTAAAGGGCCTGGCCAGAAAGCAGATGGGCTGGGTTTTGGGCTGGATTTCAATTCCCCCGTCCTCCTGCTAGAATTTTAGTGGAGAGGGATTCCCAAGTGAAGGTTGTTTAGGCCCTTTCACAGTCTCCCAGGATTACAACTCTTCCTCCACTGTCCCAGTCTCTTTTCCTTCCCTCTCCCATACTACCTGTCTCCTAAGTCACCCTGTGTAACTGCTCCCGCAGCCTTACCCTCAGACTTCCCGTCCTGTCCTCCCTACTAGTCTGAGTGATCGCCCCCTTGCTCGGCACAGCGGTCTCACTTTCCTTACCTCCCCTAGCTCCTCTTCACCCTTTTATTCCCTCTTCTCCCCATACCAGTCTTCTGTTCCTCACATTCCCTTCCAATCCCTCCACATTTTCATTCTCTCCCTCACCCTTCTCCGCCTATCTAACTTCCCTCAACCCCGTTCCCTTGACTGGATCCCCCGTCTCTACCATGGCCTACCCTCTCCTGAACCCTAGGCCATGGAAGGAATGTATTCCACATTGGCACCCCAGAAGGTGCTCCCACACTCATCTTCTCCTGCCTCACTCCCCCCACCTTCCTCCCACCACGTTCCACACACCCTCCCTTGGTTTTTCTCACTCTCTGAGGTAGAGGAACCCAAAGTATCTGTGTCCAGCCCTCCTCACCCACCCCAACCTGCCTACATATGTCACTTGGACAATCCTTCAGCCTGTCCCACTTATCTGGCCACCCCAACCCCCTCCCACTAGTGCTTCTTACTCCATCCAAGCTGCCTTACCTCTGCCAACAAGTGGATCAAACTCCTGCACCTTGGGCAACCACCTCCCTTCCACAGTGTTCCAAGGAACACTGTGGGCCCACACCCCTACAAAACACCACCCTGCTCATTCCCTCCTGCTGTCTGTACCTGTTCCCTCACTCCCCATGCCATGTCACTTTAGTTTGCCCTCGTTGTGGTTTTGCAGTAATTCAACAGTGACTCCTATCCATTTCCTACAATCAGTACCTACCACACAGCAACCTGCCTTTGATGTTCAGCCCCACATAGCGAGTGCCACCCTCCCTAGTACACACTTCTATAGTTTTATCCTAGATGGGGAGTAGCTGCAGTCCCTATTGATTCCTGTTTCTGTAGGCTTACTTTAAATAGGGAACATCTTCACTCCCCACCGCTCCTTGTGTCTGCAGGTCTACCTTAGATAGGGTGTTTCTGCATCTCCCCTGTTAACTACCTCTGTAGGGCTATGCTAGCTAGAGAGTACTGCTGACTTCATGATTCCAGGCCTCTGTAAGCCTACCCTGGCTGGGTACCAGCTACCACCACTGTCCCACACTCCTTATCCTAACCTTGATTCCTTGCCTACCTGCTCTCACCTGTGCAAAGTGTCACTTGAACCCTGTGATCTTCCTTGCAGACATCCTGCCAATAGCCCTAGATGCACCCCAGACACCACTTATTCAGTTGTCAAACTCTTACTCCAAGGCACTCAAGCTTCACGGTTGCTTATATGAGGGGTTGCTTGTCCCGCCAGGTATTTTATAAGGACTAGAGCTGCTGTATTGGCTGCCCACAGTCATGTGGTCTGCTGGGATGTCCTATGTCACCAGCAGGTCTGGCTCTGTTCCTGTGCTCTGTTTTCTGGTGTTCTTCCTCCTCCTGGAACCAAAGCCCCAGCACCAGTTCAAACCTGAGCAGCATTTAGACAAAAAAGCATTGATTTGTTTTTTTGTTTTTTTTAAATCCCCCCAATGCTAGTCATTTGAACCAGCCCTCAGCCCTACCACTGTTGGTGCCCTCCCTGCTCCTGGAACCCCACCCCAAATTCAAATCACAGTAGCATTAGAAGAGAAATGAAAATGAACATTGAATTTTTTGTTTGTTTACAAACAGAACCAGGTGCTCTGATAGCTATAAGAAACTTTGGAAAACTTCTACAGATTTCCCAATTTTTATGTGCTTGGACTTTTCAACTTGAAAATCTCCCTAGGAGATTTCCTAGGCAGGCAACCCTATTGAATTTACAATTAACTAGTTATGAAACTTTGCAATAAGACTGGACACCCGTGGTTTAGAGTGTATTGAATCTCTCCATGTAAAAAACTGGAAAATTAGTCTCCTCAGAACCTATTAATTGTACTGGCAGGGGTACATGATCATAACAAAATGTTGGGAACAGCTTGATGGACAGGACCCATTGCCCTCGAGGATGGCTTGAGGATTTCCATCTTCCTGGACTTGAGCTATGCCACACACAGCTACAGGAAATCTTCTGCTGTACTGAGAACCACATTGAGGATTCTTGGCATAACATACCCTTACTGTACCCAACTAAACAGAAAATTATGTTCTTCAGAAAAGTGTATATTTGGGGGGATTCTCAGGAGGCCAGCAAATTGGTAACTTGGATATCAAAAGACTTTGGGAACTCTGGAAAGGAAGCTGAACATAATGAAGATGGTAAACTAATTCAATATGTAGAAACATGAGTGCAGTTTTAAAAACTGAAAGGCTTGGTTAGGTGCTATCTATCTTGCAAGCTTCATGCTCTTAATTTGTATAAAATAATATTATTTCTGTGTGATTCTACATATGTCTACTGTGTTTGGATAAAGTAGTGGCAACCTTGTGCAGTCATTCAAAATAGTGCTGACTGAATGGTCTCAGTCACATTGCTGTTTCCCCAGCGACATGGAGTTAACTCGTTCTTATTTTTAGAGCTTTCTTGAGCACACTGGCAAGTATGCTAGCACAAGAGGACTATAGTGACTCTTTACTGAACTATACTCCTAAATAAAAATGCTAAGTTAGCAATGGTCTGTTAAGGTAACTAACACAGACTACCACTATCCACTTTCAAGGGTAATGTCAATTAACTAGCATTTTCAACCAAGTTTATAAATTAATAGTTTAAATTGGTTTGCTTCTTGTTTTAGGAGTGTCATACTGAGAGTAAGGGAAATGTTATGTATGATATATAATTTTATTTAGTCTGTTGAGACTACATTAGTTCTTTAGCAGCTGTGGAACACTCTGAGTAGCACTGAATTTAAGAATATGTGTAGGCCATCATGACAATTGCAGTCTCATGCATTTACGGAATTGCTAAGTACAAATATTAACCATAGATGCCCTCATATGGGAAAATACTGGACTGCATATTCATGTATCTCATTGTAACTTTGTTGATCAATGAGCTTGTCAATATTTCAGTTGTGGTAACTGTTTCTAAGAATCTGCTTAAAAACAATAGAAATATTATTTAAAACAAAAAAGAAATCACCCAAATGCTGGGGAATTGAGACTGAGAAAAAGAAGGAGGAAAGAAGAGCAAACAATTATGGTCACAGAAGAGATAGAAACAAAAGGGTTGAGTGCAGAGAGGAAGGATGGAGATCATAGAGAATGGGGGATTGGCAAACAAAGAGTGACTGAATTAGCTGTAGGGACAAAAGTGGGTTTAATGAGCAGTAGGAAGAGGTGCCTGAAGGAGGGGGTGGAGGAGAACAGACATACTACATTGGGAGAGGGAGGCTATTCAGGAGGTTTAGGAGGCAAACAGGAATAGCAGACTAGCTCATATAGGTTTTGCAGCATGAAATGAAAAAAAAAGCCATTGTCAAAAGAGCAGAGAGAATAGGAGGATAGAACAGAGGGGGTGAAGAGAGCTGGCAGTTAAAAGAGGAGCCAGTATTTATCAAGAAAGGAAGTGTGCAGGAGTAGATGTTGTGACTCAAGGGAGTACAGAGTTAGGTTCATGTAGAGGGAGCAATGATGGGTAAGACATGGAGGGCCAGATATTCAAAAGGGTTGCGCCATCTTGCATAATAGGGTTGCTTATGCGCAAGTCAAACTTGCTTCATTCTGCAATATTCGCAGGAGGCAGTTGGCGCCACAGAAACATGCTGAGCAACAGTGCAATGCAAATGAATGCATGCTGAACTGGAGGGGGAGGAACCATGCATAAACTGCACAGCCCGATATTCAGCCGGGCTGTGCAGAGTTGTGCAGGCACAACCCCCAACCTGTGCCTGCAGGACTTTGAGCCAAAAAAAAAAGGCCTAAGTTGAGGGCCACCCACAGGTGAGCTGCTGTATGCAGGGCACAACACAGCAGCTGCCTCCTGGCTGGCCCCCAACCCAGTCCCTGTGCCCCCGCAGCCCGGACATCAGGCATAGTGTACTCCCCCACCAGCCCGATCGGGGCATCAATGTGGCCTCCCCTTCCGACATATTCCTGGTGGTCCAGTGGACCGAATTGCCCGATCGCGGGCGGTATGTGTGATAAATTCCACCGCCCTCCCGTACATATCCCTGGTGGTCCAGTGGACCAAAATGCCCGATCGCAGGCATCAATGTGGCTCCTCCCTCCCATACACATCTCTGGTGGTCCAGTGGACTGAATTGCCCGATCGCGGGCGGTATGTGTGATAAATCCCACCCCCCTCCCGTACATATCTCTGGTGGTCCAGTGATCGAATTGATCGCTCAGGTGGTATGTGTAATAAAAACCAACCTCTAACATAGCCCTGGTGGCTAGTGTCCCACCCCATGCAATTCCATGAAGCTCACCACCCCGCCTCCCCTGGCAGCCGGCGGGTGGCATCCCACCCGCTTGCCACCCGCCACTCAGCGACTGACTCGCCCAGTAGGCATGCCTACTGGCGTAAGAGCCAACGGGCATGCAGCCGATATTGTACATGACAGTCCAGATTTGTGAATGATGTTCATTCACAAATCTGGACTGTCATATACGGTATGGGCTGCATGCCCATTGGCTCTTTGCTCTGCACCACTGGGCGCAGAGTCTCACCGGAAGTCAGTCGGCGGGTGGCAGGCGCAGGGATGCTGCCACCCGCTGGCTGCCGGGGCGAGCTGGGTGGTGGGCTTGCGGGTGGTGGGGACACTAGCCACCAGGGCTATGTTCTGGGGTGGTTTTTTACACACATACCGCCCACGATCAGGCATTTCGGTCCACTGACCACCAGGGATATGTACGGAGGGGGTGGATTTATCACATACTGCCCGCGATCGGGCATTTCGGTCCACTGGACCACCAGGGATATGTATGGGAGGGGGGTGGGATTTATCACACATACCACCCGCGATCAGGCATTTCAGTCCACTGGACCACCAGGGATATGTAGGGGAGGGAGGGGAGCCACATTGCTGCCCACGATCGGGCTGGTGGGGGGGGAGTACACTATGCTCGTGATCGGGCTGCAGGGGGTGTCGGTCCCTGACTGCTACTGCCTGGCAGGGCACCAGGCGCAAGTCCTCGGGGATCAGCGCACCTACATGCTAATGGCATGCAAATGGGGACATAATCACATGAAAATGGCCCCCCCTGCACCTTGCATGAATTATAGCCCCATTTGCATGTCACCTTTTGAATATCGTGATTTTGCGCATGGTGCAATGGTACTTGTGCCACCACAAGTTGAATGCTCCACTCTGTCAACTTGCGGTGGCACAAGTTCCACTGCACCATGCACAGTGGGTGTGGCTTGGGGTGATATTCAAAGGAGTTGCTCAATATCGCAACTCCTTTGAATATCGCCCAGGACACACCCCTGCGCAACTATTTTGCGCAGCTCAAGCGCTTGCGCCTATGAATGGCGCAGTTTGAATATCCAGCCCGGAATGTTTAAAACAAAACAGCAAACTGAGTGGATAGGGTGTTCCAGTCTAGCAAGAGTTGTTTGGGGACAGCAATGTAAATCACATCTGTGTAGTCAAACATTGGCAAAATCATCCTGAGGATGATCTAATGGTGGACTGAGAGCAGAAGGCAAATGGTACAGTGTGCCAAGCTTGGGTCTGACTTCAGTGTGAATGACATCAATACTAGGTTTAAATCCAGCCACATGCAGGGGTTCTTGAAGTAAGTTTCTTGTGCAAGGGAGTTCCAAAAATGGCCTTTAAGACTGCATTTGTTTGGAGCCATGTCAGTCTCTTCTTAGCATCAAAAGTCATAGAAACATCTTTTTTTTTTTTTTTTTGCATTAGGTGAGACCTGGTCTGAACAGAATCAATGTTGGACATTATCAAAGTCATGTTGTAGGGATGATTCCATCTAAGGGTCCAAAACACTGTAGATAAAGAAGACATTGTCATCCATGTACATAATGATACATGTCACAGACTGAAAAGGGTCACTGAGAAAAAATAGAAAAGATAAGTAGGGCCTGGAATAGACCTTTGGAGGACTCCAGATAGGATGGAGGAGGACTGCGTGTTGCTAACCTGAACAGACTACAGTCAGTCAGCAAGACAGAAGCAGTACCAGCCAACCATCAGTTAAGACAGTCCTCCCTTACAGAGCTTATCTAGGAGGACTAGGTGAGCCCCAATATCAAAAACCTTTGCTAGGTCGGTGAAAATACCATCAGTGATTTGTCCCTAGTCCCTCCCTCCTTTACTGAAGGAAAGCAATGACCCAAAAGAGTAAGGAGATATTGTAATAGGATTTATGGAAGCCAAATTGGTGCAGGGAGATGAAGGGGGTGGAATCAAGAAAGAAGAAGGACTATGAGAGTCCAAGCTTCTACTGCACCTTGGCAAAGGCAGAAAAGAGCAAGATGGAATGCTAATTTTTGGGAGAAGAGGTATCATAGCTTTTGTTGAGTGTAAGGACATTAACATGCTTTTAGCGAAGGGGGAGATTCCTGAGTTGGAACAAGAGGTTGAGGATGCTAACAATAGCTGGAGCACAGTGATACAAAAGCTTAGATTCCAATCCATCTGGGCTCTGACCTTTGAAGGGATTAAGGGACAGTACAGCAGTAAAGATAGCAGCAGAGAACATATTTGAAAAGAAAAGTAAGCTGGGGGCAGAGTGAATGAGGGGCAGAAGTCTTGACATGGGAGGGGGAGAGGAGTTAGGTTGTGATAGGTAGAAGGGTAAAGGTGAAGGAAGAAAGCACAGGAGGTGAAGAAATTGTTAGATGCTACTGCCACCTCAGGGGATATTAAAGATGAGAGAGTATTCTGGTTTGAGGACTGGGGTGATCAACTGGACTGGGGGTCAGAAAGGAAGTGAACTGCATATCATCCAGAACTTCTGCAGTGAGTTAGGTAATTTTGGAAGTTTGTGTAGAGATAATTTGCTTTTTACCCTTGTTGCCTATTTGCTGACATTGACGAGTTGTTTGCAAAATATCTGCAGTTGTTCTAGATAATTCGTACCATTACTGTATGTATTAGTATTATCAATGATCGCTCTTTTTCTATCCATTTGAACTAAAGTATATTGTTGAACGGTATACTGTAGTTACTAGTGTTTGCTCTGCATATAATATCCATATTTGCAGTGGCTGCTTCACTACCTTCTTGTTCAGGTCTGTCTTTTAACAAAGTTCTCAGTCATAATGGGAATGCCTGGTTGAAGAAATAATAAGAAAATAAATAAATGAATTAAGCAAACAATCACAATCCTTCTGGACATACTGTACTAAAGTTTGCTTTCTGAAAGTAAACGTTTACTAGTTTATTTTAGAAAAAAAATCAAATAATGTGGTATATTGAAGGGCCATACATATATATACTGAATATTATGTCAGGCTGACCTAATCACATACTGTAGGTTTCCCTTTAAAACCACAAGCTCATATAAGCAGAGGGAGTCCCATTAACAGATTAGGCACTGAACTGTAGACTAACTGGATGTGGAGCCCATGCTCTGTTCTTTGGATTTAGAGATGGACCCCTGCCATACCCATAGCACTGATAGACTTGCTTATTTTTTTCTGCAACTGCACCAGAAAGTACTACTCTATAGGCTTCAATTTCTAGGTAGGACATGGTATATGAAGCAGGTTTAGCAGTACTTTATACTTCAAATATGTCTGTAATATTCAGGGGCATAGCCAAGATTTAGGAATGGGGCGTTCCACCAAAGAAATGCTATTATTTTGTACAGATGTCAACAAAATTATGAAAATATAATAAACATAAGATGGGAGGGGGGTTCTGAGCACCTAGACAGCTATAAGGAAAAGATATGAAAAGATAAAGACATAAAAAGGAACATTTTTGTTACCTAAAGGGTAGCACCAATTTGGAACGTCCTGCCACAGGATATGGTCACAAGTATAAACTTGGAGCAGTTCAGAGTTAACCTTGATAATTACATGGGTGAAAAAAAAAATATCATTTCCACTGATAGTATAACTGATGACAAGTTCATTTTGGGCATGTTCCCCTGAACTCATATTTTCCTATAAATCCAATGAATCCGATAAAGAAACAAGATATAAAGATATGATATTAACAAGGATCAAAAAAACAAGCTGGTTCAGCAAAGAGGTGGCAGCTAAAGTGAGGGGAAAAGACAGCAGCTTTTCATTAGTACAAACGCACTCTGAGGGATGCAGATAGGAAGGTTTACTCAGAGAAGTCAAGAGAGGCAAGCAGAGCAGACATGGCAGCAAAGGTCATTAGGGAACTATAGCTAGCTCAGGGGATAAAGGCAGGGAATAATGACTTTTTTAAGTACATAAGGGAGAAAAGGAGTACAAAGGATGGGATTGTTAGATTGAAACGGGAAGGGGGATGGGTGCAAAGTAGTGAGGAACTGGTGGAGGCATTAAATAAGTACTTCATCTTAGTTTTCACTATAGAGAAGGATGGGCTAATACTGCAGGGACAAATAGAGGTTTGGAATGGGAGGGGGGTGTAACAGATGAGATAATTCAAGAGGACATGGTTTTAAAGGGCCTTAGGGTGGACAAAGCTCCTGGATTGGATGGTGTGCATCCAAGAGGCTTGAGGGAATTGCAGAAGTCCTGGCTAGCACCCTATCAGACCTGTTAAGCACCTTGCTAGAGACAGGGTGCTCAATTCAGAAAGGTTGATGCAGGGATTGCACCAAGCCCTGTGTCAAACCTGCATCTGTACCAAACACATTGACACAGCTTGCACCCAGTTCAGAAAGGTCAGGTGCATTTGTGACACTTTCCCTACTTTACAGTGGTTTGCATCAACTATTTGGCAAACCCCATAAAAAGGTCTCCCAATTACCAAAAAGTTTGACCAGCAAAAAGTTGATCTAACTCACAGCAAATGGTGCATGAGATTGTGAATCCCAATTGATGGCCGCAAGCCCCATGCGCCAAATGTTCAGCATAGCTAGGGCTTGCCCCAGTCTGGCTCATGTCTGAACTGAGCCCAGGATGAGTCCCTCAGGACTGGAAAAAAAGGCACATGTGGTGCCTCTCCACAAGATTGAACCCAAGTATGAACAAGGTACAGACCAGTCAACCTTACCTCCATTGTAGAAAATTAATGGAGACCTTACTAAAGGAGAGACTCGTGGATTTTGTGAGGTTAATGGTCTCCAGGATAAAAGACAACATGACTTTGTTTTAGAGAGATCCTGCCAGACCAACTTGATAGACTCTTTTGACCTGATAGACTCTTTTGACTGGGTCACAGGGACTGTGGACAAGAGACAGACAGTCGATGTCCTCTATCTGGATTTCAACAAGGCCTTCGACTCTGTGCCACATGGGAGACTGCTCAGTAAGCTGCAGGACCTGGGAACTGTGAAGATGCTAGTGCAGTGGATCAACAGCTGACTACAAGACAGAAACCAGAGAGTGGTAATAAGGGGGGAACTCTGGAAGCCCAGGCTTGTAATCAGTGGGGTCCCACAGGGCTCAGTGCTTGGCCCAGTGTTCTTTAATATCTTTATTGGTGACATAGCAGATGGGATCAAAGGTAAAATCTGCCTATTCGCAGATGACACTAAGCTCTGTGGGAGAGTGGACACAGAGGAGGGGAGACACAAGCTCAGGGAGGACTTGACTAGGCTCAAAAAGTGGGCAGGTATATGGAGCTGGGGTTCAACATCAAGAAGTGCAATGTCATGCACCTGGAAACTAAGAACCAAGGACCAGATACTGGTTGACAAGGGTACAAGTGCCTAGTTCTGTGGAGGAAAAGGACCTAGATGTAATCATCACAAGGGAACTGAGGCACTCTGTGCATTGCAGTAAAGCAGCAGCCAAAGCCAACAGGATATTGGGATGCATCACCAGAGGAATCACCTCCAGGAAAGGGGAAGTCATCCTGCCGTTGTACAGGTTGTTGATGAAACTGCATGTGGAGTACTGTGTGCAGTTCTGGTGCCCATATCTGAAAAAGGACATCACATTACTGGCAGGGTACAGTATAGGGCAACTAAGATGATCCAAGGCCTGCAGGACAAACCCTATGAGGAGAGGTTGCAGGACCTCAACATGTATTTCCTGGAGGACAGAAGAGAAAGTGGGGACATGACTGAAACCTTCAAGTACCTTAAACGTATAAACAAGGTTAGCATGGACAGCATATTCAGCCTCAGGGGGAATGGGTTCACTAATGGGCCCAATCTAAAATTAGTGGGTGGAAGATTCAAAAGGGAAATGAGAAGGCACTTTTTCATAGAAAGGGGGATGTTTACCTGGATTGCACCTCTGGAGGAGGTGGCATTAATGAAAACAGTGGCCAGATTTAAAAGGGGTTGGGACAGAATGAAAGGGAGAGTCATAACAGATGGGAATGATGGTAGAGGGACTGAGAGGAGGATGGAGGAAGACTATGTGGAAAAGGGATGGGGGTGCAGCTGCAGTAAATTTGTCTGAGAGCTGCACACTCAAGCAGACTAGATAGACTGTAGTGACCTGTTTCTGCTGGCATTTTTGTATGTTCATATATGGCTTATTAAGTTTGGTCACCTCCAATAAGTCAAAGTTAAATTTGAGCTAAAGGATTCTTAGTTGGAAGGCTGTGATTTACCCAGACTTTTAGTTGTATTTAGATTTTAGGAATTAAAAACGAGCAGGCAATTTTAATATGAAACTTTGATTTTGGATCAGAATCAACACATCTACCTGATTCCTAAATTATGTTTGTTCTGAGGGGAAGGAGCATGTCAGTGACCTAATACAAACACTGCATTCCTAAAGTGTACCTATGTCTGTATCAGAGAAATAGGAAAAACAGAAACAGAGACAAATATGGATAGAGTCAGACTAAATGTATATCTAGTCTGCCCTGTTGCCCTACTGTGTATTAGTCTGACTTAACATCTGTCTCAGAGTTCTACCCACCTTCTCCCTCTCTCTCTCTTGCTTCTGCAAACACCCTTAAAGATGTCCAGTTGTATTTTGAAATATGATGTTACAGGGATGTAGTCCCAGCGCTGACCATGTTGCTGGAAATTGCATTTTACCTACCTGACACCCACTCTATGAAAAATATTTCCTGATGTCCTATCTGAATGTCTTCTCTTCCAGCTTGATGCTGTGCCCCCTGGTGGATGTGCTATTCTTCAACTTAAACAGTGCTCCAGAATTCTCCTTATTTAACCCTGTATTTATTTACAGTATATGTTTTTATGATATCCCCCTTCCTTCCTTACTGTACTCTATAGAAAACAGATTGAGATTTTGCAATCTGACCTAATAGGATCTTCATTGCTGGTCCAGGATCATTTTTCTTATGCTTTACTGTATAGGTTCCAACCTATCTCTGTCATTCCTCAGATGAGGGCTTCAGAAATAAAGCAGAAGATAGCCTCTCTTGTGCTTTCCTGGTGACATGGGAAACAAACAAAAAAAAAAACAGTTTTCTTTAATTTAAAGAGCCCCTGACACCATTGTGACAACTTTGAGAAAAATGTAATGTTTAGCACAAGTGAGCTTATATTTTAATATTGTTTCTGTATTTCTCATTCTTCTTAATTACTATGGACATTTGCACGTAAACAGGGTCACTGCCCTATCTGTTTTGGCTGCTTGCCTATGTATAACATCACAGTTCTGTTTATGACATCACAATCTGTTGCTGTGGGGATAATTACAATGCCACAAACAGGGATTATTTATTTTATTTACTTATTTATTTAAAAGTTGGTAACCGGGAAAAGCACCATGACCAGAAGCGTGTTTCCAGATGCAACCCAAACTATGATGTCAGATGAAGGATAGCAGAAAGAGCAGATAATGTCTAAGGGACAGTAAGCCTCTTCCATACAGCTGTCCTCAGTAATAAAGAAAAAAGGTAAATAATTATAGAAAATAGATGAAATATAAACTGATCTGTCTAAATCTCACATTTTTTCCAAGTTGTTCTAACTGTGTCAGGGGCTCTTTAAAGGAGAGGCAATGAGATGACTTACAGTACCTCTGTTGTTCTTTTAAGTTGTTATTTCAGAAGGTGTCATCTTCGACCTACCTGGTCATAATGTTGTACGCTTAATAGTGTACAACATTGAAGCTAACCTATAACAGCGCTGTCCAAGACAGCGAATGGTGCAATACCGTGTGTACTGCTGCACATGGTATTGCACCATTCACACAATCCCAGGCAGAGGATAAGACCTCTGCTGAGACTGGGTTCTGCCAAGCAGCTGCTGTGGCTCACTGGACTGAGCCACAGCAGCAGGAACCCAGGCACTGCATCTGAGACCAGGTTTGATGCCCGGTCCCAGACATTTTACCTTTTTACAACATTGTACACTCCTCGAGGTAAACCCCACCTCCTGGAGATGAGAATCCGTAGTGGGGGCCGGTGTTCAGGGTGTGCAGCCCCCCTTAATGGGCGGTGTGGGGGCAGAGCCCTCCACAGAAAAAAGTCTTAGCTTCATGGCAACAATCGCACTGTACTGGCAGCGTGATTCTGCCATGCGGCATAATGTCTTGCGACATTATGACCCTGTGCCCATCTTTGAGATGGGCTTCCTATAAACTGTTGTACTCCCTGGTTAGGGCATTTTTGAGCCCCTCTGTATTGCATGTAGATGGGTTCACAAATATGGCCAATTCTGATCTAACTCACTGACTAAAACTCCTTTGTTGTTGCTAGAAATTATGGTATCACCTGAACATGAGTACACTTGAGAATGATTCAGGTGGGGAAAGTTTTCTGTAGAGCTGGAAACTCTTAAAATGGTTCTGTATGTTGTAGTCGGGTAGGGTTTGTTACCACCATGAATGACTGATAAATATTGCGACTGCTGACTTACTGTGAACAGAGGTTAAAGGGAAGGAGGCAGAGGATGTGAGCACCTACCATGTAAAATTCTCACACTGGGAATACAATTAGCAGTACAGTGGTTTAGTTTGTAGAATATCAAACTATGCATGTATTTCATAACTGGGCTAAATCAGTGATTCTGAACATTAGTCACAGTATTTATATTTATGTAACATGGAATGTTTGATAAAAATGAATCTAGTACCAAACAACTTGTATTTTATTCAGTTTAAAATTGGCTGCATTCTGCTCAGACAAGTCATAGAGTGCCCATGTGCTAGAAGATCACCAGAGAAGTAAAAAAAATGATCTACACTCTGACCTAGCATGAGGTTTCAATTCAGCAACACATTTCTATAAAATATGTCCTCACTGATAAGGTATGTTAAACATCTTTTATTTCTACATTAATACAGTAACAGGACACTCTGTATTCCATAAAGATGATGAGTAGGCTCAAAAATTACCAGTCTGTACATTGAAATCCCTTGTTACTGGGTAGCATCCTAAATACCTAGTCCTCTGGTTTACTAAATCTTCTATTTACTAGTGGAGTGGAAAATATGAGTAAGCATAATCTTTGTTTCTTCAGTCACTATTTGTTTAAGAAAATTTAGCATGTCCTGGAATGCGCCTCATTCAGCCTCTGACTTGGTGTGGTTCCTGATTATTGTGAAAAACTGGACCAAGCAGGCCATCTACTGGTAGGTTGTGCAAAATGGAGTAATTACAGTACTAATTCATGTTGCTTTCATTGTAAAACTGTTGTGGGGACTGAGAAAAGCTGGATAATTGATTAATACCATAGATGCAAAAGCTCAGTTTTAATCATATTGTACGCTATCTCACTAAAAGGGACAAATAAATGGTGACTTGTTTGAGAAAACCAAGAACTTACAGTAGAACAATTCATGTTTCTGAATCATAAAAGGATTAACTGTGCTACACATAAAGTTGATAGAAGTAAAAAATGAATGAAAGGCTCTCCAACCGGATAGAAAATGTAAACAGATCAAATGTTTGTGTTACTATGCCCTTTGTTAGCAAGGGAGAAGCTCTCTTGTATTCTGTTCCAGCTGTGAAAAAAATATGTCTGTCTACCCAGTTATCGACAGCATTTATCTATAATATTTGTCAATCTATATAAAATGAGTTAAGATGGCCATTATAAATACTGCTCTCTGATTGGATGAACTAGTTCATCTGCCATACCTACAGTATACATAGTCTCTATTGTATAGTGCTGCATTTTCAAAGTCATACATTTTAACATGAGGTCATTTGATAACTACAACAACACATGTCAGAATGCAATACAGAAATTTTATTTGGTGAATTTGCTGAAATTTGGCACCTTAACCTTTGATTCCACCCAACTGAACTTTTTGACCACTTCAAATAACTTTGACCTTTGTCCATATAGTTACAAAAATAAGATTTCTTTACCAGGTGGCCAGGATCAGTGCTACGCCCACCACTTTCACTGACCCTGTCCTTTTCCACCCTCCTGAACCCACCCCTGACATTTTTTTTGTAAACAAATTGTGTCTTCTGTCACTGTGCCGGGTACTGATTAATTTTTTTTTAAAGACTGGAGAAGCAAGGCCAGAGAAGGGTGGAAGACGTTAGGACTATGTGGAGTGGGTGTAAGGTGTTGAAGGAGTGTCCCTTTCCCCCATTTTCAGATTGCTAGATACCTATGCCAAGGGACTGAAGTGTCTTTTGCTGAAGTGTCAAAGCTGAACTGAGGATAGGAGATCTGAATGAATGCCATACCAATGTTGAAGATTTTCACGTTTTCTCTCCCTTAGTTGTGTGTTAATCCATATCTAAAAGATATATATATTAACAGCAATAAAACTATGGTAATGCAGACGTTAGTGTTGAAGAAGTCAAAGCTCACAAAGTAGGTAAATGAAAAACATTAAAGTTTTGGGTCTCTGGAATATTGGTAAATCAGTGGTGGGGCCTTCCTTGGGGTTGTCACCCTAATGACCATCCCTTCTCCCCCAGTTCATAACCTCCTGTCAGAAGCAAAAGGTACTGCTCCAAGCCAGTGCCTCACAGTGATACACTGTTGAAAGGTAGAAAAGTATGGCTCAACCCATGTTGCCAACAGTATCCGTTATAGCTTTCTTATGTGAAGAAAAGCGATCACGTCTGACCATGTTTGTTCAGGGGATGGGGTAGGCATTTGGGTTGACAACCCCAAGGAAGACCACACCACTCATTCACCAATGCTCCAGAGACCCAAAACTCTGTTTTTAATTTTCCTACTTTGTACATTTTGTGTTCTTCAACCCTAATGTCTGCATTAACATAAGGTTTTGCAATTGATCCCCCTTCTTTTTCTGATGGTGTAATTGTATCATCATTCAAGGAGATCCCTCAGGGACCTGCACAAAATGAAATAAACATAACACTGGAATTATTGCTAGCCCTGCTTCACCAGCCAACTAACAAGTGAAAGGCAACAGAGTCTTAATACCTGTAGTTACACCGTTGCACTGTACAATGGTATGGTGCAATGCTGCAACTACAAGTATTATAACTTCTAGCTGAGACAATAATAATAATCAAGATTTCTTACCTGGGTTCTTTGGATTGTGGGATGCTTGAGGGAACATCCAGTCATGTCTGTAAAATAAAAATAGCAACAAGGCACAAAGGCTGTGCATCTCTTTAGTAACTAACTGGGACAAACAAGGTACTTTGAGTATAACACTTATCTGATACACATGGTCAGTGTCCTTCAATGCCAGTAGTGATATCCATTGGACCCGTAGACAAAGTGGACAATAGGTTACCATAAGCAATATAAATACTGATTAGCTGTGTAGAGTGGAAAAGGGTTCCACTTTTATTTTGAGGGTTTAAAGTGGGTCGGTCAGATGGTAGATACTAGCACTATGGCAGTGATTCAGGTTCGTGAATGGACTTGGGTTGATCATGGAGGCCAATGTGGGGACTGTGAACAAGATTCAGTATCCCTCAGCCAACTCTCCTCTTGGGTGGTGGTGGGGGGGGGTAAGTTGCTGCACTCATCGACCACCACCAAGACAGGATGAAGCCATCTTCTTTTGCACATTGTGCAACATCAACAGGGTGACAGACTAGCAAAGTGGTTGACAGTCAAGGTAGGTGTACATACATCCCCCTCCTATTCCCAGCACATGGGAATCTGTGTGGGGGCGTAACAAAGGTACAAAGTAAGTTCCTGAGATGTAGGGAGATGGGGCTGGGTGGCTGACAGCAGTATGGATCCTGTTGTTGGAGAAGGACTTGCAGTGACCAGACCTTCATCCTGCCAGGTACACTTCCCCCATTATTCTTGCCACCCTTCTTGTCCAGACGCAGTGCACTGGCTCATTTGGCCTTGCCATGCACATCAATCCCTTTTGAAGGAGGGGTCCCTGGCTCACCACAAGGTGTCATGTGTGTCAGAACACTGTTCTGTCCCTCCCCATGCTGGGGATGGTGCTGAATGCTGCAGCACCTTCCCCCAGCTTTGGCCCGTTCAGCCGACTCACTGAGCTGGCACCCAAACTCAGGTCACTGGCATGGGAAGGCAACGTGGTTCCCACTGGGCCAATGGCCATCACTGCAAACAATGTTACTTTATACATTTTTTTTTATTTTGACACAAAATTTCAACATAGCATTTTTATAACAACCCTAGAGGTGTGCGAAAAAAAAAAACTTCTGCAGCAAGAATTTAAGCAAAAGTCAGACTTTTGCTTCTACAAAAGTTTAGAAATCCATTTCCAAACTTTCATGGAAATTCCACCTGCTCTGCACCCTGACAGAACCTTTTAGACATTTACTTCAATTCTTATATTAGTTTACTTCACTGGTGTCTAGTGGCAGCACCCCACCCCACGAGATGCCGATTGCCACCTTATGGCCCAATGTAATTCCTGGTGGGTAGCAGTCCCTCATCCCTCACCCAATCACCCTCCCAAAATTTAATAAGACAAGTCCTGTGGGGCTAGCGGTCCTTCTCCCACCTGATCACCTGCCCAAACTTTAATAAAACATGCCCTGGTGTCTAGTTGTAATTTCAGACAGGGTGGGGGGGAGGCTGCACTGGACACCAGGTAAAGTTTTGGTTGTTTGTTTCTACCAATAGGTGAGAAGAACAGGGCAAAAGTTTGCCCCAAACCTTCAGAAATTTTCCACTCCACCACATGCAGAAGTTCAGAAACTTCTTCAAAGGTTGTAAAATTTTGCAGAAGTTCTGCTGAGGCAGAAAAAACAACTTTCACACACCTCCATATCCCCCCTGATCATGACAGGTGTCATTTATAAAATACTGGTAGAAATGCCATTTCATGCCACAAGTGTGAAATCACATTTGGGCCAGAACTGGAAAAATGAAAGCTGTTGGTTCATGAGGAGATGTGAAAAAATTGCTATATTAAAAGTCTGGGATCAAAATATTGAAAATTACCAAAGTTATGAAAGAGCATTAAAAAAAGTAATGTGGCCCGATTCCAAGACAGTGGGGAGAGGAGTGCATAAAGTACACCATGGCATAAAGATACACCAAAAACCCTACGACATGCGAGCTGCACCAGATTCCAAGACAGCCACCAAAAATGACAGAAAAAGGTGAAATACATGTTGCAACTAACGCCGCCCTTGCATGTCATAGCCTGCAATTGTGGCATAGCAATATGCATGTCGTAACCCCCACAACCATATAAAAATGCACAAGATGCAGATATGTCATTGGTGCTATGGTGAAGATGTCAGGTAGCAGGGGCAAGGTTGCAAGCAGTGGCAAGAGGAGAAGGAAGTGGAATTTGATGCATAAGGAAGTGACATGCTCGTAGAGCAACTGGAGGACCAAGCAGAGCTGTTCATGGTCCAGGGAAGGGATTGTGAAGAGCGACGAAGAAGGAGGGTGGCATGGGATGAGGTGGCACAACAGGTAAATGCAGTCACAAATGTGGAGCACACAGTGAGCAGGCTGCAAAAATGCTTAAGCAACCTCAAATGCCATGCAAGGGCCAAGGAAGCACACAACAGGCAGCATTTTCACAGGAGGCCAGACACAGGGTATGAGACCCCTCACCACCCAGGAGTCAAGGGTGCTGTCAGCCAAGAGCAGGCCTAGCGTCCATGGGGAAATGGACCCCGACACACCCCAGAAGGACACAGGGATGGGTAAGTGACAGTGTGATGCATGGCATACAGACCAGTAAGAAGGAGTGTAACAATGGGCAACAGGGAGGGTGACAGATGGGAGGGACTGTGCTGGACCAGACCCTGGAATGTGGTGCCGCGAAGGGGAAGACGTGCATTGCAGGCAACACATGAGGAGGCATCACTGATACACTCTGATCCCCCCCCCACAGGCGCAGCAGCAGCGGACACAGGGGCATGTAAGCTGACTGCCAGTGCCACCCACAGTGCATTGGACATTGACACAAGGGTGAGAATGGTGGCACACTTGTTGGGCGTGACATATTGTGGTGGCACTGATGCACTATTGTACCCCCACAGGTGCAGTGCCAGTGGACACAGGGGCAGGTAAGCCAGTGGCCAGTACCACCCCGACAACGTGAGATGGTGTATCAGGGGAGAGGATGGAGGCATGCATGGTTGGCATGTAATGGTGGTGCAGCACTGATGCACAGTTGTTCCCCCACAGGTGCAGTGCCAGCAGACAGCAGTGCAGGTAAGGCCATGACCTGTGCCACCCCCAGTGCATGGGACAGTGATACAAGGGTAGGACAGTGGGAGGCATGACAGTCATGACATTGGAGATAACAGTGCTGCAATGATGTCTCCCCACAGGTGCACCTCAGGTGGACACAGGGCCGGTGGACCTTGCCAACACCATCCCAGAGTGGGACCGGCAGGACACAGCCAGGACACGAGTGGTAGGAGTTTGCCAGGTGGTGGAAAAACAACAGCAGGAGGAGGACGGCCTTGACACCAGAGACATCCTGTGCTGGCAGAGTCTGTGGGACCTGATTGAACCAGACATTAGCCCTGCAGTGTACCGTGTGCTGGAGGATATCCTGAATGGGGCCACAGCAGCCTTGGAACAGGAGTGCCTGAGCACCACAATGGACCATGCGGCAGTGGAGGAGCTAACTGGTACAGTGATGGGGTGCACAAGATGGGAATGCACACAATGGAGTAAGCTGCCACTCAGACCAGTGCGCAGGTACAGACGTGTGCCATTGCCCACCTGGCCAATGTCATTGAGGGGTCGGTGGCACAACTAACCAGGCAGGTGGATGCAGTAGTGGCCCTGCAACAGGACACACATGCTGGCAGGCACACATGATGCCCCTCGGCACAGGACTCCCCCACACAGGAGCCATAACAGAGCTGCAGACCGCAGCAACACACAAGCACCACTGACAGCTGCGGCAACAGCACCACCACCACCGCCACCATGTGTGGTGGGTACAGCAGCATGACCCCCACCAGCACTGCCACCACCACCGGCAACACAGGTGCAGCAAAACCCACCACTGCCACCAGCACCATTGGATGCACCACTGCAGGTGTGCCCACTGCTTGCACCACCGGCTCACCTGGCACCACCAGCAGAACCCATGCCACAGGCAGTGCAGCCCCCACGCCAGTGACACACACAGCACCGGAGTAGCACCCACCACCATGAAGCAGTGAACGACCATCAATGGCACCACACGCAGCCTGACATGCATGGCAGAGGGCAGTGGCAACACCCGCCGACAGGGGACTGGGGCAGATGGCACGTAGCACATGGCACAAGATCAGAGGCCAATGACTGGAGGCAGCATGGGTTGTGGCATGGCAGAAGTGCCAGTGGCATCTGTGGACAGTACTAGCACAGTGAGCAGTAACAGGGCAGGGTGTGCCCCGTGCCACCACCACTGGGGCAGCACACACCAAATGGAATGGGTGGTAGCAGCAGGAGGAGGACTGAAGTGCCACCTTGGCATGCCACTGCTATGGGGGGTGGTAGGCATTGCAGTCTGGGATGTCACAGGGTGCTGATGTGTGGTGTGTGTGAGGGATGTGCATGAGTGTGCGTGGGTGTGGGTGCACTGCACAGTCACTGGATGTGGGTATGAGTGAGTGAGTGTCACATCTACACTGTTGAACAGCACTGTCACCTATGTCAAGTAAACACCTTTGCACAAAACGACCGTATTTTGTCATCCATTACCACTGCTGTGTCCAGACATGTGTCAAATTGCAGACTGCATAATGCATATCTCAAATGCACATAATACGCATAAGCCACAGTTGCGTACAGGCCACATGTGCATCCCGCAATTGCATGTATGTGAATTCACAGGTCGCAACTATGCAATTGCATCCTGCAGTGTATGTGCTGCTTGTATAGCGGTGCATTGGCGGAAGCTAGGCCACAGTATCATCTCACAGGTCGCAAGCAGAAGAGCAGACTGCAGTGCAGAGAGACTGGACAAACACTGGACAGGTGGCCCAAGTGGGACTAATACAGAAAACTTGTAGATACTGGGACACAGCACCAACCGGCAACAGGTCACAGCAATAATGCAAGCCATGGGCTAATCCATTTGTTACCTTCCTGCAGCACCAGGGAGGACACACCCAGGACATAGGTGAGTACTGCACATTGCACAGCATGCACAGTTCATTTGCTTGCACTACATAGTGGCCCTAATATAGCTGTACCTTTACCCCTGTTTAGGAGACATCAACCCTGTACAGGAGCAGGTAGGTGAACACTGCAATACCACAACATGTGCTGATGTCAATGTTTGTAGTGCTAACCAATGCTGTCCTGCCAATTGTCCATCCAGGTGTGCCACCATAGTCAGTGGAGCTACCCACAAATGCAGACTGGCGCACAGAGAAGGTAGGTGTATTGCACAGGTTACACTGTCTGCATGCGGGGGCCATGGGACTGCACCCTGGGCACAGGTAAATAGGTGCAGCAGGGTGTACCCCTGTGCAAGTGGCTGTGCGGACACGTGGCAGGGTGGCTTGTAGTGATGTTGGACCACACCCACACTCTACAGAGCCCTGCTGCATTGTGCCATGGGGACGATGGCCAGCAGTTGCACTGTTGTGCTGTTTAATGTGCTGGCCTGGGTCCATGCAGCTGGCATATGTGAGGGCATGCCTCTGCATGGGAATGGAAGCCTTGCAGTACACTGCTGGGGCAGTGTGTGGTAGTGTGGGGAGGTGCGCATGCATGGCACCGCACTGCCTGGCCATGCCACCTGCAGTGTGGGATGGTGGTGTGGGAACCTGCAGAAGGGGGGGTGTCATGCAGTGCCATGCCTGTGCTGGACCTCACCACTGTACCACACCTGTGGTGTGGCATGCATGGTGCACTGCCATGACCTGTGACTGTGTCTCAACCTTGTGCACCATGTGTGCCACTGTTTGTTCTACTGGGCGGGTTGGGGTTGTCAACACAGATACCTGTCCAATGTGCAAAGACACATGTGCTATGCCTTCTTCCCATGCAGGTCTGTACCGCACGTCCACAGGACCCCATGCCAGCCACACACCACTGTCATGTCCAGGAGATCAGGCCTCAGCCTGATCTGGTGATCTAAGAACTTTACACCACTGGAGACTGCCATGCTCATAGACTGTGTGCAGCAGTGGGGGATGGACGCTACTCCTGCCAGGGTGCAGGAGGCACTCTGCTGCCAAGTGGGAACAGGTGTGGTAGGACGTTGGGGCATACTGGGTGCCAGCAGTGGTGTGCACAGAACAGTCCACCAATTACAACACTAGTGGCAGGACATGGCATGATGGGACCCAGGGCTTCTGGAGTGACTGCACATCATGGCACAGCATAGGGATGCAGAGATGAGATCAAGCTAGGATGTGGGTTCAGGTGAGTATGCCTATGGTTGTCTGTATAGTGGTGCAGTGCTGACACACAGGCCATGGCCTGCTGAGGTGCACACATGTCATCATTCTCCCCTACTCCACAGGTGCATCAAGTGGAGGCCAGGGCCATCAGGATGCCCATGTCAGTTGACTCAGGCAGGAGACATTGCAGTGGAGGGCAGGTAGGTGCATGCAATGTGTGCTATGTGTTGTGCCCACGGCGAGCTGGCCCATGGTGGCACATGCTGTAACTGTGTGTCCTGTGTGTGTGTGTGTCATGTGTGTGTGTGTGTGCTGCATGGCCAGGAACTTGACTGACTGCAGCCTTTGCATCCTTACAGGTGTGCGTAGCAGACTGATGATCCGACAGAGGGCCCTGCTGCGGACCATGGCGGAGGTGAAGGTGGCTGATGCTGAGGAGTACCACCGCCACACCCAGGGATGACAGCTGAGGGTGAGGATCCTCCCTCCCACATCATCATCAAAGAAGGAGGTGGAGGTAGAGGTGGATGAGGAGATGGACGTGGCAGAGGTGCTGGAGGTGCAGGACCCCACCAACGGTGGGCAGTGGGAGCCCGATGTAGGATACTGCAGGAGCTGTGGCCCTGGCCCTGGATGCACCAGCTACAGAGCCAGTGGTGGGGGATGCGGCAGGGATGCAGTGGGAGGTGGCACCTCCTCTGGACCCTGAACCAGTGCAGGACAGTAATGAACCAGCACTGATGACCCTGGGCCCCAGGCAGTCGACAGTGTCCAGGAACAGCAGCAGCCAAGTGGCCAGAACAGTGGTGATGGGGCATCTGGGTGTCTGCCCATCCAGGGGGGGGGGTGTGCCAGATGTACAATGGCTGGTAACGCTCATCTCAGCAATACTGGAGGACATTCCATGGTTGCACACCTCTGTGGACACCCTACTTGTGGAGCTGCACTGGTGCTAAAGCCCACACTGTCGGACTGTGTTGTGATGGAGGGGTTGGTCTATATATAGGGGGTGGGGACTTGTGTATAGGTGCTGTCGGTGGTGGGGGGGCATTTGGGACTGTTGGGGGGGCTGTGCATGAGGGGTGGCTTGTGATGATGTGTTGTGTTTGTTGTTGTTGTACCCCTTTCCTCCTGTTCACTCTCTTTCCTGACATTTGTACCTGATTATTGCTGTTTGCCCTGTCTCCCTGTTTGCCATAGTGTTCATTAAATACATTTTCTACACACCTGGCTCTCCGTGTCTGTCTCTGGTGTGCATGGGTGTGTGCGTGTGTGTGTTGCCATGCAGGTGGGGGTACACTTTTGGACGATTCATGCCATCCCTGGTGTGTCCTCACTGTGCACCTGGTCTGTGTGCTGGCTGTGCAGCTCATGGCCTGTGTGCTGCAGTGCACCATGCCTGGTCCAGCCCACATGCCGCCATACGTTGCTTGTACTGGCTGTGTTGTGGCCTTGGGCCTGTACAGCTCCCTTTCACCCAGGTGCTCAGTGGACCCTGTGGGTGGCACCAGTGGCACATGAAATGGTGTGTCTCACCGCCATATGTCTACAGGTCTGTGCCACCTGGTGCTGTGTCCCTGTTGTGGTTGCACTGTTTACATGTATCAGTGGCCATGGCAAGGCATTATGCCTGGTGGCACCATCGTCTCAGTGTTGTGTCTGTGGCCTGTGTGCACCCTTTGCCTTCTGTGCCACCCATGCCCATGGCACGTGCATTGTTGTCCCTTTCACTCGGTCCTATGTGTCCTGGGCACAATGGTTTGGGTGTTCCACTGTTTGCACTGTGCTCCACCTTGGGGCACTACTGTTTGTGTGGTGTGCTGCTGTCTGGCTGGGGGGGTTCCACTGGCCTGTACACTGTTTAAGACGGCTATTACCTGTTCTAACTTATGTGACCTTCCTCTGCTGTAGTTCTGTATGCCATCCATATTGAAATAGCAATTCCATAGTGCTGGTGTGTTACGCTTATCATAGGCAGCATTACACAGTGGCGTAAGCATTTTTTGTCATAACTGTGTTGTATCTTGCATTTGTTGTAGCAGTTGTGGGGTGCGGCATACAGGTTATTTTGGAATCACGCATGTCACAACTTGCTGGCTTAACTTGCAATTTGCATTATCTGGACTAGCGTAGTATATTTATGCATGGCGTAACTGTCTTGGAATCGGGCCCACAGTACCTTGGTAACTTTGTTAGTTTTTTTTTATATATTTTGACCCAAAATATTCTACATAGTCTACCTATGAACGCACCTCATGAACTTTGTAAATGAAAATGTTCAAATCCCAGTCAAAACATCATTTCATACTACATCTGTGAAAACACATTTTGGCCAAGATTTGAAAAATGACAGCTGTCATGTTCGTGAGGTGTGAAAAAATTGCCTTTTTTGAAAATTTGGGGTTAAAAATATTTGGAAAAAGGAGAAATGTGGTAGACGTGTTAGTCCAGTCAACAATGTGGAGAAAAAATATGTTGGATGTGATACCTTTGATTGGACTAGCTTTCGAGAGATAATACTTTCATCTTCAGGTCAGAGAAGAGTGTATTATCTCTTGAAAGCTAGTCTCAGAAATAATTTTGTTAGTCCAATAAACGGTATCAACTGCAACATATTTGTTGTTTTTTTTCTCTACAGGGTCAACAATATTGAAACATACCAAAGTTATGAGTGAGCATATTAAAATTTCAATGTACACTCATAACTTTGTTGTTTTTTTAATAGTTTGACCTCAAATTTTCAACAAAGTCTTCTTATGACACCACCTCATGAATCCTGTAGGTGAAAATTATTAAATCCTGCCCGATAGGCGATTTTGCACAGTGACCACAAACTCACCTTGCAGATGGAATTGGAAAATTCCACTGCCCTTTTTCATGAGGTGGGTCCCAAAAAGGCCATGTTGAAAATCTGGGATCGACATTTTTAAAAATGACCAAGTTATGAGTAAACTTTCAACACATTGAAATATATTATACAACCCTTACATCATATCATATCACTGTTGCCAGTTCCAGCAGCAAAATGCCTTTTTGATATTTAGAGGATCTATGCAATGGGACACTTTTAGGTGAGAGAGAGTGTGTAGGGTGGGAGTGGGATGGTGGGTGTTGAGTGGAAGGTTGGAGTGGGGGGTGTGATGGGCCAGATCGCTGATGGACCATTTTCTTATTTACAGGGTACCTTACTAAAAAAAAAAAAAGAAAAGGACATTGAGGGATTTTCTTTATTTCAGGTTCAAAATCTCTCAAAAAAATGGAAAAGACATTTGTGACATCTGACACAGGGGATTGGGCACACCAGTGTCTGTTTCATACTTGGGCACACTGAGTGTGGCTCCTGGTGTCCCACACTGCTGAACTTGAAGAGATGCTGACACTGGGATTGGGCACCGAGTGTCAGCACATTAACATGGTAATGGTGGGGAAACAAACAAAACAGAGGAGGAGGAAGACAAACCAACACTGGAGGTGGGCACCCCAATGTTGGTGCATTGTAATATTACATAAATTTAGCTGGCACCTGGGATTGGGCACTCTGGTGTCCAGGTTAAACAAGCTGGCCAATGCAGATTGCTAATTGAGGTTGGGGAGAGGAAAAGAAAAACTCATACACACTATGTTCATAAAGGGTGAAGCTAGACACTGACATTAATCCACATCCATGCTGAATGAAAACAACACAATGACATATACAGACAGGAAACTGACCCTGTCTCAGTGTTGCAGCTGTGCTGAAGTGGATCCCAGCAGTACCGGGGGGGCTAGCCCCCACAGTAACCCCACACTTCAAAATGGTGCTGCACTCCATCCAAAAATCAAAAACAGGTTTGTTCTTAGGTGTAAAAAATGCTAGTAAATTGTATTTGTTTTTGCTAGACTTAAGTGTAAACACCTAAACTCTGGCCAGTCACCTGGGAGGTAGTGCTCCAGTGCTTCGCCAGTCAAGGCTTCATCAGGGGGTGGGGTTCCAGAGACTGCAGGTTCTTTAACTAGTCCCAAGTTAATGACATCACACATCAGATCACAATTACATCTCACATAACTAATTTGAAAAAAGAACAAATAATTAACTATTTACAACAAAGCAATTTACTAAATTCTAATAGTACAGTTATTTTATTGTGAAAAAACTATTGTATGTACACAGTCAGAGAGTAATTGCCAAGCATTAAATTAAAAGGCACAGTGCAAGTCTGAGATAGAGCACTTTTCAGGACTATCAGTCACCCATATTGTGTAAGGTCAGTCCTGGGGATGCACTGGCATGTGATATCCATGATCTGGGTAGAAGAGAGACACAAAGAGAAGTGCCTTGGCCAGTGCCTACCATACCTGAAACTATATAGAAAAGAAGAGACATTAGAATTTTCTCACCATATTGGCTATTAAAATATTTTGATATATAGCACAAATATCCCACATAGAAGCTGATTCACAAAAATGGTTTTAATTCCCACATTTTGTTCAGGCCTTGTGGGTTTCCTGTGTCTAATTTAAAAACCCCAAAACTTTCTCTTTTCAGTAGCATTTTTACTCCATTCCCCCTCCTCTCCAGGAGGTTTGACACATTCTATGACAATACATATCCGGAATTTGAGGATTGCATTGTGGCTTTCTGCAAAGTGCCATCCAAGACATGCTCCTGAATGTGTTCTGTTAGCATTAGAAATGACCTGCTTATATAAGTTCACCAACAGACAGATCATATGACGTAAACCACAAATGTGGTGCTATAAGAAATGAAGTCTCTGTTCTCCACCTGAGCCAGGTTCTTGGGGTTTTGAAGTACTCTGGAGTCGTGCTGCTGGATTTAGTTCAAGCAGTGAGCCAGCCATCCCTGGTTGTCTTTATATCTGTCCCTCTCTGTCTGTCTGTCTGTCTAGCTATCTATTTATTATTTCTTAAGTGGACCATATGTCCAACCCTAGTATTGTTTCTTTCTTCCCCATCTCTCCTTGTTGCCTGCCCTCTCTTCCCAATCTTTACATATATCAAATGTATTATATGAACAGACCGGGGTGCCCACCTCTGTACTGCCTCTTGTCTTGGCCCCCCTCCTCTGCAGATCATTCCCCCACCCCTCCATTCCCACTAAATAAGTCCTGACACTGGGCTGCCCACTCCTAGTGCAGCCCAGCAGTAGCCAGACACTGGGGTGCCCAGTCTCCACTGCTGGAATACCCCCTGAAATAAAGAAAACCATCCCTCAATTTTTTTAACCCTGTAAAAAAGAAAATGGTCCCTAGCTGATCTGACCCCCCAGTCACTCTCCACCCAACCCAACCCAACCTCCCACACAGCACCCACCACCCCCACACACCCTCCCTCACCTAAACATGTCTCATGGTGTAGATATGCTCTCTTATTGAAGACAGGTCTTGTGGCTTGGACCAGTAACTGTGATGAGAAAATCAGGTAAGTGCAATTTAATGTATTTCAATTAGGTTTTGAACTTAAATTGATAAAGTTGTCATTTTTATGTATTTTGACCCCAAATTTTCAATGTGGCCTTTTTGTCACCCCACCTCATGCCCAGTGGTGGTGGAATTATGCAAATATGTCCTGAAAGGTGGTTTTGTGGTCGTGGTATGAAATCAACTTTAGGGCAGGATTTGAACATTTTCACTGCTCTTGTTCACGAGGTGGGTCATAGGAAGGCTATGTTGAAAATTTGATGTCAAAATATGTCAAAATGACAAAGTTATGAGCACATGTTGAAATATTTCTGTGCTTGCTCATAACTTTGGTAATTTTAAATAATTTGACCCAAATTTTCAACAAAGCCATTTTTTCATACCACCTCATAAATGTGACAGCTGTCATTTTTATGTTTGCTTGTGCACATGTGCAAAAAACATCTTAGGACAGTACATGGCATTGAAGAGGTTTGTCACTGTCCTGGTCAATGCTGTCCAAGCTTTGGTGGGCTTGTCCCTGACACACCAATGAGTCTGAACGCTGGCTGTGACAGCAGTCAGACTGCAGTGGGCAGGAACGGTGTGTAGTTGAAAGAAATGTACCACTACAATCAGGGACAGGTTCGTCACAGCAGTGGCTTGTATAACACACACACACACACATACCCCCTCTTTGGTGAAGCACCCTGGAAATTACCAGTAATGTTTTCCTCCCCAAAAAAGCTTACTGTGCTGGCCACTCACTGGACCCCTTCCCTAATGTTTTCCTCAAAAACTAAAAGCGCACTTTGCTGGAAGACTCTTGTCGATGCTTAGACTCCTTCTCTTCTTCACTTTGAGCCTTGCTTTCCTTTTGCCCAGAGCCAGCGGCAAAGCAAGGGGTTGGTGGCAGCACTTTGGGGCTGTCCAGCAGCAGTGTCCCCTCCTCCCACTTCAGCCACTGCCATCCCCCAGTTCCCCATGTAGTAGTGCTAACCTACAAGCCAGGGACTTTCCTCTTTGAAAGTGCCATGCCCCACCCTGCTGACCACAGAGAACAAAAGAGTTGCCAAACTGCTATGCCTTGCCTTTCTGCTGTCTCCCTAGCACTATGGGACACTGGGAAGCCCACCCCCAGTCTCCCAAAATAAACCTTGTTTTTCCGTAAAAAAAGGAAACTGTCCCCCCGGCGTCTTTTTTTTTTTTAATCCTGGAAAAAAGAAAACTGTCCCTCATCATCTCCCCAACCCCCTCCACCATCCTGACCCTCCCACTGAGCACCCAGAACTCTACACCCCCCATTCCCTATACTTACCACTGTAGATCATCTTCTGCCCTCTTCTGTGGACCAGGACATGTCTGCACTCTTCAAAGCCAAACCATGAACTGGAGAATCAAGGTAAGTGCCGTATAATGGCTGTCAATGGTGTTTTGAACTTATGTTGATATATTGGCCATTTTTCAATATTTTTTTCACCAAATTTTCAACATGGGCTTTTTGGGACCCCACATCATGACAAAATGGCATCATTTTGTTACTCAGTCCCAAAGGATGTTTTTGTGGTTGCAGTGTGGAATCACCTTTCCAGACTGAGTAACAAAACGACAGTACCACTGTTCATGAGGTGGGGTCCCAAGAAGCCCATGTTAAAAATGTGGTGCATTGACGTTTCTTATGCACACATGTAACATGGCCAATTTTTAATATATTCACTTCAAATTTTCAACATACACATTTTTCATACCACCTCACTAACACCATGGCTGTCATTTCTGACATCCTACCCAAAATGCTTTTTCACACCTCTGGCACAGAATGGTGTGGTCCTCGCACAAAATCACCTTTTGGGACTGAGTAATGAAATGACGCTGCCAGTGTTCATGAGTTGGGATCCTAAAAAGCCCATACTGAAAATTTGGTGCAAAAATACAAAAAAATACCCAAGTTATGTGTGGCCATTGAACATTTTCTACGCACACTCGTAACTGGAAATTTTTAATATTTTCACTCCAAATTTTCAATACTGACATTTTTTTTTACAGCAAAACATAAGCACTACAGCTGTCATTTTTCACATCCTGCCCAAAATGTGTTTTCGCACCTGAGGCACAGAATGGCACAGTCACTGTGCGTTTTCACATTTTGGAACTGATGAACGAAATGACAGTAGCAGTGTTCATGAGGTGGGGTTCCAAAAAGGCCATGTTGAAAATTTGGTGAAAAAATTCTTTACAATGCCAGAGTTTCATGCGTCCATTGAATTTATTCTACGTATGCACATAACTTTGATACTTTTCAATATTTTGCCCCCAAAATGTTCAACATAACTATTTTTTCACACCAACTCATGAATAGTACACCTGTCACTTACACACTGAGAGTGTGAAAAAGAAGAGCGGTCCAGACTGTGAGTGCCAAAAAGAAACACAAAGAAAACAAAAGGGTGTCCATACTGGAGAGATGGAGGGAAGGAGTGGGTGTGTGCTTGGGTGGAGCAGATGGACTAAGCAACGGGCAGTAGGGATCGTGGCAGAACTACTTTGGACACTTTCTTTACCTTTCACTCTTCACACTTACACTGTCATAAACTTCTGAGGATGGACTTGGTTGGCCCGAAAGCTAAAGTATTTTGTTCTTTTTGTAACATCTTTGTTGGTTCAATAAAATATATCAAACCATTTGTTTCTGGATTTGTTCTTACAAGGACCAATATGGCAACTAAACAATTTGTTTGTACTCCTCACACCAGTAATTATAAAAAATAAAACCTAGACGACTGTGTGTCTATAAAGTTTTTTTACGCACCCTCAGTTTGAGATGACCTAATAAACCTCTCAAGCTTCACTCTCAAGGTTTATGGGCAAGGACTCTGGTTTTCCATTTTTACCAGTAACACTGGTAAAAATCATGGAATCCTGCTTGGTCTGCAGATTTTGAATTCTTGTACTGGTGCCTCACAGAAATTGCATGTCACTGTACAGAATCCCTAAGATTTCAGCATCTTTTTTAATTTTTTTATTTTCTCTTTCTATGCCCCCTTCTCACAGCATCAGTCTCCACTTTTCAGAGACCCTTAGGCTGGGTATCCTCTGGCTTCACCCTAGGTAATGCTCCGGAGCTCCTGTGGGCCTGCCCCCCATCCTGCCTGAGTTGTACCCCCAGGTGGGAAGGGAGAGGACCCCAGATCACCCCTCCACAGTCCCTTAGTGTGTGTCAGGCAGCCCAGTGGGTCCCTCGTGGAGCTTGGTTATGACATCTGGGGCAGGTGAGTCCCTTCTACCAGTGGTCAATGTGGGGTGATTGTTCCTGGTTTTCTGGTCTCTGTCCCTGATGGCACAGCACTCGAGGAAACCCAAGAAGGTAGGGCACATAGAGACATCCCATTTCTACAGATCCTGGCTAGCATCCTCCCCTCCCAATCACTCTGTAGCCCCATTACACCACCACCCATGGTCACCCAAGGGGTGGTAAAGCAGTGGGACCTGCAGCCCACCCTCCCTGGAGGTGGTGAGAAGCCCCCCAGGTGCTTGATCCTACTCCCCTGGCCAGACTGCCAGAAACCCGAGTTCACTTCCAACCCCGGGTCATTGGCATTGCAAGCAGTAGCGCTACTGCAGTGCCAGAGGGACAGCCCAGATTTCAGCATCTTACAATGAATGCTGCTGTGCTTTGCATTTTTTCTGCTTTGCTTGCTTATAGAATCAGTAAGGAAATCACCCGCAGTGCTTTGTTGTAACCAGCCATTCAGTTTAACTGCCCATGCTTCCCACCAACCTCTCCATCAGCTGAGGATTGCTTTCTTTCCTGAAACCACAGTTTTCATTTACTATGTGCCTAAATGTATTTTACTATTTATATTACACTGGATGATTAAAAAAAAAAAAAAAAAAAATAACAAGTATCAGCACACATGGGCAAGGCCGTTGGAAAATTGTGAGAAAAATAATCTGAAATTGCAGAGATTTTTTGCAAAACTTGCTAGGAAATTGCAGGAGTTCTACTACAGACCCCGAGTGCTTCACAATAAATCCTTTGCTGTTTTCTGCAGCATTTATTAGTCAGCATAAACTAATAAATGAATGCACTGACACTTGACTATGTTTTAAATATGAAGAAAAACTTATGTTCCTAACATGAATCGTAAATGGATAAGATGTGTTGCCTCTCTTCCAAAATGTAAAAATATCTGCCTCGTACAGTCTAAATAGATTCTGTTTAGTGAGCCACAGAAAATCAATAATAAATACATCCAGAATCAACAAATGTTATCTGTTTCTGGATGTAGAATAATAAAGCCTGATCAAAAGATATTCACAGTGCTCTGTCAACTATTCACCCACTTTGGTGTAAGAAAAAATAAGTAGATGGAGTGACAAATAATTAAGTTTTAGTAAAATGTTGTAAAGTGTTTAATATTCATAATTTGCACTGTAGGTACTGTGCACTATCATTGAAATCACATATTAAAACATTATATATGTGTGTTATTATGGCTGGCAGAATAGCCTAGTGATTAGAGTAACAAGCAGTGACTGAACTGGATACATCCAGCAGACCTGGGTTTGATTCCCACAACCTCCACTTGCATACTGTGCGACTCCAAACAAGTCCCTTAGCCCCTCAGTGCTCCTGGGTCACCCCTGATAACAAGCAGTTCTTCCTAGTGGACCTTACCTGGTTTACAAAGAATATATATGTATATATAAAAAAATACAATATATGTTTACTACATCATGCAGTAGTCAGGGTACCATGTAATTTACTTGAGTTTTACTTAGCGGCAATGATTTTGTATAGGTAAAGATAAATGTTCAGATACATTTTATGTGTTTTATAAGCTTGTTTTTAGATTTAGTCAGCTTTTTATTGTATTCTTTGCATGTGAGCATCTAGGTTGTAGATTGCTATGCAGGATCACTGTTTATTTATTTCAGTACTTGAAAACCATTTGAGCTCAGAACTCTTTACATAGGTTCCACGCCTGGACATTTTAGTACAACAGATAGGTGAAAACGAGCTTATTCAAGTTTATAATCAGCAGAGCCATTCAAAATCCTCAGTTGTTTGAATGAAAACAAATCTGAATGAAAGTATGTTCACAAGGAAGAAACTGCCTACTACTTACAAAAGACTTCACGTTAGCACCCCATTTAGGTGAATCACGATCATTTGCACCTTCTCCCACCTGGTGTTTCAGTCTCTGTGACTACAAAAGTTTTCTGATAGACTTTTCAACAAAAGCAAATGTTAAGTGTTTAAGACTACTATGTTTGGCCAGTGGATTTTGAAAGCACATTCAATGACACACAAGGTAAGACCCCAGGGGCTGTATGATGCTGGTGGGCAGAGTGGTGCTCAATTCACATCTGTGCTCAGACATGAAAAACTGAGATACACCCTTTTCATGGAGACCAAGTAAAACAAAAAAAAAGCATTCACATGTTTGGGAGATGTATTATTTTCCATTTGAAGGTCCTCCACTAATCACTTGTGGATTTTTTAGGTGTAGACACTTTATTTCAAAGAAGCAAATTCAGGCAGTTTCTTTTTGCTTCTCCTACCCCCTAGCTATCCACATCTTCAGGCCTGCCATGGCCCCTACCACTACTGCTGAGTCCGGACCACCATCCACTGCCCCTTATTACCATGCTACCAGGTAACTCGAAGTAACCTTTCATTGTTTGGGACCCTATCTGCAGGGAGGCCACCAGGGAGTAGAATCACCCCAAAGAGCTTCCTATGTATCCTGGGCATGGTAGGGTCAGAACAGACACATGTGTCTGGGGCTTTGGGGCATATGGAGGGACAAGCAGCTGTCCTCCGATTGGCCAGCAGGTGTTTACCATTTTCTTGAGAGCGTGGCAGGCCACATGATGTCAAGGCACAAGCTGATGTCCATCATTCCCTCCTGTAGTGAGGGTAGACATGTTGCCATGCCTCTGGCCTCCTCCAGGGGCCAGCAAATGCTGAGCTGTGAACCCACCCTCTCTCCCAGGAGAAGGCAAGTGGTCACTGGACACTCAGCCTTCACCCCCCAAGGCTGGCCTCCAACACCCAAGTCTGTTCCCGAACCCTGGTCAGCAGTGTCACAGGCAGAAATCCAATTCAGGCAGTTAAAAGATAGATAGGAAAAAACAAAGGTGATCCACCTTAGTGGTGGTGGTTCAGATTAATTCACATCTGAGTTCTAACAAGCAAAGTGACCAAGTAATTTGTAACTTGTGCATGTGGGGTGTGGGTGTTGAAGAAATGGGATCATAGTGCTGTCGCTACTGCCATCACCCCTGATGAATGCAGACTGCATTGTTGCTACTGCCATCACACCTGAGGGGCAGGGGCCATAGTGCTTCTGCTATCACCACTGGTGGATGGGGAATGTGTACTACTGCTGTCCCACCTGAGGGATGGGGCCCATATCGCTGATACTGCCATCACACCTGAGGGATGGGGAATGTAGTACTGCCACCATCACACCTGAGGGATGGGGACTATAGTGCTGATACTGCCATCACACCTGAGGGATGGGGAATGTAGTACTGCTGCCATCACACCTGAGAGATGGGGGCCATAGTGCTGATACTGCCATCACACCCAAGGAATGGGGAACATAGTACTGCTACCATCACACCTAAGGGATTGGGGGCTGCAGTGCTGCTGCTTCTGACACTCCTGAGGGAGGGAGGTCATAGTTCTGTTGCTGCTGCCATCACATCAGATGGGGGCTGTAGTGCTGTTGGTGCTGCCATCATACCTGAGGGATGGGGGCTGCAGTGCTACTTCCATCACACTTTAGGGATGGGTGCTGAATTGCTGCTGCTGCCATCACATCTTGTACCTGAAATAACTTTAAATTGGTACAAGGATGGAAGAATGTGCAATAGTGGAGGGCAAAATTGCTAAATTGCATGTTAGCAGAGTTAAAAATCATTAAATAAAGTACACAAAACCAAACACCAGAAAACCGGATTTTGGCTTAGCAGACACTGGTGACAATACCATTTTTTACAATGTGCAAAATGGAATTTTCCCTTTCTCAATCCTGGTAAACCAGTGTCCCTGAGTCATCACATACCTCAGGTGTATTTCTACACTGTATAACTACCTATTTACATTCCTATCTCACATACTAGCACCTCCTTCTCACCTCTCCCTGCTCCTCTTAGTAAATATGTTTTCAGCCTACTACATGCCTACATATTTCTGTACTTATTCACACACACAACATCAAAACTTTTCTGTCACTCTTGATGCATCTCTCTACCTCCTGCACTACCAATACCAATACATGCAATCAAACATTTGGCATTGACAAATGCTTGTTCATATTCTAACAAAATGTATTTCTGCACCAGTGGTTTTGAATGATTTTTCGGTGGTGCAGAATGACATTTTGTGGGATTTGAGAATTTTCACATACTGAGTTCATGAGGTTGAGTAATAAGAATGTTGTGCTGAAAATGTGGTGTACAGATACAGTAAAATGTTCAGGTTATGAGCGAATGTTGCAGTATTTCAATGTTCACTCAAAACTTCACTAATTTTCAATATTTTGACTCCAAACTTTAACTTAGCCATTTTTATACTCCACCTTATACATGTGACTGGAGTCATTTTTCAGGTCCTGCCCGAGACATTTTTTCACACTTCTGGTGCAAAATTACATTTCAGCCAATATACTATAAATGCTACATGTCATGTTTATAAGGGGGTGTCTTACAATGACTAGCTTGAAAATTTGGGGTGGAAATTAAAAATATATATATATATATTCTATGCAAAAAACTTTGTTAATGCATCAGTTAAGGGTTCTTCTACAGTGAAAAAAAGCAAGAAATTCAATTTTAGGGTTTCCACCCTTTGCACCCCACCCGCCCCACCAGGCATCTGGGTGTGCATTGGGGTCATCAACCTAACTCTCATCCCATTCTCCTACACTGCACCACCTCAGCTTGTTTACACATGGGCTGGGGTGAGAGTTAGGGCTGCTGACCCCAACACACACACCCCGATGCCTGTTGGTGGGGGCGGGGTGAGGGTGGGAACCCTGAAATCGAATGTCCTCACTTTTTTCACTGTAGAAGAACCCTAACTGATGTATTAAAAATTTTTTGCACAGAATTTCCTTACTCTTTAAGAAAGAATAGAAAAGTAGAAAGTTGCACAAGTTGGTGAGGGCCCCACATTCCCACCAACTTGTAAGTGTCAGGCCACATTACACACCCAATGACTAAAAAATACATTCACAACAGCAAGGCTAGCCACCAAACAAATGTTAATCTAGTAGAACAATAGAAAACGCTGCCCACAAAATGTAAACTGTGTCACACAATATGTCTGCAAAAAATATATTGTCCGATATGTAAACTCCTCTATTAACATCTACAGGACATGCCGTCAACACCCTCCAAATTTCAAGTAAAAAGACCAAACCGTATCCGAGATATAACATGCCAAAATTTGAAATTTTCATTCATCAGAGTGGCACAGTTCCACACCTGTTGACATTTAACACCCACACTGACTGAAAACTACATCCATGACACTAAGGCTAGGTATCCAATCAATTTCAAGTCACCACCACAAGCAAAATGCTGTCCGCAGGACGTAAACTGCACCATGCCATATCTCTGCCAAAAAAATATTTTCCAACATGGAAACACTGTAATTTTCATTCACATGACATGCTGTCAACACCCTCCAAACTTCAAGTTAAAAGACCAAACCGTGTCCGAAACATAACATTTTAACGCATGAGATTTTCATTCATCAGACTGGCACAGTTCTGCACCTGTTGACGTGTAACACACACAATGACTGAAAACTACATCCATGACACTAAGGCTAGCTATCCTATCAATTTCAAGCCACCACTACAAGCAAAACACTGTCCGCAACACGTAAAGTGTGCCACACAATATCTCCGCAAAAGAAATTGTCTAACACGTAAAACAACCATAATTTACATATACAGGACATGCCATAAACACTCTCCAAATTTCAAGTAAAAAGACAAAACCATTTCCAAGATATTCAATGTTAAAGATTGGTAAAATTTCCCTATCTATTCCATTATAAAAAATCTGGCCATCTTGTCCTTCCCTCACGATCAAAGATGGTGATCAAGGAATCTCACAGTCAAAGAATTTGCAGGCTCGTGATCAAAGAATTTGAAGGCTCATGAACAAAGAATTAAAAATACTATAAATCAAAAAATTGAAGGAATTGCGGTAAATCACCACCATGGTTCGACAGAAGGAAGCCCCCTGAGTAAAACCAACCCTCATTTGACTTCCTAGGATACCCCTGGGCTGAGAAAATTGATTTTTAAATTGGTCCATCTCATCCATCTCTCACGATGCATGATTGCGATCAAAGAATCTCACGATCAAAGAATTTGCAGGCTCGCGATCAAAGAATTTGCAGGCTCACGAACAAAGATTAAAATGGTGAAAAGTGAATTTTCACCAATTTGAACTGAATCAATGGCATGCCTCGATAGAACGACCCTCCTGAGCAAAACCCACCCTCATTTGTGTCCTTAGCCCACCCGTGAGCTGAGATATTAGTGTTTTTAGGTCGCGATGCGAGATCGTGATCACAGAATCTCACTATCAAAGAATTTGCAGGCTCACGATCAAAGATCGTTAGCGAGCCGCGAATTAAGATTTTAAAAGCTTATAGCTCTATTTTTTGACCGATTTGGATGAAACCAAAGGCATGGCTCGGACATATCGAGCCCCTGAGTAAAACCCATCAGTTTTACTTCAGAAGTGACCCCTGAGCCGAGATATGTGTTTTCCAATCAGAAAATAAAAACAAAATGGCGGACCTTGCAATCAAAGAATTTTGAAAATCCTCAGGGACAAAGATTCTTGAACCGTAAGGCTGCAAATTCTTTGATCACCAGGCGGGACGAGAACCCCATACTTTGATTGCAAGATAAACATGTACATTTTCCCACTGACTTATAATGGGAACTTAAAAGTGCCATAACTTTTGAATGCCTTAATATTTTTTCACCAAACAAAAAGCATCCTATTCAGCCACCAAAGCACATTCAAACAAGCCATCTTGCAGAGTGGCATGCCACATGACAGCCGTGCAGGACCACATTCAGAATGCCAAATGGTACCTCCAAAATGGATAATTTTGCATTTTCAGTGCTTTCTACAAAGACTGGCATTCCGACAAAACACAATTTGGCAGATCAAGCGATCCACCATGCCCCAATGTGCATACCAAATTTCAGGCAAATCCACTAAATGGGTCCAAAGTTATTAACGTCCAAATATTTGACTTTAGTATGTAACTGACTGCTGAACCCTAACTATAGTGGAACGACTGGTGCCACTATAATATATATAGATATATATAACATTTATTGAGAAACATTGTGTGTAGTGCTAGCCTTGACTCCAGCAGATATGCTTTGTGATCCTGCTCAGGTGAGCTGAGTTTGGGGGCAAACTCTGTGACCCAGCTGGATGGGGTGAAGGTAGGGGAATGGTGCTGTTATGTGACATTCCCCCCAGTCAGGGTATGAAAGCCTCAGGGTTGTCTGCATTGGCCAGGTACCACATAGTGAAGACAACTGTTGTCTTGGTGTAGGGATCTGCATCTCTGCACCTGTGGGTGGCAGAGAGCCATGTACACTGGCTGACAGATGGACTCTTCGCCATGTGTGTCTGTATTTGCAGCCACATGGAAGTGCAGAGACCAGAGAGCACAGCCCACCAGACAGCTCCACAAATTCTTGATATTCATTGCTGCAATTTTGTATGCAGATGGAGTCTTCCCTTGGTGCAGGGCCCAAAGTGCTCTGTGCATCTGCATCTGTCAACACAGTTCCCTTTGGGACTGGCGTGAATGAGGATATGATTCCACTATCTCAAAAAGAAAGGAAATTCTTTCCAAAAAGCTTTGTTAATGCACCAGTTAGGGTTCAACCTAATGCCAGAAAAGTAGAGAAATATGACGTTAGGGTTTCCAAGCCTAACTCCCTAACCCCAATCCCCAGCAGCAAAAGGAAAAAAACATTAGGCGTTGGGGTTTCCAGCGTCTTGGTGAAACAGTGGTGTTCTCTTTCTTGGAGTTATCAGTCCTAATGCTCACCCCATTCTCTCAACAAACAATGTCAGATGTGACCTCCTTTCTATGTGCATGGCCCACAGGGCCCTGACTGAAGAAAGGTACAACAGATTGTGTTGGCAACATATGGTGAGACATACCTCTCTACCTTTAAAGAGTGTATCACTATGAGGCACTGGCTTGGAGCTGTACCTTGAGCTTCAGACAGGAGGCATTTGCTCAGGGAGGGTAAGCATTAGGGTTAACCCAAAGGAAGACCCCACCACTGATTTGCCAAGACTCCAAAGACCCAAAACACTAATGTTTTTTCCATTTGCTGTTTAGGAGGGTGAGGGTGGAGAGTTAGGGCTGGAAACCCTAACACCACCTTTTTCTACTTTTGTGGCATTAAGTAGAACCCTAACTGGTGCATTAATGAAGCTTTTTTAAAAAGAATATATATAATATATTCATTGCACAAACTACGTTAGTGCAGATACTAGGGTTGTAGAACACAAAGTGTGCAAAGTAAGGAAATAAAAACACTAGTGTTTGCATCTCAGGAAGCTTCTCACATTGGTGGTGTGATGTTATCTGGGGTTTTTAAACCTAATGCCCACTCCCTTCCCCTAGCCCATAGTCTCCTGTCCGAAGCACAAGGTACAGCTCCAAGCCAGTGCCTCATAGGCATATACACTTTGGAAGTAAAGAAGTAGGTTCACCACATGTGGCCAACAGAATCAGTTGTACCTTGCTTCACGCAGGGCCCTAACCTCAAGAAACACACCACCAATTTGTTAAGATGCCTAAGACTGCAAACCCTAATATTTTTCATTTCCTTACTTTGTTCTGTTTGTGTTCTTTTACCCCTAATGGCTGCATTAACTATTTTTCTTTACAATGAATTTCCTTTCTTTTTCTGATAGTGGAATCACATCCTCACTCACATATGTCCTTCTGAGACCTGCATTAACAGATGCATACATGCAGGGCCCTCTGAGCCCTGCTTCAAGGAAAGAGTCAGCATGGCTCTGCATGCATGGGACCCTCTGGGCCCCAAACATCCATGCAACCAGGGATGCAAAGAATCTGTGGGGCTGTCAGTGGGCCTGTGGAAGCAAAGGGCCCTCTGCTCCCTGTGCTTCAATGCAGGTACAGATGTAGAGGCACAGGACCTTCTGAGCTTTGTAACAGGAAAAGAGTTCAATTCACTGTATGGTTACTTGCTGCCTGTGTGGCTAAAACTGCTCCAGCCCTCTCGAGGCTGGGAATGGTGGCACATGACAGTGCTTCCCCCCCAGTCAAGGCTCATCCAGCTGGATTACTGAGTTCACTACTAAACTCAGATAACTGGCACATAATCACAATGCACTACATATTGAGCCAACAGCTGACCTTAAACACAACGTTTCTTCATAATTGTTTTGCATTTTACCCCAGATTTTCAACATAGTGTTTTATTACCCCTCGCCTTCTGAGCATGACTGATGTAATTTATAAAATACTGGCAAAATCTTCATTTTGCACCACAAGTGTGAAAATACATTTCGAGCAGGATTTGAAAATATCACCTCCATCTAGAATGTTATTGATATGGTGTGAAAAAAATGACTATTTTGAAACTTTGTAGTACAAATATTGAAAATTAGCAACGCCTTTGATCATTCATAACTTTGTTGTTGTTTTTCGAAATTTTCACCCTAAATTTTCAACATGGTCTTTTTATGACCACACCTCATGAACCTGATAGGTGACATTTTAAAATCCCACGCAAAATGTAATTCTGTGTAGTGACTGTTAAATAGACTTTTGGACTGGATTTGAACTTTTTTACCTCCTTTGTTCATGAGTGGGGTCAAAAAAGGCCATGCTGAAACTGAGGCAAAAATATAAAAAAATGACGAAGTTATGAGTAAAAGTTGAAAATACATTAACCACAATTACCTTGTATTCTGTAACTTCACAGTCAGCTTCAGAGCAGCAAGACGTTTGGTGATTATGAGTGGACTTACTTCAGATCAGTCCAAATATTGAGCATGGAGAACTTAACACCCAAGGGCAACTTTCAGACCTGCCTGATTGGATTTTTGTTTCACATGAGACCTGCAGAGATACAGCTACTATAAATTCAGCACATATTTCTATGGTTCTTTGGCTTTGTAAAAAGCCCCCAGGGCCTCACAAGTAGCAACCTATAGGTCTGAAATAATTTATAATAGGTTGGCTGGTTCATATAGGACCAACAGTGCCCTGTGTGAAGCAGCAAACAGGTCCATAGCCCCAAACAATGGGCCTAACTGATATGTGTGCAGGGCCCTGCATGAAATAAACTACAGACCCAATGCACTGCCTGATGAGTCCACTGTTTCACATAAGGCACTGCACAAGAAACCTAAAATAGTCACTTTTTATACATTTTTCCAAAAGTAAGCCAATAAGATGCAAAAAAAATAATCTTCCTCTGCTCCAAATGAGGATACAATTCCATTATTAAAAAAAGAAGTAAATGCCTGAGCTGGGACTTGAACCCAGGCTGCCCAGAATACTGTTCTAATTGTGCTAACCAGCCGCCCATTGAGACAACTGGAACATAGGCTGTCCCTGAGCACATTACTCTTTCTCAAATGGACCCCCCTGAAATCAACCACACCCATGCCAAATAAAATGATTCAAACATTCAAAGTTTATTGAGGTAGGTTATCACAACTCCATGTAACACATTAAAATTCCAACGCCCATCATCATACATATTTACATCCACAATCCCTGGCGGTTCTCTCTTTATTTACAGTTCGATCATTTATCAAGCATCTATATCTGGCACTTCATCTTCCTGGCCCAGGTGTAAGGACCTGGTGCCACTTCATTCGTTTCTCTTCTTTCTGGATTCAGGTGTCCCACCTGATCCCCCCAGCCCTGTCCCCCCCTTGAGGCGAATACCCAATAGGGAGCCCTCCCTGCCTTTGCTGTACCCCATCTGGGTGGGCCTCCTTTGTTTTCCTTCTTCCTAATTCAACTGTTGCTCTCATCCAACAACCTCATCCTTGACATCCCAGGTGTCCCTGTTGCCCTCAGCCAGCAACCCTTCACCAAAACCCTTTTCACCATAACTTTCTCATCTTATGTTTCTTCAGAGAGGGTGGGCAGGAAATTGTTAAGCTAGCAAATGCAGTAGAGAGGGACTTTCTCTCTCTGCAGCCCCTTTTCTACTCCTCCATAGCCCCTCCCCTGAGGTTCCTTTCCCCAATCAGGTGGGTTGTCAGTCATCCCCCTCACCTCCCCTGGCCCACCCTTTTTGTGACCTCATTCCTCCTCTCCTTGTGATATCCATCCCCCCTTCTTACCTCCCTAGGCTTGTGCCTAACCTTCCCCTCCCATCCCCCCTTCCTGCCTCCTTCCAGCTAATCCCAAAGTTGCCATTGTCAACCTAGGCTGCCCCGTAATAGGACAAACTCTTTTTGTGAAATGGACCCCCTGAAATCAGCCACCCACACACAAATAAAATGGTTCAAACATTCGAAGCTTATTGAAGTAGACTATCACAATTCCATGTAACACATTGCAATTCCAAATACCATCATCAAACATATTTACATCCACATTCCCCGGGGGTTCTCTTTTTATTTACAATTTGATCATTTATCAAACATACATATCTGGCACTTCATCTTCTTGGCCCGGGTATAAGGACCTGGTGCCCCTTCATTTCTTCATCTTCTTTCTGGTCTCACGTGTCCCACCTTACCCTCCAGCCCTGCCACCTCCTTGAGGAGAATACCCCATGGAAGCCTTCCCTGCCATGCCATGCTCCCATCCATCTGGGCCCCTTTTTTTCCACTAGCCCAAAGGCAGGCCCTCGGTCCAGCATCTGGGCTCTCCCAATTAAAAACTAGGGACAAACCCCAAAACCCTGCCATATTTCAATGGACTCCTTAAGAGCCCCACTGAGTGCTGCATTACCCATGCCTGACATGTGCACCCCATCTGAACAGTACCACCCCGGTGTATCATTAGTGATTAGCATGTTTTTCACATAGACCCGCCCAGACTTCCTCGTCCATTCTGCCAGCTTCCTGTTCACCATCTTCCTAGCCTTATCCACCGCTAACACCTCCCGGGCCCTTCTCCAGCTTCTGCGCTGGATGACCTCTGACCAAGCTATTGTCACCCCGGTCATCTTAATTTTATCCTCTCAAAGTCTCTCAAAATCATGTGGACCAAAGCCACTCAGGACAGGGTGCCCAACTCTTTCCCCCCAGCATGTATAATAAGTATATCCGGTGATGGCATTGAACCACTGCTCTTGTCCAGTAGTGGCAGCAGCTGTCTCCATTTCAATCCCCTCTGCCCACGCCATTCAATCATAGTCTTCCTTGGATCCTGTCCCAGCTGGAGGCCCCTGGCTGTGTTGAGTGCCCACTGCTCTGCCCAATGGATAAATGAATGTCTGACAATCCACACCACCCTGCATTGTCTGACCCCTGGAAAACAAATTTACATCTGTTAACAGTCATTTTTGAACATATCTCCTATAAGCTTGGGAGAACCACCTGCCCACCTGCTTTATCTCAATGGGGAACCTCCCAGTCTGGCTACTTCTGAGGCTACAACTATTCTGAAGGAGTGGGACACAAACATCCCCAGCTCTTCCCCTAGGAAGACCATCCCTTCTTGAGCACAGCCATGACATGAGCTGTGGTTACTGGGTCCCCATTTCCATGCTGAAAGAACCCCCCCCCACCCTGCAGTCTGACTCCTACTGTACATAGTCTTTTAGTGCTGTCACCACTGGTGATCCCCTTTCATTTTCTTTGTTAAGTTCCACCATGTAGCCCTTGCCCACCTGATCTGTTTTAGAATGTCTCAGCCAAACTGTAGCTGTATTAGCTGTCCACATGTCCCCCTCCTGAAGTCCGCCCCCCCTTGCCACCTTTCCTATGTGCCATCACCTCTCGAACCCTGAAGGCACTGTTGTACATCACCCATAAAATGGCTGCAAACAGGTATGCCTCATATGCCAAGGAACACACACATGGCAAAAATCCACCAACCTATCCAGAACGTTCCCCCCATTGGCCTGGGCCCGTCTAGCATATGGCCCTGCAATCTAATCCACCCTTGTTGCATTCTGTGTGCAGCTGGTGCCCTGGTGGGCACTCCCACCCATTCAACTGGCAAACCATGCCAATGCTAGCAAGGTGTATACCTATAGTGGCTCCAGACATGCTTGCCTCCCACTTCTCCACCATGTACCGCATGAGATGGGATTCTGTTACTGGGTCACTTCACAGCCCAGCTCACCCCAGAACCCCTGGATACTCCATCACACTGCTTCATAGGCCCTCAGCATGTTTGGAGCCCAGGCACTCCAGGATAGTAGCTGGTCTCGGTCCATCCAATCTCCTAAAGGTGTGGACGTACTTGTATTCTCTGGACAGCCACCTTTGGGGCCAATGCAAGGAATCTGTCCAACTGGAAACATGAAAGACTGTCAGTTATTACATTCTTCATGCCTTCCACGTGTCTAAACTTAAAGGACAAGTTAAGATTCAGCCCCTCCCACACCAGCATGGGTGCCACCCAAAGTAAGGCCTCCATGGTCCCCGATTGCTTGTTAATGATGGCCACCACTGCCATGTTGTCACACCTGGTAATCACCTTCTTATTCCTAAACCAATGCTCCCATACCACCAGAGCCACCCAAATAGGAAACACCTCCAAGAATTTGATGTTCTTTGTTGGCTTCAGTTCTCTCCACCTTGGCGGACATGCCTCTAATATCCATTCGCCCTGGCAATAGGCTCCTATGCCAGAAAACCCCACTGCATCTGTAAAGAGTTTGAGTTCTGCTCCTTCTTCCCAACAGTCCCTCCAAAATGTACTTCATTGTAACCCTCCAAGAAAACCTCCCACACCAACGAATCTTCCTTCACTCCTTTGGTAAGGTCTACCCAATGGTGAGGCAGCTTGGCCTTAGCTGATGCCCTGGCCAGGTGTCTGGTGAATACCCTCCCTGGTGCTACAGGTGAAGTTCATGTGACCCAAAACCTGTTGAATTGTCCTGAGCTGCACCCGCATACACTCCTTGATTCCTTGGATGAGGCCCTTCAACCTAGCCACCTTGTCCCCCAGCAGGCGGTAACACTGGTGGCTCAAATTGAGCTCTAGCCCTAAAAATTCCAACTGCCTACTAGGGCCTATGTTTTTTTCCCACACCAGTAGGACCCCCAACTCCCCACATACTTCTTCAAATACTGCAAGCATGGCCCGTGTGTTGTCCCCGCCTTCCTCTATGAACAGGAAAACATCCAAGTAACGGACGACAGCCCCCTGCCTACGCCTTACTGTGTAAACCCACTGCAACCATGTACTGAAAACTTCAAAAGTGGCACAAGCCACCAAGCACCCCATAGGCATTACTTTGTTGAAATAATATTTCCCCTTAAATTGAAAACCCAACAGTTCCCAGTCCTGTTTTCGGACTGGCAGCAGCCGGAATGGTGATTCTATGTCGGTTTTTGCCACCCAAACTCTTTCTGGCCTTTATTAGGACCTCTGCCTTATCCAAAGTGGTGTATGACAACAAGCTTCTCTCTGGTGCTATGGAATCATTCACTGATTCACTGTCAGGGTATGACAGGTGGTGTATCAGTCTATACTCCCCGGTGCCTTCTTCAGCACTATGCCCAGAAGTGAGGCCCTAAGGTGCTTAAACGGAGGAGTCTTGAAAGGGCCTTCCCCCCACCCTGCTTCTTGCTCCTTCCAGATATTCCTCTCCATTATTTCTTCTTTCCCTTTGATTGATGCCAAATTATTTGCCCCATGGCTTTCCTAGGCCCAGAATAGTATAAACTGAAACCCCTAGTAAAACCCTCCTTCAACATTTTTCCTGCTTCGCTGTCTGGGTAATTCTTAGTCTATGCAACTACCATCCTTGGTTTTACCAGAGAACATGCCAGGGGGAAACCCGTCCCTCCCAGTGCATGTGGTAGGCCTGGTTTAGCACCCACCATAACCTCCCCGCCCACTCTGCCACCTAAAGTTATCTCCCCGCCCATTGTAGCCCCCCCGGACCCCCTTGGTTGTCCCGAAAGGACTGCCCCAGTGCAGGTGCTGAGAGTCTGTCACTGTGTATCCTACATCAGACAACAAGGTGAGTCCCCAATAACCAAAGAAAGCATGCCTATACTTGCAGTTGGTCCATGTGCAGCTCGCCTTATTATAAGCCAAGCAGGCTTTCATCCCTACCCCACTGCTGCCTTTCTTCCCTTCCCTATCCACTCCTCCCAGTGCTGACAAAGTCCTAATCCAAAGCTCTGTTAATGTAACATTCCACCTGACATCCCCATGCAATGCTTCCCTCTGGTGGAATTTTTCATAACAGTGTCAGTGGCTCAGCAGGTAGTACATTCACCTCTGAGGCTGGAAGATCAGAAGGCTATGGGTTCTATCCCCACATCAGGCACTTCTCGAAAAGAGTAGGGGAACTTTGTTTTTAGATATTCAAATCATATCATCAATAACACAAAAAGGAACTATACAAAGGATCACAATGGAAAAAATATACAGTACATCAAGGACAGGTACATCAGAATCAGTGACACAGGGAAGATTTCTCCACACATTTTGAATACATAATGCATTATGAAAAGACTTTTCCTTATAGTACTGTATATACAATGAATTTCTTTAGAAATACAGCCTGCAAGGTCCTCATAAGAAAGTATTTTTGTTGTAGCATAAACAAACACCTGGCATTACAGACATACCATTTAATTACAGAAAAAATCACATCAAATCAAAGTGGTATCCCACTTAAGCCATTACTGACCATACACCCTATAAATCAAAGTCACATAAGAGACAGTACTAAGCAGTTACATATCCCAACAGTCAGCTAAGTAACACCAGAAAGACTGTATAAAAGAACATGTAAAAAATAAATGTTTCATTGATTCCAACTGTACTAAACATAGTGGTCTAACACACATCCTATCGATCAAAGCCTTATGCTTATGATTTGCTTTAACATTAAATTTGTCATAGCAACAAAGCCATAACACATCCCAGTACTTAACAGGGATTCTTTCATTGTGAAGGAGCCGCAATACATTTGGAACTGAAGACTGAGGCATAAAGGAAAAGTACAGGGTTCAGTAAAATGAGAATCTTGGACCTGTGCATATAACAACTTCTTAGATTTAGCAAAACATCCCCATATAAAATACCCCATCGCTTCAAACGAACAAACGTCTCCCTATAATAGGTTGGAGAATAAGGAACAGATTTAAAAATTTTCAAAGTACCGGAGGACCAGCCTCCATACCATGCCTGAAGTTTATCTCCCCACAAGGCCATCCACCAAGTAGGTATCTGTTGGCATATCGGGCTAAGATTCAAAATAACAAAATAAAGAAAAACAACACAGGGTTCACCATATTCAAACCCCCATCGGAGACTTTAAGATACAATACATTCCTTTTAAGGATTCAATCTGCTCCCCAAATTGCCTGAAAAACAATCCATTGAGAGTGGCGTCTACTTTTAGAAGGAGGAAAAATCAGGCTAACATACAGAAAAGTGGCAAAGATGAGTTCTAACCAAGTATACACATTTCAGCTTCCTCATACTACATTTATTCAAACCTCCACCAAAGCCCTCCTCTGCCCAAGTTTCACATCTCAGTTCAGGAGGTCCTGTTGACCATTATCAAAGCAATTCCCAAACCTACAGTGGCCCATCTTGAACTAAAATACCAGCAACGCTGGGGACAGTCATTCCTACCGCAAGTCGTTTAATCACACACTTATCCTTATTCAAATGCACCCCAGAGGAGGCTCCATATTAACAGCAAAAGTCAAGAGCCCATACAATGTCAGCAGGAGACTTCAGAACCAAACAAATATCGTCTGCATATGCTGCAGCAGTCCATGGGAGGCGATGCACAGAGGCCAATACCGGAGTAAAAAATTGTACATCATTCAAAAGTCTAATTAAAGGATCTACACTGAAAACAAAAAGTAAAGGACTCGAGGGGCAACCCTGACATACTCCTCATCATACTGGAATTATGGGCCCCAGAAAGCCATTCACCAAAGGTTTCACAACTGCCAAGCCATAGATTGCCCACAACCAGTGTATAAAGCCAGCAGGAATGCCATACAAACATAAAGTAAACCATAAAAAGTCATGATCAACTGAATTGAAAGCTTTTCTCTGATCGAGAGACACCACAAACCCATTCATACCAGGGAAGGACCCAGACTCAAAAACTTCACGTAAGAATAGCAATTGATCCATAATCACCTTCCCCAGAACAGCACAAGACTGAACTTCCGAAATGACATAAGATGCAACCTTTGACAGGCGACATGCCAGAATCTTCATCAGAATCTTAAAGTCAACGTTCAAAAGACAGGTAGGCTACCAATTATCTAAATTCTGTCTGTCACCTTTTTTATACAGAAGGGTCACAATGTCTAGTGTCATATCCAAAGGGAACACTCCTGCTTCCAACATATAAGTATAAACTTTGGCCAATTCCTGAGAAATAAATGGGACAATAAGTTGATAAAGTTCACCCGGAAGGCCATCCTGTCCCGGTACCTTTCCCATGGGTAAAGCCAAAACCACCTCCTGTACTTCAGTCAGGGAAACAGCCATTGTTAAAGCAGCAGCATCAGCACAAGAAATGGTAGGAACATGCAATAAAGAAAAAAATGGGAAAAAACAGTCCAGTCAGTATCCCTTTTTTCAAATTGTTTCCCTAAACATTGGGACACCACCCTCATTATATCATTTTTGTCATAGCAGCCACCTAATCTGGATCCCAAACAGCCGTTAATTTTTGTGTTTAATCCGTCCCTACAACTAATAAAGGGCAAATATTAGCCAATGTCCCATGAGTACCAAACCGCTGTTGCATGGTAAGAGATGCCATTTGGCACTCATGAAAATCCCTCATTAAACACTGGACAGTTTTATCTGTCCCCAAAATCATGGCCAGTCAATTGTGCAAAACCCATTAAATGTTGCAACTGCTTCCTATGTTGCTGGTATTTAACTTTCTCAGAATCCGACGCATGTCTACTGACTGTCAACAACAGATTCTGTAGATCAAATTTTAAACAATCCCACCACAAGAAAGGATTATCAGAAGTCTCAAATAATGTTTTCTTCCCACCAACCATATACAAAACCTGATGGATGATGGGGTCATCTTGAGAAGTAAAATATTTAACTTCCAAACTCCTGGTCCATTAGGTAGCTCAGAGGACCCCATCACAATACAAAGTTTCTTATGATCCAAATACTCACAGAATTAACTTGAGCAGTTGTGATGGGTATCTCTTGCTCAAGAAAAAGAATCAATGTGGGTTGCATGCACACCTCTGAAAAGTAGGCTACCCTGCTTATGAAAGGATTTATAGGAATCTGTCAGATTTGCCATTTGCACAGTATTATTCAAAAAGACATGTCACTAAAAACTTTCCTAGTAGTTGTACCTCTCCATCTATCTTGATAAGTAAGACCACAATTAAAATCATCCCTTCATATCACAGTCTGAGTCAAAAAAAGGAAAGGTTGGATTTGAAGAAACACATCCACCCTCTCTGCCTTAGACTAAGGTGCATAAACATTAATTAATCTGTAGTAAGCACCCCTACACTTAACATCTAACACCAAAACCCTCCCTGGCATCACATCCAACAATTTAAGAAGCTGTATGTTCACACAAAATAAAATCCCCACCCCAGTACAGGCGCCCAAACCAAGGGACCAATAAGAGGGTCCATTATACCATTCTTTCTGAACCATATGGACATTAGCAGCTGTGTGCAGCAGAGTATCCTACAGAAAAATAATATCCACATCAGTGGCTACCAAATGAGTAAAAAACACCCCCACAGTTCGGGTTATTTTTAATACTATTGACATTAATCATCAGTAAAGTCAACTGATGAAGCTGACACATTAAAAGACTCAAGGAGGTTTATGAGTCCGTGATTTACTTGAACCAGCCACCCTCCTCTTCTTCCCCTTATTGGCAGTTTTACCGTTCATGGGACCCACCAACTTATCCCCAACATCCCCAATTCACTGGACTCAGAATCGGACAGGGCTTGATACAGTGGGAATCCTCAGAGGAAATCTCAGAGTCATTCCCACCACACTTGTTTCCTGAAAAGAGGTTGGAATCTATTGGAAGTCAGTTTCAGAAATCTTATGGACTTTAGAAGCAGGTTGCCTCCAGCTCCTATGTCTAGTCACATGCTGTTCAGGTTCTACAATGAGAACAGATGGTGGTAGGGTAGGGGACATCTCAGGAGAAGAAATGATAGGTTGCACAGCCAAGGCTACCTCCAGCAGGAAGCAGTGATACCACCTCAGGCACTCCATGGCCACCACTTCCTCTGTCACTGCCTCAAAGGAAGGATCTGAGCAAAACTCGGGGGGCAAGGTAGGCAGATCAGAGTTAGTGTCAATCTGGTGATCCAAAGGATGCTTTGACTGAGGAGCAGTCTGACAAAACTTTACATTTTTCCTTTGGGCCACAGCCACTAGTAACTGTTGTTTCCAAGGTCTCCTGTCCCAGATTTAGTAAATGCAGCCTGTGCAGAAGTCGTATAGGAATGATCAGACATGCCACAGAGATTACAACAAACCTCCTCTGTACACTGTAATCACGTGTCTCTAATTTCCCACAAAGTGAACAGTGTACCTTATCACAGGCATTACTGATATGCCCAGTGGCACCACATGTGTAGCAAGTTTTGGGTTGCCCGGGTTAAAACAACACCCCACGATCCCCATCTAGGAAAAAAAGGAGTTTGACAAATGTTGCAAAGAACCATCAACATCTTTCAAAATCGCCCGGACCTTCTAACCCCCTGTCCAAATATTTCCATTATCAAAAATGGCCTCAGGGTGGCCCAGCACCATACAGCGTTGTTTTAGTGAAAAGATCAAGTCAGTTACACTAACCCTCTCATTCCAAAATAAGACAGTAAAATTTTTTTGAGCAGGCTTGGTCAGGGAATAATTTCAAAAGTGGACCATAAAGGTGTGATTTTTGCTTTGTGATACTTCAGCCAGAAAGATTCCAAACCACTCTGCATTTTAAAGCTCACATTGAAGGAGCACTCCCTAGACACATTTATCAGTGTATACAACTCTGCAGCATTAAAATGCAAACAGTTCTTCAGCAACACTTTACCCACATTTTCCCTATCCAGAAAAACATACAAACCCCCCTTATAAACAATGCAAACATTTAGCAGGCAAGACTTTTTTCTGAAAAAAGGAAGCATAAGTTCTGGAATGGTGGCCACCATCCCCCTCATGAGAAGAACTGTGGCCCCCAGTGGTCCCCTGTAAAGACAACCCAACAGTGTCAGCACTATGGTCAATATTATGTCCCGGCAGTTGATGTTGTAAGCCACAATTACCCAAAATAGCCATCTGTTCAAAGTTTAATGCAGGGTTAGGGGTTAGTTCCAAGCCAGTCCCAAGAGTGAATTCCGAGGCTGTGCCTGCATCCAAGCGAGAGTCCCGAGACCCCATTGGTCCAGTGCTAGGTAGTCCCTCAGTAAGACAAACACCCGGAATATGAATGGGAGCAAACCCAGACATCCATTGCTGTGAGGCGGATGATTTCACCCATCCAGCCACTCGTAAAGAGTTCTCCATGGACCACAGCTGTATAACTGCCATCTCTGAATCAGCCCATGCTCACCGTGAAGTAGCAGATTTAGTGATCAGCTTATTTTGATTATTAGACGAAAAGGAAAAGATCGAAACCCGTCCTGTTTCAGATTATCAGTCTGAAAACAACAGACAGTCCTTGGGGTGACTTGCAAAGCCGGTCACCAGACACAGCCTCAACTGGAGTATTCTGGGCTGGTGCTTGACAACTCCCGCCAGTCACCAGGGAGGCACTCAGATTACTAGGAATCAAGGGCATTAGGTTCTCCAATACAGAGACAGAATCTACACAGTTATCAGGCAGCAATTCAGAGCACTTTTTCAGCAAGCTTAGGGTCTACTAATACCTCCACAGACTGGTACTGAGAATCAGGTCCTAATTTGAGAGCAGTATTCGCTACAAGAGCAACTTGATCCGGAGCTCCATCAGGACTCACCACAACATCATTCAAATGTACCACTGCATCAAAAAAGGTATCAGCTTCACTTAGTTCTCCTGGTAGTGGTGCAGCCTGCACTCCTGGCTCCTCCACGTCCTTCTCCATCGTGACTCAGATGAAGACTGACACCTAGACGAACAGCAAGTCCCCCTGTTGTCAGAGTAGGGGAAGTTTTTATTGTTGTGAATTGCATAATACTAGGGACTGTATAATGAAAACCTATAACAAAAATATCACAAAGTCTTCATACAAAAATTTAAATCTATATCTATATCTTTATCTATATATAGATTTTTTATGTTTTTAACACTTACTGTATACCTATGATATCCATAACCCCACAACCATCTTATTTAAATAACTATCCTCTTCCTAAAAAGTATTTTTTAATACTGTCTTCCTGAGTGTATCTCCTTTTTTATATTTATTTTATCCACCCCATGCAGTGTTTCCATAATTTTTGTAATGTGTGCTCAGATTCTTTTCCTTTATCATTTTCATACAGTTTCTGTACTTGTCCTAAAATAATCCAAATCAATTACTGCTGTGATGTGTATTGCTGCTGCAAAGTCCAATGACACCTGGACTGCCAGATATATTTTATAATACTCGTTAGTTACCTCAGAGTAGAGTAGGGATATTTTACCCATGGGCCAGTGTAGATTCCCAATAGCAGAACCTCATAAGTAAATTTTCCAAAGTTCTGATTTTGTACTGTTATAGCTAAAGCATTCCAAAAAGTGATAATATATGGACATTCAAAAAATAAATGTTCCTGTGTTTTCAATATCATGTTACACAACTCTCTGGGGCAATACCGCTCTTCCACTCTTCCACTTTTTTATGTTTGTGATTATTTCTTCACCCCCAATTTCCCATGGCATGCCAACCAGATAGTGTTCCACAAATATTTTGGAATTTGTTTTTCTGTCAACAGTTTAGTAGTTTGAGCAAAATTTTGAGAATTACCATTCAGAAAAATGAGTTCCTCTTTAAACTCAATCAATAATATCTGCTCATATATCAAATGTCTTGACATAGATTTCAAATGTGTTATGGTAACCTTCCACATCTGAGTCTTCTTCATAATAGCCACTATATGTTGTGGTTACACATCTGCATGAATTTTGAAATTCCATTTATCTAAGGACCATTTTGGTAAAAAGTGTGAGAGCCATTCCTGCCCCCACCTTCCCCATAGTATGCTTTTGTTTTGTAGTATTAGCACCATATTGAAATACCAGAATATGGTATGGAAAAACAGTATAGGATGAATCATGTCTAAACCCCATTTTGCAACTGGCCTATAAGTTATTCTTTTAATGGAGTTCAAATGACTTCCCCATATGATGCAGAAGCAAGTACTATAGATTTTAGTCTCTAAATCAGGAGGGGGAGGGAAAACTAATCCTACTAAAAGTAATAGTGGAACTATGACTGTCTTAATCAGGTACACTCTTAAGCTTAGAGATATGAAGCTTCTGCCAGGCAGGTGCTCGTTTGTTATACATATATAGTCTTGTGTCCCAATTAACTCTGTCTGGTTCTTTGGGACCAAATGATACCCCCAGAATGTTAGCCTCCTGAACAACTGTGGCCTCTCCCAGTTTGGTCAGGCCAGGGATGGCTTTGTTCCCCATGGCCAGTACCTTACTTTTGTATAAATTTATTCTGGCTCCAGTCACCTTGGAATATTCTGATATGACTTCAAATGCCTTTCTGCAGTCTGCTTCAGAATCTAAAAATAAGCATAAATCATCGGCATATACCATGACTTTTAATGTTTGTGTATCTGGTTGTAGGCTAATGCTCTTTATTTGGCCATTTGTTAAGATTGTCTGCACTAAAATGTCTATATTGAAGGTATAGAGCAGGGGGCTCAGTGGGCACCAGGCCATACCTCTCTTCTAATCTTAATTTTTCTGCCTACCATCCCATTTATAAGTGGGCAGAAGTGTGCCTGTGCATATAATAACTGCAGCCAAATTATAAACTGATCTGGAATGCCATAATAATGCAAAATTTGAAATAAGGTATCATAAGAGACCGCATCAAATGCTTTCTCCTGATCCAAGACTAAAACAAAGTCCTGTGTTTTCCCCATATGACCTCTTTAGAAAACTTCACAAAGACATATTAAATTATCCCTTAAATTCCTGCCAGCTATGGCACATGACTGGTATTGGGAGATCAGTTTTTGTGCTGAATGACACAATCTCTGACAAAGTATATTGAAAGGATTTTAAAGCCCAGATTCAATAATGAAAGAGGTCTCCAGTTAGTCAATTCTAATCTATCACCTTTTTGTGAAGAGGTATTAAAAATGCTTGGGCCATTTGTTCTTTCATGTCTAAATTACATAATATATCATTAAATAATTCCATCAAGATGGGTCCTAGTATATCATGAAATGCCTTATAAAATTAGAAATAAGACCATCTGGGCCTGGGGCAGTATTTAGTCTAAGCTTAGAGATGGCCATTTTACTTCTGTCAGACTTATGGGTATAGTCATATCTGTAACATCATCCATCAGTAAAAGGTTCTATGTTTATATTAGATAAGAAGTTCGGCACTGTAGTAACCTGTATGTACAGGGTGCCAAAGGAAGAAGTCAGGTGCTCTGTAATAAACTCCAAAATGTTGTCAAAGTCTGTATGCACTTCACCTGTACAATCTCTAATGGCCTCCTATTCTTAATTTTGTACCCTATACTGACAGTCTTTAAACATATCAAGTGAACCTTTTGTCCCTATGCTCCTGCTGATTGTTCCATTCTAAGGGATCTGGCTCTATCATAGAGGTACCTCTCATCTCTTGTTTTGTTTGCTGTATTTCTATTGTATAATCCATATTATCTGTATTCTGTAATGATATTAATCTAAACAGTTTTCATTTTTAAGAATTGAAAATATGCTGTTTTTCCTTTCTGTATGCCCCATTTTATGTTTGCTTGCACGTATGTGCAAGAAACATAGTGCCATCATCCGAGTTTTCGGAGATGTGTCAGCCCTCTTCCAATTCAGTCAGTGGTTTTGCAGGCGCTGCCACAGTTCTCAAAGCCTGCTGGAGCTGTCTATGACAGCTCCAAAATGCAGCGAGTACAGTTGAAAGGGGAGTTATGCTTCAGTGAGCAGCGATAAGATATCGCCTGCTCATGCGCGCTCCCCCTACACACACACACACACACACACACACACACACACACACACTTCACCCGTTTTTATGCAACTATCACAGAAGTCAAATAAAATAACATTAAAAGTTGCATGACCTTTGGAGGCGAATGAGACGAGAACTTATTCATGAAGGTATATTAGATAACACCCCATTACTTTTACCTCTCTTCACACTTAAAGCTCTCTTTAATCCCAGTGAAGTGCTTAGCTATTTATGGGCTCCACTAAATGTGAAAAAGTGCCCTTACTCTTTGGCTAGGACTAACTCACTTACCCCAAGTATAGAAGTAGCCTTAGCCCGGGTGTACTGCCACACTGCTGCTGTCTGCCTGGTCGCGGGTCACTCATACACTTTGACTGTCTCTCCGCCTGCCTGTCTACCCAAGGTGCACAGGTCACTACTGCATGCGAGGTCTCGGTTTGAATGGCTCCCGCCTCTGCCATCCTGCAAAACACTCGCCTCAACTGTACCTCCCAGTACCAAGCACGCGCTTTGAAGTACCGCTGGCTGGTTCTCTCTCCCAATCATGGTGCCGCAAACGCAGAAAGGAGCGACTCTCATCCAATCAAGGAGGCTGCCCAACACGTTGCAAAACTCAGTTCTGGCACCGAGGAACTGCCCTGATGCAGTCTGCCTCCTTTACTTGACACGGTTGTCCTTCCTCAGTGAAAATATCCAAACAGTTGACGTGACCATTTCAATTTTACAGGTACTCTGCATATAAAGTTTGAGATGGGAAGGATAGGGACTCAGAAGGGGTGAGTCAGAGTTGCATTGGCCGGCAGCCAATCGGTAGGCCAAAAGGCTGTTTACATAGTAAACTGTTGAGCTGTTGGAAGGGGGATCAGTGGGCTTTTTAAAACAGATTGTATTTGTTTTGTAGTGTACCCAACAGTGGTCTGTGGATGGTTTCTGGTGGAATTGGAGCTGCAGCAGGCGCTCGGACTGAGTCATGCACAGGCTCCTCTCCTGCAGGTCAAAAATCAAAGCAGGCTGCAGGATACATCAGGCGCATGCCTGTAGTCACAGCTGGCTTACACATCAGGTTAGAGGGTGAGGCTCAGGCTGTGGTTGAGTTTGTGCTGGTGGATGGTGGTCACGACTGGGGGTGGGTGGAGTGATGTGGATGCTGTAGAAAGCTCTGTGCTAGTTGTCGGGGGATTTTGCGTGGCCTAAGAGGCTGCAGCTGGAAGGGCGTGGGTAGGGGTGTTTTAAAACTGATGGAGGGGTGCTTGAAACTATCAACTATTGTGAGGTGGTGTTTGAACAAAGCTTGGAAGGGATGAGAAGAGTCTGGTGCTGGGTTTGGAGATAGTTTGCTGTTGGTGGGGAATCTGTGTCTGCTTGGGTGTGAGGCGAGGATTGAGACTGCAATGTGTGTATTTGTGTTTGTGTAGGTGGGGCTTGAGACTTTCACCGCTGTTGGGGTAGAACCAAAGTATGGTGCTGGGTTGGGGATCATCTACTTTTTGACTAGGAATGTCTGGTTTGGTGGTGATAGTGGGCTGAAACTGTCTGCAGTGTGTATGTTGTGGGGTCTTGTTTTGTCCATCACTGGGGGTGTTGAACCAGAGTCTGGTTCTGGGGGTTTGGGACTGTTAGCGTCTGCTGTTGGTGGGGAATCTGTCTGGTTGGGGGGGTGTGCATGTGCTTGAGCTTGTGACTGTCCACCACTTCGGGGCTGAATCAGAGTCTGGTACTGGGGCTGGGGATCATCTGCTGCTGGCGGGGAATCTTTGGTTTGGTGGTTGGGGGGGCAACATTGTCTGCAGTGTGTGTGTGTGTGGGCTTGAGACTGTCCTCCACAAGGCAGCATTGAATCAGAGTCTGGGGCTGGGGTTGGGGATCAACATCTGCTGCTGGTTGGAAATCTGTGTCTGATCTGGGAGTGAGAGGGAACCGAGACTGCAGTGTGTGTTTTGGTTTTGTGGGGGTTGAATGGAATCTGATGATGAGGTTGGGGATCATCTGTATCTTTGTCTCATTTGGTGGTGTGAGGAGGTCTGAAACTGTCTGCAGTGCATATGTATGTGTGTAGGGGGCACTGGGGCATTCAACCAGAGTCTGGTGCTGGGGTTGGGCATCATCTGCTGTTGTTGGGGAATCTTTGTCTTGTTTGGTGGTGTGAGGGGTCCAAGACTGCTGGGGCTGAGGATCATCTACTGAAGAAAACTTATGTTCCTAACATGAATCGTAAATGGATAAGATGTTGCTCTCTTCCAAAATGTAAAAATATCTGCCCTCGTACAGTCTAAATAGATTCTGTTTAGTGAGCCACAGAAAATCAATAATAAATACATCCAGAATCAACAAATGTTATCTGTTTCTGGATGTAGAATAATAAAGCCTGATCAAAAGATATTCACAGTGCTCTGTCAACTATTCACCCACTTTGGTGTAAGAAAAAATAAGTAGATGGAGTGACAAATAATTAAGTTTTAGTAAAATGTTGTAAAGTGTTTAATATTCATAATTTGCACTGTAGGTACTGTGCACTATCATTGAAATCACATATTAAAACATTATATATGTGTGTTATTATGGCTGGCAGAATAGCCTAGTGATTAGAGTAACAAGCAGTGACTGAACTGGATACATCCAGCAGACCTGGGTTTGATTCCCACAACCTCCACTTGCATACTGTGCGACTCCAAACAAGTCCCTTAGCCCCTCAGTGCTCCTGGGTCACCCCTGATAACAAGCAGTTCTTCCTAGTGGACCTTACCTGGTTTACAAAGAATATATATGTATATATAAAAAAAATACCAATATATGTTTACTACATCATGCAGTAGTCAGGGTACCATGTAATTTACTTGAGTTTTACTTAAGCGGCAATGATTTTGTATAGGTAAAGATAAATGTTCAGATACATTTTATGTGTTTTATAAGCTTGTTTTTAGATTTAGTCAGCTTTTTATTGTATTCTTTGCATGTGAGCATCTAGGTTGTAGATTGCTAAGTGCAGGATCACTGTTTATTTATTTCAGTACTTGGAAAACCATTTGAGCTCAGAACTCTTTACATAGGTTCCACGTCTGGACATTTTAGTACAACAGATAGGTGAAAAACGAGCTTATTCAAGTTTATAATCAGCAGAGCCATTCAAAATCCTCAGTTGTTTGAATGAAAACAAATCTGAATGAAAGTATGTTCACAAGGAAGAAACTGCCTTACTACTTACAAAAAGACTTCACGGTTAGCACCCCATTTAGGTGAATGCGATCATTTGCACCTTTTCTCCCACCTGGTGTTTCAGTCTCTGTGACTACAAAAAGTTTTCTGATAGACTTTTTCAACAAAAAGCAAATGTTAAGTGTTTAAGACTACTTATGTTTGGCCAGTGGATTTTGAAAGCACATTCAATGACACACCGAAGGTAAGACCCCAGGGGCTGTATGATGCTGGTGGGCAGAGTGGTGCTCAATTCACATCTGTGCTCAGACATGAAAACTGAGATACACCCTTTTCATGGAGACCAAGTAAAACAAAAAAAAAGCATTCACATGTTTGGGAGATGTATTATTTTCCATTTGAAGGTCCTCCACTAATCACTTGTGGATTTTTTAGGTGTAGACACTTTATTTCAAAGAAGCAAATTCAGGCAGTTTCTTTTTTGCTTCTCCTACCCCCTAGCTATCCACATCTTCAGGCCTGCCATGGCCCCTACCACTACTGCTGAGTCCGGACCACCATCCACTGCCCCTTATTACCATGCTACCAGGTAACTCGAAGTAACCTTTCATTGTTTGGGACCCTATCTGTGGGAGGCCACCAGGGGAGTAGAATCACCCCAAAGAGCTTCCTATGTATCCTGGGCATGGCAGGGGTCAGAACAGACACATGTGTCTGGGGCTTTGGGCATATGGAGGGACAAGCAGCTGTCCTCCGATTGGCCAGCAGGTGTTTACCATTTTCTTGAGAGCGTGGCAGGCCACATGATGTCAAGGCACAAGCTGATGTCCATCACATTCCCTCCTGTAGTGAGGGTAGACATGTTGCCATGCCTCTGGCCTCCTCCAGGGGCCAGCAAATGCTGAGCTGTGAACCCACCCTCTCTCCCAGGAGAAGGCAAGTGGTCACTGGACACTCAAGCCTTCACCCCCCCAAGGCTGGCCCTCCAACACCCAAGTCTGTTCCCGAACCCTGGTCAGCAGTGTCACAGGCAGAAATCCAATTCAGGCAGTTAAAAGATAGATAGGAAAAAACAAAGGTGATCCACCTTAGTGGTGGTGGTTCAGATTAATTCACATCTGAGTTCTAACAAGCAAAGTGACCAAGTAATTTGTAACTTGTGCATGTGGGGTGTGGGTGTTGAAGAAATGGGATCATAGTGCTGTCGCTACTGCCATCACCCCTGATGAATGCAGACTGCATTGTTGCTACTGCCATCACACCTGAGGGGCAGGGGCCATAGTGCTTCTGCTATCACCACTGGTGGATGGGGAATGTAGTACTACTGCTGTCCCACCTGAGGGATGGGGCCCATATCGCTGATACTGCCATCACACCTGAGGGATGGGGAATGTAGTACTGCCACCATCACACCTGAGGGATGGGGACTATAGTGCTGATACTGCCATCACACCTGAGGGATGGGGAATGTAGTACTGCTGCCATCACACCTGAGAGATGGGGGCCATAGTGCTGATACTGCCATCACACCCAAGGAATGGGAACATAGTACTGCTACCATCACACCTAAGGGATTGGGGCTGCAGTGCTGCTGCTTCTGACACTCCTGAGGAGGGAGGTCATAGTTCTGTTGCTGCTGCCATCACATCAGATGGGGCTGTAGTGCTGTTGGTGCTGCCATCATACCTGAGGGATGGGGCTGCAGTGCTACTTCCATCACACTTTAGGGATGGGTGCTGAATTGCTGCTGCTGCCATCACATCTTGTACCTGAAATAACTTTAAATTGGTACAAGGATGGAAGAATGTGCAATAGTGGAGGGCAAAATTGCTAAATTGCATGTTAGCAGAGTTAAAAATCATTAAATAAAGTACACAAAACCAAACACCAGAAAACCGGATTTTGGCTTAGCAGACACTGGTGACAATACCATTTTTTACAATGTGCAAAATGGAATTTTCCCTTTCTCAATCCTGGTAAACCAGTGTCCCTGAGTCATCACATACCTCAGGTGTATTTCTACACTGTATAACTACCTATTTACATTCCTATCTCACATACTAGCACCTCCTTCTCACCTCTCCCTGCTCCTCTTAGTAAATATGTTTTCAGCCTACTACATGCCTACATATTTCTGTACTTATTCACACACACAACATCAAAACTTTTCTGTCACTCTTGATGCATCTCTCTACCTCCTGCACTACCAATACCAATACATGCAATCAAACATTTGGCATTGACAAATGCTTGTTCATATTCTAACCAAAATGTATTTCTGCACCAGTGGTTTTGAATGATTTTTCGGTGGTGCAGAATGACATTTTGGTGGGGATTTGAGAATTTTCACATACTGAGTTCATGAGGTTGAGTAATAAGAATGTTGTGCTGAAAATGTGGTGTACAGATACAGTAAAATGTTCAGGTTATGAGCGAATGTTGCAGTATTTCAATGTTCACTCAAAACTTCACTAATTTTCAATATTTTGACTCCAAACTTTAACTTAGCCATTTTATACTCCACCTTATACATGTGACTGGAGTCATTTTTCAGGTCCTGCCGAGACATTTTTTCACACTTCTGGTGCAAAATTACATTTCAGCCAATATACTATAAATGCTACATGTCATGTTTATAAGGGGTGTCTTACAATGACTAGCTTGAAAATTTGGGGTGGAAATTAAAAAATATATATATATATATTCTATGCAAAAAACTTTGTTAATGCATCAGTTAAGGGTTCTTCTACAGTGAAAAAAAGCAAGAAATTCAATTTTAGGGTTCCCACCCTTTGCACCCCACCCGCCCCACCAGGCATCTGGGTGTGCATTGGGGTCATCAACCCTAACTCTCATCCCATTCTCCTACACTGCACCACCTCAGCTTGTTTACACATGGGCTGGGGTGAGAGTTAGGGCTGCTGACCCCAACACACACACCCCGATGCCTGTTGGTGGGGGCCGGGTGAGGGTGGGAACCCTGAAATCAATGTCCTCACTTTTTCTACTGTAGAAGAACCCTAACTGATGTATTAAAAAAGTGTTTTTGCACAGAATTTCCTTACTCTTTAAGAAAGAATAGAAAAGTAGAAAGTTGCACTAGTTGGTGAGGGCCCCACATTTCCCACCAACTTGTAAGTGTCAGGCCACATTACACACCCAATGACTAAAAATACATTCACAACAGCAAGGCTAGCCACCAAACAAAGTTAATCTAGTAGAACAATAGAAAACGCTGCCCACAAAATGTAAACTGTGTCACACAATATGTCTGCAAAAATATATTGTCCGATATGTAAACTCCTCTATTAACATCTACAGGACATGCCGTCAACACCCTCCAAATTTCAAGTAAAAAGACCAAACCGTATCCGAGATATAACATGCCAAAATTTGAAATTTTCATTCATCAGAGTGGCACAGTTCCACACCTGTTGACATTTAACACCCACACTGACTGAAAACTACATCCATGACACTAAGGCTAGGTATCCAATCAATTTCAAGTCACCACCACAAGCAAAATGCTGTCCGCAGGACGTAAACTGCACCATGCCATATCTCTGCCAAAAAAATATTTTCCAACATGGAAACACTGTAATTTTCATTCACATGACATGCTGTCAACACCCTCCAAACTTCAAGTTAAAAGACCAAACCGTGTCGAAACATAACATTTTAACGCATGAGATTTTCATTCATCAGACTGGCACAGTTCTGCACCTGTTGACGTGTAACACACACAATGACTGAAAACTACATCCATGACACTAAGGCTAGCTATCCTATCAATTTCAAGCCACCACTACAAGCAAAACACTGTCCGCAACACGTAAAGTGTGCCACACAATATCTCCGCAAAAGAAATTGTCTAACACGTAAACACCATAATTTACATATACAGGACATGCCATAAACACTCTCCAAATTTCAAGTAAAAAGACAAAACCATTTCCAAGATATTCAATGTTAAAGATTGGTAAAATTTCCCTATCTATTCCATTATAAAAAATCTGGCCATCTTGTCCTTCCCTCACGATCAAAGATGGTGATCAAGGAATCTCACAGTCAAAGAATTTGCAGGCTCGTGATCAAAGAATTTGAAGGCTCATGAACAAAGAATTAAAAATACTATAAATCAAAAAATTGAAGGAATTGCGGTAAATCACCACCATGGTTCGACAGAAGGAAGCCCCCTGAGTAAAACCAACCCTCATTTGACTTCCTAGGATACCCCTGGGCTGAGAAAATTGATTTTTAAATTGGTCCATCTCATCCATCTCTCACGATGCATGATTGCGATCAAAGAATCTCACGATCAAAGAATTTGCAGGCTCGCGATCAAAGAATTTGCAGGCTCACGAACAAAGAATTAAAAATGGTGAAAAGTGAATTTTTCACCAATTTGAACTGAATCAATGGCATGCCTCGATAGAACGACCCTCCTGAGCAAAACCCACCCTCATTTGTGTCCTTAGCCCACCCGTGAGCTGAGATATTAGTGTTTTTAGGTCGCGATGCGAGATCGTGATCACAGAATCTCACTATCAAAGAATTTGCAGGCTCACGATCAAAGATCGTTAGCGAGCCGTGAATTAAGATTTTAAAAGCTTATAGCTCTATTTTTTGACCGATTTGGATGAAACCAAAGGCATGGCTCGATACATCGGAGCCCCCTGAGTAAAACCCATCGAAGTTTTACTTCAGAAGTGACCCCTGAGCCGAGATATGTGTTTTTCCAATCAGAAAATAAAAAACAAAATGGCGGACCTTGCAATCAAAGAATTTTGAAAATCCTCAGGGACAAAGATTCTTGAACCGTAAGGCTGCAAATTCTTTGATCACCAGGCGGACGAACCCCATACTTTGATTGCAAGATAAACATGTACATTTTCCCACTGACTTATAATGGGAACTTAAAAGTGCCATAACTTTTGAATGCCTTAATATTTTTTCACCAAACAAAAAGCATCCTATTCAGCCACCAAAGCACATTCAAACAAGCCATCTTGCAGAGTGGCATGCCACATGACAGCCGTGCAGGACCACATTCAGAATGCCAAATGGTACCTCCAAAAATGGATAATTTTGCATTTTTCAGTGCTTTCGTACACAAAGACTGGCATTCCGACCAAAACACAATTTGGCAGATCAAGCGATCCACCATGCCCCAATGTGCATACCAAATTTCAGGCAAATCCACTAAATGGGTCCAAAGTTATTAACGTCCAAATATTTGACTTTAGTATGTAACTGACTGCTGAACCCTAACTATAGTGGTGCGACCGTGCCACTATAATATATATAGATATATATAACATTTATTGAGAAACATTGTGTGTAGTGCTAGCCTTGACTCCAGCAGATATGCTTTGTGATCCTGCTCAGGTGAGCTGAGTTTGGGGGCAAACTCTGTGACCCAGCTGGATGGGGTGAAGGTAGGGGAATGGTGCTGTTATGTGACATTCCCCAGTCAGGTATGAAAGCCTCAGGGTTGTCTGCATTGGCCAGGTACCACATAGTGAAGACAACTGTTGTCTTGGTGTAGGGATCTGCATCTCTGCACCTGTGGGTGGCAGAGAGCCATGTACACTGGCTGACAGATGGACTCTTCGCCATGTGTGTCTGTATTTGCAGCCACATGGAAGTGCAGAGACCAGAGAGCACAGCCCACCAGACAGCTCCACAAATTCTTGATATTCATTGCTGCAATTTTGTATGCAGATGGAGTCTTCCTTGGTGCAGGGCCCCAAAGTGCTCTGTGCATCTGCATCTGTCAACACAGTTCCCTTTGGGACTGGCGTGAATGAGGATATGATTCCACTATCTCAAAAGAAAGGAAATTCTTTCCAAAAAGCTTTGTTAATGCACCAGTTAGGGTTCAACCTAATGCCAGAAAAGTAGAAAATATGGCGTTAGGGTTTCCAAGCTAACTCCCTAACTAATCCCCAGCAGCAAAAGGAAAAAACATTAGGCGTTGGGGTTTCCAGCGTCTTAGTGAAACAGTGGTGTTCTCTTTCTTGGAGTTATCAGTCCTAATGCTCACCCATTCTCTCAACAAACAATGTCAGATGTGACCTCCTTTCTATGTGCATGGCCCACAGGGCCCTGACTGAAGAAAGGTACAACAGATTGTGTTGGCAACATATGGTGAGACATACCTCTCTACCTTTAAAGAGTGTATCACTATGAGGCACTGGCTTGGAGCTGTACCTTGAGCTTCAGACAGGAGGCATTTGCTCAGGGAGGGTAAGCATTAGGGTTAACCCAAAGGAAGACCCCACCACTGATTTGCCAAGACTCAAAAGACCAAAACACTAATGTTTTTTCCATTTGCTGTTTAGGAGGGTGAGGGTGGAGTTAGGGCTGAAACCCTAACACCACCTTTTCTACTTTTGTGGCATTAAGTAGAACCCCTAACACAATGGTGCGTTAAAACTTTTTTAAAGAATATATATATATTCATTGCACAAACTACGTTAGTGCAGATACTAGGGTTGTAGAACACAAAGTGTGCAAAGTAAGGAAATAAAACACTAGTGTTTGCATCTCAGGAAGCTTCTCACATTGGTGGTGTGATGTTATCTGGGGTTTTTAAACCTAATGCCCACTCCCTTCCCCTAGCCCATAGTCTCCTGTCCGAAGCACAAGGTACAGCTCCAAGCCAGTGCCTCATAGGCATATACACTTTGGAAGTAAAGAAGTAGGTTCACCACATGTGGCCAACAGAATCAGTTGTACCTTGCTTCACGGGGCCCTAACCTCAAGAAACACACCACCAATTTGTTAAGATGCCTAAGACTGCAAACCCTAATATTTTCATTTCCTTACTTTGTTCTGTTTGTGTTCTTTTACCCTAATGGCTGCATTAACTATTTTTCTTTACAATGAATTTCCTTTCTTTTCTGATAGTGGAATCACATCCTCACTCACATATGTCCTTCTGAGACCTGATTAACAGATGCATACATGCAGAGCCCTCTGAGCCTGCTTCAAGGAAAGAGTCAGCATGGCTCTGCATGCATAGGACCCTCTGGGCCCCAAACATCCATGCAACCAGGGATGCAAAGAATCTGTGGGGCTGTCAGTGGGCCTGTGGAAGCAAAGGGCCCTCTGCTCCCTGTGCTTCAATGCAGGTACAGATGTAGAGGCACAGGACCTTCTGAGCTTTGTAACAGGAAAAGGAGTTCAATTCACTGTATGGTTACTTGCTGCCTGTGTGGCTAAAACTGCTCCAGCCCTCTCGAGGCTGGGAATGGTGGCACATGACAGTGCTTCCCCCCCAGTCAAGGCTCATCCAGCTGGATTACTGAGTTCACTACTAAACTCAGATAACTGGCACATAATCACAATGCACTACATATTGAGCCAACAGCTGACCTTAAACACAACGTTTCTTCATAATTGTTTTGCATTTTACCCCAGATTTTCAACATAGTGTTTTTATTACCCCCCCCCTCGCCTTCTGAGCATGACTGATGTAATTTATAAAATACTGGCAAAATCTTCATTTTGCACCACAAGTGTGAAAATACATTTCGAGCAGGATTTGAAAAATATCACCTCCATCTAGAATGTTATTGATATGGTGTGAAAAAAATGACTATTTTGAAACTTTGTAGTACAAATATTGAAAATTAGCAACGCCTTTGATCATTCATAACTTTGTTGTTGTTTTTCGAAATTTTCACCCTAAATTTTCAACATGGTCTTTTTATGACCACACCTCATGAACCTGATAGGTGACATTTTAAAATCCATAAAATGTAATTCTGTGTAGTGACTGTTAAATAGACTTTTGGACTGGATTTGAACTTTTTTACCTCCTTTGTTCATGAGTGGGGTCAAAAGGCCATGCTGAAACTGAGGCAAAAATATAAAAATGACGAAGTTATGAGTAAAAGTTGAAAATACATTAACCACAATTACCTTGTATTCTGTAACTTCACAGTCAGCTTCAGAGCAGCAAGACGTTTGGTGATTATGAGTGGACTTACTTCAGATCAGTCCAAATATTGAGCATGGAGAACTTAACACCCAAGGGGCAACTTTCAGACCTGCCTGATTGGATTTTTTGTTTCACATGAGACCTGCAGAGATACAGCTACTATAAATTCAGCACATATTTCTATGGTTCTTTGGCTTTGTAAAAAGCCCCCAGGGCCTCACAAGTAGCAACCTATAGGTCTGAAATAATTTATAATAGGTTGGCTGGTTCATATAGGACCAACAGTGCCCTGTGTGAAGCAGCAAACAGGTCCATAGCCCCAAACAATGGGCCTAACTGATATGTGTGCAGGGCCCTGCATGAAATAAACTACAGACCCAATGCACTGCCTGATGAGTCCACTGTTTCACATAAGGCACTGCACAAGAAACCTAAAATAGTCACTTTTTATACATTTTTCCAAAAGTAAGCCAATAAGATGCAAAAAAAATAATCTTCCTCTGCTCCAAATGAGGATACAATTCCATTATTAAAAAAAGAAGTAAATGCCTGAGCTGGGACTTGAACCCAGGCTGCCCAGAATACTGTTCTAATTGTGCTAACCAGCCGCGCCATTGAGACAACTGGAACATAGGCTGTCCCTGAGCACATTACTCTTTCTCAAATGGACCCCCCTGAAATCAACCACACCCATGCCAAATAAAATGATTCAAACATTCAAAGTTTATTGAGGTAGGTTATCACAACTCCATGTAACACATTAAAATTCCAAGCCTCATCATACATATTTACATCCACAATCCCTGCGGTTCTCTCTTTATTTACAGTTCGATCATTTATCAAGCATCTATATCTGGCACTTCATCTTCCTGGCCCAGGTGTAAGGACCTGGTGCCACTTCATTCGTTTCTCTTCTTTCTGGATTCAGGTGTCCCACCTGATCCCCCCAGCCCTGTCCCCCCCTTGAGGCGAATACCCAATAGGGAGCCCTCCCCTGCCTTGCTGTACCCCCATCTGGGTGGGCCTCCTTTTGTTTTCCTTCTTCCTAATTCAACTGTTGCTCTCATCCAACAACCTCATCCTTGACATCCCAGGTGTCCCTGTTGCCCTCAGCCAGCAACCCTTCACCAAAACCCTTTTTCACCATAACTTTCTCATCTTATGTTTCTTCAGAGAGGGTGGGCAGGAAATTGTTAAGCTAGCAAATGCAGTAGAGAGGGACTTTCTCTCTCTGCAGCCCCTTTTCTACTCCTCCATAGCCCCTCCCCTGAGGTTCCTTTCCCCAATCAGGTGGGTTGTCAGTCATCCCCCTCACCTCCCCTGGCCCACCCTTTTTGTGACCTCATTCCTCCTCTCCTTGTGATATCCATCCCCCCTTCTTACCTCCCTAGGCTTGTGCCTAACCTTTCCCCCTCTCCCATCCCCCTTCCTGCCTCCTTCCAGCTAATCCCAAAGGTGCCATTGTCAACCTAGGCTGCCCCGTAATAGGACAAACTCTTTTGTGAAATGGACCCCCCTGAAATCAGCCACACCCACACCAAATAAAATGGTTCAAACATTCGAAGCTTATTGAAGTAGACTATCACAATTCCATGTAACACATTGCAATTCCAAATACCATCATCAAACATATTTACATCCACATTCCCCGGGGGTTCTCTTTTTATTTACAATTTGATCATTTATCAAACATACATATCTGGCACTTCATCTTCTTGGCCCGGGTATAAGGACCTGGTGCCCCTTCATTTCTTCATCTTCTTTCTGGTCTCACGTGTCCCACCTTACCCTCCAGCCCTGCCACCTCCTTGAGGAGAATACCCCATAGGAAGCCTTCCCTGCCATGCCATACTCCCATCCATCTGGGCCCCCTTTTTTTCCACTAGCCCAAAGGCCGACCCTCGGTCCAGCATCTGGGCTCCTCTCCCATTAAAAACTAGTGAACAAACCCCAAAACCCTGCCATATTTCAATGGACTCCTTAAGAGCCCCACTGAGTGCTGCATTACCCATGCCTGACATGTGCACCCCATCTGAACAGTACCACCCCGGTGTATCATTAGTGATTAGCATGTTTTTCACATAGACCCGCCCAGACTTCCTCGTCCATTCTGCCAGCTTCCTGTTCACCATCTTCCTAGCCTTATCCACCGCTAACACCTCCCGGCCCTTCTCCAGCTTCTGCGCTGGATGACCTCTGACCAAGCTATTGTCACCCGGTCATCTTAATTTTATCCTCTCAAAGTCTCTCAAAATCATGTGGACCAAAGCCACTCAGGACAGGGTGCCCAACTCTTTCCCCAGCATGTATAATAAGTATATCCGGTGATGGCATTGAACCACTGCTCTTGTCCAGTAGTGGCAGCAGCTGTCTCCATTTCAATCCCCTCTGCCCACGCCATTCAATCATAGTCTTCCTTGGATCCTGTCCCAGCTGGAGGCCCCTGGCTGTGTTGAGTGCCCACTGCTCTGCCCAATGGATAAATGAATGTCTGACAATCCACACCACCCTGCATTGTCTGACCCCTGGAAAACAAATTTACATCTGTTAACAGTCATTTTTGAACATATCTCCTATAAGCTTGGGAGAACCACCTGCCCACCTGCTTTATCTCAATGGGGGAACCTCCCAGTCTGGCTACTTCTGAGGCTACAACTATTCTGAAGGAGTGGGACACAAACATCCCCAGCTCTTCCCCTAGGAAGACCATCCCCTTCTTGAGCACAGCCATGACATGAGCTGTGGTTACTGGGTCCCCATTTCCATGCTGAAAGAACCCCCAACCCCACCCTGCAGTCTGACTCCTACTGTACATAGTCTTTTAGTGCTGTCACCACTGGTGATCCCCTTTCATTTTCTTTGTTAAGTTCCACCATGTAGCCCTTGCCCACCTGATCTGTTTAGAATGTCTCAGCCAAACTGTAGCTGTAGCTGTCCACATGTCCCCTCCTGAAGTCCGCCCCCTTGCCACCTTTCCTATGTGCCATCACCTCTCGAACCCTGAAGGCACTGTTGTACATCACCCATAAAATGGCTGCAAACAGGTATGCCTCATATGCCAAGGAACACACACATGGCAAAAATCCACCAACCTATCCAGAACGTTCCCCCCATTGGCCTGGGCCCGTCTAGCATATGGCCCTGCAATCTAATCCACCCTTGTTGCATTCTGTGTACAGCTGGTGCCCTGGTGGGCACTCCCCACCCATTCAACTGGCAAACCATGCCAATGCTAGCAAGGTGTATACCTATAGTGGCTCCAGACATGCTTGCCTCCCACTTCTCCACCATGTACCGCATGAGATGGGATTCTGTTACTGGGTCACTTACCAGCCCAGCTCACCCCAGAACCCCTGGATACTCCATCACACTGCTTCATAGGCCCTCAGCATGTTTGGAGCCCAGGCACTCCAGGATAGTAGCTGGTCTCGGTCCATCCAATCTCCTAAAGGTGTGGACGTACTTGTATTCTCTGGACAGCCACCTTTGGGGCCAATGCAAGGAATCTGTCCAACTGGAAACATGAAAGACTGTCAGTTATTACATTCTTCATGCCTTCCACGTGTCTAAACTTAAAGGACAAGTTAAGATTCAGCCCCTCCCACACCAGCATGGGTGCCACCCAAAGTAAGGCCTCCATGGTCCCGATTGCTTGTTAATGATGGCCACCACTGCCATGTTGTCACACCTGGTAATCACCTTCTTATTCCTAAACCAATGCTCCCATACCACCAGAGCCACCCAAATAGGAAACACCTCCAAGAATTTGATGTTCTTTGTTGGCTTCAGTTCTCTCCACCTTGGCGGACATGCCTCTAATATCCATTCGCCCTGGCAATAGGCTCCTATGCCAGAAAACCCCACTGCATCTGTAAAGAGTTTGAGTTCTGCTCCTTCTTCCCAACAGTCCCTCCAAAATGTACTTCATTGTAACCCTCCAAGAAAACCTCCCACACCAACGAATCTTCCTTCACTCCTTTGGTAAGGTCTACCCAATGGTGAGGCAGCTTGGCCTTCGCTGATGCCCTGGCCAGGTGTCTGGTGAATACCCTCCCTGGTGCTACAGGTGAAGTTCATGTGACCCAAAACCTGTTGAATTGTCCTGAGCTGCACCCGCATACACTCCTTGATTCCTTGGATGAGGCCCTTCAACCTAGCCACCTTGTCCCCCAGCAGGCGGTAACACTGGTGGCTCAAATTGAGCTCTAGCCCTAAAAATTCCAACTGCCTACTAGGGCCTATGTTTTTTTCCCACACCAGTAGGACCCCCAACTCCCACATACTTCTTCCAAACTGCAAGCATGGCCGTGTGTTGTCCCTCTTCCTCTATGAACAGGAAAACATCCAAGTAACGGACGACAGCCCCTGTCTGCCTTACTGTGTAAACCCACTGCAACCATGTACTGAAAACTTCAAAAGTGGCACAAGCCACCAAGCACCCCATAGGCATTACTTTGTTGAAATAATATTTCCCCTTAAATTGAAAACCCAACAGTTCCCAGTCCTGTTTTCGGACTGGCAGCAGCCGGAATGGTGATTCTATGTCGGTTTTTGCCACCCAAACTCTTTCTGGCCTTTATTAGGACCTCTGCCTTATCCAAAGTGGTGTATGACAACAAGCTTCTCTCTGGTGCTATGGAATCATTCACTGATTCACTGTCAGGGTATGACAGGTGGTGTATCAGTCTATACTCCCAGTGCCTTCTTAGCACTATGCCCAGAGTGAGGCCTAAAGGTGCTTAAACGGAGGAGTCTTGAAAGGGCCTTCCCCCCAACCTGCTTCTTGCTCCTTCCAGATATTCCTCTCCATTATTTCTTCTTTCCCTTTGATTGATGCCAAATTATTTGCCCCCATGGCTTTCCTAGGCCCAGAATAGTATAAACTGAAACCCCTAGTAAAACCCTCCTTCAACATTTTTCCTGCTTCGCTGTCTGGGTAATTCTTAGTCTATGCAACTACCATCCTTGGTTTTACCAGAGAACATGCCAGGGGGAAACCCGTCCCTCCCAGTGCATGTGGTAGGCCTGGTTTAGCACCCACCATAACCTCCCGCCCACTCTGCCACCTAAGTTATCTCCCGCCCTTTAGTCCCCCGGACCCCTTTGGTTGTCCCGGAAGGACTGCCCCAGTGCAGGTGCTGAGAGTCTGTCACTGTGTATCCTACATCAGACAACAAGGTGAGTCCCAATAACCAAAGAAAGCATGCCTATACTTGCAGTTGGTCCATGTGCAGCTCGCCTTATTATAAGCCAAGCAGGCTTTCATCCCTACCCCACTGCTGCCTTTCTTCCCTTCCCTATCCACTCCTCCCAGTGCTGACAAAGTCCTAATCCAAAGCTCTGTTAATGTAACATTCCACCTGACATCCCCATGCAATGCTTCCCTCTGGTGGAATTTTTCATAACAGTGTCAGTGGCTCAGCAGGTAGTACATTCACCTCTGAGGCTGGAAGATCAGAAGGCTATGGGTTCTATCCCCACATCAGGCACTTCTCGAAAAGAGTAGGGGAACTTTGTTTTTTTAGATATTCAAATCATATCATCAATAACACAAAAAAGGAACTATACAAAGGATCACAATGGAAAAAAATATACAGTACATCAAGTGACAGGTACATCAGAATCAGTGACACAGGGAAGATTTCTCCACACATTTTGAATACATAATGCATTATGAAAAGACTTTTCCTTATAGTACTGTATATACAATGAATTTCTTTAGAAATACAGCCTGCAAGGTCCTCATAAGAAAGTATTTTTTGTTGTAGCATAAACAAACACCTGGCATTACAGACATACCATTTAATTACAGAAAAAAAATCACATTCAAAGTGCGGGTATCCCACTTAAGCCATTACTGGCCATACACCCTATAAATCAAAGTCACATAAGAGACAGTACTAAGCAGTTACATATCCCAACAGTCAGCTAAGTAACACCAGAAAGACTGTATAAAAGAACATGTAAAAAATAAATGTTTCATTGATTCCAACTGTACTAAACATAGTGGTCTAACACACATCCTATCGATCAAAGCCTTATGCTTATGATTTGCTTTAACATTAAATTTGTCATAGCAACAAAGCCATAACACATCCCAGTACTTAACAGGGATTCTTTCATTGTGAAGGACCACTAATACATTTGGAACTGAAGACTGAGGTATAAAGGAAAAGTACGGGTTCAGTAAAATGAGAATCTTGGACCTGTGCATATAACAACTTCTTAGATTTAGCAAAACATCCCCATATAAAATACCCCATCGCTTCAAACGAACAAACGTCTCCCTATAATAGGTTGGAGAATAAGGAACAGATTTAAAAATTTTCAAAGTACCGGAGGACCAGCCTCCATACCATGCCTGAAGTTTATCTCCCCACAAGGCCATCCACCAAGTAGGTATCTGTTGGCATATCGGGCGAAGATTCGAAAATAACAAAATAAAGAAAAACAACACAGGGTTCACCATATTCAAACCCCCATCGGAGACTTTAAGATACAATACATTCCTTTTAAGAGGATTCAATCTGCTCCCCCAAATTGCCTGAAAAAACAATCCATTGAGAGTGGCGTCACTTTCTTTAGAAGGAGGAAAAATCAGGCTAACATACAGAAAAAGTGGCAAAAGATGAGTTCTAACCAAGTATACACATTTCAGCTTCCTCATACTACATTTATTCAAACCCTCCACCAAAGCCCTCCTCTGCCCAAGTTTCACATCTCAGTTCAGGAGGTCCTGTTGACCATTATCAAAAGCAATTCCCAAAACCTACAGTGGCCCATCTTGAACTAAAATACCAGCAACGCTGGGGACAGTCATTCCTACCGCAAGTCGTTTAATCACACACTTATCCTTATTCAAATGCACCCCAGAGGAGGCTCCATATTAACAGCAAAAGTCAAGAGCCCATACAATGTCAGCAGGAGACTTCAGAACCAAACAAATATCGTCTGCATATGCTGCAGCAGTCCATGGGAGGCGATGCACAGAGGCCAATACGGAGTAAAAATTGTACATCATTCAAAAGTCTAATTAAAGGATCTACACTGAAAACAAAAAGTAAGGACTCGAGGGCAACCCTGACATACTCCTCATCATACTGGAATTATGGGCCCCAGAAAGCCATTCACCAAAGGTTTCACAACTGCCAAGCCATAGATTGCCCACAACCAGTGTATAAAGCCAGCAGGAATGCCATACAAACATAAAGTAAACCATAAAAGTCATGATCAACTGAATTGAAAGCTTTTCTCTGATCGAGAGACACCACAAACCCATTCATACCAGGGAAGGACCCAGACTCAAAACTTCACGAAGAATAGCAATTGATCCATATCATCACCTTCCCCAGAACAGCACAAGACTGAACTTCCGAAATGACATAAGATGCAACCTTTGACAGGCGACATGCCAGAATCTTCATCAGAATCTTAAAGTCAACGTTCAAAAGACAGGTAGGCTACCAATTATCTAAATTCTGTCTGTCACCTTTTTTATACAGAAGGGTCACAATGTCTAGTGTCATATCCAAAGGGAACACTCCTGCTTCCAACATATAAGTATAAACTTTGGCCAATTCCTGAGAAATAAATGGGACAATAAGTTGATAAAGTTCACCCGGAAGGCCATCCTGTCCCGGTACCTTTCCCATGGGTAAAGCCAAAACCACCTCCTGTACTTCAGTCAGGGAAACAGCCATTGTTAAAGCAGCAGCATCAGCACAAGAAATGGTAGGAACATGCAATAAAGAAAAAAATGGGAAAAAACAGTCCAGTCAGTATCCCTTTTTTCAAATTGTTTCCCTAAACATTGGGACACCACCCTCATTATATCATTTTTTGTCATAGCAGCCACCTAATCTGGATCCCAAACAGCCGTTAATTCTTTGTGTTTAATCCGGTCCCTACAACTAATAAAGGGGCAAATATTAGCCAATGTCCCATGAGTACCAAACCGCTGTTGCATGGTAAGAGATGCCATTTGGCACTCATGAAAATCCCTCATTAAACACTGGACAGTTTTTATCTGTCCCCCAAAATCATGGCCAGTCAATTGTGCAAAACCCATTAAATGTTGCAACTGCTTCCTATGTTGCTGGTATTTAACTTTCTCAGAATCCGACGCATGTCTACTGACTGTCAACAACAGATTCTGTAGATCAAATTTTAAACAATCCCACCACAAGAAAGGATTATCAGAAGTCTCAAATAATGTTTTCTTCCCACCAACCATATACAAAACCTGATGGATGATGGGGTCATCTTGGAGAAGTAAAATATTTAACTTCCAAACTCCTGGTCCATTAGGTAGCTCAGAGGACCCCATCACAATACAAAGTTTCTTATGATCCAAATACTCCACAGAATTAACTTGAGCAGTTGTGATGGGTATCTCTTTGCTCAAGAAAAAGAAATCAATGTGGGTTGCATGCACACTCCTCTGAAAAGTAGGCTTACCCTGCTTATGAAAGGATTTATAGGAATCTGTCAGATTTGCCATTTGCACAGTATTATTCAAAAAAGACATGTCACTAAAAACTTTCCTAGTAGTTGTACCTCTCCATCTATCTTGATAAGTAAGACCACAATTAAAATCATCCCTTCATATCACAGTCTGAGTCAAAAAAAGGAAAGGTTGGATTTGAAGAAACACATCCACCCTCTCTGCCTTAGACTAAGGTGCATAAACATTAATTAATCTGTAGTAAGCACCCCTACACTTAACATCTAACACCAAAACCCTCCCTGGCATCACATCCAACAATTTAAGAAGCTGTATGTTCACAAAAATAAAATCCCACCCCAGTACAGGCGCCCAAACCAAGGGACCAATAAGAGGTCCATTATACCATTCTTTCTGAACCATATGGACATTAGCAGCTGTGTGCAGCAGAGTATCCTACAGAAAATAATATCCACATCAGTGGCTACCAAATGAGTAAAAAACACCCCCACAGTTCGGGTTATTTTTAATACTATTGACATTAATCATCAGTAAAGTCAACTGATGAAGCTGACACATTAAAAGACTCAAGGAGGTTTATGAGTCCGTGATTTACTTGAACCAGCCACCCTCCTCTTCTTCCCCTTATTGGCAGTTTTACCGTTCATGGGACCCACCAACTTATCCCCAACATCCCCCCAATTTACTGGGCTCAGAAGGCTCGATACAGAGGAAATCCTCTGAGGAAATCTCAGAGACATTCCCACCACACTTGTTTCCTGAAAAAGAGGTTGGAATCTATTGGAAGTCAGTTTCAGAAATCTTATGGACTTTAGAAGCAGGTTGCCTCCAGCTCCTATGTCTAGTCACATGCTGTTCAGGTTCTACAATGAGAACAGATGGTGGTAGGGTAGGGGGACATCTCAGGAGAAGAAATGATAGGTTGCACAGCCAAGGCTACCTCTCCAGCAGGAAGCAGTGATACCACCTCAGGCAACTCCATGGCCACCACTTCCTCTGTCACTGCCTCAAAGGAAGGATCTGAGCAAAACTCGGGGGCAAGGTAGGCAGATCAGAGTTAGTGTCAATCTGGTGATCCAAAGGATGCTTTGACTGAGGAGCAGTCTGACAAAACTTTACATTTTTCCTTTGGGCCACAGCCACTAGTAACTGTTGTTCTCCAAGGTCTCCTGTCCCAGATTTAGTAAATGCAGCCTGTGCAGAAGTCGTATAGGAATGATCAGACATGCCACAGAAATTACAACAAACCTCCTCTGTACACTGTAAATACGTGTCTCCTAATTTCCCACAAAGTGAACAGTGTACCTTATCACAGGCATTACTGATATGCCCAGTGGCACCACATGTGTAGCAAGTTTTGGGTTGCCCGGGTTAAAACAACACCCCACGATCCCCATCTAGGAAAAAAAGGAGTTTGACAAATGTTGCAAAGAACCATCAACATCTTTCAAAATCGCCCGGACCTTCTAACCCCCTGTCCAAATATTTCCATTATCAAAAATGGCCTCAGGGTGGCCCAGCACCATACAGCGTTGTTTTAGTGAAAAGATCAAGTCAGTTACACTAACCCTCTCATTCCAAAATAAGACAGTAAAATTTTTTTGAGCAGGCTTGGTCAGGGGAATAATTTCAAAAGTGGACCATAAAGGTGTGATTTTTGCTTTGTGATACTTCAGCCAGAAAGATTCCAAACCACTCTGCATTTTAAAGCTCACATTGAAGGAGCACTCCCTAGACACATTTATCAGTGTATACAACTCTGCAGCATTAAAATGCAAACAGTTCTTCAGCAACACTTTACCCACATTTTCCCTATCTGGGAACACATCCAAACCCCCTTGTAAACAATGCAAATGGCATTATGGTGGTGAGCAGGCAAGACTTTTTCTGAAAAAGGAAGATAAGAACCGTGGTCCTCAGTGCCCCTGTAAAGGCAACTCAACAGGCCAGCATCATAATCACTAGCATGTCCCGGCAGTTGATGTTGTAATCCATGATTACCCAAAATAGCCATCTGTTCAAAGTTTAATGCAGGGTTAGGGTTAGTTCCAAGCCAGTCCCAAGAGTGAATTCCGAGGCTGTGCCTGCATCCAAGCGAGAGTCCCGAGACCCCATTGGTCCAGTGCTAGGTAGTCCCTCAGTAAGACAAACACCCGGAATATGAATGGGAGCAAACCCAGACATCCATTGCTGTGAGGCGGATGATTTCACCCATCCAGCCACTCGTAAAGAGTTCTCCATGGACCACAGCTGTATAACTGCCATCTCTGAATCAGCCCATGCTCACCGTGAAGTAGCAGATTTAGTGATCAGCTTATTTTGATTATTAGCCGAAAAGGAAAAGATCGAAACCCCATCTTGTTGCAGATTATCAGCCTGAAAAACAACATACGGCCCTTGGGAGGAAACACAAAGCTGGTCATCAGACACACCCACTATTGGAGTATTCTGGGCTGGCGCTTGACAACTCCCGCCAGTCACCAGGGAGGCACTCAGATTACTAGGAATCAAGGGCATTAGGTTCTCCAATACAGAGACAGAATCTACACAGTTATCAGGCAGCAATTCAGAGCACTTTTTCAGCAAGCTTAGGGTCTACTAATACCTCCACAGACTGGTACTGAGAATCAGGTCCTAATTTGAGAGCAGTATTAGCTACAAGAGCAACTTGATCCGGGCTCCATCAGGACTCACCACAACATCATTCAAATGTACCACTGCATCAAAAGGTATCAGCTTCATTAGTTCTCCTGGTAGTGGTGCAGCCTGCACTCCTGGCTCCTCCGTCCTTCTCCCATCGTTGACTCAGATGAAGCTGACACCCTAGGCGAACAACAAGTCCCCTGTTGTCAGAGTAAGGGAAGTTTTTATTGTTGTGAATTGCATAATACTAGGACTGTATAATGAAAACCTATAACAAAAATATCACAAAGTCTTCATACAAAAATCTAAATCTATATCTATATCTTTATCTATATATAGATTTTTTATGTTTTTAACACTTACTGTATACCTATGATATCCATAACCCCACAACCATCTTATTTAAATAACTATCCTCTTCCTAAAAAGTATTTTTTAATACTGTCTTCCTGAGTGTATCTCCTTTTTTATATTTATTTTATCCACCCCATGCAGTGTTTCCATAATTTTTGTAATGTGTGCTCAGATTCTTTTCTTTTATCATTTTCATACAGTTTCTGTACTTGTCCTAAAATAATCCAAATCAATTACTGCTGTGATGTGTATTGCTGCTGCAAAGTCCAATGACACCTGGACTGCCAGATATATATTTTATAATACTATTAGTTACCTCAGAGTAGAGTAGGATATTTTACCCATGGGCCAGTGTAGATTCCCAATAGCAGAACCTCATAAGTAAATTTTCCAAAGTTCTGATTTTGTACTGTTATAGCTAAAGCATTCAAAAGTGATAATATATGGACATTCAAAAATAAATGTTCCTGTGTTTTCAATATCATGTTACACAACTCTCTGGGGCAATACCGCTCTTCCACTCTTCCACTTTTTATGTTTGTGATTATTTCTTCACCCCAATTTCCCATGGCATGCCAACCAGATAGTGTTCCACAAATATTTTGGAATTTGTTTTCTGTCAACAGTTTAGTAGTTTGAGCAAAATTTTGAGAATTACCATTCAGAAAAATGAGTTCCTCTTTAAACTCAATCAATAATATCTGCTCATATATCAAATGTCTTGACATAGATTTCAAATGTGTTATGGTAACCTTCCACATCTGAGTCTTCTTCATAATAGCCACTATATGTTGTGGTTACACATCTGCATGAATTTTGAAATTCCATTTATCTAAGGACCATTTTGGTAAAAAGTGTAAAGGAAGCCATTCTGCCCCCACCTTCCCCATAGTATGCTTTTGTTTTGTAGTATTAGCACCATATTGAAATACCAGAATATGGTATGGAAAACAGTATAGGATGAATCATGTCTAAACCCCATTTTGCAACTGGCCTATAAGTTATTCTTTTAATGGAGTTCAAATGACTTCCCCATATGATGCAGAAGCAAGTACTATAGATTTTAGTCTCTAAATCAGGAGGGGGAGGGAAAACTAATCCTACTAAAAGTAATAGTGGAACTATGACTGTCTTAATCAGGTACACTCTTAAGCTTAGAGATATGAAGCTTCTGCCAGGCAGGTGCTCGTTTGTTATACATATATAGTCTTGTGTCCCAATTAACTCTGTCTGGTTCTTTGGGACCAAATGATACCCCCAGAATGTTAGCCTCCTGAACAACTGTGGCCTCTCCCAGTTTGGTCAGGCCAGGGATGGCTTTGTTCCCCATGGCCAGTACCTTACTTTTGTATAAATTTATTCTGGCTCCAGTCACCTTGGAATATTCTGATATGACTTCAAATGCCTTTCTGCAGTCTGCTTCAGAATCTAAAAATAAGCATAAATCATCGGCATATACCATGACTTTTAATGTTTGTGTATCTGGTTGTAGGCTAATGCTCTTTATTTGGCCATTTGTTAAGATTGTCTGCACTAAAATGTCTATATTGAAGGTATAGAGCAGGGGGCTCAGTGGGCACCAGGCCATACCTCTCTTCTAATCTTAATTTTTCTGCCTACCATCCCATTTATAAGTGGGCAGAAGTGTGCCTGTGCATATAATAACTGCAGCCAAATTATAAACTGATCTGGAATGCCATAATAATGCAAAATTTGAAATAAGGTATCATAAGAGACCGCATCAAATGCTTTCTCCTGATCCAAGACTAAAACAAAGTCCTGTGTTTTCCCCATATGACCTCTTGAAAAAACTTCACAAAGACATATTAAATTATCCCTTAAATTCCTGCCAGCTATGGCACATGACTGGTATTGGGAGATCAGTTTTTGTGCTGAATGACACAATCTCTGACAAAGTATATTGGAAAGGATTTTAAAGCCCAGATTCAATAATGAAAGAGGTCTCCAGTTAGTCAATTCTAATCTATCACCTTTTTTGTGAAGAGGTATTAAAAATGCTTGGGCCATTTGTTCTTTCATGTCTAAATTACATAATATATCATTAAATAATTCCATCAAGATGGGTCCTAGTATATCATGAAATGCCTTATAAAAATTAGAAATAAGACCATCTGGGCCTGGGGCAGTATTTAGTCTAAGCTTAGAGATGGCCATTTTTACTTCTGTCAGACTTATGGGTATAGTCATATCTGTAACATCATCCATCAGTAAAGGTTCTATGTTTATATTAGATAAGAAGTTCGGCACTGTAGTAACCGTATGTACAGGGGTGCCAAAGGAAGAAGTCAGGTGCTCTGTAATAAACTCCAAAATGTTGTCAAAGTCTGTATGCACTTCACCTGTACAATCTCTAATGGCCTCCTATTCTTAATTTTGTACCCTATACTGACAGTCTTTAAACATATCAAGTGAACCTTTTGTCCCTTGCGTTCCTGCTGATTGTTCCATTCTAAGGGATCTGGCTCTATCATAGAGGTACCTCTCATCTCTTGTTTTGTTTGCTGTATTTCTATTGTATAATCCATATTATCTGTATTCTGTAATGATATTAATCTAAACAGTTTTCATTTTTTTTAAGAATTGAAAATATGCTGTTTTTCCTTTCTGTATGCCCCATTTTTATGTTTGCTTGCACGTATGTGCAAGAAACATAGTGCCATCATCCGAGTTTTCGGAGATGTGTCAGCCCTCTTCCAATTCAGTCAGTGGTTTTGCAGGCGCTGCCACAGTTCTCCAAAGCCTGCTGGAGCTGTCTATGACAGCTCCAAAATGCAGCGGAGTACAGTTGAAAGGGGGAGCTATGCTTCAGTGAGCAGCGATAAGATATCGCCTGCTCATGCGCGCTCCCCCTACACACACACACACACACACACACACACACACACACACACACACACATTCACCCGTTTTTTATGCAACTATCACAGAAGTCAAATAAAATAACATTAAAAGTTGCATGACCTTTGGAGGCGAATGAGACGAGAACTTATTCATGAAGGTATATTAGATAACACCCCATTACTTTTACCTCTCTTCACACTTAAAGCTCTCTTTAATCCCAGTGAAGTGCTTAGCTATTTATGGGCTCCACTAAATGTGAAAAAGTGCCCTTACTCTTTGGCTAGGACTAACTCACTTACCCCAAGTATAGAAGTAGCCTTAGCCCGGGGTGTACTCGCCACACTGCTGCTGCTGCTTCGGCCTGGTCGCGGGGTCACTCACACTTGACTGTCCTCCCTGCCTGCCTGTCTACCCAAGGTGTGCACAGGTCACTACTGCATGCGAGGTCTCGGTTTGAATGGCTCCCGCCTCTGCCATCCTGCAAAACACTCGCCTCAACTGTACCTCCCAGTACCAAGCACGCGCTTTGAAGTACCGCTGGCTGGTTCTCTCTCCCAATCATGGTGCCGCAAACGCAGAAAGGAGCGACTCTCATCCAATCAAGGAGGCTGCCCAACACGTTGCAAAACTCAGTTCTGGCACCGAGGAACTGCCCTGATGCAGTCTGCCTCCTTTACTTGACACGTTGTCCTTCCTCAGTGAAAATATCCAAACAGTTGCGTGACCATTTCAATTTTACAGGTACTCTGCATATAAAGTTTGAGATGGGAAGGATAGGGACTCAGAAGGGGTGAGTCAGAGTTGCATTGGCCGGCAGCCAATCGGTAGGCAAAAAGGCTGTTTACATAGTAAACTGTTGAGCTGTTGGAAGGGGGATCAGTGGGCTTTTTAAAACAGATTGTATTTGTTTTGTAGTGTACCCAACAGTGGTCTGTGGATGGTTTCTGGTGGAATTGGAGCTGCAGCAGCAGGCGCTCGGACTGAGTCATGCACAGGCTCCTCTCCTGCAGGTCAAAAAATCAAAGCAGGCTGCGGGATACATCAGGCGCATGCCTGTAGTCACAGCTGGCTTACACATCAGGTTAGAGGGTGAGGCTCAGGCTGTGGTTGAGTTTGTGCTGGTGGATGGTGGTCACGACTGGGGGTGGGTGGAGGTGATGTGGATGCTGTAGAAAGCTCTGTGCTAGTTGTCAGGGGGGGATTTTGCGTGGCCTAAGAGGCTGCAGCTGGAAGTGCGGCTGGGTAGGGTGTTTTAAAAACTGATGGAGGGGTGCTTGAAACTATCAACTATTGTGAGGTGGTGTTTGAACAAAGCTTGGAAGGGATGAGAAGAGTCTGGTGCTGGGTTTGGAGATAGTTTGCTGTTGGTGGGGAATCTGTGTCTGCTTGGGTGTGAGAGCGAGGATTGAGACTGCAATGTGTGTATTTGTGTTTGTGTAGGTGGGGGCTTGAGACTTTCACCGCTGTTGGGGTAGAACCAAAGTATGGTGCTGGGTTGGGGATCATCTACTTTTTGACTAGGAATGTCTGGTTTGGTGGTGATAGTGGGCTGAAACTGTCTGCAGTGTGTATGTTGTGGGGTCTTGTTTTGTCCATCACTGGGGTGTTGAACCAGAGTCTGGTTCTGGGGTTTGGGACTGTTAGCGTCTGCTGTTGGTGGGGAATCTGTCTGGTTGGGGGGTGCATGTGCTTGAGCTTGTGACTGTCCACCACTTCGGGGCTGAATCAGAGTCTGGTACTGGGGCTGGGGATCATCTGCTGCTGGCGGGGAATCTTTGGTTTGGTGGTTGGGGGGGCAACATTGTCTGCAGTGTGTGTGTGTGTGGGCTTGAGACTGTCCTCCACAAGGCAGCATTGAATCAGAGTCTGGGGCTGGGGTTGGGGATCAACATCTGCTGCTGGTTGGAAATCTGTGTCTGATCTGGGAGTGAGAGGGGAACCGAGACTGCAGTGTGTGTTTTTGGTTTTGTGGGGGGGGTTGAATTGGAATCTGATGATGAGGTTGGGGATCATCTGTATCTTTGTCTCATTTGGTGGTGTGAGGAGGTCTGAAACTGTCTGCAGTGCATATGTATGTGTGTAGGGGGGGCACTGGGGGCATTCAACCAGAGTCTGGTGCTGGGGTTGGGCATCATCTGCTGTTGTTGGGGAATCTTTGTCTTGTTTGGTGGTGTGAGGGGGTCCAAGACTGCCTGGGGCTGAGGATCATCTACAATGAAAATCTTCATGGTTGCTCACCTGCTCTGGGGAGGGAGGGCATCAGGACCCACTGCAGTACCCCCACCTGGTGTGGCTGGGACATCAATGGTATGTATTATTTTACTGTCTTACCTTCTATTTATTTTATCACCAGCTGAGATAAACCTTACATTATTACTTGAAGGGAATCGTCCACCTAACATTAGGCCCCACCTCAGTGTGAGGCAGGGTCCAGTTAGCATTTTCGCAAACAGTTTTTTTTAACTTGCACTGAGATTAGTTATTTAGATTTTATCTGGTTGATCCCATTGCCACTTTGAAAGCAGTGAATTGTCAATCTACACTTGATCTTGGTATAGCACTGAGACAGCTACAGTACAAACTGGAGCCATTAATAGCTCCAAATATACAGGACCCCATGCACTGTCCCGCAGCTACTCCATGGCTCATACGCCATTCATGGGACAACTGCGGGACATTGTGATGTTCTGCTAGGAGGTGCTTGCTTTCAAAATGCTGGTGGGAGGGATGGCAGGATCAACTGGATACAATATAAATAACTCAACTATATATAAGTTAAAAAAATTAGATTGTTTGCAAAAATGCTAATCAGGCCCCAAATCATACTGAGGTGGAGCCCAATTTCAAGAGGACATTTCCCTTTAAGTCTTGGAGATCGTTAGTAGAAAGCATTGCTACTCCGTCAATGCACTCCACTGTGGTCACTGTATAAAATTAAATAAAAACTAGCCATGAAGATTGCAGAATAATAATGCCAGCTAGTCTGACATTGTTGGTGACTGAAAGCAGGAGTCCGAGACAAGAGTTGGTTGCAACTAGCAAGCCGGTCCCCCTCTTAGAGTTACTGTTTGATTGACTGACAGCACAGGGTCGAACCTAAAGGAGGGAGAGACTGTGTGTGCAGTGTCTAGGGGTTGTGGTATCAGAGGCCACTAGGATGAGTTTTCTGTTGGTCAACTCAGATAGAGTTGTTTGGACCTCTGTCTTGACCTGTGACGCTCTAGGGCCACCATCTGAGGAGTGAAACATATGAGCAGGACTCAACAGCCAGGATCTTAAGCAGAGAGTGAAAGGGGTGAGTCCAACAACAGGTGGTGTTGTATATGAGTGATGAATGAGGGCAAGCTAGCAGGGACCTATTGTTTTTGTGGTGTTTTCTTTGTTTTTTTCTAAAGCTATCAGGGTTACTAAAATGTGGAGGGGGTGTTTGCTGGGAGGGGATAAACCAGGAGGTGGTCTGCTCTTGCTCATTGACTTCGTGGGCGAAACAAGTTACATTTTGCCTTATTGATCTGAAGGGGATCCATCCCACCCACTCAGCCCTTCTGGGCTGTATGTACCCCTTTAGTCTACCCTCCCCCCAGTCGCCAGCCACCAATAGGTCCAATACTGCATGATGGTCCCAATCCTCCTATTACCTTCAGGCCCAAATACTAGCATTAAGCATTCTCACCCAAGTAATGCACCCCCATTACACCAGTGAGGCAAGAATGATGCCATTCAGGTCAAGATGTGATGAGAGAATTTGGACTATCATGGAGTGTTGGCCCTTTAATAAACTTAAACTTGCATGGGTGACTGGTTGTTGGATGGTGGTATTCATGTGGGAATGTCTTGTCAGATAAACCCAACAGACTTCTTTGACTGGGTGACCAAAGTAGTAGACCAGGGAGGGGCTGTGGATATGGTCTACCTAGACTTTAGCAAGACATTTAACACAGTACCGCACAAAAAATTAATAAACAAATTAGCTAGCCTGGGAGTGGGTCCCAGGGTGGTAGCCAGGGTAAAACATTGGCTGGCTGGGCAAGTGAAGAAAGGGGGTTACTATTGGGGTATTGCAGAGTTCAGTACTGGGACTGGACATTTTTAATGTCTTTATAAGTGACATTGCAGAGGGACTGGAAGGAAAAGTATGTCTCTTTGCAGATGACACAAAAATCTGCAACAGGGTTGTTACACAAGGAGGTGTGGAAAGGATGAGAAGGGACTTGGCAAGATTGGAGGAATGGTCAAATGTATGGCAGCTTAGATTCAACACAAAGAAATGCAAAGTAATGCACTTGGAAACAAAAACCAGGGGACAATATACAATTAGGGGGGTGAGATACTGACAACAACAAAAATGGAAAGGGATTTGGGGGTAGTAATATCAGATGACCTAAAGGTGGGAAAGCAATATGAGAAGGCAGTAAGGAGGGCCGGGGGGATACTGGGATGCATAGGGATGGGCATCACCAGTAGAAAACAGGAAGTTGTTCTCCCTCTGTACAGACAGACTCCATCTCTGCAAAGACATACACAGGGTGGAGGCTATCCAGAGAACGGCAACCAAAATGGTGCAGGGTCTGCACTAGAATACATATGAAGAGAGACTAAAGGAACTTAATATGTATACCCTCGAGGAAAGAAAGAAAGACAGGAAGGAGAGGGGGGACATGATTGAAACTTTCAAGTACCTCAAGGGAATCAACAAAGTCCAAGAGGGTAGCATCTTTCAGAAAAAGAGATGTGCAAGAACAAGGGGGCACAATTTGAAGATGGAGAGGGGTCGGCTCAAAGGTAATGTGAGGAAGTATTTTTTCATGGAGAGGGTTGTGGGTGCATGCCTTCCTGAGGAGATTGTGGAGTCAAAAACAGTGGAGGAATTCAAGAATGCATGGGACAGACATATGACAATTCTAGTGGGGGGTAGGAAGAAGTAGGCTGTTGGTTAACTAGGATCTGCAGCTTCTCCCTTAGGTAGGGAAATGGGCAAAGTAGGTGGGCCAAGCTGTCCTTATCTGCCATCAAATTCTATTTTTCTATGTTAAGCCCACTGCATGCCCCGACAGTACATCCCCTTAATACTGCATTCAAGTGACAGGGGTATGGGCTTAATCCTGGTGTGGGACTAGAACCCAGAACCTCCTGGTCTGGAGAAGAATGTGCTAGCTATTGAGACATGCTGACAACTGTCTTGGTCCTAACTTCCCTGAGCTGGTAAGATGTTGCCTTGATCTGTTTGCATCATGCTCAAACCTTGGGGGAAGGGGTTGGTATGTCTTCTGTGGTGGGAAGGGAAGACAAACACCCATAGAAAGGGCGGTGCCACGGGGTATGCAAACAAAGGAGAGAATGGGGACACTTGACTGAAAGCACAGTTGTCCACAGTCCACCCACCTGCTGGAGGATGAGAGCTTTACTTCCAATGCTATTATGTCTGGGGTATAGGTCAAAGTTACCCAGAACACTGCTGTCATTAGGTTATTTTTAAAATCTTTTACTGCACATATGGGATGGATTGGAGTAAGTGTTAAAACTGGGGACATCCTTTATTTGGAATGTGAGGAAGGTTAGTGCAAAAGAAGGTCCAGTAGTGGTAGAAAGTATACACAAAGTCTTGCAAAGATTATCAGACAGCAGCCAATGGTAGCACATTCAGAGGTGTCTGTCTGGCCCAAGGTTTGTGGGATGGCTGTGTAAATGGCAGAGAGGATTAACCCCAAAACATTAAAGCAAGAGTATAGTCAAATGAGCACAACTGTTGAGCAGAAAAATAATGAAAGGATGCTGGGAAGACTAATGAAAAGATTAATCCACAGTAAAAAGGGTGAAAAGTAAAGGGAATGGGGAAACAGAGAAAAAAAATAAACACACTGACACTGCCGATCTGAACTTTTTAATATGTTTAATACTTGTGTGACATTGCAGGACAATACTGAAGTAAAAGTATATGCATTACTAATAGTAATAGACTTAGTTAACACAATTCCCAATGCAGGCTGAGTGGAGCCAGTACAAGGAAAGGAAGTTTTTTTTGGGGTTTTCAATTGTTTAACCAGGAGTAGCACACTAAGCTGAAAACTTGTTTACAGGTGTGACCTGGGAGTACAGGGAAGTTAAGTGACTTGCTCAGGGTCACACAGCATGCAAGTGGGGGCTGTGGGATTCAAACCCAGGTCTCCAGATTTGCAGCTCAGAGCCTTAAGCTACTACACTATACTGCCTCCTTAGAAAACTGAGAATAATGCATTGGGACTGTGTGTTATGAAGTTTGGTTTTATTTACATACCAGAGGTACGTGATATGTAATACATGATCCACTACAGGGTGTGCAGTCGTATCCTGATATCTGCACGCCTTGGTGTGTGTAGTGATGCACAAGGCCATAGGCTGAGTGTGTTTAACCATCCAAAGCATTCATATAGTAGAGCACGACAGCATGCCCTGTAGTGGAGTATCTGTCTTATGAAATGTCCAGAAAGTTCTAAGGGATGAAACAAATGGCATATGTGTGGTCCCTGTGGCTGGCAGTATATCCTAGAGGTTTGAGTAATGAGCTGTGAATGAGCTTGGTACCATACATCCAGCAGACCTGAGTGTGATTCCCACAACCTTCACTTGCATACTGTGCAACTCTGAGCAAGTCACTTAACCTTCCCAGTGCTCCCAAGTCACCCCTGAAAACAAGCAGTTGTGCCTAGTGGAACTTACCTGGTTACCAAAGACCTAAACAATAATGCTTCAGCCAATCAACAGGCTGGCCTTTTACATAGTTTTCGTACCCATCTTATAAACATACATATACCATGTGTATATGTGTATATACAATGTATAATGGGATAGATAGGGTTTTTTCAGCTTTGTTGCATATCTCAGGCATTTTTTGGAATTTTTGCACCAAATTTTCAACATGGGGTTTTTGGGACCCCTTCTCATGAATGCTCTCACTGTCATGGCGTTAATCAGGCCCGAAGGGTGATTTTGCAGTCACTGTGCGAAATCACCTTTCGGGACAGAATAACGAAACGACACTGCCACTGTTCATAAGGTGGCTCTCAAAAAGCCTATGTTGCAAATTTCGAGGAAAATTCCTAAAATGATTTTTCTTTACGAGCATGCATTGCGCAGTTCCTATGCATGCTCATAAGTTTGCGAATTTTCAATATTTTCACTCCAGATTTTCAACATTGCCATTTTATTACACTTCCTTATGAGTAGTATAGCTGTCATTTTTCACATCTTGCCCAAAACGTGTTTCCGTCCATGTAGCACGCAATGGCGCAGTCAGTGAATGAAATCAATGTATGGGACAGATTAAGAAAATTGCAGTGGCACTGTTTATGAGCAGAGGTCTTAAAATGGCTATGTTGAAAATCTGGTGAAAAAATTCCTAAAAAATGACTGTGTTACGAGTGAGCATTGCACAGTTTCCACGCACCCTTGTAAGTTCATGACTTTGTAATATTTTCAGTCCAGATTTTCACCAGTGGCATTTTTCCACACTTCCTTATGAACAGTACAGCTGTCATTTTTAACATCATGGCTGAAGTGTGTTTTCACACTTTCAGCGCAGAGATGCATGGTCACTGTGGGAAATCATTGTTCGGGACAGATAAAGAAAATCACAATGACACTGTTCATGATCAGAGGTCCCAAAATCCCTGTGTTGACATTCTGCTGTAAAAAATCCCTAAACTAACTACATTATGGGTGTGCATTGCACAGTTTCTATGCACGCTCATGACTTCACCAGTTTTTTAATATTTTTACTGCAGATTTGCAACATTGCCATTTTTTTTACACCTCCCCATGAACAGTACAGCTGTAATTTTTCACATCCTGTTCAGAATATGTTTTTGCACCTGTGGTGCTAAATGCCGTAGTCGCTGTGCATAAGCAGTTTTCGGCTAACAAACTGATATTGCCACTGTTCATCAGGTGGGGGGTCACAAAAAAACCATGTTGAAAATTTGGGTGAAAATAACAACGAATGCCTGAGGTGTTAGGGTTTCCAACCATAACGCCCCACCCTGTAGAGAATGACAGGCATCAGGGGTATGACTTGGGATTCTTGCCTGTAATGCTCATACCATTCCACACCCTGCAGCCAATGAGAGGCATCGAGGTATGCCTTGGACTCTTGGGACCCAAAGTTCACCCCATTCTCCTATACCGCAGCCATCTCACCGTATTTCCTGATGGAATGGGGTGCGCATAAGGGCCAAAGACCCCAAGGCACACCATGACACTTGTCAGTGTCTGCAGGGTAGGGTGTGGTGAAATGGCATGGCCGGGCGTGGCCGTTATGCTTGACGACCCAAAGGCACACCCCAATGCCTGTCACTCTCTGCAGGGTGGTGGGGTTGGCTTCAGTTCAATACTTCACTGCCATTCCTATTATGCAGCTCTGTAACTTCTACACTACCAATGCCAATGCCAGCAAGCAAACATTCGGCATTGGCAAATGCTTGTTTGTATAATTTCTGTAGCAATAATTTTGTGTCTAGCCACCAGTCCCCCAATGACTCATACCAGGCTGTCAATGTGGCTCTGGCTTTTAGATGCTCATTTGTCTGGGCAATTAATTTTTCATCTGTCAGCATGTCATTATTGATCCTCCAGTACCTTGCTCCAATATTGTTTTTTTGTAGCTGGCCTAAAGTGATATGTAATTCCAAATGGTGTGAAGTTGCTGTGGGAACTGTTTCTGCTTTACAGACCTTCCAATGTTTTGAGAGGAATATGTAATCAATTCTCGAGGAGAGAGTACCTCTCTGATAAGTATTTCCCACTTTTTGGTGTAGCTGCCTATATGCATCTTTAAGTGCAGCAGTATACAATATTTGTTTAAGGGCATTAGTGTCACAAAACAGCTTGGATGTTACCCCGTTTTGTCCTGTAAATCCAAGGGGCAGTTAAAATCACCACCAATAAGTTTATGATTTCTGTGTAAATATGGGCGTAACAGATTAAATAACTCAATCCTGAGCTTTTTTGTCTGTGGCGCATATATTATCCCAATCCTAATATCCTTAATTCAAGATCTGCACATCCAACAAAAGTGCCCTGCCTGGTTCTAAATCTATAATTTTCTGAACAGTCACTTCCCCTTTAAACAGGACCCCCCCCCCCGAGCATAACTCATCCCCAGGGACCACACTGCAGGGCCCCATGGCCAAGATTTCTGCACTTGATGGATGTCTGCCTCTGATCATAATCTAGTGTCCTGTAACATGCAGATCTGTGCCTGGGAGTCATGTAAGGCTTGGAATGTAATGCACCTCCTTTTGTAGTTTTTAATGCTATTCACATTTAGTGATATAACATTTAAAGTGTCTCCCACCATCTTGGCCACAAGAAAAGGGATTCTAGCTTATGTAAGTCTCCTCATGGTTTCTTTCTGTTTTTCTTTCTTACTTTCAGTTTTTCCAATGGATCCCCTTCCACATCTGATGTTTCTTTTTTGGATGATGCGACCGATGATTCTGAGTCTCCCTCCTCATCAGCTGAGGGATCATTTAAGGCTGAGTATGATTAGAAGTGGATACCATGTCCATTTTTGGCAGTTTGGATTTGGGAATATTTCTGGATGACCGGTGCTTACCTCGTACCATTAGAAACTCATCAGTAGGTGCGGGTGGCGGGCCATGTCAGAGTTTTGCAGTTTTCTAGTGCTGTTGCTCCTCTGTCCAGTTTCTCCAAACAGGTTTTCTCTTGGTTTTCCACTCTCTGGACTGGTTCCAGTGTGCTGGTAGAGTGGTCTGTCAAGGTGTCCTCTGTGTCTTCCTGAGGTGCCATTGGTGGAGCTGGCAATACTTCACTTAACATCGGAGGCTGTTCTGTAGGGGTGTGTATTTGCTTCTCCTGGGCTGCATGCACAATATCATATTGATTCCAAAAGGTACCCTTGTTATGGACTGCCCAGGGGCACTGAAGGAAAAGATGACCCAGTTCATCGCATAGATTTCACTTCGGAGGGTTGTGACAACGAGTGCTTGCATGCCCAGTTTGTAGGTGAATATTACTGACTTGTACCTCACAGGCATTGCTGAGGTGGGAGAAGGAACCACACTGGTGACAGGTCTTTGGCTGAGCTGGGTAAAAGCAGAAACCCCTTTCCAGTCCTAAATAAAAACAGCTATGAAGGTGCACCGGCTCATCATCAGTTATGCAATGTTTATCTTTATTTTCCATCCACCCGTCCAGATATGTTCACTGTCCAAAGTAGGTACTGGTCGGTCCACGAAGTCAGCTCTTTGTTTGACCCAGTGTAAAATGTCAGATATGTGAACATTTTCATTCCTGAATAAGACTAATAACTTTAACAGAAGGCCCTGTTAAGGGGATGGCTATGAATGAAGCCCATAATGAAGACTGTTTGATAGATGCATATTCTGTCCAACATTTTTCCAGTTGCACGGGTGTACTGAAACTAACATCAAATATTGTATCCCCAGAAATGTGAATTAGTGCAAAGATGTCTAAAGCCAAAAATTGCATGGACTCTAATAGTTTTCTTGCCACATGCACCCTAACAGGTTGTACATCCAGTCCACCTTTATATTTTAATCGCACAGCATTTCTTTGTGTCCTAGGTTTAAGCCGGTTAGCAAATAAATCAGCCATTCTAAGCCTTGGGTTCTGAGGCCTTGGTGTGTTTGGCCTGGGAAGGGGTCTGCAGAGTGTTGCTGCTCTGAACCTGCTAAAGCACTGGGTTCCCCCCATTTTCCACTCTCAGCCTCCATGGCTTCTGCCCAGGTTTCTGAGGTACCAGCTGACAGTCACGGATATTGTTAGTGCTTGTACCTTCCCCTGGGTTATCTTGCATTGTATCTGCTACCTCTACCTCCTGCTGCCCTCCACAGTCACTCTTTTTATCATTCATAACATTGCTGTGTGGTAAATTAGCAGTATTTTGTTTATGTTTCACAGTTCCTGCTGTAGTGGATTTCTGCTCCAGGTTTTGCATTGAGTCCATGTCATATTTGTCTGCAGTTGAGCTGTGCTGCTGTTCTGAAAGTGTCACACCTTGTTTGCTTCCAGTTTGTGTGGCCTGCATATTTGCATCCAACATTCTGGCCATTTCTTTACCTGTCAGCTGTTAATTTCCTTTGCAGTAGGGGGAACCCCAGGCAACCAGTGTTTTCCATGTTGTGCTAAAATCCATCCTGCTGCCCTTGGGACTCTCTCTGGTGACCAGGAAACATCTGCTCCTGGTAGTCCTTTCAAAACCTCTTGTTCCATTTGTTTCACAGTTTCCTCACTGCTTTCCATGTCAACTGACATCTGTGATACATTTTCTGAGGCTGTTTGTAATTTCTGCAGCAACAATAGCTGTCTAGCCTCCCAGACTGCAGCAGGTAATTCTGCAGCTGATTCCACAGCAGCTGGAACTGTTGCAAACACTACAGGTACAGTTTTTGCTTGCTCACTGGGCTCCATAACATCATCCACCACAATATCCTGTGGAATATGTACCTCATTCTCCACTTCAGGTATTTCCATTGAACTACTGAATAAAACTTTCTCAGACTTGGAACAGAGAGCTCCCACATATCCTGCCTCCTCCATCTCCTCACAATTGTCAGCCATCTTGCTGCTGACTGGACACAGCACCCCCTACCACAAGAGTAGGGGAATTTCCCTGGTGCCTGGCCAAATTTCCCCCCATTCACTAAAATGCCACCAACGGCTTAATCTGGTTCAAAGTCAGTTGGCATTCATCTGTATCCCCCTCCCCTTGGTCGTTCCCGAAAATAGGCAGAATTTGTCTAGTGCACTTACCCAGTCAACAAAAACCAACTAACTAACTAACTAATAGATCAGCCATCAGTACCTGCTTTTTACCCTGTATGCATCCCTGATGATTGCTGAATATGTGAGGAGTGGGATGGCCAGCTCAGTCTCCTTTTGAAGCATGATTGCACTAAAATGCATGAAACCCACCATCCACACCCCAAAGGTCTTGCCCTTGAAGGTAACATCCTCACTGGTCTTATCCACAACGACCAAGGCTACTGCCATTTCAGAGTTGCCAACCGACTCCTTCTGTTCATAGTTCTTTGCTGTATCTTTATTGATGAGGGCAAACATGACCACGTATTCCCCTTTCCATATCTTTTCTTTCAGGGTCTGAGAGACATGGACCCCCAGAGTCATGCCCAGGGGTCATCCATAGCTAGCTTTACTGCTAGCCTCCCCTTCCCTGCCCCAGCACTACCCACCACCTTTTCAGTTTTCTTCTCCTGCAGCTCTTCCCATACCTTCTTTACTGCCTTCATCCGGGTTGCTCCTGGTCGGTCTCTTGTTGGGTCTCCTTCTTCAGCCCTGGACTCCTTGAGGATAGCCTGGACCTGCTCCATCAGCTTTGTGGCTTTGTGTGCTAGCGCCTTGCTGGCCTTCTGCTTGGTCACTTTCTTGTGTGCCATCCTGCAACCATATAAAACCAATGAGCCCCAATAACTATTTGTGGACCTGTACAACAAAACATCCTTCACCTCCCAAATCCGTGGTGCCACTCTGTGATCATAGTACTGCTACCCAAACCTGTAACCCTGCAACCCTCCCCACCAACAACCATTCCCCTGTGTTACCTCCCCAGGCCCAATTCCCAGCCTATGTCACAATCCCTCCCTTTTGTCCACAGCCTCATTTTTTTTCTGCACCCCCCATCTCCTCCTAATCGACCTCCCCCCTTATCTCCTTTTCCCAATCATGATTTATTTATGCTGCAAAACCGCTCCGTGGCTTGATCCAAGAAAATTTCTTATTATGTCCCCCCCAATTACACATCCGCTTGAGGCCAGAAGGTCCAATGGGTTCTCCTATACTAACAAGATTTGTCCGACAAGCCCATTGATCAAAACAACAACCAGGTGCCAGCTGGGAGACCAACCTGGCCTCCAATGTGCCATGATCAGGCCTACCTTTGTCATGCCAGGTACAACAAATTGGCAGTCACCGGAACACCCCCCCAGCTTAGAGATTCCCAAATGTCCCCTGCCCCCATTAGTACACAGCCTTATCCCCATTGATGCCACAGTGTTCTGCCATGCTCCTTCCTCATCCCGAGGCCTCATCGCCCACCCAACAGCTCCAGGACTGCTTGTCCAAATTGCCCCCAAACACACCTAAATGCCTGGAAATTAACAGAAAAAACCTTTGGGTCTGCATGAAACAAGCGCTCCTTTGCTTCAGGCCCTCAACCTGTAGGCCCCCAGTGAGGGGGATGGGGTGCCCCGTGCCACATTGCAATGCCCCCAAGTCTCACGTAGCCTACTCCTCCACCCAGTAAACACAGATGTCCTGGCTCACCTTGTCTAGTCTCCAAAACAAAACTCTACTCCTGCCATCCAGATGAAACTCCAAGTGCATCCCGAACTCGCAACTAAATGCTCTGTATTTCTTTGCTTGCACTCAGAGACCATGGTACATGCAGGCTTTTTGATTCCCAGTCAGATCTGCCCCACTGCAATGCAAGCCTTTAAGTCTGAGGCCCCCTTGCTTGGAGGACACTCACTGCTCGATCCCCTCACAATGCCACGAGGCAGAATGTGCCCCATAGCCCCCCGACTCCCTGAACCTCCCTGGCACCAAAAATAAAACACCCACTGGCATGTCTTCCAATTCCACCAGCTTTCAACAATGCCTGTGTCTCAGGGCCATGTGCTTGGACTGAAACACTGCTCGCCCACCGCGTCGTGCCACGTGGTCAGAGAAACCACACGGCCACTTCACTCATGGACCTGCCTGGTCTAAAGACACTAGCCCACTACCCAAAGGCCTGCTAGTTGCAGGCCTGCCTAAGTGCAATCACCAAGCATGAAGCAGTCTCAGGAGCAGCCAGCACTGTCCTCTGTTCCTACACTTTACTTTTATTTTATATATATTTTTTTGGGAATTCAGCCTTTACTCAAACTGCCCACCCACAGCCGAGTGCCCAACCGGCTGAATGCTCCGCTTCTCATGCCCCCCCAAGCCCACATGTGGCCTGAAAACGCCACCATAAGGAAAAATAAAATCACAAGACAAGGCCCCTGCATACCAATACCTTCAGTGCCGTGGTATACTCACTTGCGGGGGGTGAAATTTGACCATTACCACACACAATAGCAATTAAAACAGGCAAATATCAAGAAAATTCTGTAAGCAAAAATAACAGTTCTTCGCAACGTTTCAAGCACCATCCAGTGAGAAAAACTCTAAATGGTCATGGCTCTACTTGGCCCCCAGCTAAGGTTGGCCTACTGAGGCCCCTCAGCTGCTTGGCTTGCTCCATACTTTACTTGATTCTTTGCAGAGAAATCTACCCACTTTGAGATGCCTTGTGCAAATTGCTAAGCTAGCAAATGCAGTAGAGAGAGGGATTTTCTCTCCCTGCAGTCCCTTTTCTACCCCTCCATAGCCCCTCCCTGGAGGTTCCTTTCACCAATCAGGTGGGTTGTCAATCATCCCCCTCACCTCCCCTGGCCCACCCCTTTTGTGACCTAATCCCGCCTCCCCTTGTGATGTCATCCATCTCCCCCTCTTCCTACCTCCCTAGGCCTGTACCTAACCTTCCCCCTGCCATCCCCTTACTGCCTCCTTCCAGCTAATCCCAGAAGTACCATTTTCAACCTGGGCTGCCCAGTGGCAAGACAAAAATTTACTTGTAACAATCACGCAGGAGTGTGGTGTGCATATATTCCCAAAAAAACTGAGCTAATGCACCAATTAGGGTTCAACTTAACATAACAAAAGTAGGGAAATGTAGCATTAGGGTCCTTAACTCCCATCTCCCCAGCAGCAAAAGGACAAGACCACACAAGCAAGCACAGACAGCGATCATCAGTTAATACAAACTACGTACAACTGTTTTCGGATGATACAAATGTAGTAGCACTAATGTGCTAACTTCGTGGACTTGTATCTGTGACATGCACATCACAAGACATGCACACTCACTTGTTGCAACAGATAGAAAACCACAATACTCAAATCAGAACACTGCTTCTGTGTGCAAAAGCGCAGGCCCCTGCAGCCACAGATACAAGTCCATGGTACCTGAATTACAGGAGTTCTTTTGCCTGCAGAAGCACAGACCCCAAGGGCCAGTACTTCTGTATCATAAGGTACTCAATCACACTGTAAGACATACAGTACAAACACTTGTTGGGCCTGTACTTCTGCAGCTGCAAGTGTAAGATATACACACCGATCTCTGGCTGCAGAAGAAAAGACAAACAAAACTATGATGCCAAAATTTCAACAGCACTTCTGTCTGCAGAAGCGCAAGGCCCTTGAGCCATAGATGTAAAACATACACATCAATTTATGGCTCCAGAAGGGCAGGATCCTGTGGGACCTGCAGGTGCACAGCTGAAAGTACTGCTGCAAGGTGGGTATCATGATTTCAGCAACAGATCTAGAAACTGTTCAAGGAGGTAGCCATTTTTCAGTTATGCAGCTGCACATAGAAAACCATGCACTAGCAGATCATGCTACCTAGTAAGGTACCTCATACAGCATGCACAAGTACCTCTGGCAGCAAAGCTGCAGGCCCTATGTGGCCTTCTGTCTGAAGAAGCACAGTCCCCATGGGATCTGTGCTTCTACAGTCAAATGAACTCATGCCTGCTGTATGACATACACACAGGTGTGGGTGCAGAAGCACAGGCCCCACTGTGGTGCTTACGCAGCCACAGATACAAATCCATGAAAGTAGCACATCAGCACTACTGCATTTGTGTCATTTGAAAACAGTTGTATGCAGGTCTGCATGGAGCTTGTAACCAAATGGGGCTCCCAGTTTTCAACTACGTGGTTGTAGTCTATGGCACCACCTCCTTCACTTCCCTTGCCCGACTGGACACCCTCTGCGATGTCTTTCCCCTTTATTTCAAAGTGTTCCCCTTGTACTCACTACTGTCCTCTCTATACCTCCCTATCCTTCCTCCCCTGTCCTCACATCACCAGTCTCACTGTACCACCTTCATTTCCAAATACTGGGTTGGTTCCCTTTCCTCTCACCTCTCGCTACTTCTCTTTCAAATAACCCTCACCTCATGCTGCCTGCACTCCAGGTATCATTGCACTTTTGCTGATTCTCACCTCCGCTCCTCAGCTAGGCAATCTGCCTTCTTCTTTCAACTCCCCACACTCTGGAACCTTCCCCCCTGCCTCCCCACCTCCCCAGGCTCTTTAAAGCACCAGTTGAAATTCCTCCTCCCACCTGTTACCTATCCTTTTAATGCCTCTTTGGCTTGGATCTCCAGCTGTCCTTTTGACGGGCCTCCACCTGAGTCTTCCATTCTGGTTTCATTTCTTCACTACCTCTGCATATCCTTCTCCCACAGGGTAAGCATGCATCTGCCTAACAGGACCCTTGTCTGATGCAGTAATGTGTTTTCATGCCTGCAGTGACTTTCTGCTCTTTTATTTGCACTTTGAATAGATATTCCATAGTGTATTGTGACTGCACTATTTCTGTACCAGTTTTTGTGTCCACACTTTATCTCTGCATCAATTTTTTTCACTGATGAACTGTTATTGTATGTTGTGATTCTGTTCTCTACTGTTCCCTCTCCCCTGGGTCGCACCTGGAATTGAGCCATGGCTCAGTGTGCCTTTCCCAGTTTCTAACTTGCAAGTAAATAAATACATAAATAAATAAATAAGTAAATAAATACATGAATGAATGAATGAATGTGTTGCTTATCTTGCATGATGATGGCTATGGTTTCTTGTGGGGATTTGTCCTTTTGATGTTTGGTGAGTAGTTAGGATTGGAAACCCCAGTATCACATTGCCCCACTTTTGTGGTGTTTGGCTGAACCCTAGCAGGTGCATTAACAAAGTCTTTTGAGAAGGATTTCCTTTCTTTTTAAGATAGTGGAATTGTATCATCATTTGATACCTGCGTGAACAGATGCAGAGATGCAGGGCCTTCTGGGCCTTCACTTAGCTACGAATCCACCTACCTACAGAAGAGCAAGCAGCAACAGATGTCAAGAATTTATCTGGCTGTCTGGTGGGCTGCCCTTCCATGTCTTCACAGATACATATGTATACAGCAAACAGTATATCTCTCAGTAAAAGGACATGGCCCTTTGGCACCTACAGATGTATAGGTGCAAGGAATTATGCCAATAGAAGAGTTCTCTTCAGTATATGGTACTTGGGACATGTGGACAACCCCGCATCTTCCTTTCGTAGGTTGGGTGATGGTGTCGCATGACAGAACCATCCCCCATCCTCAGCCCATCTTGCTGGCACACTGATCTTGCCCCCAAATACAGATCACCAGCATGGGATCACAAAGTACTAACCGCTGGGGTAAAGTCTGGCATTACACGCAATATTTCTTAATAAAATTGTTTTTTAAACGTTGACCCCACATTTTCAAGATACATATTATGACTCTGCCTTATAAACATGACATGTGAGATTTATAGAACACTGGCTGAAACATCATTTTACACCACAAGTGAGAAAACATGTCTTGTACAGGGTTTGAAAAACAACACCTGTCATATTTATGAGGTAGTGTGAAAAATTTGGAATCAACATTTTGAGCATTAGCAAAGTTGTGACTGAACATTGACATGCACACTTTCCTGAGGCATTTCACACCCCCTGGCACTTAGTCAGGGGGTATGAAATGCATCAGAAGAGTGTGCATTGCTGTAGGAGGGGACAGCATGCATGGAAGTGGAAGAATTGTGCACTTTTATAATAAATGTAAGCACTTATGGAACCTTAATAAGGCCTTGCTTTCATCATTTTCATCCAGACACTGTGGCAACTTTTCAGAGGACTTTAAAACACTACAAGTAGCCGGTGCTGGCGTCTACTACTTCTTAAATTGACTTGTTTGTCAGCCAAGCACAGCACCCAGGTGCAGGCCCAGGAATCCTATTCATGTTGAAAGTTTGTTAGAAAAATATTGAAAAATGACAATGCTATGAGCAAAAATTCAAAACTCGTTGAAGTACATTAAACTAAACTTACTTTCTCATATCGCTGTCACTGGTTCCAGCAGCAGGATGTGTCTTCAATCAGAGAGTGGATCTACGTCATGGGACACATTTGGTTAAGTGAGAGTTTGTCTGGGGTGCGGGGTGGTGCGTGCTGAGGGGGAGTCAGGGTGGGGTGGGTCAGATCAGCAAGGGACCATGTTCTTATTTACGGTTTTAATTAAAATACATAAAAAAGATTAATGAGGGATGGTTTTCATTTTTCTCAGGGGTACTTGGCTGATATTGGGGACTGGGCACCCTAGTGGGTTCACTGTCAAAAGAGCTAATTAATAATAGCAATGGTAACAGTCCAAAACACTACAAATGCTAAGAGGCACTGCACAACAATATACTGCTACACCTGATAAGCATCTACTTGGAATCTCTGAGCAATAACCCTCAAGTAAACACAGGGACCTTTACTAGCTTGCATTGTGTGCCTGTGGTGGATATTGTGCATCTCTGTTTGTGCATTATACAGTGCATGCTACCGTTTCATAACCTTGTTTTATACATCTATTCCCATGTGCTTTGTAGCTGTTATGTTGCATCCCTATTATTGCAGACACTATTTGTCTGATGTTATTGTCACCTGTGCTATTATTGTTTAGCTCTTTTGAATGGGAACCTCTCTGTTCATCCACGCTCACCAGCTCGCCGTTGCAAGGTAAGAAAACAGTACCCAAGATCTTCCCTTGTGTGGGAAGTTTTTTGAAGTGGACGCAAGTGACAAAGGCATTGTCACTTGCAAGCTGTGCAAGGTGTGAGTCAGTCAGAGGAAGAAAGGCACCCACTTGAGTACTGATGTTCAGTGAATGCATATGCAGATCTGGCACCAGGAGCAGTGGGAGTCATGTCTATGGGAAGCTATGAGTGGTGGTGGGGGTGGTCTCTCTTCTGTGCCAGCAGAGTCCATGCACAGTTCCTTGCAAACAGTCATGGTGCACAGAGGGGTGGTGTGCAAACAGTAATAATAATGATCCATCTGCACCCACCGCAGTTCTCGGAATTGAATCAGCAGCACCCACACTGTCACCTACCATGAGATTATCAGAAGAACTCATTGGTCTTTGGGAGGGGTACTTCTGCCACAAAGTCACCTCATTGGAGGAAAAATTGCAACCGATACTCAGAAATCAGGATAAGTTGCTGAAAGGCAAGGTTGAGCTCTGTCATGGCAGTGCTGGTGCTGGTGACAGTAGTGGGCAGTGATAACTATCTGATGACAGTCACCATGTGGAGGTGCAGTACCGGGGCACATAGTGACTGCAGTTAGTGCAACATTGTGGGTATGTGCTGGTGTCTGCTGCAGTGGCAACAAAACAACTACTGTGCAAATTATCATTTTGTGTGACGAAGTCTATTCCTATTTCCACAGGGTTGCTGAACAGTTTGTTTTACTTGTGTTTGTATAAGTACCCTGTCTAATTTTTTCTATAAACACAGATGTGACAGCCAGGATGAAATGCAGAAATGCTGCAGAATATCACAGAATCCATTCATATTTCTTGACTGTGGTACAGGCTGCACGCCCATTGGCTCACGCTGTGGACCAATGGGCATACAGCCCTGCTGTACAGAGTCAGTCGGCCCGGAGTGGGGTGGCAAGCGGGTGGGAGGCACCACCCACCACTGACCAGGGGAGTGCAGTGGCTAGTGGGCGGGTGGGGAGGGGCACCGCTGACCACCGCTGGTTTGGTTTGTCATAGGATATTACTGATGCCCGTGATCAGGCTGCAAGCGGTCCACTGGACCACCAGGGATATAGGACTGTTCTATAAACATATGCCCGTGATCAGGCTGCGAACAGTCCACTGGACCACCAAGGATATAGGACTGTTCTATACACATATGCCTGCGATCGGGCTGCGAGTGGTCCACTGGACCACCAGGAATATAGGACTGTTCTATAAAACATATTCCCAGGATCGGGCTGCGAGCAGTCCACGGGACCACCAGGGATATAGGACTGATCTTTAATACAAATGCCCACAATCGGGTTGTGGGATACTTTGCCGCTTGTGCGGGGGGCGTTGGTCCCTGACGGCTGCAGCCTGGCAGGGCGCCAGGTGCAAGTCACCTGGGATCGGCGCACCTGCATGTAAATGGGGCCATAATGTCATGCAAATGGCCCCATTTGTGCCTTGCATACATTATGGCCCCATTTGCATGTGCACTTTTGAATATCACGGTAGTTGCACCTAACGCAATGGTACTTGCGCTAGCGCATCCCCCTGCTCCACTTTGGCCACTTGCGCTGGTGCGGTGCCACTGCGCCATGTGCACTGTGGGTGGCCAGGCAGCGATATTCAATGATGCTGTGCCATGACGCAGCTCTTTTGAATATCACCCTGTCAACGCCCCAGCGCATCCAAGTTGCGCTGCGTCCAGGCTTGCGCCATAGCCTGGCACAGTCTGAATATCCCGCCCTCAATATTTTTCTCAAGTGCTGCCCCAAACTTGACAGTTTGCTCCCTGCTGCGACACGATGGTGCAGAGTGAGTAACTACCCTAAACACTCTTGTTGTAACACAGTTTGTGTTAATTGTGCATTAATCAAAATGTATTCAATATTATATTCCCACAGAATTTTTCTCAAGTAGTGCCCAAAATTTGAAAGGTTGCTCTGTGCTGCCACACAGTAGTACATAGTGTGTAACTGCCCCCAAACATTCTTTTTGTAACACACGTTGTGTTAATTGTGCATGAATCATAATTTCATTATATTCTCCCAAAGTTTTTCTCAAGTATTGCCCAAAATTTTACAGGTTGCTACATGCTGCCACACAGTAGTGCACAGTGTGTAACTGCCCCAAACACTCTTGTTGTAATGCACTTTGTGTTAACTGTACATTAATCACAATTTGCATTAATTATGTGAATTCCAGAATTTCTCAGGTACTGTCCCAAATTTATCAAACAACTGCTTTTGAATAAAACCAAAAGCCAAGCCGACTGCACTTCACCCACCAGTTGCACATAAAATATATCAAAGGCGCACAGCTTACCGTATCATTACGCTTTATTAAAGTGCATAAAACTGTTATGCCCGCAGCAAAAGTAGAGTGCAAAAAGGCGACTACTCACTTGGTTAAAACAAAGAAACCGAAGACACCTTCATGGTGTTGTAACCGTAGCAGGACTTTGACCAGGCCGGCCGAGCAGACAGCCCACATGCGTGATGACGCACAAGATCAGCTGACGTTTCGGCTTATGCCTTCCTCAGAGCTGCCCCAAATTTGACAGGTTGCTACATGCTACCACATGGTAGTGCACAATGCGTAACTGTCCCAAATACTCTTGTTGTAATGCACTTTGTGCTAACTGTACATCAATCACAATTTGCATTAATTACGTGAATTCCAGAATTTTTCTCAGGTACTGCCCCAAATTTGACAGGTTGCTACATGATGCCACACTGTAGTGCACAGTATGTCTCTGCCATAAACACTCTTGTTCTAACACACACTGCATTAATTGTGCATTAATCACAGTTCACATTAATTGTGAATTCCAGAATTCTCAAGTACTACCCAAAATTTGATAGGCTGTTACATGCTGCCACACAGCAGAGCACAGCATGTAACTGCCCCAAACACTCTTGTTGTAACACTTTGTGTTAACTGTGCATTAATCACAATTTGCATTGATTATGTGAATTCCAGAATTTTACTCAAGTGCCCAAAATTTGACAGTTTGCTACATGCTGCCACACAGCAGTACAGTGTGTTAAAGCCCCAAATACTTTTGTTCTAAAGCACGTTATGTTAATTGTGTGTTAATAACACAACACATTAATTATGTTCTCCCAGAATTTTTCTCAAGTGCTGCCCAAAATTTTACTGTTTCCACATGCTGCCACATGGTAGTGCACAGTGCACAACTACCCTAAATACCCTTGCTATAATGCACTTTGCTCAAATATTTTGCAAAAAGCATAATATACATAAATTCAGTATTCCAGTTATTTGTGTCAAGAGTGACAGGAATAATTAAGTCATGCTGCTACGTGCATTGTTGCTGTGAATTATTCCTATGACACCCTTAAATGAGATGTGCTTGCACTCCCAGGTTATATATGCTGCTGCTGCCTGGTGCTGTCCTCTGAGAGTCTCCAACCACAGCAACTGTCAAGGTGTACTTTAGTGCCTGAAAAATAAAAGGAATTTTCACTGTTGAAAAAATTCTCATGATGCCCTGAAATGAGATGGTAACAAAGAACTCATATGCTGTCACTGCTGAACTTTGTGAATGTAGTCTACAACAACTGGATTCAAATGATGATTTTTTAATTTTTACTTTACTCTGCCTCCACAGAGCCAACAGGTGGCTCTGGCCCTCCCTTGGAGGGGCTCATCCTCTGACCCCAACCATCCCCAACTCAGCCAGACCCCCATAATTCTCCTACTGATTACCCACTGCGGTTGGGCCAGGGTGAGGAGCACCAGCTTATCCCCTAGAGCACAATCCAGAAGCCAGGGTTGCATATTGTGGAGGGACACATCAGGCCATCATGGATCCTGTTGACTCCCATTTTGTCTGCATGTTTTTCCCTCAGGCACACAAATGTGCAATTAGCCGTAGTGGGCTCCTTGCTTCTATAGGGCAGCCTTGCACATGGACGTGGGCCCTCCAGATTCTTGGCGGTGTGGCTGTGCTGATACCCAGCCACCTCTGGGCATCAGTCTAGAGGTTGCAGCACTATCCCTCCTCCCCGAGGAAGGAGAGCTTTCCATGGAGGCTCAATCCTTCCTCACCCCTGTTGACCCTGAAGAAATCTGAGTCCATTCCCAATCTTGGGTCACTGGTATGGCGCAAGATGTGGCATCCAGCGCCTCAACCCTCAGCACCACTGAGCCACCTCTGGATGATGATTTTCAACTCAAGTATCACTTTGTAGTGACCTACCAGCAAAGGTAAGTCTTTTTTTTTTTTCTTTGGGTTGTGGTTAGTGGTAGGGGATTTTATACCATTATATTTCTAACCATCTTTTGTTGCAGTTTCTCTCTTTACAGATATTTATTACTAGGTTGATTAAATCCTTTTGCTGTTTTGATCTTGACTGGCTCTAGTTATTTCATTTAGGAGTGTTTCCTACCATAGAAGGTAAGCATTTTTATTCTTGTTTTTTTGTTTTCTTAAATGTTAACTATATCCTTATGTCACTGTATAACTGTTGCCTGCTCCTGTTTCTCTCATTTCAGGTATTTTCAGGTGCATGCCAAACTATAGAATAAGGCAGCAGCATGAATTGGATGGCTGTTATTTATGCTGAATGCAGAGAATGTGTTGACTTTAATAAGACCACACACTGTGGTGAAGAAACTGGATGAGGAGGTCTGAGCATGAGTTGGCAAAGTGGCAACATCAATGAGCTGGTGAAAGAAATGGCAATGACTTGCTTGTTGTAGGAAGGCAAGGCATTCATCTTGATGACAGAATGTAAAGAGACCTGGGGATCGATTTTCAAAGACCCCAGAGTGACACAAAAAGCTTGCCTCAATTAGAATTGACACAAGTGACTCCTTATGTCACAGTACGTGCCAATCACAATTTTTTTATTGGGTCTGTGACCCACCTGAGTTCCATTGCCCCAAAGTGCCCCTGTGCCACCCTTGCACCCAACACAGTGGTGTGCCTGTTCACAAGGGGGCATGTGCCATGGTGGTGCTGCAATATCCTCTTATTTGGAAGTTCACAAGCCGCACCATGGATGCAGCAATGAGCACCACTTAGACCAACCACCTGGTTGGTCTAAGTGGCTAGTGCCAGTGGGAGGGGGTCTGACACCTGGGTTATGGGATGCATATGGGGCACAGAAGATGGCAGTGGGGGTGTCCGGGGGATAGCTGGGCATTGGTGGACTGATGCAGCACCTGGTAGGGTGCATTCGCATTGTATTGCAGCAGTCTATGTATAGTATACATAGCCTCCCTGGTGGTCTAGTGGATCCCCCACCCCCTGATGTTCTCCAGAAATATTAATACATCTTCCCTGGTGGTCTCATGGAGCCCACCTTCCCCGATCTCCAACATTACATAATATAACTCCAGCTCTGGTGGTGTAGCAGACCTCACTCCCTTCCTGTGATCACCCCTGTATATTATGATATAATTGTCCCTGGTGGTCTAGTGGACCCCCACCCCATCAAGTAATGTCCCACCACCCCACTGCTCCATCCCAAATTAGAGCCGGCAACCAGCACATCCCTTCTCTCACCACCACGGCTGGCCACTGAATGAACTCACAATGAGTGCATACTCTATACAGTACTCGCTCATTTTTATTTAGTGACCACGTACTGTATACAGTACATGCTCACTGCAAGCTCAGTCGATGATATGTATGCTATGCATGGACTACTGCAATACAATGGCAACCCACTGGGTGCCACATCAGTCCCCCAATGCCCAGCTTTCAGCCAAACACAGCTAAAGACATTTTTATTCAAAGAAGCTTTTCCATCCAGTTGATTTAAGTTGATTTAAATAAATTAACTTAATTGAGACTGTATTTATATGTATCTTAATTATTTATATAAAATCTGTTCACTTGTACAGCCCCTCGAGTTGCAATGAAATAGAGTGCTTTATTAACTGAATAAAATAAACACCCCCACTGCCACATTCTGTACCCCATATGCCCCCTCCTGGCAAGCAGTTTCTTCATCCTCCCCACCATCCTGGCCCCTCATGTTTTTTGGCGGGTGAGGGGGAGGTGATCCTTGTGATAATTCTCGCAGGTGTGCCTACTGTTTGGCACAGATTGTGGCTTGCAGCAAACCCAGGGACTTAGGGGCCTGAACTCTGCTTTTTATAAAATTGGGCGTAGGGTCCCTGTTGCACACAGAGTTCACCGCAGCCCTAGATTGCCCAACTTGCTGTGGTTTATGGACTCTTGAAAAATCAAGCCCCTGGTGTGAAAACAGTATAGAAATGATTCAGACTCTAGTACACTCCCTATTGAGTTGCCGTACACCTATGAAAAGAAACAAAAATTGATAAAGTAAAAGAAAAAGGAACTTTTTTAAAAAGAGATCTACTATCACATTGGTGATAGCCCTACCTTCAAATGGCCCAAAGGTGCCCCAGAGGAGGAGGCGGAGGAGGTAGATACAGAAAGTCTTCCTTCCTGGATGAGAAGGCAACAGAACAGGAGGAGACCTGTGAAGACAAAGTAAAGTTATAAATACCTTACTAAACTGGCCACTGTGGGTGACTGATCTCACAGGTGATATATCCATTGTTCACTCCAAGTATTTCAATACCTGTCACCTGAGGAGAAACAAAAAGTCATTTAGCCAGACTTGGCATTGCCACTGTGTCACTATTTACCTGTGAAAAGAAAGGTTTATATTCAAACTTAAAAAAAAAAAAACATAATGTCATGGTGCTTACCATCAAATTAGTGATGGCCATACTGGTGCAACACTGCCACAGAGAGAAGTGGTGGAGGAAGAGGCAACTTTAGTTTGTGGTTTGTGTTGGGCTGTCTGAAGTAAGAGGGAGACAAATGGGGAAAAAAACATATTTTAATGTCTTGTAACCAAGGTAGAAGCCCCTCTTGTACAATAAAGGACTCATTGCCAACAGTGAGGATAGTTAGTGGGAAAAACAATTAAAGTAACTGACCATCGCAGCAGACAAAGTTGGTCTTTGTTGAGCCTCGGGTCTTGCTGTGTTAATGGGCTAGCTGGCTGGAGGCTTTGCTTGAGGGTTGGCTTGCTGGCTGATGGCTAGCTGGATAGAGGTCTGAATGACAATGGCATGTACACTGGTTTAAGAGTCTGGGTTTGTTGAGGTAAGCAAAGAAAGAGCGACCTCTATCTTCAGGTGGTGTTCAGGCAGAATGTTTTGGATCTGCAGATGCCTTAGATGGTCACAGGCCTTTCCAAAACAGGCAAAGTGGGCACAGATGTGATGGATCACAGTCAACACAGACTAGATTTCAGAATATAATATAAACTTCTGCACTACTAGACTGGACAGTGTGCCATTCATAGCACCCTGAGAAACTCCCCATCACTAATGCATTTAACCACATTTGAGCCATTATCACTCACAATGAAACCCTATTTCAGGGAATGTGGGTGCAACCACTCATCAGTCTAAGTCAGGAGCAGTTCTAACATTTTCTGAGCCAGATGTGTGATCCAGTTGCACTCTTCATTGCCAGCACGGCATGTTGGCAAATACTAAGAATATTGCCACCACTATAATTGGTCTTAATACAATTTTACCCATTCCAGCATCAAATACTATGCTAGGTACCTATGCTCAATGGGCTGCAAGCCAACGAGTGGGTTTCCATGCAAGAAACTGAGAGGGCAGTGGGACCTCAGCTCATATTTACATTGTGTTTCTTGACTGGTGAGTGGGTGACCTTGCCATTGGTGGTCAGGCTGATCATGATTCAGATGAGTGATGAGACCAAGAACCCTTCTAAATGCTAACATAATGGAATGAAAACCAAATAAGAACATTTTTTTTTCCTTTTTTTCCCATACAGCTTTTTACCGTCAGGGCTCTGGGACAGGCAAGCTGCGGTCCTCCCTTGGAGGATCTCAATCCACCCTGTTCTCAGGGCTTCACTGACCCTACTCCATTGCCCCATTTTCTGTTTTCGTCCATATTATCCCAGAACATCGTTGCACATATGCCTGGGGGCACATGCACCCTGTGGCTCCAATGATGGACCCTTCCTCCCACCCAGCCTAATGCCTGGCTCCCTTATTAGCTTGGTGCCATGGAAGGCCATGTCCCTCACCGGGAGAAGAGAGCTGCCTGGCGGCTGCTCAATCCAGCTCCTTGCCCTCTCACCCGACTGACCCCTGGCAACTCAGGCTCATTCCTGAACACAGGTCACCAATGTGGGAGATGGTAAGGCTCCCAGTGCCTCAGCCACCCATGCCATTGGGTGAGCTCCACGTAATAAAATTTAATTGACTTGAATGAATTGCAGGCTTTCAAGCATCTTTGATGGAGAGCACTGGTACTATAACTATTTGATTTTGATTTTGGTCACACACGAGGTGCACCCCATAAACATTTAAAAAAATGTAAGATGCATAAGAAATGTGATAAAATCTCTGTGTTCTAGCCAGAGGTAAGCTCACTAAACCTTTAACATTGCACTGGAAACAGGAGAAGTGTGGCCTGCTCCTAACTGGTGAGCTCCGCAGTGATCACCTGTGAGCTTCTTGTGGGCAACAGCACATTATATAAAAGATGAATCCAGAGAGTGGTTTCAACACAATAAAGAGAGAATGCAGGGGAACCTCAGCTGATACTGGCACAGCAAAAATTAAAGTTAAAAAAACAAGCTATAGAGTGATTTGCACAGAAGAAAGAGAGAGGGCAGAGTTTAGTTTCCTAACCGATGAGGGGGCCACCTTGCTGTCAGGCTAATTGTGATTCAGCTGAATGATGAGACCAAGAACCCCTCTAAATGTTACAATGATGGAATGAAAACCAAACAAGAAAATTGAATTGAATTGACTTGAATGAATTGAAGGCTTTCAAGTGGCTTTGGGTTGGGAGGCACTGGTACTGTAAAGATTTGATTTTGATTTTGCCCACACACCAGGTGAACCCCTGTAAACATTTTTAAAAAAATAAGAAAGATGCATAAGAAATGTGATAAAATTGTTGTGTATTTTCATTATTACCCCCGCAGGTCTTGCCATGGGTAATTCTTCCCAGAGGTATAAGACATATTGATAATCAATGGACCAGACATACTGTTGATTTTTGCTGGAGGCCCACCAATGGTGGGAGGTAGTTTCCAGTATGGCAGTATATTTCCGTGCATTACCTCCCCAACTTCCCAGTCTCAAAGGTGGGCTCCTGTTTTACCTGATGGGCTCATCTGGGCTTGGGGTATCTTCCACAATTACTGGAGGTAGAGGTAATTAAAGAGTTCGCCACCCTTCAGGAAGAGTTTCATATACCCAACTCAGATTTTTTCAGATATCTGTAATGCTGCCACTACATTCACACTATGATGGAGGCCTCGGCAATTACACACCCCTTCACCCCACCCCCTATTGGCCTAACTCATGCTAAAGGTTTAACAAGGGATACTCGGAAATACATTTCCCACTTATACAAGCCTTTCAGGAAGGGGTAGGGACTCTATTAACACAGAGAATTGAATGTAAATGGTACGAAGAGTTGTCCTTTATTATTTCTGAGATGGATTGGTCAAAAATCTGGAGGTGAATATATAAAACCTCTAATTACCCTTCTTGGAGAGAATTTAGGTTTCACTAGTAGTTTCATTATGATTGATGTGATATTGTACTTTTTACTTTATTTCAGATTTTTAAGAGTTAATATTAAGGATCACATGGATTAATTGATGTACCAATGACTTTGAATTTCATCACAGTGTCATAGTGGTGAGCTGGGTATAAAATGTTGTGTTGTGTTTTGTGTTTTAGCTTTTGATAAAGGACTTGTGTCCGAAACGCATCAAGCGGTTTTACTAGTTGTAATAAAGATCATTTTATTTCGTATGCTCTGGATCTTACTATTATTGGGGGCTTGTGTGTACTTCAGCTTTTTGTGTACTGGTAATTGAATTAGCTGTTAAGCACCATGTTTGCCTTGTGCATGGTTCGCAAGTTACACAGGTGAAAAATTAACACTCAATATTTTATAACTACAACTATCTACAAACATTATACTTCTTATCCTTCAGATCTCTGTTGGAGGCAATGTGGTCAAAGAGTCTCCCACCACCATATTTTTGGGGAGTGTCCCAGAATACAGAATTATTGGATAGAGGTGGCGGAAATGATCCAGGAGATTTTTCATTTAGATATTGCACCCATCTTTGTGAATTTCGTACTGGGTCTACCACCTCCTGGATTTACTAACTGCAGCAGCAGAAAAATACCTGTTCTACATACTGGTTGCTGCTGCACTTAAAGTTATTACCCAAATTGGCTTACTCATAAGACAGTATCAACCATGCACTGGCTATCAGTGGCGAAGATCATTAAGGATGTGAAAACCATACCAGCCCACTTAAAGCTCATGCCAGACAAATTTAACTCCAAGTGTCTGCCTTACTTTGACTATATTAAAAATAGAGAGGGCGTGTCAGTGTTAGACCAACTTTTGGCTCCATAATGGAAAGAGTAAGAACTTAAAATACAACTAGATTCCTAGGAACCTCCCCTGGTGCAGTGATGTACTAAACTCCCTGCATTCTTTTACACATTATACTCTGTAATTGTTAAGTGTATTTTTACACCCAAGTGCAGCATTTGTTTGTGTAACTGTTATAGTTTATTTATAATGAATACATTATCAACCTAATATTGGTTTTCTGCCAAGTACATAGATGGAATGGACACAGATATTAGACAGGTGTTTCTTTTGTTATTGCTGAATGAAAGAAGCTTAGGCAACAAATCAGCTGAGCTACAGGCACTCTTGGCAGTGTGGAGGGTGGCTATTGCAGCCGTCATGGAAACATGGGCAACAGAGCACCGGGACTGGGATCTGGGAATCCCAGGGTACAAATTATACAGGAAGGACCATAAGGAGGGAGGGAGGGGGTGGGATGACAGCCTATGTGAGGGATGGGATTAAATGCACAAGGGACGAGACAGAGGAAAGGAGAACGGAAGCAATCTAGCTGCAGCTCCTTGACCCAAGGAGTAGGAAACTGAGGTTTAGTATGGTATACAGGCCACAGTCCCAGTCTGAGGAGCTTGACAGGGACTTAGCAGGACAAATCAGAAAGGTATGTAGAAAAGGGAAGGTGGTCATCGTGGGGGATTTCAACTTGCCGGGGGTTGACTGGAGCATTCCAGTCACCTCCAGTGCTAGGGAGCAAGTGCTCCTGGATGCGATCCAGCAGGATCTCCTGATGCAGTTGGTCAGTGCACCTACTAGGCTAAAGAACACTTTAGATCTGGCATTGTCAAATGGGGAGGCAGTAAGGGAAATAAGGGTGGAGGGCCCACTAGCCAACAGCGATCACCAAATGGTTTGGTTTAATATCGTGATGTGTAGGGAGCCAGAGAAATCAGTAACCCAGGTGTTAAACTTCAGGGGGGTGAACTTTGGGAGGATGCGTGAAGTACTAAAAGAGAAACTGTAGGGCATAAGGCAGGAGATGGACGTGGAGCAGAAATGGGATATTATTAAATGTGGGATTACAGAGGCAACAGAAGCCTGCACCAAGACACAGAGTAAGAGGAACACAGCAAGGAAACCATGCTGGTTGAACAGCAAGGTAGTGGAGGTGGTGAGGGCAAAATGGGAGGTGCACCAGAAGTATAGGAGGACGGGGAAGGAAGTGGACAGGGATTATGTAAGATGGTCCAGGGAGGTGACCAGAAAAGTGAGAGAAGCCGAGGCCCAGAGGGAGCTAAGATTAATGCAAGGAATTAACGGGGGGAGAAAGACTTTTTCAGATACATCAGGGAGAAAAGAAAGTCCAAGGAGACAAGAGTGAGGATAAAAAATGGTGGTGAGTGGACGGAAAAGGGGGAGGAACAGGCGGAAGCACTGAATGAATACTTTTGCTCAGTGCTCATGAAAGAAAAGGGGGGACCGCTACCACCATGGGCTGGGAGAGTGAGGATGTGGGGACAGAAGATGACAGATGGAAGAATTGAGGGGGGTAGAGTCCTGGAGGGACTGATGGCACTAAGGTAGACAAGGCACCAGGCCTGGATGGTATCCACCCCAGGGTGCTGAGGGAGATGGCGGAGGTGTTGGTGGAGACGCTGGCAGATCTGTACAGCACCTCACTGGAGTTGGAATGTGTGCCACTGGACTGGAGGCTGGCACATGTAGTGCTGTTACACAAGAGCAGACCAAGGGACAAACTGGGAAGTTATCATCCGGTAAGTCTCACCTCCATAATGTGCAAACTCATAAAAAGTACAGTAAAGGAAAGACTGGTGTCATACCTAGAGGACAACAGTCTCCAGGATGTGAGGCAGCATGGGTTCATTTTGGGGAAGTCCTGTCAAACTGAGCTGATACAATATTATGACTGGGTGATAGGTGAGCTGGATAAAGGTCATGCGGTGGATGTTGTTTACTTGGACTTCAGCAAGGCCTTCGATTCAGTGCCTCATGAGTGGCTTGGGGGAAGCTAACTGTAAGGGTAGGGGCAAAAATAATGAACTGGATTACATGCTGGCTCTGTGGGAGGCTGCAACGGGTGGTGGTGGGAGGGGAGTTCTCAACTCTGAAGCCGGTGATGAGTGGGTTGCCACAGGACTCTGTGCTGGGACCAGTATTATATGGGCTCTTCATATCAGACATTGCACATGAGATGGTGAGTAAGATAAGACTGTTCATAGACGACACCAAAATGGGAGCAGTGGTAGATGGAGGGGAGGGATGGAAGCAGTTACAGGGGGACCTAAGCAAGCTACAGGAGTGATGAGAGAGGTGGCAGCTGGGGTTCAATGCAAAGAAGAGTATGGTTATGCACTTTGGAGTGAAGAATCCAAGGAGAGCATACTGGCTGGGAGGAGGGGGGTTAAGATGGGGATTACTGAGGAGGAGAAGGACCTAGGGGTAATTGTAACAGGGACCATGAACAACACTGCCCAGTACAGGAGAGCAGCTGCAAAAGTGAACAAAATGCTGGGGTGTATAGTGAGGGGATTTCCGTCCAGGTGAAGAGAGGTGATCTTGCCCCTCTACAGGTCACTGATAAGGCCACACTTGGAGTATTGTGTGCAGTTTTGGATGCCATACCTGAAGTGTGATATCAGGCTACTGAAGGGGGTGCAGAAGAGGGCAATGAAGATGATATGTGGAATGGAAGGGAGAGATTATGAGAGCAGGCTGGAAGACCTGACTATGTACACACCCTGGAGGATAGAAGGGAAGGGGGGACATGATAGAGACATTCAAGTATCTGAGGGGAATCAATAAGGATGGGGTAGATGGGGTCTTTAAGCTAAGGAGGGGGAGGTACATCAGGGGGCATGGGCTAAGAATAGAGGGGAGAGGATTTAGGAGGGAACTGAGCAGATGTTATTTCACGGAGAGGGTGGTAGCAAAATGGAACGAACTACCAGTATGGGTGGTATCATGTAAATCTGTGAGCAGCTTTAAGAGGGCATGGGACAGGAAATAGGGGAGAGCAAGGGTAGGGTAGATGGGGGCAGCACTGGGATGACAAAGGGTAGGGGGTGTGGCAGCTGCAAACTAGGGGGGCTAGCTGCACACCTGAGCAGACATAGATGGATTGGGTGGTCTATATCTGCTGGCACATCCATATGTTCGTATGCAATTAAGTCTTTATTGATTTGTCTGGTTAAAGACATCTCTCCGTTCAAAAAGGGGAAAAAAAGGATGCTACAGCTGGTCATTTCTTGGGACTTTACTCTAGGGGGGAATTTCATTCCTCCTTGGTATTAATTCCTTCCTTTTTTCCTTTTGAATCCACCCCAAGATACTGCTGGAAGAGAACAACAGTTTTGATTAAGGACTCTAAACGAAGATTATAATATTTATGTTAAATAATCTTCTTTATGTCTGCTGTATTGTATCTTTATTGTACATGGTGAACAATTAATGTAGTTCATTACCTATCTTGGAATTCTTCAAATAAAATGTTACAAGTTCAAAAAAACAAATTGCTGTGTATTAGCTTGATTTTAGCTTGGTAAACCTTTAACATTACATTGCAAACAGGAGAGATGTGTTCTTCTCCTAATTGGTGTGCTTTCCATCCCCAGTGGTCACCTGTGAGCCTTTTACGGGCTGGAGCACACTGTATAAAAGATGAAGCCAGAGAGTGGCTTCCGCACAAGAAAGAGAGAGAGTAGTGGGACTTGAGCTCATATTGCCATTTTAAAATTTAATGTGTAATTTCCTGACCAATAAGAGGCTCACTCTGTTATTGCAGTTAGGCTGACCATGACTCAGCTGAATGATGAGACCAAGAACCCCTCCAAATGCTAAAATGATGGAATGAAATCTAAGAAAATTTAATTGACTTGGATTACAGGCTTTCAAGCAGCTTTGGAGAGGGGGCACTAGCACTGCATTTACTGTGTTTGATTTTAATTTTGGTCACACACCATGTGCACCCCTGCAAACATTCAAAAGAGTTTAAGAAAGATGGATGAGAAATGTTATAAAATCTAATTGTATTAGCCACGGTTGAGCTTGCTAAACCTTTAACACTGCATTGGAAACAGCATAATGCCATAAAGTTATAAAAATGTAATTTGTTCATTGAAAACAATTAAAAATATATATTGTGCATCTGTCTGTCTTAATCACTGTGAAATAACTAATATATGAAATCTGTGGGATTCGAATACTGCACAAGATTTCAGTTTGGGAAAAAGGACGTTTTACTTCATTAAGATGTTATATTTTTGCAGTGTTAAAAGTCAAAGAAAAGAATAGATTGTGTTTTAATCACAGGAGAAAGAGTTGCCGTAGTGGGGTCATCAACAGTCAGCCTCATGAAGCTGTAGGTCCAGATCTCAATGAGGAAGCTGCAAGTGAGTGTGAGTGTGTGTGTGTGTGTTTGTGTTTGTTGAGGGGGATGATGATGATAAATAGGGTGCATAGTGCCTAAGCCACACAGAAAGGGAGTAACTGTAAGCTTCACTTTAAAAAGCACCAAAAATAAAGTGAATATTAAAATCCAGGCTTCCCGGTAAAAAACAAGCTTTCCACTCACAAAACTAGTTTGAGGGAAAAAAACTAAAGACCAAATATTAGTATTTTAGTCTGAAAATAAGATGGTGGCCAGATATTTAAAAGGGTTGCGTATGGCACAACAGTGTTGCGCCATGTGCAATATTCAAACAGGGATTGTGCCTAGCACAAATTCCGATGTGCTGGAGCACATCAATAATGTATGCAGCGCGGGTGGGGGGGGGGTACCCATGCATACTCTGCACATCCAGATATTCAGCCCAGGATGTGCTGAGTACATGCATCTTGTAAACCTCACTTGCGCTACCTTCTAAATAAACCAAAAAGGAACAATGGCTGGCCACTCACAGGTGAGTTGCCGTATTGCAGGGCGCAACACGGCAGCTGCCACCTGTGGGTGGCCACCCGAGCTCCGGCTGCACCTGGCGGTGCCCCCCCATGCCCGATCACAGGCATATGTAGAAAAATGATCCTCCAAAATCTCTGGTGGTCCAGTGGACCGCTTGCAACCCGATCGTGGGCTGCAGTTAAAATAAAAGAGGTCCTTTATCCCTGGTGGTCCAGTGGACCGCTGTCAGCCTGATCGCGGGCTTAAGTATAAATAAAATAAAGTCAGATATCCCTGGTGGTCCAGTGGACTGCTCGCAGCCCGATCGCAGGCATTTGTATTAAAAACAAATGATGTCCAGTATCCCTGGTGGTCCAGTGGTACCCCCCACCTTCCACTGGGCCCACGCCCGCTCCCCCTCGGTCAGCGGCGGGTGGCAGCACCCCACCCACCTGCCGCCCCACCGCCTGACACCTTAGGTAGGGCTGTACGTCCATTGGTCCACAGCGTGAGCCAATGGGCATGCAGCCCGTACCATACTACACATTCCAGATATGTGAATGGATCCAGCCAGAACTTCTCCCTGCTCCCTGAGGGATCCCCCATGTCATTTAAGTGTGTGGTCATCTGAGGAGGCCCAGGTGCAGGCTGCAGGATCCTTTGCATGTATCGACCTCTGGGCCATGAGAGGGAGATCCTGCTGGAAGTCATGGACTTCATTGCTGATCTGGTGTTGGAGTCACCCAGATTCTGGGTGATTTCAATGCCTGGGTTGATGATGAACTCTCATCTTTTGGTCAAGACTTCCTCCAGTCTATGGACTCACTGGGTCTTTCACAGATAATTACCACTGTGACCCACTTGTGCAGTCACACCCAGGACCTGGTGTTCACACTGGGTCTCAAGTCTGAAAACCTCAAGATTGCTCCAATCATTTGTCCAGATCATTGCATGGTGAAGTTCTCATTTGGGCCCACCCAAGAATTCTCCCCCTGTGCAGATGGTCTGTTATTGCCCTTTAAGGGGTTTGACACCATCAGGATTCCATGCAGTACTGGATATATTGAGTGTGTTGGCTGTTTGTGAGACAGGACCAGGGAAGGCAATGATGGCTTATAATAAGGCCATTACCTCAGCCCTTAATTCTGTAGCACCAGACCATGTACAAACCTTGTCTTCACTCTTGAGACCCCCATGGTTCGATAAGGAGCTCAGGGAGATGACGATTAAGAGTCAGAGGTTGGAGCACAGCTGACAGAGATCCCGAACTGCTAAGGACAAATTGGTTCTGAAATCCCATTATAAGAATTATCAAAGGACAATCTCCCATAAGAAGGTAGAATTCCTGTCCAGGGAGATTGTCTAAGTGAAGTATAGACCAGCTCAGTTCTTCCAGACTGTGGACAGGCTACTTCACTCATCCTGTCTTCAGCTGGTCAGGGTTTTGTCATCCACTAGATGTAAAGAGTTTGCTTTATTCTTTGTTAACAAAGTGTGCTCTATCAAATTGGGTATCTCCCCTGTTGCATCTCAGTCAGAGTGTGGTGACAGGTCTGGGATTAACAGAGGCTTTCCTCAAATGTGGAGTGAATTTGATCCAGTGGGGGTGGAAGAGGTTAATAGGATTATCTTGAAGCTGCAGCTGACATACTGTGACCTTGGGCCCAAGATGCCTCCTAGTGGGTTGTGTTTAGTGCATTGGGTCAGTATTCACCAAGATAGACTGGAGTTCCCTTTTGAGAAGTATTTTCTCTGGGCCCCTTGAAAAAGTCTCTCATGAAACCGGTCTTTTTTTTGGTTAATAGCTTTTTATTAAAGTTTCTTACATACACATTACACATTTCACAACATACAATAAAGCTTGGTGTAAATAAGTACAGTACAGTACATACAGGCAAGAGAAGGATTCAGTCGTATCATCTTCCAGTGTGAGCAGCGAGGAGCCTTAACAAATAAGGATGGTACCAACCAGGAAGAAGATGTATGTCACCTGTAGGAGGAGCAGTGTGCAGAGCCTGGCTTCTCTGACTTCATAAGGTGCTCTCTCCAAACCCGCATATCAGAAATAGTTAAGAAACCACAAAGGACCAGGCAACAAACGTTCAAAATAGCTAGGTTGTAGACATATCATACATAAAAGACATCAGTGTGACAAGTCTGATTGCCAAGATATAAGCCTATTCCAAACTAGGGAGGGAGCAGAAATAATGTGTAGTGTTAGCAACAGACATGAAAGTCACCCTACTCCAGTTCTGGGCCTCAAGTATGTGAGAAAAGGCCTCTAACAGGGGTAGTACTTTGCAAGAGTGTTTGACACAACATGGGATAGACGGTCCATGGAGGCTATATTTGAAAAGGTGTTTAAGAGCTCAGATACAGTATGGAGGGGATGTCCGTAGTTCACAAAATGATACAGTATGAGCCTTTTAGCTTGGATGCTGAGAAGATAAAGCCATCTCTTTTGATGAGAGTTGAGCTGGGCGTTCTGGCAAGAAATCCCCAGGATCCAGAACAGTGGGTCACATCCAGTCTGACAGCCTATAATTTGAGTGACCAGAGCACACACAGATGTCCAGAATAGGGCTATTAATGGGCAGCTCCATAGAGTATGATTCAAGTCCCCCATTTGTGTATGGCACCGCAGGCACAGGTTATTAATCAAAAGTTTAATCTTAAATAGAAAAGCAAAGGTCATATACCAGTGGTGGAGGATTTTATTTTGAATGTTTGTTTTTTGTGTCTGGATAAACAGAGTGTGCCTGTTTCCAGTAGGAACTGCGTTGCTGATCAGTTATAGTAGTGTGTAGGGCTTGCTCCCATTTTGCTTTGGAGCCTGAGGATTGCGATGGACTATTATCCCTCAGTGCTGCATAGATCCTACTGGCTTGCCCCTTAGGGAGGGATAGCCACAGTGTAAGTGTCTCTGCCTCGAGGGATCTGACCTAGGTATCTCTTTGTCTGAGGACAGCTCCTGAAAGGACTTTAAGGGGCCACTCTCTGAAGTCTTTATGTCACCAAGAATATGTATGCCCTTTCTTCCTATTGAGGCCAAAAAAGGGTTTGCACTCTATCTGGAAATCTGCATTCTCCCAAATGGGTGCCATATAAGAGGGATGTGGGTTAGTTCTTAGTTTTTTGTGGACCTTAAACCAAAATTTCACCGAGGAGGTTGTAGTCAGATGATGTACTAATGCCTGTGGGAGAGGATTATAGAGCAGGAGGGTTAGGCTATGAACCTGGGAGACTGACTTGTCCATGTACAGCTACTGAGGGGAGTCCTGGGTTATGGAAGAAAACCAATTCAGTGTTTGTGCTGTGAGGTAGGCCCACTTGTACCCCTCCAGCCAAGGTAGGCACCAGCCATCTTCTCTCCAGTGCACCCGCAATTTATTTCTGCTATACCTGGGTTTCTTTTGTTCACATATAAAGTTTCCAAATATGGCGTCTATGATTGTATACCATTTGGGGAGAAGATCCTGTGATATGTGAGAAATGGTATACATCAGCTTGGGTGCAGAGATCATCTAATTGCCCAGGTTTTCCTAGCAAGGGTAAGGTGTGGGGCTTCACACCTCTCCAACTCTGTCTTGAGCTTTGCTATCAGTGGTTTCAGGTTTAAAGAGCAGCTGACACCTTCAGAAGAACTTGAACAAAATATAATATTTAGACACAGTTCAGCTTGTATTTCACATTAGTTCAGTATTTCTCCTCCCCATTGTTTACTACTGAAGTAGTTTGCATGAAAATTGGGTCTTTGCTCCACAAAAGATCAGAGTAGGGATTGCCAAACCAAGTATGGAAATGGACAGACTAGGTGGGCTGTATGGTTCTTATCTGCTGACAGATTCTATGTTTCTATGAACAGTTCATCTATTCCTATTGCTTTCTTCCTACCCAAGATCATAATGCACTGCTTGTGACATCACAGTTTCTTTCATGGCAACAGACTGTGATGTCACAACAGAGGACTATGATTTGAAGTAGGGAGTAAGCTATAGAGACACATGAACTGTAAGGGAACTGTACAGCATAAAGATCATGCATTCATGCAAATTGACTTAGTAGTAAACAATGGGGAGGAGAAATCTATAGCATATATATAGATTGCAAGCTGAATTGTACCTAATTATTATGTTTTTCAAAGTTTTCCTTGAGGTGTCAGTAGTTCTTTAAGGCCCACATTATCGTTAGATTCAGGGTTATATGAATCCCTAGATAAACCAGCTCTTTAGGTGATGAGTGTAGTCCATAGGGGGATACCACGGTTGGGGTGCAGAGAGCATTTAGGTATAGCTCCTCAGTTTTAGAGTGGTTCATCTTCAGTCCTGAGCATTCCTTAAAGTCCGCTGATAGGGTGAGTAAAGTGGGAACCGAGGCACCAATGTTCTGTAGTGTGACCAGGAGGTCATCTGCATACATAAGGGTGGCAAATTACCTGTTACCTACTGGGATGCCCTGAATGCTGGTGTGCTGCTGTATGGCTTCCACCAGGGGTTCCAAGGCAAGAACAAACAAAAGAGAGGTGAGGGGGCATCCCTGTCTGGTGCCTCTGCTTAACTGGAAAGAGTCTGATAGCATGGCATTAGTCAGGATTTTTGTGACTGGGTAGTCATACAGAGCCCCAATCCAGCCCGTAATGTGATCCCCAAACCCTAAATGCTGGAGAACCTGAGAAAGATAATCCCACTCCAGGGAGTCGAAGACCTTCTCAAAGTCTATGGCTACTGCTACTGCTGGAGTGGGAAGGGGTATGGCATGGTGTACCAGGTTAATCAGGGAGCGAATGTGGTCTCTACTATACCACCCAGGAACAAAGCCCACCTGAGCGGCATGTATGAGGGAGGGTAGGAGTGGGTTTAGTCTGATGGATAGAATTTTAGCAAATAGCTTGCTGTCTGCATTTATAAGAGAGATTGGTCAGTAACTAAAGGGTGGTGTCGGTCTTTCTCTTTTTTTAAGGAAAACAATTATAACAGCTTCACAAAGGGCAGGCAGGAAGGAACAATTAAGCAGAGCTTCATTATACATATAGCTGAGTAGGGGGGAAATCATAGAGGAGACCTCCTGCCAAATTTCTAAAGGGAATCCATGTCCTCCAGGGGCTTTCCCAGATTTCATGGCTTGTAGGGCACACTCAACCTCTGAGGGATATATGGGTGCTTCTAGTAGTACAGCTTGCTGAGTAGTGAGCCTGGAGAAATTAAGGGAAGACAGGAAACTCTGCACCTTGTTAGTGTCCATAGTTCTGGAGGAAGTGTATAGTTTAGTGTAGTAGTGCTTCATGAGTTTGTTTATTTTTTGCAACTTCGTTTGTGTCTTCCCATTATGGTCCCGCAGTATTGCTGTGTGCCGTTCCGCTTGTTGTTTTCTCAGCCTATAGACTAAAAACTTCCCCCTCCCCACCGAATTTGTGTCTATGGTGTATAATGGTGACCTCGGCCTTTTGATCAGAAGGTCATTGATTTCCAATCGGAGCCTAATAATGGTGCAGCCAAGAGGGGAGTGAACATCAAAATGCGAGTGAATTTAGCTTCCCGCTCATACTGTTTCAGCTGGCTTTCTAGTGAGTTTAATAGCTGCTCCTGTTTTTTATACCTTCTTGCAGCAAAACCCATGATGGCCCCCCGGAAGGTGGCTTTCAGAGCCTCCCAGGTATTGCCACTTGTAGTGCCAAAGGATGAGTTTTCTGCTAAGAACTGGGCAACCTGTGTAGAAAAAAAGGGAAAAAGAAAGCGGGCTCAAAATGGAGGGTTGAAAAATCCAGTCCACACTCTCAGACACAATAATTTAGCCTTTATTTATTAAGAAGACTTAACACAGCAATTTACAAAAATCACATTAAAAAGAGTAGCATCCCCAAAACAGCAAAAAACACACAATCAATGTTTCACACCACCCATGCGCTTTTTCTTGGAAAAGTGCCAGAGGGGAGTGAAACGTTGACTGTACGTTTTTTGCAGTTTTGTAGGTGCTACTCTTTTTACTGTGCTTTTTGTAATCACTGTGTTTTTAATAATTAAAGGCTAAATTATTATGTCTGAGAGTGTGGACTGGGTTTTTCTCCCCTCTGACCATTTTGAGCCCACTTTTTTTTCCCCTTTTTTACTGTTATGTTGGTTGTGCTTGGCTCTGGTTTTTGTTTTCTCCTGAGACGCTTTTTCTATATATGAACCTGTGTGGTAAGCCAGGGTTTGAATTCTGGGTCTCTGGGCAGCCATGGGTCCAGTCTCCAAGCTGATAAATGGGGAATAGGGGACCCCATAGGATATGGAGATGAATCAGTGTATGATCTGGACATTCTCGTGGAACCAAATAAAATTTGTGCTATGCTGGCGAAGACTATCCAGTAGTCAATCTGGCTAATGTTCCATGCACTGGGGAGTGAAAAGTATACTCTCTCTCTCGTGGGAGTGGAAGAGACACCATATGTCAATCAGCTCCTCATCAATCATAAGCTGCTGGAGAGAGAGGTGGGCTCTAGGGTAGAGCTCCTGGCAATTTGAACTGCACTCTGACTGCAACACCAGAGAGAGATTGAAGATCCCCCATTATAGTAGGGATGGAAATGTTGGAGACAGAGTCTAGTGCTTGAGAGACCTCGTGATAAAATTCTGGGTCATCCTTGTTTGGGACATTTATATTGTTCAGTAGAAGTGGACCTTCTGGTGTGTCCACTAGGGCAATTACCCATCTCCCATCGGTGTCATGTTTCGTGTGCAGTGGGGTACATTTGAGAGATTTGTGAAGAAGGATCGCTATTTCTCTTTTCTTAGTGGGGACTGAGGAAGAAAAACCCTGCCCCACCCAGTCCTTGACTAGCTTGGTGTGGTCGATCTTATTCAGTTTAGTTTCCTGCCGGAAAGCGTGACTGGATTGCAGATTCTTTAAATTTGACAACACCTGCTTATGTTTTACCGGGGTGTTAAGGCCCTGCACATTCCAGGTGTAGCTGTTTAAATCACCCATTGTCTAAACAGGGACTTTATGCTTTACAGGGGGGGCTGAAGTATAAAAGTGGTCAAAGCTATGATCCAGTCTAGCACACTGCTAAAGACACCACACCAGTGCTATACAGATAAATAAACCATAGTCAGAATACATGAATACAGGTCTACAGTCCAACTTTCTTACCTGGTCCTTACCTAACTAAACAGCAACTAATAGGCCAAGGGCCTGAAATAACAGCATAGTAAGCATCAAACTATTTACATAGGCCATAGCCAAGTTAACATCCGAGTGGGTCAGGTGTATGGCTGGCAAACCTCTTGCTAAGGCCTCCCCTACCCCTTGTGGGGAAGAAGCATCATCATCTGGCATCTGACAATAGATGGTGCCTTCATGGCCAGCCAAACAACAAGAAATAGGCTCCAATCAAAAACTGAGCACATAAGAGGTATCTCCTGCATGTCTGAACTGTGGCTTGTGCTCTTGAGGTTAATATCACATTGGCCCACTTAGTGTTACTGTAATGGTATGTATGGGATGGAGTATGAGGGCCTAGATATGCGGTCCAGTGTTCCACAATGTCTACCATGCATAATCTGCATGCCCCCGCCCGCTGAAAGGCCATACTGGCAATTATCAGACGTCATGTGAAAGGGAGGGTGATCTTCAAGGAGAAGTGCCCAGATATAGCATCTATGCTGCATGGCACACAAGCAAACGGCTCTGAGCCTCCACAATATTGCTGCCCTCGTGGTGCCCCTGTAATCCACCGATTATACTACTTTAACTAACGAGTGGAGCACTTAGAAAAGGGGGACCACAAAGCAATAGTAGAACAGCTTACCCCTTAATAATACATATGGTTCCTCAGTCCCCCCGTACCCCACATTCCTAAAGTCCAATAGCATTGTGAAAGTGCAGTCCTGAGTATTAGACTAGCAGAAGTACGGAGTCAGGGTGGCACGAACCTGCTGCAAACAGTCAATGTAAAGGCCCAAGCATCCACTGGTGTGATAGAAGCACAGTCTATTGACATCAGGTATGTGACTTGGGGCCAGACTCACGAACGGGGCTTGCCCAAAAGTGGTATGGTTGGAGGGGACACAGTGGGAGGAAGGCTCTGGTAACACAGAGCAATTCATTGCAGTAATTACCCCTAGCAGCTCACCCCCCCCCCCGCCAGTCTTATCAACCAAAACCACCTTCAAGAAAATTGACACTTATCTGAGCAGGCCAAGCAACCTGAGCCCATGGATGCTGGTCATCCTTCATCTTTCCTTGGGGGAACGCTGACAAGATCAGTCCCAGTGTGCAGGAGGGGCATTTGTCCACTGGTAGTCTCTGTGAGCTGTGAGAGGCCCATCAGTGGTATTTCAGCCCAAGATCTGCCAGTGACTGGAGATTATTTTAGGTGAGTTGTCTCCAGTGGAATGCCAGCTTCTATTGCATCAGCATGGGAATCAGGTGAGTCCTGAAGCAGGGGTACATACTTATTTGGGGAGTGGTAGGCTTGCATAGTACAGGTTTCTGCTGTAACAGAATTATTGCCACTGCCGGGGCTACTGAATCTTGTCCTGCCAGCGGGATGGTCTCTCTGTGTGTGTCTGTGGGAGATCTGCTGCTTCCTGTTTCTGGGGGGAAGCAAACCTGGAGTGGTCTGACCATCAGGATGAGAAGATTGGTGCGCCATAGGTACATTCAGTGCGACCTCCATATTGTCCCTGTCAGAGTACCTCCCTGTATTGTGAGGGCTTCCCTGGCCCAGAAACTCCCTCGGGTAAGATCTATGGAGGAAATCCATTACATTTTCAGGTTGGTCAAACATCAATGGTGAGCCATTGTAGATCACCCGCATTGTGGCAGGATAGAGAAGTGAAAATGACAAATTCAGTTTGTAGAGGAGTCTGTGCCAATCTGTATAGGCCTTACATCTCTCTGCTATATCCTTGGAGTAATCTTGGTATAGTAGATCTGAATCTGCTGCCCTTTGTTCTGCAGCAGCAGTTAACAGTTCTTTTTGTCTAAAGTCAAGAAAATTGGCTAGCAGCACCTGAGTCCATTCTCCAGGCCCGGGGGAGGCATGAGGGAGTGGTGTGCTCTCTCAAGTTGCATGGAGATGTCGGGGGTAGATTTAGTAGTTGGGGAGCAATTGCTGCAGAAATTGTACAGCATCCCTTTGTTCAGCCCCTTCAGGGAATCCCAAGAATCGGAGATTGTTTCATCTGCTCTGATTTTCGAGGTCATCCACCTTGTCCTGCACAGCATGTAGGGCCCTGGGTTGTTCCCTCATGGTGGAGGTCAGCTGCTGTATAGCGACCTTGTGTGAGCTAATCTGTCTCTCCAATTGAAAAAGCCTGGTTTCAATGGATTGCAGTGCCTGTGTGTTATTGTTAGTAGCAATGGTTAATTGAGTCATTTTCCCATTAGTTGAGCAAACATACTTTCTGTTCTTGCCGGTTCACAGGCAGCCAGAAGAGGAGAGGCCATCTTTCAGAGCTCAATACAGCCCACAGAAGATCTGTATCTGTGGGAGGCAGGTAGGGTCCTGAAAGGCAATATGTGGATTTTGTAATGCAGAAATAGCTTCTTAGTCAGCCATTGTCCATGAAGTAGAGTTCAGAGACACCCCAAAGCAGGATTATGCCAGATATTGTCCCAGTAGATAAAGAGTTAATTCATTATGCTGCCATCTTGGATCAGGACTAAGCCACACCCCCATGAAACCTATCTTGAAAAAGCCTTCATTGGACCTGGATTGCCTGGTGAATGACATACCCATCTCTAACCTTACCTTTTGGGGGAAGCTTATTGTGAAATTGGTGGCTGTACAGCTTGAGGCACATCTTGCTGCCTTTGACATCTTTGAGCCACTCCAGTATGGATTCAGGTCTTGATGTAGTTCAGAAACTGCACTTGTCAGGGTGGAAAATGATCTCCTTAGGGCAAGAGAAGGGAGGAACAGTCTAATCTTGTTCAACTTAATCTCTCCACAGCATTTGATACCGTGGATCACGGGGTGTTATTGGATTACCTGCAGTAATGCTGTGGACTTGCTGGCCCAGTCATCAGATGGTTTAAAGATCAAATGCACACCTATTTCATAAAAAAGCTTGAATTCACTTGAATACATATCCCTGTGTTATGATTAGTGTCACAAATGCACTCCAGCCCTCTGTTCTCTCATTTCCCAACCTCAGAGTACAATATGTGAACAGGAGACAAACAGGGACACCATCCTGTCTGTTTTGGGTCAGAGCCACTACCAGTCTCGAGTCATGGGGTTAAATATGAACCCTTTTTTGCTAGCATGCCCAGGTAACAGGTCCAAATATCACACCCTCTTCGAGGAAAGCAGTGCAAAACTTCACCCAGTGGGCACACAACCTGGTTCATAGTTCCCCTTCTGACTCTGTTGAGACCTAGGTATTTTATTATTTTGCTGCATGTGGTGACACTATAAGCACTTTAATAGCATTCACACTCAAAATGAGAAAAAGGCTCAGACAGGATTTCAAGTAAAACAGAATTTACTGGAATTAAAAATAGTAATTAAAATAAAAAACACAGAACATATAACATTAATGGTACAATCATAAAAAAATAAATGGACAATTGTACACAAACCACCTTATACTGAATAGCTAATCCTACCTCAGTTACAGTTGGTAAACAGTGGTGCTGAAATTACCTAATTTTGGTAGAAGTGCTTCTTAAGAGTCCAGAACACAAGTGTCTCTTAAAAGTCCAAACACAAGTATATCTCATTCCCTCAGCAACTTTACAATATCATGAGGGGAAAAGGGTCCCATCCAGCTTGTGAGGTCACAGCTCTGTGGTGATGCTGGCTGTGAGGTCACTCTCATTCCTGCATATTGAATTAGTCACATGCAGCTGCACATTGCTACACATTCCACTAAAAATATATATATATATATATTTCCTAATTAGTGAGCCACAGAGCATAAATTATGACACATCAGAATTACCCCTTTGATCTTCAGAAGAACATCCTGAAACACACTTCTCTTAGCCATGTGAAGATTTTCACAGATATCTGTCAGAGCTGACTTACCTACTGATGTCATAAAATGCAATTTGTTATGGCCAGTTTCCTAGGTTCAAAGCAGAGACTAGTTTTACAACCTGTTACAACCTGATGTCAAAAGGAAACTCTTAATTAGATTAGCCACAGGGACAGTGCAGACCCCTCTTTCCTCTGTTTTAAAATACCATGTTACATGAGGCTTTGCTGCTTGGCCTGTTTTTCTAAGCAGAATAAACATATTTATATCAAAAATATAATACAAATAATAACAAGCAGACAGCTGTCATCACAATTAGTGTTTCCTGAAAATAGCATGCTGTTTGGTTTTGTGGTTTTCTTTAAATCAACATCTGTTAATGTGCTCTACAGTAACTGAAACAGTGAAGAAACAGTGAAGATGTTTCTGTACCTGTCAGTGAGCAATGACATCATACCTGTCCAGCCTACTGCATCACCAGTTAAGCCCCTGATTGACTGATTGCTAATTGTTTTCACTCAGAGTTTGTTAATGACCCATCTAGCTTGTGTTTAGAGAGATATACTTAAAATCTATCTTTCTGTTCTCGTAAGAAGTTGACCATTTGGGGTGCAGTGCTGAACTTTTTTCAAATCAAAGTTTATTATTTTTTACAAGAGACAGAACAGATCCAATCATGATAATCTGAATTGTAAATGAAACCAGAGACAGTTCTTCACTGCATACACTGGAGCTATTCTCCCCCCAGACCTATTCCCTACCCCTTGTACTAAAAGCGCCCCCTCCCCATTCAGCACAGCTCAAACTTATCTGGTGAATAACCAAACTCTAACTTTGATAGTAGCATACAATATGCTAAATGGTAAGCAGTGCATGAAAAGGTTCCCAAATTTTCTTATATCTATTCATCCTGTTAGTAAGACTTGCCACCATTTTTTCCGTCCTGAGATGAGCCAATAATTCTTTAAGCCATTCCGAATACAAAATATCTCCATCATCTTTCTAGTGATGGAGAATAACCTTTTTTACTGATAGGGAGATCAGTGCTATATAATATCATCTTGAGATTACTGAAATGAGGGTATAGTCACCTAAGAGGCATATATCAGGTGTGAAAATATATGAGAGGCCTAATAAGGGATCCATCCTCCATTGAATTTCCTTCCAGAAGGTAGAGTGCTGAATTTTAATGGCATGAATGAATGTCTGTGAGAAATTACCTTGTCTGTATCACAGATGTCAGTTCTCTGTCATCAAAACTCTGCATTCTGTTCTGGCTATATAACACAGAGTTGTTTAATGGATATAAAATAAATCTGCATTCCATTAATTCATAGAAGCAGTGTCTCTTTGATGTAGCCTTAGTAAATAGGTTCATGTCGGAACAATTGTGTTTTTATGTTAGATTGACAAACATGTGCCTGGCCGCACTGCTATTTCAGGAACATGTACTGTATGAACTCATAAAATTCAATTCTTTATGAAGCTCTGTGTGAAAATACATCATGCATGTATATACCTAGAAATACTATATGGCATCCTGATGCCCTTGTCTCCTGCCTCTCAGTTGAGCCTGCTGCACCCTGCTTTCCTCTGCCCCCCACTTCCATAGTCAGGGCCAATGCACACTGCTGCCCCTTTTTCCTGTCTCCACAGATGGCTTGCTTTGCTCTGCTAAGCCTTAGAGTCCCAGGGCCACTGCCTTCACAGTTTGGGATGCTGAACTGCACTGCTCCAGGCCAGCAAAGGTGGGGCTTTGCTGTACCCTGCTACCCACTTCCACTGCCCCAAATGGGCAGGGCTGCTGCACCATGTGCACCCCGTCTCACAGTCAGGGCTGCTGTACCCTGATTCCCTACTGTGTCCTGCACCACTGTCAAGGCTTCTGCACCATGCTGTCCTTTGTTATGTGACATCATTATGCCCTGCTGCATCATAGAGCTTCTTACCCCACAGTTAGAGATGTTGCACCATGCTGCTCCCTGCCACTAGAGTCAGATCCTTTTGTACACTGCCCAAAAACTACCCAATAGGAAATACAAAAATACTTTCATCTTGTGTTATAGGGTGGGGGACAGAGGGTAGCAGGGTGCAGCAGCCTAAACTGTCTGTGTGGGAGGTAGCTGGGTGCAGCAGCCCTGACTATGTGGAGAAGACAGTGGGCAGCAGGTTGCAGCAGCCTCATATGAGGGCAGGAGACAGGGGGATTTTAGGCCAGGGGAAAGGGGAAAGCAGAGAGCTGCTGCCTCAACTGTCAGGCAGGAGGCAGGAGCAACAGGATGCCATATAATATTTCTAGTTATTCGCATACATGATGTATTTTCACACAGAAACCCTCAATGAACTGAATTTTATGAGTTCATATAATGCATGTTCCTGAAATAGCAGAGTGTGGCAGACACAGGTTTGTCAATCTGACATGTAAACAACATTGTTATCTCATGAACATACTTATTGAGGCTACATCAAAGGCACACTGCTTCAATGAATTTTGAAATGTAGATTTATTTTATATCCATTACACAACTCTGTGTTATATAGCCAGAATAGAATGCATAGTTTGATGACAGAGAACTGACATCTGTGATATAGACAAGGTAATTTCTCACAGACATTCATTCACACCACTTCAGTTCATCACTGAACCCGAAATGATCAACTGTTTAGGAGAACAGAATTATTTTAAACTAATCTCGCTAAACATAAACCAGATGGGTTAGTAATAAACTTTGAGTGAAAACAATTAGCTGTACAGACTACTCTAACTAGGAATTACAACAGCTTATTCAGTCAATCAGGGGCTTAATTAGTGAAGCATCAGGCTGGACAGACAGGTATGATGTCATTGCTCACTGACAGGGACAGAAACATCTTCACTGTTTCTTCACTGTTTTCAGTTACTGCAGAGCACCATAACAGTTGCTGATTTAAAGAAAACTATAAAACTGAACAGCATGATATTTTCAGGAAACATTAATCATAACACAGGGATGTGAATTCAAGTTTTTATGAAATATGTGCATTTGATCTTTAAGTCCTTTCTCACAGACAGGATGCAAAAAGTGGTTATTGGAATCTTTTCCTCCTGCCCGAGGTCCTTGTCCTGTGGAGTTCCGTTGGGCTTGATCCTGTTACCCATCTTGTTTGCAGTATACATGCTACCCATACAAAAAAATAAGTTAGCAAATAACTAGTGATTACCTTTTCATTAATTAATGGCTAACTAAAAAGTTAAGCATTAAGCTTGACCATTGGTTGAGAAGCTTTTATCAACTAATGTTTAACTTCTGCCATCTAGCAATTAGTTGGGAATTTTTTTTTGTTTGCTTATTCATTAGTTGAGAGATGAGACTGAAAAATACTGTAGCTAAGAATTAACTGACATTTTCTACTTAAACATTATTCTGCTTGAGAGTTAGTTGTTTATATGACTTAGAAAATTTCTCAGTTGTTTTACTTGAAATGCAAAAAAATGTCTTAGTTATTAATTACTTGAGATTTTAACTTAGAATATTTTGCAGTCACTAACTACTTGATAAGGGACTCATCCAGGAATAGGGTGCAATCTAGGGGCAGGATTCACAAAAGGGATGCACCTAGTGCATCTAAGCTGTGCCGGCAGAACCCCGACTTGAGCACTGGTGCGATTCAGGCAGGTGACCAATGTGCACCACACACTACCCTTAATGTTAATACGATGTGTCTGGAGGAGTTGTGCAGGGGGAGTGCCCATACATGTGGTGCAAAGCCCCAATCACAACCCACATTGGAGGTGTATCCCTACAGCAAGTCCGGAGTTGCACTTCTTCAAAATAACCCTACAACAAGTAGATTAAGTAGATGTCCACCCCCTGGCAATCTGCCATACTGCAGACAGCAGTCTTCTCACCCTGGTAGTACAGTGCCCCTTTCCCTGCCCACCACCCTGGCTGTATGCCCCACATTGTAACAGTAAATAAAACATATATGAACCCACCTCACTGCCCACCACCCCGATTGTATGCCACACACTGCTGGAGTAAAGGAATAATAACTGCTCCCCCCTCCCCACTGGCTCCATCTGATCACAGATTGGCCGTAATCCCCTAAGTCAACCTGGTGGTCCAGTAGACACCAACACCCACTCAGGCCCCTCCGCCCCATCCCGCTCCCCCATCATGGCACAGTTCTAACATCAGTGGCAGCTCAACCCACCTGCATGCTGCCACGGCCGTCCACTGACAGAGCTGTCTATGAATGACAGTTACTGTACACCTGGAAGTCCCTTGGTGGATCTTGCCAACCAATGAACTTGCAATGTGTACTGTACCTTGTCATTCACAAAGCTTCACAAGTCTCAAAAGGATGGACTTAAGATGGACTACTAGAATACACAACATTCACTGTATCTGAACAATGTTGGATATGTCTGATCAATATTAGAACTGCCTCCAGAACCCTTAACCATCAGAAGGAACATTATCATCCTACCTGTCCTATGTGGTGGGGGATTGCAGTCTTATGCCCTCCTGACTGCCAAAGTACTGAATGGCAGGAGGATTGGGGATGATTACCAGCTATGCACCCCAAGCCACTTTCCTGTTACAGAATAGCAAGTGGGGTGGGGGATTACTAATCTTATTCCTTTGATTACTACCTTTGCCTGGGGGCAGCCAGATTTTCCCCAATCAATGCTCCAGTACTGAAAGACATGCTTCTAGAGGATACGAACATACAAATGTGCTAGCAGACACAGACCACTTGGTCTATTTAAATCTGCTCGAGTGTTCAGCTAGCATCCCTAGTTTGCAGCTGCCCCAACCCTTCCCTTTGTCATCTCACTGCCGCCCCCCCACCTACCCCACCTTCACTCTCCCCTGTTCCCTGTCTCTTGCCCTTTTAAATCTTTCACAGTTTTACATGATATCACCCATTCTGGTAGTGCGTTCCATTTTGCTACTACCCTCTCCATGAAATAATGTCCCCTTATTTACTCCCTAAATCCCCTCTATTCTTAGCCCATGCCCCCTGGTGTCCCCCCCTTAGCTTAAAAACACCATCTGCCCCATCCTTATTGATTCTTACATACTTGAATGTCTCTATCATGTCCCCCCCGTCCTTTCCATCCTCCATGGTGTACATATTCGGGTCCCCCAGCCTGCTCTCATAGTCTCTCCCCACCATTCCACATATTGTCTTCGCTGCCCTCCTACACACCCCCTCCAGTAGCCTGATAACAGATTTCAGGTATGGCCTCCAAAACTGCACACAGTACTCTAAGTGTGGCATTACCATCAACCTGTAAAGGAGCAAAATCATCTCTCTCTCTCTCTCTCTCTCTCTCTCTCTCTCTCTCCGCCTGGATGAACCCCCCTCACTATGCACCCCAGCATTTTGATAACTTTTGCAGCTGCTCTCCTGCACTGGGCAGTATTGTTCATGGTCCCCATTACCATTACCCCAAGATCCTTCTCCTCCTCAGTGATCCCCAGCTTAATTGCCCCCCCCAGACAGTATTCTCTCCTTGGGTTCTTCGCCCTGAAGTGCATAATATTACACTTCTTTGCATTGAACCCCAGCAGCCACCTCTCTGACCAACTCCTCTGGCTTGCTTAGGTCCCCCTGCAGCTGCTTCCATCCCTCCCCTCCATCCACTACTGCTCCTATTTTGGTGTCGTCTGTGAACAAACTTACCTTGCTCACCACCGTGTTAGCAATGTCTAATATGAAGAGCCTAAATAATACTGGTCCCAGCATGGAGCCCTGTCGCACTCCACTCGTCCCCGGCTTCAGAGTTGAGAGCTTCCCTCCCACCACCACCCATTGCAGCCTTCCATTCAGCCAACTTTTAATCCCTACACCAGTTAGCTTCCCACAAGCCACCCACGAGACACCGAATGGAAGGCCTTGCTTTAGTCCAAGTAAAGGACATCCACTGCATGACCCTTATCCAGCTCACCTGTCACTGAGTCATAATATTGTATCAGGTTGGCTTGAAAGGACTTCCCTGAAATGAACCCATGCTGCCTCACTTCCTGGTGGCCATTGTCCTCCAGGTACAACACCAGTCTTTCCTTTAGTATTTAGGATAGTGCATAGCCTTTGTTCTGGAGCCACATTTGACTATAACAATGAATAACAAGCTAAAACTGAGAAAAAAAACAACTCAGTAACCCATGGACACTTTTTGAGGCCTTTTTTCTCTGGGCATTCGGCCCGCTTCCTGCACATTTTCCTCACCCTCAAGGCTGGCAGCTCACCCAGGGAGCCCACTGTGCTCTTCTATTTCTTACTGGGGCACTGGTTCTTTAAATGTTTCCCTTAATCTTTTTTTCCTACTGCTTAGAGGCTTTGTCCCTTTAATTTCCCCTTCAATCTCTTACCCCATCCCGGTGCCTGTGAAATGTGTAGAAATCAAGATCAGGCACTCGGCCCACTCACCACCATGGCCTGAGATACCTCCATTGCTGGAGAGGGTTGGCAGAATGTCCGGGGAGCCGCGCTTCCACCCGGCTTCCTTTTTTTTTTATTGTGGCTACTGAGCGGTGGAACTGAGGTCCCAGGGTGCGGTATCCACCCAGACCAATTTTCTGATGCACCTGTTTGGTCTGATTGTATTTGTGCTCCTCCCTCACTGATGTTTTTTTTGTGTGTTAAAATTATAATCAATTCTGTCATCAGCACCTGGTTGTTTGTGCTGCCATCTGCCCATTAGAAAGACTGAGGTATTGGGAGGTCTGCTGGCAGAGGGAAGGGTTGTAGATGGGTCCTTCTGTGCTACAGGCAATGTGAGGTCATCGCTGGGGTCTTAAACTTGGGGTCCTTCCTGGGCTTCAAACAGATGCTCATCTCTCTACTCTTACCACACCACTACCGGAAGACTGGAGACATTTTTCTTTTATTACAAAAATGTCCTTTGAATATCTGGGGTGGGATATTCAGAGTGCACCAGGCAGGAGAGCAAGCCTGAGTGCAGCACAACTGGGATGCACCAGGGAGTGCGCCATGGCTCAGCACCGTTGAATATGGCAACGTGGCCTCCCGCATTGCGCAGTGGTACTGCGCAAGTGGCAAGAGAAGTGCAGGGGAATGCACCAGCGCAAGTGCTGTTGTGCAAGGTGCAGGAACTGCAATATTCAGTGGTGGATATGCAAATGGGGCCATAATGCATGCAAGGCACAACTGGGGCCATTAACATGTCATTATGGCCCCATTTGCATGCAGGTACACTGATCCCCGGAGACTTGCACCTGGTGCCCCGCCAGGCTGCAGCTGTCAGGGACTGACGCCCCCTGCACATCGCAGCAAAGTACCCCAATGACCGATCACGGGTATACGTATAACTGTAAACACGTCCAATATACCTGGTGGTCCAGTGGACCGCTTCCAGCCCAATCGCGGGCATAAGTAAATAAGAATACACATCCAGTATCTCTGGTGGTCCAGTGGACTGCTTCCAGCCCGATCACGGGCATAAGTGTAATAAATAACATTACAAATTATTCCTGGTGGTCCAGCGATACCACCCTCCCACCTACTGAGCCCTGCCACCCCGCTCCCCTCCCGGTCAGTGGCGGGCGGCAGCTCCCCACTCGCCAACCGCCCGGCTGCCCGCCGACTGACAGCGTACAGTACAGCTGTACGCCCATTGGTCCACAGCATGGGCCAATGGGTGTGCAGACCATACCGTACTACACAGTCACGATATGTGAATGGATCCAGAAAGATATGGGACAGTCCCCTCCCCACAACTGGCCACCACGCTCTGCGGTGCTAGGGATTTCACAGATCATCACAGAGGTCAAAAATAACTTTTTCAACCACTAGCTGGCAGGGCTAGAAACTAGAAAAATCCACTGGCCCAACAGGATTTTCACTAGCCCAGCATCAATGACCAGGAAAATCACCGTTGAAATGAATGGGGCCTTTGAAATGTATATCGGTTCATTCATTTCAGTGGCATTTTGTTTTCAATATTTGTGTAACAACAGCAAATGGCTCTGGTAACCACAATGCCCGATCACTCCACTCCCCCATTCCATAATGGAGCCAGTGGCTGGCACAACCTACTGCTCATCAACACGGCCAGCTGCCAACAAAGCTCTAAATGGGTGTGTACTGCACAGAGTACACACTCAGTGAATGGCAGCTGCTGTCACTCACTGAGCGCATACCATATACAATACATACTCATTCCGAGCTTAGTCAGTGACTGGCCATGGTGATGAGCAGTGGGTACCGTATACAATACATACTCATTCCGAGCTTAGTCAGTGACTGGCCATGGTGATGAGCAGTGGGTACCGTATACAATACATGCTCATTCAGAGCTTAGTCAGTGACTGGCCATGGTGATGAGCAGTGGGTACCGTATACAATACCTGCTCATTCAGAGCTTAGTCAGTGACTGGCCATGGTGATGAGCAGTGGATACCCGTATACAACCTGCTTATTCAGAGCTTAGTCAGTGACTGGCCATGGTGATGAGCAGGGTACGGCACTAATACATACTTATTCAGAGCTTAGTCAGTGACTGGCCATGGTGATGAGCAGTGGTACCGTATACAATACATGCTCATTCAGAGCTTAGTCAGTGACTGGCCATGGTGATGAGCAGTGGGTACCGATACAATACATGCTCATTCAGAGCTTAGTCAGTGACTGGCCATGGTGATGAGCAGTGGGTACCGGATACAATACATACTCATTCGTAGCTTAGTCAGTGACTGGCCATGGTGATGAGCAGTGGGTACCGTATACAATACATGCTTATTCAGAGCTTAGTCAGTGACTGGCCATGGTGATGAGCAGTGGGTACCGTATACAATACATGCTTATTCAGAGCTTAGTCAGTGACTGGCCATGGTGATGAGCAAGGCTGTGCCAGTCCCTGGCTCCTTTATGGGATGGAGGGGGGCAGGGTGGTTGGGTAGTGTAGGTGGTGGGGTCCACTAGACAACCAGGTATATGGGATTGTCACATAATATAGGATCGAGGCTTGGGTGTGTGTGGAATTGACTATCAGGGAATATGTTATAAACATGACTGGCAGTCCGGGCTGGAGAGAGATTTACTAACAGAGATTATTTAATAGACATGGCAGGTGATCCGGGTATGGGGGGGGGGATTTACTACCAGGGAATATTTAATAGATATGATAGGTGATCGAGGCTTGGGGGGAAGTTACCACTAGGGAATATTTACTATACATGATGGGCTATCAGGGCTGGGTGGGTGCTGACCACCAGGGAATATTTCACCTATATAACAAGCAATCGGGGCTTGGTGGGTGGAATACACTACCAGGGAGGAAATAAGTCGTGACTAGGTAGGGTCTGTGGTGGTACAATAGGTAGGTTAATTGGTCAGCCATCACTCTTTCTGTGAGGTAGTACTTTCTTATGTTTCCTCTGAATCTACCCCTGTCTGGTTTCATTCTGTGCCCTCTGGTCTTCGAGTAACTCCTTTTCTTAAAAAGGTTGTCCACAAGTACATAGACTACCAGGGATGTGTACACAGAGTATGGGGCTGGGAGTTGGGTGGGGGTAGGGACCACTACACTACCATGAACCTTTCAATTACTCACCAAGCTTGGTGTTGCATGGGGGGAGGGTCCGCCAGAGTACCAGGGACACTGTTATGTCATAACAGGATGGGTGTCAGCTGTGGGGTGGCCCACTGTATACTAGGGCATGTGCCAATGTGGGGTTGGTGGAATGAGGAAAGCCACTAGCAACAGGGGTAGCTGCCCAGTCTGGGCAATGTGAGGTGCAACCCAGCCTGCAGTCCATTCTAATGAGCCCACAATAGGCATGCTGATGGCTTCTAAGCACCATGCATGCCTGACGGGCTCATCTGCATGGATGCTTTTGTAAATTGCCAAGTAGTGCAACTGCATTATCCATTGCCTGATGCTTTCCTGGGTCAGGCCCAGGCTGCATTGGGGAGTGGTTAGTGCTGGGCCACTGGGTTAGCACTGGCTCAACCAAGCCGCTACTCACAGCTGGACAGCAAGGTGCATTGTCCAACTGTGAATAACAAAATTGGACTGCTGGGGAAACCTAAAGTGCAGTGCAAAGTTTTGTGCTGCACTTTGTTGTGACTTTAGTCTCAGGAGACTGTTTAGTGTAAGGGCACTGAGCTGCACACCTGGTTTTGAATCCCCCATCAGCACCCACTTGCATACCCTGAGCAAGTCCTTAATTGCGCTCCCCAGTTTCACCTGGAAACACGCTTTGGCTTAGTGTACGGTTAAAAAAGTTACTCTTTCCCTTTCTATATGCACAAAAACAGAGCACCTCATTTTGCTCACCACCTAGCAAATGTTCGGAAGACCTTGTTGATTCAATTGAATAGCGAACTGGCACTACTTAGTGTTTTCCTGATTGCACTCCTACAATAGGGTGCCAAAATGGCTTGCACCCAAATGCAATTTGACATCTTCAAAAGACCCACACAAATGAGCCCATAATTGGGCATGCAAGGCACTAAGGGATCATTTGCATACCCATTGTGGATTTGCATGGGGACCAAGGCTGGATTGCACTGCTATGCCCCCTAATTATCCAATCTGAGTGCAGCTGTACCTTTTGCTAGTGCTTCCCCCCTCCCACACCTGTGTAGCTAATAGAATTACACCTGTGCCCAGTGATGCCCACACCCTCCAATCCCACTCATGTATATTTACTGTGATATTCCGGCTATGGCACCCCCACCCCCACTGTTGGAAATTCTAGGTGCCAGTGGGGAGTGGCAGAGAGGCAAAAGGGACCCTGCAGGAACTAATAAGGGGCTTAAAGCAAAAAAAAAAATTAAAAGGCACCAACTGCCATAATTTTCTGGTTGCAAATTACTGGAAATCAGCTACCTCAGCTGTACAACTTTTTTTTTTTTAACTGTTCCCTGTTTTTTCACACCCTAGTCGCACCTCAAACAGTTTCTTTGTCTATAGCTGCTCCCTTCAACGTGATATATGCAGTCCACATTAACAACCTTTTAGGTGCAGAGTGACAAAACAGCATTTTTTTTAAAGATGGGTCTGCTTATCACAGCACTCTTTTGTTCCAAGATTCCAGCACCAAACGTCTGAAATGTTAGTCTCGTGAGACTTCCCATCCCTGATTGTCTCGCGAGATTAACCACGAGACTTCCCATCCCTGATTGTCTCGCGAGATTAACCACTGTATGGGTTTCACAGATAGCAACATTCAAACAGACTCTCGCGAGATGTACTGCAATTTTTCTCCTGCTCAGTGGTAGCTGTTGGAGCAAGTGGCTGTTGGATTACTGTTTCGTCGTGTTCCAGTCACGGAGCAGCTTGTAGGTAAGATTCCTCAATTGTTTACAGAACTGAACAGCTGGGAGGGAGAATGAAATGGGGGGACAGCTTGTAGCGTCTGTTTAGTGCTGTGCACTCGCTCCCCATGACAAATGCTTTGCAGCTTTTAAATCTTACTGTTGGTCTGAAGCCCCCCCTCCCCCCGACTCCTTAGAGTTTGCATACTGGAGAACATAAATCACTGTCGCACAATCAGGCCTCCAGACAGGAAACAACTCCAGTCCAGTCTGCAGCTGTTTTTGCCTTTCGCTTTCTAGTGAGCCTTTACTTATTAATTTACCCGCACTTTTCACAGTTTGAGCCTCCTACGTTGTAAAAAAAAAAAAAAATTGCATTTTACTACCTAGAAAAGTCAGAAAATACAAAACAAGTCACTCAGCAACACCAAACTGCTAAAAAAATGAGGCAGGTTGCAAACCAACTGACTTTTAACTTGTTTACTGTAAATTTACTAAGGCAGATGTATGCTATATGCAAAACAGCTATCCTGAAACTGTTAAATAAAACCAGCATGGGGCTGTAGTGTGTAAAAGACAATAAACCTAACATTTTTGCCTTGGAACACCAAGAAACTAAGGGTTACCACCTTTTAAGAAGCCCAAAGTGGGACACTTTCTGAATCATGATTTTTAACAGGACAATTTGTAATCTCCACTAGTGCAAAATACGTATATTCTGAAAATAATCACAATCTGAGACAAAGTGCTGTAGTTTATTTGTTGCTATGGTTTCTTATCTTTTTAAAGTATATCAGTTAAAATATAGTTTTCTGCAACTTTTAGAAGGAAGTAATACTTCATATACTATAAGGTCAGGACATGTAACATTTTTCATGGTACCCTGCTCAAATCAGGACTGTCCTGTGAAAATCAGGATAGGTGGTAACCTACAAGAACAAACTATTCCTAGACAGTCTGGATTTAAACAACTTAAAAAGAGGTGGTTCTCTTAACTTATCTTGTCCAGGGAAATAGTCAAATAAAAACCGAGAAAAAAATGTATACAAAGAAATGGGTTGAGACTGAGAGTGAACGGGGTGGGTATTGATGGGCCCTGTCTGCCCACCGTCTATTTCCCTGCCATGTCTGTACCCAGCAAAACTGGAAGCTGTCACACTCAAGTGGGTAGCTGGCTGTTGGTTCCTATCTGGCATATCTGGTGGCTCTGCATGTCTTGCTTGAGCTGATGCAGTGTACAGGAATAATGGTCACTTTCCTCCCTTTGTCCATGGGACAGCTTGACTTGCTCATTGCCCTGTGTGTGTCTTGGTGCCTCAGGGTCACTTTGAGTGACAGGCTTCATTGTGCTGATTCAAGCCCCGAGTGGAAGATAATGGAAGTTTACTCACCTAGTAAAGGTGATTATAGGAGCACCTTCTTACAGCACTCCCAGTCTCCACCCATGGGTAATTCCGGCACTTCCTCTCAGGCTGATGCACAAAAGAATTCCTTAAGAATCGAAATCTGATCCCTTATCCCTGCTTCCGTCTCCTCCCCTGTCTTTCCCAGACTCCTCAGTACAAGATCTTCCCGAGCTTTGGAACCTTCTGAAATTAAAAATTAACAGTAAACACGGCCCCGTGGTCCCTGATAGAATGAGACAAACCGACACATTGTGAAAGTTGTGCAAGGTGTTCATCCTTTACTCTATGTTGTTTCGTTGGCTCACAATGTACAATAATGAAGTTGTTACTGTCTATGCTTCTTTGCATAATGTACAAATTTGTAATCAGTATACTGTTTTAACATCATCATTAAGAGTGTACCTATGAAATGCTTTCAGGCAGTTATTCATTTTGTTTTACCGTGTGTTCCTCCTCATTGGGTGGGCTACAGAGTGCTGTAAGAAGGTGCTCCTATAATCACCTTTACCAGGTGAGTAAACTTCCATTATCTATCGCACCTTCTTACAGCACTCCCAGTCTCCACCCATGGGTGATTATACAGCAGTATTGGAAGAGACTTGGGAGGGAGGAGGAACCTGACTGGAAGCTGTGTGGATAACTTTTTGGCCAAAATCAGAATTGCTTGTCAATCCTGTATCCAATCCGTAGTGCTTGGTAAAGGTATGGGGGGATGACCAAGTAGCCACCTGGCAGATTTCTCTCACTGATACTAGGCTTCTTTCTGCCCAGGACGTGGATATTGCTCTCGTAGAGTGGGCCTTGATAACTTGAGGTGGGTCGGCCTCCCTTGCCTTGTAAGCTTGGGAGATGGTGTCTCGCAGCCATCTGACGACCGTAGACCTGGAGGCTGGTAAGCCCCTCTTTTGTCCTTGATGAAGGACTAACAGTCTATCTGACTGGCGGAAGGCTTCTGTCCCGTCCAAGTAGATGCGTAGGGCTCTAGCCGGGTCTAGGCAGAGAAGGGTGTCCCTGTTGGGGTCCTGGTCAGTTGGGCAAATGGCTGGGACTGTAATTTCTTGACCAGTGTGAAAAGCCGTTGCCACCTTCGGGATGAAGGATGGTATAGTTCTTAAGACCACTCTATCTGGGAAGAACGTGAGAAAGGGTTCTCGGCAGGATAAGGCCTGTATCTCACTGGTTCTCCTGCTGAACATACCGCTACCAGAAAGACTGTCTTCATGGTGAGATACGTTAGAGAAGTTGAAATTAGAGGTTCGAAGGGATCCTCAGTTAAGGCATCTAATACTAGGTTGAGTTACCAAGGGGCAGAAATGGGTCGAGGGGAGTAGGTGATGTTGGCGGCTGCTCTTAGGAAGACCTGCACCAGTGGGTGAGCCCCAGGCAGATGTCCGTCTGATTTCCCCCGAATTGCCCCATGGCGGCTGTTTGGACTCTTAACGATGCCGCTGTCAATCCCTTGTCAAGACCATGTTGCAAAAATTCTAACACCTGTAAAATATTACATGTTGAAGCCTCAAGTTGTCTAGCTTTACACCAATAAACAAATGCCCCCCAGTGTCTGTTATATGTTCTGTTGGTAGAGTGTCTTCTGGCCTGTAGTAAAGTATCTGCTACTTTGGTTGACACCCCTAGATTTAGCAGTCTGACCCTCTGAGTGGCCATGCCATCAGTTTCAGAGGTCGTGGGTCCTCGTGCCAGATTGGTCCCTGCTTGAGCAATGTCTGGTATGGGGTGAGTCTCATGGGCTTGTCCATTAGCATCTTTTTGATGAGGGCATACCACGTTCGTCTTGGCCAGTCAGGGGCAATTAGGATCACTGTTGTTCCCGTGTCCCTGATCTTCTGTAGGATCGCAGATATCATTGGTATTGGGGGGAATACATATGCTATGTGGAATCTCCACGGGGTTGAGAGAACATCTACCCCTGTTGCATTTTTGTCCTTGTACCTGGATATGTATACTGGTAGCTGAGTGTTCATTGCTGAAGCCATGAGATCTACTTGGAATGGGCCCCATTTCTGTTGAAGTTTGTGGAATATGGCTGGGTTGAGCTGCCATTCTCCCTGTTGCAGGGTTTGTCTGCTTAGCCAGTCTGCTCTTGTGTTTTGTACGCCTGCTAGTTGTACTGCTGTGATGCTGAGGAGGTGTCTCTCTGCCCAGTGCATGAGGGCTTCTGACTCCCTGGCCATGGCTCTGCTTTTTGTCCCTCCCTGTTAGTTTATGTAGGACATTGCTACCCTGCTGTCTATTCGCACCTTTACGTGTTGTCCTGTTACTAGAGGTCTGAAATGTTGTAGCGCCAGTCGTATTGCTCTGGTCTCCAGAATATTGATTGGTAACATGGTTTCTAGTTCTGTCCACCTTCCTTGGATTGACTTCCTGTCCAGTACAGCACCCCAGCCTTGCAGGCTTGCATCTGTTTCTATGATTCTGGTTGCTGTTCTGTCTGAACTCGGTCCCTGGTTTAGATGTTGTGGGTTTGTCCACCATCTCAAGGATCTTTGTACTGGCATAGGTATGATCACCCTTTGATTGTAATTTTGTAGGTTGTAGTTCCACTTGTCTAGAAGTAGACATTGCAGTTGCCTCATGTGGGCTCTGGCCCAGTCGTGTGGGTCCATGCAGGCTGCCATGAGACCCAACAACTGCATGAGGTGCCATAGGGTTGTCGATTTGCAGTGCAGTATTTGTCTGCACTGGGTCACTAACGTGTTGATGCGATCTCTGAGGTTTGACTGTCCCGTAATCTGTGTTGAACACCGCACCCAAGTGTTCGGTAGTTGTGGTCGGTGTCAGATGGTTTTGAGGTGTTGACTATCCAACCATGTCGGGTGAGTAGTTGCAGCGCTCTCCGAGTTGCTGAGTTTGATTCCTCCTGCGTTCTTGCCCGAATTAGCCAGTCGTCCAGGTAAGGTATTACATGGACTCCCTCCATTCGGAGTTTGGCTGCTAGTGGAGCCATGACCTTGGTGAACACTCGGGGTGCTGATGCCAGACCGAATGGTAGGCATTGGTATTGAAAGTGGTATCCCAGGATGCTGAACCTGTGGAATTTCTGATGGGAAGGTCTGATTGGGATGTGGAGGTATGCATCCCTCAGGTCTATGGGCGTTAGGAGATCCTCTTTGCGGATAGCCACAATGGTGGACCTTAGGGTCTTCATCTTGAACCTTTGGTATTTCACGAACTTGTTCACGAATTTGAGGTCCAGTATTGGGTGTAGGTCTCCCGTCTTTTTTATTACCAGAAAGAATACTGAGTAAATGCCTGAGTGTCTTTCGTGGTTTGGTACCGGTTTGATGGCTTTGCTGCTGAGCAGTTGTCTTAGTATTGCTCTGACCTGGGCCGGTGCTATCTTCTCTTTGGACATGTGAGATTGAATGAATCTGTCGTGTCTTGGTACAGAGTTGAATTCGATGGTGTAGCCATGTTTTACTATTTCTGTGACCCACTGGTCCCTGACTGTGTTGGCCCAGGCTGTGGAGAAGAGTTGTAGTCTGCCCCCCACTGCATCTACATTGTCCTGGGCCTGTGGATTCTCATTGTCAGAAACCTCTGTTCTGTCTGTTGGGTTTGTAGCCTTGTTTGGGGTTGAAGTGGCTATCGTGGTCTCGGTTTGAATAGAATTGTGATTTTTGGTTGAAGAAGTTCGGCTTGAACCCGAATACACGCCTATCTTGTCCTTGGTACCTGGGGCCCTTTTTTCCTCTGTGAGAATAGGGATGAAATCTGTTGTTCCGAAAGGAGGGCAGCGTGCTCTGCCCCCCTTGGTTGTCCTTATCTTCTCCCTTCTTTACTGTGAATTCTTCAATACCTGGTCCGAAAACCCTGTCCCCTGAGAATTGGAGCTTCATTAGTCGGGCTTTTGATTCTTGGTCCACGTTCCACAGTTTGAGCCAGATTAATCTCCTGGCTCTGTTTACTGAAGCTGCCGATCTTGATGCCATTTTAATGGAGTCAATAGTGGCATCTGCCACGTACTTAATGGCTTGGATAGCGTAATCCATGGTAGATCCATGTGCGCTCGATTCCGGAATGTCTGAGTGAACTGCTTCCAGCCATCTAAGGACCGCTCTGGAGGAATAAGTGGCTGCCAAGGAAGCTCACATGTTCATGGTCAGCATGTCATGAACTTTCCAGACTATATCATCCACCTTCCTGTCCATGGGGTCTCTCAAGGCAGAAGCTGATTCGGAAGGGAGTACCGTCTTGTTGCTCAGGGCAGAGACCTCGGAGTCGACTTTTGGGGCGGAAGCCCAAGACTTCTCTTTTTCCTGTGCTAGCGGATATCTTTTCTCAAAAGTCCCTTTTCCCTTGTCTTTATTGGGTCTGGAGCCTCCCATTCCTTAGCCAGGATACTATCCAGGGCTGGGCAAAAGGGAAAGAAGGTGGTGGAGCATTTCCTGTCCCGCACTAAGCGGTCGAGTCTATTCTCTGGCTTCTGTACGGGTTCACTGATTCGTAGTGTTTCGCACACTACCCTGATGATCTCATGGATGGAGTCGAAGGGGCATAGCCTGGCGGCCATGTCTTCTTCTGGCTCCTCCTCCTCCTTTGGCTCCTCATCCCCCGAGTATGGAGACTCGGATCCATCCTCTGTGGTTGGAAATGGGGGAGCCCTATGATGTTTTGGTGGAGGGGGTTTCTCAGGAGACTTGGGTCATTTGTCTGCTCCCAGGGCATCCATTTTGTCCAAAAGCTTTTGGAACAGCTGGACTACCACACTCTGAGAAGATGTGAAAGCGCTGTCCTGTAGTATGTTCTCCTCTGTGGAACCCGAATTTGGATTGAAGATAACTGGGTCTGCGTCGACCATGCATAGGGAACACAGGTCTCCCTGGTCGGAGGTTAAAAGAATGTGGGGATATTTCCTGCAAATCCTTCTTGAAGACATGTTATCTCCTCTGAAAAACACAATGTGATAGGGGAGGAGATATAACGGATGGTCAGCATCGTAATGAAAACATTATTTTTATAAAAAACTGTTTAAATACGGTGCCTTTAGAATCTAGAAGCCTGGAGCCTAAATTGGTTCAGCTTTTGAAATTTGGCTAGGTAAAGGATTGGTACCAAAAAACTGCTGCCCCTGTGGAAATGAGCAGGGGCTAGAGTTACTGGGCTCCAACACAGACTGTCTGTCTGCAACCATCAGAAAACTTTTAGCTGCTCAAAAGAGACCATTTTTGATGAATTGGGACATTTCCCTTTTAATTCGCCACAAAACCATTGCCCCTTTAAATTTTTTCTGACCTCTGCTTTGAGGTCTGCATTGTCCCTTTAAATAATCGATGCCTCGCGCCGCCATTTTGGTGGAGGGGGAGAAGGTACAGGGTGCCGCCATCTTAGCCTAGGGAAAACACAAGAGGGGTGATAGGGCCGCGTGGTCTCGCGAGATCAAGGGCCCTCGAGACTAGAGAAGAGAGAGGAAGCATGGTCTCTCTCGGGATCTGCTAAACGCCGTGTGGTAGGGACTGACAGCTGGCAGTTGTGAGAGGGAACAAAAACCAAGACCTCCGAACTGCACCAGAATGAGAAACAGTGGCAGGTATGCAGACAAAGGCAGGCGTTTGCTTTTCTGTGGACTCGCGTTCGCAGTTGAACAAGGTGAACCGCGAGGCTAGCGTGGGGCGTTTTTAACTTAAATAAGCAGCATTAAGAGGCCCATACTAGCTTCTGCTCCCCGGCTGAACAAGGTAAACTGGGGGGGAAGCTAGGTGCAGGATAGCCCTTTCCTCAGCAGAACGAGGTGTACTGAGGAAGGGAAGGGCAGAAAACAAATAGTATGCTTTGATCTTAGCCTGCATCAATGGGGCATGCTTTGCAAACCTACACATCTGTCAAAATTATATGTACAAGCTTTCCTGATGCCCCGATTGGCTAAGCTTAATGATTCTATATTTGCAAGATCGTTTTCCTGAAATTAGGATATATGAAAAATAAATCTTACCTTAGTTGGCACAGAGCCAAAAATCTGTGACCAGCCTGGAGTGATGCACAAAAGAAAACTGAGGAGTCTGGGAAAGACAGGGGAGGAGACGGAAGCAGGGATAAGGGATCAGATTTCGATTCTTAAGGAATTCTTTGTGCATCAGCCTGAGAGGAAGTGCCGGAATTACCCATGGGTGGAGACTGGGAGTGCTGTAAGAAGGTGTGATAGATAATGGCAGCTTTCACCCCGTTTTTATGTGATAATTGTCACTGGAAACAGAAAGTAAAGAAATGTAATTGCTGCCACCTTGCTAGCCCTGATTGAACACTCGGAACTCCTCTGTGCTTAAAAGCTGTGTTTACACTACTGGATCTGCACCATTGTGAGTGGTGCAGGTGAATTACAGTGGTACAAATCCAGCAGTGTAAATGGCTGCTGGAGCATTGTACATCTCTCCGCTGTGCCGCAGTATGTTCCCTGTTTGTGAGGGTTCATGTACCAGCTGCAGGTGTTTTGGGTTAGCGTGCAGACACTGCTTTAACCCCCACACACCCAGCATGTTCAGCCAATTGTACCCGACTCATGGCCCAGCAGAATTACCATATAAAACACCAGAAAGCCATCAGGAACATTGCACAGCCCCCACCCATCATGTAAACACAAACCAGCAGCGGTGTCGTTCCCCCCTTCCTTCCCTCTTTTTTTTTTTTAAATTCCTTTTGCCTCCAGTTGCTGACTACTGTGATCTACCTCAGGAGTAACCTGTCAGGATGGCACATTCCACCCTGCCTGACCCCCCCCCGACTCAGAACCCCACTCCTGAATCCTGGCACCCCCCCCAAAGGTAGGGCTGCCACCCACTTACAGGCACTCTTCCAAATCAGCTGGCCAGGCTGAGAGGAGGAGGAGGAGGAATTGAAGATCCTTGACGGGTCAAGTCCAGTGCTTGAGGGTGAGGTTTTCCTGGAGGCCCACTATTGTCCTTGCAGTTGCTTGGGCTGTTCCTTGTTCTGGTGCTCCCCCTCCTAAGACACGGACATGCAGTGATGTCCAGTGAGCGTGCTCCTGTGCCTGCCCACAGGATGTTTGCGGACATTTCCTCCCCCCACATTCCTGACTGCAGTGCACCCAGCCTCTGCTAGGAGCCACTAGCATCATGGAACTGTGCCCCTCCCCCCAGGAGAGGGGAGCAATCCATTGGACTTGATGGTTCAATCTTCAGTGTCACCAGGCTGGCTCTTGCCCTTCCTTTAATACTGTCCTTTTATTGTGTGCTAAGTTCTGGGTTAATAGGCTGTGTGGGGGAACAGATATATTCTCACTGGTCTAAAGAGCTGATAAATCAGCAAGGGACTGAGACTGTGAGAAGAGAGAAATATCAACAGCTGAGTCTGAGGCTAAGAATGTTAAAGCATGAGCTGGACCTCTGGGATGGCACAGACTCATGCCACCATCCCTGGGAATGTTGTACAGGGAAGGGAAAAGAGGGGGGAAAGCTTTTTAAACTGGGAGGCAAGCAGTTTATTCTGTGGGGATCCTCCTACCCTTTTTAACCCCACACTCGATTCCTAACCTATATTGGGCACCGTACTGCCTTACTGGGGGCACTGGGACTTGTTGGGAGATTGCCCATCATTGAAGTATTATACTTTTTTTTTCCTTTTTGCTCCCAACCTACCTGCACACTGGTCAGTCCCTCTTTCAGGTCCCACGTGGACCTTCCCACCCTGGCAGCCCCCATCGCCCACATTGCATCCAGTCCCAGGGTTCCCAGATGTATCCCTTCATCGGGCGGGTCCCCTACCTTTTGCAGGAGAATGAACCCTACTGGCCTTCCATATGGTCCTGGGTGCTGCTGAGGCAGTCGATGAGGGCTCGGGTGCTCCGGCGTCAGGGATCTAGGGGGTCGTCACCCGACCAACCAGTGGGCCATTTCCATATTTTTCTCTCACAAGAGCATGATGTCCAGGTCGCAAGGCAGATGCCAGTGTTTGTCACACTACTTGGCTACTGCTGTACCCCAAACTCCACCACAGGTTAGTAGGCACCGAATTCCCTGCCCCCCCCACCCCCGAGAGAAGGCAAGCAGTCCCTGGATGCTCTAGCCTTCTCTTCCGGACTGGCCTTCCGGTTCCAAAGTTCATTTCCGAACTCTGGTTGCCAGTGTCACAGTGGTGAATCTTTCTGCTGCATCAGTGAACTGGTCACACTTCACTTTTAGCATGGTCTGCTACAGGTATGGCTACTGCAGCAGACCGAGCTTGCTCTCCTACTTTCCCTCCCTGTCTGTCCAACACAATATCCAGGCCTAGGGAGCCTCCACTAGACACCATGGTCAGGTTCTAATTTTATATATGTATTAAAAAAAAAAAAAAAAAAAAAAAGCTTTTGCCACTGGCCAGGCATTTTGCCAAAGTGCAGCTTTGACTGCTGACTGTTCCTGCTATTTTTCAGCTCCAAACTGGGAGCTTTAACTAGAGTGAGTATGGCTGTCTTTCTGGCTTCCTCCTGCCACCTCCCAAGCCCTCAATTTCTGCTAGAGTGGTGGTTCAGAAAGGTGGAGGAGGCACTCCTACGCCTTCTCCAGCTCCCACTGAGCGCTGCCTCCCCATCCCACCCATATGGAGCAGACTGCAAACTGAGCCTATATGGGCCGAGAGTAAGAAGTGTCTGCAGAAATGTTCACTTTTAGTGTGCTCATGCTAGAGGGATGGCTACTGCAGCAGCCCCAGCTTCTTCTACTCTTGTCCCTGCTCTCCAGCACAAAATCAGGGCCATGGGAGCCCCCCTAGACCCCAGGGAGGGGGTTCTGACTTTGTTTAGCATCACTGGCCTCCAGGGAACTAGCCGGCTTGGGTTACCAGTTCTAGTGATCAAGCCTCCTAGGGCATCCCATGCCCACAAGACCACCAGTGCTAACTTTATTTTTTAAGAGGCAGTATAGCACTGTGGTTTAGGGCACTGAGATGCAAACCTGGAGACCTGGATTTGAATTTCACAGCCCCACTCATGCTCTCAGGTTGTACCTGGAAACAAGCTTTGTTTTAGTGTGCCAATCCTGGTTAGACAGTTTCCCCTTTTCCTATTTCATTAAAGCCATTAACTCAATAAGAGGCTCCTCTAGCACACATGTTTTGCCATTCTAAAATACTGGACACTTGGCCATCCAGAGCACTAATGGGTTTTAATTGAGGATGTTCACAAACAGCACTTTCTCTACTCTTTCTCATCATTTCTCTCTTTATTCTTCACTTTCTATATATGTCCATTTTCCTGCTTTGTCCCAACTTTAATCTTTCAATATAAAGGTCCTCTTTACATTGAAACATAGAGGTTGACGGCAGATATGGACCACAAGGCCCATCCAGACTACCCATTTCTTTTTCACCTTATAAATGTGCCATCGGCCTTTGCTCTGTCAGTGGCCTATCTATTCATACTCATCTGCTTATTGCTCACCTTGTGCCTATCCCGTTGCTCTGTGTGAAGCCCTGCACTTATTCATATGCATACTTCCTGGGGTAGGCAGCGTTCCATGCATCCACCACTCTTTCTGTGAAAAAGAATTCTCACATTCCCCCTTAATCGGCCTCCTCTAATCTCATGCTGTGTCCTCTTGTCCTGCTATGTTTCTTATATTTAAACATGTGCTGTCCAATACCTCTTGTATCTCTTGGCTCTCTTTCTTCTCTTGTTGTTGTATTTTCTCCATGTTGACCTAATTTTCTTTATTTTACAGGTATGCCAAGATGCTGACTCCTTCCTTCCCCATCAGATAAGTATCATTCTAGCCACAACTTATTCTTTCCACCCTATTTACTCTCTGAGAACCGTGGATCCTTTGTGACTCCTTTCTTATATTTTACAGGTCTCTTGGACATTTTCCCTTAAAGACCCACCTCTGGCTCCCTAGTATTCAGGTAAGAGACTCTCTGAGTACCTAAACATGGCCTGCCTGGAGTTCACCTGGAGGATTGCTTGCCCCCCCCCACCCCAGGTAGCCACAATTAAATCTACAGTATATATTTTTTTAATTAATGCCCTTTTGGGCTTCTGCTGTTGCTGCCACAGCTATCTCTGAGCTCTCCCAGCCTAATGTAAACTCCTGTCCCCCCAAGCTCAGGTACAGACCTTCAGGATTGACTAAGGCAGATGGCTCTGTCATTCCCTCTGAGGGCGCTAAACTTGCCTGCATCCTGCAGCCCTTTACAATAATATTTGGCCTCTGGCATTCCTGAAGGCACAGTGTGGCTAAACTAGCAACACCCCCCAAAAATCCACTTTCCTACCAGATCCCCATCCCTTGCAGGGTTCACTCATCCTGGAGGGTGAAGGCTCTGGCTTCCCACTCCTATCTTCCTTCTATGTTACCCTTCCACCCTACCCTCCTATATTCCTCCCTTAGACCATCAATACTTTGTCTGCCAGCTCTCATCTCTTTGCAGGTTCTCTGCATCCTGAAGGGGTGTCGGCACTGGCTTCCATCTCCCACAGCCCTATGTTCCTCCTTTCTGCCAGACCCCAACCCCTTGCAGGGTTCTTTGCATCCTGAAGAGGTGTGAGCACTGGCCCTATCTCTCCCCATTGGTCTGACTATACTTTCTCCCTGCCTCCCAATCCCCCTGCCTGCAGGGTTCTTTGTCTCTTGAAGGTTGAAGGTAATGGCTTCCTTTCTTTTTCCACCATTCTACCCCCAATTATTCCTTAACTACCCCTCCTACCTCCCACTGTCCATAGCAACCCCACCCCTAGTCCATGTCCCTGTATCCTCTTCCACCTTTCTCCTCTATCATTTCTAATGTCCTCTCCCTTGTCCCCTTCTCAGCACCAGAGGGGGTGAAGGCCTGAGCCTCTCCCCTCTCTACTACACCCACCCTAGGTATTTTAAATACTGTCTAACTCTATGTCAATCAGCTAGCACTTAGCTGCTGTCATCCCAACCAACAATTACTCCCAGGCCTCCTTACAAACTCAAAGTACTATCAGTCTCTCTACACTTTATCACTTGGTTTAAGTCAACCGTCCTATCCAAAAATGCTGTGCTCACCATGAGACTGTGATGTAACACTTTCATGTTTGTTTACCTGGTCTGTAACTGAAATGTATAGATTTTGCACACTGCACTAGTTCTCAGTTATCTACTACTTGTAATGTCTTTCTTGTAAATGATTGTCACATGCTTTTTCCTATGAAACCCCACCCCCAACCCCAAGATGCTGCTGGAAATGAGCTGTTAACAGTTCATGTTTTCCTGGTGAATCTCTTCTAAATAAATAAACACCTGTCACTGCTACTTCTGCCATGCTCTCTTCTCCCATTCTTACAACCCCCAAATCCTGGTCATCCTTTCTTCTCCCAGTTTTACAACTAACCCTCTCATCCTGGCTTTACTATTGCCATGGGAGTGGTTATTTTTACTCCCTTGCAGCTCCTGCCACCTCTGCACTCCCTTCCTGGCTGCAGCATTACTGTGGAAGTGGTTTCACTCAATGGCAGCTCCTGCCGTCTTCCAGACCCAACTTTCAAAACTGCTGTTGCAGCCAGGGGATGTGGCTCTTCCATGGCCTACTCCTTGCTGTTGCTTGAGCCTCTTGGGGCAAACAAATTCTGTTGCTGAAGTGATGGTTTGGGAAGGGTGGGGAGGCACTTCCATTATTGCCTCCTCCACAGTTCCTCTAGGATCTCTCACTGTCTCTCTCTCCCCCACCCATGCAGAGTGGTCTACGGCCTGAGATCTGCTGGGGTTGTTACATGTGCCTGTAGGCACTTTCACTGTACCACGATTGCACTATGTGGCTGGCTGCAGGTGCAACCCAAGTGTATTCTCCTCCGGCCACTATTCCACATCAACAGCACCTATACTAAACTACAGGGCTCAAAGAGCCCCCACTAGACCCCAGAGAAGGGTACTAATTCATTTCAAAGGAAAATTGGCCTTAGCCACAGGGTACTAGACAATCATGGATACTATTTTACTTTGTAGCCCCCCCCATGGTATTCCTAGCTTGTAAGACTATCAGTACCATTCATTTATTTACCAACAGGCCTACTAGCCCACCTGGCTGTCCGGTACACTACTGGTCACAGGGCCACCAATAGGAGCACAGGGTTTTTTGGCTTAGCCTCCTCCCAAGCCACACTTCGTTTCTCCTTTGTTTTTTCACCAGCTAACCTAATTTTATTTTATTTGACATGTCTGACTGGGCATCGACTCCTAACCATTAGATAAGTATATTTCTCATACTCACCTGCCTTTTTCCATCCTTACTGTACCATGTAAGAGCTATGGATCCTTTGTGACTTTTCTATCTTTTTTTTTTTTTTTTGCAGTGTGATGGACAACATCCCTTGACATTTTCTACCTCTGGCTATTACAGTGCTCAGGTAAGACCCTCTACTTAATCTGTATTGGGTGGAGTTGACTTTAATGGCATGCCCACTGCCATTGCATGCTGAAGGTGGGGCACTAATCCTTGAGGCCCCCAGCTGCTCAGTTGTCATACTACGCTGTCATACCCCTCTTAGCCCTGGCAGCAGGCTCTGAGCCACATCCCCAGCTTCAGGTTTCACCCCATAGCAATGCTTTTGGGCTCCTGACTGCCTCAATCCCTACTTGTATCCAGGGTGTATAAAAACTGCAAACATTAGAACCACACTTACTCATGGTGTATGTTACCACTGGGCAAGAATCTAGAATTGTCACAGGATATAGATGTGTGGAAGAGAACATGGCAAAATTGTTATAGAATTGTTAAACAGGATGAGCTCCGGATGGTCCAGTTTAACGTAATGCATAATTTATATTAATATGCAGTAAAGTCATATAAATGTGGGCTTATCCCTCTCCTCTGCACAAGGTGCCAGGGGAAGAGGGCATTGTTCCATATGCTGTGGGTCTGTCCGAATCCGGCCCCTTGGCAGGCTGTGATGAAGTGATTGATCCCTCCTTAGTTTGCAACTGCTGCTTACCCCAGAAGTTTGCTTAATATACCTGTTTCCCCCAGGAACTCCAATACGGTGAAGGGCCCACATTGCTTTAGTGGCAGCAGCGTTAAACTGATAATTGTACGACACTGGAAGGATGGTCAAACACACCTCGGTTACAGAATGGTATAGAGAAATGCTACTGGCATTACAATTAGAAAACACATTGCTTATATGAGGCATCAGGGAAATGCTTACTAGCCTTGTGGGGCCCACTTGATGCCACTGACTGGCAATATGGAAGCCCTAAGAATTACTACCTCTCCTTTTTCTTTATAGTTTCTTTTCCTTCTCTATCGGATGGATGGAGATATTACTCGTTAATATTATTGGATTTACTTGGCGGGGGGTAGTTGGTGGGAGGTTGGGTGGGTTATATAGATGTGCTTTTGTGTTGCCTTTTCTTTCTTTAGCTTTCCCTCCTCTATCTGTTGAACTGTCAGAACTGATATGAAAATTGAGCTGAGACAACTTCTTATGTACTATTAGAGTCATTGAGAATGCATGTTAAATTTACCTTGTTGAAGCTCAAATACAGTATATTTAATTAAAAAATTCCAGCATCAGAAGTAGCTACAGCCTGACAGGTTGTGCTTGCAGCATTTGTGGATTTTTCCAAGCTACTTATCTGTGTTGGAATATTTATCCTGGACATATGTTGCATGTTACTCTGGAGTGCGCTTACATTTTGTGTTGGTCATGGTGATTGGTTAAGGATACAATCATCCTGCAGGTTCCTCAGTACTGGCACAAGCATTTAGTTTCAGAAATTCTTCAGCTGGTGCCAGTGATACCTCAGCCCACTAGGATATTAGGGACTCAAGAAGAGAGGACGATGACTGGGCTCAGAATCTTGGTGTATGGTCAGGCTAAGTGAAACAGAGTACAAAGACAAAGTACTTATTTCACTAGTAAAGTAACTGCAAAACACTTGGGTTCAGTTGATGTTTTTCGAATCTGACAAATTTTGATGTGGTGATCACTATCCATCCAAAGTAACTAACTGTAGCAATAATTTGATAAACGAAATGGGGGGGATTGATGATATGTGTGGGTTTTTTTTTGTTTTGTTTTTTCTTAACTTTGTCTTACCCACCTTCTGAGGCATCTCTCAGGTTCCCTCTCTCGACCTGCAGCTCCTGACAGCCCACCTGAACCGCAGCTCCCCCAACTTCTGAATCGTTATCAAGACTACCATCTCTCTCCCGGGCCCTTGGAGAGGTGCTGGGAGTTCCCAGAGGGTAAAGTTGGTGGGTGCGCCGGATTAGGGCGTGGGCTTTGCATCTGGAGTTCGCTGTCATCTCACCCAGTTGGCACATTTTTTTTCCCTTGTTTGCGCCCATGATTCCTCACCGAGCTCGGATGTAACGACATCCAGAGACGTGATACTGTAACCCGCTCACTTTCTGCCCTGGTGTGCAGTGCCTCCAGTCACCACTGGGGGCCACTGCAATCCTGGGCAGCATGAATCCTCTCAGAGGAGAGCTGTCCTCTGGATGCCCGATTGTCTCTCTCCCTGATGACCCCGGTGGCCCAGGCTCGTTCCTGAACCGGGGCACCGGCATGGCGCAAGGTGTGGCATCCAGAGCATCAACCCTCAGTGCCACTGGGCCAAAGATATGGGTTTTAAGAAATAACAATGGATTATTTATGACTATTTAGCTTTTGTTGACCAGGTAAGTACACTAGACAAGTCATTTGCCTATTTTCAGGTACGACCCAGGAGAGTACAATGAAATACAAGTCCATACAGAGGACAACATAACACAAGTTGGGCAATACCACAGAAATTAGAACCAAGTGAACACAACACAGCAGACAGTAAGTACAGTTAAGATATGAACACGATATAGACGTAGGGACACCAAGGTTATGAACAGTAAACTTAACAAATTCTATACGGCTCAGAGCTACAAAGCAGAGCTGCAGTCAAGTATCTCCTGAAACAGAGAGTAAATACATTATGTGCAGCTCAGAACCCAGTCAGGCAGGATGCTTCAGCAGGACCTGCACAAGAGGTACCAAAAAGGTATGTGAGTCCAGTGCAGGGGACCAAGATTAGCTATCTGTTTGGGACACCCACACGCAGAGAAGAGCTTCAGGTAATTCCACTGGGAGCCCTGGAGGCATGACTGGCTGCATATGCAGCAAAATATGTAAATGAGCATGTTTTGTCTACATTTGGATTTTTTAGACATATTCTATTTATATTGGAAATGCATTCAATTCATGGATAATGCATTTACAATGTAAATAGAATATTTCTAAAAGAAATCCAGATGTAAACAAAACTTTTGCTCATTTACATATTACCACTGCGATGCAGCCAAACGTAAGCTATAAAGACTCATTATGATTTCTTTGTTTTCAAAACTAAATGTTTTAGATTTATTAAATATCCAAAAGAAATCCAGGATTGAAAATGCATATCTGCTCTTTAAATAAAGTTAAAAAGAAAAAAATCCATTCAAAAGCATTTTTTCACTTTTTTTTTTCAGCCAGAAATACAGACGATTAAAATTAGCATATTTTGTGCTGCATATACAGCCAAAACTAAACCATTTGAAAGATAGGAAATTACCATACAGATTTTGCTGGATTAAATACAGTTTCAAGTGAATTTATAGGGAATTTAAATCTTAAGAAAAAGGTAAAAGTAAGTCAGTGTTAATCTACAATTTTTGGTAAGGGAAGAGTATTTTCAAATTTAAAGGTGGGAGGGAAACCAAGGGGCACAGTCTGAAATTTGAAGAAGGTAGATTCAAGAGGGAAATAAGGAGGCACTATTTCACTGAAAGAGTGGTTACATGATGCCAGAGGAGGTGGTATCTATCTGCAGGTCAGTAAGCAGCTATAAGGGAGGTTTCAACTGAGGGTCAACATATGGTGTGGGTGAAAGGAGGAGGAAAAACAGAAGCAGGTAAGAGGGCAGCTCGGTGTAAAGTGTGTGTGTTCTGACACTTTGAGCAGACTAGACAGACCGTAAGGTCAGTATCTTCTGGAAAGTTCATATTTTTACATTTGCATCAGCACTTACACTCGCCCAGCAGCATCAATAATATTCAAAGAGATAGCTCCATTGACTGGAGTGGTGCTGTCTGAATATCAGTCCATATTTGCACAGCACTAAATTGATGTGCGCTGCCAGTGCACAACACAGACCAAGGCTGCATGTGGCCACATGAGATAGTACTACCAGAAATGGAATAGTGCCCAAGGCTCCTGTGGGCCATATTCAGCCCTAGCATTCAAAATGAACTCATGGGGCATGCAAGGTGCTGGGTGGTCAGTTGCATGCCCATTATGGGCTCATTTTTATGGGGCACACCAGCCCTTAGCACCCCCAGTCCATTTCAAAAATCACTTCTTGGTGGTCCAGTGGCCCCTCCATCCAATCACGTATGTGCCACTTAACATAAATGCTCTGGTGGTCTAGTGGTGCCCCCCCCCCGTCGTTCTCTATACCACTTTGTAATATTCTCTGGTGGTCTAGCGGTTTGTGGTCCCCTTCAATCATGAGGTGCACCTCTTTGTGATATTGCTCTAGTGGTTCAGCATCCCCACCACCACCCCAATGGTACACCCCATTCATCTGCTGAGGACCCCCCACGCACCTGACTCCCCTTCCTGTGAAAGCAGTGGCCAGCGTGCGATCCACATCTCCTCAAACAGCTGCTGCCTGACAATCATGCACATTTCTTTGCTTTTATGATCAATTTCAGCCCATCTATCCCATAAATTTCTAAATACACTACATCTCTTAAATGCCCCCTCTGCATTTTTTAGTCCACCTAAGCCAAAAATTATCATCTGCAGACACATCAGCCAGACACCCAAAACTTTTAAATAAGTAAAATGCCAGACTCCTATAAAATATTAAGCACTGTGCCTTTAAATTTCTGTTTGTGAATTGTTACTATAGCTAAGTTTTCTGTTGTGCAGTCCTTTTATAAAAGGCTGCTGCCTGTACTTTTGTATGTGTGCTGCTGAGGTTTAGGGGGGTTGTTGCTGTAAATTAAAACTATTGAGCCAGACTCATGGACTTGTTTTCTTGTTAATGATATTTTATTGGAATAAAAGGTAAAACAGTTAAAATATCTGCCATACATTTACCAGAAACAATTCACAATGAGCAGATTCTGCAAGATTAGAATGCATAGGACACATGAAAATTCTAACGGCTAACACAACATTAACCCAAGTGCTTGAAGTTCAATGATTAGCTTCCAGCTCTGAACCCAGGACAGGACAGAGTGCTACTTCAGTTAGTGCTGCCTACAGTGTTAGAATTTACTTCCGGTGCTATTCTAATGGCTGGAAGAGCAGACAGTGCCTTACAGGGAGAGGTCACGTGGGGCAGCGCTCTTAATGGCAGCTTAATCCATAGCTCTCCCTTCTCAACCAGCTGATTCCTACATATACTGACTTTGGATATACTATTTTTAACGTGCTACTCGTCAATCGCAGTTCTTACAACTCACCATCACCTACATTGGTTTTGGCGATTTCTTAACGATTTACATGAGTGTGGTGTAGACAATGGAGTCGAGATGAAGACCGCTTGGGTCAGGCACATCGTCATGAATATGCCCTGAAAGCTGCCAAAAGTCAAAAATCCCTGCCTATGGGTTCGGAAGCAAATCTGGCTCTCTTAGCATCCTCCAGTCCATTCACAGAGGATCGGTTCCTCCAGGAGCTGATCCCATTCCGTGAAACTCTTCAGGAGATCTCCTCAGAGTTAAAATCCATACGTGCGCTGTCTTGCTTCTGTAACTACACCGAGTAGGTGTCTCGGAGGCTCGTATCAGTTCCCTGAGTCTTGAAGGCCAAGTGAGCCCGAGATTATCATGCTCAGACAACAAATTGCCAAGTTAAAACTAAAGATGAGGATCTCGAGGGACGCAGTGTGGAGGAACAACATTCTGGTGCTGGGTTTACTGGAGGCGGAGGAAGGACCAGATATCCTGTCTTTTGTGCAAAAGCTTTACTAAGATTGTTGGCCTATCGCCCATCAATCCCTCCCTACCCACATCGAGCATGCCCAAAGATCTCTGAAGCCTAAACCTCCATGGGCCTCCTCTCCCAGACCCATACTAATCAAGTTGCTTAGTTACCTCAGACAGGCAGCATATCCTGAATAAAGTCAAAAGGAGTCTGCAGGCGGTCTTGTGGGAGAATCACACCTGAGAATCACCCAAGACCTACCACTTGAAACCCATCTGAGGGGATGTTAATTTCATCCGATTGGGACTAAGCTGATTCTTCGGGGTTCAAGTTCCTGGATTAATTATCGCACAGGCTGCAGATCCCTCTGATAACGTCTGGTATGCTTGAGAACCCTGACCAAGCCCAAGGAACTTTCCAGAGACTTCCTGACCTTTTCAAATCTGGATGACTGATCTATATTAATATTGGTGTTAAGTCTGCTTACCTCGGCTGAGTGATCTTGGTCTGGGTGCATGCCTGCATTTGTGTTTTTCATGCGAGTTGGGTTAGGGCTGGCTGGCCTTCCGCGAGGAGTTGGGGCAAGTCATTTGTCTCGACTGGGTTGAGGCCTAGGCTTTCTTCATCTGAGGCCTCTGCCTCATGGCCCGTGGTGGGGGTATAGGACCCTTAATTACGCTTGTGGTTCCAGGCAGATAGTTTTCGCCGACGGACCGGCTAGGTCCCTACCAGTTTTCCCTTCCCGTTCCTTTTCCTTTTCCGGGTTAGATGATGGCCAGCTTGAGTGAATGGAGCTCAGCTTCACTGCTTTAATTTTTGCTCCTGACGCTGACACACATGGATTGGAGCGAGTGATGCAGTGGCCAGCTGGCATATCCCTTTCTCATCACAGTGAGATATTTCAAGCCATGTTGGATCCGTTCAGCATTTTGGAGTTGTGAGCTTTTGTAGTTCTGTATTTGGGTGATTAGCACACCGATAGTTGGTTATGATGTTATGACTCTGCCTTATACTCACGTTATGGCTGGGGGTGGATGGAATGGCGAGACTCTGAGATGCAGTCTCAGCATCCTGAACTGGGAGGGACAGCAGTACCCTGTTTCTTTTGCTACTCTGCCCTATGATGCACTTTACTAATGGGGCATCAAACAGGGATTTCTTGCTGTTAGTTAGTGGGTCTGTTAGTCCTGGGGACCGATCCCTTTACAGGTTACTTATTGGGTTCTTACATGCTTCTCTGGTTTAAGGGACAGGTTGTAAATAGGTTTTGGGTGATTACAGAGGTTATTCATAGGTTTGTCATTTGGGGGTTGGGGTAGGTGTGTCTTAATTTTATTCAGTCACCTTTTGAGATCTCGTCTCTCCTAGCAGGAGCTCTCTGTGTTCAGTTTCATTTAAGTCTGTTGGTGACCTGAGTCATTTTTGTGGGTTATTCTATTAGGGGTTTGGGGAGGAGAGTGCCTCGAGTGTTTCAACCCTCATGGTTATTATTATCATTGTTGGGCAAACTGGTGTAATTTTATTACTACCTGTACTAGTGGGATTGAAGTTCCTGTGTCTTGTCTATTCTTGTATTATTTATCATGGCATTGAGATTGATTGGTTGCAAGTTCGGGATATCCAGAGTATCGATGACCCTCTTAAAGAGACAGAAAGTGTTTCTGAACTGTTCCTTCTAAACATAGACATAGTTTTCATGCAGGAAACCCATTGCTGCCTTGGGACAAAAGAAATTACGAAGGCTAGGGTTTTTCAAATTTTCACTGCCTCCAGCTCGCAAGCTAGTAAGGGGGTAGCACTAATAATTAAACATCACGTCAGATTCAGTAGTAGAGGACAGTGTTATTGACCACGAGGGTAGATATGTATTGGTCAAGGGCCAGACTTAATAATAGTAGTGTGGTTTTTAGGGCGATATATCGATCCAGAGGGTAATCTGTCCTTTTTAACAAACCTGGCAGATAACCTGGAGCAGATTTCTGCCTTCCCTTCTTCATCCTAGGGGGTGACTGAATGTGGCTCCTTCCAGCGAGTTAGACAAAACCTTTAGACCAATAAACCGTTGTCCCTGCACAACATGCCTCCTTCTGATTTCACAAACCTGCTGGGTCTGTGTGACCCTGGTGTCTTCTTAACCCTGACAATCGACTCTATTCCTTTTACTCTCAGGTTCACCAAACTTGGTCAAGAATTGACTATATTTTAATTAGTTCTTCCTTAATGGGCTGTACCCATCAAGTAGGTATTGAACCAATAGTCATCTCGGACCACTCTCTGGTTTGGGTCAAGGTTCTCTGGGTATTCAGGGACTAGGGATATGTCTTGGAAACTTAATATGTAAATCCTAAGGAAGAACACACAGTTTCCAAATCAGGGACATGATCCTTTCGCATTCGACCAGAATCAGGGATCTATACACTGAAAGGATACATTGTGGTGCTCCTTCAAATGTTTTATCAGAGGAACTCATTAAGATTGCTGCCACTAGGAAAAGGTATGGGTCCAATCGAATTCATTATCTAGCCTGCTGAGGGCAGCTGAAGATAACCTCTTCTTCCAATTCCCAGCTAATCTAACGGCTCTTATTAAACTCAGAAACTAATATAACGATCTGACTCGAGTTAAAGCTGAATATGCATTGCTCAAGACTAGGACTAGATATACTGATCAGGGTGAAAAGTCGGGTCGGATGCTAGCTCTGAGACTGAAAGAAATAGAGAGTTCCCATATTATCCCGGCCCTCAAATCTCAGGACGGTACCACCAAGATGCTACCCAGGGAGATTACCCAAATTTTTGAATCCTTCTATACTGATATTTACAGTAGGAGTTCCACACCGTCGCATTCTCAGCTGGATAGAGCACTCTTGATGGTATCAAACTCCCTTCCTTCCCTTCCCTTCAGATTCATCACTGTGACATATTGTCTGCTCCTATCCTCTGAGGTGAAGTAGTAGGAGGCAAATCAATGATTTACCATTAGGAAAGCCCTATATTGATAGCTTCCCCCCATTTTTATAAGGTTTTTTGTAAAGAGCTATCTCCTCTGCTGCTTAAGTTATATGAATATTTGTTTTCTGCGGATGTGATAGACCCCTTTCTCCTAGAAGCGACAATTATTTTAATCCCTAAACCTGATAAACCCCTAACAGAACCTGCCAGCTACCATCCAATATCGCTCTTAAATTATGATATCAAAATCTTATCTAAAATTTTATCGTTCAGAATCAAAAAGATTTGACAGCACTTGTTGAGCCTGGAACAGGCTGGTTTCATCCAGGGTAGATCATCTGCTGACCATTTGAGAACCTTAGCCCATGTCTTTCAAGCGGCCCACACTTTGCTAGATCCCATGGTCCTAGTCGCGCTTGATGCAGAAAAAGCCTTTGATCGAGTGAATTGGGACTTTTTGTGGGCCACTTTGAAGAGAATGGGCTTCCCTGATTCCTTTATTCACATGATTATGGCAATATACAAGTCCCCCTCGGCAAAAGTTTACTGCAACGGGGTTTTTTCTTCCAGTTTTCTATGCTGGCACTCGCCAAGGTGTCCTCTTTCCCCACCTCTTTAACCTGTGGTTTGGAACCGCTGTTTGTTAGTATTAAAAGCTCACCACGAATCATAGGTTGTACCATTGCTCAATCTTCCCTGACTGTATCGGTCTTTGCTGACTATATCCTGTTATACCTTTCCAAACCCAAGCATCTCTAACATAAGTATTAAAATTATTGACCATTTTGGTCAGGTTTCTAACTACAGGTTGAATATTTCTAAATCGTTAGTTTTTCCGTTAAATTTTTTACCTTTAAATAGGATTTTACTCAGTTCGGTATGAAATGGTCCCCGGTTTCATTTAAATATTTGGGTATACATGTGGCCAGGGAGGTGGAAAGCGGTCAAGAAACTAATTTAGACAATACTGTAATCGAGAGTCCAGAGAGATTTGGACCTATGGCAAAAGTTGCCAACCATTTGGGGGCTTAATCAATATTGTCAAAATGAATATCCTTCCCCAGTTATTTCACCCCTGAATCACCTTAATATATGGCTACCCAAGCAATTCTTCAGTCAAGTTAACTCAATGCTATCCAACTTTGTTTGGAAGGGGAAACAACCTTGTAGAGCCTTTCTTAAACTCACTGCACCTAGAGACAAGGGTGGTCTTCGACTACCCAATCTCTTGCTATATTATTGGGCTAGTCACCTGAATAGAATAGGTAAGTGGTCCACCACACAGTCTACCACGCCTCTACCCATATGGCTACGGCTTGAACTAAACTTGCTGGACCAGTTCAATTTAAGCCCCCCGCGCTTTTTTGCATCCGTTCTCCACGCTACCCCCAGTCATCCAAGACTCTGCTTTGGCCTTTCTATTAGAATTCTTTCTCAGTGCTGGAATTTTTCAATATATCCCGACCCAGGATTTAGCACAACTCTTGTGTTAAATCCTAATATCAAAATTGAGGTAGCTGCTTAATTTCTGAATGGTTCCCGCAGTTGCATAACTTACCGGTGGAATCTTGCATGAGCAACGCACACTCCTTAAGTCAGATGAAATCTTAGCATCCCTTAACATTCCCAGAAGCATATTTTCAAGTCTATCAATTGAGACACCTCATCCTCAAAATCTGAGTGGATCACTTCCCCTCTAAATAAGGCCATTCCTTGTGAAAATTCAGGAGGGCCTGTGTCGTGGAGGTATTTCTAACATATACAACAAATTGCTTGATGACCTTTTTCCTAACTCCTGGAGGGTTCCAATAGCTTGGTCACTTCTAATCTGAGCCCCTCTGCATGGGATTCAGTTTGGAAAGAAGTGCATTGTTACCCATCCCAAGACAACCATAGATTGACCCAATACTATGGTTTAAATAATCTCACTATACTCCCAGTTAAGCTGGTGAACTAATTTGGCAAGCTGTTTAGCATTTGCTTTTGAGATGTGTAGCTCCAAAGGAAATTTGCTGCATATCCTTGGGAATGCGATAAAGTGGCACCTTTATGGAGTACTGTTAGAGACAGCTTAGACCCACTTTTAGGCTCAAAGACCTATTTACCTTAGAAATTTGTATCTTGGGTGTCTACTGAGCATTTGGTGAAAGAGCATAAATATCATATGGCTCTCATCTCAATAGTTATAAAAAAACTGGTCCTCAGGCATTGGATGGATCAAGATACTATTACCTATCAGGAATGGCTTAAGGAGATGTCCCTCTGTTTCAATACCAAGAAACTTATAGCTAGCTCTAGACATAATCTGGAGTCTTTTAGTCGGAAATGGGGTAAATTAAATGCGCTCTACCTAGGGTAACCCAGACACTGATAGTACCTTAGGTAACTGCTGCTGCATTAATACTTGTAGCGTTATCTGGCTCAACCACAGCTCTCCTCCTTATTGACCTGACATCTCCTTCAGCTATGAAACCTCCGGGCAATGGGGGTGGGCTGTGGGGAGGGGTTATTGGGGTTTTATTTTATATTTTGTATTTTGTTTTTCTGTGTTTGTTGTTCCAGCTAATGTCATTGACATTGTGTACAGCTACATGTGTTTTTTCCTGGACTTGGGTACTCTATGATCTGACAACCTCCACTATCTATATCTGTACCTTGTCTTCCTTTTCTTTCTTTTGTTTTTCTATATATAAACTCAATAAACTTAAATTTAAAAAAAAAAGACAGTGCCTTAGAGGGATCTGCACGAGTGAGAAAAGGCAACAGTGAGGTAAGTTTTAAGCAGTCTTTTTGCTTGTTTACACTGTGGGTTTAGTCACTTGTCCAGGCAGTCAAACTGTGGCCTGTAAGCAGAAAAGAAAATAAACTGCAGAACTGGTGTCGGAGCGTAGGTAGGCTTTTCAGCAGCAGCTTACTTGTGTGTGCATTTGGTCAGCTTAATTAGCCTGCTTCTTACAAACAGTCCTTCCCTTCACCCCCAGCAAATTCGAGCGTAGTGCTTTCTTTGAAATAAATCACCATTTCTTGGGATATTTACGGCAAGGCTTGGGAGGATTTTTTTTTTTTTAAGTAGCAGTTTGTTGCCATAGGAATGCATTTCGTGTGAGCCTTGCTGCAGAAATATAAATGAACTTCTGCTTGAACTCTGACTGTCCCAGAATTCAAGGTAGGAGAAAACATCCAGTCTTCACTTCCAGATCACTGTTCTGTCTCCATTTTATAGCTGCTAAATTATGGTTTCCAGAGTGAAACTTCTGGTGAGATTTATGTATTTAGGTAGAAGATCATGAGAAGACAGTGTAATTTAAATTAGAAGAGGACTTTCTTTTGGGTGCAATGACGTTGATGCTCTCCTGACAGCTATCTGGTTTTGATGCATTGGGTGGGGCTCACTAAGTATCCACCTCTCAATGTGCAATATGCCCACTCCGGAGTTTGTGGGAGTGTCCCACCCTGGAACCCATATATTTACCAGTAGCACACTGAAATATAAATAGTGTGCAAGCTAGTGTTTGGAGCAATAATAATACAAATGAAGGTAGGGAGAGGGCAAGATTAGCATTGTTAGATCACTGAATTGTGAAGCGAAAACCCAAGTTCAAATCCCACTGTAGCTGCTTGCATGTGGCCCTGAAAAAGTTTCACCTACCAGTGCAGCCATCCGTCCCTCCCAGTTAAATAGCAGTACAAGCTAGTGTCCCACTGTAAATGTGAGCCTACATGTTTGTTTGGCTATTCTGTGTTCATAACTTGCATAGGTCAAAAAGCAACCTAATTCTACCCTTCATGGCCCTCAGTTTCTATCATCTGCTCCAGGCACCAAGTTCAAAGGAACAGAGAGTTTTTCTGTTACTGAGAGGACATATGAGCTCAGATCAGTCCCACCTTGATTTTTTTTTTCTTCTTTCTTTCTTTCCGTATTTAGCACTGACAAATGCACAGTATTTTTTTTCCAATAAGTATTTTAGCTCCACTCCTCCTGATCTGTCCCCTTCTGAATGGTCTGTGGCTTTTACGGTAGGCAGGGAAAATGGGCAGAATGGATGGACCAAGTGGTCCTTATCTGCCATCAATTTTTTATGCATCTGTGGTCTCCCCATCCCTGTCACCCAGATTTTCTTGTACACCCGTCATCCTCTACCACAGAACCATAGAAATATTCAGTAAGCAGTGCAGTGTGTGCAGGGGGGCTTGGTTGCCATCCAGCTGCAGTCAGTCCCCCCCCACCCTTTTTCTGTTTGGGACCACATTGCGGTAGTGACACATTGTGCTCCATTGTTCTGTGCAACAGGACCATGGAAGTGCTCAGTCAACAGTGCAGTGTCTGCAGGGAACTGGGCTGCCAACCAGCCAAAGTCACATTTTTCCCACCCTTTTTCTCTCCAGGACCACATGTGGACAGTGACTCATAGAGCTGGACTGCTTGGCCAACCTAGTCTGCCCATGAAATCTCCCTATTAGTGCTACCCAAGCACCTATTTGCAGTGGGGGTCATCATCCACACTCCCCCCTTACCTGTTATACCCATGTGTTCATTCCATGCATTTTTTATTTGCAATATACTATGCGTTTTTCATGCTGCCACACCTCTCAGGAGCTCAGCCCTACTACTTCTGTTTACCATCCTCCCCCAGGGCTTCCCCAAAATGGTAGTCCAGTCCAAGGCTTACCCCCTACTGGCAGTGGCTTTCAGCCATACCAGTTTTCACAGACTTTAATTCAGGAACCTGGCAGGCACGCCCACCAGGAGAACCCCCTGAGTTGCCCCCCAAGGTAGGGCCACAGAACTGAACTGCACCGGTGGAAACACATTGCTCCGCTGCCGAGCAGGGACTTAGAAACATGGCCCAGTGATGGGGAAGTGGGTGCCTAGCAGGGACCTAAGAGCAAGGCCAGGTGATGGACAGGTGGGGCGTCATTGAGGGAGCCGGCAGCATTTTTACAAACTTTCGTCCCTGGGAACGGGGCGCACGGCAGCAGCACCTGACGCTGTTTTCCCAGCCAGCCCTATGAATGTTGAAAACAGACCAGGGAACACTGAAGCAGTCATAGCATTCCCCCATGTTGCCTCAGTGTGCCACAAGTACTGTGCCAAGAATATCAGGGTGGCTCGGTGGGGGGGCTGAGTTTAGTGTGTGTGTGTGTGTGTGTGTGTGTGTGTGTGTGTGTGTGTGAGCTGTCTGGAATGTTTCCTGCTGAAGCATGTAAGTCCAGCAGTGACTTTATAAAGCAACTACTTTTCAGTTAAAAGAATTGTCATATTTTTTAAAAAAAGTACATGAGTCTGCAGTTACAGTCCAAAATAAGTTTATTTCATGATTTAAACAAATCGGTACTAGGCAAAATACTTTTATTACATCACAAAACACTGACAGTACTCAAAATGAAGCAACCCCCATTAATTGAAAAGCAAACTTCCATGTGAAAAGTGGAGCGATTTGAATTTAAATACTAGACATGGATATTTAAATTTCTCAAGTGGCCAGTACTTTTCATAAATAACCCACCTTTTGGAAACTCAGTGGTATAAATGATCTCTTCCATTGCTAACTGATATGGAGAATGCCAGTGGAGCAGGAGCAAGCCGCATAGAGGGAATGTCTGATCGCCTTCTCTTGTGAGCAGGAGGCACTTGTGTTTTTAGCTTCTGCTGCCACCATCTGAAACCTTCAACTCCCCTGCACAGTGTTTACCTGGCAGTGGAAGGCTGAAGGAGCACAGATGCGTGGAAGTGCAAGTCTTTTAAAGTTGCTCTGGCAAAACAGAGGACCCCCCTCTGCACCAGGACCCCTAGACCACCAAATTGAGGTCCAAGGACACAGACAAGGGACCTGGGAGGCCACAGAAGTTGTTTTTTAAAAAGCACATGTAAATAAGCTAGCAGCTGGCTGCTGGGAACTGTAGTCCTGCCCCCTCACCTACATTTCCTAGCCCCCAAGAGCAGCAGTGCCACCATGCTTCTCAACCTTATGTCACCGCAATGAGGGTCATGGACATTTTCTGGTAATCACGTTGAGGGACATCAGACCCTTGGAATGAGGGACACCTCCTCAAACCCTAAAAATACAAGTTCTGAGCACTGTAGGAATTGTGTTACTTGTACAATGTTTATTTTTGATTCACCATGTGACAGTATAATGAATTTTCGCTTTGATGTCTTAATTTACATAACATTCTCTGTGTGGGCAGCAGCTTTTCAGTAATGGACAGGACACTTTTAAGGGGTAAAATGAGGGCTGTACCTCATAATAAGGGACATTTGAGGGTATGAATGCCATTTTTATTTATACAGAAGGGTTATTAGCCCCCACTAGTCTTCACTAGCTCACCTGAGCTAAGTGAAATATTGTGCACCACTATAGACAAAGGGGTTTTAGCTGAGCCCCCTTCCCCAAACCTCACTCCCTTTACTGGGCTTTTGTTCTTTTATTACTTTTTTATTTTTTTATTTTTTTTTTGTTTTAGGTTTGATAGGACGGGGGTTCTTAAACCTTATCAGATAAGTATATTTTTATATCTTTCCTGTCCCTTCCTCCCTTCTGAACGCCCCTAAAGAGCTGCAGATCCTTTCTGGACCCTTTTCTATCTTTTATTTTACAGTTAGTGTACATTACACATTTGGACACCTACTTATGGCTCCCTAGGGCAGGTAAGTCCTATATTTTACTTATTACTAAGCTGTCGGGATGAACATATTATGGAGACTACGAGGGTGTCCAATCTGCCACAGGCTAAGGAGGCTGGAGGGAAGACTGCAGTGCCTTGGTAGCGAGCTGGAGAGGGTTCTGGCAGAGAGAATGAGAAAAGGGCGAGGAGGGCCTCACCAGGGGGTAATGGGAGGGAGCATCAGGAGAAGGACATTAGGTGGAGAGAGGGGACAGGGAGGGAGTGCAGTTTCACATCTGATAGGGGGTCAAGCGTTGAAAGCAGGTCATGGGACAGGAAGAAGAGTCCAATGCAGGACAACATGGTGGTGGTAGGCAAGAGGTTTGCAGAGCTGACAACAATGGTGGAAGAGGGGGAGTTAGGGAAGCACCAGGAGAGGGAGACAGGGGGGAAGGGAATGGAGGGAACAGGGGTCAGGCAGTAAGAGGAGGGTAGCAGGGGGAGAGGGGCACAGCTGAAAAGAAAAGTGTCAACAGTAAGGGTGCAGGGGAGAGGGACAGTGCTGATGGTCAGACAAAGGGTACATAGCTAAAGGGGGACAGGGGCAAGGGCGCATGAGGAGAAGGTGGATGGTAATGTGGGACCGAGGGGAGGGGCAAGGGAACACATGTCAGGAGGGGAGAGTGGGGGGTCATAGGGGTGAAGCATAGTGACATAAATGGGCAAGGAAGGGCAGATGTTAGTAATGGACAAGGGGGTTAAGGGGGAAGGGTGGAATGGAGCTGATGAAGGGGGTGTGCTAGTGGTGGGGGACTCTATACTTAAAGGGATCAGATGGGGCAGTAAGGGGGAAAGACATAGACTAATATGGGTCGGGTGGGCCTATTTCCAGGTTGGTGGCAGGCTGGGCAGGGCAGGCCATTCTCAGCTGCACAGGGAGAGGACTGAGGAAACTGCATGTTGTGGTGCATGTAGGTAAGAATGACCTATCAGGGGAGACAGAGGTAGTAAAAGGGAGATTCAAGGAACTGGGGAAGCTATGCGAGGAGAAGGGAAAATCGGTGGCCTTCTGGGAGGTGCCTCCCATACCCTGTGCAAGTATTGAGAAGAAGGGAAGAATAGGGGAGCTCAACACCTGGTTGCAGGAATGGTGTCATATCAGGGGGTATGGGATAGTAGGGGGCTGGGGCAGAACCTAGGACAGTAATACCCTGTATGCAGGGGACAGGTTTCACTTGAGCAAGGAGGGGTAGGGAGTATTGAAGCAGGGCATGGAGGGGTACATAGCAACAAGGGTAGCTTTAAACTAGGAAAGGGGGGGTGGCAAGTGGAAAGCTGGTAGGCAGGGTTTCCAGTGAGGGAAGCCGGATGAGCCTACCCCCCCAAGCTACAGGGGAGGTCATCAGGGTAGGAGCAACGGGGGGGGGTAAATCAAGGTGGGGAAGGGCTAGGAGGAGGATGGAGAGTAGTGTCACTAAATGCGAGGAGCCTGGGAAACAAATCAGCTGAGTTGCAGGCTCTCTTGGCTGTGGGGCAGGTGGACATTGCAGCCATAATAGAAACTTGTGTCACACAGTACCAGGACTGAGAGATGATGATCCCTGGATACAGGCTGTTCAGGAAGGACAGGGCAAATGGGAAAGGTGGAGGGGTGGCAATTGATGTAAGGAAAGGAATAATGTGCATAAGGGAAGAGGGGGGAGGAAAGGCAGTACAGAGACCCTGTGGATGCAGTTTTAGGATCCAAAGGGCAGGGTACTGAGGATGGGGGGGTAGGGTACTCGAGGAACTGGCAGGTAGCCTAGCAGCACCACTGGCTGACCTGTTCAATACCTCTCTGCACACAGGATGTGTCCCTCAGGACTGGCAGTTAGCCCATGTGGTGTCTATTCAGAAAGGTAGTCCAAGGGATGATCCAGGCAACTGCAGACTGGTGAGCCTCACATCAGTTGTGGGTAAGCTCATGGAGACAATCCTTCAGGAGAGACTGGTAATTTGGAGGACACTGGGCTCCAGGACAGGCAGCAGCATGGGTTTTTCTCCAGCAGGTCCTAACAGACAGACCTGATTGTGTACTATGAATGAGTGATCAGGGAGCTGGACAGGGGCAATGCAGTGGATGTCTTATACTTGGACTTCAGCAAGGCCTTTGTTTCAGTGCCACATGGGAGGCTAGGAGTGAAGCTAGAAGATGCAGGGGTGGGTACCAATGTAACCCCTAGGTGGTGCTATCCTATGGGCTACTACCCCCTGCCTGCGTGCCTAGGCACAGGTTGAGGGGTCTGAGCTCATTGAATGGGTGCCTCCATCCCGAGGATTGGCTCTGGGGTAGAGTAACTGCTGTTGGTGTAGCCCTACAGGGTGCTACAACCCCCACCAACCCCTCTAGTGGCCTAAACAGTATAGCAGCAAAACATTCACATGTACTATATGGCAGTAATGACTTGCTCACTCCACTTGCACTTACCACCAGAGCTGGATCCTCTGCAGTTGCCCTGTAGACCCCCCTGTAAAGTAAGACCTGTAATGCAATAGTTCAATGGCAGTACAATACCCCCACCAGAAAGGTACAGACTAGCCAGGTCAAATGCAAAAAGAACAAAATCTGATTTATTCAGCACAGCATCCCTATTATCAACTAATGCTCAACAAGTGAGTGCTGTTTGCAGATAGATTATTTATTAAAGATCAATTAGTGAATAATAAATGTTGTACTAATACTCAATTCTTGGATAACTGCAGAAAATATTAAGAATTGGTTAGTAATAGGGTGAGCAAAAGGAGTTAGCCAATAACTCATTTGCATGTGAAAAAATCAACCAAAGCAAAATGAAGGAATAATTGAACATTAACTAATTAGTGATTTTAAGCAGTTGAGCATTAGGTCAATAAATAACTGCTGAAACTGTTAAGAATTGGTTAGCAGTAGGGTGAACAAAAAAGAGTTAGCCACTAACTCATTTGCATGTGAAAAAATCAACCAAAGCAAAACTGTGGAATAATTGAACATTAACTAATTATTAGTGATTTCAGACAGTTGAGCATTAGGCCTATTTTTGGTATGGGGGGATATCTGAGTATGATCCGAGAGCACTCTACCCTGAATTTCACAATACCTCACTCCCGAAATAAGGCATGAACTTGTTAAAGTATAATCTATTTATGACTGGGTATTGTGAAATGGGGAATAGAATGAGTACTCCTCACCGAGGAATGTGATATCCTCCTGAGATCCACTAAACCACATGACTCCATCATATCCCTCAAAGATCGTTGAGCCAGTGACAGCCCTTTTCTCGATGTTCCTGACCTATCAAACGAGTCATCTAATGTTAAGTTCCAGTCACCCATAGGAAGAATGGGCAGGGTATGAAACTCGGACAAAAGACGGCTCAATTGTGTGTGTTATTTTTATTTTATTTATTTTATTGAAATCTAGAATTACAAATACCTGTGAGCAGGAACTGCTTGTTTACAAAGGTTCCACGTCGAAGGAATGGGGGGGTATACATACATACAAAGGTCAACATAATAATACACAGTTACACAATAAAAGATGTAAGAGACTGAGGCTTAGGAAATTCCAGTAATTCAAAATGTGCCAAATGTTAGGTAATCTTAGAAATAAGCACTGCAGGTGAGAGGGAGGGGGTTATGCAGGCAGGAAGGCCATTGTCTGAGGGTAGAGGGTGAGGGTGAGTGCTCTAAAGGGGAGGGAGGGGAGGGATAAAAGTCAGAAAATGCCCCGGGAGAGAGAAAAGGGAGAGGGGGCAAGGGGGTAGGCAGGAAGAAGGGGGCAAGGTGGGGAGAGGTAGCTGTCAAGACTGAAGTGGAAGGCAGTGAGCAGTGGGCCCTTGATTAGGCGAGGCAGTCACAACGACTAGTTGAAATGAGATGAAATCGGAGTATATTTAAAAAAAAAAAAAAGCATTGGGACCATATATACAACCCCAAACTAACTCATGCATTCCAGATTTCACCCTTAAGAAAATATATTGACCATCCAGGTCTTTGTATTCCTGCTCAACTTGAAACAGCAGGCGCCTCTGCACCAATATCAAGACACCTGCCCAACGGGTACTCAAACCTGCTCCAAAAGTATAATCAACCCACAGATGGCAAAAGAAAGAAGCATCTTGGCTTCGGAGATGGGTATCTTGTAACAGAGCCACATCTGACTTGAGAGAAGCAAGGTGTTTCAAAATACGTGTGCATTTTAGAGGAGAATCCCCCCCCCCGATGTTCCATGATATACAAGTCAGAATGGAACCCCCCATCATATAGAACCAAGGCCACAAATACTAGTGTGCAACAAACCCTTTATTACATAAACTAAACCATTATAATACAAAAGATGTAAAAAAAACCCAACCTCCCAGCACCTCTGAGTATGTCGCTTCTATGCTCTCATGCTGTAGCTGGACCTCTGAAGCCTAAAATAATCATAACTGTTCTATTACATAATATAACAGAAGCCAATCCCAAAGAACAGTGTCTCAACAAGAAGCTAAATCAAATGCTGCCTCGCCCTGCACCCTCATGGGTCGATTCTATGATCCCTTGAAGACCAACCAATACACAGAGGATGGGGCAAATTATCTCCTGGACAAATCAGGAGGAAAATCTAACAAAAAGAGTGAGATTCTGTAAGTCCAGTGCTGTTCAGTTCAAACAACCCAAAGTGGTTCATATCAGAAGCACGTAATTTATCCACATAATAGCTATGGGAAAAAGCAGAAGTCAATAAGTAAACCCGGTTGGAAGCCATCGAGTACACACAAAGAGTAAAAGCATCTGAAAAGTTATCCACAAGTGCATCTGAAAAGTTATCCACAAGTGCATCTGAAAAGTTATCTACAAGTGCAAATGCAATTGTCTGCAAAAGGTTGCACCAGACCAAAATAAAAAGACCCAGTAACTAATTTTGAATATTGAAGAACCAGCTGGCTTACTATAACAGAAAATCATAGCCTTCGATCTTTATGCTACCACCACTAATTACAAAGATCCAGCATTCACAAAAGTAAGCATAAATACATCAATTACTGGGAACCCTCCATTTGCCCACTTGGGTCACATTCTGGTGTGGGTAAGAAGGGAAAAGGTGCGAGTACAATTTTGGGAGCTCTTGCTTGGCGTAATCAGCTAAGCTAAATTCCACAAGACCAGTGTGGCTGTGTGTACAAAACGTCGGGTGGGGTACCACATATAAAATTTAACCCCAGCCCGACACAGGACCTGCTTTAACTCTTTGTATGCCACTTGACACTCCCGAACCATAGGAGTAGTGTCACTAAATATGAGGAATGGCTTGCCCTGCCATGTAAGCAGTCTTTTGACCTGTGCTTTTTGCTGGATCCAAACCTTCTTTTAAAAATCCAAATACCGAAGTATCATGGCACGGGATTTATTGTCAGATGGTGGCTGAGGGCGTAAGGGCCTGTGTGCCCGTTTGATAGAGTATTTGTTCCCAGAGGGCAGCAGCTGGGCCACTTCTAGCAGAAGAGACTGCACGAAACTCAATATGTCAGACCCCACAGCTAGTTCAGGGATGCCGACCAAGACCAAGTTATTCCTCCTAGATCTAGCCTTGAGGTCGACTTTCAGCTGTGACTTGATTATCTCCTCCTTCAATTCCTGGATCTCTTTTGCCTCCCTCACCTGGGTGTCCTCCATGAAACTAATTCTGGATTCCACATCACCAAGGCATCTGTGAAAGACCTCAAGTGTGGGCTTTAAGAATTAGAGGTCTTCTATAACTCTTGTTAATGTCAGCTTTATTCCAGCCATATTAGCAATATCTATGTCCAGTTTATCTGGTTCCTCCTCTTCCCCAGGTGAAATCAGATGTTGGATGCTTGTGGGAGGCTTAGGCCATACAGATGGTGCAGGAGGAGTGTCAGTAGCACAAGACAAAGCTTCCGAGATCGGTAAGTCCATTCCTATCAAATTAGTCTTTGATTGCTCCATAATGTTTACCCTAACCCAAGTAGTAAAAAAGAAATTTGCTGCTCACTAGCGGAAATAAATATATTATATTGTGATGAGAACACAGAGCCAAGGAGATGTCCTCTGTCTGAAAGCATCACGTGACTATCTCTCTGCCCATTACTTATACTCTGCCTCGTGATGGTGTATGATTGGCATTTAAATAAATCTGTGTCTGTTTATTCTCAGGTTTTTCTTTTTGTTTTTTTTGTGATAATTCATCCTCATTTCTAGAAAGGTTCTAGTCTGCTCATTTTTTATTTGCATTATTTTAGCAGCTGAGTAGGGTTAGTATACCTAGTATAGCTAGTTTCATAATGCACCTACCGAGGTAACTCTTCTGCATAATATTCCCCAATTTGGTTCATCAGAGCAGCTTGATTTATATTTCCTAAAATTTGGGGGTCTTAAGCCTGCTTCTGTGTAAGGAGCTGTGAGTTTATTCATCTTAATTCTTGCTTTTTTGGTTTTCCATAACATTTTTATACTATCTTACCAAGTTTTTTAAACGGTTCTTTATATCAAGAGGTACTGACTGAAAAGTGTACAGGGTTTTAGGAAGTACATTCATTTTAATTACCTGTACTCTCCCAGTTAATGTTGGTGGCAAATCAAACCATCTTTCCAGCATACTTTCAGCTCTTTCTAGTGTTGAGTTAATATTTCAGTTTAACTACTTTTTTGTCCGAGCAAAAAAAATCCCAAATATTTTATTTTACCTTGTTCAAGTCTAAAAGGGTAGATTTGGAATTGTGCAGTGTTATTCTTGGGATTAATGCCCAAGGCCATTGATTTATCCAAATGAATCTTATAACCAGATACCGATCCAAATTCCCTTATAGCTTTCATGATGTTATTTATATATTTACTAATGTCTCTCATATATAATAGAACATCGTCTGTATACAAGGAAATAAGTGTATGCCACTGGCCTAAAACTCTTCCATATCTTTATGGTCTCTAAGTGTGCTAGTGGCTCAGTTGCTAAAGTGCATAAGAGGGGTGACGAGGGCAGCCCTGTCTAGTACCTCTCCCTAGTTTAAAGGTCTGGCAAATGTTATCATTTAAGACCTTTGCAGTTGGGAACTTGTAAAATTATTTCAAACAACATGAAGTCTTGCTGTATTCTGACTATTGCAGTTAGGTCCTGCCTTTCAACTGCCCCGGAGAACAAAGAGTTAACTTTCCATGGTCAGCATGGAACGTTCGGCGCGAGCTCGGTTGAAGCCCCTCTCTGTTGTTGTTTAAACTCCAACTGTCAGATTCTTTACTCCGCCTTACTGAATAGTCGCTCCGGAGATTTCTCCTTTGCTTGGTTCAAGAAAGTCAGTTAAAGTGTAATTTTTCGCTTGGTTTCTGCCAAATTTCTGCAACCGAATCTGTCGGTTTAAGTCTCTGTCTGTGGTACCGTGAGTACTAGATAGGTTTTACATTTAGTTTCTGTGTGGAACTTGTAAACTTCGGATCAGTTCGGCTGAACTGATCAGTTTAGTTTAAAAAAGTTTGTGAATTTACTTATGTGTGGTAACTGGTCGTATTGGTTCTAAAAAAAAAAAAAATGGATTTATTACGTTTTTTTCCAAGACCCGTAACACGGTCAGGAACCGATAGGGAAGTCTTGCCTGGCGGATTGCCGAAAAAGGGTAAGTTTTGGATAGGATTGGCCATGTCTGAGAAACCCAAGAAAAAAGTGGGCCCGCTGGGTTATAACATTGCAGTGTGTGTGGGGAAGCTTTTGCTAAGGCTGATCCCCCACACCACCTGTGTTTATTGTCTGGGGTTTGACCACCTCGATTCAGACTGCCAAATTTGTAAGAATTTTCCCAAAGCTACCCTGGATAACAGAGTAGGTAGACTGAGGGAAAGGGAGGCAGAGAAGTCCGCTGACCCGGATGGCCAGCCCAGTTCGGTTCCGACCGAACCAGAAGGAGTGCCCTCTGACCAGGGCGAAACTTCTTCGGGCCAAAGGAGAGCCGATTCTGAGGAATCTGTTCCAGTTAAAAGGAAGAGAAAAAATAAATCATCTGGTTCGGATCCAGAAGTTCATACTCCGACCACTGAGATAGCCAAATCGATAAGAATAGTGATAAGAATAGTGCAGTTGCTAACTTCGGTTCCAGCTGAACTGGCACCATCTAGCAGGGGCTCTGTTCGGTCGGTTCCCCCAGTTCTGGATTACACTTCAGAAGAATTTTATGAACTGGAGGAGGAGGAGGGAGAGTATGAGGATGATGATGGTGATTTATGAAAGTCTGGATGTGCCTATTGACCCGGATATCTCCCCAGACAGACCTTCAGGTGTTTCACCTCCTATGCTTTCTGAGTCCCCTTCCCGCTTTGTTTTACAAAAAAGTGGCTGAAACCCTCCAGCTTCCAATGGAAGAAGCAGTAGAGGTTCAGGAGGAGCCTGATTTTGTTGAAATGATGGACATCCCAGAGTCCAGGAGACTGTCTGTTTCCCTCCATAAATCTTTTTGGAAACAGACAAATAAAATTCTTAAGACTCCTAACTCCATACCTCCTGTGGCCAGACAAATGGACAAGAGGTATACCCTTTCAGGCTCAGACACAGAGTTCCTTTCTCAGCAATGCAGCCATGTTGGGGTAGTGCAGGCTGCTGCCTGTGATAAGGCAAATATTCCCTTGGCTTCACACCCCCTAGATAAGGACTCTAGGAGGATTGATGCCATGGCAAAGAAGCAGTACATGGCAGCATCTTTGGGACTCAGGCAGGCTAACTATGGCCTACACAGCTAGATACCAGAAGTCCAGATGGGACACTGAGCTGGCTCTGGCTAAACAGGCCCCTGACCAGCTTGCCAAGGAGCTAGAGCAGGTGACTGCAGATGGGATTGAGGCATCCAAGGTGCAATTCCATGCTGCTGTGGACTCCTATGATGTTTCATCAAGAGTCATGGCTACATCTGTGGCCCTTCGGAGGATGGCTTGGCTCAGATGTACTAGCTTATCACAAGATACCCAGGTTAATGCCATGGATTTCCCTGTCATTGGTAATTCTCTGTTTGGGGAGCAGACAGAGAACTACATGAAAAAGATGGACAAGTACAGGACCACCTACAGGAGTGCTCAGGCCAAAGAAAGGCAAGCCACTCCTCAAAGGCATCAGTCCAGGGGCAGGGGCAGGCCTTTTCAAAGGCCTTTTTATCAAGCCCAGGCCTCCTCTTCTTCTTATGCTCGGAGGGGTTTCTTCAGAGGGAGAGGCAGATGGGGAATGAGCAGGCCTGCTTCCACCCCTCAGCCTAAAGCCCCTGCCAAGCAGACACTCTGATGGGTCTGCCCGGGCCGATTCCCCAATACCTGTAGGGGGCAGGCTGGCTTACTTTGTCCAGGACTGGAAGTCTCTGACATCAGACAAGTGGGTCCTGGAAGTAGTAAGCCAGGGACTAGTTCTCAGCTTCAAAAAATTTCCCAAGATGAGAACCAGATCCTTTCCACCTGCAAATGCATCGGAGACCATTGCCCTAGAGGCAGAGGTTTTTTTCCCTCCTGGCTCTCAGAGCCATAGAGAGGGTTCCTACCCTACACAAGGGCAAAGTATTGTACTCCAGGTACTTCCTAACCCCCAAAAAGACAGGAGAATGGAGGCCCATCCTGGATCCAAGATATCTGAACAAGTACCTTTTAAAACCAAAGTTCAAAATGGTGACTCTGGGAATAATTCTATCCCTCTCTAAGGCCAGGGGACTGGCTAGCCTCCCTGGACCTCAAAGATGCCTATTTTCACATTCCCATCAGGTGCTCCCACAGAAAGTACCTCTGATTTGAGTTGCCCTCAGGCCACTATCAGTTCAGAGCAATGCCCTTTGGCCTAACATCAGCCCCAAGGGTGTTCACAAAGTGCCTGGCAGTAGTGGTTGCTTTCCTAAGGAGAAAAAAGATCTCCATCTTTCCATACTTGGATGACTGGCTCATGGTGGGCCAGTCTCCAGACCAAGTCAAGTCACATCTGCAAATAACTCAGCAAGTGCTTACTTCCTTAGGATTCCTCCTCAACCTTCCAAAGTCAGTTCTCGAGCCAGTACAGCTCCTCACCTTCATAGGGGCGGAGCTGGATACAATAAAGGGCAAGAGTTTTCCTTCCCCTGGACAGGGTAAGGACCCTTATGGAACTGGCCTCTTCATTCACCCTTCAGGTGTCTTGACCAGCAGGGCATTCCTGCAGCTTCTGGGCCACATGGCAGCCTCTATAGCAGTGGCCCAGGGAGCAAGATTTCAGATGAGGGACATTCAATTCCACTTAAGAGCCTTCTGGTGCCAAATAAAGGATTCCCTTACCAAACTAGTCCCAGTGACTTGAACCCTGATCCAGGCTTTGCAATGGTAGCATGATCAGGACAATTTGAGACAAGGAGTTCCCTTTGTCACTCAGTCTCCTTCAGTGATGCTCACCACAGATGCCTCCCTGCTGGGCTGGGGTGCCCAGCTGGGGGATCTTACCACCCAAGGGCTGTGGTCACCTCAAGAATCTCTGCTTCACATCAGTCTCTTGGAACTCAGAGCGGTGTTTCTGGCACTGCAAGTCTTTTCCAAATCTGTACAGAACAAGGTGGTCAAGATCAGAACAGACAATACCACCACAGTGTGGTACATCAACAAGCAAGGAGGCACTCTGTCTTCGGCCTTGCTCTGATAGCAGTTCACCTCCCAGAAAGACAATGTCCTGGCAGATGCTCTTAGCAGGATGTCCCAGGGCTATCATGAATGGACCCTAGATCCCCTAGTTCTGAAAGTGATTTTCTCGAGATAGGGCACTCCACAGATAGATCTTTTTGCAGCCCCAGACAATTGCCAGCTTCCTCTCTTTTGTTGCAGACCCCCCAGTCTTGGGCTCAGTCCCCCTGGATGCTCTGATCCTGAATTCGGAAGGGAAATTTCTGTATGCTTTTCCTCCCTTCTCTCTCCTGTTCAAGGTGTTAGTCAAGATCAGGTCACAGCCATGCAAAGTGATTCTGATTGCTCCAGACTGGGCCAGACAGCCCTGGTACCCCCTGTTGCTGTCCTTAGCAGTCCACCTTCCCTTGTCTCTTCCTAGGAATTACAACCTGTTGACATCCTCTTGGGGGAGGATTTGGTATCCGAACCTCACGTCTCTCAATTTTAAGGCATGGCTCTTGAAGAGTTAGTTTGCTGATCTGCACCTTTCTCAAGGGGTTCTGGATAGCCTTAAGGCTTCTTGAAAGCCTTCCAACAGAAAGACTTACAACTCCAAATGGAAAATGTTCACTATTTGGTGCTCTAATAAGCATATTTCTCCAGAATCTGCTGGGTTGCCTACAGTTCTGGACTATATGTTCTATCTTAATATCTTAGGACTTAGGCCAGCTACACTTAAAGTGCATTTGGTAGCTGTTTCTGCTGTCTTGTCAGTAGGCAAGCCCTCTCCTCTGTCAGCCCATCCTGTGTTTTGGAAGTTCTTCAAGGGATTGCTGCACACCAGCCCCCCCCCCCACTTAGGGATCCTGCTCCTGCTTGGGACCTTAATGTTTGCACTGCTCAGCTTATGCAACCACCCTTTGAGCCTTTGTCCTCTACAGAGTTTAAGTACTTGACTTGGAAAACTGTTTTTGGTAGCCGTTACCTCTGCCAGACATATCGGTGAATTGCAAGCCCTGTCAGTGGAGCCTGATTCCATCTCTTTCCATAGAGAGAAAGTGGTCCTAAGAACTAACAGAAAGTTTTTACCTACAGTGGTTTCAGATTTTCACCTTAACCAGTCTGTCTCTCCCTGTTTTCTTCACTGACCATTCCTCCTCTGGAGAGAGGTGGCTGCACAGCTTGGATGTTAAAAGGGCCCTCAGCTACTGCATAGAGCGCACCAAGGGTCACAGGTTTGAGTCCGTCCAGTTGTTCGTCACATATGGAGAGGTCGGTAAGGGTAAACCTGCCACTAAGAGATTGCCAGGTGGACTGTCTCTTGCATACAATTCTGCTATGAAAAACTGGGTAGAATTCCACCCTCAGGCCTGAGGGCTCACTCCACTAGAGGTACGGCTGATTCCCTGGCTGCTGCCAGGGATATTCCCATCTTAGAAATTTGTCAGGCAGCCACCTGGAAAACAGTCCATACATTCACCAAGCATTACTCTCTGGATATCCAGGCTAGGAGTGATGCTCGGTTTGGCACAGCAGTACTTCAGAGCCTATTCCCAAAGTAGGTTCTGTCCCTCCTCCATGGAGGTACTGCTTGGTAGTCTGCAATAGTCAGAATACAGCAAAATTTCATGTTTTTTGAAGAAAAAATTATTCACCTTAGTAATGTTGTTTCTTCTAATGGAGTCTTGCTGTATTCTGACCTCCCCCGCGCCTCCCCTCTCAGAACCTGTTTTTTTGGGATGTGGGTGGGCAGGAGCAATGTTGGCACCCTAGGGGTGCCCCTTTTTTACACTCCTTTACTTTGGGTATGTGTTTTTTTTTTTTTATTTGTTGTTGTCTTCGGGTTTCCTGACTTGAGTCTTTGCTTTGAAACCAAAAAACCCTTTTTAATAAATTTAGTTGCCAGTTGGCTAGTATGAGTTTTAGTTTCACCACAGAACTTCTAGTGAGTATTGCTCGAAAAGATCTGATGGTTGGAATTTAAACAGCAGCAGACAGGGGCTTCAACCGAGCTCGTGATGAACGTTCCATGCTGGCCTTGGAAAGTTAACTCTCTGTTCTCCGGGGCAGTTGAAAGGCAGGACCTAACTGCAATAGTCAGAATACAGCAAAACTCCATTAGAAAAAACAACATTACTAAGGTGAGTAATTTTTTCTTTAATCCAGTTTATAAAACTAAGGCCCAGATCTGCTTTTTGCATTATTTGAAACAGGTATACCCACTCCACCCTGACAAAAGCTTTCTCGGCATCCAATGATAAAATCAATATTTTTTTTTTTTCTTGATTTTCCATAGCTGATATATTTAAAGTGTTTCTGATATTGTTGAAACCTTGTCTCCCCTTATTGAATCCAGTCTGGATAGTGTGAATTACTGATGGAAGCACCTTCAACCTATTAACCAGTATTTTGTGTATAATCTTGTAGTCAGAGTTCAAAAGGGAGATTGGTTGATATGATGTGTACAACCTAGGATTCTTCCCTTTGGTTGCTAAGACTATAATTGGGGCTTGTTGAAAACTTCCTGGGATTGCTCCTCCTTTAAGAAAGAAGTTAGAGTTCTGTGAAGAGAGCAACTATTTGTAATATACATGTATTATAAAACTCTGCCGACGGTCCATCAAGACCAGGAGCTTCCCCCCCACCTTTTTCAGTTGTCTAATAGCATATATTTTTTGTTACCTTCTCTTTATGCGCCTCATCACTTGCTGCTGAACTCTCTCTGGTGGGAGTCATCACGCAACCTTATCCTGCCCACCTGAAGCTCCAGTCCCACTGTTCAGTCGACACTGCCTCCTATTTGCTGCTCCTGGCTCCCTGACGACACCCCCTTCCCGGATCTAAGCACCCTAGGGTGGGACCACCGACTCGTGCCAGCAGCCTTTCTGAAATCTAGACAGGTTGCCAGGGGAGTGAGAGGAGAACCGAAGGTGGATTGAAAACCCGACCTGGAGGTCAGCCCCTGGACCCTGGATACCTACCATCGACAAGGGTCTTTTCCATGGTTTCCCCAGGAGCACAGTGTGCAATGACACCTGCGCAGGCACACTGCTGGCGTCTGCTGTGCTCCACCCCTTACTGTACCAGCCCATGCAACACCCTCTATCTCCATCGGGGGTCACTTAAGTGTGAACGAGACCCAGTACCCACCCCGGGAGAGGAGAGGAGAGCTGTCCTCAGGATGCTTAATCCTCTCCCTCCCTCCCCAGCTGACCTGCAGTGGCCCAATTCCGTTCCTGAACCAGGGTTGCCAGCATAGCGCGAGGTGTGGCGTCCAGTGCCTCTGCACCACCAGGCCGGACCACTAATAGCATATTTAACTGCTTCATCTTCAGTTAGAAACATATAAAGGTAACGGCAGAAGGAGACCAAAGGTGCATCAAATCTGCCCTTGAGATCCCGAGATCCTAGGTGTTTCTGGGTCCTAGCTGGTAGATTCCCTTGTGGATTTGATTCTAGCGTACTCCTTTTCCCAAATCCTTTTGAATGCTGATACGGTCCTAGCTCCTACCATGTCCACAGGTAGTTTGTTCCATGGCTCCACAATCCTTTGGAACTCACTTGTGAGGGAGCAATACTAGACCTCGTACTCTCAAATGAGGACAGAGAGAGGATCTCAGATCTGGAAGTGGGTAGCCATCTGGGAACAAGTGACCACCAAGCAGTGTGGTTCACGATAAACTCAGCTACAGAGTCAAGCCATACAAAAGTGAGGGTATTGGACTTCAGGAGGGCTGACTTTGGCAATATGAGAGATTGCCTTAGAAAAGCACTAGCAAATAGGCTAGAAGAAGGGGTAGAGCAACAATGGGGAAACATTAAAACTGCCATCACAGATGCAACAAACCTTTGTGTGAAGCAAATAAATCAAAATGAAAGAAAAAGCCACTACGGTTCTCAAAAGAGGTGGCGGGGAAGGTCAGGGAGAAAAAGATAGCATATAGGAAGTATAAGGAAACACAGAAGGAGCAGGAAAGAGAACTGTACCAGTTAAGGCAGAAGGAAGCAGGGATGGAAGTCAGAATAGCAAAGGCCCAAACTGAGGAAAAGATAGACAACTCAGTTAAGAAGGAGGATAAAAACTTTTATAGGGACATCAGAGAGCGTAGAAAGACAAAGGGAGGGATAATGAGGCTGAATAGAATGGACGGTGGGTGGGCAGAGAGGGACAGTTAAAAAACAGGGTTACTGAATGAATATTTCTGCTCAGTATTCACAAAAGAGGAGGCGGGGCAGGTGCCTAATCCAATTAACAGAAGCACTCAGGATAAGGGGTGAGGGTCGATCCCAGTTTTTTCATAGAAGAAAGGGTTCTGAAAGAACTCCTAAAACTGAAGGCGGACAAAGCAATGCGGCCAGATGGAATTCACTCCAGAATTCTAAAAGAATTGAGGGGAGAACTAGTGAAACCACTGACTACCCTTTTTTAACAAATCATGGGAGGATGGTGTGGTACCTGAGGACTGCGGATGTGATTCTCCTTCACAAAAGTGGGACCAGGACAGAGGCAGGAAACTACAGACCTGTCAGTTTGACCTCTGTGGTAGGGAAAGTGATGGAATCACTTCTGAAGGAATGAATTGTTGAGTACCTAGCGGCCAGTGGGGCACAGGACCCAAGGCAGCATGAGTTCACAGCAGGAAGTTCATGTCAGACTAATCTAATTGATTTCTTTGACTGGGTGACCAAAGTAGTAGACCGGGGAGGGGCTGTGAACATGGCCTACCTAAACTTTGGCAAGGCATTTGACACAGTCCCACACAAAAGATTAATAGTCAAATTATCCAGCCTGGGAGTGGGTCCCAGGGTGGTGGCCTGGGTAAAATATTGACTGGACAACAGGACACAGACAGTAATTGTAAATGGAGTCCACTCTGAAGAAAGAGCGATTACTAGTGGGGTACTGCGGGGTTCAATACTGGGTCCAGTCCTTTTTAATGCTTTATAAGTGACACTGCAGAGGGACTGGAAGGAAAAGTATGCCTATTTGCAGATGACGCAGAGATCTGCAACAGGGTTGATACACAAGGAGGTGTGGAAAGGATGAGAAGGGATTTGGCAAGGTTGGAGGAATGGTCAGAAGTATGGCAGCTTGGATTCAGTGCAAAGAAGTGCAAAATAATCCACCTGGGAAACAAAAACCCAGGGGAAGATTACACAATGAAATATAGAAACATAGAATTTGATGGCAGATAAGGACCGCTTGGCCCACCTAGTCTGCCCATTTCCCTACCTAACAAATAAGCTGCAGATCCTAGTTAACCAACAGCCTACTTCCTCCTACCCCCACTAGAATTGCCTTATGTCTGTCCCATGCAATCTTGAATTCCTCCACGGTTTTTGACTCTACGGCCTCCACAAGAAGGCTGTTCCATGTATCCACAACCTGCTCTGTGAAGAAATACTTCCTCACGTTACCTCTGAGCCATCCCTTCTCTATCTTCAAATTGTGCCCCCTTGTTTTTGCACATCTTTTTCTGAAAAAAGCTACCCTCTTGGACTTTGTTGATTCCCTTAAGGTATTTGAAAGTTTCTATCATGTTCCCCCTCTCCCTCCTTTCCTCGAGGCTATACATCTTTAGTTCCTTTAGTCTTTCTTCATATGTCTTCTGATGCAGACCCTTCATCATTTTGGTTGCCCTCCTCTGGACAGCCTCCATCCTGTCTGTCTTTGTGGAGATGGGGTCTCAAGAACTGTACACAGTACTCCAGATGTGATCTTGCCAACTATCTGTACAGAGGGCCAAAAACTTCCTGTTTTCTACTGGTGATGCCTCTCCCTATGCATCCCAGTATCCCCCCAGCCCTCCTTACTGCCTTCTCACATTGCTGGCCCACCTTTAGGTCGTCTGATATGACTACCCCCTGGTCCCTTTCCATTTTTGTTGTCAGTATCTCACCCCCCATTGTGTACTCTTCCCCTGAGTTTTTGTGTAACCCCTAGATGGCGCTATCAGGGGCTACTACCCCTGCCTGATTTGCCACTAACAGGTTGAGGGCCTGGATCCAATGGCGGTGCCTCCACCCAGAGGTCAGGGTTTGCAATAGTTAAACTTACTTGGTCACAGCCCTCTGGGACACTGCAACCCCTTTCTTCCACTAGTGGCCCACAATATATCAGAATTACCTTCACAGTATACAATTACCCCCAGGACTAGTTCCGGCACTGGGACCTCCTGTGAAATAAGATACAGTGCAACAATCACAGTACAGTACTTTAACATGGACAAATACCTCAGGCAGTATAACTTTGCTGAAACAAGCAGCTCTGATTTATTTAGGGGATATAACAAGGACAGGGGAAATCAGGTTAATTAGCTTATCCTTTACTATTACCTATGGCTCTGTGCAGGCCTATCCCTACCAGTTACTGTCCTGGGTACCCAAGCCCTAGTGGCTAGTCCAAACCGTGGCAGCTGGTGGGGCCCTTTCACACAGTGAGAAGAAAATTAGTTTAAACAGTCAGCAGTACAGTGATTCCATTTGGATTTAATGTGGCAATTCAACAGGAGCGACCCTGAATTAGTACTCACGACCTCTTAACAAGATAGGGTCCTTCCAACGTCCAGCAGCTACTCTTGAGCTCCACGAGACTCTTCACACATTTATATGGTAAAAAGAAAGTACTATACCAGGCAGGCTGCTTCTCTATCCCGATCGCAATTACTGCACAATACCGGGAGAACACACAGCAGATTCAGTTCCTGACAGACCGAGTGCATCCAACAATTTCTCCAGTCTTCTACAGGGTGAGCCTGGTTTCTACCTTCAGAGATCCTTTGATTCTTTTCACAGGACGGAGTTCAGTCCTAACAAGCAGTTACTCATGCTGCAGACGAAATCTGGGCCTTACCCGTTTTTGACTGAAACTGTGCACTGAAGGAGCACAGGGTTTCTTTCCTTCACTCCAGAGCTAAACTGAAACTCCAACAGACAAAACCGGCACTTCCTTTGAGTTCCTCCCAGTTCTTGACTGGATTGGCTGTCACTCACAATAGACTGCTGCTGTTGGTCCAAAAGGCCAAGTCTAAACTACATCTCCCAGAGTCACTGCCCATACAATCCTCTTGTGGCTGGCTCAGATTATGAGTCCAAGTTCTGATTCGTCCAAGGCACCATTTTAGAGCTAGCTTACCCCACACTGATTGGTCCAGTTCAGCAGTTCAAAACCAGAATGAGAACTAGGCAGACACAATTCTGACTGCAAAGAAAGCAGGTTAGACAAACTGTAATTTCATTATTACTGTAAATGATTTCTGGCAAACAGTTACATCTTTCAGATAGGTTCCCTTTGCACTCCTAGTGACTGCAAAAATGGAATGAATTGGCAGCAGCTCGAGTGGTACTCAAACAGAGAAGCACACAGTCCCCCATACAAACTAATTATGTCTGCAAGCAGACGGCTCTTAAAGAGACAGTACCAGAGGCTCTAAAAACACTCACTGATAAATGGCTTAAACGCCAAACACCATTCAGGCTTGGAGCATTCAAGCAAGCTCCTGGAAGTCTTTTGGGAACCCCCATTTGCAGGGGGGTTACATTTGTTTCCCTGGTGCATTACTTTGCACTTCTTTGCATTGAATCTAAGCTGCCATATATTTGACCATTCCTCCAACCTTGCCAAGTCCCTTTTCATCCTTTCCATCCCACCTTGTGTAGCAACCCTGTTGCAGATCTTTGTGTCATCTGCATAGAGACATACTTTCCCTTCCAGTTCCTCTGCAATGTCACTTATAAAGACATTAAAAAGGACCAGCCCCAGTACTGAACCCTGCAGTAGCCCACTAGTAACCCTTCTTTCTTCACTGTGGACTCTGTTTACTATTACCTGCTGTGTCCTGTTGTCCAACCAGTGTTTTACCAGGCTACCACCCTAGGACCCACTCCCAGGCTGGCTAATTTGTTTATTAATCTTTTGTGCGGGACTGTGTCAGATGCCTTGCTAAAGTCTAGGAAGGTCATGTCCACAGCCCATCCCTGGTCTACTGCTTTGGTCACTCGGTCAAAGAAATCAATTAAATTTGTCTGACATGACCTTTCCGCTGTGAATCCTTGCTGCCTTGGGTCCTGTGCCCCACTGGCCACTAGGTACTCAACAATTCTTTCCTTCAGAAGTGATTCCATCATTTTCCCTACCACTGAGGTCAAACTGACAGGTCTGTAGTTTCCTGCCTCTGTGTTGCTCCCACTTTTGTGAAGGGGAATCACATCCACCCTCCTCCAGTCCTCTGGTACCATCCCATCATCCCATGATTTATTAAAGAGGATAGTCAGTGGTGTTACTAGTTCTTCCCTTAGTTCTTTTAAAATTCTGGGGTGAATCCCATCAGGCCCCATTGCTTAATCCACCTTCAATTTTAAAGAATTCTTTCATAGCCCTTTCTTCTGTGAAAGGACTAATATCAACCCCACTATCCAGAGTGCTTCTATTGACCGGATTAGGTATTTCCCCCTGTTTTTTCCATTGTGAATACTGAGCAGAAGTATTCGTTCAGTATCCCTGCTTTTTCACTGTCGCTGTCTGCCCAACCACCTTCCGCTTTGTTCAGTCTCAGTATCCCTGCTTTAGTCTTTCTTTGCTCTCTAATGTACCTATAAAAGGTTTTGTCCCCCTTCTTAACTGAGTTGGCTATATTTTCCTCGGTTTGGGCCTTTGCTATTCTGACTGCCTTACCTGCTTCCTACTGCTTTAACTAGTACAGTCCTCTGTCCTGCTCCTTCTGTGTTTCCTTATACTTCCTGAATGCTATCTTTTTTTTCCCTTACCTTCCTTGCCACTTCTTTTGAGAACAATAGTGTTTTTTTCTTTCATTTTAATTTGTTTATTTGCTTCACACAAAGGCTTGTTGCCTCTGTGGTGGCGGTCTTGATGTTTCCCCATTGTTGCTCCACCCCACCTTCTTGCCTGTTTGCTAGTGCTTTTCTGAGGCACTCTCCCATTTTGTCAAAATTAGCCCTCCTGAAGTCCAGTACCTTCAGTTTTGTGTGGCTTGACTCGACAGCTTGTTCCCAGATGGCTACCCACTTCAAGATCAGAGATCCTCTCTCCATCCCCATTTGAGAGTACCAGGTCTAAGATTGCTGTCTCCCAAGTGGGTTCCAAAACTAGCTATCTGAGGCATGCCCCCTGTAGGGCATCGAGAATGACCATGCTCTTGGATATGGCTGCAGCAAAGGTACTCCAGTCAACATCTGGCATATTCAGGTCCCCCATCAGCAATACCTCCCCTTTCTCTGCCATCCCAAGGATGCCTTCTATCATTTTCTTGTCCATTTCCTTCCCCTGAGACAGGGGTCTGTTTACAACCCCTGTGCGGATTGTGGAGCCATTTCCAGTCTCCAGGGTGACCCACAGTGCCTCCTTTCCTCCCTGTTTACCCTTTAGTTCTGTTACTTTTATCCCTTCCCTTACATAGAGAGCTACTCCTCCTCCTCTTCTTCCCTCTCTGTCCCTCCTGTAGATTGTGTACCCTGGTATGTTGACATTTCAGTCTTGGTTCTCTGTGTACCATGTTTCTATGACTGCCACAATATCCAGGCATCCCTCTTCCATCAAGGCCACCATTTCAGGGAGCTTTTTACCTAGACTACAGCCATTGGTACTCATTACCCTCCATTGTTTATGGCTTTATTTCTTTTTGCCCCATCCCTGTCCCTACTGCCTTTGTCTTTTTCTCCATTTATCCCTGCCCTTCTCCCTATCGTCTGCTCTATTTTGGTGTTTACCTCACTAATTACCCTGATTTTTTTTTTGGGGGGGTAGGATTTCCTTTCTCCTCTTCAGCACCTCTCCCCCTTGGCTAGTTTAAATGTTTGCCACTGAAGCATTTAAACCTATCACTTAGGATCCTGGTTCCCCTCCAGGATAGGTGCAGACATCACGCCTGTATAGGCCTGCATCCCTTCAGGTGGAGCCCCAGTCCCCAATGAAGCCAAATCCCTGAGCTCTGCACCAGCTTTTCAACCACTTATTGAATCCCATGGTGCAGAGTGCCCTTGCCTCATCCATGCCATAGACAGGTAGTACTTCCGAGAAAGTTACCATGTGTGCTATTTGTCTAAGGCACCTCCCCAACTCCACAAACTCCTGTTGCACTGCTCTGATCCCATTCTCAGCCAGGTCATTCATCCCTAGGTGGATAATGACATCCAGCCCTCCTGCCACTGCTTCCATGATCCTGAGGTCGTTTCCTGTCCCTCAAGCCTTGGCACCAGGCAGGCACCTTACCTCCTTTCCCCACCCTCCCCATTTCTACCCCCTAACAATTGAGTCCCCCACCAGGAGTTGTTTCCTTCCCCTGTGGGGTCCTGGGCCACCCTCCTGTGGGTCTCTATTGTGGAGGTTCCCAGCATCCTCCTTGGTCTCCACTCCAGGTGCCTCCATAGAGGAACCATGCTTGCCAGAGTGGTGAATGAATTGTGGAGAGGCACAACTGGAGGGTTGCGTTTCTATTCCACCACCCTCACCCTCCCTGAGCCCACCATGGTCTAGCCAGGCCTCTTTCTTGGCAACCTGAGGTAGTGGCGGTGGCCTGGGTGGAGGAGCCAGTTTCCCAAATCCTTGCCAGGTCAGCATGGAGATGAACACCTCCTCCCTCAAACCAGAGAGGTGCCTGCAAGTAGGGCAGCAACGCAGTTTCCACAATTTCTCCCGGAAGACTGCTGCTCCACAGCCAGTGCATTGCACCACTCCCCACAGGTCTGTGTCTCTTCCAGTTACAGATGCTTTTTTGTTTTGTTCTCGTTTTAGTGTGTGGAAGCTTGTGAGTGTCTCTACCCCCTATTCAGTGTGCTATGCCTTTAAGGATATGAACAGGTGTATGTTGTTAGCAGTTTTGAGGAAGTGATGTCAGAGCTCCTGCTATAAAGGAATTGATGCGCTTGGGGCGGGTGGAAGTAAACCTATGCTGTCCAGAAACAATCACCTACAACTCTTACCCTCCATCCTGGGGAGTGCCTTCCTTCCTGACTGACACCTATTTCACAAAGGCTAAGTAACAGATCTAGTCACAACTAATTGCAGATATCTCACAGCTACAGTTTCTCACAGGAAAATTAAAGTTAAAACTAAGAAAAGTCCAGCCCAAAACAGAATCAATACTAGTTACTTACACAGGTCCAAAAAGTAATAATTCAGTTCAGTGTAGACTAGAAATAACCTCCTTGATTCAAGGAAGCTGTTGCTGCTTTCTCAGTCTCCCTGTCTTCAATGTGAGAAGGAGACTGTAACATCTCTGAGACAAAAAAAAAAACCTTTTCAGCAAAAAATACATAAATAAAATAGGGGCAAACAATAATTTTGCTTAACCTAATGATAAAAAGTCACAAAAATGTAAGCACCACCTGTAATAATTTCACAGAAGATATGCCCTGTAAGAAACACTTTGCTACAGAGAATAATAAAGCAGTAACAGAAGATGTACCTTGCAAAAGACAATTTGAATCAGAAGATTACAGCATAGAAAGGGCTGGGAGGATACTGGGATGTATAGGGAGAGGCATCACTAGCAGAGAACAAGAAGTTGTTATCCCTCGGTACAAACAGGTGGTGAGATCCTATCTGGAGTACTGCGCCCACTTCTGGAGACCCTATCTCTGCAAGAACATAGACAGAATAGAGGCAGTCCAGAGAGGGCAACAAAAATGGTGAAGGGTCTGCAAGAGAAGCCATACGAGGAGAGACTAAAGGAGCTTAATATGTATACCCTTGAGGAAAGGAGGAGGGGGGCATGATAGAAACTTTTAAATACCTCAGTGGAATCAACAAAGTCCAAGAGGGTAGCATCTTTCAGAAAAAGATATGTGCAAGAACAAGGAGACACAATTTGAAGATGGGGTGGTGGTTCAGGGGCAATGTGATGAAGTATTTTTCACAGAAGGGTGGTGGATGCATGGAACAACCTTCCTGAGGAGGCTGTGGGGTCTAAAACTGTGGGGAAATTCAAGAATGCATGGGACAGACATAAGGCCATTTTTGTGATGGAGTAGGAAGAAATAGGCTGTTGGTTAACTAGGATCTGCAGCTTATCCTGTAAGTAGGGAAATGGGCAGACTAGGTGGGCCAAGCAGTCCTTATATGCCATCAAAGTCTGTTTTTATGTTTCCAACAAATAGTGCTTCCTGAGATTCCTCCTGAAACTCATATCCTTTAGTTTCCATCCATGAATCCTCATGTTTGAGTTGGGAGCCCACCTGAATAGTTTAGCGTAGGGTACTGAATTTTAACCTCATAAAGGTTTCTATCATATACCCCTTTCAAACAACATGAAGTCTTGCTGTATTCTGACAAATTGCAGTGAGGTCCAACCTTTGAACTGCCCTGGAGATGAAAGAGTTAACTTTCAATGCCAGGCATGGAACGCTGAGCTCGAGCTCGGTTGAGACTCTTTCTGTTGCTGTTTGAACTCAAACCGTCATTCTTTACTCCGCCTCACTGAACAGTCGCTCTGGAGATTTCTCCTTTGCTCGGTTCAATTTGTTGGTTAAAGTACCGTTTTTCTCGGGTTTTGACCGAATTTAAACCGCAGCCTGTCAGTTCAGTCTCTGTCTGTGGTATTCGTGAGTACTAGATAGGTTTATATTTGTTTTTTATTCTGTGTGGAACTTGTAAATGTGTCATCGGTTCGGTTTGAACCGATCAGGTTATTTAAAAATCTTAATTCTACTTTTAGTGTGTGGTTACCGGTTCTTATCGGTTCTAAAAAAAATGGATTTTATTACGTTTTTTTCCATGACCCATCTTCGGTCAGGAACCGATAAGGGTGTCTTGCCTGGCGGATTGCGAAAAAGGGTAAGTTTTTGTTTAGGACTGGCCATGTCTGAGAAACCCAAAGAAAAACCGGGCCACTGGTTTCAACACTGTAGTGTGTGGGGAAGTCTTTGCTAGGGCTGATCCCCAACACCACCTGTGTTGATTGTCTGGAGTTTGACCCACCCGATTCAGACTGCCAGATTTGTAAAAATTTTCCTGCAGCTACCCTAGAAAAAAGAGTTGGTAGGCTCAGGGAAAGGGAGGCCAAAAAGTCCACTGACCCGGATGGCCAGCCCGGTTCGGTTCCAACCGAACCAGAAGGAGTGCCCTCTGACCAGGGTGAAACTTCTTCGGGCAAAAGGAGAACAGATTCCGAGGAGTCGGTTCTGGTTAAGAGATCAAGAAGGGATAAATCAGCTTGTGTGGAGCCAAAAGTTCTTTCTCCGACCACTGATGAAATAGCCAAAGCGATCAAAATTGTTCAGTCGCTATCCCCGGTTCCAACCGAACCGGCACCATTAGGAAGGCCCTCAGTTCGGTCGGTTCCACCGGTTCCGGATTATGATTTAGAGGAATTTTATGAACCAGAGGAGGAGGAAGGAGAGTATGAGGAAAGTGAATGTGATTATGAAAGTCTGGATGTGCCCATTGACCCGGACATCTCCCCAGACAGACCTTCAGGAGTGTCTCCTCCTAGGCTTTCTGAGTCCCCTCCCATTTCATGTTTTACAAGAAAGTGGCTGAAACCCTTCAGCTTCCTATGGAAGAAGCTGTTGATGACCAGGAGGAGCCTGACTATGTTGAAATGATGGATATCCCAGAGTCCAGGAGGTTGTCTATTCCCCTTCATAAGTCTTTTGGGAAACAGACGACAAAAATTTTAAAGACTCCTAATTCTATACATCCTGTGGATAAAAGAATGGACAAGAAGTATACTCTTTCAGGCTCAGATACAGAGATCCTTACCCAGCAATGCAGCCATGTTGGGGTAGTGCAGGCTGCTGCCTGTGATAAGGCAAACATACCCTTGGCTTCACACCCCCCAGATAAGGACTCTAGGAGGATTGATGCCATGGCAAAGAAACAGTACATGGCAGCATTCTTGGGACTCAGGCAGGCCAATTATATGGCCCATACAGCTAGATATCAGAAATCTAGATGGGACACTGTTATGGCTTTAGCTAAACAGGTCCCTGGCCAGCTTGCCAAGGAGCTGGAGCAGGTAGCTGCGGATGGTATTGAGGCATCCAAGGTGCAATTCCATGCTGTAGTGGACTCCAATGATGTTTCATATAGAGTCATGGCTACATCTGTGGCCCTTCGTAGGATGGCTTGGCTCAGATGTACTAGCCTGTCTGGAGGATACCCAGACTAAGGCCATGGATTTACTTGTTGTGGGTAATTCTCTCTTTGGGGAGCAAACAGAGAACTACATGAAGAAAATGGATGAATACAGGACCACCTATAGGAGTGCTCAGGCCAAGGAAAGGCAAGCCACTCCTCAGAGGCAACATCCAGGGGCAGGGCAGGCCTTTCATGAGGCCTTTCTACTAGCCAGGCCTCCTCTTCTGCTTATGCTCAGGGGGGTTCTTTAGAGGAGAGGCAGGCGGGTGCAAGCAGGCCTGTTTCCACCCCTCAACCCTAAAGCCCCTGCCAAACAGGCATCCTGATGGGTTTGCCAGGGCCGATTCTCCACCACCTTTAGGGGGCAGGCTGGCTTTCTTTGTCCAGGACTGGATGTCTGTAACATCAGACAAGTGGGTCCTGGAAGTAGTAAGCCAGGGACTGGTTCTCAGCTTCAGAAAATTTCCAAAGATGAGAACCAGATCCTTCCACTGCAAATCCTTCAGAGGCACATGCCTAGAGGCAGAGGTCTCTTCCTCTTGGCTCTCAGAGTTATAGAAAGGGTTCCACCCCTACACAAAGGGAAAGGATTGTACTCCAGGTACTTCCTCACCCCCAAAAAGACAGAAGAATGGCGGCCCATCCTGGATCTCAGATATTTAAATAAGCATCTTTTAAAGCCAAAGTTCAAAATGGTGACTCTGGGAATAATTCTATCCTCTCTCAGGCCAGGGGACTGGCTAGTGTCCCTGGACCTCAAGGATGCCAATTTCCATATTCTCATCAGAAGCTCCCATAGAAAAAACCTCAGGTTCGAGCTGCCCTTAGGCCATTACCAATTCAGAGCAACGCCCTTCAGCCTAACCTCTGCTCCAAGGGTGTTCACAAAATGCCTGGCAGTAGTAGTTGCCTTCCTAAGAAGGAAAAGGATTTCCATCTTCCCATACCGGGACGACTGGCTCATAGTAGGCCAGTCCCCAGACCAGTCAAGTTACATTTACAGATAACTCAGCAACTGCTCACTTCTCTAGGTTTCCTTCTGAATCTTTCAAAGTCAGTTCTAGAGCCTGTACAGCTCCTCACCTTCATAGGCACAGAGCTAGATACAGTAAAGGCAAGAGCCTTCCTTCCCCTGGACAGGGCAAAGACCCTTGTTACACTGGCCTCTTCATTCACCATTCAGGTGTCTCGACCAGCAAGGCATTTTCTGCAGCTTCTGGGGCACATGGCTGCTTCTACAGCAGTGGTGCAGGGAGCAAGATTTCAGATGAGGGATCTTCAGTTCCACTTGAGAGCCTTTTGGTCTCAGAAAAAGGATCCTCTGACCAAACTGATCCCAGTGACTCGAACCCTGATCCAGGCATTGCAGTGGTGGCAGGATCAGGACAATCTAAGACAGGGAGTTCCTTTTGTCACTCAGTCTCATGCTCTAATCCTTACTACTTATGCCTCCTTCTTGGGGTGGGGAGCCCACTTGGGAGACCTGACCACCCAAGGGTTGTGGTCTCCTCAGGAATCTCTGCTTCACATCAATCTATTAGAACTCAGAGAAGTGTTTCTAGCACTTCAGGCTTTTTCCAAGTCTGTTCAGAACAAAGTAGTTCAGATCAGGACAGACAATACCACCACAATGTGGTATATCAACAAGCAAGGGGGCACTCGGTCTACGGCCTTGTGCATAGAAGCAATGAAGTTATGGCCTCTGACCTATTCCCTGAACACCTCTCTTACAGCAGTATACCTCCCAGGCAAGGACAATGTCCTGGCAGATGCTCTCAGCAGGATATCTCAGGGCCATCATGAATGGTCACTGGATCCCCCGGTTTTGAAGGTGATCTTCTCCAGATGGGGCACCCCACAGATAGATCTTTTTGCAGCCCCAGACAATCACCAACTTCCCCTCTTTTGCTGCAGGCCCCCAGTGTTGGGCTCAGTCCCCCTGGATGCCCTAGTTCTCAATTGGGAAGGGAAGTTCCTGTATGCTTTCCCCTTCCCTCTCCTGTTCAAGGTGCTAGTCAAAATCAGGTCTCAACCCTGCAAGGTGATTCTGATTGCTCTAGACTGGGCCATACAGCCCTGGTACCCTCTCCTGTTGTCCTTAGCAGTCTATCTTCCCCTGTTTCTTCCCAGGAATTACAACCTGTTAACCTGTGCTCAGGGGAAGGTTTGGTATCCGAATCTCAAATCTCTCAATCTCAAAGCCTGGCTCTTGAAGAGTTAGTGTTTGCTGATTTGCACCCTCTCAGGTGTTATGGATATCCTAAAGGCTTCTGGAGTCTTCCACCAGAAACACTTACAATTCAAATAGAAAGATTCTCCATGGTGCTCTGGGAGCATATTTCTTCAGAGTCTGCTGGCCTGCCCACAGTCCCTTGACTATATGGTTCATCTGGATAGCCTGGGACTCAGACCAGCTACACTAAGAGTGCATCTGGCAGCTGTCTCTGCTTTTCTTTCAGCAGGTAGGCCTTCTTCCTTTCAGCTCATCCTGTATTCTTTAGTGTTTTCAAAGGGATTGCTTCATACCAATCCGCCATTCAAGGACCCTGCCCCTGTTTGGGACCTTAATGTTTTGCATTGCTCAGCTTATGCAACCCCTTTTGAGCCTTGTCCTCAGCAGAGCTTAAGTACTTGACTTGGAAAACTGTTTTCTTGGTGGCCATCACATCTGCCAGGCACATAAGCGAGTTACAAGCCCTGTCAGTGGAGCCTGATTTTATCTCTTTCCATAGAGATAAGGTGGTCCTCAGGACTAACAGGAAGTTTTTACCTAAGGTGGTTTCAGACTTCTACCTTAACCAGTCTATGTCTCTTCCTGTGTTCTTCACTGACCATTCCTCCTCTGGTGAGAGGAGGCTGCACAGCTTGGATGTGAAAAGGGCCCTTAGCTACTACATAGAGCGTACCAAGGGTCACAGGTTTGACTCCCTTCAATTGTTCCTCACTTATGGTGAGGTTGGTAAGGGAAAACCTGCCACTAAAAGATCCATTTCCAGTTGGATTGTCTCTTGCATTCAATTTTGCTATGAAAAACTAGGCAGGATTCCACCCTCAGGCCTGAGGGCTCACTCTAACAGAGGTACAGCTGCTTCCCTGGCTACTGCCAGGGATATTCCTATCTTAGTGATATGCCAAGCAGCTACCTGGAAAACAGTTTACACTTTTACCAAGCATTACTCTTTGGATATCCAGGCTAGGAGTGATGCTCGGTTTGGCACAGCAGTGCTTCAGAGCCTATTTCCTAGGTAGGTTCTGTCCCTCCTCCATGGAGGTACTGCTTGGTAGTCTGCAATTTGTCAGAATACAGCAAGACTTCATGTTTGAAGAAAAAATTACTCACCTTAGTAATGTTGTTTCTTCTAATGGAGTCTTGCTGTATTCTGACCTCACCCCCCCCGCCTTCCCCTCTCAGAACCTTTGTTTTTGGGATGTGGGTGAGCAGTAGCAGTGTTGGCACTCAGGAGGTGCCCCACCTTGTTATTATCAGCCCTTTTCTTTGGGTGAGTGGGTGTTGTGTTTATTTCATTTTTGGGGTTTCCTGACTCGAGTCTTTGTTTTGGGACCAAAAAATCTGTTTATTATATTTAGTAGCCAGTTGGCTAGTGTAGGTTTACAGCTTCCACACAGGACACTCAGTGAGTTTAGCTCATAAAGATCTGATGGTTTGAGTTCAAACAGCAACAGACAGAGTCTCAACCGAGCTCGAGCTCAGCGTTCCATGCCTGACATGGAAAGTTAACTCTTTCATCTCCGGGGCAGTTCAAAGGTTGGACCTCACTGCAATTTGTCAGAATACAGCAAGACTCCATTAGAAGAAACAACATTAATAAGGTGAGTAATTTTTTCTTCTCTCCTAGATTCAAGTGAGTACCGTGTTTTACCGATCTCACTTAGAGGGGGGAGCTTTTACAGCAGGTAATACCATTAGGACTAAGGCCACCAGGCTTTAGGACCTCACAGAAAAATGTTCTAGCTAGCAGTCTGTGGCAGGGTACCTCCTCTGATGTCTACTCCGCCCTGGCATCAGACATGGTATAAAGGGGGTGGTTCCCTGACACCATCTCAGTTCTTTTCCCGCTGTTGACCCACTGACATGGGATCTATGGACGCCATAGTTTACAGTCGACCGCCTTTTTTCGCACCTCGCGCAGTCAACAGTAGTTCGTTGGTTTTTTTTTCAGTGAATTTCTGCAAAAAGTGCATGACTTCATCGATTTCACAGTGACAGAAGTCGGAGGTGCGTGTGTGGGAAGCAGATTCTGGCAAGGGACGGCCACTCTGCCTGCCTGATCTGCCTAGGCCCAGACCACCGGCCTGACTACTGCCCGCACTGCCAAAAATTTAACAGCAAAACCCGCATTTGAGGCGCTAACTCACTTAAAGCCTGCCTGCTAGAGAAACAAGTGGCCACCATGCAGAAGACCCAGTCGGGGCATAGTTCATCCTCATCACCCAGGGAATCATCCCCCCCAAGGATCAGGAGGAAAACACCATCACCGGGAGAAAGAGAGAGCCAGGTCGGAGTCCCACTCAGAGTCTCCCCACAGGACTTCTGCTTCCTCCACCTCCGGCGGGAGGTCTGAGTCAGTTCCCCAGGTACCACAGCTGTTTTGGGGGTTGCTCATAAGAAGACCTCCTCCTCATCACACTCGAAAGGTAAGGAGTCTTCTAGTCAAGGGCGTTCATCCGCTCAAGTTCTCTTGGCCCAGCGACCCCACTAAACATGCTGGTTCATCCAATAAGCACAAGAAAACTGACGATTCCACCAGACGTCAGGAGGCCATTGTGTACTGGACGCCTCCCCCACTCGAATATAGGGAGATGTCAACCTCCGAAGCTAGGCATACTGCCGGACCCTCCGATTCTGCGTTGGACAAGGATCAGGAGCCTCCGGCCAAAGAACTGGCATCGGCCCTGGAGGATCAGATGTCAGTCCTGGCGACCAAGGTACCGAAGGATAAAACTTCTGCAACAGAGGATGCCCAGCCGCCGCCTCGTCCTAAGGAGCCTGACTCCCTATCACAAGGGGGCTCACCTCCACAGGAAAATAGTCAGCCAGACCTGACACCAGAGGCACCAGTAGAAGAAATACCTCAGGACCAGATGCCAGCACCTGAAGGCCAACAGGGTCTGACGCCTGGCCCCTCCAACCCAACACCTCCACCCCGGTCGTCCCCTTGGCTGAGGTGGGGGCGCTGTTCAGTGCATGGTGGAATACTATCAAAGTGGATTTACTCCTGAAACCGAGGGATCCATCCCCAGTTTGGCCATTACCCAGGGATCCATCCCCTAGGCCTCCTCCTCCGCCAATGGAGCATCGGCCGCCAGAGGAGAAAAATAAGTGGACACCCGGTTTGAGTGGTCGGAAAAGGCACCCATCTTCTGTCCTGTCCTCCAGCGGATGCCCTCCTTCGTCCTCAGAAGAAGGTGCTGGAGACTCTACATTTGATTAGTCCTCAGAGGATGAGTTACCTATCCCTGCTCCGGACACAAGGAACTCTCCAAGGTCACCTCTGGATGACTCGTCCTTTTTAGACATTATGCGGCATATCCAAGCTGTGTGCCAGTGGGTCATGGATAAGCTGGATCCTGAGAGATGCCATTTGGCTAATTTCCTGGGGGCTACTGACCCTAAGCCCTTGGTCATTCTCCCTCCATTAGTAGAGCCCTTCCAGGAAGTCACCAGATTGAGGTGGAAGCACCCGGCCACTACAACTGCAGTACCAAGAAAGGCGTGCAGGCTCTACAAAACACACAAAGAGTAGCCTTTCTTAGGAGAACACCCAAAATCCTATTCTATGGTGCTGACAGACACACATGGTAGGGCACAGCAACCAAAGCTTATGAGTGCCCAGCCTCTGGACCCAGAATCCAAAAAACTGGATCAGATGGTCTGTAAAGTATATTCCTCAGCCACCTGTATGGTCAGGTCATTAAACTTTCTTGCTCACATGGTGACCTATCAGAAGTCACTCTGGGCAAAGGTAATGAATTTGGCTAAGGCCCAGCCAGTCTCAGAGGGGAAGGCAGAACTCCTGGTGGTCATCTAATCAGGGATGGATGTCAATAAGCGTGTACTAAGGAGCTGTTACGATTCAGCAGACACGGCAGCCAGGGCAGCTGTGACAGGTATCTGCATGAGGAGGCATGCTTCGCTAAGGGTTTCAGGTTTCTGCCAAGAGTTACAGGATGCCATTCTGAAAGCTGTTTTTCAGAGACCAGTCCTTTTTTGGTCAGGAAACCGAGAAGCTTATAACTGGTCTGCAGTATCTGAGGTCCACCGAATATATAGATCAGAACCGCAGACCATCCGACGCTGTTCTTTTCGAGAAAGTCAAGGACAGCAGGGAAGATGTCAGCCACAGCACAAGGGAGACTTCGAAAGAAGAGACCCCCCTGTACCTTCAGGCACCCAAGGGCCACAGAAATCTCAAAGTGCCCAGACTCCCTTGCCCTTCCCCTCCATCATGGCATGACTCACTACCCCCCCACCAGAGATCAGTGCAGGGGAGGCGGTGAGAATATTCTCCCTTTACCTGTCTGGATAGTCCAATATCACGTTGGACCAATGGGTCCTCCGAATAGTGGAGAGAAGAAATTCCTTAGAGTTTATTCAGATCCCACTGGATAATCCACCAGTCCTCTCCCACTGCTCACCCTCCCATGCACTTCTCCTGTGGGCAGAGATACAGGCCTTGTTAGACAAGAAAGCAGTCCAGGAGGTCCCCTTTGCCCGAAGAGGCAAGGGATTTTACTCCCATTTCTTCCTTGTCCCAAAGAAGATGGGAGACCTCCATCCCATTCTGGATCTGAGCCAACTGAACACTTTCATCGAATACAAGCAGTTCAGAATGGTAACTTTAGCCAGCCTGTTGCCCATGCTCCATTAAGGAGACTGGCTTTGCTCCCTGGACATGCAGGATGTGTACATGCATATCAAGATCCTGCCATCCACCGGAAGTACCTTTGCTTTACCTTCCAAGGCGGGCACTACCAGTTCAGGATGCTGCCATTCAGTCTGTCATCAGCACCAAAAATCTTTACCAAGTGCCTGGCAGTAGTGGTGGTGGCCCTCAGGAGAGGGGTCACTTTGTCTACCCCTTCCTGGACAATTGACTTCTTACAGCTCCAGCAGAAGACCAGTTGAACAGGACTTTGGAGGCGACATTGTCTATTCAGTAGTCTTGAGTATTACCCTAAACCTGCCCAAGTCACACCCATGGCCCACTCAAAGGCCACAATACATAGGAGAAGTCCTGGACACTGTCCAAGGAAAAGCCTTTCTGCCCACAGATCGGGCATCCAGGCTAAGAGAAGTCACTCACAAGGTGAAGGACTCTGACGTGGTCCCAGTGAGGGTGGTTCTGCAGTTTCTGGGTCATGTGGCTGCAGCCATAGCCATGGTTCCCCTCGCATGTTTCAACATGAGTATCCCACAGTGGAACCAGGGCATGGGCAGTCTAGTGGAGCCCATTTGGATCTCCAGTGTGGTTCGTCAGTTCCTAACCTGGTGGGTCACCCCAGCCCATTTGAGTATAGAAGTTCCTTTCCAGTGACCCAGGCCACAATAGATCCTTACCACAGATGCCTCGGGACTGGGATAGGGAGCACATCTTGCTGCTCATCAGATGATGGGTTCTTGGAATGCAACGGAATGGTCTTTCCACATAAATATTCTGGAAATGAGAACTGTACTGTATATCCTTCAAGCCTTCCAAGGGGTACTCCTTCCAGGGCTGCTCCTGGTCCAGTCTGACATACCCCAGTAGTCTTCCATCTCAACAAGGTAGGAGGTGTGCACTCTCATCCCCTATGCAGAGAGGCCATTGGGGTATGGACTTGGGCAGTGGATCACAGCCTGGAACTCACAGCAGTACACGTTCCAGGGATTCACAACATCCTCACAGATAGCCTAAGTCATTCCCGGTCTCATATCCATGAGTGGGAACTACAGCAAGAAGTTGTAGATGACCTCTTCAAAAGGTGGGGTCGGCCAGAACTGGATCTCTTTGTGTCCTCACACACCAGATTGCCCAATTTCTGCTCGCTAGATCCAGGGCCTGGTGTTTTTTTGTGAGACACATGATCTCTCTCTTGAACAGGGAGATTTCTTTATGCCTTCCCTCCCTTCCCCTCATTCAGAGGGTCCTGCTCAAGTTGCAGGCAGAAGGAGACCAGATGATACTGATAGCACCCTTCTGGCCATGACAGATTTGGTTCCCGCTGTTGCAACAGCTGGCATCAGAACTGCCAGTTCTGTTGTCCCTCTCCACTCACTTGCTCTCCCAAGATCAAGGGAAGCAAGTCCATCTGTCCCTTCGGTCCCTGCATCTGCATGCATGGCTCCTGTGGACTTGGCTAGGGATAGATTTGGTGTATCCCTTAGAGTGGCAGAGTTACTCGTGGCAGCAAGAAAACCTTCTACTAGGGCAACATATACCATGAAATGGAAGCGTTTCTGCTTTTGGGCATTCCCCCGTTTCTTAGATCCCCTCAATTGTCCGGTGGAATCTTTGCTGGAATATCTTCTCTACCTATCGGACTTAGGTCTCAGCTACTCGTCCATTAAGGTGCGCCTCTGCACTCTGTCAGCTTACCATGCACCAATGAATGGGAAGACTCTGGCACAGTTGGACATCTGCAAGACCTTCCTAAGAGGTATCTTGCATATCACCCCCCCTCCAAGAGACCCAGTGCCACCTTGGGACCTCCTGCTTGTCTTGGAAAAGCTCACCTCCCCCCAACGAACCAGTCGCAAGTTGAGAGCTATGTCTTCTGTCTTTGAAGGCATTATTTGTAGCTGCTATTACCTGAGCCTGAAGGATTTCTGAGCTGCAGACTCTAATGTGTAAAGAGCCTTATCTTATTTTTCACAGGAACAAGGTATCCCTGCATACAAACCCTAAGTTTCTACCAAAAGTAGTGTCTGAGTTACGTTAAACCAGGACATCCAACAACAGATTATTACCCAGAGTACTCTAACAGAGGGGAGGCATTGTTGCACACTCTGGATGTACATAGAATCTTGCATTACAGTACTATTTAGCAAGGACCATTTCCGCCAGAAAGACAGACCAAGTGTTTGTCTCTTTCACCCACAGAAAGGTTGGGGCATCTGTGACTAAACAAACACTAAGTGGCTCATGCTTTGCATTACATTCTGCTACCTGCAGCACAACAAGCCCTTACTGGGACGGTTTAAGGGTCATTCCACCAGAGGGATAGAGACATCCTTGCTCCCTTCAGAACATTTCATCAGCGGACCTCTGTGTGGCTGCTACTTGAAGTTCAGTGCACACCTTTGTCAGGCACTACAGTTTAGATATTGCTTCCAGGAGGAGAGCAGGTTTCAGCCTAGTGGTCCTTCAAAGACTCTCCTCCTAATTTCCTACAGCTTACCAAATTTGTCCTCCACCCATCCATCCTGGGTCTCTTTTGGACTCAACTCTATTACCTGCTGCAAGATCTCCCCTCAAAGTGAGATAGTACAGCTACATAACAACTTACCATAACAGTAGATCTTCGAGAGGAGCTCTTACAGCAGGTGGCTTTCCCACCCACCTACCCCCGGGACAATTTTCATTATTTTCCCTTTGGGTATAGGAGATCTTCCTCGGTTCTCCATCTGTTTTTCAGCTGGGTCTCCAGCGGGAGAACTGAGGTAGTGCCGGGGGACCTCCCCCTTTATACCATGTCTGACATTGGGGCGGAGCAGACATCGGGGCAGTGCCCCAACACAGACTGCTAGCTAGAAGATTTTTCCATGGGGTCCTAATGCCTGGCGGCCTTAGTCCTAATGATTTTACCTGCTGCAAGAGCTCCTCTCGAAGATCCATCTAGAAGCCACCCCTGAATAAAAGCTGCAGCAGAAATAAAGTTTATTAATAGAAATCACTTCCGATTTGTAGCCACTGCTTCTAAATGGGGTTGGCTTTGAAACGGTGAAATAGGTAGCCTAGTCAGTACAGATCTCTGTTGCCTGCCATACACTCAGATAACTGTGGACTAGAGAGAAAAAAGCAAAGAGCACAAGTACTGGCACGTAACAAGAAGCACTTTAAAGTAGCCGACATGCTCCTTCTGTGGGATTCTTCATTTGGCATGGACCATGTGGTTGCTTTCCATCTGAACTCTGTTTGAGTTCTCTTATGACCTCCTTGAAAGTGTTCCTGTCTGCCAAAATAATGCCACAGATCAGAACTTGAGACTGAGTTGTGGTAAGGGGCAGCATTTCTTGACTTTTTAAGAGCAGTGTGGCAGAGAAAAATGCTGTGTGTGGGCGGAAGGGACAGAGTAGTAGAGCAAACAGAGGAAGTGAGCATCTGGGATTGGGATCGGCATTTCTCTGTTATCTGTCTACAGAACCTGTCTAGTGTAAGCATTAGTAGAATGACTATAAGCATTAGAGCTACACTGTAAGCATTATTTCAGCACATCTGTGTAAGGGACAGATTTTTTGGAATTTATTGAAATGCTGTGTGCAGGCAGGAGGAATCAAGAAAGAGAGAGAGAGTCGCTGTCTGCAGGTGGGAGGGAGCATGAGCGAGAGACAGAGGCACTGTGAGTGGGCAGAAGGAGACAAAGGCTTTATGTGGCAAAGGCTGTAAATTTCTATCTTTATGCTTTAATTTTGCTTGTTATGGGGTTTGTTTGCCCTTCACCAATAGCTTGGACACCAAAAACACAGCTTGTTAATTAAAGCCACCCCCCAAATACAAACACTGGCTGAAAACTGAAAAATGTAATAGAAGCCATGGCTTCTAAACTTCTATGGAGGCAGTATAGCGCAGCGCAGTGGTTTAAGGCTCTGAGCTGCAAATCTGGTGACATCCAGCAGACCAGACCTGGGTTTGAATCCCACAGCTTCCACTTGCATTCTGTGTGACCCTGAACAAGTCACTTAACTTCCATGTGCTCCCAGGTTGCACCTGTAAAAAAGCTTTCAGCTTGGTGTGTCTCACTTGGTTAAATAACTAAAATAAAAAAAAAAAAAAAGTAAATGCGGTATGTAATGCCTCCTGCACGCCCTTATGCGGCAGCCCTGAGGTCCCTGTATCATTCTGGTTGCCCTTCTCTGAATGGTTTCTATCTTGTCCCTATCCTTCTGAAAGTATGGTCTCCAAAACTGTAGGCAGTATTCACTATAGATCTGTCCAGTGGAAGTATCACCTCCCTGTGCCTACTCCACTCACTATGCATCCCAGCATTTTTTGGGCCCAACTATATGCTGCGTTGCATTGACTGGATTGTTTGAGGGTGTTGCTAATAATAACTTCTAGATCCCTTTCCTCCATTTGAGTTATTGAGTTTGACCCCATTTAGCCAATAGGTTGTTTTAGAGTTATTCCTGCCAATATACATTACTTTACATTTCTTGGCGTTAAATTTCAGCTGCCAGATACTAGAACATTGTTCTAACCTTTTCAAATCGTTTTGTACGATTCTCACTGCTTCTTTGCTGTCCACATTTCCCCCTAATTAAATGTCCATGAACACTGCAGTCTTGCCCTGGATACCTACTCCTACTGCATGTCACTGATGAACACATTAAACAGAATTGGGCCCAAGACCAAGCCCTGTGGGACCCCACTTGTCACTTCTCCCTCCTCTGACATCTCCCCATTGACCACCACCCTTTGTGTCCTTCCATCCAGCCAGTTTCCCACCCACTTAACGATGCAGCTTGCTATGCCCAAATCCTCTTAACTTCTTCAGCAGGTGTTTGTGTGGTACTGAATCAATGACTTTGCTGAAGTCAAAATAGAGGAGGTCCACTGGCTGGCCACTATCACTTTCCTAGATACTCAATCAAAGAAAATAATCAAGTTTGTCTGTCATGACCTGCCTGTAACGAAACCGTGTTGTCTGGTGTCTTGTAGGCCATGTTTATCCAAGTAGTCTACTAGGTATTGTTTAATCAGGGCCTCCATTTGCCTTCTTAGCACTGATGTGAAGCTGACTGGCCTGTAGTTACCGGCCTCTTCCCTGCTACCACCCTTGCAGAGGCACCACGTTGGCTCTTTTCCAGTCATTAGGTACAACTCCCATCTGGAGAGAGTGGTTAAACAGGTGCGCTAAAGGGTCTGCTAACTCACTCGCTAACTCTTAATTATCCTCTGATGTATTCCATCTGCACCAGGAGATTTGTAGATCTTTAAACATTCAGGCACCCCTCTGACCCTGACTGCGGTAATACTTCCTTTTTCCATTTTTGGCACTTGCCTGCTGTGTGCTGTAATGCTGCAGTCAGGCATTGGGCCACTGTGTTCTTTGGTGAATACTGAACAGAAGTATTTGTTCAGAATGGTGGCCTTCTTTCTGCCTGTCCTCTTACAGTATCTTGTCCCCATCCCTGATTTTAACTACTCCGATACCCTTCTTTGTCTTTTCTTACAAATGTCTGAAAAAATGTTTTTTCTCCTCCCCCTGACACCTTAACTGTCTGAAGTTCCTCAGCTGCCTTTGCTTGTCTCACTGCCAACTTATCCTCCTTATTCTTTAGTATGTATTCCTCCCATTTATTGTTACCCGGCTTACGAAGTTGTGAAATGCTTCCTTCTTGACCCTAATGGCTATCCTAACTTGACTCTTGAACAAAATGGGGTGTTTGTGTCTGTTTCTTGTGGTCACTGTCCTTGTACATGCCTTTGTGGCCTCTGTGATGGTGTGTTTAATCATTCCCCAGATGTCTTCTACTACAAAATGTTGAAGAATCTTAGTTTTTTCTCTTATTAGTTCCCTCATTGTATTGAAAATTTGCCCCTCTGAAATTTAGGACTTCTGCCCTTGACTGGGAATTGCTATCCTTCAGCTCTATTTTAAACCAAACTGAGTTGTGGTCGCTTTTCGCCAGTGGCTTCTCGACTTTGACTGCCCTAATTTTTTCCGAGTTAGTTAGAGAGGATCCCATCCAAGAGGTTGTTCTGCCTAGTAGAATCAGTGACTGTGTGACAGAGTAATCCTGTAAGGCTTCTGCCACTGATTGACTCCTTGATGATTTAGCCACTGGGATGCCCAGTCCACATCTGGCATGTTAAGATCCCCCCCCCCACCACCACTAGTTCTCCTTTTAGTAACATTTTTTTAATTCCCTCCAAAAGCTCCTTATCCTTGTCCTCCACTTGGTTTGCAGGTCTATATACCACCCCGACCTGGATTTTCTTTCCTGAGGATAAACTAAGCTGAACCCACAGGGATTTCACTCCTTCTCTGTGGCTCATTTTGCAAGATGTGGTCTCTATCCTCTTATTAACATACAGTGCAACCCCCCCCTTGACACCCCTTCTGTCTTTCATAAAGAGTATGTACCCAGGGGCTGCAAGATACCAGTCGCCAGATGTACAGGTCTCTGTGACTGCCACAAGATCCATACAGGACACCGACATCCATGCCTGAAGGTCACTCATCTTGTTACCTAGGCTTCTGGCACTAATGCACACCCCTGTCCACGAGGCTGTGGCTGAAAAAGGCACACTAAATTGTAGTAATGGGCAGAATAGGTTGGCCAAAGGCCCTTATCTGCCAACAACACCTATGTATCTATAAATTGTTGCTAATTCCACCTGGTAAATTCTTGTGTTTCCCATTATTCTGAACCCTTTTTCTGCTTATTCTGGTTGTACCTGTGGTGTGATTTGGTATGTCTTGATTGTGGGGGAGTGGCGACTAGGTTCCCATCTTCTAAACTATGGCTGATAGGTTTCCTAGCACCATACCCCCTTTGCCTAGTTTAAACGTTATTAATTTATTTAGTATTTGCTTATCCTGAGTATTAATCTTTGGGATGTTTAATTTACTAGTAATCTCCCCATTTGTGTTTTGGATTTCTGATGCATATAATTTTTTATTATATTTTTAAATTCATTATTTATAGATCCAAAGTCGGTTAGTAGCTTTCCTTGATTATTTGATCTTCTTTATTGTTTCTGTTTCTGTTTTTTATTTCTGAAGTAGGTAAGCAAAGATCTTTCTCGATATATCTGACTGAGCATAGTACTTAGCCCTTGTTTATAATATTGTTTTTTCATTTCTTTTTCCCTCCAGTCACCAGAGCGGTGGCCTTTCTCTGGCATAGTCCCAGTTGTCTCCCACCTAGCCTGAACCCCCCCACTCTGGGTCCCTCCCAGAGTTCCACAGATGCCTTACCTCTGCCTGGCGAGAGACCTCCCTGGCTTACCCCTCAGGGTGGGCTGCCACTCCTACAGGTGCCCTAGACATCCAGTATCATCCTGGCATTGGAGTCACGTGGAGGATCGGGACTCAGGTGGGTGGGGTTCAGCAGTGAGCTTGGGGCCAGGGTGCGCCATCACCAACCACCAATCCAGGGCATTTCCTTTGTTCTGGTGGTTTCACCCCCCCAGGCGTGCATGATCATGCAATGATGCCTGGTGGAGGAGAAGAGCTTGCTCCTGAGCACGTTCCTACCGACATCTGCCATGCCTCACCTTCCCTCTTACGTGCAGGCTGCGGCACCATACCCACCCCTTTGCCGCTGGGAGGCACTCGAGTGCTGAGTCTTGCATCCCTTCCTCCCCAGGAGAAGGCGAGCTGTCGGCTGACACTCAAGTCTTCTCCTCCCCAGCCAACTCCCGATGGCCTGTGCTTGTTCCCAAACACAGGTTGCAGGCATGACATGAGGTGTGGCATACAGCGCCTCAACCCTCAGTGCCACCGGGCCGGCTTTCTTGTTTGTAATATTAATCTTTTTGTTTTTTCATTTGATTGTTATACCTTCGCTTTGAATCTTTCCATTGTTTTAGAACCAGTTCCTTCCTAGTATGTATGTAAGTAATGCATTTCCACTCTAATTCCTTCTCTAGTCCTATCATTCATCCCTTACTTATCTTATTTCTGATGCATGTGTATGTTATTATTTGCCCTCTCACAAAATCCTTTAGTGTCTCCCAACTTATATTTAGGGAGCATTTTCCTCCTTTATTATATTGCAAGAATATTTTTACTTATTAACAGATCAGTTATTGTCTTTAAATAGTAACTTTTTTTTGTTATGGCGGGCATGCATTCTTTATTTCTGTAATAATACTAGATTGTCGGTTAGCAACCCCAGCACCCTAAAATCCAGTGTAAAATTGGTTTGAAGTACGTGGATACAGTTCACTATCCATACTATGGCAGTTCCATTGGAACAGGCCGATTCCTTGGATGTCTTCAAGCTAAGCTTCTCTCACCATGCGAGCGGCATATCCTGCAGCTGTGCCCTGCGACATCAGATCTTTCTATCCACTGGAAGGGAGAGGTCTTCTCCTTCGCAGCTCTGCAACATTTGAGGATTCTCCATAGACTTTTTGGTAATTATTTGTCTATTCACTTGTACTGCATCTTTTGCTCATTCCGGCTCTGCCTTCCTTGACATAAATCTTGATATGGAAGAGAGGAAGCCACCACACAGTTTTAAATTCTGTGTGCAGTCTTGACAGAAAATGTTGAACAATGAACCCCTCATGTCCTGCCTATACTGTTTGGGAGTGCAGTATGACATTGTCAAGCAGTGCTTCCAGTGTTGCTGGAAGGTCAACAGGCCAGATGCGTCCTCAGTCAACCTTCTGAATGGGACCATAAGGATCGGCCTAAGAGCTGCAAGAAGGCCTCAGCAGCTGCTGGGTCCACTTCATTTTTTGTGGCTGTTGAGGTGGCAGCTGCAGCTGTGGTGAGTTATTCATCTGTCTTGGCACTGCTCCTGGCTGGGAACAGTGTCTGGTCCTTCATGGAGGATTTCCGTGAAATGTGTCAGGTCCTCCAGACCTTTGGTGAAAGCCCTTTTCACTAGAGCTAGAGCCATAAGTGCTGCTGGCACAGGTCATGGGCTGGGTGAGATTGCATTTGTTCTGTTCCTTCGACTCCCTGACTGCTCGACATTGGTCGATTGTTCGACCATGGTCAAGCAGCTTTGGGCTAAGGGCATGGTCGAAAGCTCCTTGGTACTGCCATTGGGCTAGTCAACCAGCTGTCGGAGGAACTCGAGGAGTCTATTTTCCTGGACCCTGGTGCACCTGATCCTCACTCAGGAGAACATGGCTTGGTTGATGTCCCCTACTGGGTCACTCCGGGGGCCAGCATCAGCTAGTGGTCATTATTCTGACACCAGTGTTACTGAACATAACTTGGCACATGATCTACCATGACCCTCCAATGGTTTCCTCTCAGTGTTGGCCCATGGGTTGATGGTCGAGGTCAAGATTGAGATTCCACTCGGGCTAGATTCCACTCAACTGGGATGTGCAGCTTTTGCTGCTCCTCGACCTCCTTATCCTTGGGCGAGGAGAGGTACCACCACAAGATGTGGCGGTGTTGCAAGGATTTCCTCTGACACCAGTGGACCATTGCGGGGTGGGGTAGGCTCTACCTGCTGGACCCTTGGTCACCTGGCAGTGACTAGTTATGCCTGTGTCAGTTCATCCATGACAGATTTCTACAGTATCTGCTTCTCAGTTCCTGAGGATGGAACCGCCATGCTGCAGCCCTTGGTGTGAGCTCCTGCTAAAAACTCCCAGTATAAGACTGGATTGCTAGGCAAGCTGTTGGTGGAGATCACCCTGTACAGAAACACTTGGGTGGTTCGTGGTGGCAAATGGTAGAGTGCTGTTTTTGAGTAGTCCTCAGATGACTCTGAAGGGTCATCCATGCTATTGCCGAAGACCCACATTTTCAACCGTGGATCAGTCGTTGATTCGCCTACCAACTATGGACCAGTGTCATTTGGGGCTTTACTCAGCCCCATATCAGAATCCATGAGTGTGCCATTGGAACCAGCACAGAAGAGGGCTTAATATTCTCTCGCTGCATCCTGGACAGATACTAAACCCCAGGGGTTACCTTTGTCTTTCACATGGCTGAGACCATCTTGGGACTGGCCCTTGAGTTTTGGCAGCATCTAGCATCTTGCCTGACACCCCTCCACCCGCATGGTTTGCAAGTATGCAGTCCCTACAGGGTCCCTTTTGGGGTTCTCTGACCACCCGTCAGCTGAAGAGTTGGTCTCAGACTTGGCCTTCTGGACAGCTGGTGGCCAAGGGAATGTGGATAAGGCCCCTCCCCCCCCAGAAGGAGTCTAGAAAGTCTCTTCTCTCAGTTTTTGCTAGGTAAGCTATGCCTTGATGATGGCCAGCTTTAGTCACTCCTGTTGGGAGTGCTAGATACTGCCCTTCCTGCTGACTGGCAGTGTGAGATGAAGTTAATCAGAGACCAGGGTCAACCCCTGGTTAAACAGTAGCTCCAGAAAACTTTGGACATGGATGACTCTTGTGCCTATACCATGGTATCTGCCGTCATGATGCATAGCAGAGCCTAGCTGTGACTTTCCATTTTCTAGGCAGATACCCAGCACAAACTGGGCCAGTGTTCCTTTTCTGGGCACTGACATCTTAGGCCCTGGGGTGAAGGGACATTGCCACCCTAGATTCTGTGGCATCATCCTAGAAGGAGCCAAAGGCTCAGAAGCCTAAGAAAAAGACCATTGAGCATAGGTCCTTTCAGCCACAGCAGCAGCCTCAGCAGGGGCAATGTCAGGCCTAGCACCTGAAGCCCAAGTTCAGCAGCCAGGGGCCAAAGAGAGGCAGGGGAAGTGGTGCCCTCCTGCCCCAGTGACCCGTGTTCCCTCCAAAGCTGCCCAATGATGTTTCAGGGGGTGTCATCCTCCCACCTGTCCAGTCCCTGACCTAGCTCCAAGTGAGGGGTGGCTGCGCCACTCTGGCCACATTAGTCTGTCATTACTATGAACAAGTGGGTACTAGAAGTGGTAGATAGAGACTGCCTCTTGACTTCAAGGGTACTACCACCTTACTGACTCCACTCTTTTCCAGAGTCCACGGTTCCACAGGATATGCTGTCTGCCCTCAGGGAGGATGTTGCTCAGCTTCTTGCAAAAGAGCCATAGCCTGTGTCCCAGATGCTATAGCAAGTCAGGGGTACATGTTCAGGTACTTCCTGGTTCTGAAACAGACCGGGAGCTCGAGCTCCATAATAGGTCTGCACGACCTGAACCATTTATGCAGAAGCGTAAGTTCTGAATGGGTATTCTGAGTAAGATTATACCATCTTTGGAACAGGGCATGTGGTTCTGTTCCCCAGGTCTTCAGCATGCATTCTTCCACATCCCAGTCTATCCCATCCCACCGGCATTACCTGTGGTTCTGTGCAGAGGGGTTTCTCTCTCAGTTCCAGGTCATGCCCTTTGGCCTCTTGTCCATGCCCAGGGTCTTTGGCATGGCAGTGGTGGCAGCCTTCCTGCAGCACAGGGACATCAGGATGTATCCCTACCTGGATGATTGACAGATGACCATGCCATCCAAGGAGGCTGTAGATTGGTCCAGGGATCTGGCCCTTCAGACCTGCGGAGACTTGGTCCTGTTGGTCATCCCAGACAAGTCTGAACTGATCCCCTCACAGGTGATCAAGTTAATTGGAGAAGAAATAGACTTCCTGTGGGCCAAGGCCTGTCTCCCTGAGCTGAGGACTTGGCTCTGGACCTTACCTCCTTGGCCTATTATTTCAGGTTGGGTGCTCATGCTATGCCCAGATTTCCTGAGAGTGCTGGGGTGCATGGCATCCACCACCAGTGTGGTCCGTAGGGCACGCTGGTGGATGCACCACTGCTGGGGGGTGGGGGCTGGGCCACCAGTGGTCTCAGCACCTAGATCATCTGGACCAGCTATTCCTAATGATGCTGCCTATATGGATGTAATCCAGTGCTGGCTGGTCCTCAACATCTGAGGAAGAAATCCCATTTGTCCACCCAGAACCAAATGCCACGTTCATGATGGATGCATATCTGGTGGTGTGTGAAGCACACCTGAGAGCCCACGGGTTCTGGTCACCCTGAGTCCCATCACCACATCAGCTTGCTGGAGCTCCATGCAAGGCAGCTGGTTCTAATGGAATCTGCTCTTCTGATCAGGGGTGAGGTTGTGCAAATCCAGACAGACAATATCACAACCATGTTTTACTTGAACAGGCAGGGCAGAACTCACTCCCTTTCCCTGTGTTGGAAGTCCCTCCACACCTGAACACTTGTGCGCTAGATCTTCTTGTGGTTTATGTCATGAGAGTTCACAGTTGGATAGCAGACACTCTCAGCCATTGAGACAGACATCACTTGAGTGTTCCCTGCATCAGGAGGTAGTCGGTCACCTCTTCTCCCAGTGGGGCACCCCTCTGGTTGACCTGTTTGCCACCTGAGAGAACAGAAAGTTGAGGTTATTTTGTGCCTGTCCCCCCACATTCTGGGTCACTTTTGGGGGATACCTTTCATGAGACCCTGTAACCCAGGCCTTGTGTGTGCCTTCCCTTCCTTCTCCTAGATCCACAAGGTAGTGGTCAAGGCCTGGAAGGATAAGATGCTGATGATCCTGATAGCTCCAGACTGGCCCAGACAGTTCTGCTACCTAGATCTCCTCTGGACCTGCTGACTAGACAACTGGGGAAGGTCCTGCTCCCCATCCTTCAATCCCTGTACCTCTCGGCCTGGTTCCTGAGTGGCTAGAGTTCCAGGCCATTGGTCTCTCAGAAGATGTGCTGCAGGTTGTGAAGGCCTCCCATAAGGAATCGACTCGCAAATGCTGTGCATTTAAATGGAAGAAGGTCTCAATCTGGTGCCAGGGCAAGGAACTTTATCTCCTTGCCTGTCATGTGGTAATCATCTTGGACTACCACTGGTGCACCTGACAGCCATCTTTCTTGCTGGGTGCAGGCTGGTGCTGATGGTAGCCAGAAAAGTTTTTTTTTTTTTTTGAGCCTTGACCACTTGTTGCTTCCCCACTCCCCCGGGTGAATGAGTGACAACCACCTTGGGACTTACTGCTAGTGCTGGCTGTGCTCATGGGCAAGACATTTGAGCCTATGCACAGGTGTGAGATGTCTCACCTGTCATGGAAGAGGGCCTTCTTGGTGGCTATCCCATCACCCAGGAGGATCAGTGAGCTTCAGGCGCTCTCCGTGGATTCTCCTTATCTTGTCTTCCACAAGGACAGGGCTGTCCTTCACCCCCTCCTGAAGGATGTGTTGGAATTTCACCTGATCCAGGTGATGAACCTTCTGGTATATTTTAACAACCCATTTTCAGAGGTTGACTGCGGGCTTCATAATCTGGACCCATGGAGAGCACCCACTTGTTATAAGGAGCGCATGGCCTGTGTTCAGGGTGAGGCTCGTCAGCTGTTGGTAATATACACTGAAGCTATGCCTGGCAGACTGGCATCAAAGCAGATGGTTGGCAAGTGGATAACTCCCTACATCACTCTCTTCTATAGGTTGGCGAGTAGGGAGCCTCCCAGAGGGTGTAGGGCTTATTCCACCAGACATACTGCTACTTCAGTGGCTGCCTTCAGGGACATCCTGGTAAATTAGATCTGTAAGACTGCTACCTGGAGGAAAGCACACACTTTCATCTCCCATTACAGTATTGACATTATGTCTCATCAGGATGCTGTTTCTGGGGCCTTGATTTTCTTGTCTGTGTTTGCCCAAATTAGAGTGCATTCCTTACCCCCCCTTCTTCCAGAGAACTGCTAGAAGTCTGCCATAATGTGGATAGTGAACTGTATCTATGCCCATAGAAATATAGGTTACTCACCTGTAACCATAAGTATTTCTAGGAGTTGTATACAACTCAAATCCACAAATCCACCTGGCTTCCCCTGGTATGTGGCACATGGATCCCTGCTTGCAGCATGCAAAGATCTGATGTCACAGGATGGAGCCAGAGGATATACTGCCAGGATGATGGGAAGACTTCGATCAAATCTGCCTTGTCCAGTGGAACTGCAATAGTGTGGATGTGAAACTGTATACATTCCTAGAACTATGGTTATTGGTGAATAACCTATATTTCTAGAGAAGTGGATATGTTGTTCATCCACACTGTCTGGCAGGTACCTTGCCACTTTAAGATGGGCTGGAAGGTCTTCAAGCGGGCTCCTCCCACCCACACGGGTGGTAAAACCTTCGGCCTGGCCCCATAACTCCAGATCTTCCTTACCGCTTGGAAGATCAGGTTCCCTCCTTAGCGTTCTTGCATTTTGTAGGCCCTGGATATTAAATCTTCGGATGTTTTCCCAAAACTTACTCTCAGACTCACTCGAGTTTGGTCTTCTCCACCTTTCCTTTGGCTGCGATGGAAGACGGTCCATTCCTGAGTTCCATCAGTGCCCTTGCGGGCAGAAGATGTCTCTTACCAACCCTCACATCATGAGCGTTTACTGTCTCAGACATGACCACGATTTGCAGGCTTGCTATCTCTGTCCTTCTCTCCTTCGGTGCTCGAGGACTACGCTGCCCGACTTCAGCTGGGGCAATCGGAGAAATGGTACCTGCCGGTCAAGTCAGAGGAGGCACATTGGGTGGTATCCGCGGCGGTAGGCTCCACTGAGCAGCTAGAACAGCTTACGGCCCTTGAGGAGGAGGCTGCCCAGGCCGCAGCGAGCTCCTCCTCAGCTTCGGCCTTTATCCCACTCCATTTGGGCTCTTCCTACGCAGCTTTCTTTCGGGAGCTCTGCCAGTCCCTTTCGACTAAGGTGACTGTCCTTCTGGGTCTCATACCTCTTGGTCCAAGATGAAGGATCCAAAGAAAGGTAAGTCCCAGCATCAGACGTTCTTGGGAGCAGGGAGATCTCTCTCCCCGGATCGTCGCCTATCTGCCTTGGTTGAGGTTGCAGCCCAGGCCGCTGGTTTCTCTGAGTCCTCATCAGACCAGCCAGCTGAAACTCCTGTCGATGAGGCCGAGATTTTTCTCGAGCTCACCGATTGGTTGTCAACCGAGGAGGCAGACAATTCTCTTTCTCTGACACTGGTGCCCTCCGAGGACTTGCCTCAATTTGCTGAGCTGACGTCCCCAGTCAAGGACCCTGAACTGGAGGGGCAGCGGGTTCCTCCCCCAGTTCCTTCTTCAGCCTGCTGACAGCAATGCTGACAGTCAAAGTCTCGCTCTTTCTCCGCTTCAGGCAGGTCCCACCAACATCGGTGGTCCTGGTCCCGACACAGTAGAAAGCGGCGCCGCTGCCGCTTGTCCTTCTCGGCCAGGAGAGGCTGCACGAGTTGCATCGGCGCTATGAGGACTTCATGGCAGGAACTTCTTTTGGCTGGCAGCAAGCTGGCATTGGCTTCCACACTGGCTAATAAGTGGCTGTCACTTGAACAGCCAAAGCCGTCTCCCGCCCCCGGTTCCTCGGTCGAGGATCCAGTTTTGGCACCAACTGCTCAGCCAAAACCGGCTGCTCCGCCCATTGTGGTGGAACCACCACCTCCACAGCTGAAGATTGGGGCACCAACCAAGGATTCTCGGTCCACTCAAGGTTTGCCCCATTGGTTGTCGGTCACTCTCACCCCCGATCGTCCTTGGCATGCGGAGAGTGGCTCAGGTGGTCAGCAGCTGTATGCGGACTCTTTGGAGTCCTAGAACTCCTCCTTGCATTCCCGATCAGTTGACCTGGAATCCACGGGGAGGGGGCTGTCTGTGGAAAAGAGCCCCACCTAGCTCCTGGGTATTCTTTGACTCATCTCGGAATCCACCAAGATGCTGCTCGAACCCATGCAAAAATGGGCCAGATATCCCATTACGGAAATTCTGGACAAAGGGGATTCCCCCATGGAGGCCTTCCCTGTGGCCACGGCCATTGTGGGTCTGGGTCTAGAGTTCTGGCAGTGCCAAGCCTCCTGCCCTCCGCCTTCAGCCAGGATGGCCCGCAAGTATGCGGTCCCTACCGGCTCCCTCTCCGGCTTCTCGGAGCACCTCTCGGCCAAGGGGTTGGTGGCAGATTCTGTTTTCAGTTGCTTAGGTAACACAAGGGATGTGGACAAGCCCCCAGATAAGGAGTCCAAAAAGCTGGGCTATTCTGGGAGGAAAGTGTACGCTGCCGCCTCTTTGGGCCTTTGCCAGGCTAGCTCAGCTGTTCTGATGGTACATTTCTCTCATGCCCTGTTGGGCTCCCTGGATGAGGTGCTTCCTCCTCTCCTGGCCGACCTTCAGACCATGGTCAAGCAGGTTCAGAACCAGGGAAGGGCGGTGGCTAAGCAGCTCCAGATGGCTCTGGACATCGGAGACTCCTGTGCCTGGTCAGTTGTGGACACAGTGGCCATGCGCCACAGGGCTTGGTTGCAGATCTTGACCTTTATGGCAGACACTCAACACAAGCCAGAAGATGTCCCCTTTCTGGGTGCCGACCTGTCCAGGCCGGGGGTGGAGGGCATGTGGTTCTGCTCCCTGGACCTTCAGGATGCGTTTTTTTTACATCCTAGTTCATGCATCTCAGCAGCGGTTCCTCTGCTTTCATGCAGAGGAAACCCTCTATGAGTTCCGGGCCATGCCCTTCGGCCTTTCATCTGCTCCCGGGGTCTTCACCAAATGCATGGCAGTGGTGGCAGCATTCGTGCGGCATCGAGGGGTCTGGGTCTGCCCTTACCTGGACGATTGGCTGATAGCAGCCCCCTCCAGGTTGGACATGCAGCGGTCCAGCGATCTGGACCTCTGGGTTTGCTCTCAACTTGGCCTCCTCATCAACGAGGCCAAGTTGGAACTCAAGTCTTTGCAGGTGATTCAGTTCATCAGGCTGAGCTCCACTCTCTGCGAGCCAGAGCCCAGCTCCTGGCAGACAGGGCCGAGATCCTGTCCTCTTTTGCTCAGTCATTTCGGATCAGGCAATTGTGCCCTGCCTGGGACTTCCTGCACCTTCTGGGTCTCATGGCAGCCTGCACCAGTGTGCTCCATTGGGCCCGTTGGCATATGTGCCCCCTGCAGTGAGCCTGCCAGTGGTCTCAGCGCTCAGGTCACCTAGACCAGCCAGTCTCCATGACCCAGGAAATGTGGGATGACCTGCAATGGTGGCTCATCCCAGCTCATATGCAGGAGGGAATCCAGTTTGTCTGCTCCAAGCCGACAGTCATCTTGATGATCGACGCCTCTCAGATTGGTTGGGGTGCCCATCTGGGGAAGCTCAGAGCCCACGGACTCTGGTTCCCTCAGGAGTCCTGATGCCACATCACCCAGCTGGAGCTATGATCGGTCTGGCTAGCCCTCACCACCTTAGCTCCATTCCTTCAGGGTCAAGGGGTCCAGGTCCAGATGGACATCACCACGACTGTGTACTGTCTCAGTCAACAGACTGGGATGCACTCCTTGCCTCTGTGCAAGGAGTCTCTTCACATTTGGTCTCTCATGCTCAACCTGGAGGTGATCTCCTAGCCGTTTATGTAGCAGGAGTTTCTAACAGTCTGGTCGATGCCCTCAGTTGAATAGGCGATTTATCTCATGAGTGGTCTCTCCTGCTGGAGGTAGTACAAGACCTGTTCTCCCACTGGGACACACCTCAGGTGGACCTGTTCATCTCCAGGAAGAATGCCAAGCTGAGGCTGTATCATGCCTGCCCCCCTTAGCAGGGCTTGCGGCATGGGGATGTCTTCTTGAGGCCTTGGACCCCAGGCCTCTTTTATGCCTTCCCTCCATTTCCCTTGATCCAAAAAGTGCTCCTCAAGGTGAGGAGGGACAAGGCGCAGGTGATCCAGGTATTCCCAGACTGGCCTCACCAGTTCTGGTATCCAGATCTCCTCAGCCTCACCTACAGGCCCCCGAGGTGGCTCCCAGCCTGCCCGGACCTGCTGTCTGTCAACAAGGGAAAGGTACTCCATCCGGACCTTCAGTCCCTGCACCTGACGGCCTGGTTCCTGAGTGGCTAGAGTTCCAGGCCTTGGGTCTTTTTCCAACGAGGTCCTCAGTGTCATTGAGGCATCCCATAAGGAGTCAACCAGAAAATGTTATGCCTTTAAGTGGAAGAGGTTCTTCATTTGGTGTCGGGGCAAGGGGTTGGACCCCTTGTCCTGCCCATTGGCTAGCATTTTGGACTACCTGTGTTCCCCTTCCCAGCAAAGGCCTCGGTCGACGACCCTTAATGTGCACCTGGCAGCCATCTCTGCTTACCAGGCGTGGGCCAGCGAGCAGTCGGTGATGCAGGAGAAAATGGTCTGGTGCTTTTTCAAGGGCCTAGATCACATATCCCCTCCGGTGCATGAGCATCCACCTCTGTGGGATTTACTGCTGATATTGTCTAAGCTCATGGGCAAGCCATTCGAACTGATGCGTAGGTGTGACATCTCTCACCTGTCATGGAAGACCGCCTTCTTGGTGGCTATCATGTCAGCCAGAAGGATTGGGGAGTTCCGGGTGCTTTTCCATTGAATCTCCCTACCTGGTCTTCCATAGGGACAAGGTTGCCCTGTGCCCCCACCCAAAATTTCTTCCGAAGGTGGTGTCTGAGTTTCACCTGAATCTGGTGCTGATTCTGCTGCTGTTCTACCTAAATCGCACCTTGGAGGCCAAGTACAGGCTCCATACTTTGGACCTGAGAAGAGCACTCGCCTACTATAAAGAGCATACAGCGGAAGTTCGGGGAGAGGTTTACCTGCTGTTTGTCACCTATGCTGAAGCCGCACCTGGCAGTTCCTCAGCCAAGCAGATGATTGGCAGGTGGATCACTTATTGCATTGATGTCTGTTATAGGTTGACGGGCAAGGAACCTCCCATAGGTCTAAGAGCTCATTCCACCCACCATACTGCTGCTTCGATGGCTTTGAGAGACATCTCTATCCAGGAATCTGGAGGGCTTCTACCTGAAGTCAGCACACCTTCATTTCCCATTACCACATCGACCTCGAGTCACACCAGGATGCTGGTTTTGGAACCTCAGTTCTCCAGTCCCTGTTCCCTAAGTAGGGGGGTGTGCACCTTTCCTCCCAGAGAACTGCTAGGAGTCTGCCAGACAGTGTGGATTGAACAACATATCCACGTCCCTAGCAATACAGGTTACTCACCTGTAACAGAAGATCTTCCATGGAATGGTCTCTTGCAGTAAGTTATTACTCCTAGGAGTTCCTGATAGGTGGCGGTCTAACACGGCAGTTTCTTCTAGCAGTCTCCATACCAGGGACCACCCACACGACCTCACTTCCTGGGCTGTGCCTATAAAAGTGGGTGATCCCTGGTAGTCTCCATTCATTTTCCCACCAGCTTCAGCTCTGGCAGCAGCTTACTCTTCTGCCAGCAGTCTATGACATGGATTAAACCCATAGCTTGGGGGTGCCTGGGCTTTATACACGGCACCATATTCCTGTGCTCGACCAAGAGCTTTACAATGGATGTTTCGCTGTTACAGACTCTGGGTACTCAATCAAAGGGCTCTAAAACTTCAGAGTCATCCTCAAGAAGCAAAAAAGGGAAGGAAATACCTTCACCTAAAGTCCTGCCTGACCGCTCTTCAATGGTTGTATCTCCTAAACATGTATCATCAAGAAAACATTCCTTATCGATGGGCAATATCCCCCCATCTATGGCAGGCACTTCTTAATCAGAAAAACATAGAAGTTGAACTTCACATAGAAAGGAACGTTCATCATCGATGGGATATCATTCCTCAGCTCCTCCATCGACGGAGGTCCTGCTGCATTCATCATCGACTGGGCACACTCCCTCATCGACAAGAGGACTCCACAAGACATCCTCATCAATGAAAACACCTCCTCCATTGACGGAGTGCACTCTACTTGCTTCATCGTCGACAGGGCTGCATCCCCCGTCAACAGGACATGCTCCTAAACCTTCATCGTTGACGAGAAGTATGCCACCATCGATGGAGCATGCATTTGCTTTCTCATCGTCGACAGAACATGTCCCTGCTGCTCTGTCATCGATGAAGAACATCCCACCGTCGACGGAGCATGCACTGACTTCCCTATCGTCAACGAGGTGTATTCCACCATCGACGTAGTATGCATTCACGTATCCATCATCAATAAGACACATTACAATGTCGATGGGGCATGCTTTTATTCCTCTTCCGTCAAAGGGCCTGATCCCATCGTCGATGGAGCAGCCCCTGCATCATAGAACAGCACCTTTACCAACATATAATACATTTATGGAAGATCCTTATAAAAATTTAACCATGAACATTTTTATAAAAATGTACAGTATTAAAAGATACCCATGGGGCTGCATCACCACAAAATAAAGGATCATATGCTATGGAACACAGAGGCAAACCAGCCTCATTTGCACTCATGCATGGTGCTCAGACGCCATTCTGAGATGAACACAAATTTCAAAGACATATTGGATCACTTTATCGGGAGGCACAAATTGATCCCCCGACTTCAAGCACACAGGGCTCAGAACCTGCTTAGATGGCAGTTCCATCCTCACAAGTGCCAAACATAGAAGAAATTGTAAATAAGTGTTGAATGATATAGGGGTTTGATTATACACCCACTCCAGTAAAACATCCTCAATCACAGACTGTCTCCACCTCCATCAAAACAGGCACTACAGAGCAAGAACACTCCTCATTCCTGCCTTCTCATGAATATTCTGAGGAATATTTTTCAGATTCTCATATAATTTCGGAATATTCCAAAGACACAAATTATGATGGTTCCCCTACTACAAGAGGGTATGAGTCACCTATATTCTGTACCGTTGTACTAGGATGAAGAAATATTATAACCACTAAAGGTCATTTCCCCAACGGATGACCCCTCATGCCCAGAAATGATGTTACAAATACAAAAAACAATGAGGTTTAATTTAACAGAACAAATTAAATTAAGTAAAGATATGGCTGCATATCTTGACATCCCAGAAGAACCTATCCGGGCAGTCCCTCCTTTTATGCCAACCTTCAGAAATGCGATTACTAAAACATGGAGTCTACCCATAGCGGCACAGGAGCTACCTAGAAAAGCACATATGCTTTATCAGGCTCCCCTTGATTATCAATATTTAACAAATATTCCCACTGCGGAGTCTGTGGTTATTGCAGCCGCTCACAAATGCACTGGCAAACCTAAACATACAAGTACAGTACCTCTTGAGAAAGAGTCTAAACGTTTTGATTATATGGGGAAGAAAGTGTTTGTTCTAAATGCATTAAATATTAGAACACTTAACTACATGGGACATATGCTGAAATACCAGCATACGGTGGGCATCCATACTGGGGACATTATAAGTAAACTACCTACGTCCCCTGAAAAACAGCAACTCACATCAATAATAAAAACACTTACTTCCCTCACTCGACATTTATTGAGATCAGGATACGACATTGCCGACACTTCAGCTAGAGCCTCTGCAGTCGATATTCTTATACTCCATCAGGCATGGCTCTGACTCTCAGGGCTAGCACCTGATATTCAACACAAAGTAGCTGATGCCCCTTTTTCTGGCGACCATCTCTTTGACCCTGGGGCACAAACAATACTGAACAAAATATAAGCCTCAGACAGACAGACAACTAAAAACAGTACAATATATACCACAAACCACGCCCTCAGTATAATTCTTCATACAAAACTGGAAATTACTATATCCAAAGAGAAAACTTTAGAGGCAAAGAACAAATGACAAGGAACACATCTAAACTGACCTGTATTTCCCTCAGGATGGCTGGGTGCCTCTTCCTCTCATTAAAAAAATGTCAGTCCCCGGTCTCCTCTTCTAGGCCTCGGAGACCTTTTTCTGGGGCTTCGATTTGAAATTATACTGAGGCCTTTCCCATGAGGCTTTATACATCCAGCCACTTTTTGAGGTGTCACTGATCTTACTTCGAGAAACAGCTCTTGCAGCAGGTTACACCATTAGGACTGAAGCCGCAGGTGCCAGGACCCCATGGAAATTTTCTAGCTAGCAGTATTCAGCGGGGACCGCCTCCGACATCTGTCCCGTCCCCATCAGATGCAGTACATAAGGGAGGCAGTCCCCCCAGAATCCCCAGTTCTTTTCCCGCCATCGACTCACCAGCATCGGCCTCTCAGTCTCTACCTAGCGCACGGTGACTTAGAACTTCAAGAGTTTCTCCAAACTAGTGTCCACTCCAACTCCTTCACTTGAGGGACATCTTTCCAAGTGTGCCTGCGGAAAACAGATCCCTTTTAAGGATGCTCATTCCTCCTGTGTGCGGTGCTTAGGCCCAGACCACAACACCAAGACCTGCACTTTCTGCCAAGGGTTTAACAGCCACACCAGGATCTGCCATCAGAAGGCACTTCAGGCTTACCTACTGAAAGAAAGACTTAGTAGGATGGACCAAGAACCTTCCTCCAGGGGCGATTCTTCTTACAAGGCCCATAAAACACTGGGACAAACACCAGGAGAAAGCAAGGTCCAGATCCCCAAACTTCGCCTCAGACTCCCGTAGCTCAGGCTCCAGCAGGTTGGACCTCTGTCCCTCCAGGGCTCGTTCTCAGCCCCTTCTGGTCAAAGTCTGAGCCTCAGGTGGCTCTTCGACTCTCCAGCCCATCAAGACTTCAAGACCCTCTGCTTCCTCCACTCCCTCTCAGGCATCTTCCAAGTCTTCCGAATTCCATAAGTCTTCCTCATCGACCCGACGTCGGGACCCCGACTCCAGGTCAGTCTCCCAGCCAGAGGTCCGGATCTACCACCCAGGAAGACTAAGGACCTGAATGGCCCCAAAGTGGATGCCAGGGCATGGTTAGAAGACTGTGATTGCTGCTGTCCCCTGCTGGACTGTCTTCCATTACCGCGCTGTCGGCTGGCCTTGCAAAACTGAAAGTCTTGAAAATATTTTCTTTGGCCTGCCTGCCAGTTAGGTATGGTACATGCCAGGTACCATACGAAGGGTGCGACTTGAGGTCTGGTGATCATCCAGGGTAGTCTGGGTATTAGCCAAATAGCTTTTGTCCATTGAAAGAGGCATTTAGAATGGTTTGTTGCACATCAGGCATAAACCCTTGACACCCAAAGCCAGTCATGGCTGTGAAGGGTAATGCCCATAGCCGATGTTCTAGTGGAGGTATCCACAGCATCATAGCCTGCTCGAAGCAGATGGTGGGAGAGGCTAATGCCAGTTGCGAAAGTGACCAAGAGTTGGTCCCATTCCGACGATGGAGGGAATTTATTGGCAACCTCTGATGTTGTTGTCCAGAGGTTCTTCTGGTAGTAGCATATGTCCAAGGTAGTTTAAAATGCATAGATTCATAGTAGCAGCCTAATGCACCCTTTTCCCCATAAGATCCAGGCATCTGGATTCCTTATCTGGTGGGAGGGAACTCCAATGTTTTGGACGTTTGTCCTGTCGTGTGGCATTGATAACCACAGAGCTTGTGGTACCGCAGCAAGGAAAGGATAAGCTGTCTGTGCCTGATGGAGGCGATCAGCCTGTCTAGGTACTGGTGGGACCGCTGATGAGCGGTGCCAGGCCACATGAACGGTGTCCTGATAGGTCTGTATGAAAGGCAGATCACTACCGCAGGATCTTCTGGGAGATCCAAGTAGTTGGCCAGATGTTGTCTGTTTGTCTTGTTCTGCAGTAGTAAATCCCATTACTTGCTGAATTTGGGTCATCCGTCCTAGAAAGGTTGGGTCATCCGGAGTGGAGCAGGGAGTATAAAGCCCTGGATCCTCATCAACTGAGGACATTGTTGAGTTACTCGAAGGGGGGGGCATAGTCCATGCCCTGTATCCATATCTTCCTCTTAGTCCTCCTCCAATGAATGGTAGGAGGGAGCAGGAGAAAACTCCCTGTGAGGTGCAAAGGAAGGCTCCTAGAAAGGTATTTTATGCAGAGGGGGTGAGGGAGAAGAAGCTTGAGGCTGAGGGTGCTGTTTTGGAGGCAGGCCTTGCATGACCTGAAGAACAGCCTGCACAACTGTAGCAACATCGATGGAGGAATTTGTTGATGGGGGAGCAGGGTTCATGGCACCCATCCCAGCCTTGGCATAAGCCAGAGGCAGCAAGATACAAGGGGTAGGGAGTGGGTGTGGAAACAGCTGAGCACCTGGTCTGTGAGAGGTCGTACCTCATAAGGCATTGGCCTGGCTTCAGTGAGTGACTACCTGTGAAGGAGGGGTGGCTCTTTAGGTATCACCATGAGAGAGAACCCCTTATCTCGGATAACATACCCCAAGTCTGCCGTATGTTTCATTGACAGAGGCTGGAAAGGGGATGAGGCTAAATATGTGAATGAATACTTCAGTGACACAGTCCTAGAGTCCATGCTGGAGGACCTGGTGGTTGTTGATGGGTGACCCAGGGACACTGAAGGAGCAGTTGTGGTCACTGTAGCTAAAGCTGTAGATAGGGCCATCGACGAGAGGACTGGGAGGGTGGTCGTCTACTTAGGCCATGGCCTGTTTGAGTGAGACTTTTCCTTGTGCAAGGCAGTAGCAGAGACTGTCGATGGGCTGCCAGAAGTGGAGGCTGTGGATGAGTGAGACTTTTTACCATCAGAAGAGGAAGAGTTGTCCTTGTCTCTACTCTCATGCTACAAGGAATGTTTGTGCGAGAACTGGGAGGTCTGCAACACCATCAATGGGGAACAGGGATGGGACTCTTCGCAAGAAGATTAATTTTCTGTTCCATCAAATGCGTCTCAAGTTCATGCAGGTGTCAACAATGGGTTGCTTGAATGATGTCCTGGCAGACAGCACAGGAAAAAACATTATGGGCAACCCCCAGACAACTAACACAAACTGGATGATCGTTCTACCTGTAGATTTTTCATCTGCAATGGCAGTTTGTGAATAAAGAATCTGAACTAGACATCTGGAGAGATGGTAGGTAAAAAGCAATATGAACGGAGACCCATTCCAATTCGATTTCCACGTCAGTGGTGACTTGGTACACTAGAAGCGAAAGCTACTCATGCAGCGAGCTGAATGGCAGCGGGAAAAAGAAATGAGGTTCCTTGGGGACATCCACCTGTTTATACTAGTATATGTGATGACATCATTGTGGGCAGCTCAGACTCAACACTGCTAGTGAAAGCTACTGTCAATGAGAGCGCCCTCTGGCAGACTCCCCAGAGTATTACCTGCTGCAAGTAATTCCCTTGAAGATGATCAGAAGTTCCACAGCATGGATGTAAAGAAAGCTCTGAGCTACTACTTGGACCATACAAAGGATGTAAGGTCCACTAATACTTACTTGTCACCTATGATGAAGTGGGGAAATTAAGCCAGCATCCAAGAGAACCATTTCTTATTGGATAGTTTCCTGCATACAGTTCAGTTATGACAAAGCTGGCAAGTTGCCACCTGAAGACCTTAGGGGTCACTTCACAAGGCTCACTTCTGCCTCTGTGGCATCACCAGGAAATCTGCAAAGTAGCTATCTGTAAAACAGTGCACACTTTCACAAAGCACTACTATCTGGACATACCGTCCAGAAGGGATGCCAGTTTTGGCACTGCTGTCTTGCAGAACCTTTTCTCTAAATAGATTTTGTACCTAGCCTCTCAAGGTACTGCTATGGAGTCTGCAAAAAAGCATAAATGAGGTATTTCTGGGGCTTGAAGAACAAAATTACTCACTGTAGTAATGTTTTTTCCAAGGGATCCCTCACTATGCTTAACAATCTAATCCCTTCCTCCCTTCCAGAATCTGGAAAAGGTTCACACAAGGATCAGTTCTGTTTGCTTGAGCATTACTTGTTACAGTGCCTTGCATTGATACTCAGTGATCTAAGCTTTTTAAATCTGTCCTGCCATGTTTTAAATTTTCCTAAAACGTTTAATTCTTTTGATACATTTTTAATAGTCATTTAGCTAGTTTTAGCAGTCACTGCTTACCCTAGCTTCAGAAATAAATCTGCCATTAGAGGCAGAGGTGAGCAACCATGCAGCAGAGTTTTGAATTTCATTCTCAAATTCCATAATTAACTACAATTTTAGGCTCTGGGGCAATTCATTCCAGGAATGATTTACAGTTATTTTTTTTTTATGTGCCTCTCCACACACCCCAACCAGTACTCCTTTGAGCGCCACCACCTTCCTGCCACCTCTCTCCCAGCCCCAATTGCAGCTTACCTAGGGTAGTCCAGCATACCCCTGTAACGGAAGGGTCCCTCTCTTCCGGGGGGGATGGCCTTTAACGTCCGACTTTTGCATCCCAGGTGCTGTGGGGCTGGATCCGGGCTAGCTCTGGGGTTTTGGGTGGCAGTGGCCGAGGCAATCATCATCCAGTCAGAATGTGGCATAATTTCTGTTTTTCTGTGCCCCAGCTACCGCAGTTCTCGGCCTTGTGTAAGCACGCAGGGTATTCCTGGGGCGGGGACATGCCATGGGCATGTCGAGGCAGACTGTCCCGAGCTCGCCACCAATCCTCGGAAGGAAGAGTCCAATGGAGCTATAGAACCCCTCCTTGCGGTCTCCGCTCCTGGTACCCAGGCTCAGGATGCACACTCGGGTCGCCAGTGTGCCAAGCGAACCCTTCGCTCGGTGCCACGGAGCAGATTTACAGTTAAGCATAGTGAGGGATCCCTTGGAAGACACATTAGTATGGTGAGTAATTTTTTCCTTCCATGCTGCATCTGTAATTACAGAAAGTTATATCCTCTGTAAAGCCTGGCTTGTAACTTCCTAGTATGATCAGAGTGGCCACTGAGCACTACACTAGCTCCACTCCTAAAAACTGCACTTTGTTGCAAGGTAGAGAACAGGGCTACAGGTGCTCTATGGATATTGTAATAGAATCAGGAGAGCCACCTAAATGTGCTTAGATTATCTTTGTTTTGAAGTATACATGTATGGGGCTAATATATAGCTTTATTGTAGTCCATACATGTATACCTGCAAGATAATCTAAGTACATTTAGGTGGCCCCCTTCCCTAATCCTATTACAATACCCAAAGAGTGCCTGCAGCCCTGTTCCTATTTCATGTCATCAAAGTGCAGTTTTTAGGGGTGGGGCTACTGTGCTCGGCGGCCGCTCAACTCGTACCAGGAAGTTACAAGTCAGGCTTTATGGATGATTTAACTATTTTTGTCAATACAACATTATTCAATTTGTGGATAAAATAGCTCCCAGGGCAGGCAACTTCACAATATGGGTTGCCTGCCTTCCTTGTGTGAAGAATCATGACAGTTGCTCTTCAATGATGGCCTGCTCTAAGTTGCAGTTTTCAGAAAAGTGTAATATGGCTAACAGTTCTTGCAGTTATCTCCATGTAACTGAAGTGCTGTCTTTTTGGAAATACTTTGTAAGAATGGAACTGAAAGTTTATAAATTTCCAGCATGGCAAAATTTAGTGATATGGTTTTCCCCATATCTTTTAGTAGTCTGTTACCCAGAACAACACTTCTTATAGCCTCATGAGCTGCTTCACCCTTGTGAAGTCACGTGGTGTCTCGTGTCATCACATGTATCCATGTTCACACTTGTGATCTGTTAACCCACCACAGCTATGGATGTTTGCTGTGTGGTCATGTACCAAACTCCACTTTAATATAATTCTGTGCCACTTTTACCACATGTATTTGTGGACCACCAAAAGTGGTTTAATAGTGATCTTATCCTTACAATGAGTTGTTTGAAGTGCTTCTGTTTGGCCTTTGCTGATAGTTTCTTTACTATTGATTTTGAAATATGCCAGACATTGAATTGATGTTTGATACCCACAGACTACACTTTTGGACATCAAGCATGTGACCTGAGGATGGTGGTCAGTGGCTACTATTGTTATCTTGAGGCTCCCATCCAGCATGTTTTGTAAAGTACAAATAAAACCTTCTTCTCGATCACATTGGAGTTTGTAACTTCGGACACTCTGATCATTGCCGAATGCAATATCATGTTGCTGTCCATGTTCATTATATTAGGGTTGAGTGCAAACTTCTATGTTAAACCCAAATTTTTGAACCATAACAACTTTGGAACTATTCAATGGATTTGCACATTTGGCATGCATACTCTCTAGGTATAGGTCTCTTGATGTGACAAGTTTTGTATAAATCTGTTTTGACGTTTTGTGGTATGGAGTGGCAAAAAATTCTAAATTTATCATTTTTCTTGTGTTTTGTTTTTCTCCGTCAGCTATATCTCCAACACGGCTTTATGTAGTGGTCTGAAATTTTCAGGGTTGAAAGCCTTTGTGTCACAAATGTGCATTTTGAAGGTTTGGTGAAAAAATATTAATCTGGTCAAAAGTTATAAAAGTTTTAATGTTCCCATTATTTTCTATGGGAAACGTTGTGTCCTGCATGAAAGTATGGTTGTTTTCACAAATATGGTATGTGAAAAACATCACCCATTCAGTTACGGCCAGCACCATTGATAAATATTAAAAAAAACACAGATGTAATTGTGCTGTTCTGGTGGTGCAGAGGACAGAGCACAAGAAAGGGACATCCAAGGCCCTGTGTTTGAGACCAGACTCCCTACATTTTTACCCCCTACAAAGAGGGTGAAAAAATATAGAGTCTGACCTGAAACCCAAGACCCTGAGTGTCCCGTTCCTATTCCTTGTCCTCCACGCTGGATGGTTTTTGTTGCAAAATGTGGTTCCTAGGATGTGGATCTTCCTTTCTGCTGGAAGATGCAGGTTCCCTCGTGCTCTCAAAGCACTTCGTAGGCCCTGGATTCTAATCGTCGTTTTTTACCAAACTTAAACTCATTCGAGTTAGCGATCGCACTTTCAGTGCCATGGAGAAAAATCTTCTCCCAGATTTGCGGTGCCCCTGCAGCCAGAAGATGTCATGCACCGATCCCCACTTAATGTCGTCTACTGCCTGGGTGTCAGACATGACACCTCATTGTGTATTTTTTGCCTGGCCTTCCATCCCAACATCCTGGATGACCGTGAGGCAGCTTGAAGCTGGGGAGACTGGAGAAAAGAAACCCGCCGGTGAAATCGAAGGAGGCAAGGTGGGCAGTTTCTGTGGCTTTGGGATCCGCCGAACAGCTGGAACAAATGAAAGCATTTGAGGAGGAAGCAGCTCGAGCTTCAGCCACTCGAAGCTTCTTCGTTCCACTCAACCTTGGCTCCACCTTTATGGGCTCCTTCAAGGAATTGTGCCAGTCTCTCCCACCAGGGTGAGGCGCCCTTGGGCTCGCACTCCTCCCGCTCTCAGAAGGGAGACAAGGACCCCGTGTCTTCGTCTCGGCAAAGATGTTCTTGGGACCGAGAAAGGTCCGAGTCCCAGGAACACACGATCTTGACCTCGGTCGAGATCGCATCCTGGGCTGCCGGCTTCCCGGACCTTCCATCTGGCCAGGGGATTGAGGAGGTGGCCGATGAGGTCGAAACTGTCCTCAACCAAATCAACCCTTTGTTGTCGGCTCAGCCTGACTCCTTGGTAAGGACTCCGGTCCTCGTCTTTCCTGATGACGGGGGCACCAGCAGGCTGGGTCTTCTCAAGGACCCAGTTCCGGACCCTCGAGTCTCACCGATTCAGGTGTCTCCTGAACAGCCGAGTCTGCCTCCCTTATCTCGGTCGAGGTCCAGAACCCTCTCGGCCAAACTACTGAGAAAGAGCCATAAGCACTCAAAAAAGGTGGCGCCACAGGTCCTCATCCTCCTTGGACGAGGAGAGGTTTCGGTGGAAACTCCATCGACGCTTATGAAGACTTCATATGGCAACAGCTGATCCTGTCCAGGCAGAAGCTGGCTCTGCTGCCTACCCTGGCCATCATGTGGCCCTCTCCTCCCGGGCCGAAGCTGACCCCTCCGGAACCGAAGCCACCAGTTCCCCGGCCTGTGGGGCCGGCCCACATCCTGGTTCCACCTATACCATTCTCTCCACGATTTGGGTGGAACCACCACCTAAGCAGCCTCAAAAGAAGACTAAACAGACACTGGGCTTCCCTGACATCTGTCGATAATAGTCACTGCCCGATCACCCTAGGCGTGTTGAGGGTGACTTAGGTGGGAGACCACTGTATCCTGACTCCTCAGACTCTGACGTCACTAGACTGCACTCACATCCTGGGGATAATGAGTCATCCATGGCAGGATTGGAGGAAGGCCCTTCCTCCTTCCAGGGCATCCTCTGCCTCATCTCTGACTCTACCAGAATGCCCTGGGTCCATCCAGAAAAGGCAGACAACCCTCTCACTGATATCCTCAAGAGAGGGGATACCCTGATGGAGGCTTTTCCAGTGACTGAGGCCATTGTTGGCCCAGCCTTCGAACTTTGGCAGCATCTTGCCTCCTGTGCAGCATCATCTGCCCATATTGCCCACAAGTACGTGTTGCCCATGGGGTCCCTTGCAGGGTTCACAGAGCACCCTTCAACTGAGAGCCTGGTGACTGCCTCTGTGTTCAGGTGTTCTGGTAGTTCGGCTGACACTGACTGACCACTGGACAAGGACTTCAAAAATATGGACCACTCTGCCCATAAGGTCTATGCGGCCTCCTCTCTAGGCCTTCATCAGGCCAGCTCAGCTGTTATCATGGCACACTTCTCTCATGCCCTCTTAGGTCATTAGATGAGGTCCTCCCTCATCTCCCAGCGGACATGCAGACCACTGTCAAGCAAGTCCGTGATCAGGGCCGTGCTGTTGCAAAACAGCAGCTCCAGATGGCCCTGGACATAGGAGATTCTTCTGCCCACTCCTTAGCAGCTGCAGTGGCCACTCACTGCAGGGCTTGGCTGAGGCTTTCCTCCTTCCCGACGGATACTCAGCATAAACTGGCTGATGTGCTCTTCCTAGGCACAGACTTGTTCAGTCCAGGGGGAGCCGGTCACCTTCAGTGCATAGAGCAGTCCAATGCCACCTTGGATGCTACTTCTGCTAAGGGTTCTTCAGGCAAGAACCAGCAGAAGAGAAAGAAGAAGCCATTTTGGCACCCTTCCCCTGCGGTCAGGCAGCCCTCCTATCAAGGAGGTCAGCAGCAACAGCAGCAGCAGGCTCAAGCTTGGCGCCCACAGCCCAATCAGGGTCCTCAGCAGCCCCAAAAAGGAGGCCGAGGCGCAGGTCCAGGAGCCTCTGCCTCCTCCTCCTTAAGCCTGCTCAGTGACGGATTGGGGGTTGCCACCCCTACACCCGTCATGCCAGCTCTGGGTCCTCCCGTGGGGGGTCGGCTTCACCACTTCCTTTCTGCCTGGTCCGCTGTCACTTCAGACAGGTGGGTTCTCAAAGTGGTCAGTTGGGGACTGCCTCTAGAATTCAAGCAGTACCCTCCCAGCCGAGCCCACGCCCCTCGGGAGGTATGGATTTCAGAATGCACCCAGTTGGCTCTTCAAGACAACATAGCTCAGCTCCTCCCCAAGAAGGCAGTAGCTCCAGTGCCAGATCCACCTACAGACCCAGGCTTTGTCTCCAGGTACTTCCTGGTTCCCAAGCAGATGGGGATTGCGCCTCATCCAAGATCTCCACGACCTGAATCAATATCTCAGGCCTCTGCACCTTCTGGATGGTCACTCTGAACCAGATCATACCATCCCTGGAGTGAAACACGTGGTTCTGTTCACTGGATCTACAGGACGCGTTCTTTCATGTCCCAATCCATCCATCCCATCAGTGGTTCCTCCACTTCAGGGTCGAAGGGACCCTGTATGAGTTCCAAGCCATGCCAATTGGCCTGTCATCAGCCCCACAGGTCTACACCAAATGCATTGCAGTAGTGGTGGCCCACCTTCAGCGTCGAGGAGTCAGAATCTACCCTTATCTCGATGACTGGCTTTTGTCAGGTTCTTCCCTACAGGAGGTGGAGAAGTCCAGGGATCTGGCCCACCAAACCTGCTCCCAACTCGGCCTCCTGATCAATGAGACCAAGTCAGAACTTGTGCCTTCTCAGGTGATGGGCTTCATTAGGGCAGAGCTCAGCTCCCGGTGGACAGGGTGGAGGTTCTCTCCTCCTTTGCCCAATAATTTCTGGTTGGGCACTTGCGCCCTGCCCGGGACTTTCTGCACCTTCTGGGTTACATGGCGGCATGTACCTCAATGGTCCATTGGGCCCAGTTGCACACGCGACCCCTCCAGTGGGAGCTGGCTGCCCAGTGGACTCAGCAATATGGTCACTTTGATGAACTGATCACTGTAACCCAGAAGATGTGGGACACTCTCCAATGGTGGACCGCCCCAGACCGGTTGCAGGAAGGGATCCTGTTTGTCCACCCGAGCCGATGGTCATCCTTACAACCGATGCCTCTCTTGGGCTGGGGAGCCCACACGGGGGACAACAGGGCCCATGGGTTCTGAACCCACGAGGAGTCCCGATGCCACATCAACCTGTTGGAGCTCAAGGGCAATCAGACTGGCAGTGTCAGCTTTCGCTCCTTGGCTCCAGGGTCAAGTGGTTCAAGTCCAGATGGACAATACCACGACCATGTACTACCTCAACAAACAGGGTGGCACACACTCCTGTCTGCTGTGCAAGGAGGCACTCCACATCTGGATACTCGTAAGCAGTTGGAGGCTGATCTCCTAGCCATCCATGTGGCAGGAACCTCGAACCAGCTGGCGGATGCTCTCAGCCACATAGGCCAGACACCCCATGAGTGGTCTCTCCATCCAGAGGTAGTTTACAGTCTGTTCTCCTGTTGGGGCAAACCATTGGTGGACCTGTTTGCCTCCAGGAAAACACCAAGCTGAGGCTGTATCATGCCCACCCCCCTCAGCAGGGCTCGCTGCAGGGGGATGCCTTCTCGAGGCTATGGACCCCAGGCCTCCTCTATGCCTTCCCTCCATTTCCCTTGATCCACAAGGTGTTATTCAAGGTGAGGAGGGACAAGGCGAAGGTGATCCTGGTAGCCCCAGATTGGCAGCACCAGTTCTGGTATCCAGATCTCCTCAGCCTCAACTGCAGGCCCCTGGAGTGGCTTTGTACACACCTGGACCTGATATCTCTGAACCAGGAGAAGGTATTTCATCTGGACCTTCAATCCCTGCATCTCACAGTCTGGTACCTGAACGACTAGAGTTCTAGGCTTTGGGTCTTTCTGAAGATGTCTATGTGATGTGGACAGCCAGTTCTGAGTGCTGTATCATTTTTTTTAATATAAAATTTATTACTAAATGTCTCTGCTGAAAATCTGATGATGTAGGAGTGACCTTGCCCCCCAGGTTTCAGCTGAAAGATGAAAAGCCATAAGAAAATGCTAAAACAGCATGTGAGATCACACACACAGGTTTTTAGATACAAGATATTACGTGGCAGGCCTGAAGCTAATGACAGAGTAGAACAGACCTTAATCAGAGGCATCCTGTTGATCTAGCTTAATTAGCTGGCCAGCTGACAGGAAAGGAAATATCCCTTTTTATGATGTTTCCAGAAGGAAGAAAAACAGGTTGTTACATAGAAGTGCAACATCATAAAGATGCTTTCATGTCCTGGAAGGAGAAAACTTATTATGAAATCAAAAGAAGTGTAATTTGAAGGACATGAATTATGCTGAAGTTGCAGAAAGTAATACTTTGAAAAGACATCCTGTTTTTGTATAAAATATATATTTTTTTATATATTCTGACAGAGGAGGAGCTAGATGACCTCACACAAAAGGGGTTGGCAAATACAGTTTACTTTAAGGAATAATTCTGTTTTACTTGAACACATTTTTACCTAGACTCTGACAACGAACCATCTTGAGCACTTGTAAACAGGTATTTAGAAAGAGAGTCAAATCTAAGTACTGTAAGGTGGAATGTGCACTGTTTAAACCTTGTTCTTTTAAAAGATGTGTATGTCTTGTGAGATAACAGTTCTGTATTTTGTGTCTAACATATTTTTATCATTGTAGTAAAATTCTTTTTAGAGCATACTTGGTCTGTCTTTGAATTTCTTTTATTTGTAAGAAAAGTATATATGGTTATAGCAGATACCAGGCATAGCTTGAAGGGTGATACCAAACTGGAAGAGAAGCATTTTAAATCTGAGGTCTTTATTAAAGTTTTTAAGGGTTCATCTCTGTATACCTGGTTAGGTGCCCATAGGCAAAGATATTTGCCCCCTGAAGACAGATATATCTGAGCCTGTGCATTGGGTATGTTAGCAAGAGGTTCACAGTTTGAATCCTTCCAAGACTTGAGACCAAAGGTTGATCCAAACTCACAAAACAGACAAGAGGAGTACCTTGTTCTGTTAAACTGTTCACAAGACTATGCTCAGAGATTGGCACTTTGGGAGTAGAGGGCCTGACCTGCTGAGTGGGTTTGTGATAGATTGGTTGGCAGCAGCATCATAATTTTGGTATCACAAGCTTTTATTGTTCTGTGTCAGCTGAGACTGTAAGCTCTCTTGCAAAGAAAGAAAAAGATGGAATTTTATTTTAAAAAGGAAACAGAGCTATATACTGTATCATTTGGCTTACAGTCGAGTTCCTACCTGTTTTATGTATTTTTTTCTCTAAAGTGCAGTCATAGTAGCAGTAGTCAGGTAAGATGACTTCCAACTACAGCAGACACACTGTAGATTACTTAAGGCAGTTGTGCAGGGACAGAGGAGTCCCATTCAAGGTGAAAGCAAGGAAGCAGAGTCTCATAGATGCCCTGATGGTAGCAGATACCCAGAGTAGTGAGTCACCAACCATGACTGAAAATGACTAAACCTCAAGCGTGGAAGGGCTAGCGGCCAGTGAAGGTTCCAAAGCCAATGAGGAGGACAGCAGGGCCACTGTCAGTAAAGGGCCACAGCAGCAGGGGATGGTCAACAGTATCCTGAATCTAGAGGTACTCAGGCTGCAAATTGAGTTGCGCAGGATGGAACTGGAGGCAGAGCGAGAGCAGAGAGAGGCGGACCAAATGGCAGAGCGAGAACAGAGAGTCGCAGACCATGAGGTGCATGAATGAAAGAGGGAAGAGCGCAAGTGGCAACATGAACTGGAGAAGCTACGAGTCTGACCAGCAGCACCAGTGCAGGTAAGTGGTGTGGGTTTAACTGGGACAGCAGGACTGGGTTACAAATTGAACTCCAAATTAATAGCTGAGTTTGAGGAAGGGGAGGACATGGATGCCTTTTTAAATTCTTTTGAAAAAGTTTGTATTCAGGCTAAAATTCCTAGAGAGTCCTGGAGCTTCCAGCTATCCCCGCTACTTACTGGGAAAGCTTGGGATGCATTGGGTCAAATGGACTATGCGGACAGTAATAATTACAGCAAACTAGAAGCTGCACTGTTAAAAAAGTTTGAATTAACTGCTGAATCATGCAGAGCAAAATTCCGTAAGCTCAGGAGAAGCCCTGATATGAGCTACAAGGAGCTAGCCACAAAACAATGTCAGTTTTTGAAATGTTGGTGGGAAGGAATTGAGGCAAACTCTGTTGATAAAATTGAAAATGTGATTTTTTTCAGAACAGTTTTATTGGGCTTGCCCAGCTGAGCTAAAAACCTGGGTAGAGGACCAAGATCCCAAAACAGTGCAACAGGCTGCTGAAGTCTCGGACCGCTATGCCAAGAGTAGACCTGCTCTGAGAGCAAATGGGGTGGGTGTGGCAGTGCAGAAAGGGAAAAGTGCACCTTCAGGGCAGCTAAAACCCTCACTGCCTCCACAAACCAGTTAGCCCCAGGTTTCAGAGAAAAGATTTCTCTGAAGTAAGAAAGGCCTGTTGGTTGTGTAAAGAAACTGGGAATATTGCCAGTGTCCCAAAAAGGTGAGCAATAATACCCAACAGGGTGCAAGAAAAGAAGTGGGTTGTTTGTGTGTCCCTGGAAGCATGTCAGTGAACATGAGGGAACACATGCACCCAGTCATGGTAAATGGTGTGCAGACGCATGAGTTAAGGGACACAGGGGCATCCCTGACATTAGTAAAGTGGGATCTGGTACAGCCTGGTCAGCTTATACCCAATAAATATGTCACTGTCCAAGGGTTTACTGGTGAGATGAAAACATTGCCACTTGCTAGTGTTCTCCTAGACTGGGGTGAAACGGGGGGAACTGTGCAACAGGTGGCTGTACCCAAAACATTAGCCATGGATGAGATCCTGGGTAACAATCTCCAGCAGGGTATGGTATGTGCAGTTACCCGCAGCCAAGAGGCAAGGGAAAATTGTCATTTCCTGAACCCCACAGATGCCATTGTGGAAACCACTGAGAGGCTGGTTCCCCAGCCTGTGTCTCCTGATATGAAGACTGATAAAAAGGGGGTAGAAATTTCCCCGGTAGTAAGTGACCACACAGTTACAGAAGGTTACTCCAAAGAGGAAGGGGTGACCCATGGTCAGAGGGTTAGGATTGACAGTGATCCTGAGGGCCCTGACACTAGTGCTAGGGACCCTAGTTTAGTGACTGAAGGGGACCTGTCCCATGCCTTGGGAATGTGTGAGGGGTTTTCAGCTGCCCAGAGGGGTGACCCTAGTTTAGAGAAGGTGAGGGCTTGGGCAGACTAGGATGGCACACAGGGATGTGACAGCAGACATAAGGTTTATTGGGAAAATGGACTTGTGTATACTCAGGCAGTACAGACAGATGGGGAGATGCTAGGTAGGCAGCTTGTCATTCCCCAGGGGTATCATGAGCAATGGCACAAAATTTCACATGATATTCCCTTGTCTGGTCATCTGGGAATCATCGCACTGCACACAGTGGTTGGCCAAATTTCTACTGGCTAACTTCACTCAGCAGGTGAAGGAGTATTGCAGGTCTTGTCACGGTGTCCAGGAAATAGGGAAGGCAGGCAAGAAAACCCAAGCTGCCCTGATTCCATTGCCCATAGTGGAGGAGCCATTCCAGAGGGTGGGAATGGATATTGCAGAACTAAATATCCCCAGCTCCTCCAGGAAGAGATTCATCCTGATCTCTGGTGGATTATGCCACACGGTGCCCAGAGGCAGTTGTCCTATCCTCACTGAGGATGGACAAAGTGTGAATGCCTATTTGGAATTTTCTCCTGTTTGGGATTCTGCAGGAGGCGATCACACTGATTGAGGGGTTCCTTCATGTCGAGCCTGATGAAATGTTTGTAGGAGAAGTGTGGGGTGGTGCAGAGATGCACAACACCGTATCACCCACAGGCCAATGGGCTTGTGGAAAGATTCAATGGTACCCTAAAGTCAATGCTCTAGGCATTTGCTGAAGATCATGGGAGGGACTAGGAGAAGTACCTCCCCCACCTGTTGTTTGCATACAGGGAGATGCCCCAAGAGTTGACAGGATTTTCCCCCCTTCAAACTCTTGTATGAACACCGGGTACGTGGGCCCCTAGACTTGATCGGGAGAACTGGAAGGCAAGCCACTGCCTGGGAACTCCCATTGTGGATTAAGTCCTTAGGTTTAAAGAAAGGCTGAATGAGCTTAGGGGACAGCCCAGAGCAACCTAGCAGCAACAGAAACAAAAAGTGTGCTCGACTGCAGGCCAGAGCTTGCTGCGTACATGGTGAGTCCAGAAATCATGGTCCATATTCGGTCCCAAAGACAAGCTGCAAGCTGACTGAGCAGGACCGTACAAAGTAGTTGGGAAGGTAAATGATGTGAACTACATTGGGAGTTACCTGATAGAAGACAGACAGAAAGGATGTACCATATCAACAGATGAAGCCATATGCAAATAGGTCTGACATGGTGTTTGCAGTGTGTAGTCATGGGGAGGGGAGGGACGGAGACCCCCTTCTGGATTTGCTGGAGGAAAGTAAGTGGGAGTCCTCTGCAGAGGCAGTAAAATTGTCTTCCCAGCTGGCCCAGTACCAGATCCAGAAAGTGAGAGAGATTTTAGAAGACCTTGCCCCATTGTTTAGCGCCAAGACTGAACTAACCCCCTTAGTGACACACAATGTTGAGACAAGAACGCAGACGCCCATATAGCGGACAACATATCAGGTGTCAGAGGCTGTCCAAAAGGACATTAGGAAGGAAGTGGAGGAGATGCTTGATTTAGGGGTAATCCAGAGATCCCACAGCCCCTGGGCCTCACCCGTAGTTCTTGTACCTAAGCCAGATGGCTCTACTCATTTCTGTGTGGACTATCATGGACTGAATGCAGTCACAAAATCAGATGTCCACCGATGCCTCGGATGGACGAACTCCTGGACTAGTTATGAGGGGCGACATACCTTACAACCATTGACCTGACAAAGGGGTATTGGCAGGTAGAATTGACAGACAGAGCTAGGGAGGTCAGCCTTCATCACTGATAGACTTATTTGAGTTTAAAATGCCTTTCAGAATGAAGAACACCCGGCACACTTTCTAAAGGTTTGGTGAACCAGGTGTTAAATGGTGCTGAGATGCGCTGCAGCGTACCTGGATGACATTGCTATCTTTAGTACCAGCTGGGAGAACATCTATCCCACCTTAGGGAAGTACTGGGCAGGATACAGAGGGCCGGGCTCACTGTCAAAGCTGAGAAGTGCCAGGTGTGCCATGGGAGAAGTGGTATACCTCTACAGCATGTGATGAACTGGGAATGACTCCGTCCTAACCAAATAAAGATAGGGTGATCAAGCGTGGCCAGACCAGGAAACCAGAAGCAGGTCAGGAGCTTTCAAGGACAGCAGGGTACTACAGAAATGTGTACCAAATTACAGTGTCCTAGCTGCTCCCTATCTGACCTGACAAAGAAAAGATGCCAAGAAAAGTGCGTGGGGCCCAGCCTGTGAGAAGCCTTTACCAAACTAAAGGAGGCACTGTGCAGTGCTCCTGTTTTGATAAGTCCTGACTATAGCAAGACATTTATAGTTCAGACGGATGCCTCAGATGTGGGTATTAGGGGCAGTACTGAGCCAGACGTCCAGCAGGGACAGATCACCCAGTAGTGTACCTGGGCAGGCTTCTTCCCAGGGAGCAAGCATACTCCACGGTGGAAAAAGTGTCTTGCCATAGTGTGGGCCCTAAAGAAGCTAGAGCCATACTTGCATGGGCAGCATTTTGTGGTGCAGACTGACCACAACCTCCTGGTTTGGCTGATGCAGATGGGGAAAAACTATGGCAGATTACTAAAATGGAGTCTTGCTTTGCAAGGTTATGATCTGACAACTCCTGCATACGGCTGCAGCGAAGACCCAGAAATCAGATGGGCTGTCTATGGTCTATGAGGAGTGAACTGATTTGGAAAGCTCATCCCATGCAGGGGACAGAAGCCCCAAATTCAATCTAGGTGGGGAGGAATTGTGACGTGGACAGCCAGTTCTGAGTGCTGTATCATTTATTTTTTAATATAAAATGTATTACTAAAAGTCTCTGCTGAAAATCTGATGCTCTAGGAGTGACCTCGCCCCCCCAGGTTTCAGCTGAAAGATGAAAAACCATGAAAATGCTAAAACAAGCGTGTGTGATCACACACACACACAGGTTTTAGATACAAGATGTTGACATGGGCCTGAAGCTAATGACAGAGTAGCACAGACCTTAATCAAGGTATCCTGTTGATCTAGCAATTAGCTGGCCAGCTGGCGGGAAGAAATAAACCCTATTGATGATGTTTCCAGAAGGAAGAAAAACAAGTTATTACATAGAAGTGCGACATCATAAAGATGCTTTCATGTTCCTGGAAGGAGGAAACTTATTATGAAATCAAAAAGTGTCATTTGAAGGACATGGATTATGCTGAATTTGCAGAAAGTAATACTTTGAAAAGACATCCTGTTTTTGTATAAAATATATATTTTTTATATATTCTGACAGAGGAGGAACTAGATGACCTCACACAAAAGGGGGTTGACAAATGTAGTTTATTTTAAGGAATAATTCTGTTTTACTTGGACACGTTTTTTACCTAGACTCTGACAATGAACCACCTTGAGCACTTGTAAACAGGTATTTAGAAAAAGAGAGTCAAATCTAAGTACTGTAAGTAGGAATTTGTACTGTTTAAACCTTGTTCTTTTTAAAGATTTGTATATCTTATGATACAACAGTTCTGTATTATGTGTCTAACATATTTTTATCATTGTAGTAAAATTCTTTTTAGAGCATACTTGGTCTGTCTTTGAATTTCTTTGTTGTAAGAAAGATATATATGGTTATGGCGGACTACAGAGCATAAACGAAGGGTGATACAAACTGGAAGAAACATTTTAAATCTGAGGTCTTTAATAAAGGTTTTAAGGGTTCATTTCTGTATACCTGGTTAGGTGCCCATAGGCAAAGATATCTGGTCCCCCAAAAACAGATATATCTGAGCTTGTGCATTGAGTACGCTAGAAAAGGTTCACAGTTTGAATCCCTCCAAGACTCGAGACCAAAGGTGGATCCGAACTCACAAAATAGACAAGAGAGGTACCTTGTTCTGTTAAACTGTTCACAAGACTGCACTTGGAGGTTGGCAGTTTGGGAGTAGAGGGCCTGACCTGCTGAGTGGGCTTGTGGCACCCTACACCATGGTGGAGGCACCCAGAAAGGAATCGACCAGGAAATGTTATGCTGTCAAATGGAAAAGATTTCCATTTGGTGTCAGGGTAAGAGTCTGGACCTCTTATCCTGTTCTGTGGCTGACATTTTCGACTACCTTTGGTCTCTTTCCAAAGAGGGTCTATGGGCATTGACCCTTAGGGTGCACCTGGCAGCCATTTCTGCTTACTGGGTGCAGGCCGGTCAGCCAACATTGGTGCAGGAGACAGTAGTTGGGCACTTCTTCAAAGGCCTAGATCACATATCCCCTCCAGTGCATGAACCTCCACCTCTGTGGGATCTGTTGCTGGTTTTGGCAAAGCTCATGGGCAAGCCATTCAAACCCATGCACAAGTGTGAGCTCTCACACTTGTTGTGGAAGACTGCCTTCCTGGTGGCTATCATGTCTGCCAGAAGGACAGGAGCTCTAAACACTAGGTGGACTCCCTTATCTGGTCTTTCACAGGGACAAAGTTGTCCTGCACCCAACCTGAAATTCGGCTTCAGAAAGGTGATGTCAAGTTTTACCTTAACTTGAGTGCTTACTCTGCTGGTATACTAACCTAACTACCTCGGGGCCTTGAGTACGGAGCTCCATACATTGGACCTGAGGCGTGCTCTTTCCTTTTATAAGGAAAGAACAGTGGAAGATCGTGGAAGATTCACCAGCTATTTGTCACCTACGCTGAAGCTGCTTCTGGCAGACCTGCAGCTAAACTAACCATGGCAAGGTGGATACATTATACATAAGTCTGTGCTATAGAGTTGGTGAGCAAGGAGCCTCCCGAGGATAAGGCTCATTCTACCCGCCATACTGCTGCATTAGTGGCTGCTTTCAGGGGACATCCCTATCCAGGAAATCTATCAGGCTGCTACCAGAAAGGTCAGCAAAACACCTTCATTACCCACTACCACATCAACCTTGAGTCATGCCTGGATGCTGGTTTTAGAGCCTCGGTGCTCCAATCCTTATTTCCTAAGTAGAGGGTGTGTGCGTTGCCTCCCTCCTCCCAGAGAACTGCTTGGAGTCTGCCAAGAATTGTGGATGAACAACATATCCATGCTCCTAGAAGAACAGGTTACTCACCTGTAACAGTAGTTCTAGGAGTGGTATATGTTGTTTATCCACACGCACCTACCCGTCCTCCTCGGCTTTGGGCGCACAACCTGGCTTTGGGCGGGCTAAGATCTCAACATCATGGGGCAGACCCGAGTATATATACCATCTGGATTGGGAGGAGCCAGCGAAGACTTCCAGCAAGATTTAAAGGGGTAAGGACATGCCAAGAAGTGTAGATGAACAACATATACCACTCCTAGAACTACTGTTACAGGTGAGTAACCTGTTCTCATTAGCTTCAGGGCACACAACAACGCAGTATAGCAGACACTACAACTGGAGCAGATGAGGAGGAGGGACAATGACTGCTCTGACTTTGGGCCACAGCTAGGAAGGGTTAGCAGGGCACATTCACCTATAACACAGCTTAGGGAAAATGGGAGCTGTGCAACCTGATCATTAGAGAACATAACCCTATTTTCCCTGCAATTTATAACTTGCATCCCTTATAGCTTAAACTCTGTAATGAGCCACTTCAAATGTAGACTGACATGAAATACTGCGCATGGAAACACAGTGATGTGGACAACCCTGCCCATATTATAAGAAACAGCATGGGACATTGGGAGCCACTCTCAGTGTCTTCAGTGATGTCTGCCCTCCCTTTGCACTTTGGGACACTGGAATTCCTCCCAGTGTCCGCAGATGTAGCCCCAAGTAGTCTGGGACACTGGGAAGTCCACTCCAGTGTCACCGTCTTATCTTCCTTTGAAGAAAGCACCCACCCAGCATGTTTTTTTTTTTTGTATTTGATCCTGAAAAAAAAAATGGTCCGCATTGTCCTATTCCCTCCCATCCACACTCTTCCACTAAACACCCACCACCTCATCCCCTCCTTGCCCTGTACTTACCTCTGCAGGTTGTCCACTGTCATTTTCTGTGAACTGCGGCACGCCTGCACTCTTCAAAGCCGAGCCACAAACTGAAGAATCAAGGTACTGTAAGTGCCTTATGACGTATTTCAATGGCATTTTCAACTTAGGTTGATATATTTGCCATTTTTCGGTATTGTTTCATCAAATTTTCAACATAGGTTTTTTGGGACCCCACCTCATGAGCACTGTGACTGTCCTTTCATTACTCAGGCGTGGAAGGTGATTTTGAAATCACTATGCAAAATCACCTTTCGGGACTGATTAATGAAATGACAGTGCCAGGTATTCGCCGAGATCGAGTCCATTTAATTTGGGTGGCAAATCTAAAATGGCTGTTACTATCTTGGCTTGTTGAAAGTTTTCTACACATGTGCATAACTTTGGTAATTTTTGATATTTTGACTCCAAATTTTCAACATAGCCATTTTGCCACACTACCTAATGAACAGTACAGCTGTCATTTTTCACATCTGCCCAAAATGTGTTTTCACACCTGTGGCATGGAAAGGCGTGGTCGCTGTGCAAAATCACTTTTTGGGACTGATTAAGGAAGTGACAGTATGCGTGTTCTTGAGGTGGAGTCCCAAAATGCTCATTTTGAAAATTTGGTGAAAAAATTCATACAAATGTCTGAGTTCGCATGCTATTGAAATTTTTACGCACATACTAACTTTGGTAATTTTAATATTTTGATTTTCAACATAACCATTTTCCCACCACCTCATGAACAGTACAGCTGTCATTTTCACATCTTACCTAAAATGTGTTTTTGCACCTGTAAGTGCATAATGATGTTTTCAAGGCCAGTTGAACACTTTCACTTACGAGGTTTATGAGGTAGAGGTCATAAGAACAGTATGTTGAAAGTCTGGGATCAGAATATTAAAAAATACCAACCTTATGACCATTTGTTGCTATTTTCCCCACAGATAAAATAGAGGATACTATTATACCATTGCAAAAAAGTAGGAACTGCATGCGTATTTATGGAAGGATGGGAGTGCAGTGTCCAAGAACCCTACAATCCACAGTAAAATAAAGGATACTATTATATTATCTGAAAAGTAATTAAATAAATTGCAACAAACTTTGTTACTGCATCATTATGGTTGAAAGCATAAAAAGTGACATACAACCTTAAGGATTCCCAAACCTAAGACCACCCCACCCTCGGCTCCAACCCAGGTTAGCCCCCACCTGCATACAGGAACAGATGTGAGGTGTGCCTTGATGTCAGCAAACCCTAATGCTCCCTCATTCTCTTATTCTCTACCCATGTTGCCTTACTTAGTCTTGGAATGGAGTGAACGTGGGGTTGCAACACGCAAGGTGCACCTACCTGTTCATGCATGCAGGAGTGGTGAGCTGGAAGCTGGAGGTGGGGATAGAATGTGGGCTTCAAGGCTAGTCATTTTCTATACTTTATGCTTCAATCAATAGTGCGATTACTGAGATTTTGCAATTTATTATTATATACGTGCAGTGTATTATGCACTGTGGCCAGGGAGAGTTGCACCTCCCATCTCCTATTATTATAATTTCCTTGTCCTTAACTTCCTCCTGGTTCCTTTTCTTCTATTTAATCCTGGTATTGTTAATGACAGGGAAAAACTATTGATGCTGTATGTTATATTGTGACATTATTATTTTTTTTAATCTCCTCCTTATTTTTGCACCTCTGCAGTTCTACCGGCGGGGGCATCCAGCTGCCGTCCCCCACCAACCCAGAGAGCAGCAGGCTCACTCACATGATGGGGGTCCTGTGCAGTTGCCACAACACACTGGGGGGGTCTCCCCTTACCTCTCCACATTGGGCTGGATGGGACCCCCCAGCACAGTTCCACGACAGTCCTCCCGGTCAGCAGGAGTGTGGCCATCAAGCTGCTTGGTCATGCCCAGCCTTTTCCTCCATGTTTTCCCTGGAACTGGCAGTGCAATGATGTACTGCATATACGTGGACATCTTGCCGTGCTCCTTCCCACTTGGCACTGCAACTGTGCTACCCCTGGTCATCACCAGGGGCCACTCCAGCACGACGTGTTCCCCAAACTCACCCAAGATGGAGGAGAGCAGTCCTGGGATGCTCAATCCACCCTCTCCCCTGGTGGCCTGAGTCCATTCCCAAACCTAGGTTGCCGATGTGGTGCACGGTGTGACGTCCAGCACCTCAACCCTCAGCTCCACCGGGCTGGCATATTGTGACATTATTATGTAAAATATTTCTGCCAAAGAAATGAAATAGTTGGGGTATACATGCAAGCATATTGCCACTACTCCAGAATACATGCCAATGATAAATTTCCCACAGTCATTTTATTGATCAGTGTCTGGGACTGCCAAGTCAAATTGTGGTTGTTAGCTTAGCACAAATTTGCAACAAGCATAGTTCCATGAACTAAATTCAGTCATCAAAGAGTGGGCGTTTTTGCACACTTGACACCATGTACAATATCCATCAGGGCATGATGGAGTGAGTGGGGCACAAAGGGAATGCATTCAGCTTAATGTTCATGAGGAAATGTCCAGAACAAATTGGAAGCAGGGCAGAAAGATTATGCATCTGCAATGTCCATCAGGGCATGTTGGATCTGGATGGGGGTTTAAAGCATGTGCAACAAAACATACTAAAGTGCATTTCTAATGCACAGCACTTATTTATTTATTTTGTCTATTTAGCTTTTGGAAAAGAACCTTTGAGTCAGAGACTCATTTACAAAACTCCACGTCAAGTTGTACAGAAACATGTAACAAGAATATAGCATTGTACGAAACCAACAATGAAAGTTACATGGTTAAAAAGGTGAATAGGTAGTAGTCCGAGAGACATTGTCAAAACAGGTGCTAATGAGCAGCTTAACTACAGAAGTAATACTTGCAGTATAATACGGGGAAGGGTTTTGTTCAATAAATTGCATTAAATTACAGGAACAAAAAATAAGTAACAGTCAAGACACAGTCAATAGGGGACATTCAGTGGCAAATGAAAGGAAGGGGAATAAGGGGAGACTGGCAACGGTCAGGGACAAAGCCATAGGGGGAATATGAGGGCAGGGAATGAGGTCAAAGGAGCGATTAGGAGCAATCACAGGAAGGCTGCTTGCTGGGAGGTTGCAGATTAAGTTTAACTTTGAAGGATCCCAGTTTTGTTCTTCCAGGACATCAGCAGGCAGGTTGTTTAGACAAGTGGAGCCCTGCACATAAATGACCACTGGCACAGGGAAGTTCTACACCAAGAGATGGTGAATGAGGTTTGGAGGCACGTCTTGTGCACTTGGGAGTGGCTGCGGCCATAATGAGTGACCATGTGGAGGGTGGTGTGAGACAGAGTGATTTTCTTTGCAAGCAGGCATGACTGATAAGTAAGCCTCCTTCAAATGTTCAGACAGTTAGTCTGAGTGTAGAGGTCACACGTGTGAATAAGTTTGTGGGCTCCAGACTAGTCAGCATACTTTATTGAGGGCAACCTTAATTCTGTTGAGTACTGTGTCTGCGGCAGAGCCATAAATAACTAGCCTGTAATCTGACTGTGAGGACAGAGCTAGTTACAGCCATCCAGATTGCGTTGGGGGTCATGCAGTGTCTGTGCCTGTATCTGTATAGGGAAGCAATCCTAATATTGACAGTTTTTCGGACCAGGTTGACATGCTCTTGGAAGGTTAGGGAGGAGTCAAGGATAACTCCTAGATACTTGAAGCTTCTGACTTGCTCTAGTGGCTAGTGAAGGTGATTGAGGATGTTGAGGCACGAGCCCTTGTGCTAGTTGTGGGGGTTAGCAAAGACCATAACTTTGTTTTTTGTAGTTAGTTACCAGTTTATGGTCAGAGAACCAAGATTCAACTCAAGTGAAACACTTTTGTAGAATACCCTCAAGATGGGCGGGGTCAGGATGACTGGAAAAGATGACAGCTTCATCAGTGTAAAGAAGGAGGTTGCTGGAGCAGACAGAGGGGAGGGAGTTGAGGAAAAAAGGACCAGGACTGAACCTTGTGGGACTCCAGAACAGACGGGGAGGGTAAAGGAAAGGGTATTGCATATCTTGACATACTTGAGTTCTATTAGAGAGAGAGTTTGAGAACCAGGTGGTGGCATTGGGTGAGATGCCAAGGGATGAGAGGGCAGAGACTAGTAGGGCATGGTTAATCATGTCAAAAGCTTTTGTGAGGTCTGTATACACAGACCCCACCAGGTGAACATGGTCCAGGGCTCTATGGGTGAAGTCAGAAAAATTTTAGAAGGGCAGTGGAAGTACTATGTGACTGTCCCTTCATAAAGCCATGTTGCTGAGGGTATTGGAGGTTGTGTTTAGTGAGATAAGTCCAGTAATTGATCTGAGACAATCCTTTCTAGTGCTTTTGAAAGTGGAAGGAGGATTGATGTGGGAAATAAACACACCTTGTTTATCTTAAAATTACAAAATGTTTTACACCAAAGTGTATAATTTAAGTTTACAAAAAATGTTGTAGGTGCCATATTCATCCTTTTAAGAACAGATCCAGAAACAAATGATTTGATACCTTTTATTGGACCAACATGGATGTTACAGAAAAGAACAAATTGTTCTAGCTTTTGAACTTACCCAGTCCTAGATAACACCGTCCATGGGTATAGGACACTGACAAACAGGGAATGAAGTATCGTTCATAGCATTTGGAACTTGGAAGTCGGAAAGATGGAAGGAATAGAATCTTCCTTCAGTTTATGTGCTGAGTTGTCCGGGTCTGTAAGAACAAATATTACAAGTAAATGCCCAGTCCATCACATCATTATTATCAAATACAAATGATTACAGATAGCTTTAAAGCCCAATTGGACATATATTTAAGGGCAAGTAACATACATGGATATAACTATTGAGAAATGGACTATAAGTTTACTTTGCACATAAACCCTTCCTATGGTTCCTATGATGTACATGTACTTACTGTGCATTAAATTTGCAGCAGGTATATATAAAGTATCCTCAGCAAAGTGGTCAGAACGCACTGCATGATTTCTTGTGGGCTGAAGGGCAACTATATTTATATCTGTTCAAGAAAGTACTGTATGCAGCTCCCAAAGTTTTTCTTACTTGTGGTGTGTAAGCAATAAGGCACAAAGGGGTGTGTGTGTAAACCATACTTTACAGCACGGCCAGGGGTGTGATACAGCACAAGGCCAATGGCCGAGTGACTTCAGCTGTTGGCCATACTGTAAAATATAGTTTACACACAACCAAGTGCCTTATTGCGCTTATAAAATTGACTCCTTTTTTTTTACTTTTGGCTGTTGGGAAAAGCATGTTTATATGTAGAAAAATTATTTACTTTGTGCATTTGTAATAAAATAATCCTTCCGCCCACTGCAAGTGATGTCACTGATGATACCATTGTATTATTGCCTACTTCTTCCTGTTTTTTTTTCTTTCTCTGTTGTTCTCCACATTCAAGATATGGAATGTTCACCACGGAATATATGGATTCAAAATTCTGCTCGGTTCCCTGGCAGAATGTTTCTCTCCCAACACACTATACACAGAGACAACAAAGGCCTTTGTTACAGCCAGAGACTCAGATATCTCATTGTCAGGGCAAGAAGGAGAGGTTTCCCTGATAATCAGTTAAAGACAGAAGGGGGATTTTTAACGGTCAGCAGACACAGTTGTAGTGAAAACTATAAACAATACTTATTGGTTCTAATTTGTTTATGTATGTAAGGAGAGTGTGATAATCAGGGAAACCGCATTTAATTCATTTGTTTTATTTTTTATTTAAGGTAGTTTTATTTTTAGGGCCCATTTGAAGTGTTTTTTACAGTGTGAAGGAAGCTGCCATGTTTGTGGTGGAAGATCAGCTCTGGCAGCAGAGGGCTAACTGAAATACCTATGTTCCAAATGCCCATTGATCTGTGTTGCAGTCTCTTCACTGCTGAGCAGTCCTTTTTTTACCCATGTGTAAACCGCATTTTACACATAAATAAGAGCCAATCAGATTACAGGATTTTACCCTGCCATTTTATAATACCCCATCTTACAGCCATATAGGTTGGCATTTTGAGATGGTACTGTAAAAAATGTATGGTACAGAAATATCAGTGTAAACCCCCTTTGGGAGCTTACTAGTTAGGGCCCATTAATTCTGGGCTGTCCGGTGTCCGGTTCTGCCTGCAGGCGGGTGGAGCTGGGGCTAGCAGTCCTTTAAAAGGGAGTGGATTTGGCACATGACGGGAGTTCCAGGAGGCCCAGGAGTGGGAAGTAGAGCTCCTGGGTTGCAGTGCCAAACACTTTGGCTGCTGGGTCAAGGCTAGGGGCTGGGATGGGAAGATTGCCATCCCGGTCCACTGCCCTGTCCATTTTGGCCTCATCAGGGTAGTGGATGCGGTCAGAAGTTGGGGCTGTTCTAGGCCGTAAATTTGGGACCTGGGAAAAGATGGGATCTGGAACCCAGTGGAAAGTGTGCGGCCTGTCTCATGACTCCCAACATTGGGGTAGGCTTTGGGAGGCATCCCAATGTGAGTTTGCAAGTTGCCATGGGTCAGGCATGGTGCAGTAGTGAGAGCCTGCATCATGGGAGGCAGTGGTTAGCAGCCTTCCTCTGGGGTGCCCGGGTTTGAAGCCTGTATCCAGCAGAGTAGGAGGTCTAGCCGGTGTGAGGAAGAAGTGGCTCTGCAGAGAGTGTTCCCTAGGCCTTTAGTCCTTCAGAAGTGGGACTGTGTGAGGCATCGTTGCCATGGGGTCACCATCCCCATTAAAGAGTTGGGATTGGGATGCCCAGGCCAGTGGGGGAAGGCACCTTGCACATTCATTGTGGAGTTGGCAGCTAATGACCACTAACGCCACAAGTCTCCAAGTATACATCATTAATCTCATTCAAAAAGGCCTTAAAATCCCACTCGCTAATATTCCTTCCAGCCAGACACTGCCAGTATATGGCACCCAATATTCTCTTCACCATCCTTGTACTCATTATGTGAGTGACTGTCATGGCCCTCATTGTGATATATATGTACTGTACATATTGTAGATGTTAGTTTAACTTTCTCTTGCCAAGCTTTAACATGTGAATTCTCTGTATATTATTGTGTTATAAATAACATTTTCTTTTTTCTGTATGTATAACTGTCTCATAAGTATGTGATGTAATTGCTGTGCACCAACTCGAACCTTGACCTTATCAGGTCCATCTTGTAAATGAGACTTTCTCAATGATGATCGCCTGAATAAATAGAGATTTGATTGATTGATTGATTGATTGATTAATAGTAAATCAGTGTAGCTGTAATAGATAAATGATGTTATACCTAGCATTTACACACCATTTCTCCACCTGATCAATCTATTAGGACCAAATATTAAAAATATGTAACCCAGTTGAAAGTTCTGAAGCAGTTACATCTATGTATAGTATGTATCTTAAGTGATTATGTGGGTATCCTGTGAAGAGGTGAACCAGAAGTGGGCATGTACCAAAACGGCAACCCACTTGCAGCGACTGCACCGATGGCGAAGGGGTAGGGAGGGTGACTGGATGGGGGGGTTCACGACACGGCAACGGGATATTGCACATGTATACGTTCGCTCCCACCTGTGGGAAGGGTTTGTGAGGGGTGGTGTCACGGGGTGCCGTCAAGCTGGTGTAGTGAGTTGGGTGCTGGCCTGGGGTGGCAAAGATGCAGGGTTCAGGACTGGGCACCGGTATTTTTGTTGTGCCTGATCCGAGACAGGTTTTTTTTTTGTACAGAATGCCCCCCCTCCGACATGCACCCCCCTGGAGTTGAGAATCTTAAGTAAGGGGGTTGCAGGGTGGAGACTCCATATAACAGAAAAATCCTTGTTTTGCATTGCTGTTACTGGCGCTGCAGTTGCACATCACCAAAATTGAATTTTGGTGATGTGCACTCTCCATAAGGATGATCATCGTTTGTCAGTTGCCCTTATGACATGGAACCGATTATGCATACCCACTCTACGTCACTGGTACCCGATCTTATCTGTGTCAGTCTTCACCATTCATCACTGGTGGGTTCTGGCTGGAGGAGCTGGATCCCACAGGAGCATTTGTTTTTTTGTAAGGGAAGAAGATGACGCTGTGGGTGGTGCTGCCCTCGAGGCTGACTCACTGTGTGGCCCTCGTGGGTTGGCCAGTAACCAACACCGACTCCTACTCCATCCCAGTTCTGCTTCTGCCGCCATCGAGCAAGCACAACCTCATGTGTGGAACATGATTTTTCTACTACCTCATTGGCCTAGAACGTCCCGATGTTCCGTCCTAGTTCTGCTAAAGCTGCGTCCCTGGCACTGTCGACTAGTAAGACCTTTCCTTTTTATTTTGATGATGCCGAGCCTTGTTGTTGTTTTCTGTCTAGTCATGTCTCATCCAGGGGACAAGAAGAAGACTTCCAAGGTGGGCCAGCCCCCGATTCGGTGGGATCCCTGTGGCCGGCTTTACTCCGTCTTGGACCACCATGATCGATGTTTGACCTGCCTGGGCCCTAACCATGATATGGACTGTTGCAGTGCCTGTTTTTCGGTGGATCATCGAGTTCTGAAAGTTCACGTGCTCAAAGTCGGCCATATGCTGCTGACTTTCAGAGGACAGGCACACACCAGGGACACCAGATGCAGGTCCCTTGGCCCTTCCTCCAGGTTCCATCCCAGTACTATACAGACCGCGGATGTTCCACCCTTTCAAACCATGCATTGGTGGAAGCCCCTTTCATGGTGCAGGAGGCCCTCCTTTGATTCCTACAGGAGTCTGGCTGAAGGTGAAGGCTCCCCTGGCATTGAGGCCTAGATCTGCCAGGCTCGGCATGGTGGTTTACTCATCGCTATCTGTCGGCACCCCCTCAGATCCTGGTGGTGCCATGGGCAGTGCAGGGCCAACTCTCGGTGTCTCTTGCAGTGCCAGAAGCAGGGGGATAAAGGTCGGGAAGTGTTCTGGATCCATGCCTCCTCTGGGGAGGATGATGATTCAGAGGCAGATCCAGACTGGATTCCAGATTCTTCGGGATCTTTGGACCCCCCCACCCTGCACTTTGGTACCTGCCTGATCCCCTCCTTCGGCGCCGTCAGATCTTGCAGTGCTGAGGGCAGAACTGGAGGGTTTCTGGAGCCGGTGGTTATTGTGGGCCTACAGGAGGTGAGCTCCCTGTTTTAATTGACCAGGCTGGGCCCAATTCTGGGTCTGCTAAGGCATCTAAATGGAGGAGAATGTTCCTTCTTCTGCCATCCCTCAGGAGTTGGTGGTGGAAGTTGAACTTCAGGGGTTGGTCCTGAGGAAGAGGTCCCTCTCTGAGTTTGAGGGGTTGAGGGGGCAGTGTCCTTCCCTAGTACCCTTCAAGGGTTCAGGTAGGAACCACAGCACTGGCCCTGTCTTCTCCCCAGAGGTCTCCCTGGGAGGGATCTCATCTCTCAAGGCTAGGGACCACCATTCTGGACCAACGCGGCCCCAGTCACCTCGCAGGGTTGAATCCCCTTCAGGACTCAGTCCCGCCCTTTCCAGTCTGGTTGGACGTCCGCTGACTATCTTGACCAATGGTTCCTTCCATGGTATTGGTTCACCTGTTTGGTCCCTGAACCCTGGCAGATATTGCTCTCTTCCTCAAAGACCTTTTGTCCCTCTACCTCTGCCAACCCTTCCCCTTCTCCTGGGCCACTCTGGTCCTACAGGGCCACTGATCTGGGAACAGTTTAGAGCCACAGCTGCCCTTTTCCCCACCTGTGTAAGGTCCATGGACGAGCAGGTGTTTCACCACTCTCCTCCTGGGCAGACAGTCTCTAAGTCTCCGGATTTGTTGGCTTCCTTATCTTCCTCACTTGAGGGAGAGGATCCCTCTGTCCACCTTTCCTCAGATGCTGACCAGACCAGTTATCAGCATTTCCTTTCAAGGTTAGTAGACGAGCTCCACATCACCAGCTTAGCAAGTCGCAATCCTGAGCAGGTGGCACACATTTTTTTAAGTGAATACAGTGCTGGCAACCTGGCAGTACCCACCTGGCCCTCCACCTTTAAGGAGGCATCGTGCTACACTTGGAGGCATCCTCCAGTCCCCTGTCAAGCCCAGATGGACTTCTGGCACAGGTATTGCACACCTCTAGGATCTCCAGGAGCCTTATCTCACCTCCTCTTTGAGTGTGATGATCCTGGACACTCCTTCCAGGCATAGACACCCAAGATGTGACTGGCCCCCAGAGACAGACTCCACGGAGTTTGACTCTTGGAGGAGAAGAGCATTTTACTCAGCACATCTCTCACTTTCAATCTCAGCATGTCAGACCTATCATGCTGCCTACACCAGGCACTTATGGTCCTTGCTAGGGCAAATCCTAGCATCTATGCCTGATACAGAGGCAACCAGAAAAGACATTGCCCTCTCTGCATGTGGCCTGGAGCTTGTGAGGCACCAAGCAAGGGCATCATACGATGCCATTGAGGTGGTGTCCAAGCTAGCTGGAACAGCGATCTGCATAAGGCAGACAGCATGGCTTCATCTATGCTGGTTATCACCTGTGGCCCAGCAAAGGGTGATTGCCTCCTCTTTCTGAGGAACCTACATTTTTTTCCCTGCAGGGTGAGGCAGGAACTTCAGGGGCGACTTCCTTCTCCCAACCAGAGGGAGACCTCACCTCATCCTGACCAGTCCCAGGCCTAGTTAGCCCTGTAAGGGTCCCCCTCCGTGTCTCCCCCACAGGGGGCTGAGGGACATTCCTCCCTCAGTGAGGTACCAGGTCCCCTTCAGGGGGCTTGGTAATCACCCACCAGTGATGAATGGCGAAGACTGACACAGATAAGATATGAACATTATGTACCTACTGTAATTCTTGATCTTTCTGTGTATCTTCACCATTCATCACTGCTTTCTGCCCTCCTTTCCTTCTAGGGCCTTAGTCTCTGAGCAGTTCCTACTCCCTGCTTGATTTTCCCCAGTTGAGGTCAATTGTGGACAAGTCTTCTGATTCCTCTGTTCCCTCTGCTTAGGATCTCGGGGGGGTTGGGTTTCCGTTGGAGAACAGGCAGGGATGCTTGTCCCTTAGCTGAGGATTCACCCGGGTCTTCCTCGCATCCCTGCTAGGATTCCTTCTCTGGCTGGCTCGAGTTCCCAGTGCTCATGTGGCATCTTGAAATTCTTCATGAGGTCCCTCTTCAACATTATCTTGGAGGCCCGGGTGACTCTCCAACTTCTTTCCTCTGGAGCTGTGGCTCTTCCTTTTGCCTGCAGCTATATCTGTCCCTTTGCAGGATCTCTGTGGATATGGTGCTCCATGTTCTCTAGGTTTTTCCCCTGGTTTTTTGCTCTCTTGTTAAGAGGGCTCAGCTGTCTCCTCCCTCTGGGAGAATTATTCTTTTCAGAGACCCTGCAGGAGCATGGATCCTCCTCCCAAGGGGATTTTGTTCAGCTAGGAGTGGGTGACACTTGCCCCCACATGGTTTCCTCCACTGTGGGCATGGCTGTGAGGGCATTCTACTCCAGTCTAGATCTGTCTTCTGGGCTGTTGCCCAGCTAACTCCTCCTGGGGTTACCCTTCAACCCAAGGATTCTCTTATCTATTCTCTGGAGTTGCAGAGCAGATGGCTGAAAACAGTGGCATTTTCCAAAGCCCAGAGAGTCTTGACCCCTCCAGAGGTGATGCTCTGTCTCTCTCTCTCTCCTCTCCTTATTATCTTCTCTCTCTTCCTCCTTTTCTCTGTCCTTCCTAGCCTGCTCAGCGGTTTGGGGCCCCCTGTCCCAGACTCCTAGGTTACCTTTCCTGTCCTCTAAGTCGGCTTATTCCTTTTTCGGTTTATATCTGTTCCTTTTCCTGTCTCTCATGCTCCCTTGTCCCACCCTCCTTCGTCTCTCTTACTTTTTGCTCTCTGATGTGCAGAACTGGGATGGAGGAGGAGTCGGTGTTGGATACTGGCCAACCCACAAGTGCCACACAGTGCGTCGGCCACGAGGGCAGTGCTGCCCACAGCGTTGACTCTTCCACTTACAAAAATGCTCCTGCCGGGTCCTGCTCCTCTAGCCAGAACCCACCAGTGATGAATGGTGAAGATACACAGAAAGATCAAGAATTATGGTAGGTACGTCATTTTCATTTCCTCGGTATTAGTTATGTGCACTATGCTCTTTCATCCTACATAACTGTTCCTCATAATGTACTAGTTCAGTTATACTGTTTATTATTCTCTATTTCATTAATTGTTGTTGTTAACTTGTCTATATATATAAACTGGTGTATGGTTGTAAACTTGTATTCCTATTGACTGTAATTAACTCCGGGTCATCCCTGAAAATGGAACATTATATCTCAGTGGACCCACCCAGTTAACATAATTTTAGTTAATAAACAATAAGTGTTATGCAGGAGGGAAGAGGCCAGAATGTTTTCAGGGAGACTCTGTGCTGCAGCCACCATCAGGAGAGAATTGTGGCCCCCTGATATGTCAAGTTCTGTGTCATGAAGCTCCTTGGGTCTGCACTGAAAGAAATGGGGTCCTTCTGCCCTGCAAAAATAGTCCTGTTTGATCTGTTCCCATTGCTCCATGGAGTGTGACCCTGTTTTATTAATTGAGTTCAATGTTTTTACTTTAACAGTGCCTGGACATTGATCGTGTTTCCTGCACTTTCTAATGAGCTAACCAGCTTGCCTCCCCCTGCTTCCAGAGAGAACTCTTTCTTCACTAGCATGCTGCACCACCAGGTAGCCTGCTGTAGTGGCATCATCATAACCCAGGTATGAATGATTTATTCGAGAGAATCTCTCATCAGGCATTGCTGTCCCACCCTCCTTCCAACCTGTGGGCCTGCAACTCTAGCTTTTGCTGCACCTATCTCCATTCTGCTCTACCTATCACCCTCTGCCTTGCCTGATTTTGCAGAGTGCTGGGTTTTCTCCTGGTTCCCTACAGAGAGGTCCTCAGAGTATGATCTCCAGTGGGGAACTGAGGAGAGGAGGGGTCACCCACGTTTATATATGAGCCGACATCTGACATCATGGGCAGCCTCTGGCCGACTTCTTGCAAAAGTTTCCATGTGATCTGGGAGCATGGAGGCTTACAGTTCCACAGCGTGTGGCCTGATGAAATCAGCCTCATAGATCTACTGTTACAGTAAGTACATCACTGTTCTTTTGCATGGATAAAGATCAACTAAGCAGGATGACTATAGATGTCCATACTCCAACGTTTGTCCATGAAAACACAGGCAACCAGAGAATGGAATACCGCAATGAAAGTGTTCTCTTGGCTTCAGTCTTGTGCCTTTATTTTCCTTGTATCCTAATGACTTTGCATGTAGAAATTATATACAATTATACTGCGTAATGTCCAGTGTTTTACAGCACTTTAACCATTGCTTGAAACTCTTGGAATGCCAATGTAAATTTACTTAAGTTCTTTAGATCAGTATGATTGCAGATACTGTAAATGATGGTTTATCGAGGACCCATAATACTTGAAAACAGGTAACTGGGAAAGGCACAATGAGCCAGAGCTAGTTTCCAGATGCACCTTGGAGGTGGAACAATGGGGCAGACAGTGAAGGCCTAAGTCTTACAGGCAATTTAATTGTTAATGTGGGAAAGAATTGAGCCATGCTCATTTACAGTGGCATCCAGACATATATGCAAAAGATCTTCAGAATATTTGCTTTTTCTCTTTCCCCTAATATTTAGGTATTATACTGTGTGACACTAGTGATTGAACATGACCCATCAGTCCAGTGCATCATGTATGGCCCTTAAGAACTGTGTTCTCAAGCACGCCCGCTGGTGCAAGCGGTAGAACTACTGTTTACGGTGCCAATGGCCCAGGTTTGGGAGTGAGCCGAGAGCATTGGAGGGTCTGCTGCAGGGAGGAGGAGGATGAGCATCTGGAGTACTGCTCTCCTCCTTCAGGGTGGGGTGGGACAAGGCAGTCAGCAGTAGTCTGACTCCAAGTGGCAGTTGGGAGTTGGTGTGCTTGGCACTTTGAATGCAAAGATACAGGGGCATTGGCACGCTCATGTAGTGGAATGTGCATGGCATGCCTCTGATGCCATTGCATGTACATGTGTTGGGTGCAACAAGAAGGAGAACATTTCTCTCATAAGGCAGCAGGATGAAGCCAGGACCCTAGACTGCCTCTAGTTCCCTGAATCAGCCCTATGGCGTAGGTCTTGGCGGTGGTTCACAAGGTAATGTTGGTCTCTTCCTTAACGGGGGCCACTCCATGAGGGGCAAGTCATGGTCCTCTGGACTAAACAACTGGGAGGGAAGCGCCGGGGTGGAGGATAGCTCCTAGAGACCTGACCTGATACGGGTACAGCCCCCACCCCGGCCAGAGTGCCAGAAAAACAACTGGGAAAAAAAACTGTGTTCTTATCCTTATGCTCATCCTTCACATATACATTGGATAGACATAGGGGAATATTAGTAAATGGGGCAGGAAGGAGGGAGGGTCACCCGGGACAAGTTAAGGTCTATAGAGACGGCCTAGCAGGGAACATCTGGGCAGATTGGGTGGGCCAAGTGGTCCTTTTCTGCCAAATAAGTCTGTTTCTATGTTGCAGTTGTGCCCTGCGTCATCTTTTCTAACATGATCACATAGCGGCGTCATTTTGGTGCTGTCTCTGCACTCTCAGGTTAAGGCACACCCATGGCACTGATTTTATTTTTTGGGGCCTGTATATTTAGATGTAATTGCTGCCTCACTGCCACAGTGTATTGTTTTCAACTTTCAAATACATGCATGCACCAGCTCTGTGGTGATTCCGCTGCTTTCCCTTACAATGTATTAAGTGTGTAACCACCTTTATAAACTCCTTTAAAATACTTTACCCTTATTTTATAACAACCTGGACATTTAGGGGACTTCAGGGGATACCTTGGGGACCAGTGCCCTGAGGAGGGAAAAGAGGAGCATGGGGCAGGAGAACACAGATGTAGTGATAGAGGAAGACTGAGGGAGGGGCTGCTGGCATTGAAGGTGGAGAAATCAACAGGCCTGGACAGAGTACATCCAAGGGTACAAAAGGAACTGGCCGAGGAGCTGGCAGGGCCACTGGCAGACCCATTTAATAGTTCACTAGAGTCAGGTGTGGTATAGCAGGACTGGAAAACAGCACATGTAGTGCCCCTCCACAAAAGCTGTCCCAAGGATGATCCAGGGAATGACAGACCAGTCAGTCTGACTTCCATTGTGGGTAAGCTCATGGAGACCATACTAAAGGAAAGATTGGTGGAATATTTAGAGGAGCATAGTCTCCAGGATGTGAGGCAGCATGAGTTCATGGGTGGAGATCATGTCAAATGAATCTGACTGACTTTTTTGACTGTGTTGCTAAGACAGTAGACAGGGGCCAAGCAACAGACATCCTCTATCTTGATTTTAGCAAGGCCTTTGACTCTGTACCCCACAAAAGGTTGGTCACCGGGTTTGGGAAAAGATGGCCAGATGGGTGGAAAAGTAGCTGAGGGACAGAACCCAGAGGGTGGTTGTGGAGGGGAGAGTTATCTGGCACCAGAGAGATAACTGGTGGAGTCCCGCAGGGCTCGGTGCTGGGGCCAGTGTTATTCAATGTCTTCAGCAGTGACATTGGGGATGGCATTAAGGGCAAATGTGCCTATTTACAGATGACACCAAGGTCTACTGGAGAGTGGACACAGCTGAGGGATACAGGACCTATAGGAAGATCTGGAAAAGCTAGGAGTAGTCAAGATCAGCAACTTAGCTCAATGCCAAGAAATGCAAAGGTATTCATATTGAGCCAAGAACCCAGGACAGAGTGCTATCTGGGTGGAGTCCGAGTATCTGCATCAGAGGAGGAGAAGGACCTGGGAGTTATGATCACTAGTGACTTGAAGCACTGCACACAGTGCAAGAAAGCAGCAGCAAAGGCAAACAAGATGCTAAGATGCATATTATATGGTAATGCATCTAAGCTATGCCTGTATCTGTTGTTATCTCAATCCTTTGTATTTTAAACCAGGACCTATTGTGCTAGCAGGTATTCCCATTATGTAACCACATTTGTATTATGTCTGTCTTTCAACTATGTTTTTGTATCCCCTCCCCCCAGGACGCATCTGGAATCGAGCAGTAGCCTGCTCAGCATGCCTTCCTGGTTAAACGCTTAAATAAATAAATAAACATCTAGGGGCATCAGTAGTAAGAGAGAGGAGGTTATACTGCCCTTGTACAGGTCACTGGTATGGTTGCATCTAGAGTATGGAGTTCAGTACTGGTGCCCACACCTCAAAAAGGACATTAACCAGCTGAAGAAGGTTCAGAGGTGGGCTACAAAGATGATAGCGGGTCAGCAGGGTCAAGCATATGAGTAGAGGTTGAGGGCACTGAACATGTGCTCCCTGGAAGACAGGAGAGAGAGAGAGAGAGAGAGAGAGAGAGACAGGACATGATTGGGACCCTCAAGTACTTGAAAGGATAAATAAGGTTGATAAAGAGAGTCTCTTTAAGCTAAGTGGCAACCATAACACGAAGGGGCACCATCTTAAACTGGAGGGTGGGAGGTTTAGGAGGGAGGTCAGGAAGCACTTCTTCACAGAGAGGGTGGTGGACACTTGGAATGCGCTGCTGGAAGAGGCCATCTTGTTGAAGACAGTGGGCAGCTTTAAGAGAGGCTAGGATAGACATGGGGATATGCTGACCATAGGTTGACACCGCGACCACGAAGACCAGCATTAGAGATGGGGGGGGTTCAGGGTGCACAACCCCCTGAAGAAAACACTCACACATCCCCAACAGTACAGTGCCGACACTCGCCATTGTGTCTGTTGCTGTCAGGGATGTCGATAACTGGGGATGTCGACCCGCTATAGTAAAACCGGCATGGGGGAAGGTAAGGATCATGGGTAGGGAGAATGGGAGGAGTGGGGAAGGAGGGCAGGGATAGTAGCTGGAGCTGTGGACCCTGCTCGACTTGATGGACCAAATGGCCGCCTTCTGCTGGCTTCTTCGTATGTTCATATGTTTTATATGGTTATACCACAAGAAATTGCAAAGTTATAACTGCGTATGTCTGATGTTTGTGAAGCTAATGCAGTTCCTGGCAAGAGACATTCAAGCTGCACTGTGCTTCAAAAGCACCACACAGATGCATCCCTCAAAAAGTACAGTTACTTAAGTAGTTATCGTAACAGTAGATCTTCGAGAGAGGCTCTTGCAGTAGGTAATTACTTGTAGAACTGCACCCCCTGTCATCAGGACCACATGGAAACTTTTGCTAGCAGTGTCTGATGGGGGAACAAGCCACCTGACGTCATGTGACAGATATCAGCGTGACACTATATAGTGGGCGGCTCCCACATCCACCCTCCAGTTCTCCCACCGGAAACATCTAAGAGTCATGACAGGAGAATGGGAAGAGGCTCCTGAATCCAAGAAGAGGCTCCTGGAAAAAGAGCTACAGACTAAAGAGGGGGAAGTAGAGTGAGAAAAAGGTTACCGACTGCAAGAACCTCTCTCAAAGATCTACTGTTATGGTAAGTTCTTGCATAGCTGTACTATCTTACTTCAAGAGGGCTCTTGTAGGACTGAGTCCCAAACAGTAAGAGTCCAAGAGACAGGAAAATATGGGAGGCTGGGACAGGAACCTAGTAAGTAGCAGCAATTTTAGGACAGGAGTCCCTGGAGGACTGTCAGTCCAAAACAAGCCCTGCATCTAGAGGTAATATCCAAACTGTAGTGTTTCATGAAAGTGTGGACAGAACTCCAAATAGTAGCTGTGCAGATTTCTGTGGCAGATACATTTCTGAAACAGGCTGTAGAGGCAGCCATTCCCCTGGGAGAATGTCCTTTCACTTGTCCAGAAGGACTTTACCATACTTCTGGTAACAAAAACAATGCAGTTTGCCACCCATTTGGAAAGACATTGTTTGGAAACTGCCATACATTCTCTCTCTCTCTCTCTCTCTTGGTGCGAAAGAAACAAAAAGCTGATCCATCGTTCTGACATTTTTTGTCCTGTTAGTGTAATAACGCAAAATTCTGTGAATGTCTAACATATGCAGAATGGCCTCCCCCTGATTAGAATACTCTGGGTAATACACTAGCAGCTGAAGAGACTGATTCAAGGTAGTTTCTGAAAATACTTTTGGAAGAAATTTAGGATAAGTGCGCATTTTATCTGTGAAAAATCAGATAAGGTTCCTTACACATCAGGGCCTGAAGGTCAGAAATTCGTCGAGCAGTGGTGACAACTAAAAAGAGTGCTTTCCAGGACAAAAAGTGCATTTCATATGTACTTGCCGGTTCGAAAGGAGGTTAGGTCAATTTCTCTAAAAGAAAATTAAGGTCCCACGGTGGAGCAGGGTTACGCACTGGGGGTTTCAGATGCAAAATACCCTTTAGGAAGGTTTTAGAAACGTTTAACTGAGCCACAGCTTTGCCCTTTACTACAATATGGTAGGAAGATATGTCCACTAGATGCACCTTCAGTGATGAATAGCTGAAGCCCAGGTCAGACACATGAAGAAGATACTCCATGACCTGAGGAGTGGGACATGAAAAAGGGTCCCAACCCTTCGCTGTGGCCCAGATGGAAAAACACTTCCACCTCATGGCATATGATTCAAGGTTCATAGGTTGTTACGAGTTCAGGAGACCATAGGCCTGTTGGAACTCACCACCTTTTTTACAGGTGGAGATGACAAGAAGTATTAATTTATGTATAATGTATGTTAGAACATTGTTAACCTTAGGAAATCGTCATTTCCTAAGGTTGTTATACCATCATTGTGATGTAGAACTGTTGTGAACCGATCGATGGGTTAACAACATGGAATCCAGTCACATGGCCATATCTAAGGATGCACGGAGAGCCATCCGTTTCAAACCACGCCTGCCAGCCCGACCGTCAGCCCATTCAGAATTAGCTTCTCAGCTCCTGAGCATCTGGGTGAGGTAGGGGGAAAGTACTGGTTTTATTAATTGAAGCAGGTCTGCTTTTTTTTTTCCTATGTGCCACAATGATGTCCATACAATGCCCATACACTATAAAAGACAATGTATGGGCATCGGTGGTCAACCACACTGTGCTCGTATCTTGTGGTTCCCATGGCAACTGTGGTAAACCTCTCCAGCTGCGCTCTCGAGGTTTACCTAAGTTGCCAAGGGAACCACTCGTTAGTAGCATAGTGAAGTTAACCACCGATGCCCATACATTTTCCTCTATATTGTATTTTTTTGAGTCCCATAAAAAGATCAAACCTATTTTTTAAATACCAGCATATTTTCACTGTTTACCACCTCCATAGGTAGTGCGTTCCAGGATGAAACAGCTCTTTGACTGAACCAGTTACATTTATTGGCATATGTAGCTCTGGTAGAAGGCTTTCTGGCCTCTACTAAAATCTGAACTACCTGAGGGGGAAACCCCAAATCTGGAAGTGACTATGTCTTGAGGAGCCATGCATGAAGATAAAGGGACTTCAGACCTGTATGTACCAGTGTGCCCTTCAGGAGATCGTAGGAAAGTGGTTGAAGAACCAGAGGTTCTGCTGCCAGGTGCTGAAGCAGCGGGAACCAAATTTGTTGAGGCCAAAATGGAGCTATCAGAATCATTTGTGCTCCTTCTGTTTAGAGCTTGATTAGCACTCTCTGTAAAACTGGGAAGGGAGGGAATGCATACAGATATTTCCCTGTCCAACAAAGTGACAGCACATCTTACCAAAAAGCACCATGCACAGGATCGAGAGAGAAAAACTTGGGACGTTTTGCGTTTGAGGGGACTGCGAACAGATCCACTTTTGGACAACCTTAGAGGTCAAAGACGTGGTCTATAACCTTACTTTAGCTCCCACTCTGCTTTCTTACCCTAGTGCAGCTGAGACTGTCTGAGAATGTTCTGCATGCCTGGGACGTGGACCTGCCAGGGGTTAATCTTGTGCAGAACCACCCAATTCCAAACCTGCATCATTTCCCTGCAAAGAGGATATGAGCGGGTGCCCCCCCCATTCATTGATGTACCACACTACGCACATGTCCGATTGGATCAACAGAGTATCTTGCTAAAGCATGTGCTGAAATGCCTGAAGAGAGTATAGAACTGCTCTCATTTCTAGCACATTTATGTGCAAGTGTACTGTTTTACAGCTGACCACAGGCCCTGGGTCCTGTGATGTCTGAGATGGGCACCCCATCCTATTCCCGACGCATCCTTGGTCAGGATTTATGAGTAAGGAGGGGCTTGAGAGGAAACTCCTCGAGTCAGGTTGTCAGAGTTCTTCCACCATTGCAGATCTTTCTGCATCGGACTGGAAACTAGGATACAGTTGTCAGTTGTCAGCTCTCTGATCCTAGAGACCAGAGAGTACACTGTGAGATGCACATGGAGCCTTGCCATTAGAACCATTGGGATGCCCATCCATGAGGCCAAGGAGGCAAAGAACCACCCTGGCAGAAATGTGTTGGCTAGAGGATACCAGCTTGGCCTGTCTCTCCAGGGTCTCTATCCTGTCCAGAGGAGAAAGGCCATACTCTGTACTGTGTCTAGAATCACCCCAGAATGGTCAAGCACTGGAAGGAGCAAGCTGGGATCTGGGGTAATTGACAATAATACCCAGTTGCTCAAGAGGTGCAGGGTAGCTGATAGGGAAGCTCCAACCCCAGTTTACGGAGCTGCTGCAAGTAAACAATCGCTGGAGGTAAGGAATATACAGTGCCCCTGACTCCTCAAGGCTTCAGTCACAACCGCTAAGCACTTGGTAAAAACCCGTGGTGCAGAGGACAGGCCAAAGGGGAGAGCTTTGAACTGGTAAAGCTCCTCTTGGAAAGAAAACCTGAGGAATCTGCGGTGTGGAACAAATATTGGAATGTGCAGATCTTACTTTGAGAGGGTTCCTGCACATATAGGACTGTGCCCCCTGGCATCAGGTTCCAATGGCAAACTTGTGGCTAGCAATCATCAGCGGGGACTGCCCTGATGTCAGGTGACGAGACCTCAGTCCGACTACAAAAGGGGTGGTCCCGCGCCTGCCCACCAGTTCTTTCCCGCAGTTGCCTCAGTTCATTCGGCTCTCGTGTAAGAACAGCGATCAAAAGCCCACCCTTCATGTCTAGGGCACAAAGCCATTGTTCTTTGGAAAGGAGAGGCAGAAGGCTTTGTAGCATCAGCATCCAAAACCTCTTGTATTCTGTGAAGAGGTTTAGGGCACTGAGGTCTAGTATCAGGCGCAGATCTCCCGTCTTTTTGGGGACCAGAAAGAAGAGGGAGTAGAATCCCTCCCTGATCCAGTTTGCCGGCACTGGCTCTATTGCTTCTTTTTGAAGAAGAGCTGTGATCTGCTCCCTTAAATGGGTAACTTTTTACAGACCACTTATGCCTGTTCTCTTTGTTCTCTTTGGCTTCTGTTACAGGGGTATTCTGGCCTGCTCCATAGGGTGATCCTGATATAATGTTGGTACACTGACACCACTCCTAAGGGGTCCAATGAGGACTCGCAGGACTATGTGGACTGAAGGGAATGTGATGAGGAGGCAGAGGCTGTATGCACATTGTATTTTATTAAAGCTATTTTTGCTTTACACCTATTGTTGTCTTTCTTGGTGGCGATGGTGTGTTGCTGCCATCTGGGTCTGTGGGCTGGGGGGAAGGTGGGCACCTGACTTTTACCCATCTGTGTGCTTCCCTCTCACCTGTCTCTGCTTTTTGAGGGTGTCACTTGGTGTGCTACAGGATGTCCTCTGTCCCCGCATCTGTTACATGTGGCTGTGCTGTACACCATTCTGTGCCAAACATTGGTGTTACATGCACTCTAGCTGTTGATCAGGACATGCTTTTTTTTGTGGACTTCCACTGTGGTAGGCATTTATATCAGCTGCTTCAGTGGTCATTGGTCCCTGATGTCAGCAGCCACGTCCCTGATCTGTATGGCAGGGGGTATACCTGCTAGGGTTACCATCTGCCCTAATGGTGTCAGGATGGTCCTGGTTTAGGTGGTTGCATCCTTCCACAACACATGGCACATACTAAGGTACATACTAAGGTGTGGGGAGCTGAGAAGGTGGTAGGCCTATTAGAGCTCCTGACCATTATGGACATGCTACATGTCCTGATCTTATATAGTGGATATGTTTTCCTGCTGTCCTCATGGAGTGCAGATAACTATGATACCTTACCTTAACAGTGATATGTGGCAACATACAAAACTGAAACACTACAGCAATTAGTCTTCAGTCTGCTTCTGCGATGTACAGCAGTGTGTTGCACTGGTCACAGTGCCATATTGTCTTGCGTAATGTCATATGTCAGTGCGTCATGTCCCACTTTTGGAGTCATAGGTGGTACCCCATGTCCTGTGTGGTGCCATGTCATCAGTATGGGGTCAGACATGTTCTGTGCCCATGGGACTGTGCACAACGAGCATTCCGTGCTGCATCTTGTGTGCCTGTCATACACACCAGACATTTACGGCAGCCCTCCCCATGGCATAGTGCATGTGCTTGGGTGATGTAATTTATTTATTTATTAAATTTATTGAAAGGTTTCACCAGAAAAGTACACTGAGCAATCGAAATTGCTCATCTTGCGGTACGTCCTGGGGAGATGGGTATATGTGGAGAAAGGATACATACACGATTGCCATAACCGGTACAAAATACATTTAGGGACACTGGATACATAATATTGATAAAATAGGTTACAGAGCCAAGACAACAGTTAAACGCACATACATAATACAGTTAAAATTAAGGTACAGTAAGTCGATACAACAGATTTGTTGCAGATACAGTCAAAGAGAGTAAGGGACTGTACAATCGGTCCATCATAAGAACTTATACATAAGGAGATGTTAAATACTTTGGAGTTGTTGACTGGGTGGTGGTGGGATAGAGAGTAGGGATGGGGGGGTTACATATAGGCGCTGTTAGTGGAGTAGAAGTTAAGTAGGGCAGATGGAATGGATGCAGGGGATGAAGAATGGTGAATCTGGAGGGGAAGTGCATTCCAGATTTTAGGGAGGTAGTACGAGAACCCTGATTGACCTATAGTTGTTGATCAGCAAGGGATCGGTAGGTTGCGAGCATCAGTGGATCTGAGCGAGTAATGAGATGTTGGTGGTAGTGTTAAGGAGGAAGGAAAGTAAGACGGGAGAGAGTGGAACCAGAATTTAGAGCTGAATTTAGCACAGTGAAAGAGACGTCAGTTGTCCAGAGAAGGGAGGGCAAGAGAGTGATAGAGGTTGCAGTGATGACTGACAGGGTGGGCATCCATAGCAAAGTGACAGAAAGAGTTGAAGAGGGTATCCAGTCTGGCTAGGGAGGACTTGGGGGCAGCACTGTAGACTACATTACAGTAGTAAAATAGGTAGGATCATCTTATGGATCAGTTCACGCCTAGCCATAGGTGGAAGAGAATTATAGTTCCTGTACAGTACGCCTAGCTTGGGGCGCAGTTTTGACAAGATGGTGTCAATGTGACCAGAAAAATTGAGCTGCTGGTCAAACCAGACTCCAAGATACCTAAAGAAGGATGTGTCCTCGAGAAGAGTCCCATTGATGGTGTGATAGAAAGGAGAGGAGGTAAGCTTAGAGAATCTCTGACTTGTGCCAAAGGTCATGGAGACTGTCTTTTTGGTGTTAAGGAAGAGATGGTGTGAGCGAAGCCAGAGCTGAACTTTGTCAAAGTCCTGCTGGAGCCTGACTTCTACGTCAGTGGAGCTCTGGCCAGAGATATACAGGACTGTTAGCTACATACATACGAATGGACACAGATGAGCAGACTGCAGGAAGATCATTGAGAAAAATTGAGAAAAGTAGTGGGCCTAGAACAGAGCCTTGTGGTACACCAGTATGGGTTTTTTTTGGGCGGGGCAGAGCTTCAGCTACCCTGATCGATTGTGTTCTACCTTTAAGGTAGGCTCTGAACCAGTCAGTGGCAGAGACGAACAGGCCAGCTGAAGTCAGATTCAGGAGGAGTAGTGGATGAGAGACCATGTCAAAAACCTTGGCAGGAAGGTCGACAAAAATGGCAAAGGTGATTTGCCCACTGTCCATACCTGTGAGGATAGTCAGTGAGTCTAAGGAGGAATATAGTAGTGGAGTGGCTTTTTCTGAAGCCAGACTGGAAAGGAGTGGAGGAGGAGGAGAAGGAGGAGGATTTGGAGAGAAAGGTAGAGAGCTGAGTAAGGACAAGGTGCTCCTGGAGTTTGGCCAGGACTGGTAGTAGCAAGATAGGCCTGTAATTGTTTGGTGAGGAGGAGGCACCGTCCTTATGTAGGGGAATAACAGTCGCATGTTTACATTCTGAGGGAATTGCTGCAAGGGTGAAAGGTTAAGAAGGGCAGCTATGGGGAAGGAGATAGGTGCAGAGAGATTGACTGATTTTTGATCCAGATGGTCAAGGGACCCTCCTTTGGCTGGGCTGAGGGCAAGGAGGGCTTCCTGAACTCCTGCAGGAGATACTGGGAGGAAGGAGAAACTCCCTGCAGTTGGGTGAGCGGTTTGATTAGGGGAGGCACGGGCAGAGTTGGGGATTGGAAGGGAAGGATGAGAGAAGGGAGGATGCACAAGACGTGAAGTATTTATTGAATTCAGCAGTGACAGAGGGGTAGTCAGAAATTAGTTTTTTTTGTATCTTTAGGAGTGGAGTTGGAGGTTTAGATGGTGGGGAGAAGAGGGAGTGAACTACCTTCCAGAATCTAGAGGGGTTAGCTATGTTTGACTGGAATGAGAAGCTGAAATACTCTGCTTTGGCCAGTCTCATAGCTCTGGTACAGTAATTTTATAGGGCCCAGTATTTGACAAGGTCTTGAGGTAGTTTGGAAGTTTTATGTATTTTTCAAGCATGGTCTCATGCTTGCTGGCATGCCAGGAGTTCAGGGGTGACCCATGGTAGGTAGCAGGGGCGCCGACAGCGCAGGTGCTCAGGTGCTTGAGCACCCACAAAGTTAAAATGGGCACCCACAATTTTTTTTTACCAATTTATTTTTGCTTAAATCATGTTCTAGGTGGCACTGCAGACAGCCCGTTTACCCCACCAGGGCACCACCCTCGCCCGATCCTTCCCCTGCCATCGCTATATGTTAATTAAACTCTGTGAACTTAGCAGCCCCCTGCTGCCGCTGCCGCCACATGCATTCACGCTCCCGGTTCAGACTTTTAGGCTCATTCTCCCTGACAGTCAATACTCAGTCACTTTTCTGCGTGTGCGGCAGACCTCCTTTCTCTTTGGCTCCCCCAGTGGCATAAACTACAGGTCAGAAGTCCCAAGACACATGACCAGTCAATGAGGGGTCATGTGATGTGAGAATTGGGATGCTCACTGCAGCTGCTTCTGTTCCAATTGTCCTTCTATCTCTCCCCCATTCAGGGAACTGCAGGTTAGAGTCCGGAGGTACTGCATAGCACGCGCCATCGGGACTCGGTCAGGAGGACTCTATCTTTTCCCGCCCTCATTCAGGGAACTGCAGGTTAGAGTGCAGAGGTACTGCATAGCACGCGCACCATCGGGACTCGGTCGGGAGGACTGTGTGAGGATGAGGTAGAACATTTGCCATCTTGATATGTTTTCCAGAAAAAATATTATTGATAAAAAAATATATATACATATGTTGACCAAAATACTGTTCACTGTTAACCAGGGGTGCCAGGTTTTGAAAAATGTTGCGGGTGCTCAGGGTAATTATAAAAGGTAGAGGGTCTTGGGGGCCACCTAGGTCCCCAGAAGCTATAGGATACTTAATGCTTTGTGGTGCATTTTGAGGGGTATTTTGAGGAGGAAACTGGGAGGGAGGTTTCTAGGAGTGTGTCCACTGGACTCTTCCCTCTTGGGGGAAGGGGAGGGCCTTGGCATCTGCAGGCAGATTGGGAGCTGCTCTAGGGGACATGAAGCCTTGACATGCCATTGCAAATTTCCCCCTCAGGTTACTACTCCCACAAGCAAATCAGGGTTGAGTGGGATGTGCCAAGAAAACTGGAACATGCCCCCTGCTCTGACTGGATGACGAACACTGTCCTTGCAACACCACGGTAGCCCAGGATAGCCCTGTACTGACCCATCACTGCTGCTGATTGCCAGGCTAAGCAATTGTGCCTCTGGGCACTTCTACCCCGAGGGGGGGAGGAGACCCACCAAATGAAGAGTTACATCTGGTCATCTAAGTGATCAATAGGTGGTTATGGGGGGCAGCGGATGGTGACCGGTGGAGCAGGGTAGCTTGGGGCCTCTGTCAGGGCCAAAGCAGTGGCTGGCCAGGGGGGTGGGGATAGCAATGATCTTTCTCTGGTGTAAATAAATGAAATGCCATCCTGCTTACTCAGGTCTACACTTAAGTCTGTGAGGTAGAAGAAGCCTACTGTTTCCATCAAGACTACAAACACATACACACACACACACACACACACACACACACACGCACACTGCTGTTCTTTCTAATAACATGCATAATTCATATCTTTTATTTTAATTTTAGTCTTTGGTAACTGGGTAAGGCCCACTAGGCACAAGTGCCTGTTTTCAGGGGTGACCAGGGAGCACTGGGCCAGTGGGCAGTTAAGTGACTTGCTCAGAGTCACACAGCATGCAAGTGGAGGTTGTGAGAATCAAACTCAGGTCTGGTCTGCTGGATGTATCAAGCTTGTTCACACCTCATTCCTCTAACCTCTAGCCTATATTGCCAGCAAATCTCTGGCAGAATAATGTCCTGTCATTAGCTAAAATATCTCTGGTAGAATAAAGTCCTGCCATTAGCTAAAATAGGATGTGATGGTGTACTTGACACCACAATATTCTAAGCAAAGAGTCTGGGGATGGTGGTGGATGTCAAGATGAACAACTCTGAGACTTGTAGGAGGGCAGCAGCCAAGGCCAACAGGATGCTGGGATGCATCGCTAGGGGGATCACCTCCAGAAGGAGGGAAGTGATACTCCCTCTGTATAACTGCTTGGTGAGGCCGCACCTTGAGTACTGCGTGCAGTTTTGGAGGCCACACTTAAAGAGGGACATTAACCTCCTGGAGAGGGTCCAGAGGAGGGCAACAAAATGATTTGGGGCTTGGGGACAGAACCTATGAGGAGAGGCTCGAAGAGCTAAATATACACATTGGAAGAGAGAAGGGACGGGGGACATGATAGAGGTCTTCAGGTACATGAAGAGGATAAATAGGGGAGGAACAGTCAGGGTGCTTCGAAGGAAGGAGGAAGGGGCCACTAGAGGGCATGGGTGGAAGCTGGAGGGGGGAAGATTCAGGGGAGAAAGGAGGAGGTGCTACATCACTGAGAGGGTGGTGGAGCCATGGAATGCACTGCCTAGGGGCTGGTGGAGGCAGAGACAGTGGAGGAGTTCAAGAGGGTGGGACAGGTACAGGAAGGGTTCTGGAAGCAAAATCCAATGCAGCAAGAATATCCAGAACTGGAAGGGAGAAGCCAGAGAGGCGGGAGGACAGCAAGGTCAGCACCCAGGGTGGGGGCTGACCAAACGAGCAGACACGAAAGACCGTTAGGCCTATTCTGCTGGCATTTTAGTATGTTAGTATGTAAGGGGGGGGGGCTTCAGGATAAAGGAGGAGGGTAACAGAGCCAGGCACTATACAAATGCTTTACAATTTAATGAAAAATCACCACAAACAATAAATTCTGTGGCATACACCGTATAGTATATGACGAAGTAAAATTTAAGCTCTGTGAAAATTTCGGGGGCCATGGAATTACAGAATTCCAAGGCCTTAGTTGTAATATTCAACAGGAGGTCACTCCTTCTCTTTTCAAGCTATACAGCTGACATTTTCAGACTTGCATCATACTTCATGTTTCTCAATCCTACACCAGCTCTTTAGCCCTCCTCTGCACCCTCTCCACGGAGGGTCCACCTTTCAACATCCTTCCTTGAATTACAGTGCCCAAAATTGCATACAAAAATCTAAATAAGGCTGCACAGTGAGCAAAACAAAATTATTTCTGCTACTGCCGTTATACTGTATGCTGCTTATTAGACTTCTAAATGTTCTAACAGCTGCCTGCTCACACTGCCAAGTTTTAGATAATTTATTATGATGCCAAAATCTTTCTCTTGACAACTTTTCTTGAGTTGAAGAGCCTTTTAATAAAGTAAGTAACAAGTAGCTTCACTACTTTCTGAGCTCAGAAATACATCATCACACATTTCTCTACATTAAACTTCATACTCCATCACCAAGTATCAGCCCATCTCATCAAAGTGACCAGATCACCTTGTAATGAAACTACCATGTTTGGCACTGGCTTCCTTTTCCTAAAGAGATGGACTAAAATCTAGAGTAAAAAAATGCGCACATTACAAATAGCATCTTTCATACAGAGTAATTGCAAGAATATACCTTTGATCTTTGGTAACCGGGTAAGGCCCATTAGGCACAAGTGCCTGTTTTCAGGGGTGACTCAGGAGCACTGAGGTGGTTGTGACTTGCTCAGTCACACAGTAAGGATGAGATTGTGGGACTCCAACCGAGGTCTGCTGGATGTATCAAGCTCATTCACAGCTACTCTAACCTCTTATCTGAAAAGCAGGACTGTTGCTCCAAGTGTCTGCATGGTTTAGCTGGTTGTACAGCCTCCTCAGAAAACATTATGCCTTCTGATCCCACAGCTAGACTAAGTTGGCTCCCAGGTTAGCCTGTAGCAGTGCAAGGGGTGCTGTACTCTCATGCCATTGGGACTCGGTCGGGAGGACTGTGTGAGGATGAGGTAGAACATTTGCCATCTTGATATGTTTTCCAGAAAAAATATTATTGATAAAATATATATATATATATATATATATATATACATATATATATAAAATATGTTGACCAAAATACTGTTCACTGTTAACAATATATTGCCCAATACAGTCCCTGTCGGTTTCCTTGTTTTAATTGGATTAGCACTGATATTTTGTTGCAGTAAAAATGTCCCATATTCTTGTGAAATGTGCCTAGAAGGTACAATGGCTAAGTGAGAGTACAGCACCCCTTGCACTGCTACAGGCTACCCTGGGAGCCAACTTAGTCTAGCTGTGGGATCAGAAGGCATAATGTTTTCTGAGGAGGCTGTACAACCAGCTAAACCATGCAGACACTTGGAGCAACAGTCCTGTTTTTCAGATAAGAGGTCAGAGTAGCTGTGAATGAGCTTGATACATCCAGCAGACCTCGGTTGGAGTCCCACAATCTCATCCTTACTGTGTGACTGAGCAGTCACAACCACCTCAGTGCTCCTGAGTCACCCCTGAAAACAGGCACTTGTGCCTAATGGGCCTTACCCGGTTACCAAAGATCAAAGGTATATTCTTGCAATTACTCTGTATGAAAGATGCTATTTGTAATGTGCACATTTTTTTACTCTAGATTTTAGTCCATCTCTTTAGGAAAAGGAAGCCAGTGCCAAACATGGTAGTTTCATTACAAGGTGATCTGGTCACTTTGATGAGATGGGCTGATACTTGGTGATGGAGTATGAAGTTTAATGTAGAGAAATGTGTGATGATGTATTTCTGAGCTCAAAAAGTAGTGAAGCTACTTGTTCCTTACTTTATTAAAAGGCTCTTCAACTCAAGAAAAGTTGTCAAGAGAAAGATTTTGGCATCATAATAAATTATCTAAAATTTGGCAGTGTGAGCAGGCAGCTGTTAGAACATTTAGAAGTCTAATAAGCAGCATACAGTATAACGGCAGTAGCAGAAATAATTTTGTTTTGCTCACTGTGCAGCCTTATTTAGATTTTTTGTATGCAATTTTGGGCACCGTAACTAAGGAAGGATGTTGACAAGGTGGACCCTCCGTGGAGAGGGTGCAGAGGAGGGCTAAAGAGCTGGTGTAGGATTGAGAAACATGAAGTATGATGCAAGTCTGGAAAAATGTCAGCTGCATAGCTTGGAAAAGAGAAGGAGTGACCTCCTGTTGAATATTACAACCAAGGCCCTTTGGAATTCTGTAATTCCATGGCCCCCGAAATTTTCACAGAGCTTAAATTTTACTTAGCCATATACTATACGGTGTATGCCACAGAATTTATTGTTTGTGGTGATTTTTCATTAAATTGTAAAGCATTTGTATAGTGCCTGGCTCTGTTACCCTCCTCCTTTATCCTGAAGCCCCCCCTCTTTGCTTAGAATATTGTGGTGTCAAGTACACCATCACATCCTATTTTAGCTAATGGCAGGACTTTATTCTACCAGAGATATTTTAGCTAATGACAGGACATTATTCTGCCAGAGGTTTGCTGGCAATATAGGCTAGAGGTTAGAGGAATGAGGTGTGAACAAGCTTGATACATCCAGCAGACCAGACCTGAGTTCGAGTCTCACAACCTCCACTTGCACGCTGTGTGACTCTGAGCAAGTCACTTAACTGCCCACTGGCCCAGTGCTCCCTGGTTACCCCTGAAAACAGGCACTTGTGCCTAGTGGGCCTTACCCAGTTACCAAAGACTAAAATTAAAATAAAAGATATGAATTATGCATGTTATTAGAAAGAACAGCAGTGTGTGTGTGTGTGTGTGTGTGTGTGTGTGTGTTTGCAGTCTTGATGGGAACAGTAGGCTTCTTCTACCTCACAGACTTAAGTGTAGACCTGAGTAAGCAGGATGACATTTCATTTATTTACACCAGAGAAAGATCATTGCTATCCCCACCCCCCTGGCCAGCCACTGCTTTGGCCCTGACAGAGGCCCCAAGCTACCCTGCTCCACCGGTCACCATCCGCTGCCCCCCATAACCACCTATTGATCACTCAGATGACCAGATGTAACTCTTCATTTGGTGGGTCTCCTCCCCCCTCGGGGTAGAAGTGCCCAGAGGCACAATTGCTTAGCCTGGCAATCAGCAGTGGTGATGGGTCAGTACAGGGCTATCCTGGGCTACTGTGGTGTTGCAAGGACAGTGTTCGTCATCCAGTCAGAGCAGGGGGCATGTTCCAGTTTTCTTGGCACATCCCACTCAACCCCGATTTGCTTGTGGGAGTGGTAACCTGAGGGGGAAATGTGCAATGGCATGTCAAGGCTTCATGTCCCCTAGCACAGCTCCCAATCTGCCTGCAGATGCCAAGGCCCTCCCTTCCCCCAAGAGGAAAGAGTCCAGTGGACACTCCTAGAAACCTCCCTCCCAGTCTCCTCCTCAAAATACCCCTCAAAATGCACCACAAAGCATTAAGTATCCTATAGCTTCTGGGGACCTAGGTGGCCCCCAAGACCCTCTACCTTTTATAATTACCCTGAGCACCAGCAGCATTTTTCAAAACCTGGCACCCCTGGTAGGTAGTTACCACAAACTCGAGTTCTTTTTAAAGGAGCATGCTTATCCCAGACTGCAAGGAAGTTGTCCTTAAAGTACAACAGAGCTTGGTCAATAGAATTAGCAGAGGATATTGGTGACCAGTCGACTTGGGCAAGTTAAGGTGGAGTGGGGCTAGATCAAGGGACCTGAAAGAGTGTGTCATCAGTATTTTGTGGGGGGGGGTTTAGGTCAATGATCTCTGTGCACAAGATAGATTGCATGGTGATCACTTAGGGTGTCTGGGAGTGTTCCTAATAGTACTGTATGGTGAGGGTGGATGGTGAGGGCCCTATTTATAAGCGCATGATTTGTGGTTTTGTGGTTTGGGTGTGTTGACTCATTTATTAGCTGGATGAGGTTGAGGGAAGTTATGTCATTTCTGGTCTTACTAAAGGATGGTGACAACCAGTTGTGATTTACATCACCCATTAGATATAATTCTCCATTTGTGGTAAATGCTGTAATGGAGGTAACAAGCTCAACAGTGGTTTTGGCATTTGGCCTGGGGTGACAGTAGGTTCAACCTACATAAATAGGGATGAGGAGGGCATTGAGAGCCTTAGGACTAGTGCCTCGTAGGTAGATGGTATGGCTGAGGATAGGGTAGTAACGACTTGGAGAGTAGAGGCAATGTAAATTACCACTCTACTGCGTGGGTCCCCTGGTCTTGGTGGGTGAGTGAGTAGCCCTGAATGGAGATGGCAGAGTAGGGAGTATGCTTGGTTAGCCATGTTTCTGTCAAAATGAAGATGTCTGGAGCAAGAGAGACTATTAGCGGTTGGAGTAGATCAAATTTTGGAAGAAGACTGCAAATGTTTAGATATATTATGTTAACCCATGTGGAAAAGAGATGGCTGATGCAGCGGGGTCAGGGCTTGGGCTGTAGACCTGGGGGCTGGCACTGTGGGCTATACCTTGGGAGGGGCCTGGATTCAGGCTGTCACCAGCTGACAGTAGTAGCAGAGCAATGATGATGAAGTAGAGTTTGATGCTTCTAAACCAGGATTTGGAGCCCAGGGTTGAAGGAGGAGGATGGGGTGCCAGGTGCAGGAGACAACCACACAGATGCAATAGGAGGAAGAGGGAGTTGGGTATTTGGGTAACCGAGGGAGATGGTCGGATGGTTGAATGCAACCAGTGCTGATTGCAGAGGGCTGGGATCACAGCTAAGGGAAATTCAGGGTCATGAAGGAGAGGGTGGTAATGGTTGAGGGGGTGGAGTTTAGCGTGTGTTGGATGCACTAGTTTAGGGGAGTGGAGTAGGAGAACAACTAGTACACGGGCAGAGGATCAGTTTTAAATAGTACTATATAAGGCATTATTGGTGTAGCTTATAAGATGGAGCTATGTTATGCTTGCAATAAGCCAAATTTAGTGAGGATGGAGTTAAGTATGGGGATGATGAATAGTTCTGAAGAATAATCAGAATTCATTGTGGTAGATCAGCAGATGGGATAGACAGCACTTGAAGGTTTCTCAGGCGATGATCTCACAGTAAAAAAAATGCCTCGGAATGAGGTTCTACTCTTTTGAGAGAGAGAGGGTGAAATCTGAGAGAAGAAGGGGCATGTCACTGGGAGAAAGAAAGTGTATTTAATAGAGGATGGGGTAGGGGGGACGAAAAATCACCCAGCAAAAGAGCTGCAGCAATCTAGCTCTTAACCCTGCTTAAGGACTTTTCTCAGGGTAAAGAAATAATAGGAACAGTCCGAGGGCACTGCTCAGTTGGAGAAGTAGTCTGTTAAGCTGGCTCCAGGTCCAGTAAAGCAACTTCAGTTTCAGCACCAATCAGAAGGAGGGAGCCTTTTTTCAAATTGCACTGTACCTTAGGCTGTGAGGAGCAGGCGTGCGGCTGATGCCTGGAGGAGATTCAAACCGCTCACGGTTCAATGTGGAGAAACTGGCCCATTCAGGGAACTAAGTTCCCCTAAGAGCAGGAGAAAAACAGGGGAATTAGTAGTGGGCAGAGGGGGAGGAAATTTAGAGGATTAACAGCCACAACAAAAGGACAGGGCTGGTTGTAGTTTGAGCTAGGAGACAGGGAGGAGACTCAGAGGATTATCCAGGAGGGAAAGGAAAGCAGGGGAGGAGCTCAGGAAAGAGAAAGAAGAAAAAACAGACAGATGGAGGATGTGGGCTGGGAGCGGCTGACTGCTATGGAGGGGGAGAGAGAGAGATGGACCCTAGTTTAGCAGGGGCAAACAGACCAGAAAAAACACAATATTACAGTTAAATTACATCTGTGGCCCTCAGTTCATGCATAGGCCTAATTGGCTATATTTTAATGGACCCTTAGTACTGTGCATGCATCCCACGACACAAACATACTGTACCGTGTACTAACAAAATATTGTTTGTTTTACCAGAAACAACCAAAAAAACAGTACTGTGCAATATAATACTGCAAAGTAGTGTAATGGGCAGCTACAAGGCCTACAGGGCATCATTTTTTTACACTGGTCAATATTTACTGAAGGAACCATTATGTAAAGTTCTGCTTTGTTAAACATTAAATACATGTTTTATTAAATTTAACTTGTCTTAACTTACCAGTGTGAGCAGCTCGATGTCCCATATCCAGTATTGTGGGTCCCAAGAAGTCGTTCTGTCCCTGCAGAGGGAGGAAGTGAGCCACACACAGCAGCAGAGGGCTGCATAACAGGGGTGAGGTGACTGTGTGCATTTAGTCTTGCCCATTGTCTATGAGCAATGGAGATTCGGGAGACATGGAAAGAAGCTGGGTACCCCAGTACACAGGGACCCTGTCCAAAATTTTAAGAGGAAATATATACTTCACGCTGTCAGTCATCACATAACAGCACCCATAAACTGGGCATTTCTTCTTGTATTAAGGGTCTCCTAATGACCGTCAGGAGAAGGGGGTTCATTCAATAAAGATAAATTGGTTTTCAAGGATTGCATCTGTATGGTGTCTTTGAAAACTGCAGACAGCAATGAGAAGTGCCTGTTTGAAAGACATCAAATAACAGCACTCATGAGTTGGGCATTTCAAAATCTGGGATTTCATTGACACCCCCTCCCCACAGTCAGACTTCACAAATCTGAAATCACACTTCTGGAAGCTGCCCGGTAAGGTGTTATAATATGATACTGCAATGATCTGGAATACAAATAACAATGACAAAATAAAACTTGAGTTTCAGATTTTAATTCAAATCACATTACATACAAACACAACATATAATTATTTATTCAGTTTTTAGTCTTTCTTGGGTTCCTCAAGTATTCGTTTTATTCTGTTCCTTATTGATTTCATATGGCTGCTGCCAACCTCCAAGTACCTCCAGACAAATTTAACACCTCATGGAGTATGATACTTGGCATGAGCCTCTTTCCCCTACTCCCAACCCAAATGACTTTTCTTCCCCCAAAATAGATACCAATTTTGAGACACCAGTGTCCTAAAAACCAGAGTCACCCGACGCTATGGCCTGCCATTGGAGATAGTCACTAGTTCAAGTTTTTTTGCCTCGCTCATTGGAATGAATTGCATTTCACATGGGGAAGATGTCTTAGTAACATTATTGTACAGTACTCAGTAGAAGACATAACTATCACATGTGGGGAGTTGTTGGAGTTTATTACTGCTGTGCCATCCCTGTTCCCACTGCTTGGAAGCTACACATTAGATTCCAGATGCTGTAAGAGAAAAAAAAAAAACAGGTGATGACTCATGCAGATGTGCAAGCACACTGGACTGTGCATGCCACTGTGCATCTGTAACACCTAAAGCATGAGTTCCATCTTTTTCTTGCGGCTCATTACCTTCTCAGGCATGCTAAGTAGTTCAGTTCTGAGTACTAGGATTGTTTTTTATTGTTATTGAAATGTTTTGAATCTGGCTAAGTGCATGAAATGGGGTAACCAATGCTGGCCACAAAAGTCCACACAGACCAAAGGCAGGGAAAACAATTAAATACAATTTTAACTATTGCATCCACAAGAAGCGTTTATTGGGAGATAATGCAGATAAAATTAATGAAATCCTATGCTCCTTTCCATAAAAATTTGAATGTCTTCTGTGGAAGCTCCTGCTGTAAGATGGCCAGTTTTGTGACACTTGTACCCAAGGCTGCAGTTTGTCATTTAATTTGAATGATAGACTTTGTTGTGCCCCATAAACTGTTTGCAGGATTTGTGTTAGTGCTTTTCATGTTCTAGCCATTTAGGGCACTCGTCTGACCCTCCCACCCCACACCAGATCCCCCTGAAGTTTGGCTCTTGAATGTAACTGCTCTGGTCCCCTGCAGTTACGTTCAGACATCTTATGAAAAATGGAGTTTAAATATATATATTTTTTTTTTATGTTTTAAGCACTGTGCTCCAGCATTGCCATGTACTGGAGCAACAGTACTTTCATTGACCTTCCTTCCAGACTTTAGAGCCCCACTCTCACCTGGGAGGTCACCTGTGACCTCTTCATGTCCCGCTCCCAGCTGTTCATCATGAGGTGTCGAGGGATTCTTCTTGCGGGCGAGAACGGGTACCAAAGCGGTGATGTTGCTCCATGGTGGGTTGGCTTTCAGGGGGGTTTAAATCGCGGTGTCCTAAAGAGTTAGTCTCCTTACCAGCATCAGGAGCTGAGAAGGAATGCTTTCTGTCCCACTGGATACACGATGAGGTGCCACGAGATCCATCAGATCCTCCAGGTAAGAGCTGTTGCTTGCAGAAGGGTTGCGTCTGCCTGGGGAGTTTGGAGCAATTTTGCCATGGTGTGGGAGACATTACTTAAATCGAAATAGCTTTTTACTATCGACTTTTGCGTCTGCCTGAGGAGCCTGTTTGGTGTCTGCTGTTTGGTGTGCACTGGAGTCCATTATGTGGGAGTTTATTTTGCCACTATTTTGGATGCTGAAAGCAGACTTTTAGGGACCCACGACCTGAACATGAATGCAGCATCTACCAAACAGGTAACCTGAAATTTTTATGTGTGGACTAACTGACTTTCTAGGTAATGGATACCAGGTTTGTTGTGTTCCTGCTGCGTGGTGCTTTTTAGAGGGTGAAATGGTGTTTCTTTGGATTGCAAGGGGTCTAAAAGAGACATGCTGCATTCTTGGGGGTGGGGTGGAACTAACCTGGTCTGGGCCTTCCGAATGAGCGAGGCCTAATTTGTTGTTGAATCAGAAAGCAGCTTTTTTTTTGTTGGTCTGGGTGGGTGAATGCTGCATTGTGTGGGCCAGTGTTTGGAAGCCTGCTGTGGTGTGTAGACCTTGATCGGACTATTTGGAAACCAAAAGGAGTCACTTTTGGGTTCTGAATGGTCGGAACGAGGGTTCCAAACTCTGGTCCACACAGTTCTGCATGGGGGGGGTAACGTGTTGCATGGTCCATGTTTAGAAGCCTTCTGTGGTGTGTAGGCCTCGATCGGACTTTTTGGAAACCAAGAGGAGTCACCTTTGGTTTCCAAAGTCCGATCGAGGCCTGTGTTTGAAAGTCTGCTGTGGTGTGTAGGCCTCGATCGAACTATGTGGAAACCAAAGGTGACTCCTTTTAGTCCAATTGAGGCCTACACCACAGCAGGCTTCCAAACACTGGCCCAGACCATGCAACATGACGATTTTGTTTTCTGGTGTGGGGCCTCTGTCTGCAGTGTTTGAAATGTGATTAATTTGTTGCATTGGAATTTGACTGAGGATGCTGCATTGTGGGGTTTATTTTTATTTTTTTGGGGGGTCTAACATCCTGCATGGTCTGGGCCTGTGTTTGGAAGCCTGCTGTGGTGTGTAGGCCTTGATCGGACTACTTGGAAACCAAAGGTGACTCCTTTTAGTCTGATTGAGGCCTACACACTACAGCAGGCTTCCAAACACTGGCCCAGACCATGCGGCATGATGATTTTGTTTTCTGGGTGTGGGGGCCTCTGTCTGCAGTGTTTGAAATGTGATTAATTTGTTGCATTGGAATTTGACTGAGGATGCTGTATTGTGTTTGTTTGTTTTTTTGGGGGGGTGCTAACATCCAGCATGGTCTGGGCCTGTGTTTGGAAGCCTGCTGTAGTGTGTAGGCCTCAGTCAGACTATTTGGAAACCAAAGGTGACTCCTTTTGGTTTCCAAATAGTCTGATCGAGGTGTACGCACCACAGCAGGCTTCCAAACACTGGCCCACACATCTGTTGTAATTGTCTACAAAATAATGCCCATTTACTAATTAGAGTCCTTTCTGTTTTGTACCATGTTGTGATGTGTGTGCCTAAGCTCCTTGTTTGCAGGCCAACTAATATGGGCCTCCATTTTGTTTGCCGTCGGGTGGAAGCTGGCCTCCATTTTGTTTGCAGGCGGGTGGAAGAGGGCCTCCATTTTGTTTTGTGATTCTTTTCTTCATTCGACTTTTTGGGGAATCTCCTCTTCTGGCAACTTTTTGTGCATTACCTCCTCTTCCATGGATGTTTTGTGAATAATCACCTCTTCAAAGTGCAGCAACCCCTAGTGGTTGGAGTATATAAGCTGCAAATGGGAAAGTGGATACTTAGTAAAAATTAGGGGTAGGTCATGTGACCTGTAGGCAACAATAAATGGAGCGCCACCCCTGGGTGGGAGGGTGGCTGGGGCAGACAGGGTAGAACATCTCCACAAGCAGGCTGGAGGCTTCACCTCTTAAGGCTCTTAGCAATCCCCTGTTCCATGCTCCTCAGCTGGGCAGTGTTCAATTAAGTGAGTCAGAACACCACCAGAGAAAGTACTGCACGTAAGACACATTAAAAACAATTGTCCATAATAGTGTGATTAACTTTATTTTTTGTTTTCTTTTGTACCACCTGGTCTCCAGATATGAGTCGGATTGAGATGGTGTTGCATAACATGAAAACATTTATCTGGAGAAAGAAACAAAAACACACATGAATCAAGAAGTCATTGATGCCATTAAACAATTTTGGAAGACTTTAAAAAGAAGACACTACAGACAGTACATAGCACATTTGCAGAAAGTGTTGCTAGTTGTGACCAAGCAGTAGCATGCAACAGGAATGTGAATCACATATGTGTACAGAGTATAGTCATTAGCTGTATTTGTTGTGTGAACGATCCAGCAAAAATGTATAGCACTTTTATAAGGCCCTCACACATGGGCTGTATTTTGTCAACAAAGCCTAAACCACAAAGACATTTTCAGGCATACGTCATGCACTGTGCAAGTAAGCATAAGCTGCAAACTACAGAATATCACACATACACTAAACTGATATTCAAACTGAGTGGTGGCCACATTTCATTAAGTGCTCCTTGGAGGAAGAGAAACTCATCCAAAAACATGGTTTCCCAGAGATTTCTACCTCTGCTTTTTTTTACTCTTCTTTGTGCCTAGATGTTGTGAAATGACTGACAAAAACTTGTACCACTTTTATAAGACCCTTACACATGTGCTGTACTTCATAAACAAAGCCCAATTCATGTGCACATCATGCACTGTGCAAGTAAGCCTACATCACACATACACTAAACAGATGTTCAAACTGGGTGGTTGCAACATTTCATTAAGCACTCCTGGGAGGAAGAGGGACACATTGAAGGACGTAGTTTCCCAGAGAATTATGCCACTGCCATTTTATTTCTCTCCAGAGCACCTGGAAGTTGAGAAATGACACAACCTGCCCAAACGTAATGTGATAAGACAACCAAGCACTTGAAGTGCGTACCGTATAAAACACCATCATGAAACATAGTGGTTTGGCCCCAGTGAGTACATCAGGTACTGCCAGGAGGAAGGGATGTTGTGAAATTACACTTCCTAGCCATAATGTACTGAGTTGTCTAAAACAAGGAAACATGTACAGTACTTTATTTGGATGTAAGGAGCGCCTCCAACTAGAAATTTCCATCCCTGCTGGGATAATTCCAGTAGGATGATTTGGAGTTTCCAACCACCAAGAAACAGATTGTCACCTTGTTACCATGACAACATCACAATGTCGTAAGGATGAGGTAGAGCATTTATCACCTTATTTAGATTTTAATGACAGGCCCACAGACTTATGGAATGAGTAAATGTGGGAAGTGAGCACATGAGCAGGGCACAATGCTTAGATGTTTCAGGATAAGGTTGAGGTCCGAGTTCAGCCAGGGCAGAGAGAAAATTCTGATTGTTGAATGCCATACTGTTTTGTGACATAATGTTTTGTGGCATAAAATCCCTTTCATGAAACTTTAAGGTCACACCCAAATTACAGTACAGTACTTTGTGCACTGTCACTGGCGGTGTGGGGTGTCAGGTTGTGACTAGATGAAATACATGTGCACTTACATGCTTATGTGTGAAAGTGATGTGACTAGGACAGTTAACTAATTACATGCATACAATATCCCAAGACTAAAACTGGGCAAATACTGACACTTTTGATATGAATGTTACTGTAGAGAACACCCTCTGAGTCCCCCTCTACGAGAGGTAAAGCCCAGGAATAAGAACCATAGAACATACTGCACAGTACAGATGTTTTAAAAACTGCTGAAGCAAGACTACCATCACCTCCAAGCCACTTCATAATGGGATTACTTGACCCACGGGGGTAGGTGTTCACTGCATCCACACAGTGTAAGTCCCGAATTTCAACAGTCAGTACAGTACATGCACGTTTTAAATATTTATCATTTGTAATACTGTGAATGTAATATGCAATGCACAGATTAAAAAAAGCAATGTCCACTCTTGTTTCATTTCAGGATGCAGGATGGTTGGCCACCACTATAAGAGAGATCCCAAGAGGAAGGAGCAGTTGGAAGAGGACAGCATTGACCAGTGCTGGTAGATGGCACTCCACTGCAACCAACACTGACCCACAAAAGGAACCACTATGTGGACCCCCACAACAGGGAGTGACAGGTTGTAGGGCACCCTGAGTACTGACAATAGTAATATATGGTGTGCATGTTGAAATGTTAGTGTTTGTGCCTGGTAATAAAAACATGTCTTCATCTTCTGTCTTTCAGACAAACAGTAATTGATGGGAGTCATGGATCCTACGAACCACACTAGCCTAGCCACTGTACAACTTTAGAAACAAACAAAAAGAATTAAAAAGTAAAGACACAATACAGCACTTGGATTAAAATACAGTACAAGAAAATATATATTATATAACTATAACAAATATATATTTAATGGTACCACTATTGTCTGTGTATATTTATTCTGTATAGTATACTCAGTAAAGTGTTTTCAAGTGATGCATCTGTGTGGTGGATGTTAGGCAACATGCAGCTAGAATGTCTCCTCACATCCTCAGCATTTGCATGACAAACATCATTGAAGCAGTATTAACTGTGATTGTTCTTGTGGTATACACAAGAAATTCCAGATGCTGTACATGTTCCTCAGTGTGTCCCCTGAAGGTCCACAAGTGCCCAGGTTAAAAAATATAAAGTTAAAGTGTTTTTCAAAGGGTGAATTAGGCTGAAATTCCAGATATGTTTCCCCAAGGTGTCACTTAAATACATCTATCTACTGTAGGTTCTAACTAGAATAGTAGAAGATGCTTACCCCAACTGGGAACTGATTAGTTATGGCAGACTTGAACCCGTGATGTTGGTAAATCAAAATTTCAAACATAACTCCAAGAGCAAATACACACCAAAATATCTTAGGCTGGCTGACCCACTACACCTGCATCATCATCATATATGCCTCTCTGACACCTCACACTGTACCGTCTCCTTTAATCTCTTGCAACTACCCTTTTCCAGAACATGGCCAAACTGGTTTTGTGGATTGCCTTTTGCCATCCTAGCTGGCTACCCAGCAGAAAAACGTCTTACTCTGCTTTGACCCTGTTTACTTTCAAAACAAGTCTTTTTTTATGAAAATGAGTCAATCCTTTGAAGTTTAACCAAATTAAAAACCATTTATAGGACAGGAATGGTTGCAGTCCCCACCCAACCTCTGTGAGAACCTAGTAATGCTCACACAAAAGATCTAGGGCTGCAATATGAGGCAATTTTCAATTTTCTCTATATGTGCCACAACTACAATATTTTATAGGTGTCATAACTAGTAAGATAATAAAAACATTTCCTGGGTGTTACATCTTGCACTTAAGCTACAGCATACGGTTATGCTACAGCTTATGCTTGCACTAAAACTAATGCTGCAGCTTATGCTATAACGTATGCTAATGCTACAGCTAAGTTACAGCAGTGATAAGCTAAGCTAACGCTAATGCTACAGCTAATGCCAATGATGCCACTAAGTTTATGCTACAGCTAAGCTTATGATACAGCTATGCTAAAGCCACAAGTATGCTAATGCTCTACTGATGCTGCAGCTATGCTAGGGCTACAGCTAAGCTAACACTACAGCTCTGCTAATGCTACAGGTACAGTAACAGATGTAACACCCAAGACATTTTTTCTTTATCTTACTGGTTACGTTGCCTGTAAAATATTTTAGTTTTGGGATTTATGGAGTTGAATTGAAAATAGCTTTATATTGCAGTCTGAGACCTTGGGGCACTCAGCTAGGGAGACCTTTGTGTAAGCAGTCTTTTACCTGTCCAGTAGAAGGCTTTTTTCTTTTTATAAAAGGGACTCAGTCCTTCGAAGTTTATCAAAAAATAAATTTTTGAATGTAAACAGGGTTAAGGCAGATTGATATGATTTCCTGCTGGTTTAGCCAGTCAGGACAACAAAAGGGCCAGGCTTCAATCCACAAAATCAGTTTGGACCTGTTCTTGGAAAAGGGTGGTCCACAAAGGTCAATGGAATGGTCCAGCCTGTGATGTCAGAGAAGCATGTATGATGATGTGGGTGTAGTGGGCCAGCCAGCCAAAGAAACTTTTGTTAGATGTTTACAAAGAGAGTTTCATTATGTTTGGGATTTTGAACTAGGAACATCATGGGTTTGAGTCTGTTATAACTCACCAGTTCCCAGTTAAGGGGTAAGCTTCTTCTGCTCTACTTAGAATCTAGATAGCACTGAATTAGGTTTTTCTGTGTGACCTCTATTATTTCAAGTGCATTTATGTTTTTCTCTGCCAAAATTCTGTATCCCATCATAGTTTTAGGTGTTTATTATCCTGTAATGTACATAAATATTGTGGAATATTAAATATGATTTTTATACACTTCCTGCTTTCTGTGACTGAGTCATTTCAGGTATAGATAACCAGTGGTAAACTGGCATGTCTGTGATCTGCTTCTGAAGAGGAAGGCTATAAAGTTACCATTTCTTTTTTCAAACTTTCTGTGTATTACAAGTCTTTCATAAAAAAAACATAGACTAACATTACAGACACTTGTCTGGATGTAGAGATTCAGTTATGAATACATTAGTTTTCCACTGATTACACATGTTATTCATTACTATATTATGTTGTGTATTATAGTGACACATGCACGTTTACCTAACATAGCCCAGACTTTGTAACTAACAACAAACAACATAGAGGATATTTCTTGGTGTGCAGGTGATAGCCACCTGTAATCATCTCGAGTGGTTGCTTACTGGCATCAGTAAACCTCAAGAGCACAGCTCAAGAGGTTTAATGTTGCCCTCGCAAACCGTGGAGAGGTGATTACAGATGTGGTTATCACCTGTAAACAGGCATTGTCATTTATAGTGTATCTGACTTGACCTGCGAAGTTTCCACCCAGCACAAGTAAAATGCCTTACCTTATGAATGAATCTGCACCATGTATGTTCGTACAAAAAAAAAAATTAGATACACAGGCTGAATGGCACTGAAACTCAATTACATCTCAACTCTAAGCTTAAGTAACGTGCTACAATACAGAAAACAAGTCACAATAGTTTAACAGGAAAATCCATTCACAGCCATGAACATGGTCTCTTTTTTTTTAGTAAAGGGTGTTAAATGAAAAAAAAAACACAAAAAAACAAACAGCCAAAAAACATTTAGTTGACAAGATGAGTGATGTTGACAGGTGAAGAGGAGAAATGTGGGTAGAGATGCTGTGTCCTCAGCTCAGGCCCAAACATCCGATGACTCTAGAGGATCTCCATGGCCAAAGGAGTGACTAGGAGTGAGTGAGGTAATCTAAATAACTGAAATAGCATACGAGTTGAAATCTCTTTCTGACATGGCAATTGCTAGTCTCAGTAGCAGTAAACTGTAAGAATAGGAATGTTGTTTGAATTGTGTACTGAGACTAGCGATCATGTTCTGAGTGTCTAGAATATTGATGACTACAGGCATTCCATTTTGTAATCCCACTACCATGACGTCCATGAGAGGGGTTTACAAGGTTCTGACATCATGACAGTGGGATTACAAGCCTGTAAACTTGCCGTTTCCAGCAGGTAATAGATACTACTCATACATTATATAACACAGAGAACACAGTTACAGTTTGTAATGCATCATTACAGATCATTGTTACCCAAATATCATCTACTTTTCCAAAAATACAATTTTTAAAGCAAAGTGTTTTCAGCTGTGACAAAAGGGTGGATCATTGCCCATTGGAAATAACACTGTACTGTGTGAGCAGGGGCTGTAGTGGGATTCAGACCTAGAGATACCCTGAGTGAGAGTCATGTAAAGTGGTGGTGGAATACCAAGGTGACCCATTCAGGCATCTGAAGGGCTGTGAAAACTGGCAGCATTGCAGACTGTGTTTCTGGGAGAGAAACTGTCTGTGACAAACTGTTTGACAGTGGTTGGGATCTGAAACAGATTATCAATAAATAGGTCATCTCCTAATCACAGAACAAGATGTACAAAAGGTTTCTAGAGATGTGGATTTGTGTACTTATTCACACTTCGGCAGTCTTCCTTTCCCTTTAAATCTAGCTGGAACATATTCAAGCTAAGTTCCTCCCACCCACCTGGGTGTTATCCTCCAAGGGTCTGCCCCATGATTTCAGATCTTCCTTTCTGCTGGAAGAATCAGGTCTCCTCTTTCGCAGCTCCATTTGTGCAGTGTAGGGCAGTTTTTATTCAACCATTTTCAAGTGAAATTCTCTGAGTTGTTACCTGCTTTTCTCAAGAATGGAACACGACAAATCTAAAACTGGTCCCGGTTTTAAGAGATATGTTTCCTGCAATCTGAAAATGTCTCATACTTACCCGCACGATGCATGTATCTACTGCCTTTGGGCAGCGAATGATGCCCAGGCCTGCGGGCTTTTCACATCTCTGCTACCTTCTTCTCTTGAGGACCAGTACACCTGTCTCCTCCTTGGTTGCCCAGATGAACTGGTCCACTCTAAGGATCCCTGCAAAGCGGTTTTGGTGGCGGGGGGGTGGTTGACCTCCCAGTTTGTGGCCTTTGAGGAGGTGATGGCTCAGGCTGTGGCTGTTTCGTCCTTGGCACCCATGTTGCTCACAGTGGGCATCAGCATTGGAGCTTTCTTCATAGGCATGTTCACAGCAATGGGCTAGTCTCTGTAGACCCTTGGGGGAGGGCCCTTCCCAAGGTGATAAGTCAGAAAAGTCTTATTGGACCTGCTGTCAGTTGTGGGACTGGGAATGAGCATGCTTTTCCTGCTCTAGCAATTCCTTTGACCACTTGATGACTGGCGAGCTCTTGGCTTGGCCAAACTGCCTTAGGTCAAAGGGCAGACCAATTGCTCCATGGTAACCCCATCATGTCTCTTGGCTGAGATGTGGGCTGACCAGCTAGTTAAGATTTTTCTGACCCGGTCGACCTGTTGTCTGAAGAAATTGAGTATGACTTGATTTCTGGAACTCCAGTCCTTTCTGCCTACTCTCTGGAGGGGCACAATAAGCCAGCTGACTAGACTGCCTCCTCCCAAGAGATAAACCCTTTGGCTGTTCCATGGCAGGATCTGGCCTGTGTGTCAAGTACCAGGTCTTTCCGCCTCCTGCATCCCCTTGCCATCAACTCTCTTGCTGCTGGTAGAGGTCTAGGTTGAGGTCCCCATTTGTGTATTCCCACACTCAGCCTTTGATTAGGAAGGCTGTCAGTGCTCCTCTTCCTGATTGTCCTCACATGATGAGAGACTCCACTGAAAGTTGTGCAGGACCTATGAGGAGCTGAAGTGGCAGCAATGGGTCCTTGGCCATGGTAGGCCCCTTCGACAGACACTAGTGCTCCTCTGGTCTTCCACGGTGCACCTGTTCTGGTTTTGCCCTATCTGGTCAAGCCTACACTGGCTTCTCTGCCAATTTACATAGAGCATTCACCAAAGAAGCATTTGAAGGGAGGTGGCATATAAGGCTGCTCACTCTGCTACCAGTCTTTCTGGCAGGTTGCCCATTCAGATCACCCACTTGGATGAGTCCAGGGTGGTCTATGGAGAGAAGTGTCTAAAGGTGGTGTTTGAGGAGTTGCCAGAGTCCAGTGGTTCCTCCATGCAGTTCTTTAGGACTCTGGGCTTCAACCATGAGTCAACTGAAGAGCTCACTACAGACCATGGTCCAGTCTTCTTCAGGGCTTTGCTCTGTCTCCTCTCTGTATGATGGAGATTCCCCTGGAGCTAGTTCAGAAGTAGGCTAAGTACTCCTTACTGAAATCCTTGTCTGGGATGACTCCCAAGGGGTTGCCTTCCCAGTGATGGAAGCTATTTTAGGTCTCACATTGGAGCTTTGGTTGCATTCGGCTTTGTGCCCGATGCTATTGGCCCAAATGGTCCACAAGTATGTGGTTCTGACCGGTTCTGTTCCTGGTTTCTTGAACCTCCCCTTGGTTGAGGGGATGGTGGCAGACTCCATCTTTCACAAGATTGGTAATGTCAAAGATGTCTACAAGCCCCACAACAGAGTATCCAAGAAGCTAGACCATGCAGAAAAGAGTCTACACTGCATCCTTTCTGGGTTTCCATCAAGTGAGCTCCACTGTGATGATGGCCATCCTCAGACATGTCCTTATTGGGGTCCTGGACCATGTCCTTCCCCACATTTCTGTGGACCTGCAGTTGACAGTCAGACTGGTGAGAGACCAATGTTGCTCCCTTGCCAAACACCAGCTTCAGATGGCCCTAGACATAGGCAATTCCTTTGCCCAGTCCATGGCGGCAGTGGTCGCTATGCACTGTAGAGCCTGGTTGTGGATTTCCACCTTTATGGTAGACACCCAGCACAAACTGGTGGAAGTCCCCTTCCAGGGCACCGACCTGTTTGGGCTAGTGGTGAATGGGCACTTCTCCAGGCTTGAGAAGTCCAGTGCCACCCTGGATTCAGTTATGTCCTCACAAAAGAACCCTAAGGGACAGAAACTGAAGAAAAAAACCTTTTTATTTTGGCCATTTCTGTACCAGCTGCCAAAACTGCAGCAGCCCCAGTTGGGGCAATCTCAGGTCTGGCAATCTAAGTCAAAATTTTCCAGTTAGGGCTGCAAGAAACCCAGAGGTCAGGGTGGCTATGCCTTCCTGATAGCTAGTATCAGGGCCTCCAAGGTTTCTTAGTGATGGTTCCTGTGGTGTCTTCCTCCCACCCATCAGGCCCCTGCCTCAGCATCCTGTGGGGTCAGTTTTGCCATTTCTTGCACACCTGGTCCACGATTATTATGGACCAGTGGGTGTTGGACATGGTGGGTTGTGGGTTGCACCTCAACTTTGAGGCTCTACTGCCTTACCGAGCCTATGCATGATGGTTGTCTGCAGTGCCTTGGAACATGCTGTCCAGCCCCAGGTAGGATATTGGTCAGCTCCTGGAGAAAGGAGATGTAGCCCATGTCACTGATGCCATGGCCAGCCAGAGCTTTGTATTCAGATATTTCATGGTCTCCAGACTGAGGGGGGTTGTCTCCTCACATTGAATCTTAATGATCTGAACCAGTTTCTGAAGAGGCACACGTTCATGATGGTCACAGTGAATCAGACAATTCCATCTCTGGTGCAGGGCATGTGGTTCTGCTCCCTGCACTTGCAGGACACCTTTTTTCACATCCCTGTCTGTCCATCCCATTGGCAGTACCTTTGGTACTGCACAGAAGAGGTGCTTTGAGTTCCAGGTCATGCTTTTCAGTCTCTCCTCAGCCTCCAGGGTCTCCACCAAGTGCATCACAGTGGTGGCTGCCTTCCTCCAGCATTGAGGGGTTCAGGTGTTTCTGTACCTGGACATCTGGCCAATTGCCAGTTCACCCCAGGAGGCAGGGGAGTGGTCCAGGGACCTGACCCTCCAGATGTGCTTGTCCCTGGGTCTCCTCTTCAACCAGAAAAGTTGGAATTTAACTCCTCACAAATCATCCACTTCTTCAGGGCAGAGCTCAATGACTTTCCTACAGGCCAAGGCCTCCCTCCCAGCAGACTGAGCAGTGAATCTTTCCTCCTTCACCTGATCATTTCAGGTTGGGCACTTGTGCCCTGCTCAGGACTTCCTGTGGCTATTGGGGTACATGGTGTCCTGCACCAGCATTGTCCAGCTGGGTCCACAGACAGATGTGCCTCCTGCAGTGGGAGCTGGCCCATGTGCATGATTTTATTTCTGTTGTGACCACAAAATCTAGGTTAGCCTCCACCATGATGTCTTCTATGTCTGAGCTTTTATTTTCTAGACTCCTTTCACCAGTGCACACAGGTCTACATTCCTTACTAACCACCATGTGGCATGGCAGGATGCATTGAGAGTCACCTCAAGTGGGTCTGGTGAAGATGGCGGTCCATCAGTGGGGTAATTAGTGCAGATGTCAGCATTGCTGCCCATCATTGTCACACAGCACAGGGTGAACAGAACCAGCAGTTGCCCTCCCCTTCATAGGTAAACTTCCTGAAGTAGCAGTACTGGCACCAACCAGCACCATCAAATGAGTTGGATGCACTGCGTTGGGAAATTGTAGAGCTGTGTCGCCTGGTGATGTAGCTCCAGCATGGTATCACATGGTTCCATGCTAACCAGGACTGTCAGCTGGAGATATTATAGGAGATCCGTCATGGTGGTGCTTGTGATGCCATTTAATAAATACATGGCACTGTTATCCCTTTGTAATCTGTACCCCTTTCTCATCCTCCTTTCATCTTCTCTTTTTTTAATTCTATTTCATATACACCTTTTCACATTACAAAAATAAATAAATAAAAGTTTAGGAAATTGATCCCCAAGAATCTATGCTATCCTTCTTTTACCCTTTCCAACTTTATATGTTAAAGGACAACTATGAGCACTGATGAAACCCCGACTGCTGCACGGATCATAGCTTCAGTTCACAGATCCCCCTGTAGGCACAGTAGTAAGCACAGTGTTCTTTTTTTACCATAACGCTCATAAAAACTGCCTGAACCACCAGTGCAGCCATCATCTTGTTGTAGTATAGTGGTCCTTTCTCCCTGAGATGGGGATGCTAATCATGCGGGAATAGGACATGCCTTTGCTCTCTCTTCCAGACTGTTGCCTATATGTATGGAGATGTAATGTCTCATGCCCAGTACCATTTTACAGAATGAGCCTAAATGACATGTATCATGTCATTTAGGCACATTCTGTATACATAGCACTGGGCTTGTGAGATACAGAGATTATTACATCTCCAAACATATGGGCAACAGTCTAGAAGGGGCAAAGGTGTGATATGTTCCTGTGGGTTAGCAGCACAGTCTTGAGAAAGAAGGACCACCATGATTACATGATGCCAGCTACACTGGAGGTTCAGGCAGTTGTTATGAGCATTATGATAAAAAAATACACTTCACTTAATACTGTGCCTCCAGCCGGTGTGGTGGCACTGAGGGCAGAGGCATCCACCTTACCTTGTGTCATGCTAGTGATCTGGGTTAGGGAGTGAACTTCAGCCACCAGGGGTCGGATGGAAAGGAAATGATTGAGCATCCAGAAGACTCCTCTCCTCTCCTGGGAGGGGTGGCTTGTGGATCCCCAGCATCCAGCAGTTCCTAGCAGAGACTGGGAGTGCTGCAGCTGGGGGACACTCAGAAGGGGTGGAGGCAATGGCGGACAACCTGTGGGCAGGTGCAGTAGTGTTCCCATCACACACTGGATGTCATTGGACATCTGTGCCTCCAGAGACAAACAACCATGGAAAAACACCCCTCTGTAGTGTGCACAGTGATGCCCATGATGGACCTCTGCTTCCCCCTGTCTTAACAAAGCTCGGCCTAAGTCAGGGCAGGGGCTCAAGGGTGATCTCAGTCTTCCCTCCTGTCCCCCACCAGGAGCTCCCCATCACACAGTCATGGCAGAGGTTGGGTCGGGGGGAGCTTGAGAGGGCCACTTATCAGGGCAGAAATGGGGACACAGATCCCCCACAGCAGAATTGAAAAGCACAGAGAAACACAAAAGAGAATTGGAAAACAAAATACTGTGCCTCAAGGTGGGATCTGTGAGCTGAAGCCCTGTTCTCTGCAGTGGTCATGGCTTCATCATCAGTGTCAGTAGTTCTGAATACCTGAATTTTTCATTTCATCCTATTGTATCCTTCTTTTCCTACTTTCCTGAGAAGTGAAACATAATTCTTGTTTTAGTGTTTAAGATGTCTCCTGCTAGCCACAAATATCAAATAGTGGCCCCAGTGAATAATTGCTTTCCTGCGGATAGGTGATGCTGTTGCTGTGGTGTGCAACTGTACAGAGAAGTTGACAAGAATCACACATGAACAGCTTTCTTGAGAAGTGAAACATAATTCTTGTTTTAGTGCTTAAGATGTCTCCTACTAGCCACAAATGTCAAGTAATGGTCTCAGTAAAGAATTGCTTTCCTGCAGCTAGGTGATGCTGTTGCAGTGTTGTGTGTCAAGGCCAAATGAAGTTGACAAGACTAAAACAAGAACATTTCCTGTGAGTCTAAACATAACTCTTTCTTGCCTTGTCTGGAAAATTTATCCTGCTATTCACAAATGCCAAGTAGTGGCCCAAAGCCCAAACTTCTGTTCTGCTGGCTGATGCTAGCTGCTGCTGCTGCTGCAGTGGTGAGCAACTGTCAAGCAATGTCAACAACATGCACATTCTTCATGCGGTGCTGCTGTTGGGAAAATACATGAAAAGTGGATAAGAAGAACATTCACCATCTCGTGTTGATAAATTCTCAGGATGACGAATAATGAGAAGTTTCATCAGAAGTTGAACTGCTGCTGTTGCTAAGTACTGATGAGTTCCTGCTGCTGCTGCTGGTGTTGGTAAAATGGGAAAGCAGTGACCAAGAAGGCAGGTTCTCTATCTTGCTGTGGTAAAGATGTTGGCCTACGGGTGACCCTCAGTTTGAAGGATAACATTCAGTGCCACTGCTGTGTGCTGCTCTGGATAGATAGTTTCTGGGCTGTGTATCTGTACTCATACTACCAATGGTACCTTTTTTTTTTTTTGCATGTATTTGGTCATGTTCTGTGAGATTGTTCAGAAAATTTTAACTGATTGTGTTTGTAAACATCTCGTGTTGCTGTTTCCTTGCAGTGAATTATCATACTGATTCACTGCTGCCGCTGGAGGGGTGTGTTGGCCATGATGCTTTCCATTTGGATTGTTGCCTAGTACAGGATGGTAAGTTGTTTTTTTTATTGAGGGGGGATCATTTGTAACCATTCTTTCATATTGTTTGTGTTTTTCCATTTTCAGGTCTTCTCAGCAGGGTAATGAAACCATGTTGCTGCATTGGTCCAAGCTGTGTTTTTTGGGGGGTAAGTCATTCAGTTTTCAAACTGTGGAAGGTAAGTATTCTTTGGGGAGAGGTGGGTGGATTCTAAAAAGCTTTGCATCATGCTGACTGTTTCATTTCCTGTTGCTCTTTTTTTAGGTACTTTTATGTTTGCATGTACATGATGCAAGAAACATAGTGCCATCATCCAGGTTTTTGTAGGTGTGGCACCCTGTCTTCCAGTTCAGTCAGTGTGTTTGCAGGCACAGGCACAGTTCACCAATGAATGCTGCAGCTGTGTCTATGACAGCAATTGAAGCTGCTGATGGCGTACAGTTGAAGGGAGAGACTGCTTCCAGTGAGCTAGCGAAAAGATAGTGTTGATTAGCATATTTCCGGCAGTCCTGCTTGTATGCGTCTCTGCTTTCTCTTCCTGGAACATAAATTCAGTTTGAAGTGAACTTTTCCTAGGACTATCTTTCTGGGAGGAGGCAAGTGACTAAAATGATATCCTTGGAATGTTTCCAAAAAAAGATCTAACTGCCATCCTTGGAATGTTGAGTCAGAGTTTAGGGTAGGAGCGGCATTGACAAAAGCAGGAAAACAGAACCCCAATGAGACTGAAAAAGTAGACGCAGTTGTCATCTGTTGGCACACCTGATCAGTATTGTAATAATATTCCCCAACCCTCTGAGTATCTCTGAATAGCGCCCCCCCACCACACACAGTATAGCTGATGGGGGTGCCCAATCCCCCGTCTGCTCCATGCTCCCCCCCCAGAGTTCCAGTTGCCATGCTGGGAGCTCACCCCAGTGCGGCACATGTCTGTATGGCCGACGGGGGGATGCCCAATCCCCCATCAGCTCCACTGACCTCCCCAAAAAATCTTACAGCTTCCATGCTGGGAGCCCACCCCAGCATGACACAAGTCTTGCATCGTCTTCCTAAAAATAAAACAAACACCTGAAAAGAAAAAAGGTCCCTCATTGATTGTCTTGCCCCACAATCTGTGCCCATCCTCTGCGCATTCAGCTCCCCACACCCCCACTTCACCCCATACTTACCTCTGGAGGCTGGCGAGATGATCTTTGTTGGACCGGGAATACGTCTGCACTCTTCAAAGCCGATCGCGAACAGAAGAAATGCCAGTAAGCTGTATAATGGAATAAATAGGGTTTTTTCAACTTTGATGCATATCTCAGGCATTGTTTGGAATTTTGGCACCAAATTTTCAACATGGGGTTTTGGGACATCTCCTCATGATTTGGCACTATCATGTGTTAATCGGCCCAAAGTTGATTTCTTGGTCACTGCATGGAACCACCCGGGACCCGATTTCTGACATACAGTGTCTGATTCATGAGTTAGCGCCCCAAAACCCTATGTTGAAGTTTAGTGGCATCCAAAAATGACTTGATTCTGATGTGTTCACAGTTCCTACACATGCTTACGTGGTTAGCACATTTTAATGTTTTCACTCCAGATTTTCAACATTGCCATTTTACCACACCTCCTTATGAGCAGCACAGCTGTCATTTTTCAACTTCTCTCCCAAAATGTGTTTTCGCACCTGTGGTGCCAAATGGCATAGTCACTGTGCAAAATCAGCTTTCAGCTAACGAACTGATATTGCCACTGTTCATGAGATGGGGGTCACAAAAAAAAACATGTTGAAAATTTGGAGTGAAAATATCAATGAATCCGTGAGGCTTTAGGGTTTCCAACCATAATGTCCCACCCTGTAGAGACTGACAGTCATCAGGGGCGTGACTTGGGATTGTCGCCTTTAATGCTCATACCATTCCACCCCCACTCACACCCACACCCTGCAGCCAGTGAGAGGCATTGAGGTGTGCCTTGGACTCTTCGGCCCCAAAGTTCACCCCATTCTCCTATACAGCACCCATCTCACCATATTTCCTGATGGAATGGGGTGAACATAAGGGCCAAAGACTCAAGGCACACGTGACACTTGTGTCTGCAGGAGGTGTGGTGAAATGGTGTGGCCTTTATGCCTGATGACCCAAAGGCACACCTCAATGCCTGTCAGTCTCAGCAGGGTGGTGGTGGGGTTGGCTTCAGTTCAATACTTCACTGCCATTCCTATTATGCAACTCTGTAACTCCTACACTGCCAATGCCAATAAGCAAACATTCGACATTGACAAATGCTTGTTAGCAGTTGAATTTATTTGCAATGTTGTTCGACTGAAGATTGGAAGATAGTGATGGCTTGATTACTGGAGCCTGATGAGTCAACAGCACAGTTGACCTGTGAAGACATGAAAAGATTATTTAAACTTTACTCAAGTACGCACTGTGGCACTGCCTGCATGCTATATCCATTGTCAATTCCTCATCAGAACAGTCAGTGCCTCTGAAGACAAAATTATAAATTATTTAGCTGCATTCAACCACTGTGGTAGACCCACAGAAATGACATTGTAGGCTCTACATCTTACTAACTACACCTATCACCTGTGAAGATAAGAGTAATATGTGGCCTCTGTTTGGCCATTGTGGCATACTAGGCACCTGTAAAAAAAAGAACAAAACTGGCAGTATAGTCTAGAGGTTAGAGGAATGTGCTTGGTACATCCAGCAGACAGACCTGGGTTTGATTCCCACAGCCTCAAGTGACATACTGTATGACTCTGAGCAAGTCACTCAGCCTTCCCAGTGCTCTTGGGTCACCCCTGAAAATGGGCACCTGTGCCTAGTCAGCCTCACCTGGTTACCTAAGAACAAAATAAATAAAAAATAAAAAGAAAATAGAAAAATTAAGAGTAAATCATAATGATACTTACCAGTACATTACAGAAATTATTTAATTTGACCACTGTGGTAGATGCACAGAATAGATGTTGTAGACTTGATGTCTTACTAACTACACCAGATCTGCTGACTGATGCTGGGTGCTGCTGCTGCAGAGTGTGCAACTGTCAAGAGACGTCAACAACATACACATTCTTCATGCTGGTGCTGTTGTTGGGAAAATGTATGAAAAATGTGGATGACAAGGAAAATCCACCATCTCGTTTTGGTAAATTCTCAGAATGTCTAATAATGAGAAGTTTCAATGAGAAGTTGAACTGCTGCTGTTGCTAAGCACTGGTGGTTCTGCTGCTGATGTTGACAAAAATGAGGAAAACAGTGACCAAGAAAGACAAGTTCTCTATATTGCTGTGGTAAAGTATGTTGTTGCCCACATAGTTTGAAGGATAACATTCAGTGCTGCTATATGCTGCTTGTGACAGATAGTTGCTGGCCGGTGTATCTGTACTTATACTACCAATGTTAATTTTTTTTTTTTTCGGTATTTGGTTCTGTTCTGTGAGACTGACAGAGAAATTTTAGCTCATTGTGTTTGTAAACATCCTTGTTTGCTGTTTTCTTGCAGTGAATTATCATACAGATTCACTGCTGCTGTTGGAGGGGTGTGTTGGCCATGATGCTTTCCATTTGGATTGTTGCCTAGTACGGGATGATAAGGTTTTGTTTTGTTTTTTGCGGGCGTGTCATTTGTATCCATTTTTTCCTACTGTTTGTATTTTTCCATTTTCAGGTCTTACCAGCAGAGCAATTAAACTATTTTGCTGCATTGGTCCAAGCTGTGTTTTTTGGGGCAATTCATCCAGTTTTCTAACTATGGAAGGTAAGTATTCTTTTGGGAGGGGTGGGTGGATTCTAAAAATCTTTGTATCATGCTGTTTCATTTCCTGCTGTTCTTTTTTCAGGAACTTTTTAGCAGTTGAATTTATCTGCAATGTTGTCCGACTGAAGATTGGAAGATAGTGATGGTTTGATTACTGGAGCCTGATGAGTCAACAGCACAGTTGACCTGTGAAGACATGAAAAGATTATTTAAACTTTACTCAACTACACACTGTGGCACTGCCTGTACTCAATATCCATTGTTAATTCCACATCAGACCAGTCACTGCTTTCGAAGAAAAAAGAGAAATTATTTAGCCGCATTCAACCACTGTGGTAGACTCACAGAATAGATGTTGTAGACTTGATGTTTTATTAACTACATCTGTTCTGCTGGCTGATACTAGATGCTGCTGCTGCAGTGGTGTGCGACCATCAAGAGAAGTCAGCAACATACACATTCTTCATGCTGGTGCTGCTGCTGGGAAAATACATGAAAAAAAGTGGACGAGAAGGAAAATTCACCATCTCGTGTTGATAAATTCTCAGGATGTCTAATAATGAGAAGCTGAACTGCTACTGTTGCTAAGTACTGGTGGGCCTGCTGCTGCTGGTGATGTTGATAAAAGTAGGGCAGGGTGTGTGGATTCTAAAAAGCTTTGCATCATACTGTTCCATTTTCTGCTGCTCTTCTTTCAGGTACTTTTCAATAGTTGATTTTATCTGCAATGTTGTCTAACTGGAGATTGGGAGATAGCGATGACTTGATTACTGGAGCCTGATGAGACAGCAGTTCATTTGACTTGTGAAGACAAGAAAATATTATTTAGACTTTACTCAAGTGCACACTGTGGCACTGCCTGCATGCTATATCCATTGTCAGTTCCACATCAGAACAGTCTCCACCTCTGAAAAAAGAGAAATTATTTAGCCGCATTCAACCAGTGTGGTAGGCTAACAGAATAGATGTAGTAGATCCAGTGTCTTACTAACTACACCCGTGATCTGTGAGTAAAAGAGAAATTATTTAGCTGCATTTGTCCACTGTAGTAGACTCACAGACTAGATGTTATAGACCCCATGTCTTACTAACGGTATCCTGTGATAACAGCAAATAAAGAATATGGTGCTTTTGGTCCATTTTATTAATTTATTCAGTTCTTCCCCTTTTTTTTGGTTTGGGTAGTATTATTTTCTTACCAACCTTCCCCTTTGGTGTATCTGGGATATGCATTGTTGAAAATTACATCTTTTGTTTCAGCATTTGCTGAACAATTTCATTAATCCTTTTTTTCCAAGTAATCCTTGGATCCTTAGTATTTACAAATGAAGAGGGGGAGGTACCTAAAACAAACAGTAGAAACACTCTGGATACAGAAGTTGATACCAGTCCATTTACAGAAGAAAGGGTTATGACAGAACTCTTAAAACTGAAGATGGACAAAGCAATGGGGCCTGATGGGATTCATCCCAGAATTCTAAAAGAACTAAGGTAGAACTAGTGACACCACTGACTACCCTCTTTAACAAATCATGGGAGGATGGTGGTACCCGAGGACTGGAGAAGGGCAGATGTGATTCCCTTCACAAAAGTGGTGGGAGCAAGGCAGAAGAATACAGACTGTTAGTTTAACCTCAGTGATAGGGAAAATGATGGAATCACTTCTGAAGAAAAGAATTGTTGAGTATCTAGAGGCCAGAGGGCACAGGACCTTAGGCAGCATGTATTCACAGTGGAAAGGTCATGCCAGATGAATCTGATAGATTTCTTTGACTGGGTGACCAAAGTAGTAGATCAGGGAGGGGCTGTGGACATGGCCTACCTAGACTTTAGCAAGGCATTTGACACAGTCCCACACAAAGATTAATATACAAGTTAGCCAGCCTGGGAGTGGGTCCCAAGATGGCAGCCTGGGTAAAGAACTGGCTGGAGAATAGGACATAGAGAGTAATAGTAAATGAGTCCACTCCAGAAGATAGGGGGTTACTAGTGGGGTACCACAGGGTTCAGTATTAGACCTCCTTCAATGTCTTTGTAAGTGACATTGCAGAGGGACTAGAAGGAAAAGTATGTCTCTTTGCAGATGACACAAAGGTCTGCAACAGAGTTGATGCACAGGGTGGGGTGGAAAGGATGAGAAGGGACTTGGCAAGGTTAGAGGAATGGTCAAATGTATGGCAGCTTAGATTCAATGCTAAGAAGTGCAAGGCAATGCACCTGGGAAACAAAAACCCAGGGGAAGAGTACACAATGGGGGGTGAGATACTAACAACAACAAAAATGGAAAGGGACCTGGGGGTAGTCATATCAGATGACCTAAAGGTGGGCAAGCAATGTGAAAGGGCAGCAAGGAGGGTTGGGGATACTGGGATGCATAGGGAGGCATCACCAGTATAAAACAGGAAGTTATTATCCTCTGTACAGACAGCTGGTCAGACCCCATCTGGAGTACTGCATGCAGTTCTGAGACCCAATCTCACAAAGACATGGACAGGATGGAAGCTGTCCAGAGGAGGGCACCAAAATGGTGCATGGTCTGCACCAGAAGACATATGAAGAAAGACTAAAGGAGCTTAATATGTATAGCCTCAAGGAAAGGAGGGGGGGGACATAATAGAAATGTTCAAGTACCTCAAGGGAATCAACAAAGTCCAAGAGGGTAGCATCTTTCAAAAAAAGAGGTGTGCAAGAACAAGGGGGCACAATTTGAAGATAGAAGGGGGGCGGCTCAGAGGTAATCTAAGGAAGTATTTTTTCACAGAGAGGGTTGTGGATGCATAGAATGGCCTTCCGGAGGAGGTTGTGGAGTCAAAAACCGTGGTGGAATTCAAGCATGCATGGGACAGTCATAAGGCCATTCTAGGGGGTGCGGGTAGGTAGAAGTAGGCTGCTGGTTAACTAGGATCTGCAGCTTATCCAGTAGGTAGGGAAATGGGCAGACTAGGTGGGCCAAGCGGTTCTTATCTGCTGTCAGATTCTATGTTTCTATGTTTCTAATCCATCCAATTCAATATCAAATTTGTAAAGCCATCTATTTTATTCCTTACATCATTTATGTCCTCTACTAATATTACATTGGCCATTATAGTATGGGCTAAAGCTTTTATGGTATACTTAAAAAGAGTGTCCAGGCATTGGGCTGAGAGATCAGCTTCTAATTCAGTTTATTCAACTTCGGTATTCAATTTCTGGAAAACAGTATTTAGGGAACCTGCTAGAATAGAGATGTTTTCCAGGGGCTGTTCTTTAGGATGCAAGTTAGATAGTTAATTAGACAGGTCCAGTGGGCTATAAAGTTCTAACTTAGTGTCCTGATTTCTATTCTGTACATTAGTTTTATTTCCATCCTGGGAAGGGGTTAATATCAGGGAGCCTTGCTCATTTTTTGAGCCTTTAATTCAGTAGTAAGTGAGGTCTTAACCAAAAAGAAATCAGTAATGGCTTTTTGTGAGGTAGAGTTTTGGATAGTTTTTTACCCCTTTTTCCTTGTTTCCCCTTTTTCTCTTCACTTTTTTTAGGGGAGGTAAATTCTGGGTCCTCTGAGTCACCCCCTTCTTTAATTTCAGGGTTTCCTTTATCCCCCCATTATATTCATTGTTGGGTAAGATTTAATTTGGGATTTAATCCAGTACTGTGTTGTTGTTTTTTTATTATTATTTTTCCCCTTTATCATATCTAAATAGGATTATAACTTTTTTACTTCAACTGGTGTTGAATTTGTAATTCCTCAGTGAAAACACTCCAATTTTCTCTTTTACCCTTAGGATGAAACACTTTACCACTTCGAGTACTCATAATACAGTGATACAGTAAATATATTACCCAATGAGAAAAAAAAAAAGAAAAAAAAAACTCTTTGCTGTAAAAAAATGTTCAATATTGTGTCATAACAACAGTAAAGTCCTGGAAGTTCTCAAGTCTCAGTTCAATTTGCAGGAGTCTTGAGGGACCTTTTCCCTTGTGGTGAGGGCTTGACAGTATAGTTCCCAACTAGTTCCTAAGGTTATATATTCCCCAAAGCCAGGGAGAGGTGAAGCAAGTGGTTCCAATTATTGGCAGAAAGTTATCAGTACTTAACTTATGTTAGGCACTCGGGTCCCAGCAGGCCCAGATTTCTAGATAATCCCAGATGTCCTTAGTAGGTCCGATGGTTCTCTGTGAAGGCAGATAATGATTCAGCCCTTCCTTTTGGTTGTCAGTATGTTCTCTGTACTGTCTTGTCTTTTCCATCCAGTCTGGTCTAGTAGATTCCAGTTAGTTCTTGTTCCAGTTACGATATGTTCTTTATAATTCTCCTCTCCTGTCTCTGGGTTCACTGAAGTACAAGAAGCATTTATATCCATCCAGAGCACTTGTAAATAAAATAAAGAAAAAAGATATCACAGTAAACAGGGTCAAGTGTTTTACTACTGAAATACTTGTCTTATAAACTTATTTACCCACAAATATCCTAAACTGATTTACACTGGCATTAACACTACTGCATAACAATACTGCTCAGTGCCTTACTAAACTTTATTTTGTGCTCTGTGTATCTGTAACTACTTTTATATATAGTGTAGCAAGCACTATGTCAGATATTTAAACTACAAAAAATGTTCGAATATCTTGTATATCTGTATGTGTATGTGTATATTTATATTTCCTATGCAAATTTCCTTTGGGGGTGATATTCAAAGGGGTTGCACCTGGTGCAACTGAGATGTACCAGCACAACCCTGCAATGTGCCTGGCATGATATTCAAAAGGGTGACCTGCGCAGTGCAAGTCCCGATGTGCTGGGGTACATTGGTAATGCATGCTGTGCATCTGAAGGCGCATGCCCATGCATATGTGGCACATCCCGATATTCAGCCAGGGAACACCCTGCCAGAGGAAGTGGTGGGGACTGAAACAATCACGGGATTTAAGAATGCATGGGATAGACATAAAGGAATTCTGGAGGTCAGGGTTAAGGGGCAACAGACTTCTAGGAAAACAAACTGAACTTACAAGCTCAAATGGGCAGACTGGGTGGGCCATAGGCCCTTATCTGCCGACACTGTCTATGTATCTATGTATCTATGTATCTATGGATGTGTGGCACATCTGCTGGCACAAACTCCAGCTGTGCCTCATACTGGGGCACAAATTTAAGCCAGAAAATCCTGGCTCAAATGTTGGCCACTCACAGGTGGGCTGCTGTGTTGCAGGGTGCAACACAGCAGCTGCCAGCCATGAGTGGCCACCCGCCAGCAAGAACACTGTCCATTGCAACAATCACACTGGTGAGAAGTTGCCCCCCCCCCATGAGCTAACAGTTCATTTTGATTTGTAGGTTGTGCTGCAGCAATAAGAAGTGTTTATTGGTTAAGACATATCCTAACAGTATTTGTCAGTAGCATTGCTCTAGTGGACAGGACTATCAATCCGTACACTCTGCATGCAAAATGATATTAGACCCCTTCCTGTGGATGTCTTGCTACCCATGCTGCAGTCACACCAGATATCCATATTTACAGCATATGGTACAGGGTGTGTGTGTGTGCGTGTGTATACGTGTGTACACCACTATGCGTGTGCCAGGTTTTTGTCTAAGTATACTAAGGTAGAGTAGCACATCAGTCATACTTGTTTGGGCTCAGATTGCTGTTGTACACACCTCTGTATTTGTAGTATGACATCAATTGCTGTGATGAGCCACCAGTGTAGCTGACAATCGAAATGTCTGAAACCATTGAATGCATTGATGTTACAATCCCTATCAGTTCCTCAAATACGTTCTACATTTAATCTTCCCGTTCCCTTGTATGTACCGACCCCTGTAATCTTGTGTTAGCCTGTTTATTTATTTTTTATTTATTTATTGTAATATTCAGAAAGACCTTTGAGTCAGGAACTCATTTACAAAGATTCCACATCATACATAAAATGGTACATGGACAGCACTTGAAATACAGATTACAGCACAATTACAGGTAACATTCACAATAGGTTACATAGCTGTTTAGTAGATGGCTAACAGAGATTTAGGTACTTTAGCACAGCCAGACACAAAAAAAATTATGGAAGATTCTGTAGGAGGCTGATAGTCATGTAATTTCACAGATACATTTAGGTACGGTGACCTGCTAATAGTGTGTTTGAAGGAGACACCGGCAGATCAGGTGTCAAGGGCAGTCACATCGGTTTGCGGCCTGAAGGTATTCCCTTAGCTTGGATTTATAATGGCCCAGCCTTATTTCATCAGTTATATGGCTAGGGAGGGAATTTGTCCAGGAGGGTGCCCTGAAACTGAAAGTGCGTTGGTATTGGAAGGTCCGGCCATGGGGTACCCATAGTAGCCACTTGCTTGTGCTACGGGTTGTTTTGCCTGGAATTGTTGGGAGGATAATTTGGTCTAGGGAGGGTGGGGTGAGGCCTTGTAATACCTTTTTGGTCATAAGGCAGGTGTGGTACCTGATTCTGCTGTCCAGGCTTAGCCAGTTTGTGCTGCTGTAAAGGGTGCAGAAGTGAGTGAAACGATCACATCCTAGGATGGGGCGGCAGGCTTTGTTAAGCAAAAGCCTGAGTCTGTTTAGGGTTGTGGAGGGCGTGGCACTGTATATTAGGATGCCATAGTCTAGCAGGGAGAGGATCGAGGAGTTTATGGTAAGTTGTAGTGCTTCAGGGGTGAGACAGTGTTCGTACCGGTAGAGTATGCCTAGTCTGGAGCTAAGGGCTGTTGATAGGTGCAGGATATGTTGATTAAAGCTAAGGGTGGGGTCTAATGTGATCCCTAAGTATTTAAAGCAGTTTACTTTTTCTAGGGGGTCTGATTTGTAGTGAGAAATTGGGGAGCTGCGTCTTGTGTGGATTCTGAGGTGGGCAAATATAGACTTTGGTCTTATTATAGTTGATAATAAGACTCTGGGTGGTGAGCCAGTCTTCGACTTCATGGAAAGAGTGCTGGAGAGACTGGTGGAGTTTGAGGAGGGCCGAGTCAGAGGTGAACAAGACTGCATCATCCTCATAAAGGAGTAGATTTCTGGGGCATGAGGATGGGAGGGAGTTGAGGTATAAGCTGAAAAGTAGGGGGCCAAGTATGGAGCCCTGTGAGACGCTGGAGCAGATTGGGAGGCAGGGTGATAGGACAGGGCCTACCTTGACTATCTGCGTTCAATTGGAGAGATAGCTGGTGAACCAGTTTAGGGTGTCATTGGAGAAACATGTGTAGGCTAAGGTGTTCAGTAAGAGAGCATGCTTTACTGTGTCGAATGCTTTAGATAGGTCCACGAAGATGGCGCCAGTGAGGTGGCCATGGTCTAGGGCTGAGTGGACATGGGAGGTAAATTCAAGGAAGGCGGTAGTGGTGCTATGGCTCTTACAAAAACCACGCTGGTGTCTGGATAGAAGGTTATATTTATTTAGGTGTTCAGTGAGTTGGTCGGTGACTATGCATTCTAGTGCCTTAGATGGGGGGTAGGATAGAGATGGGGTGGTAGTTGTTTGTGGATGTTCGGTCACCACTTTTATGGATAGGTGTGATGTAGGCAGATTTCCAGTGGGTTGGGAATTTCCCTTGACAGAGGGAGCGATTTAGAATTTGGGTGAGCGGGGCCAGGACTTCCTGGAGGGTGAGGCGGAGAAGTCTAAGGTCTAGGGAGTCATGACTGTAGTGGTTTTTACTTATAGCTTTAGTAAGGTAGGGTTTGGTGGTCTCCAGTGTAAGAACTCGTAGGTAGAAAGATGGAGCAAGGGGGATGGGGGGAGATACGGGCTGGCGGGGAGGTCGAAGAAATTTGGGAGGACTTCCTGGAGGGTGAGGCGGAGAAGTCTAAGGTCCAGGGAGTCATGACTGTAGTGGTTTTTACTTATAGCTTTAGTAAGGTAGGGTTTGGCGGTCTCCAGTGTAAGGACTCATAGGTAGAAAGACGGAGCAAGGGGGGATGGGGGAAGATGCAGGCTGGTGGGGGGTCAAAGAAATTTGGGGGCAACAAAAGGGAGAGATCAGTGAAAGCAATATTTAGGGCCAAGGCAATCCTGAGAGGGTTGGTGGAGAGGCTACCATCTATGAGTATTTGGTCAGGTGGTAGATTTGGGTCTTTGCCACAGAGTTCCTTTATGTTCTCCCAGAACTTGTGACCATTTTCCCAGGCGGAGGTTAAGGTGGCTTTGTAGTAGTTTGATTTGGTGGTGCATATGGCCCAGGTGCACTTGTTTCGGGCCTCCCAATAACGTTGCCTGTCTTGAGGCTGTTGGGTCTCATTGGCAAGGTGCCACAGTGCGTCATGCTGACATAGTAAGCCTTGGAGGTGGTCTGAGAACCATGGGGCATGATTCCCCTTGGTCATAGTTTTGGTGAGGTGGGCAAACTTGTCACAGGCTGAGTTGAAGATGTTGATAAACAGTTCGAGGCCGTGGTCAGGGTCGAGGGTGCTAGTGAGGGGTGTCCAGTCCCATTCTCTGAGATGGGCCTTGAGAAAGGCCAGTTTACCAGGCCCTAATTTGCATTGTGTAGTAATTTTGGGAGCAGTTTTGAGGGGGGTGCCAGACCAGTTGCAGAGTACTGGAGAGTGGTCGCTTAGGGTGTCGGGAAGGTCTTGGGTACTTATTTTGTGGGGGCGGTTTGTGAAAACTAGGTCTAGTAGGGTGGATGTCCCCATGCGGGTGTGTAGCCGGGTGGGGGTTTTGATGACCTGTGTGAGATCGAGGGCAGCAGCCTCGTTTATGTAAGGGGCGGCTGTTTTTGCCAGCCAATTTATGTTGAAATCCCCCAGTAGTATTTTTTCTTGTGTTGGGGTAGGGTGACGAGGTAGGACATGATGGCTTGGAAGGCTAGCTTCTGGTCTCTGGGGGGGGGACATAGGCCATGGTGAGGAGGAGAGGGGATGTAGACCTGCCTAGTGTTATTTTTAGGGTGAGGGCCTGGGCCCTGGATGTTAGCATGGGCTGGGGAAGTAGATGGCCAGTGAGAGAGTCCTTGAGGTAGGCAGCACAGCCACCCCCTCGCTTTCCCATACAGTCGGAGCGATAAAGGCAGTATCCAGGGTGGTTAACTGCTGAGTCAGGGACAGAGGGGGAGAGCCAGGTTTCACTCAGGGCAATGATGTCTGGGTTGTTCTGGAGTACCCAGCTATGAAAGGAGTCCCATTTTTTTTGTAGGCTGCGAATGTTTAGTGAGGTGATGCACAAGCCATTTCCAGGCGATGGGTGGGTTGGTGGGGAAATTTGGGGTTCAGGGTTTGGGTGGCTATTACCTGTCAGAAGAAGAAGAAGAAGAAAAATGAGAGACCTGAGTCGGTTGCGGTTTGTTCGTGTAGTAGGTTTTCAGCATTGATGCTGTGTGCGGCCGATGGTGGGTATTGGTAATTTCAGGGTAAGGGGGGCAGATAGGAGGAGGAAACAGGGGTTGGGAAGTAGCTGCATTGCAGATGTGGAGGGAGGTTGGCAGGAGAAAGGGGGGCTCCAGTGGGTTACTTGCCATGGGAGATGACATCCAGGGGTGCGGGTGGAGGTGTCTGTGTATGTGTTGTAATGAAGGGGGGTTTGATAGTTTTTTGGTTAGATTTTGTAGTGGCTGGGTGTGCAGGTGCAGTGGGGGGGGAGCAGGGCAGGGAGTGACAGCCATGATGCTGACAGAGGGTTTCAATATTGTTCTTCAATTTCACGTTATGACTGGGGGGCGAAGGTGCCTGAGGGAAGTGCAGGAGTAGAGTGATGAGGGTAAGTAGAAGCATGGTAGGGTAGAGTGTGAGGAGGTAAGTGACAGGGCTGGAGAGAAGGGAAAAAAAGAGAAAAAAGGTGAAGGGGCCTCTAGTGGTGGAAGATGATAAGCTGCAGATGGGAAAGTGGCCTGATAGGTTATTTCATGATCATGTGATCAGAAATCAACCTATATATTGGGATGCCAACCTAGGGTGCTGGTGGGGGTGGTGGGGAGCCGAATGCATAGCGTTCGCTGGGGCAAAGCCAGCGTCGAACAGAAAAAGGTCCCGATCAGGCAAGCTGCGGAGTTAACTACCTGGGCATTTGATTCTGGTAACGGAGCTGTGGGGGAGGCTATGCCTTGCAGCTCTCTCGACCGCCGGTGAGCTGTGGAGGAGAGAGGAGAGAGGAGAAACACAGTGAGTTAATATAGGAGTCAGGAGGGTGTTTTTTATCCTGTGAGGGGTGGGGGATACCTGCAGTTTCAGTTTACTTTTAATGCCAATCAGGATTAATTTCAAAATGGGACAGCAGTGAGAGGCTTACCGGATGATTTTTATTTTTTTTTGCAGTTTCAAATGGCCACTGGTAAGTGGAGTAACCACGGCAAATGCAGGTGCTTAAGTTCATTCTTCAGGTAACAACTGGGCAGTGCAGAGGCTTAAGTCAGTTAACAAAAAATCACCAGATAACTATTACATGCAATAAAGGCAACAGTTTGACAAAAAAAACATTTTAAAGGGAAAGTAATCTATTGCAAGTAGCAGTGTGTAGGCAGAGGCAAAGCTACACCACTGGCTGAGGCAACACTTTTTAAAATAAATAAAACTATCTCCACTGTTGGGATGATATAATATAGAGCCTCTTAAAATCGCACCAAGAAAATTCAGATTGAAAAAGCCAGCGTCGAGCAGAAAAATGTCCTGATCAGGCAAGCTGCGGAGTTAACTACCTGGGTGTTTGATTCTGGTAATGGAGCTGTGGGGAAGGGCTATGCCTTGCAGCCCTCTCAACCGCCAGTGAGCTAGGCATTTGATTCCAGTAACGGAGCTGTGGGGGAGGGCTATGCCTTGCAGCCCTCTCCACCGCCGGTGAGCTGGGTGTTTGATTCCGGTAACGGAGCTGTGGGGGAGGGCTATGCCTTGCAGCCCTCTCGACCGCTGGTGAGCTGGGCGTTTGATTCTGGTAATGGAGCTGTGGGGGAGGGCTATGCCTTGCAGCCCTCTTGACCACCGGTGAGCTAGGTGTTTGATTCTGGTAACGGAGCTGTGGGGGAGGGCTATGCCTTGTAGCCCTCTCCACCGCCAGTGAGCTGGGTGTTTGATTCTGGTAACGGAACTGTGGGGGAGGCCTATGCCTTGCCACCTTCTCCACTGCCGGTGAGCTGGGCGTTTGATTCCAGTAATGGAGCTGTGGGGAGGGCTATGCCTTGCAGCCCTCTTGACCGCCGGTGAGCTAGGTGTTTGATTCCGGTAACAGAGCTGTGGAGGAGGGCTATGCCTTGCAGCCCTCTCCACCGCCGGTGAGCTGGGTGTTTGATTCCAGTGACGGAGCTGTGGGGGAGGGCTATGCCTTGCAGCCCTCTCGACCGCTGGTGAGCTGGGTGTTTGATTCTGGTACCGGAGCTGTGGGGGAGGGCTATGCCTTGCAGCCCTCTCAACCGCTGGTGAGCTGGGTGTTTGATTCTGGTAATGGAGCTGTGGGGGAGGGCTATGCCTTGCAGCCCTCTCGACCGCTGGTTTCCCTTCATTTAGTCACATCCATCAGGTTATGTGTGTCTGAATTAGTCACTCATTTTATTGTGTAATGCTATTGTTGTTTGCTACCATTGACATAAGCACGGATTGCGAACTTTGATTACAAATACCACCCCCAAGAAATAAGTATATAGCTGTTTGCCTTGTATATCTCATATGACAGCCCCTTGACAAACCAAGCTTAGTAATGTTCTCATAACAGCACTGTAACGAGAACCAATTCCTGTGGCACCATGCTTGTCATCCTACCTATTTCTGATGGAACCCTGTTAACCACAACCATCTGCATTCTATTCCATAGCCAAGTGTCCAACACAGTTTCAAAACCTTGTGACCCAAACCTGGACTGCCCAGCCAGTTCACAGGTCCCATATGTGGAACAGTGTTGAAAGCATTGCTGAAGTCAAGGCAGGTCACATTCCACGCCTCCACCCCGATCCACTTCACTAGTGACCCCCCCAGACAAAGGTATGTACTACTTTGACATGATTATCCTGATGTGACTCCATGTTGCCTCTGATCTTGTGCTCCTCTTTATTCAAGCTGCTTTACTTTAGCAGGGATTACATAGTGTTGCACAGTTCTGAGGTCAGGTTATTAGGTCTATAGTTTCCAGCCCCCTTCCTGCTCCAACATTCTGTGGTGAGGGACCACATCAGCACTGTTCCATGCCTCCAGACCCACTTCTGTTCTCAGGAACTGGTAGTGCTGATGCTTGTCATCTCACTCACGATGGGGGAGCTTTAAGCTTCATGCTAGCTACATGCAAGGTGCTGTACACAGATTATTATTGTGGGCAAACCACAATTTAGTAAATGCATAACCACTTTTCACTGACACACAGACAGTGTCACTATATGGCCCTGTCCAACAGTGCTTGTAGGAGATTTGCCAGTCTTGAGTCTGTCACAAGTTACAGGTAGTGAGGGGAATCCCTTTACCTCCCCCTCCAAAAAGGACATATCTTGTAACGAGCTATTACAGCTCAGTATGCCTTTCCTGGTGAACCATTTCATAGAACTAAAGACACAGCACCACACAGCTAGCCTACACACAGACTACTGCACTCCCTGTGACAGCCTTTTTCTACATCATAATTGAACACTGTGCAGCAGTAACAGCAGTGGAATAATGGCAGTGTCACTCTATAGAACTCCACAATTACAAATGATAATAATATCTCTATTGCACTCTGTCACCTGACTTGTATCGGGCACTAATCTGGCTTTTCAGGAAAAGGACCATACTGCCTGTCTGGTACAGTATGCCCTGCAAGCCCACTGGTCCACATTGTGGACCAATAGGCTTACCGCTCATACTATACACTGTCATTTGGTGGGTGGCTGTGCGGTATGTGGGCGGGTTGCAGCTGCCCGCCGATGACTGGGGGAGCTAGGTGGGCTGGGTGCCTGGAGGGGTGGGGGTTACCAGTGGACCACCAGGGAGATGTGGGTTACAACTTCAGTAGTGATCGGGGATTCAGGTGGGTTGGGGGGATCCACTGGACCACCAGGGATCTTTCATTACTGCAGATGACGGCAATCGGGGCCGGGATGGGGAGGGGGTACCACTAGACTACCGGAGCATATTGTTTATGTACAAATACCTGCAATCAGGTTACTGGAGGGAGGGTGGGTTCCACTGGATCATAAGGGCTTGTTCCATAATACTGTTTATCGCGATCACGGTTACGAGGCTGGGGGTGTCCCGGGACCCTCTCAGTCCACACTACATTCTGTGTAGGGTGCCAGGTGCATTTTACTTTGGCTGCCCTGTGCAGCTCATTCAAATGGGGCCATAATGACATGCAAATGGTCCCATTTGCGCCTTGCATTCATTATGGCTCCTTTTGCATGACCAGTTCTGAATATCGTGGCTGCTGCGCCTAGTGTAACTACAGTTGTGCTGGAGCATTCCCGGTCCTCCCTGTCTGGGGAATGCGCCGGTTCATTATATATGCACCATGCACATTCTGTGCCATTTTCGAAGGTGGCGCATCATCTTTGAATATCTCACTGTCCTGGCATCAGCGCATCTCAGATGCGCTGTTCCCCCACTTGCGCCATTGCCTGGTGCAGTCTGAATAGCGGCCCCTATATCTCAATTTGGTTCTTCTATCCTTAAATTATCACACATTGAGCATGTGGTATTTCAGACAGTTACTCCTTTTTGTAACCTGAAAATGCCAAGTGTTCAGGGAAATATGAAGGACTGACTTCTTATGAGCTGGTGTTTTAGCACAGGTACTCTGGTATCACTCTGTTTTTATTTTTGATTGCCAGAGGACAGCACTGCAATACTGCAAGTAGGCACTATTCTATGCTTTTTATGTTTGCTTGCATGCATGTGCAAGAAACATAGTGCCATCATCCGAGTTTTCGGAGGTGTGTCACCCCCTCTTCCAATTCAGTCAGTGTGTTGGCAGGTGTGGCCCCAGTCCTCCAATGCATGCTGGAGCTGTCTATGACAGCTCCAAAATGCAGTGGCATACAGTTGAAAGGGGGAGCTATGCTTCAGTGAGCAGCAATCAGATATCGCCTGCTCATGCGCAGCTCCCCCTACACACACACACACATACACATGCATGTATACTGCATGCTGCCCCCCCCACGCACACACTGTATAGCCGACGGGGGTGCCCAATCCCCCATCAGCTGTGCTGCGCTCCCCCCAAAGCCTTCTACATGCCACGCTAGGTGCCCACCCCAGCGTGGCAACTCATGGTATAGCCAACGAGGGTGCCCAATCCCCTGTTGGCTCCACTGTCCTCACCCCCCCAGAGTACAGGGTGCCACGCTGGGAGCCCTCCCCAACATGGCAATAGATACTATGGCCCACGGGGGTACCCAATCCCCCGTCGGCTCCACGCCCCCCAGCCGTCCTTGTGCCACGCTGGGAGCCCACCCCAGTGTGGCAAACATCCCGTGACGTCATAATAAAAAAAAAACAACCTGTAAAGAAAAAATGGTCCCACACAGTCTCCCTGCCCCCCCCAACAATCCGCACCCACCCACTGTGCACCCTGCCTCCCCACAACCCCTCACCCCATACTTACCTCCGAGCTCGGGGCGACAATCATCGGTGGACCGGGAACACGTCTGCACTCTTCAAAGCCAACCACGAACTGAGGAAATGCCGGTAAGCTGTATAATGGGATATATAGGGTTTTTTCAACTTTGTTGCATATCTCAGGCATTTTTCAGAATTTTTGCACCAAATTTTCAACATGAGGTTTTTGGGACCCCTTCTCATGAATGTTGTCACTGTCTTGGCGTTATTTGGGCCCAAAGGGTGATTTCGCAGTCACTGCGCGAAATCATTTTCGGGACCAATTAACCAAACGACACTGCCAGTGTTCCTAAGGTGGGCTCTCAAGAAGCCTATTTTGAAAATTTGGTGGAAAAACTCCAAAAAATGACTGTTTTATGAGCGTGCATTGTACAGTTCCTACGCACACTCGTAAGTTCACGTATTTTCAATATTTTCACTCCAGATTTTCAACATTGCCATTTTACTACACCTTCTTATGAGTAGTACAGCTGTCATTTTTCACATCTCACCCAAAACATGTTTCCGCCCATGTAGCGCACAATGGCACAGTCAGTGTGCGAAATCAATGAATGGGACAAATTAAGAAAATCACAGTGACACTGTTCATGAGCAGAGGTCTTAAAATGGCTATGTTGAAAATTTGGTGAAAAAATTCCTAAAAATGACTGTTTTAAGAGCGTGTGTTGTACAGTTCCTACGCACGCTCGTAAGTTCACGTATTTTCAATATTTTCACTCCAGATTTTCAAAATTGCCATTTTATCACACCTTCTTCTGAGTAGTACAGCTGTCATTTTTCACATGTCACCCAAAACGTGTTTCCGCCCATGTAACGCACAATGGCGCAGTCGGTGTGCGAAATCAATGCATGGGACAAATTAAGAAAATCACAGTGATGCTGTTCATGAGCAGAGGTCTTAAAATGGCTATGTTGAAAATTTGGTGAAAAAATTCCTAAAAATGACTGTTTTATGAGCATGCATTGCGCAGTTCCTATGCATGCTCGTAAGTTTGTGAATTTAATATTTTCACTGCAGATTTTCAACACTGCCATTTTATTACACTTCCTTCTGAAGAGTACAGCTCCCTTTTTTCATATGTCGCCCAAAATGTGTTTTCACACATGTAGTGCACAATGGTGCTGTTGGTGTGCGAACGCAATGTTTGGGACAGATTACGAAAATGACAGTTACACTGTTCATGAGCAGAGGTCTTAAAATGGCTATGTTGAAAATTTGGTGACAAAAGTCCATAAAATGACTGTGTTTTGAGTGAGCATTGCGCAGTTTCCACGCACACTCGTAAGTTCATGACTTTGTAATATTTTCAGTCCAGATTTTCACCAGTGGCATTTTTCCACACTTCCTTATGAACAGTACAGCTGTCATTTTTCACAACATGGCCAAAGTGTGTTTTCACACTTTCAGCGCAGAGATGCATGTTCGCTGTGGGAAATCATTGTTCGGGACAGAAAAAGAAAATCACAGTGACACTGTTCATGATCGGAGGCACCAAAATGCCTGAGTTGACAATCTGCTGTAAAAACCACAACCTAATTATATTACAGGTGTGCGTTGCACAGTTTCTATGTACGCTCATGACTTCACCAGTTTTTTTTAATATTTTTACTGCAGATTTGCAACATTGCCATTTTTTACACCTCCCCATGAACAGTACAGTTGTCATTTTTTACATTCTGTTCGGAATGTTTTTGCAACTGTGGTGCTTAATGCCATAGTCACTGTGCATAAGCAACTTTCGGCTAACAAACTGATATTCCCCCTGTTCATGAGGTGGGGTCACAAAAAAAAAGTTGAACATTTGGAGTGAAAATACCAACGAATGCCTGAGGTATTAGGGTTTCCAACCATAACGCCCAACCCTGTAGAGAATGACAGACATCAGGGGTGTGACTTGGGATTCTTCCCTGTAATGCTTATACCATTCCACACCCTGCAGCCAGTGAGAGGCATCGAGGTATGCCTTGGACTCTTGGCCCCAAAGTTCACCCCATTCTCCTATATCGCACCCATCTAACCGTGATTTCAATGGAATTAAAGTGCATAGCAAAGACCCTAGCACACCGCTTGACACTTATTGTGTGTCTGTAAGTGAGTTGTGGTGAAATGGCGTGGCCATTATGCCTGATGACCCAAAGGCACACCCCAATGCCTGTCAGTCTCAGCAGGGTGGTGGTGGGGTTGGCTTCAGTTCAGTACTTCACTGCCATTCCTATTATGCAGCTCTGTAACTTCTACACTACCACTGCCAATGCCAGCAAGCAAACATTCGGCATTGACAAATGCTTGTTAGTATTAGTTTACCAGCTGCAGCTTTCTGCAGCTCAGTTTATTTTTCGTGTTCTTGGCAGTTTCAAGATAGTGCCAAGAGGTCGTTTCAAAACAGCAGTTTCAGAACGACTTCAGAAATAGCTTTAAAAAGCTATGGGGACTTAACTTGCTCCTGCACCTTTTATGTAGTTCTTTCTGTAACTTCTTTTGATTTTACTGAATGCAAAACCAAAATTTCTAATGGCTTCCTGTTATGAAACATCAAGAACTGCAGCACTGTGAGCACTGTTCCCTTAATGTAACTACCACGACTGACGGGGGGAAGAGCTACTAGAGTAATTACGTTAGTTGAGTTAATAATAAAGTAGGTAATGGCACGGGGAGAACATGCAGACTCGAAAGATTAGCCAGCTACACAATCAGTCAATCAACCAATCAGTCAATTTCATCACTCAATTAGATGATCTATTCAGTTTGTGCTCTCCTTAATAGGAAGCCAAGACTCAAAAAACAGAACAAGACTTAATTGAATTCAGGCTTTCAGAAATGTAATAAAAGCAGTGAGTTGAGTCTAAGCGAGTTTTATGAATCAAGATAAAATAAATGTACAGGCGAAATGTGTGGGAAATTAGATTAATTTCACCCACTTCACTTAATTACACTTTTGTACCTTGTATCAATTGTTTTGCTTTATAAAGAATACATTTAAATGCCGATTTTATGTATGTAGATGTCAGAGATGTCTTGATAATCTACTATCGCCTTCTAGCAGTGGTGCAAAATTACATAAGCACAAAACAGCAACACATCTAAAACTGTTAAAACTATTTAAGCACCTTAAAATACATCATAAATACCTCAGAAAAATAAGGATATTAAAACAAACTACTGTGATAATCCTTAAAAAACATCCTTAATGCATCAAGATATTGAGACATTGACAAAACTTGTAAGAATATTTATAAAGTATCAGGGAGAAAAGGACAAGAGATAAAAAAAATCACTACTAAGAGCTAATGTTTATAAAATGTGAAATGTAAACAAAATAAACAATATAAACATGCCGTCATTTTAGTCTCTCCTGTTTTGGCATATTCACATTCACAGTAGAGTTCAGTAAAGTTTGGTAAAATTCTGTCTGTGTTTAGACCATGAGAAAGTCTGTAGATTAAAGGACGGGCCTTTTTTTAAAAAAAAAAAAAACTTAAATTAGCTGCAAAGGCTTTACAGTTAACAGGCACGTACCGGGAGTTTACACTGGAGCAAGATTGCATTGGCTTGCTGCACAAGGCTTGAAGCTTCATAGCTGCTGGGCTTCAAGGCTTCAAGACTTAAAATTGTCTGGTGTGCGGTCTCACCACCTCATTTCATAGACCAGGTAAAATTTAACAATGTTTGTTCGTCTTTCGGATGAGTTGTTAAACCGAGGTCCCATCTGCCTGGATTGGTGGTAGTTCAGGTGGATGTTAAATATCCCATGGCACTTATCGAAAAGAGTAGGGGAACTTCCTCGGTGTCCCGGCCAAATTTGTCTCATTCACTAAAAATAACACCTACAGCTTAATCTAGATCAAGGTCAGTTGGCATTAATCTGTATCCCCCTCCCCTGGGTCGTGCCTGAAAATAGGCAGGATTTGTCTAGTGCACTTACCCGGTCAACAAAAAATAAAAGGAAAAAAAAAACATAAAAGAGCATGAAGGAGTGCAGGTTGTCAGCACAAAGAGGAAGAAATGAGGCAAAAGGATGCTGAACCCTCTCTACTAGTATGGCAACAATGACATACATTTTATTGGGTAGAGGAAAGCATTTCAGTGACCCTGTACCTCTTGCTCCTCTGAGGTCCTCTGCAGTAGAATGTGGGAATTGACGACACCTAGAATGCAATCCTCCAGCTCCACACTCCATCTCAATAATTAGTAAGATAATGAAAACATTTCCTGGGTGTTACATCTGTTACACTAACACTACAGCTAGAGCTAGAGCTTATGCTTTCATTAAAACTAATGTTTATAGTACAGTTTGCGCTTATGCTACAGCTCATGCTTACACTACAGCTTACACTTACGCTATAGCTTATGCATACGCTAAAGCTTACGCTTGCACTAAACCTAATGCTGCAGCTTATGCTACAACTTACGCTAATGTTACAGTTTATGCTAATGCTACAGCTAACGTTACAGCTAAGGCTACATCATTCACTAATGCTACATCTTATGCTAATGCTACATCTTATGCTAATGCTACAGCTTATGCTAATGCTACAGCTAAGTCACAGTAGAGCTACAGCTAAGCTAATTCCAATGCTACAGCTAAGCTAATGCTACAGCTATACTAATGCTACAGCTATGCTAATGCTACAACAAAGCTAACACTACAGCTAATGATAGCGCTACAACTACACTAACAGATATAACACCCAGGACATTTTTTTTAAACTTTGTTTATTAGTTTACAATACACATACAGTTATAAAAGTGTCTGGAAACGGTACATAAGGATAAAACATAAAGCAAATACCACAGGAAGGTGCCACCCCTCTTAATACACACAATTTAAAATGAATACTTTGTACTGTTTCAATTAGATACAGCTTGAGGAGGCTATCAGTAAAAACAACTTAATCAAAAATAGTCCCTTGTAGATATTGCTGTTGTTTAAGCCCATGAGCTGCATGATATAGTGGGATGATTTATAAGTCCATATGGCTAACAAACATCTTCTCCCTCCTGAGAGAAAGACAAAAAACATGTAGAAACAATTTAGGTACCTTATAGGTAACAACCAACATAAATGTCTAAACAAACCACCCTCTTCTGTACTAATATCTGACTCTCTGGCAACTTTGACATGCTACAAACTGAAATGGTTATAAAAATATTGTTCAGAGACAATAAGTACCCCCTTAAACCCCATCAACAGCATGGAAAAAAAACTTTTCTGCACTCAGACTTGAGCATAAATTAAAACTGGTATCTTAAGACATTTCTACTGGAAGCCATACTGTCTTAATAAATCCCCATAGAATAAACACATTTATTAAATGTTCAGGAGCCTAAACAGTTCTTCAGAAATCCTCTGTATTGCAAGGGATCCAGCGTGCCTTCACCAGGCCACAGACCCCGCCGTTTCTGGAATCTAAACAGTTCTTCTGAAATCCTCTGTACTGCAAGGGATCCAGCATGCATTCACCAGGCCATGGACCCCGCAGTTTCTGGAACCTAACCAGTTCTTCAGAAATCCTCTGTACTGCAAGGGATCCAGCGTGCTTTGACCAGGCCATGGATCTTGCAGTTTCTACAACCTAAACAGTTCTTCATAAATCCGCTGTACTGCAAGGGATCCAGCATGCCTTGACCTGGCCATGGACCTCGAGATTTCTGGAACCTAAACAGCTTTTCATAAATCCACTGTACTGCAAGGGGATCCAGCATGCCTTGACAATGCCAAGGACCCTTCAATTTCTGGAACCTAAACAGTTTTTCAGAAATCCTCTGTACTGCATGGGATCCAGCATGCCTTGACCAGGCCATGGACCCCTCAATTTCTGGAACCTAAAGAGCTTTTCAGAAATCCTCTGTACTGCAAGGAAAACAGCGTGCCTTGACCAGGCCATGGACCCCTTGATTTCTGAAACCCAAACAGTTTTTCAGAAATCCTCTGTACTGCAAGGGATCCAGCATGCCTTGACCAGGCAACAGGCCCCACAATTTCTGGAACCTAAAAAGCTTTATAGAAATCCTCTGTACTGCAAGGGATCCTGCATGCCTTGACCAGGCCATGGACCCCTCGATTTCTGGAACCCAAACAGTTTTTCAGAAATCCTCTGAACTGCAAGGGATCCAACGTGCCTTGACCAGGCCGTGGATCTTGTGAATTCTGGAACCTAAACAGCTTTTCAGAAATCCTGTGTACTGTAAGGGATCCAGTGTGCCTTGACCAGGCCATGGACCCATAGATTTCTGGAACCTTAACAGCTTTTCAGAAATCCTCTGTACTGCAAGAGATCCAACGTGCCTTGACCAGGCCATGGACCCCTTGATTTCTGGAACCTAAACAGCTTTATAGAAATCCTCTGTACTGCAATGGATCCAGCGTGCCTTGACCAGGCCAAGGACCCCTCTATTTCTGGAACCTAAACAGCTTTTCAGAAATCCTGTGTACTGCATGGGATCCAGCATGCCTTGAGCAGGCCATGGACCCCTCAATTTCTGGAATCTAAAGAGCTTTTCAGAAATCCTCTGTACTGCAAGGAATACAGTGTGCCTTGACCAGGCCATGGACCCCTCGATTTCTGGAACCCAGTTTTTCAGAAATCCTCTGTGCTGCAAGGGATCCAGCGTGCCTTGACCAGGCAACGGACCCCATGATTTCTGGAACCTAAACAGCTTTATAGAAATCCTCTGTACTGCAAGGGATCCTGCATGCCTTGACCAGGCCATGGACCCCTCAATTTCTGGAACCCAAACAGTTTTTCAGAAATCCTCTGTACTGCAAGGGATCAAGCGTGCCTTGACCAGGCAATGGACCCCACAATTTCTGGAACCTAAACAGTTCTTCAGAAATCCATTGTACTGCAAGGGATCCAGCATGCCTTGACCTGTGGATTAAAAGATGGGCCTTTTTTTTTTAAACTTTAGCTGCCAAGGCTCGACAGTCACCAGGCTCATACCAGAGCCTACACTGGAGCAAGATCACATTGGCTTGCTGCACAAGGCTTGAAGCTTCATAGCTGCTGGGCTTCAAGGCTTCAAGACTTAAAATTGTCTGGTGTGCGGTCTCGCCACCTCATTTCATAGACCAGGTAAAATTTAACAATGCTTGTTCATCTTTTGGGTGAGACATTAAACCGAGGACCCATCTGCCTGGATTGGTGGTAGTTCAGGTGGATGTTAAAGATCCCATGGCACTTATCGAAATGAGTAGGAGAATTTCCCCGGTGTCCTGGCTAAATTTCTCTCATTCACTAAAAATACCACCAACAGCTTAATCTGGTTCAAGGTCAGTTGGCATTCGTCTGTATCCCCTTCCCCTGGGTCATGCCTGAAAATAGGCAGGATTTGTCTAGTGCACTTACCCGGTCAACAAAAAATAAAGAAAAGGAAAAAAAAGCATAAAAGAGCATGAATGAGTGCAGGTTGTCAGCACAAAGAGGAAGAAATGAGACTTCAACATGCCAGGAGTGGACTGGAGCACCCCAACAACCAGGAACAGAAGGGAGCAGGTACTGCTGGATGCCTTCCAGGACAGCTTCCTGATGCAAATGGTCAGTGAACCAACCAGGTTAGGGAATACCCTTGACCTTGTGCTGGAAAATGGGGACTTTGTGAGAACTTATAGTGGAGGAACCGCTGTCAGGGAGTGACCACCACTCAGTATGGCTCACATTGATATGGGCAAGGAAGGAGTGGAATCTGGCACAATAGTGCTGGACTTCAGGATGGCCAACTTTGGGAGGATGGGGAAGTGGTAAAGGTACCTGGCCAGAATTCAATCTAGTATGGAACTAACCAGAGGTGGGAGCTCATAAAGCTGGGGATAGTGAAGGCAACCAAACCTGCTGCAAAGCCCAGAGCAAGAAGGCTAGGGACAAGAAACCGATCTGGTTGAGCAAGGAGGTCATGGAAAAGGTAAGGAGGAAAAGAGCTGCCTTTAGGAAGTACAAGAAAACAGGGAGGGGAGGACAGGGAGGAGTACTTGACAGAATCGAAGGAGTGACAAGGGCAGTAAGGGAGCCAAAGCATCTACAGAACTCAGGCTGGCACAAGGCATTAAGAAGGGAAGGACTTCTTAGTACATCAGGGAGAAAAGGAGCTGTAAAGACCACATAGTAAGGATTAGGAAGGAGGGGGTTGGTGGAAGCAGGCGCCATACGGAAGCACTAAATGAGTACTCTGCTCAGTATTTACTAAAGAGAAGAGGGGGACACCCAAGGTGGGAGAAATGGCAGAAGCAGGGTGGGAAGTGGTGACAGATGGGGAAATCATGGAGGGCAGAGTTCGAGAGGGTTTGAAGGCACTGAGGGTGGACTAGGCACCAGGCCCAGATGGCATCCACCCCACGGTACTGAAGGAGCTGGCAGAGGTCCTTGCAGGACCTTTGGCAGACCTATTTAATGCCTCACTACATTCAGGGTGTGTACCTCAGGACTGGAGGATGGCTCATGTGGTGCCCCTCCACAAGAGTGGCCCCAAGGATGAACCAGGAAACTACAGACCAGTGAGCCTCACATCCATCGTGGGTAAGCTAATGGAGACTATTCTGAAGGAGAGGCAGGTGGCCCTCCCTAGAGGCCAAAGGACTACAGGACAGCAGATAGCATGGCTTCATATGTGGCAGATCCTGCCAAACCAACCTGGTTGAGTTCTATGACTGGGTAACTAGGCAACTGGACAGGGGCCATGCAGTGGATGTCTTGTATCTGGACTTTAGTAAGGCATTCAACTCATTGCCACATGGAAGGCTGGGAAGGAAGTTAGTAGGCACAGGGGCGGGTGCAAAGCTGATGAGAAGGGTAGGAAAGTGGCTGCAAGGAAGGAAACAGAGGGTGGTGGTGGGTGGGGAGCTCTCACACCCAAGGGCAGTGATGAGTGGTGTTCCACAGGGCTCGGTGTTGGGACCAGTGTTGTTTGGGATATTCATTGCAGACATATCATGGGACATCAAGAGCAAGATCAGTCTGTTTGCTGATGATACCAAGGTAGGCGTGGTGGTGGATGACCTAGGGGGATGGCAGGGGTTGCAGGATGATCTGGCAAAGCTTCAACCTGGTCAGACACCTGGCAACTGGGCTTTAATGCCAAAAAGTGCAAGGTGCTGCATTTTGGGATGATGAACCCAAGGAGGAGTTACCAGCTAGGGGGAGTGCAGCTAGCCCAGACAGAGGAGGAGAAGGATCTGGGTGTGCTCATTACAGGGTCAATGAACAACTCAGCACAATGTAGGAAGGCAGCTGCAAAGGCCAACAAAATTCTGGGTTGTATTGCAAGGGGTATATCCTCGAGGAGGGAGGAGGTGATTCTGCCACTGTATAGGTCATTAGTTAGACCACACCTGGAGTACTGCGTGCAGTACTGGCATCCGTATCTGAAGAGGGACATTAAGTTACTGGAGGAGGGGCAGCGCAGAGCGACAAAGATGATAAAGGGGCTGGGGGACTTATCATACGAGAGGAGGTTGAAGGAGTTGAACATGTGCTCACTGGAGGAGAGTAGAGATGGGGTGACATGATTGAAACCTTTAAATACATGAAAGGAATAAACAAGACAAGTACAGAGGGGCTGTTCAAAGTAAGGGAAGGGAGGGACACCAGGGGCCATGATATGAGACTGGAGCGAGGAAGGTTCAGGAAAGAGATGAGGAGACACTTTTTTACAGAGAGGGTGGTGGCTGGGTGGAATGCGTTACCTCCTGAAGTGGTATGCAGTAGAACAGTGGACTGCTTCAAACGAGGATGGGACAGGACAAGGGGGAGGGTTAATGAAGGGGAAGGGTGGAAGTGAGGGGCAGCTGCAGAATAAGGGGTGCTAGCTGCACATTTGAGCAGACTTGATAGACCTCTAGGCCTTTATCTGCTGGCAAATTTCATATGTTCATATCAGACAAAAGGATGCTGAACCCTCTCTCCTAGTATGGCAACAATGACATACATTTTATTGGGTAGAGGAAAGCGTTTCAGTGACCCTGTACCACTTCCTCCTCTGAGGTCCTCTGCAGTAGAATGTGGGAATTGATGACAACTAGCATGCAATCCTCCAGCTCCACATTCCATCTCAATAATTGGTAAGATAACGAAAACATTTCCTGGATGGTACATCTGTTACACTAACACTACAGCTAATGCTAGAGCTTATGCTTACATTGAAACTAATGTTTATAGTACAATTTGCACTTACGCTACAGATCATGCTTATGCTACAGCTTACACTTACGCTACAGCTTACGCTGACGCTACAACTTACGCTTGCACTAAACCTAATGCTGCAGCTTATGCTACAACTTACGCTAATGTTACAACTTATGCTAATGCTACAGCTAATGTTACAGCTAATGCTACAACATTCACTAACGCTACAACTTATGCTATTGCTACAGCTTATGCTAATGCTACAGCTAAGTCACAGTAGTGCTACAGCTAAGCTAATGCCAATGCTACAGCTAAGCTAATGCTACAGCTATGCTAATGCTACAGCTATGCTGAGGCTACAACAAACCTAACACTACAGCTAATACTAGCGCTACAACTACACTAACAGACGTAACACCCAGGACATTTTCTTTAAACTTTGCTTATTAGTTTACAATAGACTTACAGTCATAAAAGTGTCTGGAGACAGTACATAAGGATAAAACATAAAGGAAATACCACAGGAAGGTGCCACCCCTCTTAATACACACAATTTAAAATGAATACTTTGTACTGTTTCAATTAGATACAGCTTGAGGAGGCTATCAGTAAAAACAACTTAATCAAAAATAGTCCCTTGTAGATATTGCTGTTGTTTAAACCCATGAGCTGCATGATATAGTGGGATGATTTAGAAGTCCAAATGGCTTACAAACATCTTCTCCCTCCTGAGAGAAAGACAAAAAACATGTAGAAACAATTTAGGTACCTTATAGGTAACAACCAGCATAAATGTCTAAACAAACCACCCTCTTTTGTACTAATATCTGACTCTCTGGCAACTTTGACATGCTACAAACTGAAATGGTTATAAAAATATTGTTCAGAGGCAATAAGTACCCCTTAAAACCCATCAACAGCATGGAAAAAAAAAACTTTTCTGCACCCAGACTTGAGCATAAATTAAAACTGGTATCAACTCATTGTCTCCTAGCAGATGCCTGTAGTCGTCAGTAAAATACACTGGTGTGTCCTGAGGATGCCTGCAGAAGTCGGCTACTGACTCCCAGTGTGCCCTTGCAACATCTGGAGAAGTCATTTATATATTTTAATATATAGTGTAACAGAATATAATATATATTTGACTGCATAGCACCGTTGGAAAGGTAATTTTATGCTGAACAACTTTGCCACTGATATTTTGTGTCTATCATGTATAATTTAGGAGTTATTTGCATTTGTTTATGGTATGGTGTATATAGCTTATGCCTGTTTTAGCCAAAAAAAATATTTTTTTTTGCTGTTTCAACCAGCATAGAAAAAAAAATTACATATAATTATTTGCATACCACCATTGGAAAGGCATTTTTGTGCTCATCAACTTTCATGCTGATACTTTGTGTGTATCATGTATACTTTTGGAGTTATACGCATTTGTTTATGATATGGTGTGTGTGGTTGAGATTCATCCCTCAAATCTCACCAATGCAGCTTGACTAAAATTGGGAAAAATTATGTTTTATAGTAAAAAGATATCTTTTTTTAACAAACATAATATTAAAACACCATCTAATGTCTGTATGCTTAATTTGGTGTTGATATTTTACATATTTTCCAACAAAAAATAGCTTATGTTGCCCTTTTAAAATATTTAGTTTGCTCTTTCGACCAGCACAGAACAAAAACAAAATTACTTATTATTACATGCTTGCCACCATTGGAAAGGCAATTTTGTGCTGAATAACTCTGCCACTCATACTTTGTGTCTAGCATGTACAGTTATTGAGCTATTAGCATTTGTTTGTGACATGCTGACTATGGCTTAATTTTGCTTACAAAGGCCCAGGATTCACTGTTAAACGTATACAGGAGATTCAGGAGACAAGTGGTGTAATCTCAGAGTGAGCCTGTGGAGGCAATGAGTTAAGACATTTCTACAGGAAGCCTTACTGGCTTAATAAATCCCCAATAGAATAAACACATTTATTAAATGTTCTGGAACCTAAACAGTTCTTCAGAAATCCTCTGTATTGCAAGGGATCCAGTGTGCCTTCACCAGGCCACAGACCCCGCCATTTCTGGAACCTAAACAGTTCTTCTCAAATCCTCTGTACTGCAAGGGATCCAGCATGCCTTCACCAGGCCACGGACTCCACAGTTTCTGGAACCTAACTAGTTCATCAGAAATCCTCTGTACTGCAAGGGATCCAGTGTGCCTTGACCAGGCCACAGACCCCGCTGTTTCTGGAACCTAAATAGTTCTTCAGAAATCCTCTGTACTGCAAGGGATCCAGCGTGCCTTCACTAGGCCACGGACCTCGTGGTTTCTGGAACCTAACCAGTTCTTCAGAAATCCTCTGTACTGCAAGGGATCCAGCGTGCCTTGACCTGGTCATGGACATCGCGATTTCTGGAACCTAAACAGCTTTACAGAAATCCACTATACTACAAAGGATCCAGTGTGCCTTGACCAGACCATGGACCTCACGATTTCTGGAACCTAAACAGCTTTTCAGAAATTCTCTGTACTGCAAGGGATCCAGCGTGCCTTGACCAGGCCATGGACCTTGTGCTTTCTGGAACCTAAACAGCATTTCAGAAATCCTGTGTACTGCAAGGGATCCTGCGTGACTTGACCAGGCAACGGACCCCATGATTTCTGGAACCTAAACAGTTCTTCAGAAATCCGCTGTACTGCAAGGGATCCAGCGTGCCTTGACCTGTGGATTAAAAGACGGCCTTTTTTTTTTAAACTTTAGCTGCCAAGGCTCGACAGTCACCAGGCTCATACCAGAGCCTACACTGGAGCAAGATCGCATTGGCTTGCTGCACAAGGCTTGAAGCTTCATAGCTGCTGGGCTTCAAGGCTTCAAGACTTAAAATTGTCTGGTGTGTGGTCTCACCACCTCATTTCACAGACCAGGTGAAATTTAACAATGTTTGTTCATCTTTTGGATGAGATGTTAAACCAAGGTCCCATCTGCCTGGATTGGTGGTAGTTCAGGTAGATGTTAAAGATCCCATGGCACTTATCGAAATAAGTAGGGGAATTTTCCCGGTGTCCTGGCCAAATTTCTCTCATTCACTAAAAATACCACCAACAGCTTAATCTGGCTCAAGGTCAGTTGGCATTAATCTGTATCCCCCTCCCCCGGGTCGTGCCTGAAAATAGGCAGGATTTGTCTAGTGCACTTACCCGGTCAACAAAAAATAAAGACAAGGAAAAAAAAGCATAAAAGAGCATGAAGGAGTGCAGGTTGTCAGCACAAAGAGGAAGAAATGAGACAAAAGGATGCTGAACCCTCTCTCCTAGTATGGCAACAATGACATACTTTTTATTGGGTAGAGGAAAGTGTTTCAGTGACCCTGTACCACTTGCTCATCTGAGGTCCTCTGCAGTGGATAGTGGGAATTGACAACAACTAGCATGCAATCCTCCAGCTCCACATTCCATCTCAATAATTGGTAAGATAATGAAAACATTTTCTGGGTGTTACATCTGTTACACTAACACTACAGCTAGTGCTAGATTATGCTTTCATCAAAACTAATGTTTATAGTACAGTTTGCGCTTATGCTACAGCTCATGCTTATTCTAGAGCTTACACTTACGCTACAGCTTATGCTTGCACTAAACTTAATGCTGCAGCTTATGCTACAACTTACGCTAATGTTACAGCTTATGCTAATGCTACAGCTAATGTTACAGCTAATGCTACATCATTCACTAACGCTACATCTTATGCTAATGCTACAGCTTATGCTAATCCTACTGCTAAGTCACAGTAGTGCTACAGCTAAGCTAATTCCAATGCTACAGCTAAGCTAATGCTACAGCTAAGTTAATGCTACAGCTATGCTAGTGCTACAGCTATGCTGAGGCTACAAGAAGGCTCACACTACAGCTAATGCAAGCGCTACAACTACACTAACAGACGTAACACCCAGGACATTTTTTTTAAACTTTGTTTATTAGTTTACAATAGACATACAGTCATAAAAGTGTCTGGAGACAGCACATAAGGATAAAACATAAAGGAAATACCACAGGAAGGTGTCACGCCTCTTAATACACACAATTTAAAATGAATAATTTGTGCTGTTTCAAATAGATACAGCTTTAGGAGGCTATCAGTAAAATCAACTTAATCAAAAATAGTCCCTTGTAAATATTGCTGTTGTTTAAGCCCATGAGCTGCATGATATAGTGGGATGATTTAGAAGTCCAAATGGCTTACAAATATCTTTTCCCTCCTGAGAGAAAGACAAAAAAACATGTAGAAACAATTTAGGTACCTTATAGGTAACAACCACCATAAATGTCTAAACAAGCCACCCTCTTCTGTACTAATATCTGACTCTCTGGCAACTTTGATATGCTACAAACTGAAATGGTTATAAAAATGTTGTTCAGGGGCAATAAGTACCCCTTAAACCCCATCAACAGCATGGTAAGAAAACTTTTCTGCACACAGACTTGAGCATAAATTAAAACGGGTATCTTAAGACATTTCTACAGGAAGCCTTACTGGCTTAATAAATCCCCCATAGAATAAACACATTTATTAAATGTTCAGGAACCTAAACAGTTCTTCAGAAATCCTCTGTACTGCAAGAGATCCAGCGTGCCTTCACCAGGCCACAGACCCTGCCATTTCTGGAACCTAAACAGTTCTTCAGAAATCCGCTGTACTGCAAGGGATCCATCGTGCCTTGACCTGGCCACAGACCTCACGATTTCTGGAACCTAAACAGGTTTTCTGAAATCCGCTGTACTGCAAGGGATCCAGCGTGCCTTGACCTGTGGATTAAGAGACGGGCCTTTATCTTTTTAAACTTTAGCTGCCAAGGCTCGACAGTCACCAGGCTCATACCGGAGCCTACACTGGAGCAAGGTCACATTGGCTTGCTGCACAAGGCTTGAAGCTTCATAGCTGCTGGGCTTCAAGACTTAAAATTGCCTGATGTGCGGTCTCACCACCTCATTTCATAGACCAGGTAAAATTTAACAATACTTGTTCGTCTTTCGGATGAGATGTTAAACCGAGGTCCCATCTGCCTAGATTGGTGGTAGTTCAGGTGGATGTTAAAGACACCATGGCACTTATCGAAATGAGAAGGGGAATTTTCCTGGTGTCCTGGCCAAATTTCTCTCATTCACTAAAAATACCACCAACAGCTTAATCTGGTTCAAGGTCAGTAGGCATTCATCTGTCTCCCCCTCCCTCGGGTCGTGCCTGAAAATAGGCAGGATTTGTCTAGTGCACTTACCCGGTCAACAAAATATAAAGAAAAGGAAAAAAAAGCATTAAAGAGCATGAAGGAGTACAGGTTGTCAGCACAAAGAGAAAGAAATGAGACAAAAGGATGCTGAACCCTCTCTCCTAGTACGGCAACAATGACATACATTTTATTGGGTAGAGGAAAGCATTTCAGTGACCCTGTACCACTTGCTCCTCTGAGGTCCTCTGCAGTAGAATGAGGGAATTAACGACAACTAGCATGCAGTCCTCCAGCTCCACATTCCATCTTAATAATTGGTAAGATAATGAAAACATTTTCTGGCGTGTTACATCTGTTACACTAACACTACAGCTAGTGCTAGAGCTTATGCTTTCATTAAAACTAATGTTTATAGTACAGTTTGCGCTTATGCTACAGCTCACGCTTGTGCTACAGCTTACACTTACGCTACAGCTTACACTTACACTACAGCTTACGCTTACACTAAACCTAATGCTGCAGCTTATGCTATAACTTACGCTAATGTCACAGCTTAAGCTAATGCTACAGCTAATGTTACAGCTAATGCTACCTCATTCACTAACGCTACATCTTATGCTAATGCTACAGCTTATGCTAATGCTACAGCTAAATCACAGTAGTGCTACAGCTAAGCTAATGCCAATGCTACAGCTAAGCTAATGCTACAGCTATGCTAATGCTACAGCTATGCTGAGGCTACAACAAAGCTAACACTACAGCTAATGCTAGCGCTACAACTACACTAACAGACGTAACACCCAGGGCATTTGTTTTAAACTTTGTTTGTTAGTTTACAATAGACTTACAGTCATAAAAGTGTCTGGAGACAGTACATAAGGATAAAACATAAAGGAAATACCACAGGAAGGTGCCACCCCTCTTAATACACACAATTTAAAATGAATACTTTGCACTGTTTCAATTAGATACAGCTTGAGGAGGCTATCAGTAAAAACAACTTAATCAAAAATAGTCCCTTATAGATATTGCTGTTGTTTAAGCCCATGAGCTGCATGATATAGTGGGATGATTTAGAAGTCCATATGGCTTACAAACATCTTCTCCCTCCTGAGAGAAAGACAAAAAACATGTAGAAACAATTTAGGTACCTTATAGGTAACAACCAGCATAAATGTCTAAACAAATCACCCTCTTCTGTACTAATATCTGACTCTCTGGCAACTTTGACATGCTACAAACTGAAATGGTTATAAAAATATTGTTCAGAAGCAATAAGTACCCCTTAAACCCCATCAACAGCATGGAAAAAAACATTTCTGCACCCAGACTTGAGCATAAATTAAAACTGGTATCTTAAGACATTTCTACAGGAAGCCTTACTGGCTTAATAAATCCCCATAGAATAAACACATTTATTAAATGTTCAAGAACCTAAACAGTTCTTCAGAAACTTTCTGTACTGCAAGGGATCCAGCGTGCCTTCACCAGGCCACAGACCCCGCCATTTCTGGAACCTAAACAGTTCTTCAGAAATCCTTTGTACTGCAAGGGATCCAGCGTGCCTTTCCCAGGCCATGCAACCCGCGGTTTCTGGAACCTAAACAATTCTTCAGAAATCCTCTCTACTACAAGGGATCCAGCATGCCATCACTAGGCCATGGGCCCCGTAGTTTCTAGAACCTAACCAGTTCTTCAGAAATCCTCTGTACTGCAAGGGATCCAGTGTGCCTTGACCAGGCCATGGACCCTGCAGTTTCTGGAACCTAAACAGTTCTTCAGAAATCCGCTGTACTGCAAGGGATCCAGCGTGCCTTGACTAGGCCACAGACCTCACGATTTCTGCAACCTAAACAGCTTTTCAGAAATCCTGTGAACTGCAAGGGATCCAACGTGCCTTGACCGGGCCACAGACTTTGTGATTTGTGGAACCTAAACAGCTTTTCAGAAATCCTGTGTGCCGCAAGGCATCCAGTGTGCCTCGACCAGGCCATGGATCCCTAGATTTCAGGAACCTACAAAGCTTTTCAGAAATTGTCTGTACTACAAGGGATCCAGCATGCCTTGACCAGGCCATGGACCCCTCAATTTTTGGAACCTAAAGAGCTTTTCAGAAATCCTCTGTACTGCAAGGGATCCAGCATGCCTTGACCAGGCCATGGACTCCTCAATTTCTGGAACCCAAACAGTTTTTCAGAAATCCTCTGTACTGCTAGTGATCCAGCGTGACTTGACCTGTGGATTAAAAGACGGGCCTTTTTTTCAAAAATTTAGCTGCAAGGCTCGACAGTCACCAGGCTCATACCGGAGCCTACACTGGAGCAAGATCATATTGGCTTGCTGCACAAGGCTTGAAGCTTCATAGCTGCTGGGCTTCAAGACTTAAAATTGTCTGGTGTGCGGTCTCACCACCTCAATTCATAGACCAGGTAAAATTTAACAATGCTTGTTCGTCTTTCGGATGAGACGTTAAACCGAGGTCCCATCTGCCTGGTTTGGTGGTAGTTCAGGTGGATGTTAAAGATCCCATGGCACTTATCAAAATGAGTTGGGGAATTTCCCTGGTGTCCTGGCCAAATTTCTCTCATTCACTAAAAATATCACCAACAGCTTAATCTGGTTCAAGGTCAGTTGGCATTCATCTGTATTCCCCTCCCCCGGGTCGTGCCTGAAAATAGGCAGGATTTGTCTAGTGCACTTACCCGGTCAACAAAAAATAAAGAAGAGGAAAAAAAGCATAAAAGAGCATGAAGGAGTGCAGGTTGTCAGCACAAAGTGGAAAAAATGAGACAATAGGATGCTGAACCCTCTCTACTAGTATGGCAACAATGACATACATTTTATTGGGTAGAGGAAAGCGTTTCAGTGACCCTGTACCACTTGCTCCTCTGAGGTCCTTTGCAGTAGAATGTGGGAATTGACGACAACTAGCATGCTATCCTCCAGCTCCACATTCCATCTCAATAATTGGTAAGATAATGAAAACATTTTCTGGGTGTTACATCTGTTACACTAACACTACAGCTAGAGCTAGAGCTTATGCTTTCATTAAAACTAATGTTTATAGTACAGTTTGCGCTTATGCTACAGCTCATGCTTATGCTACAGCTTACACTTACGCTACAGCTTACATTTACGCTACAGCTTACGCTTACACTAAACCAAATGCTGCAGCTTATGCTACAACTTACGCTAATGTTACAGCTTATGCTAATGCTACAGCTAACGGTACAGCTAATGCTATATTATTCACTAACGCTACATCTTATGCTAATGCTACAGCTTATGCTAATGCTACAGCTAAGTCACAGTAGTGCTACAGCTAAGCTAATGCCAATGCTACAGTTAAGCTAATGCTACAGCTATGCTGAGGCTACAACAAAGCAAACACTACAGCTAATGCTAGCGCTACAACTACACTAACAGACGTAACACCCAGGACATTTTTTTTAAACTTTATTAGTTTACAATAGACTTACAGTCATAAAAGAGTCTGGAGACAGTAGATAAGGATAAAACATAAAGTAAATACCACCGGAAGGTGCCACCCCTCTTAATGCACACAATTTAAAATGAATACTTTGTACTGTTTCAATTAGATACAGCTTGAGGAGGCTATCAGTAAAAACAACTTAATCAAAAATAGTCCCTTGTAGATATTGCTGTTGTTTAAGCCCATGAGCAGCATGATATAGTGGGATGATTTAGAAGTCCAAATGGCTTACAAACATCTTCTCCCTCCTGAGAGAAAGACAAAAAACATGTAGAAACAATTTAGGTACCTTATAGGTAACAACCAGCATAAATGTCTAAACAAACCAACCTCTTCTGTACTAATATCTGACTCTCTGGGAACTTTGACATGCTACAAACTGAAATGGTTATAAAAATATTGTTCAGAGGCAATAAATTCCTCTTAAACCCCATCAGCAGCATGGTAAAAAACTTTTCTGCACCCAGACTTAAGCATAAATTAAAACTGGTATCTTAAGACATTTCTACAGAAAGCCTTACTGGCTTAATAAATCCCCCATAGAATAAACACATTTATTAAATGTTCTGGAAACTAAACAGTTCTTCAGAAATCCTCTGTACTGCAAGGGATCCAGCGTGCCTTCACCAGGCCACAGACCCCGCCGCTTCTGCAACCTACACAGTTCTGAAATCCTCTGTCCTGCAATTAATCCAGCATGCCTTCACCAGGCCATGGACCCCGCAGTTTCTGGAACCTAATCAGTTCTTCAGAAATCCTCTGTACTGCAAGGGATCCAGCGTGCCTTGACCAGGTCATGGACCCTGCAGTTTCTGGAACCTAAACAGTTCTTCAGAAATCCGCTGTACTGCAAGGGATCCAATGTGCCTTGACCTGGCAACGGGCCTCGCGATTTCTGGAGCCTAAACAGCATTTCAGAAATCCACTGTACTGCAAGGGATCCAGTGTGTGCCTTGACCAGGCCATGGACCTCACGATTTCTGGAACTTAAACAGCTTTTCAGAAATCCTCTGTGCTGCATGGGATCCAGTGTGCCTTGACCAGGCCACGGACCTTGTGATTTGTGGAACCTAAACAGTTTTTCAGAAATCCTGTGTACAGCAAGGGATCCAGTGTGCCTTGACCAGGCCATGGACCCCTAGATTTCTGGAACCCACAAAGCTTTTCAGAAATCCTCTGTACTGCAAGGGATCCAGCAGTCCTTGACCAGGCCAGAGACCCCTAGATTTCTGGAACCTAAACAGCTTTATAGAAATCCTCTGTACTGCAAGGGATCCAGCGTGCCTTGACCTGGCCACGGATCTCACGATTTCTGGAACCTAAACAGCTTTTCAGAAATCCTCTGTGTTGCAAGGGATCCAGCGTGCCTTGAGAAGGCCACGGACCGCTCCATTTCTGGAACCTAAAGAGCTTTTCAGAAATCCTCTGTACTGCAAGGGATCCAGCTTGCCTTGACCAGGCCACGGACCCCTCGATTTCTGGAACCCAAACAGTTTTTCAGAAATCCACTGTACTGCAAGGGATCCAGCGTGCCTTGACCTGAGGATTAAAACACGGGCCTTTTTTTTTTTTAAACTTTAGCTGCCAAGGCTCGACAGTCACCAGGCTCATACCGGAGCCTACACTGGAGCAAAATCACTTTGGCTTGCTGCACAAGGCTTGAAGCTTCATAGCTGCTGGGCTGCAAGGATTCAAGACTTAAAATTGTCTGGTGTGCGGTCTCGCCACCTCATTTCATAGACCAGGTAAAATTTAACAAGGTTTGTTCGTCTTTCGGATGAGATGTTAAACCGAGGTCCGATCTGCCTGGATTGGTGGTAGTTTAGGTGGATGTTAAAGATCCCATGGCACTTATCAAAATGAGTTGGGGAATTTCCCTGTGTCCTGGCCAAATTTCTCTCATTCACTAAAAATATCACCAACAGCTTAATCTGGTTCAAGGTCAGTTGGCATTAATCTGTATCCCCCTCCCCTGGGTCTTGCCTGAAAATAGGCAGGATTTGTCTAGTGCACTTACCCGGTCAACAAAAAAACAAGAAAAAAAAGCGTAAAAGAGCATGAAGGAATGCAGTTTGTCTGCACAAAGAGGAAGAAATGAGACAAAAGGATGCTGAACCCTCTCTCCTAGTATGGCAACAATGACATACATTTTATTGGGTAGAGGAAAGCGTTTCAGTGACTATGTACCACTTGCTGGTCTGAGGTCCTCTGCAGTAGAATGTGGGCATTGACGACAACCAGCATGCAATCCTCCAGCTCCACATTCCATCTCAATAATTGGTAAGATAATGAAAACATTTCCTGGGTGTTACATCTGTTACACTAACACTACAGCTAATGCTAGAGCTTATGCTTACATTAAAACTAATGTTTATAGTACAGTTTACGCTTATGCTACAGCTTACGCTTACGCTACTGCTTACGCTTGCACTAAATCTAATGCTTCAGCTTATACTACAACTTACGCTAATGCTACAGCTAACGTTACAGGTAATGCTACATCATTCACTAATGCTAAAGCTTATGCTAATGCTACAGTTAAGTTACAGTAGTACTACAGCTAAGCTAATGCTAATGCTACAGCTAATACCAATGCTACAGCTAAGCTAATGCTACAGCTATACTTTTGCCATAGCTAAGCTAATGCTACAGCTATGCTGAGGCTACAAAAAAGCTAACACTACAGCTGTGCTAACGCTACAACTACACTAACAGATGTAACACCCAGGACATTTTTTTTAAACTTTGTTTATTAGTTTACAATAGACATACAGTCATAAAAATGTCTGGAGACAGTACATAAGGATAAAACATAAAGAAAATACCACAGGAAGGTGTCACCTCTCTTAATATACACAATTTAAAATAAATACTTTGTACTGTTTCAATTAGATACAGCTTTTGGAGGCTATCAGTAAAAACAACTTAATCAAAAATAGTCCATTGTAAATATTGCTGTTGTTTAAGCCCATGAGCTGCATGATATAGTGGGATGATTTAGAAGTCCATATAGCTTACAATCATCTTCTCCCTCCTGAGGGAGAGACAAAAAACATGTAGAAACAATTTAGGTACCTTATAGGTAACAACCACCATAAATGTCTAAACAAACCACCCTCCTCTGTACTAATATCTGACTCTCTGGCAACTTTGACATGCTACAAGCTGAAATGGCTATAAAAATATTGTTCAGAGGCTATAATTACCCCTTACAACCCCATCAACAACATGGTAAGAAAACTTTTCTGTACCCAGACTTGAGCATAACTCAAAACAGGAATCTTAAGACATTTCTAAAAGAAGCCTTAAAGGCTTAATAAATCCCTATTGAATGAAGACTTTAATTAATAACAAAATACCCCTCATCTTCTCCATTTTATCTGTGTTTAGATCATGAACAAGTCTGTGGCCTTTTTTTTTTCTTAAAACTTAAATTAGCTGCCAGGGCTCGACAGTCACCAGGCTCATACCGGATCCTACACTGGAGCAAGATCACATTGGCTTGCTGCACAAGGCTTCAAGCTTCATAGCTGCTGGGCTTCAAGGCTTCAAGACTTAAAATTGTCTGGTGTGCGATCTCACTACCTCATTTCATAGACCAGGTAAAATTTAACAATGCTTGGGGAGCATAAAAGAGCATGAAGGAGCACAGGTTGTCAGCACAAAGAGGAAGAAATAAGACAAAAGGATACTGGACCCTCTCTCCTAGTATGGCAACAATGGCATACTTTTTCTTGGATAGAGGAAAACATTCAGCGACCCTGCACCACTTGCTCCTCTGAGATCCTCTGCAGCGGAATGTGGGCATTGACGACAACCAGCATGCAATCCTCCAGCTCCACATTCCATCTCAATAATTAGTAAGATAATAAAAACATTTCCTGGGTGTTATATCTGTTACACTAACACTACAGCTAATGCTAGAACTTGTGCTTACATTAAAACTAATGCTTATAGCACAGTTTGTGCTTATGCTACAGCTCATGCTTATCCTACAGCTTGCACTTATGCTACAGCTTACGCTTACACTACAGCTTACGCTTGCACTAAACCTAATGCTTCAGCTTATGCTACAACTTACGCCAATGCTACAGCTTATGCTAATGCTACAGCTAACGTTACAGCTAAAGCTATAGCATTCACTAACCCTACATCTTATGCTAATGCTACTGCTTATGCTAATGCAATAGCTAAGTCACAGTAGTGCTACAGCTAAGCTAATGCTAATGCTACAGCTAATGCCAATGCTACAGCTAAGCTATTGCTATAGCTATACTTTTGCCATAGCTATGCTAACGACACAGCTATGCTGAGGCTACAACAAAGCTAACACTACAGCTAATGCTAGCGCTTATGCTTACATTAAAACTAATGTTTATAGTACAGTTTGCGCTTATGCTACAGCTCATGCTTATGCTACAGCTTGCGCTTATGCTATAGCTTACGCCTGCACTAAACCTAATGCTTCAGCTTATGCTACAACTTATGCTAATGCTACAGCTTATGCTAATGCTACAGCTAACGTTACAGCTAATTCTACAGCATTCACTAACGCTACATCTTACGCTAATGCTACAGCTTATGCTAATGCAACAGCTAAGTCACAGTAGTGCTACAGCTGAGCTAATGCTAACGCTACAGCTCATGCCAATGCTACAGCTAAGCTAATGCTACAGCTAAGCTAATGCTACAGCTATACTTTTGCCACAGCTATGCTGAGGCTACAACAAAGCTAACACTACAGCTGTGCTAACACTAGAACTACACTAACAGATGTAACACCCAGGACATTTTTTTAACTTTATTAGTTTACAATAGACATACAGTCATAAAAGTGTCCGAAGACTGTACATAAGGATAAAACATAAAGAAAATTCCACAGGAAGGTGCCACTCCTCTTAATACCCACAATTTAAAATGAATACTTGGTACTGTTTCAATTAGATACAGCTTTAGGAAGCTATCAGTAAAAACAACTTAATCAAAAATAGTCCCTTGTAGATAATGCTGTTGTTTAAGCCCATGAGCTGCATGATATAGTGGGATGATTTAGAAGTCTATATGGCTTACAAACATCTTCTCCCTCCTGAGAGAAAGACAAAAAACATGTTGAAACAATTTAGGTACCGTATAGGTATCAACCACCGTAAATGTCGAAACAAACCGCCCTCTTCCGTACTAATATCTGACTCTCTGGCAACTTTGACATGCTACAAACTGAAATGGTTATAAAAATATTCTTCAGAGGCAATAAGTACCAGTTAAACCCCATCAACAGCATGGAAAGAAAACTTTTCTGCACCCAGACTTGAGCATAAATTAAAACGGGTCTCTTAAGACATTTCTACAGGAAGCCTTACTGGCTTAATAAATCCCCATAGAACAAACACATTTATTAAATAACAAAATATCCCTCATTATGTCCATAAAACAATTTCTGGAGGATCAATTTTAGCCAAAATTCAGCTGGATACCTGTCCCTTCACTGATTAATTCAGGTGTCATCTTCCTCTGATTTATCCTGATCTGATTGATCAAAAATGGCTCTGTGTCTTGGTGGTGGAGCATGTTTCAGTGCCCACTTAAAGGCCTGGGCAGGGTCAGTAAAAATGTAGACCCTGCCTTCATTGAGAATCCTCAGACACACTGGAAAAAGCATATTGTGTGGTACCTCTGCCTCCTGTAGAATGTCTCTAACCCCATCAAATCTCTTTTTTTGCCTGGTGGCAAAACCTAAATCTGGATAAAGTTGAGCCTGGGAGCCATCCTGTAGCAAGGTTCTTCATTGCCTTGCCAATGCCAGTATGAAATCTCAAGAGCCAACACCATCAAGGAAGTCAACTATGGCTCTATGGGTGTCTGTATTAGCTTGACGACCTCTTATAGTGACCCCATAGGCCTTTTGAATAGTAATGCCCTTATCTTTAAATGCTGGCCTCAACTGTTACTCCAACCAGTCCAGTAAAAATAGGATAAGGTGATTTCCCCTCACTCCTGTCAGGCATATCCACAATGCAGAGATTAGCCGTCCTGGTCTGCTTTTCCAGGGCTTCAAGCCTGGACCTCATGTGAGTATTCTCCTTAACTAATGTCATTGCAGTACCCAGCACTGCCTCTGAACTTTTGCAGGACTCCGAGACCTCCGTTTTCATTACTGTGACATCCGACTCTAAAGTGATAACTGTGTTTGTTAAAGAGTTGAATTTATCTGAGAGTCCAAACACAGTGAAGATCAAATGATTTATTCTGATGCCCAGAGAGTGTGGCATTTCGTCTCCACTTGTGGCATCATCTGGATCAGCACAGCCTTGCACAGACCTCAGAGCAGGTAGTCCTAAAGCACTTTGGCTTTTTGCTGCTTCTTGAGACCTCTTATCCATCTTTGGATTGCCCATCATTGTTCTCTATTAGTTCCGATAGCTGAGAAAAATATTTATGCGCTGCTGAAGCATTTAAAATGATATTTATAAATACTAAATATACAGTGTCTGTGAGGTGTCGTGATTGTGGTCCACAGCACCCCCTCACTCAGGACATTTTTCTTTAACTTACTGGTAATGTTGCCTGTAAAATATTTTAGTTGTGGGATTTATGGGGTTGAATTGAAAATTGCCTCATATTGCAGTCTGAGGCCCAGGGGCACTCAGCTAGGGAGACCTTTGTGTAAGCAATCTTTTTCCAGTTGAGTACAAAGTTTTTTGTTAAACTTCAGAGGATTGAGTCCTTTTTATTAAAAACAATACATGTTTTGAATGTAAAAAGGGTTAAGACAGATTGATATGATTTCCTGCAGGTCTAGTTAGTCAGGACAACAAAAGGATGAGGTTTTAATCCACAAAACCAGTTTAGACTGGTTCTGGAAAAGGGTGGTCCCCAGAGCTTGAAGGAATGGTCCAGGCTGCGATGTCTGAGAGATCATGGTCCACAGATCCAGCGTGCCATGACCAGGCCACGGACCTCTCAATTCTGGAACCTAAACAGTTTTTCAGAAATCCTCTGTACTGCAAAGGATCCAGCGTGCCTTGACCAGGCCACAGACCCCATGATTTCTGGAACCTAAACAGTTCTTCAGAAATCCTCTGTACTGCAAGGGATCCAGCGTGCCTTGACCAGGCCACGAACCTCACAATTTCTGGAACCTAAACAGTTCTTCAGAAATCCTCTGTGCTGCAAGGGATCCAGCGTGCCTTAACCAGGCCACGGACCCTGTGGTTTCTGGAACGTAAACAGTTCTTCAGAAATGCTCTGTACTGCAAGGGATCCAGCATGCCTTGACCACACCACGGACCCCTCAATTTCTGGAACCAAAACAGTTTTTCAGGAATCCTCAGTACTGCAAGGGATCCAGCTTGCCTAGACCAGGCCATGGATCCCGTGGTTTCTGGAACCTAAACAGTTCTTCAGAAATCCTCTGAACTGCAAGGGATACAGCATGCCTTGACCAGGCCACAAACCCCGTGGTTTCCGGAACCTAAACAGTTTCTCAGAAATCCTCTGCACTGCAAGGGATGAAGTATGCCTTGACCAGGTCACAGAACCCACAATTTCTGGAACCTCAACAGCTTTTCAAAAATCCTCTGTAGAGCAAGGGATCCAGTGTGCCTTGACCAGACAACAGACCCCTTGATTTCTGGAACGCAAACAGTTCTTCAGAAATCCTCTGTACTGTAAGGGATCCAGCCTGCCTTGACCAGGCCACAAAACCCATGATTTCTGGAACCTAAACAGTTCTTTAGAAATCTGCTGTACTGCAAGGGATCCAGTGTGCATTGACCAGGCCATGGACCCTGCGATTTCTGGAACCTAAACAGCTTTTCAGAAATCCTCTGTACTGCAAGGGATCCAGCAGCCTTAACCAGGCCATGGATATCGCGATTTATGGAACTTAAACAGTTTTCAGAAATCCTCTGTACTCCAAGGGATCCAGTGTGCCTTGACCAGGTCATGGACGCTGTGGTTTCTGGAAGCTAAACAGTTCTTCAGAAATCCTCTGTACGGCAAGGGATTCAGCATGCCTTGACAAGTCCATGGACACAAAGGTTTCTGGAACCTAAACAGTTTTTCAGAAATCCTCTGTATTGCAAGGGACCCAGCGTGCCTTCACCAAGCCATGGACACCACAGCTTCAGGAACCTAAACAGTTCTTCAGAAATCACTCTGTACTGTAAGAGATCCAGCGTGCCTTGACCAAGCAATGGACCCTGTGGTTTCTGGAACCTAAACAGTTCTTCAAAAATCCTGTGTACTGCAAGGGATCCAGCGTGCCTTCACCAGGATATGGGCACTGTGGATTCTGGAACCTAAACAGTTCTTCAGAAATCCTCTGTACTGCATGGGATCCAGCGTGCATTGACCAGGCCATGGATCCCTCTATTTTGGAACCTGAACAGTTTTTCAGGAATCCTCTGTACTGCAAGGGATACAGCGTGCATAGACCAGGCCACAGACCCCTCGATATCTGGCACCTAAACAGTTTTTCAGGAATCCTCTGTTCTTAAAGGGATCCAGCATGCCTTGATCAGGCCACGGATTCAGCGGTTTCCTGAACCTAAACAGTTCTTCAGAAATCCTCTGTACCGCAAGGGATCCAGCGTGACTTAACCAGGCCATGGACCCCGTGGTTTCTGGAACCTAAACAGTTCTTCAGAAATCCTCTGTACTGCAAGGGATACAGCATGCATAGACCAGGCCACAGACCCCTCGATATCTGGCACCTAAACAGTTTTTCAGGAATCCTCTGTTCTTAAAGGGATCCAGCATGCCTTGATCAGGCCACGGATTCAGCGGTTTCCTGAACCTAAACAGTTCTTCAGAAATCCTCTATACCGCAAGGGATCCAGCGTGACTTAACCAGGCCATGGACCCCGTGGTTTCTGGAACCAAAACAGTTTTTCAGGAATCCTCTGTACTGCAAGGGATATAGCTTGCTTTGACCAGGCCACGCATGGCTTAATTTCTGGAACCTAAACAGATTTTCAGGAATCCTCTGTACTGCAATTGATGCAGTGTGCCTTAACCAGGTCTCAGACCCCCCAATTTCTGGAACCTAAACAGTTTTTCAGCAATTTTCTGTACTGCAAGGGATCCAGCATGCCTTGTTCAGCCCACGGACCCCGAGGTTTCTGGATCCTAAACACTTCTTCAGAAATCCTCTGTACTGCAAGGGATCCAGCGTCCCATGACTAGGCCACGGATCCCTCAATCTGTGTAACCTAAACTGTTTGTCAGGAATCCTCTGTACTGCAAGGGATCCAGCATGCCTTGACCAGGCCACAGATCCCTCTGTTTCTGAAACCTAAACAGTTTTTCAGGAATCCTCTGTACTGCAAGGGATCCAGCATGCCTAGACCAGGCCATAGACCCCTCGATTTCTGGCACCTACACAGTTTTTCAGGAATCCTCTGTTCATCAAGGGATCCAGTGTGCCTTGATCAGGTCACAGACTCAGCGGCTTCCTGAACCTAAAGAGGTCTTCAGAAATCCTCTGTACTGCAAGGGATCCAGAGTGCCTTGACCATGCCATGGAACCCTCAATTTCCAGAACCAAAACAGTTTTTCAGGAATCTTCTGTATTGCAAGGGATCCAGCTTGCCTTGACCAGGCCATGGATCCCTCGATTTCTGCAACCTAAACAGTTTTTCAGGAATCATCTGTACTGCAAGGGATCCAGCATGCCTTGACCAGGTCTCAGACCCCTTGATTTCAGGAACCTAAACAGTTTTTCAGCAATTTTCTGTACTGCAAGGGATCCAGCATGCCTTGATCAGCCCACGGACCCCAAGGTTTCTGGAACCTAAAGAGTTCTTCAGAAATCCTCTGTACTGCAAGGGATCCAGCATGCCTTGACCAGGCCACACAACCCATTGTTTCTGGAACCTAAACAGTTTCTAAGAAACCCTCTGTACTGCAAGGGATTAAGCATGCCTTGACCAGACCATGGACCCCCACAATTTCTTCAACCTAAACAGCTTTTCAGAAAACATCGATACTGCAAGGGATCCACCGTGCCTTGTTCAGACCACAGACCCCTTGATATCTGGAACCCAAACAGTTCTTCAGAAATCCTCTGTACTGCAAGGGATCCAGTGTGCCTTGACAAGGACATGGACCTCTCGATTTATGGAACCTAAACAGTTTTTCAGAAATCCGCTGTACTGCAAGGGATCCAGCGTGCCTTGACAGGCCACGGACACCTTGATTTCTGGAACCTAAACAGTTTTTTAGAAATCCTCTATACCACAAGTGATACAGTGTGCCTTGACCAGGCCATGGACCCCGCGATTTCTGGAACCTAAACAGATTTTCAGAAATTCTCTGTAATGCAAGGGATGTAGAGTTCCTTGACCAGGACATGCACCCCTCAATTTCTGGAACCTAAACAGCTTTTCAAAAATCCTCTGTACTGCAAGGGATCCAGCATGCCTTGACCAAGGCATGGACCCCGTGGCTTCTGGAACCTAAACAGATCTTCAGAAATCCTCTGTATGGCAAGGGATCCAGCATTCCTTCACCAGGCCACAGGCATTGTGGTTTCAGGAACCTAAACAGTTTTTCAGGAATCCTCTGTACTGCAAGGGATCCAGCATGCCTAGACCAGGCCATAGACCCCTCGATTTCTGGCACCTACACATTTTTCAGGAATCCTCTGTTCATCAAGGGATCCAGTGTGCCTTGATCAGGTCACAGACTCAGCGGCTTCCTGAACCTAAAGAGGTCTTCAGAAATCCTCTGTACTGCAAGGGATCCAGAGTGCCTTGACCATGCCATGGAACCCTAAATTTCCAGAACCAAAACAGTTTTTCAGGAATCTTCTGCACTGCAAGGGATCCAGCTTGCCTTGACCAGGCCATGGATCCCTCGATTTCTGCAACCTAAACAGTTTTTCAGGAATCATCTGTACTGCAAGGGATCCAGCATGCCTTGACCAGGTCTCAGACCCCTTTGATTTCAGGAATCTAAACAGTTTTTCAGCAATTTTCTGTACTGCAAGGGATCCAGCATGCCTTGATCAGCCCACGGACCCCAAGGTTTCTGGAACCTAAAGAGTTCTTCAGAAATCCTCTGTACTGCAAGGGATCCAGCATGCCTTGACCAGGCCACACAACCCATGGTTTCTGGAACCTAAACAGTTTCTAAGAAACCCTCTGTACTGCAAGGGATTAAGCATGCCTTGACCAGACCATGGACCCCCACAATTTCTTCAACCTAAACAGCTTTTCAGAAAACCTCTCTACTGCAAGGGATCCACCGTGCCTTGTTCAGACCACAGACCCCTTGATATCTGGAACCCAAACAGTTCTTCAGAAATCCTCTGTACTGCAAGGGATCCAGTGTGCCTTGACAAGGACATGGACCTCTCGATTTATGGAACCTAAACAGTTTTTCAGAAATCCGCTGTACTGCAAGGGATCCAGCGTGCCTTGACCAGGCCACGGACACCTTGATTTCTGGAACCTAAACAGTTTTTTAGAAATCCTCTATACCACAAGTGATACAGTGTGCCTTGACCAGGCCATGGACCCCGCGATTTCTGGAACCTAAACAGATTTTCAGAAATTCTCTGTAATGCAAAAGGGATGTAGAGCTCCTTGACCAGGACATGCACCCCTCAATTTCTGGAACCTAAACAGCTTTTCAGAAATCCTCTGTACTGCAAGGGATCCAGCATGCCTTGACCAAGGCATGGACCCCGTGGCTTCTGGAACCTAAACAGATCTTCAGAAATCCTCTGTATGGCAAGGGATCCAGCATTCCTTCACCAGGCCACAGGCATTGTGGTTTCTGGAACCTAAACAGTTCTTCAGTAATCCACTGTACTGCAAGGGATCCAGCAAGCCTTGACCAGGCCACGGACTCCTCGATTTCTGAAACCTAAAAGTTTTTCAGGAATCCTCTGTTCACCAAGGGATCCAGTGTGCCTTGATCAAGTCATGGACACAGCGGTTTCCTGAACCTAAACAAGTCTTCAGAAATCCTCTGTACTGCAAGGGATCCAGCATGCCTTGACCATGCCATAGAACCCTCGATTTCTGGAACCAAAACAGTTTTTCAGAAATCACTCTGTACTGTAAGAGATCCAGCGTGCCTTGACCAAGCAATGGACCCTGTGGTTTCTGGAACCTAAACAGTTCTTCAAAAATCCTGTGTACTGCAAGGGATCCAGCGTGCCTTCACCAGGCCATGGACACTGCGGATTCTGGAACCTAAACAGTTCTTCAGAAATCCTCTGTACTGCATGGGATCCAGCTGCCTTGACAAGGCCATGGACACTAAGGTTTCTGGAACCTAAACAGTTTTTCAGAAATCCTCTGTATTGCAAGGGACCCAGCGTGCCTTCACCAAGCCATGGACACAGTGGCTTCAGGAACCTAAACAGTTCTTCAGAAATCACTCTGTACTGTAAGAGATCCAGCGTGCCTTGACCAAGCAATGGACCCTGTGGTTTCTGGAACCTAAACAGTTCTTCAAAAATCCTGTGTACTGCAAGGGATCCAGCATGCCTTCACCAGGCCAAGGACACTGCGGATTCTGGAACCTAAACAGTTCTTCAGAAATCCTCTGTACTGCATGGGATCCAGCGTGCATTGACCAGGCCATGGATCCCTCTATTTTTGGAACCTGAACAGTTTTTCAGGAATCCTCTGCACTGCAAGGGATACAGCGTGCATAGACCAGGCCACAGACCCCTCGATATCTGGCACCTAAACAGTTTTTCAGGAATCCTCTGTTCTTAAAGGGATCCAGCATGCCTTGATCAGGCCACTGATTCTGCGTTTCCTGAACCTAAACAGTTCTCACCAGGCTATGGATACTGCGTGTTTCTGGAACCTAAACAGTTCTTCAGAAATCCTCTGTACTGCAAGGGATGCAGCTCCCTTGACAAGGCCACGGATCCCTCTCTTTCTGGAACCTAAACAGTTTTTCAGGAATCGTGTGTACTGTAAGGGATACAGCGTGCCTTGTCCAGGCCACAGACCCCTTGATTGCTGGAACCTAAACAGTTTTTCCGGAAGCCTCTGTACCGCAAGGGATCCAGTGTGCCATCATCAGGCCATGGAACCCCGTGGTGTCCTGAACCTAAACAATTCTTCAGAAATCTTCTGTACTGCAAGGAATCCAGTGTGCCTTAACCAGGCCATGGACCCCGTGGTTTCTGGAACCTAAGCTGTTCTTCAGAAATCCTCTGTTCTGCAAGATATCCAGCATGCCTTCACCAGGGCACAGGCCCCATGGTTTCTGGAATCTAATCAGCTTTTCAGTAATACTCTGTACTGCAAGGGATCCAGTGTGCCTTAACCAGACCACGGACCCCTTGATTTCTGGACACCAAACAGTTCTTCAGAAATCCTCTGTACCGCAAGGGATCCAGCGTGGCTTCACCAGGGCACACACCACATGATTTCTGGAACCTAAACAGTTCTTCAGAAATCCTCAGTACTGCAAGTGATCCTGAGTGCCTTGAAAATGTGAAAGACTACGCGATTTCTGTAACCTAAACTGTTCTTCAGAAATCTACTGTACTGCAAGGGATACAACATGCTTTTACCAGGCCACGGATGCCTCAATTTATGGAACCTAAACAGTTTTTCAGAAATCCTCTGTACCACTAGGGATCCAGCATGCCTTGACCAGGCATCGGACCTCGCGATTTCTGGAAACATAATAGTTTTTTAGAAATCCTCTGCACTGCAAGGGATCCAGCGCTTTTGTCCAGGTCATGGACCCTTGTGATTTCTGGAACATAAACAGCTTTCAGAAATCCTCTGTACTGCAAGGGATGAAACATTCCTTCACCAGCTATGGACCCCACAACTTCTGGAAATTTAACAGCTAGAAATCCTGTACTGTCAAAGGGATGCAGCATGCCGCGATCAGGCCATGGACTCATTGATTTCTGGAACCCAAACAGTTCTTCAGAAATCCTCAGTACTGTAAGGGATCCAGAGTGCCTTGATCAGGCCACGGAGCCTGCAGTTTCCTGAACCTAAACAATTCTTCCGAAATCCTCTGTACTGCAATGGATCCAGTGTGCTTTAACCAGGCCATGGACCCCGTTGTTTCTGGAACCTGAACAGGTCTTCAGAATACATCTGTACTGCAAGGGATCCAGTGTGCCTTCACCAGGGCACAGATCCTACGGTTTCTGGAACCTAAACAGTTTTTCAGGAATCCTCTGTACTGCAAGGGATCCAGCGTGCCTTGATCAGGCCATGGACACTGCGGTTTCCTGAACCTAAACAGTTTTTCAGAAATCCTCAGTATTGCAAAGAATCCAGCATGCCTTAACCAGGCCACGGACTCCGTGGTTTCTGAAACCTCAACAGTTTTTCAGAAATCTTCAGTACCACAAGTGATAAAGCGTGCCTTGACCAGGCCATGGACCCCGCAATCTCTGGAACCTAAACAGCTTTTCAGGAACCCTCTGTACTGCAAGTGACCCAGCGTTCCATGACCAGGCCATGGACCCCGCGATTTCTGGAGCCTAGACAGTTTTTCAGAAATTCTCTGTACTGCAAGGATGTAGAGTTCTTGACCAGGCCACACACCCACAATTTCTGGAACCTAAACAGCTTTTCAGAAATCTCTGTACTGCAAGGATCCAGGTGCCTTGACTAGGTCACTTGACCCTCGAGATTTCTGGAACGTAAACAGTTTTTCAGAAATCCTCTGTACTGCAAGGGATCCAGTGTGCCTAGACCAAGCCACAGACACCATGATTTCTGGAACTTAAACAGTTCTTCAGAAATCCTCTGTACTGTAAGGGACCCAGTGTGCCTTGACTAGGCCACAGACACCGCGGTTTCAGAAACCTAAACAGTTCTTCAGAAATCCTCTGCACTACAAGGGATCCAGCGTGCCTTGAGCAGGCAATGAGCACCTCGGGTTCTGGAACCTAAACGGTTCTTCAGAAATCAACTGTACTGCAAGGGATCCAGCATGCCTTGACCAGGGCAAGGACCCCTTGGATTCTGGAACCTAAACAGATCTTCAGAAATCCTCTGTATTGCAAGGGATCCAGCATTCCTTCACCAGGCCACAGGCACAGTGGTTTCTGGAACCTAAACAGTTCTTCAGAAATCCACTGTACTGCAAGGGATCCAGCATGCCTTGACCAGGCCACGGACTGCTAGATTTCTGGAACGTAAACATCTTTTCAGAAATCCTCTGTTCTGCAAGGGATCCAGCATGCCTTGACCAGGCCACGGACTCCTCGATTTCTGAAACCTAAACAGCTTTCAGGAATCCTTTGTACTGCAAGGATCCAGCATGCCGAGACCAGGTCACTGACCCAACGAATTTCTAGAACCCAAACAGCTTTTCAGAAATCCTCTGTACTGCAAGGATCCAGTGTGCCTAGACCAAACTATAGATGTATTTCTGAACTTAAACAGTTCTTCAGAAATCCTCTGTACTGCTAGAGATCCAGCATGCCCTGACTAGGCCATGGACCCTGTGGTTTCAGGAACCTAAACAGTTGTTCAGAAATCGTCTGTACTGCAAGGGATCCAGTGTGCCTTGACCAGGACTCTGGACTTCTCGGGTTGTGGAACCTAAACAGTTCTTCAGAAATCCTCTGTACTGCAAGGGATCCAACATGCTTTGACAAGGCCCTGGACCCCGTGGTTTCTGGAACCTAAACAGTTCTTCAGAAATCCTCTGTATTGCATGGGATCCAGCATTCCTTCACCAGACCATGGACAAAGCTGTTTCTGGAACCTAAATAGTTCTTCAGAAATCCTCTGTACTGCAAGGGATGCAGCGTACCTTGACAAGGCCACGTATCAATCTTTTTATGGAACCTAAACAGTTTTTCAGGAAAAGTGTGTACTGCAAAGGATACAGCATGCCTACACCAGTGCACAGGCCCCACAGTTTCTGGAACCTAAACAGTTTCTGAGAAATCCACTCTACTGCAAGGGATCCAGTGTGCCTTGATCAGGCCATGGAACCTGCGGTTTCCTGAACCTAAACAATTCTTCTGAAATCCTCTGTACTGCAATGGATCCAGTGTGCTTTAACCAGGCCATGGACCCCATTGTTTCTGGAACCTAAACAGGTCTTCAGAATACATCTGTACTGCAAGGGATCCAGTGTGCCTTCACCAGGGCATGGATCCCATGGTTTCTGGAACCTAAACAGTTTTTCAGGAATCCTCTGTACTGCAAGGGATCCAGCGTGCCTTGATCAGGCCACAGACACTGCAGTTTTCTGAACCTAAACAGTTCTTCAGAAATCCTCAGTATTGCAAGGAATCCAGCACGCCTTAACCAGGCCACGGACCCCGTGGTTTCTGAAACCTAAACAGTTCTTCAGAAATCCTCTGAACTGCAAGAGATCCAGAATGCCTTCACCAGGGCACAGGCCCCACGTTTTCTGGAACCTAAACAGTTTTTCAGAAATCCTCTGTACAGCAAGGGATCCAGCGTGCCTTGTTCAGGTCATGGACCCCATGATTTCTGGAACCTAAACAGTTCTTCAGAACTCTACCGTACTGCAAGGGATCCAGCAAAAATTAACCCAGTCATGGACCCTTCAATTTATGGAACCTAAACAGTTTTTCAGAAATCCACTGTACTGCAAGGGATCCAGCGTGCCTTGACCAGGCCACAGACCCCTTGATTTCTGGAACCTAAACAGTTTTTCAGAAATCCTCAGTACCACAAGTGATCCAGCGTGCCTTGACCAGGCCATGGACCCTGCAATTTCTGGAACCTAAATAGCTTTTCAGGAATCCTCTGTACTGCAAGTGACCCAGCGTTCCATAACCAGGCCATGGACCCCACAATTTCTGGAGTCTAGACAGTTTTTCAGAAATTCTTTGTACTGCAAGGGATGTAGAGTTCCTTGACCAGGCCACATACCCCACAATTTCTGGAACCTAAACAGCTTTTCAGAAATCCTCTGTACTGCAAGGGATCCAGTGTGCCTTGACCAGGCCTCAGACCCCTGGATTTCTGGAACTTAAACAGCTTTTCAGAAACCCTCTGTACTGCAAGGGATCCAGTGTGCCTAGACCAAACCACAGATGTCGCGATTTCTGGAACTTAAACAGTTCTTCAGAAATCCTCTGTACTGCTAGGGATCCAGCATTCCCTGACTAGGCCATGGACCCTGTGGTTTCAGGAACCTAAACAGTTGTTCAGAAATCCTCTGTACTGCAAGGGATCCAGAGTGCCTTGACCAGGACTCTGGACTTCTCGGGTTCTGGAACCTAAACAGTTCTTCAGAAATCCTCTGTACTGAAAGGGATCCAGCATGCTTTGACAAAGCCTCGGACCCCGTGGTTTCTGGAACCTAAACAGTTCTTCAGAAATCCTCTGTGTTGCATGGGATCCAGCATTCCTTCACCAGACCATGGACACCGCGGTTTCTGGAACCTAAACAGTTCTTCAGAAATCCTCTGTACTGCAAGGGATACAGCGTACCTTGACAAGGCCACGGATCAATCTTTTTATGGAACCTAAACAGTTTTTCAGGAATCGTGTGTACTGCAAGGGATACAGCATGCCTACACCAGGCACAGGCCCCACAGTTTCTGGAACCTAAACAGTTTCTCAGAAATCCCTTCACTGCAGGGATCCAGCATGCCTAGACCAAGCCACAGACCCCTTGATTGCTGGAACCTAAACAGTTTTCAGAACTTCTGTACTGCAAGGTATCCAGCGTGCCTTGATCAGGCCACTGACACTGCGTGTTTCCTGAACCTAAACAGTTCTTCAGAAATCTCTCTGTATTGCAAGGAATCCAGCATGCCTAAACCAGGCCATGGACCTCGTGGTTTCTGGAACCTAAACAGTTATTCAGAAATCCTCTGTACTGCAAGAGATCCAGCACGCCTTCTCCAGGGCACAGGCCCCACGGTTTCTGGAACCTAAACAGTTTCTCAGAAATCCGCTCTACTGCAAGGGATCCAGTGTGCCTTGTCCAGACCATGGACCCCTTGATTACTGGAACCCAAACTATTCTTCAGAAATCCTCTGTACTGCAAGGGATCCAGTGTGCCTTGACCAGGCCATGAACCCCTCAATTTCTGGAACCTAAAGTTTTTCAGAAATCCTCTGTACCGCTAAGGATCCAGCATATCTTGAGAAGGCAACGGATGCCTCGGTTTCTGGAACCTAAACAGTTTTTCAGAAATCCTCTGTACTGCAAGGGATCCAGCGTGCCTTGTTCAGGTCACGGACCCCATGATTTCTGGAACCTAAACAGTTCTTCAGAACTCTACCGTACTGCAAGGGATCCAGCAAAATTTAACCCAGTCATGGACCCTTCAATTTATGGAACCTAAACAGTTTTTCAGAAATCCACTGTACTGCAAGTGATCCAGCCTGCCTTGACCAGGTCAAGGACCCCGCAATTTCTGGAACCTAAACAGCTTTTCAGGAATCCTCTGTACTGCAAGTGACTCAGCGTTCCTTGACCAGGCCATGGACCCCGTGATTTCAGGAACCTCAAAAGCTTTTCAGAAATTCTCTGTACTGCAAGGGATGTAGAGTTCCTTGACCAGGCCATGCACCCCACAATTTCTGGAACTTTAGCAGCTTTTCCAAAATCCTGTGAACTACAAAGGATGCAGCATGCCATGACCAGGCCATGGACCCATTGATTTCTGGAACCCAAACAGTTCTTCAGAAATCCTCAGTACTGCAAGGATCCAGTGTGCCTTGACCAAACCACAGATGTCGCGATTTCTGGAACTTAAACAGTTGTTCAGAAATCCTCAGAACTGCAAGGGATCCTGAGTGCCTTGAAAATGTGAAAGACCCCGCGATTTCTGTAACCTAAACTGTTCTTCAGAAATCTACTGTACTGCAAGGGATCCAACATGCTTTTACCAGGCCACGGACGCCTCAATTTATGGAACCTAAACAGTTTTTCAGAAATCCTCTGTACCACAAGTGATCCAGCATGCCTTGACCAGGCCTCGGACCTCGCGATTTCTGGAAACGTAATAGCTTTTTAGAAATCCTCTGCACTGCAAGGGGATCCAGCGTTCCTTGTCCAGGTCATGGACCCTTGCGATTTCTGGAACCTAAACAGCTTTTCAGAAATCCTCTGTACTGCAAGGGATGAAACATTCCTTCACCAGGCCACGGACCCCACAACTTCTGGAACTTTAACAGCTTTTCAGAAATCCTGTGTACTGCAAAGGATGCAGCATGCCATGACCAAGCCACGGACCCATTGATTTCTGGAACCCAAACAGTTCTTCAGAAATCCTCAGTACTGTAAGGGATCCAGAGTGCCTTGATCAGGCCACGGAGCCTGCGGTTTCCTGAACCTAAACAATTCTTCCGAAATCCTCTGTACTGCAATGGATCCAGTGTGCTTTAACCAGGCCATGGACCCCGTTGTATCTGGATCCTGAACAGGTCTTCAGAATACGTCTGTACTGCAAGGGATCCAGTGTGCCTTCACCAGGCCACAAATCCCATGGTTTCTGGAACCTAAACAGTTTTTCAGGAATCCTCTGTACTGCAAGGGATCCTGCGTGCCCTGATCAGGCCACGGACACTGCGGTTTCCTGAACCTAAACAGTTCTTCAGACATCCTCAGTTTTGCAAGGAATGCAGCATGCCTTAACCAGGCCACGGACCCCGTAGTTTCTGAAACCTAAACAGTTCAGAAATCCTCTGAACTGCAAGAGATCCAGCATGCCTTCACCAGGGCACAGGCCCCATGGTTTCTGGAACCTAAACAGTTTTTCAGAAATCCTCTGTACTGCAAGGGATCCAGCGTGCCTTGACCAGGGCAAGCACCCCATGGTTTCTGGAACCTAAACAGATCTTCAGAAATCCTCTGTATTGCAAGGGATCCAGCATTCCTTCACCAGGCCACAGGCACAGTGGTTTCTGGAACCTAAACAGTTCTTTAGAAATCCACTGTACTGCAAGGGATCCAGCATGCATTGACCAGGCCACTGACTGCTAGATTTCAGGAATGTAAGCATCTTTTCAGAAATCCTATGTTCTGCAAGGGATCCAGCATGCCTTGATCAGGCCACGGACTCCTCGATTTCTGAAACCTAAACAGCTTTTCAGGAATCCTTTGTACTGCAAGGGATCCAGCATGCCTAGACCAGGTCACTGACCCCCCAAATTTCTAGAACCCAAACAGCTTTACAGAAATCCTCTGTACTGCAAGGGATCCAGTGTGCCTAGACCAAACCACAGATGCCGCGATTTCTGGAACTTAAACAGTTCTTCAGAAATCCTCTGTACTGCTAGGGATCCAGTATGCCCCGACTAGGCCATGGACCCTGTGGTTTCAGGAACCTAAACAGTTGTTCAGAAATTCTCTGTACTGCAAGGGATCCAGCATGCCTTGACCAGGCCTCTGGACTTCTCGGGTTCTGGAACCTAAACAATTCTTAAGAAATCCTCTGTACTGCAAGGGATCCAGCATGCTTTGACAAAGCCTCGGACCCCTTGGTTTCTGGAACCTAAACAGTTCTTCAGAAATCCTCTGTGGTGCCAAGGATCCAGCATGCCTTCTCCAGACCACAGACCCCACAGTTTCAGCAACCTAAATAGTTTTTCAGGAATCCTGTGAACTGCAAGGAAACAGCGTGCCTTGGCAAGGCCACGGATCATGCGATTTCTGGTAGGTAAATAGTTTTTCAGGAATCTTCTATACTGCAAGGGATCCAGCGTGCCTCGATCAGTACATGGACCCAGTGGTTTCAGTAACCCAAACAGTTCTTAAGAAATCCTCTGTACTGCAAGGGATCCAGCGTGCCTTGATCAGGCCACAGACCCAGCAATTACTGGAACCTAAAGAACTTTTCAGATATCCCCTGTACCGCAAGGGATCCAGCGTCCCTTGAACAGGCCATGGACCTATTGATTTCTGGAACTCAAACAGTTCTTTTGAAACTCTAAGTTCTGCAAGGGATCCAGCGTGCCTTGACTAGGCCACACACCCCGGGATTTTTGTAACCAGGCCTCGGATCCCGTGGTTTCTGGAACCGAAACAGTTCTTCAGAAATCCGCTGTATTGCAAGGGATCCAGCATTCATTCACCAGGCCATGGATACTGCGGTTTATGGAACCTAAACAGTTCTTCAGAAATCCTCTGTACTGCAAGGGATGCAGCTCCCTTGACAAGGCCACGGATCCCTCTCTTTCTGGAACCTAAACAGTTTTTCAGGAATCGTGTGTACTGTAAGTGATACAGCGTGCCTTGTCCAGGCCACAGACCCCTTGATTGCTGGAACCAAAACAATTCTTCAGAAATCTTCTGTACTGCAAGGAATCCAGTGTGCCTTAACCAGGCCATGGACCCCGTGGTTTCTGGAACCTAAGCAGTTCTTCAGAAATCCTCTGTACTGCAAGATATCCAGCATGCCTTCACCAGGGCACAGGCCCCACGGTTTCTGGAACCTAATCAGCTTTTCAGTAATACTCTGTACTGCAAGGGATCCAGTGTGCCTTAACCAGACCACGGACCCCTTGATTTCTGGACCCCAAACAGTTCTTCAGAAATCCTCTGTACCGCAAGGGATCCAGCGTGGATACACCAGGGCACACACCGCATGATTTCTGGAACCTAAAGAGTTCTTCAGAAATCCTCAGTACTGCAAGGGATCCTGAGTGCCTTGAAAATGTGAAAGACCCCGCAATTTCTGTAACCTAAACAGTTCTTCAGAAATCTACTGTACTGCAAGGGATCCAACATGCTTTTACCAGGCCACGGACACCTCAATTTATGGAACCTAAACAGTTTTTCAGAAATCCTCTGTACCACAAGGGATCCAGCATGCCTTGACCAGGCCTCGGACCTCGCGATTTCTGGAAACGTAATAGCTTTTTAGAAATCCTCTGCACTGCAAGGGATCCAGCGTTCCTTGTCCAGGTCATGGACCCTTGCGATTTCTGGAACCTAAACAGCTTTTCAGAAATCCTCTGTACTGCAAGGGATGAAACATTCCTTCAAAAGGCCAAGGACACCACAACTTCTGGAACTTTATCAGCTTTTCAGAAATCCTGTCTACTGCAAAGGATGCAGCATGCCATGACCAGGCCACGGACCCATTGATTTCTGGAACCCAAACAGTTCTTCAGAAATCCTCAGTACTGAAAGGGATCCAGAGTGCCATGATCAGGCCACGGAGCCTGCGGTTTCCTGAACCTAAACAATTCTTCCGAAATCCTTTGTACTGCAATGGATCCAGTGTGCTTTAATCAGGCCATGGACCCCGTTGTTTCTGGAACCTGAACAGGTCTTCAGAATACATCTGTACTGCAAGGGATCCAGTGTGCCTTCACCAGGGCACAGATCCCACAGTTTCTGGAACCTAAACAGTTTTTCAGGAATCCTCTGTACTGCAAGGGATCCAGCGTGCCTTGATCAGGCCACGGACACTGCAGTTTCCTGAACCTAAACAGTTTTTCAGAAATCCTCAGTATTGCAAAGAATCCAGCATGCCTTAACCAGGCCATGGACCCCACAATTTCTGGAACCTACACAGCTTTTCAGGAATCCTCTGTACTGCAAGTGACCCAGCGTTCCATGACCAGGCCATGGACCCCGCGATTTCTGGACCCTAGACAGTTTTTCAGAAATTCTCTGTACTGCAAGGGATGTAGAGTTCCTTGACCAGGCCACACACCCCACAATTTCTGGAACCTAAACAGCTTTTCAGAAATCCTCTGTACTGCAAGGGATCCAGGGTGCCTTGACCAGGTCACGGACCCCAAGATTTCTGGAACGTAAACAGTTTTTCAGAAATCCTCTGTACTGCAAGGGATCCAGTGTGCCTAGACCAAGCCACAGACACCATGATTTCTGGAACTTAAACAGTTCTTCAGAAATCCTCTGAACTGCAAGGGACCCAGTGTGCCTTGACTAGGCCACAGACACTGCGGTTTCAGAAACCTAAACAGTTCTTCAGAAATCCTCTGCACTACAAGGGATCCAGCGTGCCTTGACCAGGCAATGGGCACCTCGGGTTCTGGAACCTAAACTGTTCTTCAGAAATCAACTGTACTGCAAGGGATCCAGCATGCCTTGACAAGGGCAAGGACCCCATGGTTTCTGGAACCTAAACAGATCTTCAGAAATCCTCTGTATTGCAAGGGATCCAGCATTCCTTCACCAGGCCACAGGCACAGTGGTTTCTGGAACCTAAACAGTTCTTCAGAAATCCACTGTACTGCAAGGGATCCAGCATGCCTTGACCAGGCCACGGACTGCTAGATTTCTGTAACGTAAACATCTTTTCAGAAATCCTCTGTTCTGCAAGGGATCCAGCATGCCTTGACCAGGCCACAGACTCCTCGATTTCTGAAACCTAAACAGCTTTTCAGGAATCCTTTGTAATGCAAGGGATCCAGCATGCCTAGACCAGTCACTGACCCCCCGAATTTCTGGAACCCAAACAGCTTTTCAGAAATCCTCTGTACTGCAAGGGATCCAGTGTGCCTAGACCAAACCACAGATGTCGCGATTTCTGGAACTTAAACAGTTCTTCAGAAATCCTCTGTACTGCTAGGGATCCAGCATGCCCTGACTAGGCCATGGACCCTGTGGTTTCAGGAACCTAAACAGTTGTTCAGAAATCCTCTGTACTGCAAGGGATCCAGTGTGCCTTGACCAGGACTCTGGACTTCTCGGGTTGTGGAACCTAAACAGTTCTTCAGAAATCCTCTGTACTGCAAGGGATCCAACATGCTTTAACAAGGCCTCGGACCCCGTGGTTTCTGGAACCTAAACAGTTCTTCAGAAATCCTCTGTATTGCATGGGATACAGCATTCCTTCACCAGACCATGGACACTGTGGTTTCTGGAACCTAAATAGTTCTTCAGAAATCCTCTGTACTGCAAGGGATGCAGCGTACCTTGACAAGGCCACAGATCAATCTTTTTATGGAACCTAAACAGTTTTTCAGGAATCGTGTGTACTGCAAAGGATACAGCATGCCTACACCAGGGCACAGGCCCCACAGTTTCTGGAACCTAAACAGTTTCTGAGAAATCCACTCTACTGCAAGGGATCCAGTGTGCCTTGATCAGGCCATGGAGCCTGCAGTTTCCTGAACCTAAACAATTCTTCTGAAATCCTCTGTACTGCAATGGATCCAGTGTGCTTTAACCAGGCCATGGACCCCGTTGTTTCTGGAACCTAAACAGGTCTTCAGAATACATCTGTACTGCAAGGGATCCAGTGTGCCTTCACCAGGGCACAGATCCCACGGTTTCTGGAACCTAAACAGTTTTTCAGGAATCCTCTGTACTGCAAGGGATCCTGCATGCCCTGATCAGGCCACAGACACTGCGGTTTCCTGAACCTAAACAGTTCTTCAGAAATCCTCAGTATTGCAAGGAATGCAGCATGCCTTAACCAGGCCATGGACCCCGTGGTTTCTGAAACCTAAACAGTTCTTCAAATCCTCTGAACTGCAAGAGATCCAGCATGCCTTCACCAGGGCTCAGGCCCCACGGTTTCTGGAACCTAAACAGTTCTTCAGAAATCCTCTGTACTGCAAGGGATCCAGTGTGCCTTGACCAGGACTCTGGACTTCTTGGGTTGTGGAACCTAAACAGTTCTTCAGAAATCCTCTGTACTGCAAGGGATCCAACAAGCTTTAACAAGGCCTCGGACCCCGTGGTTTCTGGAACCTAAACAGTTCTTCAGAAATCCTCTGTATTGCATGGGATCCATCATTCCTTCACCAGACCATGGACACTGTGGTTTCTGGAACCTAAATAGTTCTTCAGAAATCCTCTGTACTGCAAAGGATGCAGCGTACCTTGACAAGGCCATGGATCAATGTTTTTATGGAACCTAAACAGTTTTTCAGGAATTGTGTGTACTGCAAAGGATACAGCATGCCAACACCAGGGCACAGGCCCCACAGTTTCTGGAACCTAAACAGTTTCTGAGAAATCCGCTCTACTGCAAGGGATCCAGTGTGCCTTGATCAGGCAATGGAGCCTGCAGTTTCCTGAACCTAAACAATTCTTCTGAAATCCTCTGTACTGCAATGGATCCAGTGTGCTTTAACCAGGCCATGGACCCCGTTGTTTCTGGAACCTAAACAGGTCTTCAGAATACATCTGTACTGCAAGGGATCCAGTGTGCCTTCACCAGGGCACAGATCCCATGGTTTCTGGAACCTAAACAGTTTTTCAGGAATCCTCTGTACTGCAAGGGATCCTCAGTGCCTGATCAGGCCACAGACACTGCCGTTTCCTGAACCTAAACAGTTCTTCAGAAATCCTCAGTATTGCAAGGAATGCAGCATGCCTTAACCAGGCCATGGACCCCGTGGTTTCTGAAACCTAAACAGTTCTTCAGAAATCCTCTGAACTGCAAGAGATCCAGCATGCCTTCACCAGGGCACAGGCCCCACAGTTTCTGGAACCTAAACAGTTTTTCAGAAATCCTCTGTACTGCAAGGGATCCAGTGTGCCTTGACCAGGGCAAGCACCCATGGTTTCTGGAGCCTAAAACAGATCTTCAGAAATCCTCTGTATTGCAAGGGATCCAGCATTCCTTCACCAGGCCACAGGCACAGTGGTTTCTGGAACTAAATAGTTCTTCAGAAATCCACTGTACTGCAAGGGATCCAGCATGCATTGACCAGGCCACGGACTGCTAGATTTCTGAAACGTAAGCATCTTTTCCGAAATCCTATGTTCTGCAAGGGATCCAGCATGCCTTGATCAGGCCACGGACTCCTCAATTTCTGAAACCTAAACAGCTTTTCAGGAATCCTTTGTACTGCAAGGGATCCAGCATGCCTAGACCAGGTCACTGACCCCCCAAATTTTTAGAACCCAAACAGCTTTTCAGAAATCGTCTGTACTGCAAGGGATCCAGTGTGCCTAGACCAAACCACAGATGCCACGATTTCTGGAACTTAAACAGTTCTTCAGAAATCCTCTGTACTGCTAGGGATCCAGCATGCCCTGACTAGGCCATGGAACCTGTGGTTTCAGGAACCTAAACAGTTCTTCAGAAATTCTCTGTACTGCAAGGAATCCAGCATGATTTGACCAGACCTCTGGACTTCTCGGGTTCTGGAACCTAAACAGTTCTTCAGAAATCCTCTGTATTGCAGGGGATCCAGCATTCCTTCACCAGACCATGGACACCGCAGTTTCTGGAACCTAAACAGTTCTTCAGAAATCCTCTGTACTGCAAGGGATGCAGCGTACCTTGACAAGGCCACAGATCAATCTTTTTATGGAACCTAAACAGTTTTTCAGGAATCGTGTGTACTGCAAGGGATACAGCATGCCTACACCAGGGCACAGGCCCCACAGTTTCTGGAACCTAAACAGTATCTCAGAAATCCACTCTACTGCAAGGGATCCAGCATGCCTAGACCAAGCCACAGACCCCTTGATTGCTGGAACCTAAACAGTTTTTCAGGAATCCTCTGTACTGCAAGGTATCCAGCGTGCCTTGATCAGGCCACGGACACTGCGGTTTCCTGAACCTAAACAGTTCTTCAGAAATCCTCTGTATTGCAAGGAATCCAGCCTGCCTAAACCAGGCCATGGACTCCATGGTTTCTGGAACCTAAACAGTTATTCAGAAATCCTCTGTACTGCAAGAGATCCAGCATGCCTTCTCCAGGGCACAGGCCCCACGGTTTCTGGAACCTAAACAGTTTCTCAGAAATCCGCTCTACTGCAAGGGATCCAGTGTGCCTTGTCCAGACCATGGACCCCTTGATTACTGGAACCCAAACAATTCTTCAGAAATCCTCTGTACTGCAGGGGATCCAGTGTGCCTTGACCAGGCCATGAACCCCTCAATTTCTGGAACCTAAAGTTTTTCAGAAATCCTCTGTACCGCTAAGGATCCAGCATATCTTGAGAAGGCAACGGATGCCTCGGTTTCCGGAACCTAAACAGTTTTTCAGAAATCCTCTGTACTGCAAGGGATCCAGCGTGCCTTATTCAGGTTACGGACCCCATGATTTCTGGAACCTAAACAGTTCTTCAGAACTCTACCGTACTGCAAGGGATCCAGCAAAATTTAACCCAGTCATGGACCCTTCAATTTATGGAACCTAAACAGTTTTTCAGAAATCCGCTGTACTGCAAGTGATCCATCGTGCATTGACCAGGCCAAGGACCCCGAAATTTCTGGAACCTAAATAGCTTTTCAGGAATCCTCTGTACTGCAAGTGACTCAGCGTTCCTTGACCAGGCCATGGACCCTGTGATTTCAGGAACCTAAAAAGCTTTTCAGAAATTCTCTGTACTGCAAGGGATGTAGAGTTCCTTGACCAGGCCATGCACCCCACAATTTCTGGAACTTTAACAGCTTTTTAAAAATCCTGTGTACTGCAAAGGATGCAGCATGCCATGACCAGGCCATGACCCATTGATTTCTGGAACCCAAACAGTTCTTCAGAAATCCTCAGTACTGCAAGGGATCCAGCGTGCCTTGACCAGTCCATGGATGCCTCGATTTCTTGAACCTAAATAGTGTGTCATGAATCCTCTGTACTGCAAGGGATCCAGTGTGCCTTGATCAGGCAATGGAGCCTGCGGTTTCCTGAACCTAAACAATTCTTCTGAAATCCTCTGTACTGCAATGGATCCAGTGTGCTTTAACCAGGCCATGGACCCCGTTGTTTCTGGAACCTAAACAGTTCTTCATTAATCCTCTGTACTGCAAGGGATTTAGTGTGCCTTCACCAGGGCACAGATCCCATGGTTTCTGGAACCTAAACAGTTTTTCAGGAATCCTCTGTACTGCAAGGGATCCAGCGTGCCTTGATCAGGCCACGGACACTGCAGTTTTCTGAACCTAAACAGTTCTTCAGAAATCCTCTGAACTGCAAGAGATCCAGCATGCCTTCACCAGGGCACAGGCCTCATGGTTTCTGGAACCTAAACAGTTTTTCAGAAATCCTCTGTACTGCAAGGGATCCAGCGTGCCTTGTTCAGGTCACGGACCCCATGATTTCTGGAACCTAAACAGTTCTTCAGAACTCTACCGTACTACAAGGGATCCAGCAAAAATTAACCCAGTCATGGACCCTTCAATTTATGGAACCTAAACAGTTTTTCAGAAATCCACTGTACTGCAAGGGATCCAGTGTGCTTTAACCAGGCCATGGACCCCGGTGTTTCTGGAACCTAAACAGGTCTTCAGAATACATCTGTACTGCAAGGGATCCAGTGTGCCTTCACCAGGGCACAGATCCCACGGTTTCTGGAACCTAAACAGTTTTTCAGGAATCCTCTGTACTGCAAGGGATCCTGCATGCCCTGATCAGGCCACAGCCACTGCGGTTTCCTGAACCTAAGCAGTTCTTCAAAATCCTCAGTATTGCAAGGAATGCAGCATGCCTTAACCAGGCCATGGACCCCGTGGTTTCTGAAACCTAAACAGTTCTTCAGAAATCCTCTGAACTGCAAGAGATCCAGCATGCCTTCACCAGGGCACAGGCCCCACGGTTTCTGGAACCTAAACAGTTTTTCAGAAATCCTCTGTACTGCAAGGGATCCAGTGTGCCTTGACCAGGACTCTGGACTTCTCGGGTTGTGGAACCTAAACAGTTCTTCAGAAATCCTCTGTACTGCAAGGGATCCAACATGCTTTAACAAGGCCTCGGACCCCGTGGTTTCTGGAACCTAAACAGTTCTTCAGAAATCCTCTGTATTGCATGGGATCCATCATTCTTTCACCAGACCATGGACACTGTGGTTTCTGGAACCTAAATAGTTCTTCAGAAATCCTCTGTACTGCAAGGGATGCATCGTACCTTGACAAGGCCACAGATCAATCTTTTTATGGAACCTAAACAGTTTTCAGGAATCGTGTACTGCAAAGGATACAGCATGCCTACACCAGGGCACAGGCCCCACAGTTTCTGGAACCTAAACAGTTTCTGAGAAATCCGCTCTACTGCAAGGGATCCAGTGTGCCTTGATCAGGCCATGGAGCCTGCAGTTTCCTGAACCTAAACAATTCTTCTGAAATCCTCTGTACTGCAATGGATCCAGTGTGCTTTAACCAGGCCATGGACCCCGTTGTTTCTTTAACCTAAACAGGTCTTCAGAATACATCTGTACTGCAAGGGATTTAGTGTGCCTTCACCAGGGCACAGATCCCATGGTTTCTGGAACCTAAACAGTTTTTCAGGAATCCTCTGTACTGCAAGGGATCCAGCGTGCCTTGTTCAGGTCACGGACCCAATGATTTCTGGAACCTAAACAGTTCTTCAGAACTCTACCGTACTACAAGGGATCCAGCAAAAATTAACCCAGTCATGGACCCTTCAATTTATGGAACCTAAACAGTTTTTCAGAAATCCACTGTCATGCAAGGGATCCAGTGTGCTTTAACCAGGCATGGACCCCTTGTTTCTGGAACCTAAACAGGTCTTCAGAATACATCTGTACTGCAAGGGATCCAGTGTGCCTTCACCAGGGCACAGATCCCACGGTTTCTGGAACCTAAACAGTTTTTCAGGAATCCTCTGTACTGCAAGGGATCCTGCATGCCCTGATCAGGCCACAGACACTGCGGTTTCCTGAACCTAAACAGTTCTTCAGAAATCCTCAGTATTGCAAGGAATGCAGCATGCCTTAACCAGGCCATGGAACCCGTGGTTTCTGAAACCTAAACAGTTCTTCAGAAATCCTCTGAACTGCAAGAGATCCAGCATGCCTTCACCAGGGCACAGGCCCCACGGTTTCTGGAACCTAAACAGTTTTTCAGAAATCCTCTGTACTGCAAGGGATCCAGTGTGCCTTGACCAGGACTCTGGACTTCTCGGGTTGTGGAACCTAAACAGTTCTTCAGAAATCCTCTGTATTGCATGGGATCCATCATTCTTTCACCAGACCATGGACACTGTGGTTTCTGGAACCTAAATAGTTCTTCAGAAATCCTCTGTACTGCAAGGGATGCAGCGTACCTTGACAAGGCCATGGATCAATCTTTTTATGGAACCTAAACTGTTTTTCAGGAATTGTGTGTACTGCAAAGGATACAGCATGCCTACACCAGGACACAGGCCCCACAGTTTCTGGAACCTAAACAGTTTCTGAGAAATCCACTCTACTGCAAGGGATCCAGTGTGCCTTGATCAGGCAATGGAGCCTGCAGTTTCCTGAACCTAAACAATTCTTCCGAAATCCTCTGTACTGCAATGGATCCAGTGTGCTTTAACCAGGCCATGTACCCTGTTGTTTCTGGAACCTAAACAGGTCTTCAGAATACATCTGTACTGCAAGGGATTTAGTGTGCCTTCACCAGGGCACAGATCCCATGGTTTCTGGAACCTAAACAGTTTTTCTGGAATCCTCTGTACTGCAAGGGATCCAGCGTGCCTTGATCAGGCCACGGACACTGCAGTTTTCTGAACCTAAACAGTTCTTCAGAAATCCTCTGAACTGCAAGAGATCCAGCATGCCTTCACCAGGGCACAGGCCTCACAGTTTCTGGAACCTAAACAGTTTTTCAGAACTCCTCTGTACTGCAAGGGATCCAGCGTGCCTTGTTCAGGTCACGGACCCCATGATTTCTGGAACCCAAACAGTTCTTCAGAACTCTACCGTACTACAAGGGATCCAGCAAAAATTAACCCAGTCATGGACCCTTCAATTTATGGAACCTAAACAGTTTTTCAGAAATCCACTGTACTGCAAGGGATCCAGCGTGCCTTGACCAGGCCACAGACCCCTTGATTTCTGGATCCTAAACAGTTTTTCAGAAATCCTCAGTACCACAAGTGATCCAGCGTGCCTTGACCAGGCCATGGACCCTGCAATTTCTGGAACCTAAATAGCTTTTCAGGAATCCTCTGTACTGCAAGTGACCCAGCGTTCCATAACCAGGCCATTGACCCCGCAATTTCTGGAGTCTAGACAGTTTTTCAGAAATTCTTTGTACTGCAAGGGATGTAGAGTTCCTTGACCAGGCCACACACCCCACAATTTCTGGAACCTAAACAGCTTTTCAGAAATCCTCTGTACTGCAAGTGATCCAGTGTGCCTTGACCAGGACTCAGACCCCTAGATTTCTGGAACTTAAACAGCTTTTCAGAAATCCTCTGTACTGCAAGGGATCCAGTGTGCCTAGACCAAACCACAGATGTCGCGATTTCTGGAACTTAAACAGTTCTTCAGAAATACTCTGTACTGCTAGGGATCCAGCATGCCCTGACTAGGCCATGGACCCTGTGGTTTCAGGAACCTAAACAGTTGTTCAGAAATCCTCTGTACTGTAAGGGATCCAGTGTGCCTTGATGCGGACTCTGGACTTCTCGGGTTCTGGAACCTAAACAGTTCTTCTGAAATCCTCTGTACTGCAAGGGATACAGCATGCTTTGACAAAGCCTCGGACCCCGTGGTTTCTGGAACCTAAACAGTTCTTCAGAAATCCTCTGCATTGCATGGGATCCAGCATTCCTTCACCAGACCATGGACACCGCGGTTTCTGGAACCTAAATAGTTCTTCAGAAATCCTCTGTACTGCAAGGGATGCTGCGTACCTTAACAAGGCCACAGATCAATCTTTTTATGGAACCTAAACAGTTTTTCAGGAATCGTGTGTACTGCAAAGGATACAGCATGCCTACACCAGGGCACAGGCCCCACAGTTTCTGGAACCTAAACAGTTTCTGAGAAATCCGCTCTACTGCAAGGGATCCAGTGTGCCTTGATCAGGCCATGGAGCCTGCGGTTTCCTGAACCTAAACAATTCTTCTGAAATCCTCTGTACTGTAATGGATCCAGTGTGCTTTAACCAGGCCATGGACCCCGTTGTTTCTGGAACCTAAACAGGTCTTCAGAATACATCTGACTTGCTAGTTATCCAGTGTGCCTTCACCAGGCCACAAATCCCATGGTTTCTGGAACCTAAACAGTTTTTCAGGAATCCTCTGTACTGCAAGGGATCCTGCATGCCCTGATCAGGCCACGGACACTGCGGTTTCCTGAACCTAAACAGTTCTTCAGAAATCCTCAGTATTGCAAGGAATGCAGCATGCCTTAACCAGGCCATGGACCACGTGGTTTCTGAAACCTAAACAGTTCTTCAGAAATCCTCTGAACTGCAAGAGATCCAGCATGCCTTCACCAGGGCACAGGCCCCATGGTTTCTGGAACCTAAACAGTTTTTCAGAAATCCTCTGTACTGCAAGGGATCCAGCATGCCTTGACCAGGGCAAGCACCCCATGGTTTCTGGAACCTAAACAGATCTTCAGAAATCCTCTGTATTGCAAGGGATACAGCATTCCTTCACCAGGGCCACAGGCACAGTGGTTTCTGGAACCTAAACAGTTCTTCAGAAATCCACTGTACTGCAAGGGATCCAGCATGCATTGACCAGGCCACGGACTGCTAGATTTCTGGAACGTAAGCATCTTTTCAGAAATCCTATGTTCTGCAAGGGATCCAGCATGCCTTGATCAGGCCACGGACTCCTCAATTTCTAAAACCTAAACAGCTTTTCAGGAATCCTTTGTACTGCAAGGGATCCAGCATGCCTAGACCAGGTCACTGACCCCCCCGAATTTCTAGAACCCAAACAGCTTTTCAGAAATCCTCTGTACTGCAAGGGATCCAGTGTGCCTAGACCAAACCACAGATGCCGCAATTTCTGGAACTTAAACAGTTCTTCAGAAATCCTCTGTACTGCTAGGGATCCAGCATGCCCTGACTAGGCCATGGACCCTGTGGTTTCAGGAACCTAAACAGTTGTTCAGAAATTCTCTGTACTGCAAGGGATCCAGCATGCCTTGACCAGGCCTCTGGACTTCTCGGTTTCTGGAACCTAAACAGTTCTCCAGAAATCCTCTGTACTGCAAGGGATCCAGCATGCTTTGACAAAGCCTCGGACCCCGTGGTTTCTGGAACCTAAACAGTTCTTCAGAAATCCTCTGTATTGCATGGGATCCAGCATTCCTTCACCAGACCATGGACACCGCGGTTTCTGGAAGGGATCCAGCAAAAATTAGCCCAGTCATGGACCCTTCAATTTATGGAACCTAAACAGTTTTTCAGAAATCCACTGTACAGCAAGTGATCCAGTGTGCCTTGACCAGGACAAGGACCCCTCAATTTCTGGAACCTAAATAGCTTTTCAGGAATCCTCTGTACTGCAAGTGACCCTGCGTTCCTTGACCAGGCCATGGACCCCACGATTTCGGGAACCTAAACAGATTTTCAGAAATTCTGTGTACTGCAAGGGATGTAGAGTTCCTTGACCAGGCCATACATCCCACAATTTCTGGAACCTAAACAGCTTTTCAGAAATCCTCTCTACTGCAAGGAATCCAGTGTACCTTGACCAGGCCATGGACCCCTAGATTTCTGGAATGTAAAAAGCTTTTCAGAAATCCTCTGAACTGCAAGGGATCCAGGGTGCCGTGACCAGGCCATGGACCCCTAGATTTCTGGAACGTAAACAGTTTTTCAGAAATCCTCTGTACTGCAATGGATCCAGTGTGCCTTGACCAAGCCATGGATGCCACGATTTCTGGAACTTAAACAGTTCTTCAGAAATCCTCTGTACTGCACGGGATACAGTGTGCTTTGACTAGGCCATGGACCTCGCGGTTTCAGGAACCTAAACAGTTCATCAGAAATCCTCTGTACTGCAAGGGATCCAGCGAGCCTTGACCAGGCCACAGATTCCTCGGGTTCTGGAACCTAAACAGCTCTTCAGAAATCCTCTGTACTGCAAGGCATCCAGCTTTCCTTCACCAGACCATGGACACCGTGGTTTCTGGAACCTAAACAGTTCTTCAGAAATCCACTGTACTGCAAGGGATCCAGTGTGCCTTGACAAGGCCATGGAATCCTAGATTTCTGGAATGTAAACAGCTTTTCAGAAATCCTCTGTACTGCAAGGGGTTCCTGCATGCTTTGACCAGGCCATGGACTCCTCGATTTCTGAAACCTAAACAGCTTTTCAGAAATCCTTTGTACTGCAAGGGATCCAGCTTGCCTTGGCCAGGTGATGGATCCCTCGATTTCTGCAACCTAAACAGTTTTTCAGGAATCCTCTGTACTGCAAGGGATCCAGTTTGCCTTGACCAGGCCTCAGACCCCATGATTTCTGGAACCTAAACAGATCTTCAGAAATCCACTGTACTGCATGGATCCAGCGTGCCTTGATAAGGCCATGGAGCCCTCGATTTATGGAACCTAAACAGGTTTTCAGAAATCCTCTGTACCGCAAGGGAGCCAGCGTGCCTTGACCAGGCCAAGGACTCACAATTTATGGAACCTAAACAGTTCTTCAGAAATCCTCTTTACTGCAGAGGATCAAGCGTGCCTTGACCATGTCACACACCCCGCAATTTCTGGAACCTAAGCAGTTCTTCAGAAAGGCTCTGTACTGCAAGGGATCCAGCGTGCCTTGGCCATGCCTCAGACCCAGCTATTTCTGGTACCTAAACAGTTTTTCAGAAATCCGCTGTACTGCAAGAGATCCAGCTTGCCTTGACCAGGCAACAAACCCCACGGTTTCTGGAACCTAAGCAGTTTTTCAGAAATCCTCTGTACTCCAATGGATTCAGAGTTCTGTGACCAGGCCATGGACTCTGCGGTTTCTGGAACCTAAACAGTTCTTCAGAAATCTTCTGTACTGCAAAGGATCGAGTGAGCCTTCACCAGACCATGGACACCACAGTTCTTGGAACCTAAACAGTTCTTCAGAAATCCTCTGTACTGCAAGGGATCCAGCATGCCTTGACCATTCCACGGATCCCTCTGTTTCTGGAACCTAAACAGTTATTCAGAAATCCTCTTTACTGCAAGGGGTCCAGTGTGCCTTGATCAGGCCACAGATCCTGTGGTTTCTGGAAGCTAAACAGTTCTTAAGAAATCCACTGTACTTGAAGGGATCCAGCGTGCCTTCACCAGGCCACAGACCCCTTGGTTTCTGGAACTGAAACAGTTCTTCAGTAATCCTGGGAACTGCAAGGGATCCAGCGTGCCTTGACCAGGCCATGGATCCCTCTATTTCTGGAAGGTAAACAGTTTTCCAGGAATCCTGTGTACTGCAAGGGATCCAGCGTGTCTTGACCAGGCAACAGACCCATCAATTTCTGGAACCTAAACAGTTATTCAGGAATCCTGTGTACTGCAAGGGATACAGCGTACCTTGATCATGCCATTGACTGCGCAGTTTCTGGAACCTAAACAGTTCTTCAGAAATCCTCTGTACTGCAAGGGATCCAGCATGCCTTGACCAGACCATGGATCCATCTATTTCTGGAAGGTAAACAGTTTTCCAGGAATCGTATGTACTGCAAGGGATCCAGCATGCCTTCAGCAGGCCATGGACTCTGCAGTTTATGGAACCTAAACAGGTCTCCAGAAATGAGCTCTACTGCAAGGGATCCAGCATGCCTTGACCAGGCCTTGGACCCCACAATTTCTGGAAGCTAAACAGTTCTTCACAAATCAGCTGTACTGCAAGGGATCCAGCATGCCTTGACCAGGCCTTGGACACCGCGATTTCTGGAACCTAAACAGTTCTTCAGAAATCCTCTGTACTGCAAGGGATCCAGCGTGCCTTAACCAGGCCACGGACCCCGTGGTTTCTGGAACCTAAACAGTTCTTCAGAAATCCTCTTTTCTGCAAGGGATCCAGCATGCCTTCACCAGGACTCAGACCCCACGTTTTCTGGAACCTAAACAGTTTTTCAGAAATCTGCTGTACAGCAAGGGATCCAGTGTGCCTTGACCAGGCCACGGACCCCTAAATTTCTGGAACCTAAACAGTTTTTCAGAAATCCTCTGTACCGTAATGGATCCAGCATGCCTTGAGCAGACCACGGACCCCGCAATCTCTGGAACCCAAACCATTTTTCAGAAATCTTATGTACCGCAAGGGATCTTGCATGCCTTGACCAGGCCACGGGCCCCTAGATTGCTGGAATCTAAACAGTTTTTCAGAAATCCTCTCTACAGCAAGGTGTCCAGCGTGCCTTGACACGGCATCGGACCCATTAATTTCTGGAACCTAAACAGTTTATCAGGAATCCTCTGTACTGCAAGGGATCCAGCGTGCCTTGACCAGGCCACAGATCCCTTGATTTCTGGAACCTTAACAGTTCTTCACAAATACTCTGTCCTGCAAGTGATCCAGCATGCCTTGACCAGGCCACAGACTATGCAGTTTCTGGAACCTAAGCAGTTCTTCAGAAATTTTTTGTACTGCAAGGTAACCAGCATGCCTTGACCAGGCCATGGACCTCGCAGTTTCTGGAACCTAAACAGTTCTTCAGAAATCCTCTGTACTGCAAGGGATCCAGCGTGCCTTCACCAGGCCACAGACCCCGTGGTTTCTGGAGCCTAAACAGTTCTTCAGGAATACTGTGTACTGCTAGGGATCTAGCAAGCCTACACCAGTCCACGGATCTCTCAGTTCCTGGAAGGTAAACAGTTTTTCAGGAATCCTGTTTTCTGCAAGGGATCCAGCGTGCCTTGACCAGGCAACAGACCCATCAATTTCTGGTACCTAAACAGTTTTTCAAGAATCCTCTGTACTGCAAGGGATCCAGCATTCCTTGATCAGGTCCAGGACCCCGCAGTTTCAGGAACCTAAACAGTTCTTCAGAAATTGTCTGTACTGCAAAGGATCCAGCGTGCCTTGACCAGGCCACAGACCCCTCGATTTCTGGAACGTAAACAGTTCTTCAGAAATCCTCTGCACTGCAAGGGTTCCAGGGTGCCTTGACCAGGCCATGGACCCCTTGATTTCTGGAACCCAAACAGTCCTTCAGAAATCCTCTGTAAGGGATCCAGGGTACCTTGACCAGGCCATGGAACCCGCAGTTTCTGGAACTTAAACAGTTCTTCACAAATCATCTGTACTGCAAGGGTTAATTAGTGTCTTGACCAGGCCTCGGACCCCTTTTTTTCTGGAACCCAAATAGTTCTTCGGAAATCCTCTGTACTGCAAGTGATCCAGTGTGCCTTGACCAGGCCACAGACCCCGTGATTTCTGGAACCTAAACAGTTCTTCAGGAATACTGTGTACTGCTAGGGATCCAGCATGCCTTCACCAGGCCATGGATCCCTCGGTTCCTGGAAGGTAAACAGTTTTTCAGGAATCCTGTTTTCTGCAAGGGATACAGCGTACCTTGACCAGGCAACAGACCCATCAATTTCTGGTACCTAAACAGTTTTTCAAGAATCCTCTGTACTGCAAGGGATCCAGCATTCCTTGATCAGGTCAAGGACCCCAGCAGTTTCTGGAACCTAAACAGTTCTTCAGAAATCATTTGTACTGCAAAGGATCCAGCATGCCTTGACCAGGCCACAGACCCCTCGATTTCTGGAACGTAAACAGTTCTTCAGAAATCATCTGCACTGCAAGGGTTCCAGGGTGCCTTTACCAGGCCACGGACCCCTTGATTTCTGGAACCCAAACAGTTCTTCAGAAATCCTCTGTACTTCAAGGGATCCAGGGTACCTTGACCAGGCCACGGAACCCGCAGTTTCTGGAACTTAAACAGTTCTTCACAAATCATCTGTACTGCAAGGGTTCCTTGGTGTCTTGACCAGGCCTTGGACCCCTTTTTTTCTGGAACCCAAATAGTTCTTCAGAAATCCTCTGTACTGCAAGTGATCCAGTGTGCCTTGACCAGGCCACTGACCCCGCGATTTCTGGAACCTAAACAGTTCTTCAGAAATCCACTTTACTGCATGGATCCAGCATGCCTTGTTTAGGCCATGGACCCCTTGATTTATGGAACCTAGACAGGTTTTCAGAAATCCTCTGTACTGCAAGGGATCCAGCCTTCCTTGACCGGGCCAAGGACTCTGCAATATCTAGAATCTACACAGCTTTTCATGAATCTTCTGTACTGCAAGGGATCCAGCGTGCCTTGACCAGGTCACAGACCCCTCGATTTCTGGAACCCAAGCAGTTTTTCAGAAATCCTCTGAAATGGAAGGGATCCATTGTGCCTTGACCTGGCATTGCACCCCATGATTTCTGGAACCTAAACAGTTTTTCAGAAATCTGCTGTACTGCAAGAGATCCAGCATGCCTTGACCAGGCAATAGACCAGGTAGTTTCTGGAACCTAATTAGTTCTTCAGAAATCCTCTGTACAGCAAGGGATCCAGAGTGCCCTGACCAGGCCATGGACCCTATGGTTTCTGGTACCTGAGCAGTTCATCGAAATCTTCTGTACTGCAAGGGATCCACCGTGCCTTCACCAGGCCACGGACACTGCAGTTTATGGTACCTAAACAATTCTTCAGAAATCCTTTGAACTGCAAGGGATCTAGCGTGCCTTCACCAGGCCATGGATGCTGCGGTTTCTGGAACCTAAACAGTTCTTCAGCATTCCTCTGTACTGCAAGGGATCCAGCGTGCCTTCACCAGGCCACAGACACCGCAGTTTCTGGAACCTAAACAGTTTTTCAGAAATCCTCTGCACTGCAAGGGATCCAGTGTGTCTTCATCAGGGCACAGATCCCACTTTTTTCTGGAACCTAAACAGTTCTTCAGAAATCCATTGTACTGCAAGGGATCTGGAGTGCCTTCACCAGGCCATGGACACCGCGGCTTCTGGAACCTAAACGGTTTTTCAGGAATCCTCTATATTGCAAGGGATCCAGCGTGCCTTGACCAGGCCATGGATCCCTCTGTTTCTGGAACATAAACAGTTTTTCAGGAATCCTCCATACTGCAAGGGACACAGTGTGCCTTAACCAGGCCACGGACCATATGGTTTTCGGAACCTAAACAGTTTTTTCAGAAATCCTCTGTACTGCAAAGGATCCAGCATGCCTTCTCCAGGCCACAAACCCCACGGTTTCTGAAACTGAAACAGTTCTTCAGGAATCCTGTGAACTGCAAGGGATCCAGTGTGCCTTGACCAGGCCACGGATCCTGCAATTTCTGCAAAGTAAACAATTTTTCAGGAATCCTCTGCACTGCAAGGGATGCAGCATGCCTTTATCTGGCCACAGACCCAGCGGTTTCTGTAACCTAAACAGTTCTTCAGAAATCCTCTGTTCTGCAAGGGATGCAGCGTGCCTTGACTAGGCCATGGACCCTGCAGTTTCTGGAACCTAATCAGTTTTTCAGGAATGCTCTGTACCGCAAGGGATCCAGCATGCCTTGACCACTCCATGGACACCTCGGTTCCTGGAACCTAAACAGTTTTTCAGGAATCCTCTGTACTGCAAGGGATCCAGCGTGCCTTGATCAGGCCAAAGACCCCTTGATTTTTAGAACCTATACAGTTCTTCAGAAATCCTCTTTACTGCTAGGGATCCAGCATGCCTTGATCAGGCCACAGATCCTGTGGTTTCTGGAACCTGAACAGTTCTTCAGAAATCCTCTGTACTGCAAGGGATCCAGTGTGACTTGACGAGGCCAGGGACCCTGCGGTTTCTGGAACCTAAACATTTCTTCAGAAATCTTCTGTCCTGCAAAGGCTCTAGCATGCTTTGACCAGGCCATGGAACTCGTGATTTCTGGAACCTAAACAGTTCTTCAGAAATCTGCTCTACTGCAAGAGATCCAGCATGTCTTAACCAGGCTATGGAGAGCATGATTTCTGGAACCTAAACAGTTCTTCAGAAATCCTCTCTACTGCAAAGGATCCAGCATGCCTTCTCCAGGCCACAAAACCCACGGTTTCTGAAACTGAAACGGTTCTTCAGGAATCCTGTGAACTGCAAGGGATCCAGCGTGCTTTGACCAGGCCACGGATCCCATGATTTCTGCAAAGTAAACTGTTTTTCAGGAATCCTCTGTACTGCAAGGGATGCAGCATGCCCTGATCTGGACATGGACCCAGCGGTTTCTGTAACCTAAACCATCCTCTGTTTTGCAAGGGTTGCAGTGTGCCTTGACTAGGGGCCATGGACCCTGCGGTTTCTGGAACCTAAACATTTCTTCAGAAATCCTCTATTCTGCAAGGGATCCAGCATGCCTTCACCAGGACTCAGACCACATGTTTTCTGGAACCTTAACAGTTTTTCAGAAATCCACTGTACAGCAAGGGATCCAGTGTGCCTTGACCAGGCCACAGACCCCTAAATTTCTGGAACCTAAACAGTTTTTCAGAAATCCTCTGTACAGCAAGGTATCCAGTGTGCCTTGACACAGCATCAGACCCCTCAATTTCTGGAACCTAAACAGTTTATCAGGAATGCTCTGTACTGCAAGGGATGCAGCGTGCCTTGACCAGGCCACAGATCCCTTGATTTCTGGAATCTTAACAGTTCTTCAGAAATCTTCTGTGCTGCAAGTGATCCAGCGTGCCTTGACCAGGCCACAGACCATGCAGTTTCAGAAACCTAAGCAGTTCTTCAGAAATTTTATGTACTGCAAGTTATCCAGCATGCCTTGACTAGGTGATGGATCTTGTGGTTTCTGGAACCTAAACAGTTCTTCAGAAATCCTCTGTACTTCAAGGGATCCAGGGTACCTTGACCAGGCCACGGAACCCGCAGTTTCTGGAACTTAAACAGTTCTTCACAAATCATCTGTACTGCAAGGGTTCCTTGGTGTCTTGACCAGGCCTTGGACCCCTTTTTTTCTGGAACCCAAATAGTTCTTCAGAAATCCTCTGTACTGCAAGTGATCCAGTGTGCCTTGACCAGGCCACTGACCCCGCGATTTCTGGAACCTAAACAGTTCTTCAGAAATCCACTTTACTGCATGGATCCAGCATGCCTTGTTTAGGCCATGGACCCCTTGATTTATGGAACCTAGACAGGTTTTCAGAAATCCTCTGTACTGCAAGGGATCCAGCCTTCCTTGACCGGGCCAAGGACTCTGCAATATCTAGAATCTACACAGCTTTTCATAAATCTTCTGTACTGCAAGGGATCCAGCGTGCCTTGACCAGGTCACAGACCCCTCGATTTCTGGAACCCAAGCAGTTTTTCAGAAATCCTCTGAAATGGAAGGGATCCATTGTGCCTTGACCTGGCATTGCACCCCATGATTTCTGGAACCTAAACAGTTTTTCAGAAATCTGCTGTACTGCAAGAGATCCAGCATGCCTTGACCAGGCAATAGACCAGGTAGTTTCTGGAACCTAATTAGTTCTTCAGAAATCCTCTGTACATAGGGATCCAGAGGTACCTATTGAGCCATGGACCCTATGGTTTCTGGTACCTGAGCAGTTCATCGAAATCTTCTGTACTGCAAGGGATCCACCGTGCCTTCACCAGGCCACGGACACTGCAGTTTATGGTACCTAAACAATTCTTCAGAAATCCTTTGAACTGCAAGGGATCTAGCGTGCCTTCACCAGGCCATGGATGCTGCGGTTTCTGGAACCTAAACAGTTCTTCAGCATTCCTCTGTACTGCAAGGGATCCAGCGTGCCTTCACCAGGCCACAGACACCGCAGTTTCTGGAACCTAAACAGTTTTTCAGAAATCCTCTGCACTGCAAGGGATCCAGTGTGTCTTCATCAGGGCACAGATCCCACTTTTTCTGGAACCTAAACAGTTCTTCAGAAATCCATTGTACTGCAAGGATCTGGTGCCTTCACCAGGCCATGGACACCGGCTTCTGGAACCTAAGCGTTTTCAGGAATCCTCTATTGCAAGGATCCAGCGTGCCTTGACCAGGCCATGGATCCCTCTTGTTTCTGGAACATAAACAGTTTTCAGTAACCTCCATACTGCAAGGGACACAGTGTGCCTTAACCAGGCCACGGACCATATGGTTTTCTGAACCCAAACAGTTTTCAGAAATCTCTGTACTGCAAAGGATCCAGCATGCCTTCTCCAGGCCACAAACCCCACGGTTTCTGAAACTGAAACAGTTCTTCAGGAATCCTGTGAACTGCAAGGGATCCAGTGTGCCTTGACCAGGCCACGGATCCTGCAATTTCTGCAAAGTAAACAATTTTTCAGGAATCCTCTGCACTGCAAGGGATGCAGCATGCCTTTATCTGGCCACAGACCCAGCGGTTTCTGTAACCTAAACAGTTCTTCAGAAATCCTCTGTTCTGCAAGGGATGCAGCGTGCCTTGACTAGGCCATGGACCCTGCAGTTTCTGGAACCTAATCAGTTTTTCAGGAATGCTCTGTACCGCAAGGGATCCAGCATGCCTTGACCACTCCATGGACACCTCGTTCCTGGAACCTAAACAGTTTTTCAGGAATCCTCTGTACTGCAAGGATCCAGCGTGTCTTGATCAGGCCAAAGACCCTTGATTTTTGAACCTATACAGTTCTTCAGAAATCCTCTTTACTGCTAGGGATCCAGCATGCCTTGATCAGGCCACAGATCCTGTGGTTTCTGGAACCTGAACAGTTCTTCAGAAATCCTCTGTACTGCAAGGGATCCAGTGTGACTTGACGAGGCCAGGGACCCTGCGGTTTCTGGAACCTAAACATTTCTTCAGAAATCTTCTGTCCTGCAAAGGCTCTAGCATGCTTTGACCAGGCCATGGAACTCGTGATTTCTGGAACCTAAACAGTTCTTCAGAAATCTGCTCTACTGCAAGAGATCCAGCATGTCTTAACCAGGCTATGGAGAGCATGATTTCTGGAACCTAATCAGTTCTTCAGAAATCCTCTCTACTGCAAAGGATCCAGCATGCCTTCTCCAGGCCACAAAACCCACGGTTTCTGAAACTGAAACGGTTCTTCAGGAATCCTGTGAACTGCAAGGATCCAGCGTGCTTTGACCAGGCCACGGATCCCATGATTTCTGAAAGTAAACTGTTTTTCAGGAATCCTCTGTACTGCAAGGGATGCAGCATGCCCTGATCTGGACATGGACCCAGCGGTTTCTGTAACCTAAACCATCCTCTGTTTTGTAAGGGTTGCAGTGTGCCTTGACTAGGGGCATGGACCCTGGTGTTTCTGGAACCCAAACATTTCTTCAGAAACTCTCTATTCTGCAAGGGATCCAGCATGCCTTCACCAGGACTCAGACCACATGTTTTCTGGAACCTTAACAGTTTTCAGAAATCCACTGTACAGCAGGGGATCCAGTGTGCCTTGACCAGGCCAACAGACCCCAAATTTCTGGAACCTAAACAGTTTTCAGAAATCCTCTGTACAGTAAGGTATCCAGTGTGCCTGACACAGCATCAGACCCCTCAATTCTGGAACCTAAACAGTTTATCAGGAATGCTCTGTGCTGCAGGATGCAGCGTGCCTTGACCAGGGCCACAGATCCCTTGATTTCTGGAATCTTAACAGTTCTTCAGAAATCTTCTGTGCCACAAGTGATCCATGCGTGCTTGACCAGGCCACAGACCATGCAGTTTCAGAAACCTAAGCAGTTCTTCAGAAATTTTATGTACTGCAAGTTATCCAGCATGCCTTGACTAGGTGATGGATCTTGTGGTTTCTGGAACCTAAACAGTTCTTCAGAAATCTTCTGTACAGCAAGGGATCCAGCGTGCCTTCACTAGGCCACAGACCCCACAGATTCTGGAACCTAAACAGTTCTTCAGTACTACTGTAAATGCTGAGATCCAGCATGCCTTCACCGGAAGCCACTGGAATCCCTCAGGTTTCCTGGAAGGTAAACAGTTTCAGGAATCTGTTTTTCTGCCAAGGGATCCGTTTCTTGATCAGGTCAGTCAGGCCATGGATTCCACAGTTTCTGGGAACCTAAGCAGTTCATTCATAAATCATCTGTACTTCGCAAAGGATCCAGCGTGCCTTGACCAGGCCACAGACCCCTCGATTTCTGGAACGTAAACAGTTCTTCAGAAATCATCGGCACTGCAAGGATTCCAGGGTGCCTTGACCAGGCCATGGACCCCTAGATTTCTGGAACCCAAACAGTTCTTCAGAAATCCTCTGTACTTCAAGGGATCCAGAGTACCTTGACCAGGCCATGGAACCCGCAGTTTCTGGAACTTAAACAGTTCTTCAGAAATCATCTGTACTGAATGGGTTCCTTAGTGTCTTGACCAGGTCTCGGACCCCTTTTTTTCTGGAACCCAAATAGTTCTTCAGAAATCCTCTGTACTGCAAGTGATCCAGTGTGCCCTGACCAGGTCACAGACCTCATGATTTCTGGAACCTAAACAGTTCTTCAGAAATCCGCTGTACTGCATGGATCCAGCATGCCTTGTTTAGGTCATGGACCCCTCAATTTATGGAACCTAGACAGGTTTTCAGAAATCCTCTGTACTGCAAGGGATCCAGCCTTCCTTGACCGGGCCAAGGACTCTGCAATATCTAGAATCCTACACAGCTTTTTCAAAATCCTCTGCACTGCAAAGGGATCCAGTGTGCATTGACAGGACCACGGACCCTCGATTTCCTGGAACCCAAACAGTATTTCAGAAATCCTCTGAAATGGAAGAGGATCCATTGCTGCCTTGACCTGGCCTTGCACCCAATGATTTCTGGAACCTAAACAGTTTTTGAAATCTGCTGTACCAGAAGATCCAGCATGCAACATGACCAGGCAATGGACCCCTGAAGCCTTCTGGAACCTAAACAGTTCTTCAGAAATCCTCTCAGCAGCAAAGGGATCCAGGAGTGCCCTGACCAGGCCATGGACCCCATGGTTTCTGGTACCTGAGCAGTTCTTCAAAATCTGTACTGCAAGGGATCCATCGTGCCTTCAGCAGGCCATGGAAACTGCAGCTTTTGGAACCTAAACAGTTCTTCAGAAATCCTCTGTACTGCAAGGGTTCCAGTGTGCCTTCACCAGGGCACAGACACCGCAGTTTCTGGAACCTAAACAGTTCTTCGAAATCCTTGAACTGCAAGGATATAGCATGCTCACCCAGGCCATGGATGCTGTGGTTTAGGAATCCAAACCAGTTCTTCAGAAATCCTCTTGTTTTAGCAAGGGATGCAGTGTACCTTGACTAGGCCATGTACCCTGTGGTTTCTGGAACCTAAACATTTCTTCAGAAATCCTCTGTTCTGCAAGGGATCCAGCATGCCTTCACCAGGACTCAGACCCCATGTTTTCTGGAACCTTAACAGTTTTTCAGAAATCCGCTGTACAGCAAGGGATCCAGTGTGCCTTGACCAGGCCACAGACCCCTAAATTTCTGGAACCTAAACAGGTTTTCAGAAATCAACTGTACCGCAATGGATCCAGCATGCCTTGAGCAGGCCACAGACCCCTCGATCTCTGGAACCAAAGCCATTTTTCAGAACTCTTATGTACTGCAAGGAATCCTGAGTGCCTTGACCAGGCCAAGGACCCCTTGATTTCTGGAACCTAAACAGTTTTTCAGAAATCCTCTGTACAGCAAGGTATCCAGCGTGCCTTGACACGGCATCAGACCCCTCAATTTCTGGAACCTAAACAGTTTATCAGGAATGCTCTGTACTGCAAAGGATCCAGCGTCCTAGACCAGGCCACAGGTCCCTTGATTTCTGAACAACAACAGTTCTTCAGAAATCCTCTGTGCTGCATGATCCAGTGTGCCTTGACCAGGCCACTGACCAAACAGTTTCAGGAACCTAAGCAGTTCTTCAGAAATTTTCTGTACTGCAAGGTATCCAGCATGCCTTGACCTGGCCATGGACCTCGTGGTTTCTGGAACCTAAACAGTTCTTCAGAAATCCTCTGTACTGCAAGGGATCCAGCGTGCCTTCACCAGGCCACAGACCCCACAGTTTCTGGAACCTAAACAGCTCTTCAGGAATACTGTGTACTGCTAGGGATCTAGCATGTCTTCACCAGGCCACGGATCCCTTGGTTTCTGGAAGGTAAAGAGTTTTTCAGGAATCCTGTTTTCTGCAAGGGATCCAGCGTGCCTTGACCAGGCAACAGACCCATCAATTTCGGGTACCTAAACAGTTTTCCAGGAATTCTCTGTACTGCAGGGATCAGCAGCATTCCTTGATCCAGGCCGAGAGACCCGGATTCGAGACCTAAACAGTTCTTCAGAAATCGTCTGTACTCCCAAAGGATCAGCGTGCCTTCAACCAGGCCACAGACCCTCCATTTCTGGAGCGTAAACAGTTATTCAGAAATCATCCTTTCTACAAAGAGGTTCCAGAATGCCTTTTGACCAGGCCATTTTGACTCCCTTGATTTCTGGAATCCAAACTGGTTCTTCAGAAATCCTCTTTCTTCAAGGATCGAGAGAACCTTGACCAGGCCATGGACCCGCAGTTTGTGGAACCTAAACAGTTCTTCAGAAATCATCTGTCTTGCAAGGGTTCCCGAGTGCATTGACCAGGCCTCAGACCCTTTTTTTTCTGGAACCCAAACAGTTCTTCAGAAATCCTCTGTACTGCAAGTGATGCAGCGTGTCTTGTTTAGGCCATGGACCCCTCGATTTATGGAACCTAGACTGGTTTTCAGAAATCCTCTCTACTGCAAGGGATCCAGACTTCCTTGACCGGGCCAAGGACTCCACAATATCTGGAACCTACACAGCTTTTCAGAAATCCTCTGTACTGCAAGGGATCCAGCGTGCCTTGACCAGGTCACGGACGCCTCAACTTCTGGAACCCAAACAGTTTTTCAGAAATCCTCTGAAATGGAAGGGATCCATTGTGCCTTGACCTGGCCTTGGACCCAGTGATTTCTGGAACCTAAACAGTTTTCAGAAATCCACTGTACAAAAGATCCAGCATACCTTGATAAGGCAACGGATCCCGCGAAAGTTTCTGGAACCTTAAACAGTTCTTCAGAATTCCTCTGTACAGCATGGGATCCAGAGTGCCCTGACCAGGCCATGGACCCCATGGTTTCTGGTACCTGAACAGATCTTCAAAATCTTCTGTACTGCAAGGGATCCATCGTGCCTTCACCAGGCCATAGACACTGCAGTTTTTGGAACCTAAACAGTTCTTCAGAAGTCCTCTGTACTCCAAGGGTTCCAGTGTGCCTTCACCAGGGCACAGACCCCACAGTTACTGGAACCTAAACAGTTCTTCAGAAATCCTTTGTACTGCAAGGGATCTAGCGTGCCTTCACCAGGCCATAGATGCCATGGTTTCTGGAACCTAAACAGTTCTTCAGCATTCCTCTGTACTGCAAGGGATCCAGCGTGCCTTCACAGAGCCACAGACCCCGCGGTTTTTGGAACCTAAACAGTTCTTCAGAAATCCTCTGTACTACAAGGGATCCAGTGTGTCTTCACCAGGGCACAGACTCCGTGGTTTCTGGAACCTAAACAATTCTTCAGAAATCCCCTGTACTGCAAGGGATCCAGAGTGCATTCACCCGGCCATGGACACTGCAGCTTCTGGAACCTAAACTGTTTTACAGGAATCCTCTGTATTGCAAGGGATCCAGCGTGAATTGACCAGGCCATGGCTCCCTCTGTTTCTGAAACTGAAACAGTTCTTCAGGAATCCTGTGAATTGCAAAGGATCCAGCATGCTTTGACCAGGCCACGGATCCCACAATTTCTGCAAAGTAAACAATTTTTCAGGAATCCTCTGTACTGCAAGGGATGCAGCATGCTTTGATCTGGCCACGGACCCAGAAGTTTCTGTAACCTAAACAGTTCTTCAGAAATCCTCTGTTCTGCAAGGGATGCAGCCTGCCTTGACTAGGCCATGGACCCTGCAGTTTCTGGAACCTAAACAGTTTTTCAGGAATGCTCTGTATCACATGAGATCCAGCATGCCTTGACCACTCCATGGACAGCTCAATTCCTGGAACCTAAACAGTTTTTCAGGAATCCTCTGTACTGCAAGGATCCAGCGTGCCTTGACCAGTCCATGGATCCCTTGATTTTTGGAACCTATACAGTTCTACAGAAACTCTTACTGCAAGGATCCAGCGACACCCTTGATCAGGCCACAGATCCCAAGTTGCCCTTGAAACCCAGATACAGTTCTTCAGAAACTCTTTGTACCGCAAAGGATCCAGTGTGCTTTGACCAGGCCAGGGACCCTGTGGTTTCAGGAACCTAAACATTTCTTCAGAAATCTTCTGTACTGCAAGGGATCAAGCATGCCTTGACCAGGCCATGGAACTCATGGTTTCTGGAACCTAAACTGTTCTTCAGAAATCTGCTCTACTGTAAGGGATCCAGCGTGTCTTAACCAGGCTATGGAGAGCACGATTTCTGGAACCTAAACAGTTCTTCAAAAATCCTCTCTACTGCAAAGGATCCAGCATGCCTTCTCCAGGCCACAAACCCCGGGGTTTCTGAAACTGAAACAGTTCTTCAGGAATCCTGTGAACTGCAAGGGATCCAGCGTGCATTGACAATAGGATCGCAGTTTCTGCAAAATAAACTGTTTTCAGGAATCCTCTGTACTGCAAGTTAAGCATGCCCCGATCTGGCGACGGACCCAGCAGTTTCTGTAACCTAAACAGTTCTTCATAAATCCTCTGTTCTGCAAGGGGTGCAGCGTGCCTTGACTAGACCATGGACCCTGCGGTCTCTGGAACCTAAACATTTCTTCAGAAATCTTCTGTACTGCAAGGGATCTAGCATGCATTGACCAGGCCATGGAACTCATTTTTTCTGGAACCTAAACAGTTCTAAAGAAATCCTCTGTACTTCAAGGGATCCAGTGTACCTTCACCAGGCTACAGACCCCATGGTTTCTGGAACCGAAACAGTTCTTCAGGAATCCTGGAACTGCAAGGGATCCAGCATGCCTTGACCAGGCCATGGATCCCTCGATTTCTGGAATTTAAACAGTTTTTCAGGAATCCAATATACTACAAGGGATCCAGCATGCCTTGACCAGGCAACAGACCCTTCAATTTCTGGAACCTAAACAGTTTTTCAGGAACCCTCTGTAGTGCAAGGGATCCAGCATGCCTTGATCAAGAAATGGACCCCGCAGTTTCTGGAACCTAAATAGTTCTTCAGAAATCCTCTGTACTGCAAGGGATTCAGCGTGCCTTGCCCAGGCCATGGACCCTGCGGTTTCTGGAACCCTAAATAGTTTTTCGAAATCTGTTGTACTCTAAGGGTACAGCACATGCCTTGACCACAGGCCACACACCCCGCGATTTCTGCAACCTAAACAGTTCTTCAGAAATCCTCTGTACTGCAAGGGATCCAGTCTGCCTTGACCAGGCCATGGACCATGCGATTTCTGGAACCTAAACAGTTCTTCAGAAATCTGCTCTACTGAAAGGGATCCAGTGTGTCTTAATCAGGTTACGGAGCCCACAATTTCTGGAACCTAAACAGTTCTTCAGAAATCTGCTGTACTGCATGGGATGCAGCATGAATTGGCTCAGCCATGGACCCCTCAATTTATGGATCCTAAACAGTTTTTCAGAATTCCGCTGTACTGCAAGGGATCCAACGTGCCTTGACCAGGCCACAGACCCATCGATTTCTGGAACCTAAACAGTTTTTCCGAAATCCTCTGTACCACAAGGGATCCAGCATGCCTTGACCAGGCCATGGACCCCACAATTTCTGGAACCTAAACAGTTCTCTAGAAATCCTCTGTACTGCTAGGGTTCAAGCGTGCCTTGACCTCGCCACAGACCCCTTGATTTCTGGAACAAAAAAACACTTCTTCAGACATCCTCTGTACTGCAAGGGATCCAGCATGCCTTCACAATCCCACGGATGCCACGATTTCTGGAACTTAAACAGTTCTTCCGAAATCCTCTTTACTGCAAGGGATCCAGCATGCCCTGACCAGGTCACACACCCTGCGATTTCTGGAACCTAAAAAAGCTCTTCAGAAATGCTCTGTACTGCAAGGGATCCAGTGTGCCTTGACCAGGCAATGGACCCCGCGGTTTCTGGAACCTTAACAGTTCTTCAGAAATCCTCTGCACAGCAAGAGATCCAGAGTGCCCTCACCAGGCCATGGACCCCACGGTTTCTGGTACCTGAACAGTTCTTCAAAATCTACTGTACTGCAAGGGATCCAGTGTGCCATCACCAGTCCACAGACCCCGCAGTTTTCTGTATCTAAACAGTTCTTCAGAAATCCTCTGTACTTCAAGGGATCCAGTGTGTCTTAACCAGGCCATGGATCCTGTGGTTTCTGGAACCTAAAGAGTTCTTCAGGAATCCTGTGAACTGCAAGAGATCCAGTGTGCCTTGATCAGACCACTGATGATCTGATTTCTGGAAAGTAAAAAGTTTTTCAGAAGTCCTCTGTACTGCAAGGGATGCAGCATGCCTTGATCTGGCCACGGACCCAGCGGTTTCTGTGATCTAAACAGTTCTTCAGAAATCCTCTGTACTGAAAGGGATGCAGCGTGCCTTGACTAAGCCATGGACTCCGTGGATTCAGGAACCTACACAGCTTTTCAGAATCCTCTGAATTGCAAAGGGATCAGCGTGCCCTGGCTTCAGACCCTTGGACCCCATGATTTCTGGAACCTAAACGAAACAGAAATCCTCTATGAAGGGATACAGTGTGCCTTGACAGACCAGGGACCCATAGATTTCTGGAACCTAAACAGCTTTTCAGAAATCTTCTCTACCGCAAGGGATCCACCGTGCCTTGACCAGGCCACGGACCCCTCGATTTATGGAACCTAAAGAGTTTTTCAGGAATGCTTAGTACTGCAAGGGATCCAGTGTGCCTTGACCACTCCACGGACACCTTGATTCCTGGAACCTAAACAGTTTTTTTTTAAATGCTCTGTACTGCAAGGGATCCAGCATGCCTTGACAAGGCCATGGATCCCTTGATTACATGAACCTAAACAGTTCTTCAGAAATCCTCTTTACCACAAGGGATCCAGCATGCCTTGATCGGGCCACAGATCCTGCGGTTTCTGGAACCTAAGCAGTTCTTCAGAAATCCTCTGTACTGCAAGGGATCCAGTGTGCCTTGACCAGGCCATGGAACTCGTGATTTCTGGAACCTAAACAGTTCTTCAGAAATCTGCTCTACTGCAAGTGATCCAGCATGTCTTAACCAGGCTACGGAGAGCATGATTTCTGGAAACTAAACAGTTCTTCAGAAATCCTCTCTACTGCAAAGGATCCAGCATGCCTTCTCCAGGCCACAAACACCGTGGTTTCTGAAACTGAAACAGTTCTTCAGGAATCCTGTGAACTGCAAGGGATCCAGCGTGCTTTGACCAGGCCACGGATCCCACGATTTCTGCAAAGTAAACTGTTTTTCAGGAATCCTCTGTACTGCAAGGGATGCAGCATGCCCTGATCTGGACACGGACCCAGCGGTTTCTGTAACCTAAACCATTCTCTGTTTTGCAAGGGATGCAGTGTGCTTTGACTAGGCCATGGACCCTGCGGTTTCTGGAACCTAAACATTTCTTCAGAAATCCTCTATTCTGCAAGGGATCCAGCATGCCTTCACCAGGACTCAGACCGCATGTTTTCTGGAACCTTAACAGTTTTTCAGAAATCCACTGTACAGCAAGGGATCCAGTGTGCCTTGACCAGGCCACAGACCCCTAAATTTCTGGAACCTAAACAGTTTTTCAGAAATCCTCTTTACAGCAAGGTATCCAGTGTGTCTTGACACGGCATCAGACCCCTCAATTTCTGGAACCTAAACAGTTTATCAGGAATGCTCTGTACTGCAAGGGATGCAGCGTGCCTTGACCAGGCCATAGATCCCTTGATTTCTGGAATCTTAACAGTTCTTCAGAAATCCTCTGTGCTGCAAGTGATCCAGTGTGCCTTGACCAGGCCACAGACCACGCAGTTTCAGGAACCTAAGCAGTTCTTCAGAAATTTTCTGTACTGCAAGTTATCCAGCATGCCTTGACTAGGTGGTGGATCTCGTGGTTTCTGGAACCTAAACAGTTCTTCAGAAATCCTCTGTACTGCAAGGGATCCAGCGTGCCTTCACTAGGCCACAGACCCCACGGTTTCTGGAACCTAAACAGTTCTTCAGGAATACTGTGTACTGCTAGGGATCCAGCATGCCTTCACCAGGCCATGGATCCCTCGGTTTCTGAAAGGTAAACAGTTTTTCAGGAATCCTGCTTTCTGCAAGGGATCCAGCGTTCCTTGATCAGGTCAAGGACTCCGCAGTTTCTGGAACCTAAGCAGTTCTTCAGAAATCATCTGTACTGCAAAGGATCCAGCATGCCTTGACCAGGCCACAGATCCCTCGATTTCTGGAACGTAAACAGTTCTTCAGAAATCATCAGCACTGCAAGGATTCCAGGGTGCCTTGACCAGGCCATGGACCCCTAGATTTCTGGAACCCAAACAGTTCTTCAGAAATCCTCTGTACTTCAAGGGATCCAGAGTACCTTGACCAGGCCATGGAACCCGCAGTTTCTGGAACTTAAACAGTTCTTCAGAAATCATCTGTACTGCATGGGTTCCTTAGTGTCTTGACCAGGTCTCGGACCCCTTTTTTTCTGGAACCCAAATAGTTCTTCAGAAATCCTCTGTACTGCAAGTGATCCAGTGTGCCCTGACCAGGCCACAGACCTCATGATTTCTGGAACCTAAACTGTTCTTCAGAAATCCGCTGTACTGCATGGATCCAGCATGCCTTGTTTAGGTCATGGACCCTCAGATTTATGGAACCTAGAGAGGTTTTCAGAAATCCTCTGTACTGCAAGGGATCCAGCCTTCCTTGACCGGGCCAAGGACTCTGCAATATCTAGAATCTACACAGCTTTTCAGAAATCCTCTGTACTGCAAGGGATCCAGCGTGCATTGACCAGAACACGGACCCCTCAATTTCTGGAACCCAAACAGTATTTCAGAAATCCTCTGAAATGGAAGGGATCCATTATGCCTTGACCTGGCCTTGCACCCAATGATTTCTGGAACCTAAACAGTTTTTCAGAAATCTGCTGTACTGCAAGAGATCCAGCATGCCATGACCAGGCAATGGACCCCGCAGTTTCTGGAACCTAAACAGTTCTTCAGAAATCCTCTGTGCAGCAAGGGATCCAGAGTGCCCTGACCAGGCCATGGACCCCATGGTTTCTGGTACCTGAGCAGTTCTTCAAAATCTTCTGTACTGCAAGGGATCCATCGTGCCTTCACCAGGCCATGGACACTGCAGCTTTTGGAACCTAAACAGTTCTTCAGAAATCCTTTGAACTGCAAGGGATATAGCATGCCTTCACCAGGATATGGATGCTGTGGTTTCTGGAATCTAAACAGTTCTTCAGAAATCCTCTTTTTTGCAAGGGATGCAGTGTACCTTGACTAGGCCATGGACCCTGCGGTTTCTAGAACCTAAACATTTCTTCAGAAATCCTCTGTTCTGCAAGGGATCCAGCATGCCTTCACCAGGACTCAGACCCCATGTTTTCTGGAACCTTAACAGTTTTTCAGAAATCCGCTGTACAGCAAGGGATCCAGTGTGCCTTGACCAGGCCACAGACCCCTGAATTTCTGGAACCTAAACAGTTTTTCAGAAATCCTCTGTACCGCAATGGATCCAGCATGCCTTGAGCAGGCCACAGACCCCTCGATCTCTGGAACCTAAGCCATTTTTCAGAAATCTTATGTACTGCAAGGAATCCTGAGTGTCTTGACCAGGCCACGGACCCCTTGATTTCTGGAACCTAAACAGTTTTTCAGAAATCCTCTGTACAGCAAGGTATCCAGTGTGCCTTGACACAGCATCAGACCCCTCAATTTCTGGAACCTAAACAGTTTATCAGGAATGCTCTGTACTGCAAGGGATCCAGCGTGCCTTGACCAGGCCACAGATCCCTTGATTTCTGGAACCTTAACAGTTCTTCAGAAATTCTCTGTGCTGCAAGTGATCCAGCGTGCCTTGACCAGGTCACTGACCAAACAGTTTCAGGAACCTAAGCAGTTCTTCAGAAATTTTCTGTACTGCAAGGTATCCAGCATGTCTTGACCTGGCCATGGACCTCGTGGTTTCTGGAACCTAAACAGATCTTCAGAAATCCTCTGTACTGCAAGGGATCCAGCGTGCCTTCACCAGGCCACAGACCCCGCAGTTTCTGGAACCTAAACAGTTCTTCAGGAATACTGTGTACTGCTAGGGATCTAGCATGTCTTCACCAGGCCACGGATCCCTCGGTTTCTGGAAGGTAAAGAGTTTTTCAGGAATCCTGTTTTCTGCAAGGGATCCAGCATGCCTTGACCAGGCAACAGACCCATCAATTTCGGGTACCTAAACAGTTTTCCAGGAATTCTCTGTACTGCAAGGGATCCAGCATTCCTTGATCAAGCCAAGGACCCCGCAGTTTCTGGAACCTAAACAGTTCTTCAGAAATCATCTGTACTCCAAAGGATCCAGCATGCCTTAACCAGGCCACAGACCCCTCCATTTCTGGAACGTAAACAGTTATTCAGAAATCATCTGCACTACAAGGGTTCCAGAGTGCCTTGACCAGGCCACGGACCCCTTGATTTCTGGAATCCAAACAGTTCTTCAGAAATTCTCTTTTATTCAAGGGATCGAGAGAACCTTGACCAGGCCACTGAACCCGCAGTTTGTGGAACCTAAACAGTTCTTCAGAAATCATCTGTCTTGCAAGGGTTCCCGAGTGCATTGACCAGGCCTCAGACCCTTTTTTTTCTGGAACCCAAAAAGTTCTTCAGACATCCTCTGTACTGCAAGTGATGCAGCGTCCCTTGACCAGACCACAGACCCCGTGATTTCTGGAACCTAAACAGTTCTTCAGAAATCCGCTGTACTGCATGGATCCAGCATGCCTTGTTTAGGCCATGGACCCCTCGACTTTTGGAACCTAGACTGGTTTTCAGAAATCCTCTGTACTGCAAGGGATCCAGACTTCCTTGACTGGGCCAAGGACTCTGCAATATCTGGAACCTACACAGCTTTTCAGAAATCCTCTGTCCTGCAAGGGATCCAGCGTGCCTTGACCAGGTCGCGGACGCCTCAACTTCTGGAACCCAAACAGTTTTTCAGAAATCCTCTGAAATGGAAGGGATCCAGCGTGCCTTGACCTGGCCTTGGACCCAGTGATTTCTGGAACCTAAACAGTTTTTCAGAAATCCACTGTACTGCAAGAGATCCAGCATGCCTTGACCAGGCAACAGATCCCACAGTTTCTGGAACCTAAACAGTTCTTCAGAATTCCTCTGTACAGCAAGGGATCCAGAGTGCCCTGACCAGGCCATGGATCCCATTGTTTCTGGTACCTGAACAGATCTTCAAAATCTTCTGTACTGCAAGGGATCCATCGTGCCTTCACCAGGCCACAGACACTGCAGTTTTTGGAACCTAAACAGTTCTTCAGAAATCCTTTGTACTGCAAGGGATCTAGCGTGCCTTCACCAGGCCATAGATGCCACGGTTTCTGGAACCTAAACAGTTCTTCAGCATTCCTCTGTACTGCAAGGGATCCAGCGTGCCTTCATCAGGCCACAGACCCCGCGGTTTCTGGAACCTAAACAGTTCTTCAGAAATCCTCTGTACTACAAGGGATCCAGTGTGTCTTCACCAGGGCACAGACTCCGTGGTTTCTGGAGCCTAAACAGTTCTTCAGAAATCCCCTGTACTGCAAGGGATCCAGAGTGCATTCACCCGGCCATGGACACCGCAGCTTCTGGAACCTAAACTGTTTTTCAGGAATCCTCTGTATTGCAAGGGATCCAGCGTGCCTTGACCAGGCCATGGATCCCTCTGTTTCTGAAACTGAAACAGTTCTTCAGGAATCCTGTGAAGTGCAAAGGATCCAGCATGCTTTGACCAGGCCACGGATCCCACAATTTCTGCAAAGTAAACAATTTTTCAGGAATCCTCTGTACTGCATGGGATGCAGCATGCCTTGATCGGGCCACGGACCCAGCGGTTTCTGTAACCTAAACAGTTCTTCAGAAATCCTCTGTTCTGCAAGGGATGCAGCCTGCCTTGACTAGGCCATGGACCCTGCAGTTTCTGGAACCTAAACAGTTTTTCAGGAATGCTCTGTATCACATGAGTTCCAGCATGCCTTGACCACTCCACGGACAGCTCAATTCCTGGAACCTAAACAGTTTTTCAGGAATCCTCTGTACTGCAAGGATCCAGCGTGCCTTGACCAGTCCATGGATCCCTTGATTTTTGGAACCTATACAGTTCTACAGAAATCCTCTTTACTGCAAGGATCCAGCATACCTTGATCAGGCCACAGATCCCACGGTTTCTGAAACCTAGACAGTTCTTCAGAAATCCTCTGTACTGCAAGGGATCCAGTGTGCTTTGACCAGGCCAGGGACCCTGTGGTTTCGGGAACCTAAACATTTCTTCAGAAATCTTCTGTACTGCAAGGGATCTAGCATGCCTTGACCAGGCCATGGAACTCATGGTTTCTGGAACCTAAACTGTTCTTCAGAAATCTGCTCTGCAAGGGATCAGCGATGTCTTAACTAGGCTATGGAGAGCATGATTTCTGGAACCTAAACAGTTCTTCAAAAATCCTCTCTACTGCAAAGGATCCAGCATGCCTTCTCCAGGCCCCAAACCCCGCGCTTTCTGAAACCGAAACAGTTCTTCAGGAATCCTGTGAACTGCAAGGGATCCAGCGTGCATTGACCTGGCCACGGATCCCGCAATTTCTGCAAAGTAAACTGTTTTTCAGGAATCCCCTGTACTGTAAGGGATGCAGCATGCCCCGATCTGGCGACGGACCCAGCGGTTTCTGTAACCTAAACAGTTCTTCAGAAATCCTCTGTTCTGCAAGGGGTGCAGCATGCCTTGACTAGACCATGGACCCTGCGGTCTCTGGAACCTAAACATTTCTTCAGAAATCTTCTGTACTGCAGGGATCTAGCATGCATGGACCAGGCCATGGAACTAGTTTTTTCTGGAACCTAAACAGTTCTAAAGAAATCCTCTGTACTTCAAGGGATTCAGTGTGCCTTCACCAGGCTACAGACCCCATGGTTTCTGGAACTGAAACAGTTCTTCAGGAATCCTTGGAACTGCAAGGGATCCAGCGTGCCTTGACCAGGCCATGGATCCCTCGATTTCTGGAAGGTAAACAGTTTTTCAGGAATCCTATATACTACAAGGGATCCAGCATGCCTTGACCAGGCAACAGACCCTTCAATTTCTGGAACCTAAACAGTTTTTCAGGAACCCTCTGTAGTGCAAGGGATCCAGCATGCCTTGATCAAGCCATGGATCCCGCAGTTTCTGGAACTTAAATAGTTCTTCAGAAATCCTCTGTACTGCAAGGGATTCAGTGTGCCTTGCCCAGGCCATGGACCCTGCGGTTTCTGGAACCTAAATAGTTTTTCAGAAATCTGTTGTACTCTAAGTGGTACAGCATGCCTTGACCAGGCCACACACCCCGCGATTTCTGCAACCTAAACAGTTCTTCAGAAATCCTCTGTACTGCAAGGTATCCAGTCTGCCTTGACCAGGCCATGGACCATGCAATTTCTGGAACCTAAACAGTTCTTCATAAATCTGCTCTACTGAAAGGGATCCAGTGTGTCTTAACCAGGCTACAGAGCCCACAATTTCTGGAACCTAAACAGTTCTTCAGAAATCTGCTGTACTGCATGGGATGCAGCATGAATTGGCTCAGCCATGGACCCTTCAATTTATGGAACCTAAACAGTTTTTCAGAATTCCGCTGTACTGCAAGGGATCCAACGTGCCTTGACCAGGCCACAGACCCATCGATTTCTGGAACCTAAACAGTTTTTCAGAAATCCTCTGTACCGCAAGGGATCCAGCATGCCTTGACCAGGCCATGGACCCCACAATTTCTGAAACCTAAACAGTTCTCTAGAAATCCTCTGTACTGCTAGGGTTCAAGCGTGCCTTGACCTGGCCACAGACCCATTGATTTCTGGAACAAAAAAACACTTCTTCAGAAATCTTCTGTACTGCAAGGGATCCAGCATGCCTTGACAATCCCATGGATGCCTCGATTTCTGGAACTTAAACAGTTCTTCCGAAATCCTCTTTACTGCAAGGGATCCAGCGTGCCCTGACCAGGTCACACACCCTGCGATTTCTGGAACCTAAAAAGCTCTTCAGAAATGCTCTGTACTGCAAGGGATCCAGTGTGCCTTGACCAGGCAATGGACCCCGCAGTTTCTGGAACCTAAACAGTTCTTCAGAAATCCTCTGCACAGCAAGAGATCCAGAGTGCCCTCACCAGGCCATGGACCCCGCAGTTTCTGGTACCTGAACAGTTCTTCAAAATCTACTGTACTGCAAGGGATCCAGTGTGCCATCACCAGTCCACAGACCCCGCAGTTTCCTGAATCTAAACAGTTCTTCAGAAATCCTCTGTACTTCAAGGGATCCAGTGTGTCTTAACCAGGCCATGGATCCTGTGGTTTCTGGAACCTAAAGAGTTCTTCAGAAATCCTCTGTACTGCAAAGGATCCAGCATGCCTTCTCCAGGCTACAGACCCCGCGGTTTCTGGAACCAAAACAGTTCTTCAGGAATCCTGTGAACTGCAAGAGATCCAGTGTGCCTTGATCAGACCACTGATGATCTGATTTCTGGAAAGTAAACAGTTTTTCAGAAATCCTCTGTACTGCAAGGGATGCAGCATGCCTTGATCTGGCCACAGACCCAGCGGTTTCTGTGATCTAAACAGTTCTTCAGAAATCCTCTGTACTGCAAGGGATGCAGTGTGCCTTGACTAAGCCATGGACTCCGTGGATTCAGGAACCTACACAACTTTTCAGAAATCCTCTGAAGTGCAAGGGATCCAGCGTGCCCTGACCAGACCATGGACCCCGCAATTTCTGGAACCTAAACAGCTTTTCAGAAATCCTCTGTACTGAAGGGGATACAGTGTGCCTTGACCAGGCCAGGGACCCATAGATTTCTGTAACCTAAACAGCTTTTCAGAAATCTTCTCTACTGCAAGGGATCCACCGTGCCTTGACCAGGCCACAGACCCCTCGATTTATGGAACCTAAAGAGTTTTTCAGGAATGCTCTGTACTGCAAGGGATCCAGTGTGCCTTGACCACTCCACGGACACCTCGATTCCTGGAACCTAAACAGTTTTTCAGAAATGCTCTGTACTGCAAGGGATCCAGCATGCCTTGACAAGGCCATGGATCCCTTGATTACTTGAACCTAAACAGTTCTTCAGAAATCCTCTTTACCACAAGGGATCCAGCATGCCTTGATTGGGCCACAGATGCTGCGGTTTCTTGAACCTAAGCAGTTCTTCATAAATCCTCTGTACTGCAAGGGATCCAGTGTGCCTTGACCAGGCCATGGACCCTGTGGTTTCTGGAGCCTAAACAATTCTTCAGAAATCTTCTGTACAGCAAGGGATCTAGCATGCCTTGACCAGGCCATGGAACTTGTGGTTTCTGGAATCTAAATGGTTCTTATGAAATATTCTGTACTTCAAGGAATCCAGCGTGCCTTCACCAGGCCACAGACCCCACGGTTTCTGGAACCGAAACAGTTCTTCATGAATCCTGGGAACTGCAAGGGATCCAGCGTGCCTAGACCAGGCCATGGATCCCTCAATTTCTGCAAGGTAAAGAGCTTTACAGGAATCCTATGTACTGCATGGTATCCAGCGTGCCTTGACCAGGCAACAGACCCATCTATTTCTGGAACCTAAACAGTTTTTCAGGAATCCTCTGTACTACACTAGATACAGCGTGTCTTGATGAGGCCACAGACCCCTCGATTTCTGGAACCTAAGCAGTTTTTCCATAATCCTCTGTATTGCAAGGGATCCAGCGTGCCTTGACCAGGCCACAGACGCCGTAATTTCTGGAACCTAAATAGCGTTTCAGAAATCCTCTGTACTGCAAGGGATCCAGTGTTTCTTGACCAGGCAATGGACCCCCGTGATTTCTGGAACCTAAACATCTTTTCAGAAATCCTCTGTACTGCAAGGAATCCAGCGTACCTTGACCAGGCCAAGGAACCCTCGAATTCCAGAACCTAAACAGCTTTTCAGAAATCCTCTGTACTGCAAGGGATCCAGCATGCCTTGACCAGGTCATTGACCCCTCGATTTCTGGAACCTAAACAGTTTTTCAGAAATCCACTGTACTGCAAGGGATCCAGTGTGCCTTGACCAGGCAATGGACCCCGCAGTTTCTGGAACCTAAACAGTTCTTCAGAATTGCTCTGTACTGCAAGGGATCCAGAGTGAATTGACCAGGCCATGGACCCTGTGGTTTCTGGAACCTAAACAGCTCTTCAGAAACCTTCTGTACTGCAAGAGATCCAGCGTGTCTTCACCAGGCCATGGACACCGCAGTTTCTGGAATCTAAACAGTTCCTCAGAAATCCTCTATACTGCAAGGGATCCAGAGTGCCTTCACTGTGGCACAGACCCCGCAGTTTCTGGAACCTAAGCAGTTCTCCAGATACCCCGTTGTACTGCAAAGGATCCAGCATGTCTTCACCAGGCCACAGACCCCTCAATTTCTGGAACCTAAACTGTTTTTCAGGAATCATCTGCACTGCAAGGGATCCAGTGTGCCTTGCCCACGCCATGGACCCTTCGATTTCTGGAACCTAAACAGTTTTTCAGGAATCCTCTGTACTGCAAGGGATCCAGTGTGACTTGACCAGGCCACAGACCCCTTGATTAGTGGAACACAAACAGTTTTTCAGGAATCCTCTGTACTGCAAGAGAATCCAGTGTGCCTTAAGCAGGTCATGGACCCCGCGGTTTCCTGAACCTAACCAGTTCTTCAGAAATCCTCAGTACTGCAAGGGATCCCATGTGAATTCACCAGGGCACAGACCCCATGGTTTCTGGAACCTAAACAGTTCTTCAGAAATCTGCTGTACTGCAAGGGATCCAGCATGCCTTGACCAGGCCATGGACCCCACAATTTCTAGAACGAAAACAGTTTTTCACAAATCCTCTCTACTGCTATTGATCCAGCGTTCCTTGACCAGGCCACAGATCACTCAATATCTCAAACCTAAACAGTTTTTCATAAATCCTCTGTACCACAATTGATCCAGTGTACCTTGACCAAGACACAGCCCCCTCTATTTCTGGAACCTAAACAACTTTTCAGAAATCATCTGTACTGTAAGGGATTCAGCATGCCTTGACTAGGTCACGGACCCCTCAATTTCTGGAACCTAAACAGTTTTTCAGAAATCCGCTGTACTGCAAGGGATCCAGTGTGCCTTGACCAGGCAACGGACCCTGCAGTTTCTGGAACCTAAACAGTTCTTCAGAAATCCTCTGCACTGCAAGGGATCTAGAGTGCCTTGCCCAGGCCATGGACCCCGCTGTTTCTGGAACCTAAACAGTTCTTCAGAAATCTTCTGTACTGCAAGGGATCCAGTGTACCTTGACCAGGCCATGGACCCCATGGTTTCTGGAACCCATACAGTTCTTCAGAAATCCTCTGTACTGCAAGGGATCCAGCATGGCTTGAGCAGGCCATGAACGCCACGGTTTTTGCAACCTAAACAGTTCTTCATTAATACTCAGTACTGCAAGGGTTTCAGTGTGTCTACCCAGGGCACAGACCACACGGTTTCTGGAACCAAAACAGTTCTTTAGAAATCATCTGTACTGCAAGGAATCCAGCGTGCCTTCACCAGGCCATGGACCCCACAGTTTCAGGAACCTAAGCAGTTCTTCATAAATCCTCTGTACTGCGAGGGATCCAGTGTGCCATCACCAGGGCACAGACCCATGGTTTCCTGAACCTAAACAGTTCTTCAGAAATCCTCTGTACTGCAAGGGATCCAGCATGCCTTGACCAGTCCACGGACCCCTCAATTTTTGGAACTTAAACAGGTTTTCAGACATCCTCTGTAAAGCAAGGGATCCAGCATGCCTTGACCAGGCCACGGACTCTGCAATTTCTGGAACATAAATAGCTTTTCAGAAATCCTCTGTACTTCAAGAGATCCAGCGTTTCTTGACCAGGCCATGGACCCCGCAATTTCTGGAACCTAAACAGCTTTTCAGAAATCCTCTGTACTGCAAGGGATCCAGCATTCCTTGACCAGGCCTTGGACCCTGCAATTTCTGGAACCTAAACAGCTTTTCAGAAATCCTCTGTACTGCAAGGGATCCAGTGTGCCTTCACCAGGCCACAGACCCCACAGTTTCTGGAACCGAAACAGTTCTTCCAGAATCCTGTGTACTGCAAGGGATCAAGCATGCCTTGACCATACCACGGATCACTCAATTTCTGGAAGGTAAACAGTTTTTCAGGAATCCTATGTACTGCAAGGGATCCAGCGTGCCTTGACCAGGCCACAGACCCTGTGGTTTCAGTAACCTAAACAGTTTTTCAGAAATCCGATGTACTCTAAGGGATCCAGCATGCCTTGACTAGGCCACGGACACTGCAATTTCTGGAACCTAAACAGCTTTTCAGAAATCCTCTGTACTGCAAGGGATCCAGCGTGCCTTGACCAGGCCATGGACCTCTTGATTTCTGGAACCTAAACAGTTCTTCAGAAATCCTCTGTACTGCAAGGGATCCAGCGTGCCTTGACCAGGCCACTCACCCCGCGATTTCTGCAACCTAAACAGTTCTTCAGAAATCTGCTCTACCGCAAGGGATGCAGCATGCCTTGACAAAGCGATGAACCCCACGATTTCTGGAAACTAAGCAGTTCTTCAGAAATCTGCTGTACTGCAAGGGATCCAGCATGAATTGACCTAGCCTCAGACCCCTCGATTTATTTAACCTAAACAGTTTTTCAGAATTCCGCTGTACTGCAAGGGATCCAGCGGTCCTTGACCAGGCCTCGGACCCCTTAATTTCTGGTTCCTAAACAGTTTTCCGAAATCCTCTATATCGCATGGGATCCAGCGTGCCTGGACCAGGTCATGGAGCCCGCGATTTCTGGAATCTAAACAGTTACTCAGTAATCCTATGTACTGCAAGGGATCCCACGTGCCTAGACCAGGTCATACACCCCACGATTTCTGGGACCTAAACATTTCTTTAGAAATCCTTTGTACTGCAGGAGATCCTGCGTGCCTTGACCAGGCCAGGGACCCCTTGATTTCTGGAACCTAAATAGTTCTTCAGAAATCCTCTGTACTGCAAGGGATCCAGCATTCCTTGACCAGGCCATGGACCTCCCAGTTTCTGGAACCTAAACAGTTCTTCAGAAATCCTCTGTACTGCAAGGGTTACAGCATGCCTTGACCTGGCCACGGACTCCTTGATGTCTGGAACCCAAACACTTCTTCAGAAATCCTCTGTACTGCAAGCGATCCAGCATGCCTTGACCAAGCCACTCACCCCGCGATTTCTAGAACCAAAACAGCTCTTCAGACATCCTCTGTAATGCAAGGGATCCAGTGTGCCATGACCAGGTAACAGACCCTGCTCTTTCTGGAACCTAAACAGTTCTTCAGAAATATGCAGTACTGCAAGGGATCCAGCATGCCTTGGCCAGGCCACGGACGCCTCAATTTATGGAACCTAAACAGTTTTCCAGAAATCCGCTGTACTGCAAGGGATACAGCGAGTCTTGACCAGGCTACGGACCCCTCGATTTATGGAACCTAAACAAGTTTTTCAGGTATCATCTCTACCACAGGGGATCCACTGTACCTTGATCAGGCCACAGACCCTGCAATTTCAGGAACCTAAAAAGCTTTTCAGAAATCCTCTATACAGCAAGGGATCCAGCGTACCTTGACCGGGCCATGGACCCCTCAATTTCTGGAACCTAAACAGCTTTTCAGAAATCCTGAATACTGCAAGAGATCTAGTGTGCCTGTACCAATCCACAGACCACTCGAATTCTGGAACCTTAACAGTTTTTTCAGAAATCCTCTGTACTGCAAAGGATCTAGTGTGCCTTTACCAGGCCACAGACCCATCGATTTCTGAAACCTAAGCAGTTTTTCAGAAATCCTCTGTACCACAAGGGATCCAGCATGCTTTGACCAGGCCATGGACCCCTCAATTTCTGGAACCTAAACAGTTTTCAAGAAATCCTCAGTACAGCAAGGGATCTGGTATGCCTTGACCAGGCCATAGACCATTTGATTTTTGGAACCTAAACAGTTTTTCAGAAATCCACTGTACTGGAAGGGATCCAGTGTGCCTTGACCAGGCAACAGACCCCATGGTTTCTGGAACCTAAACAGTTCTTCAGAAATCCTTGGTACTGCAAGGGATCCAGCGTGCCTTCACCAGGCCATGGAAACCATGGTTTCTGGACCTTAAACAGTTCTTCAGAAATCCTCTGTACTGCAAGGGATCCAGTGACCCTTCACCAGGGCACAGACCGCACAGTTTCTGGAACCTAAACAGTTCTTCTGAAAACCTTTCTACTGAAAGAGATCCAGTGTGCCTTCACCAGGCCATGGACACCGTGATTTCTGGATCCTAAACAATTCTTCAGAAATCCTTTGTATTCCAAGGGATCCAGTGTGCCTTGACCAGGCCATGGACCTCGCGATTTCTGCAATGTAAACAATTTTTCAGAAATCTGCTGTACTGCAAGGGATCCAGCGTGGCTTGACCTGTCCATGGACCCCTCGATTTCTGGAACCTAAACTGTTTTTCATGTATCATCTGTACTGCAAGGGGTCCAGTGTGTCTTGACCAGGCCAAGGATCCCTCTATTTCTGGAACCAAAACAGTTTTTCAGGAATCCTCTATCCTGCAAGGGATCCAGTGTGCCTTCACCAGGGCACAGAGCCCATGGTTTCTGGAACCTAAACAGTTCTTAAGAAATCTGCTGTACTGCAAGGGATCCAGCATGCCTTGACCAGGCTATGGATGCCACAATTTCTGGAACCTAAACAGTTTTTCAGAAATCCACAGTACTACAATTGATCCAGCGTGCCTTGACCATGCCACAAACCTCTCAATATCTGGAATCTAAAAAGCTTTTCAGAAATCCTCTGTACCGCAAAGGATCTAGTGTGCCTTTACCAGGCCATGGACCCATCGATTTCTGAAAACTAAACAATTCTTCAGAAATCCTCAGTACAGCAAGGGATCAAGTGTGCCTTGACCAGGTCATAGACCCCACGATTTCTGGAACCTAAACAGTTTTTCAGGAATCCTTTGTACCGCAGAGAATCCTGCGTGCCTTGACCAGGCCAAGGACCGATCGATTTCTGGAACCTAAACAGTTTTTCAGGAATCCTGTCTACTGTAAGGGATCCAGCGTGGGTTGACCACGGCACGGACCCCTTGATTTCAGGAACCTAAACAGTTTTTCAGGAATCCTGTCTACTGTAAGGGATCCTGCGTGGGCTAACCACGCCATGGACCCCTCGATATCTGGAACCTAAACAATTTTTCAGGAATCCTCTGAACTACAAGGATCCAGCATGCCTTGACCAGCCCATGGACCCCTCGATTTGAGGAACCTAAACAGTTTTTCAGAAATCCTCTGTACTGTAAGGGATCCAGCATGCCTTGACCAGGTTATGGACCCCTCAATTTCAGGAACTTAAACTGTTTTTCAGAAATCATCTGTAATGCAAGGGATCCAGCAAGCGTAGACAAGACCACAGACGCCACCATTTCTGGAACTTAAACACTTCTTCAGAAATTCTCTGTACTGCTAGGGATCTAGTGTGTGTTAACCAGGCCACACACCCGGCGATTTCTGGAACCTAAACAGTTCTTCAGAAATCCTCTGTACTGCAAGGGATCCAGTGTGCCTTGTCCAGGCGAGGGACCCCAGAATTTCTTTAACCTAAACAGTTTTTCAGAAATCCACTGTACAGCAAGGGATCCAGCATGCCTTGACCAGGCAACAGACCCCACGGTTCCTGGAACCTAAATAGTTCTTCAGAAATCCTCTGTACTGCAAGGGATCCAGAGTGCCTTAACCAGGTCATGGACCCCACGGTTTCTGGAACCTAAACAGTTCTACAGAAATCCTCTCTTCTGCAAGGGATATAGAGTGCCTTGACCAGGCCATGGAACTCGCAGTTTCTGAATCCTAAGCAGTTCTTCAGAAATCGTCTGTCCTGCAAAGGATCCAGCGTGCCTTGACCAGGCCACATACATCGCAGTTTCTGGAACCTAAACAGTTTTTCATTAATTCTCTGTACTGCAAGAGATCCAGTGTATCCTCAGCAGGGCAAAGACCCCGCAGTTTCTGGAATCTAAACAGTTCTTCAGAAATCCTCTGTACTGCAAGGGATCCAGCGTGCCTTGACCAGGCCATGGACCTCGCGATTTCTGCAACCTAAACAGTTCTTCAGAAATCTGCTGTACTGCAAGGGATCCAGCGTGCCCCGACTAGGCCATGGACCCCTCGATTTCTGGAACCTAAACTGTTTTTCAGGAGTCATCTGTACTGCAAGGGATCCAGCGTGTCTTGACCACGCCATGGACCCCTCGATTTCTTTAACCTAAACAGTTCTTCAGAAATCCTCTGTACTGCAAGGGATCCAGTGTGCCTTTTTCAGGGCAGAGACAACATGGTTTCTGAAACCTAAACAGTTCTTCAGAAAACCACTGTACTGCAAGGGATCCAGCATGCCTTGACCAGGCCACGGACCCTCGATTTCAGGAACCTAAACAGTTTTTCAGGAATCCGCAGTACTGCAAGGGATCCAGTGTGCCTTGACCTGGCCACGGATCCCTCAATTTCTGGAACCTGAACAGTTTTTCAGGAATCTTCTGAAATGCAAGGGATCCTGAGTGCCTTGAGCAGGCCATGAATGCTGCGGTTTTTGGAACCTAAACAGTTCTTCATTAATCCACTGTAGTGCTAGGGATCCAGTATGTCTTCAACAGGGCACAGACCTCATGGTTTCTGGAACCTAAACAGTTCTTCTGAAATCCTTTGTACTGCATCGGATCCAGTGAACCTTGACCAAGCCATGGACCCCGTGGTTTCTGGAACCTAAACAGTTCTTCAGAAATTCTCAGCACTGCAAAGGATCCAGCATCCCTTCACCAGGCCATGGATACTGCGGTTTCTGGAACCTAAATAGTTGCTCAGAAATCCTCTGTACTGCAAGGGATCCAGTGTTCCTTCACCGAGGCACAGACCCCGCAGTTTCTGGAACCTAAACAGTTCTTCAGAAATCCTTTGTATGGCAAGGGATCCAGCATGCCTTCCCCAGGCCATCGACACCGCGACTTCTGGAACCTAAACAGTTCTTCAGATACCCGCTGTACTGTAAGGGATCCAGCATGTCTTCACCAGGCCACGAACTCCTCAATTTTTGGAACCTAAACTGTTTTTCAGGAAACATCTGCACTGCAAGGGATCCAGCGTGCCTTGGCCACACCATGGACCCCTCGATTTCTGGAACCTAAACAGTTTTTCAGGAATCCTCTGTACTGCAAGGGGTCCAGTGTGCCTTGACCAGGCCACAGACCCCCTCTATTTCTGGAACCTAAACACTTTTTCAGGAATCTTCTGTACTGCAAGTGATCCAGTGTGCCTTAAGCAGGCCACGGACCCTGCGGTTTCCTGAACCTAAACAGTTCTTCATAAATCCTCTGTACTGCAAGAGATCCAGTGTGAATTCACCAGGGCACAGACCCCATGGTTTCTGGAACCTAAACAGTTCTTCAGAAATCAGCAGTACTGCAAGGGATCCAACATGCCTTGACCAGGCCATGGACCCCACGATTTCTAGATACCATAACAGTTTTTCAGGAATCCTCTCTACTGCAATTGATCCAGCGTGCCTTGACCAGGCCACAGACCCCTAAATATCTGGAACCTAAACAGTTTTTCACAAATCCTCCGTACTGCAATTGATCCAGTGTGCCTTGACCAAGCCACGGACACCTCGATTTCTGGATCCTAAACAGTTTTTCAGAAATAGGCTGTACTGCAAGGGATACAGCGTGCCTTGACCATGCAACAGACCCTGTGGTTTCTGGAACCTAAACAGTTCATCACAAATCCTCTGTACTGCAAGGGATCCAGAGTGCCTTGACCAGGCCATGGACCCTGTAGTTTCTGGAACCTAAACAGTTCTTCAGAAATCTTCTGTATTCCAAGGAATCCAGCTTGCCTTGACCAGGCCATGGACCCCTCGGTTTCTGGAACCTATACAGTTCTTCAGAAATCCTCTGTCCTGCAAGGGATCCAGCGTGCCTTGAGCAGGCCACGAACGCTGCGGTTTCTGGAACCTAAACAGTTCTTCATTAATACTCTGTGCTGCAAGGGATCCAGTGTGTCTTCACCAGAGCTCAGACCACGTGGTTTCTGGAACCAAAATAGTTCTGCAGAAATCCTCTGCACTGCAAGTGATCCAGCGTGCCTCGGCCAAGCCATGGACCCTGCTGGTTCTTCAACATAAACAGTTCTTCAGAAATCATCGGCACTGGAAGGGATCCAGCATGCTTTCACCTGGCCATGGACACCGTGGTTTCTGGAACCTAAACAGTTCTTCCAAAATTTTCAGTACTGCAAGGGATCCAGCGTGCTTTGACAAGGCCATGGATCCCTCTGTTTCTGGAACCTCAACAGTTTTTCAGGAATCCTCAGTTCTACAAGGGATACAGCGTGCCTTGATCAGGCCACAGACCCCTCGATTTCTGGAACCTAAGCAGTTTTTCAGGAATCCTCTGTACTGCAAGGGATCCAGCATGCCTTGATCAGGCCACGGACCCCGTGGTTTTCTCAAACTAAACAGTTCTTCAGAAATCCTCTGTACTGCACGGGATCCAGTGTGCCTTATCCAGGCCATGCACCACTCGATTTCTGGAACCTAAACAGTTTTTCAGAAATCTGCTGTTCCGCAAGGATCCAGTGGGCCTTGACCAGCCCACGAACCCCTCAATTTATGGATCTTGAGCAGGTTTTCAGAAATCCTCTGTAAAGTAGGGGATCCAGCTTGTCTTGACCAGGCCATGGACTCAGCCATTTCTGGAACCTAAATAGCTTTTCAGAAATCCTCTGTACTGCAAAGGATCCAGCGTTTCTTGACCACATCCATGGACCCCGCAATTTCTGGAACCTAAACAGCTTTTCATAATTCCTTTGTACTGCAAGGGATTCAGAGTTCCATGACCAGTCCATGGACCCTGCAATTTCTGGAACCTAAATAGCTTTTCAGAAATTCTCTGTACTGCAAGGGATCCAGTGTGCCTTGACTGGGACACGGACCCCTCAATTTTTGGAACCTAAACAGCATTTCAGAAATCCTCTGTACTGCAAGGGATCCAGCGTGCCATGACCAGGTCATGGACCCCTAAGTTACTGGAATCTAAACAGTTTTTCAGAAATCCACTGTACTGCAAGGGATTTAGTGTGCCTTGTCCAGGCAATGGACCCAGTGGTTTCTGGAACCTAAACAGGTCTTCAGAAACCTTCAGTACTGCAAGAGATCGAGCGTGCCTTCACCAGGCCACAGACTTCGCGGTATCTGGAACCGAAACAATTCCTCAGAAATCCTATGTACTGCAAGGTATCCAGTCTGCCTTCACCAAGGCAAAGACCCCGCAGTTTCTGGAACCAAAACAGTTCTTCAGAAACCATTTTATGGCAAGGGATCCAGCGTGCCTTCACCAGGCCATGGAAACCGCGGCTTCTGGAACTTAAACAGTTCTTCAGGTACCCGCTGTACTACAAGGGATCCAGCATGCCCTCACCAAGCCACGGACCCCTCGATTTCTGGAACCTAAACTGTTTTTCAGGAGTCATCTGCACTGCAAGGGATCCAGCTTACCTTGGCCATGCCATGGACCCCACGGTTTCCTGAACCTAAACAGTTCTTCAGAAATCCAGCATGCATTCAACAGGCCACGGACCCCGCAGTTTCTGGAACCTAACCAGCTCTTTCGAAATCCTCTGTACTGCAAGCGATCCAGTGCGAATTCACCAGGGTACAGACCCCATGGTTTCTGGAACCTAAACAGTTCTTCAGAAATCCACCGTACTACAAGGGATTGAGCATACCTTGACCAGGCCGTGGACCCCACAATTTCTGGAACCAAAACAGTTTTTTTATGAATCCTCTGTACTGCAATTGATCCAGCATGCCTTGAACAGGCCACAGACCCCTCAATATCTGGAACCTAAGCAGTTTTTCACTAATCCTCTGTACCACAACTGATCCATCATGCCTTGACCAAGCCATAGATCCCTCGATTTCTGGAATCTAAACAGCTTTTCAGAACTCATCGGTACTGGAAGGGATCCAGCGTGCCTTGACCAGGTCACGGACCCGGTGATTTCTGGAACCTAAACAGTTTTTCAGAAATCCGCAATACTGCAAGGGATCCAGCGTGCCTTGATCAGGCAACAAACTCCATGGTTTCCTGAACCTAAACAGTTCTTAAGAAATCCAGCATGCCTTCACCAGGCCATGGACCCCGTGGTTTCTGGAACCTAACCAGTTCTTCAGAAATCCTCTGCTCTGCAAGGGATCCAGTGTGCGTTGACCAGACCATAAACCCCGCGGTTTCTGGAACCTAAACAGTTCTTCAGAAATCTTCTGTACTGCAAGGGATCCAGCATGCCTTCACCAGGCCACGGACAATGTGGCTTCTGGAACTTAAACAGTTCTTCAGATACCCACTGTACTGCAAAGGATCCAGCATGCCTTCACCAGGCCACGGACCTCTCGATTTCTGGAACCTAAACTGTTTTTCAGGAATCATCTGCACTGCAAGGGAACCAGCAAGCCTTGGCCATGCCATGGACCCCGCGGTTTCCTGAACCTAAACAGTTCTTCAGAAATCCAGCGTGCATTCACCAGGCCATGGACATTGCGGTTTCTGGAACCTAAACAATTCTTCAGAAATCCTCTGTACTGCAAGGAATCCAGCATGCATTGACCAGACCATGGACTCCGCGGTTCCTGGAACCTAAACAGTTCTTCAGAAATCCTCTGTACTGCAAGGGATCCAGCATGCATTGACCAGGCCATGGACTCCATGGTTTCTGGAACCTAAACAGTTCTTCAGAAATCCTCTGTACTGCAAGGAATCCAGTGTGCCTTCACCAGGCCACAGACCCCGCAGTTTCTGGAACCTAAACAGTTTTTCAGAAATCCTGTGTACTGCAAGGGATCCAGCATGTCTTCATCAGGCCACAGATCCCTCGATTTCTGGAAGGTAAACAGTTTTTCAGGAATCCTCTGTACAGCAAGGGATCCAGCATTCCTTGGTCAGGCCGTGGATCCCGCGGTTTCTGGAACCTAAACAGTTTTTCAGAAATTGTCTGCACCACAAGGGATCCAGCATGCCTTGACCTGGCCATGGACCCCACAATTTCTGGATCCTAAACAGCTTTTCAGAAATCCTCTTTTCTGCAAGGGATCCAGCTTTCCTGGAGCAGGACATGGACCCTGCAATTTCTGGAACCTTAACAGCTTTTCAGAAATCCTCTGTACTGCAAAGGATCCAGGGTGACTTGACCAGGCCATGGACCCTGCAATTTCTGGAACCTAAACAGCTTTTCAGAAATCCTCTGTACTGCAAGGGATCTAGCTTGATTTGACCAGACCTCAGACCTCTAGATTTCTGGAACCTAAACAGCTTTTCAGAAATCCTCTGTACTGCAAAGGATCCAGCGTGGCTTGACCAGGCCATGGACGACACGATTTCTGGAACTTAAACAACTCTTCAGAAATCCTTTGTACTACAAGGGATCCAGCATTCTTTGACCAGGCTACATACCCCTCGATTTCCGGAACCTTAACAGTTCTTCAGAAATCCTTTGTACTGCAAGGGATCCAGCGTGCCTTGACCAGGCCACAGACCCCTTGATTTCTAGAACCTAAACAGTTCTATAGAAATCCTCTGTACTGCAAGGGATCCAGTATACCTTGACCCGGTCACAGACCCCTTGATTTCTTGAACCCAAACAGTTCATCAAAAATCCTCTGTACTGCAAGGGATCCAGCGTGCCTTGTCCTGGCTTCGGACCCCTTGACTTCTGGAACCTAAACAGCTTTTCAGAAATCCTCTGTACGGCAAGGGATCCAGCGTGCATTAACCAGGCCACAGACCCCTTGATTTCTGGAACCCAAACAGTTCTTCAGAAATCCTCTGTGCAGCAAGGGATCCAGCGTGCCTTGTCCTGGCCATGGACCCTGCGATTTCTGCACCCTAAACAGTTCTTCAGAAATCTGCTCTTTTGCAATGGATCCAGCATGCCTTGACCAGGCTATGGATCCCACGATTTCTGGATCCTAAACAGTTCTTCACAAATCTGATGTACAGCATGGGACCCTGCATTTATTGACCCAGCCACGGACCCCTCGATTAATGGATCCTAAACAGTTTTTCAGAAATCCTCTGTACCACAAGGGATCCAGCGTGCCTTGACCAGGCCATGGAGACCACAACTTCTGGAACCTAAACAGCTTTTTAGAAGTCTTCTTTACCGGAAGGGATCCAGCATGCCTTGACCTGGCCATGGACCCCACAATTTCTGGAACCTAAACAGCTTTTCAGAAATCCTCTGTACTGCAAGGGATCCAGCATTCCTTGACCATGCCATGGACCCTGCAATTTCTTCAACCTAAACAGCTTTTCAGAAATCCTCTGTACTTCAAGGGGATCCAGTGTGCCTTGACCATTCCACAGACCCCTAGATTTCTGGAACCTAAAAAGCTTTTCAGAAATCCTCTGTACTGCAGGGGATCCAGCGTTCCTTGACCAGGCCACACACCCCTTGATTTCTGGAACCTAAACAGTTTTTCAGAAATCTGCTGTTCTGCAAGGATCCAGTGGGCCTTGACCAGGCCATGAACCCCTCAATTTATGGAACTTAAACAGGTTTTCAGAAATCCTCTGTAAAGCAAGGGATCCAGCTTGTCTTGACCAGGCCACAGACTCAGCCATTTCTGGAACCTAAATAGCTTTTCAGAAATCCTCTGTACTGCAAAGGATCCAGCGTTTCTTGACCACTCCAAGGACCCCACAATTTCTGGAACCTAAACAGCTTTTCAGAAATCCTCTGTACTGCAAGAGATCCAGATTTCCCTGACCAGTCCATGGACCCTGCAATTTCTGGAACCTAAACAGCTTTTCAGAAATCCTCTGTACTGCAAGGGATCCAGTGTGGCTTTACCGGGCCAGGGACCCCTCAATTTTTGGAACCTAAACAGCTTTTCAGAAATCCTCTGTACTGCAAGAGATCCAGCGTGCCATGACCAGGTCATGGACCCCTCTATTACTGGAACCTAAACAGTTTTTCACAAATCCACTGTACTGCAAGAGATTTAGTGAGCCTTGTCCAGGCAACGGACCCCGCGGTTTCTGGAACCTAAACAGGTCTTCTGAATTCCTCTGTCCTACAAGGGATCCAGAGTGCCTTTACCAGACCATGGACCCCGCGGTTGCTGGAACCTAAACAGGTCTTCAGAAACCTTCTGTACTGCAAGAGATCAAGTGTGCCTTCACCAGGCCATGGACACCGCAGTTTCTGGAAGGGAATCAGTTCCTCAGAAATCCTATGTACTGCAAGGTATCCAGTGTGCCTTCACCAAGGCAAAGACCCCGCAGTTTCTGGAACCTAAACAGTTCTTCAGAAATCCTTTTCCGGCAAGGGATCCAGCATGCCTTCAACAGCCCATGGACACCGTGGCTTCTGGAACTTAAACAGTTCTTCAGATACCCGCTGTACTGCAAGGGATAAAGCATGCCTTCACCAGGCCACGGACCCCTCGATTTCTGGAACCTAAACTGTTTTTCAGGAATCATCTGCACTGCAAGGGAACCAGCGCACCTTGACCGCGCCATGGACCCCGCGGTTTCCTCAACCTAAACAGTTCTTCAGAAATCCAGCGTGCATTCACCAGGCCACGGACCCCATGGTTTCTGGAACCTAACCAGTTCTTCAGAAATCCTCTGTACTGCAAGCGATCCAGTGTGAATTCACCAGGGCAGAGACCCCATGGTTTCTGGAGCCTAAACAGTTCTTCAGAAATCCGCTATACTACAAGGGATCCAGCATGCCTTGACCAGGCCATGAACCCCAACATTTCTGGAACCAAAACAGTTTTTTTATGAATCCTCTGTACTGCAATTGATCCAGCGGGCCTTGAACAGGCCACAGACCCCTCAGTATCTGAAACCTAAACAGTTTTTCGCAAATCCTCTGTACCACAACTGATCCAGCGTGCCTTGACCAAGCCATGGACCCCTCGATTTCTGGAATCTAAACAGCTTTACAGAAATCATCGGTACTGTAAGGGATCCAGTGTGCCTTGACCAAGTAATGGTCCCCTTGATTTCTGGAACCTAAGCAGCTTTTCAGAAATCCTCTGTACTGCAAGGGGATCCAGTGTGCCTTGACCATTCCACAGACCCCTAGATTTCTGGAACCTAAAAAGCTTTTCAGAAATCCTCTGTACTGCAATGGATCCAGTGTGTCTTGACCAGGCCACAGATGCCAACATTTCTGGAACTTAAAAAGTTCTTCAGAAATCCTCTGTACTGTAAGGGATCCAGCATTCCTTGACCAGGCCACATACCCCTTGATTTCTGGAACCTAAACAGTTTTTCAGAAATCTGCTGTTCTGCAAGCATCCAGCGGGCCTTGACCAGGCCATGAACCCCTCAATTTATGGAACTTAAACAGGTTTTCAGAAATCCTCTGTAAAGCAAGTGATCCAGCTTGTCTTGACCAGGCCGTGGACTCAGCCATTTCTGGAACCTAAATAGCTTTTCAGAAATCCTCTGTACTGCAAAGGATCCAGCGTTTCTTGACCACGCCAAGGACCCCACAATTTCTGGAACCTAAACAGCTTTTCAGAAATCCTCTGTACTGCAAGAGATCCAGAGTTCCTTGGCCAGTCCATGGACCCTGCAATTTCTGGAACCTAAACAGCTTTTCAGAAATCCTCTGTACTGCAAGGGATCCAGCGCAGCTTGACCGGGCCAGGGACCCCCCAAGTTTTGGAACCTAAAAAGCATTTCAGAAATCTTCTGTACTGTAAGGGATCCAGCGTGCCATGACCAGGTCAAGGACCCCTCTATTACTGGAACCTAAACAGTTTTTCAGAAATCCACTGTACTGCAAGGGATTTAGTGTGCCTTGTTCAGGCAACAGACCCCGTGGTTTCTGGAACCTAAACAGGTCTTCTGAATTCCTCTGTGCTGCAAGCGATCCAGAGTGCCTTGACCAGGCCACAGAACCCTTGATTTCTGAAACCCAAGCAGTTCTTCAGAAATCATCTGTACTGCAAGGGATCCAGATTGCCTTGACCTGGCCATGGACCCAGCGATTTCTAAAATCTAAACAGGTCTTCAGAAATCCTCTTTACGGCGAGGGATCCAGCATGCCTTCACCAGGCCACAGAGAATGCAGTTTCTGGAACCGAAACAGTTCTTTAGAAATCCTCTGTACTGCTAGTGATCCAGTGTGCCTTCACCAGGGCACAGACCCCGGAGTTTCTGGAACCTAAACAGTTCTTCAGAAATCCTATGTACTGCAAGGGGTCCAGTGAGCCTTCACCTGGCCATGGACTCCTCGGTTTCTGGAAAATAAACAGTTCTTCAGAAATCCTCTATACTGCAAGGGATCCAGCATGCCCTGACCAGGCCACGGACCCCTTAATTTCTGGAAACTAAAATGTTTTTCAGGTATCATCTGTACTGCAAGGGATCAAGCGTGCCTTCACCAGGCCACAGAAACCATGGTTTCTGGAACCTAAACAGTTCTTCAGAAATCCTCTGTACTGGCAAGAATCCAGTGTGCCTTCCTCAGAGCACAGACCCCCTGGTTTTGGGAACCTAATTAGGTCTTCTGAAATCCTTTGTACTGCAAGGGATCCAGCGTGCTTTCACCAGGACATGGACACTGCGGTTTCTGGAACCTAAACAATTCTTCAGAAATCCTCTGTACTGCAAGGGATCCAGCATGCATTGACCAGGCCATGGATCCCATGGTTTCTGAAACCTAAACAGTTCTTCAGAAATCCTCTGTACTGCAAGGGATCCAGCATGCCTTCACCAGGCCATGGATCCCTTGATTTCTGGAAGGTAAACAGTTTTTCAGGAATCCTGTGTACTGCAAGGGATCCAGCGTGCCTTGACCAGCTAACAGACCCATCTATTTCTGGTACCTAAACAGTTTTTCAGGAATCCTCTGTACTTCAATGGATCCAGTGTTCCTTGATCAGGCCATGGACCATGCGGTTTCTGGAACCTAAACAGATATTCAGAAATTTTCTGTACCACAAGGGATCCAGCATGCCGTGACCTGGCCATGGACCCTGCAATTTCTGGAACCTAAAGAGCTTTTCAGAAATCCTCTGTTCTGCAAGGGATACAGCATTCCTAGAGCAGGCCATGGACCTTGCAATTTCTGGAACCTTAACAGCTTTTCAAAAATCCTCTGTGCTGCAAGGATCCAGGGTGCCTTGACCAGGCCATGGACCCTGCAATTTCGGAAACCTAAATAGCTTTTCAGAAATCCTCTGTACTGCAAAGGATCCAGCATGCCTTGACCAGGCCACGGACGCCACGATTTCTGGAACTTAAACAGCTTTTCAGAAATCCTCTGTCCTGCAAGGGATCCAGCATTCCTTGACCAGGCCACATACCCCTCGATTTCCGGAACCTAAACAGTTCTTCAGAAATCCTTTGTACTGAAAGGGATCCAGCGTCTCTTGACCAGGCCACAGACCCCTCGATTTCTAGAACCTAAACAGTTCTATAGAAATTCTCTGTACGGCAAAGGATCCAGCATAGCTTGACCAGGCCATGGACCCCGTGTTTTGTGGAACCTAAACAGTTCTTAAGAAATCCTCTGTAATGCAAGGGTTTCATCGTGCCTTGTCCTGGCCTTGGACACCTTGATTTTTGGAACCCCGACACTCCTTCAGAAATCCTCTGTTCTGCAAGGGATCCAGCGTGCCTTGAACAGGCCACAGACCCCTTGACTTCTGGAACCCAAACAGTTCTTCAGAAAATCTCTGTACTGCAAGGGATCCAGTGTGCATTGACCAGGCCACAGACCCCACGATTTCTGGAACCTAAATAGTTCATCAGAAATCTCCTCTTCTTCAAGGGATCCAGCATGCCTTGACCATGCTAAGGACCCTACAATTTCTGGATCCTAAACAGTTTTTCAGAAATCTGCTGTACTGCATGGGATCCAGCATTTATTGACCCAGCCACGGAACCCTCAATTTATGAATCCGAAACAGTTTTTCAGGAATCCTCTGTACTGCAAGGGATCCAGCGTGACTTGACCAGGCCACACACCCCGCAATTTCTGTAACCTAAACAGTTCTTCAGAAATCCTCTGTACTGCAAGGAATCCATTGTGCCTTGTCCAGGCCAAAGACCACACGATTTCTGGAAACTAAACAGTTCTTCAGAAATCCTCTGTACTGCAAGGGATCCAGCATGCCTTTTCCAGGCCAGGGACCCCACGATTTCTGGAACTGAAACAGTTTTTCAGAAATCTGCTGTACTACAAAGGATTCAGCGTGCCATGACCAGACCATGGACCCCGCGGTTTCTGGAAGCTAAAAAGTTCTTCATTAACCCTCTGTACTGCAAGGGATCCAGTGTGTCTTCACCAGGCACAGACCCCAAAGGTTTCTTGAACCTAAAATGTTCTTCAGAAATCCTCTGTTCTGCAAGGGATCCAGCGTGCCTTGAACAGGCCACAGACATTGCGATTTCGGCAACCTGAACAATTCTTCAGATATCCACTGTAGTGCAAGGGATCCAGCATGCCTTGACCAGGCCATTGACCCCTCGATTTCTGGAACCTAGACTGTTGTTCAGAAATTCTTTGTTCTACAAGGGATCTTGCGTGTCTTGAGCAGGCCATGAACCCTCGATTTCTGGAACCTAAACAGTTCTTCAGAAATCATCTGTACTGCAAGGGTTCCAGCAAGCCTTGATCAGGAAATGGACCCCGCAGTTTCTGGAACCTAAACAGTTCTTCAGAAATCCTCTTTACAGCAAGAGATCCAGCATGCCTTCACCAGGCCACAGACACCGCGATTTCTAGAACCTAAACAGTTCTTCAGAAATCCTCTGTACTGCAAGGGATCCAGTGTGCCTTCACCAGGGCACAGATCCCAGAGTTTCTGGAACCTAAACAGTTCTTCAGAAATCCTTTGTACTGCAAGGGATCCAGTGAGCCTTCAACTGTCCATGGACACCTCGGTTTCTGGAACCTAAACAGTTCTTCAGAAATCCTCTATACTGCAAGGGATCCAGCATGCCTTGATCAGGCGAAGGACCCCTCAATTTCTGGAAACTAAACTGTTTTTCAGGTATCATCTGTACTGCAAGGGATCCAGTGTACCTTCACCAGGGCACAGACCCCATCATTTCTTGAACCTAAACAGTTCTTCAGAAATCCACTGTACTGCAAGGCATCCAGCATGCCTTGAACAGGCCATGGACCCTACGATGTCTGGAACCTAAACAGTTTTTCAGAAATCCTCTGTACCACAGGGGATCCTACATGCCTTCAGCAGGCCACGGGTCCCTCGATTTCTGGAATCTAAACAATTTTTCAGGAATCCTCTGTACTGCATGGAATCCAGCATGCCTTGACCAGGTCACGGACCTCATGATTTCAGTGACCTAAACAGTTTTTCCGGAATCCTCTGTCCCGTAAGGGTACCAGCATGCCCTGCCCATACCACGGACCCCTCAATTTCTGTAACCTAAACAGTTTTTCAGGAATCCTCTGTACTGCAGGGGATCCAGCGTGCCTTGACCTGGCGACAGATTCCTCGATTTTTGGAACCTAAACAGTTTTTCCGAAATCCTCTATACTGCAAGGTATCCAGCAGGCCTAGACCAGGCCACTGATGCTGCAATTTCGAGAACTTAAACCGTTCTTTAGAAATACTCTGTACTGAAAGGGATCCAGCATGCCATGAACAGGCCATGGACCCCACGGTTTCTGGAACCTAAACAGTTCTTCAGAACTCCTCTGTACTGCAAGGGATCCAGCGTGACTTGACCAGGCCATGAATGCCACGGTTTCTGGCACCTCAACTGTTCTTCATTAATCATCTATACTGCAAGTTATCCAGTGTGTCTTCACCAGGGCACAGACCCCGCAGTTTCTGGAACCTAAACAGTTCTTCAGAAATCCTCTGTGCTGCAAGGGATCCAGCGTGCCTTGACCAAGCCATGGACCCCCTTGACTCTGGAACCTAAACAGTTTTAGAAATACTCTGTACTGAAAGGGATCCAGCATGCCATGAACAGGCCATGGACCCCACGGTTTCTGGAACCTAAACAGTTCTTCAGAACTCCTCTGTACTGCAAGGGATCCAGTGTGTCTTCACCAGGGCACAGACCCCGCAGTTTCTGGAACCTAAACAGTTCTTCAGAAATCCTCTGTGCTGCAAGGGATCCAGCGTGCCTTGACCAAGCCATGGACCCCCTTGACTCTGGAACCTAAACAGTTTTTCAGAAATCCACTGTTCTACAAGGGTTCCAGCGTGCCTTGACCAGGCAATGGACACCGCAGTTTCTGGAAGCTAAAAAGTTCTTCATTAACCCTCTGTACTGCAAGGGATCCAGTATGTCTTCACCAGGCACAGACCCCACGGTTTCTTGAAGCTAAAATGTTCTTCAGAAATCCTCTGTACTACAAGGGATCCAGCGTGCCTTGACTAGGCCACGGACCTTGCGATTTCTGCAACCTGAACAGTTCTTCAGATATCCGCTGTAGTGCAAGGGATCCAGCGTGCCTTGACCAGGCCATTGACCCCTTGATTTCTGGAACCTAGACTGTTGTTCTGAAATTCTTTGTTCTGCAAGGGTCCTGCGAGCCTTGAGCAGGCCATGAACCCCTCAATTTCTGGAACCTAAACAGTTCTTCAGAAATACTCTGTACTGCAAGGGATCTAGCATACCTAGACCCAGTCTGGAACCTAAAGAGTTCTTCAGAAATCGTCAGTACTGCAAGGGTTCCAGCCTGCTTTGACCTGGCAATGGACCCCTGGATTTCTGGAACCCAAACAGTTCTTCAGAAATCCTCTGTACTGCAAAGGATCCAGATTGCCTTGACCAGGCCATGGATGTGGCGATTTCTAAAACCTAAACAGGTCTTCAGAAATACAATGTACTGCAAAGGATCCAGCATTCCTCGACCAGGAAATGGACCCCGCAGTTTCTGGAACCTAAACAGTTCTTCATAAATCCTCTTTACGGCTAGGGATCCAGCATGCCTTCACCAGGCCAAGGACACTGAGGTTTCTGGAACCTAAACAGATCTTCAGAAATCCTCTGTACTGCAAGGGATCCAGTGTGCCTTCACCAGTGCACAGACCCCAGAGTTTCTGAAACCTAAACAGTTCTTCAGAAATTCTTTGTACTGCAAGGGATCCAGAGAGCCTTCACCTGGCCTTGGACACCTCGGTTTCTGGAACCAAAACAGTTCTTCAGAAATCCTCTATACTGCAAGGGATCCAGCATGCCTTGACCAGGCCATGGACCCCTCAATTTCTGGAAACTAAACTGTTTTTCAGGTATTATCTGTACTGCGAGGGATCCAGTGTGCCATCACCAGGGCACAGACCCCATCGTTTCTTGATCCTAAACAGTTCTTCAGAAATCTACTGTACTGCAAGGCATCCAGCATGCCTTGAACAGGCCATGGACCCCACGATGTCTGGAACCTAAACAGTTTTTCAGAAATCCTCTGTACCGCAGGGGACCCTACATGCCTTCAGCAGGCCACGGATCCGTCAATTTCTGGAATCTAAACAATTTTTCAGGAATCCTCTGTACTGCATGGGATCCAGCATGCCTTGAACAGGCTACCATCCCCTCAATTTCTGAAACCTAAACAGTTTTTCAGAAATCCTCTGTACCACAGGGGATACTATGTGCCTTCAGCAGGCCACGGCACCTCGATTTCTGGAATCTAAACAGTTTTTCAGGAATCCTCTGTACTGCACTGGATCCAGCAACCCTTGACCAGGCCACAGACCCCTCGATTTCAGTAACCTAAACAGTTTTTCAGGAATCCTCTGTACCGTAAGGGATCCAGCATTCCCAGACCATGCCACTGACCACTCAATTTCTGTAACCAAAACAGTTTTTCAGGAATCCTCTGAACTGCAAGGGATCCAGCGTGCTTTGACCTGGCCGCAGATGCCTCAATTTCTGGAACCTAAACAGTTTTTCAAGAATCCTCGGAACTGCAAGGGATCCAGCGTGCCTGGACCAGGCCAGGGAACGCTTGATTTCACGAACCTAAACAGTATTTCAGAAATCCTCTGTACTGCAACATATCCAGCATGCCTAGACCAGGCCACGGATGCCACAATTTCGGGAACTTAAATAGTTCTTTAGAAATAGTCTGTATCACAAGGGATCCAGCGTGCCATGACCAGGCCATGGACCCCGCGGTTTCTGGAACCTAAACAGTTCTTCAGAACTCCTCTGTACTGCAAGAAACCAGTGTGACTTGACCAGGCCACGAACGCCGTGGCTTCTGGAAAATAAACAGTTCTTCATTAATCTTCTGTACTGCAAGGGATCCAGTGTGTCTTCACCAGGGCACAGACCCCACGGTTTCTGGAACCTAAACAGTTCTTCAGAAATCCTCTGTGCTGCAAGGGATCCAGCGTGCCTCGATCAAGCCATAGACCCCCCAGTTTCTGGAACCTAAACAGTTCTTCAGAAATCCTGCACTGCAAGGGATCCAGCGTGCCTTCACCCGGCCATGGGTACCGCTGTTTCTGGAACCTTAACAGTTCTTCTGAAATCCTCTGTACTGCAAAGGATACAGCATGCCTTGATCAGGAAATGATCCTCGTGATTTCTGGAACCTAAACAATTCTTCAGAAATCTGCTGTACTGCAAGGAATGCAGTGTGCCTTGACAAGGCCATGGACCCCTCGATTTCTGGAACCTAAACGTTTTTTCAGGAATCCTCTGTACTGCAAAGGATCCAGCATGCCGTAACCAGGCCATGGACCCCACGGTTTCCTGACCCTAAACAGTTCTTAAGAAATCCAGCGTGCCTTCACCAGGCCATGGACCCCGTGGTTTCTGGAACCTAACCAGTTCTTCAGAAATCCTCTGCACTGCAAGGGATCCAGTGTGCCATGACCAGACCATGGACCTCGTGGTTTCTGGAACCTAAACAGTTCTTCAGAAATCTTCTGTATTGCAAAGGATCAAGCGTGCCTTCACCAGGCCATGAACACCATGGTTTCTGGAACCTAAACAGTTCTTCAGAAATCCTCTGTACTGGCAGGGATCCAGTGTGCCTTCACCAAAGCACAGACCCCGTGGTTTCGGGAATCTAATTAGTTCTTCTGAAATCCTTTGTACTGCAAGGGGTCCAGCGTGCTTTCACCAGTCCATGGACACTGCGGTTTCTGGAACCTAAACAATTCTTCAGAAATCCTCTGTACTGCAAGGGATCCAGCGTGCATTGACTAGGCCATGGATCCCACTGTTTCTGGAACCTAAACAGTTCTTCAGAAATCCTCTGTACTGCAAGGGATCCAGCATGTCTTCACCAGGCCGTGGATCCCTCAATTTCTGGAAGGTAAACAGTTTTCAGGAATCCTGTGTACTGCATGGGATCCAGCGTGCCTTGACCAGCTAACAGACCCATCAATTTCTGGTACTTAAAACAGTTTTTCAGGAATCCTCTGTACCGCAAGGGATCCAGCATACCTTGACCAGGCCATTGACCCCGTGTTTTGTGGAACCTAAACAGTTCTTCAGAAATCCTCTGTACTGCAAGGGTTCCTGCATGCCGTGTCCTTTGCCTCGGACCCCTTGATTTCTGGAACCCCAACACTTCTTCAGAAATCCTCTGTACTGCAAGGGATCCAGCATGCCTTGACCAGGCCATGGACCCCGAAATTTCTGGAACCTAAACAGCTTTTCAGAAATCCTCTGTACTGCAAGGGATCCAGTGTGCCTTGACCAGGCCAGACACCCCGCGATTTCTGCAACCTAAACAGTTCTTCAGAAATCCTCTGTACTGCAAGGGATCCAGTGTGCATTGACCAGGCCATGGACCCCTCTATTTCTGGAACCTAAACAGTTCATCAAAAATCTGCTCTTCTGCAAGGGATCCAGCATGCCTTGACCAGGCTACGGACCCCATGACTTCTGGATCCCAAACAGTTCTTCAGAAATCTGCTGTACAGCATGGGATCCAGCATTTATTGACCCAGGCATGGACCCCTCGATTTTTGGATCCTAAATAGTTTTTCAGAAATCCTCTGTACCACAAGGGATCCAGCATGCTTTGACCAGGCCATGGAGCCTGCAACTTCTGGAACCTAAACAGCTTTTCAGAAGACTTCTTTACTGGAAGGGCTCATGCATGCCATGACCTGGCCATGGACCCCAGAATTTCTGGAACCTAAACAGCTTTTCAGAAATCCCCTGTACTGCAAGGGATCCAGCATTCCTTGAGCAGGCCATGGACCCTGCAATTTCTTCAACCTAAACAGCTTTTCAGAAGTCCTCTGTACTACAAGGGGATCCAGTGTGCCTTGACCAGGCCACGGACTCCTAGATTTCTGGAACCTAAATAGCTTTTCAGAAATCCTCTGTACTGCAATGGATCCAGCGTGTCTTGACCAGGCCACAGATGCCACAATTTCTGGAACTCAAAAAGTTCTTCAGAAATCCTCTGTACTGCAAGGGATCCAGTGTTCCTTGACCTGGCCACACACCCCTCATTTTCTGGAACCTAAACAGTTCTTCAGAAAAGCTCTGTACTGCAAGGGATCCAGCATACCTTGGCCTGGCCACAGACCCTAAGGTTTCTGGAACCTAAACAGTTCTTCAGAAATCCTCTGTACTACAAGGGTTACAGACTGCCTTGACTTGGCCATGGACCCCTTGATTTCTGGAATCCAAACACTTCTTCAGAAATCCTCTGTACTGCAAGGGATCCAGCATGCCTTGACCTGCCACACACCCCGTGATTTCTGGAACCAAAACAGCTCTTCAGAAATCCTTTGTACTGCAAGGGATCCAGTTTGCCTTGACAAGGCCATGGACCCCGCGATGTCTGGAACCTAAACAGGTCTTCCGAAATACACTGTACTGCAAGGGATCCAGCATGCTCTGACCAGGCCAGAGACCCGGCGATTTCTGGAACCGAAACAGTTCTTCAGAAATCTGCTGTACTGCAAGGGATCCAGCATGCCTTGACCAGGCCACCGACCCCTTGATTTATGGATCCTAAACAGTTTTTCAGAAATCTGCTGTACTACATGAATCCAGCGAGCCTTGACAAGACCACGGACCCCTCAATTTATGGAATCTAAACAGGTTTTCAGAAGTCCTCTGTATTGCAGGGGATCCAGCGTGCCTTGACCAGGTAACGGACCCCACGATTTCTGGAACCTAAGTAGCTTTTTAGAAATTCTCTGCACTGCAAGGTATCCAGTGTTTCGTGACCAGGCCACGGCCCCCGAGATTTCTGGAACCTAAACAGCTTTTCAGAAATCTTCTGTACTGCAAAGGATTCAGCGTTCCTTGACCAGGCCATGGACCCTGCAATTTCTGGAACTTAAACAGCTTTTCTGAAATCCTCTGTACTGCCAGGGATCCAGCGTGCCTTGACTGGGCCTCAGATCACATGATTCCTGGAAGCTAAACTGCTTTTCAGAAATCCTCTGTACTGCAAGGGATCCAGCGTGCCTTGACCAGGCCACAGACCCCTCGATTTCTAGAACCTAAACAGTTCTATAGAAATCCTCTGTTCTGCAAGTTATCCAGTGTGCCTTGACAAGTTCACGGACGTCGCGATTTCTGGAGCTTAAACAGTTCTTCAGAAATCCTCTGTACTTCAAGTGATCTAGCGTGCCTTAACCAGGTCACACACCCCGTGATTTCAGGAACCTAAACAATTCTTCAGAAATCCTCTGTACTGCAAGGGATCCAGCGTGCCTTGCCCAGGCCATGGACCCCAAGATTTCTGGAACCTAAACAGTTTCTCAGAAATCCACTGTACTGCAAGGGATCCAGCGGGCCTTGACCAGGCAATGGACCCAGTGGTTTGTGGAACCTAAACAGTTCTTCAGAATTCCACTGTACGGCAAGGGATCCAGCGTGCCTTCAGAGGCCACTCACACGTTTCTGAATCCTAAGCAGTTCTTCAGAAATCCTCTGTACTGCTTGAGATCCAGTGTGCCTTCACCAGGGCACAGACCCAGGAGTTTCTGGAATCTAAACAGTTCTTCAGAAATCCTCTGTACTGCAAGGGATCCAGCATGCCTTGACCAAGCCCCGGACCCTTCGATTTCTGAAACCTAACAGTTTTTCAGAAATCCGTAGTACTGCAATTGATCCATCGTGCCTTGACCAGGCCACGGACCCCTTAATATCTGGAACCTAAACAGTTTTTCAGAAATCCTCTGTACTGCAATTGATCCAGCGTGCCTTAACCAAGCAATGGACCCCTCGATTTCTGGAACCTAAACAGTTTTTCAGAAATCCTCTGTACCGCAAAGGTTCTAGTGTGCCTTTACCAGGCCACGGCCCTGTCAATTTCTGAAACCTAAGCAGTTTCTCAGAAATCCTGTGTGCCGCAAAGGAAGCAGTGTGCCTTCACCGGGCCTCGCACTCCTCGATTTCTGGAACCTAAACAGTTTTTCAGGAATCCTCTGTACTGCAAGGGATCCAGCGTGCCTTGACCAGGCCACACATCCTGCAATTTCTGGAACATAAACAGTTCTTCAGAAATCCTCTGTACTGCACAGGATCCAGTGTGCCTTGTCCAGGCCAAAGATCACACTATTTCAGGAACCTAAACAGTTCTTCAGAAATCCTCTGTACTGCAAGGGATCCAGCGTGCCTTTTCCAGGCCAGGGACCCCACAATTTCTGGAACCTAAACAGTTTTTCAGAAATCCGCTGTACTACAAGGGATCCTGCATGCCTAGACAAGGCCACGGATGCCACGGTTTCTGAAAGCTAAACAGTTCTTCACTACTCCTCTGTACTGCAAGGGATCCAGTGTCACTTCGCCAGGCACAGACCCCAGGGTTTCTTGAACCTAAAATGTTCTTCAGAAATCCTCTGTACTGCAAGGGTCCAGCGTGCCTTGACCAGGCCACAGACCTTGCAATTTCTGCAACCTGAATAGTTCATCAGATATCTGCTGTAGTGCAAGGGATCCAGCATGCCTTGACCAGGCCATAGAACCTTCGATTTCTGGAACCTAGACTCTTGTTCATAAATTCTTTGTACTGCATAGGATCCTGCGTGCCTAGAGCAGGCCACGAACCCCTCAATTTCTGGAACCTAAACAGTTCTTCAGAAGTCCTCTGTACTGCAAGGGATCTAGCATAACTAGACCCGGTCTGGAACCTAAACAGTTCTTCAGAAATCCTCTCTGCTGCAAGGGATCCAGATTGCCTTAACCAGGCCATGGACCTGGCGATTTCTAAAACCTAAACAGGTCTTCAGAAATACAATGTAATGCAAAGGATCCAGCATGCCTTAATCAGGCAACGGACCCCGAGGTTTCTGAAACCTAAACAGCTCTTCAGAAATCCTCTGTATGGCAAGGGATCCAGCATGCCTTCACCAGGCCATGGACACCGTGGTTTCTGGAACCTAAATATTTCTTCAGAAATCCTCTGTACTGCAATAGATCCAGTGTGCCTCCACCAAGGCATAGACACTGGATTTTCTGGAACCTAAACAGTTCTTCAGAAATCCTTTTTACTGCAAGGGATCCAGTGTGCCTTCACCTGGCCATGGACACCTCGGTTTCTGGAACCTAAACAGTTATTCAGAAATCCTCTATACTGCAAGGGATCCAGCGTGCCTTGACCAGGCCACAGACCCCTCGATTTCTAGAACCTAAACAGTTCTATAGAAATCCTCTGTTCTGCAAGTTATCCAGTGTGCCTTGACAAGTTCACGGACGTCGCGATTTCTGGAGCTTAAACAGTTCTTCAGAAATCCTCTGTACTTCAAGTGATCTGCGTGCCTTAACCAGGTCACACACCCCGTGATTTCAGGAACCTAAACAATTCTTCAGAAATCCTCTGTACTGCAAGGGATCCAGCGTGCCTTGCCCAGGCCATGGACCCCAAGATTTCTGGAACCTAAACAGTTTCTCAGAAATCCACTGTACTGCAAGGGATCCAGCGGGCCTTGACCAGGCAATGGACCCAGTGGTTTGTGGAACCTAAACAGTTCTTCAGAATTCCACTGTACGGCAAGGGATCCAGCGTGCCTTCACGAGGCCACTCACACCGCGATTTCTGAATCCTAAGCAGTTCTTCAGAAATCCTCTGTACTGCTTGAGATCCAGTGTGCCTTCACCAGGGCACAGACCCAGGAGTTTCTGGAATCTAAACAGTTCTTCAGAAATCCTCTGTACTGCAAGGGATCCAGCATGCCTTGACCAAGCCCCGGACCCTTCGATTTCTGAAACCTAACAGTTTTCAGAAATCCGTAGCTACAATTGATCCATGTGCCTTGACCAGGCCACGGACATAATATCTGGAACCTAAACAGTTTTTCAGAAATCCTCTGTACTGCAATTGATCCAGCGTGCCTTAACCAAGCAATGGACCCCTCGATTTCTGGAACCTAAACAGTTTTTCAGAAATCCTCTGTACCGCAAAGGTTCTAGTGTGCCTTTACCAGGCCACGGCCCTGTCAATTTCTGAAACCTAAGCAGTTTCTCAGAAATCCTGTGTGCCGCAAAGGAAGCAGTGTGCCTTCACCGGGCCTCGCACTCCTCGATTTCTGGAACCTAAACAGTTTTTCAGGAATCCTCTGTACTGCAAGGGATCCAGCGTGCCTTGACCAGGCCACACATCCTGCAATTTCTGGAACATAAACAGTTCTTCAGAAATCCTCTGTACTGCACAGGATCCAGTGTGCCTTGTCCAGGCCAAAGATCACACTATTTCAGGAACCTAAACAGTTCTTCAGAAATCCTCTGTACTGCAAGGGATCAGCGTGCCTTTCCAGGCCAGGGACCCCACAATTTCTGGAACCTAACAGTTTTCAGAAATCCAGCTGTACTACAAGGGATCCTGCATGCCTGAACAAGGCCACGGATGCCACGGTTTCTGAAAGCTAAACAGTTCTTCACTACTCCTCTGTACTGCAAGGGATCCAGTGTCACGCCATGGGCACAGACCCCAGGGTTTCTTGAACCTAAAGTGTTCTTCAGAAATCCTCTGTACTGCAAGGTCAGCGTGCCTTGACCAGGCCACAGACCTTGCAATTTCTGCAACCTGAATAGTTCATCAGATATCTGCTGTAGTGCAAGGGATCCAGCATGCCTTGACCAGGCCATAGAACCTTGATTTCTGGAACCTAGACTCTTGTTCATAAATTCTTTGTACTGCATAGGATCCTGCGTGCCTAGAGCAGGCCACGAACCCTCAATTTCTGGAACCTAAACAGTTCTTCAGAAGTCCTCTGTACTGCAAGGGATCTAGCATAACTAGACCCGGTCTGGAACCTAAACAGTTCTTCAGAAATCCTCTCTGCTGCAAGGGATCCAGATTGCCTTAACCAGGCCATGGACCTGAGTTTCTAAAACCTAAACAGGTCTTCAAATACAATGTAATGCAAAGGATCCAGCATGCCTTAATCAGGCAACGGACCCCGAGGTTTCTGAAACCTAAACAGCTCTTCAGAAATCCTCTGTATGGCAAGGGATCCAGCATGCCTTCACCAGGCCATGGACACCGTGGTTTCTGGAACCTAAATATTTCTTCAGAAATCCTCTGTACTGCAATAGATCCAGTGTGCCTCCACCAAGGCATAGACACTGGATTTTCTGGAACCTAAACAGTTCTTCAGAAATCCTTTTTACTGCAAGGGATCCAGTGTGCCTTCACCTGGCCATGGACACCTCGGTTTCTGGAACCTAAACAGTTATTCAGAAATCCTCTATACTGCAAGGGATCCAGCATGCCTTGACCAGGCCACGGACCTCATGATTTCTGCAACCTAAACAATTCTTCAGAAGTCTGCTGTACTGCAAGGAATCCAGCATGCCTTGACCAGGGAGCGGACCCCTAAATTTCCTGAAGCTAAACTGTTTTTCAGAAATCCTCAGTACAGCAAAGGGTACGGCATGCCTTGACCAGGCCACCGTGCCCTTGATTTCTGAAACCTAAACAGTTTTTCAGAAATCCTCCGTACCATACGGGATTCTACATGCCTTGAGCAGGCCACAGACCCTTCGATTTCTGGAATCTAAACAGTTTTTCAGGAATCCTCTGTACTGCACGGGATCCAGCGTGCCTTGACCAGGCCACAGACCCCTCAATTTCAGTAACCTAAACAGATTTTCAGGAATCCTCTGTACCGTAAGGGATCTAGCATGCCCTGACTGTGTCACGGACCCCTCAATTTCTGTAACCTAAACTGTTTTTCAGGAATCCACTGTACTGCAAGGGATCCAGCCTGCCTTGATCAGGCCACGGACCCCTCAATTTATGGAACCTAAACAGTTTTTCAGAAATCCACTGTACTGCAAGGATCAAGTGAACCTTGATGAGGCCATGGACCCCTCGATTCATGGAACCTAAATAAGTTTTCAGAAATCCTCTGTATTGCAGGGGGTCCATCGTGCCTTGAACAGGTCAAGGACCCCACGATTTCTGGAACCTAAATAGCTTTTTAGAAATCCTCTGTACTGCAAGGTATGCAATGTTTCTTGACCAGGCCATGGACCCCGTGATTTATGGAACCTACACAGCTTTTCAGAAATCCTCTGTACTGCAAGGGATCCAGCGTTCCTTGACCAGGCCATGGACACTGCAATTTCTGGAACTTAAACAGGTTTTCAAAAATCCTCTGTACTACAAGGGATCCAGCGTGCCTTGACCGAGCCATGGACCCAACGATTTCTGGAACCTAAACGGCTTTTCAGAAATCCTCTGTACAGCAAGGGATCCAGTGTGCCTTAACCAGGCCACGGACCCCACGGTTTCCTGAACCTAAACAGTTCTTAAGAAATCCAGCGTGCCTTCACCAGGCCATGGACCCCGTGGTTTCTGGAACCTAACCAGTTCTTCAAAAATCCTCTGCACTGCAAGGGATCCAGTGTGCCTTGACCAGACCATGGACTCCGCGGTTTCTGGAACCTAAACAGTTCTTCAGAAATCTTCTGTACTGCAAGGGATCAAGCATGCCTTCACCAGGCCATGAACACCATGGTTTCTGGAACCTAAACAGTTCTTCAGAAATCCTCTGTTCTGGCAGGGATCCAGTGTGCCTTCACCAGAGCACAGACCCCGCGGTTTCGGGAACCTAATTAGTTCTTCTGAAATCCTTTGTACTGCAAGGGATTCAGCGTGCTTTCACCAGGCCATGGATGCTGCAGTTTCTGGAACCTAAACAATTCTTCAGAAATCCTCTGTACTGCAAGGGATCCAGCATGCATTGACCAGGCCATGGATCCCGCTGTTTCTGGAACCTAAACAGTTTTTCAGAAATCCTCTGTACCGCAATTGATCCAGCATGCCATGACCAAGCTATGGACCCCTCGGTTTCTGGAACCTAAACAGTTTTTCAGAAATCATCTGTACCGCAAAGGATCTAGTGTGCCTTTACCAGGCCTGGACCTGTCAATTTCTGAAACCTAAGCAGTTTCTTTGAAATCCTCTGCTCCTCAAGGGATGCTGCATGCCTTGACCAGGCCACGGACCCCTCGATTTCTGGAACGTAAACAGTTTTTCAGGAATCTTCTGTACTGCAAGGGATCCAGTGTGCCTTGACCAGGCCACTCACCCTGCGATTTCTGGAACCTAAACAGTTCTTAAGAAATCCTTTGTACTGCAAGGGATCCAGCGTGCCTTGTCCAGGCCAAAGACCACAAGATTTCAGGAACCTAAACAGTTCTACAGAAATCCTCTGTACTGCATGGGATCCAGATTGCCTTTTCCAAGTCAGGGACCCCACAATTTCTTGAACCTAAACAGTTTTTCAGAAATCCGCTGTACTACAAGGGATCCTGCATGCATTGACCAGGCCAAGGATGCTGCAGTTTCTGGAAGCTAAACAGTTCTTCATTAATCCTCTGTACTCCAAGTGATCCACTGCGGCACAGTCCCTGTGGTTTCTTGAACCTAAAATGTTCTACAGAAATCCTCTGTACTGCAAGGGATCCAGCGTGCCTTGACCAGGCCACGGACCTTGCCATTTTTCTGCAACCCGAACAGTTCTTCAGATATCCACTGTAGTGCAAGGGATCCAGCGTGCCTTGACCAGGCCATGGACCCCTCGATTTCTGGAACCTAGACTGTTGTTCAGAAATTCTTTGTACTGCAAGAGATCCTGCATGCCTTGAGCAGGCCACGAACCCCTTGATTTCTGGAACCTATTCAGTTCTTCAGAAATACTCTGTACTGCAAGGGATCTTGCATACCTAGACCCGGTCTGGAACCTCAACAGTTATTCAGAAATCCTCTGTACTGCAAGGGTTCCAGCGTGCCCTTACCTGGCCACGGACCCCTGGATTTCTGGAACCCAAACAGTTCTTCAGAAATCCTCTGTACTGCAAGGGATCCAGCATGTCTTCACCAGCTAACAGACCCATCAATTTCTGGTACCTAAACAGTTTTTCAGGAATCCTCTGACTGCAAGGGATCCAGCCTTCCTTGATCAGGCCATGGACCCCGTGGTTTCCAGAACCTAAACAGTTTTTCAGAAATCGTCTGTACCGCAAGGGATCCAGCATGCCTTGACCTGGCAACGGACCCCACAATTTCTGGAACCTAAACAGCTTTTCAGAAATCCTCTGTTCTGCAAGGGATCCAGCATTCCTGGAGCAGGCCATGGACCCAGCAATTTCTGGAACCTTAACAGCTTTTCATAAATCCTTTGTACTGCAAGGGATCCTGGGTGCCTTGACCAGGCCATGTACCCTGCAATTTCTGGAACCTAAACAGCTTTTCATAAATCCTCTGTACTGCAAGGGATCTAGTGTGCCCTGACCAGGCCTTGGACCCCTAGATTTCTGGAGCCTAAACAGCTTTTCAGAAATCCTCAGTACTGCAAAGGATCCAAGGTGCCTTGACCAGGCCACGGACACCACGACTTCCGGAACTTAAACAGCTCTTCAGAAATCCTCTGTACTGCAACGGAACCAGCGTTCCTTGACCAGACCACATACCCCTTGATTTCCAGAACCTAAACAGTTCTTCAGAAATCCTTTGTACTGCAAGGGATCCAGCGTACCTTGACCAGGCCACAGACCCCTCGATTTCTAGAACCTAAACAGTTCTATAGAAATCCTCTGCACTGCAAGTGATCCAGCATACCTTGACCAGGCCACGGACCCCGTGTTATGTGGAATCTAAACAGTTCTTCAGAAATCCTCTGTACTGCTAGGGTTCCAGCATTCCTTGTCCTGGCCTTGAACCCCTTGATTTCTGGAACCCAAAAAAGTCTACAGAAATCCTCTGTACTGCAAGGGATCCAGCAAGCATTGACCAGGCTATGGACCCCGCAATTTCTGGAACTTAAACAGCTTTTCAGAAATCCTCTGTACTGCAAGGGATCCGGCGTGCCTTGACCAGGCCACAGAACCCTTGATTTCTGGAACCAAAACAGTTCTTCAGAAATCCTCTGAACTGCAAGGGATCCAGTGTGCACTTACCAGGCCACGGACCCCGCAATTTGTGCAACCTAAACAGTTCTTCAGAAATCTGCTCTTCTGCAAGGGATCCAGCATGCCTTTACCAGGCTACGGACCCCACGATTTCAGGATCCTAAACAGTTCTTCTGAAATCTGCTGTACTGCATGGGATCCAGCATTTTCTGACCCAGCCATGGACCCCTCGATTTATTGATCCGAAACAGTTTTTCAGAAATCCTCTGTTCTGCAAGGGATCCAGCGTGCCTTGACCAGGTCATGGAGCCCGCAACTTCTGGAACCTAAACAGCTTTTCAGAAGTCTTCTTTACTGGAAGAGATCCAGCATGCCTTCACCTTGCCACATGCCACAGACCCCACAATTTCTGGAACCTAAACAGCTTTTCAGAAATCCTCTGTACTGCAAAGGATTCAGCATTCCTTGACCAGGCCATGGACCCTGCAATTTCTTCAACCTAAACAGCTTTTCAGAAATCTTCTGTACTGCAAGGAGATCCAGTGTGCCTTGGCCAGGGCATGGACCCATAGATTTCTGGAACCTAAAGAGCTTTTCAGAAATCCTCTGTACTGCGATGGATCCAGCGTGTCTTTACAAGGCCACAGATGCCACAATTTCTGAAACTTAAAAAGTTCTTCAGAAATCCTCTGTACTGCAAGGGATCCAGTGTTCCTTGACCAGCCCACACACCCCTTGATTTCTGGAACCTAAACAGTTCTTCAGAAATTCTTTGTACTACAAGGCATCCAGCGTGCTTTGATCAGGCCATGGACCCCTTGATTTCTGGAACCTAAACAGTTCTTCAGAAAAACTCTGTAATGCCAAGGATCCAGCATACCTTGACCCAGCCGCAGACCCCGAATTTTCTGGAACCTAAACAGCTCTTCAGAAATCCTCTGATCTGCATGGGTTCCAGCCTGTCTTGACCTGGCCATGGACCCCTTGATTTCTGGAACCCAAACACTTCTTCAGATATCCTCTGTACTACGAGGGATTTAGCATGCCTTGACCTGGCCACACACCCCGTGATTTCTAGAACCAAAACAGTTCTTCAGAAATCCTCTGTACTGCAAGGGATCCAGTGTGGCTTGACCAGGCCATGGACCCCGTGATTTCTGGAACCTAAACAGGTCTTCCGAAATCCACTGTACTGCAAGGGATACAGCATTCCCAGACCATGCAAGAGACCCCACAATTTCTGGAACCTAAACAGTTCTTCAGAAATCTGTTGTACTACAAGGGATCCAGCATGCCTTGACCAGGCCACGGGAACCTCAATTTATGGAACCTAAGCAGTTTTTTAGAAATCCGTTATATTGCAAGTATGCAGCATGCCTTGAGGAGGCTATTTACCCCTCAATTCATGGAACCTAAACAGGTTTTCAGAAATCCTCTGTATTGCAAGGGATCCAGCGTGCCCTGACAAGGCCATGGACCCCATGATTTCTGGAACTGAAATAGCATTTTAGAAATCCTCTGTACTGCAAGGGATCCAGTGTTCCTTGACCAGGCCATGGACCCCGCAATTTCTCGAACTTAAACAGCTTTTCAGAAATCCTCTGTACTGCAAGGGATCCAGCGTGCCTTGACCGGGCCATGGTCCACACGATTTCTGGAACCTAAGCAGCTTTTCAGAAATCCTTTGTACTGCAAGGGATCCAGCTTGCCTTGACCAGGTCATGGACCCCTCGATTTCTGGAACCCAAACAGTTTTTCAGAAATCCTCTGTACTGCAAGGGATCCAGCGTGCCTTGACAAGTTCATGGATGCCGCGATTTCTGGAACTTAAACAGTTCTTCAGAAATCCTCTATACTGCAAGGGATCCCTCGTGCCTAAACCAGGCCACACACCCTGCAATTTCTGGAACCTAAACAGTTCTTCAGAAATCCTCTGTACTGCACGGGATCCAGCATGCCTTGCTCAGGAAACGGACCTCAGAATTCTGGAACTTAAACAGTTTTTAAGAAATCCGCTGTACTGCAAGTGATCCAGCGTGTCTTCATGAGGCCACAGACACCACAGTTTCTGGAACCTAATCAATTCTTCAGAAATCCTCCGTACTGCATGGGATCCAGTGTGCCTTCACAAGGGCACAGACCAAGGAGTTTCTGGAACCTAAAAAGTTCTTCAGAAATCCACTGACTGTACTGCAAGGGATCCAGCATGCCTGGACTAAGCCCTGAACTCTTCGATTTCTGGAACCTTAACAGTTTTTCAGAAGTCTTCTTTACCGGAAGGGATCCAGCATGCCTTCACCAGGCCACGGACCCCACAATTTCTGGAACCTAAACAGCTTTTCAGAAATCCTCTGTACTGCAAAGGATTCAGCATTCCTTGACCAGGCCATGGACCCAGCAATATCTTCAACCTAAACAGCTTTTCGGAAATCCTCTGTACTGCAAGGGATCCACAGCACCTTGACCAGGCCATGGACCCCGCGGTTTCTGGTGTCTAAACAGTTCTTCAGAAATCCTCTGTACTGCAAGGGATCCAGTGTGCCTTCAACAGGGCACAGACCTTGCAGATTTGGGAGCCAAATTAGTTCTTCAGAAATCCTTTGTACTGCAAGGGATCCAGCATGCCAGCACCAGGCCATGGACACTGAGGTTTCTGGAATCTAGACAATTCTTCAGAGATCTGCTGTACTGCAAAGGATTCTACATGCCTTGAGCAGGCCACGGACCCCTCAATTTCTGGAACCTAAACTGTTTTTCAGGAATCATCTGTAAAGCAAGGGATCCAGGGTGCCTTGACCATGCCATTCACCCCTTGATTTCTGGAACCTAAACAGTTTTTCAGGAATTCTCTGTACTGCAAGGGATCCAGTGTGCCTTGACCATGCCACAGACCCCTCGATTTCAGGAACCTATACAGTTCTTCAGAAATCCAGCGTGCCTTCATCAGGACATGGATCTCGTGGTTTCTGGAATCTAACCAGTTCTTCAGAAATCCTCTGTACTGAAAGGGATCCAGTGTGCCTTCACCAGGGCACAGACCCCATGTTTTCAGGAACCTAAACAGTTCTTCAGAAATCCGTTGTACTGCAAAGGATCCAGCATGCCTTGACCAGGCCATGGACCCCACGATTTCTGGAACCTAAACAGTTTTTCAGAAATCTGCTGTACTGCAATTGATCCAGCGTGCCTTGACCAGGCCACAGACCTCTCGATATCTGGAACCCAAACAGTTTTTTAAGAAATCCTTTGTACCACAACTGATCCAGTGTGTCTTGACCAAGCCATGGACCCCGCAGTTTCTGGAACCTAAACATTTCTTCAGAAATCCTCTGAACTGCAAGGGATCCAGTGTGCCTTCACCAGGCCATGCACACCGCAGTTTCTGGAACCTATACAGTTCTTCAGAAATCCTCTGTACTGCAGGGGATCCAGTGTGCTTTCACCAGTGCACAGACCCCACAGTTCTTCGAACCTAAACAGTTCTTCAGAAATCCACTGTACTGCAAGGGATCCAGTGCGCCCTGACCAGGCCACCAACCCCTCTATATCTCGGACGTAAACAGTTGTTCAGAAATCCTATGTACAGCAAAGGATCAAGCGTGCCTTTGCGAGGCCACGGACCTGTCGATTTCTGCAACCTAAACAGTTTTTCAGAAATTCTCTCTACCGCAAGGGATCCAGCGTGCCTTGACCAGGCCACGGACCCCGAGATTTCTTAAACCTAAACAGCTTTTCAAAAATCCTCTGTACTGCAATTGATCCAGCGTTTCTTGACCAGGGCACGGACCCCTCCATTTCTGGAAACTAAACAGCTTTTCAGAAATCCGCTGTACTGTAAGAGATCCAGCGTGCCTTGACCAGGTCACGGACCCCTCAATTTCTGGAACCTAAACAGCTTTTCAGAAATCCACTGTACTGCAAGGGATGCAGGGTGCCTTCACCAGGCCATGGACACTGTGGTTTCTGGAACCTAAACAGTTTTTCAGGAATCCTCTGTTCTGCAAGGGATCCAGCGTGCCTTGACCAGGCCACAGACCCCTTGATTTCTGGAACCTAAACAGTTTTTCAGAAATCCTCTGTACTGAAAGGGATCCTGTGTGCCTTTACCAGGCCACAGACCCCATGGTTTCCTGAACCTAAACAGTTCTTAAGAAATCCAGCATACCTTCACCTGGCAAAGGACCCCGTGGTTTCTGGACCCTAACCAGTTCTTCAGAAATCCACTGTACTGCGATGGGTCCAGCGTGTCTTGACAAGGCTACAGATGCCACAATTTATGGAACTTTAAAAGTTCTTCAGAAATTCTCTGTACTGCAAGGGATCCAACATACCTTGACCCGGCCACAGAACTTGAGGTTTCTGGAACCTAAACAGTTCTTCAGAAATCCTCTGTTCTGCATGGGTTCCAGCCTGCCTTGACCTGGCCATGGACCCCTTGATTTCTGGAACCTAAACAGTTCTTCAGAAAAACTCTGTACTGCCAAGGATCCAGCATACCTTGACCCAGCCGCAGACCCTGAGTTTTCTGGAACCTAAACAGTTCTTCAGAAATCCTCTGTTCTGCATGGGTTCCAGCCTGTCTTGACCTGGCCATGGATCCCTTGATTTCTGGAACCCAAACACTTCTTCAGATATCCTCTGTACTACGAGGGATTTAGCATGAATTGACCTGGCCACACACCCCGTGATTTATAGAATCAAAACAGTTCTTCAGAAATCCTCTGTACTGCAAGGGATCCAGTGTGGCTTACCAGGCCATGGACCCCGTGATTTCTGGAACCTAAACAGGTCTTCTGAAATCCACTGTACTGCAAGGGATACAGCGTTCCCTGACCATGCCAGAGACCCTGCAATTTCTGGAACCTAAACAGTTCTTCAGAAATCTGTTGTACTACAAGGGATCCAGCATGCCTTGACCAGGCCACGGGAACCTCAATTTATGGAACCTAAACAGTTTTTCAGAAATCCGTTGTATTGCAAGTATGCAGCGTGCCTTGAGGAGGCTATTTACCCCTCGATTCATGGAACCTAAACAGGTTTTCAGAAATCCTCTGTATTGCAAGGGATCCAGCGTGCCCTGACAAGGCCATGGACCCCATGATTTCTGGAACTGAAATAGCATTTTAGAAATCCTCTGTACTGCAAGGGATCCAGTGTTCCTTGACCAGGCCATGGACCCCACAATTTCTCGAACTTAAACAGCTTTTCAGAAATCCTCTGTACTGCAAGGGATCCAGCGTGCCTTGACCGGGCCATGGTCCCCACGATTTCTGGAACCTAAGTAGCTTTTCAGAAATCCTCTGTACTGCAAGGGATCCAGCTTGCCTTGACCAGGTCATGGACCCCTCAATTTCTGGAACCCAAACAGTTTTTCAGAAATCCTCTGTACTGCAAGGGATCCAGCATGCCTTGACAAGTTCATGGATGCCGCGATTTCTGGAACTTAAACAGTTCTTCAGAAATCCTCTAAACTGCAAGGGATCCTGCGTGCCTAAACCAGGCCACACACCCCGCAATATCTGGAACCTAAACAGTTCTTCAGAAATCCTCTGTACTGCACGGGATCCAGCATGCCTTGCTCAGGCAATGGACCTCAGATTTCTGGAAGCTAAACAGTTTTTAAGAAATCCGCTGCACTGCAAGTGATCCAGTGTGTCTTCACGAGGCCAGAGACACCGCAGTTTCTGGAACCTAATCAATTCTTCAGAAATCCTCTGTACTGCATGGGATCCAGTGTGCCTTCACAAGGGCACAGACCAAGGAGTTTCTGGAACCTAAAAAGTTCTTCAGAAATCCACTGTACTGCAAGGGATCCAGCATGCCTTGACTTAGCCCCGAACCCTTCGATTTCTGTAACCTTAACAGTTTTTCAGAAGTCTTCTTTACCGGAAGGGATCCAGCATGCCATCACCTGGCCACGGACCCCACAATTTCTGGAACCTAAACAGCTTTTCAGAAATCCTCTGAACTGCAAAGGATTCAGCATTCCTTGACCAGGCCATGGACCCAGCAATATTTTCAACCTAAACAGCTTTTGAAATCCTCTGTACTGCAAGGGATCCAGAGTACCTTGACCAGGCCATGGACCCCGCGGCTTCTGGAAGCTAAACAGTTCTTCAGAAATCCTCTGTACTGCAAGGGATCCAGTGTGCCTTCAACAGGACACAGACCTTGCAGATTTGGGAATAAAATTAATTCTTCAGAAATCCTTTGTACTGCAAGGGATCCAGTGTGCCTGCACCAGGCCATGGACACTGAGGTTTCTGGAATCTAGACAATTCTTCAGAAATCCGCTGTACTGCAAAGGATTCTGCATGCCTTGAGCAGGCCACGGACCCCTCAATTTCTGGAACCTAAACTGTTTTTCAGGAATCATCTGTAAAGCAAGGGATCCAGGGTGCCTTGACCACCCATTCACCCCTCGATTTCTGGAACCTAGACTATTTTTCAGGAATTCTTTGTACTGCAAGAGATCCAGCGTGACTTGACCAGGCCACAGAACCCTCGATTTCAGGAACCTAAACAGTTCTTCAGAAATCCAGCGTGCCTTCACCAGGCCATGGATCCCGTGGTTTCTGGAACCTAACCAGTTCTTCAGAAATCCTCTGTACTGAAAGGGATCCAGTGTGCCTTCACCAGGGCACAGACCCCATGTTTTCAGGAACCTAAACAGTTCTTCAGAAATCCGTTGTACTGCAAAGTATCCAGCATGCCTTGACCAGGCCATGGACCCAACGATTTCTGGAACCTAAACAGTTTTTCAGAAATCTGCTGTACTGCAATTGATCCAGCGTGCCTTGACCAGGCCACAGACCTCTCGATATCTGGAACCCAAACAGTTTTTTAAGAAATCCTCTGTACCACAAGTGATCCAGTGTGTCTTGACCAAGCCTTGGACCCCGCAGTTTCTGGAACCTAAACATTCTTCAGAAATCCTCTGAACTGCAAGGGATCCAGTGTGCCTTCACCAGGCCATGCACACCGCAGTTTCTGGAACCTAAACAGTTCTTCAGAAATCCTCTGTACTGCAGGGGATCCAGTGTGCTTTCACCAGTTCACAGACCCCGCAGTTCATCGAACCTAAACAGTTCTTCAGAAATCTACTGTACTGCAAGGGATCCAGTGCGCCCTGACCAGGCCACCAACCCCTCTATATCTGTGATGTAAACAGTTGTTTAGAAATCCTATGTACGGCAAAGGATCAAGCGTGCCTTTGCTAGGCCACGGACCTGTCGATTTCTGCAACCTAAACAGTTTTTCAGAAATTCTCTCTACTGCAAGGGATCCAGCCCCCGAGATTTCTTAAACCTAAACAGCTTTTCCAAAATCCTCTGAGTGTTTCTTGACCAGGGCATGGACCCCTCCATTTCTGGAAACTAAACAGCTTTTCAGAAATCCACTGTACTGTAAGAGATCCAGCGTGCCTTGACCAGGTCACGGACCCCTCAATTTCTGGATCCAAAACAGCTTTTCAGAAATCCACTGTACTGCAAGGGATCCAGGGTGCCTTCACCAGGCCATGGACACTGTGGTTTCTGGAACCTAAACAGTTTTTCAGGAGTCCTCTGTACTGCAAGGGATCCAGCATGCCTTGACCAGGCCACAGACCCCTTGATTTCTATAACCTAAACAGTTTTTCAGAAATCCTCTGTACTGTAAGGGATCCTGTGTGCTTTTACCAGGCCACGGACCCCATGGTTTCCTGAACCTAAACTGTTCTTAAGAAATCCAGTGTACCTTCACCTGGCAAAGGACCACGTGGTTTCTGGAACCTAACCAGTTCTTCAGAAATCCACTGTACTGTGATGGATCCAGCGTATCTTGACAAGGCTACAGATGCCACAATTTCTGGAACTTTAAAAGTTCTTCTGAAATCCTCTGTACTGCAAGGGATCCAGCATACCTTGACCCAGCCACAGAACCCGAGGTTTCTGGAACCTAAACAGTTCTTCAGAAATCCTCTGTTCTGCATGGGTTCCAGCCTGCCTTGACCTGGCCATGGACCCCTTGATTTCCGGAACTCAAACACTTCTTCAGATTTCCTCTGTACTGTGAGGGATCCAGCATGCCTTGACCTGGCCACACACCCAGTGATTTCTAGAACCAAAACAGTTCTTCAGAAATCCTCTCTACTGCAAGGGATCCAGTGTGGCTTGACCAGGCCATGGACCCCATGATTTCTGAAACCAAAACACATCTTCTGAAATCCTCTGTTCTTCATGGGTTCCAGCCTGCATTGACCTGGCCATGGACCCCATTATTTCTGGAACCCAAACACCTCTTCAGATATCCTTTGCACTGCGAGGGATCCAGCATGATTTAACCTGGCCACACACCCCGTGATTTCTAGAACCAAAACAGTTCTTCAGAAATCCTCTCTACTGCAAGGGATCCAGTGTGGCTTGACCAGGCCATGGACCCCGTGATTTCTGGAAACCTAAGCAGGTTTTTGAAAATAACTGTACTGCAAGGGATACAGCATGCCCTGACCAGGCCAGAGACCCCGCAATTTCTGGAACCTAAACAGTTCTTCAGAAATCTGTTGTACTGCAAGAGATCCAGCATGCCTTGACAAGGCCACGGGCCCCTCAACTTATGGAACCTAAACAGTTTTTCAGAAATCCATTGTACTGCTAGGATGCAGCGTGCCTTGAAGAGGACATTTACACCTCGATTCAAGGAACCTAGACAGGTTTTCAGAAATCCTCTGTATTGCAGGGGATCCAGCATGCCCTGACCAGGCCATGGACCCCATGATTTCTGGAACCTAAATAGCATTTTAGAAATCCTCTGTAATGCAAGGGATCCAGCGTGCCTTGACCGGGCCATGGTCCCCACAATTTCTGGAACCTAAGCAGCTTTTCATAAATCTTCTGTACTGCAAAGGATCCAGCATGCCTTGACCAGGCCATGAACCCCACGATTTCTGGAACCTAAACAGTTTTTCAGAAATCTGCTATACTGCAATTGATCCAGCTGCCTTGAACAGGCCACAGACTCTCGATATCTGGAACCCAAACAGTTTTATAAGAAATCTTCTGTACCACAATTGATCCAGTGTGTCTTGACCAGCCATGGACCCCGCAGGTTTCTGAACCTAAACATTTCTTCAGAAATCCTCTGAACTGCAAGGGATCCAGTGTGCCTTCACCATGCCATGCACACCGCAGTTTCTGGAACCTAAACAGTTCTTCAGAAATCCTCAATACTGCAGGGGATCCAGTGAGCTTTCACCAGTTCACAGACCCCGCAGATCTTCGAACCTAAACAGTTCTTCAGAAATCCACTGTACTGCAAGGGATCCAGTGCGCCCTGACCAGGCCACCAACCCCTCTATATCTCGGACGTAAACAGTTGTTCAGAAATCCTATGTACGGCAAAGGATCAAGCGTGCCTTTGCGAGGCCACGGACCTGTCGATTTCTGCAACCTAAACAGTTTTTCAGAAATTCTCTCTACCGCAAGGGATCCAGCATGCCTTGACCAGGCCACGGGCCCCTCAACTTATGGAACCTAAACAGTTTTTCAGAAATCCATTGTACTGCTAGGATGCAGCGTGCCTTGATGAGGACATTTACGCCTCGATTCAAGGAACCTAGACAGGTTTTCAGAAATCCTCTGTATTGCAGGGGATCCAGCATGCCTGACCAGGCCACAGACCCCATGATTTCTGGAACCTAAATAGCGTTTTAGAAATCCTCTGTACTGCAAGGGATCCAGCTTGCCTTGACCAGGTCATGGACTTCAATTTCTGGAACCCAAGCAGTTTTCAGAAATCCTCTTACTGCAAGGGATCCAGCGTGCCTTGACAAGTTCACGGATGCCGCGATTTCTGGAACTTAAACAGTTCTTCAGAAATCTTCTATACTGCAAGGGATCCAGTGTGCCTAAACCAGGCCACACATCCGGCAATTTCTGGAACCTAAACAGTTCTTCAGAAATCCTCTGTACTGCACGGGATCCAGCGTGCCTTGCTCAGGCCACGGACCTGAGATTTCTGGAACCTAAACAGTTTTTAAGAAATCCGCTGTACTGCAAGGGATTCAGCATGTCTTCACAAGGCCACAGACACTGCAGTTTCTGGAACCTAATCAATTCTTCAGAAATCTTCAGTACTGCATGGGATCCAGTGTGTCTTCACCAGGGCACAGACCAAGGAGTTTCTGGAACCTAAAAAGTTCTTCAGAAATCCACTGTACTGTAAGGGATCCAGCATGCCTTGACTAAGCCCCGAACCCTTCGATTTCTGGAACCTTAACAGTTTTTTAGAAATCCGCAATACTGCAATTGATCCACCTGCCCTTGGCCAGGCCACAGACCCCTCGATATCTGGAACCTAAACAGTTTTTCAGAAATCCTCTGTACTGCAAAGGATCTAGTGTGCCTTTACCAGGCCACGGACCTGTCAATTTCTGAAATCTAAGCAGTTTCTCAGAAATCCTCTGTGCCGCAAGGGATGCTGCATGCCTTGACCAGGCCACGGACCCCTCGATTTCTGGAACCTAAACAGTTTATCAGGAATCCTCTGTACTGCAAGGGATCCAGTGTGCCTGGGCCAGGACACACACCCTGCGATTTCTGGAACTTAAACAGTTCTTCAGAAATCCTCTGTACTGCAAGGAATCCAGTATGCCTTGTCAGGACAAAGACCAGACGATTTCTGGAACCTAAACAGTTCTTCAGAAATCCTATGTACTGCATGGGATCCCGCATGCCTTTTCCAGACCAGGGACCCCACGATTTCTGAAACCTAAACAGTTTTTCAGAAATCCACTGTACTACAAGGAATCCAGCGTGCCTTGACCAGGCCATGGATGCCGTGGTTTCTGGTAGCTAAACAGTTCTTCATTAATCCTCTGTACTGCAAGGGATCCAGTGTGTCTTCACCAGGCACAGACCCCATGGTTTTTTGATCCTAAAATGTTCTTCAGAAATCCTCTGTACTGCTAGGGATCCAGCGTGCCTTGACCAGGCCACATACCCCTTGATTTCTGGAACCTAAACAGTTCTTCAGAAATCCTTTGTACTGCAAGGGATCCAGCGTACCTTGACCAATCCACAGCCCCTCGATTTCTAGAACCTAAACAGTTCTATAAAAATCCTCTGTACTGCAAGGGATCCAGCATACCTCGACCAGGCCACAGACCCCGTGTTTTGTGGAACCTAAACAGTTCTTCTGAAATCCTCTGTACTGCTAGGGTTCCAGCATTCCTTGTCCTGGCCTCAAACCCCTTGATTTCTGGAACCCATATAATTCTACAGAAATCCTCTGTACTGTAAGGGATCCAGCATGCCTTGACCAGGCTATGGACCCTGCAATTTCTGGAACATAAACAGCTTTTCAGAAATCCTCTGTACTGCAAGGGATCCAGCGTGCCTTGACCAGGCCACAGAAGCCTTGATTTCTGGAACCCAAACAGTTCTTCAGAAATCCTCTGTACTGCAAGGGATCCAGTGTGCACTTACCAGGCCACGGACCCCACGACTTCTGCAACCTAAACAGTTCTTCGGAAATCTGCTCTTCTGCAAGGGATCCAGCATGCCTTTACCAGGCTACGGACCCCATGATTTCAGGATCCTAAACAGTTCTTCTGAAATATGCTGTACTGCATGGGATCCAGCATTTACTGACCCAGCCACAGACCTCTCGATTTATGGATCCTAAACAGTTTTTCAGAAATCCTCTGTTCTGCAAGGGATCCAGCGTGCCTTGACCAGGGCATGGAGCCCGCAACTTCTGGAACCTAAACAGCTTTTCAGAAGTCTTTTTTTTACCAGACGAGATCCAGCATGCCTTCACCTTGCCATGGACCCCACAATTTCTGGAACCTAAACAGCTTTTCAGAATTCCTCTGTATTGCAAAGGATTCAGCATTCCTTGACCAGGCCATGGACCCTGCAATTTCTTCAACCTAAACAGCTTTTCAGAAATCCTCCGTACTGCAAGGAGATCCAGTGAGCCATGGCCAGGCCACAGACCCATAGATTTCTGGAACCTAAACAGCTTTTTTAGAAATCCTCTGTACTGCGATGGATCCAGCGTGTCTTGACAAGGCCACAGATGCCACAATTTCTGAAACTTAAAAAGTTCTTCAGAAATCCTCTGTACTGCAAGGGATCTAGCTTTCCTTGACCAGGCCACTCACCCCTCGATTTCTGGAACCTAAACAGTTCTTCAGAAATTTTTGTACTACAAGGGATCCAGCGTGCTTTGATCAGGCCATGGACCCCTTGATTTCTGGAACCTAAACAGGTCTTCAGAAAAACTCTGTACTGCCAAGGATCCAGCATACCTTGACCCGGCCACAGACCCCCAGTTTTCTGGAACCTAAACAGTTCTTCAAAAATCCTCTATTCTGCATGGGTTCCAGCCTGTCTTGACCTGGCCATGGACCCATTGATTTCTGGAACCCAAACACTTCTTCAGATATCCTCTCTACTGTGAGGGATCCAGCATGCCTTGACCTGGCCACACACCCTGTGATTTCTAGAACCAAAACGGTTCACCAGAAATCCTCTCTACTGCAAGGGATCCAGTGTAGCATGACCAGGCCATGGACCCCATGATTTCTGGATCCTAAACAGGTCTTTCAAAACACACTGTACTGCAAGGGATACAGAGTTCCCTGACCAGGCCAGAGACCCCGCAATTTCTGGAACCTAAGCAGTTCTTCAGAAATCTGTTGTACTGCAAGAGATCCAGCATGCCTTGACAAGGCCACGGGCCCCTCAACTTATGGAACCTAAACAGTTTTTCAGAAATCCATTGTACTGCTAGGATGCAGCGTGCCTTGAAGAGGACATTTACACCTCGATTCAAGGAATCTAGACAGGTTTTCAGAAATCCTCTGTATTGCAGGGGATCCAGCATGCCCTGACCAGGCCATGGACCCCATGATTTCTGGAACCTAAATAGCATTTTAGAAATCCTCTGTACTGCAAGGGATCCAGTGTTCCTTGACCAGACCATGGACCCCGCAATTTCTTGAACTTAAACAGCTTTTCAGAAATCCTCTGTACTGCAAGGGATCCAGCGGCCTTGACCGGCCATGGTCCCCACAATTTCTGAAACCTAAGCAGCTTTTCATAAATCTTCTGTACTGCAAAGGATCCAGCATGCCTTGACCAGGCCATGAACCCCACGATTTCTGGAACCTAAACAGTTTTTCAGAAATCTGCTATACTGCAATTGATTCAGCGTGCCTTGAACAGGCCACAGACCTCTCGATATCTGGAACCCAAACAGTTTTATAAGAAATCTTCTGTACCACAATTGATCCAGTGTGTCTTGACCAAGCCATGGACCCCGCAGTTTCTGGAACCTAAACATTTCTTCAGAAATCCTCTGAACTGCAAGGGATCCAGTGTGCCTTCACCATGCCATGCACACCGCAGTTTCTGGAACCTAAACAGTTCTTCAGAAATCCTCAATACTGCAGGGGATCCAGTGAGCTTTCACCAGTTCACAGACCCCGCAGTTCTTCGAACCTAAACAGTTCTTCAGAAATCCACTGTACTGCAAGGGATCCAGTGCGCCCTGACCAGGCCACCAACCCCTCTATATCTGGGACGTAAACAGTTGTTCAGAAATCCTATGTACGGCAAAGGATCAAGCGTGCCTTTATAGGCATCGGGACCTGTCGATTTCTGCAACCCAAACAGTTTTTCAGAAATTCTCTACCGAAGGGATCCAGCATGTCTTGACAAGGCCACGGGCCTCCCCAAAACTTATGGAACCTAAACAGTTTTTCAGAAATCCATTGTACTGCTAGGATGCAGCGTGCCTTTATGAGGCCATTTATCCGATTCAAGGAACCTAGACAGGTTTTCAGAAATCCTCTGTATTGCAGGGGATCCAGCATGCCTGACCAGGCCACAGACCCCATGATTTCTGGAACCTAAATTGCGTTTTAGAAATCCTCTGTACTGCAAGGGATCCAGCTTGCCTTGACCAGGTCATGGACCCTTCAATTTCTGGAACCCAAGCAGTTTTTCAGAAATCCTCTTTACTGCAAGGGATCCAGCGTGCCTTGACAAGTTCACGGATGCCGCGATTTCTGGAACTTAAACAGTTCTTCAGAAATCTTCTATACTGCAAGAGATCCAGTGTGCCTAAACCAGGCCACACATCCGGCAATTTCTGGAACCTAAACAGTTCTTCAGAAATCCGCTGTACTGCAAGGGATTCAGCATGTCTTCACAAGGCCACAGACACTGCAGTTTCTGGAACCAATCAATTCTTCAGAAATCTTCAGTACTGCATGGGATCCAGTGTGTCTTCACCAGGGCACAGACCAAGGAGTTTCTGGAACCTAAAAGTTCTTCAGAAATCCACTGTACTGTAAGGGATCCAGCATGCCTTGACTAAGCCCCAACCCTCGATTTCTGGAACCTAACAGTTTTTAGAATCCGTAGTACTGCAATTGATCCACCGTGCCTTGGTCAGGCCACAGACCCCTCGATATCTGGAACCTAAACAGTTTTTCAGAAATCATCTGTACTGCAAAGGATCTAGTGTGCCTTTACCAGGCGATGGACCTGTCAATTTCTGAAATTGAAGCAGTTTCTCAGAAATCCTCTGTGCCGCAAGGGATGCTGCATGCCTTGACCAGGCCACGGACCCCTCGATTTCTGGAACCTAAACAGTTTTTCAGAAATCCTCTGTACTGCAAGGGATCCAGTGTGCCTGGGCCAGGACACACACCCTGCGATTTCTGGAACTTAAACAGTTCTTCAGAAATCCTCTGTACTGCAAGGAATCCAGCATGCCTTGTCAGGACAAAGACCAGACGATTTCTGGAACCTAAACAGTTCTTCAGAAATCCTATGTACTGCATGGGATCCCGCATGCCTTTTCCAGACCAGGGACCCCACGATTTCTGAAACCTAAACAGTTTTTCAGAAATCCACTGTACTACAAGGAATCCAGCGTGCCTTGACCAGGCCATGGATGCCGTGGTTTCTGGTAGCTAAACAGTTCTTCATTAATCCTCTGTACTGCAAGGGATCCAGTGTGTCTTCACCAGGCACAGACCCCACGGTTTATTGAACCTAAAATGTTCTTCAGAAATCCTCTGTACTGCAAGGGATCCAGCGTGCCTTGACCAGGCCACATACCCCTTGATTTCGGAACCTAAACAGTTCTTCAGAAATCCTTTGTACTGCAAGGGATCCAGCGTACCTTGACCAAGCCACAGCCCCTCGATTTCTAGAACCTAAACAGTTCTATAAAAATCCTCTGTACTGCAAGGGATCCAGCATACCTCGACCAGGCCACAGACCCCGTGTTTTGTGGAACCTAAACAGTTCTTCTGAAATCCTCTGTACTGCTAGGGTTCCAGCATTCCTTGTCCTGGCCTCAAACCCCTTGATTTCTGGAACCCATATAATTCTACAGAAATCCTCTGTACTGCAAGGGATCCAGCATGCCTTGACCAGGCTATGGACCCCGCAATTTCTGGAACGTAAACAGCTTTTCAGAAATCCTCTGTACTGCAAGGGATCCAGTGTGCCTTGACCAGGCCACAGAAGCCTTGATTTCTGGAACCCAAACAGTTCTTCAGAAATCCTCTGTACTGCAAGGGATCCAGTGTGCACTTACCAGGCCACGGACCCCACGATTTCTGCAACCTAAACAGTTCTTCAGAAATCTGCTCTTCTGCAAGGGATCCAGCATGCCTTTACCAGGCTACGGACCCCATGATTTCAGGATCCCATACAGTTCTTCTGAAATATGCTGTACTGCATGGGATCCAGCATTTACTGACCCAGCCACAGACCCCTCGATTTATAGATCCAAACAGTTTTTCAGAACGCCTGTTCTGCAAGGGATCCAGCGTGCCTGACCAGGCCATGGAGCCCGCAACTTCTGGAACCTAAACAGCTTTCAGAAGTCTTTACCGGAAGGGATCCAGCATGCCTTCACCTTGCCAAGGACCCCACAATTTCTGGAACCTAAACAGCTTTCAGAAATCCACTGTACTGCAATTAGATCCAGTGTGCCTTGGCCAGGCCACAGACCCATAGATTTCTGGAACCTAAACAGCTTTTTAGAAATCCTCTGTACTGCGATGGATCCAGCGTGTCCTGACAAGGCCCCAGATTCCACAATTTCTGAAACTTAAAAAGTTCTTCAGAAATCCTCTGTACTGCAAGGGATCCAGCATACCTTGACCAGGCCACAGACTCTGTGTTTTGTGGAACCTAAACAGTTCTTCTGAAATCCTCTGTACTGCTAGGGTTCCAGCATTCCTTGTCCTGGTCTCGAACCCCTTGATTTCTGGAACCCCCAAAATTCTACAGAAATCCTCTGTACTGCAAGGGATCCAGCATGCCTTGACCTGGCTATGGACCCCGCAATTTCTGGAACGTAAACAGCTTTTCAGAAATTATCTGTACTGCAAGGGATCTGGCGTGCCTTGACCAGGCCACAGAACCCTTGATTTCTGGAACCCAAACAGTTCTTCAGAAATCCTCTGTACTGCAAGGGATCCAGTGTGCACTTACCAGGCCACAGACCCCGTGATATCTTCAACCTAAACAGTTCTTCAGAAATCTGCTCTTCTGCATGGGATCCAGCATTTACTGACCCAGCCATGGACCCCTCAATTTATGGATCCTAAACAGTTTTTCAGAAATCCTCTGTTCTGCAAGGGATCCAGCGTGCCTTGACCAGGGCATGGAGCCCGCAACTTCTGGAACCTAAACAGCTTTTCAGAAGTCTTTTTACCAGAAGAGATCCAGCATGCCTTCACCTTGCCATGGACCCCACAATTTCTGGAACCTAAACAGCTTTTCAGAATTCCTCTGTATTGCAAAGGATTCAGCATTCCTTGACCAGGCCATGGACCCTGCAATTTCTTCAACCTAAACAGCTTTTCAGAAATCCTCCGTACTGCAAGGAGATCCAGTGAGCCATGGCCAGGCCACAGACCCATAGATTTCTGGAACCTAAACAGCTTTTTAGAAATCCTCTGTACTGCGATGGATCCAGCGTGTCTTGACAAGGCCACAGATGCCACAATTTCTGAAACTTAAAAAGTTCTTCAGAAATCCTCTGTACTGCAAGGGATCTAGCTTTCCTTGACCAGGCCACTCACCCCTCGATTTCTGGAACCTAAACAGTTCTTCAGAAATTTTTTGTACTACAAGGGATCCAGCCAGAGACAGCGCTAGATAGGGCAAAAAGGGAAAAAGTTGCAGCTTGCCCAAAAATGACCCACTTTCCACAGGACAGTGGGTCCAAAGTGGTGCACCTGTCTCTAACAATAGCTGAAAGATGGAAAACTAAACAATAGAAAAGTATTTTCACTCAACAAATTTAAGCTTCTGTACTAGTGAAATTTCTACTTACGATTAGGTTTGGACCCAGTTGTTTCTCATTTTGACCCACATTTTTTTACACCTATGGGTCTAATCTGACCCATGTTTTAAAACCCCTAGCGCTGTCACTGGATCCAGCGTGCTTTGATCAGGCCATGGACCCCTTGATTTCTGGAACCTAAACAGGTCTTCAGAAAAACTCTGTACTGCCAAGGATCCAGCATACCTTGACCCGGCCACAGACCCCCAGTTTTCTGGAACCTAAACAGTTCTTCAAAAATCCTCTATTCTGCATGGGTTCCAGCCTGTCTTGACCTGGCCATGGACCCATTGATTTCTGGAACCCAAACACTTCTTCAGATATCCTCTCTACTGTGAGGGATCCAGCATGCCTTGACCTGGCCACACACCCTGTGATTTCTAGAACCAAAACGGTTCACCAGAAATCCTCTCTACTGCAAGGGATCCAAAGTAGCATGACCAGGCCATGGACCCCATGATTTCTGGATCCTAAACAGGTCTTTCAAAACACACTGTACTGCAAGGGATACAGAGTTCCCTGACCAGGCCAGAGACCCCGCAATTTCTGGAACCTAAGCAGTTCTTCAGAAATCTGTTGTACTGCAAGAGATCCAGCATGCCTTGACAAGGCCACGGGCCCCTCAACTTATGGAACCTAAACAGTTTTTCAGAAATCCATTGTACTGCTAGGATGCAGCGTGCCTTGAAGAGGACATTTACACCTCGATTCAAGGAACCTAGACAGGTTTTCAGAAATCCTCTGTATTGCAGGGGATCCAGCATGCCCTGACCAGGCCATGGACCCCATGATTTCTGGAACCTAAATAGCATTTTAGAAATCCTCTGTACTGCAAGGGATCCAGTGTTCCTTGACCAGACCATGGACCCCGCAATTTCTTGAACTTAAACAGCTTTTCAGAAATCCTCTGTACTGCAAGGGATCCAGCGTGCCTTGACCGGGCCATGGTCCCCACAATTTCTGAAACCTAAGCAGCTTTTCATAAATCTTCTGTACTGCAAAGGATCCAGCATGCCTTGACCAGGCCATGAACCCCACGATTTCTGGAACCTAAACAGTTTTTCAGAAATCTGCTATACTGCAATTGATTCAGCGTGCCTTGAACAGGCCACAGACCTCTCGATATCTGGAACCCAAACAGTTTTATAAGAAATCTTCTGTACCACAATTGATCCAGTGTGTCTTGACCAAGCCATGGACCCCGCAGTTTCTGGAACCTAAACATTTCTTCAGAAATCCTCTGAACTGCAAGGGATCCAGTGTGCCTTCACCATGCCATGCACACCGCAGTTTCTGGAACCTAAACAGTTCTTCAGAAATCCTCAATACTGCAGGGGATCCAGTGAGCTTTCACCAGTTCACAGACTCCAGTTCTTCGAACCCAAACAGTTCTTCAGAAATCCACTGTACTGCAAGGGATCCAGTGCGCCCTGACCAGGCCACCAACCCCTCTATATCTGGGACGTAAACAGTTGTTCAGAAATCCTATGTACGGCAAAGGATCAAGCGTGCCTTTACTAGGCCACGGACCTGTCGATTTCTGCAACCTAAACAGTTTTTCAGAAATTCTCTCTACCGCAAAGGGATCCAGCATGCCTTGACAAGGCCACGGGCCTCCCCAAAACTTATGGAACCTAAACAGTTTTTCAGAAATCCATTGTACTGCTAGGATGCAGCGTGCCTTTATGAGGCCATTTACGCCTCGATTCAAGGAACCTAGACAGGTTTTCAGAAATCCTCTGTATTGCAGGGGATCCAGCATGCCTGACCAGGCCACAGACCCCATGATTTCTGGAACCTAAATTGCATTTTAGAAATCCTCTGTACTGCAAGGGATCCAGCTTGCCTTGACCAGGTCATGGACCCTTCAATTTCTGGAACCCAAGCAGTTTTTCAGAAATCCTCTTTACTGCAAGGGATCCAGCGTGCCTTGACAAGTTCACGGATGCCGCGATTTCTGGAACTTAAACAGTTCTTCAGAAATCTTCTATACTGCAAGAGATCCAGTGTGCCTAAACCAGGCCACACATCCGGCAATTTCTGGAACCTAAACAGTTCTTCAGAAATCCGCTGTACTGCAAGGGATTCAGCATGTCTTCACAAGGCCACAGACACTGCAGTTTCTGGAACCTAATCAATTCTTCAGAAATCTTCAGTACTGCATGGGATCCAGTGTGTCTTCACCAGGGCACAGACCAAGGAGTTTCTGGAACCTAAAAAGTTCTTCAGAAATCCACTGTACTGTAAGGGATCCAGCATGCCTTGACTAAGCCCCGAACCCTTCGATTTCTGGAACCTTAACAGTTTTTTAGAAATCCGCAGTACTGCAATTGATCCACCGTGCCTTGGCCAGGCCACAGACCCCTCGATATCTGGAACCTAAACAGTTTTTCAGAAATCATCTGTACTGCAAAGGATCTAGTGTGCCTTTACCAGGCGATGGACCTGTCAATTTCTGAAATTGAAGCAGTTTCTCAGAAATCCTCTGTGCCGCAAGGATGCTGCATGCCTTGACCAGGCCACGGACCCCGATTTCTGGAACCTAAACAGTTTTTCAGAAATCCTCTGTACTGCAGGATCCAGTGTGCCTGGGCCAGGACACACCCATGTATTTCTGGAACTTAAACAGTTCTTCAGAAATCCTCTGTACTGCAAGGAATCCAGCATGCCTTGTCAGGACAAGACCAGACGATTTCTGGAACCTAAACAGTTCTTCAGAAATCCTATGTACTGCATGGGATCCCGCATGCCTTTCCAGACCAGGGACCCCATGATTTCTGGAACCTAAACAGTTTTTCAGAAATCCGCTGTACTACAAGGAATCCAGCGTGCCTTGACCAGGCCATGGATGCCGGGTTTCTGGTAGCTAAACAGTTCTTCATTAATCCTCTGTACTGCAAGGGATCCAGTGTGTCTTCACCAGGCACAGACCCCACGGTTTATTGAACCTAAAATGTTCTTCAGAAATCCTCTGTACTGCAAGGGATCCAGCGTGCCTTGACCAGGCCACATACCCCTTGATTTCCGGAACCTAAACAGTTCTTCAGAAATCCTTTGTACTGCAAGGGATCCAGCGTACCTTGACCAAGCCACAGCCCCTCGATTTCTAGAACCTAAACAGTTCTATAAAAATCCTCTGTACTGCAAGGGATCCAGCATACCTCGACCAGGCCACAGACCCCGTGTTTTGTGGAACCTAAACAGTTCTTCTGAAATCCTCTGTACTGCTAGGGTTCCAGCATTCCTTGTCCTGGCCTCAAACCCCTTGATTTCTGGAACCCATATAATTCTACAGAAATCCTCTGTACTGCAAGGGATCCAGCATGCCTTGACCAGGCTATGGACCCCGCAATTTCTGGAACGTAAACAGCTTTTCAGAAATCCTCTGTACTGCAAGGGGATCCAGTGTGCCTTGACCAGGCCACAGAAGCCTTGATTTCTGGAACCCAAACAGTTCTTCAGAAATCCTCTGTACTGCAAGGGATCCAGTGTGCACTTACCAGGCCACGGACCCCACGATTTCTGCAACCTAAACAGTTCTTCAGAAATCTGCTCTTCTGCAAGGGATCCAGCATGCCTTTACCAGGCTACGGACCCCATGATTTCAGGATCCTATACAGTTCTTCTGAAATATGCTGTACTGCATGGGATCCAGCATTTACTGACCCAGCCACAGACCCCTCGATTTATGGATCCTAAACAGTTTTTCAGAAATCGCCTGTTCTGCAAGGGATCCAGCGTGCCTTGACCAGGCCATGGAGCCCGCAACTTCTGGAACCTAAACAGCTTTTCAGAAGTCTTCTTTACCGGAAGGGATCCAGCATGCCTTCACCTTGCCAAGGACCCCACAATTTCTGGAACCTAAACAGCTTTTCAGAAATCCACTGTACTGCAATTAGATCCAGTGTGCCTTGGCCAGGCCACAGACCCATAGATTTCTGGAACCTAAACAGCTTTTTAGAAATCCTCTGTACTGCGATGGATCCAGCGTGTCCTGACAAGGCCCCAGATTCCACAATTTCTGAAACTTAAAAAGTTCTTCAGAAATCCTCTGTACTGCAAGGGATCCAGCGTCCCTTGACCAGGCCACACACCCCTCAATTACTGGAACCTAAACAATTCTTCAGAAATTCTTTGTACTACAAGGGATCCAGTGTGCTTTGATCAGGCCGTGGACCCCTTGATTTCTGGAACCTAAACAGTTCTTCAGAAAAACTCTGCATTGCCAAGGATCCAGCATACCTTGACCCGGCTGCAGACCCTGAGGTTTCTGGAACCTAAACAGTTCTTCATAAATCCTCTGTTCTGCATGGGTTCCAGCTTGCCTTGACCTGGCCATGGACCCCTTGATTTCTGGAACCCAAACACTTCTTCAGATATCCTCTGTACTGTGAGGGATCCAGCATGCCTTGACCTGGCCACACACCCCGTGATTTCTAGAACCAAAACAGTTCTTCAGAAATCCTATGTACTGCAAGGGATCCAGTGTGGCTTGACCAGGCCATGGACCTCGTGATTTCTGGAACCAAAACAGGTCTTCCGAAATCCTCTGTTCTGCATGGGTTCCAGCCTGCCTTGACCTGGCCATGGACCCCTTGATTTCTGGAACCCAAACACTTCTTCAGATATCCTCTGTACAGCGAGGGATCCAGCATGCCTTGACCTGACCACACACCCCGTGATTTCTAGAACCAAAACAGTTCTTCAGAAATCCTTTCTACTGCAAGGGATCCAGTGTGGCTTGACCAGGCCATGGACCCCGTGATTTCTGGAACCTAAACAGGTCTTTCAAAATACACTGTACTGCAAGGGATACAGAGTGCCCTGACCATGCCAGAGACCCCGCAATTTTGGAACCTAAACAGTTCTTCAGAAATCTGTTGTACTGCAAGAGATCCAGCATGCCTTGACAAGGCCACGGGCCCCTCAACTTATGGAACCTAAACAGTTTTTCAGAAATCCATTGTACTGATAGGATGCAGCGTGCCTTGATGAGGACATTTACGCCTCGATTCATGGAACCTAGACAGGTTTTCAAAAATCCTCTCTATTGCAGGGGATCCAGCATGCCCTGACCAGGCCACGGACCCCATGAGTTCTGGAACCTAAATAGCATTTTAGAAATCCTCTGTACTGCAAGGGATCCAGTGTTCCTTGAACAGGCCATGGACCCCGCAATTTCTTGAACTTTAACAGATTTTCAGAAATCCTCTGTACTGTAAGGGATCCAGCGTGCCTTGACCGGGCCATGGTCCCAACGATTTCTGGAACCTAAGCAGCTCTTCATAAATCCTCTCTACTGCAAGGGATCCAGCTTGCCTTGACCAGGTCATGGACCCTTCGATTTCTGGAACCCAAACAGTTTTTCAGAAATCCTCTGTACTGCAAGGGATCCAGCGTGTCTTGACAAGTTCACGGATGCCGCGATTTCTGGAACTTAAATAGTTCTTCAGAAATCCTCTATACTGCAAGGGATCCAGCGTGCCTAAACCAGGCCACACACCCCATGATTTCTGGAACCTAAACAGTTCTTCAGAAATCCTCTGTACTGCACGGGATCCAGTGTGCCTTGCTCAGGCCACGGACCTGAGGTTTCTGGAACCTAAACAGTTTTTAAGAAATACGCTGTACTGCAAGGGATCCAGCATGTCTTCATGAGGCCACAGACACCAAAGTTTCTGGAACCTAATCAATTCTTCAGAAATCCTCTGTACTGCATGTGATTCAGTGTGCCTTCACCAGGGCACAGACCAAGGAGTTTCTGGAACCTAAAAAGTTCTTCAGAAATCCACTGTACTGTAAGGGATCCAGCATGCCTTGATTAAGCCCCGAACCCTTCGATTTCTGGAACATTATCAGTTTTTTAGAAATCCGCAGTACTGCAATTGATGCACCGTGCCTTGACCAGGCCACATACCCCTCGATATCTGGAACCTAAACAGTTTTTCTGAAATCCTCTGTACTGAAAAGGATCTAGTGTGCCTTTACCAGGCCACGGAACTGTCGATTTCTGAAATCTAAGCAGTTTCTCAGAAATCTTCTGTACCGCAAGGGATGCTGCATTCCTTGACCAGGCCACGGACCCCTCGATTTCTGGAACCTAAACAGTTTTTCAGGAATCCTCTGTACTGCAAGGGATCCAGTGTGCCTGGGCCAGGACACACACCCTGCGATTTCTGGAACTTGAACAGTTCTTCAGAAATCCTCTGTACTGCAAGGGATCCAGTGTGCCTTGTCCAGGACAAAGACCATATGATTTCTGGAACCTAAACAGTTCTTCAGAAATCCTATGTACTGCATGGGATCCCGCATGCCTTTTCCAGGCAGGGACCATATGATTTCTGGAACCTAAACATTTTTTCAGAAATCCGCTGTACTACAAGGAATCCAGTATGCCTTGACCAGGCCATGGATGCCATGGTATCTGGTAGCTAAACAGTTCTTCATTAATCCTCTGTACTGCAAGAGATCCAGTGTGTCTTCACCAGGCACAGACCCCACGGTTTCATGAACCTAAAATGTTCTTCAGAAATCCTCTGTACTGCAAGGGATCCAGTGTGCCTTGACCAGGCCACATACCACTCGATTTCCAGAACCTAAACAGTTCTTCAGAAATCCTTTGAACTGCAAGGGATCAAGCGTACCTTGACCAGACCACAGACCCCTAGATTTCTAGAACCTAAACAGTTCTATAGAAATCCTCTGTACTGCAAGGGATCCAGCATACCTTGACCAGGCCACAGACCCCGTGTTTTGTGGAACCTAAACACTTCTTCTGAAATCCTCTGTACTGCTAGGGTTCCAGCATTCCTTGTCCTGGCCTCGAACCCCTTGATTTCTGGAACCCCAAAAATTCTACAGAAATCCTCAGTACTGCAAGGGATCCAGCATGCCTTGACCAGGCTATGGACCCCGCAATTTCTGGAACGTAAACAGCTTTTCAGAATTCCTCTGTACTGCAACGGATCCAGCGTGCCTTGACCAGGCCACAGAACCCTTGATTTCCGGAACCCAAACAGTTCTTCAGAAATCCTCTGTACTGCAAGGGATCCAGTGTGCACTTACCAGGCCACAGACCCCGCGATTTCTGCAACCTAAACAGTTCTTCAGAAATCTGCTCTTCTGCAAGAGATCCAGCATGCCTTTACCAGGCTACGGACCACACGATTTCAGGATCCTAAACAGTTCTTCTGAAATCTGCTGAACTGCATGAGATCCAGCATTTACTGACCCAGCCACGGACCCCTCGATTTATGGATCCTAAACAGTTTTTCAGAAATCCTCTGTTCTGCAAGGGATCCAGCGTGGCTTGACCAGGCCATGGAGCCCGCAACTTCTGGAACCTAAACAGCTTTTCAGAAGTCTTCTTTACCAGAAGGAATCCAGCATGCCTTCACCTTGCCACAGACCCCACAATTTCTGGATCCTAAACAGCTTTTCAGAAATCCTCTCTACTACAAAGGATTCAGCATTCCTTGACCAGGCCATGGACCCGCAATTTCTTCAACCTAAACAGCTTTTCAGAAATCCTCTGTACTGCAGGGAGATCCAGTGTGCCTTGGCCAGGCCACAGACCCATAGATTTCTGGAACCTAAACAGCTTTTTGGAAATCCTCTGTACTGCGATGGATCCAGCGTGTCTTGACAAGGCCACAGATTCCACAATTTCTGAAACTTAAAAAGTTCTTCAGAAATCCTCTGTACTGTAAGGGATCCAGCGCTCCTGACCAGGCCACACACCCCCGATTACTGGAACCCAAACAGTTCTTCAGAAATTCTTTGTACTACAAGGGATCCAGCGTGCTTTGATCAGGCCATGGACCCCTTGATTTCTGGAACCTAAACAGTTCTTCAGAAAAACTCTGTACTGCCAAGGATCCAGCATACCTTGACTCGGCTGCAGACCCTGAGGTTTCTGGAACCTAAACAGTTCTTCAGAAATCCTCTGTTCTACATGGGTTCCAGCCTGCCTTGACCTGGCAATGGACCCCTTGATTTCTGGAACCCAAACACTTCTTTAAATATCCTCTGTACTGTGAGGGATCCAGCATGCCTTGACCTGGCCACACATCCCGTGATTTCTAGAACCAAAACAGTTCTTCAGAAATCCTCTCTACTGCAAGGGATCCAGTGTGGCTTGACCAGGCCATGGACCCCATGATTTCTGGAACCTAAACAGGTCTTTCAAAATACACTGTACTGCAAGGGATACAGAGTGCCCTGACCAGGCCAGAGACCCCGCAATTTCTGGAACCTAAACAGTTCTTCAGAAATCTGTTGTACTGCAAGAGATCCATCATGCCTTGACAAGGCCACGGGCCCCTCAACTTATGGAACCTAAACAGCTTTTCAGAAATCCATTGTACTGCTAAGATGCAGCGTGCCTTGATGAGGACATTTATGCCTCGATTCATGGAACCTAGACAGGTTTTCAGAAATCCTTTGTAATGCAGGGGATCCAGCGTGCCCTGACCAGGCCACAGAACCCATGAGTTCTGGAACCTTAATAGCGTTTCAAAAATCCTCTGTACTGCAAGGGATCCAGAGTTCCTTGACCAGGCCATGGACCCTGCAATTTCTTGAACTTAAACAGATTTTCAGAAATCCTCGGTACTGCTAGGGATCCAGCGTGCCTTGACCGGGCCAGGGTTCCCACGATTTCTGGAACCTAAGCAGCTTTACATAAATCCTCTTTACTGCAAGGGATCCAGCTTGCCTTGACCAGGTCATGGTCCCTTCAATTCTGGAACCCAAACAGTTCTTCAGAAATCCTCTTTACTGCAAGGGATCCAGTGTGCCTTGACAAGTTCATGGATGCTGCGATTTCTGGAACTTAAACAGTTCTTCAGAAATCCTTTATACTGCAAGGGATCCAGCATGCCTAAACCAGGTCACACACCCCGCATTTTCTGGAACCTAAACTGTTCTTCAGAAATCCTCTGTACTGCACGGGATCCAGCATGCCTTACTCAGGCCATGGACCTCAGATTTCTGGAACCTAAACAGTTTTTAAGAAATCCGTTGTACTGCAAGGGATCCAGAATGTCTTCACAAGGCCACAGACACCACAGTTTCTGGAACCTGTTCAATTCTTCAGAAATCCTCTGTACTGCATGGGATCCAGTGTGCCTTCACCAGGACACAGACCAAGGAGTTTCTGGAACCTCAAAAGTTCTTCAGAAATCCACTGTACTGCAAGGGATCCAGTATGCTTTGACTAAGCCCCGAACCCTTCGATTTCTGGAACCTTTACAATTTTTTAGAAATCCGCAGTACTGCAATTGATGCACCGTGCCTTGACCAGGCCACATACCCCTCGATATCTGGACCCTAAACAGTTTTTCAGAAATCCTCTGCACTGCAAAGGATCTAGTGTGCCTTTACCAGGCTACAGACCTGTCGATTTCTGAAATCTAAGCAGTTTCTCAGAAATCCTCTGTGCCGCAAGGGATGCTGCATGCCTTGACCAGGCCACGGACCCCTCGATTTCTGGAACCTAAACAGTTTTTCAGGAATCCTCTGTACTGCAAGGGATCCTGTGTGCCTGGGCCAGGACACACACCCTGCAATTTCTGGAACTTGAACAGTTCTTCAGAAATCCTCTGTACTGCAAGGGATCCAGCATGCCTTGTCCAGGACAGAGACCACACGATTTCTGGAACCTAAACAGTTCTTCAGAAATCCTATGTACTGCATGGGATCCCGCGTGCCATTTCCAGGCCAGAGACCCCATGATTTCTGGAACCTAAACAGTTTTTCAGAAATCCGCTGTACTACAAGGAATCCAGCGTGCCTTAACCAGGCCATGGATTCCGCGGTTTCTGGTAGCTAAACAGTTCTTCATTAATCCTCTGTACTGCAAGGGATCCAGTGTGTCTTCACCAGGCACAGACTGCACGGTTTCTTGAACCTAAAATGTTCTTCAGAAATCCTCTGTACTGCAAGGGATCCAGTGTGCCTTGACCAGGCCACATACCACTCAATTTCCAGAACCTAAACAGTTCTTCAGAAATCCTTTGAACTGCAAGGGATCAAATGTACCTTGACCAGGCCACAGACCCCTCGATTTCTAGAACCTAAACAGTTCTATAGAAATCCACTGTACTGCAAGGGATCCAGCATACCTTGACCAGGCCACAGACTCTGTGTTTTGTGGAACCTAAACAGTTCTTCTGAAATCCTCTGTACTGCTAGGGTTCCAGCATTCCTTGTCCTGGTCTAGAACCCCTTGATTTCTGGAGCCCCAAAAATTCTACAGAAATCCTCTGTACTGCAAGGGATCCAGCATGCCTTGACCAGGCTATGGACCCCGCAATTTCTGGAACATAAACAGCTTTTCAGAAATTATCTGTACTGCAAGGGATCCGGCGTGCCTTGACCAGGCCACAGAACCCTTGATTTCTGGAACCCAAACAGTTCTTCAGAAATCCTCTGTACTGCAAGGGATCCAGTGTGCACTTACCAGGCCACAGACCCCGTGATTTCTTCAACACTAAACAGTTCTTCAGAAATCTGCTCTTCTGCATGGAATCCAGCATTTACTGACCCAGCCACGGACCCCTGATTTATGGATCCCAAACAGTTTTTCAGAAATCCTCTGTTCTGCAAGGGATCCAGCGTGCCTTGACCAGGCCATGGGAGCTCGCAACTTCTGGAACCTAAACAGCTTTTCAGAAGTCTTTACCAGAAGAGATCTAGCATGCCTTCACCTTGCCATGGACCCCCACAATTTCTGGAACCTAAACAGCTTTCAGAAATCCTCTGTATTGCAAAGGATTCAGCATTCCCTGACCAGGCCATAGACCCTGCAATTTCTTCAACCTAAACAGCTTTTCAGAAATCCTCCGCACTGCAAGGAGATCCAGGAGCCTTGGCCAGGCCACAGACCCATAGATTTCTGGAACCCAAACAGCTTTTTAGAACCTCTGTACTGCGATGGATCCAGCGTGTTCTTGACAAGGCCACAGATGCCACAATTTCTGAAACTTAAAAGTTCTTCAGAAACTTCCTCTGTACTGCAAGGATCTGGCTTTCCTTGACCAGGCCATCACCCCTCGATTTCTGGAACCTCAAACAGTTCTTCAGAAATTCTTTGTACTACAAGGATCCAGCGTGCTTTTGATCAGGCCATGGACCCCTTGATTTCTGGAACCTAAACAGGTCTTCAGAAAACTCTGTACGCCAAGGATCCAGCATACCTGACCCGCCACAGACCCCGAGTTTCTGGAACCTAAAACAGTTCTTCAAAAATCCTCTGTTCTGCATGGGTTCCAGCCTGTCTTGACCTGGCCATGGACCCATTGATTTCTGGAACCCAAACACTTCTTCAGATATCCTCTGTACTGTGAGGGATCCAGCATGCCTTGACCTGGCCACACACCCCGTGATTTCTAGAACCAAAACAGTTCTCCAGAAATCCTCTGTACTGCAAGGGATCCAGTGTAGCATGACCAGGCCATGGACCCCATGATTTCTGGATCCTAAACAGGTCTTTCAAAACACACTGTACTGCAAGGGATACAGAGTGCCCTGACCAGGCCAGAGACCCCGCAATTTCTGGAACCTATACAGTTCTTCAGAAATCTGTTGTACTGCAAGAGATCCAGCATGCCTTGACAAGGCCACGGGCCCCTCAACTTATGGAACCTAAACAGTTTATCAGAAATCCATTGTACTGCTAAGATGCAGCGTGCCTTGATGAGGACATTTACACCTCAATTCTTGGAACCTAGACAGGTTTTCAGAAATCCTCTGTATTGCAGGGGATCCAGCGTGCCCTGATCAGGCCACGGACCCCATGAGTTCGGGAACCTAAATAGCATTTTAGAAATCCTCTGTACTGCAAGGAATCCAGTGTTCCTTGACCAGGCCATGGACCCCGCAATTTCTTGATCTTAAACAGATTTTCAGAAATCCTCTGTTCTCCAATTGATCCAGCGTGCCTTGACCGGGCCATGGTCCCCACGATTTCTGGAACCTAAGCATCTTTTCATAAATCCTCTGTACTGCAAGGGATCCAGCTTGCCTTGACCAGGTCATGGACCTTCTGATTTCTTGAACCCAAACAGTTTTTCCGAAATCTCTGTACTGCGAGGGATCCATGTGCCTTGACAAGTTCATCGGATGTCATTTCTGGAACTTGTAAACAGTTCTTTAGAAATCCTCTATACTGCTAGGGATCCAGTGCTCTTAAACCAGGCCACACGCTCAGCAATTTCTGGAACTCCAATCAGTTCTTCAGAAATCCCTCTGTACTGGGCACAGGATCCAGTGTGCCTTGCTCAGGCCACGGACCTGAGATTTCTGGAACCTAAACAGTTTTTAAGAAATCCGCTGTACTGCAAGGGATCCAGCATGTCTTCACAAGGCCACAGTCACCACAGTTTCTGGAACCTAATCAATTCTTCAGAAATCCTCTGTACTGCAAAGGATTCAGCATTCCTTGACCAGGCCATGGACCCTGCAATATCTTCAACCTAAACAGCTTTTCAGAAATCCTCTGTACTGCAAGGGATCCAGCATGCCTGCACCAGGCCATGGATACCTGGAGGTTTCAAATCTTGATAATTCTTCAGAAACTGGCTTGGTATCATAAAAGGATTCTGCATGCCTTGAGCAGTGCCATGGACCCCAACTTCTTGAACCTAAACTGTTTTTCAGGAATCATCTGTAAGCAGTGGATCCATGGTGCCTTGACCACACCATTCACCTCTCTCGATTTCTGGAACCCAAACAGTTTTTCAGGAATTCTCTGTACTGCAAGGGATCCAGAGTGCCTTTACCAGGCCACAGACCCCTCGGGATTTCAGGAACCCAAACAGTTCTTCAGAAATCCAGCTGCCTCACCAGGCCATGGATCCTGTGGTTTCTGGAACCCAACCTGCTCCTTCAGAAATCCTCTGTACTGAATGGGATCCAATGTGCTTCTACCTAGGGCACAGACCCCATGTTTTCAGGAACCTTAAACAGTTCTTCAGAAATTCGTGTTGTACTGCAAAGGATCCAGCATGCTCTTGACCAGGCCATGGACCCCACGATTTCTGGAACCTAAAGAGTTTTTCAGAAATCTGGCTGTACTGCACTGATCCAGCTGCTTCTGACCAGGCCACAGACCTCTCGATATCTGGAACCCAAACAGTTTTTAAGAAACTCTGTACCACAATTGATCCAGTGTGTCTTGACCAAGCCATGGACCCCGTAGTTTTGAACCTAAACATTTCTTCAGAAATCTTGAACTGTAAGGGATCCAGTGTGCCTTCACCAGGCCATGCACACTGCAGTTTCTGGAACCTAAACAGTTTCTTCAGAAATCCCTCTGCAATGCTTGTATCCAGGTGCTTTCACCAGTGCACAGACTCTGCAGTTCTTCGAACCTAAACAGTTCTTCAGAAATCTTCTGTAGTGCAAGTGGATCCAGTGTGCCTGACCAGGCTACCAACCCTATATCTGGGACGTAAACAGTTGTTCAGAAATCCCATGTACTGCAAAGGATCAAGCTGCCTTTGCTAGGCTAATGACCCGTCGCATTTCTGAACCTAAACAGTTTTTCGTAGATTCTCTACTGCATCCAGCATGCCTTGACCAGCCATGGACCCCTAGATTTTTAAACCCAAACAGCTTTTCAAAATCCTCTGACTGCAATGATCCAGCGCTTGTCCAGGGCACTGACCCTCCATTTCTGGAAACTCAAACAGCTTTTCAGAAATCCACTGTACTGTAAGAGATCCAGCATGCCTTGACCAGGTCATGGACCCCTCAATTTCAGGAAGCTAAACAGCTTTTCATAAATCCACTGTACTGCAAGGGATCCAGGGTGCCTTCACCAGGCCATGGACACTGTTGTTTCTGGAACCTAAACAGTTTTTCAGGAATCCTCTGTACTGCAAGGGATCCAGCGTGCCTTGACCAGGCCACAGACCCCTTGATTTCTGGAACCTAAACAGTTTTTCTGGAAATCCTCTGTACTAGAAAGGGATCCTGTGCCTTTACTAGGCCACAGACCCCATGGTTTCCTGAACCTAAACAGTTCTTTATGAAATCCAGCATACCTTCACCTGGCAAAGGACCCGATGGTTTCTGAACTCAACCAGTTCTTCAGAAATCCCCTGTACTCATGATGGATCCAGCTTGTCTTGACAAGGCTACAGATGCCACAATTTCTGGAACTTTAAAGTTCTTCAGAAATCCTCTCTGTACTGCAATGGATCCAGCATACCTTGATCCAGGCCACAGGACTTGGAGGGTTTCTGGAACCTAAACAGTTCTTCATAAATCGCCTGGTTCTGCCTGGGTTCCAGCCTGCCTTGACCTGGGCTATGGACCTCTTGATTTCTGGAACCTAAACAGTTCATCAGAAAACTCCTGTACTGCCAAGGATCCAGCATACCTGGACCTGGCTGTAGACCCTGAGTTTTCTGAACCTAAACAGTTCTTCAGAAACCTCTTTCTGCATGGGTTCCAGCCTGTCTTGACCTGGCCATGGACCCCTTGATTTCTGGAACCCAAACACTTCATCAGATATCCTCTGTACCACGAGGGATTTAGTATGCCTTGACCTGGCGACACACCCCATGATTTCTAGAACCAAACAGTTCTTCAGAAATCCTCTCACTCAAGGGGATCCAGTGGCTTGACCAGGCCATGGACCCCAGACTTGGAACCTAAACAGGTCTTCTGAAATCCACTGTACTGCAAGGGATACAGCATTCCTCTGACCATGCCAGAGACCCTGCAATTTCTGGAACCTAAACAGTTCTTCTTAGAAATCTGTTGTACCACAAGGGATCCAGCATGTCTTTGACCATGCCACGGAACCTCACTTTCATGGAACTTAAACAGTTTTTCAGAAATCCGGTTGTATTGCAAGAATGCAGCATGCCTTGAGGAGGCTATTTACCTCTTGATTCATGGAACCTAAACAGGTTTCTTTGAAATCCTCTATTGCAGTGATCCAGCGTGTTCTGACAAGGCCATGGACCCTGGGTGATTTCTGGAACCAAATAGCTTAGAAATCCTCTGTACTGCAAGGCATATTAGTGTTCTTGACCAGGCCATGGACCCCAATTTCTAACTTAAACAGCTTTTCAGAAATCCTCTGTACTGCATGGATCCAGCTGCCTTGACCAGGTCATGGTCCCATGATTTCTGGAACTCTAAGTAGCTTTTCAGAAATCCTCTGTACTGCTAGGGATCCAGCTTGCCTTGACCAGGTCATGGACCCTCAATTTTGGAACCCAAACAGTTTTTCAGAAACTTCAATCTTGCAAGGATCCAGCTGGCTTTGACAAGTTCATGGATGCCACATTTCTTAAACTTAAACAGTTCTTCAGAAATTCTCTATACTGCAAGGATCCTGTGCTCAAACCAGGCCACACACCCTGCACTCTCTGGAACCTAAACAGTTCTTCAGAAATCCTCTGTACTTCACTCGGGATCCAGCATGCCTTTGCTCAGGCCACGGACCTTAGATTTCTGGAACCTAAACAGTTTTAAGAAATCGCTAAATTGCAAGTGATCCAGCGTGTCTTCTATGAGTCCACAGACACCGTAGTTTCTGGAACTCTAATCAATTCTTCAGGAAATCTTGTACTGCATGGGATCCAGTGTGCCTTCACAATGGCATTGCACCAAGGAGTTTCTGGAACCCAAAAGTTCTTCAGGAACCACTGTACTGCAAGGATCCAGTATGCCTTGACTAAGCCCCGAACCCTTCAATTTCTGGAACCTAACAGTTTTTCAGAAGTCTTCTTCCGTGAAGGGATCCAGCTGCCTTCACCTGGCCACGGGACCCCACAATTCTGGAACCCTAAACAGCTTTTCAGAAATCCTCTGTACTGCAAAGGATTCAGCATTCCTTTGACCAGGCCATGGCCCTGCAATATCGCTAACCTAAACAGCTTTTCAGAAATCCTCTGTACTGTAAGTGATCCAGAGTACCTATGACCAGGTCATGGATCCCTGCTTTTGGAAGCTAAATGTTCTTCAGAAATCCTCTGTACTGCAAGGGATCCAGTGTGCCTTCAAAAGGCATAGACCTTGCAGATTTGGGAACCAAATTGTTCTTCAGAAATCCTTTGTACTGCAAGGGATCCATATCTGCACCAGGCTGTGGAATGTGGTTTCTAGAACTAGACAATTCTTCAGAACCGCTGTACTGTAAAGGGATTTGCGTTTGAGCAGGCCACGGACCCCTCAATTTCTGGAACCTAAACTGTTTTCGGGAATCATCTGTAAGCAAGGGATCCAGGGTGCCTTGACCACCATTCATTCTCGCTTTCTGGAACCCAAACAGTTTTCTGGAATTCTGTACTGCAGGATCCAGTGTGCCTTGGACCAGGCCACAACCCCTCGATTTCAGGAACCTAAACAGTTCTTCAGGGAACCAGCTTGCCTTCACCAGGCCATGAACCCATGGTTTCTGGAACCCAACCAGTTCTTCAGAAACTTTCTGTACTGGCATGGTCCTGTGCCTCACCAGGGCACAGACCCTATGTTTCAGGAACCTAAACAGTTCTTCAGAAATCTGTTGAACTAAGGATCCTGTAGCCTTGTCCAGGCTTAGGACCCCACGACTGGAACCTAAACAGTTTTTCAGAAATCTGTCACTGCACTGATCCAGCGTGTTTGACCTGGTCACAGACCTCTGATATCTGGAACCCAAACAGTTTTTAAGAAATTCTCTGTACCACAATTGATCCAGTGTGTCTTGACTAAGCCATGGACCCCGTGTAGTTCTGAAACTCAAACATTTCTTCAGAAACCTCTGAACTGCAGGATCCAGTGTGCCTCACCAGGCAATGTACACAGCAGTTTCTGAAACTAAACTGTTCTTAGAAATTCTCTGTACTGCAGGATGCAGTGTTTTCACTCAGTTCATAGACCCAGAGTTCTTTAACCTAAACAGTTCTTCAGAACCGGCTGTATGCAAGGATCCAGTGTGCCTGGCTGTGGGCCCCAGCCTCTATATTCGACGAAACGGTTGTTCAAACCATGCACGCAAAGGATCAAGTGTGCCTGCTGGGCTAATGGTGTCGATTTCTGCAACCTAAACAGTTTCAGAATTCTCTACTGCCAGGTTCCAGCCCCCAGATTTTAAACCAAACATTTTCAAAACTCCTTATGGATCCAGTGTTTCTTGACCAGGGCATTGAGCCTCTTCTTGGAACCAAACAGCTTTTCAGAAACTCTGTACTGTAGATCCAGCGTGTCCTGACTGTAGGTCCCCCAATTTCAGGAAACTAAACAGCTTTCAGAACCACTGTACTGTAGTGATCCAGGGTGCCTCACCAGGCCATGGTCACTGTGGTTTCTGAACCTAAACAGTTTTTCAGGAATCCTTCAGTGATCCAGTGTGCCTTGACCAGGAACAGACCCCTTGATTTCTGAACCCAACAGTTTTCGGAAATCCCCTGTACGGGATACTGTGTGTCTTTACCAGGCTATGGACCCCACTGTTTCCTGAACCTAAACAGTTCTTAAGAAATCCAGCATACCTTCACCTGGCAAAGGACCCGTGGTTTCTGAACTCAACTGTCTTTCGAACCACTGTACGTGATGGATCCAGTGTGTCTTGACAAGGCTATAGATGCCACAATTTCTGAACTTAAAAGTTCTTCAGAAATCCTCTGTACTGTAAGGGATCCAGCATACCTTGACCCGCCATTAGAACCCGAGGTTTCTGGAACCTAAACAGTTCTTCTGAAATCCTCTGTTCTGCCTGGGTTCCAGCCTGCCATGACCTGGCCATGACCCTTATTGGAATTCAAACACTTCATGGTCAAACCTGGTCAAAACAAGCTGGATCTTGTGGTACAGAAATTTCAGAAAACTGGAGGTTGCAGAAATCGACAGGTCAGTGTGGTAAAGGGCAACTAGATCCTGCGGTACAAGTTTCTGAAAAACTGTTTAGGTTCAGAAATTGAGGGTCTGTGGCTTGGTCAAGGCATGAGGATCAATTCGAGTACAGAGTTTGTGAAAGCTGTTTAGATTCAGATACAGAGGGTGTGGCTGGTCAAGAAGTGAGATCAATTGCAGTACAAGTTTCTGAAAAACAGTGAGTTCGAAATGAAGTAGGTCCATGGCCTGGTTAAGCATGCTGGATCCTCAGTACCGCAGAATTCTGAAAAACTTGGGTTCCTAATTAGAGTGGTCCATGGCCTGGTCAGGCTAACTGGATAACTTACAGTACAAGTTCCTGAAAACTGTTTGGTTCCGAAATCGGGGGTCCGTGTCCTGGTCAAGGCCATTGGATCCCGTCGGAACAAGGATTCCTGAAACAGTAGGTTCAAGTGGGGGTCCATGGCCTGCTCAAGGGATGCTGGATCCACTTCGGTACAGAGGATTTCTGAAAACTGTTTGGTTCCAGAAATCAGGGAACTGTGTCCTAGTCAGTCTTACTGGATCCTGGTACAGAAGATTTCACGAAGAACTGTTTAGGTTCCGGAAACCATGGGGTCTGTGCCTGGTCAAAACACACTGGATCCCTTGCAGTACAGTGGTTCTGAAGAACTGTTTGGGTTTGGAAACCATGGTCCATGCCTGATCAGGAGCTGGTACCCCAATATAGAGGAAGGAAAAAACTGTTTATGTTCAAAATAGGGATCCATTACCTGGTCAAGCACATAGTCCTGCAGTATATGATTACTGAAAACTGTTTAGGTTCCAGAAATTGAGGTCCATGGCGTGGTCAAGAACGCTGGTCCCTACTGTAGGTAATTCCTGAAAAACAGTTTGGGTTCCAATCAAGTCCATGGCCTGGTCAGGCACTGGATCACCACCTTAGCGCTTGAAGAATTGTTTTGGTTGTAGAAATCGTGAGGTCCATAGCCTGGTCAAGGCACAGTGGATCACTACAGTATAGAGGTTTCTGATGTACCATTTGGGTTCCAGAAACCATGGGGTCTATGTCGGTGAAGCACACTGGATCCATTTAGTACAAGAGTTTCAGAGAACTGTTTAGGTTCCAGAAACCGCTGTCCATTAGCCTAGTGAGGCACTGGATCCCTGCAGTACAGAGTTTCTGAAAACTATTTAGATTCAGAAACAGCATGACCATGGCCTGGTGGCCACTGGTTCCACACAGTACAAAGTTTCTGAAAAACTGTTGGTTCCAAATCGGGGGTCCAGACCTAGTCAAACACGCTGGATCACTTGTGGTACAGAGGATTTCTGAAAAACCTTGGGTTACGAAATCAACAGGTCCTTACCTGGTAAAGATACGAATCTTTGTGGTAGAAGTTTCTACAAAACTGTTTGGTTCCAGAAATTGGGGTCCATGGTTTGGTCAAGACATGTGGATCAATTGTGGTACGGATTTGTGAAAGCTGTTGGGTTCCAGAGTGAGGTGTGTGGCTGGTCAAGGCAGCTGGATTAGTGCAGTACTGAGTTTAGAAAAACAGTGAGAGTTCCAGAAATAGGGGTCCATGGCCTGGTCAAGGCCTGGGATCACCAGTACAGTGCAATTCTGAAATAGTTTGGTTAGAGAATCATAGGATCATGGCCTGGTCAAGGCATGCTGGATCCCTTGCAGTACAACGAAATTCTGAAAAACTGTTTAGGTTCCAGAAATGAGGTCTGAGGCCTTGTCAAGGCCTCTGGATCCCGTGGAACAAGATTCGAAAATCTATAAGGTTCAGAAATTCAGGTCGTGGCCTGGTCTGGGATTATGGATCCCCTTCAGTTCAGGGATTCTGAAAACTGTTTGAGTTAAAAATCAATGGTACTATAGCTGCAAGGCATGCTGGATCCTTGCAGTACAGAAGTTTCTGAACGTTTAGGTTCCAGAAACCATAGGGTCTGTGCCTGGTAAAGCAACACTGGATGCGGTGGATTTCTGAGAACTGTTTAAGTTCGGAAACCATCGGTCCATGGCCTGATCAGGCAGCTGGATATATTCCAATACAGAGGTTCCTGACTGTTTACGTTCCAGAAATCCAGAGGGTCAATAACCTGATCAGCACGCTGGATCACTTACAATAGAGAGATTCCTGAAAACTCGTAGGTTCAGAAATGGGGTTCCGTGGCCAGGTCAAAGCATGGATCCTGCAGTACAACTGATTGCTAAAACTGTTCAGGTTCAGAATCGAGGGTCCGTAGCCTGGTCGAGCAGTCGGATCACTGTGCTCGATGATTCACTTAAGCAGTTTGGTTCAAAGGGAGCATCCGTGGCTGGTCAGACACGCTGGTCCTACAGTACAGAGGATTCCTAACTGTTGATTCCAATATTGAGAGACCATAAGTAGTCAGGGCCTCTGGATCCCTTACAGTACAGATGATATCGAAAACAGTTTAGGTTCAGAATTGAGGGTCGTATAGGACAGGTCAGGCACTCGGATCTCTTGCAGTGGAGTTTCGAAGGTATTTGGTTGCAGAAATCGCGAGATCATGGCCTGGTCAGACCACGCTTCACTGAAGATTTCTGAAGAACATTTAGAATCAAAAACACAGTGTCATGGCTAGTGACACACAAGATCCTTGCTTACAAGGATTTCCGCAGGTACATGACTGAGGCAAGCTGGATTTCTGAAGAACTGTTTAGGTTCAGAAACCACAGGGTCCGTGACCTGGTTAAAGACACAGGATCCTGCAGTACTCAGTATTCCTGCAATTGTTTGGGTTCAAAAATTGGGGTCTATTACTGGTCAAGGGCCTGCATCCTAGCTGAAGATTCCTGAAAAACTGTTTGAGTTCAACAAATCGAGGTGTCCATGGTATGGTCAAAGCACATGCATCCCTGCAGTGTGGATGATTCCAAAAACAGTTTAGGTTCCAGAAATCGGTCCATTGTCTGGTCAGGCATGCTGGATCCAGCAGGAATGAAGTTTCTGAAAAACTGTTTAGGTTAGAAACCATGGTGGCCATGGCCTGGTGAGAAATCACTGGATCCTGCGTACAATGGATCCCTGAAGAACTGTTGGGTTCAGAAATCAAGGGTCTGGCATAGTCAAAGGGCATACAGGATCTTACAGTACAGAGGATTGAAAGAAGAACTGTTTAGGATCCTGAAACCATGGGGTCTGTGCCCTGGAGAGAAATTCTGGATCCTTGCAGTGAGTTTCTGAAGAACTGGGTTCAAACTGGGGGCCATGTCAGATCAGGGACACTGGAACATTGTGTCTGGAGGTTCCTGAAAAAAGGTTTACTCCAGAAATCGAAGGTCTGTGCCTGGTCAAGGCCGCTGGATCCTAACGGTAGAGTATTCCAGAAAACTCAGGGTCCAGAAATCAGGGTCCCACACATGGTCAAGGTACACGGATCCTTGGTGGGTGATTCCTGAAAAACAATTTAGGTTCAGAAATCGAGGTTGGCCTGGTCAAGGCATACTGAATCCTTGCAGTACAGTGCATTTCTGAAGATGTTTTGGTTGTAAATTGTGAGGTCCATGGCCTGGTCAAGGCACGCTGGATCCTAACAGTACAGAGGATATCCGAGGTACTGTTGGGTTCAAAACCTTGGGGTTGCCTGGTGAAGACACACTGGATCCCTTGCAGTACGATTTCTGAGAACAGTAGGTTAAGAAACCTCTGTGACCATGCCTGGTAACAATGGTCCTTGCAGTACAAAGTTCTAGCTGTTTAGTTCCAGAAGTGAGGTGGTCCAGCCTGGTCAAGCAGCTAGATCACTTGTGGTCAGAAATTTCGAAAACTGATTGGGTTGCGAAATCGACGATGATGGCCTGATAAGCAGCTAGATCACTGCGGTACAGAGGTTTCTGAAAACTGTTTGGGGTTCCAAAGTGAGGGTCTGTGGCTGGTCAAGGCATGCAGGATCAATTGTGGTACAGAGGTTGTAATGTTTAGATTCCAGATAGTGAAGTTGTGGCCTCTTCAAGAGATGTGGGATCAATTGCAGTAGAGTTTCTGAAAAACGAAGGGTTCAGAAAACGGGGTCCATGGCCTGGTCAGGCATGGATCACACAGTTCAAGCGATTATGAAAAACAATTTAGGTTCACAATTCAAACAGTCAATAGCACAATCAAGGCTAGTGGATAACACGGTACAAGTTCCCGAAAACTGTTTAGGTTCAGAAATCCAGGGTCTATGTCTAGTCCCACACTGGATCATGAGAACAGAGGATTCCTGAAAAACTTATTAGATTCAGAATTGAGGTCCATGGCCTGTAAGGGATGCTGGATCCTCTTCGGTACAGAGATTCTGAAAAACTGCGGGTTCCAGCAATCAGGGGCTGTGGCCTGGTCAGTCTTACTGGATCCCTGCAGTACAAGATTTCTGAAGAACTGTTTGGGTTCCAGAAACAAGGTCTGTTAACACTGGATCCCTTGCGTACAGTGGTTCTGAGAACTGTTTAGGTTTTGGAAACCATGGGTCCATGCCTGATCAGGCATGCTGGATATTTGCAATGAGAAGTTCCAGAAAACTATTCGTTCAGAAATGAAGGATCATTGCCTGATCAAACACACTGGTTCCCTTGGTACATATGATTACTGAAAAACTGTTTGGTTCCAGAAATTGGAAGGGTCCATGGGCGTGGTCAGGCATACTGGATCCTTGCTCTGAGTGATTCCTGAAAACAGTTTAGGTTCAGAAATCAAGGGTCCATGGCCTGGTCAAGGCACACTGGATCCTGCAGCACAACCATTTCTGAGGTGTTTGGTTGTGAAATCGTGAGTCCATAGCCTGGTCAAGACACTGGATCCCACAGTATAGGATTTCTGATACTGTTTGGGTTCAAAACCATGGGCTCTGTGTCGGTGGCACACTGGATCCATTTAGTACAGAGTTTCGAAGAACTGTTTGGTTCAAAACTACTATGTCCATGGCCTGGTGAAGGCACTGGATCCTGCAGTACAGAGGTTTCTGAAGAACTATTTGGTTCCAAAACAGCGTGACCATGGCTGTGAAGCACACTGGATACTTGCAGTACAACGATTTCTGAGGCTGTTTAGGTTCCTGAAATTGGGGTCCCAACCTAGTCAAGCACGCTGGATCACTTGGTACAGAAGTTTCTGAAAACTGCTTAGGTTGCAATCGGGGTCCATGCCTGGTAAGAACGCTAGATCCTAGCGGTGAGAAAGTTCTAAAAACTGTTAGGTTCAAGTAGGGGTCCGTGGTTTGGTCAAGGCATGCTGGATCAATTGTAGTACAGAGGTTGTGAAAGCTGTTTGGGTTCCAGATATGGAGGTGTGTGGCCTGGTCAAGGCCAGCTGGATTAGTGCAGTACTGAGTTTCAGAAAAAAGGAGGGTTCAGAAATCGTGGGTCCCTGGCCTGGTCAGGCATACTACTTAGGACAGTGCAATTCTGAAGAGTATTTTAGTTGAAGAAATCATAGGGGCCATGGCCTGGTCAGGCATGCTGGATCCTGCAGTACAAGCGATTCCGAAACTGTTGGTTGAAATCAAGGGTCTGGGCTTGTCAAGGCTCTGGATCGTCGGAACAAATGAGAAAAACTGTAAAGGTTCAGAAATAGAGATCAAATGGCCTGGTCTAGGGATGCTGGATCACTTTGGACAGAAGTTCCTAAAAACTATTTAGGTTCCAAATCAAGGGGTCTGCGCCTGGCAAGGCATGCTGGATCCTTGCAGTACAAGGATTTCTGAAGAACTGTTTGGGTTCCAGAAACATGGGGTCAATGCCTGGTAAGCAACCTGGATCCATTGCAGTACAGTGGTTTCTGAGAACTGTTTAGTTCAGAAAACCATGGTCCATGGCTGATCGACACATGGATATATTGCAATACAAAGTTCTGAAAAACTGTTACGTTCAGAAATCCAGAAGTCTGTAGCCTGATCAGACACTGGATCCCTTACAATGAGAGATTCTGAAAAACCATGGGTTCCAGAAATAGAGGTTCAGTAGCCCGGTCAAGCATGCTGGATCCTTGCAGTACAACTGATTACTAAAACTGTTTGAGTTCTGAAATCGGGGTCCGTGACCTGGTCAAGGCACGTCGGATCCTATGCTAGAGTTCATAAAAAACTGTTAGGTTCCAGAAATGGGAGCATCGTGGCCGTCAATGCAGACTGGATCCTTGGTAAAGGTTCCAGACTATTTAGATTCCAGATATAAGGGGACCTGCATGGTCAGAGTACTCTGGATCCCTTGCAATACAGATGACATCTGAACAGTTGGGTTCAGAATTGAGGTTGTGGCCTGGTCAAGCACTCTAGATCTGCAGTACCAGATTTCTGAAGAATTGTTTGGGTGCAGAAATTGCAGGGACCTTGGCTGGTCAAGGCACACTACTTTCCTTGATGAGAGGTTTCGAAGAACTCTTTAGGATCAAAAAACATGATGTCCATGGCCTGAATGCACAGACCCTTTTTAAAAAGTTTCTGCGGTGCGGCCTGGTGAAGCAAGCTGGTTCTGAACTGTTTGGGTTCGAAACCACAGGGTCCGTGGTTAAGCCACAGGATCCCTTACAGTACTGGTATTCCTGCAAAACTGTTTAGGTTTCAAAAATTGAGGGTCTGTGTCTGATCAAGGCAAGCTGCCTAAACACAGAAGATTCCTGAAAACTATTTAGGTTCAATAAATCGAGGTCCATGGTGTGGTCAAACACGGCATCCCTTGCAGTGTGTTCCTGAAAAACAGTTGAGTTCGAAATAAAATGTCCATTGTCTGGTCAGGCATGATCCATCCTAGCAGAACAATTTCTGAAACTGTTTAGGTTCCAAAACAGTGTCCATAGCCTGATGAGGCTCACGGATCCTGCAGTACAATGTTCGAAGAACTGTTTGGGTTGAAATCAAGGATCTGTGACCTGGTCAAGGTCATGGGATATCTTGCAGTACAGGATTTCTGAAGACTGTTGGGATCCGACCATGGGGTCTGTGCTGAAGGCATTCTGGATCCTTGCAGTACAGAAGTTCTTAAGAACTGTTTAGGTTCAGAAACATGGGATATGTCCAGATCAAGGGACTGGGTATTGCAATACTGAGGTCCTGAAAAACATTTACATTCAAATCGAAGGTCGCGCCTGTTCAAAGCAGCTGGATCTAGATGAAACGATTCCTGAAAACTGTTTAGGTTCCAAATAAGTTGCATGGCCTAAATCAAACACGCTGGATCCCTTGCAGCACAGAGGATTTCGGAAGAACTGTTCAGATTACGAAACCCTGCGACCATGGCCTGGTGAAGGAAGCTAGATTCCTTCCAGTCAAAGTTTCTGAAAACTGTTTGGGTTCAGAACTAGTTGGTCCTGACCTGGTCAAAGCATGCTGGATCACTTTGGTACAGAGAATTTCTGATAACTGCTTGGGTTGCAGAAATAAACAGGTCATGACCTGGTAAACATTAGATCATTTGCAGTACGAGATTTCTGAAAAAACTATTAGGTTCAGAATTGAGGTCTTAACGAATCAGGCATGGGATCAATTGCGGTGAAGGTTGTAGCTGTTTGATTCCAGTTGAAATTATTGGCCTGGTCAAGGGATGCTGGATCAATTGCAGTACAGAGGTTTCTGAAAACTGATGAGTTCGAAGAAATAGGGTCCATGGCCTGATCAGGCATGCTGGATCCTTGCAGTACAACAGATTCACAAAAACTGTTAGGTTCCAGAACAGGGTCTGTGCCTGGTAAAGCAACACTAGTTCCTTGCAGTACAGTGGTTCTGAAACTGTTAAGTTCAGAAACCAGGGGTCATAGCCTGATCAAACCTGGATATATTGGAACGGGGTTCCTGAAAACTGTTCGTTCAGAAATTGAAGGGTCTTACTGGACGTCAAGGCACACTGGATCCTACAACAGAAGGTCCTGAAACTGTGGGTTCCGAAATGAAGGTTCCGTAGCCAGGTCAGGACACGCTGGATCACATACAACTGATACTAAAAACTGTTCAGGTTCACAAATAAAGAGGTCCGTGGCCTGGTCAAGGCACATGGAACCCTTGACCTTCAGAAAGTTCACAAACACTGTTTAGGTTCAAAATCGAGCATCATGGCAGGTCAAAAACATGCAGACCCATGCAATCGGGATTCTGAAAACTGTTTAGTTCAGATAGGGGGTCCATAGCGGTCAGGGCACTCTGGATCCTTGCAGTACAGATGATACCTGAAAACAATGCACAGTCCAATTTGAGGTGGCCTGTCAAGGCACTCTGGATCTCTTGCAGTGCAGTGGTTCTGAAGAATTGTTGGGTTGAGAAATCACGAGGTCCCAGCCTGGTCAGGCACGCTGGATTCCTTGCAGTGGGGAGTTCTGAAGAACTGTTTAGGATCCAGAAACACGCAGTATCATGTCTGGTGAGCACACAAGATCCTTTGTGCACAAAGGTTCCACGATACATGGCCTGGTGAGGCATGCTGGTTCTGAAGACTGTTTAGGTTCAGGAAACCGCAGAGTCATGACCTAGTTAGGCACACAGGATCGCAGTACTGTTCACTACAAACTGTTTAGGTTTCAAAAATTGAGGTCTGTGGCTGGTCGCACGCTGCATCCTGCTGAAGAAACCTGAAAACTGTTTGGTTCAATAAATGGGGTCATGGTGTGGTCAAGGCACGCTGCATCCTTGCAGTGTAGATGTTCTGAAAAACAGATTAGGTTCAAATTGGGGGTCCATTGTCTGGTCAAGCATACTGGATTCCTCACGTACAGAGATTTCTGAAAACTGCTGGTTCAGAAACCACAGTGTCAGTGGCCTAGTGAAAATCTGGATCCTTACAGTACAATGGATTTCTGAAGAAACTGTTTCAAATCAAAGTCTATGACCTGGTCAGAGCGCAAGGATATCTTGCAGTACAGAAGAATTCTAAAGAACTGTTTGGGATCCTGAAACCATGGGTCTGTGCCCTGGTGAAGGCATATGGATCCCTTACGGTACAGTTTCGAAAACTGTTTGGGTTCAGGCTTTGGGATCCATCACAGTCAAGGGACGCTGAAACATTGCAATACGAAGTTCCTGAAAAACCGTTTAGAAATGAGGTTCTGTTGCCTGGTCAGGCACGCTGGATCTAGCAGTAGAGAAGTTCTGAAAAACTGTTTAGGTTCAGAAATAGAGTTAATGGCCAATCAAGGCATGCTGGATCCCTTGCAGTACAGGGATTCACAAAACTCTTTGGGTTCCAATCTAGGGGTCCATAGCATGGTCAAAGATGCATGGATCCTTACAGTACAGGTGATTCCTGAAAACTGTTTGGGTTCAGAAATGGGGTCCATGGCCTGGTCAAGGCATGCTGATCCTGCAGTACAGTGTACACGGAAGAATTGTTTTGGTTGTGAAATTGTGAGGTCCATGGCCTGGTGAGCCGCTGGATCTAACAGTATGAGGATTTCGGAATGTTGGTTTAGAAACAGGGTTTGTGCCCTGGTGAAGGCACTGGATCTATGATGAGATTTCTGAAAAGTGTTCAGGTTCAGAAACCGTTGTGACATGGCTGGTGAGCAAGCTGGATTCATACAGTACAAGATTTCTGAAAAACTGTTAAGGTTCCGAAATCAAGGGTGGTCAAGGCCTGGTCAAAATAAGCGGATCACTTGTGGTACAGAATTTCTGAAAACTGCTTAGGTTGCAGAAATCGACGGATCCATTGGCCTGATAAAGGCAGCTAGATCCTTTACGGTACAGAGGATCTCAAAAACTGTTTGAGGTTCAGTGAAGTCTGTGGCTGGGTCAAGGCATACCGGATCAATGCGGTACAGAAAGTTTGTAGCTATTTAGATTCAGATATTGAGGGGTGTGTGGCTTGGTCAGAAGTGAGATCAATTGCAGTACAAGTTTCTGAAAAACTATGAGGTTCCAGAAATAGTAGGGTCCAAAGCCTGGTTAGGCATGCTGGATCACGGTACAACAATTGAAAACTGTTTGGGTTCCTGAATTCAAGTGGTCCGTAGCCTGGTCAAAGGCTAGCTGGATAACAGTACAGAGTTCCCGAAAAACTGTTGGGTTCCAGAAATCGAGGGGGTCCGTGTCCTGGTCAAGCACACTGGATCCCGTGAGAACAAGGACCTGAAAAACTATTGAGTTCCAGAATGAGGGTCATAGCTGCTCAAGGGATGGATCCACCAGTGGATTTCTGAAAACTGTTTAGGTTCAGAAATCAAGAGACATGGCATGGTCAATTCTTACTGGATCCCCTGCAGTACAGAAGTTTCAGAAGAACTGTTTCAGTCCGAACCATGGGGTCTGTCCTGGTCAAGCCACTGGATCCTTGCAGTACAGTGGTTCCTGAAGAACTGTTTGGGTTTGGAAACCTGTGGTCCATGCCTGATCAAGGCATGCTGGATATTTACATATAAGTTCCGTAAAAACTGTTGTGTTCGAAATGAAGGATCAATTGCTGACCAGGACAAGGCCTTACGGTATATGATTACTGAAAAACTCTTTAAGTTCCAGAAATTGAAGGGTCCTACGTGGTCAAGGCACTGGATCCTGCTGTGCAGTGATTAAAACAGTTCAGTTGAAATCAGGGGTCCATGGCTGGTCAGGCACTGGATCCTTACGCTAACCATTCTGAAATTGTTTTGGTTATAAATCGTGAGGTCCATGGCCAAGTCAAAACGGTGGATCACTACAGTATAGAGATTTCTGATGTACTGTTAGGTTCCAAAACCATGGGGTCTGTGTCCGGTGAAGCCACTGGATCACATTTAGTAAGAGGATTTCAGAAGAACTGTTTGGGTTCCAACCCATGTGTCAATAGCCAGGTACTTTGGATCACTGCAGTACAGAAGTTTCTGAAGACTGTTTGGGTTCAAAACAGCTGTGACCATGGCCTGGTGAAGGCACACGATTCCTTGGTACAAAGTTTCTGAAAAATATTTGGGTCCCAGAAATCGGGGGGTCCCGACCTAGTCAAAGCCAGCTGGATCACTTGGTACAGAAGTTTCTGAAAAAACAGGTTGCGAAATAAACAGGTCCTTACCTGGTAAAGTGCTAGATCTTTGTGGTGAGAAGTTCTGCAAAACGGCTAGGTTCCAGAATTGAGAGATGGTTTGATCAGGAAAACGCTGGATCAATTCAGGTACAGGATTTGTGGCTGTTTGGGTTCCAGATGGAGGTGTGTGGCCTGTCAAGGCAGCTGGATAATTACAGTACTGGTTTTAGAAAAACTGATGAGGTTCGAAATCGTAGGTCATGGCCTGATCAGGCTGCTGGATCCTGCAGTACAGTGCAATTCTGGTGTTTAGTTGAAGAAATCATAGGGTATGGCCTGGTCAAGGCATGCTGGATCACTGCAGTACAAGGAATTCAGAAAAACTGTTTAGGTTCAATCGAGGTCTGAGGCCTTGTCAAGGCACTCTAGTCCGTCCGGAACAGAAAATTCGGAGAAAATCTGTAAAGGTTCAGAAATTGAGGGTCCATGGCCTGGTCTGGGATGATGGATCCTTGGTTCAGTTTCCTGACTGTTTAGGTTCCAAAATCAATGGTACTGTGGCCTGGTAAGGCATGCTGGATCACTTGCAGTACAAGTTTCTGAAGACTGTTTGAGTTCCAGAAACCATAGGGTCTGTGCCTGGTAAAGCACTGGATACATTGCAATACATGGTTCCTGAAGAACTGTTTAAGTTCGAAACCATGGGGTCCATGGCCCAATCAAAACCGCAATATATTGCAATACAGAGTTCTGAAACTGGTACATTCCAGAAATTGAAGGGTCTATAGCCTGATCAGGGCTGGATCCTTGCAATAGAGATACCTGAAAAACTGCTTGGGTTCAGAATAAGTTCATTGCCAGGTCAGGCATGCTGGACCCTTGCGGTACAACTGATTGCAAAAACTGTTCAGGTTCCACAAATCGGGGGTCCGTGGACTGGTCAGGCCCGTCGGATCCCATAACATAAGATCACAAAACTGTTTAGGTTCCAGAAATCGACGTTAGTGGCCTGGTCAGGCACGCTGGATCCTGCAGCTGAAGTTCTGAAAACTGTTTAGATTCAGATATTGAGGAGACCATAGCGTGGTCAGGACACTGGATCCCACAGTACAGATGATATCTGAAAAACAGTTTAGGTTCGGTGGGGGTCTGTGGCCTGGTCAAGCCTCTGGATCTCTTACAGTACAACAGTTTCCGAAAAAGATTGTTTGGGTTGCAGAATCGAGGTCCTTGGCCACCAGTCAAGACGCTGCATTCAACCACAGTAGAAGTTTCTGAAGAACTGTTTAGGATCAAAACAAAGTGTCCATGGCCTGATGAGCACACAAAGATCCTTGCTGTACAAAGTTTCCGCGCAGTACATGACATAATGAAACAGCTGGATTTCTGAAGAACTGTTTGAGTTCAGGAAACCACAGGGTCCATGACCTGGTTAAGCACAGGATCCTTGCAGTACAAATGATACAAAACTGTTGGGTTCCAAAATTGAGGTCTGTGTCCTGGTCAAGCGCTGCATCCTAAACACAAGATTCCGAAAAACTGTTTAGGTTCAATAAATCAGTGTCCATGTGTAGTCAAGGCACATCCCTTACAGTGTTGATGATTCCTGAAAACAGTTTAGGTTCAGAAATGAGGGTCCATTGTCTGGTCAGGCATGCTGGATCCCTACATAAGAACAAGGATTTCAGAAAACTGTTTAGGTTCAGAAACCATGGTGTCCATGAACTGGTCACTGGATCCCGCATTACAATGGATTCTGAACTGTTTAGGTTCCAGAAATCAAAGGGTCTGTGACTGATCAGGCATAGGATATCTTGCACCGGAAAGTTTCTGAAGAACTATTTGGATCCTGAAACCATAGGGTCTGTGCCCAAGTGAGACATTCTGGATCCCTTGCGGTACAGAAGTTTCTGAGAACTGTTTGGGTTCAGGAAACTGGGGTCCATGTCAGATAAGGACATGGAAACATTACAATCGGAGGAGTCCATAAAAACAGTTTACAAGAAATCGAGATGTTGCCTGGTCAGGCAAGCTGGATCCCTAACAGTGAGAATTCCTGAAAACTCTTTGGGTTCAGAAATCTAGGGTCCATAGCATGGTCAAGGTACCTGGATCCTTCCAGTACAGGTGATTCCTGAAAACAGTTTAGGTTCAGAAATCCGGGGGTCCGTGGCCGGTCAGGCATACTGAATCCCTTGCAGTACAGTGTATTTCTAATTGTTTCAGTTGTAAAATTGTGAGGTCCATGGCCCAATCAAAGCACGCTGGATCCCTAACAGTACAGGATATCTGAGGTACTGTTTGGTTCGAAACCTTAAGGATTTGTGCCTGGTGAGAACACACTGGATCCTTGCAGTACAGAGGTTTCTGAAGACTTTTCCAGTTCCAAACTCAACACCATAGCCCAGTGAAACAAGCTGATTCCTTGCAATACAAAGGATTTCTGAAAATTTAGGTTCAGAATTGAGGTGGTCTGACCTGGAAACACGCATGGATCACTTGTGGTACAGAATTTGAAAACTGCTTAGTTGCGAAATCGACAGGTCGGCCTGAAAGGAAAGCTAGATCCTTTATGAGAGCAGTTCTGAACTGTTTGGTTCAGAAATTGGGGTCTGTGTGGTCAGCATGGGATCAATTATGGTACAAGTTTGTGGCTGATTCCAGATATTGGGGGTGTGGCCTCTTCCAAGAGATGTGGGATCAATGACAGTACGTTCTGAAAACTGATGAGTTCCAGAAATCCGAGGTATGGACAGTCAAGGCATGGATCCTGCAGTTCCATGATGAAAACTGTTTGGGTTCCTAATTCAAGCAGTCCGTAGCTGGTCGAGCTCGCTGGATAACACAGTGAAGATTCCAGAACTATTTGCGTTCCAGAAATCGAGGGCTCTGTCTGGTCAAGCACTGGATCAGTGAAACAGAGGATTCTGAAAAAACTGGGTTGAAATTGGGGGTCCATGGCTGCTCAAGGATGCTGGATCTCTTAATACCAAGGTTTTGAAAAACTGTTTGAGTTCAGTAATCAAGGACTGTGGCTGGTCAGCTGCTGGATCTACGGTACAGAAGATTTCTGAGAACATTTAGTTCAAAACCATGGGGTCTGTGCCTGGTCAGCCACTGGATCCCTTGCAGTACAGTGGTTCCTGAAGAACTGTTGGGTTTGGAAACCAAGGGTCCATGCCTGATCCAGGCATGCTGGATATTACAATATAGAGTTCTGAAAAACTATTTCGTTCGAAATGAAGGGATCTTGCATGGTCAAACACTTGCCCAACCAGTACATATGATTACTGAAAAACTGTTTAGGTTCCAGAAATTGAAGGGTCATGGCGTGGTCGGCATGGATCCTTATGCAGGTGATTCTGAAACAGTTTAGGTTCCAGAAATCAAGGTCCATAGCTGGTCAGGGCACACTGGATCCTGCAGCCTCCATTTCTGAAAATTGTTTGGTTGTGAAATCGTGAGTCCATGGCCTGGTCAGGCACGGTGGATCACTTACATAAGGACTCTGAAACATTTGGTTCAAAACCATGGGCTCTGTGTCGGTGAGGCACACTGGATCCATTTGGTACAAGGTTCAGAGAACTGTTTGGGTTCCAGAAACTGTGTCCATGGCCAAGTGAGGCACACTGGATCCTTGCAGTACAGAGAGTCCGAGAACTGTTTAGGTTCCAGAAACAATATGACCATGGCCTGGTGAAACACTGGATTCCTTGCAGTACAGCATTTCCGAGAAACTGTTTAGGTTCCAGAAATCGGGGTCAACCTAGTCAAGCAGCTGGATCTTGTGGTACAGAGGATGAAAACTACTTAGCTTGCAGAAATCGACGGGTCCATAATAGTAAAGGCAGCTAGATCCTTCTTGATGAGAAGTTCTGCAAACTGTTTGGGTTCAGAAATTGAGGGCCAATGGTTTGGTCAAGGCATGCTGGATCAATTATGGTACAGAGGTTGTGAAAATGTTTGGGTTCCAGATATTGAGGGTGTGTGGTCAAAGGCACACTGGATAATGAAGTACTGATTTCAGAAAACTGATGAGGTTCAGAAATCGTGGTCCTTAGCCTGGTCAAGGCATGCTGGATCCTGCAGTACAGTGCAATTCGAAAAGTATTTTAGTTGTGAAATCATGAGCCCATGGCCTGGTCAGGCATGCTAGATCCCTGCAGACAGATTCTGAAAACTGTTTGGGTTCAGAAATCGGGGTCGAGGCTTGTCAAGGCACTCTGGATCCCGTCACGGAACAGAGATTAGGAAAACATAAGTTCAAGTGAGGGCCGTGGCTGGTCAGGATGATGGATCCCCTTTGAAGTTTCTGAAAACAGTTTGGTTCAAAAATCAAAGAGATTGTGGCTAGTCCAGGCATGTGGATCCCTTACGGTAAAAGTTCTGAAGAACTGTTTAGGTTCAGAAACCATAGGGTCTGTGCTAGTAAAAGCAACACTGGATCAGTAAAGTACAGTGGTTTCTGAAGAACTGTTTAAGTTCAAGCCATGGTCCGTACAGTCGACAGCTGGATATATTACAATACAAGTTCCTGAAAACTGTTTCATTCCAGAAATAGAAAGTCTAGCTGATCAAAGGCACTGGATCCCTCCCAATAGAAGATTCTGAAAAACTGCTTAGGTTCCAGAAATAGGGTTCCGTGGCCAGGTCAGGCATGGATCCTTGCAGACAACTGATTACTAAAAACTGTTTAGGTTCCTAATCGAGATCCTGACCAGGAACGCGTCGGATCCCTTGATAACAGGGATTCCTTAAAACTATTTAGGTTCAGTCGAAATAATAGCTGGTCAATGAGGCTGGATCCCTTCCAGTACGGATTCTAAACTGTTTAGATTCCAGATATAGGGGGACCATAGCATGGTCAGGGTACTCCTGGATCTTGCAATACAGATGATATCCCAAAACAGTTGGGTTCAAGGAATTGAGGGTCTGGCCGTCAAGGCACTCTGGATCTCTTGCAATACAGCAGATTTCTGAAAATTGTTTAGGTGCAGAAATCGAGGACTTGGCTGGTCAAGACCTGCTTTCCTTGCAGTAGAAGTTTCAGAAAACAGTGAGATCAAGAAACCCACAGTCACTGGCCTGGTGAATGCACACAAGATCCTTGCTGTACAAGGATTTCTACGGTATGGCCTGGAGGAAGCTGGATTTCTGAAGAACTGTTTAGGTTCAGGAAACCACAAGGTCCGTGACCTGGTTAAGGCACAGGATCCTTAAGTACTGAATAATCCTACAAAACTGTTTGGTTTCAATTGAGGTCTGTGTCCTGATCAGACATGCATCCCTAACTTACAGAAGATTCCTGAAAACTGTTTGGGTTCAATAATCGAGTCCATGGTGTGTCAAGGGCACGCTGCATCACTTACAGATGATTCCTGAAACAGTTTAGGTTCAGAAATAAAGGAATTGTATGGTCACAAGCAGGCTGGATACCAAGAACAAGTTTCAAAGCTGTTTAGTTCCAGAAACCACGGTGTCCATAATGCAGGAGAGGCTCTGGATCCTGCGTACAATGGTTCTGAAGAACTGTTTGGGTCCAAAAATCAAGGCTCCTGACCTGATCAAATCATGCAGGATATCTTGCAGTACAGAGGTTTCTGAAGAACTGTTGGGATCAGAAACCATAGGGTCATGCTGGTATTCTGGATCCTTGCAGTACAGAAGTTTCTTAAAACATTTGGGTTCGAAACTGTGGGGTCCATGTCCCAGATCAAGGCGGGAAACATTACAATACTGAGATTCCTGAAACAGTTTACATTCAAAATCGAAGGTCTATTGCCTGTTCAAACACGCTGGATCCCTAACAGTGAGCAGATTCCTGAAAAACTGTTTAGGTTCGAAATAGAGTTATGGCCAAGTCAAGGCACGCTGGATCCTTGCAGTACAGAGGTTTCGGAGAACTTTCGATTACAGAAACCCTGTACCATAGCTGGTGAAGACAAGCTAGATTCCTTGCAATACAAAGTTTCTGAAAAACTATTGGGTTCCAGAAATGAGTTGGTCCTGCCTGGTCAAAGCATGCTGGATCACCTTTTGGTACAAAGAATTTCTGATAAACTGCTTAGTTGCAGAAATCGACAGGTCCTTGACCTGGTAAAGGCGTTAGATCCTTTGCAGTACAAGTTCTGAAAACTATTTGGTTCAGAATTGGGGGTCTTAGCTTGGTCAGGCATACAGGATCAATTAGGACAGAGGATTTTGAAGCTGTTTGATTCCAATTGTGGCTAGTCAAGGATGTGGATCAATTCAGTACAGAGATTTCTGAAAACTGATGAGTTCCAGAAATCGTGGGGTCCTGGCCTGTCAAGGCATACTGGATCCTGCAGTACAGACAATTCTCAAAAACATTTAGGTTGAAACCATGGGGTCTGTGCCTGGTAAAGCAACACTGGATCCTTGCAGTACAGTGGATTTGAAGAACTGTTTAAGTTCAGAAAACCATGGAGTCCATGGCCTGATCAAGCCAAGCTGGATATATTGGAATACAAGGATTCCTGAAAACTGTTCGTTCAATGAAGGTCTGTAGCCTGATCAAGCACGCTGGATCCTGCAATAGAAAATTCCTGAAAAACTACTTAGGTTCAAAATAGAAGGTTCCTGGACGGTCAAGACCGCTGGATCTTTATGACGATTACTAAAAATAACAGTTCCTGAAATCAGGGGTCCGTGGACGGGTAGGAAACGAATAGGATAACTACAGAGTTCATAAACCTGTTGAGTTCAGAAATCGAGGCATCGTGGCCAGGTCAAGGCATGCTGGATCCTTGCAATGGATTCCTGAAAAACTGTTTAGAATCCAGATATCGGGGGTCCATAGCGTGGTCAGGGCACTCTGGATCCTGCAACAGATGATACCTGAAAACAGTGCAGATTGATTTGAAGGTCGTGGTAATCAGGAACTCTGGATCACTTGCAGTGCGCAGTTCCTGAAGAATTGTTTAGGTTGCAGAAATACGGTCCTTGGCCTAATCAAAAACACGTGGATTCTTGCAGTAGAGAGGATTTCTGAAGAACTGTTTAGGATCCAGAAACACAGTCATCCATGTCCTGACGAAACACACAAGATCCTTTGCTGTACAAAGGTTTCCCCCTGATACATGGCCTGGTGAAGGCATGCTGGAGTTCCTGAAGAACTACAGTAGGTTCAGGAAACCATGAGGTCTCGTGACCTGGTTAAGGCACACAGGATCCTTGCAGTACTGAGTATTCCTGCAAAACTGTTTAGGTTCAAAATTGAGGGGTCTGTAGCGCTGGTCACGGCACGCTGCATCCCTCCACACAAGAAGATTCCTGAAAAAGCTGTTTGGGTTCAATAAATCGAGGGGTCCATGGTGTAGTCAAGGCAAACATCCATGCCAGTGTAGATGATTCCTGAAAACAGATTGGGTTCCGAAATCGAGGTCCATGTCTGGTCAGGCATACTGGATTCCTCGCGGTACAGAGATTTCTGAAAACTGTTTGGGTTCAGAAACCACGGTGTCAAGTGGCCTGGTGAAAACTCACTGGATCCTTACAGCTACAATGGTTTCTGAAGAACTGTTTGGGTTTTCAGAAATCAGGGGTCTGTGACCTAGTCAAGGCATGCAGGATATCTTGCAGTAAAGAGAGAATTTCTAAAAGAACATTTGGGATCACTGAAACCATAGGGTCTGTGCCCTGGTAGAGGCACTCTGGAACCTTGCAGTAAGAGGTTCTGAAGAACTGTTTAGGTTCAGGAAACTTTGAGGTCCATGTCACAGTCAGGGACTGGAAACGTGTGCAATACAGAGAGTTCCTGAAAAACTGTATACATTCCAGAAATCGAGGGTTCTGTTGCCTGGTCAAGGCACGCTGGATCCCTAGCAGTAGAGAGGATTCCTGAAAAACTGTTTAGGTTCCAGAAATAGAGGATTGCGTGGCCAAGTCAAGGCATGCTGGATCCCTTGCAGTACAGAGGATTCCTGAAAAACTCTTTAGGTTCCTGAAATCTAGGGGTCCATAGCATGGTCAAGGTACGCTGGATCCCTTGCAGTACAGGTGATTCCTGAAAAACTGTTTAGGTTCCAGAAATCGAGGGGTCCATGGCCAGGTCAAGGCATGCTGAATCCCTTGCAGTACAGTGTACTTTTGAAGAATTGTTTTGGTTGTAGAAATTGTGAGGTCCATGGCCTGGTCAAGGCACGCTGGATCCCTAACAGTATAGAGGATTTCTGAGGTACTGTTTAGGTTCCAGAAACCTTGGGGTTTGTGCCCTGGTGAAGGCACACTGGATCCTTTGCAGTACAGAGGATTTCTGAAGAAGTGTTCAGGTTCCAGAAACCGTTGTGACCATGGCCTGGTGAAGGCAAGCTGGATTCCTTGCAGTACAAAGGATTTCTGAAAAACTGTTAAGGTTCCAGAAATCGAGGTGGTCCAAGGCCTGGTCAAAGCAAGCTGGATCACTTGTGGTACAGAGAATTTCTGAAAAACTGCTTAGGTTGCAGAAATCGACATGTCCGTGGCCTGGTAAAGGGACGCTAGATCCTTTGCGGTACAGAGGATTTCTGAAAAACTGTTAGGTTCAGAGTTGGACTGTGGCTTGGTCAAGGCATGCAGGATCAAATGCAGTACGGAAGTTTGTGAAAAGCTGTTTAGATTCCAGATGTTGAGGGTGTGTGCCTGGTCAGAAGTGAGATCGGTGGCAGTACAGAGGATTCACGAAAAACTGATGAGGGTTCGAAATAGTAAGTGGGGTCCATAGCCTGGTTAAAGGCATGCTGGTCCATGCAGTACAACAAATTCTGAAAAACTGTTTGGGTTCCTGAATTCAAGTGGTCCATTACCTGGTCAAGGCTCGCTGGATAACACGGTACAGAGGATTCACAAAACTGTTTGGGTTCCAGAAATCGAGGGGTCACGTGTCCTGGTAAAGGCCATGGATCCCGTCGAGGAACAAAGTTCCTGAAAAACTGTTAAGGTTCAGAAATTGGGGTCCCATGGCTGCTCAAGGGATAACTGGATCCACTTACCGGTGCAGAGGATTTCTGAAAAACTGTTTAGGTTCCAGAAATCAGGGACTGACAACATGGTCAGATTCTTACTGGATCCCCTGCAGTACGAAGATTTCTGAAGAACTGTTTGGGTTCCGGAAACCATGAGTCTGTGCCTGGTCAAGCCACTGGATCATGCAGTACGATGGTTTCTGAAGAACTGTTTAGGTTTGGAAACCATAGCCATAGCCTGATCAGGCAACAGATATTTGCAATATAGAGGATTCATTAAAGCTGTTTATGTTCAAAATAGAAGGGATCTGTTGCCTGGTCAAGGACACTAGATCACTGCAGTACATATGATTACTGAAAAACTGTTTAGGTTCAGAAATACAAAGGGTCCATGGCGTGGTCAAGAACAGCTGGATCACTGCTGTGCAGGTGATTCCTGAAAACAGTTTGGGTTCCAGAAATCAGGGGTCCATGGCCTGGTCAAAACACACTGGATCCCTGCAGCTATCTACTCAAGAAGAATTGTTTTGGTTGTAGAAATACGTTGGTCCATGGCCTGGTCAAGGCACGGTGGATCCTTACAGTAGAAGTTCTGATGTGCTGTTTGGGTTCCAGAAACCATGGGGTCTATTGTCGGTGAAGGCACACTGGATCCATTTGCGTACAGAAAGTTTCAGAAGAACTGTTTAGGTTCAGAAACACTGTGTCCGTGGCCTGGTGAAGCACACTGGATCACTGCAGTACAGAGGATTTCTGAAGAACTGTTTGGGTTCCAGAAACAGCTGTGACCATAGCCTAGTGAAGCACACACTGGATTCCTTGCAGTACAGAGTTTCTGAAAACTGTTTGGGTTCCAAGAAAGAGGGGTCCTGACCTAGTCAAAACACTATGGATCACTTGTGGTACAGAGGATTTCTTGAAAACTGCTTAGGTTGCAGAAATCGACAGGTCCTTGCCCTGGTAAAGGAATGCTAGATCTTTTGTGGTAGAGAGGATTTCTGCAAAACTGTTTAGGTTCCAGAAATTGAGGGGTCCATGGTTTGGTCAAGGCATGCTGGATCAATTGTGGTACAGAGGATTTGTGAAAAGCTGTTTGGGTTCCAGAAATTGAGGGGTGTGTGGCCTGGTCAAGGCACGCTGGATTAATTGCAGTACTGAGGATTTAGAAAAACTGATGAGGTTCCAGAAATCGTGGGTCCATGGCCTGGTCAAGGCATGCTGGATCCCTTGCAGTACAGTGCAATTCTGAAAAGATTGTTTGGTTGTACTGAAATCACAGGGTCCATGGCCTGGTCAAGGCATGCTGGATCACTGCAGTACAACGAATTCTGAAAAACTGTTTAGGTTCCGTAACGAGAGGTCTGAGGCCTTGTCAAGGCACTCTGGATCCACGTCAGGAACAGAAGATTCCGAGAAAATCTGTAAAGGTTCCAGAAATTGAGGGTCCATCAGCACAGTTCTGAGGATGATGGATCCCCTTGAGTTCAGAGGTTTCCTGGAAAAACTGGGTTCAAAATCAATGGTACTGTGGCCTGGTCAAGGCATGCTGGGATCCCTCGCAGTACAGAGAGTTCCCAGAAGAACTGTTTAGGGTTCCAAACCATGAGGTCTGTGCCTGGTAAAACAACACTGGATACATTGCACAGTGGATGCTACTGAAGAACTGTTTAAATTCACACAAACCATAGGGTCCATAGCCTGATCAAGCCAGCTGGATATATTACAATACAGAGGATTCCTGAGAAACTGTTTCGTTCCAGAATTGAAGGGTCTGTAGCCTCAGTCAAGGCAGCATGGAACCATTGCAATCAGAAGATTCCTAAAAACTGCTTAGGTTCCAGAAATGAGGTTCCGTGGCCAAGGTCAAGGCATGCTGGATCCCTTGCAGTACAACTGATTACTAAAAACTGTTCAGGTTCACGAAAATCGAGGGTCCGTGGCCTGGTCAGGAAACGTCGGATCACTGTGCTGAATGATTACCTTAAAAAAATTTTAGGTTCCAGAAATCAGGAGGCATCCGTGGCCTGGTCAAGGCGCACTGGATCACCTGCAGTACAGAGGATTCCTGAAAAACCTGTTTAGATTCCAATATTGAGGAGACCATAGCGTGGTCAGGGCACTCTGGATCACCTGCCAGACAGATGATATCTGAAAAACAGTTTAGGTTCACAGAATTGAGGGGTCTGTGGCTGGTCAAGGCACTCTGGATCTCTTGCAGTACAGCAGATTTCTGAAGAATTGTTTGAGGTTGCAGAAATCGCTTGAGGTCATAGCCTGGTCAAGGCACGCTGCATTCCTTGATGAGAGTTCTGAAGAACTGTTTGGATCAAAGAAACGCAGTGTCCATGACCTCGGTGAGCAGCACACAAGATCCTTGCTGACAAAGGATTTCCTTACGGTGCATGGCCTGGTGAGAGCAAGCTGGTTCTGAAGAACTGTTTGGGTTCAGGAAACCACAGGGTCCGTGACCTGGTTAAGGCACACAGGATCACTTGCAGTACTGATATTCCTGCAAAACTGTTTAGGTTTCCAAAATTGAGAGATCATGGGTCCTGGTCAGCAGCATCATAGCTCAAAACAGATTCCTGAAAACTGTTTGGGTTCAATAAATCGGTGTCCATGGTGTGGTCAAGCCGCTGCATCCCTGCAGTGTTGATGATTCCTGAAAAACAGTTTAGGTTCCAGAAATGGGGTCCATTGTCTGGTCAAGGCATGCTGGATCCTAGCCAGAACAAAGTTTCTGAAAAACATTTGGGTTCCAGAAACCATGGTGTCCATGGCCTGGTGAAACTCCTGGATCATGCGTACAATGGTTCTAAGAAGAACTGTTTGAGTTCCAGAAATCAAGGGGTCTATGACCTGGTCAAGGCATGCAGGATATCTTGCAGTACACAGAGGATTTCAAAGAACTGTTGAGATCCTAGAAACCATGGGGTCTGTGCCCTGGTGAAGACATTCTGGATCACTTGCAGTACACGAGTTTCTGAAGAACTTTTCAGGTTCAGGAAACTGTGGGGTCCATGTCCAGATCAAGGGACGCTGGAAACATTGCAATACGGAGGATTCCTGAAAAACAGTTTACATTCCAGAAATCGAAGGGTCTGTTGCCTGGTCAAGGCACGCTGGATCCCTAGCAGTAGAGAGGATTCCTGAAAAACTCTTTAGGTTCCAGAAATCTCGGGGTCCATAGCATGGTCAAGGTACACTGGATCCCTTGCAGTACAGGTGATTCCTGAAAAACAGTTTAGGTTCCAGAAATCGAGGGGTCCGTGGCCTGGTCAAGGCATGCTGAATCCCTTGCAGTACAGTGTATTTCTGAAGAATTGTTTTGGTTGTAGAAATTGTGAGGTCCATGGCCTGGTCAAGGCACGCTGGATCCCTAACAGTACAGAGGATATCTGAGGTACTGTTTAGGTTCCAGAAACCTTGGGGTTTGTGCCCTGGTGAAGACACACTGGATCCCTTGCAGTACAGAGGATTTCTGAAGAACTGTTCAGGTTCCAGAAACCGCTGTGACCATGGCCTGGTGAAGGCAAGCTGGATTCCTTGCAGTACAAAGGATTTCTGAAAAACTGTTTAGGTTCCAGAAATCGAGGTGGTCCACGGCCTGGTCAAAGCACACTGGATCACTTGTGGTACAGAGAATTTCTGAAAAACTGCTTAGGTTGCAGAAATCGACAGGTCCGTGGCCTGGTAAAGGAACGCTAGATCCTTTGCGGTACAGAGGATTTCTGAAAAACTGTTTAGGTTCCAGAAATTGAGGGGTCTGTGGCTTGGTCAAGGCATGCAGGATCAATTGTGGTACAGAGGATTTGTGAAAAGCTGTTTAGATTCCAGATATTGAGGGGTGTGTGGCCTCTTCAAGAGATGTGGGATCAATTGCAGTACAGAGGATTTCTGAAAAACTGATGAGGTTCCAGAAATTGGGGGGTCCATGGCCTGGTCAATGCATGGATCCCACTTGCAGTTCAGCGAATTATGAAAAACTGTTTCAGGTTCCTGAATTCAAGCAGTCCGTAGCCTGGTCAGGCTAGCTGGATAACTTCGCAGTACAGAGGATTCCCGAAAAACTGTTTAGGTTCCAGAATCGAGGGGTCTGTGTCCTGGTCAAGCACTGTCCCGTGAGACAAAGTTCTGAAAACTGTTAGGTTCAGAAATTGGGGGTCCATGGCCTGCTCAGGGATGCTGGATCCTCTTCGGTACAGAGTTTCTGAAAAACTGTTTGGGTTCCAGTAATCAAGGAACTGATAAAGCGGTCAATTCTTACTGGATCCCTACAGTACAAGAAGATTTCTGAAGAACTGTTTGGGTTCCAGAAACCATAGGGTCTGTGCCTGGGTCAAGCCACACTGGATCCCTTGCAATTTGTACAGTGGATTTCAATGAAGAACTATTTGGTTTTGAAACCATGGGGTCCCATGCCTGATCAGGCATGCTGGATATTTTGCAATATAGAGGATTCCTGAAAAGCTATTTACGTTCAGAAATGAAGGGATCTGTTGCCTGGTCAAGACACTTGGTTCCCTTGCAGTACATATGATTACTGAAAAACTGTTTAGGTTCCAGAAATTGAAGGGTCCATGGCGTGGTCAAGGCATGCTGGATCCCTTGCTCTGCAGGTGATTCCTGAAAAACAGTTTAGGTTCCAGAAATCAAGGGGTCCATGGCCTGGTCAAGGCACACTGTATCCCTTGCAGCACAGCCCATTTCTGAAGAAGTGTTTTGGTTGTAGAAATCGTGAGGTCCATGGCCTGGTCAGAGACGCAGTGGATCCTTACAGTATAGAGGATTTCTGAAGTACTGTTTAGGTTCCAGAAACCATGGGCTCTGTGTCCCGGTGAAGGCGCACTGGATCCAATTTAGTACAGAGGATTTCAGAAGAACTGTTTAGGTTCCAGAAACTGCTGTGTCCATGGCCTGGTGAAGGCACACTGGATCCCTTGCAGTACAGAGGATTTCTGAAGAACTGTTTAGGTTCCAGAAACAGCTGTGACCATGGCCTGGTGAAGGCACACTGGATTCCTTGCAGTACAGCGGTTCACAAGAAACTGTTTGGGTTCAGAAATCGAGGGGTCCTAGACCTGAGTCAAAGCACGCTGGATCATTCTGGTGAGGTTTCCTGAAAACTGCTAACGGTTGCAGAAATCGGCGGGTCCATGGCCTGGTAAAGGGCAGCTAGATCAGCTACGGTAGAGAGGATTTCTGCAAAACTGTTTAGGTTCCAGAAATTGAGGGGTCCGTGGTTTGGTCAAGGCATGCTGGATCAATTGTGGTACAGAGGATTTGTGAAAAGCTGTTTGGGTTCCAGATATTGAGGGGTGTGTGGCCTGGTCAAGGCACGCTGGATTAATTGCAGTACTGAGGATTTCAGAAAAACTGGTGAGGTTCCAGAAATCGTGGGTCCTTGGCCTGGTCAAGGCATGCTGGATCCCTTGCAGTACAGTGCAATTCTGAAGAATTGTTTTGGTTGTAGAAATCATAGGGTCCATGGCCTGGTCAAGGCATGCTGGATCCCTTGCAGTACAGCGGAATTCTGAAAAACTGTTTAGGTTCCAGAAATCGAGGGGTCTGAGGCCTTGTCAAGGCACTCTGGATCCCGTGCGGAACAGAAGATTAGGGAAAAACTGTAAAGGTTCCAGAAATTGAGGGGTCCGTGGCCTGGTCTAGGGATGCTGGATCCCCTTTGGTTCAGAGGATTTCTGAAAAACTGTTTAGGTTCCAAAAATCAAGGGGTCTGTGGCCTGGTCAAGGCATGCTGGATCCCTTGCAGTACAGAGGATTTCTGAAGAACTGTTTAGGTTCCAGAAACCATGGGGTCTGTGCCTGGTAAAGCAACACTGGATCCATTGCAGTACAGTGGATTTCTGAAGAACTGTTTAAGTTCAGAAAACCATGGGGTCCATGGCCTGATCAAGGCACGCTGGATATATTGCAATACAGAGGATTCCTGAAAAACTGTTTACGTTCCAGAAATCGAAGAGTCTGTAGCCTGATCAAGGCACGCTGGATCCCTAGCAATAGAGAAGATTCCTGAAAAACTGCTTAGGTTCCAGAAATAGAGGTTCAGTGGCCAGGTCAAGGCATGCTGGATCCTTGCGGTCAACTGATTACTAAAAACTGTTTGGGTTCCTGAAATCGAGGGTCCGTGACCTGGTCAAGACACGTCGGATCCCTTATGCTTACAGGATTCATTAAAACTGTTTGAGTTCCAGAAATCGAGGCATCCATGGCCTGGTCAAGTACAGGCTGGATCCCTTGCAGTACAGAAGATTCCTGAAAACTGTTTAGATTCCAGATATCGAGGGCACACCATGGTCAGGGCTCTGGATCCTTGCAATACAGATGATATCAGAAAACAGTTTAGGTTCCAGAAATTGAGGGTCTGTGGCCTGGTCAAGGCACTCTGGATCTCTTGCAGTACAGCAGATTTCTGAAGAATTGTTTTAGGTTACAGAAGTACAAGGGACCTTGGCCTGGTCAAGGCAGCTGCTTTCCTTGCAGTGAGAGGTTTCTGAAGGAACTGTTTAGGATCAAGAAACCGCAGGTGTCCATGGGCGTGGTGATACGCACACAAGATCCCCTTACTGTACAAAGGATTTCTGCAGTACATGGCCTGGTGAAGGCAAGCTGGTTTCTGAAGAACTGTTTAGGTTCAGGAAACCACAGGGTCCGTGACCTGGTTAAGCACACAGGATCCCTTGCAGTACTAGTATTCCTGCAAAACTGTTTGGAGTTTCAAAATTGAGGTCTGTGTTCCTGGTCAAGGCCATGGCTACCTATACAGAAAGATTCTAAACTGTTTAGGTTCAATAAATCGGGGGTCCAATGGTGTGGTCAAAGACACGCTGCATCCCTTGCAGTGTAGATGATTCACGGAAAACAGTTTGGGTTCCAGAAATAGGGGTGTCCATTGTCTGGTCAGGCATGCTGGATCCCTCGCAGAACAGAGGATTTCTGAAAAACTGTTTAGGTTCCAGAAACCACGGTGTCCATGGCCTGGTGAAGGCTCACTGGATCCCTTGCAGTACAATGGATTTCTGAAGAACTGTTTAGGTTCCAGAAATCAAGGGGTCTGTGACCTGGTCAAGTCATGCAGGATATCTTGCAGTACAGAGGATTTCTGAAGAACTGTTTAGGATCCAGAAACCATGGGGTCTGTGCCCTGGTGAAGACATTCTGGATCCCTTGCAGTACAGAGGATTTCTTAAGAACTGTTTAGGTTCAGGAAACTGTGGGGTCCATGTCCAGATCAAGGGACGCTGGAAACATTGCAATACTGAGGATTCCTGAAAAACAGTTTACATTCCAGAAATCGAAGGGTCTGTTGCCTGTTCAAGACACGCTGGATCCCTAGCAGTAGAGCAGATTCCTGAAAAACTGTTTAGGTTCTAGAAATAGAGGATTGCATGGCCAAGTCAAGGCACGCTGGATCCCTTGCAGTACAGAGGATTTCGGAAGAACTGTTCAGGTTACAGAAACCACTGTGACCATGGCCTGGTGAAGGCAAGCTAGATTCCTTGCAGTACAAAGGATTTCTGAAAAACTGTTTAGGTTCCAGAAATCGAGTTGGTCCATGGCCTGGTCAAAGCATGCTGGATCACTTTTGGTACAGAGAATTTCTGATAAACTGCTTAGGTTGCAGAAATCGACAGGTCCTTGACCTGGTAAAGGAACGTTAGATCCTTTGCAGTACAGAAGATTTCTGAAAAACTATTTAGTTTCCAGAAATTGAGGGGTCTGTGGCTTGGTCAAGGCATGCAGGATCAATTGCGGTACAGAGGATTTGTGAAAAGCTGTTTAGATTCCAGATATTGAGGGGTGTGTGGCCTGGTCAAGGGATGCTGGATCAATTGCAGTACAGAGGATTTCTGAAAAACTGATGAGGTTCCAGAAATCGTGGGGTCCATGGCCTGGTCAAGGCATGCTGGATCCCTTGCAGTACAGCTGAATTCTCAAAAACTGTTTAGGTTCCAGAAACCATGGGGTCTGTGCCTGGTAAAGCAACACTGGATTCCTTGCAGTACAGTGGATTTCTGAAGAACTGTTTAAGTTCAGGAAACCATGGGGTCCATGGCCTGATCAAGGCACGCTGGATATATTGGAATACCGAGGATTCCTGAAAAACTGTTTACGTTCCAGAAATTGAAGGGTCTGTAGCCTGATCAAGGCACGCTGGATCCCTTGCAATAGAGAAGATTCCTGAAAAACTGCTTAGGTTCCAGAAATAGAAGGTTCCGTGGCCAGGTCAAGGCACGCTGGATCCTTTGCAGTACAACTGATTACTAAAAAACTGTTCAGGTTCCTGAAATCGAGGGGTTCGTGGCCTGGTCAAGGCACGTCGGAGCCCTTGTGCTTCAGAGGATTCCTTAAACACTGTTTAGGTTCCAGAAATCGAGGCATCCGTGGCCAGGTCAAGGCATGCTGGATCCCTTGCAGTACGGAGGATTCCTGAAAAACTGTTTAGATTCCAGATATCTATGGGGTCCATAGCGTGGTCAGGGCACTCTGGATCCCTTGCAGTACAGATGATACCTGAAAAACAGTGCAGATTCCAGAATTTGAGGAGTCCGTGGCCTGGTCAAGGCACTCTGGATCTCTTGCAGTGCAGCGGATTTCTGAAGAATTGTTTAGGTTGCAGAAATCACGAGGTCCTTGGCCTGGTCAAGGCACGCTGGATTCCTTGCAGTAGAGAGGATTTCTGAAGAACTGTTTAGGATCCAGAAACCGCAGTGTCCATGTCCTGGTGAACGCACACAAGATCCTTTGCTGTACAAAGGATTTCCGCACGGTACATGGCCTGGTGAAGGCATGCTGGATTTCTGAAGAACTGTTTAGGTTCAGGAAACCGCAGGGTCCGTGACCTAGTTAAGGCACACAGGATCCCCTTGCAGTACTGAGTATTCCTGCAAAACTGTTTAGGTTTCAAAAATTGAGGGGTCTGTGGCCTGGTCATGGCACGCTGCATCCCTCGCTTACAGAAGATTCCTGAAAAACTGTTTAGGTTCAATAAATCGAGGGGTCCATGGTGTGGTCAAGGCACGCTGCATCCCTTGCAGTGTAGATGATTCCTGAAAAACAGATTAGGTTCCAGAAATCGAGAGGTCCATTGTCTGGTCAAGGCATGCTGGATTCCTCGCAGTACAGAGGATTTCTGAAAAACTGTTTAGGTTCCAGAAACCACGGTGTCCGTGGCCTGGTGAAGGCTCACTGGATCCCTTGCAGTACAATGGATTTCTGAAGAACTGTTTAGGTTTCAGAAATCAAGGGGTCTGTGACCTGGTCAAGGCATGCAGGATATCTTGCAGTACAGAGGATTTCTAAAGAACTGTTTAGGATCCTGAAACCATGGGGTCTGTGCCCTGGTGAAGGCACTCTGGATCCCTTGCAGTACAGAGGATTTCTGAAGAACTGTTTAGGTTCAGGAAACTTTGGGGTCCATGTCCTGATCAAGGGACGCTGGAAACATTGCAATACTGAGGATTCCTGAAAACTGTTTACATTCAGAAACCGGGGTTCTGTTGCCTGGTCAGAGACACGCTGGATCTAACAGTAGAGGATTCCTGAAAAACTGTTTGGGTTCAGAAATAGAGGATTAGTATGGCCAAGTCAAGGCATGCTGGATCCTTGCAGTACAGTGTACTTGAGAGAATTGTTTTGGTTGTGAAATTGTGAGGTCCATGGCCTGGTCCAAGACGCATGGATCCTAACAGTATAGAGGATTTCTGAGGTACTGTTTAGGTTCCAGAAACCTTGGGGTTTGTGCCCTGGTGAAGGCACACTGGATCCTTTGCAGTACAGAGGATTTCTGAAGAAGTGTTCAGGTTCCAGAAACCGTTGTGACCATGGCCTGGTGAAGGCAAGCTGGATTCCTTGCAGTACAAAGGATTTCTGAAAAACTGTTAAGGTTCCAGAAATCGAGGTGGTCCAAGGCCTGGTCAAAGCAAGCTGGATCACTTGTGGTACAGAGAATTTCTGAAAAACTGCTTAGGTTGCAGAAATCGACAGGTCCGTGGCCTGGTAAAGGAACGCTAGATCCTTTGCGGTACAGAGGATTTCTGAAAAACTGTTTAGGTTCCAGAAATTGAGGGGTCTGTGGCTTGGTCAAGGCATGCAGGATCAATTGCGGTACAGAGGATTTGTGAAAAGCTGTTTAGATTCCAGATATTGAGGGGTGTGTGGCCTGGTCAAGAGAAGTGAGATCAATTGCAGTACAGAGGATTTCTGAAAAACTGATGAGGTTCCAGAAATCGTGGGGTCCATGGCCTGGTCAAGGCATGCTGGATCCCTTGCAGTACAGCAGAATTCTGAAAAACTGTTTAGGTTCCTGAATTCAAGTGGTCCGTAGCCTGGTCAAGGCTCGCTGGATAACTTGCAGTACAGAGGATTCCTGAAAAACTGTTTAGGTTCCAGAAATCGAGGGGTCCGTGTCCTGGTCAAGGCACTGGATCCCGTGCGGAACAGAGGATTCCTGAAAAACTGTTAAGGTTCCAGAAATTGAGGGGTCCATGGCCTGCTCAAGGGATGCTGGATCCACTTCGGTACAGAGGATTTCTGAAAAACTGTTTAGGTTCCAGAAATCAAGGGAACTGTGGCCTGGTCAATTCTTACTGGATCCCCTGCAGTACAGAAGATTTCTGAAGAACTATTTAGGTTCCAGAAACCATGGGGTCTGTGCCTGGTCAAGCCACACTGGATCCCTTGCAGTACAGTGGATTTCTGAAGAACTGTTTAGGTTTTGGAAACCATGTGGTCCATGCCCTGATCAAGGCAAGCTGGATATTTTGCAATATAGAGGATTCCGTAAAAACTGTTTATGTTCAGAAATGAAGGGATCTGTTGCCTGGTCAAGGCACACTAGATCCCTTGCAGTACATATGATTACTGAAAAACTGTTTAGGTTCCAGAAATTGAAGGGTCCATGGCGTGGTCAAGGCACGCTGGATCCCTTGCTGTGCAGGTGATTCCTGAAAAACAGTTTAGGTTCCAGAAATCAAGGGGTCCATGGCCTGGTCAAGGCACACTGGATCCCTTGCAGCACAGCCCATTTCTGAAGAATTGTTTTGGTTGTAGAAATCGTGAGGTCCATGGCCTGGTCAAGGCACGGTGGATCCCTTACAGTATAGAGGATTTCTGATGTACTGTTTAGGTTCCAGAAACCATGGGGTCTGTGTCCCGGTGAAGGCACACTGGATCCATTTTAGTACAGAGGATTTCAGAAGAACTGTTTAGGTTCCAGAAACCGCTGTGTCCGTGGCCTGGTGAAGGCACACTGGATCCCTTGCAGTACAGAGGATTTCTGAAGAACTGTTTAGGTTCCAGAAACAGCTGTGACCATGGCCTGGTGAAGGCACACTGGATTCCTTGCAGTACAAAGGATTTCTGAAAAACTGTTTAGGTTCCAGAAATCGAGGGGTCCACGGCCTAGTCAAAGCACGCTGGATCACTTGTGGTACAGAGGATTTCTGAAAAACTGCTTAGGTTGCAGAAATCGACAGGTCCTTGCCCTGGTAAAGGAATGCTAGATCTTTTGTGGTAGAGAGGATTTCTGCAAAACTGTTTAGGTTCCAGAAATTGAGGGGTCCATGGTTTGGTCAAGGCATGCTGGATCAATTGTGGTACAGAGGATTTGTGAAAAGCTGTTTGGGTTCCAGAAATTGAGGGGTGTGTGGCCTGGTCAAGGCACGCTGGATTAATTGCAGTACTGAGGATTTTAGAAAAACTGATGAGGTTCCAGAAATCGTGGGTCCATGGCCTGGTCAAGGCTTGCTGGATCCCTTGCAGTACAGTGCAATTCTGAAGAATTGTTTTGGTTGTAGAAATCATAGGGTCCATGGCCTGGTCAAGGCATGCTGGATCCCTTGCAGTACAGCGCAATTCTGAAAAACTGTTTAGGTTCCAGAAATCGAGGGGTCTGAGGCCTTGTCAAGGCACTCTGGATCCCGTGCGGAACAGAAGATTCCGGAAAATCTGTAAAGGTTCCAGAGATTGAGGGGTCCGTGGCCTGGTCTAGGGATGATGGATCCCCTTCGGTTCAGAGGATTTCTGAAAAACTGTTTAGGTTCCAAAAATCAATGGTACTGTGGCCTGGTCAAGGCATGCTGGATCCCTTGCAGTACAGAGGATTTCTGAAGAACTGTTTAGGTTCCAGAAACCATGGGGTCTGTGCCTGGTAAAGCAACACTGGATACATTGCAGTACAGTGGATTTCTGAAGAACTGTTTAAGTTCAGGAAACCATGGGGTCCATGGCCTGATCAAGGCACGCTGGATATATTGCAATACAGAGGATTCCTGAGAAACTGTTTACGTTCCAGAAATCGAAGGGTCTGTAGCCTGATCAAGGCACGCTGGATCCCTTGCAATAGAGAAGATTCCTGAAAAACTGCTTAGGTTCCAGAAATAGAGGGTTCCGTGGCCAGGTCAAGGCATGCTGGATCCCTTGCAGTACAACTGATTACTAAAAAACTGTTCAGGTTCCTGAAATCGAGGGGTCCGTGGCCTGGTCAAGGCACGTCGGATCCCTTGTGCTTCAGATGATTCCTTAAAAACTGTTTAGGTTCCAGAAATCGAGGCATCCGTGGCCTGGTCAAGGCACGCTGGATCCCTTGCAGTACAGAGGATTCCTGAAAAACTGTTTAGATTCCAGATATTGAGGAGACCATAGCGTGGTCAGGGCACTCTGGATCCCTTGCAGTACAGATGATATCTGAAAAACAGTTTAGGTTCCAGAAATTGAGGGGTCTGTGGCCTGGTCAAGGCACTCTGGATCTCTTGCAGTACAGCAGATTTCTGAAGAATTGTTTAGGTTGCAGAAATCGCGAGGTCCTTGGCCTGGTCAAGGCACGCTGCATTCCTTGCAGTAGAGAGGATTTCTGAAGAACTGTTTAGGATCAAGAAACCGCAGTGTCCATGGCCTGGTGAACGCACACAAGATCCCTTGCTGTACAAAGGATTTCCGCACGGTACATGGCCTGGTGAAGGCAAGCTGGATTTCTGAAGAACTGTTTAGGTTCAGGAAACCACAGGGTCCGTGACCTGGTTAAGGCACACAGGATCCCTTGCAGTACTGAGTATTCCTGCAAAACTGTTTAGGTTTCAAAAATTGAGGGGTCTGTGTCCTGGTCAAGGCACGCTGCATCCCTCGCTTACAGAAGATTCCTGAAAAACTGTTTAGGTTCAATAAATCGAGGTGTCCATGGTGTGGTCAAGGCACGCTGCATCCCTTGCAGTGTAGATGATTCCTGAAAAACAGTTTAGGTTCCAGAAATCGAGGGGTCCATTGTCTGGTCAAGGCATGCTGGATCCCTCGCAGAACAGAGGATTTCTGAAAAACTGTTTAGGTTCCAGAAACCATGGTGTCCATGGCCTGGTGAAGGCTCACTGGATCCCTTGCCGTACAATGGATTTCTGAAGAACTGTTTAGGTTCCAGAAATCAAGGGGTCTGTGACCTGGTCAAGGCATGCAGGATATCTTGCAGTACAGAGGATTTCTGAAGAACTGTTTAGGATCCTGAAACCATGGGGTCTGTGCCCTGGTGAAGACATTCTGGATCCCTTGCAGTACAGAGGATTTCTGAAGAACTGTTTAGGTTCAGGAAACTGTGGGGTCCATGTCCAGATCAAGGGACGCTGGAAACATTGCATTACGGAGGATTCCTGAAAAACAGTTTACATTCCAGAAATCGAAGGGTCTGTTGCCTGGTCAAGGCACGCTGGATCCCTAGCAGTAGAGAGGATTCCTGAAAAACTCTTTAGGTTCCAGAAATCTAGGGGTCCATAGCATGGTCAAGGTACACTGGATCCCTTGCAGTACAGGTGATTCCTGAAAAACAGTTTAGGTTCCAGAAATCGAGGGGTCCGTGGCCTGGTCAAGGCATGCTGAATCCCTTGCAGTACAGTGTATTTCTGAAGAATTGTTTTGGTTGTAGAAATTGTGAGGTCCATGGCCTGGTCAAGGCACGCTGGATCCCTAACAGTACAGAGGATATCTGAGGTACTGTTTAGGTTCCAGAAACCTTGGGGTTTGTGCCCTGGTGAAGACACACTGGATCCCTTGCAGTACAGAGGATTTCTGAAGAACTGTTCAGGTTCCAGAAACCTCTGTGACCATGGCCTGGTGAAAGCAAGCTGGATTCCTTGCAGTACAAAGGATTTCTGAAAAACTGTTTAGGTTCCAGAAATTGAGGTGGTCCACGGCCTGGTCAAAGCACGCTGGATCACTTGTGGTACAGAGAATTTCTGAAAAACTGCTTAGGTTGCAGAAATCGACAGGTCCGTGGCCTGGTAAAGGAACGCTAGATCCTTTGCGGTACAGAGGATTTCTGAAAAACTGTTTAGGTTCCAGAAATTGAGGGGTCTGTGGCTTGGTCAAGGCATGCAGGATCAATTGTGGTACAGAGGATTTGTGAAAAGCTGTTTAGATTCCAGATATTGAGGGGTGTGTGGCCTCTTCAAGAGATGTGGGATCAATTGCAGTACAGAGGATTTCTGAAAAACTGATGAGGTTCCAGAAATCGGGGGGTCCATGGCCTGGTCAAGGCATGCTGGATCCCTTGCAGTTCAGCGGAATTATGAAAAACTGTTTAGGTTCCTGAATTCAAGCAGTCCGTTGCCTGGTCAAGGCTCGCTGGATAACTTGCAGTACAGAGGATTCCCGAAAAACTGTTTAGGTTCCAGAAATCGAGGGGGGTCTGTGTCCTGGTCAAGCACACTGGATCCCGTGAGAACAGAGGATTCCTGAAAAACTGTTAAGGTTCCAGAAATTGAGGGGTCCATGGCCTGCTCAAGGGATGCTGGATCCTCTTCGGTACAGAGGATTTCTGAAAAACTGTTTAGGTTCCAGTAATCAAGGGAACTGTGGCCTGGTCAATTCTTACTGGATCCCCTGCAGTACAGAAGATTTCTGAAGAACTGTTTAGGTTCCAGAAACCATGGGGTCTGTGCCTGGTCAAGCCACACTGGATCCCTTGCAGTACAGTGGATTTCTGAAGAACTGTTTAGGTTTTGGAAACCATGGGGTCCATGCCCTGATCCAGGCATGCTGGATATTTTGCAATATAGAGGATTCCTGAAAAACTATTTACATTCAGAAATGAAGGGATCTGTTGCCTGGTCAAGGCACACTGGTTCCCTTGCAGTACATATGATTACTGAAAAACTGTTCAGGTTCCTGAAATCGAGGCATCCGTGGCCTGGTCAAGGCACGCTGGATCCCTTGCAGTATAGAGGATTCCTGAAAAACTGTTTAGATTCCAGATATTGAGGAGACCATAGCGTGGTCAGGGCACTCTGGATCCCTTGCAGTACAGATGATATCTGAAAAACAGTTTAGGTTCCAGAAATTGAGGGGTCTGTGGCCTGGTCAAGGCACTCTGGATCTCTTGCAGTACAGCAGATTTCTGAAGAATTGTTTAGGTTGCAGAAATCGCGAGGTCCTTGGCCTGGTCAAGGCACGCTGGATTCCTTGCAGTAGAGAGGATTTCTGAAGAACTGTTTAGGATCAAGAAACCGCGGTTTCCATGGCCTGGTGAACGCACACAAGATCCCTTGCTGTACAAAGGATTTCCGCACGGTACATGGCCTGGTGAAGGCATGCTGGATTTCTGAAGAACTGTTTAGGTTCAGGAAACCACAGGGTCCGTGACCTGGTTAAGGCACACGGGATCCCTTGCAGTACTGAGTATTCCTGCAAAACTGTTTAGGTTTCAAAAATTGAGGGGTCTGTGTCCTGGTCAAGGCACGCTGCATCCCTCGCTTACAGAAGATTCCTGAAAAACTGTTTAGGTTCAATAAATCGAGGGGTCCATGGTGTGGTCAAGGCACGCTGCATCCCTTGCAGTGTAGATGATTCCTGAAAAACAGTTTAGGTTCCAGAAATCGAGGTGTCCATTGTCTGGTCAAGGCATGCTGGATCCTCGCAGAACAGAGGATTTCTGAAAAACTGTTTAGGTTCCAGAAACCACGGTGTCCATGGCCTGGTGAAGGCTCACTGGATCCCTTGCAGTACAATGGATTTCTGAAGAACTGTTTAGGTTCCAGAAATCAAGGGGTCTGTGACCTGGTCAAGGCATGCAGGATATCTTGCAGTACAGAGGATTTCTGAAGAACTGTTTAGGATCCAGAAACCATGGGGTCTGTGCCCTGGTGAAGACATTCTGGATCCCTTGCAGTACAGAGGATTTCTGAAGAACTGTTTAGGTTCAGGAAACTGTGGGGTCCATGTCCAGATCAAGGGACGCTGGAAACATTGCAATACTGAGGATTCCTGAAAAACAGTTTACATTCCAGAAATCGAAGGGTCTGTTGCCTGTTCAAGGCACGCTGGATCCCTAGCAGTAGAGAAGATTCCTGAAAAACTGTTTAGGTTCAGAAATAGGAGTTCCATAGCATGTCAAGGCACGTTGGATCCCTTGCAGTATAGAGGATTCCTGAAAAACTCTTTAGGTTCCAGAAATCGAGGGGTCCATAGCGTGGTCAAGGTACGTTGGATCCCTTGCAGTACAGGTGATTCCTGAAAAACAGTTCAGGTTCCAGAAATCAAGGGGTCCATGGCCAGGTCAAGGCACGCTGGATCCCTTACAGTATAGAGGAATTCTGAGTTACTGTTTAGGTTCCAGAAACCATGGGGTTTGAGCCCTGGTGAAGGCATTCTGGATTCCTTGCAGTACAGAGGATTTCGGAAGAACTGTTCAGGTTAGAGAAACCGCTGTGACCATGGCCTGGTGAAGGCAAGCTGGATTCCTTGCAGTACAAAGGATTTCTGAAAAACTGTTTAGGTTCCAGAAATCGAGGGGTCCAAGGCCTGGTCAAAGCACGCTGGATCACTTGTGGTACAGAGAATTTCTGAAAAACTGCTTAGGTTGCTGAAATCGACAGGTCCATGACCTGGTAAAGGAACATTAGATCCTTTGCGGTACAGAAGATTTCTGAAAAACTATTTAGGTTCCAGAAATTGAGGGGTCTGTGGCTTGGTCAAGGCATGCAGGATCAATTGCGGTACAGAGGATTTGTGAAAAGCTGTTTAGATTCCAGATATTGAGGGGTGTGTGGCCTGGTCAAGGGATGCTGGATCAATTGCAGTACAGAGGATTTCTGAAAAACTGATGAGGTTCCAGAAATCATGGGGTCCATGGCCTGGTCAAGGCATGCTGGATACCTTGCAGTACAGCGGAATTCTCAAAAACTGTTTAGGCTCCTGAATTCAAGGGGTCTGTAGCCTGGTCAAGGCACACTGGATCCCGTGCGGAACAGAGGATTCCTGAAAAACTGTTAAGGTTCCAGAAATTGAGGGGTCCATGGCCTGGTCAAGGGATGCTCGATCCCCTTCTGTACAGAGGATTTCTGAAAAACTGTTTAGGTTCCAGAAATCAAGGGGACTGTGTCCTAGTCAAGGCATGCTGGATCCCTTGCAGTACAGAGGATTTCTGAAGAACTGTTTAGGTTTATGAAACCATGGGGTCCTTGCCCTGATCAAGGCACACTGGATATATTGCAATACAGAGGAGTCCTGAAAAACTGTTTATGTTCCAGAAATCAAGGGGTCTATTGCCTGGTCAAGGCATGCTGGATCCCTTGCAGTACATAGGATTCCTGAAAAACTGTTTAGGTTCCAGAAATCGAAGGGTCCATGGTGTGGTCAAGGCACACTGGATCCCTTGCAGTACAGCACATTTCTGAAGAATTGTTTTGGTTGTAGAAAATGTGAGGTCCATGGCCTGGTCAAGGCACGCTGGATCCCTTACAGTATAGAGGATTTCTGAAGTTCTGTATAGGTTCCAGAAACCATGGGGTCTGTGTCCTGGTGAAGGCACACTGGATCCATTTTAGTACAGAGGATTTCAGAAGAACTGTTTAGGTTCCAGAAACCGCTGTGTCCATGGCCTGGTGAAGGCACACTGGATCCCTTGCAGTACAAAGGATTTCTTAAGAACTGTTTAGGTCCCAGAAACCGCGAGATCTGTTGACTGGTCAAGGCACGCTGGATCCCATGCAGTACAGCAGATTTCTAAAAAACTGTTTCGGTTTGTGAAATCGAGTGGTCCATGGAATTGTCAAGGCACGTCGGATCCCTTATGCATCAGAGGATTCCTTAAAAACTGTTTAGGTTCCTTAAATCGAGGCATCCGTGGCCAAGTCAAGGCACACTGGATCCCTTGCAGTACAGAGGATTCCTGAGAAATTGTTAAGTTTTCAGATATCGAGGGGTCCATAGCATGGTCAGGGCACTCTGGATCCCTTGCAGTACAGATGATACCTGAAAAACAGTTTAGGTTCCAGAAATTGAGGGCTCCGTGGCCTGGTCAAAGCACTCTGGATGTCTTGCAGTACGATGGATTTCTGAAGAATTGTTTAGGTTGCAGAAATTGCGAGGTCCTTGGCCTGGTCAAGGCACACTGGATTCCTTGCAGGAGAAAGGATTTCTGAAGAACTGTTTAGGATCCAGAAACCGCAGTGTCCATGGCCTGGTGAACGCATGCAAGATCCCTTGCAGTACAAAGGATATCTGAAGAACTGTTGAGGTTCCAGAAACTGCAGGGTCTGTGCCCAGGTGAAGGGACACTGGATCCCTTGCAGTACAGAGGATTTTCTAAGAACTGTTTAGGTTCCTGAAACTGTGGGGTCCCTGGCCTGGTCAAGGCATGCAGGATCCCTTGCAGTACAGAGGATTTCTGAAGAACTGATTAGGTTCCAGAAATCGCGGCGTCCATGGCCTGGTCTAGGAACTCTGGATCCCTTGCAGTACAGAGGATTTCTGAAAAACAGTTTAGGTTCCAGAAATCGAGGGGACCGTAGCCAGGTGAAGACATGCTGGATCCCTTGCAGTACAGAGGATTTCTGAAAAACTGTTTAGGTTCCAGAAATCGAGGGGTCCATAGCCTGGTCAAGGCACGCTGGATAACTTGCAGTACAGAGGATTCCTGAAAAACAGTTTAGGTTCCAGAAATTGTGGGGTCCGTGGCCAGGACAAAGCACTCTGGATCCCTTTCGGTACAGAGGATTTCTGAAAAACTGCTTAGATTGCAGAAATCGACGGGTCCATGGCCTGGCAAAGGTACACTAGATTCTTTGTGGTACAGAGGATTTCTGAAAAACTGTTTAGGTTCCAGAAATTGAGCGGTCAGTGGCTTGGTCAAGGCACGCTGGATCAATTGCGGTACAAAGGATTTGTGAAAAACTGTTTAGGATACCGATATTGAGGGGTGTGTGGCCTGGTCAAGGCACGCTGGATCAATTGCAGTACAGAGGATTTCGGAAAAACTGTTTAGGTTCCAGAAATCGTGGTGTCCATGACCTGGTCAAGGCATGCTGGATCCCTTGCAGTACAGCGGATTACTGAAGAACTGTTTAGGTTACAGAAACCATGGGGTCTGTGCCCTGGTGAATTCACACAGGATCCTTTGCAGTACAGTGGATTTCTGAAGAACTGGTTAGGTTCCAGAAACTGCATGGTCCTTGGCCTGGTGAAGGCACGCTGTATTTCTGAAGAACTGTTTAGGTTCAGGAAACCGCAGGGTCCGTGTCCTGGTTAAGGCACACAGGATCCCTTGCAGTACTGAGTATTCCTGAAAAACTGTTTAGGTTCCAAAAACTGAGTGTTCTGCGGCCTGGTCAAGGCACGCTGCATCCCTCACTTACAGAGGATTCCTGAAAAACTGTTTAGGTTCCAGAAATCGAGGGGTCCATGGTGTGGTCAAGGCACGCTGCATCCCTTGCAGTGCAGATGATTCCTGAAAAGCAGTTTCGGTTCCAGAAATCGAGGGGTCCATCGCCTGGTCAAGGCATGCTGGATCACTTGCAGTACAGAGGTTTTCTGAAAAACTGTTTAGGTTCCAGAAATCACGGTGTCCATGGCCTGGTTAAGGCTCACTGGATCCCTTGCAGTACAATGGATTTCTGAAGAACTGTTTAGGTTCCAGAAACTGCGGCGTCTGTACCCTGGTGAAGGCACACTGGATCCCTTGCAGTACAGAGGATTTATGAAGAACTGTTTAGGTTCTAGGAACCGCGGGGTCCATGGCTTGGTCAAGGCATGCTGGATCCCTTACAGTACAGAGGATTTCTGAAAAACTGTTTAGGTTCCTGAAACTGTGGTGTCCGTGGCCTGGTGAAGTCACGCTGGATCCCCTGCATTACAGAGGATTTCAGAAGAACTGTTTAGGTTCCAGAAATCAAGGGGTATGTGTCCTGGTCAAGGCATGCTGGATCCCTTGCAGTACAGAGGATTTCTGAAGAACTGTTTAGGTTTCAAAAACCATGGGGTCTGTGCCCTGGTGAAGGCACTCTGGATCCCTTGCAGTATAGAGGATTTCTGAAGAACTGTTTAGGTTGCAGAAACTGCAGGGTCTGTGGCCTGGTGAAGGCATGCAGGATCCCTTGCAGTACAGTGCATTTCTGAAGAATTGTTTTGGTTGTGGAAATCGTGAGGTCCATGGCCTGGTCAAGGCATGCTGGATCCCTTACAGTGTAAAGGATTTTTGAGGTACTGTTTAGGTTCCCGAAACCATGGGTTTTGTGCCCTGGTGAAGGCACACTGGATCCCTTGCAGTACAGAGGATTTCTGAAGAACTGTTTAGGTTCAGAAAACCGTGGGGTCCATGGCCTGATTAAGGCACGATGGATACTTTGCAATACAGAGGAGTCTTAAAAAACTGTTTACATTCCAGAAATTGAGAGTCCATCACCTGGTCAAGTCAAACTGGATCCCTTGCAGTACAGAGGGTTTCTGAAGTACTGTTTAGGTTCCAGAAACAATGGTGTCCATGGCCTGGTGCAGGCTCAATAGTTCCTTTACAGTGCAAAGGATTTATGAAGAACTGTTTAGGTTCCAGAAACTGCGGCATCTGTGCCCTGGTGAAGGCACACTGGATCCCTTCTAGTACAGAGGTTTTCTTAAGAACTGTTTAGATCCCAGAAAAAGCAAGGTCCTTGCCTGGTCAAGGCACGCTGGATCCCTTGCAGTCAACAGATTTCTGAAAAACTGTTTAGGTTCCAGAAATTGAGGGGTCCATGGCCTGGTTAAAGCACGCTGGGCCCTTTTTGGTACAGAGGATTTCTGAAAAACTGATTAGGTTCCAGAAATCGACGGGTCTGTGGCCTGGTAGAGGAATGCTAGATCCTTTGCGGTACAGAGGATTTCTGAAAAACTGTTTAGGTTTCAGAAATTGAGGGGTCTTGGGCTTGGTCAAGGCATGCTGGATCAATTGCGGTTCAGAGGATTTGTGAAAAGTTGTTTAGGTTTCAGAAATTGAGGGGTCTGGGGCTTGGTCAAGGCACGCTGGATCAATTGCGGTACAGAGTATTTGTGAAAAGTTGTTTAGGTTCCAGATATTGAGGGGTGTGTGGCCTGGTCAAGGAACGCTGGATCAATTACAGTACACAGGATTTCTGAAAAACTGTTTAGGTTCCAGAAATCGTGGGGTCCATGGCCTGGTCAAGGCATGCTGAATTCCTTGCAGTACAGCAGATTTCTGAAGAACTGTTTAGGTTCCAGAAACCATGGAGTCTGTGCCCTGGTGAATTGACACTGGATCCCTTGCAGTACTGTGGATTTCTGAAGAAATGGTTAGCTTCCAGAAACTGCGGGGTCTGTATCCTTGTGAAGGCACACTGAATTTCTGAAGAAGTGTTTGGATTGAGGAAACCGCGGGGTTCATGGCCTGGTTAAGGCACACTGGATCCCTTGCACTACAGAGGATTCTTGAAAAACTGTTTAGGTTCCAGAAATTGTGGGGTCTGTTGCCTGGTCAATGCATGCTGGATCCCTCTCAGTACAGCGGATTCCTGAAAAACAGTTTAAGTTCAAGAAATTGAGGGGTCCATGGCATGGTTAAGGCATGCTGAACCCCTTGCAGTGCAGAGGATTCCTGAAAAATAGTTTAGGATCCATAAATCGAGGGGTCCATGGCCTGGTCAAGGCACACTGGATCCCTTGCAGTACGGAAGGTTTCTGAAGAATTGTTTAGGTTCCTGAAACCGCGGGGTCCCTGGCCTGGTCAAGGCACTCTGGATCCCTTGCAGTGCAGAGCAATTCTGAAGACCTGTTTAGGTTCCAGAAACCGCGGGGTCTATTGTCTGGTCAAGGCACTCTGGATCCCTTGCAGTACAGCGGATTTCTGAAAAATTGTTTAGGTTCCAGAAATCAAGGGGTCCATGCCCTGGTCATGGCATGCTGGTTCTCTTGCAGTACAGAGGATTTCTGAAGAACTGTTTAGGGTCCAGAAACCATAGGGTCCATGGCCTGATCAAGACACGCTGGATACATTGCAATACAGAGGATTCCTGAAAAACATTCTATGTTCCAGAAATCGAGGAGTCTGTTGCCTGGTCAAGGCACACTGGATCCCTTGCAGTCGAGAAGATTCCTGAAAAACTGTTTAGGTTCTAGAAATAGAGGGTTCCGTGGCCAGATCAAGGCATGCTAGATCCCTTGCAGTACAGAGGATTCCTGAAAAACTGTTTAGGTTCCAGAAATCGAGGGGTCCATAGTGTGATCAAGGCACGCTGGATCCCTTGCTGTAGAGGTGATTCCTGAAAAACAGCTTAGGTTCCAGAAAACAAGGGGTCTGTGGCCTGGTCAAGGCACGCTGGATCCCTTAGAGTTCAAAGGATTTCTTAAGAATTGTTTAGGTCCCAGAAACCAAGAGGTCTGTTGACTGGTCAAGGCATGCTGAATCCCTTGCATTATAGAGGATTTCTGAAGTACTGTTTAGGTTCTAGAAACCATGGGGTCTGTGCCCTGGTGAAGGCACACTGGATCCCTTGCAGTACAGATGATTTCTGAAGAACTGTTTAGGTTCCAGAAACCGCTGTGTCCATGACCTGGTGAAGGTACACTGGATCCCTTGTAGTACAAAGGATTTCTTAAGAAATGTTTAGGTCAAGAATCCACGAGGTCTGTTGCCCAGTCAAGGCAAGCTGGATCCCTTGCAGTATAGCGGATTTCTAAAAAACTGTTTAGGTTCCTGAAATTGAGGGGTCCGTGCTCTGGTCAAGGCACATCGGATCCCTTGAGCTTCAGAGGATTCCTTAAAAACTGTTTAGGTTCCAGAAATCGAGGCATCCGTGGCCAGGTCAAGGCACGCTGGATCCCTTGCAGTACAGAGGATTTCTGAAAAACTGTTTAGGTTCCAGAAATCGTGGGGTCTGTGGCCTGGTCAAGGCACGCTGCATCTCTTGCCTACAGAGGATTCCTGAAAAACAGTTTAGGATCCAGAAATCGAGGGGTTCATGTCCTGGTCAAGGCACACTGGATCCCTTGCAGTACAGAGGATTTCTGACAAACTGTTTAGGTTCCAGACACCGTGGTGTCCATGGACTGATGAAGGCATACTGGATCCCTTGCAGTACAGAAGGTTTCTGAAGAACTGTTTAGGTTCCAGAAACCGCAAGGTGCCTGGCCTGTTCAAGGCACTCTGGATCCCTTGCAGTGCAGAGCAATTCTGAAGACCTGTTTAGGTTCCAGAAACTGCGGGGTCTATTGTCTGGTCAAGGCACTCTGGATCCCTTGCAGTACAGCGGATTTCTGAAAAATTGTTTAGGTTCCAGAAATCGAGGGGTCCGTGGCCTGGTCAAGGCACGCTGGATCCCTTGCAGTACAGAGGATTTCTGAAGAACTGTTTAGGTTCAGGAAACCATGGGGTCCATGGCCTGATCAAGGCCCACTGGATGCATTACAATGCAGAGGATTCCTGAAAAACATTTTATGTTCCAGAAATCGAGGGGTCTATTGCCAGGTCAAGGCATGCTGGATCTCTCACAGTAGAGAAGATTCCTGAAAAACTGTTTAGGTTCCAGAAACCGAGGGGTCCGTGGCCTGGACAAAGCATGCTGGATCCCTTTCGGTACAGAGGATTTCTGAAAAACTGCTTAGGTTTCAGAAATCAACAGGTACATGGCCTGGTAAAGGTACACTAGATCCTTTGCGGTACAGAGGATTTCTGAAAAACTGTTTAGGTTCCAGAAATTGAGGGGTCAATGGCTGGGTCAAGGCACAGTGGATCAATTGCGGTAGAGAGGATTTGTGAAAAACTGTTTAGGTTCCTGATATTGAAGGGTGTGTAGCTTAGTCATAGCACGCTGGATCAATTGCAGTACAGAGGATTTCTGAAAAACTGTTTAGGTTCCAAAAATCGTGGGGTCCATGACCTGGTCAAGGCATGCTGGATCCCTTGCAGAACAGAGGATTTCTGAAGAACTGTTTAGGTTCCAGAAACCATGGGGTCTGTGCCCTGGTGAATTCAGACAGGATCCCTTGCAGTACAGTGGATTTCTGAAGAATTGGTTAGGTTCCAGAAACTGCATGGTTCATGGCCTGGTGAAGGCACTCTGGATTTCTGAAGAACTGTTTAGGTTCAGGAAACCGCAGGGTCCGTTGGCCTGGTTAAGGCACACAGGATCCCTTGCAGTACTGAGTATTCCATAAAAACTGTTTAGGTTTCAAAAATTGAGGGGTCTGTGGCCTGGTCAAGGCACGCTGCATCCCTCGCTTACAGAAGATTGCTGAAAAACTGTTTAGGTTCCAGAAATCGAGGGGTCCATGGTGTGGTCAAGGCACGCTGCATCCCTTGCAGTACAGAGGATTCCTGAAAAACTCTTTAGGTTCTAGAAATCAAGGGGTCCATGGCATGGCCAAGGCACGCTGGACCCCTTGCAGTACAGGTGATTCCTGAAAAACAGTTTAGGTTCCAGAAATCAAGGGGTCCTTGGCCTGGTCAAGGCATGCTGGATCTCTTGCAGTACAGTGCATTTCTGAAGAATTGTTTTGGTTGTAGAAATCGTGAGGTCCATGGCCTGGTCAAGGCACGCTGTATCCCTTACAGTATAGAATATTTCTGAGGTACTGTTTAGGTTCCAGAAACCATGGGATTTGTGCTCTGGTGAAGGCACACTGGATCCCTGGCAGTACAGAGGATTTCTGAAGAATTGTTTAGGTTCCAGAAACCACTGTGACCATGGCCTGTTGAATGCATGCTGGTTCCCTTGCAATACAAAGGATTTCTGAAAAACTGCTTAGGTTGCAGAAATTGACGGGTCTGTGGGCTAGTAAAGGACTGCTAGATTCTTTGCGGTAGAGAGGATTTCTGAAAAACTGTTTAGGTTCCAGAAATTGAGGGCTCCGTCGCTTGGTCAAGGCATGCTGGATCAATTGCGGTACAGAGGATTTGTGAAAAGCTGTTTAGGTTCCAGAATTTGAGGGGTGTGTGGCCTGGTCAAGGCACGCTGAATCAATTGCAGTACAGAGGATTTCTGAAAAACTGATGTGGTTCCAGAAATCACGGGGTCCATGGCCTGGTCAAGGCACACTGGATCCCTTACAGTATAGATGATTTCTGAGGTACTGTTTAGGTTCCAGAAACCATGGGGTTTGTGTGCTGGGAAAGGCACACTTGATCCCTTGCAGTACAGAGGATTCCTGAAAAACTGTTTAGATTCCAGATATCGAGGGGTCCATAGCATGGTCAGGACACTATGGATCCCTTGCCGTACAGATGATACCTGAAAAACAGTTTAGGTTCCAGAAATTGAGGGGTACTTGGCCTGGTCAAGGCACTCTGGATCTCTTGCAGTACAGCAGATTTCTGAATTGTTTAGGTTGCAGAAATCGCGAGGTCCTTGGCCTGGTCAAGGCACTCTGGATTTCTTGCAGTAGAGAGGATTTCTGAAGAACTGTTTAGGTTCCAGAAACCGTGGGGTCCCTGGCCAGGTCAAGGCATGCAGGATCCCTTGCAGTACAGAGGATTTCTGAAGAACTGATTAGGTTCCAGAAATCACGGTGTCCATGGCCTGGTCTAGGAACACTGGATCAATTGCAGTACTGAGGATTTCTGAAAAACAGTTTAGGTTCCAGAAATCGAGGGGACCGTAACCTGGTGAAGGCTTGCTGGATCCCCTGCAGTACAGAGGATTTCTGAAAAACTGTTTAGGTTCCTGAAATCCAGAGGTCCATAGCCTGGTCAAGGCTCGCTGGATCCCTTTCGGTACAGAGGATTTCTGAAAAACTGCTTAGGTTGCAGAAACCGACAGGTCCATGGCCTGGTAAAGGTACACTAGATCCTTCGCGGTACAGAGGATTTCTGAAAAACTGTTTAGGTTCCAGAAATCAAGGGGTCCGTGACTGGGTCAAGGCACGTTGGATCAATTGTGGTACAGAGGATTTCTGAAAAACTGTTTAGGCTCCAGAAATCGTGGGGTCTATGACCTGGTCAAGGCATGCTGGATCCCATGCAGTACAGCGGATTTCTGAAGAACTGTTTAGGTTCCAGAAACCATGGGGTCTGTGCCCTGGTGAATTCACACTGGATCCCTTGCAGTACAGTGGATTTCTGAAGAATTGGATAGGTTCCAAAAACTGCACAGTCCATGGCCTGGTGAAGGCACGCTGGATTTCTGAAGAACTGTTTAGGTTCAGGAAACCGCAGGGTCTGTGGCATGGTTATGGCACACAGGATACTTTGCAGTACTGAGTATTCCTAAAAAGCTGTTTAGGTTTCAAAAATTGAGGGGTCTGTGGCCTGGTCAAGGCACGCTGCATCCCTCACTTACAGAAGATTCCTGAAAAACTGTTTAGGTTCCAGAAATCGAGGGGTCCATTGCCTGGTCAAGGCATGCTGGATCCCTTACAGTACAGAGAATTTCTGAAAAACTGTTTAGGTTCCATAAACCACGGTGTCCATGGCCTGGTGAAGGCTCACTGGATCCCTTGCAGTACTGTGGATTTCTGAAGAAATGGTTAGCTTCCAGAAACTGCGGTGTCCATATCCTTGTAAAGGCACGCTGGATTTCTGAAGAAGGGTTTAGGTTGAGGAGACCGCGGGATCCATGGCCTGGTTAAGGCACACTGGATCCCTTGCAGTACAGAGGATTCTTGAAAAACTGTTTAGGTTCCAGAAATTGAGATGGCTGTTGCTTGGTCAATGCATGATGGATCCCTCTCAGTACAGAGGATTCCTGAAAAACAGTTTAGGTTCCAGAAATTGAGGGGTCCATGGCATGGTTAAGGCACACTGAATCCCTTGCAATGCAGATGATTCCTGAAAAACAGTTTAGGATCCAGAAATCGAGGGGTCCGTGGCCTGGTCAAGGCATGCTGGATCCCTTGCAGTACAGAGGATTTCTGACAATCTGTTTTGGTTCCAGACACCGATGTGTCCATGGCCTGGTGAAGACACACTGGATCCCTTGCAGTACAGAAGGTTTCTGAAGAACTGTTTAGGTTCCAGAAACCGCGGGGTCCCTGGCCTGGTCAAGGCACTCTGGATCCCTTGCAGTGCAAAGCAATTCTGAAGACCTGTTTAGGTTCCAGAAACCGCGGGGTCTATTGCCTGGTCAAGGCATGCTGGATCCCTAGCAGTACAGTGGATTTCTGAAAAATTGTTTAGGATCCAGAAATCGAGGGGTCCGTGGCCTGGTCAAGGCACGCTGGATCCCTTGCAGTACATAGGATTTCTGAAGAACTGTTTAGGTTCAGGAAACCATGGGGTCCATGGCCTGATCAAGGCATGCTGGATACATTGCAATACAGAGGATTCCTGAAAAACATTTTATGTTCCAGAAATCGAGGGGTCTGTTGCCTGGTCAAGGCGTGCTGGATCCCTTGCAGTAGAGAAGATTCCTGAAAAACTGTTTAGATTCCAGAAATAGAGAGTACCGTGGCCAGGTCAAGGCATGCTGGATCCCTTGCAGTACAGAGGATTCCTGAAAAACTGTTTAGGTACCAGTGATCAAGGGGTCCATTGCGTGGTCATGGCACGCTGGATCCCTTGCTGTTCAGGTGATTCCTGACAAACAGTTTAGGTTCCAGAAACAAAGGGGTGCATGACCTGGTCAAGGCACGCTGGATCCTTTGCAGTACAGCGCATTTCAGAAGAATTGTTTTGGTTGTAGAAATCGTGAGGTCCATGGCCTTGTCAAGTCACACTGGATCCCTCACAGTATAGAGGATTTCTGAAGTACTGTTTAGGTTCCAGAAACCATGGGGTCTGTGTGCTGGGGAAGGCACACTGGATCCCTTGCAGTACAGAGGATTCCTGAAAAACTGTTTAGATTCCAGATATCGAGGGGTCCATAGCATGGTCAGGGCACTCTGGATCCCTTGCCGTACAGATGATACCTGAAAAACAGTTTAGGTTCCAGAAATTGAGGGGTCCTTGGCCTGGTCAAGGCACTCTGGATCTCTTGCAGTACAGCGGAGTTCTGAATTGTTTAGGTTGCAGAAATCGCGAGGTCCTTGGCCTGGTCAAGGCACTCTGGATTTCTTGCAGTAGAGAGGATTTCTGAAGAACTGTTTAGGTTCCAGAAACCGTGGGGTCCCTGGCCAGGTCAAAGCATGCAGGATCCCTTGCAGTACAGAGGATTTCTGAAGAACTGATTAGGTTCCAGAAATCGCGGTGTCCTTGGCCTGGTCTAGGAACACTGGATCAATTGCAGTACTGAGGATTTCTGAAAAACAGTTTAGGTTCCAGAAATCGAGGGGACCGTAACCTGGTGAAGGCTTGCTGGATCCCCTGCAGTACAGAGGATTTCTGAAAAACTGTTTAGGTTCCTGCAAATCCAGGGGTCCATAGCCTGGTCAAGGCTCGCTGGATCCTTTAGATTCAGAAGGATTTCTGAAAAACTGCTTGGGTTGCAGAAACCGACGGGTCCATAACCTGGTAAGGTACACTAGATCCTTCGCGGTACAGAGGATTTCTGAAAAACTGTTTAGGTTCCAGAAATCAAGGGGTCCGTGGCTGGGTCAAGGCACGTTGGATCAATTGCGGTACAGAGGATTTCTGAAAAACTGTTTAGGCTCCAGAAATCGTGGGGTCCATGACCTGGTCAAGGCATGCTGGATCCCTTGCAGTACAGCGGATTTCTGAAGAACTGTTTAGGTTCCAGAAACCATGGGGTCTGTGCCCTGGTGAATTCACACTGGATCCCTTGCAGTACAGTGGATTTCTGAAGAATTGGATAGGTTCCAAAAACTGCACAGTCCATGGCCTGGTGAAGGCACGCTGGATTTCTGAAGAACTGTTTAGGTTCAGGAAACCGCAGGGTCTGTGGCATGGTTATGGCACACAGGATACTTTGCAGTACTGAGTATTCCTGAAAATCTGTTTAGGTTTCAAAAATTGAGGGGTCTGTGGCCTGGTCAAGGCACGCTGCATCCCTCACTTACAGAAGATTCCTGAAAAACTGTTTAGGTTCCAGAAATCGAGGGGTCCATTGCCTGGTCAAGGCATGCTGGATCCCTTACAGTACAGAGAATTTCTGAAAAACTGTTTAGGTTCCAGAAACCACGGTGTCCATGGCCTGGTGAAGGCTCACTGGATACCTTGCAGTACTGAGGATTTCTGAAGAAATGGTTAGCTTCCAGAAACTGCGGTGTCCATATCCTTGTAAAAGCACACTGGATTTCTGAAGAAGGGTTTAGGCTGAGGAGACCGTGGGGTCCATGGCCTGGTTAAGGCACACTGGATCCCTTGCAGTACAGAGGATTCTTGAAAAACTGTTTAGGTTCCAGAAATTGAGATGGCTGTTGCTTGGTCAATGCATGATGGATCCCTCTCAGTACAGAGGATTCCTGAAAAACAGTTTAGGTTCCAGAAATTGAGGGTCCATGGCATGGTTAGGCACACTGAATCCCTTGCAGTGCAGATGATTCCTGAAAAACAGTTTAGGATCCAGAAATCCAGGGTCCGTTGGCCTGGTCAAGGCATGCTGGATCCTTGCAGTACAGAGGATTTCTGACAATCTGTTTTGGTTCAGACACCGATGTGTCCATGGCCTAGTGAAGACACACTGGATCCCTTGCAGTACAGAAGGTTTCTGAAGAACTGTTTAGGGTTCCAGAAACCAGGGGTCCTAACCTGGTCAAGGCACTCTGGATCCCTTGCAGTGCAGAGCAATTCTGAAGACCTGTTTAGGTTCCAGAAACCGCGGGGTCTATTGCCTGGTCAAGGCATGCTGGATCCCTAGCAGTACAGTGGATTTCTGAAAAATTGTTTAGGTTCCAGAAATCGAGGGGTCCATGGCCTGGTCAAGGCATACTGGATCCCTTGCAGTACAGAAGATTTCTGAAGAACTGTTTAGGTTCAGGAAACCATGGGGTCCATGGCCCGATCAAGGCACGCTGGATACATTGCAATACAGAGGATTCCTGAAAAACATTTTATGTTCCAGAAATCAAGGGGTCTGTTGCCTGGTCAAGGTGTGCTGGATCCCTTGCAGTAGAGAAGATTCCTGAAAAACTGTTTAGGTTCCAGAAATAGAGGGTACCGTGGCCAGGTCAAGGCATGCTGGATCCCTTGCAGTACAGAGGATTCCTGAAAAACTGTTTAGGTACCAGTGATCGAGGGGTCCATTGCGTGGTCATGGCACACTGGATCCCTTGCTGTTCAGGTGATTCCTGACAAACAGTTTAGGTTCCAGAAACAAAGGGGTGCATGGCCTGGTCAAGGCAAGCTGGATCCTTTGCAGTACAGCGCATTTCAGAAGAATTGTTTTGGTTGTAGAAATCGTGAGGTCCATGGCCTTGTCAAGTCACACTGGATCCCTTACAGTATAGAGGATTTCTGAAGTACTGTTTAGGTTCCAGAAACCATGGGGTCTGTGTCCTGGGGAAGGCATGCTGGATCCCTTGCATCCCTTGCATTACAGAGGATTTCTGAAGAACTGTTTAGGTTCCAGAAACCGCTGTGTCCATGGCCTGGTGAAGGTACACTGGATCCCTTGCTGTACAAAGGATTTCTTAAGAACTGTTTAGGTCCCAGAAACCACCAGGTCTGTTTCCTGGTCAAGGCATGCTAGATCCCTTGCAGTACAGCGGATTTCTAAAAAACTGTTTATGTTCCAGAAATCAAGTTGTCCGTGGCCTGGTCAAGGCACGTCAGATCCATTGTGCTTCAGAGGATTCCTTCAAAACTGTTTAAGTTCCAGAAATCGAGGCATCCGTGGCCAGGTGAAGGCATGCTGGATCCCTTGCAGTACAGAGGATTCCTGAAAAACTGTTTAGATTACAGATATCGAGGGGTCCATAGCGTGGTCAGGGCACTCTGGATCCCTTGCATTTCAGATGATACCTGAAAAACAGTTTAGGTTCCAGAATTTGAGGGGTCCGTGGCCTGGTCAAGGCACTCTGGATCTCTTGCAATACAGCAGTGAATTTCTGAAGAATTGTTTAGGTTGCAGAAATCGCGAGGTCCTTGGCCTGGTCAAGGCACGCTGGACTCCTTGCAGTACAAAGGCTTTCTGCAGAACTGTTTAAGATCCAGAAACCTCAGGGTCCATGGCCTGGTGAACGCATGCAAGATCCCATGCTGTACAAAGGATTTCTGAAGAACTGTTGAAGTTCCAGAAACTGCGGGGTCTGTGCCCTGGAGAAGGGACACTGGATCCCTTGCAGTACAGAGGATTTCGGAAGAACTGTTGAGGTTCCAGAAACCGTGGGGTCCCTGTACGGGTCAAGGCACTAAGGATCCATTGCAGTACAGAGAATTTCTGAAGAACTGATTAGGTTCCAGAAATTGCGGCGTCCACGGCCTGGTCTAGGAACACTGGATCCCTTGCAGTACAGAAAATTCCTGAAAAACTGTTTAGGTTCCAGAAATCGAGGGGTCCATGGCCTGGACAAAGCATGCTGGATCCCTTTCGGTACAGAGGATTTCTGAAAAACTGCTAAGGTTGCAGAAATTGACGGGTCCGTGGCCTGGTAAAGGTACACTAGATCCTTTGAGGTACAGAAGATTTGTGAAAAACTGTTTAGGTTCCAGAAATTGAGGGGTCTGAGGCTTGGTCAAGACACGCTAGATCAATTGTGGTACAGAGGATTTTTTGAAAAACTTTTTAGGTTCCCGATATTGAGGGGTGTGTGGCCTGGTCAAGGCACACTGGATCAATTGCAGTACAGCGGATTTCTGAAAAACTGTTTAGGTTCCAGAAATTGAGGGGTCCATCGCCTGGTCAAGGCATGCTGGATCCCTTGCAGTACAGAGGATTTATGAAAAACTGTTTAGGTTCCAGAAACCACGGTGTCCATGGCCTGGTGAAGGCTCACTCGATCTCTTGCTGTACAATGGATTTCTGAAGAACTGTTCAGGTTCCAGAAACTGCAGCGTCTGTGCCCTGGTGAAGACACACTGGATCCCTTGCAGTACTGAGGATTTCTGAAGAACTGTTTAGGTTCCAGGAACCACGGGGTCCATGGCTTGGTCAAGGCATGCTGGATCCCTTACAGTACAGAGGATTTCTGAAGAACTGTTTGGGTTCCAGAAACTGTGGTGTCCATGGCTTGGTGAAGTCACGCTGGATCCCTTGCATTACAGAGGATTTCTGAAGAACTGTTTAGGTTCCAGAAACCATGGGGTCTGTGCCCTGGTGATTTCACGCTGGATCCCTTGCAGTACTGTGGATTTCTGAAGAAATGGTAAGCTTCCAGAAACTGCGGGGTCCGTATCCTTGTGAAGGCACGCTGGATTTCTGAAGCAGTATTTAGGTTGAGGAAACCGCGGGGTTCATGGCCTGGTTAAGGCACACTGGATCCCTTGCAGTACAGAAGATTCTTGGAAAACTGTTTAGGTTCCAGAAATTGAGGGGTCTGTTTCCTGGTCAATGCATGCTGGATCCCTCTCAGTACAGAGGATCCCTGAAAAACAATTTAGGTTCAAGAAATTGAGAGGTCCATGGCCTGGACAAAGCACGCTGGATCCCTTTCGGTACAGAGGATTTCTGAAAAACTGCTAAGGTTCCAGAAATCGAGGGGTCCGTGGCCTGGTCAAGGCACGCTGGATCGCCTTGCAGTACAGAGGATTTCTGACAAACTGTTTAGGTTCCAGACACTGCGGTGTACATTGCCTGGTGAAGGCACACTGGATCCCTTACAGTACAGAAGGTTTCTGAAGACCTGTTTAGGCTCCAGAATCCATGGGGTCCCTGGCCTGGTCAAGGCACTCTGGATCCCTTGCAGTGCAGAGCAATTCTCAAGACCTGTTTAGGTTCCTGAAACCACGGGGTCTATTGCCTGGTGAAGGCACGCTGGATCCCCTGCAGTACAGTGGATTTCTGAAAAACTGTTTAGGTTCCAGAAATCGAGGGGTCCGTGACCTGGTCAAGGCACTCTGGATCCCCTGCAGTATAGAGGATTTCTGAAAAGTTGTTTAGGTTCCAGAAATCAAGGGGTCCCTGGCCTGGTCAAGGAACGCTGGATTCCTTGCAGTACAGAGGATTTCTGAAAAGCTGTTTAATTTCTAGAAATCACGGGGTCCGTGGCCTGGTCAAGAAATGTTGGATCCCTTGCAGTACAGAAGATTTCTAAAAAGCTATTTAGGGTCCAGTAATCAAGGATTCCGTGGCCTGGTCAAGGCATTCTAGATCCCTTGCTTTATGGAGGATTTCTGAAAACATGTTTAGGTTCCATAAATCAAGGGGTCCGTCACCTGGTCAAGGCACACTGGATCCTTGCAGAACAGCAGATTTCTGAAAAAATGCTTAGGTTCCAGAAATTGAGGGGTCCGTGGCTTGGTCAAGGCACGCTGGATCAATTGCGGTACAGAGGATTGTGAAAAATTGTTTGGTTTCCAGATATTGAGGGGTGTGTGGCGAGGTCAAGGCATGCTGGATCAATTTCAGTACAAAGGAGTTCTGAAAAACTGTTGAGGTTCCAGAAATCGTGGTGTCCATGGCCTGGTCGAGGCATGCTGGATCCCTTGCAGAACAGCGGATTTCCGAAGAACTGTTTAGGTTCCTGAAGCCATGGGGTCTGTGCCCTGGTGAATTCACACTGGATCCCTTGCAGAACTGTGGATTTCTGAAGAACTGGTTAGGTTCAGGAAACTGCTGGGTCCGTGGCCTGATCAAGGCATGCTGTATCCCTTACAGTGCAGAGGATTCCTGAAAAACTGCGTAGGTTCCAGAAATCGAGGGGTCTGTGGCCTGATCAAGGCATGCTGTATCCTGTGTAGTAGAGAGGATTCCTGAAAAACTGTTTAGGTTCCAGAAACAGAGGAATCTGTGGCCTGGTCAAGGCATGCTGGATCCCTTGCAATACAGAGGATTTCTGAAGAACTGTTTATGTTCCAGAAACCGCAGTGTCCATGGCCTGGTGAAGGCAAGCTGGATCCCTTGCAGTGCCAAGGATTTCTGAGGAACTGGTTAGGTTCCAGAAACTGCAGGGTCCGTGGCTTGCTCAAGGCACGCTGGATCCCTGGTAGTACCAAGGATTTCAGAAGAACTGTTAAGGTTCCAAAACCATGTGATCTGTGCCCTGGTAGAGACACACTGGATTCCTTGCAGTACAGAGGATTAATGAAGAACTGTTTAGGTTCCAGAAACCACAGCGTTCGTGGCCTGCTCAAGGCACGATGAATCCCTTGCAGTACAGAGGATTTCTGAAGAACTGTTTAGGTTCCAGATACCACAGGGTCCATGACTGGTCAAGGCACGATGGATCCCTTTCAGTACAGAGGATTAATGAAGAACTGTTTAGGTTCCAGAAATCGAGGGGTGTGTGGCCTGGTCAAGGCACACTGGATCCCTTGCAGAACAGAGGATTTTTGAAGAACTGTTTAAGTTCCAGAAATCACGGTGTAAGTGGCCTGGTCTGGGCATGCTGGATCCCTAGTAGTACAGAGGATTTCTGGAAACAGTTTGGTTTCCAGAAATCGAGGGGTCCATGACCTGGTCAAGGCACACAGGATCCCTTGTGCTTCAGAGGATTCCTTTAATACTGTTTAGGTTTCAGAAATCAAGGGATCCGTAGCCAGGTCAAGGCATGCTGTATCCTGTGTAGTAGAGAGGATTCCTAAAAAACTGTTTAGGTTCCAGAAACAGAGGAATCCGTGGCCTGGACAAGGCATGCTGGATCCCTTGCAATACAGAGGATTTCTGAAGAACTGTTTATGTTCCAGAAACCGCAGTGTCCATGGCCTGGTGAAGGCAAGCTGGATCCCTTGCAGTGCCAAGGATTTCTGAAGAACTGGTTAGGTTCCAGAAACTGCAGGGTCCGTGGCTTGCTCAAGGCACATGGATCCCTGTTGGTACCAAGGATTTCAGAAGAACTGTTAAGGTTTCAAAACCATGTGATCTGTGCCCTGGTAGAGACACACTGGATTCCTTGCAGTACAGAGGATTAATGAAGAACTGTTTAGGTTCCAGAAACCACAGCGTTCGTGGCCTGCTCAAGGCACGCTGAATCCCTTGCAGTACAGAGGATTTCTGAAGAACTGTTTAGGTTCCAGATACCACAGGGTCCATGACTGGTCAAGGCACGATGGATCCCTTGCAGTACAGAGGATTAATGAAGAACTGTTTAGGTTCCAGAAATTGAGGGGTGTGTGGCCTGGTCAAGGCACACTGGATCCCTTGCCGAACAGAGGATTTTTGAAGAACTGTTTAAGTTCCAGAAATCACGGTGTAAGTGGCCTGGTCTGGGCATGCTGGATCCCTAGTAGTACAGAGGATTTCTGGAAACAGTTTGGTTTCCAGAAATCGAGGGGTCCATGACCTGGTCAAGGCACGCAGGATCCCTTGTGCTTCAGAGGATTCCTTTAATACTGTTTAGGTTTCAGAAATCGAGGGATCCGTAGCCAGGTCAAGGCACGCTGGATCCCTTGCAGTACACAGGATTCCTGAAAAACTGTTTAGATTCCAGATATCGAGGGGTCCATAGTGAGGTCAGGGCACTCTGGATCCCTTGCAGTACAGATGATACCCGAAAAACAGTTTAGGTTCCAAAAATCAAGGTGTCGTGGCCTGGTCAAGGCACTCTGACTCTCTTGCAGTATAGCGGATTTCTGAAGAATTGTTTAGGTTGCAGAAATTGTGAGGTCCTTGGCCTGGTCAAGGCACGCTGGATTCCTTGCAGTACATAGGATTTCGAAGAACTGTTGGGATCCAGAAACCGTGGTGTCCATGGCTCAGTGAACGACGCAAGGTCCCTTGCTGTACAAAGGATTTCTGAAGAACTATTGAGGTTCCAGAAACTGCAGGGTCTGTGCCCTGGTGAAGGGACACTGGATCCCTTGCAGTACAGAGGATTTCTGAAGAACTGTTTAGGTTCCAGAAACCGTGGGGTCCCTGGCCTGGTCAAGGCATGCAGGATCCCTTGCAGTACAGAGGATTTCTGAAGAAGTGATTAGGTTCCAGAAATTGCGGCGTCCATGGCCTGGGCTAGGCACACTGGATCCCTTGCAGTGCAGAGGATTTCTGAAAAACAGTTTGGGTTCCAGAAATCGAGGGGACCATAACCTGGTGAAGGCATGCTGGATCTCTTGCAGTAAAGTGGATTTCTGAAAAACTGTTAAGGTTCCTGAAATCAAGGGTTCCATTGTCTAGTCAAGGCCGCTAGATACTTGCAGTACAAGGATTCCTGAAAAACTGTTTAGGTTCCCCGATATTGAGGGGTGTGTGGCCTGGTCAAAGCACACTGGATCAATTGCAGTACAGAGGATTTCTGAAAAACTGTTTAGGTTCCAGAAATCGTAGGGTCCATGGCCTGGTCAAGGAATGCTGGATCCCTTGCAGTACAACAGATTTCTGAAGAACTGTTTAGGTTCCAGAAACCATGGGGTCTGTGCCCTGGTGAATTCACACTGGATCCCTTGCAGTACAGTGGATTTCCGAAAACTGGTTAGGTTGCAGAAACTGCATAGTCCTTGGCCTGGTGAAGGCACACTGAATTTCTGAAGAACTGTTTAGTTTCAGAAAACTGCGGGGTCCATGGCCTGGTTAAGGCACACAGGATCCCTTGCAGTACTGAGTATTCCTGAAAAACTGTTTAGGTTCCAGAAATCGATGGGTCCATGGTGTCATAAAGGCATGCTGCATCCCTTGCAGTGGATATGATTCCTGAAAAACAGTTTAGATTCCAGAAATCAAGAGTCCATCACCTGGTCAAGGCATGCTGGATCCCTTGTAGTACAGAGGATTTATGAAAAACTGTTTAGGTTCCAGAAACCACGGTGTCCATGGCCTGGTGAAGGTTCACTGGATCCCTTGCAGTACTATGGATTTCTGAAGAACTGTTTAGGTTCCAGAAACTGCGGCGTGTGTGCCCTGGTGAAGGCACACTGGATCCCTTGCAGTACAGAGGATTTCTGAGGAACTGTTTAGGTTCCAGGAATTGAGGGTCCATGGCTTGGTCAAGGCATGCTGGATCCCTTACAGTACAGAGGATTTCTGAAGAACTGTTTAGGTTGCAGAAACTGTGGTGTCCATGGCCTGGTGAAGTCACGCTGGATCCCTTGCATTACAGAGGATTTCTGAAGAACTGTTTAGGCTCCAGAAATCATGGGGTCCATGACCTGGTCAAGGCATGCTGGATCCCTTGCAGTACAGCGGATTTCTGAAGAACTGTTTACGTTCCAGAAACAATGGGGTCTGTGCCCTGGTGAATTCACACAGGATCCCTTGCAGTACAGTGGATTTCTGAAGAATTGGTTAGGTTCCAGAAACTGCACAGTCCATGGCCTGGTGAAGGCACGCTGGATTTCTGAAGAACTGTTTAGGTTCAGGAAACCGCATGGTCCGTGGCATGGTTATGGCACACAGGATACTTTGCAGTACTGAGTTTTCCTGAAAAACTGTTTAGGTTTCAAAAATTGAGGGGTCTGTGGCCTGGTCAAGGCACGCTGCATCCCTCACAGTACTGTGGATTTCTGAAGAAATGGTTAGCTTCCAGGAACTGCGGTGTCCGTATCCTTGTAAAGGCACGCTGGATTTCTGAAGAAGTGTTTCGGGTTGAGGAGGACCGTGGGGTCCATGGCCTGGTTAAGGCACACTGGATCCCCATCAGTACAGTGGATTCTTGAAAAACTGTTTAGGTTCTAGAAATTGAGGTGTCTGTTGCTTGGTCAATGCATGCTGGATCCCTCTCTGAAGAGAGGATTCCTGAAAAACAGTTTAGGTTCCAGAAATTGAGGGGTCCATGGCATGGTTAAGGCACACTGAATCCCTTGCAGTGCAGCTGATTCCTGAAAAACAGTTTAGGATCCAGAAATCGAGGGGTCCGTGGCCTGGCCAAGGCACGCTGGATCCCTTGCAGTACACAGGATTCCTGAAAAACTGTTTAGATTCCAGATATCGAGGGGTCCATAGCGAGGTCAGGGCACTCTGGATCCCTTACAGTACAGATGATACCCGAAAAACAGTTTAGGTTCCAGAAATCAAGGTGTCCGTGGCCTGGTCAAGGCACTCTGGATCTCTTGTAGTATAGCGGATTTCTGAAGAATTGTTTAGGTTGCAGAAATCATGAGGTCCTTGGCCTGGTCAAGGCACGCTGGATTCCTTGCAGTACATAGGATTTCTGAAGAACTGTTTAGGATCCAGAAACTGCGGTGTCCATGGCCTGGTGAATGCACGCAAGGTCCATTGCTGTACAAAGGATTTCTGAAGAACTATTGAGGTTCCAGAAACTGCGGGGTCTGTGCCCTGGTGAAGGGACACTGGATCCCTTGCAGTACAGAGGATTTCTGAAGAACTGTTTAGGTTCCAGAAACCGTGGGGTCCCTGGCCTGGTCAAGGCATGCAGGTTCCTTGCAGTACAGAGGATTTCTGAAGAAGTGATTAGGTTCCAGAAATTGCGGTGTCCATGGCCTGGGCTATTCACACACTGGATCCTTGCAGTGCAGAGGATTTCTGAAAAACAGTTTGGGTTCCAGAAATCGAGGGACAATAACCTGGTGAAGGCATGCTGGATCTCTTGCAGTAAAGTGGTTCTGAAAACTGTTAAGGTTCCTGAAATCAAGGGTTCCATTGCCTAGTCAAGGCATGCTAGATTGCTTGCAGTACAGAGGATTCCTGAAAAACTGTTTAGGTTCCCGATATTGAGGGGTGTGTGGCCTGGTCAAAGCACGCTGGATCAATTGCAGTACAGAGGATTTCTGAAAAACTGTTTAGGTTCCAGAAATCGTAGGGTCCATGGCCTGGTCAAGGAATGCTGGATCCCTTGCAGTACAACGGATTTCTGAAGAACTGTTTAGGTTCCAGAAACCATGGGGTCAGTGCCCTGGTGAATTCACACTGGATCCCTTGCAGTACAGTGGATTTCTGAAGAACTGGTTAGGTTCAGAAAACCGCGGGGTCCGTGGCCTGGTTAAGGCACACAGGATCCCTTGCAGTACTGAGTATTCCTGAAAAACTGATTAGGTTCCAGAAATCGATGGGTCCATGGTGTCATCAAGGCACGCTGCATCCCTTGCAGTGGATATGATTCCTGAAAAACAGTTTAAGTTCCAGAAATCGATAGTCCATCACCTGGTCAAGGAATGCTGGATCCCTTGTAGAACAGAAGATTTATGAAAAACTGTTTAGGTTCCAGAAACCACGGTGTCCATGGCCTGGTGAAGGTTCACTGGATCCCTTGCAGTACTATGGATTTCTGAAGAACTGTTTAGGTTCCAGAAACTCGGCGTGTGTGCCTGGTGAGGCACACTGGATCCCTGCAGTACAGAGGATTTCTGAGGAACTGTTTAGGATCCAGGAATTGTGGGGTCCATGGCTTGGTCAAGGCATGCTGGATCCCTTACAGTACAGAGGATTTCTGAGGAACTTTTTAGGTTGCAGAAAATGTGGTGTCCATGGCCTGGTGAAGTCACACTGGATCCCTTGCATTACAGAGGATTTCTGAAGAACTGTTTAGGTTCCAGAAATCAATTGGTCCATGGCCTGGTCAAGGAATGCTGGATCCCTTGCAGTACACAGGATTCCTGAAAAACTGTTTAGATTCCAGATATCGAGGGGTCCATAGTGAGGTCAGGGCACTCTGGATCCCTTGCAGTACAGATGATACCCGAAAAACAGTTTAGGTTCCAAAAATCAAGGTGTCCGTGGCCTGGTCAAGGCACTCTGACTCTCTTGCAGTATAGCGGATTTCTGAAGAATTGTTTAGGTTGCAGAAATTGTGAGGTCCTTGGCCTGGTCAAGGCACGCTGGATTCCTTGCAGTACATAGGATTTCTGAAGAACTGTTTAGGATCCAGAAACTGTGGTGTCCATGGCCTGGTGAACGCACGCAAGGTCCCTTGCTGTACAAAGGATTTCTGAAGAACTATTGAGGTTCCAGAAACTGCAGGGTCTGTGCCCTGGTGAAGGGACACTGGATCCCTTGCAGTACAGAGGATTTCTGAAGAACTGTTTAGGTTCCAGAAACCGTGGGGTCCCTGGCCTGGTCAAGGCATGCAGGATCCCTTGCAGTACAGAGGATTTCTGAAGAAGTGATTAGGTTCCAGAAATTGCGGCGTCCATGGCCTGGGCTAGGCACACTGGATCCCTTGCAGTGCAGAGGATTTCTGAAAAACAGTTTGGGTTCCAGAAATCGAGGGGACCATAACCTGGTGAAGGCATGCTGGATCTCTTGCAGTAAAGTGGATTTCTGAAAAACTGTTAAGGTTCCTGAAATCAAGGGTTCCATTGTCTAGTCAAGGCACGCTAGATAGCTTGCAGTACAGAGGATTCCTGAAAAACTGTTTAGGTTCCCCGATATTGAGGGGTGTGTGGCCTGGTCAAAGCACGCTGGATCAATTGCAGTACAGAGGATTTCTGAAAAACTGTTTAGGTTCCAGAAATCGTAGGGTCCATGGCCTGGTCAAGGAATGCTGGATCCCTTGCAGTACAACAGATTTCTGAAGAACTGTTTAGGTTCCAGAAACCATGGGGTCTGTGCCCTGGTGAATTCACACTGGATCCCTTGCAGTACAGTGGATTTCTGAAAAACTGGTTAGGTTGCAGAAACTGCATAGTCCTTGGCCTGTTGAAGGCACACTGAATTTCTGAAGAACTGTTTGTTTCAGAAAACTGCGGGTCCATGTCTGGTTAAGGCACACAGGATCCTGCAGTACTGAGTATTCTGAAAAACTGTTTAGGTTCCAGAAATCGATGGGTCCATGGTGTCATCAAGGCATGCTGCATCCCTTGCAGTGGATATGATTCCTGAAAAACAGTTTAGATTCCAGAAATCAAGAGTCCATCACCTGGTCAAGGCATGCTGGATCCCTTGTAGTACAGAGGATTTATGAAAAACTGTTTAGGTTCCAGAAACCACGGTGTCCATGGCCTGGTGAAGGTTCACTGGATCCCTTGCAGTACTATGGATTTCTGAAGAACTGTTTAGGTTCCAGAAACTGCGGCGTGTGTGCCCTGGTGAAGGCACACTGGATCTCTTGCAGTACAGAGGATTTCTGAGGAACTGTTTAGGTTCCAGGAATTGAGGGGTCCATGGCTTGGTCAAGGCATGCTGGATCCTACAGTACAGAGGATTTCTGAAGAACTGTTTAGGTTGCAGAAACTGTGGTGTCCATGGCCTGGTGAAGTCACGCTGGATCCCTTGCATTACAGAGGATTTCTGAAGAACTGTTTAGGCTCCAGAAATCATGGGGTCCATGACCTGGTCAAAGGCATGCTGGATCCCTTGCAGTACATGATTTCTGAAGAACTGTTTATGTTCCAGAAACAATGGGGTCTATGCCCTGGTGAATTCACACAGGATCCTTGCAGTACAGTGGATTTCTGAAGAATTGGTTAGGGTTCCAGAAACTGCACAGTCCATGGCCTGTGAGAAGGCACGCTGATTTCTGAAGAACTGTTTAGGTTCAGGAAACCGCATGGTCCGTGGCATGGTTATGGCACACAGGATACTTTGCAGTACTGAGTTTTCCTGAAAAACTGTTTAGGTTTCAAAAATTGAGGGGTCTGTGGCCTGGTCAAGGCACGCTGCATCCCTCACAGTACTGTGGATTTCTGAAGAAATGGTTAGCTTCCAGGAACTGCGGTGTCCGTATCCTTGTAAAGGCACGCTGGATTTCTGAAGAAGTGTTTCGGTTGAGGAGACCGTGGGGTCCATGGCCTGGTTAAGGCACACTGGATCCCCATCAGTACAGTGGATTCTTGAAAAACTGTTTAGGTTCTAGAAATTGAGGTGTCTGTTGCTTGGTCAATGCATGCTGGATCCCTCTCTGAAGAGAGGATTCCTGAAAAACAGTTTAGGTTCCAGAAATTGAGGGGTCCATGGCATGGTTAAGGCACACTGAATCCCTTGCAGTGCAGCTGATTCCTGAAAAACAGTTTAGGATCCAGAAAGGGGTCCGTGGCCTGGCCAAGGCACGCTGGATCCTGCAGTACACAGGATTCCTGAAAACTGTTTAGATTCCAGATATCGAGGGGTCCATAGCGAGGTCAGGGCACTCTGGATCCCTTACAGTACAGATGATACCGAAAAACAGTTTAGGTTCCAGAAATCAAGGTGTCCGTGGCTGGTCAAGGCACTCTGGATCTCTTGTAGTATAGCGGATTTCTGAAGAATTGTTTAGGTTGCAGAAATCATGAGTCCTTGGCCTGGTCAAGGCACGCTGGATTCCTTGCAGTACATAGGATTTCTGAAGAACTGTTTAGGATCCAGAAACTGCGGTGTCCATGGCCTGGTGAATGCACGCAAGGTCCATTGCTGTACAAAGGATTTCTGAAGAACTATTGAGGTTCCAGAAACTGCGGGGTCTGTGCCCTGGTGAAGGGACACTGGATCCCTTGCAGTACAGAGGATTTCTGAAGAACTGTTTAGGTTCCAGAAACCGTGGGGTCCCTGGCCTGGTCAAGGCATGCAGGATCCCTTGCAGTACAGAGGATTTCTGAAGAAGTGATTAGGTTCCAGAAATTGCGGTGTCCATGGCCTGGGCTATGCACACTGGATCCCTTGCAGTGCAGAGGATTTCTGAAAAACAGTTTGGGTTCCAGAAATCGAGGGGACAATAACCTGGTGAAGGCATGCTGGATCTCTTGCAGTAAAGTGGATTTCTGAAAAACTGTTAAGGTTCCTGAAATCAAGGGTTCCATTGCCTAGTCAAGGCATGCTAGATTGCTTGCAGTACAGAGGATTCCTGAAAAACTGTTTAGGTTCCCGATATTGAGGGGTGTGTGGCCTGGTCAAAGCACGCTGGATCAATTGCAGTACAGAGGATTTCTGAAAAACTGTTTAGGTTCCAGAAATCGTAGGATCCATGGCCTGGTCAAGGAATGCTGGATCCCTTGCAGTACAACGGATTTCTGAAGAACTGTTTAGGTTCCAGAAACCATGGGGTCAGTGCCCTGGTGAATTCACACTGGATCCCTTGCAGTACAGTGGATTTCTGAAGAACTGGTTGGGTTCAGAAAACCATGAGGTCCGTGGCCTGGTTAAGGCACACAGGATCCCTTGCAGTACTGAGTATTCCTGAAAAACTGATTAGGTTCCAGAAATCGATGGGTCCATGGTGTCATCAAGGCACGCTGCATCCCTTGCAGTGGATATGATTCCTGAAAAACAGTTTAGGTTCCAGAAATCGATAGTCCATCACCTGGTCAAGGAATGCTGGATCCCTTGTAGAACAGAAGATTTATGAAAAACTGTTTAGGTTCCAGAAACCACGGTGTCCATGGCCTGGTGAAGGTTCACTGGATCCCTTGCAGTACTATGGATTTCTGAAGAACTGTTTAGGTTCCAGAAACTGCGGTGTGTGTGCCCTGGTGAAGACACACTGGATCCCTTGCAGTACAGAGGATTTCTGAGGAACTGTTTAGGATCCAGGAATTGCGGGGTCCATGGCTTGGTCAAGGCATGCTGGATCCCTTACAGTACAGAGGATTTCTGAGGAACTTTTTAGGTTGCAGAAAATGTGGTGTCCATGGCCTGGTGAAGTCACACTGGATCCCTTGCATTACAGAGGATTTCTGAAGAACTGTTTAGGTTCCAGAAATCAATTGGTCCATGGCCTGGTCAAGGAATGCTGGATCCTTGCAGTACAGAGGATTTCTGAAGAACTGTTTAGTTTCCAGAAACCATGGGGTCTGTGCCCTGGTGAAGGCACACTGGATCCCTTGCAGTACAGAGGATTTCTGAAGAACTGTTTATGTTGCAGAAACTGCGGGGTCCATGGCCTGGTGAAGGCACGCAGGATCCATTGCAGTACAGAGGATTTCTTAAGAACTGCTTAGGTTCAGGAAACTGTGGAGTCCATGGCCTGATCAAGGTGCACTGGATTCCTTGCAATACAGAGGATTTCTGAAAAACTGGTTACGTTCCAGAAATCGAGAGTCCATCTCCTGGTCAAGGCACGCTGGATCCCTTGCAGTACAGAGGATTTCTGAAGAACTGTTTAGGTTCCAGAAACCATGGTGTCCACGGCCTGGTGCAGGCTCACTAGATTCCTGGCAGTGCAAAGAATCTATGAAGAACTGTTTAGGTTCCAGAAACTGCGGCGTCTGTGCCCTGGTGAAGGCACGCTACATCCCTTGCAGTACAGAGGATTTCTTAAGAACTGTTTAGGTTCCAGGAACCGCTTGGTCCATGGCTTAGTCAAGGCATACTGGATGCCTTGCAGTACAGAGAATTTCTGAAGAACTGTTATGGTTCCAGAAACCACGGGGTCCCTGGCCTGGTCAAGGCACACTGGATCCTTTGCAGTACAGAGGATTTCTGAAGAACTGTTTACATTCCAAAAACCACGGGGTCTCTGGCCTGGTCAAGGCATGCAGGATCCCTTCCAGTACAGAGGATTTCTGAAGAACTGTTTAGGTTCAGGAAACCGTGGGGTCCATTGCCTGATCAAGGCACGCTGGATACATTGCAATACAGAGGATTTCTGAAGAACTGTTATGGTTCCAGAAACCACGGGGTCCCTGGCCTGGTCAAGGCACACTGGATCCTTTGTAGTACAGAGCATTTCTGAAGAACTGTTTACGTTCCAAAAACCACGGGGTCTCTGGCCTGGTCAAGGCATGCAGGATCCCTTCCAGTACAGAGGATTTCTGAAGAACTGTTTAGGTTCCAGAAATTGCAGAGTGTGTGGCCTAGTCAAGGCACGGTGAATCCCCTGCAGTACAGAGGATTTCTGAACAACTGTTTAAATTCCAGAAATCGCATTGTCCATGGCCTGGTCTAGGCACACTGGTTCCCTTGTAGTACAGAGGATTTCTGAAAAACAGTTTGGGTTCCAGAAATCAAGCGGACCGTAACCTGGTCAAGGCATGCTGGATCCCTTGCAGTACAAAGGATTTCTGAAAAACTGTTTAGGTTCCTGAATTCAAGAGGGGTCCATAGCTTGGTCAAGGCATGCTGGACAACTTGCAGTACAGAGGTTTCCTGAAAAACTGTTTAGGTTCCAGAAATCGAGGGGTCCGTGGCCAGGTCAAAGCACACTGGATCCTGTGCAGGACAGAGGATTCCTGAAAAACTGCTAAAGTTCCATAAATTTTGGGGTCCGTGGCCTGGTCAAGGGATGCTGGATCCCCTTTGGTACAGAGGACTTCTGAAAGACTGTTTAGGTTCCAGAAATCAAGGGGTCTGGCTTGGTCAAGGCATGCTGGATCCCTTGCATTACAGAGGACTTCTGATGAACTGTTTAGGTTCCAGAAACCATGGGGTCTGTGCCTGGTGCAGGCACACTGGATCCCTTACAGTACAGAGGATTTCTGAAGAACTGTTTAGGTTCAGGAAACCGTGGGGTCCATTGCCTGATCAAGGCACGCTGGATACATTGCAATATAGAGGATTCCTGAAAAACTGTTTAGGTTCCAGAAATTGAGGGGTCCGTGTCCTGGTCAAGGGATGCTGGATCCCCTTCGGTACAGAGGACTTCTGAAAAACTGTTTAGGGTCCAGAAATCAAGGGGTCTGGCCTGGTCAAGGCATGCTGGATCATTTGCATTACAGAGGATTTCTGAAGAACTGTTTAGGTTCAGGAAACTGTGGGGCTTCGATGGCCTGATCAAGGCACGCTGGATACATTGCAACATAGAGGATTCCTGAAACTGTTTAGGTTCCAGAAATAAAGGGTTCCGTGGCCAGGTCAAGGCATGCTGGTCTCTTGCAGTACAGAGGATTCCTGAAAAACTGTTTAGGTTCCTCAAACCGCGATGTCCATGGCCTGGTGAAGTCACGGTGGATCCTTTGCAGTACTGAGGATTTCTGAAGAACTGTTATGGTTCCAGAAACCACGGGGTCCCTGGCTTGGTCAAGGCACACTGGATCCTTTGTAGTACAGAGGATTTCGAAGAACTGTTACGCTCCAGAAACCACGGGTTCTCTGGTCTGGTTAAGGCATGCAGGATCCTTCCAGTACAGAGGATTTCTGAAGAACTGTTTAGGTTCCAGAAATTGCAGAGTGTGTGGCCTAATAAGGCACGCTGGATCCCTGCAGTACAGAGGATTTCTGAACAACTGTTTAAATTCCAGAAATCGCATTGTCCATGGCCTGGTCTAGGCACACTGGTTCTCTGTAGTACAGAGGATTTCTGAAAACAGTTTGGGTTCCAGAAATCAAGCGGACCGAACCTGGTCAAGGCATGCTGGATCCCTTGCAGTACAGAGGATTTCTGAAAACTGTTTAGGTTCCTGAATTCAAGGGTCCGTAGTTTGGTCAAGGCATGCTGACAATCTCAGTACAGAGGATTCCTGAAAACTGTTTAGGTTCCAGAAATCGAGGGTCCGTGTCCAGGTCAAGGCACACTGGATCCTGAGCGAACAGAGGATTCCTGAAAACTGCTAAAGTTCCAGAAATTTTGGGGTCCATGGCCTGGTCAAGGGATGCTGGATCCCCTTCAGTACAGAGGACTTCTGAAAGACTGTTTAGGTTCCAGAAATCAAGGGGTCTGGCTTGGTCAAGGCATGCTGGATCCCTTGCATTACAGAGGATTTCTGAAGAACTGTTTAGGTTCCAGAAACCATGGGATCTGTGCCTGGTGCAGGCACACTGGATCCCTTCCAGTATAGAGGATTTCTGAAGAACTGTTTAGGTTCAGGAAACCGTGGGGTCCATTGCCTGATCAAGGCACGCTGGATACATTGCAATACAGAGGATTTCTGAAGAACTGTTATGGTTCCAGAAACCACGGGGTCCCTGGCCTGGTCAAGGCACACTGGATCCTTTGCAGTACAGAGGATTTCTGAAGAACTGTTTACGTTCCAAAAACCACGGGGTGTCTGGCCTGGTCAAGGCATGCAGGATCCCTTCCAGTACAGAGGATTTCTGAAGAACTGTTTAGGTTCCAGAAATTGCAAAGTGTGTGGCCTAGTCAAGGCATGGTGGATCCCCTGCAGTACAGAGGATTTCTGAACAACTGTTTAAATTCCAGAAATCGCATTGTCCATGGCCTGGTCTAGGCACACTGGTTCCCTTGTAGTACAGAGGATTTCTGAAAACAGTTTGGGTTCCAGAAATCAAGGGGACATAACCTGGTCAAGGCATGCTGGATCCCTTGCAGTACAGAGGATTTCTGAAAAACTGTTTAGGTTCCTGATTCAAGAGGGGTCCGTAGCTTGGTCAAGGCATGCTGGACAACTTGCAGTACACACGTTTCCTGAAAAACTGTTTAGGTTCCAGAAATCGAGGGGTCCGTGGCCAGGTCAAGGCACACTGGATCCTGTGCGGGACAGAGGATTCCTGAAAAACTGCTAAAGTTCCAGAAATTTTGGGGTCCGTGGCCTGGTCAAGGTATGCTGGATCCCCTTCGGTACAGAGGACTTCTGAAAGACTGTTTAGGTTCCAGAAATCAAGGGGTCTGGCTTGGTCAAGGCATGCTGGATCCCTTGCATTACAGAGGACTTCTGATGAACTGTTTAGGTTCCAGAAACCATGGGGTCTGTGCCTGGTGCAGGCACACTGGATCCCTTACAGTACAGAGGATTTCTGAAGAACTGTTTAGGTTCAGGAAACCGTGGGGTCCATTGCCTGATCAAGGCACGCTGGATACATTGCAATATAGAGGATTCCTGAAAAACTGTTTAGGTTCCAGAAATTGAGGGGTCCGTGACCTGGTCAAGGCACACTGGATCCCATACGGAACAGAGGATTCCTGAAAAACTGTTAAGGTTCCCGAAATTGAGGGGTCCGTGGCCTGGTCAAGGGATGCTGGATCCCCTTCGGTACAGAGGACTTTTGAAAAACTGTTTAGGGTCCAGAAATCAAGGGGTCTGGCCTGGTCAAGGCATGCTGGATCATTTGCATTACAGAGGATTTCTGAAGAACTGTTTAGGTTCAGGAAACCGTGGGGTCCATTGCCTGATCAAGGCACGCTGGATACATTGCAATACAGAGGATTCCTGAAAAACTGTTTAGGTTCCAGAAATAAAGGGTTCCGTGGCCAGGTCAAGGCACGCTGGATCCCTTGCAGTACAGAGGATTCCTGAAAGACTGTTTAGGTTCCCGAAACCGCGATGTCCATGGCCTGGTGAAGTCACGGTGGATCCCTTGCAGTACTGAGGATTTCTGAAGAACTGTTATGGTTCCAGAAACCACGGGGTCCCCTGGCTTGGTCAAGGCACACTGGATCCTTTGTAGTACAGAGGATTTCTGAAGAACTGTTTATGTTCCAGAAACCACGGGTTCTCTGGCCTGGTTAAGGCATGCAGGATCCCTTCCAGTACAGAGGATTTCTGAAGAACTGTTTAGGTTCCAGAAATTGCGGAGTGTGTGGCCTAGTCAAGGCACGCTGGATCCCCTGCAGTACAGAGGATTTCTGAACAACTGTTTAAATTCCAGAAATCGCATTGTCCATGGCCTGGTCTAGGCACACTGGTTCCCTTGTAGTACAGAGGATTTCTGAAAAACAGTTTGGGTTCCAGAAATCAAGGGGACCGTAACCTGGTCAAGGCATGCTGGATCCCTTGCAGTACAGAGGATTTCTGAAAAACTGTTTAGGTTCCTGAATTCAAGGGGTCCGTAGCTTGGTCAAGGCATGCTGGACAACTTGCAGTACAGAGGATTCCTGAAAAACTGTTTAGGTTCCAGAAATTGAGGGGTCTGTGACCTGGTCAAGGCACACTGGATCCCATGCGGAACAGAGGATTCCTGAAAAACTGTTAAGGTTCCTGAAATTGAGGGGTCCGTGGCCTGGTCAAAGGATGCTGGATCCCTTCAGTACAGAGGACTTCTGAAAACTGTTTAGGTTCCAGAAATCAAGGGGTCTGGCCTGGTCAAGGCATGCTGGATCATTTGCATTACAGAGGATTTCTGAAGAACTGTTTAGGTTCCAGAAACCATGGTGTCTGTGCCTGGTGCAGGCACACTGGATCCCTTGCAGTACAGAGAATTTCTGAAGAACTGTTTAGGTTCAGGAAACCGTGGGGTCCATTGCCTGATCAAGGCACGCTGGATACATTGCAATACAAAGGATTCCTGAAAAACTGTTTAGGTTCCAGAAATTGAGGGGTCCATGGCGTGGTCAAGGCACGTTGGATCCCTTGCAGTACAGGTGATTCCTGAAAAACAGTTTAGGTTCCAGAATTTGAGGGGTCTGTGGCCTGATTAATTCACACTGGATCCCTTGCAGTACAGCGCATTTCTGAAGAACTGTTTTGGTTGTAGAAATCGTGAGGTCCATGGCCTGGTCAAGGCACACTGGATCCCTGACAGTATAGTGGATTACTGAAGCACTGTTTAGGTTCCAGAAATTGAGGGGTCTGTGGCTTGGTCAAGGCATGCTGGATCAATTGTGGTTCAGAGGATTTGTGAAAAGTTGTTTTGGTTCCAGATATTGAGGGGTGTGTGTCCTGGTCAAGGCAAACTGGATCAATTGCAGTACAGAGGATTTCTGAAAAACTGTTGAGGTTCCAGAAATCGTGGGGTCTATGGCCTGGTCAAGGCATGCTGGATCCCTTGCAGTACAGCAGAATTCTGAAGAACTGTTTAGGTTGCAGAAACCATGGGGTCTGTGCCCTGGTGAATTCACACTGGATCCCTTGCAGTACTGTGGATTTCTGAAGAAATGGTTAGCTTCCAGAAACTGCGGGGTCTATATCCTTGTGAAGGCACGCTGGATTTCTGAAGAACTGTTTAGGTTGAGGAAACCGCGGGGTCCATGGCCTGGTTAAGGCACACTGGATCCCTTGCAGTACAGAGGATTGTTGAAAAACTGTTTAGGTTCCAGAAATTGAGGGGTCTGTTGCCTGGTTAAGGCATGCTGGATCCCTCTCAGTACAGAGAATTCCTGAAAAACAGTTTAGGTTCCAGGTTCCAGAAATTGAGGGGTCCATGGCATTGTCAAGGCATGCTGAATACCTTACATAGCAAATGATTCCTGAAAAACAGTTTAGGTTCCAGAAATCGATAGTCCATCACCTGGTCAAGGAATGCTGGATCCCTTGTAGAACAGAAGATTTATGAAAAACTGTTTAGGTTCCAGAAACCACAGTGTCCATGGCCTGGTGAAGGTTCACTGGATCCCTTGCAGTACTATGGATTTCTGAAGAACTGTTTAGGTTCCAGAAACTGCAGCGTGTGTGCCCTGGTGAAGGCACACTGGATCCCTTGCAGTACAGAGGATTTCTGAGGAACTATTTAGGTTCCAGGAATTGCGGGGTCCATGGCTTGGTCAAGGCATGCTGGATCCCTTACAGTACAGAGGATTTCTGAGGAACTGTTTAGGTTGCAGAAAATGTGGTGTCCATGGCCTGGTGAAGTCACACTTGATCCCTTGCATTACAGAGGATTTCTGAAGAACTGTTTAGGTTCCAGAAATCAATTGGTCCATGGCCTGGTCAAGGAATGCTGGATCCCTTGCAGTACAGAGGATTTCTGAAGAACTGTTTAGTTTCCAGAAACCATGGGGTCTGTGCCCTGGTGAAGGCACACTGGATCCCTTGCAGTACAGAGGATTTCTGAAGAACTGTTTATGTTGCAGAAACTGCGGGGTCCATGGCCTGGTGAAGGCACGCAGGATCCACTGCAGTACAGAGGATTTCTTAAGAACTGCTTAGGTTCAGGAAACTGTGGAGTCCATGGCCTGATCAAGGTGCACTGGATTCCTTGCAATACAGAGGATTCCTGAAAAACTGGTTACGTTCCAGAAATCGAGAGTCCATCTCCTGGTCAAGGCACTCTGGATCCCTTGCAGTACAGAGGATTTCTGAAGAACTGTTTAGGTTCCAGAAACCATGGTGTCCATGGCCTGGTGCAGGCTCACTAGATTCCTGGCAGTGCAAAGAATCTATGAAGAACTGTTTAGGTTCCAGAAACTGCGGCGTCTGTGCCCTGGTGAAGGCACGCTACATCCCTTGCAGTACAGAGGATTTCTGAAGAACTGTTTAGGTTCCAGGAACCGCTTGGTCCATGGCTTAGTCAAGGCATACTGGATGCCTTGCAGTACAGAGGATTTCTGAAGAACTGTTATGGTTCCAGAAACCACGGGGTCCCTGGCCTGGTCAAGGCACACTGGATCCTTTGCAGTACAGAGGATTTCTGAAGAACTGTTTACGTTCCAAAAACCACAGGGTCTCTGGCCTGGTCAAGGCATGCAGGATCCCTTCCAGTACAGAGGATTTTTGAAGAACTATTTAGGTTCCAGAAATTGCAGAGTGTGTGGCCTAGTCAAGGCACGGTGGATCCCCTGCAGTACAGAGGATTTCTGAACAACTATTTAAATTCCAGAAATTGCATTGTCCATGGACTGGTCTAGGCACACTGGTTCCCTTGTAGTACAGAGGATTTCTGAAAAACAGTTTGGGTTCCAGAAATCAGGGGACCGTAACCTGGTCAAGGCATGCTGGATCCTTGCAGTACAGAGGATTTCTGAAAACTGTTTAGGTTCCTGAATTCAAAGTGCAATAGCTTGGTCAAGGCATGCTGGACAACTTGCAGTACAGAGGTTTCCTGAAAAACTGTTTAGGTTCCAGAAATCGAGGGGTCCTTGGACAGGTCAAGGCACACTGGATCCTGTGCGGGACAAAGGATTCCTGAAAAACTGCTAAAGTTCCAGAAATTTTGGGGTCCGTGGCCTGCTCAAGGGATGCTCTATCCCCTTCAGTACAGAGGACTTCTGAAAGACTGTTTAGGTTCCAGAAATCAAGGGTTCTGGCTTGGTCAAGGCATGCTGGATCCCTTGCATTACAGAGGACTTCTGATGAACTGTTTAGGTTCCAGAAACCATGGGGTCTGTGCCTGGTGCAGGCACACTGGATCCCTTACAGTACAGAGGATTTCTGAAGAACTGTTTAGGTTCAGGAAACCATGGGGTCCATTGCCTGATCAAGGCACGCTGGATACATTGCAATATAGAGGATTCCTGAAAACTGTTTAGGTTCCAGAAATTGAGGGGTCCGTGACCTGGTCAAGGCACTGTATCCCACTGGAACAGAGGATTCCTGAAAAACTGTTAAGGTTCCCGAAATTGAGGGGTCCGTGGCCTGGTCAAGGGATGCTGGATCCCCTTCGGTAAAGAGGACTTCTGAAAAACTGTTTAGGTTCCAGAAATCAAGGGGTCTGGCCTGGTCAAGGCATGCTGGATCATTTGCATTACAGAGGATTTCTGAAGAACTGTTTAGGTTCAGGAAACCGTGGGGTCCATTGCCTGATCAAGGCACGCTGGATACATTGCAATACAGAGGATTCCTGAAAAACTGTTTAGGTTCCAGAAATAAAGGGTTCCGTGGCCAGGTCAAGGCACGCTGGATCCCTTGCAGTACAGAGGATTCCTGAAAAACTGTTTAGGTTCCCGAAACCGCGATGTCCATGGCCTGGTGAAGTCACGGTGGAACCCTTGCAGTACTGAGGATTTCTGAAGAACTGTTATGGTTCCAGAAACCACGGGGTCCCTGGCTTGGTCAAGGCACACTGGATCCTTTGTAGTACAGAGGATTTCTGAAGAACTGTTTATGTTCCAGAAACCACGGGTTCTCTGGCCTGGTTAAGGCATGCAGGATCCCTTCCAGTACAGAGGATTTCTGAAGAACTGTTTAGGTTCCAGAAATTGCAGAGTGTGTGGCCTAGTCAAGGCACGCTGGATCCCCCTGCAGTACAGAGGATTTCTGAACAACTGTTTAAATTCCAGAAATCGCATTGTCCATGGCCTGGTCTAGGCACACTGGTTCCCTTGTAGTACAGAGGATTTCTGAAAAACAGTTTGGGTTCCAGAAATCAAGGGGTCCGTAACCTGGTCAAGGCATGCTGGATCCCTTGCAATACAGAGGATTTCTGAAAAACTGTTTAGGTTCCTGAATTCAAGGGGTCCGTAGCTTGGTCAAGGCATGCTGGACAACTTGCAGTACAGAGGATTCCTGAAAAACTGTTTAGGTTCCAGAAATCGAGGGGTCCGTGTCCAGGTCAAGGCACACTGGATCCTGTGCGGAACAGAGGATTCCTGAAAAACTGCTAAAGTTCCAGAAAATTTTGGGGTCCGTGGCCTGGTCAAGGGATGCTGGATCCCCTTCAGTACAGAGGACTTCTGAAAGACTGTTTAGGTTCCAGAAATCAAGGGGTCTGGCTTGGTCAAAGCATGCTGGATCCCTTGCATTACAGAGGATTTCTGAAGAACTGTTTAGGTTCCAGAAACCATGGGATCTGTGCCTGGTGCAGGCACACTGGATCCCTTACAGTACAGAAGAGTTCTGAAGAACTGTTTAGGTTCAGGAAACCATGGGGTCCATTGCCTGATCAAGGCACGCTGGATACATTGCAATACAGAGGATTCCTGAAAAACTGTTTAGGTTCCAGAAATTGAGGGGTCTGTGACCTGGTCAAGGCACACTGGATCCCATGCGGAACAGAGGATTCCTGAAAAACTGTTAAGGTTCCTGAAATTGAGGGGTCCGTGGCCTGGTCAAAGGATGCTGGATCCCCTTCAGTACAGAGGACTTCTGAAAAACTGTTTAGGTTCCAGAAATCAAGGGGTCTGGCCTGGTCAAGGCATGCTGGATCATTTGCATTACAGAGGATTTCTGAAGAACTGTTTAGGTTCCAGAAACCATGGTGTCTGTGCCTGGTGCAGGCACACTGGATCCCTTGCAGTACAGAGAATTTCTGAAGAACTGTTTAGGTTCAGGACACGTGGGGTCCATTGCCTGATCAAGGCACGCTGGATACATTGCAATTCAGAGAATTCCTGAAAAACTGTTTAGGTTCCAGAAATAAAGGGTTCTGTGTGTCCAGGTCAAGGCACACTGGATCCCTTGCAGTACAGAGGATTCCTGAAAAACTGTTTAGGTTCCAGAAATCGAGGGGTCCATGGCGTGGTCAAGGCACGTTGGATCCCTTGCAGTACAGGTGATTCCTGAAAAACAGTTTAGGTTCCAGAATTTGAGGGGTCTGTGGCCTGATCAATTCACACTGGATCCCTTGCAGTACAGCGCATTTCTGAAGAACTGTTTTGGTTGTAGAAATCATGAAGTCCATGGCCTGGTCAAGGCACACTGGATCCTTGCAGAATAGCAAATTTCTGAAAAAATGTTTAGGTTCCAGAAATTGAGGGGTCCGTGGCTTGGTCAAGGCACGCTGGCTCAATTGCGGTACAGAAGACTTGTGAAAAATTGTTTGAATTCCAGATATTGAGGGGTGTATGGTGAGGTCAAGGCACACTGGATTAATTGCAGTACAGAGGAGTTCTGAAAAACTGTTGAGGTTCCAGAAATCGTGGGGTCCATGGCCTGGTCAAGGCATGCTGGATCCCTTGCAGTACAGTGGATTTCCAAAGAACAGTTTAGGTTGCAGAAACCATGGGGTCTGTGTACTGGTGAATTCACACTGGATCTCTTGCAGTACTGTGGGTTTCTGAAGAACTGGTTATGTTCAGGAAACCGCTGGGTCCATGGCCTGATCAAGTCACACTGTATCCTGTGTAGTAGAGAGGATTACTGAAAAACTGTTTAGGCTCCAGAAACAGAGGAATCCGTGGCCTGGTCAAGGCATGCTGGATCCCTTGCAGTACAGAGAAATTCTGAAGAACTGTTTAGGTTCCAGAAACCGCGGTGTCCATGGACTGGTGAAGGCACGCTGGATAATTTGCAGTGGCAAGGATTTCTGAATAACTGGTAAGGTTACAGAAACTGCTGGATCCATGGCTTGCTCAAGGCACGCTGGATCCCTGGCAGTACCGAGGATTTCAGAACTGTTAAGGTTCCAAAAACCATGTGGTCTGTGCCCTGGTAAAGACACACTGGATCCCTTGCAGTACAAAGGATTATTGAAGAACTGTTTAGGTTCCAGAAACCACGGTGTTCATGGCCTGCTCAAGGCATGCTGAATCCCTTGCAGTACAGAGGATTTCTGAAGAAGTGTTTAGGTTCCAGAAACTACAGGGTCCATGGCTGGTCAAGGCACACTGGATTCATTATGGTACAAAGGATTCCTGAGAAACCATTAAGGTTCCAGAAATTGAGGGGTCCATGGCCTGGTCAAAGGATGCTGGATCCCCTTCGGTAGAGAGAATTTCTGAAAAACTGTTTAGGTTCCAGAAATCAAGGGTTCTGTGGCCTGATCAAGGCATGCTGGATCCATTGCAGTACAGAGGATTTCTGAAGAACTGTTTAGGTTCCAGAAACCATGGGGTCTGTGCCCTGGTGAAGGCACACTGGATCCCTTGCCGTACAAAGGATTTCTGAAGAACTCTTTAGGTTGCAGAAACTGTGGGGTCCATGGCCTGGTTAAGGCACAATGGATCCCTTGCAGTACAGTGGATTTCTGAAAAACTGTTTAGGTTCCTGAAATTGAGGGGTCTGTTGCCTGGTCAAGGCATGCTGGATCCGTCGCAGTACAGAGGATTCCTGAAAAACTGTTTAGGTTCCAGAAATCGAGGGGTGCATGGCATGGTCAAGGCACGCTGAATCCCTTGCAGAGCAGATGGTTCCTGAAAAACAGTTTACGTTCCAGAAATCGAGGGATCCATGGCCTGGTCAAAGCACGCGGGATCCCTTGCAGTACAGAGGATTTCTTAAGAACTGTTTAGCTTCCAGAAGCTGCGAGGTCTGTTGACTGGTTAAGGCACGCTGGATCCCTTGCAGTACAGTGGATTTCTGAAAAACTGTTTAGGTTCCAGAAATTGCGGGGCTATGGCCTGGTCAAGGCACACTGGATCCCTTCCAGTACAGAGGTTTTCTCAGAAACCGTTTAGGTTCCAGAAATTGAGGGATCCATGGCCAGGTCAAAGCTCACTGGATCCCTTGTTGTACAGAGGATTTCTGAAAAACTGCTTAGGTTGCAGAAATTGCGGGGTCTGTGGCCTGGTCAAGGCATGCTGGATCCCTTGCTGTACAGAGGCTTTCTCAGAAACTGTTTAGGTTGCAGAAATCGACTGGTCCATGGCCTGGTAAAGGAAAGCTAGATCCTTTGAGGTACAGAGGATTTCTGAAAAACTGTTTAGGTTCCAGAAATTGAGGGGTTCGTGGCTCAGTCAAGGTACACTGGATCAATTATGGTATAGAGGAGTTACGACAAATTGTTTAGGTTCCTGATATTGAGGGGTGCGTGGTCTGCTCAAGGCACACTGGATCAATTGAAGTACAGAAGATTTCTGAAAGACTGTTTAAGTTCCAGAAATTGCGGGGAGTGTGGCCTGGTCAAGGTGTGCTGGATCACTTGCAGTACAGCGGATTTCTGAAGAACTGTTTAGGTTCCAGAAACCATGGGGTCTGTGCACTGGTGAATTCACACTGGATCCCTTGCAGTACTGTGGATTTCTGAAGAACTGGTTAGCTTCCAGAAACTGCGGGATATGTATCCTCGTGAAGGCATGCTGGATTTCTGAAGAATTGTTTAGGTTCAGGAAACCGCGGGGTTCATGGCCTGGTTAAGGCACTCTGGATCCCTTGCTGTACAGAGGATTCCTGAGAAACTGTTTAGGTTCCAGAAATTGAGGGGTCTGTTGCCCGGTCAAGGCACACTGGCTCCCTCGCAGTACAGAGGATTCATGAAAAACTGATTAGGTTCCTGAAATCGAGGGGTCCATGACGTGGTCAAGGCATGCTAAATCCCTTGCAGTGCAGATGATTCCTGAAAAAGAGCTTAGGTTCCAGAAATCGAGGTGTCTGTGGCGTGGTCAAGGCACGCTGGATCCCATGCAGTACAGAGGATTTCTGACAAACTGTTTATTTTCCAGAAACTGCAGTGTCCATGGCCTGGTGAAAGCACGCTGGATCCCTTGCAGTACAGAAGGTTTCTGAAGAACTGTTTAGGTTCCAGAAACCACGGGGTCCATGGCCTGGTCAAGGCACTCTGGATCCTTTGCAGCACAGAGGAATACTGAATACCTGTTTAGGTTCCAGAAACCGCGGGGTCCATAGCCTGCTCAAGGCATGCTGGATCCCTTCCAGTACAGCGGATTTCTGAAAAACTGTTTAGGTTCCAGAAACATTGGGGTCCGTGGCCTGGTCAAGGCATGCTGTATCCCTTGCAGTATAGAAGATTTCTGAAGAACTGTTTAGGTTCCAGAAACCATGGGGTATGTGGCCTGGTCAAGGCATGTGGGATCCCTAGCAGTACAGAGGTTTTCTGGAAACAGTTTGGGTTCCAGAAATCGAGGGGTCCATGGCCTGGTCAAGGCACGCTGGATCCCTTGCACTTCAGAGGATTCCATAAAAACTGTTTAGGTTCCAGAAATCGAGGGATCCGTGGCCAGGTCAAGGCATGCTGGATCCCTTGCAGTACACAGGATTCCTGAAAAACTGTTTAGATTCCAGATATCGAGGGGTCCATAGCGTGGTCAGGGCACTATGGATCCCTTGCAGTTCTGATGATACCTGAAAAACAGTTTCGGTTCCAGAAATCGAGGGGTCCATGGCCTGGTCAAGGTACTGTGGATCTCTTGCAGTACAGCAGATTTCTGAAGAATTGTTTAGGTTGCAGAAATCACGAGGTTCGTGGTCTGTTCAAGGCACGCTGGATCCCTTGCAGTACAGAGGATTTCTGAAGAACTGTTTAGGATCCAGAAACTGTGGTGTCCATGGCCTGGTGAAGGCACGCTAGATCCCTTGCTGTACAAAGGATTTCAGCAGAACTGTTGAGGTTCCAGAAACTGTGGGGTCTGTGTCCTGGTGAAGGCACTCAGGATCCCTTGCAGTACAGAGGATTTCTGAAGAACTGTTTAGGTTCCATAAACTGCCTTGTCTGTGGCCTGGTGAAGGCATGCTGGATCCCTGGCATTACAGAGGATTTCTGAAGAACTGTTTAGGTTCCAGAAACCGCGGGGTCCATTGACTGGCCAAGGCATGCTGGATGCTTTGCAGTACAGTGGCTTTCTGAAAAACTGTTTAGGTTCCAGAAATCTCAGAGTCCATGCCCTGGTCAAGGCACGCTGGATCCCTTGCAGTACAGAGGATTTCTGAAGGACTGTTTAGGTTCCAGAAATCGCGGTGAGTGTGGCCTGGTCAAGGCACGCTGGATCCCTTGAAGTACGGAGGATTTCTGAAGAACTGTTTAGGTTCCAGAAACTGCAGGGTCAGTGCCCTGATAAAGGCATGCTTGATACCTTGCAGTACAGAGGATTTCTGAAGGACTGTTCAGGTTCTAGAAATCGAGGGATCCATGACCTTGTCAAGGCACGCTGGATCCCTTGCGGTACAGAGGATTTCTGAAAAACTGCTTAGGTTGCAGAAATCGATGGGTCTGTGCCCTGGTAAAGACACGCTTGATTCTTTGCCATACAGAAGATTTCTGAACAACTGTTTAGGTTGCAGAAACCGAGGGGTCCATGTCTTTTCAAGTCACGCTGGATCAGTTGTAGTACAGAGGATTTCTGAAACATTGTTAAGGTTCCACATATAGAAGGGTCTGTGGCCTGGTCAAGGCACGCTGGATCGCTTGCAGTACAGAAGATTTCTGAAGAACTGTTTAGGTTCCAGAAACCTGGTGTCTGTGGCCTGGTGAAGGCATGCCGGATCGCTTGCAGTACAGAAGATTTCTGAAGAACTGTTTAGGTTCCAGAAACCGTGGTGTCTGTGGCCTGGTGAAGGCACGCCGGATCGCTTGCAGTACAGAAGATTTCTGAAGAACTGTTTAGGTTCCAGAAACCGAGGGGTCCATGGTCTTGTCAAGGCACACTGGATCCCTTGCAGTACAGAGGATTCCTGAAGAACTGGTTAGGTTCCAGAAACCACGTTGTCCATGGCCTGGTGAAGGCACGCTGGATTTCTTAAGAACTGTTTAGGTTCAGGAAACCGTGGGGTCCGTGGTCTGGTAAAGGCACACTGGATCCCTTGCAGTTAAGTGGATTCCTGAAAAACTGTTTAGATTCCAGAAATTGAGGGGTTTGTGGCCTGGTGAAGTCACGCTGGATCACTTGCAGTACAGAGGATTCCTGAAAAACTGTTTAGGTTCCAGAAATCGAGGGGTGCATGGCGTGGTCAAGGCACACTGGATCCCTTGCAGTACAGTGGATTTCTGAGGAATTGTTTAGGTTCCAGAAACCTCAGTGTCCTTGGCCTGGTGAAGGCACCCTGGATCCCTTGCAGTACAGCGGACTTCTGAAAAGCTGTTTAGGTTCCAGAAATTGAGGGGTCTGTGACCTGGTGAAGGCACGCTGGATCCCTTACAGTACAGAGGATTTCTGAAAAGCTGTTTTGGTTCCAGAAATGGAGAGGTCCATGCCCTGGTCAAGAAACGCTGGATCCCTTGCAGTACAGAGGATTTTTGAAAAGCTGTTTATTTTCCAGAAATCTTGGGGTCCGTGGTCTGGTCAAGGCACGCTGGATCCCTTGCAGTAGAGAGAGAATTTCTGAAAAACTGCTTAGGTTGCAGAAATCTCGGGGTCTGTGGCCTGGTCAAGGCATGCTGGATCCTTTGCTGTACAGAGGATTACTGAACAACTGTTTACATCCCAGATATAGAGGGGTCCATGGCCTGGTCAGGGCGCACTTGATCCCTTGCAGTACAGAGGATTCTTGAAAAACTATTTAGGTTCTAGAAATCGAGGGGTCTGTGGCCTGGTCAAGGCAAGCTGGATCCCTTGCAGTACAGAGGATTCCTGAAAAACTGTTTAGGTTCCAGAAATCGAGGGGTCCATGGCATGGTCAAGGCATGCTGGATCACTTGCAGCACAGCAGATTTCTGAAGAATTGTTTAGGTTCCAGAAACGGCAGTGTCCATGGCCTGGTGAAGGCAAGCTGGATCTCTTGCAGTACAAATTATTTCTGAAGAACTGTTTAGGTTGCAGAAACCGCAGTGTCCCTGGCCTGGTGAAGGCACCCTGGATCCCTTGCAGTACAGAAGATTTCTGAAGGACTATTTAGGTTCCAGAAACCACGGAGTCCATGGCTTGGTCAAGGTACTCTGGATCCCTTGCAGTACAGAGGATTTCTGAAGAACTGTTTAGGTTCCAGAAACCACGGGGTCTGTAGCCTGGTCAAGGTACTCTGGATCCCTTGCAGTACAATGGATTTCTGAAAAACTGTTTAGGTACCAGAAATCTAGGTGTCTGATGCCTAGACAAGGCATGCTGGATCAATAGTTGTTCAGGGGATTTCTGAAAACTGTTTAGATTCCAGAAATCGAGGGGTCCGTGGCCTGGTTAAGGCACACCGCATCCCTTGCAGTACAGAGGATTACTGAAAAACTGCTTGGGTTCCAGAAATTGAGGGGTCTGTGGCCTGGTCAAGGCACGCTGTATCCCTTGCAGTACAGAGGGATTCCTGAAAACAGTTTAGGTTCCAGAAAATCGAGGGCACGCTGCCTGGTCAAGGCACACTGGATTCCTTGCAGTACAGCAGATTTCTGAAGAATTGTTTAATTTCCAGAAATCACGAGGTCCATGTCCTGGTCAAGGCACACTGGATCCCTTGCAGTTCAGAGGATTTCGGAAGAACTGTTAAGGTTCCAGAAACCACGGTGTCCATGGCCTGGTGAAGGCACGATGGATCCTTAGCAGTGCAGAGGATTTCTAAAGAACTATTTATGTTACAGAAACTGGGGGGTTCATGGCTTGGTCAAGGCATGCTGGATCTCTTGCAGCACAGTGGCTTTCTGAAGAACTGTTTAGGTTCCAGAAACTGCATGGTCTGTGCCCTGGTGAAGACACACTGGATCCCTTGCAGTACAGATGATTAATGAAGAACTGTTTAGGTTCCAGAAACCGTTGCATTCATGGCCTGGTCAAGGCACACTGGATCCCTTGCAGTACAGAGGAGTTCTGAAGAATTGTTTAGGTTCTAGAAGTTGCAACATCCGTGGCCTGGTCTAGTATGCTGAATACCTTGCAGTACAGAGGATTTCTGAAAAACTGTATAGGTTCCTGAAATCAAAGGTTCCGTGGCCTGGTCAAGGCACGCTGGATCTCTTACAGTTCAGAGGATTCCTGAAAAACTGTTCAGGTTCCAGAAATCGAGAGATCTGTGGCCAGGTCAAGGCACGCTGGATCCCTTACAGTACAGAGGATTCCTGAAAAACTGTTTAGGTTACAGAAATTGAAGGGTCCTTGGCATGGTCAGTTCATGCTGGATCCCTTACGGTACAGAGGATTCCTGAAAAACTGTTTAGGTTACTGAAATCGAGGGGTCCGTGGCCTGGTCAAGGCACGCTGGATCCCGTGCAGTACAGAGGATTCCTGAAAAGCTGTTTAGATTCCTGAAATCAAGGAGTCCATGGCCTGCTGAAGGCATGTAGGATCCCTTGCAGTACAGAGGATTTCTGAAGAACTGGTTAGGTTCCAGAAACCACAGGGTCTGTGGCCTGGTGACGGCGCAGTGGATTTCTGAAGAACTGCTTAGTTTCAGGAAACTGTGGGCTCCGTGGCCTGGTTAAGCACACTGGATCCCTTGTAGTACAGAGGATTCCTGAAAAACTATTTAGGTTCCACAAATCAAGGGGTCTGTAGCCTGGTCAAGGCATGCTGATCCCTTGTAGCACAGATGATTGCTGAAAAACAGTTTAGGTTCCAGAAATCGAGGGGTCTGTGGCCTGCTCAAGGCTTCAGGATCCCATGCAGTTCAGCGGAATTCTGAAGAATTGTTTAGGTTCCAGAAACCACAGTGTCTGTGGCCTGGTGAAGGCACGCTGGATCCTTTGCAGTACAAAGGATTTCTGAAGAACTAATTAGGTTCCCGGAACTGTGGGGTCTGTGTCCTAGTGAAGGCACACTGGATCCCTCCCAGTACCGAGGATTTCTGAAGAACTGTTTAGGTTCCAGAAACTGCGGGGTCTGTGCCCTGGTGAAGACACACTGGATCCCTTGCAGTACAGATGATTAATGAAGAACTGTTTAGGTTCCAGAAACCGTTGCATTCATGGCCTGGGCAAGGCACACTGGATCCCTTGCAGTACAGAGGAGTTCTGAAAAATTGTTTAGGTTCCAGAAGTTGCAACATCCGTGGCCTGGTCTAGCATGCTGAATACCTTGCAGTACAGAGGATTTCTGAAAAACTGTTTAGGTTCCTGAAATCAAGGGTTCAGTGGCCTGGTCAAGGCACGCTGGATCTCTTACAGTTCAGAGGATTCCTGAAAAACTGTTCAGGTTCCAGAAATCGAGGGATCTGTGGCCAGGTCAAGGCACGCTGGATCCCTTACAGTGCAGAGGATTCCTGAAAAACTGTTTAGGTTACAGAAATTGAAGGGTCCTTGGCATGGTCAGTTCATGCTGGATCCCTTACGGTACAGAGGATTCCTGAAAAACTGTTTAGGTTACTGAAATCGAGGGGTCCGTGGCCTGGTCAAGGCACGCTGGAACCCGTGCAGTACAGAGGATTCCTGAAAAGCTGTTTAGATTCCTGAAATCAAGGGGTCCATGGCCTGCTGAAGGCATGTAGGATCCCTTGCAGTACAGAGGATTTCTGAAGAACTGGTTGGGTTCCAGAAACCACAGGGTCTGTGGCCTGGTGACGGTGCAGTGGATTTCTGAAGAACTGCTTAGTTTCAGGAAACTGTGGGCTCTGTGGCCTGGTTAAGGCACACTGGATCCCTTGTAGTACAGAGGATTCCTGAAAAACTATTTAGGTTCCACAAATCAAGGGGTCTGTGGCCTGGTCAAGGCATGCTGGATCCCTTGCAGTACAGATGATTGCTGAAAAACAGTTTAGGTTCCAGAAATCGAGGGGTCCGTGGCCTGCTCAAGGCTTCAGGATCCCATGCAGTTCAGCGGATTTCTGAAGAATTGTTTAGGGTCCAGAAACCACAGTGTCCATGGCCTGTTGAAGGCACGCTGGATCCTTTGCAGTACAAAGGATTTCTGAAGAACTAATTAGGTTCCCGGAACTGTGGGGTCTGTGTCCTAGTGAAGGCACACTGGATCCCTCCCAGTACCGAGGATTTCTGAAGAACTGTTTAGGTTCCAGAAACCGCAGGGTCCGTTGCCTGGTCAAGGCATGCTGGATCCCTTGCAGTACAGCAGATTTCTGAAAAACTGTTTAGATTCCAGAAATTGAGAGGTCCATGGCCTAGTCAAGAAACGCTGGATCCCTTGCAGTACAGAGGATTTTGAAAAGCTCTTTAGGTTCCAGAAATCTCTGAGTCTGTGGCCTGGTCAAGGCATGCTGGATCCCTTGCAGTACAGAGGATTTCTGAAAACCTGTTAAGGTTCCATAAATTGAGGGTCCGTGGCCAGGACAAGGCACGCTGGATCCTTGCAGTACAGTGGATGTCTGAAAAACTGTTTAGGTTCCAGAAATCGTGAGGTCCATGGTCTGGTCAAGGCATGCTGGATCCTTTGCAGTACAGCGGATTTCTGAAGAACTGTTTAGGTCCCAGAAGGCATTGTGTCTGTGCCCTGGTGAAGACACACTGGATCCCTTTCAGTACAGAGGATTTCTGAAGAACTGGTTAGGTTCCGGAAACCACGGGGTCCATGGCCTGGTGAAGTCACGCTGGATTTCTGAAGAATTGTTTAGGTTCAGGAAACCCCGGGGTCCGTGGCCTGGTTAAGGCACACTGCATCTCTTACAGTACAGATGATTCCTGCAAAACTGTTTAGGTTCCTGAAATCGAGGGGTCTGTGGCCTGGTCATGGCACGCTGGATCCCTTGCAGTACAGAGGATTCCTGAAAAACTGTTTAGTTTCCAGAAATTTATTGGTGAATGGCGTGGTCAAAGCACACTGAATCCCTTGCAGTACAGATGATTCCTGAAAAAAAGTTTAGGTTCTAGAAATTGAGGGGTCCGTGGCCTGCTCAAGGTACTCAGGATTCCTTGCAGTACAGCGGATTTCTGAAGAATTGTCCAGGTTCCAGAAACCTCAGTGTCCATGGCCTGGTGAAGGCATGCTGGATCCCTTGCAGCACAAAGGATTTCTGAAGAACTAATTTGGTTCCTGAAACTGCGAGGTCTGTGCCCTGGTGAAGGCACACTGGATCCCTGCCAGTACAGAGGATTTCTGAAGAACTGTTTAGGTTCAAGAAAACACAGTGTCCATGGCCTGGTGAAGGCATGCTAGATCTCTTGCAGTACAGAGGATTTCTGAAGAACTGCTTAGGTTCCAGAAGCTGTGGGGTCCATGGCCTGGTCAAGGCACTCTGGATCCTTTGCAGTACACAGGATTTCTGAAGAACTGTTTAGGTTGCCGAAACCATGGGTTCCATTGCCTGGTCAAGGCACGCTGGATCCCTTGCAGTTCAGAGGATTTCTGAAGAACTATTTAGGTTCCAGAAACCGCGGGGTCTGTGGCTTGGTCAAAACACACTGGATCAATTGCGGTACTGAGGATTTCTTAAAAAACTGTTTAGGTTCCAGATATCGAGGGGTCTGTGGCCTGGTCAAGGCTCGCTGGATCAATTGCAGTACAGCGGATTTCTGAAAAACTGTTTAGGTTCCAGAAATCATGGGGTCCATGGTCTGGTCAAGGCATGCTGGATCCTTTGCAGTACAGCGGATTTCTGAAAAACTGTTTAGGTCCCAGAAGGCATTGTGTCTGTGCCCTGGTGAAGACACACTGGATCCCTTTCAGTACAGAGGATTTCTGAAGAACTGGTTAGGTTCCGGAAACCACGGGGTCCATGGCCTGGTGAAGTCACGCTGGATTTCTGAAGAATTGTTTAGGTTCGGGAAACCCCGGGGTCCGTGGCCTGGTTAAGGCACACTGCATCTCTTACAGTACAGAGGATTCCTGCAAAACTGTTTAGGTTCCTGAAATCGAGGGGTCTGTGGCCTGGTCATGGCACGCTGGATCCCTTGCAGTACAGAGGATTCCTGAAAAACTGTTTAGTTTCCAGAAATTGATTGGTGAATGGTGTGGTCAAAGCACACTGAATCCCTTGCAGTACAGATGATTCCTGAAAAAAAGTTTAGGTTCTAAAAATTGAGGGGTCCGTGGCCTGCTCAAGGTACTCAGGATTCCTTGCAGTACAGCGGATTTCTGAAGAATTGTCCAGGTTCCAGAAACCTCAGTGTCCATGGCCTGGTGAAGGCATGCTGGATCCCTTGCAGCACAAAGGATTTCTGAAGAACTAATTTGGTTCCTGAAACTGCGAGGTCTGTGCCCTGGTGAAGGCACACTGGATCCCTGCCAGTACAGAGGATTTCTGACGAACTGTTTAGGTTCCAGAAACCATGGTGTCCATGGCCTGGTGAAGGCACGCTGGATCGCTTGCAGTACATAAGATTTCTGAAGAACTGTTTAGGTTCCAGAAACCACGGGGTCCATGGTTTGATCAAGGCACACTGGATCCCTTGCAGTACAGAGGATTTCTGAAGAACTGGTTAATTTCCAGTAACCACTGGGTCCATAGCCAGGTGAAGGCACGCTGGATCGCTTGCAGTACAGAAGATTTCTGAAGAACTGTTTAGGTTCCAGAAACCACGGGGTCCATGGTTTGGTCAAGGCACACTGGATCCCTTGCAGTACAGAGGATTTCTGAGGAACTGGTTAATTTCCAGAAACCACGGGGTCCATGGCCTGGTGAAGGCACACTGGATTTCTTAACTGTTTAGGTTCAGGAAACCGTGTGGTCCATGGCCTGGTTATGGCACACTGGATCCCTTGCAGTACAGAGGATTCCTGAAAAACTGTTTAGGTTCCAGAAATCGAAGGATCTGTGGCCTGGTGAAGGTACGCTGGATCCCTTGCAGTACAGAGGATTCCTGAAAAACTGTTTAGTTTCCAGAAAATGAGGGGGTGCATGGCGTGGTGTAGGTATGCTGGATCCCTTGCAATACAGCAGATTTCTGAAGAATTGCTTAGGTTCCAGAAACCACAGTGTCCATGGCCTGGTGAAGGCATGCTGGATCTCATGCAATACAAAGGATTTCTGATGAACTGCTTGGGTTCCAGAAACCGCAGTGTCCCTGGCCTGGTGAAGGCATGCTGGATCCCTTGCAGTACAGAAGATTTCTGAAGAACTATTTAGGATCCAGAAACCACGGAGTCTATTCCCTGATCAAGATACTCTGGATCCCCTGCAGTACAGAGGATTTCTGAAGAACTGTTTAGGTTCAGGAAACTGCAGGGTCCGTGGCCAGATCAAGGCACACTAGATTCCTTGCAGTACAGAGAATTACTGAAAAACTGCTTAGGTTCCAGAAATTGAGTGTCTGTAGCCAGGTCAAGTCACACTGGATCCCTTGAAGTACAGAGGAGTTCTGAAAAATTGTTTATGTTCCAGAAACTGCGGGGTCTATGGCCTGGTCAAGGCACGCTGGATCCCATGCAGTACAGAGGATTTCTGAAGAACTGTTTAAGTTGCATACATTGCAGCATCTGTGGCCTGGTCTAGGAATGCTGAATACCTTGCAGTACAGAGGATTTCTGAAAAACTGTTTAGGTTCCTGAAATTGAGGGTTCCGTGGCCTGGTCAAGGCACGCTGGATCCCTTGCAGTTCAGAGGATTGCTGAAAAACTGTTCAGGTTCCAGAAATTGAGGGATCTGTGACCAGGTCAAGGCACGCTGGATCCCTTGCAGTACAGAGGATTCCTGAAAAACTGTTTAGGTTACAGAAATTGAGGGGTCCGTGGCATGGTCTGGGAATGCAGGATCCCTTATGGTTCAGAGGATTCCTGAAAAACTGTTTATGTTCCAGAAATCGGGGGATCTGTGACCAGGTCAAGGCACGCTGGATCCCTTGCCGTACAGAGGATTTCTGAAGAATTGTTTAGGTTCCAGAAACCGCGGGGTCCGTTGACTGGTCAAGGCATGCTGGATCCTTTGCAGAACATCGTATTTCTGAAGACCTGTTTAGGTTTTAGAAATCGCCGTGTCCATGGCCTGGTCAAGGTAATCTGGATCCCTTGCAGTACAGAGGATTACTGAAGAACTGTTTGGGTTCCATAAATCCAGGGTTCCGTGGCCAGGTCAAGGCACGCTGGAACCTTTGCAATACAGAGGATTTCTGAAGAAATGATTAGGTTCCAGACGGGGTCTAGGTATGCTAGATCCCTTGCAGTACAGAGGATTTCTGAAGAACTGTTTAGGTTCCCGACGGGGTCTAGGTATGCTAGATCCCTTGCAGTACAGAGGATTTCTGAAGAACTGTTTAGGTTCAAGAAATCAAGGGGTTCGTGGCCTGCTCAAGGCATGGAAGATCCCTTGCAGTACAAAGAATTTCTGAACAACAGTCTAGGTTTCCAGAAATCGAGGTGTCCATGGCCAGGTCAAGGCACGCAGGATCCCTTGCACTACAGTGGATATTTGAAGAACATTGAAGGTTTCAGAAATCGCAAGGTCCATGGCCTGGTCAAGGCACGCTTGATCCCTTGCAGTACAGAGGATTTCTGAAGAACATTTTAGGTTCAAGAAACTGCGGGGTCTGTGCCTGGTGAAGACACACTGGATCCCTTGCAGTACAGAGGATTAATGAAGAACTGTTTAGCTTCCAGAAACTGTGGCATCCATGGCCTGGTCAAAGCATGCTGGGACCCTTGTAGTACAGTGGATTTCTGAAAAACTGTTTAGGTTCCAGAAATCGTGGGGTCCCTTGCCTTGAAAATTCACGCTGGAACCCTTGCAGTACAGAGGATTTCTGAAGAACTGTTTAGGTTCCAGAAATCATGTGGTCTTTGGCCTGGACAAGGCAAGTTAGATCCCTTGCAGTACACAGGATTTCTGAATAACTGATTAAGTTCCAGAAATCACGGGGTGTGTGTCCTGGTCCAGGCATGCTGGATCCCTTGCAGTACAGATGATTCCTGAAAAAATTTTTAGGTTCCAGAAATTGAGGGGTCCGTGGCCTGGTCAAGGCACGCAGCATCCCTTGTGGCACAGAGGATTTCTGAGAAACTGCTTAGGTTTCAGAAATCAACAGGTCTGCGGCCTGGTAAAGGCACACTAGATCCTTTGCAGTACAGAGGATTTCTGAAAAACTGTTTAGATTCCAGGTATCGAGGGGTCTGTGGCCTGGTCGAGGCATGGTGGATCAATTGCAGTAATGCAGATTTGTGAAAAACTGTTAAGGTTCCAGAAATCGAAGGGTCCAGGGCTTAGTCAAGGCATGCTGGATCCCTTGCAGTACAATGGATTTCTGAAGAACTGTTTAGGTTCCAGAAACCGCAGTGTCCATGGCCTGGTGAAGGCATGCTGGATCTCATGCAGTACAAAGGATTTCTTAAAAACTGTTTAGGTTCCAGAAACCTCAGGTCCATGGCCTGGGCAAGGCATCCTGGATCCCGTGCAGTACAGATGATTTCTGAAGAACTGTTTAAGTTCCAGAAATTGTGGGGTGTGTGGCCTGGTTCAGGCACGCTGGATCCCTTGCAGTACAGAGGATTTCTGAAGAACTGTTTAAGTTACAGAAATCACAGGATCCGTGAAATTGTCAAGGCACGCTGGATCCCTTGCAGTACAGAGGATTTCTGAAAAACTATTTGGGTTCCAGAAATTGAGGGGTCTGTGACCTAGTCAAGGCATGCTGGATCCCTTGCAGTACAGAGGATTTCTGAAAAGCTGTTTAATTTTGAAAAATTGCTGAGTCCATGGCCTGGTCAAGGAACACTGAATCCCTTGCAGTACAGAGGATTTGTAAAACACTATTTAGGTTCCAGAAATCATGGGGTCCGTGGCCTGGTCAGGGCATGCTGGATCCCCTGCAATACAGAGGATTTCTGAAAACCTGTTTAGGTTCCATGAATTGAGGGGTAAATGTCCTCATCAAGGCATGCTGCATCCTAGCAGTGCAATGGATTTGTGAAAAACTGTTTAGGTTCCATAAGTTGAAGGGCCCGTGGCCTTGTCATGGCATGCTGGATTCTTTGCAGTACAACAGATTTCTGAAGAACTGTTTAGGTTACAGAAATTGTGGGGTCTCTGGTCTGGTCAGTGCACGCTGTATCCCTTGCAGTTCAGTGTATTTCGGAAGACCTGTTTAGGTTACAGAAATCACAGGTCCATGGCCTGGTCAAGCCACACAGGATCCCTTGCGGTAAAGAAGATTTCTGAAGAACTGCTTTGGTTCTAGAAATCACGGGGTGTGTGGCCAGATCAAGGCATGCTGGATCCCTCGCAGTACAGAGGATATCTGAAGAAGTGTTTGGGTTCCAGAAATCAAGGGGTCCATGGCCAGGTCAAGGCAGGCTGGAACCCATGCAGAACAGAGGATTTCTGAAGAACTGTTTAGGTTCCAGAAACCTCGGGGTCTGTGGCCAGGTCAAGGTATGCTGGATCCCTTGCAGTACAGAGGATTTCTGAAGAACTTTATAAGTTCCAGAAATTGTGGCATCTGTAGCCTTGTCAAGACACGCTGGATCCATCACAGTACAGTGGATTTCTGAAGAACTGGTTAGGTTTCAGAAACCATGGGGTCCTTTGCCAGGTGAAGGCATGCTGGATTTCTTAAGAACTGTTTAGGTTCAGGAAACCATGGGGTCCGTGGCCTGGTAAAGGCACACTGGATCCCTTACAGTGCAGAGGATTTCTGAAAAAACTGTTTAGGATCCAGAAATCAAGGGGTCTGTGCCCTGGTCAAGGCACGCTGGATCCCTTGTAGTACAGAGGATTCCTGAAAAACTGTTTAGGTTCCAGAAATCGAGGGGTCCATGGCATGGTCAAGGCATGCTGGATTCTGAAGAATTGTTTAGGTTCCAGAAACTGGGGTGTCCGTGGCTGGGTCAAGACAAGCTGGATCTCTTGCAGTCGAGCAGATTTATGAAGAACTGTTTAGGTTCCAGAAACTGCGGGGTCTGTGCCCAGGTGAAGTCACACTGGATCCCCTGCAGAACAGAGGATTTCTGAAGAAGTGTTTAGGTTCCAGAAACCGCAGTGTCCATGGCCTGGTGAAGGCATCCTGGATCCCATGCTGTACAGAGGATTTCTGAAGAACTGTTTAGATTCCAGAAACCGCTGGGTCCGTGATTTAGTCAAGGCACGCTTGATCAATTGAGGTACAGAGGATTTCTGAAAAACTGTTTAGGTTCCAGATACTGAGGGGTCTGAGGCCTGGTCATGGCACACTGGATCAGTTGCAGTAAAGAGGATTTCTGAAAAAACTATTTAGGTTCCAGAAATCATGGGGTCCATAGCCTGATCAATGCATGTTGGATCCCTTGCAGTACAGCGGATTTCTGAAGAACTGTTTAAGTTCCAGAAAACATGAGGCCTGTGCCCTGGTGAAGGCACAATAGATCCCTTGCAGTACAGAGGATTTCTGAAGAACTGGTTAGGTTCCAGAAACCATGGGGTCCATGGCCTGTTAAAGACACACCGGATTTCTTAAGAACTGTTTAGGTTCAGGAAACCGTGTGGTCAGTGGCCTGGTTAAGGCACACTGGATCCCTTGCAGTATAGAGAATTCCTGAAAAACTGTTTAGATTCCAGAAATCGAGGGGTATGTGCCCTGGTCAAGGCACACTGGATCCCTGGCAGTACAGAGGATTCCTGAAAAACTGTTTAGGTTCCAGAAATCAAGGGTTCTATGGCGTGGTCAAGTCACGCTGGATCAATTGCAGTACAGCGGATTTCTGAAGAATTGTTTAGGTTCCAGAAACCGCAGTGTCCATGGCCTGGTGAAGGCACGCTGGATGCCTTGCAGTACAAAGGATTTCTTAAGAACTGTTTAGGTTCCAGAAACCACAGTGTCCCTGGCCTGGTGAAGGCATGCTGGATCCCTTGCAGTACAGAAGACTTCTGAAGAACTGTTTAGGTTCCAGAAACTGCGGAGTCCATGGCCTGGTCAATGTACTCTGGATCCCTTGCAGTACAGAGGATTTCTGAAGAACTGTTTAGGTTCCAGAAACCGCGGGGTCCGTAGCCTGGTCAAGGCACGCTGGATCCTAGCAGTACAGCAGATTTCTGAAAAACTGTTTAGGTACCAGAAATCGAGGTGTCCGATGCCTAGTCAAGACACACTGGATCAATAGCTATTCAGAGGATTTCTGAAAAACCTTTTACGTTCCAGAAATCGAGGGGTCTGTGGCCTGGTTGAGGCACACTGGATCCCTTGCTGTACAGAGGATTTCTGAAGAATAGTTTAGGTTCAGGAAACCTCGGGGTCTGTGGCCTGATCAAGGCACGCTAGATCATTTGCAGTACACAGGATTACTGAAAAACTGCTTAGGTTCCAGAAATCGAGGGGTCTGTGGCCTGGCCAAGGCTCGCTGTGTCCCTTGCAGTACAGAGGATCTGAAATACTGTTTAGGATCCTGAAACAGAGAGATCCATGGCCTGGTCAAGGCACGCTGGATCCCTTGCAGTACAGAGGATTCCAGAAAAGCAGTTTAGGTTCCAGAAATCACGAGGTCCATGTCCTGTTCAAGGCATGCTGGATTCCTTGCAGTACAGAGGATTTCAGAAGAACTGTTAAGGTTCGAGAAACCGCGGTGTCCATGGCCTGGTGAAGGCATGCTGGATCCCTTGCAGCACAGATGATTTCTGAAGAACTGTTTAGGTTCCACAAACTACGGGGTCTGTGCCCTGGTGAAGACACTCTGGATCCCTTGCAGTACAGAAGATTAATGAAGAACTGTTTTGGTTCCAGAAACCGTGGCATTCGTGGCCTTGTCAAGTCACACTGTATTGCTTGCAGTCCAGAGGATTTCTGAAGAGCTGTTTAAGTTCCCAAAATTGCGGCGTCCCTGGCCTGGTCTATGCCTGCTGGATACCCTACAGTTCAGAGGATTCCTGAAAAACTGTTTAGGTTCCTTAAATCGAGAATTCTGTGTCCTGGTCAAGGCACGGGATCCCTTGCAGTACAAAGAATTTCTGAACAACAGTCTAGGTTCCCAGAAATCAAGAGGTCCATGGCCTGGTCAAGGCACGCTGAATCCCTTGCACTACAGTGGATATCTGAAGAATTGTAAAGGTTGCAGAAATCGCAAGGTCCATGGCCTGGTCAAGGCACGCTGGATCCTTTGCAGTACAGAGGATTTCTGAAGAACATTGTAGGTTCAAGAAACAGTGGGGTCTGTTCCTGGTGAAGACATGCTGGATCCCTTGCAGTACAGAGGATTAATGAAGAACTGTTTAGCTACCAGAAACCTCGGCATCCATGGTCTGGTCAAGGCACACTGGACTTCTTGTAGTACGGTGGATTTCTGAAAATCTGTTTAGGTTCCAGAAATCGTGAGGTCTCTGGCTGGGAAAAGGCACGCAGGATCCCATGCAGTACATAGGATTTCTGAAGAACTGTTTAGGTTCCAGAAATCGTGTGGTCTTTGGCCTGGACAAGGCATGCTGGATCCCTTGCAGTACAGAGGATTTCTGAAGAACTGTTTAAGTTCCAGAAATTGCAGGGTGTGTTTCCTGGTCCAGGCACGCTGGATCTCTTGCAGTACAGAGGATTCCTGAAAAACTGTTTAGGATCCAGAAATCGAGCGGTCCGTGGCCTGATCAAGGCATGCAGCATCCCTTGCGGCACAGAGGATTTCTGAGAAACTGCTTAGATTTCAGAAATCGACAGGTCTGAGGCCTGGTAAAGGCACACTAGATCCTTTGCAGTACAGAGGATTTCTGAAAAACTGTTTAGGTTCCAGATATCGAGGGGTCTGTGGCCTGGTCAAGGCACGGTGGATCAATTGCTGTACTGCAGATTTCTAAAAAACTGTTAAGGTTCCAGAAATCAAAGGGTTCGGGGCTTAGTCAAGGCATGCTGGATCCCTTGCAGTACAGTGGATTTCTGAAGAACTTTTTAGGTTCCAGAACCTCCTTGGTTTGTGCCCTAGTGAAGGCACACTGGATCCCATGCAGTACAGAGGATTTCTGAAGAATTGATTAGGTTCCAGAAACTGCGGTGTCTGTGGCCTTGTGAAGACACGCTGATCCCTTGCAGTACAGTGATTTCTTAAAACTGTTTAGGTTCCAGAAATCTTGTCCGTGGCTGAGCAAGGCACGCTGGATCCCGTGCAGTACAGAGGATTTCTGAAGAACTGTTTAGGTTCCAGAAATTGTAGGGTGTGTGGCCTGGTTTAGGCATGCTGGATCCCTTGCAGTATAAAGGATTTCTGAAGAACTGTTTAAGTTCCAGAAATCGCAGCATCCGTGAACTTGTCATGGCACGCTGGATCCATTGCAGTACAGAAGATTTCTGAAAAACTGTTTGGGTTCCAGAAATCGAGGGGTCCATGACCTGGTCAAGGCAAGCTGGATCCCTTGCAGTACAGAGGATTACTGAAAAACTGCTTAGGTTCCAGAAATCGAGGGGTCTGTAGCCAGGTCAAGTCACACTGGACCCCTTGAAGTACAGAGGAGTTCTGAAGAACTGTTTAAGTTGCATAAATTGCAGCTTCTTTGCTTGGTCTAGGCATGCTGGTTACCTTGCAGTACAGAGGATTCCTGAAAAACTGTTTAGGTTACAGAAATTGAGGGGTCCGTGGCATGGTCAGGGAATGCAGGATCCCTTATGGTACAGAGGATTCCTGAAAAACTGTTTATGTTCCAGAAATCGAGGGATCAGTGACCAGGTCAAGGCACGCTGGATCCCTTGCAGTACAGAGGATTCCTGAAAAACTGTTTAGGTTACTGAAATCGAGGGGTCCGTGGCCTGGTCAAGGCACGCTAGATCCCTTGCAGTACAGATGATTCCTGAAAAACTGTTTAGATTCCTGAAATTGAGGGGTCTGTGGCCTCCTCAAGGCACGTAGGATCCCCTGCGGTACATAGGATTTCTGAAAAAATGTTTAGGTTTCAGAAATCGAGGAGATGGTGGCCTGGTCAAGGCATGCTGGACCCGTTGCTGTACTGAGGATTTCTACAAAACTGTTTAGGTTCCAGAAATTGAGGTGTCTGTGGCCTGGTCAAGGCACGCTGGATCCCTTGTGATACAGAGGATTTCTGAAGAACTGCCTAGGTTGCAGATATCAAAGGGTCTGTGGCTTGGTCAAGGCACACTACATCCTTTGCGGTACAGAAGATTTCTGAAAAACTATTTAGGTTCCAGAAATCGTGGGGTCCGTGGCCTGGTCAAATCATGCTGGATGCCTTGCAGTACAGTGGATTTCTGAAGAACTGTTTAGGTTCAAGAAACGATGGGGTCTGTGCCCTGGTGATGGCACACTGGATCCCTTGCAATACAGATGATACCTGAAAAGCAGTTTAGTTTCCAGAAATTTAGGGGTCCGTGGCCTGATGAAGGCAAGCTGGATTCCTTGCAGTACAGCGGACCTCTGAAGATTTGCTTAGGATGCAGAAATCGCGAGGTCTGTGGCCTGGTCAAGGCATGCTGGATTCCTTCTAGTGTGGAGGATTTCTGAAGAACTGTTTAGGTTCCAGAAACCGAGGTGTCCATGGCCTGAAGAAGGCACACTGGATCCCTTGCAGTACAAAGGATTTCTGAAGAACTGTTTAGGTTCCAGTGACTCCAGGGTCTGTGCCCTGGTGAAGGCACACTGGATCCCTTGCAGTACAGAGGATTACTGAAGAACTGTTTGGGTTCCAGAAATCCAGGGTTCTGTGGCCAGGTCAAGGCACGCTGGAACCCTTGCAATACAGAGGATTTCTGAAGAAATGTTTAGGTTCCTGACGGGGTCTAGGTAAGCTATATCCCTTGTAGTACAGAGGATTTCTGAAGAATTGTTTAGGTTCCAGATGGGGTGTAGGTATGCTAGATCTCTTGCAGTACAGAGGATTTCTGAAGAACTGTTTAGGTTCAAGAAATTGAGGGGTTCGTGTCCTGCTCAAGGCACGCAGGATCGCTTGCAGTACAAAGAATTTCTGAACAACAGTCTAGGTTCCCAGAAATTGAGGGGTCCATGGCCAGGTCAAGGCACGCAGGATTCCTTGCACTACAGTGGATATCTGAAGAACATTAAAGGTTGCAGAAATTGCAAGGTCCATGGCCTGGTCAAGGCACACTGGATCCCTTGCAGTACAGAGGATTTCTGAAGAACATTTTAGGTTCAAGAAACTGCGGGGTCTGTGCCAGGTGAAGACACACACTGGATCCCTTGCAGTACAGAGGATTAATGAAGAACTGTTTAGCTTCCAGAAACCGTGGCAACCATGGCCTGGTCTAGGCACGATGGATCCCTTGTAGTACATTGGATTTCTGAAAAACTGTTTAGGTTCCAGAAATCGTGGGGTCCCTGGCCTGGAAATGGCACACTGGATCCCTTGCAGTACAGAGGATTTCTAAAGAACTGTTTAGGTTCCAGAAATCGTGTGATCATTGGCCTAGACAAGGCACTCTGGATCCTTGCAGTACAGAGGATTTCTGAGGAACTGTTTAAGTTCCAGAAATCGTGGGGTGTGTGTCCTGGTCCAGGCCCGCTGGATCCCTTGCAGTACAGAGGATTCCAGAAAAACTGTTTAGGTTCCAGAAATTGAGGGGACCGTGGCCTGGTCAAGGCATGCAGCATCCCTTGCGGCACAGAAGATTTCTGAGAAGCTGCTTAGGTTTCAGAAATCGACAGGTCCGTGGCCTGGTAAAGGCACACTAGATCCTTTGCAGTTCCGAGGATTTCTGAAAAACTGTTTAGGTTCCAGATATCGAGGGGTCTGTGGCCTGGTCAAGGTACGGTGGATTAATTGCAGTACAGCGGATTTCTGAAAAACTGTTAAGGTTCCAGAAATCGAAGGGTCTGGGGCTTAGTCAAGGCATGCTGGATCCCTTGCAGTACAGTGGATTTCTGAAGAACTGTTTAGGTTCCAGAAACTCCTTGGTCTGTGCCCTGGTGAAGGCACTCTGGATCCCATGCAGTACAGAGGATTTTTGAAGAATTGATTAGGTTCCAGAAACTGCAGTGTCCGTGGCCTCGTGAAGACACGCTGGATCCCTTGCAGTACAGCGGATTTCTTAAAAACTGTTTAGGTTCCAGAAATCTCAGGTCTGTGGCCTGGGCAAGGCACGCTGGATCCCTTGCAGTACAGAGGATTTCTGAAAAGCTGTTTAAGTTCGAAAAATTGCGGGGTCCATGGCCTCGTCAAGGAACACTGGATCCCTTGCAGTACAGAGGATTTCTAAAATGCTTATTTAGGTTCCAGAAATCATGGGGTCCATGGCCTGGTCAGGGCACGCTGGATCCACTGCAATACAGAGGATTTCTGAAAACCTGTTTATTTTCCATGAATCAAGGGGTAAATGGTCTTGTCAAGGCACACTGCATCCTTGCAGTACAATGGATTTCTGAAAAACTGTTTAGGTTCTATAAGTTGAGGGGCCCATGGCCTGGTCAAGGCATGGTGGATCCCTTGCAGTACAACAGAGTTCTGAAGAACAGTTTAGGTTCCAGAAATTGTGGGGTCTCTGGCCTGGACAGGGCATGCTGTATCCCTTGCAGTACAGTGTATTTCGGAAGACCTGTTTTGGATCCAGAAATCACGGGGTCCATGGCCTGGTCAAGCCACACTGAATCCCTTGCAGTACAGAGGATTTCTGAAGAACTGTTTTGGTTCTAGAAATCACGGGGTGTGTGGCCAGGTCAAGGCATGCTGGATCCCTCGCAGTACAGAGGAAATCTGAAGAAGTGTTTAGGTTCCAGAAATCAAGGGGTCCATGGCGAGTTCAAGGCAGGCTGGAACCCATGCAGAACAGAGGATTTCTGAAGAACTGTTTAGGTTCCGGAAACCTCAGGGTCTGTGGCTGGGTCAAGGTATGCTGGATCCCTAGCAGTACAGAGGATTTCTGAAAAACTTTTTAAGTTCCAGAAATTGTGGCATCTGTGGCCTTGTCAAGACACGCTGGATCCATCGCAGTACAGTGGATTCCTGAAGAACTGTTTAGGTTCCAGAAACCACGGGGTCCATAGCCTGTTGAAGGCACACTGAATTTCTTAAGAACTGTTTAGGTTCAGGAAACCATGGGGTCCGTGGCCTGGTAAAGGCACACTGGATCACTTACAGTACAGAGGATTTCTGGAAAACTGTTTAGGTTCCAGAAATCAAGGGGTCTGTGGCCTGGTCAAGGCACGCTGGATCCCTTGCAGTACAGTGGATTTCTGAAGAACTGTTTAGGTTCCAGAAACCACAGTGTCCATGGCCTGGTGAGGGCACCCTGGATCCCTTGCAGTACAGCAGATTTCTGAAGACCTGCTTAGGTTTCAGAAATCGCGGGGTGTATGGCCTGGTCAAGGCACACTGCATCCCTTGCTGTTCAGAGGATTTCTGAAGAACTGTTTAAGTTCCAGAAATCGTGGGTGTCTGAGGCCTTGTCAAGCCACACTGGATCCCTTGCAGTACAAAGGATTTCTGAAGAACTGTTTAGGTTCCAGAAACTGTGGGGTCTGTGCCCTAGTGAAGGCACACTGGATCTCTTGCAGTACAGAGGATTTCTTGAGAACATGTTTAGGTTCCAGAAACTGGGGTATCCATGGCCTGGTCAAGACAACCTGGATCTCTTGCAGTACAGCAGATTTCTGAAGAACTGTTTAGGTTACAGAAATTGCGAGGTCTGTGGCCTGGTCAAGGCAAGATTTATCCCATGCAGTACAGAGGATTTCTGAAGAACTGTTTAGGTTCTAGAAATTGAGGGGTCCGAGCTGATTCATGCATGCTGGATCCTTTCATGCAGAGAGAATTTGGTAAAAGTGCTTAGTTGTTGAAAATTGATGGGTCCGTGGCCTGGAAAAGGCATGCTAGATCCTTTGCCATACACAGAGTTTCTGAACAACTCTTTAGTTTGGAGATATAGAGGGGTCCACAGCCTGGTCAGGGCACACTGGAGCCCTTGCAGTACAGTGGATTTCTGAAGAACTGTTAAGGTCCCAGAAACTGCGGGGTCTGTGCCCAGGTGAAGACACACTGGATCCCCTGCAGTACAGAGGATTTCTGAAGAACTGTTTAGGTTCAAGAAACTGCGGTGTACATGGCCTGGTGAAGGCATCGTGGATCCCCTGCTGTACAGAGGATTTCAGAAGAACTGTTTGGGTTCCAGAAACTGCGGGGTCCGTTGTTTGGTCAAGAGACGCTTGATCAATTGCGTTGCAGAGGATTTCTGGAAAACTGTTTAGGTTCCAGATGTCGAGGGGTCTGTGGCCTGGTCAAGGCACGCTGGATCAATTGCAGTAAAGCGGATTTCTGAAAAACTGTTTAGGTTCCTGGAACTGTGGGGTCCATGGCCTGGTCAACACATGCTGGATCCCTTGCAGTACAGCTGATTTCTGAAGAACTGTTTAGGTTCCAGAAAACATGGAGTCTGTGCCCTGGTGAAGGCTCACTGGATCCCTTGCAGTGCAGAGGATTTCAGAAGAACTGTTTAGGTTCCAGAAACTGCGGGCTCTGTGCCCTAGTGAAGGCACACTGGATCTCTTGCAGTACAGAGGATTTCTGAAGAACATGTTTAGGTTCCAGAAACCGGGGTATCCATGGCCTGGTCAAGACAAGCTGGATCTCTTGCAGTACAGCAGATTTCTGAAGAACTGTTTAGGTTACAGAAATTGTGAGGTCTGTGGCCTGGTCTAGGCAAGATTTATCCCATGCAGTGCAGAGGATTTCTGTTTAGGTTCAAGAAACCGAGGGGTCCGTAGCCTGGTCTATGCATGCTGGATCCCTTGCGGTAGAGAGAATTTCTGTAAAAGTGCTTAGATTGCTGAAATCGATGGGTCCGTGGCCTGGAAAAGGCATGCTAGATCCTTTGCCATACACAGAGTTTCTGAACAACTCTTTAGTTTGGAGATATAGAGGGGTCCACAGCCTGGTCAGGGCACACTGGATCCCTTGCAGTACAGTGGATTTCTGATGAACTGTTAAGGTCCCAGAAACTGCGGGATCTGTGCCCAGGTGAAGACACACTGGATCTCCTGCAGTACAGAAGATTTCTGAAGAACTGTTTAGGTTCCAGAAACCGAGGTGTATATGGCCTGGTGAAGGCATCGTGGATCCCCTGCTGCTCAGAGGATTTCTGAAGAACTGTTGGGTTCCAGAAACTGCTGGTCCATGGTTTGGTCAAGACACACTTGATCAATTGCATTACAGAGGATTTCTGAAAAACTGTTTAGGTTCCAGATATCGCGGGGTCTGTGGCCTGGTCAAGGCACGCTGGATCTATTGCAGTAAAGCGGATTTCTGAAAAACTGTTTAGGTTCCAGAAATCGTGGGGTCCATGGCCTGGTCAAGGCACGCTGAATCCCTTGCAGTTCAGAGGATTCCTGAAAAACTGTTTAGGTTCCAGAAATCGAGTGATCTGTGACCAGATCAAGGCATGCTGGATCCCTTGCAGTACAGAGGATTCCTGAAAAACTGTTTAGGTTACAGAAATTGAGGGGTCCGTGGCATGGTCAGGGCATGCAGGATCCCTTATGGTACAGAGGATTCCTGAAAAACTGTTTATGTTCCAGAAATTGAGGGATCTGTGACCAGGTCAAGGCACGCTGGATCCCTTGCAGTACAGAGGATTTCTAAAAAGCTATTTAGTTTCCAGAAATCGTGGGGTCTGTGGCCTGGTCAAGGCACAGTGGATCCCTTGCAATACAGAGGATTTCTGAAAACCTTTTTAGGTTCCATGAATCGAGGGGTCGGTGGCCTCGTCAAGGCTCGCTGGATCCATGCGGTTCAACGGATTTCTGAAAAACTGTTTAGGTTCCATAAATTGAGGGGTCCATGGCCTGGTCAAGGCATGCTGGATGCCTTGCAGTACAACAGATTTCAGAAGACCTGTTTAGGTTTCAGAAATCGCAGGGTCCATGGCCTGGTCAAGGCACACTGGATCCCTTGCAGTACAGAGTAATTCTGAAGGCCTGTTTTGGTTCTAGAAATCACAGGGTGTGTGGCTGGGTCAAGGCATGCTGGATCCTTTGCAGTACAGTGGATTTCTGAAGAAGTGTTTGGGTTCCAGAAATCAAGGGGTCCATGGCCAGGTCAAGGCAGGCTGGAACCCTTGCAGTACAGAAGAATTCTGAAGAACAGTTTAGGTTCCAGAAACCTCGGGGTCTGTTCCCTGGTCAAGGTATGCTGGATCCCTTGCAGTACAGAGTTTTTCTAAAGAACAGTTTAGGTTCCAGAAATCAACTGGTCCATGGCCTGGTCAAGGCACGCTTGATCCCTTGCAGTACAAAGAATTTCTGAAGAATTGTTTAGGTTCCAGAAATCGAGGGATGTGTGGTCTAGTCAAGGAATACTGGATCCCTTGCAGTACAGAGGATTTCTGAAAAGCTGTTTTGGTTCCAGAAATCTAGGGTTCCGTGGCCTCCTCAAGGCACACTGGATTCCCTTGCAGTTCAGAGGATATCTGAAAAGCTGTTTAGGTTCTAGAAATTGCACGGTCCATGGCCTGGTCAAGGCACCCTGGATCCCTTGCAGTACAGAGGATTTCTGAAAAGCTGTTAAGGTTCCAGAAATTGCAGGGTCCATGGCCTGCTCCAGGAATGCTGGATCCCTTGCAGAACAGAGGAGTTCTGAAAAGCTGTTTAGGTTCCAGAAATTATGGGGTCCATGGCCAGGTCAAGACATGCTGACCTCTTGCGGTGCAGACAATTTCTGCAAAACTGTTTAGATTCCAAAAACCATGGGGTCCGTGGCCTCGTCAAGGAATGCTGGATCCCTTGCAGTACACAGGATTCCTGAAAAACTGTTGTTCTTCCAGAAATCAAGGGATCCATTGCCAGGTGTAGGCATGCTGGATCCCTTGCAGTACAGAGGATTTCAGAGGAACTGTTTAGGTCCCAGAAACCACGGGGTCCATGGCCTGGTCAATGCATGCTGGATCCCATGCAGTACAGAGGATTTCTGAACAATTGTTTAGGTTCCAGAAACTGCAGTGTCCATGGCCTGGTGAAAGCTCGCTGGATCCCGTGCAGTACAAAGGATTTCAGAAGAACTAATTAGGTTCCCGAAACCGTGGGGTCTGTGCCCTGGTGAAGGCACACTGGATCCCTGCCAGTACAGAGGATTTCTGATGAACTGTTTAGGTTCCAGAAACCATGGTGTCCGTGGCCTGGTGAAGGCATGCTGGATCGCTTGCAGTACAGAAGATTTCAGAAGAACTGTTTAGGTTCCAGAAACCACGGGGTCCATGGTTTGGTCAAGGCACACTGGATCCCTTGCAGTACAGAGGATTGAAGAACTGGTTAATTTCCAGAAACCACGGTCCATGGCCAGGTGAAGGCACGCTGGATCGCTTGCAGTACAGAAGATTTCTGAAGAACTGTTTAGGTTCCAGAAACCACGGGGTCCATGGTTTGGTCAAGGCACACTGGATCCCTTGCAGGACAGAGGATTTCTGAGGAACTGGTTAATTTCCAGAAACCACGGGGTCCATGGCCTGGTGAAGGCACACTGGATTTCTTAATAACTGTTTAGGTTCAGGAAACCGTGTTGTCCATGGCCTGGTTATGGCACACTGGATCCCTTGCAGTACAGAGGATTCCTGAAAAACTGTTTTAGGGTTCCAGAAATCGAAGGATCTGTGTGCCTGGTGAAGGTACATCTGGATCCCTTTTGTACAGAGGATTCCTGAAAAACTGTTTTAGTTTCAGAAATGAGGGGGTGTATGGTGGTCAAGGCACGCTGATCCTGTCATACAGCAGATTTCTGAAGAATTGTTTAGGGTTCCAGAAACCGCAGTGTCCATGACCTGGTGAAGGCATGCTGGATCTCATGCTGTACAAAGGATTTCTGATGAACTGTTTGAGTTCTAGAAACCACAGTGTCCCTGGCCGGGTGAAGGCATGCTGGATCCCTTGCAGTACAGAAGATTTCTGAAGAACTATTTAGTATCCAGAAACCACGGAGTCTATTCCCTAATCAAGATACTCTGGATCCCCTGCAGTACAGAGGATTTCTGAAGAACTGTTTAGGTTCAGGAAACTGCAGGGTCCGTGGCCAGATCAAGGCACGCTAGATTTCTTGCAGTACAGAGTATTACTGAAAAACTGCTTATGTTCAAGAAATCGAGAGGTCTGTAGCCAGGTCAAGTCACACTGGATCCCTTGAAGTACAGAGGAGTTCTGAAAAATTGTTTATGTTCCAGAAACTGCGGGGTCTATGGCCTGGTCAAGGCACTTGGATCCCATGCAGCCAGAGGATTTCTGAAGAACTGTTTAAGTTGCATAAATTGCAGCATCTGTGGCCTGGTCTAGGCATGCTGGATACCTTGCAGTACAGAGGATTTCTGAAAAACTGCTTAGGTGCCTGAAATTGAGGGTTCCTTGGCCTGGTCAAGGCACGCTGGATCCCTTGCAGTTAAGAGGATTCCTGAAAAACTGTTCAGGTTCCAGAAATCGAGGGATCTGACTGGGTCAAGGCACGCTGATCCCTTGCAGTACAGAGGATTCTGAAAACTATTTAGGTTACAGGAAATTGAGGGTCCGTGGCATGGTCAGGGAATGCAGTGATCCCTTTATTGTACAGGAGGATTCCTGAAAACTGTTTATGTTCCAGTAAATCAGAGGATCAGTGACCAGGTCAAGGCATGCTGGATCCCTTTGCAGCACAGAGGATTCCTGAAAACTGTTTAGGTTACCGAAATCGAGGGGTCCGTGGCCTGGTCAAGGTATGCTAGATCCCGTGCAGCACAGATGATTCCTGAAAACTGTTTAGGTTCCTGAAATTGGAGTGAACCGGTGGCCAGCTCAAGGCACATAGGATCTCAGTGTACATAGATCTGGAAAATGTTTAGGTTTCAGAAATGAGGAGACGGTGGTCTGGTCAAGGGCATGCTGGACCCTTGCTGTACTGGAGGATTTCTGAAAACTGTTTAGGTTCCAGAAATTGAGGTGTCTGTGGCCTGGTCAAGGCACGCTTGGATCCCTTGTGGTACAGAGGATTTCTGAAGAACTGCTTAGGTTGCAGATATCAAGGGTCCGTGGCTTTGGTCAGGCACACATATCCTTTGTGGTACAGAAGATTTCTGGAAAACTATTTGGGTTCCAGAAATCGTGGGGTCCGTGGTCTGGTCAACCATGCTGGATGCCTTGGTACAGTGGTTCTGAAGAACTGTTTAGGTTCAAGAAACGATGGGGTCTGTGTTTCTAGTGATGGCACACTGGATCCCTTGCACACAGATGATACCTGAAAAACAGTTTGTTTCGTGAAATTTAGGGGTGGCCTGATGAAGGCAAGCTGGATTCCTTGCTGTACAGTGGACTTCTGAAGATTTTTTAGGTTGCAGAAATCGCAGGTCCGTGGCCTGGTCAAGGCATGCTGGATTCCTTGCAGTATAAGAGGATTTCTGAAGAACTGTTTTGGTTCCAGAAACGAGGTGTCCATGGCCTGAAGAAGGCACACTGGATCCCTTGCAGTACAAAGGATTTCTGAAGAACTGTTTAGGTTCCAGTGACTCCAGGGTCTGTGCCCTGGTGAAGGCACACTGGATCCCTAGCAGTACAGAGGATTTCTGAAGAACTGTTTAGGTTCCAGAAATTGAGGGGTCCATGGCCTGGTCAAGGCATGCTGGATGCCTTACAGAACAACAGATTTCGGAAGACCTGTTTAGGTTCCAGAAATTGCAGGGTCCATGGCCTGGTCAAAGCACACTGGATCCCTTGCAGTACAGAGTATTTCTGAAGGCCTGTTTTGGTTCTAGAAATCACGTGGTGTGTGGCTGGGTCAAGGCATGCTGGATCCTTTGCAGTACAGCGGATTTCTGAAGAAGTGTTTGGGTTCCAGAAATCAAGGGGTCCATGGCCAGGTCAAGGCATGCTGGAACCCTTGCAGTACAGAAGATTTCTGAAGAACAGTTTAGGTTCCAGAAACCTCGGGGTCTGTGGCCTGGTCAAGGTATGCTGGATCCCTTGCAGTACAGAGTTTTTCTAAAGAACAGTTTAGGTTCCAGAAATCAACGGGTCCATGGCCTGGTCAAGGGACGCTTTGATCCCTCAGGTACAAAGAATTTCTGGAAGAACTGTTTAGGTTCCAGAAATCGAGGATGTACTAGCTTGAAGGAATACTGATCCTGCAGGTCAGAGGATTTCTGAAAAGCTGTTTTGGTTCCAGAAATCTAGGGTTCCGTGGCCTCCTCAAGGCACACTGGATTCCCTTGCAGTTCAGAGGATATCTGAAAAGCTGTTTAGGTTCTAGAAATTGCACTGTCCATGGCCTGGTCAAGGCACCCTGGATACCTTGCAGTACAGAGGATTTCTGAAAAGCTGTTAAGGTTCCAGAAATTGCAGGGTCCATGGCCTGCTCCAGGAATGCTGGATCCCTTGCAGAACAGAGGAGTTCTGAAAAGCTGTTTAGGTTCCAGAAATTATGGAGTCCATGGCCAGGTCAAGACATGCTGGACCTCTTGGTGTGCAGACAATTTCTGCATGAAAGCTGTTTAGTTCTAAAACCATGGGGTCCGTGGGCCTGGTCAAGGAACGCTGGATCCCTTGCAGTACACTGGATTCCTGAAAAACTGTTTAGATACCAAAAATTGATGGGTCTGTTAGCTGGTCAAGGCACGCTGGATCCCTTGCAGTACACAGGATTCCTGGAAAACTGTTGTTCTTCCAGAAATCAAGGGATCCATTGCCAGGTGTAGGCATGCTGGATCCCTTGCAGTACAGAGGATTTCAGAAGAACTGTTTAGGATCCAGAAACCACGGAGTCCATGGCCTGGTCAATGCATGCTGGAGCCCTTGCAGTACAGAGGATTTCTGAACAATTGTTTAGGTTCCAGAAACTGCAGTGTCCATGGCCTGGTGAAAGCTAGCTGGATCCCGTGCAGTACAAAGGATTTCAGAAGAACTAATTAGGTTCCCGAAACTGTGGGGTCTGTGCCCTGGTGAAGGCACACTGGATTCCTGCCAGTACAAAGGATTTCTGACAAACTGTTTAGGTTGCAGAAACCATGGTGTCCGTGGCCTGGTGAAGGCACGCTGGATCGCTTGCAGTACAGAAGATTTCTGAAGAACTGTTTAGGTTCCAGAAACCACGGGGTCCATGGTTTGGTCAAGGCACACTGGATCCCTTGCAGTACAGAGGATTTCTGAAGAACTGGTTAATTTCCAGAAACCACGGGGTCCATGGCCAGGTGAAGGCACGCTGGATCGCTTGCAGTACAGAAGATTTCTGAAGAACTGTTTAGGTTCCAGAAACCACGGGGTCCATGGTTTGGTCAAGGCACACTGGATCCCTTGCAGTACAGAGGATTTCTGAGGAACTGGTTAATTTCCAGAAACCACGGGGTCCATGGCCTGGTGAAGGCACACTGGATTTCTTAATAACTGTTTAGGTTCAGGAAACCGTGTTGTCCATGGCCTGGTTATAGCACACTGGATCCCTTGCAGTACAGAGGATTCCAGAAAAACTGTTTCGTTTCCAGAAAATGAGGGGGTGCATGGCGTGGTCAAGGCACGCTGGATCCCTTGCAATACAGCAGATTTCTGAAGAATTACTTAGGTTCCAGAAACCGCAGTGTCCATGGCCTGGTGAAGGCATGCTGGATCTCATGCAGTACAAAGGATTTCTGATGAACTGTTTGGGTTCCAGAAACCGCAGTGTCCCTGGCCTGGTGAAGGCATGATCCTTGCAGTACAGAAGATTTCTGAAGAACTATTTAGGATCCAGAAACCATGGAGTCTATTCCTGATCAAGATACTCTGGATCCCTGCAGTACAGAGTGATTTCTGAAGAACTGTTTAGGTTCAGGAAACTGCAGGGTCCGTGGTCAGATCAAGGCACGCTAGATCCCTTGCAGTACAGAGGATTACTGAAAAACTGCTTAGGTTCCAGAAATCGAGGGGTCTGTAGCCAGGTCAAGTCACACTGGATCCCTTGAAGTACAGAGGAGTTCTGAAAAATTGTTTACGTTCCAGAAACTGCGGGGTCTATGGCCTGGTCCAGGCACACTGGATCCCATGCAGTACAGAGGATTTCTGAAGAACTGTTTAAGTTGCATAAATTGCAGCATCTGTGGCCTGGTCTAGGCATGCTGGATACCTTGCTGTACAGAGGATTTCTGAAAAACTGTTTAGGTGCCTGAAATTGAGGGTTCCGAGGCCTGGTCAAGGCACGCTGGATCCCTTGCAGTTCAGAGGATTCCTGAAAAACTGTTCAGGTTCCAGAAATCGAGGGATCTGTGACCAGATCAAGGCACGCTGGATCCCTTGCAGTACAGGGGATTCCTGAAAAACTGTTTAGGTTACAGAAATTGAGGGGTCCGTGGCATGGTCAGGGAATGCAGGATCCCTTATGGTACAGAGGATTCCTGAAAAACTGTTTATGTTCCAGAAATCGAGGGATCAGTGACCAGGTCAAGGCACGCTGGATCACTTGCAGTACAGAGGATTCCTGAAAAACTGTTTAGGTTACTGAAATCGAGGGGTCCGTGCCCTGGTCAAGGCAGGCTAGATCCCGTGCAGTACAGATGATTCCTGAAAAACTGTTTAGATTCCTGAAATTGAGTGGTCCGTGGCCTGCTCAAGGCATGTAGGATCCCCTGCGGTACATAGGATTTCTGAAAAAATGTTTAGGTTTCAGAAATTGAGGAGACGGTGGCCTGGTCAAGGCATGCTGGACCCCTTGCTGTACTGAGGATTTCTGAAAAACTGTTTAGGTTCCAGAAATTGAGGTGTCTGTGGCCTGGTCAAGGCACGCTGGATCCCTTGTGGTACAGAGGATTTCTGAAGAACTGCCTAGGTTGCAGATATCAAAGGGTCCGTGGCTTGGTCAAGGCACACTACATCCTTTGTGGTACAGAAGATTTCTAAAAAACTATTTAGGTTCCAGAAATCGTGGGGTCCGTGGCCTGGTCAAATCATGCTGGATGCCTTGCAGTACAGTGGATTTCTGAAGAACTGTTTAAGTTCAAGAAACGATGGGGTCTGTGCCCTAGTGATCGCACACTGGATCCCTTGCAATACAGATGATACCTGAAAAACAGTTTAGTTTCCAGAAATTTAGGGGTCCGTGGCCTGATGAAGGCAAGCTGGATTCCTTGCAGTACAGCAGACTTCTGAAGATTTGCTTAGGTTGCAGAAATCGCGAGGTCCGTGGCCTGGTCAAGGCATGCTGGATTCCTTGCAGTATAGAGGATTTCTGAAGAACTGTTTAGGTTCCAGAAACCGAGGTGTCCATGGCCTGAAGAAGGCACACTGGATCCCTTGCAGTACAAAGGATTTCTGAAGAACTGTTTAGGTTCCAGTGACTACAGGGTCTGTGCCCTGGTGAAGGCACACTGGATCCCTAGCAGTACAGAGGATTTCTGAAGAACTGTTTAGGTTCCATAAACCACGGTGTCCATGGCCTGGTGAAGGCATGCTGGATCCCTTGCTGTACAGAGGATTTCTGAAGAATTGTTTAGGTTCCAGAAACCGTGGGGTCCATTGACTGGTCAAGGCATGCTGGATCCTTTGCAGAACATCGTATTTCTGAAGACCTGTTTAGGTTTTAGAAATCGCCGTGTCCATGGCCTGGTCAAGGTAATCTGGATCCCTTGCAGTACAGAGGATTACTGAAGAACTGTTTGGGTTCCATAAATCCAGGGTTCCGTGGCTAGGTCAAGGCACACTGGAACCTTTGCAATACAGAGGATTTCAGTTGAAATTATTAGGTTTCAGACGGGTCTAGGTATGCTAGATCCCTTGCAGTACAGAGGATTTCTGAAGAACTGTTTAGGGTTCCCAACGGGTCTAGGTATGCTAGATCCCTTGCAGTACAGAGGATTTCTGGAAGGAACTGTTTAGGTTCAAAAATCAAGGGCTTTGTGGCCTGCTCAAGGCATGGAGGATCCTTTGCAGTACAAGAATTTCTGAACAACAGTCTAGGTTCCCAGAAATCGAGGTGTCCATGGCCAGGTCAAGGCACGCAGGATCCCTTGCACTACAGTGGATATCTGAAGAACATTGAAGGTTTCAGAAATCGCAAGGTCCATGGCCTGGTCAAGGCACGCTTGATCCCTTGCAGTACAGAGGATTTCTGAAGAACATTTTAGGTTCAAGAAACCGTGGGATCTGTGCCTGGTGAAGACACACTGGAGTCCTTGCAGTACAGAGGATTACTGAAGAACTGTTTAGCTTCCAGAAACTGCGGCATCCATGGCCTGGTCAAGGCATGCTGGGACCCTTGTAGTACAGTGGATTTCTGAAAAACTGTTTAGGTTCCAGAAATTGTGGGCTCCCTTACCTTGAAAATTCGCACTGGATCCCTTGCAGTACAGAGGATTTCTGAAGAACTGTTTAGGTTCCAAAAATCGTGAGGTCTTTGGCCTGGACAAGGCACATTAGATCCCTTGCAGTACAGAGGATTTCTGAATAACTGATTAAGTTCCAGAAATAGCGGGGTGTATGTCCTCGTCCAGGCACACTGGATCCCTTGCAGTACAGAGGATTCCTGAAAAATTTTTTAGGTTCCAGAAATTGAGGGGTCTGTGGCCTGGTCAAGGCACGCAGCATCCCTTGTGGCACAGAGGATTTCTGAGAAACTGCTTAGGTTTCAGAAATCAACAGGTCTGTGGCCTGGTAAAGGCAGACTAGATCCTTTGCAGTACAGAGGATTTCTGAAAAACTGTTTAGGTCCAGGTATCGAGGGGTCTGTGGCCTGGTCAAGGCACGGTGGATCAATTGCAGTAATGCAGATTTCTGAAAAACTGTTAAGGTTCCAGAAATCGAAGGGTCCGGGGCTTAGTCAAGGCATGCTGGATCCCTTGCAGTACAGTGGATTTTTGAAGAACTGTTTAGGGTCCAGAAACCGCAGTGTCCGTGGCCTCATGAAGACACGCTGGATCCCTTGCAGTACAGTGGATTTCTTAAAAACTGTTTAGGTTCCAGAAATCTCAGGTCCATGGCCTGGGCAAGGCATCCAGGATCCCGTGCAGTACAGATGATTTCTGAAGAACTGTTTAAGTTCCAGAAATTGTGGGGTGTGTGGCCTGGTTCAGGCACGCTGGATCCCTTGCAGTACAGAGGATTTCTGAAGAACTGTTTAAGTTACAGAAATCACAGCATCTGTGAAATTGTCAAGGCACGCTGGATCCCTTGCAGTACAGAGGATTTCTGAAAAATTGTTTGGGTTCCAGAAATCGAGGGGTCCGTGACCTAGTCAAGGCATGCTGGATCCCTTGCAGTACAGAGGATTTCTGAAAAGCTGTTTAAGTTTGAAAAGTTGCAGAGTCCATGGCCTGGTCAAGGAACACTGAATCCCTTGCAGTACAGAGGATTTGTAAAACACTATTTAGGTTCCAGAAATCATTGGGTCCGTGGCCTGGTCAGGGCATGCTGGATCCCCTGCAATACAGAGGATTTCTGAAAACCTGTTTAGGTTCCATGAATTGAGGGGTAAATGTCCTCATCAAGGCATGCTGCATCCTAGCAGTACAATGGATTTGTGAAAAACTGTTTAGGTTCCATAAGTTGAGGGGCCCTTGGCCTTGTCAAGGCATGCTGGATCCCTTGCAGTACAACAGATTTCTGAAGAGCTGTTTAGGTTACAGAAATTGCGGGGTCTCTGGTCTGGTCAGGGCATGCTGTATCCCTTGCAGGTCAGTGTATTTCAGAAGACCTGTTTAGGTTCCAGAAATCACAGGGTCCATGGCCTGGTCAAGCCACACAGGATCCATTGCAGTAGAGAGGATTTCTGAAGAACTGCTTTGGTTCTAGAAATCACGGGGTGTGAGGCCAGATCAAGGCATGCTGGATCCCTCACAGTACAGAGGATATCTGAAGAAATGTTTGGGTTCCAGAAATCAAGGGGTCCATGGCCAGGTCAAGGCAGGCTGGAACCCATGCAGAACAGAGGATTTCTGAAGAACTTTTTAAGTTCCAGAAATTGTGGCATCTGTAGCCTTGTCAAGACACACTGGATCCATCACAGTATAGTGGATTTCTGAAGAACTGGTTAGGTTTCAGAAACCATGGGGTCCTTTGCCAGGTGAAGGCATGCTGGATTTCTTAAGAACTGTTTAGGTTCAGGAAACCATGGGGTACGTGGCCTGGTAAAGGCACACTGGATCCCTTTCAGTGCAGAGGATTTCTGAAAAACTGTTTAGGTTCCAGAAATCAAGGGGTCTGTGGCCTGGTCAAGGCACGCTGGATCCCTTGCAGTACAGAGGATTCCTGAAAAACTGTTTAGGTTCCAGAAATCAAGGTTTCCATGGCATGGTCAAGGCATGCTGGATTCTGAAGAATTGTTTAGGTTCCAGAAACCGGGGTGTCCGTGGCCGGGTCAAGACAAGCTGGATCTCTTGCAGTCGATCAGATTTCTGAAGAACTGTTTAGGTTCCAGAAACTGCGGGGTCTGTGCCCAGGTGAAGTCACACTGGATCCCGTGCAGTACAGAGGATTTCTGAAGAACTGTTTAGGTTCCAGAAACCGCAGTGTCCATGGCCTGGTGAAGGCATCCTGGATCCCATGCTGTACAGAGGATTTCTGAAGAACTGTTTAGGTTCCAGAAACCACGGGGTCCGTGGTTAAGTCAAGGCACACTTGATCAATTGCGGTACAGAGGATTTCTGAAAAACTGTTTAGGTTCCAGATACTGAGGGGTCTGAGGCCTGGTCATGGCACACTGGATCAGTTGCAGTAAAGCAGATTTCTGAAAAACTATTTAGGTTCCAGAAATCATGGGGTCCATAGCCTGATCAATGCATGATGGATCCCTTGCAGTACAGCGGATTTCTGAAGAACTGTTTAAGTTCCAGAAAACATGAGGCCTGTGCCCTGGTGAAGGCACAATGGATCCCTTGCAGTACAGAGGATTTCTGAAGAACTGGTTAGGTTCCAGAAACAATGGGGTCCATGGCCTGTTGAAGACACACAGGATTTCTTAAGAACTGTTTAGGTTCAGGTAACCGTGGGGTCCGTGGCCTGGTTAAGGCACACTGGATCCCTTGCAGTATAGAGAATTCCTGAAAAACTGTTTAGGTTCCAGCAATCGAGGGGTATGTGCCCTGGTCAAGGCACACTGGATCCCTGGCAGTACAGAGGATTCCTGAAAAACTGTTTAGGTTCCAGAAATCGAGGGGTCTTTGGCGTGGTCAAGTCACGCTGGATCAATTGCAGTACAGCGGATTTCTGAAGAATTGTTTAAGTTCCAGAAACCGCAGTGTCCATGGCCTGGTGAAGGCACGCTGGATCCCTTGCAGTACAGAAGACTTCTGAAGAACTGTTTAGGTTCCAGAAACTGCGGAGTCCATGGCCTGGTCAATGTACACTGGATCCCTTGCAGTACAGAGGATTTCTGAAGAACTGTTTAGGTTCCAGAAACTGCGGGGTCCGTAGCCTGGTCAAGGCACACTGGATCCTAGCAGTACAGCGGATTTCTGAAAAACTGTTTAGGTACCAGAAATCGAGGTGTCCGATGCCTAGTCAAGACACACTGGATCAATAGCTATTCAGAGGATTTCTGAAAAACTGTTTACGTTCCAGAAATAGAGGGGTCTGTGGCCTGGTTGAGGCACTCCGGATCCCTTGTTGTACAGAGGATTTCTGAAGAATAGTTTAGGTTCAGGAAACCTCGGGGTCTGTGGCCTGATCAAGGCACGCTAGATCATTTCCAGGTACACAGGATTACTGAAAACTGCTTAGGTTCCAGAAATCGAGGGGTCTGTGGCCTGGCCAAGGCTCGCTGTGTCCCTTGCAGGCAGAGGATCTGGAAATACTGTTTAGGATCCAGAAACAGAGAGATCCATGGCCTGGTCAAGGCACGCTGGATCCTTGCAGTACAGAGGATTCCAGAAAAAGCAGTTTAGGTTCCAGAATCACGGAGGTCCATGTCCTGTTCAAGGCACGCTGGATCCTTGCACAGAGGATTTCAGAAGAACTGTTAAGGTTCGAGAAACCGCGGTGTCCATGGCCTGGTGAAGGCATGCTGGATCCCTTGCAGCACAGAGGATTTCTGAAGAACTGTTTAGGTTCCACAAACCACGGGGTCTGTGCCCTGGTGAAGACACTCTGGATCCCTTGCAGTACAGAAGATTAATGAAGAACTGTTTAGGTTCCAGAAACCGTGGCGTTCGTGGCCTCGTCAAGTCACACTGTATTGCTTGCAGTCCAGAGGATTTCTGAAGAGCTGTTTAAGTTCCCAAAATTGCGGCGTCCCTGGCCTGGTCTATGCCTGCTGGATACCCTACAGTTCAGAGGATTCCTGAAAAACTGTTTAGGTTCCTTAAATCGAGAATTCTGTGTCCTGGTCAAGGCACGTGGGATCCCTTGCAGTACAAAGAATTTCTGAACAACAGTCTAGGTTCCCAGAAATCAAGAGGTCCATGGCCTGGTCAAGGCACGCTGAATCCTTGCACTACAGTGGATATCTGAAGAATTGTAAGGTTGCAGAAATCGTAAGGTCCATGGCCTGGTCAAGGCACGCTGGATCCCTTTGCAGTACAGATGGATTTCTGAAGAACATTGTAGGTTCAAGAAACAGTGGGTCTGTGCCTGGTGAAGACACACTGGATCCCTTGCTGTACAGAGGATTAATGAAGAACTGTTTAGCTACCAGAAACCGCGGCATCCATGGTCTGGTCAAGGCACGCTGGACTCCTTGTAGTACGGTGGATTTCTGAAAATCTTTTTAGGTTCCAGAAATCATGAGGTCTCTGGCCGGGAAAAGGCACGCGGGATCCCATGCAGTACATAGGATTTCTGAAGAACTGTTTAGGTTCCAGAAATCGTTTGGTCTTTGGCCTGGACAAGGCATGCTGGATCCCTTGCAGTACAGAGGATTTCGGAAGAACTGTTTAAGTTCCAGAAATTGCAGGGTGTGTGTCCTGGTCCAGGCACGCTGGATCTCTTGCAGTACAGAGGATTCCTGAAAAACTGTTTAGGTTCCAGAAATCGAGCGGTCCGTGGCCTGATCAAGGCATGCAGCATCCCTTGCGGCACAGAGGATTTCTGAGAAACTGCTTAGATTTCAGAAATCGACAGGTCTGAGGCCTGGTAAAGGCATACTAGATGCTTTGCAGTACAGAGGATTTCTGAAAAACTGTTTAGGTGCCAGATATCGAGGGGTCTGTGGCCTGGTCAAGGCACGGTGGATCAATTGCAGTACTGCGGATTTCTAAAAAACTGTTAAGATTCCAGAAATCAAAGGGTTCGGGGCTTAGTCAAGGCATGCTGGATCCCTTGCAGTACAGTGGATTTCTGAAGAACTTTTTAGGTTCCAGAACCTCCTTGGTCTGTGCCCTGGTGAAGACACACTGGATCCCATGCAATACAGAGGATTTCTGAAGAATTGATTAGGTTCCAGAAACTGCGGTGTCTGTGGCCTCGTGAAGACACGCTGGATCCCTTGCAGAACAGCGGGATTTCTTAAAAACTGTTTAGGTTCCAGAAATCTCATGTCCGTGGCCTGAGCAAGGCACGCTGGATCCCGTGCAGTACAGAGGATTTCTGAAGAACTGTTTAGGTTCCAGAAATCGTAGGGTGTGTGGCCTGGTTTAGGCATGCTGGATCCCTTGCAGTATAAAGGATTTCTGAAGAACTGTTTAAGTTCCAGAAATCGCAGCATCCGTGAACTTGTCATGGTACTCTGGATCCCTTGCAGTACAGAAAATTTCTGAAAAACTGTTTGGGTTCCAGAAATCGAGGGGTCCATGACCTGGTCAAGGCAAGATGGATCCCTTGCAGTACAGAGGATTTATGAAAAGCTGCTTAAGTTCCAGAAATCGTGTGGGGTCCATGGCCTGGTCAAGGAACACTGGATCCCTTGCAGTACAGAGGATTTCTAAAATGCTATTTAGGTTCCAGAAATCATGGGGTCCGTGGCCTGGTCAGGGCATGCTGGATCCCCTGCAATACAGAGGATTTCTGAAAAACTGTCTAGGTTCCATGAATCGAGGGGTAAATGTCCTCATCAAGGCATGCTGCATCCTAGCAGTACAATAGATTTCTGAAAAACTGTTTAGGTTCCATAAGTTGAGGGGCCCGTGGCCTTGTCAAGGCATGCTGGATCCCTTGCAGTGCAACAGATTTCTGAAGAACTGTTTAGGTTCCAGAAATTGTGGGGTCTCTGGCCTGGTCAGGGCACGCTGTATCCCTTGCAGTACAGTGTATTTTGAAAGACCTGTTTAGGTTCCAGAAATCACGGGGTCCATGACCTGGTCAAGCCACACTGGATCCCTTGCAGTAGAGAGGATTTCTGAAGAACTGTTTTGGTTCTAGAAATCATGGGGTGTGTGGCCAGGTCAAGGCATGCTGGATCCCTCGCAGTACAGAGGATATCTGAAGAAGTGTTTGGGTTCCAGAAATCAAGGGGTCCATGGCCAGGTCAAGGCAGGCTGGAACCCATGCAGAACTGAGGATTTCTGAAGAACTGTTTAGGTTCCAGAAACCTCGGGGTCTGTGGCCAGGTTAAGGTATGCTGGATCCCTTGCAGTACAGAGGATTTCTGAAGAACTTTTTAAGTTCCAGAAATTGTGGCATCTGTAGCCTTGTCAAGACACGCTTTATCCATCACAGTACAGTGGATTTCTGAAGAACTGGTTAGGTTCCAGAAACCACGGGGTCCTTTGCCACATGAAGGCATGCTAGATTTCTAAAGAACTGTTTAGGTTCAGGAAACCATGGGGTCCGTGGCCTGGTAAAGGCACACTGGATCCCTTACAGTACATTGGATTTCTGAAAAACTGTTTAGGTTCCAGAAATCAAGGGGTCTGTGGCCTGGTCAAGGCATGCTGGATCCCTTGCAGTACAGAGGATACCTGAAAAACTGTTTAGGTTCCAGAAATTGAGGGGTCCATGGCGTGGTCAAGGCACACTGGATCCCTTACTGTACAGTGGACTTCTGAAGAATTGTTTAGGTTCCAGAAACCACAATGTCCATGGCTGGTGAAGGCACCCTGGATCTCTTGCAGTACAGCGGATTTCTGAAAAGCTGTTTAGGTCCCAGAAATTGAGGGGTCCATGACCTGGTCAAGGCACGCTGGATCTCTTACAGTACAGAGGATTTCTGAAAAGCTGTTTAGTTTCCAGAAATGGAGGGGTCCGTGCCCTGGTCAAGAAATGCTGGATCAATTGCAGTACAGAGGATTTTTGAAAAGCTGTTTGGGTTAAGAAATCTCGGGGTCTGTGGCCTGGTCAAGGCACGCTGGATCCCTTGCGGTAGAGAGAATTTCTGAAAAACTGTTTAGGTTGCAGAAATCGACAGGTCCGTGGCCTGGTAAAGGCACACTTGATCCTTTGCCGTAAATAGGATTTCTGAACATCTATTTATGTCCCAGATATAGAGGGGTCCATGGCCTGGTAAGGGCGCACTGGATCCCTTGCAGTACAGCGGATTTCTGAAGAACTGTTTAGGTTCGAAGAACTCATGAAGTCTGTGTGTGAAGGCACACTGACCCTTGAGTTCAGAGGATTTCTGAAGAAATGTTTAGGTTCCAGAAACTGGGGTGTCCGTGGCCTGGTCAAGACAAGCTGGATCTCTTGCAGTAGAGCAGATTTCTGAAGAAGTGTTGAGGTTCCAGAAACTGTGGGATCTGTGCCCAGGTGAAGTCACACTGGATCCCCTGTAGTACAGAGGATTTCTGAAGAACTGTTTAGGTTCCAGAACCCGCAGTGTCCATGGCCTGGTGAAGGCATCCTGGATCCCATGCTGTACAGAGGATTCCTGAAGAACTGTTTAGGTTCCAGAAACCACGGGGTCCGAGGTTTGGTCAAGGCACGCTTGATCAATTGCGGTACAGAGGATTTCTGAAAAACTGTTTAGGTTCCAGATACTGAGGATCAGTGGCCTGGTCAAGGCACACTGGATCAATTGCATTAAAGCGGATTTCTGAAAAACTATTTAGGATCCAGAAATCGTGGGGTCCATAGTCTGGTCATGGCATGCTGGATCCCTTGCAGTACAGCGGATTTCTGAAGAACTGTTTAAGTTCCAGAAAACATGAGGCCTGTGCCCTGGTGAAGGCACACTGGATCCCTTGCAGTACAGAGGATTTCTGAAGAACTGGTTAGGTTACAGAAACCACGGAGTCCATGGCCTGTTGAAGACACGCAAGATTTCTTAAGAACTGTTTACCTTCAGGAAACCGCGGGGTCCATGGCTTGGTTAAGGCACTCTGGATCCCTTGCAGTATAGGGGATTCCTGAAAAACTGTTTAGGTTCCAGAAATCGAGGGGTATGTGCCCTGGTCGAGGCACACTGGATCCCTGGTAGTACAGAGGATTCCTGAAAAACTGTTTAGGTTCCAGAAATCGAGGGGTCTATGGCGTGGTCAAGTCACACTGGATCAATTGCAGTACAGCGGATTTCTGAAGAATTGTTTAGGTTCCAGAAATGGCAGTGTCCATGGCCTGGTGAAGGCACGCTGGATGCCTTGCAGTACAAAGGATTTCTTAAGAACTGTTTAGGTTCCAGAAACCACAGTGTAAATGGCCTGGTGAAGGCACACTGGATCCGTTGCAGTAGAGAAGATTTCTGAAGAACTGTTTAAGTTCCAGAAACCGCGGAGTCCATGGCCTGGTCAATGTACTCTGGATCCCTTGCAGTACAGAGGATTTCAGAAAAGCTGTTTAGTTTCCAGAAATGGAGGGGTCCGTTCCCTGGTCAAGAATCACTGGATCCATTGCAGTACAGAGGATTTTTGAAAAGCTGTTTAGGTTTAAGAAATCTCATGGTCCGTGGCCTGGTCGAGGCACGCTGGATCCCTTGCGGTAGAGAGAATTTTTGAAAAACTGTTTAGGTTGCAGAAATCGACAGGTCCATGGCCTGGTAAACTCACGCTTGATCCTTTGCCGTACATAGGATATCTGAACAACTGTTTACATCCCAGATATAGAGGGGTCCGTGGCCTGGTCAGGGCGCACTGGATCCCATGCAGTACAGCGGATTTCAGAAGAAGTGTTTAGGTTCAAAGAACTGCGGGGTCTGTGCACTGGTGAAGGCACACTGGATCCCATGCAGTACAGAGGATTTCTGAAGAACTGTTTAGGTTCCCAAAACCGTGCTGTGCATGGCCTGGTGAAGGCACACTTGACCCCTTGCAGTTCAGAGGATTTCTGAAGTAATGTTTAGGTTCAAGAAACCACGGGGTACATGGCTTGGTCAAGACACACTGGATCAATTGCGGTACAGAGGATTTCTTAAAAAACTGTTTGGGTTCCAGATATCGAGAGGTCAAGTGGCCTGGTCAAGGCACGCTGGAACAATTGCAGTACAGCAGATTTCTGAGAAACTGTTTAGGTTCCAGAAATCGTGGGGTCCATGGCCTGGTCAAGACATGCTTGATCCTTTGCAGTACAATGGATTTCTGAAGAACTGTTTAGGTTCCTGAAAACATGGGGTCTGTGCCCTGGTGAAGGCACACTGGAACCTTTCAGTACAGAGGATTTCTGAAGAACTGGTTAGGTTCCAGAAACCACGGGGTCCATGGCCTGGTGAAGGCATGTGGGATTTCTGAGGAACTGTTTAGGTTCCTGAAATCGAGGGGTCTGTGGCCTGGTCAAGGCACACTGGATCCCATGCAGTACAGAGAGTTCCTGAAAAACTGTTTAGGTTCCAGAAATCGAGGGGTGAATGGCGTGGTTAAGGCACCCTGGAGCCCTTGCTTTGCAGATGATTCCTGAAAAACAGTTTAGGTTCCAGAAATTGAGGGGTCCGTGGCCTGCTCAAGGCATGCAGAATCCATTGCAGTACAGCGGATTTCTGAAGAATTGTCTAGATTCCAGAAACCTCAGTGTCCATGGCCTGGTGCAGGCATGCTGTATCCCTTGCAGTAGAAAGGATTTCTGAAGAACTAATTTGGCTCCCAAATCTGCAAGGTCTGTGCCCTGTTGAAGGCACACTGGATCCCTTGCAGAACAGAGGATTTCTGAAGAACTGTTTAGCTTCCAGAAGCCGAGGGGTCCATGGCCTTGTCAAGGTACTCTGGATCCCTTGCAGTACAGATGATTTCTGAAGAACTGTTTAGGTTCCAGAAACCGTGGGGTCCATTGATTGGTCAAGGAACACTGGATCCCTTGCAGTACAGAGGATTTCTAAAATGCTATTTAGGTTCCAGAAATCATGGGGTCCGTGGCCTGGTCAGGGCACATTGGATCCCCTGAAATACAGAGGATTTCTGAAAACCTGTCTAGGTTCCATGAATCGAGGGGTAAATGTCCTCATCAAGGCACACTGCATCCTAGCAGTACAATGGATTTCTGAAAAACTGTTTTGGTTCCATAAGTTGAGGGGCCTGTGACCTTGTCAAGGCATGCTGGATTCCTTGCAGTGCAACAGATTTCTGAAGAACTGTTTAGTTTCCAGAAATTGCAGGGTATCTGGCCTGGTCAGGGCATGCTGTATTCCTTGCAGTACAGTGTATTTTGAAATACCTGTTTAGGTTCCAGAAATCACAGGGTCCATGGCCAGGTCAAGCCACACTGGATCCCTTGCAGTAGAGAGGATTTCGGAAGAACTGTTTTGGTTCTAGAAATCACGGGGTGTGTGGCCAGGTCAAGGCATGCTGGATCCCTCGCAGTACAGAGGATATCTGAAGAAGTGTTTGGGTTCCAGAAATCAAGGGGTCCATGGCCAGGTCAAGGCAGGCTGGAACCCATTAAGAACAGAGGATTTTTGAAGAACTGTTTAGGTTCCAGAAACCTCGGGGTGTGTGGCCGGGTCAAGGTATGCTGGATCCCTATCAGTACAGAGGATTTCTGAAGAACTTTTTAAGTTCCAGAAATTGTGGCATCTGTAGCCTTGTCAAGACATGCTGGATCCATCGCAGTACAGTGGATTTCTGAAGAACTGGTTAGGTTCCAGAAACCACGGGGACCTTTGCCAGGTGAAGTCATGCTGGATTTCTTAAGAACTGTTTTGGTTCATCAAACCATGGGGTCCGCGGCCTTGTAAAGGCATACTGGATCCATTACAGTACAGAGGATTTCTGAAAAACTGTTTAGGTTCCAGAAATCAAGGGGTCTGTGGCCTCGTCAAGGCATGCTGGATCCCTTGCAGTACAGAGGATTCCTGAAAAACTGTTTAGGTTCCAGAAATCGAGGGGTCCATGGCGTGGTCAAGGCACACTGGATCCCTTGCAGTACAGTGGATTTCTGAAGAACTGTTTAGGTTCCAGAAACCACAGTGTCCATGGCCTGGTGAAAGCACCCTGGATCCCTTGCAGTACTGCGGATTTCTGAAAAGCTGTTTAGGTTCCAGAAATTGAGGGGTCCTTGACCTGGTCAAGGCACGCTGGATCTCTTACAGTATAGAGGATTTCTGAAAAGCTGTTTAGTTTCCAGAAATGGAGGGGTCCGTGCCCTGGTCAAGAAACGCTGGATCCATTGCAGTACAGAGGATTTTTGAAAAGCTGTTTAGGTTTAAGAAATCTTGGGGTCCATGGCCTGGTCAAGGCATGCTGGATCCCTTGAGGTAGAGAGAATTTCTGAAAAACTGTTTAGGTTGCAGAAATCGACAGGTCCGTGGCCTGGTAAAGGCACGCTTGATCCTTTGCCGTACATAGGTTATCTGAACAACAGTTTACATCCCAGATATAGAGGGGTCCGTGGCCTAGTCAGAGCCCACTGGATCCCATGCAGTACAGTGGATTTCTGAAGAACTGCTTAGGTTCGAAGAACTGCGGGGTCTGTGCACTGGTGAAGGCACACTGGATAACATGCAGTACAGAGGATTTCTGAAGAACTGTTTAGGTTCCAGAAACCACGGTGTGCATGGCCTGGTGAAGGCACACTGGACCCGTTGCAGTTCAGAGGATTTCTGAAGAAATGCTTAGGTTCCAGAAAGCACGGGGTCCATGGCTTGGTCAAGACACGCTGGATCAATTGCGGTACAGAGGATTTCTTAAAAAACTGTTTGGGTTCCAGATATCAAGAGGTCTGTGGCCTGGTTAAGGCACACTGGATCAATTGCAGTACAGCAGATTTCTGAAAAACTGTTTAGGTTCCAGAAATCGTGGGTTCCATGGACTGTTCAAGGCATGCTGGATCCTTTGCAGTACAACGGATTTCTGAAGAACTGTTAAGGTTCCTGAAAACATGGGGTCTGTGCCCTGGTGAAGGCACACTGGATCCCTTTCAGTACAGAGGATTTCTGAAGAACTGGTTAGGTTCCAGAAACCACGGGATCCATGGCCTGGTGAAGGCATGCTGGATTTCTGAAGAACTGTTTAGGTTCCTGAAATTGAGGAGTCTGTGGCCTGGTCAAGGCACGCTGGATCCCTTGCAGTACAGAGAATTCCTGAAAAACTGTTTAGGTTCCAGAAATCGAGGGGTGAATGGCGTGGTCAAGGCACCCTGGAGCCCTTGCTTTACAGATGATTCCTGAAAAACAGTTTAGGTTCCAGAAATTGAGGGGTCCGTGGCCTGCTCAAGGCATGCAGAATCCATTGCAGTACAGCAGATTTCTGAAGAATTGTCTAGATTCCAGAAACCTCAGTGTCCATGGCCTGGTGCAGGCACGCTGGATCCCTTGCAGTAGAAAGGATTTCTGAAGAACTAATTTGGTTCCCAAATCTGCGAGATCTGTGCCCTGGTGAAGGCACACTGGATTCCTTGCAGTATAGAGGATTTCTGAAGAACTGTTTAGATTCCAGAAGCCACGGGGTCCATGGCCCGGTCAAGGTGCTCTGGATACCTTGCAGTACAGAGGATTTCTGAAGAACTGTTTAGGTTCCAGAAACCATGGGGTCCATTGATTGGTCAAGGAACACTGGATCCCTTGCAGTACAGAGGATTTCTAAAGCGCTATTTAGGTTCCAGAAATCATGGGGTCCATGGCCTGGTCAGGGCATGCTGGATCCCCTGCAATACAGAGGATTTCTGAAAACCTGTCTAGGTTCCATGAATCGAGGGGTAAATGTCCTCATCAAGGCACGCTGCATCCTAGCAGTACAATGGATTTCTAGAAAACTGTTTAGGTTCCAGAAATCGAGGGGTGAATGGCGTGGTCAAGGCACCCTGGATCCCTTGCTTTACAGATGATTCCTGGAAAATTGAGGGGTCCGTGGCCTGCTCAAGGCATGCAGAATCCCATGCAGTACAGAGGATTTCTGAAGAATTGATCAGGTTCCAGAAACTGCGGTGTCTGTGGCCTCATGAAGACATGCTGGATCACTTGCAGTACAGTGGATTTCTTAAAAACTGTTTAGGTTCCAGAAATCTCAAGTCCGTGGTCTGAGCAAGGCACGCTGGATCCCGTGCAGTACAGAGGATTTCTGAAAAACTATTTAAGTTCCAGAAATCACGGGGTGTGTGGCCTGGTTTAGGCACGTGATATCCCTTGCAGTATAGAGGATTTCTGAAGAACTGTTTAAGTTTCAGAAATCACTGCATCCGTGAACTTGTCAAGGCACACTGGATCCCTTGCAGTACAGAGGATTTCTGAAAAACTGTTTGGGTTCCTGAAATCGAGGGGTCCATGACCTGGTCAAGGCAAGCTGGATCCCTTGCAGTACAGAGGATTTCTGAAAAGCTGTTTAAGTTCGAGAAATTGCGGGGTCCATGGCTTGGTCAAGGAACACTGGATCCCTTGAAGTACAGAGGATTTCTAAAATGCTATTTCGGTTCCAGAAATCATGGGGTCCATGGCCTTGTCAGGGCACGCTGAATCCCTTGCAATACAGAGGATTTCTGAAAACCTGTTTAGGTTCCATGAATCGAGGGGTAAATGGTCTCATCAAGGCATTGCATCCTTGCAATACAACGGATTTCTGAAAAACTGTTTAGGTTCCATAAATTGAGGTTCCCGTGGCCTGGTCAAGGCATGCTGGATCCTTTGTAGTACAACCGATTTCTGAAGAACTGTTTAGGTTCCAGAAATTGCGGGGTCTCTGGCATGGTCAGGGAACACTGTATCCCTTGCAGTACAGTGGATTTCGGAAGACCTGTTTAGGTTCCAGAAATCATGGGGTACATGGCCTGGTCAAGCCACACTGGATCTCTTGCAGTACAGAGGATTTCTGAAGAACTGTTTTGGTTCTAGAAATCACGGGGTGTGTGGCCAGGTCAAGGCATGCTGGATCCCTCATAGTACAGAGGATTTCTAAAGAACTGTTTAGGTTCCAGAAAACTCGGGGTCTGCGGCCGGGTCAAGGTATACTGGATCCTTGGCAGTACAGAGTTTTTCTGAAAACTGTTTAGGTTCCAGAAATCAAGGGGTCCATGGCCTGATCAAAGCACGCTGGATCCCCTGTAGTACAAAGAATTTCTGAAGAAATGTTTAGGTTCCAAAATCGAGGGGTGTGTGGCCTGGTCAAGGAACGCAGGATCCCTTGCAGAACATAGGATTTCTGAAGAACTTTTTAAGTTTCAGAAATTGTAGCATCTGTGGCCTTGTCAAGACACATTGGATCCATCGCAGTACAGAGGATTTCTAAAAAGCTGTTTAGGTTCCAGAAATCTATGGGTCTGTTTCCTGGGCAAGGCACACTGGATCTCCTTGCAGTACAGAGGATTTCTGAAAAGCTGTTTAGGCTGAAGAAATTGCAGGGTCCATGGCCTGGTCAAGGAATGCTGAATCCTCTGCAGTACAGAGGATTTCTGAAAAGCTGTTTAGGTTCCAGAAATTGTGGGGTCCGTGGCAAGGTGAAGGCATGCTGGATCCCTTCTGGTAAAGAAGACTTCTGAAAAGCTGTTTAGGTTCCAGAAGTTGCGGGCTCCATGGCCTGGTCAAGGCACGCTGGATCCCTTGCAGAACAGAGGATTTCTGAAAAACTGTTTAGGATCCATAAATTGAGGGGTCTGTGGCTGGGTCAGTAAATGCTGGATCCCATGCAGTACAGCAGATTTTAGAAGAACTGTTTAGGATCCTGAAATCGTGGGGTCCGTAGCCGGGTAAAGACATGCTGGATCCCTTGCAGAAGAGCAGATTTCTGAAGAACTGTTTAGGTTGCAGAAATCGAGGTGTCCGTGGCCTAGTAAGTGCACACTGGATCCCTTGCAGTACAGAGGATTTCTGAAGAACTGTTTGGGTTTCAGAAATCAAGGGTTCTGTGGCCTGGTCAAGGCACTCTGGATCCCTTGCAGTACAGAGGATTTCTGAAAAGCTGTTTAAGTTCCAGAAATTGCGGGGTCCATAGCCTGGTCAAGGTATGCTGGATACCTTGCAGTACAGAGGATTTCTATAGAACTGTTTAGGTTCTAGAAATCGAGGGGTCTGTGGCCTGGTCAAGGTACACTGGATCCCTTGCAGTACAAAGGATTTCTGAAGAACTGTTGAAGTTCCGGAAATTGAGGGGTATGTGGCCTGGTCAAGGCACGCTGGATCCCTTGCAGTACAGAGGATTTCTGAAGAATATTTTAGGTTCAAGAAACTATGGGGTCTGTGCATGGTGAAGACACACTGGATCCCTTGCAGTACAGAGGATTAATGAAGAACTGTTTAGCTACCAGAAACTGCAGCATCCATGGCCTGGTCAAGGCACACTGGATTCCTTGTAGTACAGCAGATTTCTGAAAAACTGTTTAGGTTCCAGAAATCGTGGGGTCTCTGGCTTGGAAAAGGCATGCGGGATCCCATGCAGTACATAGGATTTCTGAAGAACTGTTTAGGTTCCAGAAATCGTACGGTCTTTGTCCTGGACAAGGCATGTTGGGTCCCTTGCAGTACAGAGGATTTGAGAAGAACTGTTAAAGTTCCAGAAATCGCAGGGTGTGTGTCCTGAGCCAGGCACACTGGATCCCTTGCTGTACAGAGGATTTCTGAAAAACTGTTTAGGTTCCAGAAATCGAGGGGTCCGTGGCCTGGTCAAGGCATGCAGCATCCCTTGCAGCACAGAGGATTTCTGAGAAACTGCTTAGATTTCAGAAATCGACAGGTCCGTGGCCTGGCAAAGGCACACTAGATCCTTTACAGTACTGAGGATTTCTGAAAAACTGTTTAGGTTCCAGATATCGAGGGGTCTGTGGCCTGATCAAGGCACGGTGGATCAATTGCAGTACTGCAGATTTCTAAAAAACTGTTAAGGTTCCAGAAATCGAAGGGTTCGGGGCTTAGTCAAGGCATGCTGGATCCCTTGCAGTACAGTGGATTTCTGAAGAACTTTTTAGGTTCCAGAAACTCCTTGGTCTGTGCCCTGGTGAAGGCACACTGGATCCCTTGCAGTACAGAGGATTTCTGAAGAATTGATTAGGTTCCAGAAACTGCAGTGTCTGTGGCCTCATGAAGACATGCTGGATCCCTTGCAGTACAGCGGATTTCTTAAAAACTGTTTAGGTTCCAGAAATCTGAGGTCCTTGGCCTGAGCAAGGCATGCTGGATGCCGTGCAGTACAGAGGATTTCTGAAGAACTGTTTAGGTTACAGAAATCGTGGGGTGTGTGGCCTGGTTTAGGCATGCTGGATCCCTTGCAGTATAGAGGATTTCTGAAGAACTGTTTAAGTTCCAGAAATCGCGGCATCTGTAAACTTGTCAAGGCACGCTGGATCCCTTGCAGTACAGAGGATTTCTGAAAAACTGTTTGGGTTCCAGAAATCGAAGGGTCCATGACCTGGTCAAGGCAAGCTGGATCCCTTGCAGTACAGAGGATTTATGAAAAGCTGCTTAGGTTCCAGAAATTGTGGGGACCATGGCCCAGTCAAGGCACGCTGGATCCCTTGCAGTACAGAGGATTTCTGAAAAGCTGTTTAAGTTCGAGAAATTGTGGGTTCCATGGCCTGGTCAAGGAACACTGGATTCCTTGCAGTATAGAGGATTTCTAAAATGCTATTGAGGTTCCAGAAATCATGGGGTCCGTGGCTTGGTCATGGCACGCTGGATCCCCTGCAATACAGAGGATTTCTGAAAACCTGTCTAGGTTCCATGAATCGAGGAGTAAATGTCCTCATCAAGGCATGCTGCATCCTAGCAGTACAATGGATTTCTGAAAAACTGTTTAGGTTCCCTAAGTTGAGGGGCCCGTGGCCTTGTCAAGGCATGCTGGATCTTTTGCAGTACAACAGATTTCTGAAGAACTGTTTAGGTTCCAGAAATTGCGGGGTCTCTGGCCTGGTCAGGGCATGCTGTATCCCTTGCAGTACAGTGTATTTTGAATGACCTGTTTACGTTCCAGAAATCACGGGGTCCATGGCCTGGCCAAGCCACACTGGATCCCTTGCAGTAGAGAGGATTTCTGAAGAACTGTTTTTGGTTCTAGAAATCATGGGGTGTGTGGCCAGGTCAAGGCATGCTGGATCCCTCGCAGTACAGAGGATATCTGAAGAAGTGTTTGGGTTCCAGAAATCAAGGGGTCCATGGCCAGGTCAAGGCAGGCTGGAACCCATGCAGAACAGAGGATTTCGGAAGACCTGTTTAGGTTCCAGAAATCACGGGGTCCATGGCCTGGTCAAGCCACACTGGATCCCTTGCAGTACAGAGGATTTCTGAAGAACTGTTTTGGTTCTAGAAATCACAGGGTGTGTGGCCAGGTCAAGGCATGCTGGATCCCTCGTAGTACAGAGAATATCTGAAGAAGTGTTTGGGTTCCAGAAATCAAGGGGTCCATGGCCAGGTCAAGGCAGGCTGGAACCCATGCAGAACAGAGGATTTCTGAAGAACTGTTTAGGTTCCAGAAAACTCGGGGTCTGTGGCCGGGTCAAGGTATGCTGGATTCTTGGCAGTACAGAGTTTTTCTGAAGAACTGTTTAGGTTTTTGATATCAAGGGGTCCATGGCCTGATCAAAGCATGCTGGATCCCTTGTAGTACAAAGAATTTCTGAAGAACTATTTAGGTTCCAGAAATCGAAGGATGTGTGGCCTGGTCATTTAAAACTGGATCCCTTGCAGAACAGAGGATTTCTGAAGAACTTTTTAAGTTTCAGAAATTGAGGCATCTGTGGCCTTGTCAAGACACGCTGGATCCATCGCAGTACAGTGGATTTCTGAAAAGCTGTTTAGGTTGAAGAAATCTAGGGTCCATGGTCTGGTCAAGGAATGCTGAACCTTTGCAGTACAGAGGATTTCTGAAAAGCTGTTTAGGTTCCAGAAATTGTGGGGTCCATGGCAAGGTGAAGGTATGCTGGATCCCTTCTGGTAAAGAAGACTTCTGGAAAGCTGTTTAGGTTCCAGAAGTTGAGGGCTCCATGGCCTGGTCAAGGTACTCTGGATCCCTTGCAGAACAGAGGATTTCTGGAAAACTGCTTAGGATCCATAAATCGAGGGGTCCATGGCTGGGTCAGTAAATGCTGGATCCCATGCAGTACAGCAGATTTCAGAAGAACTGTTTAGAATCCTGAAATCGTTAGGTCCGTAGCCTGGTAAAGGCATGCTGGATCCCTTGCAGAAGAGCAGATTTCTGAAGAACTGTTTAGGTTGCAGAAATCGCGGGGTCCATGGCCTGGTAAGTGCACACTGGATCCCTTGCAGTACAGAGGATTTCTGAAGAACTGTAAGGGTTCCAGAAATCAAGGGTTCTGTGGCCTGGTCAAGGCACGCTGGATCCCTTGCAGTACAGAGGATTTCTGAAAAGCTGTTTAAGTTCCAGAAATTGCGGGGTCCATAGCCTGGTCAAGGCATGCTGGATCCCTTGCAGTACAGGGGATTTCTGTAGAATTTTTGGGGTTCCAGAAATCAAGGGGTTCGAGGCCAGGACAAGGAATGCTGGAATCCTAGCAGTACAGAGGATTTCAGAAGAACTGTTTAGGTTCCTGAAAACATGGAGTCTGTGCCCTTGTGAAGGCACACTGGATCCCTTGCAGTACAGAGGATTTCTGAAGAACTGGTTAGGTTCCAGAAAACACGGGATCCATGGCCTGGTGAAGGCATGCTGGATTTCTGAAGAACTGTTTAGGTTCCTGAAATCGAGGGGTCTGTGGCCTGGTCAAGGCACGCTGGATCCCTTGCAGTACAGAGAATTCTTGAAAAACTGTTTAGGTTCCAGAAATCGAGGGGTGAATGGCATGGTCAAGGCACCCTGGAGCCCTTGCTTTACAGATGATTCCTGAAAAACAGTTTAGGTTCCAGAAATTGAGGGGTCTGTGGCCTGCTCAAGGCATGCAGAATCCTTTGCAGTACAGCGGATTTCTGAAGAATTGTCTAGATTCCAGAAACCTCAGTGTCCATGGCCTGGTGCAGGCACGCTGGATCCCTTGCAGTACAAAGGATTTCTGAAGAACTAATTTGGTTCCCAAATCTGCAAGGTCTGTACCCTGGTGAAGTGCCACGGATCCCTTTGCACAGAGGATTGAAGAACTGTTTAGCTTCCAGAAGCCGCGGGGTCCATGGCCTGGTCAAGGTACTCTGGATCTCTTGCAGTTCAGAGGATTTCTGAAAAGCTGTTTAGGTTGAAGAAATTGCAGGGTCCATGGCCTGGTCAAGGAATGCTGAATCCTTTGCAGTACATAGAATTTCTGAAAAGCTGTTTAGGTTCCTGAAATTGTGGGATCCGTAGCCAGGTGAAGACATGCTGGATCCCTTTGGGTAAAGATGACTTCTGAAAAACTGTTAAGGTTCCAGAAATCAAAGGATTCGGGGCTTAGTCAAGTCATGCTGGAGCCCTAGCAGTACAGTGGATTTCTGAAGAACTTTTTAGGTTCCAGAAACTCCTTGGTCTGTGCCCTGGTGAAGGCACTCTGGATCCAATGCAGTACAGAGGATTTCTGAAGAATTGATTAGGTTCCAGAAACTGCGGTGTCTGTGGCCTCGTGAAGACATGCTGGATCACTTGCAGTACAGCGGATTTCTTAAAAACTGTTTAGGTTCCATAAATCTCAGGTCCATGGCTTGAGCAAGGCACGTTGGATCCCGTGCAGTACAGAGGATTTCTGAAGAACTGTTTAGGTTCCAGAAATCGCGGGGTGTGTGGCCTGGTTTAGGCACGAGGGATTCCTTGCAGTATAGAGGATTTCTGAAGAACTGTTGAAGTTCCAGAAATCGCGGCATCCGTGAACTTGTCAAGGCACGCTGGATCCCTTGCAGTACAGAGGATTTCTGAAAAACTGTTTGGGTTCCAGAAATCGAGGGGTCCGTGACCTGGTCAAGGCAAGCTGGATCCCTTGCAGTACAGAGGATTTCTGGAAAGCTGCTTAGGTTCCAGATATTGTGGGGACCATGGCTTTGGCTAAGGCATGCTGATCCACACAGTACAGAGGATTTCTGAAAAGCTGTTTAAGTTTGAGAAATTGCGGGGTCCATGGCCTGGTCAAGGAACACTGGATACCCTGCAGTACAGAGGATTTCTAAAACTTTATTTTGGTTCCAGAAATCATGGGGTCCATGGCCTTGCCAGGGCACGCTGGATCCCTTGCAATACAGAGGATTTCTGAAAACCTGTTTAGGTTCCATGAATCGAGGGGTAAATGGCTTCATCAAGGCACGCTGCATCCTTGCAATGCAACAGATTTCTGAAAAACTATTTAGGTTCCATAAATTGAGGTTCCCGTGGCCTAGTCAAGGCATGCTGGATCCCTTGTAGTACAACAGATTTCTGAAGAACTGTTTAGGTTCCAGAAATTGCTGGGTCTCTGGCCTGGTCAGGGAATGCTGTATCCCTTGCAGTGCAGTTGATTTCAGAAGACCTGTTTAGGTTCCAGAAATCACAGGGTCCATGGCCTGGTCAAGCCACACTGGATCCCTTGCTGTACAGAGGATTTCTGAAGAACTGTTTTGGTTCTAGAAATCAAGGGGTGTGTGGCCAGGTCAAGGCATGCTGGATCCCTCATAGTACAGAGGATATCTGAAGAAGTGTTTGGGTTCCAGAAATCAAGGGGTCTATGGCCAGGTCAAGACAGGCTGGAACCCATGCAGAACAGAGAATTTCAGAAAAACTGTTTAGGTTCCAGAAAACTCGGGGTCTGCGGCCGGGTCAAGGTATGCTGGATCCTTGGCAGTACAGAGTTTTTCTGAAGACCTGTTTAGGTTCCAGAAATCAAGGGGTCCATGGCCTGATCAAAGCACGCTGGATCCCTTGTAGTACAAAGAATTTCTGAAGAACTGTTTAGGTTCAAGAAATCGAGGGGTGAGTGGCCTGGTCAAGGAACGCTGGATCCCTTGCAGTACAGAGGATTTCTGAAGAACTTTTTAAGTTTCAGAAATTGTGGAATCAGGGGCCTTGTCAAGACACGCTGGATCCATCGTGAGTACAGAGGATTTCTAAAAAGCTGTTTAGGTTCCAGAAATCTATGGGTCTGTGGCTCAGCCAAGGCACACTGGATCTCCTTGCAGTAGAGGATTTCTGAAAAGCTGTTTAGGTTGAAGAAATTGCAGGGTCCATGGCCTGGTCAAGGAATGCTGAACTTTGCAGTACAGAGGATTTCTGAAAGCTGTTTCGTTCCAGAAATGTGGGGTCCATGGTAAGGTGAAGGCATGCTGGATCCCTTCTGGTAAAGAAGACTTGAAAAGCTGTTTAGGTTCCAGGTTCTGGGCTCCATAGCCTGGTCAAGGCACGCTATATGCCTTGCAGAACAGATTATTTCTGAAAAACTGTTTAGGATCCATAAATCGAGGGGTCTGTGGCTGGGTCAGTAAATGCTGGATCCCATGCAGTTCAGCAGATTTCAGAAGAACTGTTTAGGATCCTGAAATCATGTGGTCCGTAGCCTGGTAAAGGCATGCTGGATCCCTTGCAAGAGCAGATTTCTGAAGAACTGTTTGGGTTGCAGAAATTGTGGAGTCCGTGGCCCGGTAAAGTGCACACTGATCCCTTTGCACAGAGGATTTCTGAAGAACTGTTTGGTTCCAGAAATCAAGGTCTGTGGCCTGGTCAAGGCACTGGATCCCTTGCAGTACAGAGGATTTCTGAAAAGCTGTTTATGTTCCAGAAATTATAGGGTCCATAGCCTGGCTAATGGGCATGCTGGATCCCTTGCAGTACAGAGGATTTCTGTAGAATTTTTGTGGTTCCAGAAATCAAGGGGTTCGGGGTCAGGACAAGGAATGTGCAACCCTAGCTGCACAGAGATTTCAGAAGAACTGTTTAGGTTCCACAAAACATGGGGTCTGTGTCCTGGTCAAGGTATGCTGGATCCCTTGCAGTACAGTGGATTTCTATAGAACTGTTTAGGTTCTAGAAATCGAGGGGTCTGTGGCCTGGTCAAGGTACGCTTGATCCCTTGCAGTTCGAAGGATTTCTGAAGAACTGTATAGGTTCCAGAAATCGAGTGGTATGTGGCCTGGTCAAGGCACATTGGATCCCTTGCAGTACAGAGGATTTCTGAAGAACATTTTAGGTTCAAAAAACTGTGGGGTCTGTGCCTGGTGAAGACACACTGGATCCCTTGTTGTACAGAGGATTAATGAAGAACTGTTTAGCTACCAGAAACCGTAACATCCATGGCCTGGTCAAGGCACGCTGGATTCCCTTGTAGTACAGCGGTTTACAAAAACTACTTGAAGTTCCAGAATCATGGGGTCCCTGGCCTGAAAAGGCACCGGATCCCACAAGGTACATAAATTTCTGAAGAACTGTTTAGGTTCCAGAAATCTCTGTGGTCTTGTCCTGACAAGGCATGCTGGATTCCTTGCAGTACAGTATTCTGAAGAACTGTTCAAGTTCCAGAAATTACGGGTGTGTGTCCTGGCCCCGGCACACTGGATCCGTTGCAGTACAGAGGATTCCTGAAAAACTGTTTAGGTTCCAGAAATTGAGGGGTCCGTGGCCAGGTCAAGGCATGCAGCATCCCTTGAGGCACAGAGGATCTCTGAGAAACTAGTCAGATTTCAGAAATCAACAGGTCCGTGGCCTGGTAAAGGCACACTAGATCCTTTGCAGTACAGAGGATTTCTGAAAAACTGTTTAGGTTCCAGATATCGAGGGGTCTGTGGTCTAGTCAAGGCACGTGGATCAATTGCAGTACACGGTTTCTAAAAAAGACTGTAAGGTTCCAGAAATTGGAAGGTTAGAGCTTAGCCAAGGCATGCTGGATCCCTCGGCACAGTGGTTCTGAAGAACTTTTAGGTTCCAGAAACTCCTTAGTCTGTGCCCTGGTGAAGGCACAGTGGATCCCATGCAGTACAGAGGTTTCTGAAGAATTGATTAGTTCCAGAAACCGCGGTGTCTGTGGCCTCAGAGACTTACTGGATTATTTGGTACAGCGGTTTCTTAAAAACTGTTTAGGTTCCAGAAATCACAGGTCCATAGCCTGAGAAGGCATGCTGGATCCCATGCAGTACAGAGGATTTCTGAAGAACTGTTTAGGTTCCAGAAATCAGGGGTGTGTGGCCTGGTTTAGGCATGCTGGATCCCTTGCAGTATAGAGGATTTCTGAAGAACTGTTTAAGTTCAGAAATCACAACATCCATGAACTTGTCAAGGCACACTGGATCCCTCACAGTAAAGAGGATTTCTGAAAAAACTGTTTGGGTTCCAGAAATCGAAGAGTCCATGACCTGGTCAAGGCAAGCTGGATCCTTGCAGTACAGAGGATTTATGAAAAACTGCTAGGTTCCAGAAATCGTGGGACCATGGCCGGCCAAGGCAACCTGGATCCCTTGCAGTACAGAGGATTGAAAATCTGTCTAAGTTCAAGAAATTGCGGGTCCAGCGGTCTGGTCAAGAACACTGGATCTCTTGCCGCACAGAGGTTTCTAAAATGCTATTTAGGTTCAGAAACTCATGGGGTCCATGGCCAGGTCAGGGCACGCTGGATCCCTGCAATACAGAGGATTTCTGAAAACCTGTCTAGGTTCCATCAGATAGAAGTAAATGTTCTCATCAAGGCATGCTGCATCCCTAGCAGTACAATGGATTTCTGAAAACTGTTTAGGTTCCATAAGTTGAGGGCCCGTGGCCGTGTCAAGCATGCTGGATCTCTTGCAGTACAACAGTTTCTGAAGAACTGTTTGGGTTCCAGAAAATGCAGGGTCTCTGGCCTGGTCAGGGCACTCTACATCCCTTGCAGTACAGTGTATTTGAAAAGACCTGTTTAGGTTCCAGAAATCACAGGGTCCATGGCCTAGTCAAGCCACACTGGATCCTTGCAGTAGAGAAGATTCCTGAAGAACTGTTTTGGTTCTAGAAATCATGGGATGTAACCAGATCAAGGCAGCCTGGATCCCTCACAGTACAGGAGGATATCTGAAGAAGTGTTTGGGTTCCAGGAAATCAGGGTCCCTGGCCAGGTCAAGGCAGGCTGGAACCCATGCAGAACAGAGGATTTCTGAAGAACTGTTTATGTTCCAGAAACCTCACGGTCTGCAGCCGGGTCAAGGTATGCTGGATCCTTGGCAGTACAGAGTTTTTATGAAGAACTGTTTAGGTTCCAGAAATCAAAGGGTCCATGGCCTAATCAAAGCTAGCTGGATCCCTTGTAGTACAAAGAATTTCTGAAGAACTGTTTAGGTTCCAGTAATCGAGGGGTGTGTGGCCTGGTCAAGGAACGCTGGATCCCTTACAGTACAGAGGATTTCTGAAGAACTTTTTAAGTTTCAGAAATTGTGGCATCTGTGGCCTTGTCAAGGCACGCTGGATCCACCATGAGTACAGAAGTTTCCAAAAAGCTATTTAGGTTCAGAAATCTATGGGTCTGTGGCCTGGCCAAGGCACACTGGATCCTCCTTGCAGTACAGAGGATTTCTGAAAAGCTGTTTAGGTTGAAGAAATTGCAGGTCCATGGCTCAGCCAAGGTGCTGAATCCTTTACAGTACAGAGGATTTCTAAAAGCTGTTTAGGTTCCAGAAATTGTGGGGTCTGTGCAAGGTGAGGCATGCTGGATCCCTTCTGGTAAAGAACTTCTGGCTGTTGAGGTTCCAGAAGTTGCGGGCTCCATGGCCTGGTAAAGGCACTCTGGATCGCTTGCTAGAACAGAGGATTTCTGAAAAACTGTTTAGGATCCATAAATAGAGGGGTCCTGGCTGGGTCAGTAAATGCTGGATCCCATGCAGTACAGCAGATTTCAGAAGAACTGTTTCAGATCCTGAAAACGTGTGGTCCATAGCCTGGTAAAAGCTGGATCCTTGCAGAAGAGCAGATTTCTGAAGAACTGTTTGAGGCTGAAATTGTGGGGTCCGTGGCCTCGTAAGAGCCACACTGGATCCTTGCAGTACAGAGGATTTCTTAAGAACTGTTTGGGTTCCAGAAATCAAGGGTTCTGTGGCCTGGTCAAGACACGCTGGATCCTTGCAGTACAGAGGATTTCAAGAAAAGCTGTTTATGTTCCAGAAATTGCGGGGTCCAGCAGCCTGGTCAAGGCATGCTGGATCCTGCAGTACAGAGGATTTCTGTAAATTTTTGGGGTTCCAGAAATCAAGGGTTCAAGGCCAGGACAAAGAATGCTGGAACCTAGCAGTACAGAGGATTTCAGAAGAACTGTTTAAGGTTCCACAAAACACAGGGTCTGTAGCCTGGTCGAGGTATGCTGGATCCTTGCAGTACAGAGGATTTCTAAGAACTGTTTAGGGTTCTAGAAATCGGGTCAAAGTGGCCTGGTCAGATGCATTGATCACTTACCCAGTTCAAAGATTTCTGAAGAACTGTTTGGGTTCCAGAAATTGAGTGGTATGTGGCCTGGTCAGGCACACACTGGATCCCATGCAGTACAAAATTTCCTGAAGAACATTTTAGGTTCAAGAAACGTGGGGTCTGTGCCTGGTGAACACACTGGATCCCTTACAGTACAGAGGATTAATGAAGAACTGTTTAGCTACCAGAAACCAAGTAACCATGGCCTGGTCAAGGCAGCTAGTTCCTTGTAGTACAGCAAAGATTTCTGAAAAACTGTTTGAGGTTCCAGAAATCATGGGGTCCCTGGCCTGGAAAGGCATGGGATCCCATGCAGTACTGGGATTTCTGAAGAACTGTTTAGTTCCAGAAATAAGTCTGTCATCCCCATGTCACACAAGGCATACTGGATTCCTTGCAGTACAGAAATTTCTGAAGAACTGTTTCAAGTTCCAGAAATCGCGAGGTGTGTCCTGGCCCAGGCACACTGGATCCCTTGCAGTACAGAGGATTCCTGAAAAACTGTTTAGGTTCCAGAAATCGAGGGGTCCATTGCCTGGTCAAGGCATGCAGCATCCCTTGCAGTACAGAGGATTTCTGAAAAGCTGTTTACATTCCAGAAATTGCGGGGTCCATAGCCTGGTCAAGGCATGCTGGATCCCTTGCAGTACAGAGGATTTCTGTAGAATTTTTGGGGTTCCAGAAATCAAGGGGTTCGAGGCCAGGACAAGAATGCTGGAACAATAACAGTACAGAGGATTTCAGAAGAACTGTTGGGTTCCACAAAAACATGGGGTCTGTGAACTGGAAGTGCTGGATACCTTGCAGTGAGGTATTTCTATAGAACTGTTTAGGTTCTAGAAATTGAGGGTCTGTGGCCTGGTCAAGGTACACTGGATCCTTGCAGTACAAGAATTTCTAAAAGGAAACTGTATTGGGTTCAGGAAATCAAGGTATGTGTCCTGGTCAGGCACACTGGATCACTTGCAGTACAGAGGATTTCGAAGAAATTTTAGGTTCAAGAAACCCGTGAGGTCTGTGCCTGGTGAAGACACACTGGATCCCTGCGGTACAGAGATTAATGAAGAACTGTTTAGCTACCAGAAACTGCGGCGTCATGGCCTGGTCAAGACCGCTGGATTCCTTGTAGTGGCCAGTTCTGAAAAACTAACCCATGGGTTCACAGAAATCGAGGTGTCCATGGCCTGGCTCAAGGCATGCAGCATCCCTTGTAGTACAGAGAGGATCGTGAAAAGCTTGTTTACGCCCAGAAATTGCAGGGTCCATAAGCTCTGGTCAAGGCATGCTGGATCCCTTGCAGTACAGAGGATTTTGTAGAATTTTGGGGTTCCAGAAATCAAGGTTCAAGGCCAGCACAAAGATACTGGAACCCTAACGAATTTACAGAGATTTCAGAAAGAACTGCATAGGTTCCACAAAACATAGGGTCTGTGGCCTGGTCAAGGTGTGCTGGATCACCTTACAGCACAGAGGATATCTATAGAACTGTTTAGAGTTCTAGAAACCCGAGGGTCTGTGGCCTGGTCCAGAGCACTGGATCCCTTGCAGTACAAAGGATTTCTGAAGAACTGTTTGGGTTCCAGAAATCAGGGGTATGTGGCCTGGTCAAGGCCACGCTGGATCCTTACGTACAGAGGATTTCTGAAGAACATTTTAGTTTCAAGAAACCGTGGGGTCTGTGCCTGGTGAAGAACACACTGGATCACACAGTACAGAGGATTAATGAAGAACTGTTTAGCTACTAGAAACCGCGGCATCATGGCATGGTCAAAGGCACGCTGGAGTTCCTTAGTACAGCGGATTTCTGAAAAACAGTTTAGGTTCCAGAAATCAGTTTAATCCCACCCCAGGTCTTCTAGTTTCCTGACCAGTCTCCTGAGATACAGAGTCAAAGACCTTAAGTCAGATTCGAACATCAACCACCGGCCCTTGACCATTGTCACGGTGACCCAGTCAAAGAAGCAGTTACGTTAGTGTGTCAGGACCATCACAGCACAAACCCACACATACTACCATGTCCTGGGCCATTATCTCAGAAAGTTCACAATCTCTCTGTAGGATGTCTCCATCAGCTTGCCCACTAATGGTCAGGTTGACCAACCTGTAGTTCATGATTCATCCTTCAGCCCACTTTTATGGAAAACACCACATGCGATTCTCCAATCCAAGGAATGATCCCGACTCAGAGAGGTGTTAAACAGATCTGCCATGGATCAGACGAGCCTGCCAATTTCTTAGGACTTTGGGTGCATGCCATCCGTCCTTGGGGATTTCTACACCTTTAGGATTAGACACTCAGGCACTTAGAGTCCATGAGCTGAATGATGCTATTTGTGACTTCCCTCTTCGTCCCCAGCCCTGTTCCTTGTGGTACTGGTCTTCTTCCTCTATTGAAACTAAGTACAAGTACTTGAGTACCTCTGATTTTAATTGCCTCTGCCATATTAATTCTTTTAATCTACTGTTTCATCTAGATGCTCTTTTCACTCTTATATATTGGAAAATGTCTCCTACCCTGTTATTAACCCCCAAAGAATACATTTTTTATGCTGACAGACATGTGCAACAACAATACATTAACAAGAGACGGAGGTGAGGTCACTGGGGCAACGCAGGGCACATCAAAGTGCATCCTCATTCCCAATAAGGCGGCTGCAGACGTGACACCAGCATATGTCAAGTGGTGACCAGATTAAGAAAAGGTCCTGCAGTCACACCAGCAATCAACATGCCTCCTGATGCCTGTCCTGTTGAACTGCCTGCAGGTGCCCCGACCACTTCATTTGCCAATGAGGCAGCCCACTTCCCATAGAATGCCACCCCCTTCCCATTTAAAATGATACGCCGAGGGGTGCCTAACCTTGGCATCATGCCCCCAACAGTCTTTTTCCGATGGGGCCCCAACCCGTCAGTTTAGTCCCCTTTCCCATTTATTTTACCGAAGAGCCCACCCATCGGCATCTCCCCCCCATGAGTTGTGTGCTAGAAGCCCAATCCCAAGCTCTTGTCTCCCCTTGGTATGTGCGATGGGGAGCTCAATCCTCCATAGGCTACAGCATCCCACAAAACACTCAGGTGGCATACTGCCACCCAGCATGTCAAATGCCCTATAAACCAAAACCATCCAGAATGTTTTTTGACCTGTAAAAGAAAAAACATCCTCACCATCTCCTGCCCCCACCCCAACCCACAATACCCTCTTTGTACCCTACCTCCCACTCCCCACATTTACCTCTGAAGCCCAGGCGTGATACTCGTGGACCGAACGTCTGACACTTTAAAGCCAACCACACACAGAAATGCCAAAAGCTGTAGAATGGCATAAATAGGGTTTTTTCAACTTGTTCATCTAAGCCATTTTGGGATGGCACCAAATTTTCAACATGGGGACCCCCTCTCAATTCAGTCACTGTCATGGTGTTATTTGGTCGCGAAGGTGATTTTGCAGTCACTGTGCAGAATAACCTTCAGGATCAATAACAAAATGACACAATTATAGAGGGGGTTCTCAAAAGCCCATATTGCAAAATTGGTAGAAAAAAATAAAAAATGGCTGTTTAACGTGCGTTGCACAGTTTTCATACCGCCAGAACTTCATGCATTTATAATATTTCACTCCAGTTTTAAAAATGCCATTTCCCCACACCTCCTTATGAACAATACAGCTGTCATTTTACATATCCTGGCCAAAATGTGTTTAGCATCCAGCGCACAATAGCGCTCACTGTGCAAAATCAGTTTTAGGACAGTTTGAGAAATGAAAGACACAGTTCAAACAGGGTCCAAAATGCCTATGTTGAAAATTTGGTATGTATCCATAAATGACTGTGTTGGTAAGTACAGAGTTCCCACACACCTTGCAACTTTGTATTCACATCATCCACCCAAAATGCTTGAGACCTGTAATGCACAATGATGTGGTCGCTAGGGAAATCAACTTTTGGGACAAATTAACAAATCACAGTGCCACTGTTCATGAGAGGACAAAAGCCTATGTTGAAATGGTTAAAGTCCAAAAAAAATAATTAACAGGACATGTGTTGCAAGTTCTACTACTCCAAGACTTCACTAATTTTTCCTATTTTCACTCCAGATTTTCAACGCTGAATTTTTTGCTCCTCATAAGATACAGTTGTCATTTTCACATCTGCTCAAATGTGACGTCCTGTGTCACCAAATGGCATAGCCAGCAAAACTACATTTCCGCTAACAAACTGATGGTGCCCTCTTCTGAGGTAATACAAAACCCTATGTTGAAAATTGAGTGAATCCAAACAAACGACTCAGCGCTAGGGTTTCAACTGTTACTCCCACTGTAGAATGACAGGCAGTAGTGGTGCCACGGGGATCATTGACTGCAGCTCATGCCATTCCACCCCACCCCCACCCTGCAGCCAAGAGACAGGCATTGACGTCTGCCTTGGACTGTTCGACCCAAAGTTCACCCCAATCTCCCATACTGCACCTCAGTGTATTTCCTTATGGTGGCGAAGTATAAGGCCCAAGCCCAAAAGCACATAACATCAGCATCACAGAAGAGTGAGGTAGAACAGCTGACAATTATCAATGACCAAAGCACAACCAATGTCTATCAGTCTCTGCAGGGTGGGGGGCGTGCTCCAGCCAATATCACTGCCATTCCCTATGCATCTCAACTCCTGCACCACAAATCCCAATGCGAGACAAATTCGCATTGACAAATGCCTTATCCTTGCCAGCTAAACCGATCCACTCGCCTCTCTTGATTTAGAACAGTAATCCACCTATCCACCTCCTCCAGTACACTGCATATGGAAATACCTCATCTCTGTTTTGCCACTTCCTCAACAAACTACCCGCTTTTGGTAGCTCCATTACTTTAATTTTGCACAGTCACTCAGACCCATAATCTTCACTAGTATTGACTTTCAGTTCATCCATCTCCCTAGTCACACAAAGGTCCTACTAGAATTTGTCCCATCCTGCCTAAGGCCCCTAATGTCAACCCTTCCTGGTCTGACTATCCTGCCATGTCAGGTGGAACCAAACTATGTGGTATTACCTGCAAGTGGCAATCTAGAACATGCTCACAGTTGACAGAAGTCAGTACAGTCTCACCCAAATGGTTCCATGACAGCCCCCAGAATGCATCAAGCCTTTTCTTCCAGTGAAAAGTACAGGTAGCCAGGATTTTCCAGTTGACCACAGTTAGATTGAATACCCCATCAGAACTACACTCCTCCCTCTTACAGCCATTTCTGTGATTTGAGACCTTAATACCCAATCAACTCCTCTTCACCTGGGAATGTAGACCATCCCATCCTGAGTTTGTCCTCATAGTGGATTAAAACTTTACAAAGGAATCTTAAATCAACACCTTTCATGTCCGGTACGCTTATCTTCCTTCACACAGGGGCCCACCCCCTTCCCATCCCTCTATCCTTCTATACAGTTTACCCAGGAACTGCAAGGTCCTATCCATTGCTTCGTGGCCCGCCTCTTGCTTTGCCATCAGTAACTGCAATTCTGCCATCTTGTTTCCCAGGCTTCTGCATCCAGGCACCACTCACCATGATTCAGGACCCTTAATCGATCTACATCACACCCCTCCTCCTCAGTCACCCCTCACCCTTCTCATCTAACTCCTCCCATGTCCTGATTGGGGAGGCAGAGTAGCCTCCTCCACCAGGTGACCAAGGGTCTGTGCACCCTGCACTCCCAACAACTTAACGGGTTAGCTACACTAACTCCCAAGCTTGCCCTTTAGGACCCTTTATCCTTCTACTTAGATGCAAACTATCCAGTGCTTACACAACAATATTATCTGGTTCCTCCCAAGCAATGACCCAGTAACCACCCTTTTCACACCATCTAAGCCATCCATTAAATTCCTATTGCCAACCTTTGCTGAAATAGCCCTGGGGACAAGAAGCACCTCCTAGAAGCTACCATCCTCCATTCCCCATCAAAACTCTTCACTCCCTAACCTCTTGCTCCTCCATCACTCATCCTGCAGGTCATTTGCCCAGTGAGTACTATAATGATTTCCCCCACAACCACAGTCTGTGTTTTATATCTCTGAAGAGGAGGCCCCACTCAATGTCTCCTAAATAACATGTGATTAACCAAGTGGGCCTCTGCCATCAATGACCCATATGTCACCATGGACTACAAGATGATGCAGCCTTACAAACCACACATCCACACTACACACACACACACACACATATATACACACCTGCACTGGGTTTGAGAGACTGACATCTGGGACAAACTGAAGACGAAATAGCACAATCTGCACAGGGGCTCACAGACCCATCTCAAGGGGAGGCAATGGACAGGAAATAAAGAAGGAATCCTTAGAATGTCAGAAAAAGGAGATTGTTGATGAGGACCTGAATATGCAGATTTAACTGGAGCACCTTTACTGCAGCTGTCAAACGGGTCATTATCATGCCCCACAGGAGCATGCCTTAGACAGCTAATGTTGAACCCACTAGAGGGAAAACCCAGACCTGGTACTCAAACTGGGATGCAGAGAGGATCTCAGATCCAAGTGGGAATATCTGGACAAGCGACCACCAAAACAGGGTGGTTCAACAACACAGTCAGAGTCGCCATACAAAAGCAAGAGCGGGACTTAGCCGACTTTGGCAAACGGAGAGGCCTAGAAATGCTAACAAACAGGCATGAAGGAGGGTGGAACAATGGGGAAAAATCAGGAACTGAATCACAGAGCCACCAGCCTTTGCAAAGCAACCAACAAAACAAACAGAAAGGCACCTGGACACAAAGAGATGGCAGGAAAGGCAAGAAAAAGATACATTCAGGAAATATAAAGAAACTCCAAAGGGTAGGACAGAACTATATCATAAAGCAGAAGGAGGTGGGGAAGACAGTCAGAATAGCAAAGGCCCAAACTGAGAAAGATACCAACTTGGTTAAAAGGATAAAACCTTTTATAGGTACATTGGGAATAAAGAAAGACCAAGGAGGACACTGAGGCTTAATAAAGGGAAGGACTTGGCAGAGAGGTGACAATGAAAAGAGATATTGAATGAATACTCTGCTCAGTATTCAAAAAAGAAGGAGGTACATAAACCAAACGAGAAACACTCTAGATAGGAGGTAGATAACAGTCCATTCACAAAAGAAAGTTGAAATCTTCAAATTGAAGGTGGACAAAGCAACAAACCTGACAGACTACTCCAGGGTGCAAAGATAAGTTAAAACTAGTGCACCACTGACTGCCTCTTTAACAAATCAGGGAGGATAGGTGGTACCTGAGGACTGGAGGAGGTGATGTGATTCCACTTCACAAAAGGGGGAGCAGGGCAGAGGCGAAACTACAGACCAGTTTGACCTCAGTGGTAGCAAAATGAAAGAATCACTTGAAAGAAAGATTGTTAGTACCCAGGAGCTGGACCCAAAGGCAGCATGGATTCACAGCGGGGTCATGTTAGATGATCAATAGATTTCTTTGACTATGGAAAGCAGTAGAACAGGGAGGCTGTGGACATGGCTGACCCCAGACTTAGTAAAGACATTTTTACGATCTCACACAAGATTATAAGTCAGCCAGCCTTAAGTGGGTCCAAGGTGGTAACTGGGTAAAATTGTCTAACAACAGGATGCAGAGGGTAATAGTAACAGATCAACGCTAGAAGAGACTGCAGCAGGGTACCACAGATTGAGCATTGGGAGTCCTCTTTAATGTCTATAAAGGACATTGCAGAGGACTGGAAGGAAATATGTCTGCAGACAAACACAAGATCTGCAATAGAGTTGATACAAGGTGGGGTGGAAAGGACGAGAGGATTTGAAAGGTTGGAGGAATGGTCAGCCCCAAAATGTTGTTACAGTACCATCAATCCTTGCTGAAGTGAATTTTCAATGCAACATTCTTTATAACTTTGGAAATTTATCTCAGTAAATCCAAATGGGAAATGGAGGAGCATCTACACTGTCCATCACCTGCTACCCACCAGTTGAAGAATCACTGCACACCGTACCTTAGTTCCCATATCTATGCAGATCCGAAGTTTAATAGTAAACATTTTCACCACTTAGTAGTGCTCTATTGTTGTCACCTATCTATAAACTTATTTGTTTTGTAATACTGAAATTTGGACGTGTTCAATAAAATTCAAGTATCTTTCAGATCATTAGTCTGTGCTACTTTTGATTTATAGTATTTGGCTTTTCAGCCCCAATAATATTATTACAATGATTTCTCAAATTTTTAATGCCTCCGAAATCACTTTGCTATTTGTACACCTAACTTCCTACAACCTATTCATACTCATATTTTTTTTATTCGTCTAAATCCAAGGCAACTGTGGCCACCATAACTTTCAAATTTTGGGTGCATGTTTCCATATATTTAAAAAATCAGACTGAACTCTTGTATAGCAAGTTCCATATGAGATACATTTTAAATCTATGCCACTTACCCAGCAAGCTCAACCTAAACTGCCCAAGTAAATTTTTTTTCATGTCAACCCCAAAACTCGGGAGGGGTTTGGGGCATTACATGTTTCAACAAGACATTTCACCATAGCATACCAAATTGATGGAAGAATTGAGCTCTAAGATGACCATGTTCAAGAACACAAATTAACCACAAATTGTGCCTTCATGTAGCTTTATCACAGCATGTGGATTTATTAATGAGTCAAACCCAGTATAACAAAATATCTTCAGTTTCTTTCCTCATTACATTCACATCTGTACTGTAGTCACCACAAAATTATTAATTTCAGCCATTGACCGATTTAAAAATTACTAGCCAACTGATTAAACATTTTGTCTCTTTGGCACAGGAGCAAATCGCACCAACAGCTAAACTTATGGAGTGACTATACTGTACAGTGTATCATCAAACAACCAATTCTGTCAATAAGAGAACACTACTGTAAAGGACAAATCATTTTTAACAAAGCAAAACCTACCCATATCTTTTTCCCCATATTGTGCCCAATAAAGTGCAACCCTGAAACTGAATTTCCGATATCAATTTTGGATGACCAGTTTCAATTAACCCTATGGATCTACACTTCTTTTCGAACACACCCAAAACAATCAAGTATAGTACTAGAATACGAACCTTTGTCATAATCAATTGATAATGCATTTCCTATTTTGGGGCCTGCAGTTCAATGTCACCACCATAAATAACAAAAAGTACAATATGCATTTGTTATATGAAGTTAAATTGTGTACATTTTGGGGCTGGATGCCTGGTGGCACATTTCCATTGGTTGCTAAACTTATTCTTCAATAAATACATAGCATTTAATTTTCCTTTATTTAGGCAAGCAATCATGTCACAGACACAAAGTTTCATTCACTGTTGCCAACAGTTAAACAATGAAATGTTTACTTGAGCCTCCACGGAATGTTATTGCCATACAACAAAAAAAAACAAGAGTGTGTATATTCTGAATAGGATTAATAAATTAATTAATTGTTTTAATGAATTAATTTAATTTTATTATAGATGCAACCTTTAACCATCACAACTAGCACCACCATTTTGGTGAACAATGGAGAGTTGAGGATAATAGAATGTGTTATGCTGCATTGGCAAAATATGTGACAATTAGCACTGGATTACATTTTGGCATTAACTATTCAGCTATTTGTACAGTTTGGTAAAAAATAGTTAAAAACACAGTGTGACTAACAAATATAATTTATTTCATTTTGCATTTATCATCAATCACCTTTAAAGCAATCAGTGATGGACATTTGGTTTAACACATTAATTTATCATTTCATCCAAGTCCTCCTCCTCAACCCAGTGAGTCAGAAAAGTACAGAGCTGAGAGATCAAAGGAGAGGAGTCATTGGGGAGGCTGGGATAAAACCCAGCACCCGCATGAGACATTATACACCTTTGCACTGAAATGTTAAAATGATACTCAAATGGGCAAATGAGGGACATTATAATAATATGTGGCACATAAACACACACAACAAAAATGGAATAAACCAGAACACTGAAGTGGTGACTTTCAATTCACACCTGATCACAGCTTGGACTTAGATCAAAACCCTAAATAACAAGGAAACAACTCACACTGACTGTTTGTGGGTCCACCTTGCATTGTCAGTACAGGAACTACCTTTAAGAGCTTTGGTTATAACTGGCCATCTGAAACAATGAGGGGAGATAAGCATAGTCTTGAGTGCTACAGTAAAGAATTCATGGCAACCATGCACCAGACTAGTCAAGATGGATAAATAGGTTTAGTTGCACAAGTCTGAGTTAATTTACACTGCCCTGATCCTGACAGTTAACCATGTTAAACTCAACCCACTTCTAATATGAGCTCTCCTTCTTTCCACCTGTCTGCTTCAGTAATCTCTTTATGAAGATGTTAAACCCCACAACCTTCCTCAGAGTAGCATAGTCCCTAGCGTAATTTAAAATATTTCTAATTAAGACATTTACAAGAACCACAAAATAGGGACCATAACGCACTGCTTCAGTGTCTGTGATGTGATAAGGACATAGGAGAATAACAGAAGATATACCTGTACACCAGAAAGTCTGACAGTTGACAATAGAAAATGGTGGATAATAGATAGCCAGATAATAGAGGGTACAGTGATTCAAAGCAAGTAATTTATAATTAAAAATACAACATGGATGTAAATGTTTCAATGAAGCAAACAAGTTTGTATTTAAACAAATGGCAATCTTCCAATTTTCAGTTGTTTATTTGTTCAACCTGATAATGTCATTAAACAATCAAAAAAGTACTATTTCCACATAGTTGATAGATTTCTATACATTAAAACCCTATGAAGGACAGCTTTATTTATTAAATTTAAGAATAGCCAACATGTCCTAAGATCTACAGAGTGCACATAATACGGTTCTTATCCAATGCAGATCATTTGTTTGTTTACAATTTTTAAATAACCAACATGTCTATACTTAGGAAGTGCCCCAGATTTTCATTATTACACTTTTCAAATGATGTTACAATAGGCTTTCTATATTAAAGTGTATTTACCTCCAGTCTTTGAGACAAGAAAAAAAAATATTACGAGTTTAATAATGTATTTAAGGAAGTCCTCAAGTTGCCTCCTTGGTTGTTTTGAGACTTAAACACCAATCTAATCCTTTTCATGAAATATAATGTACATTTCAAATATTTCTACTGCATCTTCTTATGTCTGTTCCTCCTTAGAATTATGCTAGCCACTTCTATACGACTTGACATGCAACAAACGTGGCAACATGTATAGTGCATCTTCAAATATTGTCCCCTATGCACAAAATTGGGTAATATTGCCTGAGGCACGTACCTGACCTAACCATGCAATCACCCACAGGAGATCTGTGGGGCTATATGCATGAACAGTGGCCTCCGTGGACTACAGCATGTGGCCCGCACCCCTGCGTGCAGGCCTGAGGCAGCTGCCGGAGCTGCAGATCTGGGCAGGCGGACAATCAGCGCCTGACCCAGATCCCACAGTGGATCACTTGCATACAGTGGGCACTAGGATGGATACCCGGTGCATAAAGTGCCATGCAGTGTAGGGGTCGGTGCCTGATCGACCACCACAGGCCACCTGGTGTTCTCCACATGCAGAGCTTCCTTGGTTGGGGTGCACATGACCCCCACCCTCACTGCAGCCTACAGGCCGTAACTCCAGGGGGCAATGTAACTGGCCCCTGCCTCACAACTGCCGCCCAGTGTGGTGGAGGTGCCGACACCTAGCCTGGCAACTCCTGCAGTCTACATCCCATGGAGTGCCAGCATATCCCCTGCACTTTCCTGGTCTGCCCCCATATGGAAGTCCACACTGTGCCAGGATCCGAGTGCATAGGAAGCGCATAGGTGCAATGAGGAATGCCACAGGGGCACAGTGAGCAGGCAGGTGTAGAGTGGGCTACGCACCAGCATTACAGCAGGCGCATAACCACTCACCTTCATGCATAGGAGCCCCATATGTGTATATAATAATATATTTTTCTGTACACTTTCCTCCATTTTATATAGATAAGGCAATTGCAGTAAGTGTAATATGTTAGATGAGTTTCTACATGTCCGTTACATAGGCAGATGTTATTCAAAGTATTCTTTCCTTTCTTTTAAACCAGAACTCTCCAATCAATTGTAGGTAACACATCCATAAGCGTGTCTGCAGTCCTTATATTCAGAGAAATGGGTAGAGTGAGATAATCACCAGACTATGTTGTTTTTTTTTTTCTGCACCTCTGAAACAGTTTAAGTTTTATCTTAATCATTTGATCTTCAACCACTTTCTAATTTTTAAAACTTTCAAAATTAATAGTTTAGTGAAATCCTCAGATCAGTAAACAAACAATATACTGAAAAAGCGGATCATCAACCAGTAAAATATTGATTATTGTTCATTGTCTTCTAAAAATTCTTTAATTACGGCAAAAATAAGATATTTTTAAATCACTCTTAAACAAACAAACTCTGGTCAGAGCCGATATGGCTGTGGAGAGCTTTGGGATGCTTTTACCCATTATTTCTAATGAATTTTGCTGGTACAAGATCTGTGCAGAAGCAGTTTCAATGTGGTTTAATTTTACACATTTTTTACAATGTACTTTCTAGAATACCTCCTGATTGCTATATTTTTTAGCCTGAATAGGATACAGAAGAAAATGGCATCTTACTTTTCAGGTGGTGAAGCACATAATATTAGGGCACTGAATGTCTCCTGCATAGGTACAAGATATTGAGCAATAATACCCAGTGGCCATACACCTCGAGCCTGGCGCCGCATGTGGATCCATAGTCCCGGTGCCATCAGTGATGACTCCAGTGTGCGTGGAAAGCCGATGCTGTACTCACTCTGCCACAGGTCCTGGAACAGCATGTTACAGCTGACTCCATTGTTTGCATACAATTAGAAACCACAAATGCACCATACACTAGCCTGGAGCATACAACAAATGCCACTGCAGGATACTCGCACCCATGGGACCCAAGATACTCCAGCAGTCCAGAGGGTGGCACGTTACACAGGGGAATGGGAAGAGAGTGTATGACAGCAAGAAGACAGCATCAACAAGGCATGCACATTGGAGGTATCCAATCCCTCTTACAATTTGCCAGGACATGCATGCAGCTCATATAAACTGTGGGTCCACAGCTTGTGTAGTGCTCCAGTGTATGGTATATCCACTTGGGTCATTCTGGAGTGAAGACCCCCAGCACAGATCCAGTGCAGTCAGCAGCTGGCTGTGGCAGAGCATGGAGGGCAGTGCCAGTCTCCACAACAGGTTGGGTATGGAGGGAGTAGGGTTGTCTATGTACCAAGGCAGTGGGTGGGTGGGAGTCCTCTATGCTATGGATATGGACCATGGTTTCCTCTGGTGCGATTGGGTCCAAGGGGGCCCTACACTATGGAGATCTTGGAGGATGGAGTTGGATTGATCGGGGATTGAAGGGGTATCTTTAGCCACCAGGCAGCCGGCTGCTGTGCACCTGGGTGCACTTCTGCAACCCTACCTGTGGGTGGGTGGCTGGCTGGCTTAGGCCAGCTATTCATGGCCTAGCTGTGGGCCACGCTGCTCTGGGCTGCGAGGAGTAAATTTCCCACTGAGTATGCTGCAGCATGGCATATGCATGGGAACACAGCCTCGACTTGCACATCATACTATTTGTGTGCACGCTGAGCCATTCCCTTGTGGCAGGTGCATCCTGCACATTTAAATATCATGCTGTGGCACATTGTTGGAGTTACGCTGTCTCCCATTTCTACTGGGATGCGCTGCACATCTCCTTTGAATATGGGAGCCCTGGACTTAGCTACTCTGAATAAATACATTATCACAATGGGAAAATCATGACACCACTAAAAACAAGATACTGCATCTAATCTAGGGACAGCGTGAGTACATAGTGCAGAAAGTGTAAATGAAGATCTTTATGACAATGAGATGTAGCATCTCCCTCGCGCTATCAGGACACAAAATATAGGATAAGAAATATTTAAAGAAATCTACTAAACTGAGCGTCACTGTGGTCACTGACATAAACAAACAGTTTCATTATTAACAGTCACACAGGGGTATGGTGTGCATATTTTATGGGACACAATACAAAAACAGAGTGAGAAAGAATAAGTGCTCTCAGCTGGGACTTGAATCCAGGCTACCCGGACTACCATTCCGATGAAAAGCTAACCAGCTGTGCCACTGAGACAACCTGGAACCAGGCCATCCCAGGCACATGTACTCTTTCTCAAATGCACATCAATGGCAACACAAATATTTATTGAAACAATCAAACAGGGTGTGGTGTGCATATTTTATGGAACACATACAAACAGAGGTGAGAAAGAATAAGTGCCTCAGCAGCTGGAACTTGAACCAGGCTGTCCAGATACCGTTTGATTATGTACTAACCAGTTTGTGCCACTGAGACAACTGGAACCTGGGCTGTACTTGACCAGCATTACTCTTCTCAAATGCACAACCCAATGGCAACACAGATATTTACTAAGTAATAATCACACAGGAGTGTGGTGTGCATATTTATGGAACACATGCAAACAGAGGTGAGAAAGAATAAGTGCCTCAGCTAGGACTTCAACCCAGGCCTCCTGGCAGTATTGTGGCCATGAGGATGGTGTATAGAGTGAGTGTGTGTACAAAATATAAGATGAGATATAGTTAAAGAAAATCTACTCTAAACTGAACTTCACTGTGTTCACTGATATAAACAATTTTTTTTATAACATATTAGAATGCAATATTTATTTTGAATGTTGTGGCCATGAGGATGGTGTGTGTATATATACTATATATATGTATATATAGTGTGTGTGTGTGTATATATATATATATATATATATCACACACACACACACTCATATATATACTATATATATATATATACACACTATATATATATGTTTAGAGAGAGAGAGAGAGGAGTGTGTGTGTGTGTGTGTTGCTGTAGCTCAATATATTTTTTCCTCAAAAAACATAGTAAAAAAAATGGCTTCTTATTGCTACATATTTAGTCTAAGCAGTACACTGAAGACCTGGCATATGTCTGAGACTGCTCATTAAATAATGTCTGTAGATGTTAGAAAAACAGTGTAAATCACAGATTTGCTGGGGAAAGGGTGACATTTATGAGGTATGAATCTTTCTTGAAAGACAATACATTCTCAAGTTAAGCTAGTATCAAGAAGCTGTTTAAATGCTTAGTATTTAAATGTGCAAATCTCCAGTTTCATAGGCAACCAATATTTAACAAATATTTAATAAGCTGTTTCCATTTCCTAATGGCATCTGATAAGCAGCTTAGAGTTATGTCTCCAACATTCTTAACAAAAGAAGGAAATTATATTTTAGTTGGCATGGAAGGATACATTGAAATGTCAAATCAAGTATTTCCGAACTCAATTTTCAAGCTACAGATAGCAAAATAGATGCCGACTCACCACATCCATAAAAATGAGTGTTTCAAGTCAGACAAATGGATTGTCGTAGACACAAACTCTTTTCTTTGATGGCAGTGTTGATTAGTTTCTTGAGTTAAGTATAAAGTCCTCTCTATGGCTCAACAGCTATATCAGCTAAATGTGCCCTTAAAATGAGGCAGAAATTGGTAGGCCACATTGGATCCCTGTCCAGAGATTCCTGACATGACTGCCACCCACTTGTTCCTGCACTTTACCTCCTTGGACTCCTTGTGGTTTTTAAGCAGGACCGGGCTCCCCCTCAAGCCCTGCCATTTGTTGTCAGTGTGGAAGTGTGGGCAGTTAGCTGTCTTAGGGGAGGGGAGAAAAGTGCTTCAGTGCAAGGGCTGAGAGTATTGCAGTCTGTGATTAAACATGCACAAAAGTCTTTGTACCTTGCTAAGCTGCTGTGTGTGTGCAGGCTCTGTGGCTTGGCTCAGCAGGCAGAATAGAGGTCTGGTCCATCCTAGCTATTCCAGTTCAGGTGCTGCAAATTCAGAGCAGGAGAATGAAGGGGTTTTAGTGATGGTTTCACAGACACTGCTAGAGAAGGGGCTAAGGAGTACATGCTGCTGATACTGCCACTCCAGTGTGACTCCCTCCACTTGTCTGCTGTCACACATAAGCACTGGCATTACCACTACAATGTGACAGATGGTTCACTTCCACTGTAACAAGAAGAAATGAAAGTTAAGTGGACATTTACTTGTAAAGAACTTTCAGACTCATTGCAAGGCAGACAAACAATTGAGAAACTCATCCTCTTGCTAGAACTGGACAGTATGAAATAAAGCTGATGCAGTGAGGAGTTCCCAACATTATTAAATAGCCTAAAGAACTCAATGCAGAGTACTGCATTCAGCTTATACAAGAGCCATACCAGACTCACCCACAGCAACAGAAGGTTACGCAGTACCACTGATGTCCAAAGTCAAGGAAGAACTTTCAAAATGGAGAACCTGAGGTGATCACCAAGACTAGAAGGACCCACTGATTCGTATTAGCAACTGGAATGGTAGTGGTCTCAAAGCTGGATGGTGCTTTAGAATCTGTGTTGACCTAATCCAGCTGAACTACTCAGCAAGGTGTGAGAAGTAATCCTTCGCTCAGTGGAGCAGATGCTGGGAATGCTAAAGACCAACCACACTTTCACCAGGCTTATACTGCACAGGATTTTGGGCTTCATCTGTCCAAGCATTGGAGAAAATTGGCCTCCTTGATTACACCACTTGGACACAATTGCTTCAAAGACTAACCTCTGGCATCTTGTCCTCCCTAGCATTTCCAACACAGGTTCTGAAGGCTTGGATTGGGCACTGTGCCACGTGGATGACATCCATATCTTTGGTTTCACAAGTCAGGGGCATGACCAGAGGTCTATGCAGCAATGAAGGTCGAGCACAGGGTTCACACTGACTGTCAAGAAAACCAAAGTTTGGTTAGTGGAACATATCATCTCAGACAAAGGTGTTCAGCCTGACACACAGATGTTGGTAGCCATGTAGAGGGTGTCAAGTCCAACAAATGTGTCCGACGTTCATGTTTTCCTGGGAATGGTCAACCAACTGGAAAAATTCATACCCACCTTTGCAGAGAAAGCAAAATTTCTTTAAGAACTTTTAGATTTAAATTCTACTGTTTGAGAATAACTTTTATGCAAAAAGTTCCTATTTTCAAAGGTAACTCACTCATACAACAATTTACAACATAAAACACTACAACATACAATATACAGAATAAAATGTAATAATTTGTCATATTGTACAATAAGATTATCAATCAGTGACAATACTAGTTATTGAAAACAATTACATGTTGCAAGATCATTCAAATGCATTTTTAAACCACTTTCAAAACACCCTAATTATTGATTGTTTACTACATTCAAAGGATATGAATTCCATGTCTGAATTGTTCAATTTCTAAACCAGTTTTGTCCCACATTTGTTCTACAGCTAGGCATTGCCACTTACGATCATTGTCAATCTCGTATTACATAGTTGATCATTTTGACATCATATTCAGTCTCCTGGTACTCTGATTGTTTGTAAGTTTCCAGCAATGGACACCATCAAAATAGTTGATGCAGGAATCTAGACTCGAGGCAACCACCTAACCTAATCATAAAAGCGTACAATGGTGAACATGATCCTTTTAGCTCCAAAGCAAATCTGCATGCTCTATTACACTCTGATCTGAATAGCAAGTGCCACATGGCTGTAGCATAGATGGGTGAGCCATAGTCAATAATCAAGAATATTAGACTCTGGGCAACCAATCTACGTCTATACTGATCAAAATTCCTTTTATTTCTATACAGCAATCCCAATCTTGTATTTATTTTCCTAACAATATAATCTACATGCTTGGCATAAGACATTGTGCTATCCAGAAAGGCACCAAGATATTTAAAAAACTGCACCTGCTCCAAAATCTCTCCTGATTCAGTCTTAATGTCCAAATGTTTGCAATGTCAATTTTTGCACTGCAAAAGATCATTGATTTCTTTGTTTTTCAACATTTATTGCTAATTTATTTTCTATAAACCATCTAGAACTCTAATTAAGCCTTCTTGGAGTGGCTTTTCAAGAGCAGGAATAATGTTACCTCCTGTTTCCAGGACTGCATCATTAGCATAAAGGATGACTCTGCCATCCTGGCAAACAGAGGGAAGTCCACTAAGCAAAAGACTAAAAAGTAATGGTCCCAGTATAGACCCTTGCAGGACCCCTATACTAACAAACCTTGAAATGTAGTAGTAGTATAACATTTTATTCGGTTTGCATGATTAGGATAGCTGTTACATACGTCACTGAGCAAAGCTCATTTCAAAGGAGGTCCTTATACATTAGTGAGTGACTACAGTTACACAATAACATAATACAATAATAATGTGCATTATACAGTATAAATATACAATACAAAAAAATACAGACCCACCCATACCATCTAGCATCATAAAATGATACAAACCATCATTGCGTACAAATTTGTCCCCACCATTAACACCAAACATTGTACATTTAGACAGTTGCTGTTTTTAACAAGCATTTGTCAATGCCGAATGTTTGCTTGCTGGCATTGGCATTGGTAGTGTAAGAGTTACAGAGCTGCATAATAGGAATGGTAGTGAAGTATTGAACTGAAGCCAACCCTATCACCACACTGCAGATAGTGGCAGGCATTAGGGTGTGCCTTTGGGTCATCAGGCATAACAACCACACCATTTCACCACACCCTACTGTGCAGACACCGACAAGTGTCACGGTGTGCCTTGGGGTCGTTGGCCCTTATGTTCACCCCATTCCATCAGGAAATATGGCGAGATGAGTGCTGTATAGGGGAATGGGGTAAACTTTGGGGCCAAAGAGTCCAAGGCACACCTCATTGCCTCTCACTGGCTGCAGGGTGTGGGTGGGGGTGGAATGGTATGAACATTACAGGCGACAATCACAAGTCACACCCCTGATGCCTGTCAGTCTCTACAGGGTGGGAGTTATGTTCATAAACCCTAACACCTCAGGCATTCATTGGTATTTTCACTCCAAATTTTCAAAATTTTTTTTGTGACCCCCACCTCATAAACAGTGGCAATATCAGTTTGTTAGCCAAAAGCTGACTTTGCACAGCGACTATGCCATTTGGCACCACAGATGTGAAAACACATTTTGAACAGGATGTGAAAAATAATAGCTGTACTGTTCATGGAGAGGTGTAAAAAATGGCAATGTTGAAAATCTGCAGTGAAAATATTAAAAAAACTGATGAAGTCACGAGTGTGCATAGAAACTGTGCAATGCACACCTGTAATGTAATTAGTTTGGGGATTTTTTACAGCAGATTGTCAACACAGGCATTTTGGGACCTCCACTCATGAACATTGTCACTGTGGTTTTCTTAATCTGTCCTGAACAGTGATTTCCCACAGCGACCACGCAGTTCTGCGCTGGAAGTGCGAAAACACATTTTGGCCATGGTGTGAAAAATGACAGCTGTACTGTTCATAAGGAAGTGTTGAAAAATGGCAGTGGTGAAAATCTGGACTGAAAATATTACAAATTTATGAACTTAAGAGGGTGCGTGGAAACTGCACAATACTCACTCGTAACACAGTCATTTTATGGACTTTTGTCACCAAATTTTTAACATAGCCATTTTAAGACCTCTGCTCGTGAACAGTGTCACTGCAATTTTCTTAATCTGTCCTGAACATTGATTTTGCACACCAACTGTGCCATTGTGCGCTACATGCGTGGAAACACATTTTGGGTGAGATATGAAAAATGACAGCTTTGCTGCTCATAAGGAGGTGTGGTAAAATGGCAATGTTGAAAATCTGAAGTAAAAATATAAAAAATTTGCGAACTTACCAGCGTGCATAGGAACTATGCAATGCACGCTCGTAAATCAGTCATTTTTGGGAATTTTTTCACCAAATGTTCAACATAGGGTTTTGGGGGGCCTACCTCATGAACTGTGACACTGTCATTTCATAAATCTGTCCCAAAAGGTGGTTCAGTGCAGTGACCGTGAAATCACCTTTTGGGACCAATTAATGCCATGACAGTGCCAGAATTCATGAGAAGGGGTCCCAAAAACACCATGTTGAAAATTTGGTGCCAAAATACCAAACAATGCCTGAGATATGCATCAACGTTGAAAAAAAACCCTATTTATTCCATTATACAGCTTACCAGCATTTCTTCAGTTCGCAGTCAGCTTTGAACAGTGCAGACGTGTTACCGGTCCACCGAAGATCATTGCGCCAGCCTCCGGAGGTAAGCATGGGGTGAGGTGGGGGTGTGGTAAGGTGGATGCACAGAGGGTGGGCACAGATTGGGGGCAAGACAATCAACGAGGGACCTTTTTTTTCTTTTCAGGTGTTTGTTTTCTTTTTAGGAAGACGATGCAGGAATTGTGCCATGCTGGGGTGGGCTCCCAGCATGGTAGCTGGAAGATTTTTTGGAGGGGGTCAGTGAAGCTGACTGAGGATTGGGCACCCCCGTCGGCCATACAGATGTGTACCATGCTAGGTTGGGCTCCCAGCGTGGCAACTGGAAGTCTGTTTCTTTTGGGGGGGTTTAATTGAGCCAACGGGGATTTGGCACCCCCTTCGCCATTCTCACTTATGCCACGCTGGGGTGGGCTCCCAGCGTGGCACCTAGAACTCGAGGGGAGCGCGGAGTTGACGAGGGATTGGGCAGCCCCGTCAGCCATACAGTGTGCGGTGGGCGGAGGGGGAGCGCTATTCAGAGACACTCAGAGGGTTGAGGAATATTATTACAATACTGATCAGGTGTGCCAACAGATGAAAACTGCGTCTACTTTTTCAGTCTCTTTGAGGTCCTGTTTTCCTGCTTTTGTCAATGCCGCTCCTACCCTGAACTCCGACTCAACATTTCAAGGATGGCAATTAGATCTTTTTTTGGAAACATTCCAAGGATGTCATTTTAGTCACTTGCCTCCTCCCTGAAAGATAGTCCTAGGAAAAGCTCACTTCAAACTGAATTTATGTTCCAGGAAGAGAAAGCAGAGATGTATACAAACAGGATTGCTGGCAATATGCTAATCAACACTATCTTATCACTGCTCACTGAAGTGATCTCTCCCTTTCAACTGTACGGCACTGCATTTTCAACTGCTGTCATAGACAGTTGCAGCATTCATTGGTGAACAGTGGCCGCGCCTGCAAACACACTGACTGAATTGGAACACAGGGTGCTACACCTACAAAAACTCAGATGATGGCACTATGTTTCTTGCAAATGCCTGCAAACAAACATAAAAAGGGAATAATCCCTCAAGTCAGTTCTCCAACACAGCACGCTGAAGGAGCACTCAATTTATTTTTATACTGCCCAGTTTTATCTTCTGCCTTCTATTATTTAGACAGTTTTTTTACAGGCATCTTGAGGTTCACTAAGTGGAACGCCTTCGATAAATAGAGATATACTGCCCCAGCCATGTTGCCATTGTCCAAAGCATCACACAGAAAATATGTGTACTCTAGCAGAGCACTTGTAGAGCTACACTTTTTCCTGAAACTGTGTTGTATTTCTGTCAGGATATCAAACTTTTAACATAACTCATTAGTTGATTGTAAAGTATTTTTTCCAATACCTTGGACAGTGGGGACAAAACTGAAATTGGTCTATAATTGCTTGTAACTATGGCATTACCCCCGCCCCCACCTCCTTTACACACTGGCACAACCACTGCTTGTTTTCAAAGTTCAGGTACTTCTTGTGTCCATAATGAAAGGTTAATCATTTTCATAATAGGGAGAAATACTTCATTCATAGCTAATTTCAGAAACTTTTGTCACAGACTAGAGTGGGTTTGGGGCCTGGTTAAAGAGCAAGGGTTAACAGCTTTCAGAGCAGAACTCATGGCACCACCTACTCTAGCCCAGTTCACTCCCAACAAAGAAACAAAAGTAGCAGAAGATGCAGCACCTTTTGGAAAAGGAGGGGTACTGATGCAGAAATAGGAAAACAACTGGAAACCTGTCAGGAATGCCCTAAGCGCGCTGATACCAACAGAACAACACTATGTGCAAACTGAAGAAAACTATCCCTTCCTGTTCCTAGTTCCTCTCTTACCTATCTCTCCCTCTGTTTCCACTTCTCCTGTCACCACCCATGAAGCCCTGCTTCCTCCTCCTCCCTCAACCAATCCAAGTCCAGTCCTGACAGCCTGGACCCCAAGCTCCTCCATTTCTCAGCTCCTGCCATTGCAGTTCACCTTACTCACCTGCTCAACCTTGGCTTCTCCCTCTGTGTTGTTTCACAGTCCTGGAAGTTGGCCAAATTTATTTGCACTTCTTAAAGAGTGTGACCCCTTCTCCCCTGGCAACCTCCATCCTATCTCCCTCCTCCTCCTCCTGTTCCTCTCAAAACTGCAAGCGAAACTGGTTCATTCCAGACTCCTTGGCTATCTCTCATCCTCCAATTTCCTGTTCTCCTTTCAGTTTGGCTCCCGAAAGCACCATTCCACTATCTTCCCGCAGCTAAATCTCGCTGAATCCATCTTCTCCATGATGGCTATGGGTCACATTATGGCTGCTAATTTCAGTGATCTGGCCAAAGCCTTTGATTCAGTGTAGGAGTGTTGTGGCTGTGTGCTGTGCTGCCCTGTTACTGACAAGCTGGGGCGGTACATGGTGGTGTCACTGTGTCTATCTACACTGTACACAGTGTCCCTGGGACTGATGTACACAGCATGACCAGTTCCACTGGGCCCTGTGTCCCCTGCAGGGGTGTTGACCTGGTTCTCAGTGCTACAGACAGCACTGTGCAACAGAGCTGTAGATACCGGGGGAATGTGCCACTGTATTGGTGTGTGCAGGCTATGTCTGGCTGCCTGATGCACTGGTCTCCCTAGGCACACTGACAGTCTGTGCTTGGTGGTGTGTCCCCATTGCACGGCAATGTTGTCTGTTCCAAGGTGCCTCAACAATGTGTTGTACACTGGCTGTTAGGGCAACATTCTGCTGCTGCTGTTGGATCATGATGCTCCTCTCCAGCAACATCATCAGTCGCTCCCCTGCAGCTGTGTGATGCTCAGTGCAACCTTGCACCCCTTTCAGTACCACCATGGTATCTGCATGCCTTGCAGTACTGTCGCATTACCCTGTCTGCATGGCATCCAGTATCTCTGCCAGTGCCTCAGCCATGTGTCTGCAGTGCACAACCATGCTGGCTCTGAGTGCTGTGAGCTCTGCTGTTTGTGCCTCCTGGGTGTCAAGGACATTCTGACAGTAACGTCCAAAATGCTCATCCACCAGGGGTTCAGTAGGTAGGTCCTGTGCAACCTGCAGTAGTGTGGCCTCTGCTCTTCTGATATTATGGGACTGAGGTCCAATGCAATGTTCTCCGGGAAGGGTTCTGCTATGACTCTCTCCAAACCCTCTATGCTGAGACACGCACCCCTGCATTGCACCATCTGTCTCACTATGGGCCTCTGTCATGTCTGCCATGTCTACCTGAATGGGGCACTCCTGGTCCATCCCACTCTCCACTTTCAAGGGCCCGAGGTGTCTGTGTTCCTTCCAGTGTCTGGTTCTGCTGGCACCTGTCTTTCTGGTCATGGCAGTGCAGTGACACTACTTTGGCCAGGTGTTGCAAAGTCTGCCTGTTCCCGGGTAGTTTCTGTGGAGTGAAACATCACCACTGTTAGATGCTGCTTGATACAGGCATGTCACTGTGTACCTGTATCTTGTGTGTGTGCTGCATGTCACTGCCCTAAAGGGGTCCCAAGCCACCTAGACAGGGAGCAGGCTGTGGCAAGGCACTGCTTGCTCCCTTTCCCCCCACTGTCTGCCAGCCCTACTGTCTTGTGTAAGGCGTGCCACAAAGCATGAAGCTACACTGATGACCTGCATGTATTCCGCCGTTTGAGTACAGATGCCATGGCAGGATACTCACCTGCCTCTATTCTGTTTCTGCTGACATCCTGTATGCTTGGATGCCATGATGAACATTTTCCTGTGATGGCCTTCTCCTCTCGCACCTGCCAGGGTCCAGCACTGTGTACACCAGGGGTCGGACCTTGTCACTGTTGTGCTCATGCGCAGTGCTGGACATACATACCGGCCGTGCCGGACACATACATGACCCACATGCTATATGTGGGACACATCTGCCGTCCTTTACAGAAGTACCAGCCTTATATTGTAGCCACACATGTTGTGCACCAATACTGGCACAACAAACCCTCCAGGTCATCCTGTACTTTGCACAGCTCAAGGACTTGCCCTACTGTATGCCTCTACTGTACTGTACTTATGATGTTGTGGCATCCCCAGTTGTGGGTACTGTGCCTCGATACATACCTGTGAAGCTCCACAGCCAAACAGGTCACTGTCATCCTTGATGGTATGGCTGCTCAGGTGTGCTGCTATATGCTCTGCCAGGTCCCTCTCCTTAACTGAGATCTCTGAGACATGGCTACTCAACAGGATCTCTTGACTTGGGGCACCACCAGTTGCTGCTGTGCACTGCCTGTTATGGGCCTTTACCTCTTTGGAGCTCTGCCTGATATCACGGTACTGCTTCTGCAGTTCCATGATGGAGTGTCTCATAGGGCCTACAGTGTTAACCTTGGTGGCAACCTCATCCCAGGCTTATCTAGGCCGGGCCCTGAGGTCCTCATCCCGCCTTGGGATAATAGGAGGTCAACCTGGGAACTAACTTCATCAATGAGAATGTCTGTCTCCTCAGAGGTAAAGTTTTTCTTGCACTGTCTGCTTGCCCAGCCCTGTGTTGACCTTCCCTTTCCTGTGTCATTTCTAGACGCCATCTTTTTGTTGCAACTTGTATTAAAGCCACTGGTTGTTCTGCCTTTTACCAGTTGCAGTTTTCTGGCTTGCATCATTTTCTGAAAATTCGGTAGAATATAAAATTCCTGATTTAGGTGCATGCTTCTTGCCTTTTCAGAATTTGAAAGAAGTTGACTGGGTGGCGCAGCTTGTGTCAATCTAGTAACTAGCCTTTGTGAATCTAGCCCACTGTCTTGAGTGAGGGAACAAGCCTGACAGTGTGACTGAGCGAGTGATTTAGTGCATCAGCTATTGAACTGAAATAAATATTCAGAGACCAGACACTTTTTGATACTGTGCTTTTCAAATGTACTATATATGTAAACATTAGTACTTTGCAACAAAAACAGTAGTGAGAGAAGAGAATGATATAGCATATAAACAATACCATAAAAGAAAATAGACAAAAAATTTACATTTTTTGTCTGTGTTTTAAGGAGAGAGAGAGAAAACTAAGACAGAAAGAATGGAGTGAAACAGTAAAAGAGAAAAATAGGTGTAAGCCCTCTCTCTTTTAAGAGGGGTTTATGCTCCCTTTAGGGACCCCCTCCATCTTATTTGTCCCCAGAGTTTAGGGATTTTTAGTGCTCTGGGATGCAGTTTCCGCTCAACGTCATGTGGTAGCAGCAGAGAGCAGTTTGTCTGGGCAGTAAAAAAGGGAGGAACAGGAAGTTTTCAGGGCTGGTTGGTCTTCGGGTGGAGAAGAGACACCAGTGGGCACCCCATATTAGGCAGCCGGCTTCTATAGCAGTGACGCGTCCAGTCCCCTGGGGGAGCATCCATGGGAGGGCACCAAGAGAGGCACCTGCGGCTGTATGGTTTGGGGACCTGGGCTCTGGAGGGCTGTAGGGAGAATGGCTGACCATCAGGAAGCAGGTGCAGAATAGGTAGACTCCGGGGTCCATGTTAGGCCTTGGTAGTATGTTGTTTATGTGCCTGAGTCATCAGGGTTACAGCAGGTTGTGGCAGGGCCTCTGCAGTTTGGGTGGCAAGGCAGTCCAGATACACTGGTGAGGGGGCCAAGGGGAACCTTTACCCATGTAAAGGGCCTATTTGGAGGGACAGGCCTCAGAGCTGCTGGACTTTGGTGAGTGGGCCATGAAGTGCCCTTTAGGTATCCCCTTGTGCTGGTCGCACATATCGGGCAGCAGTTGGGTGAGTGAGAGTTATGGCGTCTGGCAGCAGTTAAATGTGGGGCCCTGTTACACCTTAAGTCAGGATGCTGGAGAGAGTCAGTAGCACTCTGGGAGACCAGGCAGAACAGGAGAGCGGCTTGCATGAGAGGCTAATGGGGTATGGTGCAGGGGGTTTTGCTGTTACCGCACCATCCGTGTCCCTTGGAGGCTGGAAGTAAGAGCTGAGGAACAGGTGAAGGGAAGCTGTATGCTTCCTAGAGAGGAAAAATGAGAAGCCCCATTTTGATAAGCAGGAAGCTCTGTAGGTACTAACAATGCCAGTGGAATCTTTGGAGCTTCATGGTCCAGGATAAGAGGTTGCTGTGTTCCTGGGAAAAATCGGGTCTGCTGTATAATGAGCTGTTATAGACCTTGCTCTGCCTTAATTACTGCCAAAATGTGTATGTACAAAAGTTTGGCCCCATGGAGCTGTATCATTATCTTTAAAAGAATTCTGGACCCCTGCAGCCCTGATAAATCATTTGGACTCAGGCGAAATAAAGTGATTATGTTTTAGAAAAGTAATCAGGAGTTTCATCTCAGTTTGTAACTAAGGATATCGGTGAACTGTAAATCCTTAAGATTTGAATTTTTCAATGAGGGCCTTTTAGATTAAAATCCTTGCACCTGCTCATGTCTGGGTACTGTGGGTACTTTCAGCTGAAAGCAGTTGGTGTTGGGGTCCTCCTTGGAAGTTTGGGTGCTCCTTGTTTCAGCAGCAGTGAAAAACCTGGGTTCCAGCCATTAGTGAAGACATCTCCAGGTAAGCAAATGTTATCAGTGCTTGGAGCGGTTGGTTGGTGCTGATGAATTTGCTATGCTGTGGGCCCCCTTCCCCAGCAAATCATGTTTGCCCCTAGAGGTACGGGAAAGGAGTGGCTGCATAGAAAATACTTCAAATGTTTGTACTTTTAAAAGTTGTTTTTTGGGGTGGGATAAAGAAAGAGGAGGAAGAATAAATAAAAGGACAGAAAAAGAAAGGATGTAAGAGCTGCACATGCCATGTGCATTTTGTTTCATGGCCCACTGGCAGATGGAGCAGCACCTGCCACTCTTCCATGTCAACAATCAGCACCTGCAGGTTAGCCAATAGTGTGCTCATCATCTGCTCCATGAAGCCAAGACAACGGCGGAAGTCTCCATCTCCTCCTGCAGTTTGGTGAGCTCCTCCATGGTACTTTGTGGTGGTGCAGGTGCTGGTGATTGGGCTGGTGCAAGTACCAGTGCAGGGGTCAGTGTGGGTGCCTGTCCTCATGCTGGTGCAAGTACTAGTGCAGGGGTCAGTGTGGGTGCCTGTCCTCATGCTGGTGCAAGTACCAGTGCAGGGGTCAGTGTGGGTGCCTGTCCTCATGCTGGTGTGAGTACCAGTGCAGGGGTCAGTGTGGGTGCCTGTCCTCATGCTGGTGCAAGTACCAGTGCAGGGGTCAGTGTGGGTGCCTGTCCTCATGCTGATTCTTCTGATTTTAAGTGTCTTTGTGCTGGGTGTTCCTCCCTAGGTACCACAGATGGGCTGCCACCACTACCACCACCACTTGCCGCCTGTTGCTACCTGGTCTCCCACTGAGCATGGTGCCTTATTTCCAAATGTGTGTGTGCTGGTCACCAGTCCCGAGAATGCTCCCCTTTTAACCCCAGTTCACCAGTGCCTTATAGATTCTGCATGAAACAATACTGCCACCCTGGGGGTCAATGATAAAGAACTCACCAGTTCATGGCTGTTTGGATCTGGGTGACACTGAGGAGACAGAGGAGGCTCAGCAAGGCTCTGTGGGGGAGGGAGATGAGCAGTGGCTGTGGTGGTACCCCAAGAGGGCATGGGGGTTCAGGCTGCTGCAGAACAAGGGAAATAATGGGGGCCTGCTGCAGAACTGGGTTGAGTGGTTCAGGCTGCACAGCTGGGGGAGCTAGATGAGCTGGAGGCTGCTGCTGCTGCAGTCGGGGTTGCTGTGGGGGGCTGCTGAATTCTCCCAAAATGCAATATGCCATAGGTATATGACCCCACTCCCATGAGTCCTTACTTTTACCAAGACTCCACGGCATGAAAAGAGAGAGAGAGGGAGAAATAGGGACAGAAAAAAAGTTAGATGGAAAGAAGGGAAAAGAGAGATATATAACTTAAAAAATAGGTCAAAAGATCACAAATTAAATTAATTTACTATTAATAACATCATCATGAAAGGGAATAAAATAGAATTTAAAAAGCTTATAAAATGATGAAAATATAGTTTTTTTCTATGTTGTATTTTCCTAAAAGCAAACTCCTAACATCTCCACTGAATTAACTAACAATGCAAGCAAAACTGAAAGTGAAGTAAACAATAACCCATGACAGGGTATGTTGTTATTTAAGCAATATGCCCCTGTTTTTTTGGAGAAAAATAAATATGAGAAAATACATTTTTGTTTCAGTTTAAAATAATTTTATTATATTTATTGCTGCACCAATAAAAATATAGTCCTGGGTTGCTAGGGATGCAGTCCTGGGTTAGTATGGTACGGTTTGGTTAGGAGTGTTTTGAAATTCTCAGCCTGATATTTTTATTGGCACAGGAAACTTTTAAATTGTGCCCCATGTTACCTCTTGACTGTGTCCCAGCTCTGTTTTTGTTGTAAGAGTCGGGACACAGTTCTGAATTTGCAGCTCCATTTTTTTTTTTTCTCGTATTGTGTGCATGCATGGCAGTGGTTCAGAAGTGTTGTTACCCAGTCCTCTTTAGTTGCTGGCCCGATGAAAAAAAACGTGCCGCTGTTTTATTTTTTCTTTTGCCTTTTTTTGTTTGTTTATTTGCTTAATGAGTTTGCACACTGGAACATAAGTACCATTTACAGGTACGACTCATATAAAGCACAGTATAAATTAATATAAAATTATTATAAATCTTGGAACAACAGGTTCCTATAAATCTTGGAACAACAGGTTACTGTCTGCCTCGACCTCCGGAACAATGGACAGGGTTAGAGGTCAGAGGGTGCTTAGTGACGGCTGTAGTAATTGAAATCTGGATCCCTGCTGTGACTGTTTTTCCAGTTCGTCTCTTTGAAACTTCTGCACCAGAGGGTGAAGAGATTTTAGTATGGGGAGAAGGAGGTAAAGATTTTTGTTTTAAAAAATTTAAAATATGCTTTTTTTTCTAGAGGTAGATTTGGGCTGTGTTTCAGTATTGTTCGTGGGTTGTGAGTCTGCCTCGGTTTAGGGAGTAGCTAATCTCGCCTTCTGTCGCCAAGTCGGAGTGATTTTATGAGGAGTTTCTGCTGCAGCTGACTGGTGGCTGGCACCTCTTCCCATTGGTACTGTTGAGGATCTACAATGGGCAAGAGGTGGTAGGTGACCAATCAGAGGTTGCAGGAGTACCACACACTGATTTTTCTCCCATGATTGCAGGGCATTCTGTTTTGTTCACCTAGACAGACGACCACCACATTTTTTTAAACAGTGTTTGTGGCTTGCTGACTACACATACCTGTCAAACCCAGCCTCGGTGCAGTCTACAAATACAGCACAGGTGTTCCCTGACTGAAGTGGATGGTCTATCACTGCCTGCTTGGGAGGGGCATGGGAATGGGACATCTGGGTGCCACCTCTCTCTTTACTACTGCCGACAGCAGATCGACCATAATGTCACACTGCATGCCCGGGCAGCCGAGGACAAGCAGTGCGGCCTTTATAATTGTGACTTTTACACACACTTTGGTCACTGCATGCTGAGCAGCTGAGGACAAACAGTGCAGGATTCACTTTGTTGCTCCATCACTGGAGATCTGCGGGGTGGGTGGGGAGCCCTGTAGTGGTGCGGGAGCAGGAGACAGATAGGGGTGCAGGGTTAACTATGACATCCGTGGAGCGGTTGGGTGGGCAGTAGTGATGCGAGTGACTGACAGACACAGCCAGACACAACTCAAAAGAGAGAGAGAGAGAGAGACACCAAGACACACAGACAGAGGATGCTGGAGCAACTGTTGATGACACAGTGTGTCAGACTCTTTGTCAGCATGAAACACTACTTTCCTATCTCTGTCTCTCTCCAGTGTGCGGTGTGTTCACTGACCACAGGACTCACACACAGGACACTGGAGCACTTTGCAGACATCTGCTGCTGTCAGTGACAGGCTGCATCCGATTGTCTCTCTGCCTGTTTGTGAGTACACACTGTGGCTCTCTCTCACTCCGGACTTGGGACTGTGCTGTTCAATGACTATAAAGAGAGAGACACACACACAGACTGAATGTAGCCACCCCAACCTCCCATTTGTTTAGGGGCTCCTGATGTTGCAAGAAGGGAAGGGGAGCTTACTCAAAGAGAGCCAGACCAGAACATTAAACTACCATAGATAATAGAATGATGTTGTCTTACCATGGGCTGGGTACTACACATTGGCTTGCAGGACACGCAGGAGGCATCCACAAGCATTGAAACAAGTCATGGAACAAGACAGTCTCAGCAAACTATGGTCCAACGCAGACAGACTGCAGGAGGTGTACAAACCAGAGTGCAAACAGACACAAAGGAACATACCAGGATGAACAGAGATGCTCTGCAGGCCCAGGAGGTGGGGTCCCATACATAGGTGCCGGAACTGGGGGGAACAAAGGGCCATGGCTCTAACAGTTTCATAAGTGGCCCTATCACTTTTTGCCATCATGGTAGTATATTTAATAGGGGAAAATTTACCCCTTACGTCCTTAGCCTTACCACTTTTCAAACCGTTCCGGCCCCACTGGTCCCATATCAGCCACAGAGGAAACGCGTAGTGACCCATGGACTGCATTGCAATGCACCAGGTGCAGACAGACGAGGTGGTGTGTACTGGATATGTCACTGACATGACACCTGACAACAAGGAAACAGGTGATCTGCACAGCAGACAGGGCTGTAGGGGAGGGGAGAGGCTGTGACAGTGCAGGATGTGCTGGTTGTGGCAGGGGACACTTGCTTGTACCCTGTACCACTTACGGGTTCGCACAGCACTGTAGTGGTGGCGGGGAGTTGTGCATGTTATGATCATGGCATGCCAAGAATTGTGTGTATAAATAAAGTGTCAAACGTGTGTGTGTGTGTGTGTGTCTCTCTCAGGTTCTGCAACACGCAGGTGGACTACTCTGACAAAGGCCTTAGGCCCATGCAGTGGCATCCAGCAGAAAGAGGCAGGCACTGTTTGGGAGCAGCGTATGTCTCATGAACACCATTGTGGGGGAGTATGGACAGGATGTAGAGATCCCAGGCCCATGGAAGGTCATGGCGACTTCCCAGCTACCCTATGCAGCCATGGCAGACCTGTGCCATACATGTCATGGTACACATGCACGTGAGTCAGCATGGCAAGTTGAAAGGGATGGGCTGAGTTGGGACCTGCCCATATACAGAGGGCCATCCAGTGCAAGGGATGGTAGGTATACAGCAGACATGGGGGCATGGTAAACTGCACCACTGCCGTGTCCATCCTATTGTGTTAAAGGAATGGGGTGCTGCACAGGACTACCACACACCACTGTTGGGTGCATATACCAGTGCACCCCAGGTTACCATTGCAAACACTGACAGATACAGCAGCATTGGCCATGGGGCCACAGCCATCATGTGGGTCACTGTTGGTACACAATGGTGCCCATTCAAGTACCCTGTGGAAGACTACCTGCATGGCACAAGGGCATCCCACAGCCTGCATAGGGTACGGGTTACCACATCTGCATGTATCGGGGGCACATGAACAGCAGCATACAAGTGGGGGCACACACAACCCACTTTTCCTGGACAGTGTTCAGTAGTTTTACAGACTCCAGTCCCCAGAGGCCATCTGCACAGCTGTGCAACAGTCCAGCACAGTCAATCAGGATGCCACCCCACGGAGGCCATGCCACCTGTCTCCCAGAGGTGAACTGTGGTACAAGATCTGGTAGTATGTCAGGGATACAGAAATGCAGCACAGTGGACAACAACTAGTAAAGAACACACACACACCAGGGTAATGCGAACAGGAAACATTTATTAACACAAGCCAACATGGAGAAATATTAGGGAGAGGGACACTACTAGTGGTTGGGGAGCAAACAGGGCAAATGAAGTACAGGTAAGGGAAACAGCTCAGCCAGGGCTGTATCAAATAAGAGAACAGAGCAAAAATAGCAACAGACAGTGGGCACTATGCGCGATGCCAAACCGCGTGCGTTGGCATCGTATGCGTGAATGCTGCAGAGGGAGATCTGTGTGACATTCACTGAGGAGGCGCACAGTGGTTATGCACCTGATCCCCCAGCCATGTGGACAGCACCACACCTGGGGTGGGTGGGGGTGCCGGGGGTGTGCCAGCACTAAGCTGCATGCATGAAGCCGTGTTGTGCTGTGCGCTTGGTGGCACAATGGGGTGTGGAGCTCGCCAGGGCAGACTCTACCCATAACCTGCTGCATAGCACCCCCACGGACATCGCCCACCGGTCGTGAAGGGACCGGGAGTAGACCCTTAGTGCTGCCCAGGCCCATTAAGTAGATGGAGAGGGCCGGGGCAGCTGGGTGGGTAAGGGCTGTGGCACCGGCAACATGTATGGGGACCAGGGGTGTCGGTGCCACAGGGGTGGGGGGTATACTGACTTCATTTCTGGACAGGGTTGCACTGTACCGGGGTGGGAGGTCAGTCTCCTGGGCTGACCACGCTCTGGGGTATGGCCACATGGGTCTGGGTGCCCACACAGTCTATTCACAACCCAGACCCCTGCCAACAGGCACAAGGGATCCACTTCTGGACCTAGGATGGGCATTCGATTGGATGCCCTCCTGGGTCCACAACTCCCCCGGCTGCCCTGTGACATCCTGTGTGATGGGGGGAAGAGTCTTGGACAGGTGGGCGTCGGTTGTGAATACCGTCTTGTGTGCACCTGTTTGCAGATGCGCAGCTACATGGGTGGAGTATGTGAATTTTCTGCATACCACCATCCCAATTGTGCAAAGTGCCCAGTGATGGGCAGACAGCAGCTGCAACACAGATGTCCATGGCAGTAAGTGACAAGAGTCCCAAAAGCTAAATGTTCCTTTTCCTGGGGGATGCACACATGCTTGTGTCACCATTGGTTGCAGTGGTGTCCTTTGGTGTCAAACTCCTGGTGGCCACGATGCTCCACCACCTTTCAGAGCCACTCTGTGTTGCACTTAGAGCCTGGTGTGTGGCAGCCTCAAACAGCGTACAGTTCTGGGTGCTGAGAGCATGCCCTGTGCTGCTGGCAGTCCTCACAGCTGGTACTGGGCTGGTTCTGCAGGTGCTGCCTGGCTTCTGTTGTGACTCCTGTGTTGAGGCTGTAGGTACTGTCATAGTTCTACTATGTTGGATTTTCTCCTTTGTATCTCGAGCCTGGGATGTGATGACTTGTACAAGAGATGCCCTTTCAGCGCTGCCTCTGTGCAGTATGGGTGGTACAATAGCCAGGTCCAGCAGTACTGTGTGGCACTGGGGGCTCTCCTGTCCTCTCAGCTTTCTCTCTTGATTTTGTTCCATTCCTACCTCATAGGCCATCAACAATTGGTACAGGTAGGAGGCATCCTGTCACCTCCACTGCCCGGATGGGCTGGGGTCCCACAGAGCTCCATCCTTGATCCCATCCTCTTCTCAGTCTTCCTGAAAGACCTCCCCTCTGCCTGTAACCATTCGTATAGTCACGTGTATGCTGATGACATAGTCATCTTCACCTCCAGTCCCTCTACCACGGCTGTTGGAAGATATACTCCAGCAGGACTTCAGCAATATTCTGCACTGATTCCAATCAAATCACTCTGGGTCAGAACTAAAAAGGTATCAATGACCTTTGGAACCAGTCAAAACTGGCCAGATGCATGCACCTCTTCCCCCAGTTTTCACCACACAAGATGGCACCCCCATTGAAGCAGTGCACTCCATCAAGTTGGTGTGTGGCTTGACAGCAAGCTTTGTTTCTCAGTCCACTTTTATACTATCCATGCCAAACTCTGTCTCAAGCTTGGTGCCCTGTACCACAGACTGCTTATCTCTACAGGTCTGCAGAGAGCTTGTTACCAAAATGGTGCTTCCTGTCTTTGACTATGAAGATGTAGTCAGTGGCACCGCCCCTTCACTTCCCTTGCCATACTGGATACCCTCTGTAACTCCTTATGCTGCTTTGCTACAAACTCTCTCCTCATACTTATCGCTGCTCCCTCTATTCCTCCTTTTCCATCCTCCCTCTGCCTTCACATGACTAGGCTCACTGCACCTCCTTCATATCCAAATAATGGTTTGGTTCACTTCCCCCCAACCCTCTTACCTCTCCTTTCTCTTCTCCCAACTCTCCCCTGCTTCCTGTTCCATTTGTTCCAGGGAATCATTGTACTTTCTCCACTTCTCCCTTCCCCCCGCTGGAAAACCTGCCTTCTCCTATTGATTTCCTTCAATCTGGAACAAACTCCCCTCCTCCTGCCACCTCTCCTCCTCTCTTGACTCCCTCAGGCACTAGTTAAAACTGCAACCCAACCCCACCTGCTCCTGTAATCCTTACTCCTGACATCTCCTTGGCCTTGCCTCAGATGTCCTTGGTTGGGCTTCCAACTGTATCTCCTCTACCTGCCTACTAGTTGCACTTCCTCACCACTACTGTTCTTCCCTCTGTCAGGGGGCTAGGCAAAAGCTCACCCACAGGTCTGTCACCTGTTCTCAGTTTAGTCACTACGCACTGTCTATTGCTGTTTTATTTGACACTCTCAAATTGGCCCCTATGCACTATTGGGGCGGAGGTACGTGAAATCAGCGCGTACCCCGCCTGCGTACCTGCAAACCAGTGGACAGGTGCGCACCAGCTGGTATTCACTACTGGCCACCACCTGTCCTCAGCCCCGCCCCCCTGGCATGCAAAACTCCGCAGGGTGGGGGGGGACGCAGACCCAGCTGGGCATCCAATCAGATGCCTGGACCGGGACACAGAGTGGATCCCCTACACAGTGGGGCACATATTGGCAGCATGCCCTGTATAAGACCTATGACTGGTGGCTGTGGTGGTGAGAGGAGGGGAAAGCAGCCAGCCCTCCCGCAATATGGCCCTGAAGGGGGCTGCAGTGACTGGGTGGGGGGTCTGTTGGCAGTGCTAGGGGGGCACTGTACCCCACCATATGCCAGGGGACCGGTGGTGGGATTTGGCCAGTGATGCCATGTGGGGGGGCAGTATCCATGGGTCAGTGCCACCATGCAGTGTGTGGGTATGGTGGGGGGGTTTGCCTGGCAGGGGCCGTGCACCGATGTGTGCTGGATGGTGCCAGGCGACCATGGGGAGGTCCGGCCGCAGTGGATCCAGTGGCAGTGAGCTATCTGTCCCGTCTGGCTGGTATCCAGATGTGTGCATGGGGTGCATAGGGGACTTACAGTAGGCTTCTTCCTGTCATATCCTGCACCTACATCCGCACCCCTGCTGCCGGCATTATGTGCTGTTGTGCATGGTGCATCATGCTGGCATGCTCCTAGCCTGCCCCCCCATGCAGTGCACAACCGTGGAGGATTGGGTGCATTTTGTCTGCATACCCCCCTTGTGCATCCTGTGTGGGGGCGCAATGGGTACGGAGTGGCTAAGCACCCCAGATATGCAGTACATAGCCACTCCATCCCTTCATGCATAGGGGTCATTAAGCTGTGGCCACACTTTATTTTCTGCAACAATTTTATTTTTGTACCAACTAATTTACCAAATGTTGTTCTACTGTCTTGTTTCAGGCATTGTACTGCTGTTTCTCCCCTTCCCCTTCCCCAGGTCACACCTGAAAATGAGCTTTGGCTCATTGTGCCTCTCCCTATTAACAATTTTCAAATAAATAAATAAACAAACAAGAGACTCTCTCACCCTAGTGTGGGCATATAAACACCTTAGCAGTTACCTTGTGGGAACACACTTTATTCTACAGACAGATTGTAAACCAGTGTCAGTGGCTCAGTAGGTAGCACACTCGCCTCTGAGGCCAGGAGATCAGAGGGCTGTGGGTTCAGTTCCCACATCTGGCACTTGGGTTAAATATCCCAATACTGACACTGCAGTGCAGCATGAGGCGGTGTTGCACTTCTGAGGTGCCATCTTTCGGATGAGATGTTAAACCAAGGTACCATCTGCCTGGATTGATGGTAGTTCATGGCACTTATTGAAAAAGAGTAGGGGGATTTTTTATTGTAAAGGAAATACAATACATCAACCCAAAATAAATAATAATAAAGTAATTTACAGGAAAAAGGGATCACGTATAATTCATAAACAAAACTTCACTTCATGCCAGTTTCAAGAAAAACAATAAACATAATCATGAGAAAAGAAACAGCAGTGACCTCAACCAAAAAAACAAAATATTTGTGTTTATAACCAAAAAAATGTGTTTCCATAGAATTCTAAACTTTGGTACAGTGAGGAGTGTTTGTTCTAATTCCTTCTGTTTAACAACTGCATCTTCAAATTTATTGAATTAATATCTGAGTTGGCATAAGTAAATATTGAATAGAATATTGACATCTTGCTTGCCACAAATAGAACTTAATGCAAGCAAACAATAAATTAAAAGTGCTAGGATGATACTGTGACAAAGCCCAGTATAATCCCCCCAAACCGAACTTTCATAGGTAATATGGGTTGCTAAACCCCAGCACTACCTAGTGGCCAAGTCAATCCAAAATTGTTTAGTAGAAGAAGAATCAGCATTTATATAGCACTTTTCATACATCCAAAGCACTTAACAAGCAATGCTAGACTGCTAGTGAAGTGACTGAATGTGTGGTGGCAGCCATATCGCACATCATCACCCACATACAGCCTGGATAATTGCATGAACCAGTTTATGGGAAGGAGACTGCTGGCCAGGACACCGAGAATGTTCCTTACTCTTTGCAAAGAGTGCCCTGGGTTCTTTTACTTCCACCTGGACACCCACCAGGATGAGCAGAAGGGACCTCAGTTTAACATCTCATCCAAAGGACAGCACACCCCACACCCCCCAATACTGCACTCAGATGCCAGCAATTTTTAGGTGCAAGTCCAATCCCAGTGTGGGACAAGAACCCACGACCTTCTGGTTCAGAGGCGGATGTGCTACCAACTGAGCCACACTGACACCTTAGTACATACACACTGGAAAAAAAGTTTCATCGTTTCTTCCTGACCATTGCACTCTAGTCTAATACATTGATGCCCAATAGATGCTTATGCTTAAGGTTCCCCTTAACCCGAATCGCCCATGACAACATAGCCACTGTATATCCCACATCTTACCTGGGATACGTTTGTCAACAAGTGTACGTAATGCATTTCCTAATTTCGTAGGTACACATTTAGGAAAATGTGCCTGAGAAGCAGAATTTCTCCTCATAATATCACAATATAGGGGGTTTTGCTGAAAATGTACTGAATGCATCTTTAGTAATCCCCCACTGCTTTAATTTTCTAATAGCAGCTACAGCAAAGTCTGGGACCACCAAAGAGGCCTGTAATTTATTTATTTATTATTTATCTTTTGTTGACCAGGTAAGTGCACTAGACAAATCCTGCCTATTTTCAGGCACGACCCAGGGGAGGGGGATACAGATGAATGCCAACTGACCTTGAACCAGATTAAGCTGTTGGTGGTATTTTAGTGAATGAGGGAAATTTGGCCAGGACACCAGGGAATTCCCTACTCTTTCGATAAGTGCCATGGGATCTTTAACATCCACCTGAACTACCACCAATCCAGGCAGATGAGACCTTGGTTTAACGTCTCATCCAAAAGACGGCACCTCAGAAATGCAGCACCCCTCTCATGCTGCATTACAGTGTCAGTACTGGGATATTAACCCAAGTGCCAGATGTGGGAACTGAACCCACAGCTCTCTGATCTCCCAGCCTCAGAGGCAAGTGTGCTACCTACTGAGCCACTGACACTGCTAATTTGGGTATAAAATCCACCCATTTCTGTAAAAAAGGCTGGAACAACAAATGTGTCCACACATCCCATATGTGTTCATGTTCCTTTGCTCCTGGCAATATAGTTTTAAAGAAAAATAAAAAAACAAAGGATGTATCATCCCAAACCCACCCTGTTTAACAGATAAATAAGTAAAATCTCTTTTAACTGGATTAAGCCGGGTCCCCCACAGCATCTGGAAAAATATGCTAAATAATCTTGTCTCCAGGGTACCTGGAATAGGAAAAACAGTACACACATACAAAAAAATAGGGAGCAGGAATTTTTTTAATAATCAGAACCCTCTTAGATTTGGAAAGAGCCCATGCCTTCCAAATTTGAACTTTCTGTTCACCCACTCTTATTTTCTCTTCCCAATTAATATTGGCCAAAGGACCATTACCAAAATGACAACCAAGAATCTTAACAGTGTCAGTAGAGATAACAATTTGCCCAACCCTGGACTCATGTACCCCACCACCCACATAAACCCCAGTACTCTTAGCATAGCTTAATGCTGTTCCTGCAAGACTAGCATACCCATCCAAAACCTGTAAAGTGGTCGTGCCAGAAACTGGATCCTGAACTGCAATAACCAAATCATCAGCATAAACTGCCAGCTTTTGGGGTTCCAAAAATGGTGATGGAGATTAACCTTGTATGTCAACGTTGTGGAGAATTTCCCATACAATATGATCTAATATAAACCTATATAATAGGGGACTGAGTGGACAACCCTACCTCACTCCTCTCTGTAAGGATAGTGCCTCTCCTATAACCCCATTAACTCTAGGCAACATTACCCTCTGATATAAAAGACTAATCCAAAACCTGAATTCGAAAGGTATCCCATATATTTCAAGAACTTGCAAAAGAAAAGCATGAGACACCCTGTCAAAAGCTTTTGTCTGATCCAAAGCCAGCAAATAACCTGACAATCTCCCTTGCCTACCAAATTCACAAACATTCCGTAAGAAAGCCAGGTTTTGCTGTATTTTCCTCCCTGGAATAGAACAAGTCTGTACTGGGTGAATCAATTTAGTAGCCACCATTTGTAATCTATGACATAAAATAGCAGAAAATAATTTGTAGTTGGTGTTTAATAAACTTATAGGCCTCCAATTACCCAAATCCATCTTAACCCCTTTTTTAAATAAATAAATAAGCAAAGCAGTTGAGAAATCACAAGGCATCTGCCCTCTGTTCAAAATGTTATTAAAGACGTTATACAAAATCTCACAGAAATCATCTACATGAGATTTATAAAGTTCATTAGTAAGGCCATCTATGCCCCGGTGAGATACCCAAAGCTAAACCAGTAATCTCATGCCTATTTTCCTCTCTAGAAATAGGTTTAATCAAATCTCTACTGTCCACCACAGATGGTGCTGGTAATGCATATGTAATAATATCCTCCCACCGCGCGAGTGTAGTAAAAGGGGTTCCCTGATGTTCCTGTATAAACTCTCTAACAATTTCCAACATTTCAATGTTAGAATTTTTCAAAACCCCCACTATATCCATATGACCCACCATTAATTTTGTATCTAACCTGTGTTTACAAGCAGAAAAGGGGTCGGCCAAAGGTGTCCGTACAGTGCCATACTGCATTTCTGCCTGCAAGGATACTGCACGATCATATTGATAACGCTCATATGACGTTTGATAATCTCAAGCTGTTTCTTAATACGAACATCAGAAACATTAGGTAAAGAAGTTAATTTATATCTCGTACATCGTACTTCTTACAAGCAGTCCAAGCCATCTGCATGGCATTGGAGAAGCTGAAGGAGCAGAATAAACAGTAAAGAGACTTCTTGATGAAGCTAAAGGTCTGTTCAAAACTTTACTCATCTACCGAGACACATTACTCGTCAAAGGACACTGTTGAAGGGCAACAAATTGAGAACCGTGCATACTGTATTTTGTCATCTCTTTGGACTCCATCTCACTTGACGCTTGATTCTGAAAGTCTAAATATTTTAAGTACTCCGTATTACTTTTACCCTTCCCAAAGGAAATAAATAAACACCTAATATCAAGCTTTGTATCCACCCACCATTGTGCCCAGGAATCATAAAACACTTTTGTTGATTTTCTAGTGAAAAAAGAGAATTCAATTTATTTTGTACTTCCAAATCTTGCAACAAAGAAAAATTCAATTTCCACCTCAAGGCAAAAGCTGGCAACTGAGTTGGAAAATGGGACACATCAATAGTACAAAACAGAACTAAATGGTCTGAGAATTCACAAGGTCTTAAAGAAAATTTATTAGCTAAAAGAAATGTGGGCAAAAAGACAAAATCTATTCTAGTGCAAAACACACTATGCCTAGAAGTGGCCTCAGCATTCAGGTAAAGTTCCCTATAAGCATCTTTCAGAGAAGCTAACAACAACACGTTTTGTAAAGCATGTGAATCACAATACACCTCTTGTTGTACTTGATCCTTAAGCTTAACGTCTAAGCTACAATTCATGCCACCCCCTCCCAAATTATTTACTTCTGGGTAAATAAATAAAGGTTGAATACTATGAAATAAGTCAATCCTTAAAGACTTGACCTGAGGTGCATATGTATTTATAAGTCAGAGAGGGAACCCCTGACAAACACAATCCAACAAAAGAGCCCTCCCTGGGTGTATATCAACCAATCGTGTAACATGAACAGAGGTGTTGCTAAACAAAATACCTACGCCATCTGCTGCATCCTCCCCATAGGACCAAAAAGTAGGACCCTTAGGCCATAATTTAGCAGCATGTCGAAGATCAGATAGGCAATTAAATCTTGTTTCCTACAAAAAAATAATATCAACATTCAAAGTAAGGCAGTAATGTAGACATGCCATCCTTTTTTTATAATTTTTAATACTGCAAGTATTTAAGGAAACAAGTTTAATGCTAGCCATGTGGTGTAGAAAAAAAATTTCAACCTATTGATTTCTGAACATCTTTTTTATGTTTTTTTCATTTTTTCTTCTTAACTTCCCCTCCCCCCATCATCCTCACACTCCATATCAGAAACTAAACCAGATTGTATGGATACATCAGACTCCAAACCACCCTCCTGGTCCTGTAGTACTTGAAATGAGTTACCAAGAGGAATGTCTATAGGCTGACTGTTTTGTCAGCATGAAGCCCGGGTTATCCATCTTGGGTGAGGGGTTTGGAATTCTGCTGTAGAAGAAGGAGGTGGCATAACATCCTGCCTACTAGGGGTTGTAGGGATTAGGGGGCCTATAAATTTACATCCACTGACCCTTGAGGAAGAACAGTGGGGACAGTATCAGTAGAATGTTCCCTGGAATCCTGCCCTGAGGCCTTGGTAGTCTCTAAAAACTCTGGGTCAGTAGCAGAAGTAGACGGGGGACAGTGGGGCCTGCGCCAGACTTAGAAGCCTGGGGATTTGGGCCTGCATGGGGCATGTCTCTACTCTGATGCCTGCTTTTTGCAGAATTGATTAAATCTTCTTTATTTAGTCCCCTCATTTGTTTTGTCCAGCCTAGGGGCACTGGTGGTAGGCATGGCCCTGTTCTTCACAAAGATTGCAATGGAAAATGTTCCTACAGGTCCCACTATCATGATCAAGTTCACCACATAAGGCACATTTTACCCTGTCACAGGCACTGCTAAGGTGTTTCGTACTGCTACATTTATAGCAGGCCTTAGGTTGCCCAGGATAGAAACAGACACCCCTATCTTTATCCCCCCAAAAAGAAACTATTAGGTACATAGACAATTTAGTTCCATATAACAAATTAAGTTTAACTTAAATTTCCTTCCATTCAAATACCTCTCCATCAATAATTTATTTGGGGAATAAACACTGTGCAATTGTGTTCCAATCAAAAAATATATCTCCCACATTTACACTCTTATTTCTGAACATAATATTCACCCCTTTATAGGGGGATTATGTAATGGGAATAGCCCAGAAGGGCAACCATAAAGACTGCGTTTTACAATTCTCATAGCGATGCCAGAATTTATCTAAACCAGCAAATGTTTTAAGCTAATGTCAAAATTATCTTCACCTCTAATGTTTATTAAGGCATAAATATCATTAGCTTGAAAATTAATTGAATCCTTCAGTAGCTGTTGGGTGACATAAAGTGTGCCTGGGTGTTCAAGTCCCCCATGATACCATAGGCAGACAGCATTACATCTGGGTGCTTGCTCTAGCTTATTTCAAAATAAATCAGAAAACTAAGACCCAGGATGTCGCTTTTCCCGAGGTGGCGATATAGGAGGGGAATGTCACTATGAATCATCTGGTAAGTCAGTTTCAATAGGAGTCATAAAACTGTCACAAAGCTTCCTTCCCCGAGGAGCTGTATCAGAGGCTAAAACAGATTCCTGACCTGTCTGCGAGTCTATGGGGGCGCCCGATTCAGTCGGTGACAAAGTCAGAGAAAGAGTTTCCTAGTTCAGATCCGGGATCCATTTACCATCCAATAGTATCCAGTTGGCATCTGTCAGCGTACTGTTCTTAGACCACTCACAGCCTGGATAGGAGTCTTTTTGTGAGGTTTCCTTCCGCATTCCAGCAGCAAGCGCGTCACTGGAGTGAGTCATTTTATCAGAATCTGACAAGTCTGCCCTGCAAACCAATGCCTTCAAAGGGGGACTTACAGGTATTGTAGAATCTTTAGTTGACACATCCTGAGCAGCAGCCTGAGAGTGCATCTTAGACGTGCCCTGTAGTAATGGGGATGCTGATGGTTGAAAAACAAATCCCTCGCTCGAGTCTCCCGTCCCATGGCATTTACCATGCAAAACTCCGACACACTTTAAAGGTGCACCCAGTACACTTGCATTTTCCCCTGTATCTGCCATAACATGAGGAATGAGCTCAGACTGCACATTAGCTCCAACCTATTGCTCCATCGACGGCTCAGAGGCGTCTGCCATGCAAACACAGAAGCCGGACCCCCTACCTGTGAGTAGGAGAATTTACCCGGTGTCCTGGCCAAATTTCTCCCATTCACTAAAAATACCACCAACAGCTAAATCTGGTTCAATTTCAGTTGCTTACCATCTGTATCCCTCCCCCACAAAATTCAATAAATAAATAAATAAAATAAACCTCTAGCAAGCCTATTGGGGACCAAATGCCTATATGACCTTCTTCTGAGGATACAGAGGTTCTGCATGTGGTTGATGAGATATGCCTACCCTGTTGTTCATGTTCCAGGCAAGTCTTTTCTCACTGCCAATGTATTGTCCAAAATGACTCTTAAAGGACAACTTACAGAAGGAGATGCAAACCTCATGGAAGAAACAAATGTATCTCTTGCCCAAATACAAGACACTCTTCCACTATCAGACAGCAATCTTGATCAAATAAGACAGCAAGTGCTGAAAGATCACATACTTCAACAAGTCCTGAAGTTTTGCCAGCATGTATGACCAATGAGAGTTCAAGGACTGAAAAATGTCAAAATATTCAGGCCAGAACGACACACCTTGACAGTTCAAGGGTGTTTAATTTTGAAAGGAACCAGAATAGTAATTCCTCAGTCTCTACCAGACACTACCCTCAGATTACTCCATGATGGATACCAGGATATCGACAAATGCTGTAAGAGAGCACAGCAGATTGAGTGTTGGCCAGGGCTTAATGTACAACTAACCCCAATCAAACAAGCATTTGTCAATGCCAAATATTCGTTGTGTGCACTGCTGTCATGTGGGGAGGGGATGTTTGAAAATTGCTTCAGTGAAGTTGTTTGTGAGGTGGGATCCCAAAAAACATATGTTGAAAATGTGGGGCCAAAATATTTTAAAATGGACAAGTTATGGCACTAAGTTGAAAACCCTATTGAAAAACATTGGCGCCGAAAACCTCATTGAAATACATTGACGCGCTTACTTTAGTTCGTGGTTGGGCTTTGAAGAGTAAAGACTTGCCTGCAGTTCAAGGTAGATTACAGCAATGGACCTCCAGTGGGTAAGTATTGGGTAGGTGGGGTGTGGGGTGGTGGGTCTTGGGTGGGAGGGTAGGCGGTTGGGTAAAGGTGGAACGGGCAATGATGGACAGTTTTCTTTTTTACAGGGGAAGAAAATGACGAGGGACAGCTTTCTTTTTTTCAGGGAGTTTGTTGAATAGATGAGGACACTGGGGGATTGGGCACCCCTAGTGTCTGTATACTATTTAGGATGGGGGGTTACACAGTGGACAACAATGGAGGGACAGATGACACTGGAGGACTGGTCACCCCCAGTGTCTGCATACTGTTTGGAGGGTGTTACACAGCGGACAGGTGAGGACACTGGAGGATTGGGCACCCCAAGTGTCTGTATACTTTTTACGGGAGGGGGTTACACAGCAGACAATGATGCCAAATATTTTTTTTTAGGATAAAAAAACAAGGGTTTGTCAATGCCGAACATTTTGATGCATTGAAAGATGTCCACCTCTGTACCTTGTTTATGCCCTTGAGGTACTTGAACATATCTATCATGTTCCCCCAGTCCCTCCTTTCCTCCAATAAGTACATATTGAGGTCCTTTTAATCTCTCCTGATATGTTCTGTGTTGCAAGCCACGTGCCATCTTGATTGCCTTTCTGTGGACTGCCTCCACCCTGTCAATGTCCTTGCACATGTGCGGCCTCCTGAACTGCACACTGTACTGTAGGTGAGGCCTCACTAGTGCATTATACAATGGCAGCACCACCTCATGATTTCTGCTACCATGCACCCCCGCATGCCACTGGCTGTCCTTGCAACATTTGTACTCTGCTTTGACACCTTTAGGTAATCAGAACTGATAACTTCCAGGTCACTTTCTTCCTTGGTGATCATCAGCACCTCCACCCCAGCCTGTAACTCTCCACAGGTTTCGCTCTTCTCAGGTGCATTATTTGGGCTTCTTTGCATTGAACCTCAGTTACCACTCCTCAGACCATTTTTCATGCCTCTCCATGTCCCTGCTCATTTTCTCCACACCTATCTGGAGTATTCACTCTGTTACTGATGTTGGTGTCATCTGCAAACAGGCAGACAGACCTTTCCTATTAGCTCTTTTGCGATGTCTGTAATGAAGACATTGAACAGGACTGGTCCCAATACTTATCCCTGAGGTACCTCAATGGTCACCCCCTCTCACCGGATTGGGTCCCATTACCACCACCCTCTACCTCCTGTACATCAGCCAGTTTCTAACCCAGTTTATCAGCTTGTGCCCCGTTGCCAGACTACTCATCTTGTTAATCAGCCTTCTATGTTAGACGTTGTGGAAGGCTTTGCTGAAATCAGGGTAGGTGACATCAAATGTCCCTCGCTGATTTACTTCCTTAATGAGGCATTAGGGTTGCCAATCCTGACACCCCACCCTCACCCCACAGAGACTGACAGGCATTGGGAGTGTCTCTTTGGGTCATCAGCAGTAACACTCATGCCATTCCACCCCCACCCTGCAGACACTGACAGTTGTCATGGTGTGCCTTGATGTCTTTGACCCTAACGCTTACCCCATTCCATAATGAAATAAGCTGAGATAGGTGTAGAATAGGAGAATGGAGTGAACGTTTGGGCCAAAGAAGTTCAAAACCACCCAATCTCAGGCTGCAGGGTGGGGAATGAGAATAAATGGTGTGAGCATTACGGCCAACGACTCCAAGGCACATGGCTGATGCCAGTCAGTCTCTATAGGGTGGGGGGGCGTTACAGTTGGAAACCCTAATGTCCCCAGATGATTGTTGGTATTTTCACTCCAAATTTTCAACATGGGCTTTTTGGAACACCACCTCATAAACAGTGGCATTATCATTTTGTTACTCAATCCCAAAAGGTGATTTTGCACAGTGACCGCGTCGGTGCCACAAGTGCTAAAACACATTTTGGGCAGGATGTGAAAAAATATAGTTGTACTATTCATGAGGAGGTGTGAAAAAATGGCAATGTTGAAAATCTGGAGAGAAAATGTGAGAAATTGGCAGAGTTATGAGCATGCGTAGAAACTGTGCAATGCACACTCGTAATGCAGTAATTTTTTGGAATTTTTCACCAAATTTGCATCATGGGCTTTTTGGGACTCCACATCATGAACAGTGGCACTGTTGTTTTGTTAACCAGTCCCAAAAGGTGATTCCATGCAGCGACCGCAAAATCACCTTTCGGGACGAAGAACAAAATGACAGTGACATATTCGTAATTAGGGGTCCTAAAACCATGTTGAAAATTGGAGCCAAATTCTAACAAGCATTGTCAATGCACGACGTTAAACTTGCAGGTATTTGCAGTGGTGTTTGGCATGTATGGTGCTTTACCCTAATGCCCTGTACGATTGCTGGTATTTGCACAATAAATTGTCAGTATGACCTGTTTGTTACTCCCATTATGCGCTACATAGGCGGAAACACGTTTTGGGCAGGATGTAAAAATGACAGCTATACTGCTCATAAGGAAGTGTGGTAAAATGCCAATGTTGAAAATCTGGGTGGAAATATTGAAAATCGCAAACCTACTGCTGGCGTGCATAGGAACTGCTACCAGCAGATACGTAAAACAGTCATTTTAGGAATTTTTTCACCAAATTTTCAACATTGCCATTTTAAAACCTCTGCTAATGAACAGTGTCACTGTAATTTTCTTACTGTGTCCCATACATTGATTTCACACACGGGTTGTTCCATTGTTCACTACATGGGGGGAAAGACGTTTTGGGCAGGATGTGAAAAATGACAACTATACTGCTCATAAGAAGGTGCGGTAAAATGGCAATGTTGAAAATCTGGAGTGAAAATATTGGAAATTTGCAAACTTACCAGCTTGAGTAGGAACTGCACAACGCATACTCGTAAAACAGTTATTTGCAGGAATGTTTTCGCCAAATTTTCAACATAGCCATTTTAAGATCTCTACTCATGAACAGTGACACTGTGATTTTCTTAAGTGTCCCATACACTGAGTTCGCATACCGACTGTGCCATTGTGCGCTACATGGGTGAAACACATTTTGGGCAAGATGTGAGAAATGACAGCTGCACTGCTCATAAGGAGGTGTGGTAAAATGGCAATGTTGAAAATCTGGAGTGAAAATATTGAAAATTCGCAAACTTACGAGCGTGTGTAGGAACTGTGCAACGCAGACTCATAAAACAGTCATTTTGAGGAATTTGTTCACCAAATTTTCAGCACAGCCATTTTAAGACCTCTGCTCATGATCAGTGTCACTGTGATTTTCTAAATGTGTCTCATACATTGAGTTCGCACACCAACTGTGCCATTGCGTGCTACATGGGCAGAAACACATTTTGGGCAGGATGTGAAAGATGACAGCTGTACTGCTCATGAGGAGGTGTGATAAAATGGCAATGTTGAAAATCTGGAGTGCAAATATTGAAAATTCACAAACGTACGAGGGTGCGTAGGAACTGCGCAATGCACGCTCGTAAAACAGTCATTTTTAGGAATTTTTTCACCAACTTTTCAACATAGCCATTTCAAGACTTGTGCTCATGAACAGTGTTACTGCGATTTTCTTAATATGTTCTATACATTGATTCCGCACACCGACTGCGCCATTGTGCGCTACATGGGCGGAAACACATTTTAGGTGAGATGTGAAAAATGACAGCTGTACAACTCATAAGAAGGTGTGATAAAATGGCAATGTTGAAAATCTGGAGTGAAAATACTGAAAATTCACAAACTTACAAGCCTGGGTAGGAACTGCACAATGCACGTTCGTAAAACATTCATTTTTGGATTCTTGCACCAAATTTTCAACATGGGGATTTTGGGACCCTTTCTCATGAATGATGTCACTGTCATGGTGTTATTCAAGGCCAAAGGGTGATTTAGCACAGTGACTACGGGTGCCTGAAATCACCCTTCAGACAAATTAGCCATGACAGTGACATCATTCATGAGAAGGGTCCCAAAACCCATGTTAAAAATTAGCAAAATCAAAAATGACTGAAATATGCAATAAAGTTGAACCCCATCTAGCCCATTATACAGCTTACTGCCATTTCCTCAGTTTGCGGTCACCTTTAAAGAGTGCAGACGTGCTCCCAGTCCACCGAAGATCATCACGCCAGAGTCTGGAGGTAAGTATGGGGTGAGGGGGTGTGAGGAGGCTGGGTGCGCAGTGGGTGGGTGCGGGTTGTGGGAGGGTGGCTACAAGACTCGCCGTGGGACCGTTTTTATTTTACAGGGAAAAAAAAAAACGGCGTGGGGCGTTTACCACGTTGGGGTGGGCTCCCAAGCGTAGCAGAAGATGTGAGGGGGCAGAGAAGCCAGCGGAGTTGGGCACCCCGTCAGCAAACTTCTGGCGGGGCGAGGCCGACAGGATTGGGCACCCCATCGGCAAAACAACAGGAAAGGTTTGCCACGCTGGGTGGGCTCCCAGTGTGGCAGCAGTATGGCTTTGTGGAGGGTCATGGAGCCGGCGGGGGATTGGGCACTCCGTCGGCCAACAATATTTGCCATGCTGGGTGGGCTCCCAGCATGGCATGAAAGCTTTGGGGCGCGAACGGACATGCAATGGGGAGGTAGCGTGACGCTGAGGGGGGCGACTCAGGTATGGCAGCAGTGCTTTCCTTTGAAGTAGAGGAACACTGTCATACGAGTTCCTGCACCCATTGGTGCAGGACGCCACGCCTGCTCAAGGGAGCAGTGCATTGGGTGGGAGAGGCACACCTCCAAGTGTGCTACTCTCCCAATACGTTCCTTGCACATGCGCGCAAGCGAAAGTAAAAATGGCTGAGATATCAACCTAAATTGAACCCACCATTGAGTCCCATTATATGGCTTACCTTTCATTCTTTCAGTTTGCTAGTCGACTTTGAAGAGTGCAGACATATCCCGCTTTGTAGAAGATCGCGTCCGCCAACCTCGGAGGGTAAGTATGGGGTAAGGGAGGTAAGGGGAGGTGGGTGTGCAGAAGGAGGGTTAGGATCACAGTGGGGGACAGGGGAGACAGAGAGGGACAGTTTTCATTTTTACAGATTAAAAAAACTAAAGACTGTGAGGGAAGGTTTTTTTCATTTACAGGTAAAAAAATAAATAAATATAAATTTAGGTACACTGGGGTGGGATCCCATTGTGTCACAATAGTGGCAAGGAGGGGGGAGATGCCAACATGGGAACTGGGCTCCCCAATGTCGGCTAGGGATATAGATGGGTTGGAGGGCGTATCCTACACTGGGAGTGGGCATGCCGGTGTTGGAAAGGGGAAGGGGATATTGTTTAACCAGGAAAGACACATTAAGCAGCAGCAGCAGCAGCAGCAGGGAAAGGGGAAATTGTTTAACCAGGAAAGACACATTAAGTGGCAGCAGGGAAAGGGGACATTGTTTAGCAAGGAAAGACACACTAAACCACAGCTGAAGGGCTCACATTTCAAAGGACAGAGCCACGCGCAGCATTGGCTCTGTCCTTTGAAATGTTTGCCGAGACTAACCCCCCAGCAAACCAGTGTCATCAGGATACTGCCTGCTGATTTGCCAGCCACAGATCATCCCCTACAGCACTGCTGGCCATTGGGCTAGCACCCATCACACCTCTCTCTAGCAGCTCTCATATCAACATGTTCATCTGCGCTTGCACGCATGATGAACATAAAAATGTGAAGACTGTACTAAACCTTGTAGCAATCCAAGGGAAGCCACTAAGTCCATCTACATTATGGATAGACCATGGCAAAAAGTTGCTACAGATCTCTTTGTCCTGAAAAGTCTAAAATATCTCACAGTTGTGTACCATCTGTCAAGGTACACTGAAGTTGCTCACCAAGTCATGTCATCGGATACTTGATAGCAATTAGTTGTCCAACCTTTTATGTTTTTTCAAAAGATTGTGGCTTCGTACATCTTACCAGCAGTCCAAGCCATCTGCATGGCATTGGAGAAGCTGAAGGAGCAGAATAAACAGAAAAGATACTTCTCAATGAAGCTAAAGGTCTGTTTAAAACTTTACTCACCTACCAGGCCACATTACTCATCAAAGGACACTGTTGAAGGGCCACAAATTGAGAACCATATATACTGTATTTTGTCATCTCTTTTCACTCCAAAACTTCCAAACCAAGTAAAAAAATGTAATACCACAAGCAGTTTTCAAGTTTAAAATGCAAACAAGCATATGACTTGACATAGCTCTTACTGTACTTTGCCACAGCTTCAGCCTAGAGAACGAGTCTGGATTCCGGACATGCAGATTTGTCTGGTTTTTGGCATTGTGTTTTGCTATTTTTTTAAATTCAGTGTTGACAACATACCTGATTGTAATTAAGTATCAGCAGTAAGGTGAGCATAAATTTGCTAGAGACGACAGACTCAGCCACCTCTAGAACCCTGGATTGCCACACTTTACATAGCTTGTGATATTTTACAGTGGTACTTATACAGAAGTTGACCAGTATTGCAATATGAAGCAGTTGTGGTAAAAAAAAAAGAAATAAATAAAATAAATGTTATTCAACTTTTTTTCACCACAACTGCATTATACAGGTCAACTTTGGATTAACTGCCTTTGTACCAGCAGGGAGGTGAGCAGCAAGTTGCTAGTGATGGCAGGTTTGGCTCCCTGTGCAACAACTTATTGCCACTAATTAATTAGCTGGTACATTTATGTATGGTCAAAGATATTTTCATATTATCTCTTTATTCCCCCAACAGCCTAGCCGCCCACTCCTTTGGGCAGCCAAGCCCTTTGCACTGCTCCTTCCGATTGCCGCCCCTGACCCTCAACATGCCACCCCACCAACTGACCCAACATATTACTTCATCGGGGGGCCCCCCTCTTGTGGGAGGAACCAGTAGGGGAAACTGTTTTGTGCCTGTAGGCACTTTGTTCAATTCTTACTGGGGGCAGCGAGGGCACAGCATGGGGCGACCTGGCTTAGCGGTGATGGGATGGTGGGCCGCTGTCATCCAGGTGGTTTAGTTGGCCATTTTCTCTTTTTCATTCCCCCCGCCCACTAAAATGCATGCTGCAGCATCCTGGCATGATCGCCCAAGCAACATGTGGTCACCCACATCACAAAGCACTATGCCGAAGCCCTCCGCCAGGAGCCGCCAAAGGGTGGTGCATTCTTGACCCCCCTGGGAGGACAGCATCCAAGGGATGCTCTTGAGCCCTCCCTGTCAGCCTCTGCTCCTGTCATCCTGGGTTTGGGTATGTACCCAGGTCATCAACGTGCCACGCAATCCCCCATCACCCTGCTCCACTGGGACAACTTATGTTCAAAGATTTAATCATGGTTTATTCCCTCATGTATAGCTAATTGTGATACCTTAGGCTTAGCCTGCTCTTATATAATGCACTTTCACTAATAACAAAATATTGGGACAGCTTTGGTATACAGTGATAGTAATGTACCTTTAAGTAATTTTGACCTTGTGAATGTAACTATTGGACTGGGGTCCCTTTATAAGAGGATGTGTAATACCAGAACCCTGCCCACTGATGAAGCTCTAAGGGTGAAGCAACAGAGCAATCTGACCATAGAAACATAGAATTTGATGGCAGATAAGGACCGCTTGGCCCACCTAGTCTGCCCATTTCCCTACCTAATGGATAAGCTGCAGATCCTAGTTAACCAGCAGCCTACTTCTTCCTACTCCCACCCCCTAGAATTGCCTTATGACTGTCCCATGCATGCTTGAATTTCACCACTGTTTTTGACTCCACAACCTCCTCTGGAAGGCCATTCCATGCATCCACAACCCTCTCTGTGAAAAAATACTTCCTTAAATTACCTCTGAGCCGCCCCCATCTTCAAATTGTGTTCCCTTGTTCTTGCACCTCTTTTTTTGAAAGATGCTACCCTCTTGGACTTTGTTGATTCCCTTGAGGTACTTGAAAGTTTCTATCATGTCCCCCTCTCCCTCCTTTCCTCAAGGTTATACATATTAAGTTCCTTAAGTCTCTCTTCATATGTCTTCTGATGCAGACCCTGCACCATTTTAATTGCCCTCCTCTGAACAGCTTCCATCCTGTCTATGTCTTTGAGGAGATTGGGTCTCCAGAACTGCACACAGCACTCCAGATGGGGTCTCACCAGCTGTCTGTACAGAGGGATAATAACTCCCTGTTTTCTATTGGTGATGCCTCTCCCTATGTGTAACAAAGGAAAAAAAAGTCCATTTTTAAATTGTCCATTGCTGCTGCTTAGAAAGGAGATGCACGGAGATGGTGCTGATGGCGGAAGAATTTTAATGAATTAAAAATAAATAATCATAGTAAGAGATTACAAGTGGTGCATCTTTCATTCTTCATTCTTAATTTTCAATTCTTCATTTTCAATTCTTAGTTTTCAATTCTTAGTTTTCAGTTCTTCAAACTAACAGTGTATAGTGGCTTGCTTATATAGTGGAAGACAGTACTATGGTTGTGTATTATTGGTACAGAACAAGTATAAATATCATCTTACAAGGCAATGCCTTTCTTTAGTTCTTACATGACAAGCAATTCTCTATTTAGTTCTTGCATGACCTAATCCTTACTTAGCACAAATGTATTGATAGTGTAAATTATACTACTATATAAGGATAGCAATAGTAGTCATTACCATTTATTAAGAGTCTTAGAAGGAAGAAATAGACTTGCACTTTAAGAATGTGCACACAAGCACTTATTCTGGCCTGTCCTCCTGATAATAATAGTCAAAAGGGTAACTTGAACACTATCCCTGTATTTCTGTCTGTGCAGACACTTAAGACACCTGTTTTCTATCACTCACATGATTAGTACAGATATCAAAAAATACTTGAATATTACAACTTGCGGATCAGTTAAACTTGTAACTTCACAAGTTATATGATTTAGCTTCATATATCAATATTTGTTACACAAACACCTTATGTTTTAGACCAAAATAAGGTTTGCCTGCAGTATTGGGACACATTTCTTTATCCCCCATTACACTATGCATCCCAGTATTCCCCCAGCTCTCCTTGCTGCCCTCTCACATTGCTTGACCACATTTAGGTCATCTGATATGACTACCCCCGGTCCCTTTCCATTTTTGTTGTTGTTAGTATCTCACCTCCCATTGTGTACTCTTCCCCAGGGTTTTTGTTTCCCAGGTGCATTACCTTGCACTTCTTAGCATTGAATCTAATCTGCCATACATTTGACAATTCCTCTAACCTTGCCAAGTCCCTTCTCATCCTTTCCACCCCACCTTGTGAATCAACTCTGTTGCAGATCTTTGTGTCATCTGCAAGAGACATGCTTTTCCTTCCAGTCCCTCTGCAATGTCGTTATAAAGACATTGAAGAGGACCAGTCCTAATACTGAACCCTGTGGTACCCCACTAGTAACCCCCCTTTCTTCAGAGTGGACTCCATTTACTATTACTCTCTGTGTCCTATTCTCCAGCCAATTCTTTACCCAGGCTGTCATCTTGAGACCCACTCCTAGGCTGGCTAACTTGTATATTAATCTTTTGTGCGGGACTGTGTCAAATACCTTGCTAAAGTCTAGGTAGGCCATGTCCACAGCCCCTCCCTGATCTACTACTTTGGTCACCCAGTCAAAGAAATCTATCAGATTCATCTGGCATGACCTTCCCGCTGTGACTCCATGCTACCTTGGGTCCTGTGCCCCTCTGGCCTCTAGATACTCGACAATTCTTTCCTTCAGAAGTGATTCCATCATTTTCCCTATCACTGAGGTTAAACTAACTATGAGAGTATCTTTCTCTGCCTGAATCTGTACATTACCCTGCAGGGTGGAACTGTGGTGATGTGCATGATGATGTTGCCTATTGTGTGTGCAGAGTTAGAACTGCCTGAACATTTGCTATTATGGTATTCTCTAGTTTGACAGGGAGGGGGTGAAGAAAGAGGAAGCAAGGGGCACATGGTAAAAAAGCAATGGGGGTACACACTGCGTGTGATTGGACTGCAGTCTTTTAATTTTTGCTGGGGCAGGAAGCAATGTGGGAACAGGATAAATATGCAATAATCAGAATATTTCTTGGCTTGCATTTTTCCTGTATAACCGACCAAAATTTACCATTATTATTGTGGCTAGTGCAACCATCTGTGGGCTAGTGCAATTTTTAATCAACTTGTCCAGTTGGCTAGTGCAAAAAAAAGTTAAGGTTGACCCCTGCCTACAGCATACCCTTAAGAAAGTCTGTGTCATATTCCTTGCCTGTTGTATACTACACAACATCTCACTCAACCATGGGATATGGATGCTGGACACAGTGGAACACCCTGTATTGAATTCGGAGCCCAAGGACCAGGGGATACCAGAGCAGCTCAACAGGCATGATCCTAGAATGGTCAGTAGAGCCCAGGAATACAGAGCTTGCATCATAAGAGACATCTTCATACCTGGCGATGGTTGAGTACCCATCACACAGAAGACTGTAATATGGTTAAGCAGTGTAATATAAAAGATCAAAAACAGTGCAAACAGTGAAGTACGCTAGATGGTGGGTAACAAGACAGATGATACACAAATGCAATGCTACAAGGCAAGGGGGGGTTGCAAATAGGGTGCACACTAACAGAAGTTCATGTTAGAAGGGGGTCCTAATGGAGTGTTAACAGAGATACATGCCATCTAGGTGGGGCAGTGGGGGGGTGCATGGCATAACAGGCCAGCCATGCATGGGGGTTTCACATGGGCTACACACAAACACAGGCCATGTGGGGAGGGGGGAACACTGAGATACCTACCAGCACTGTATTAGAGGCCATCTATGCTGGGGTCAGAACTACCTGGCCTATGTCATAGGAGCAGATGGCGGTGTCACAGGGGTACAGTGGGGGAAGGGGAGGAACCACATTGGTGGGGTGTGGCTATGCGCTGCTTACATCTGTCACTGTACCACCTCCACAGATATGTATGGTATGTCTGCACAGTCCTCTGTATAGCTGGGGATGGACCTTAGTCACAGTATGGGAGAAGAGTATGGGTACTGTATAATCTGCCCCTGGCCACTGCCTCTTGGGCACAGCCCCTTGGGAGGGGCAGGTTGTGACCTGGTATGCACAGTGTCCTTGGTGACCTGGGAGTACAGCATATAGTGGGAGTTCTCATCCTGGTACTTTTCACTTTATTTTATTTTTGGTAACCACGTAAGTCCCACTAGGCACAAGTGCCTGTTTTCAGGGGAAACCTGGGAGCACTGGGGAGGTTAAATGACTTGCTCAGAGTCACAGATCATGCAAGTGGAGGTTGTGGGGATCAAACTCAGATCTGTCTGCTCGAGGTACCAAGCTCATTCACAGCCTGTTACTCTAACCTCTATGCTATACTGCCAGCCCCCAGATTAGTCTCAAACTGAAACAGTTCTTATTATTTGCTTCAAAAACTCATCCAGGACTGTGTGGTGTCAGCGTACACCATGGTGTCTGTTGTGGGGTGGCACTACTCCCACTGGACAGGCGGGACTATGGACGACCCTCACAGTACCTGCTATCACAAATTCGCTCAACCACTTAGCCCTCTACTCCCAAAGTGCCAACCTCTGAGCATATCATCTGTGGACAGTGAACAGTACAAGGTAACCCTCTTGTCTGTTTTGTGGGTTTGAGTCACCTTAGTCTCAAGTTTTGGAGGGATTCAAACTGATAACCTCTTGTTAGCGTACCCAATTATCAGGCTCAGATAATTCTGTCTTCGGGGGACCAGATATCTTTGCCTATGGGCACCTAACTAGGTTTACAAAATGAACCATTAGAACTCTATGCAAGACCTTAGAGAACTCTATCCGTTTCCCAGTTTGGTATAACAATAAGCCCATACACAGTGTTAACTATAACCTTCAAAAGCTTCACTTAAATAAAAAGAAATGTCAAGGCACTCCAGGCAGTTTCCGTTTTAAAATATATATCTTTACTTTAAAATAGATAAGCAGAAAATATTACAGAACAAAAAATCCCAACACATACAGCCTTAAAACAAACAGGTAAAAGTGCAGATTCCTACAATACATACATTCAGACTGGTCTAATCTAATATATGCTTACTTTCTTTAAGTGCTGTGATGTTTCTTCCTCTCTCAGTCAGAAATATGAAAGTTGTGACTGTCAAGGTTCTCTCAGCAGTTAAACACAGTTCTGAGCCGGCCTTCTCTGAGGTCACCAAACTCCAACTTGGTGTAACAAAATCTATATTTTTTTTATAACACCAAGATGGCCTACTAAAGTATTGAAAAAAGATAAGAGATAACATGATAAATCTCTTCCCTATGTAACTAGTCGAAACCAGTTTATAATTTGCTTCACACACACACATCAAACGTCTCTTTGATATAAGTCACTGTATTCAAAGCAAAAGTGTATTTGACTCCTTAATTCCATCTAGCCTTGGTATCTACACATCAAAGGTCTCTTTGGTGAAATGAGCTGGTTTCCTTGGAGGTTATTCATAACGCTGGCCAATGTCCCTTTTCTCAGGACATCTAGTGCAGATGAAAGGATTTCCCTGAGGACGTCATGAATGGCTAATTTCATTTCCTGGGATCAAAGTAAATTGACAAGATAATTGCACCCCAAATATTTGCAGTTTAGCCATGTCCTGTCCTTTGAACTTATCCCTGGGCAGTTTGAAGTGTCAGTTTCAGCAGCCAGCATTGCCTTTTGCCACAGTCCATCATACATTATCTTTTACAACAAAAAATTATACAGGGATCAGAACCAGCTGTCAAGGTGTGACAATTCCTCCCGCCTAGACTGAATTTGGGTGTTCCATCCCCTGCATGGGATAAGCTTCCCAAATCAGTTCACTCCTCATACACTCTGGACAATCCATCTGAGTTCTGATTGGTCGCTCTGCCCTATGTAGAATGGTGATATCATATCCTTGCAAAACAAGACTCCATCTTAGTAATCAACCATTGTTTTTCCCCATCTGCATCAGCCAAACTAGGGGTTGTGGTCAGTCTGCACCACAAAATTCTGCCCATACAAGTATGGCTGCAATTTCTTTAGGGCCCACACTATGGCAAGACACTCCTTTTCCACCATGGAGTATGACTGCTCCCTGGGAAGCAACTTTTTACTCAGGTAGGCTATGGGGTGGTCCCTCCCTTCACTGGATGTCTGGCTCAGCACTGCCCCAATACCCACGTCTGAGGCATCAGTCTGGACTATAAAGGTTTTACTATAGTTAGGACTTGTCAAAACAGGAGCACTGCACAGTGCCTTCTTTAGTTTGGAAAAAGCTTCCTCACAGGCTGGGCCCCAGGTAATTTTCTTGAGCATCCTTTTCTTTGTCAGGTCAGATAAGGGAGCAGCCAGGGCACTGTAATTGGATACTAATTTTCTATAGTACCCTGCTGTCCTGAGAAAACTCCTGACCTGCTTTTGAGTTTCTGGTCTGGGCCATGCCTGGATTACCTCTATCTTTATTTGGTTAGGAAGGAGCTGTCCCTGGCCTACCACATGCCCAAGGTATGCCACTTCTCCCATGGCCACCTGGCACTTTTCAGCTTTGACAGTGAGTCTGGCCCTCTGTATCCTGTCCAGCACTTCCCTAAAGTGTGAAAAGTGTTCCTCCCAGCTGGTACTAAAGATGGTAATGTCATCCAGGTATGCCACAGAGTACGCCTCAGCACCATTTAACACCTGGTTCACCAACCTTTGGAAAGTGGCCGGGGCGTTCTTCATTCCTAAAGGCATTACTTTGAACTCAAATAAGCCTATCAGAGTGATGAAGGCTGAACTCTCCCTAGCTCTGTCCATCAACTCTACCTGCCAATACCCCTTTGTCAGGCCAAAGGTCATAAGATAGGTTGCCCCTCCCAACTTGTCCAGGAGTTCGTCCATCTGGGGCATCAGGTGGGCATCTGACTTTGTGACTGCATTCAGTTCACAATAGTCTACAGAGAAATTTGTTGAGCCATCTGGCTTGGGTACAAGGACTACGGGTGAGACCCAGGGACTGTGGGATCTCTGGATTACCCCTAAATCCAGCATCTCCTCCACTTCCCTCCTAATGTCCTTTTGGACAGCCTCCAATACCAGTTATGCTGTCTGCCATATGGGCGTCTGTGTCCTTGTCTCCACATCGTGTGTTGCTAAGGGGGTTAGTCCAGGCTTGGTGCTAAACAAGGAGGCAAAGTCTGTTAAAACCTCCCTTACTTTCTGGATCTGGACCAGGGTCAGCTGGGGAAATAATTTTACTGCCTCCACGGAGGACTCCCGCTTACTCTCTTCCAGTAAGTCCAGAAGGGGTTCTCCTTCGTCCATCCCCTCCCCATGACTACACACTGCCAACACCATGTCAGCCCTATTTGCATATGGCTTCATCTTGTTGACATGGCACATCCTTTCTGTCTGTCTACGATCCGGTAACTCCACAATGTAGTTCATGCAATTTATCTTCGTAACCACTTTGTACGGTCCTGCCCACTCAGCTTGCAGCTTGTCTTTCCAGACCGGAATTATGACCATGATTCCCTGACCTACCATGTATGAGTGAGCTCTGGCTCTGTGGTCGTACCATACTTTTTGTTTCTGTTGGGCAGCTGCCAGGTTGCTCTGGGCTGTCCCCATAACCTCCTTCAGCCTTTCCCTAAACCTAAGGATGTAGTCCACAAGAGGAGTTCCCTGGGTGGCATGCTTGCCTTCCCAGTCCTCCCGGATCAAGTCTAGGGACCCACTTACCGGTGTCCATACAAGAGTTCAAAGAGGGAAAATCCTGTCGACTCTTGGGGCATCTCCCTATATGCAAATAACAGGTGGGGAAGGTATTTCTCCCAGTCCCTCCCATACTGTTCAGCAAACGCCCAGAGCATTGACTTTAGAGTACCATTGAATCGCTCCACAAGTCCATTGGCTTGTGGGTGATAAGGTGTCGTGCATCTCTGCACCATCACATATTTCTCCCATAAACATTCCATCAGGTCTGACATGAAGGAACCCCCTCAATCAGTGATTACCTCCTGCAGAAACCCAACACGGGAGAAAATCCCAAGTAAGGCATCTGCCACTTTGTCTGTCCTCAGAGAGGATAGAGCAACTGCCTCTGGGTACCAGGTGGCATAATCCACCACAGTCAGGATGAATCTCTTCTCTGAAGAGCTGGGGGTATTTAAAACTCCCATAATATCCATTCCCACCCTCTGGAATGGCTCCTCCACTATGGGCAAGGGGATTAGGGTGTCTTGGGTTTTCTTGCCTGCCTTCCCTATTTCTTGGCACAGGTGACAAGACCTGCAATACTCCTTCACCAGCTGGGTGAAGTTAGGCAAGTAGAAATTCTGGACCAACCGCTGCACTGTTCACGTGATCCCAGATGACCAGACAAGGAATATCATGAGCAATCTTGAACAACTGTTCACAATATCCCTGGGAACATGATGCCTGCCTAGCATTCCTCCCTCTGTCTGTCCTGCCTGTATGTACAGAAGTCCATTTTCCCAAAAACTTATGTCTGCCATCACCTCCCTGTGTGCCCTCTGGTCTGCCCAAGCCCTCAGCTTCCCTAAACTAGGGTCACTCCTCTGAGCAGCTGCAAACCCTTCACACAGTCCCAAGGCATGGGACAGGTCTCCTTCAGTTGCTAAACTAGGGTCCCTAGCACTAGCGTCAGGGACCTCAGGGTCACTGTCAATCCCAACCCTCTGACAATGAGTCACTCCTCCCTCTTTGGAGTAACCCTCCATAGCTGTGTGGTTAACTGCTACTGGGGAAATTTCTACCCCCTTTTTATCAGTCTCCCCATCTGGAGACACAGGCTGGGGAACCAGCCTCTCAGTGGTTTCCATGCTGGTTTCTGTGGGGTTCAGGGAACTACTATGTTCCCTTGGCTATGGGTAACTGCGCATACCACCTCCTGCTGGAGATTGTTACCCAGGATCACATCCACTGCTAATGTGTTGGCTACAGCCACCTGTTGCAAAGCTCCCCCTGTTTCACCCAAGTTCAGGAGAACGCTAGTGAGTGGCAATGTTTTCTCTTCACCAGTAAACCCATGTACAGTTCTGTATTTATTGGGTATAAGCTGACCAGGCTGTACCAGATCCCCCTTTACCAATGTCAGGGATGCCCCCTGCATCCCTTAACCCCTGCATCTGTACACCATTTACTATGACTGGGTGCATGTGTTCCACCCCATTCACTGGCATGCTGTCAGGGACAGACAAGCAACCCACTTCTTTTCTACCACCCTGTTGTGTATTATTGCTTGCCTTTTTGGGGTACTGCCTGGCAATATGCCCAGTTTCCTTACACAACCAACATGCATTTCTTACTTCAGATAAATCTTTTCATTGAAACCTGGGCCTAACTGATTTTGGTGGAGGCAGTGAGGGTTTTAGCTGCCCTGAAGGTGCGCTTTTCCCTTTCTGTGCTGCCACGCCTGCCCCATTCACTCTCAGAGCAGGTCTGCTCCTTGCATAGTGGTCCGAGAGTTCAGCAGCCTCTTGCACTGCTTTTGGATATCGGTCCTCTAGCCAGGTTTTTAGCTCTGCTGAGCATGCCAAATAAAACTATTCTAATAAAACCACATTTTCAATTTTATCAACAGTTTGCATCAATTCCTTCCTACCAATGTTTTAAAAACTGATGTTGTTTCATGGCTAGCTTCTCATAATTCATATCAGAGCTCTGCCTTGGTATAAAAAAATATAGATTTTGTTACACCAAGGCAGAGTTTGGTGACCTCAGAAAAGGCCGGCTCAGAACTGTGTTTAACTGCTGAGAGAACCTTGACAGTCACAACTTTCATATTTCTGACTGAGAGAGGAAGAAACATCACAGCACTGAAAGAAAGTAAGCATATATTAGATTAGACCAGTCTGAATGTATGTATTGTAGGAATCTGCACCTTTTTTTGTTTTAAGGCTGTATGTGTTGGGATATTTTGTTCTATAATATTTTCTGCTTATCTATTTTAAAGTAAAGATATATATTTTAAAATGGAAACTGCCTGGAGTGCCTTGACATTTCTTTTTATTTAAGTGAAGCTTTTGAAGATTTTAGTTAACACTGTGTATGGGCTTATTGTTATACCAAACTGGGAAATGGATAGAGTTCTCCAAGGTCTTGCATAGAGTTCTAAGAGTTCATTTTGTAGACCTGGTTAGGTGCCCATAGGCAAAGATATCTGGCCTCTGAAAGACAGAATTATCTGAGCCTGATAATTGGGTATGCTAACAAGAGGTTATCAGTTTGAATCCCTCCAGAACTTGAGACTAAGGTGACTCGAACCCACAAAACAGACAAGAGGGTTACCTTGTACTATTCGCTGTCTACAAATCCATAAATCTTACACTCAGAGGTTGGCACTTTGGGAGTAGAGGGTTGACTGGTTGAGCAAATTTATGACACCTGCCACCATGGTTGCAGCCTCCTGCACAGAGTCACACAGGTCATGTAGGACTGTCATGTGCTAACGTATAGCAAATGTGAGTCTAAGTGCCACAGTGCACAGGGAGGCAAGCTGATGCTGCCCAAAACTCCATGATTACTGCCCTTCTCCATCCAAGTAGATGCCAAACAGTCATTACTTAAATGGGAGTGTCTCAGCATCTGAAAGCAAAAGTGTGATCTCTCCTTTCCCACCTTGTGAGTACAAAAACAGGACTCACAAGGAATGAGACCTGAGCCTATGCAACTATCTACTCCGTAGAAGCTGGGGCACAGTACATGTGAGATGTGCCTTGCCATTCTCATGAACAGCACTAATACTTATTTGCATCATCATACCCTTTCTGGATAACATTGTCAGGCCACGCCATCCTGCAACAAAATGTCTCAGCATGTATTCCTGACTAAAACAGTCAAATGAAGTGCAGCCTCAGCAAAGACGACAGTTGTGCATATACAGTGGTATGGCAAATGATGACAGCACAATTCAAGCATTCAGAATCATTACAGAAACAAAATACATCACAGAAGGTCAAATGTCTGATATTTTGATGTCTTGATTGATTGGTTGATTAACAAAGATTGATGCTAGACTAAGACATCAAGGCCCAGTGTTCAGACCTTTGCACCATGTGCAAAGTGGTTCAACTGCATTGTGCATAGTTTGCACTAAACTCCTATACTCAAAGAGGACCACAGCACAAGCTAAAGCCGTTTGTGCCCATGCACAGAAAAAGAGCATGTGATGCGCAGAGTCAAGGGAGGGACCACGCATATCAGTGCAGTATGATATTCGGCGTGTCACTACTGTGCAAAGGGGTTAGTGCAGGCCAATTAACACAACACAATTACTGCCTATAAAAAGTCTGACTTAAACCAAGGTAAGACCCAGAGGTAGGCAGAAAAACTGCAGACCATAATGTATGATGGGCTCAGGGGAGCACACAGTGTACTTGCAGCAGCAGGTAGTACAGGAGGAAGAGAGGGCCAGTGTCTATCTGGGGCCCACACATAGGCCATGGCAGCACAATGCCATCCACAGACAGTACCATCCACAAGTCACATAATGAAGTTCTCAATGATGACCAGGTCATGTGCTTGTACAGGCTCAATAGGACCATGCTCAGGCAGCTATGTGAGCTGCTGCATGACCAACTCCAGACAGACACCCAGCGCAGCCATACATTGTCCATAGAGTGGAAGGTAACAGCTGCAGTGTGTTTCCTTGCCACCAGAACATTCCTGACACCAGTGAGAGACACCACCAGTATCTCACAGTCTGCCATCTGACATCTGTTGGACCAGTTCCTAGATGCTCTGCTGGACCATGCTGGTGAGTTTATCTTATAAAATGGCAGGGTAAAATCTAGTAATCTGATTGGCTCTTATTCATGTGTAAAATATAGTTTACACATGGCTAAAAAAAGAACTTCTCAGCAGTAAAGAGTCTGGAACCCAGCTCAATGGGCATTTGGAACACAGACATTTCAGTTAGCCCCCTTCAGCCAGAACTGATATTCCACCACAAACATGGCTGCTACCTTTACTCTGTAAAAACTTCAACTGGGCTCTAAAAAAAAACTACCTTAAATAAAAAAAACAAATTAATTAAATGTTGTTTCCTGATTATCACCACTCTCACGTACATAAATAAATTAGAAACTTTAAGTATTGTTAATAGTTTTCAATACAACTGTTTCTTTGCTGACAGTGAAAAATATCCTTTCTATCTTTACCTGCTCATTAGGGAACTCTCTTCTTCTTGCCCTGACAGTAAGATAATTGAGTCTCTGGCTGTAACAAAGGCCTTTGTTGTCTGTGTGAACAGTATGTTAGGAGAGAAACATTCTGCCAGTGGAACTGAGCAGAATTTTGAATCCATGTATTCCATGCTAAACATTTTATGATTATCATTCCATATCTTGAATGTGGAGAAAAACAGAAAAAAACTGGAAGAAGAAAGTAGACAATAATACAATGACATCATCAATTACATCACTTACAGTGGGCAGAAGAACTGCTTTATCACAGATGCACACAAGTAAATCTATTGTTTCTACATATAAACATGCTTTTCCCAACAGTAAAAAGTAAAAAAAAAAAGGGGGCCAATTTTATAAGCGCAATAAGGCACTCAAGGATGTGTGTAAAACATATTTTACAGCATGTCCAGTGTCGGAAGTCACTTGGCATTCGACCTTGTTCCTCAGTATGCCCCTGGCCATGATGTAAAATATGTTTTATACACACTTCTTCATGCCTTCTTGCTTACATATCGCCAGGACACCAGCAGAGCAAACAGTAACTATGCATCAGTTACATCAAGTTGTGCACCTACCATGGGTACTCAGTGCCATTGATTGCACCCATGTTACCATCGGGCACCCAACAGTGATGGAGTGAATATCTATCTCAGAAAGAAGAGGTAGCACTCCATCAAATGCCAGGTGGTGTGTGATGCAACAGGATGCATCATCAGTGTTCTGGCATAGCACTCCAGCTGCACCCACTATACTTTCATATGGCACAATTCCATCTTGTGCCAGAGGTTTGAATGTGGGGACATCTTTAGTGGACACCTCATTGGTGAATATACTCCACAGGTCCTCAACCCACTGCACCATACCATATGGTACATGATGGATTAGAACCCTGTATGGCCATTAGGTTCTAGGTTAGTTAGGGTTTATAGGAATGTCAGATGGACCAGTGGTCTATTCCTGTCACCGTTGCCTGTGTCTCTGTGTTGCTATGTGACCCTACCCTATGCCCATCACCTACATAGAGGACAGTGCCTATCCCTGAATTCCTGGCTCCTCACACCTGTCCTTCCTCTGCATCTCTTGCAGAGGACAGGTGCAATGCACATCACACACAAGTAACATCATCAAGCATGTCTTTGGAATGCTCTAGATGCAGTTCAGTGCCTTAACTGTTCTGGTGGTGCCCTAGAGCATACCCTTAAGAAAGTCTGTGCCATATTCCTTGCCTGTTGTATACTACACAACCTAGCACTCAACCATGGGATATGCATGCCAGACACAGAGGAACACCCTGCATTGAATTCAGAGCCCAAGGACTAGAAGATACCAAAGCAGCACAACAGACATGATCCTAGAATGGTCAGTAGAGCCCAGGAGTACAGAGCTTGCATCATAACAGACATCTTCTGACATGGTGGGCGGTTGAGTACAGGCCACACAGAAGACTGTAATATGGTTAAGCAGTGTAATATCAAAGATCAAAAACAGTGCAAACAGTGAAGTATGCTAGATGGTGGGTAACAAGACAGGCGATACAGAAATGCAATTCTACTCAGGCAAGGGTGGAGGGGTTGAAAATAGGTGCACACAAACAGAAGTCCATTTTAGAAGGGGATCCTAATGGAGTGTTAACAGAGATACTGTACATGCCATCTAGGTGGGGCAGTCTGGGGTGCATGGCATAATAAGCCCACCATGCATGGGGATTTCACATGGGGTACACACAAACACAGGCCATGTGGGGGGGGCAACACAGAGATATCCACCTGCCAGGTGGGGTGTGCACTGTACTACTGGCCATCCATGCCAGGGTCTGAACCACCCAGCCTACATCACATGGGCAGTTGACGGAGTTACAGGGGTGCAATGGGGAAGGGTCAGGAACCATGTTGGTATGGTGTGGCTATGCACAGCCTACATCTGTCCTCTACCTCCCCGGATATGCATGGTATGTCTGCACAGCCATCTGTACAGCTAGGAATGGACCTCAGCCATGGTATGGAGAGGAGCATGGGCGTGGGTACAGTGAATTCTGCCTCTGGCCACTGCCCCTGAGGAAGGGCATGTCATGACTTAGTGTGCACGGTATCCTCGGTGACCTGGGAGTCCCGTGTATACTGGACATTCTCGTCCCTGGTACTTTCATTTTATTGAATTCTTTGGTAAGTGGGTAAGGCCCACTAGGCACAGGTGCCTGTTTTCAGGGCAACCCAGGAGCTCTGGGGTGGTTAAATTACTTGCTCAGAGCTACAGAGTATGCAAGTGGAGGCTGTGGGGATCAAACTCAGGTCTGTCCACTCAAGGTATCAAGTTCATTCACAGCTTGTTACTCTAAACTCTATGCTATACTGCCAGCCCCCAGAGTAGTCTCAAACTGAAACAGTTCATATTATTTGCTTCAAGGACTCATCCAGGACTGTGTGGTATCAGTGTACATCATGGTGTCTGTTGTGGGGTGGGGTGGCACTACTCTTACTGGACAGGCGGGACTATGGATGACCCTCTCAGTGCCTACCACCATGGTTGCAGCCTCCTGCTCAAAGGCACACAGGTCATGTAGTACCATCATGTGCTGACATGCAGCATGTGTCGGAGGTATGTTATCTCCTGCTGTGCAACACTCTGTGCCTCCACAGCGGACTGCAGCAGCTGGTGTTTCTAGGCCATGTCCCTCTGTCACCAGGGACTGTCCATTGGGCCAGAGCTGGGCAGTACCTGCAGCCATTATATAGCCTGGGGCTGCACTGTGGTAGGTGCAGCAGACCATGGTGGGCACTTCACGATGGCTGTGGCCAGTCTACTGTGACAGGCATGGGGAGGCAGGACTGTGGTCATACTGGAGAATGCATCATGGGGAAACATAGTGGTGGCTGGCCCTGTGGTATTGGCCAGGGATGTTAGGACCATGGACGTGCTGTGGTTGCTGTCCTGGGGTGGCAGAGCAGTGGCTGTGCCAGCGTCAGTTGTGGTCTGCACCCCTGTGACCATTGAGCCATGTGGGGACAACGGCTGGGCCCCAGTGGTATGGAGTCAGGAAAGGGAGAAAGCAGTCCCTCCCAGGCTGTGGCAGGCCCACCTCTTCCAAGCTATCAAGGTAAGTCTTGTTGTCATCATCTTCCATGTCCCCCTTGCTGTTGACCACTGGCTGGAGCAGATGGGTAGGTGGCAGAGGCCGCCCACACCAAGATGGTCCTGTGGTATCTTCCTCTGTGTCCAACACCATGTGCTGTGCTATAGGGAGGTGAGAGAGGAGTTATATAGTACCCTATCAGATGGAGAGGTGTGTAGACCAAGGCAGCATATATGCCCGGCATACAGTGCCACATCACCCTAGTTGTGCATGCAGTGCAACACCTATTCCCTGCAGGTACCAGCACACCCCTACATCAGTGAGAACACATGCCCAGCACCATAGGGCACATGGCCCTGCACCAGTGTGTTCACACCTCCACACACGTGTACATACACCTAGCACCAATGAGTACACACTCACAACCAGTGGACACACACCCAGCACCAGTAGGAGAACACCCCAACACCAGGAAACACACACTCAGCACCAGTAGACACACTACCCAGCAACAGCAACACACTCCCTCTCCAGGGAACAAACATCCCAGAGCCAAAGAGCACATGGCGCATGGTTGTGGACCTGCACACTGATGGCTATGCACTGGGTGACAGGGAAAAGTGTGTGGCTTACACCCAATGTGCTACCCCACACTGGCATATGCATGTACCCATATCTATAGACACCCAGACATACATCAATGACCTACGAGATGTTACACGGACAGTCACTCACATGGCTGGGCAGGTCCCACTTAGCTTTCGTAGCCACTACCAGGCACTGCTGTCTGAGCCATAGAGTGGATGCTATGGCCTTCTCTACAGAAACCAGGATATGTGTGCCCGCCAATGCCCATGGGCTTCCACCCGTGGTATGCAGCTCGCTGTGCTCTGTTGCCATGATCTCCTTTGCGTGCCTCTTCATGTCCCTGAAGCTGTCTCATTGCTTCCACAGGCCTGTTTCAGCTGCCAATGGCATCTACCTCCTCAGTGATCTCATCCTTCCTCAGTGATTTCATCCTAGGCCTGCCATACCCAGGCATCCGTGGTCTTACACTAGGACATGACATCCTCCCTGGCTCTGTAGGTCTATGCCAGCACATGTAACTCCTCCATGTGAAGCAGTGTGCCTGAATCCTGTTGTTATCATCCATGATACCTGATGGACATAGGAGTGCAAGACAGGTAACTGGAGAGAATACACAGTGGCACACAACTGAATGGAACAGTGGTGAAGCCACCCCAACCCCAACCACGTAGGAGTCCTGTGGGAACAAATCCTAAATTGTAAAGATATTTTATAACACTTGATGAGGCTCTTGAATATTTCATTCAAGCCTTCTTGTCGGCATCAAATAAGCACGCTCCTATAAAAAAAGCTCAGGGTACAGGGAAAATGCCATAAATGGTTGAACCCATTCCTCAAGCATTCCATGCTCCTCCGGGACAGAACATGGGGCAACTACAAATACACTGGCAATCAATCTGACTGGGAAAAGTACAGAGAGCTGAGAAACCAGTGTAAAAAAGCCTCAAAATAGGCCAAATCACAATACTTAAATGACCTCCAAACTAAGCACCTATGTGACCCCAAAAATTCTGGGGACACATAAACATACTCCTCAAAGGCTCCTCAAATAGTCAAATGGACTACATCCTGGTAGGGGACTCACTGACCAATACCCCATCAGTAGTTGTGGAGGCTTTCGGTGCACACTTCACCACCACAAGTGGTCCTCCTCCTCCCTTGACCCCTCCAGGCCTACCCATCTCACTGGAGATACTTGGGTGTACCCTCGGCCTCAATTCCATTTAAAGCTGGTCAATCAGTCAGAGGTATTACATCTCCTACACAAAATAAACCCCTCCTCCTCAGTAGGACATGACCAGCTTGAATCTTGCCTACTGAGGGTTGCCGCCTCAGCAATCGCCCGTCCAGTCACCCTACTCATAAATAGATCACTTCAGGAAGGTGTTGTCCCAAAAATTTGGAAAGTAGCGACAGTTGTCCCTGTCTACAAAACTGGGTCCTGAGACAAACTGGGAAACTATAGATCAATCTCCCTACTTAGTCCTCTTGGGAAAATCCAAGAAAGACTAGTCTGTAACCAGCTTCAGGACTACCTGGAGCAGCACCTTCTCATGGCTGATGTGCAGCATGGCTTTAGAAAGGGCCATGGTACCGATACTGCCCTCATATGGCTCACTGTGGACATCCTTGCCTCTATGGACCAAGGCTCCCCAATGGGTGCCCTCTTCATTGACCTGTCAAACTTCACAAAGATGAGAAATCTGGGGGGGTCATTCTGAATGAGGAGCTGACACTTGAGGCACAGGTGTACGCAGTAGTCCTGAATGGCTTTTACTATCTGAAGAACATCAGCTGGATTTAGAACCCTTATCCCTCCAGGGACCTGACATCACTAGTACATGGGTGTGTGACGTCTTGACTTGACTACTGCAATGCTCTGAGCCTTTGGGTCCGTGGCAGTGCTCTACATCACCTGCTGCTGGTGCAGAATGCAGCAGCCAGGATACTGTCCAGACTTCAGAGGATGTCCTATATCCCCAGTGCTGCATGAACTGCTGCACTGACTGCCAGTTAGGTGGTGTGTCTCCTTTAAAGTTGGTTTGCTAACTTGTAAGGCCTTGCACTGCCAAGATCTTGGATACCTACTAGATCTCCAGCACTGTTAAATGCCCTCCTACTCTCTTCTCTCCACTGAGTAGGCCTCATAGCCTTGCTGAGGGGCCAGGCCAAAAATCTTGGGTGAACAGGCCTTCAAGGTAGCTGGTCTGGTGTTCTAGAGTGCTTGCTCACTTGTGCATGTTTTCTCTCACTCCCCCCTCCCCCTTTCAGACTCTGAGAGGTCCCCTTGGCAGAGACGTTCAAGAGAAGTTTTAAACAGCATCTTTTAGACAAGTTTTTGGGAGTTGATATTTTGTTTTCATTAGTCTCTGTCCCAGCTGAGTTTTTATTCTGTTTTCATTGCTTGATTTAGTTTGTGTTAATAATATATACTGTAGTAATTGCCACTCCTGCACTTTACTGTAATGCTCCCTGGGCCTCTGGGACAGGGTGTCATTAGAAATAAAATCTGCTACTATTAGTACTACATATTGGTGTGAATTTCATAAATGCCCTATACACAATTACTAGTGCTGCATCCGTTGATGGCTGGTGTGCTGAAACCCAGTCAGAAATCAAGGTGGCGCTGACGTGAGAGTAGCTAGCAGTTGGCACACCACTTGTTATCCCTGAATTTGGCTGTGGGAATGACATGGCATGCATCTAAGATTCATGTAAAAACAAAAAAAAAATGTCAGTAGAAAAACTATGAAAATACTGTGGTTACTGACTTTGAGGAATCAGAGGAGTTACAAAAAGAGCAAACGAGAAAATGTTCTGCCAGGCTCAGTCTGAATAATGGCAAGGGAACCAAGCCAAGTGGTCTGCAGCAGCTAGTTAGAAAACCAAAGCATCAAAAATTGGCACAATACTGAAGAAAATGGTCATCAGCTGATATCTCATAGAGGTTAATTATACTGTCAGGTGTAGACAAGCAGCCAGAGCAGAGGGAAGTCTAGGGAGTGTAATGATCCTGTTTTCATGTTAATGTGCAAAGTTATAAATGGGAAGGTTGAGTACTGAAAAGATATAAAATATAATCAGAACTGCATCTAAAAAAGATGCCTTTAAAAATTTTTTATGAATGAATTCCAAATTTAATTAGTAGTGTTTTTTATTTTGAGCACAGATATTCCTCACTAATATGTCACCTGCAAGTGCAGGCAGTCCAGTGACAGCTGACAGAGGAGGTTGTGGGGTCTAAAACTGTGGGAGAATTCAGGAATGCATGGGACAGACATAAGGCAATTCTTCTGGGGGGGGTAGGAAGAAATAGGCTGTTGATTAACTAGGATCTGCAGCTTATCCTCTAGGTAGGGAAATGGGCAGACTAGGTGGGCCAAGCGGTCCTTATCTGCTGTCAGTCTATGTTTCATGTTTCTATGTTTCTGTCCAAGGCCTTTGATTTGTTCAGTTATAATCTCCTTCTATCAAAACTCTTGCACTTAGGACTGGATCACCACTCTCTCTCCTGGTCTGAGAGCTATCTGAGTGACTGCACCCAAAAAGTCCGCTGGAAGGGTACCCAGTCTGTCCCTTGACCCGTTACTGCAGGGGTGCCCCAGGGCTCAATCCTGGGCCCTCTGCTTATTTCATTCTTCCTCAATAACATTGAGGGGAACTGCCCCCTCAGCAAACTCATTTTGTATGTGGATGACACCATCATTTACTGCAGTGATCCCCAACCTACTGTCATAGCCAAGAAACTGCAGCATAGTCTCTCATTACTTGAGGCCTGGTTCTCCGCAAACTCCCTTAAACTCAATGAGGAAAAAACTAAAGCCGTACTGTTTGGCTCAGGGCGTGGGCCCCCACATGAGTCAGCTACTCCAGATCTGCACAAACCAAGGAAAAAGAGTCAAGGTCTTGGCCAGTTTCAAATACCTTGGGATCCATCTTTTATTTAGTTTAGTTTTTTTCTTTTTAACCAGGTATAGCACACTAAGCTGAAAGCTTTTTTACAGGAGCGACCTGGGAACACAAGGAGGTTAAGTGACTTGCTCAGGATCACACAGTATGCAAGTGGAAGCTGTGGGATTCAAACCCAGGTCTGGTCTGCTGGATGTCACCAGATTTGCAGCTCAGAGCCTTAGACCACTGCACTATACTACCTCCTGTACTGCCATCTTGACAAAGAAATGACCTACCGACCCCACATCAACTCCATAACCAGGTCCACCCACCAAAAACTTGGCTTCCTTTACTGTCTGGGAAATTCCCTATCCTTGGTTGCAAGACGGGCAATTGCTAGCTACAGTCTCCCCCCCCCCATCCTATATGGAGCCGCTCTACTGCAGTTCCTCCAAGAGACGGAATTTAGCAAACTTTCCATACTCTATAACCGTCTGGCTCATTTCGCCACAAACTCCTCTCCTAGGAGGCATCATTGTGAGGCACTTAAGGATCTAAACTGGCCCACACTTCGGCACAAGCTAGCTTACCCTGTCCTTTGCCTTGCCTTCAAGTTCACTACCCTCAGTCCCCCTCCCCACCTTAGAGGACTACTCTCCTCCAAAGAACAAATCCGAACCCTGCGATCATCAGCGAATCATTCCCTCAACATCCCTAGGATTCACTCCAACCAAGGCAAATGCTCTTTCAAATTTGCTGCCTCCCACCTATGGAACTCTCTTCCACCCAGCCTGGCTGACTCATCCACCCTTACCCAATTCAAGTCTGGGCTCAAACTATATCTTCTAAATCTCAGTCTCTGTGGCTGTAACTGTTAGCTCCCTAGCCCAGGTCTCTTTTCCTCTGCACTGCCTTAAACCTCCCCTCACTTCTGGAAGTATCTCCTAAGCTTTTATGTCAATTTATTGCTGTTATCTCCTTTCCCTACTAACTGGAGATGAATCATGTATATTGTTTCTACTCTACACTTGTGTATGAAATTGTAACTATTGTAAATAATACTTGAGACTGTACTGTGAATCCTTACTTTACCCCTTGTATACTGTCGCTAATGTCTATTTGTGCAACATATGTAACTACTGTAAAAAAAATCATTGTTTCTAAATGTCTTTTCTGTAATTCCGGGTCGCCCCTGAAAAACGGACCTCTGGTCGCAGTGGATTTACCCGGTTATCAAAATCTAAATAAATAAATAATTATGTTATTATTACTATTTTATAATCATTAATATTTCATTGCAATATTTGGACTTGGTAATACTAGACAACTGGCTCAAAGACTCTAAAGGATTTTGTTTCCATGAATGGAAAAGGGGTTCCAAACTGGTTGCAAATGCCAGAATGGATTTCCTCAGAAAAGGAAAAAAAAAACTTCAGATTGACTTTTAAAACCAGATGAGTCTAATTCACCACCCTATCTGTGGCCTCTTTGGAGTGTGATATTAAAGGGCCTTTTACACGCAATGGTCTGTACCATTGTCAGCATTACAGACCAACTGCAACGTTACATTTCTGATGTGTGCAAGCAATCCGCTCCAAAACAGAAATGAGCATTCACTGTTTCCATGATTCTTGATTTTGTTGGTTCGCCTAGTCTTGTGCCGTTACACTGCACTGTGTACTTTTGCCATTCTGTTCCAGTCGGTCTGATGACAGCCGCTCGGGAGAGGGTTCACAGCAGGCAGAATAAACCCCCAAATTTTTCAACAACAAAAAAAACTGTTAAGTTTAACACATAATTAATTTGAAGAAGAACATCCCCAACGAATTTGGTTGAAAGCATATGACAAAATCTTCCCCATGGGTTCCAGTTGTTGCTTTATTTATTGAATATGGTTTACTATATATAAAATAACAAATATATCTGCATGGGGATGATTTGTCTAATGTTTTAAACAGAATTTGTTTGGGTACATCATCCCAAAACAAATTCTGCATTGTTATAACTGTTTTGTTGCCTTCCAGTGGAAAAAAATGTATATTTCTTTATGTGTCGAGAAGTGTGGTCTGAACATCCCCCCACACAGGGTTCAACCCTAACATATGTTTACTAGCCCAGGGCATAGTGCAGATTGCCTAGGACTAGTGCAGATGCCTCCCTACATGTCCATGTGGGCTAGTGCAGTTTTTGTCCGACAATCCTGTGTGTAGTTTCTACTCAGACCACTAGCAGTGAAATGCTAAGAAAGTGTACCGAGCACCTGGAGTCCTGATCATCCATAAGTCACCCAAACTACTGGTTGGAGTTCCGAACAGCCAGTAGTTCCAGTTTCAGTACTGCAGTGTATGGTGGCATTCTATTGGACAGGCATGTATTTGGAAGCAGTCAGGGAGGGGGCAACGGTGGCTGTGAGAACTGCTCTGGGGAGATCCGAGAGCCTGACGCCACCGGGGGTAGGGCACCAATGAGTATGTTGTAATCTACAGCAGTGGTGGGAGTAGAGGCAGGAATGTAGAATAGCCCTGTGATGATGCTGGATATGGGCAGGCACAGCACAAGTCTGAGAACATGATTGGTCCTTTGTGCGAGTTTTTTGTGTTCATTGGCAGCAGGCGGGAGTGGGGCGGGGCTTCACTGCTCGGCAATGGGGGATATAAGCAGCCTATTTTGAGCAGAAAAAGCCCAGAACATTTGGAATTAAGTGAGCAACCAGGAAGTGCTGACGAGAAGTGCTGCAACGTGGTGTTCAATGGCTTGCAGGAAGTGTTGAGAAGTGATACGGTGTGGAGTTCAACGGCGTGGTCTTCAGCAGCATCTGAGAGGAGTGCGCAGCTCAGCATTGAAGATTCATTATTTTCAGGGGTTACGGCAGTCAAAATTGTTCTGGCAGAGAGATGGAGAATGGTCTTTCAAGGCAGACTGTTGGGACTTCAGTAGGAAGACTGGTTGTGTGGGGTTGGGAGGTGTATGCTCTGCCTTCTTGTGAAAACTAATAATCCTCTGTTTGTTGTATTAAATCTTACTAAGTTACACATCACTGATTAAAGTAAATATGACCCAGTAACTGCAAAGGGGGGGGTCAGAGTGTAACATTCAGAATTCTTCAGCTTTTTTGTGTTCTGTTTTGTTGTCCAGTCATCCATACATTGCCTCTTTTATTTGCTTATTTGCCTCATTGCCTGCAAAAATGTGTGTGGGTGGGGGTGGGGGAATGTCCGTGCCTTCTTCTGAGTTTTGCTGGCTGTGGTCTGCAAAAATGTTTGGTGGCTTACCCCTACACTTATTCCTTGCTGTATGCTGATGTTGAGTTTCTTCACTAACCAGTCTGCTGTTGAATCAGACTTGCAGTAACACTGTCCCACATTTCTGTGTTCTCTGTGTTCATCAATCATTTATTTCCAATCTGCCACATTGTTGACTGTAACGTGGCGGGGGGGGGCTGGATGTGTGTAATAACTGTATGAAAACAAAACAGTGAAAAATTCTCCTGTGTTTTCTATCCTTGTTGCCTGTGAAAGATAAGGGGGCCATGTCTTGTGGGGCTGGGCATTCTGTGGCTTGCTGTGAGGTTGGTAATGTTTGGGAGGGGTAAAACAACATATTGTGTACTGCCACTACCTTGGTCAATCCTAGTAATCCAAATCCTCATTGCCTGCAAGGGGCTGGTGTAAATTTGAACAGTGTGTGGTAGTGTTTGGGGAGGGGAAGAACAATAACTTGTACGTGAATCCTGAATCCAGGGAAGAACAATAGTGTACTGCTTCTTGAAGACTATGGATTCTTTCAGATTCCTAGATGAAGATGATGATGCATGAATCTGAGCCTCATGTCATGGCAATCCTTAACAAGCATTTGTCAATGCTGAATGTTTGCTTGCTGGCATTGGCATTGGTAGTGTAGAAGTTACAGAGCTGCATAACAGAAATAGCAGCAAAGTATTGAACTAAAGCCAACCCCACCACCACCCTGCAGAGAGTCACAGGCATTGGGGTGTGCCTTTGGGTCATCAGGCATAACGACCACACCATTTCACCACACCCTACCCTGTAGACACTGACAAGGGTCACGGTGTGCCTTTGGGTCTTTGGCCCTTATGCGCACCCCATTCCATCAGGAAATATAGTGAGATAGGTGCAGTATAGGAGAATGGGGTGAAGTTTGGGCCCGAAGAGTCCAAGGCACACCTTGATGCCTCTCACTGGCTGCAGAGTGTAGGTGGGGGTGGAATGGTATGAGCATGACAGGCAAGAATCCCAAGTCACACCCCTGATGCCTGTCATTCTCTACAGGGTTGGGCATTCTGGTCGGAAACCCTAACGCCTCAGGCATTCGTTAGTATTTTCACTCCAAATTTTCAACACTTTTCTTTGTGACCCCCACTTCATGAACAGTGGCAATATCAGTTTGTTAGTCAAAACTGCTTTTTGCACAGCGACTATGGCATTTGGCACCACAGGTGCAAAACACATTCCAAACAGGATGTGAAAAATGACAGTGGTACTGTTCATGGGAGGTGTAAAATGGCAATGTTAAAAATCTGCTGTGAAAATATTAAAAGAACTGGCCAAGTCACGAGTGTGTGCAGAAACTGTGCAACGCACACCCGTAATGTAACTAGTTTGGAGATTTTTTTACAGCAGATTGTTAACGCATGCATTTTGGGACCTCTGATCGTGAACAATGTCAGTGTGATTTTCTTTATGTCTCCCGAATAATGATTTCCTATGTGACCATGCATTTCTGTGCTGAAAGTGTCAAAACACATTTTGGTCATGTTGTCGAAAATGGCAGCTGTACTGTTCATAAGGAGGTGTGGAAAAATGCCACTGGTGAAAATCTGGACTGAAAATATTACAAAGTCATGAACTTACGAGGGTGCGTGGAAACTGTGCAATGCTCACTCATAACACAGTCATTTTATGGAGTTTTGTAACCAAATTTTCAACATAGCCAGTTTAATACCTCTGCTCATGACCCATGTCACTGTGATTTTCTTAATCTGTCCCAAGCATTGTTTTCGCTCACCGACTGTACCATTGTACGCTACATGTGCGGAAACACATTTTGGGTGAGATGTGAAAAATGGTAGCTGCACTGCTCATAAGGAAGTGCGGTAAAATGGCACTGTTGGAATTCTGGTGTGCAAATATTACAAATTGTAAACTTGCACAGCATGTATAGGAACTGCGAATGTGCTCCTAAAACAGTCATTTTGGGGAATTTTTTCACTAAATTTTCAACATAGCCATTTTAACACCTCTGCTCATGACCAGTGTCACTGTGATTTACTTAACGTGTCCCAAACATTGATTTCGCACACCGACTGCGCCATTGTGCGCTACATGGGCAGAAACACGTTGTGGGAGAGATGTGAAAAATGACAACTGTACTGTTCATAAGGAGGTATGGTAAAATGGCAATGTTGAAAATCTGGAGTGAAAATATTGAAATTTCACAAACTTACGAGCATGCGTAGGAACTGCGCAATGTACGCTCGTAAAACAGTCATTTTTAGGAATTTTTTCACCAAATTTTCAACATAGCTATTTTAAGACCTCTGCTCATGAACAGTGTCACTGTGATTTTCTTAATGTGTCCCATACATTGATTTTGCACACCGACTGCGCCATTGTGTGCTACATGGGCGGAAACACATTTTGGGTGAGATGTGAAAAATGACAGCTGTACTGCTCATAAGAAGGTGTGATGAAATGGCAATGTTGAAAATCTGGAGTGAAAATATTGAAAATTCACGAACTTAAGAGCATGCATAGGAACTGTGCAACGCATGCTCGTAAAACAGTCATTTTTAGGAATTTTTGCACCAAATTTTCAAAATAGGCTTTTTGAGAGCCCACCTTATGAACACTGGCAGTGTTGTTTTGTTAATCATTCTGGAAAGATGATTTCACGCAGTGGCTGCGAAATCACACTTCGGGCCTGAGTAATGCCATGACAGTGACAGCATTCATAAGAAGGGGTCCCAAAAACCCCATGTTAAAAATTTGGTGCAAAAATTCCAAAAAATGCCTGAGATATGCAATAAAGTTGAAAAAACCCTGTCTATCCCATTATACAGCTTACCGGCATTTCCTCAGTTCGCAGTCAGCTTTGAAGAGTGCAGACGTGTTCCCAGTCCACCGAAGATCGTCTTGCCGAGGTCCAGAGGTAAGTATGGGGTGAGGGTGTGGGAGGCAGGGTGCACAGAGTGAGATAGGTGTGTGGGTTGGGAGGGGGCAGGAGAAGCGCTGAGGGACAGATTTTTATTTCCAGTTTTTTTAATTTTCTAAGACGACGAGGGACGTTTGCCACACTGGGGTGGGCTCCCAGCGTGGCAGCTGGAAGGATGTTGGTGGGGGGCAGGAGCCGACGGGGGATTGGGCACCCCTGTCAGCCATAACACCATTTTGCCATGCTGGAGTGGGCTCCCAGCGTTGCACCTGGATGCTTTGGGGTGTGTGCTGCTGACTGGGGATTGGACACCCCCTTAGCCATAAAACATTTTGCCACGCTGGAGTGGGCTCCCAGGGTGGCACCTGGATGCTTTGGGGGGTGTGGAGCCGACGAGGGATTGGGCACCCCCATCGGCTGTACAGTGTGGGGGAGGGGGAAGGAACATAAGCACACAGTGTGCGTGCGTGCGTGTGCGTGTGTGTGTGTGTGTGTGTATGGGGGAGCTCTCCCTTTCAACTGTATGCCACTGCATTTTCAGCTGTCATAGACAGCTGGAGCAGTGATTGGTGCACTGCGACCGTGCCTGCAAACACACTGACTGAACTGGAAGAGGCTGACACACCTCTGGAAAACTCGGATGATGGCACTATGTTTCTTGCACATGCATGCAAGCAAACATAAAAAGGACATTGGAGGGGGGAGGGTTGTGGGAGTACATCTTTTTGATATTTATGAGTCATGGAATGTTTATATTTTGAAACAATTGGTGATTTGGTCATTTTGTGTGTTACTTTTTTATTGTATAAATGTAAATAAATGGTTAAACTGTGCTGCTTTCATAATTTTATTCATTGTGTTGTGGGTTGAAAGCACATGGTGACTTTGACTGCAGATTAGTGCAAATCACTGTGGGCTAATGCAATTTTAGACTGACTTGTCCTGCTGGTTTAGTGCAAAAAAAAGTTAAGGTCAGCCCCTGCCCCCAACCCCCTCAACTTACAAGTAAATCTCAAGACAGAAAAGGCCACCGAAGCGACACAGGGCAGTGCATGCAAAAAGGCACTGAGAGCGACACAGAAGTGCACAGCAGAGTGCGTTCTGAAATGAGCAGTAAAACAAGCTCCATGTAAAAGTGCCTTAAGTTTCCTCTCGAATCTTTGCTGTAAGCAGAAGAGCCTTACTGATAAGAGGACTACATCACTGCATACCAACATGTCAAACCAGAATTTACAACATGGTACTGCTTCACACCAAGTTCACAGAACATACAAAGAAGCCAGCAGAGGAAGACCATTTGGCCTATCAAGTCTGCTCATATTGCAGGGTCCACAGCTTGAGCTAATGTCCCTGCCCTCCCTCCCCACTCCTCTTATCCTCCCTACCCGTGATCCTTACCTTCCCCCATGCCTATCCCATCCTCTCTTTAAAGCTGCCCACTGTCTTCAATGAGATGACCTCTTCCAGAGCACATTCCAAGTTTCCACCACCCTCTCTGTAAAGAAGTGCTTCCTGACCTTCCTCCTAAACCTCCCACCCTCCAGCTTAAGACTGTGCCCCCTCATGTTATGGTTGCCACTCAGCTTAAAGAGACTCTCCTTATCAACCTTATTTATCCATTTCAAGTACTTAAATGTCCCAATCATGTCCTCTCTCTCTCTCTCTCTCTCTCTCTCTCTCTCTCTACTGTCTTTCAGGAGTACATGTTCAGTGCCCTCAACCTTTCCCTTATAGCCTTTCCTACTGAATGGTTATCATCTTTGAAAGCCTCCTCTGGACCTTCTCCAGCAGTTAATGTCTTTTTGAGGTGTGGGCACCAGTACTGAACTCCATACTCTAGATGTGACCTCACCAGTGACTGCATAAAGGCAGTATAACCTCCTAGCTTCTACTGCTGAGCCCCCTAGATATGTATCCCAGCATCTTGTTTGCCTTTGTGCTGCTTTCTTGCTCTGTGTGGAGTGTTTCAGGTCACTAGTGATCATCACCCCCAGGTCCTTCTCCTCCTCTGATACAGATACTCATACTCCACCCCAGTAATACTCTGTCCTGGGATTCCTGGCTCCATTATGCACAACTTCATATTTTTTGGCATTGAAGCCAAGCTGCTAGATCCTGGACCACCTCCCTAGCTTTTCCAGATCTTCCTGTAGGTCCTATATCCCTTTAGCTATGTCCACTCTCCTGCAGAGCTTGGTGCCATCCATGAATAGGCATATTTTGCCCTTAATGCCATCTTCAATGTCATTGATGAAGACATTAAGCAACATCGGCCCCAGCACTGAGCCCTGTGGGACCCCACTGGTTACTTCTCTGGTGCTAGATAACTCTCCCTCAACAACCACCCTCTGGATTCTGTCCTTCAACCAGTTTTCCTCCCATCTGGCCATCTTTTCCCCAACCCCGAGATCCACCAATTTCCTGATCAACCTTTTGTGGGGCACAGAGTCAAAGGCCTTGCTGAAATCAAGATAGAGGATGTTTACCGCTTGGCCCCTGTCTACAGTCTTAGTGACACAATCAAAGAAGTCAATCAGATTTGTTTAACACAATCTCCCCCATGAGCGCATGCTGCCTCACATCCTGAAGACCATGCTCCTCTAGATATTCCACCAACCTTTCCTTTAGTATGGTCTCCATGAGCTTGCCCACAATGGAAGTCAGGCTGACTGGCCTGTATTTCCCTGGGTCATCCTTGGGACCACTTTTGTGGAGGGGCACTACATGTGTTGTTCTCCAGTCCTGTGGTACCATGCCTGACTCCAGTGAATTATTAAATAGGTCTGCCAGTGGCCCTGCCAGCTCCTCAGCCAGTTCCTTCAGTACCCTTGGATGTACTCTGTCCGGGCCTGGTGACTTATCCACCTTCAATGCCAGCAGTCCCTCCCTCACTCACTGTAGCTCCTCTATCACTACATGTGTGTCCCCCTCCACTCCTTTTCTCTCCTGAAGGCACTGGCCCATCCTTTTCTCTAGTGAAAATGGAACAGAAGTACTCACTTAGTATCTCTGTTTTTCCCCATTACACTCCACCCACTCCCCCCTTTCTTAAGCCTAACAACCCCTTTCTTCTTGTCCCTTTACTCACTTATACAGTGAAAGGAAGCCTTCTCCCCCTTCTTAATTCTTTCAGCTATCTGCAGCTCCTTCAGGGCCTTTGCTTGCTGGACATCCTTACTTGCCTCACTAGCCAACCTTAGGTAATTTTCCCTATCCACCTCTCTCTTGGTCTTCCTGAATTTTCTATAGGTCAACCTCTTTTCCCTTACTGCCTGGGCAACCCTAGAACTGAACCAGCTGGGCACATTGGACCTTATGTTTCCCCCAGAGCCTAATGCATTCATCTGTGGCAACCAGTATTCCTTCCTCAATGATGGACCACCTTTGGTCCACCCCCAAATCTGCTCTGATGCTACCAGATGGCCCTTGAGTACTTCACCCATTTTCCTGAAGTCCGCCCTCCTGAAATCCAAGATTTTGGTCTTAGTCGGAATGCTTTCCCTACCCATATCCAACTGGAACCATACTGTGCAGTGGTCACTTCCACCCAGTGGCTCCCTGATCATTATTTCCTGTATATGCTCCTCATTTGTGAGCATCAGATCAAGAATTGCCTCAGCTTTTGTTGGTTCAGTGACACCCTGAATTAGGAACCCACTCTACAGTCCTTCCAGGATTACCTGACTCCTAGCACATGTTGTGGATGGTATGCTACAGTCCACTTTGGGCAGGTTGAAGTCCCCCATGATTACCACCTCTCCTTTCCCAGCAGCTTCCAATATTTGTGAGCTCAGTTCCCTGTCCCTCTCCTCATCCTGACTGGGAGGTCTGTAAACCACCCCAACCTCACCTTTCTCCCTCTGTTGGACCTTAAATGAACCCATAATGCCTCAACCTCCCCTTCCTCTGACTCCTCCCTTGTGCAAGTTATTCTGCCCCTGATATAAACTGTCACCCCTCCCCCTTCCCGACTACCCTGTCCCTCCTGTATAGTTTATATCCAGGGATTGCAAGATCCCAGTCATGGTGTGATGTTGCTTAGGTCTCGGTTACTGCAGCTATGTCCACCTTCTTGTCTGCTAATAGTGCCTGCAGGTTGACTATCTTGTTTCCAAGACTCCACGCATTCAGAGACATGACTCTCCACCTAGAATCTGACCAACCTTCTCTTCCCTCTATTGTTCTATTCACATTTATCCCCTCTGTGTGCACCCCTTCATGTACCCTTGATATGTTCCTCACCACCTCCACCATTTAATGTGATCTTGCCCTTCTACCTCCTCCCTCCAGACCTCTTCCATCACTGTGGGGGGGAAGGTTCATTGATCTTCTCCTCTCAGAGTCTGTGAGCCTGCATGCCCCTGCTCCCCAGTAATTTAAATTAAGTGTAATGGTTATGTATTCCTCAAGTGTCCCTAGATACCCTCAAACCCTCTCTATTGAAGGAAACCTGTATGGCGAAAAGTGTTTTGTTTGACCAGGTTTCTCCCAGTCCCTATACAGATGAACATCTCCTCCTGCACCATTTCCTCAGCCAGTCATTAAAATCCTCTATTCTTCTTTTCCGGCTGAGCTAGCCTGTAGTACTGGTAATACCTCTGAGAAAGCCAGTAAACTTCCTTCCTTCCTGCAGATCTTCCCTAACTCTGAACCTACTTTGCATACCTCAACCTCCTCCTCAACAAGGTCATTGGTTCCCAAATGTGTAACTAAATTAATTTCTCCTCCAGCCTCCCTTACTCTTCCCTCATTCTGGGCCCACCTTCCCCACTGTCATCCCTGGCATACAAACCACCCTTCTGCTTGCATTTGAGTCCCTTCCCCAGTGACTCACCCTAATTATGGAGTCTCCAATGATTGCCACCTTTCCATCTTCTACATCCTGCTCCCATCCTCCTTTCTAACCTTTGGTACTAAGCTGCTTCCCACTGCTCCCTTTGCACCCTGGTGAACTTATCTCCACATTCATAGTTTATCCCTTAACTGTTTTTCCATCTCCCAAACTGCCCTTCCCCTTCTGACTATCTGTATCTGCATTCAGTTTTCACTCCCCTCTTCCTTTCTTTTACTCTCCCCATCCTCCACTCCATTTTGCCTTTTCCCTGCCCACCCTGATTAGTTTCCTCCCCCCTCCCCTATGCTCCTATTCTCAACCCTGTTCAGCAATCGTCAAGAAAAAAATAGAAGACATTTATAACCAATGTGTTTTTTTTATTGGAGAAAGCTTGTATTTGTTGCAAAGCTATCTTTGATGCTGCCAGTATGAAATTACATCAACTGATAAGGAATATACCAACCTATCAAATGGCCAAGTTTGATACCTACAACTGCTGCAGAATGCTAATTATTTGCAAGAGTGTTCTGTGTCAAAAGTCTTAGAAGTGGCATATTTGTGTTTACATATCTAGAGAGATCAGCTCATAAGCAATTCAAAGATATAATTTTGTATTTGTAAGTTGACACAGGACCGAAATAAACTGTCAAATAGTTTGAGTAAACAACTCTGATGGATGTGCTTTCGAGAACAAAGCAAAACCATCTGCAATGTAATTCAATGCTTTTAAAATGTTCCAACCAGAAATTTGAAAATAAAAATATTTCATTTGAAAGCTTGAGATATGGAAAGTGAAATGATTATTACTTTTTTTTTAATTCTGTTGAGAACTGATGTTATAATCAGTAGTAGATTATCTCAGAAATTATTTGTCTCACAGACATGATATACAGTTTGAAAGTCTGCCTCTAATGACCGGAGCTTGGAAATGTTTGTTTGAAGACTGCATCTTGTTGCATTCAAAAGTTATAAGAAAAAAAAATATTTTAAACAGAAAAATGTTCAAACTCAAGGACTTTGCAAAAGGGGCTGTCCTAAGAGAGAGTGACTGGCCACTCCTTTCATCATTTGCATGATCCAATCAGTGTTGATAGATCTTGCATATATGCATCATAATGAGGTGGACTTAAAACCCAGTTCATGTGGAAATGCCTCAGAATTCTCCATATCGAAAGATGCCAAGAAGATCTGTGTCACTTGAGTCTGTGTCTTATTATGGAAAGCATTGTTCCCTCCAGAACCTTGGACTGATTTTCAGTGTTTGCTAAGAGCAGTCATGTGTTTCTGTCTGTGCCTGCAACAAAAACAGACTATCGATCCTTATGCAGTGATGTCAGGAAGGATTTCCAATAACAGTGTGAGCTGAGCCAAAGGCTGTAGCTGAGCTATCAAGGACTTTTGCCATCCAAGGAAGAGTTCTCACCAACATTCTGAAATTAAGGAGAAAATAGTCTACAGCTATTTAAATGTTTTGAGTATTATTTTAAATAATGTTTATAATATTCTAATTAGATTTATCTGGGGGTTGCATGGGAAAATTAATTTCTTAAATACTGGAGTGTTGGGTATATAGAAAAAGCTCTAATCTATATAAAGGTATATAAATATTTTGCCTAAGAAAAAGTATTTAAATATGTTGCAAAGAGAAGTTTTGAAATACTAATAAGACAAAGCTATTTTAAATCTTTATGCAATAAAACACAGCTTAGATTGTTTACTCAACCAGATTCTTTTGAATTACTTATGTGACTTCTAAAGTTTATGAAGTTTATGCAAGCACAATTTTACTGTTTACAAAAGTTACCAAAATTGTAAGTTGTATTCTTCTGTTATTCTTGTTTATTTTCTGAAACCTTTTTTGTTTTATGTTTATGCTGCTTTTCACAGTGTTTACAATGTTTTATTATCTATGCAACAGTTCTTAGTGAATAGTAATATTGTACAAGGAAAAATAAAATCTACTTTTATATACTATAAGGATGTGATAGAAACATTATTCATAATTATCTAGAACGTTTTATACAGTGGACTGTAAAGTAAGGATCTGAGCCAGTCTTACATTGCTTTATATGGTTTTATACATATTTTATGACACAGGGCTGAATGCTTAGCTCAGTGCCCACAATAAGTAATTGATATTCTAGCCTATTGCACTGACAGTCCCATCAATGTCTGCCATTCCACAGCCCTCAGTAGACCGAAACCAGATTGTCCATGTACACCCCCAGCCATTGCGACAGGCACAGACAAGTAGGGGTGTACAAGGAGAAGCCCCCAGACCACAGGGCTGCCTCCATGGATGCATATCTGTGAGGAGGTGACCCAGCTGGCAATGTGCACCATGGACCATGGGAGACATGTCAGCACCTCCACAACAGTAACACTGTGGTGCCTAGGAGGTGTGAGCTCCTGGGTGCATTTGTTTAATTTCATTTCAATTTTAAACCTCTCAGCCTTGGAGATGGGAGTTTAAAAGGCTTGGAAAGGGTTAATTTCTGGTCCAAGATAATGGGAGCTCTATGGACTAATCTTATATGAACATTTTGGACTGGACTTTCTATTTAAAATTCATTTTAATTAATATATTTGGGTTCATATTGTGTTACATTTATTTTATAATATTGTGATTAGTGTTTATTTGTTTATTCTGTGAAGTGCATGTGTGCTTGATTGAGTTTATAGTATTTTGTGAAAGTTGTGTGTGATGTGGGAAAGTTTGATAGGGGTAAACATAGGTTGGTTGAGTAGTTGGGGGTACGTGGGTGTTTTGTGGGTTAGGTGGAAGTTGTGAGTGAGTACAGCATGTGTATTTGGGAGGTTTTTGAATATTGTGTTGCTTGCTCTGTGCTGTGAAGATGTGTTGGAAGGTGCAGTGATGGTCAGGCATTATTCCCCCTTCAGGCTCAGGGATCTCCATCCTTTTAATTGTCCTCCACTGTCCCCATAAGTATATAGGTGGTGTCAGGCTCTGGGGATAGTTAGGAGGAGGAGGACGGAGTCTGGGTCTGGTGGGATAATCTAAAGAAGTGGGCGGATTGGGATAGTGAGAACATGGAGATGCCCTGGGGCAAAATGGGTCCAGGAAAGGGGTCCTTCCTGCCTGGTTCTCTATACCTCAAGCTCTCACTTGGCAAGAAACATGGTCTTCTTTTGGTTACTCGTCCTACTCAGGTGGTGTTATGCAATGCCAGATCCATTAAGAACAAGACTGGTTTAATAGTGGATCTTGTTGGGTCATCGGACCTGGCTTGCATCACCAAGACTTGGCTGGATGAAAATGCTGGTCCAGTGTTGGCTTCAGCAATTCCAGCTGGTTTCTTGGTGATACACTGCCTGAGGATGGACCATATGGGCGGGGGTGTAGCCATCTGTTTTAGACAAGAACTGAACCTTGTGGAGGTTCCAGTGGGGAGCACCAACTCCTTTGAATATATCATGTGCGAGGGTGTAAGATGCAGGATTCTTCTCATCTACCATCCACCAGGAGATGGGAAAGTTTTCCTGCAGGAAGTCGCGGACTTCATTGTCAACCTGGCATTGGGAATCCCCAGATGGCTGATCCTGGGGGATTTCAATGCTTGGTTCGATGATGAACTCTCATATTTGGACAAAACTTCCTCCAGCTAATGAGTTTGTTGGGCCTTACACAGGTTGTTACCTCCTTGACCCATATTGGTGGTCATTTATTGGACTCGGTGTTCCTCCTGGGGATGGAAATATCCGATTTGCAGGTAGAGCCAGTTGGGTGGTCTGACCATCACAGCATTGGGTTCAGTTTTGTGGCTCTCCCCAGTAGGCCTGCCCCTACGGAGATGGTCTGGTACCACCCTTTGAGGGGTGTTACCCCAGAAGGCCTAATGATGGTCCTTGATCTATCAGGTATACTAAGTGAATGCATGGATCCAGGAGATCTAATACTTGCCTATAAGGCGGTGGTGGCAGCCCTGGATTCCAAAGCTCCTGTTCGTGTTCATCTACTCACTCTTCATTCGAGGTCTCCATGGTTTGATGAGACCTTGAAGGAGTTGAGGAGAGTGGGATGTAGGCTAGAGAGGAGCTGGTGGAAATTGGGCCTGGAGTGTGACAGACTTACATTGATGTACCATTATGTGGTCTATCAATCAGCAATCACCTGTAAGAAGGCAGAATTCCTGTCCAGAGAGATTGCTGCTGCACAGAACCGACCAGTTCTTCTGGACTGTGGACAGGTTGTACAATCCAATCTGTCTCCAGCCTCGGGGAGCCTTTACACCAGAGTGGTGTGATGAGTTTGCTTGGTTCTTTGCAGATAAGGTTACCACAATCAGATCCGGCATCTGTCTGACTCCCTTTAATGGGAGCTACAGTGGACAGCAGGAGATGGACAATAACACTAAACTGTGAGAATTCGGATGTTAAGTGAATACTGAACTGTAATGAGACAAACAATCACATTCATGGTGAGTAGAATGCTGAATTACACTGTCATTTGGTATTGTTAACTCGCTGCTTTGACTTAGATGAGAGGGGTTTATAAGATTCTGACATAACAACAGTGGTATTACAATGTTGAAAACAGCTTACTTTCAGTGGGTAATATGGGCTTCTGATACATTACATACTTCTATTATTTGTTTGTGTTAAGAACATGTAAGTTGTTGCTGTAATTTGAGGCCTACTGTTCTGTGCTATTTGTAGCAAACATCTGGCCACCAGAAGTGAACAGAAGTCAGAATCAGAGCATCACAGTAACAGTGAAATAATACCTCTTTCAAGGTTGTAAGACAAAAAACATATAATACAGAGAAAATGGGACAATTATCATACTTAATATTGCTAACCTAGACAAAGCTATACAGCTGGTAAAAACTAATTGTGAAAAATTTGCAAGCATGCAGTAATAGTCTGTTAGTGATTGTTTAATATATTTGTATTGACAATACTCCCCCCCACTGTTGTCAGCCCAGTACCTCTGCCTGATGATGTACCCCAGGCTCCATGTCTATACGAGACTGCACCTCCAGATGCACCCTGGCTTCTGTCCCAGGATGGGATTGCATCACAGACTGCCTTAACAGCACTGCTCAATGGCCCTAGGTCTAAGGGCCATTCTGGGAGACTAATCAGGGCTGTGGCAGTTATCATCGAGGTCAGTAGTAGGAAGCATGTCTGTGTTTTTTTTTTCTAATAGGCAGGGACATGAAATACTACAGTGCGTTTGCACCACCCCCTAGATCATTCAAATGTCGGTTTATGCATCAACCTTGCTGAGTGCTTCCACCACCTAAGGAGGGACGTTATCCCACCATAACACCCCCCAGAGTGCCTTATTGTGATTATGAAATAGATCCTTTTTAGTAAATTGTATGCATATTTAAAACACATTACTTCCAGCTGGGCCATTGTGCTGAGATAATGGCCCAACTGAAAGCAGTTGTTGGCCTATCAGAATTCAACATTCTTTATACCCATTTCATAATAAGAAATATTATCTAGTAACTCTGTGCACAACCAGTATGTTCCTGACCTCAGGGTTCTGATTCCCATGGACCTCTAAGCTTTGTTCTCTAGCTGAAAAGTAATCAGAATCACTGTCTGACAGAAACAGTGGTTGTGCACAGTTCACCATACACTATTATACACTATTCTCTCTCTCTCTCTCTCTCTCTCTCTCTATATATATATATATATATATATATATATATATATATATATATATTTATACAATAGGGGTGAAGGTATAACACTATGAATAAATGTTGTTATTTTCACATCTGTTGAATAACAGGTTGCTGATGTAGACAGTGTGGCATATGGATACAAATATACCTACACTCTCTATGTCAGCACCTGATATTCACACACTTGTTTCGTCATCAAAGCTCTGCAGACAACTGAAACTAGTAACCACTTACCACACACCTTTATTGCCCCAAAAGTCCTTTCACCTGTCACATACCTCCAATCTGAACGAAACACCTGACATTGCTGTAGTCCTTCAGACGCCGCAAACACTAGTATGGGCGAAATCCACCAGAACCTGAAAAAAACATTTACAAAGCAAAGCAAAACTAAATGCCTGTGATTGCTATGCTTCTTCAGGTGCTGCAAGCAATACTACAGGAGAAATCCACAAGAAGCTGCAAAACCCATCTGCAAATCAACAAAACATCAGCAGCTGAAGTCCATCCACAATAATACCTAAAAAGCCCACAATATACAAACCTAGCTTAAAAATATGCTGCAAAACAACTGAAGAATACAGAAACCCTGTCAGTCCATTCTGCAAAAAAACACACCCACCACACATAAATAAACCAATCATGCCACACGCATCATGTTACAAGACAATGACCAACCAAGCAAAATTCAGGAAAACGGACTATTCACAAAATCCAACCAATAGGAAACTACATATATTCTATTCATCAGTAACCACATACACTGCATTCACAAACTAACTACAAGGGAGGAACTACACCGTAACAGAAAATGACACAGAAAACACTCTAAAAATAACAAAAATAACAAGAAATAAGGGTCCCTATTGTATAAATCGCACACATGATGTGCGACTGTGGAACATCGCAAATATTATCACTCGTGATATTATAAAGGTTCACTCTGCACTCATACTAATATTCTCCATATTCCACATTTGCCCATCAAGTATCCCCTATATATATATATATATATATATATATATATATATATATATATTCCATATATACTGAAGGAGTGTGGTCACCAAATACACGTAAACAGTAAAACATGGTCACAATATCAGAACATATCATCAAGCTGCATGAATATTCTCAATCAAAAAAACAGAGGAATAGCATCCCAAGCATAAAACAACTGCTATCATTGTAATATAGAGAATAGTGGATTTACATATATGCACAACCATTGTGTTCTACCAGACAATGCTTTTGATTCCCTCTAACTTTGAGATTGAAGCTCGGGAGGCATATAGGAATGAGAACCAACAGCTGCTCACCCTGTATTTTGATAGTGTATAATAGTATTATGTGAAATTTGAGGATTGTGATTTTTAGTTCTCTTTTTCATAATGAAACAGACTTATGAAGTCTCTTGAGTTTCTAGTATACTGCCTTATCACATAATTTAATGGAGGGAAGAAACAATGTGCCACATTCCAAGTGGTTCTTCTGCAGTTGTGACATCACTACTGCAGTACAACAAGCATATTCCAGACATGGAATTCCATGCAAAACAACATTCCACTATACAATATATAGTCGATAGCCTTGCATGTGTATTTTTGTTTGTAAATGTCACATAAATCACGTTTGTAATGGTTATTAAGAAACCCCAGTATCAGTTAATAAAGGACCACTATGTATGGTATTTATTTCTTCCTTTCAGTTGTTATATCCAGGGTTACAAATGGCAAGAAAACAGGTACTAAATACAAAAATCTGTAGTCAAGTTGTTCAAATATGTCTACTTCTTTTTTTTACAGATGTAAATGCAAATGTGCCGTTGTTAAATAACTAATGTTTTTCTCCCACAGCACAACATGAAATATGAAAGAAAGTAACACCTACCAATGTAATGTATTCATTGATATACTTTCTATTTACAGCTCCTGCAACTGCCAACATAGTACAGAAGCAGCCAGGAACACTGTAGCTGTGTCAACAGCTTGTTGCAGAAGGTTGACCTCCTGCTCCAGGGGCAGCAGCAAATGTTGTTTCTGTTGCAGGCACAGCAAGGAACGGTCAGCCTTCTGCCTCAACCAGTTAACACAACTGCAGATGTCCCAGCACAGATCAACACGGCTTCACCACAGGCATCAACAGGCAGTCTCCCTGAGGACAGCTGAAAATCCCACCCCTCTACAACATCTGGTATGTGGTCACAACACTCAGCAGTTTCCACTTGTGCACTGCCTCCAGGTCCACTCCAGTTGCCCCTTTTCCACCGTTTGAGTGACAGACACATACCTCCCCCCTTTTCATATTTAGTTATATTTTTGTACAAAAAAATCAGAAGAAATAAAAAGCTTTATAATGATGACAAACATTTTATTTTGTTCTCTACAGAAAGCTTATACTGTTTAAAAAATTAACAAAATGCACATTTTTGATTATTGAACATGAGTGTCCTTATTTTAAAAAATGGAGCAATTATTTGTATGTGTTACAGCTTCATCAAACTGTAACATGACATCACAAGGAACAGTTTTTGTAACATATCTCATGTTTAAGTAAACATAAACAGGCATCACAGTCTGTATTGTGGCCATGAACCAAACTGTCACCCTCTGTCATTAGTAAAGCAACTTTGTTGCTGCAACTTAGGAGAATGGTGTGACAGGCACAGCCACCACAACACACACACCATTATGCTTCTTTATATATGGAGGATGGTGGAGTGGTGGTGTGTTTGTACAGTAAGGCATAATTTACAGACTTTTATAATTGTTGAAGCAACCCTAACTGATTCATTAATATACAGTATGTCTTTTAAAAAGTCCCCATAGGTTTGAAAAGTATTACATAGGTAGCGAAATGCATTATGTTGTTGTGATCATGGGAACCAGCCCAGCAAGCTTTGAATGTCTTCATTAAAATATGTGTATCGGTCCAAGTTACAGATAAGTATGCATGCTACAGCAGCTGTATAAGGGGAAAGAACCCATGTAGCACTAATTTGCCAATATCTGAGGAACTTCCACCAAGCTGCCCATATCTTCATAATGATATGTATATGTGGGAACAAGGGCCCTCCATGGCATGTGTGTCCAGTTACACATAACAACTTAGCCACACAGCATCTGTATAAGGCAAGGAACCCTTGTAGCAGTAATTTGAAAAGTTAACATGGTACAGTGAAGCAGAATGGTGTGAGAGTTAGGCTGCACAACTCATGGCATACCTCAGCATCTGTTGGTCTGTAGAGGAGTGGGAGTTGGTGTGGTTGGGGGGGTCAGGGTCTGGTAACCGTAACATAACATTTCCACAGTTTTGTTGCTGTGGAAACAACCCTAACTGATGCAGTAACAGAGTTTTTTGAAATTAATTTCATTTCTTTAAGGGCCCCATGCTTCCACCAAGTTGCCTATCTCTGCAATCATATGTGTTTGTGGCAGGCATGCCCTCTGGGCCCTGCACTCACACTTACACATACAAGCATGGAGCCATACAGCAGCCCTATAAGTAATGGAAGGCTTGTAATATTAATTTGCCCATATCTGAGGAACTGTAGCAACTACTAAATATGGAAATGTGGTTGTAATCATGAGAGTGACTAGTTTCCCCAACAGGAAGTCGACTGAATCCATATTGTGCATTGTGTCTGAGATGGGGCAGCAAAAAGCACTGTAAATACAAAGTCTGTGGCTGTAATAGTGGTCCTCGGACATGAAAATGAGCATTTGGAAGAGTAAATCACAAATATCTCAGGAACCATACAAAGTGGAAAAAAATCTAATTTCATGGGTTTCAGGACCTTCCAACCTAGTTCTGACCTTAGCCCCCTATAAGGAGGGAGTAAGAATTTTTGGTATGAAAAGTCTGTATCTTGAATCATTTTCAAAATACAGACTCTGAAAGGTTCCATGGACACCACAATATTATCCTATGGGGAAATTGTGGAACTTCATAATGCTGTAACATTTGGCCCTTGTAATGATTTCCCACCAAACCACAAAACGGCAGATCTCTGGGACCAGAGCTTGCCACCCTACAAATTTCATCCCCAAAGACCAAACCATTTTGTTGCAAGAGAGTCACAAAGATTTGCAGTTATTTTGAACAAACTTTCGCAAAATGCTTTCCAAAATCACTAAAGTTTTGCAAAAAAAAAAATCACAAAACATTCATATTTGCAAAAGTATTTTTCCAAAAATTTTAAAAATGCTTTTCTGGGGCAGGTGAAATCCTCTCCAAAACACATGTCTTGCATCCTCAGGACTTTACAAGGTGAACACAACAAGCAGTGTGTTCCTAGAGGGTCCCAAGTTTAAATGCCATGTATTTTTCTGTTCAGTAACTGAAAAGAAAATGGCTGACTCATGAAAGTAAAAGGGCCATTTGCGACAGTAAAAATGGCCATTTGTGAAAGTTTCTGATTTTTGTTAACTTTTCCTATTGACTATGATGGGAGATTTATTTTTTGAATAACTTTGAATGGTTTAATATTTTTTCAGCAAATCTGCAAAAGGCTTATCAGTGACCAAGGCTGCATCTTCTCTGAAGTTTTTGGAACAAACGTGCAAACTGTGCAGGCTGTGGGTGCGAGCAAAGAAACAAGGAAGAAGTCTGTTTTTTTTGCATTCTGTAGCTCCACAACCATAAATGTGACCATAACGCAACTTGCCTTGTCCAGAGACCTATGGTACCAGACCACGCATGCAAAATTTTAGGCAAATCCTTCATTCAGTGGTAATGTTATTAAGGTGCAAAATTTGAGGTTTTGCATTAAAGTGGCTACTCAACCCTAACTATAATGGCATCCCTCACCACAATAATATATCTATATCTATATGTATATCTATATATATATATATATATATATATATATATATATATATATATATATTTTATGCAAAACACTTTAAATCATCATTAAGGGTTAAATGTAAAGTCAGGAAATGAGCTGTTTAGGTTGCCTCCATGGACCCACCTATCATCCTAGATTGACCACTGATTGGGTGTGATTGGGTTGTGAGGCCTAAATATCACCCCATTCCATGTGTAATCTTATTCACAAGCCACAGTAAAGAAGAATGGGGTGACATTTAGGCCTCACAACCCCAATGACACAACCCGTCAGCTGTCGGTTTTGGGATGATGGGAGGGTCCACAGGGGGAAGGGGCAACCCTAAACATCTCATTTCCTGACTTTTTGCATTTTAACCCTAAATGATGCATTAACAAGTTTTTTGCATAGAATTTCCTTACTTACTGAGAAAGAATAGAAAAGTAGAAAGTCATGAAAGTTGGTGGGAGCTTGGGCCCTTAGGGCCCCAAGCTCCCACCAACTTGCACATTTTTACAAAATTCCACACCTGTTTACATGTTAGACACAAAACTACTGAAAAGTACATCCATGGAAGTAAGGGTAGCTACCATATAAATTTCAAGCCAGTACCAGAATGGAAAATGCTGACCAGAAAATGTTAATTCCTCCATGCAATAGCTCCACAAAAAATGTATTGTCCAGCATACAAACACCATAATTCAGATGTACAAGATCCCGTCAATACCCTCCAAATTTCAAGTCAAAAGACCAAACCGTTTCCCAGATATTTAATTTTAAAAATTGTTTAACTTGGGCTATCTGGTCCCTCCAAATCTGGCCATCTAGTCCCTCCTCATGATCAAAGATGCGATCAAAGAATCTCATGATCAAAGAATTTGCAGGCTTGCAACCAAAGAATTTGCAGCTGGCAATCAAAGAATAAAGAAATGGCAAAACTAAATTTTTAGGCAAAAATACATGAAACCACAGCCACTGTTTTGCTTTGTTGTCTCCTTTGATCAACATAGCAACTGGTGATGTCAGCGCGATAGGGCTATAAAACTGTGGGCTCCAGAGAGCTTTTTAGCTCATCTCCTAGTCTCTCTGCATTGCTAACAGGTACTGCCTACTGTTTAAATTCAAGGACTGTTTTGACAGGGAAATCAGTGTAGAGGTGTTTTTTTAAACCCCCTTTTAGAGGGCTTGGAAACTGGGCAGGCATTGCTCTCAGTGCTCAAAAGGCAGCCCTTTGCAGTTGCTTTTGTGTTGACTAACTCGCCTTTATAAAGGCGAGCTATATACATCGCCCGGCCCCACTGTTTTGCTTTGTTGTCTCCTTTGATCACCATAGCAACTGGTGTCAGCACGATAGCGCTACATAACTGTCTGCTCCAGTGAGCAGAGTCGAGCGTGGAGCGGAGGTGACACGGGAAGAGGCCAGCAGCGTCTGTCGGCGTCCATAGGTGGAAGAAGGTGGAAGGTGACTTTGTGTTTTCCAGACAATCAATACTATTCTTATACTCTATTGTAGCTTGTTTTAAGCTTTACTGTATTTTGTTCAACAGACAGTTTGAGAAGTCAAATATCTTCACAAACTGTAATATGCCATCTTGGAGTTAAACTTACTATGTAAAAATATGGAAGATATTATCCAAATAAACAAAGAGTGCTTTGGTTGCAGATGTCAATACTGTAATATGTACTTACTATCTGAGATAAACTTCACCTTGCCCTTTACCTATGTTAAATGTAAAGTTAACCATGATTTAACTGCCAAATTGGAATTGTTTAACAACAGGTTAAGCTTTTTAGAGACCAACCAACAGGAAATGTCTAGTAGATTTAAAAATCAAATTAGTGATATTTCCCAACCCACCAAAGTACATGTGGTAGGCAAAAAGCCCAAACGTCAGGGAAAAAAACTTAGACCATTATCAAAATGCCAGAAGGCAAATGAAATTATCACCACTTGTCAAGAACCTATTGAAATACCTCCTGCACAAAAAGAAAAGAAAAAAGTTAGTGTTAAGAGAACAAGGAAGAAGATCCATCTGATAATGCAGATGAAGATTGGTACACTTTACAAATTCAAAATAATTCAAAAAGGGCAGAAGAGCAGACCAATGTATGGTTTCTACTTTCAATTCCTTTGATCCCTTAACATATATCTTGTATACAGGCCATGATCCAGAAATAATAAGTGTCCCCATTTCTGAAAATTTTGAAAATATAGAAAACCCAATATTTACTATAACAAATATGAATCTTTCAAATGCAAAGTTTAATTCTTCACCTCTTTTTCCCAGCAATCTACAAAATGTTACTGACACCAGAGATGCCAAAAAACATGACCAAGTTGATGTAAATCCTTTGATTTCACTAGAAAATTGTGACAACTTGGACCTAAATCAAGATGATGTTTGCAAAAAAGACAGGTTATAGTGCTAGGAGACTCTATCATCAAACATATTGATAGAATCATTTGCAACCCTGACAACACAAATAGAACTTTTTCAAGCTTCAGGGGTGCTGGTATTACTAACATCACAGAGATGTCCAGCAACATCTTACAAAACTCAGGTTTTAAACCTTTGGTAATAGTTCACATAGGAGCCAACAATGTTCTAAAGGATTCTTCTCAAAAACTAAAAGAAGTTTATGTTGCATTAACAAACAAATTATTGGATTTAGGATGTGAGGTAGTCCTATCAGAAATCTTGCCTATTCCAAGAGCAAAACTTTCCCAACAATGTAAAATGAGAGAAATAAATAATTGGTTGAGATGTAGGTGTCTTAAACAAGATGTACAATGTATAACTCACTGGGAGGACTTTCATAGTAAATCAAACCTCTATTGTTGGGATGGACTCCATCTCAGCAGGAGGGGTAGTAGGCTACTGGGTGAAAGCGTAGTTCATTCTATCAATAGTTGTTTAAACTTCCAGCAAGGGGGGAGTTGTATGTTCTAGATACAGCTCTTGAACCTCAATTTTTCAACTATTCTTCAAACCTTGCATCCATAATCAACCGTAAATTCCCCCAAATGAACACTACTGGTGTCATTTCTAAACCAAATATAAATATTATATTAACTAATGCCAGAAGTGTACACAGCAAAAAATAAGAACTTACATCCTTCAAGCACAACAAATATCAATTTGTGGAGTTATTGAAACTTGGTATAAGGATGAAGACTGGAACACTTACATAAAGGGATATAATAAGTTTTACAAAAACCAAAATGAAAATAAAAAGGGAGGAGGTGTTGTATTATACATTGATGAACACTTGAAAGCAATCACAATTAAAACTAAAACAAGTAATAATGAGAGCTTATGGGTCAAACTTTTTCTCCCCCGTAGTCCACTAGTAATTGAGCTAATATATAGATCTCCTAGTTTAACTAATGATGAAAATCAAAGTTTAATAGAAGAAATATGTGAGGTACACATTGATACTCCCTATATACTGATGGATGATTTCAATCTTCCAACTGTCAACTGGGACAATTATACATCAGCTTCAAATACTGAAAAGATGTTTATGGATACTTTTCTTGAATCTAACCTAGAACAAATAGTTAATAAACCTACCCATGGTAACAATATCCTTGACATTGTACTCACCAATGTTAATGAGAAAATTGATAACATCAAAATATTTCCTCCTCTGGGTGATAGTGATCATTGCATGGCCAATTATGAATACACAGCAGACTTTTCAAGCACAAATGGCATTACTAAAATCAAAAACTTTAATAAAGCAAACTATAAAAAAATAAATTATTTTTTATCTAAATGGAACTGGGAGACGTAACTAAATAACCTAAATTTATTACAAATTTTTGATTTAATTAATAACAAAATCAATATTTGTCTCTCAAATTGGGTTCCTTATAGAATGAAGTATTGCAACAATAAATGTGTCCCTCTTTGGTGGTCCTCAAAAATTAAGAAACAATTACAAAAAAAAAAGAAAACTATATACAAAATATTAAAAAGTTAATTCCAGCAGTCTCCTGGAAAAATACAAAATTGCAGCCAAAAAATTAAAACACATGATTAAATCATCTAAATCTAAAATTGAATTCAACTTAGTTACTAAAGTTAAAGACAACAAAAAATGTTATAATTATATTGGTTCCATGAAAGAAAGAAATCATACAATTGGACCCTTTAATATCAATGATATACCTATTTTAGATGAAACAATTACTGCTACAATTCTAAATGAGACATTTCTAAAAGTTTTCGAAACTAAGGAAGCTGCAAATACGTCTCTTCTAGTAAATAATTCTAGTTTTCCTGTTTTTACAAAAATGGAGGTTGCAAAACAAATTAAATCTTTAAAATCAAACAGCTCTCCTGGTCCTGATGGTATTCCACCCAGATTTTTACAAAAACTGAGTAATTCAATTTCTGGTCCTCTAGCCATGTTATTTAATTCATAAATCAAAGAAGGTAAAGTTGTTCAGGCTTGGAGGGAGGCTATAGTTACACCCATATATAAGGGTGGATCCAGACATGACCCTAACAATTATCGGCCTATAAGCCTGACTTCCATCATAGGCAAAATTATGGAAAGATTGCTTAAAGCCCATATTATAGATCATTTAAAAAGAGAAATAAAATAGTAGATATCTTTCAACATGGTTTTGTGACTGAAAGATCAGTTTTGACCAACCTACTACATTTTTTTGAACCAGTAAGTGTTGCCTTGGACTTGGGTATTCCGGTAGATGTAATATTTTTGGATTTTTCCAAAGCTTTTGATAAAGTATCACATAAAGTCTTACTACAAGAATTCATCAAAATTAAGTTGCAACCCAATATTATAAACTGGATACAGTCATGGTTGGAAAACAGAACTCAACAGGTATCAGTCAAGGGTCACCTGTCTGCGACGGGTGGGGTGACTAGTGGTGTTCCCCAGGGCTCCATCCTGGGTCTGATACTGTTTAATATTATGGTCTCTACACTGCCTACTACTGATAAGATATGGGTCCGCAAAATATGCTGATGACTGTAAAATGGGTAGTTTGGTAAGCACCTTTCATGATAAATGCTCCATACAAAATCATTTAAACAACCTATCAAACTGGGCAAAGGCTTATGGTATGTTTTTTAATGTTGACAAATGTAAAGTCTTACATTTGGGCAAAAATAACATCCCCTTCAATTATTCCTTAAGCAATGTTTATCCAAAAAGTATTTTGGAAGAAAAGGATTTGGGTGTCATAATCTCAGATAATTTCACTTTCGAATAAAATAATATAATTAAAGTTAAAAAACGTAAAAAAAATAATTGCCTCTATTTTAAGAAATATCAAAAGTAGAGACTCCAAGGTTATTATGCCACTCTACACCAGTCTGGTACGTCCCCACTTGGAATACTGCTCTCAATTGTGTGCACTAACTTCTATAAGGGGTTTAAAACTTGCTAAGGGTGTTCAGCATAAATTCACTAAAAAAGTGTCATCTTTACATAGTAATAGTTACAAAGATAGATTAAAAAAACTTAATCTATTTTCTGTAAAATACAGACAAATAAGGTGTGACTTAATATTGGTATATCAAACCTTAAAAAATGATTATTTAAGAACCACAATTGGACTTACTACTGCCTTCAACGTCAAATCAACTAGGAGTCATGATTATAAACTCATTGGAGAAAAATGTATATCCACTAGAAGGAGTCTATTTTTCACACAGAGAGTTGTGGATTTGTGGAATAACTTACCTGTAAGTGTCGTTAATAGTGATAATTTAAATACCTTTAAGCAAAGATTGGATAAACATATGGGAAACAAAAAATCTGATTCCCACCCATAGCACATATGGGTGGCGAGCATACAATGGGCATCCTTACATATGCCTTCATTGCTCTTACACTTCTATGAACCTATGAACCTATGCGTTGATAGAATGAAACCCTGTGAACAAAACCCACACTAATTTGGCTTAATAAGCCACCCCTGAGCTGAGAAAATTTATTTTTTCAACAGGCCATCTAGTCACACCCTTGCAATCAAAGATCATGGTCAAAGAATCTCGCAATTAAAGAATTTGCAGACTCTCGATCAAAGAATAAAAAATGGTAAAATTCAGTTTTTAGGCAAAAATACATGACACCACTGTGATGCTTCGACAGAACGAAGCCCCCTGAGCAAAACCCACCCTCATTTGGATTAATAAGCAACCCCTGAGCTGAGAAATTAATATTTTCAATGTGCCATCTAGTTGCACTGTGATCAAAGATTGCAGTCAAAGAATCTCACAATCAAAGAATTTGTAGGCTTGACATCAAAGATCGTGTAATGAGCCATGATCAAAGAATAAAAAAGTTGAAAACTCTATTTTTTTACCATTTTGAAAGGAACCACAGGCATGGCTTGATAGAGCTAAGCCTCCTGAGCAAAACCCATCCAAGTTTTACTTCAGGAGTCATTCCTGAGCCGAGATATTTGAATTTTTCTGACTGCAAACTGAAAACAAGATGGCGGCCATTGCGATCAAAGAATTCCTCATGATCAAAGTTGATCACGAGCCTGCAAATTCTTTAATCATGAGGAGGGACCAGATGGCCAAAACCCCATTCTTCTTTCGCAAAACAACCATATAAATTTTCTTCTTGACTTATAATGGGAACTTAAACGTTTAATAACTTTTGAATGGATTAATATTTTTTCACCAAACAAAAAGTGGCATGTTCCTTGACTGACCCTCTTTCAGATGACCCAAGCCACAGAGTGGCACGGCACATGATGGCTGGGCAGCACCACAGACAAAATCTGAAAAACTGCCCACATAACTGTCGAAAAGTGCATATTTCAGCATTTTGTTGTGCAAAAACCGTAGCTCTGACCAAAATGGAATTTAGCACATCAAGAGACCTACCATGCCCCACCACACATAACAAATTTGATGCAAATCTGTTGAATGGATCCAAAGTTATTAACACACACAAGTGCCTACTCAACCCTTAATATAGGGGTATGACCGCACTCCTATATTTTATATATACACATATATATATATATAGATAGATATCGATGTCTATATACCTAGTATATATATATATATATATATATATATATATATATATATATATATCTTTATACAATATATGTTTAGGGATAAAAGCCAGTATAAAAGTGATATCTCAAGTAGCCCAGTGAAGATATACTTGATATCTTCATGTTCCTATACGTCATCGTGTATCTTGCAAACTCCTATACGTCATCCTAATTCCAGCGCTTTCACTTTCCCTGCTATCCACACACCCATCGCATGACTCTCTCTACCCCTTGCCCCCCCAATGCAGCTCCAACTTATCTGTTCAATTATCTGGTTGATCCTGCCATAATTGTTGAATAAATATTTATTTTAATACTTATCTGGTTGATACTGCCACTTTTAACACTTTCACTTTCCCCTTAAATGCAGCGTGTCAGAGCGCTATTCACACTCATGGATGGCATAGTTCCAAACATTTTTGAGGAGGCACCCTGAATTGTAAAAGACAGAAAACGCTGTACTTTATGCACAGCTTACTGTTATTTCTTCCAAAAGAAGCTGCTGAATACATACACACACAGTGAGTGAGCAGCTTCTGAACTGCCGAGAGAAATGCGAGTGTGTGTTGCTATAGCTCGGGAACAAAGCAACAACAGCTGGGGGGGAACACAAGCCAGGGACATGGACAGTGCCACCTTCCACAAGGAATCTGTAATGAGGGGGGTGAGAAAGCATGCTGCAGGGGGACATGGCCTTGGAAGGGCCCGTCAGTGGTACGCCCCTCACAGGCAGTACTGAGCCCGCACCAGCTTGGAGCTGTACACAGATGTCGAGATTGTGGGCCAGTACTGCCTGAACTGGACAATACTGAGGCAGCTCTGTGAGCTGTGCAGTGATGTGATGCAGGCACCCATACGACGGAGTCATACTCTGTCAGTGGAGACAAAGGTAACAGCCTGCATGTGCTTACTCGCCATGGGTACCTTCCAGAGACCAGCAGGGGACACCACAGGCATAACACAGTCGGCCACATCACGCATCCTCACCCAATTCCTCAGCGCACTGCTGCCACATGCTACGGAGTACATCCATTTCCCCAGCACCGCGGCGGAGTGCACAGCAAACATACAGGAGTTCCACAGGGTAGCGGGTATGCCTGATGTGCTAGGGGTGATAGACTGCACCCATGTGGCCATTTGCACACCACCTGGCCCCAATGGGGCCACCTACATGAATCAGAAGGGATATGCCAGTGTCAACTGCCAGGTGGTGTGTGATGCCAGTGGGCGCATCATCAATGTCTGTGCCACGCACCCTGGGGGAGCACATGATTCCTTCATCTGGTACCAGTCAGCACTGTGCCATTGATTAGAGAGTGGGGACAACCCCACAGGTCATCTAGTGGGTGAGTATGCATGTAGAACTGACAAATCATGGGCAAGGGGGATAAGCCAGAGGTGCCATGGGTGTGGCACACAGGGTTTGGGGCAGTCTGAGCCTGAACAAGACACTACCCTCCACTATCTCCACACAGGTGACAGTGGATACCCACTCCATCCCTGGCTGCTCACACCCTACCAGCGGCCCATGACCCCATCACAGCAACGCTTCAATGAGGCACATGCCACCACACACAACATCATTGAGCGGGTGTTTGGGATGCTGAAGGTGCGTTTCCGTTGGCTGGACACCTCTGGCGGTGCCCTACAGTATAGCCCCTCAAAGGTCTGTGGGATATTCCTGGCCTGTTGTATCCTGCACAACATGGCCAAAGACTGTGGGATAGCCATACAGGTCAAAGAGGGGAACAGTGATGGGGATGATGGTGACGCCTGTGACGATGGGGATGAGCAGCTCCCCCTTGGCCGACGGGACCACCAACTGATCCGGCTGGCCCAGCTGCACCGGGACACCATCACAGAGGAGCACTTCAGCCAACACAGGTAAGTCATGGGGCCATGTGCAACCACCAGTGGCTAGGGCACAACCCACGTACACACATGGAAACACACCAGGGGTGCATGATGGCAAGGGAAGTGGCAGGGCACAGAAGCACACACATACAACCAGGGAGGGGTGAACAGTAACACGCCACATGGACGGACACACACACGCACGCATACACAATAAGCACAAAGTGCACAGGGGTCAGGGGTCAGGTGCAAAACAGAGCCGGAACACAAACAGTAGCAACACACATGTCCACAGGCCACCACATCCACTGACTGTCTATGTGCGTGTGTCAGATGCTGGGTACCATTGCACTTTGGTGTACAGCGCAATGCAGGCATCATCATGCACACGTACCTGTGGACAGCAGTCAGGAGGGTGTGCAGGTGGACTGTGTGTCTGCGTGTAGGGCTGGGCACCCACCGGTGCACTGCCCACCAAAACACACAATGCACACAGGGCAGCACCAGACAGTGCCCACACTGGGAGACAGGTCAGTCTTGCGGCACAGTGCCACGTCCACCTCGGATGCGTGGGTGGCCCCGCCGAGACCCAGCAGCACTGGCAGGCTGAGCACGGACCTCATGGGGTGGCACTGATGGTCCACCAGGGGTTTCACTGCGCGAACGTGACCGTGCCCGCACAGGTGTCTGCAGCACACCGAACATACCTGCACCAGGAGTGCTCGGGATACCCACAGCTGAACCCGTCGTTGACAGGGTGGATGTTGCATGATGCCGGGAATGGAGAGTGGATAGTGAACTGTGAGCGACACATGGGCACCTGACTGTGTGCCCACTGTGGCCATGGCAGTGACCAACGCCTGTGTTTGCCTGTCAATGGCAGCAGTCACATCCTCCTGAAAATGGTCAATCCGTGACAGGATCCTATCGGTGTTCCTGCTGTGTTGCTCCTCTGCCTGCTCCAGAGCCACACACAGTGCCTCCACAGATGTTGCAAGCCGCATCTGCTGCTGTACTGATACCTGCAGTAGGCGGGTGTGCTCATCAAAGAGGTAATCTGCCACCTCAGCAACCTGTCCCTCAGGGTATGGAAGGGTCTGATGTTCAGCACCCCTTGAGGGTGGGAGCTGCTCACCAGGACCAGGTATGGGCAAGTCCACAGGCAGTGCACAGATGCCACCGTTGAACCCTGTACTCCCAGTCCCAGGGTGACTGCTGCTGCTGCCCCTCCACCTGCTGTGCCCAAGGGATCAGTTGTTCCGCCGCTGTGGCTGCAACAGTGCCACTGACCTGACCAGCCACCAGTGCTGACAGGCACAGCCTGGGACTGTGCTGACATGCTGGCACACACGTCAGAACCAGCCAGGTCCATGGGCGTGAGCTGGCCTGCTGTGTGTCCATTCTGTGACACACACGTCACTGCCCATAATGGTTATTGCATCATCAATGGTGCAGGTCTGTGCCACAGCCACAGCCACAGCGTGCTGGCATCCTTGGACGCCAGACCGCTGAGACACAGGAAGAGGCCTCCTCCACACTTGTCTCAATGACATCAGTGTTGACAGCCAGGAGGACTCACTGTTGCAATGCACGCTGGCTACCTGCGGAGGTGGATGGTCCCTCCTCCAACTCCAGATGGCTGTCCGCAGTGGACAGGCCCTCCACCTCTGACCCCTGCAGACACACAGGATCTGTAACAGAAAGTAAGGACACATTAGTGCATGTGATCTACCCTCCCCCCGACAGACCATGACGTACCACGCAGTGATGGGCTACCACCTGTCTGGAAGCCACCTCCTGGAACGCCCTCAATGGCACTGCGCTGCACGCTTGCAGCAAGCCTGCCCTCTGCCGGAGTCAGCTGCACCACCTCCGGCTCGCCCCCGCCTGTTGCAGCACATGCCACCCTGATGGCAGCCACCTTCTCCTTCACCCTTCTCCTGTCAGTACCCATCTTCTTCTTACACTCCTGCACAGAGCACTGGTGGCTTCTGTGCAGGTTGATGGCACGTTCCACCCCCTCCCATGCAGCAGCACGGGCCTGAGGGGTGCCCCGATGTCCACTGAGCAGTGGCTCCTGATTGATGTAGGTCTCGAAGAGTGCCTCCATCTCGGCTTTGGTTAAATTGGGCCTCCTCTTCCACCCACCATCGTCCTCCTCACCCAGTCCTCACTCAGTCATTTTTCAGCCTGTATGGGTGACAGTGGTTATCTGTGACTGTGCAGTACAAAGCAAGGCCCTGAGACCACAGTCCAGAACACCACACAGCATGCAACTCACCTATAAACTGCAGTAACCAAATATGGCCACTGCAGAACAGTGTCGCATTTTTATAGCGCAATCCATGCAAATTAGGTGTGAAGCAACTTTAATGAGATGCAAATTATGCTGCTGCACCATTGAATGGCTGATCGGATGATTTGCATATGACAGGTGAATATCGCACTTTTGCGCTTTGAGCAATTGTGTTGAACATGCTGAGCCAATGGCGCAGTTCTGTGGCCATGTAGTACACTGCACTGCACATGCCCAGGTAGCTTATGCAGTAGGCAATTCAGGGCACGGCCACCATTGTGCCAGTGGCGCTATGGCAAGGGTCACTATATGGCGCTGTGGCACAACTGCGCAATAGTTCACTGTGGCGATGGCACACAGGCAACCAATCACGCTAGACACATAGACGTCTGATGGCGCTGTGTGTGGCCTTGCACCAGAGACCCATGACCCTGTGCCCAACCTTTGCCCCCCTGGCGCTATACGTCTGGCATGGCTGCACCTCTATCGCGCTGCTTGGTGACAGCGTGATAGGGAATGGCGGCACTGTACTGACAGTGTGATAGGGAATGGCAGCAATGTACCGCGCAGCACTTCCATGTGGGGTTGCCGCGCTGCGGAGCACCATATTGCCTACTATAGCATTAGAGATGGCACGCAGGAGAGCCCCTCAGTGGAGTGCCCTTGAGCTGGCCAACCTTGTGGCCATTGTGGAGCCACACTATGGCCCACTGTTTGGTGAGGTGCCACTGGACAGGGCCAGGACCCAGGTCTGGAAAGAGGTGGCCACTGACCTGGAGGTGGCCACTGGCTGCAGGAGAATGGCCGAACAGTGCAGGCACTGGTATGGGGACCTGAGATGGAGGGAGACGGAGCTACTGGCACGTCTGCAGTCACATGCCAGGAGGGGCATGGTGCCTCACCCAGGTGGGTGATACATCTACACACTTGTATGGTCCATATGGGTAACACTGTCTTATGTGTCCAGCATATAGGGGAGGGATGGTCTAGGGTTGGCTGTGGCGGTGTTTACAGGGTATGGGATGGGTGGGTCTGGCTGGGTGGGTGGGCACACACATTGGGGCAGGGAGAATATGCTTTGGGTTTGTACTGATGTGTTTCTCTCCTTTTGTCTCCCACAGGCATGGCTGAGCGAAGGAGGAATTTGGAGCAGCAGCAGAGGGTGAGGGACGCTGCGGGGGGGCATGTCGGGGACCAACCCCAACGCCAGCAACAACCCGATGAGGGTGAGTGCCATGACACCATGATTGCTATTTCATGCTGTGTGACAGGGTGGGAAGCAGGGCATGGCCACCATCCATGGACACCACTGCCATGCATGCAACATGTGACAGTCAGCACTGTCCAATGGCACTGCATGTCTGGGAGTGCATCAATGGTGGTCCATGCATGCACTGGGCACATGGCTGTGGCACTGCCTGCCCACCGCATAGCCACATTTCTGTACAGCCTTGGTTGTGCTGTGCTGGACATGGGAGGTGGGTGTGTGCAGTGGTACACATGGCTGTTGCTGCCTGGTTGGGCATGTCTTGTGGACACGGTCACTGTGGGTGGGTGCACACCATCACAGGAGTGTGGCACATGGCTGTATGCCATGCATAATGGATGGGCTGCAGGGGGATGGACAGTCACACCCATTGATTCTGATCCCTTGTCCTAGGTGTGTGGATACTCCTGTGAATTCAGCAGTCCATCCAGGATCTTGTGTGGGTGGCACAAGAGTCCCTTGCCATCCTGAGGGATCTTCAGCAGCATGAGGTGAGGAGGAGGAGGCAACCCAGGGAACAGCCCCAGGCAGCAGAGGACCAGGCTGGCCACCAGTGACCACAGACAACCTCTCCCCTTTGACCAACCCTCACACCCCACCTTCCCTCTCCCATATGTTCACCCCTGCCACTTACCCACCCCCACCTTGTTTCTGTCCCTCCACCCCATGTTTGTACATAATTGTAAATAGTTGTTGTTGTTGTATTTTTTGAATACAGTTATTTTGATATGAATACTGTGGTGGTCTCTGATTTGCAGCTGGCTATAGGTGCTGAGTTGCAGTGGTGTGCATGGCATCTGGGGTGGTTCAGTCATGGGTATGTGTGTGTGCGTGGGGAAGTGTCTCTGGTGTGGGAGTGGCTATCAGTCGGTAACTGTGGTGTGTGTGTGTGTTGTTCTCTGTGCATTGCGTTACTGTGTGCAGTGGTCCATGGTGCCTGCTCTGTGTCCATTGTGCCCCTGTCAACCCGTCCTTAGCCTGTGCAGCTGACACCCTTGCATGTCTGTGGCCTGTGAGGTCTGCTGCCTTGTCAGAGGTGGCTGTCCCTGCAGGTCATCCACTGTGACCGTCACAATGCTGGGTTGCCTCCTGTCAATGGTGTGGTGCATGTATGCCTCGGGTGACACTGTGGCCTCCGCAGTTGCTCTCCCACCTCTATGCTGTGGCTTGCATGTGTTGCAGGGGCTGTGCACCACTGTCTGTGACTTGTGATCCAGGCATATGCTGGTGATGTACAGGGCCACAGTTCAGGCACAGGGTGGGTGTCACCCCTGTGCCATGGAGGACTGCAGGCTGTGTGTTCACAGTTTACATGGGCCCACACTGGGGGCTTGGTTGCCACACTATTGCGTCCCTGTGTTAGTGTCCCCGTGGGTATGGGTGTGTGTTTGCCCCTGCACTGTGTTGCATCCAGTGTGCTGCATGCTTCCATGCACCACTGTGGGTGTCTGTGCTGGCTGCTGTGGTTCATGGTGGGTCTGGCTTGTATGGTTCTGTGGTACACGAGGTTTCAGTGTGGTGGTGGGGGTGGTGGTATACATGGGGATTCCCGCAGTGGTGGTCACTGCTCATGGGGGTGTCTTGGGGTCATGGTGCAGGGTGTGTTGTGCACAGAGGGGACTGCTGTGCCATGGGGTGGTCCGCCCTCCTTGTGCGGCAGTCTCAGCTTGCCGGTGGGTGTGCTGGGGCACCATGGACCAGCTGTGCTTTGTTTGCTTGTCCCCATGGGCTGGTGGATATTCCAGCCCTCCACCAGTTGTGCTGTGCTTGGGGCGTGGGGGTGCATTGTCAGTTCTGCAGTGTGTTCCTGTGCCCATCTGTGGCATGGGTGGTGGGCCCCTACCTACCTCCCTGGTTGTGCAGTTCCATTCCTCTGCTGCTGGGGGGCTTCCTGCTTGTGCTATGGTGCCTCTGGGCTGCTCAGTTGGGCAGCCCTTGTTGCACCATAGCACATCGTATCTGCTCAGCTTCCCCTTCCTAGTTGCGCTATGGCGCCAATTGTGCTATATTCAGACGTTGGCTGTTGGCGCAATTTGGCTTGCTCCTTTTTTGAATATCACGTCTATTGTGCATGGGCACAATGGACTTGTGCTTGCTCCTGCTATTGCGCACTTTTTGGGCACAGTTTGAATATCCAGCCCCCTAAATTGGTTGAACATAGGTCTAATTAAATCACTCAATTTATCTCTCATAATTTAAATTCCATGACGTGTCCTGATGTTGAGTGGGGCACGTTCAAAGCTTACTTGAGAGGGATTCTGATTAGTTTAACATCCCGGAGGAAAAAAGAGAGGGAGAATCATATAGCCACCCTCTTTGTCCAAATTAAGGATAAAGAATCCAAGTTTGCTCCGCACTCCTCAGAACAGGGAAGACTCGATTTGGTAAAATTAAGGGATTCCTGTTTAAGTATCCTGGGAGAGCAGGCAGAGTTTGCAATGCTGAAAACCAAAGCGGTTTACACAGATCAGAGTTAGAAGGCAGGCCGTATGCTGACATTGTGGATCAAACAGCAGGAATTGTACAGATTAATTGCCGCTGTTCACTCCTTAGAAGATAATTCTCTTAAAACTTCCACAAAAGATGTCCTGGCAGAGTTTACTAAATATTTTAAACAGTTATGCAGCCCTATGGTGATTCCCCCTTCTGAGGAGATGATACAGCAACACCTGGAGGATTCCCGGTTCCCTCTCTCAGAGGCACAGCAGGCTCTGCTTGTTGCTGATGTTTCCCAAATGGAATTAGAGAAGGTTATTAAAAGCCTGCCCTCCGACAAAACCCCTGATCCAGCCAGCTTTACCTCTCATTTTTACAAATTATTTGCAAAACAATTAACCCCTCTTCTCCTACCATTATACCAGAGCATTCTTAATGGTTCGGCATCTGATACATCTTTGTTTGAGGCTTTAAATGTCTTACTACCTAAACCGGATAAACCTCCTGACTTTGTATCTAATTATAGACCTATATCCCTCCTTTATCAAGATACAAAAATTCTCACTAAGCTATTGGCTGACCGGGTGAACCAGGTTCTCCCTACCATAATAGGTTCTGAACAAGTCGGGTTCATGAAGGGAATGTCTTCGGTGGACCACCTGCATTCCTTGCCTCATGTTTTCTCTGCCTCCAGGGATGCTTTTTTTCCTGCCATCTTGGTTTCCCTGGATGCTGAGAAAGCATTTGACACTGGTTCATTGGCTTTACTTATTCACAACTATGGGGGCATTTGATTTTCCTAAAACGTTTCAAAAATGGGTAAACCCCTCCACACCGAGGCGCCACTTTTGTGGTGCATTTCGGCATTATTTCTATTTGAATCAGCTGATTCAGAAGCCTCAAAAACTTGCCATTTTATTTTGTTCCAAACTGAAGTAAATAACATAATATTTTGGTTGCAAACAACAAAACTCTGATCTGGGCAATATTTTTTGAAAGATTTAAGTTTATTTCAGCACTAAACTTTGTGTTTATTATGCTTCTCAAAACCAGAAGTGCCTAGAAGCGATCGGGAGTTTGAAAAATGCCAGTGGCATTTGTAAAGTTTATTTTTATTGCTCCCTTCATTAGCAGAGAAGTTATCTGTGGTCTTGAGTCTTATTGAGTGCCACCAAAACAAATAAAGGAATGAAATAGGCACTCCGCATGTTACGAGGCTCTGCACACTGCATCAACGAGCGGGACAACCAGATGTGATCCCTGTGCCTTTCGAAAGAGCATACAAGCCCTCTACATGCCTGCTACACGCTCGCTCTAGGTACTGCTATATGAAACTGCTTTTCACTGTAACAACGTGCCAGCATTGTAAAATTTTTCAACTCAGCCTAAGACAGTCGTTATTCAAATGAGTTAGTTAGTGACGATCTTAGACACCCACGTCATAATGCTGACTGCTGCTGCAGTCATCACACTCCTTTTGAAGTGAGCCTGGTTGATTTGCATAGTAGGAATTTGTTTTAGCATGTAGGAGTATTTGTAAAATCACAAAATATGCAGAAAAAAATGCATTCTCACATACAGCAAGATAATGCCCTATAAAATAACACCATTTTGTGATCAAAGCAGTGCAAAGGTAAGTGAGCCTGGCTGATTTGCATAGTAGGAATTTGCAAGATACTGCCCTATAAAATAACACCATTTTGTGATCAAAGCACCCCCCTTCAGATTATATGCAGTGCAAAGTTATGTCATCAAAGCACCCCCCTTCAGATTATATGCAGTGCAAAGTTATGTCATCAAAGCACCCCCTTCAGATTATATGCAGTGCAAAGTTATGTCATCAAAGCACCCCCCCTTCAGATTATATGCAGTGCAAAGGTATGTGATCCTGGCTGATTTGCATAGTAGGAATTTGTTTTAGCATGCAGGAGTAAATAAAATAAAAAAGATATTGGTGAATGGGTAATGACAGTGCTAGAGAAGGGGATGTTGTCATACCTTTTCACTGCATATAATCTGAAAGGGGGTGCTTTGCACTGAAAACACACTGAAGTTTTGCATTGAATACACACTGAAATAACAGTAAGGCAAGTTTTATTGAACATTATACTATGAAGCTTTTCTGTAAAACTGATTTGCATGGAAAACTGTATTTTTTCTCATCAATGCTTCAAGATAAACTTTTATTAGATGCACTAGGACATGAGCTACTACCCTGTTGAGACTGAAATGAAACCCCAAAGGCACAACCATGACCCCACATGTGTGAGAATCATATCTGTGTACACCTGTGTGGCTCTAAAAAATGCAAAAAAATAATACTGTGCACCCCAGACAGTACTGCATGGCAAAGTACGAACCAGGCTGGCATGTTGTAGTTTGTGGCTCAACAGCAAATAATACAAATCTAGTAACGCACACAATTGACGCTTGCCCTATAAAAAATCATATTCTCAATGCCCTTCTCCTCTCCTCTCCCCCTCTCCTCTCCTTTCTTTCTACTGCTTTTCTTTTTTCCTCTAATCTTGTTCTCTTTTATTTTTACAGGTCTGACAGGATGAGGACTCCTACCTTATTAGACAGGTATACATGTTTTCTATCATGTCTCTATTTCTCTGCCTCACAAGAGCTGCAGATATTTTGTGACCTGTTTCCAATTTTTTATTTTTACAGGTACCTTGTAGTTACCCCTCTGGATTACAGCCACGGCATTCTGTGGCAGGTAAGTCTATTTGTTTTACTTATTATTGGCTGGTGGACTGTAAATGGTGGCTGTGAGTGATGATATCTTAGTTAAGCATGCCATATAGTAGCATATAATTTGATCCACATTGCTTTTTTTGTATTTTGGTCTGTACCTCACAGTATAATTCATGATCTGGGTTGTTATCACATTGCTTTTGGCTCATTGTCATGTTTTTTGTCGGTCCATACCACTATTTTCTCAGCCATGCCACTACATAGAAACAAAAGGTTTTCTGTTTTGGATGCAGTGGGACCAGGGCTACTACGAATAACCCTGTATGGACCAATTTGAGACCCCGATGGCACACCGGAGGTACACAAGTATCACAACTGTGATGCAAAAATGGCCTGCAATTTAGATCTGATCACCCCTGCGGACCTCCAGAAATACAAAATCTAGGTTTCTGTAAGTCATGCATGTCAATTGACAGTGCACAGGTACCAGGCAGTATAAAAAAGTGTGATCTGGATTGTTATCGCATTGCTTGTGGCTCATTGTTGTGTTTTTTGTTGGTCCATATCACGAAACACAATTCAGGAGAAACACTGAAATGAGGCCTTATTTTCCCTAAAACCCATTTTCTCAGCAATGCCACTACATAGAGACAAAATGTTTTCTGTTTTGGATGCAGTGGGACCTGGGCTACTACAAATGACTCTGCATGGACCGAATTGAGACCCCGATAGCATACAGGAGGTACACAAGCATCACAACAATACAATTCTGTACAATCACCAGGTTGTGACTTGCCATAGCAAATGCTCATTTTCTCATCAACTGTCTTGTACTTGTACAAATATTTGTTAGCCATGATAAATGTTCCATTCCTCAGTACTTTCCAGCCTTTGAAACTCACAGTGGTTTACTTGTCTTCTTGCTTTCCCATCATTTAGCCATCTGAATTGTTGCACATAGATTTCCTGTGAGCTTCCAGAATTGCTTCCTGATTATCCCCCTTCCCTAAACTCATCTGCTCTCTGTCTCTCTCTCACTCTCTGTGTCTGCCTCTGTTTCTCCCTCTGCTGGTTTGACTGTGATGCAGCACAGATAAATGGTTTGTTATGTTTGCTTGCACACATATGCAAGAAACATAGTGCCATCATCCGAGTTTTTGGAGGTGTGCCACCCCCTCTTCCAATTCAGTCAGTGTGTTGGCAGGCGCGGTCCCTGTCCTCCAATGCATGCCGGAGCTGTCTATGGCAAGCTCCAAAATGCAGTGGCATACAGTTGAAAGGGGGAGCTACGCTTCAGTGAGCAGCGATAAGATATCGCCTGCTCATGCGCAGCTCCCCCTACACACACACACACACACACACACACACAAACACACGCATGCATACTGCATGCTGCCCCCCCCACGCACACACTGTAGAGCCAACAGGGGTGCCCAATCCCCCATCGGCTGTGCTGCGCTCCCCCGAAAACCTTCCACATGGCATGCTGGGTGCCCACCCCAGTGTGACAAGTTATCATATAGCCGATGGGGTGCCCAATCCCCCATCAGCTCCACTGTCCTCCTCCCAAAAGTACTGGGTGCCACGCTGGGAGCCCACCCCAGCGTGGCAACTGATGCTATGGCCGACGGGGGGTGCCCAATCCCCTGTCGGCTTCACGCCCCCCCAGCCATCCTTGTGCCATGCTGGGAGCCCATCCCAGCATGGCAAATATCCTGCATCATCTTTTTAAAAAAAACTGAAAAGCAAAAATGGTCCCATGCAGTCTCCCTGCCCCCCTACAACCCGCACCCACCCACTGTGCACCCTGCTTCCCCATGCCTCCCCTCACCCCATACTTACCTCCGGAGTCCAGCTCGATGATCTTTGGTGGACCGGGAACACGTCTGCACTCTTCAAAGCCGACCGCGAATGGAGGAAATGCCGGTAAGCTGTATAATGGGATAGATAGGGTTTTTTCAACTTTGTTGCCTATCTCAGGCATTTTTTGGAATTTTTGCACCAAATTTTCAACATGGGGTTTTTGAGAACCCTTCCCATGAATGATGTCACTGTCATGGTGTTATTCGGGCCCGAAGGGTGATTTCGCAGTCACTGTGTGAAATCACCTTTCAGGCCCAATTAACAAAATGACACTTCCAGCGTTCATAAGGTGGGCTCTCAAGAAGCCTATTTTGAAAATTTGGTGGAAAAATTCCAAAAAGTGACTGTTTTACAAGTGTGCATTGTGCAGTTCCTATGCAGGCTCATAGGTTCACAAATTTTCAATATTTTCACTCCAGATTTTCAACATTGCCATTTTACCACACCTTCTTATGAGTAGTACAGCTTTAATTTTTCACATCTCACCCAAAACGTGTTTCCGCCCAGGTAGCACACAATGGTACAGCTGGTGTGCAAAATCAATGTATGGAACAAATTAAGAAAATCACAGTGACAGTGTTCATAAGCAGAGGTCTTAAAATGGCTACGTTGAAAATGTGGTGAAAAAATTCCTAAAAATGACTGTTTTACGAGCATGCGTTGCGCAGTTCCTACGCACGCTCATAAGTTCATGAATTTTCAATATTTTCACTCCAGATTTTCAACATTGCAATTTTATTACACCTCCTTATGAGCAGTACAGCTGTCATTTTTCACATCTTGCCCAAAACATGTTTCTGCCCATGTAGTACACAATGGCGCAGTCGGTGTGCAAAATCAATGTATGGGACACATTAAGAAAATCACAGTGACACTGTTCATGAGCAGAAGTCTTAAAATGGCTACGTTGAAAATTTGGTGAAAAAACTCCTAAAAATGACTGTTTTACGAGCATGCGTTGCACGGTTCCTATGCACGCTCGTAAGTTTGCGAATTTTCAGTATTTTCACTCCAGATTTTCAACATTGCCATTTTATAACACTTCCTTATGAACAGTACAGCTGCCATTTTTCACATGTTGCCCAAAATGTGTTTTCGCACATGTAGCGCACAATGGTGCAGTCAGTGTGCGAAAGCAATGTTTGGGACAGATTAAGAAAATCACAGTTACACTTTTCATGAGCAGAGGTCTTAAAATGGCTATGTTAAAAATTTGGTGACAAAAGTCCATAAAATGACTGTGTTATGAGTGAGCATTGCGCAGTTTTACAAGTGTGCCGTCAAAGCGGCAGCAGCTAAGTGGGACGGCAAAGTGAAGAGAGGAGTCTGACCGGAGTGTGGCGGGTTCTGTGACTGGCTATTTCCTCTTATCTTTTGCTGATAACACTCTATCTGTCAGTGTTGCCATCTGTGAGTTACCAATGACTGCTGTGAATTACAATTTCACAGCCTGCAAGCCTATAATTAAACCTGAATTGCTGTGTTTGACCTGTTTTACCCCCCTCCCCCTTAACTCGTAGACTGATTTTAACTTTAATCACATTGAAGCTGCTACAGGACCTGAAGTGTGCTGCATAGACTGCTGTTTGAGTCTGCGCATGAGTCATCTGTTGTTGAGAATTGTATATGCTAAAGTTCTGTGGAGCTGTGACTGATTTGGGTTGCTAGGTAATAGCACAGTACCTGACCTGCTTGCAGCATTATTGCCATCACCTGCTTCCATTGAATTCTGTTCTGCCTCCACATTTTTCCAGATGGTGGCAGCTCTGGGAAGTGGAGGGGGGGCGATTTCAATATAAAGGCTGTCTTCTACACAGCGGCAGCGGCAAAGCGGCAGCAGCTAAGTGGGACGGCAAAGTGAAGAGAGGAGTCTGACCGGAGTCAGACCGGGGACGGACTGGGCTACTAGAGTTTGTAATATCTTGCTTAGAGTTAATCATTTCTTTTGGGTTTGTACCTATAGATTAGTTATGATTAACAGAGGGATATTGTTGTGTGTAGCCTATACACTTTGTGTTTTGTGTACTGATAGGTTATTTTGTTCTATGTGTGTTAATAATGACTTTAGAATGTATGAAAATAATCAGATTCTGGAGTTCCAGACTCAACTGTTTATTCCTAATTATAGTCATTTATTTGGTGTAAAGGTTAAATACATGTGTTATAACTTGGGTTACAGTGTTAGGAAATATACGACACGGAAATGTGTTCTGCCTGTTTGCATAAGAACCTGGTTACATTGCTTTCTCTTGCTAATTCGATCTGGCAATGTTGAAAGCAACCCTGGTCCTTTAGCAAACGATATGGCAGATAGTGATTTTTTTTGCAGCATTCATATGGCCTCAAAATTATGCATTTTAATGTATTAAGCTTAACATCTAAATTTCATGAGGTGGAGTCATGGATTAGTTTATATAATCCGGATGTTCTGGCACTGACTGAAACCTGGTTAACCTTACCTGTTCTGGATACTGAACTTTGTATACCTGCTTATAAACTTTTTAGAAAGGATCGTGTCACTGGTAGAGGGGGTGGGGTTTTGTTTTATGTTAAGGAATATTTAATGGTAAATGAGACCACTATATTTAACAGTAATTTGGAATATTGTGAACATATTACTATTCAGTTATTGTTGGGATTTGTCAAAAATTAATTATTTGTTGTGTATATTCCACCTAATGGTAGCAAATCAGGCTTACAAGAACTTGTAAATGCTTTGAATACTGGGGTTTCTACAGAGTTAATACTACTGGGGGATTTTAATTTAAATTGGATGGGTTCAGATATAACAAAGTTGAATACGGTCTTGTCTCAGTCTGGTTTACAACAAATTATTACTTTGCCCACTCGACACAATAATAGAACAGGAAATCACACATTGCTGGACTGGATATTAACAAATAGACCTATTAATATGATAAAATGTGGTTTGACCTCTGATTCGTTAAGTGATCATCATCCAGTCTTCTGTATTTGGAAGCATGGGGGACTGATGAAGTCTAAGCCAATTATAAGGATTTCAAGATCTTTTTCTAAATTTGATGTACATTCTTTTTGTACAGAGTTGGGTAAAATAGATTGGTCTTTTTTATATTCTATCCCTGATGTGGATTCTGCATTGCATTTTTCATTACTGAGTTTACACATGTTTTGGACCAGTTAGCTCCCTTGTTAAAAGAAGGGTCCGAGGAAAACTTATGGGTGGTTAACACCTCCTTTGATTAAACTTATGAGACAACGAGACAAGGCCTGAAAACATATAAAATGAACCATTCTGCTTCTGGTTATCATGCATAGGACTTTAAGGAACCAATGTAAGGCTAAGATAAGGAAGGCTAAAACAGACTATATTCGTCATAAACAATGTGAAGGGTTATCTAACGCTACTACTTTTGAAAACAATTAATAATTTCATAAGGCCTAATGTTTGTCAACCAGGTTCAATGAGGTTGAATGGTGACTTGTTGTCCTGTCCACTGAAGATAGCTAACGAGTTTAATTTGAAATTTACTGCATTGCCTGATTCCTTTAGTGACCAGTCCAAGGTGAACTACTTGGGATTGACTGAAGATTTTACAGTTAATCCTAAACTGTACTTAAGGACTACTACTCCGAAGGAGGTAGAGAAGTTGTTGCGTTGTATTAAGAGGGACAGCTCAGCTGGTTCTGATGGCTTATGTCCTAGTTTATTGGCGGATACTGCCTCGGTTATAGCACTTCCAGTTAGTATTATTTTCAACTTGTCTTTTTACAGGTACTATACCTAATATATGGAAACATACTTTGGTCACTCCTATATTTAAATCTGGTTCACAACATGAGTTTTGTAACTACAGACCTATTTCTATCTTGTCTGCTTTAGCTAAAGTTCAGGAAAGAATAGTTTATAATCAGTTGATTGGGTATGTGGATCGCTTTGGATTATTGTCTCAGAACCAACATGGTTTTAGAAAGGGAAGAAGTACTGAGACTGCCTTGGTGAGTTCACAGCGCGATACTTAATGGCATGGATAAAGGGTGTCTGGCGGTGCCGTGTTCGTGGACTTGACTAAGGCATTCGACTCAGTTGATCACCAATTGTTGATTTCTAGACTTGAGTCATTGGGAGTTGGTGCGCCTTTCTTGGACTGGACGAGGGATTATTTAACAAATAGGTTTCAAAGGGTTAAATATAGGGGTGCTGTATCAGACTCTGTAATGGTTAAGTGTGGGTTCCACAGGTTCTATTTTGGGGCCACTTTTTTTCTTTGTTTTTGATCAACTAGTAAGTGTGATTAATAATGCTTCTCTAACACTTACGCTGATGATGCAGTAATTTATAAGCAGGGTTTGTCATTTGGAGATCTAGGTGTTTCTTTAACAGAGGAAATGTGCAATTTTCAGTCTTCACTTATGGCCTGTAATTACTCTTAAACAAATCTAAGACAAAGGTGATGGTTTTGGCACCCCACCTAGACTGAGATCTGAGGTTGGTACTTTGAAGTTAAATCTCTTGATGGATTACTGTTTGACTATGTTGATACATTTCAATATCTTGGGGTATTACTAGATTCTCATCTAAGTTATGAATCTCATTTTTTGAGGGTTACCTCAAGAATACATTGTAGATTAGGTTCTTTGTACAGAATCCGTTCATTTCTTATTCCCGAGTCTAGGCTGGTTATTTCAAATTGCTGCTTACTTCCTATTGTGAACTATGCAGCTATGATTACTGACACTGCTTCTGTGACAGTGATTTCAAAGAAATCCACTTTACTTCACTTGATAGCTAAGTTTGCTTTAAATTGTTCTAAGTCATCTCATCATTGTGTGATTTTGAAAGAAATGGGCTGGTTACTGGTTCATTAAATTTCCAATACTGTGTGGCAAGTTCTATATAAAGTCATGGACTCTGGAATTCCACATAGTATTTCAAAGTTTTTGAGACCATATATTGATGGTCATTATTCTAGACATAGGTTAGACAGTAGGTTTCTCGAGATTCCTTTTATGAAATCTAAAAGTGGACAAAGATCCTTTGCTTATATTGCTCCATTCATTTGGAATGAAATTCCTCAAGATATTAGGTGGTTGTGTTCTGTCAAAAAGTTTGCCGATGCATTAAGGATGTATTTCGAATCTCAATTTAATTGTAACTGTTTTTTATGAATTTTTTTTTATGAATTTTATATGTAACAAAGACATTTTTGTCTGCAATTTGCTGCATTGTATATGTATGTTTGATTATGTATTGTCTGTATGCAATATATGTGGGTCGCACCTGTAAAAGGAATTTGTTTCCAGTGTGCTTACCCGTTAAGCGAATAAACAAACAAACAAACAAACAGTTTCCACGCACCCTCGTAAGTTCATGACTTTGTAATATTTTCAGTCCAGATTTTCACCAGTGGCATTTTTCCACATTTCCTTATGAACAGTACAGCTGTCATTTTTCACAACCTGGCCAAAATGTGTTTTCACACTTTCAGCGCAGAGATGCGTGGTCACTGTGGGAAATCATTGTTTGGGACAGTTAAAGTAAATCACAGTGACACTGTTCATGATCGGAGGTCCCAAAATGCATCTGTTGACAATCTGCTGTAAAAAATTCCCAAACTAATTACATTACGGGTGTGCATTACACAGTTTCTATGCACACTCGAGACTTCACCAGTTTTTTTAATATTTTTACTACAGATTTGCAACATTGCGATTTTTCACACCTCCCCATGAACAGTACAGCAGTCATTTTTTACATCCTGTTCGGAATGTGTTTGCACCTGTGGTGCTAAATGCCGTAGTCGCTGTGCATAAGCAGCTTTTGGCTAACAAACTGATATTGCCACTGTTCATGAGGTGGGGTCACAAAAAAAAATGTTGAAAATTTGGAGTGAAAATACCAATGAATGCCTGAGGTATTACAGTTTCCAACCATAATGCCCAACCCCATAGAGAATGACAGGCATCAGGATGTGACTTGGGATTCTTGCCTGCAATGCTCATACCATTCCACACCCTGCAGCCAGTTAGAGGCATCGAGGTATGCCTTGGACTCTTTGGCCCCAAAGTTCACCCCATTCTCCTATACTGCACCCATCTCACCGTATTTCCTGATGGAATGGGATACGCATAAGGGCCAAAGACCCCAAGGCACACCATGACACTTGTCAGTGTCTGCAGGGTAGGGTGTGGTGAAATGGCATGGCCATTATGTCTGACGACCCAAAGGCACACCCCAATGCCTGTTACTCTCTGCAGGGTGGTGGTAGAGTTGGCTTCAGTTCAATACTTCACTGCCATTCCTATTATGCAGCTCTGTAACTTCTACACTACCAATGCCAGTGCCAGCAAGCAAACATTCGGCATTGACAAATGCTTGTTTTTTAAGTAATGTTCATAGTATTTATGAGAATAACAATGGTTTCATGTGGTATATATTTTTTAATACCTATATTTCAGTGTAACCACAGGAAACAGTTTTATCTGTCCATTGATTCAAAGTATTTGGTAAACAATCTGTAGTCTGTCAGACAATAGTACCTCAGACAGAATTGAATAATTGTTTGTGAAAATACAAAAATGACAACAAGAAAGTTCCTAAAGATGGCTAATGAGGAATTAGAGGATATTTTAAATGACAGTGATGATCCAGGCTCAAATGACAGCAGCAGCAGTTCAGATTCAGATACTGAGGTAATATGGCCATTACTCAGTAATATAAAAATACAGAATACAGGAAACAGAATGAGAGACAAAACATGTTTGGTGGTGTCTTCGGTGCCAACAGATGATCATGTTCTGGGTGATACACATACAAGGATGGGAAATAAGAAAATGTCATCCAAATGTACAACACCTTCACTGTCTGTGGCAACACCTTTGTGTAGCAGCAATGTCATAAAACATCGAAGAAAAAAAATATTTGTGGAGCAAGTGCTAGTGTTGAGAACATTGATGAAACACAAATAAATAAAACCAATCACAAAAATCAGAGTAAAACAAATGACAACCTTTCAAGGTAGAATAAGTGCAAAAAATCCTAGGCTCATACTCACTCACAAACAGCACATGAGCAAGAAAATCTGAGTGATGAAGATTATAGTCCATCAGCAAAACAAAGCAAACATGTTGCACAAAAAGTAAGCAGTAACAGAAAAACCAAAACAGCACCAAAAAAAACTGTTTTAGTGACTCTTCTGAAACCGAATGGTCACGTACATTGATAGATACATGTATCATTCTGTTCTGTTTTCCTGTCAGTGTGATTCACTGCTTCAGAGGCGAATTTACTGAAGCTGAATGCATGTCAAGATTTTTTTCTGAAGACATATACGTGAAGATTGCGCAGCGAACAAATTCGTATGCTGCTGCTGTGAGAAGTGCAAAACCTGAGAAACATAAAATGCCTTGTGAGCCAACAAATGCAGAAGAGATGAAAGCATACATTGGATTATGCATAATCATAGGCATTGTACATCTGCCAAGATTATCGATGTATTGGTGCTCTGAGAAATTTATTAAACAACCAGATGTCAGTCAGATCATGACAAGAGACCGCTTCTGTATGCTTGGAAGATACCTGCATGTAGAAAAGAACATCAGTGATGTAGGTATTGGTGGCTCAGTTCCTAATGACAAACTTAGGAAAGTAAGACATTTCCTTGACACAATAGTACCCAAGTTTTCGACTGAATATGCATGTGACAAGGAGCTGACTATTGATGAGGCAATGGTTCCATACAAAGGACACCATTCATTTGTGCAATATATGAAAGCTAAGCCCCAGAAATGGGGATTGAAAGTATGGGTACTTTCTGAGGCCAAATCTGGGTACATTTTGAACTTACAAGTGTACACTGGGAAACATGTGATTGAAAATACAGAGGCAACAGACACAACACTTCCTACAAGAGTTGTCTTAACATTGACAGAAAAACTAACAAATACGTATCACCAGCTGTACATGGACAATTACTATACAAGTCCAGAGCTACTGAGGATGCTTTTGACGAAGGGACTGCATGGATGTGGCACTATCCGTTCCAACAGGAAAGACTTCTCGAATGACATCGTAGCATCCAAACAAGAAGTTAATAAAATGGAACGTGGCGAAATAGAATGGAGAACTAATGGACCATTGCTGGCCACACGGTGGTATGATAAGAGGGCAGTACACTGCTTGTCATCGATCCACAATTCACATGATGCAGAGAGCCATTGCCAACTGTAGACTGGGTGCAGAAAGACAGCACTACTGTGGCTCTACCTTGTCCTGCACCACTTGTGGATTATATGAAGCATATGAGGGAGTTGATAGAGGAGAGCAAATGATCTCATTATACAATATCTATCGCTGGGCAAAGAAATGGTGGAAGCGACTGTTCAGTTACATTATTGAATGCTGCCTTCTGAATGCTTACATCATTTATAAGTTGCATTGCAGAGAGAGTAATATGGACACAGATGCAATGTCACCCAATACATCATCCAGAAGCAGAGACTATTTGTCATTTAGACTCGCTGTGGCACGAGAATTCATTGGAGTGTTTAGTTCCAGAAAAATGCCTGGAAAACCATCAGCTACACCACGTCCGGATCGTATGACGAATGCAACACACATGCCAGTAATCAGTGAGGCAACCCAGCAGTGTTTTGTCTGCAATGAGACAAGGAAAAGAGAGGGAAAGGACCATTGTGAGGGAAGACACAGGTCTCATGTTGCCTGTAAACAATGTGGTGTACATCTGTGCCTTTAAGCAGAAAGAAACTGCTTTCAGAAATACTACACTGTGATAAACTACTGGCAATGACAAGGCAAGTAGATATTCAATTTTTTTAACATTTTTTTTAGTGACTGTTCGGCCCCTTCCTATCCGCTTCAGCACAGATTCACAGGTATATTGATGTGAATTTCTCAGCTGAATATGTTTCATATGTTTTTCTAATTGTACTTCTTTTCAGTTCTTTTACAGTCCATCAATCTGCATTCCCCATAGAAGCATAATGACAAACAACAGTCCCTCTTCATCAAACTTCAATCCTGAAGAAGGAATGTGTCAATTTGTACATAGTTTGCACTGGCTGGTGCATCACCAGAGAGTGTTGATAAAAAAAAAATAACAAAATATCAAAATGTTTTCAGTCCATGTCCATATCCAGTTATAGTAGTAGAGTATTAATAATGTTATTGTTTCATATTATTCAAAATTAGAAATATATTATAAAGTTAAAACAATTCAATTCACATTTGTTATGTCCATTTTACTTTTACTCAGGGCCAGAGGTACACATATCTACATTTGGTATATCACCGACCAACGGGGGCACCAGAACTTAATTTTGACACCATTTTGTGATCAAAGTTGTGTTGTTTGTGCTCCTGTAGTATGACGTGGGGGTCTCATATTGGTCAATACAGGGTCAACTGTTATACCCCAGTCAGTCCAGCACCCAAAACAGGAAACCTTAGGCCTCTACCATGTTGCACTGCTGACAAAATGAGTTTTAAGTGTAGGAAGGCCTGAATTTGATGATTTCTAAGAGTTGTGTTGAGGGCTGTAGACTAACAAAAGCACACAACAATGTGTTGCAAACCATGTGATGCCTACTCAAATCATACTTTTTCATATTATATGGTGTGGGGTTGTCGCCCTCATTAATGCCTGAAGTGTCCAGACCTACATTTGGTATCTTACCGACCTACAGGGGGCACCAGAACTTGATTATGACACCATTTTGTGATCAAAGTTGTGTTGTTTGTGCACCTGTAGTGTGATGTGGGGGTCTCATATTGGTCAATACAGGGCCATCTGTTATACCCCAGTCAATCCAGCACCCAAAACAGGAAACCTTAGGCCTCTACCATGTTGCACTGCTGACAAAATTAGTTTTAGGTGTAGAAAGACCTGAATTTGATGATTTCTAAGAGTTGTATTGAGGGCTGTAGACTAACAAAAACACACGACAATGTGTCGCAAACCATGTGATACCTACTCAAATCATACTTTTTCATACAATATGGTGTGGGGTTGTCGTCCTGAGTCATGCTTGAAGTACCCAAACCTACATTTGGTATTTTACTGTCCAACAGGGGGCACCAGAACTTGATTTTGACACCATTTTGTGATCAAAGTTGTGTTGTTTGTGCACCTGTAGTGTGACATGGGGGTCTCATATTGGTCAATACAGGGCCAACTGTTATACCCCAGTCAATCCAGCACCCAAAACAGGAAACCTTAGGCCTCTACCATATTGCACTGCTGACAAAATGAGTTTTAGGTGTAGAAAGGGCTGAATATGATGATTTCTAAGAGTTGTGTTGAGGGCTGTAGACTAACAAAAACACACGACAATGTGTCACAAACTCAGTGATACCTACTCAGATCATACTTTTTCATACAATATGGTGTGAGGTTGTCACCCTCAGTCATGCCTGAAGTACCCAGACCTACATTTGGTATTTTATCGACCAACAGGGGGCACCAGAACTTGATTTTGACACCATTTTGTGATCAAAGTTGTATTGTTTGTGCACCTCTAGTGTGACTTTGGGGTTTTAGATCAGTCCATGCAGAATTTGTTTTAGTAGGCCAGGTCACACTGTATCAAATATAGAAAACCTTTTGTCTCTATCTTGTGGCACTGCTGAGAAAATTATTTTTTTACGCAACATGCATAATTTATTAATATTCTAACTGAAAAAAATTCAGGTGTGAAGGGGTTAACTCACTTCATAAATTTCCTTCTTCCAGGATATCCTGTAATGGATTTCTTTCTGAATCATTTTCGTTACATGTAGGGACAAGGCAAGGGTGTCCCCTGGCTCCTTTGCTTTTTAATATCTATCTATCTAGAGCCCCTTATATGCAGGTTATCAGATTCCCAGGAGGTTCAGGGTATCCCCCTTTTTGGTGAAACGGCAAAGATCTCAGCATATGCAGATGATCTTCTGCTCCAGCTTTCATATCCATTCACTTCCATTCCCGCATTGCTTCAAATTATAAAAGGCTTTAGTGTAGTTTCGAACTATAAATTGAATATTGATAAATCTACGGTAGTTCCGCTTAACCAAAAAACACACAAAAGTAAGGTCTCTGACCTGTGCTTCTCTTGGAAATCTAATTTCATCAAATGTCTAGGGCTTTCTCTTACAGGAAGTCCAGCTCTTCTTCAACAACTTAATCTTGATTCTTTGGTCCAAGCGGTTAGTCAAGAACTAAATCTTTGGTCCCTGCTCCCTCTTTCCCTAAGGGGCAGGATTAATTTAATAAAAATGAATGTTTTCCCCTGTCTTTTTTATCCTCTTAACCTTCTCAATATGTGGCTTCCCATAAGCTGGTTTAAAAAAATACAGAGTATTATTACTGATTTCATCTGGGACAAGAAAAAATCAAGAATGGCATTTTACAAGTTATCAACTCCCAAACTGAAAGGAGGCTTAAGGTTACCACATATTAGGCTATACTATCTAGCCAGCCATGCAAATAAATATCTTAGGTGGCTGGCCACAGAAGACCCCCAACCAGACTCCATTCATACTTCTCTCTGGTTTAGAATAGAATAAACTTACATTAAAAATCATGGTCTTTCCCCATCAGCTATGTTATACACAAAACGTAGCTCCCTTCCTACTACCTTGTGGGGTTCCTTGATAGGAATCTCCATAAAGGTTCACTTGCAACTATGCATCTTATTAAAATATGACTGACAACATCACGGATCCACTTCAAGTTTTAATAGGTAACCCCAAGTTTCGAATTGATGGTAAACTTCTTATGGATGGCTGGCTTCCAATGATTAGGGATGGCCAAGTCAATCACTTGATTGGAAATGAGAGAACTTGGCTTTCCACACTGGAAATTATGAATAAATTTCACATTCTTCAACACAATATTTTTAAAGCTTATCAGATCCGCCACCTTGTGTTAAAAGTTTTGGGCCCTTCCCCTCCTTTGGCTGCAAGAATAGGGCTACAAAGGAAACTAGGCCCACTTGCGGGCCTACCTCGGGCAGTCTCAAAAATTTACAATGCAATATGCAACTGGTGTTTTCCTACCACCTTGGGCCCAGTTGTGTACTGGTTGGAGCTCTTTTCAGCTAGGGAGCTTGATTGGGCTCAGCTATGGATGAAGTGCCACAAATTTCTACTTCACAATAGACTCCGGCTTATGCAATTCAAAATGTTACACAATATCTACTACTCTCCCCAAAAACTAGCCAAGCTGGGTATTATTGCTTCCTCAACATGTGTTCGCTGTCATCAGGCTGTAGGAGACCTGTTGCACATTTTCTGGACATGTCCCAAAGTAGCCCCGACCTGGTCAATTATTAAACATAGGGCTGACCCACCCACTTTTGGGCCTGTCAGATTTATTTACTGCAGAAATATGCCTCCTTGGAGATTTCTTGGCTATTGAGGTCTATAACAGGAGATATCATATGGCTCTAATTGCTTTATCAATTAAGAAAGCAGTCCTTCAGCACTGGAAAGACAGTATAGAAATTACATATATAGAATGGCTACAAGAGTTTATGGCTAATCTTAGGACTGAAAGGATTATTGCCAATCTTCAGGGCAAATCCAAGAAATTTAATAGAATATGGGGCCCCATATTATCATTGTATTCCCTTCAAAATATTGGGAATCTCCCAGTTTAGTTAACTTCTCTCATGGTAAGACCTTGGAAATAGATTTATGCTGGGTTAGTGGGAGGGGGAAAAGGGGAGAGGGTTGGGGGAGGGAGAGAAAGGGACCGTTATGTTCACGTGTTTTGTTCTCTCATGCTATGTATAATCTATTATGGCTCTATTCTCTGTATTGTAAAATGTGAATAAAGTTTGAACTGAAAAAAAAAAAGAAAACGCTGTCCACAAAACGTAAACTGCGTCACTCAATAACTCCACAAAAAATATATTGTCAACACATAAACACTGCAATTAACATCTACAGGACATGCCGTCAACACCCTCCAAATTTCAAGTAAAAAGACCAAACTGTGTCCGAGATGTAACATGTCAAAATTTGAAATTTTCATTCGTCAGAGTGGCACAGTTCCACACCTGTTGACATTTAACACACTCAACAACTGAAAACTACATCCATGACACTAAAGCTAGGTGTCCTATTAATTTCAAGCCACCACCACAAGCAAAACACTGTCCGTAGAATGTAAACTGTGCCACAGCAAATCTCCGCCCAAAAAAAATTTCTGATATGTAAACACTGTAATTTACATCCAGATGACATGCCTTAAACACCCTCCAAATTTCAAATAAAAAGATCAAACTGTTTCCGAGATATTCAATGTCAAAGATTAGTGAAATGTCCCTATCTATTCCATTATAAAAAATCTGGCCATCTTGTCCCTATTTTGCAATCAAAGATTACGATCAAAGAATCTCACGATCAAAGAATTTTCAGGCTCGCTATCAAAGAATTTGCAGGCTCATGAACAAAGAGTTCAAAATGCTATAAATCACAAAATTGAATTAACTGCGGTAAACCACCAACATGGTTGGACAGAATTAAGCCCCCTGAGCAAAACCCACCCTCATTTGACTTCCTAGGGCACCCCTGGGCTGAGAAAATAGATTTTTTAAGCTGGCCATCTCATCCCTCGCTTGTAATGCATGATCACGATCAAATAACTCATGATCAAAGAATTTGCAGTCTCACGATCAAAGAATAAAAAAGCTGTAATTTGTAAAATACAAGGAATCGCGGTAAACCACCACTATGGTTCAACAGAATGAAGCTCCCTGAGCAAAACCCACCCTCATTTGACTTCCTAGGGCACCCCTGGCCTGTATTAAAATAAATAATGTTCTCCATATCCCTGGTAGTCTAGCAGCCCCCCCCCCCGATCTGTATAAAATAAATAATGTTCTCCATATCCCTGGTAGTCTAGCGGCCCTCCCGATCATCAGAAAATAAATAACGCTCACCAATTCCCTGGTAGTCTAGTGGACCCTCACCCAGCCGTGCCAGTCCACCCAGCACCCCTCACCCATCCCCAGCTGGTGACTGGCACAACCCATCTCTCACCTCCATGGCCAGCCGCTGACTGTCTACATTAGCAGCACTAATGCAGAGACACACTCAGACGTGTCTTTGCAGTAGTGCTCCTACTGCACACAGTCGGTGGCTGGCAGTGGAGATGAGAGGTGGGTTGTGCCAGTCACCAGCTGAAGATGAAAGTGCTGAATGGACTGGCATGCTCTGAGTGAGTGCAACTAGACTACCAGAAATTGGTGATCATTATTTATTTTCTGATGATCGGGGAGCACTAGACTACCAGGGGTATTGACAACAGTATTTATTTCACGATCGCAATCAAAGAATTTCATGAACAAAGAATTTGCAGGCTCATGATCAAAGAATTTGCAGCCTCACGATCAAAGAATAAAAAGTCCTGTAATTTAAAAATGCTAAGAATTGCAGTAAACCACCACCATGGTTCATCAGAGCGAAGCCCCCTGAGCAAAACCTACCTTCATTTATCTTCCTAGAACATCCCTGGGCTAAGAAATTACAATTTTTTATCTGGCCATCTTGTCCCTTGCTCATGATGCATGATCGCGATCAAAGAATCTCACGATCAAAGAATTTGCAGGCTCGCGATCAAAAAAATTGCACGCTCGTAACCAAAGATTAAAAAATGGTGAAACGTGATTTTTTTGACCAATTTGAACCTAACCAACAGCATGCCTCAATAGAATGAAGCCCCCTGATCAAAATCCACCCTTATTTGTGTCCCTAGCCCACCTCTGAGCTGAGATATTTGTGAATTTAGCTGGCGATGCAGGATCGTGATCAAAGATTCTCACGATCAAAGAATTTGCAGGCTCGCAATCAAAGATCGTTAGCGAGCTGTGATCAAAGATTTTAAAAGCTTATCACTCTATTTTTGGACCAATTTGGATGAAACCAAAGACATGGCTTGATGGATCAGAGCCCCCTGAGTAGTACCCATCCAAGTTGTACTTCAGGAGTGACCCCTGAGCCGAGATAGTTGTGTTTTTCTGATCGGAAAACTTAAAAAAAGATGGCAGACCTCGTGATCAAAGAATTTAAAAAATTTTCAGTGACAAAGACTTTTGAACCACAAGGCTGCAAATTCTATGATTGCCAGTTGGGACCAGATGGCCAGAACTCCATTCTTTGTTCACAAAGCATACGTATAAATTTCCCATTGACTTATAATGGGAACTTAAAATTGGCATAACTTTTGAATGCCTTAATATTTTTTCACCAAACAAAAAGCGGCATGTTCAGCCACCAATGCTCTTTCAAATGAGCCATCTTGTAGAGTGTCACACCACACTATGGCTGATCAGGGTCATGTTAAAAATCCCAAAAGCAGCCTCCAAAAATGGATAATTTTGCATTTTTCAGAGTTTTGCTGCACAAAGACCGTAAGTCTGACCAAAATTAAATTTGTAAAATCAAGAGATCTACCATGCCCCACCACACACACTTCAAATTTTAGGCAAATCCATTGAACGGGTCCAAAGTTATTAATGTGCAACATTTGAGTTTAACATAGAAGTGACATGTGAACCCTAACTATAGTGGTGTGACCATGCCACTATAATATATATATATATTGCAAAAACTTCACTAATGCATCAGTTAGGATTGTTTCCACACCAACAAAAGTGTGTAAATTCCACATTAGGGTTACCACCCCACCACCCCACCCCACGCCCCCTCCTCAAAACCCTAACTCCACATTCCCCCCACCGCCACACACATGCAAGAAATGGAAGGGCCAAGGCAAGACAAGCAATCAAGGGACAAGGAGGAGCAGGTAACAGAAGTGACATACAAATCTGTAAATGTTCCACAAGACACAAGCATTGTGACAGTGCAGCAAGTGTATGAGTTCTGCAGCCATCATGGTGGTGTCGGGGTACACACACATGCTGGGCAATCATGTTGCAGATGCACATATTTCAATAGTTAACAGCTGATGAAACACACAGTATGTTATCCACACATAGTGTATTAGAAATTACAGTTTCTGTGAGCCTAGCCACAGTCATTTTATGTTTGCATTTTGTTTCATGATACAGTGAGTCAGTCCTAATAACAAACAGTGGCAATAATAAAAGTATTGTCTTGTAGCATAGTTTACAAGTAAGGTGTAAAAGCATCAGTTGTAACATGGAAAGGTAATCATAACATATTATTAATGAGTATTTCTAGGTAATATAGCAGCATAACAACGTGTTGGTGGTAGTTTCCCACAGGAGCAGTATCTCTAAAGTACTATGTAAGTGTCAGGTGTATCTGTCCTGCTACCACATGCCTATGTGGTAGTGACTACATTTGCAGTGACCCAATAGTTGGATTATGACACATATAAATTAATATTTTGAAAATGTGTACAGACTAAGTGTGATTGTATTAGGAAGATATGTTAGCAGTAATGTGTCATCATACTGTGCTGCCAGTATAGAGTCGCTTGTACTGTATTTGATTTTGCCTTACATACTGTTATGTGAAATTAGTACAGTGGTGTGATTATTGTGCTTACAGATGTTCAGGAGTGGTATAGTGTTGTACAATGTTGCATGTGTCTTGCATATGTGTGTATGGGAGTGAGGTTGGGGGGAATGCAGAGTTAGGGTTTTGAGGAGGGGGTGGGGTGGTGGGTTGGTAACCCTAACGTGGAATTTCCACACTTTTGTCAGTATGGAAACAACTCTAACTGATGCATTAACAAAGTTTTGCAAAGAATTTCCATTCTTTTTTCAAACATGTAATGTAAGTAGTCAACGAAATGTCTTAGTGGCTCCCACCAAGCTGCCTAGTTGTGCATGATGATATGTATCTGTGGGAGTGTGGGCCCTCTGGGCCCTCTGCTCCCACTTACACATAAATAAGGAGCCATACAGCAGCCCTATAAGCCAAGCAGCTCTTGTAACCCTCATGTGCCCATATCTCAGGAACTGTAGCAGCCAGGAAAAAAAATTCAAGTGTCAGTGTAATCATGACAATGAATAGTGCTCAAGACATAAATTGAACAAATCCATATCTCACATCATTTCTGAGATATGTGCATGGAAAAACAATGTGAGTGTTAAGTCTGAGGGCATAATAGTGGCCTTCAGCCATGAAAATGAGTAGTTGTAACACTAATTGCAAATATCTCAGGAACCATACAAGCTAGAAAAAAAATTAAAATTTCATGGGTTTCATGGCTTTCCAACCTACTTCTGAACTTTTGCAATGAAAAGTCCGTATCTCGAACCATTTTCAAGATACAGGCCCCAAAAGGCATCCTGGGAGCTGCAATGTTATCCTATGGAAAAAGTTCTGAACTTTAGAATGCTGTAACTATGGGCGTGTTCAATGGTTCCATACCAAACCACCACCAAAAGGCACACCACTGGGACTAGGGCTTTCCACCCTGAAAAATTCAGACCAATAGTGCAATCCAAGTTGCCACAATGAAGGGACAAAGAAAACAACTACCACAATGTTATCCTATGGGGAAATGTCTGAATTTTGGAAAGGTGTAACTATGGGTCTCTTTAATTTTTCTGCACCAAACCACTGAGAGGCATATCCGTAGTACTAGGGCTTCCTTCCCTGAAATTTTCAGGCCAATAACACAATCCACCTTGCTACAATCAAGTGACAAAAAAAAGCAACACATAGCAAACATCTCCTATCTCTATAGTGAGAATGTTATTGCAATCAAAAAATTTTTATTGCGATCATATTTAAAGCTTTCATGATTGTGTGACACAAAAAATGTTGTGATCAAAAAATGGAAAATATTTTAAAAACATATTTCCAGACTAGCTGACCACAAACTAATGCCAGGAGCATGTTCCTCAGGGCCCAGTTAGGTAAACCCAGTGGTTGGTGTGTTCAAAAGTGCAGTATTTTTTGAGTTATAATGTTTTTTTCTCTCTTGCTAACTGAAAATAAGATGGGGGCAGCACAACAACATTTTTGGCAAGCTCGACTGAAAAAATGTGATCGCGATTGTTTTCGCAGAACATATATAAATTTTCCCATAAGCTATAATGGGACAGAAAAAATTCAATAACTTTTGAACGGAGCAATATTTTTCACCAAAAGGCACCAGTGCAGCCCATGACACATGCAGACAACCCAATTTGAACCCACTTAAATGCATTCTTCAGTGCATTATGGGTGGACAAAGAAATTGCAACTTTGGGGATTTTTCATTTTTTGAGCACGCTACGATTCCACAACTTTACATCCGACTGACAAAACAATTTCCATATCTGGAGCTCTATGGTAGATCTTTCTACGTTCCACACTTCAGGCAAATCAGGCAAACAGTTCAAAAGTTATTGAAGTACAAAATTTGAGATTTAACATAGAAATGGCTACGCAACCCTAACTATAGTGGCAGTACCGTACCAATATATATATCTATTAGAGGCAAAAAACTCCATTTAATGCATCAGTTAGGGTTGTTCCACAGTGACAAAAGCAAGGAAATTTGATGTTAGGGTTGAAAGACCCCCTTGGACCCCCCAGTCCACCCCTCCAACCAGCATCAGGGTGCACATTGGGGTTGTCAGACCTAACTCTCACCCCATCACATGTGTAAAGAAGCAGAGGTGTAGGAGAATGGGATGAGAGTTAGGACCAATGACCCCAATGCAAACCCCAGTGCCGGTTGGGGGGTGGGCTGAGGGGGTCCAAAGGGGGATTTCAACCCTAACACCTCCTCACTTTGTCACTGTGGAACAACCTGACTGATGCATTAAATGGATTTTTCCTCTAATTCCTTCTTTTGAGAATGATAATGAGAAATAATGATATTGTGGTGGGGGCCCTGCGCTCCCGCCACATGATGTCTTGTCACATAGTAATATGGTGCCCGCAAATGGTAATGTGCATGGTGACGCAAAGCAAAACAGAAAGAGAAACAGTACTGTAGACACAAATGGTAAAAATAATGCAAACGGAAGCGCAAATAAAAATGCAAAAGGTAATGCACATGGTGGCGTAGACATGAATGGTAAGTGAAACGGGTACGGAACTGCAGGCAGAAGCGGTAACAGTAACAGTAATGTAAGTGCACAGGCTGGTTTTCCCCAAAAGCTGCACAGAGAAAGACAGTTAGTACAAAGAATGCATGCATAATAATGGATCTCGGAGCAGAAAATGAGGCGTTGGAATACTAAATTGCTTATATCTCAGGAACCATATGACGTAGAAAAAAAATTTAAAAGTCATATGATTTATGACTTTCATGGCTAGTTTTGTATTTAGCCCCTTTTAGGGGGCTAAGGAATTTTCTGACAAAAAGTTCGTATCTCGCACAGTTTCTGAGATACAGGCCCTGAAAGGTGCAGCAACCAACATAAAGTTATCCTACGGGAAAAAAAGAGAAGTTCGGAGTGCCATAACTTTGGCTCCCTGTAATATTTTTTCACCAAGCCACTGAAAGGCACTTCTGTGGGATATTGGCTTTCTTCCCTCCAAATTTCAGCCCCAAAGACCAAACCGTTATTTTGCAGCAGGGCAGCTAAGGATTCCTGTAATGCAGCGGACGCCATAATGTTATCCTATGAGAAAAAGTGTCAATTTTGGAGTGCCATAACTTTGCAGCCCTGCAATATTTTTTATCCGAAATACTGAAAGGTACATTTGTGAGATGTTGGCTGGCTTCCTCCAAATTTCAGTCCAAAAGACCAAACCGTTCTTTTTCAGCAGTGTGGCAAAAAATTGCTGCCATTTTCCCACAGCCTGGAAAAGTACTGTCGAACTTTGCGAAAGCTTTCGCAAATTCATGTGACACTGTCGCAAATGCAAAAGTACTTTGTGAAAGTACTTTTCCCAGAAATCTGAAAAACATATTTCTTGGGTGTTTTACCCCAAAATAAAGACATGCCTAGCATCCTCAGGGTCCGAGTAGGTGAATACAAAAAGAATTAGGTTACTAAAGGGTCCCAAATTTAATGCCAATCATTTTTCTGATGACCAACTGAAAACAAAATGGTGGATTTGCGACAGTAAAAGGGCCATTTGTAAAAATGTAAAAACTACATTTGCGAAAGTGTTGAGCTTTTTGTTAACTTTTCCCATTGACTTATAGTAGGAACTTGTTTCTTGAATAACTTTTGAACCATTTAATATTTTTCCACGAAATCTTCAAAACGCGCATCAGAGACCCCAGCCACATGTTCCCTGAAGATTTTGGACCAGTTGTTGAAACGTGCAACCTGTAGAGATGACCAAAGTTGCCAAAAGTTTAAATGTGTGCTCAGATTATCATATACTCCAATACATATATCTGAAGAATACGAATGTTGGCAGATCCCAAGATGTATGGTTCTTGATTGTGTGTTCCAAATTTCAGGCAAATCCATTGAATGGTTGCAAAGTTATTAAGGTGCAAAACTTTAGGTTTAACATGTAAATGGCTCCTCATCCCTAACTATGGTAGCATTACCATGCTATATATATATATATATATATATATATATATATATTATAGGGTGCATCTATTTAGGGTTATGAAGGCACTTCTGTGTTAAACTTGAAACTTTGCATGTTAATAACTTTGGACCCATTCAACGGATATGCATGAAATTTGGTAGGCAGAGTGGGGCAAGGTAGATCTCTTAATTTGCCAAATTTCATTTCAGTCAGACTTATGATATTTGCACACCAAAACACTGAAAAATAAACTTTTTGCCAGTTTTGTGTGCAGTTTTTGGGATGTTGTCCAAGGCACTGTGCGGCCGTTGAGTGGCATGCCGGTCTGTAGCTTAGGGTCAAGAAACATGCCACTTTTTGTTTGGTGAAAAAATATTAAGCCATTTAAAAGTTATTAAACTTTTTAGCTTCCATTATGTCTATGGAAAATTGATATGGTTATTTTGCAAAAGAAGAATGGGGTTTTGGCCACCTGGTCACTCCTCACAATAAAGAATTTGCAGGCTCACAATCAAAGATTCTTTGATTGCGACAGCTACCATCTTTTTTTCAGTTTGCAGTCGGAAAAAAACTAATATCTCAGTTCAGGGGTGACTTCTGAAGTAAAACTATGATGGGTTTTGTGCAGGGGTCTTCCCTCTATCGAGCTATGGCTGTGGTTTAATGTACTTATGTTAAAAAATAGAGCTTTAAGCTTTTAAATTCTTTGATCGTGGCTCGCTAATGATCTTTGATCGTGAGCCTGCAAATTCTTTGATTGTGAGATTCTTTGATTGCAATCTTCGTTTATGAGGGAGGGATGAGATGGCCAGATTTAAAAATCAAATATCTCAGCTTAGGGGTGACTTGTGAAGTCAAACTAGGATGGGTTTTGCTCAGGGGGCTTTGTTCTATTGAGTCATGCCTGTGTGTTTAACATTTTTAATTCTTTGATCATAAGCCTGCAAATTGTTTGGCCGTGAACCTGCAAATTCTTTGATCGCGATATTCTTTGATCACGATCTTCATTCGCGAGGGAGGGATGAGATGGTGAGATTTTTAGGTTGGAAAAAATCAAATATCTCAGCACAGGGGTGACTTGTGTAGTCAAACTAGAATGGATTTTGCTCAGGGCACTTCCCTCTGTTTAGCCATGCCTGTAGTTTAATGTAGTTGTGTCAAAAAATGGAGTGTGCATGTTTTTTAATTCTTTGATCACAAGATTCTTTGATCGTGAGCTTCATTCATGAGGGCAGGACAAGATGACCAGATTTGGATGGACCAGATAGCCCAATTTTCATGACCAGATGTCCCCTCATCATCAAAGATGATCTTTGATCATGAATTCACAGTTGATTCTTGCGATCAAATAATTTTTAAAGGTGCTAAAACTTTAAAATGAAATATCTCAGAAATGGTTTGGTGTTTTAACTTGAAATTTGGAAGGTGTTGAGGGGATGTCCTGTAGATGTTAATTATGGTGTTTAGGTGTCAGAAAATAAATTTGCTGTGGAGATATTGTGAGACACACTTTACATTTTGTGGATAGCATTTTCCATTGTGGTAGTGGCTTGGCATTTATAGGGCAGCTAGCCTTACTGCCGCGGAGGTAATTTTAAGTAGCTAGGTGTGTAAAAGGTAAACAGGTGCAGAATTATGCCACTCTGAAGCAGGCCACATGCTCCCACCAATACGCGCTCCCACCAATATATATGATATTCAGTACTTGTAGTGTTATGTTAGGCAGAAATTTGCAAGTTTGGGCCCCATGTTCCCACCAAGTTGCGTGACTTTGTACTTTCTATGCTTTCTCAAAAAGTAAGGAAATTCTTTGCAAATCAAACATCGTGAAATATTTAGGGGTTAAAGTCAGAGTAAAGTAGACCATAGGGTTGCTTCTTTCCCCTCGTGTACACTTCCAGCCTTCCCCAGACTGACAGAGCCTTGGGTGTCATTGGTGTGGAGTCTAAATGTCACCCCATTCTTTACTGTGGCATGTCAACATGATTACACATGGAATGGGGTGACATTTAGACCCTCACAACCCCAATGACACACCCTCGGCTTCTGTCAGTCTGGGGAGGATGGGGGGTATTAATAGGGGTAGGGGGGCAACCCTAAAGGTCTAATTTCCTGACTTCATGTGCTTTAACCCTAAATTATGCATTAACGTAGTTTTTTGCAAAGAATATATATATATATATATATATATATATATTTGGGATATGACATGGCCTGATTGAAGATATCATATTTATCTTCACAAGATGCCAATGACATCATGATATCTCATGAGTGGCGAAGGCGTGAGTGAGATATGAAAGTGAAAGCCAAAAAGATTGCATTCAGGCAATACAAAAAGACACAGGCAGAAGGGGATAGGGAGAAGTACCAGGAGAAGCAAAGGGAGGCAGGGAGGTCAGTAAGGGAAGCCAAAGCTTAGACAGAAGAACACATTGCAAAATCAGTGGGTAGAGGGGACAAAAACTTTTACAGGTACATAAGTGAAAAAAGAAAGACAAAGGGAAGGATAGTGAGACTGAAGGGGAGAATGGGGGCTGGGGGATGACAACAGTAAAGCTGACATATTGAACAGGTATTTCTGCTCAGTCTTTACTGAGGAAGAGAGGGTAATGGGTCTGAAGGAGTACAAGGAGTGAGAATGGTGCAGAAATGGACACAAGTCCCTTTACAAGAGAAAGGGTCCTGAAGGAACTGGAAGTAATAAGAGTTGATAATGCAATGGGGCCAGATGGGGTGCACCACAGGGTCCTTAAAGAACTAAGAGAGGTGGTGGCTGAACCTCTGGCTATCCTGTTTAGCCAATCACTGGAAACAGGGGAGGTACCCAAAGACTGGAGGACAGCAGGTGTAGTCCCCTTACACAAAAGTGGGAACAAAGAGGAAGCAGGGAACTACAGACCAGTCAGCCTCACCTCGGTAGTGGGGAAGATCATGGAAGCACTACTGAAGGAGAGATTGGTGGAACATCTGGTTGTCAATGGACTACAGGACCCAAGGCAGCATGGTTTCACCAGGGGGAGGTCATGTCAGACCAACCTCATTGAATTTTTTGACTGGGTGACTAGGGAGGTGGATCAGGGTAGGGCAGTGGACATGGCCTATCTGGACTTCAGCAAGGCCTTTGACACTGTGCCGCATAGATGACTATTACACAAACTGGGGAATATGGGTGTGGGCTGGATAGTAGTGTGGTGGGTACATAACTGGCTGGGTGGCAGGACACAGAGGGTGGTGGTAAATGGCTGTCACTCCACAGAGGGAAGAGTGACCAGTGGGGTACCACAGGGATCAGTGCTAGGACCAGTCCTATTCAACAACTTCATCAGTGACGTTGTGCAGGACCTAGATGGCAGAATGTCACTGTTCGCCGATGACACAAAGCTCTGTAACAGAGTAGACACACCAGAGGGTGTAGACAGAATGAGAAGGGACCTGCAGAATCTTGAAGAATGGTCAGGGATTTGGCAGTTGAAATTCAATGTAAGGAAGTGCAAGATAATGCATATGGGGCACAAAAACCCTGGCACAATATATCATTTGGGGGGTGAGGATATAGCATGCACCAAGCAGGAAAGGGATCTTGGGGTTATCATCTCTGATGACCTCAAGGTAGGGAAACAGTGTGACAAGGCAGCAGGTAAAGCAAATAGGATGCTGGGATGTAGGGCAGGGCATCACCAGAAGGAAAGGGAGGTCATAATTCCACTATACAAGACACTAGTGAGGCCCCACCTGGAGTACAGTGTACAGTTCTGGAGACCATACCTACGTAAGGACATAGACAGGGTAGAGAAGGTTCAGAAGAGGCAACAAAGATGGTGCATGGATTGCATCACAAGTCCTATGAAGACAGGTTGAAGGAACTGAACATGTACTCCCTGGAGGAGAGGAGGAGAGAGGATATGATAGAGACATACAAGTATCTTACAGGGAGGAACAGGGTGCAGGAATACACTATTTTAAGTGAAAAGATGTTCCAGGACTAGAGGGCATGGGATGAAGTTGAGGGAGGATTATTCAGAGGAAACATGAGGAAGAATTCTTCACAGAACGGTGGTGGACAAGTGGAACACCCTGCCAGAGGAAGTGGTGGGGCTGAAACAATCACAGGATTTAAGAATGCATGGGATAGACATAAAGGAATTCTGGAGGTCAGGGGTAAGGGGCAACAGACTTTTAGGAAAACATAAACTGAACTTACAAGCTCAAATGGGCGGACTGGGTGGGCCATAGACCCTTATCTGCTGACACTTTCTATGTATCTATGTATCTATGTATATCTTAATGTCATTGCCCTCAAGTGAAGACAAATATGATACCTTCACTTAGGCCATGTCATGTTCTGTTTATACAACATGTTTTGGGACCACAAAACAACTCCCTCCCCCCACAAGTTTTGTTTTGGCCCACTGAGAGAACCTGTCACATCCCCTACTTAACAGAATTATCCATATATCTTATTTATCAGGCAGCACACCTCCTACCCCCCGGCAGCTCTTATCATGCCATAATTGCTAAAGCAAGTGTAATTTAAAAAAAAAGTTATGTGGTTGATCCTGTCATTGTTCAGTTTTTCAGTGTATGTTTTATAAAACTTATCTGGTTAATCCTGCCAATTTCCTCATGTCTCACACATGCAGTTTCACTTTGTCAGGTTTTAAATTGGTAGCATGGCTGAGCGCTTCCAACACAGTATAGTCAGGACCTGTCAGATATTTTAAATACACAGACTTCCTGTGAAATGTTTGAATCTGTTTTTTTTTTCTAAAGTTTGCTGAATTGCTGAGCTTTTGTGAAATAGCCTGCCAACAGTAGATAGAGGAGATTGAGTCGCACCTTTACAGAAGAGAAAGCGCACCTGAACAACTGTTGCAAGTGTTGTTATAGCAACCTTAGTATAGCAACACTGGCAACGCTTGCTTGGGCTTGCTTTCTCTTCTCTGAAGGTGTGACTCGGTCTGTCTCTTCTTTCTACTATCAGCAGGATATTTTTAAAAAGTTCAGTAATATAGCCAACTTAAAAAAAACACAGATTCTGATGTTTGGCATGGAGCATACTTATTAAAATCTCCGGCAGGTCCTTACTAGACTATATTGAAAGCATTCAGCCGCACTATGAATTAGAACCTGACTAAGGGAAACTGCTTTGTTAGGAAATTGGCAGGATCAACCAGATAAGTTTTTATTGTTTAAATAACTGTTTGAAAGTGATGATGGCAGGATTACCTAGATGTCAGAGTCACGTGAAGGGGGGGCACCCGGGTGCAGGTTGTGGAGAGGCAGAACACGTTTTGCACACTTTCATTTTTATAACAATGATGTATAGGAACATAGTGATATCACCATGTTCCATAACGTATATTACTATGATGTATAGGAACATGGAGATAGCAGTGATATGTCCACTGCTTGCCCCAAATATCACTTTTTATCCCTGTATTTATACCAAAACACATGTTGTAGATATATACATATATATATATATATATATATATATATATATATATGTATTAATTGCAAAACACTTAGTTAATGCATCAGTTAGGGTTGATAGCACAGCGACAAAGGTATGGAAATGGGATGTTAGGGTTACCCCCTACCACCCCACTCCCCCACCCTCCACTCACCAAAAGACGTTGCAGTGTGCCATGGGGTCATCAGGCCATCTGGACCCTGCGCTCCCACTTACACGTAAGTAAGGAGCCATACAGCAGCCAAATAGTACTGAAAAGGAACCCTCGTAACACTTATTTGGTAATATCTCAGTAACCATGTCAACTAGGAAACAACTTCCTCTGCAGTTGAAATCATGACTTCAAAACCTTTATGTAAGGCTGCAGGTATCGAAAAATCCATATATCGAATCATTTTTGAGATACCGGTGCTAAAAGGTGCCATGGAATGCTATTAGCCTATAGGAAATTCCTCAACTTCAGAGTGTTGTAACTTTGTAATCATTTTACATTTTTTTTTTACTAAACCACCAAAAGGCACATCTGTGGGGCCAGGGCTTGCCACCCTGCAGATTTCAGCCAAAAAGCCCTAACTGTTTAGGTGCAGCGGTGTGGCAAATAAATAATATTTTTGGGTGCAGAAGTGTCACAAATTGTAACAGTACAGATGTAACAGTGTTGTGATTTGCAAAAGTGTAGCAAAAGTACTGTCATGATTTGCTACACTACAGGGAACCCACTTTTTTAAAAAGGTATTTCTAGGGGTCCCGGAAAAAATCTGATGTCACCATTGTGTTCCTCATGTCCTGTTTAGGTAAAAACCAGCTGTTTGTGTTTACTTAGGGGTAGCAGAATCTGGATTACAGATGTTTTTCTTCACCATGAACTGAAACAAGATGGCAGCAGCATGACACTACTGAGTAGATTTGCAACAGTAAAATGTGGTTTTGCGACAGTTTCGAGAGGCACATGTATTTTTCCTCATTGACTTCAAAGTTAAAACTTAAAAATTGAATAACTTCTGAATGATTAAATATTTTTTCACCAAATCTTCAAAAGGCACATCGAAATCCCAGACTGCATCTTCTGTGAAGATTTCAGACCAAATGAATAAATCATGTGGGCCGTAGCCCCTAGCAAAGAAACACACACACAAAAAATGTTGTGCACTTTTTAATGCTCTGCAGCTCTGAAAACACTCATGCTACCATTACGCATCTTACCAGATCCAGAGATCTATGGTACCACACTGGTCATGCAAAATTTCAGGCAAATCAGTCATACAGTTATTAAAGTGTAAAGTTTTGGATTTAACATAGAAGTGGGCAGGCAACCCTAACTATAGCTGCACTACCAAGCAACTATAAGATTTGATATATATATATATATATATATATATATATATATATCTATATATATATATATAGATATATATATATATAGATATATATATATATATATCTATATATATAGATATATATATATCTATATATATATTCATATATATGAATATATATATATATATATGGATAGATATATATATATAGATCTATATATATATAGATCTATATATATATATATATCTATCTATACATATATATATATATATATAGATCTATATATATATTAGAGGCAAAAAAACTCCATTTAATGCATCAGTTAGGGTTGTTCCACAGTGACAAAAGTGAGGAAATTCGGTCAGTAGGGTTGAAAGACTATGTGCCCCCAAGCCCACAACCTCAGCTGCCAGCAGGCGTGCATTGGGTCATCAGCCTAACTCTCACCCATTACATGTTGAACAAGCTGAGGTATAGGAGAATGGGGTGAGAGTTAGGACCGATGACCCCAATGCACATTGCATTGGCAGTTGGGGTTGCAGGCTTGGGGGCACAAGGGGGGCTTTCAACACTAACACCAAATTTCCTCACTTTTGTCACTGTGGAACAACCCTAACTGATGCATTAAACAGAGTTTTTTGCCTCTAATTTCCCTTCTTTTTGAGAATGTGCAGTAGAAATAGTGAATGGAATGTGGTGGTGGGGGCCCTGCACTCCCACCACGTGATTTTTTGTGACATAGTAATGATAAGTGCGAGGGAAAGGCAACCACTAATGGCTGCACACATGGTGACTGAAATGGAAATAGAAAAGCAAATGTTACTAGAAACACAAGCGCAAAGTGACTCCAAAGCGAACAGTGATGCAAAAGGTGACACAAGTGCATAAGGAAACGCAAACCGTGATATGCATGGTCATGGTACTGCAATCAGAAATGCAAATGGTAATGTTACCAGCAGAAATAATGCCAAAGGAAACAGAAACAGAAATGCAAATACAAGCGCATATGCAAATGAGAATGCACAGGGTAACGCACATGGTGGTGTACACAAGAATGGTAACGCAAACGGGTATGGAAACACTAACTGTAACAGTAACAGAAGCGCACACCCTGGTTTTTCCCAACAGCTGCATGGAGAAACACTGTGGATGAGATATTCAGAAATGCACCAGAGGCAGGCACAACAGTCACGCAGCACATGTACACTGCACCAGTGAGCAACCAACATGATATTCAAAGGCTGAGTACAATGGCAAGTGACAGCGCAAGATGGCTGAATATTGCAGGGATGCGCCATTGTGCAACAAGGACTGCACCAGGGAGCAAGTCAGTAGGTGCCATCACTCAACCTTGGCTGCACAGTGGAGAACAGCAGGAAGCGCAAGAGCACAACATGGGCTGAGCAAGGGACAGAGGCACATGGACCATAGCACAGGGCACCCAGCACAGCATGGAGCAGGCCACACTGCCACCAGGGTGCAGGGGATGACTGGAGAGAGGCAAGGCAGGTGCACAGCTACAGGCCCTGACCACACAAACCACAGCAGTACAAGGAGGTGGCATGACACCAATGGCCACTGGCAGGCAGCCATGGGCAACACCCACAGGACAGCACAGGACATGCCACCAGGACCATAGCTGACAACACACCGTCCGACAGCACACAACACACCGGGCCACACAGCCTAGCAGGGAACACACATATGCCCCAGGGCACACACATAGGCCATGGGGCACAGACCACCAGACACAAGCCTCAGTCAACCCCAGATGTACCACACAGCCACCATGCACACCACTGCAGCATGACACCATACGCCAGCTGCAAAGCAGACATGAACACGGATGGCTACCAAAATATAGGTGTATTAAAATAAACAAACAACAACAACAAAGTATATACAGGGGAACAGGGGAACAGGGAGGGGGCAGGGAACAGGGAGGTGACAATCAGGAAGGTAGGCCAGGAAAGGGGGGTGGGGGACAGGGGTCATGGCTAGGCAGGGTACAACGGAGGTTTGGGAAGGGGGGTGTGGAGAAGGGAGGGTGAAGCAGGTCAATGGGTCCCCAAGATGTCCATGCCTACTGGCACTGCATCCGTCTTCGCCTCTGAGGCTGGAACAGGGCCTGCAGAATGATGCAGGCTACTGCAAGGGTGGCCATGGTGACCCTCAGTATCCTTTCCAGCAGCTGTGCGTGGACATCCATCTGATGGACACCTATGACAAAGGAGTGGACAAGGATGAGTGCATGACCACTCAACTGTAGCCCATCCACCCTGCACAGCGGACAGCGGTGACATGTGCCCTATAGGTGGCACACAGCCATCTGCAGCATGCGTGCCCACATGAGCCACCATCCTGACCAGCCACAGCCGTGCTCAGCACTGCACACCACCACCAGCCATGCGCAGCATGCCACAGCCATTACTGTCATGCAAATGGCTATTGTGTGGGTATGGCAGTGGCCTGGAATGGATCCGAATGCACCAACAGCTCATGCACAGTGGCCACACACACATGCAAAAGGCACAACATGGTGCAATGGACCACACTGGCGATGCACGGCCATAATGGCTATGTGCACGGGGGGCTGTGGCTCACCCCTACCCCACACAACAATGTACACTGACAAAATGCTTTCCTGCAGGCTGTGGTCTGACTGGCGCCTGTCCACCTGCACCTCCTGCCTGGCCAGCATCCCTCTGCTGTACGCCACCACCATCCTGCTGCATCTGGCAGCAGCACCCGTCATCCAGGCTCTGCACCAATCTTCAGGGCCTAGTATGGAGACAGTGAGAAGCAGATGTCAGCATCAGGCACCAACCCATGTGCCCCACCCCCCCACCAGCACAGCATACCCCATGTCCTTGTGCAGTGGTGGTGCCATGGCACAGCACACCTATGGTGTGCTGCCATGGCTGGTGGCATTCCCAGCCACAGCCCCCCACCTCCAACAGCATGGCATGGCACCCGCTGGCACCCCACAGAACAGCAACATGGCACGGTCGTGGATATGTGCACTCACCTGGCCATGGCACTGCGCCCCTCTGGACGCGTGCCTGTGGTGACCTCAGATGATCCATATCCCTCCTCTGCAGGTCCCCATAACTATGACAGCACTGCTTCCTGCTACAGCATGACCCTGTGGCCTTCTCAAGCTCCTGGGCCACCTCCTGCCACACCTCTGTGTGTGGCTGGTCCAGGGGCACCTGCCCATATAGGGACCCAACATGTGGCTCCACCAGTGCCACCAGGTTGACTAACTCCACCTGGCTCCAGGTGGGCACTCTTGGTGTGCTCTGATGTTGCATGCCTGCAAACAACACCGCTGAGCCAAAATGGCGCTGGGGAGCCATGAGATGCACGTGTGATAGATGCGCAACACACCTAGCAATGCGCCGCCATCCCCAATCACACATGACTTACTGATGTGAGATACAGCTGGGGTGATGCTGGCACATACCGCAGGCACCTGGGGTCAAGGAAAACATGCAGGGATCAAAGGTCTGCATGCACATCGTGTGCGACAGTGTGACAGGGCATGGATAGCATGGTGCGCTATAGGGTCCAGTGTGCCCCATGGGTCATGTGCCAATAGCGCACGAGCTCAATTGGGTGTACAGCGCACATGTCCCACATGCCCAACAGTGTCACAGTGCCGTGCCACCTGTAGCGCATGGTGCATAGGACACGCTACCAATGTCAGCGATGTCAGTGTGTGCATGCGCTGTACCATAAGGAATGCGCACGTCATACAGTTGTGCCATAGCTTGTGCATGGGCATCCCCACTGCACCATGCGCAATTCCGTGATATTCAGCAGGCATATGCAAATGAGCTGATCAGCATATCCGCGGTGCATCAGAGGCATTTGCATCTCATTACAGTTGAGCATTCCCTCATTTGCATGTGATGTGCTATAAAGGTGCCATGGAATTGTAGAGGCACCAGACCGGTATTGCGTCCTTCACAGGTAAGATGCCAGGCAGTGGTCATGTCAGGACAGTGCAAGGGGGCGCACCCCATGTGTGGCAGCCAGCAATAACCACATGTCCCCACCCACAGGAGTGAGCATTTCAGTGCGAGAGGAGAATGAGGAGCAGAGGCCAGCATGGAGGAGCAGGCTCAATTTTAAAAGGGCGGAATGCAATGCCCTATTTGACATATACCTGGACCAGGAGCCCCTACTGAGTGGCTCCACAGGCATCCCACAGGCCAGGGTGGAGGCATGGGAGGGAGTGACCAGGGCAGTGAACCTGCAGGGCAGCCATCAGAGGTCAGCACAGGACTGCAAGCAAAAGGTGGGCACAGACCGGTGGTGGATAAAGGAGAAAGAGGCTGCCATCCATGCCACATGGGTCACCAGGTGGTGGACAGCCTGAGGTGCTACAGCTGACACTGCAGGAGAGCTGGTGGTGGAGGCCATGCAGAGTAGCACCGTGGAGGGTGTACCCAGCAGTGGATTCCAGATGGGGGGGAAGCCCATCGCTGTATGGTAAGTACAGTGGTGCATGGGGATGGGGGTGAGGGGTGCAAGGGGGCAGGGGTGCATGGTGGCGGCACTAACATGCATGTTTTCCCTTACAGATCCTGAGCACCTGTGTGCAGCTGCAGGGATGGTGGTGCCCACTGTGTGGGCTGACATGGACCGGGAGGAGTGCCCATCCAGCTCCACTGAAGTCCGGGGTCCAGACCGCTGCTGGGCCTTCCCCACTGTCCGATCAGATGCCAGTGGTGTGGGCATGGATGAGGCCCAGGCAGTGTCTCAGTGGAATGCCAGCCATGGCATCCAGTATGCTGAGACACTGATCGGGGTGGGGTCTGGGTCTGATGATGACATGTCCACTTTTCTGGTCAGTGGTGATGCCAGCTGGGGGAAGGCACCCCTACCATGCACCAGACACAGCAGTGCAGCTGGTGCCCAGGTGGTGCTTGATGACCCTCCAGCCACACTGCCTGGTGAGATGGTGGTCGATGTACCTGCGGCGCAGCCCATACTGTGTGGCGGTGGTGGTGCAGCTGCCCCAGAGTCATCACGCGCACAGCAGCCAGAGGGGCAGCAGCAGCAGCAGAACGGTGCCGAGGGGAGGCTGGGTGCAGTGGCTGCTGCCAGTGCACCACAGCCAGTACAGGCCCAAGGGAACCCACTGTGCAGCTCCCACCTGAGAAAGGGGCCATTCTGTGGGTCCGCACAACACCTGTGGGTCAGCGCAATGCCCAAGCCAAGGGCGCCGACCTGCTGACCAAGCACACCCGTCTGCTCTGGGCATCCATGGAGCAACAGATGCTGGATGCAGGAGGACACAACTGCAGGCCTGGATCAGCTCACTGTTGCAGTCACAGCCGGCCTCACACCGCTAGCCACCCTGGTGCAGGGCCATCCACAGCAGTCACCATGGAGTGCATTCTCCACCCCTCGGTCCCAGCGTCGTGCAACCCCGGCATTGTTGTCACCGGGATCCACTGTAGGCATTCTGGGCATGCCTGGAGCGGGCCTGTTCAGAGACCTGCAGATGCCTGTGAGGGACCGGTCACATACCCACAACGTCACACCTGGGGGACCATCTGTGTCACCCCCTGTGGTTGTCGCACAGACAGATTCTGTTGGGTGGCCTTGACGGGGCCATCTACATGTCCATGGTGGCCATGCAGCTACACAGCAGTCATGATCCACCTCCTTTCCTGTCCGCTGCCTACTGAAGCCCTGTTTGCACAGTGGCATGGTATGCATGTGTGTGTACCAGGGCCATGTGTTTCATGGCCCATGCAACATGCCCGCCCTGTGCACACCCACCCAGCTTCTGGCCAGCGTGGCATGTATATCATGATGCCATTACATCACTGGCTGCTTCTGTGCACTGGTGTTCAGCATCTGACACACACCCATTGGCAGCTTTGGGGTGTGCATGTGTGGGTGCCTGTGTGACTGTGCCTGTGTGTGTGGAGGTGTTTGGGGTCTGCAGTGCCATACGGGGTGCTTCCACAGTGCCCAGTCCCTTTTTGTCACCACTGCTCTCCAGCCATGTCTGTTGTGGGGTCCAGCCTGGCATGCCTGTATACTGTGCCCTGGTCCCTGTGTGTGGTCACGTTCACCTACCTGTGTGCACCGTAGTGCTCCTCTGCAATGGTGTCCTGGTGCTGCTGGGCCATCCTCTGCAGTCAGGGTTCCCATTGTCTGGGGGGGACTGCTCGCCACCGTGTGGCCCGGCATCCACATTGTCCCCACTGCTGTTCCCCTCTTCCACCTCGACGGCTATCCCACAGTCAGTGGCCATGTTGTGTAGCACACAGCAGGCCAGGAATAGGCCACAGGCCTTTGAGGGGCTGTATTGTAGGGCACCACCAGACCTGTGCAGGCAATGGAACCATGCCTTCAGCAGTCCAAACACATGCTCAATGATGTTCCATGTGCTGGCGTGTGCCTCATTGTATCTCTCCTGCACTGAGGTTGATGGGCGCTGGTATGGGGTGAGCAGCCAGGGCTAGAGTGGCTACCTGCTATCACCTGTGTGGGGACATGATGGGTTAGCACCATGGTCTGTGTATCTGCCCCCCCGCCTACACAGTCAGACCCCCTATGATCCTAGCATTGCATCTCCCCCAGACCCTGCCCTGCTGTGCAGGGTTGCCCATTACAGCTGCATACTCACCTACTAGGTGGCCGGTGGGGATATCCCCACTCTCAAACCTGTGTCACAGTGCAGACTGGTGCCAGATGAAGGCATCATGTTCTCCTCCAGGGTGTGTGGCACAGACATTGTTTATGCATCCCTTGGCATCACACACCACCTGGCAGTTGATGCTGGAGTAGCCTTTCCTGTTGATGTAGGCCACCCCCCCTCTGGCCCCGGTGGTGTGTGGATGCCTACATGGGTGCAGTCAATGGCCCCTAGCATGGCAGGCATACATGCAACCCTGTGGAACTCCTGCATGCTGCTGTATACTCTGCCTGTGTGCTGGGGAAGTGGATGTATTCTGCAGCATGTGACAACAGTGTGTTGAGGAATTGTGTGAGGAGCCATGACACGGCCAACTGGGTTATGCCTTGGTGTCCCCTGCTGGTCTCTGGAAGGTGCCCGTGGTGAGCAGGCACATTACGGCCATGACCTTTGTCTCCACTGACAGAGCGTGTCTCTGTCTTGTGGGTGTCTGCATTTCATCACTGCACAGCTCACAGAGCTGCCTCAGAATCACCCAGTTCAGGCGGTACTGGCCCACGATCTTGGTGTCACTGTACTGTTCAAATATGGTGTGGGCACGGTACCACCTGTTCTGGGCATACCACTGCAGGGCCCTTCCATGGCTGCGCCGCTCAGTCTCCTGCCTCCTCACACCCCTCATTACCACCTCCATCTGGAATATTGCACTGGCCATGGCCTGGCCTGTCCTGTCCCCCCCTGTGGCTCACATCCTGGGCTACCCTAGCTGTGTGCTGCTGCCTGGGCCCCTGCACTGGGCACACTCCTGTGTTGGGGACCCACACACACATTCTCTGGTTAGCACTCTGACAGGCACAGTCAGGGTTGCACTCCCTGTCTCACTGCTCATTGCACTTCCTGCTTCTGTGCCTGTTCTGCACCCCTGCTGGTATCCTGCCTGGCCACTGGACCTCTCTCTGTCTCTGTCTCCCTTTGTCTCTGTGTCTCTCTATCTCTCACTCTCCATCTCTCGCCCCTAATCCCATGGGTGCAAGCCTCCATCCTCTGCTTGCTTCATCCTTTTATGGGCTTAACTTTGCTCCACGCATGTCCCTGTTGCTCCACGCTTGTACCATCGGCTTGCTGTTGTATATCGCACTGTGCAAATTATTCATGGATACGCCCCCTGCACTTGCACATGCATTCATTTACGTTGTGCATTGGCACACTGCATTTTGCGCTGCACATTGTCAGCCGCTGAATATCGCTCATTGGCGCATGTCCACTGTTGTGCTGGTGCATCCCACTTGCACCTTGCGCAACTGCTTTGAATATACCACCCAGTGTGTACAAAGAATGAATGCATAATAATGGGCCTCTGAGCAGAAAATGAGCTGTTGGAATACTAAATTGCTTATATCTGAGGAACTGTTCAACGCAGAAAAAATGTTTTAATTTCACATGATTCATCAGTTTCCTGGCCAGGTTTTCACAGAAGCTACACATTGTTGTGAAGAAAATCCCGTATCTCGCACCGTTTCCGAGATACAAACCCCGAAAGACGCGGTGGATGCCACCATGTTAGTCTATGGGAAAAAACATCAACTTTGGAGTACCATAATTTGGCATCCATTCAATATTTTGTTACCAAACCACCAAAAGGCACATCTGGGAGATGTTCACTGCCGTCCCTTCAAATTTCAGCTCAAAAGACGGAACTGTTCTTTTGCAGCAGGGTGGCAAAGAACTCCTGTCAGTTTGGCCATAGTCTGGAAAAGTAGTGTTGTGATTTGCAAAAGCTTTCACAAAATTTGCAAAAGTGTCACAGCTGTGACACTACTTTGCGACACTACTTTTTATAGAAATTTGAAAAACATATTTCTGGGGTGTTTAAACCCAAAATAAAGACATGCCAAGCACCCTCAGGGCTCAACTAGGTGAACATAAAAATAATTGTGTCCCTAGATGTTCCCAATTTTAAATGCCAAGCAGTTTTCTGATCACCAACTGAAAACAAAATGGCAAATCTGCGACATTACTAGGGCCATTTGTGACACTGAAAAGTACATTTGTGACACTTTTGAACTTTTTGTTAACTTATACCATTGACTCAGAATGGGAACTTGTTTTTTGAATAACTTTTGAACCATTTAATGTTTTTTCACAAAATCTTCAAAGGGCACATTGTGGACCCCGGCCGCACATTCCCTGAAGTTTTCGGACAGGTCACACATACCGTGCAACCTGTAGGCATGAGCAAAGAATTCGCAAAAAAATGTTATTGGGCATAACGAATGTCGCTTAATAACTCTGCAGCTGTATATCTGACTGGTACAAAAGTTGGCAGATCCCAAGATCTATGCTGCCAGTCTGAGCCTGCCAAATTTAAGGCACATCCAGTTGAACAGTGGCAAAGTTATTAAGGTGCAAAGTTTCATCCTTTAACCTTAAAAGGGATACTCTACCATTATATATATATATATTAGAGGCAAAAAACTCCGTTTAATGCATTAGTTAAGGTTGTTCCACAGTGACAAAAGTGAGGAAATTTGGTGTTAGGGTTGAAAACCCCCATTGGACCCCCTGCCCACCCTCCCAACCAGCATTGGGGTCATCAGCCCTAACTCTCACCCCATCACATGTGTAAAACAGCAGAAGTATAGGAGAATGGGGTGAGAGTTAGGACCAATGACCCCAATGCACACCCCAATGCCAGTTGGGGGGGTCCAAGGGGGTTTTCAACCCTCAACACCGACCCTCACTTTGTCGCTGTGGAACAACCCTAACCACGAATTAAACTAAGTTTTTGCCCTAATTTCCTTTTGAGAATGATAATGAGAAATAGTAAATGTAATGCGGGCAGTGGGGAGCACGGGCCCAAAGGGCCCCGCGCCCCGCCACACGTGATGTCTTGTGGCATAGTAACAGGAACAGCAACACAAACAGAAGCGCTAACAGTGGCACTCATGGTAATGCAAGTGCGAATGAGAACAAAAAGGGTAATGCACATGGTGGTGTAGATGGGAACGGTCTGCCAGGTAATGTGTTGTCACATAGTAACATGGTGCCTGCCAACGGAAATGTCAATGGGCATGGTGATGCAAAGTGAAACAGAAAGAGAAACAGTACTGTAGACACAAATGGCAAAAAATAACAGAAATGCAAGCACAAAGGAAAACGCAAAGGATAATGCATATGGTGGCGTAGACATCAATGGTAAGTGAAATGGGTACGGAACCGCAAGTGGAAAGGGCAATGATAACAGTAATGTAAGCACACAGGCTGGTTTTCCCCAAAACCTGCATAGAGAAAGACAGTGAGTACAAAGAATGTATGCATAATAATGGGTATCAGAGCAGAAAATGAGGACTTGGAATACTAAATAGGCTATATCTCAGGAACCGTATGGTAGAAAAAAAATTGAAAAGTCATATGATTTACGACTGTCCTGGCTAGTTTTGTACTTAGCCCTTATTGGGGTCTAAGTATTTTTCTGACTAAAGTCCAGTATCTCGCACCGCTTCAAGATATCGGCCCTGAAAGGCGCGGCTAACGCCATAATGTTATCCTAAGGGACAAAAGAGAAGTTTGAGCACCATAACTTTGCCACCATGTGATATTTTCACCAAACCACTGAAAGGCACATCTGTGGGCTGTTGGCTGTCTTCCCTTCAAATTTCAGGAAAAAAGACCAAACCGTTATTTTGCAGCAGGGTGCCAAAGGATTCCTGTAATGCGTCGGGTGCCGTAATGTTATCCTATGGGAAAAACCGTCAACTTTGGAGAGCCGTAACTTTGCCGCTGTGTAATATTTTTTCACCAACATATTGAAAGGCACATCTGTGAGATGTCGGCTGCGTTCCCTCTGCAGTTCAGCCCAAAACTCCAAACCATTCTTTTGCAGCACAGTGCCAAAGAATTGCTGTCACTTTCCCTCAGACTTGAAAACTACTGTCGCAATTTGTGAAAGCTTTCACAAAAAAGTTTGACATTTTCGTGAGCACAAAAGTAATTTGCGAAAGTACTTTTTCCAGAAATTTGAAAAAACATATTTCTGGGGTGTTTTACCCCAAAATAAAGACATGGCTAGCATCCTCAGGGTCCGACTAGGTGAATACAAAAAGAATTAGGTTGCTAGAGGGCCCCCAAATTTAAATGCCAAGCATTTTTCTGATCACTAACTGAAAACAAAATAGTGGATTTGTGAAAGTAACAGGGCCATTTACGAAAGTAAAAATGCATTTGCGACACTGTCAAACTTTTTGTTAACTTTTCCCATTGACTTATAATGGGAAATTTTTTTTTGAATAACTTTTGAACTGTTTAAGATTTTTTCACCAAATCTTTGAAAGGCATATCAGCGACCCTGGCCGCATGTTCTCTGAAGATTTCGAGCCAGTCGCGCAAACTGTGTGACCTGTATGCACGACCGTAGAATTCCAGAAAAAAGCATAAATGTGCGCACAGATCATGCTTAATAACTCCACAGCTGTGTATCCAACTGATACGAAACTTGGCAGATCCCAAGGCCTATGGTTCTTGATCATGTATTCCAAATTTAAGGTAAATCCATCAATTGGTTGCAAAGTTATTAAGGTGCAAAATTTTGAGGTTTAACATAGAAATGGCTCTTCAACCCTAACTATGGTAGCACTACCGTGTTACCATAATTCAATGTTAGGGTTGAAACCCCCTTTGCACCCCTCCAGCCCACCCCCCCAACTGGAATCGGGGTGCGCATTGGGGTCATCGGTCCTAAGTGTCACCTCATCACATGTGGAAAGAAGCTGAGGAATAGGAGAATGGGGTGACAGTTAGGACCAATGACCCCAATGCACACCCTGATTCCAGTTGGGGGGTGGGCTGGAGGGGTGCAAAGGGTGTTTCAACCCTAACATCGAATTTCCTCGCTTTTGTCACTGTGGAACAATCCTAACTGACGCATTAAATGGAGTTTTTTGCCTCTAATTTGTCTTCTTTTTGAGAATGATAATGAGAAATAGTGAATGTAATGCAGCGGTGGGAGCATGGGGGTGATGTCTTGTCGCATTGTAACATTGTGCCCGCAAATGCAAATCGTAATGCGCATGATGATGCAAAGTGAAACAGAAAGAGGAACAGTACTGTAGACAGAAATGTTGAAAACAACGAAAGCGAACCGAAATGAAAACTCAGAGGGTAACGCACATGGTGGCGTAAATGTGAACTGTATGAAACATGTATCGGAACCACAAGCAGAAATGGTAATGGTAAGAGTAATGTAAGTGCACAGGCTGGTTTTCCCCAAAAGCTGTATAGAGAAAGACAGTGAGTAGAAAGAATGTATGCAAAATAATGACTCTCGGAACACAAAAATCAGTAGTTGTAATAATAAATTGCTTATATCTCAGTAACCATACGACATAGAAAAAAATGTAAAAAGTCATACGTATTATCCTTTCCTGGCTAGTTATATATGTAGCCCCCATAGAGCTAACATTTACGACAAAAACTCCATTATCTACATACCGTTTTGAGATACAGGCCCTCAAAAATGCGCGAGCGTAATGTTATCTATGGGAAAAAAAACAAAAGTTCAGACTGCCACAACTTTTGAACAGTTTAATATTTTTCAGAAATCTTCAAAAGGCATCGGGGCCATAGCTGCATGTTCCCTGAAGATTTCGGGCCGGTCGCGCAAACTGTGCAACCTGTAGGCACGACTGTAGAATTCCAGAAAAAGCGTAAACACGTGCGCAGATCACACTTAATAGCTCTGCAGCTGTGTATCCAACCAGTACAAAACTTGACAGTTCCCAAGGCCTATGGTTCTTGATCATGTATTCCACATTTCAGCCAAATCCGTCAAATGGTTGCAAAGTTATTAAGGTGCAAAATTTTGGGTTTAACATGTAAATGGCTCCTCAACCCTAACTATGGTAGCACTGCCGTCCTGCCATAATATATATATATGGCAAAAAAATCCATTTAATGAATCAGTTAGGGTTGTTCCACAGTCACAAAAGTGAGGAAATTCTGTGTTAGGGTTGAAAACCCTAACTGCATATTCCCAACCACCAACACACACACATACATACAAGTAGGGGAAGGACCAAGGCAACACAACCAATCACAGAGATCCAGCAGGAGGTGTATACCTGTGTTACTGCAGGAAGTGAAGAAATCCAACTTGAGATATCATAGATTATTTACAAAGCTGTTCTTTGAGATTAGTTCACATACAGGTGAACCAAGCTGGCAATAGCGAAAATGTTGTACCTCGCTTTGTTTTCAACATATGGTTGGCGAAAGGCGTCATGGGCACTGCAATATTATTTTATGGCAAATTGCTCAATTTTGGAACAGTATAATTTAGTAATCCTTAAGTATTTTAGCACAATAGCAGGAAAAAGCACATCTGTGGGACCAGGTCTTGCCATCCTGCAAATTTGAGGTGAAAGGACCCAACCGTTTGCTTGCAGGATAATGGCAAAGATGTGCAGTCATTAGGAGCCTACATTCACAAAATAGTGTGGCAAACACAAAAGTGTCATAGCACAACACTTTCACATTTGCGAAAGTGATTGTTGAAAGTATTTCAGGGATTATGAAAATTCCTGTTTTGGAGCTTGTGAACCCCAAAGTACCATATGCATAGTCTGTGTTATGTGTTGATGGCAGTGTGTGGCCCAAGATGTCCAGTTGTCTGTAGTGATATGTGTTTAGTGGTGCGTGGAATGACCAGGATAAGAGTTAACAGTGATGACCCCATGTGAGAGCCCCAATGGGAGCATGGGTGTGTGTGGTGTCATGGTTTACATAGTTGTATGTTATTCCTGTCAGCTGCCAGTGGTTGTGTGTGATTGGTTGTGTTGCCTTGGTCCTTCCCGTACTTGCATGTATATGTGTGTGTGTGTGTGTGGTGGTGGTGGGGGGGGGGGGATGTGCAGTTAGGGTTTTCAACCCTAACACTGAATTTCCTCACTTTTGTCGCTGTGGAACAACCCTAACTGTTACATTAAATGGATTTTTTTTGCCATGACTTTCCCTTCTTTTTGAGATTGTGCACTATAAATAGTGAATGAAATGTGGTGGTGAGAGCGCGGGGCCTGCCATGTGATTTTTTGTCACTTCGCTGCGCAAAAAATGTATGACTGAGTGAAACAAAAATTGGGTACGCAAACAGAAATGCAAACGGTAATGGCAATGGCAACACAGAAGGACACAGTAATGCAATTGACAATGGAAACACTACCGAAAATGCAAACGATAAGGCTAACAGAAATGCCAATGATGATAAAACTGCAAACAGTAATGGTAATGCAACTGGAAATGGAAATGGTTATGGTGACACCAACGATGACGTCAAAGGGAACAGTAACAGAAACAAAAGCGCAAATGCAAGCACATACACAAACACAAATCGTAACGTGCACAGCCTCGGTAATGCAATTGGAAACACAAATGCTTACTGTAACATCAACCATGATGCCAAATGAAACAGAAATGCAAATGGAAACACAAACAGAAGTGCATACACAAACGCAAATAGTAATGCATCCAGTGATGCAAAAGGAAATGCAAAAAAAAACAGTAATCGAAACGTAAAAGGTAACAGTATCGCAAAATGCAAGCACAAATGCAAATGTAAAGGTTAATGCACAGGGTGATGTAAATGGAAATGCTAGCATAAGCGTACTTGAAGCATAAAGTGGAAATGCTGACTGTAACAGAAGCGAAATGCACACCCTTTTTCCCCAAAAGCTGCATTCAGAAGCACAGTGAATACAAAGAAATATGCATGATAATGGGCCTTGGAGCAGAAAATGAACACTTGGAATACTAAATTGCATATATCTCAGGAACAGTATGACGTAAAAAAAAAATCTCATATTATTTGTGACTTTCCCAGCAAGTTTTGCAGTTTTTCCAATGAAAAGTTCATATCTCAAAGCGTTTTCAAGATATGGGCCCTGAAAGGTGTGGCAGACACCACAATGTTAGCCTATGTGAAAAATTGTCATCTTTGGAGTGCTGTAACTTTGCAGCCCTCTAATATTGTGGCACCAAACCACCAAAAGGCACATCTGTGGGATCTTGGCTTTCTTCCCTGAAGATTTCAGCCCAAAGGACCAAACAGCTCTTTTTGCAGCAGGGTGGCAATGATTTCCTATTCTTTTGGTCATAGTGTCGCAAAGTAGTGTCGTGATTTGTGACACTTTCACAAAAAAATCATGAAAGTGTTGAATGTGCGACACTACTTGGCTGCACTTTTGTCACAAAAATTTGAAAAACATATTTCTGGGGTGTTTAATCCCCCAATAAAGATATGGCTAGCATCCTCAGGACTTGACTAGGTGAATGCAGCAAAATTGTGTCCCTAGAGGTCCCAAGTGTCATTGCGACACTAAAATCTGCATTGCGACACTGTCTTTTGTTAACTTTTCCCATTGACTATAATAGGAAACTTTTTGAATAACTTTTTAACTGTTTAATATTTTTTTCATGAAATCTTCAAAAGGCACATCGAGGACCCTGGCTGCATGTTCCCTGAAGGTTTTGGACTGGTCGTGCAGACTGTGTGACCTGTAGGCACGAGCAAAGAATGCACAAAATAGCACATGCTCTGGCGCTATTTAGCTCCACAACTGTACATCCGACTGTTATGACACTTGGCAAATCCAAAGAACGATAGTACCACTCTGCACATACCAAATTTCAGTCAAATCCATCATACAGTGAGTTAACCTTAAATGGGGTACTCAACCCTAAGTATAGTGGCACTACCATGCCACTATAATGTGTGTGTGTGTGTGTGTGTATATATATATATATATATATATATATTATAGGTGCATGGTTGAGCCCCTGTATTTAGGGTTATGAAGCCACTCCTATGTTAAAGTCAAAATTTTGCACATTAATAACTTTGGAGCTGTTCAATGGATGTGCATAACATTTGGTATATCCAGTGGGACATGGTAGATCTTTTGATCTGCCAAATCTCTTTTCAGTCAGACTTATGGTTGTTGTGCACCAAAACACTGAAAAATTCACTTTTTGCCATGTTATTTGGGCAGTTTTTCAGATTTTGTCCATGACACTGCATGGCCGTTGTGTAGTGTGCCACTCTGCAACTTGGTACGTTGAAAGAGCCTGGATCAAAGAACATGCTGCTTTTTGTTTGGTGAAAAAATATTAATCCATTCAAAAGTTATTAAAGTTTTAAATTGCCATTATAAGTCTGTGGAAATATTTATATGGTTATTTTGTGAACAAAGAATGGGCTTTTGGCCTTCTGTTCCCTTCTTATGATCAAAGAATTTGCAGGCTCACAATCAAAGATTCTTTGATCCTGAGGAAGGGACTAGATGGCCAGATTTGGAGGGATCAAATAGCCCAATTTTAACAACCTTTAAAATTAAATATCTCGGAAATAGGTCTTTCAACTTGAAATTTGGAAGGTGTTGATGGGACACGCTGTATATGTGAATTATGGTGCTTAGGTGTCAGAAAATACATTTGTTGTGGAGATATTGTGTGGCACAGTTTACATTTTGTGGACAGCGTTTTGCATTGTAGTAGTGGCTTGAAATTTATAGGGTAGCTAGCCTTACTGCCATTGAGGTACTTTTCAGTCATTAGGTGTGTAAAATGTACAGTAAACAGGTGCAGAATTCTACCACTCCAATGAATGAAAATCTCAAACTTCATAATGTTATATCTCGGACACGGTTTGGTCTTTTAAATTGAAGTTTGGAGAGTGTTGAGGGGATGTCTTGTACATGTGAGTTATGGTATTTAGGTGTTGGAAAATTAATTTGCTGTGGAGCTATTGTGTGACACACTTTACATTTTGCATATACTGTTTTGCATTGTGGTAGTGGCTTCACATTTATAGGGTATCTAGCCTTACTGCCATGGATGTTATTTTCAGTGGTTAGGTGTCTGACATGTAAACAGGTGTGCAATTATGCCACTCTGATGAATGAAACTTTGTTTTGTTTCAAGGTGGTGGGAGCATGGGGCCCAAAGGGACCTGCGCTCCCAACTTGCACCATTTTCTACTTTTCTATTCTTTCTCAAAAGGTAAGGAAATACTATGCAAAAAACTTTGTTAATGCATTATTTAGGGTTAAAACACAAAAAGTAAGGAGATGAGACCTTTGGGGTTACCCCTCCCTCTTTGTGCCCTCCCTCTCGTGCCCCTCCCCCTCTTCGTGTGCCCCCATCCTCCCGAGATTGACAGATGACGGGGTGTGTCATTGGGGTTGTGAGGCCTAAATGTCACCCATTTTTCTTTACTGTGGCTTGTGAATTATAGGGGTGTGGTCCTGCCCCTATATTTAGGGTTGAGTGGGCACTTTAATGTTAAACCTCAAATTTTGCACATTAATAACTTTGCAACCATTCAACGGAGTTGCACGAAATTTGGAATTTACAGTCTGGTATAGTAGATCTCTTGATGTACTAAATTGAGTTTCAGTTAGACATACGGTGTTTGTGCAGTGAAGCACCAAAAATGTACTTTTCATCACTTTTGCACATATTGTGTCCGTGGCACTGCATGGACACCGTGTGGGCTACTGGTCTGAAACTTGGGGCATAGAAAGAGTTTGGGCCATGAAATATGCCATCATTTGTTTGATGAAAAAATATTAATCTGTTCAAAAGTTATTGCAATTTGAAATTCCCATTATATCCTATGGGAACATTTATATGTACTTTTTGAATGTTAATGAGAAAGAACAGATGGCCCTTGGAAAGATCAGATGGCCTAAATTGGGATGACCATATCTCAATCACAGTTTGATCTTTTTACTTAAAATCTGCAGAGTGTTGAGAGGATGTCATAGAGATGTGAAGTATGCTGTTTAGGTGTTGGGGAAATATTTGCAGAGATATTCAATGACTAAATTGTCATTTTTCCCATAGGATTACATTGCAGTCTGTGTCATGACTTTCAGTGACATTATCTCAGAAACAAAGCGAGATACAGAATTTTCGCTACAGGTGGCTTAGATCACCTTTAGGAGACCTAGCCACTGGAAAAAGATTTGAAATCACAGAGTAAGCCCGCAGTGGAATTGTGTTTGTACATTGAACGGTTCATGAGATATTGTGAAATTACTGTCACAAGGGTTGAGAGAGTGCCTGACAGTGCTTTTTGATGCCCATAGCTCAGAAACGATGTGAGATATGGGTTCAGTCAATGATTGTGATATGATCTACTCACTGTCATGGTTACAATGACATGTGAATTGTATTTCTAGCTGTTACAGTTCCCAAGATATGGACAGATTACTGTTACAAGCATTCAGTGGCCAATAGGAATGTTGCATGGCTCTGTAGCTATGTGTAAGTGGCAGCGCAGGCCCAGAGGGTCCGCGCTCCCTCAGATGCACATTGTTATGCAAAATGGGCAAGTTGGTGGGAGCATGGGGCTCTCTCCCACTAGTACATGCTTTTTAGTGGCTATTATTATAGGGGCGCAGTCGCACCCCTATATTTAGGGGTATGAATCCACTTCTATCTTAAACTTGAAAGTTTGCATGTTAATAACTTTGGACTTGTTCAATGAATGTGCATGAAATTTGGTATGTGCGTTGGGGAATGGTAGGTCTCTTGATCTGCCAAATTTTGTTTTAGTCAGACCTACAGTTTTTGCGCAACAAAACGCTGAAAAAATGCACTTTTTGCCAGTTATGTGGGCTGTTTTTCAAATTTTGTCTGTGATGCTGTGTCGCCGTTGTGAGGTGTGCTGCTCTGCAACTTGGCTCATTGAAAGAGCTTGGATCAAGGAACATGCTGCTTTTTGTTTGCTGAAAAAATATTAATCCGTTCAAAAGTCATTAAAGTTTTAAGTTCCCATTATAAGTCCATGGGAAAATTGATATGGTTGTTTTGCAAACAAAAAATGGGGTTTTGGCCATCTGGTCCCTCCTCATGATCAAAGAATTTTCAGGCTCACAATCAAAGATTCTTTGATCCTGAGGGAGGGACTAGATGGCCAGATTTGGAGGGACCAGATAGACCAATCTTAACAACTTTTAAAATTAAATGTCTCAGAAACAGTTTGATATTTTAACATGTAATTTGGAGGATGTTGATGGGATGTACTGTAGGTGTGAATTATGGTGTTTAGGTGTTGGAAAATACATTTGTTGTGGAGATATTGTGTGGTGCAGTTTATGTTTTGCAGACAGCATTTTGCATTGTGGTAGTAGCTTGAAATTTATAGGGCAGCTAGCCTTACTTCCATGGATGGGTTTTTTTTCAGTCATTAGCAGGGCCACTGGAAAATTGTGCCCACAATTTTTTTGCAGAATCCGCAATGTTCACCATTCTCCGCAAAAAAACTACATGTTCCGCAATTTCTTGCAATTTTTGAGTTTTTATACTGAACTGTGTAAAAAGTATTAACATTTTTAATAAAATACTCCCCAATATATTGACAATTTTGCATGCAGACTTGGGTTTGGCCAAAATATGTGATGCAAGGTAGGGCAAGGGTTTTATGTGACTGATTTCTTTTGAGTCCTTGTCTTGTTTGGTTTCAAAATCCACTAGCCAAGCACAAGTACACTGAAGCACTTAACATTTGTTTTGTGTTGAAGCAGTCTATCAGAAAACTTTTTGTTGCCACACAAACTGTAACAAAAGATGGGAGAAAAGGTGCAAATTATCCCATTCACTTAAATGGGGTGCTAACAATGAAGCCTTTTTGTAAGTGGCAGGGCTAGTTTTTCCTTGTGAGCATACTTTCATTCAAACTAATTTTGATTCAAACTGCTGAGGAGTTTTGGATAGCCCTGTCGATTTTAAACTTGAATAAGCTAGTTGCTAACAGTGATCTCACTCTTAGCAACTACCTCCTAGATGCTCACATGCAAAGACTACAATAGAAACCTGACTAAAGTCTAACGCTTATAAACACAAAATGTATCTGAACATTTATCTTTAACTAAACAAAATCTTTGCAGCCAGAGTAAAACAAAGGTAAATTACAGGGTGTCCTGACTACTGTATGATGCAGTAAAAATATATTGGTATTTTTTTACATTTTTTGGTAACTGCGTAAGGCCGCTAGGCAGAAGTGCCTGTTTTCAGGTACAAACCAGGAGCACTAAGGAGGTTAAGTTACTTGCTCAGAATCACACAGTATGCAAGTGGAGGTTGTGGGAATCAAACCCAGGTCTGCTAGATGTCGTCAGCTCATTCAGTTTGTTACTCTAACCTCTAGATTATACTGCCAGCCCCAATAACCCCCAGATTTAATGTTTAAATATATGATTTCAAAAGTAGTGTACAGTACCTACAATACAAATTATGTCCATTAAACACGTTAACAACATTTTACTAAAACTCAATTATTCACCACTCTATCTGCTCATTTTTTCTTGTACCAAAGAGGGTGAATAGCTGGCAGAGCACTGTAAACAGCTGTTGATTATGCTTCATTACTCTACAGCCAGAAACAAACAAAAAAATATTTCTTCTGGCTTAATTTAACATCGATTTGCTGTGGCTCACTTTATAGAAGCCATTTAGCACTGTATGAGGCAGATGCTTTTAACATTTTGGAAGATAGGCAATGCTTACTATAGCTAATCAGTTTAGTATTCTTTTTAGGAACATAAACTTTTCTTTATGTTTTAAATGAATTTAGGTGTCAATGTATTCATTTAGCAATTTATACTGACTAATATGTGCTGCAGAAAACATTAAAAGCTTTATTGTGAAGCACTTGGGGTCTGTAGTAGAACCCCCGCAATTTCCCATAATTTTTGCAAAACGCCCTGCAATTTTTGGTAACCTTTTCTGCAATTTTCCAGTGGCCCAGGTCATTAGGTGTGTAAAATGCAAACAGGTGTGGAATTCTGCCACTCTGATGAATGAAAATCTGAAACTTTAAAATGTTATATCTTGGAAACGGTTTGGTCTTTTAAATTGAAATTTTTCAGGGTGTTGAGGGGATGTCATAGAGATGTGAACTATGCTATTTAAGTGTTGGTGAAATAATTTGTTGCAGAGATATTCAATGATGTAATTATAATTTTTCCCATAGGATTACATTGCAATATGTGTCATGACTTTTGCCGCCATTATCTCAGAAATGAAGAGAGATACAGAGTTTTCTCTTCAGGTGGCTTAGATCACCTTCAGTTAATAACTTTGCACCCTTTCAACAGATTTATGTAAAAATTGATATGTGCAGAGGGGCATGGTAGATCTCTTGATATGCCAGTTTTCATGCACTTTTCACCAGTTATGTGGGCAGTTTGGGGGATTTTGTCTGTGGCACTGTACAGCCATTGTGTGGTGTGCTGCTCTGAAACTTGGCTTGTCTAATAGAGCTTGGGTCAAGGAACGTGCCACTTTTTGTTTGGTGAAAAAATATTAATCCATTCAAATGTTATTAAACTTTTAATTTACCATTATAAGTAAATGGGGAAATTTATATGGTTATTTTGTGAAAGAAGAATGGGTTTTGGCCATCTAGTCCCCCCTCACGATCAAAGAATGTGCAGGCTTCCGATTAAAGAATCTTTGATCATGAGGAATTCTTTGATCATGATGGCTGCCATCTTGTTTTCAGTTTGTGGTCAGAAAAATTCAAATAGTGTGGCCCGGAGGGGGGGGACTTCTGAGGTGAAGCTATGGTGGGTTTTGAGCAGGGGTCTTCCCTCTATCGAGCCATGAATGTGGTTTCTTTCAAAAAGCTAAAAAAAGTGAGTTTTTAACTGTTTTATTCATTGATCACAGCTCGCTAATGATCTTTGATCGTGGGTGTGAAAATTCTTTGATTGCCAGATTTTTTGTCCGCAATGTTTGATCACGAGGCGTGACTAGATGGCCACTTGAAAAATTAATTTTCTCAGCTCAGGGGTGGCTTACTAAGTCAAATGAGAGTGGGTGTTGCTCAGGGGGCTTCATTCTATTGAGGCATGGCTGTGGTTTCATGTATTTCTGGCCAAAAATTTACTTTTAACATTTTTTATTGTTTGATTGTGACATTGCAAATTCTTTGATTGCGAGCCTGCAAATTCTTTGATTACAAGATTATTTGACCATGATCTTTGATTGCGAGGGAGCGAGTAGATAGCCACATGAAAAATTAAATGTTCTCAGCCAGGGGTCACTTATAAAGCAAAGTGGGGTGGGATCTGGTCAGGGGCCTTTGTTCTGTTGAGTCATGGCTGTGGTTTCATTAATTATTCTCTAAAAATTGAGTTTTAAAATGTTTTACTCTTTGATTGTGAGCCTGCAAATTCTTTGATCGAGAGATTCTTTGATCATGATCTTTGATCGTGAAGGAGGGATTAGATTGCTAGATTTGGAGGGACCAGATAGCACAATTCTAACAATTTTTCAAATTAAATATCTCAGAAATGGTTTGTTCTTTTTAACTTGAAATTTGGAAGGTGTTGATGGCATGTCCTGTAGATATGAGTTATAGAATTTAGGTGTCAGACAATACATTTTTTGAGGAGATATTGCGTGGCGCAGTTTACATTTTGCAGACAGCATTTTCCATGGTGGTAGTGGCTTGAAATTACTAGGGTAGCTAGCTTTACTGCCATGGATGTACTTTTCACTTGTTAGATGTGTAAATGTTAATAAGTGTGGAATTCTGCCAGTGTGATGAATAAAAATCTGAAACTTTCACATTTTATATCTCGGAAACAGTTTGGTCTTTTCCATTGAAATTTGGAGCGTGTTGAGGGGATATGCTCTCCATGTGAATTATCATGTTTAGGCATTGGAAAATTAATTTGCTGCCCCCCTTATTGCGTGACACACTTTATGTTTTGCATATGGCATTTTGCATTGTGGTACTGGCTTCACATTTATAGGGTGCCTAGCGTTATTGCTATGGAGGTCATTTGTAGTGGTTAGGTGTCTGACATATAAGCAGGTGTTGAATTATGCCACTCTGATGACTGACACTTTGCTTTAATTCAAGGTGGTGGACCCCACACTCCCACCCATATACGCTGCCAGCAATACATATGATATTCAGAACTGCTACTCTTATCTTACGCATGGATTTGCAAGTTGGTGGGAGCACAGGGACTGAAGGGCCCCCCACTGCCACCAACTTGTGCAACTTTCTACTTTTCTATTATTTCTCAAAAACTAAGGAAATTCTATGCAAAAAAAATGTTGTTAATGCATCATTTAGGGTTAAAATGCAAAAAATCAGAAAAAATGAGACCCATCCCCCCTAGTGGACCCGCCCATCATCCTGAGATTGACAGCTGATGGGGTGTGTCATTGGGGTTGTGAGGCCTAAATGTCACACTATTCTTCTTCACTGTGGCTTGTGAATATGATTACAGATGGAAGGGGGTGACATTTGGGCCGCACAACCCTAATGACATACCCCATCAGCTGTCAATCTTGGGATGATGGGCGGATCCATGAGGGGGGTGGGACAACCCTAAAGGTCTCATTTCCTGACTTTTAACCCTAAGTGATGCATTAACAAAGTTTTTTTGCGTAGAATATATTATGGTAGCATGGTAGTGCTACCATAGTTAGGGTTGAGGAGCCCTTTTAAGGTTAAAGGGTCAAACTTTGCACCTTAATAATGTTGCCACTGTTAAATGGATTTGCCTGAAATTTGGCAGGTATGAAGCATAACCATAGATCTTGGGATCTGCCAACTGTCGTAATGCTCGGATATACAGCTGTGGAGTTATTAAATGACATCCATGTGCATGTTTTTTTTTTTTGTGAATTCTTTGCTCACACCTACAGGTCACATGGTTTGCATGACCAGTCCAAAAACTTCAGGGAACATGTGACCCAGGTCCCTGATGTGCCTTTTGAAGATTTTGTGAAAAAATATTGAATGGTTCAAAAGTTATTCAAAAAACAAGTTCCTATTATAAGTCAATGGGAAAAGTTAACAAAAAGTTTGACACTTTTTGCAAATGCACTTTTTAGTGTCGCAAATGGCCCTAGTAGTGTTGGAAATCTGCCATTTTGTTTTCAGTTAGCTATAAGAAAAATGCTTGCCATTTAAATTTGGAACCCTCTAGCAACACAATTATTTTTGTGTTCTCTTAGTTGGATACTGAGGATGCTAGCTATGTCTTTATTTTGGGTTGAAACACCCTAGAAATATGTTTTTCAAATTTCTGGAAAAAGTAGTGTCACAAAGTAATGTTGCACTCACGACACTTTCGCAAATGTTTGTGAAAGCTTTCACAAATCACGACACTACTTTTCAGACTATGGCCAAAATGACAGCAGTTCTTTGCCACCCTGCTGCAAAAGAATGGTTTGGTCTTTTGAGCTGAAATTTGGAGGGAAGGCAGCCCATATCTCACAGATGTGCCTTTATGTGATTTGGTGACAAAATATTGTATGGATGCAAAGTTAAGGTACTCCGAATTTGGCATTTTTTTCCATAGAATAACATGGTGACGTATGCTATGCCTTTCGGGGCTCGTATCTCGAAAACAATGTGAGATACAGATGTTTTTGCTGCGAGTTGCATAGCCCTGTGGGCTATGTAATAACAAAAACCTAGCCAAGAAAATCATGATTTTTGTAAAATTTTAATTTTTTTCTATGTCGTGCGGTTGCTGAGATATTTGCAATTAGGTACTGCCAATGCTCGTTTTAAACTTCAATGCCCATTGCAAAGCATACATTCCTTCTGTTTCTCTATGCAGCTGTTCAGGAAAAATAGGGTATGTGCTTCCGTTACTGTTACACTTTTTGTTTCCACTTGTGTTTCTGTCCCCGTTTGCGTTACCGTTCCCGTGTACGCCACAGTGTGCATTAACCTTTGCATTGTCATTTGTGCTTGCGTTTTTGTTACTGTTACCATTTACATTTTTACCTTGTGTTTGTGCTGCTGTTCCTGGTACTGTGTCACAAGACATCACGTGGTGGGAGTGCGGGGCCCTTCCGCCGCCGTATTGCATTCACTATTTCTAGTCATCATTCTCAAAAAGAATGGAAATTAGAGGCAAAAAAATCCATTTAATGCATCAGTTAGGGTTGTTCCACAGCAATGGTTACACACATGGTAATGCAAACGTAAATGGTAAAGCAAATGTTAACAGAAACGCAAGTGTAAAGTGACACCGAGGCGAACAGTGATGCAAACGGACACCCAAGCAGAAAAATGCAACTGGTAATGCACACAGTGATGGCATCGGTACTGTAAATGCAAATGTTAAGTGTTACAGCAACAAGAATGTCAAACATAACAGAAATGAAAACGCAAATGGAATAGAACACATAATCACAAACTGTAATGCGCACAGGCACGGTACCACAATTGTAAATGCAAATTGTAAAGTTAACATGAACAATAACGCCAAAGGAAACAGAAATGTAAACGTGAATGTAAACACGAACATAAACACAAACTGTAACGTGCACGGTCACGTTACCGCAATTGTAAATGCAAATGGTAATGGTAACAACAACGATAATGCCAAAGGAAATATAAACACAAAAGGAAATGCATGCACATATGGAAATGCAAACCATAATGTGCACAGGCACAGTAACCCAATAGGAAATGCAAATGGTAACAGTAACAGCAACAAAGACACAAAACAAAAGACAAATGCAAATGCAAAGGAAAGGGCTGTCATAAACGCTAATGGCAATGCACATGGTGATGCAAACTAAAACGCAATCACAAACAGAAGCAGAAATGCAAATGGTAACAGTAACGCAAATGCAAGCACAAACGAGAACACAAAGCGTAACACACACGGTGACCTACACGGGAACGGTAATGCAAACGGGTATGTAAATGCAAGTGGAAATAGTAACTATAACATTAACAGAAGTGCATACCCTGTTTTTCCCCAACAGCTGTATAGAGAAACACAGTGTGTACAAAGAATGTATGCATAATAATGGGCTTCGGAGCAGAAAATGAGCTGTTGGAATACTAAGCTTATATCTGAGAAACTGTACGACGTAGAAAAAAAAAAATTCACATGATTCATGATTTTCCTGGCTACATTTTCTCTAAATGCATATCATGACAAAAATTCCATATCTCACACTGTTTTCGAGATACGAGCCCCAAAAGGCACGGCGTACGCCACCATGTTAGTATATGGGAAAAAAAGTCAACTTCAGAGTACCGTAACTTGCCATCCATGCAATATTTTTTCACCAAGCCACCAAAAGGCACATCTGTGAGATGTTGGCTGCCTTCTTTCCAAATTTGAGCCCAAAAGACCAAACCATTCTTTAGCAGCAGGGTGGCAAAGAACTCCTGTCATTTTGGCCATAGTCTGGAAAAGCAGTGTCGCAATTTGCAAAAGCTTTTGCAAAATTTTGCGAAAGTGTCGTTGCAAGTGTGACACTACTTTGCAACACTACTTTGTCCTGAAACTTGAAAAACATATTTCTAGGGTGTTTAACCCCAAAATAAAGACAAGGCTATCATCCTGAGGGTCCGACTAGGTGAACACAAAAAGATTTGTGTTCCTAGAGTGTCCCAGTTTTAAATGCCAAGCATTTTTATGATCAGTAACTGAAAAAAATGGTGGATTTGTGACACTGCTAGGGCCATTTGCAATACTAAAAAGTGCATTTGTGAAAGTGTTGAACTTTTTGTTAACTTTTCCCATTAACTTATAATAGGAACTTGTTTTTTGAATAACTTCTGAACTGTTTAATATTTTTTCACAAAATCTTCAAAAGACACATCGGGGAACCCAGCCACACGTTCCCTGAAGTTTTCGGACCAGTTGCGCAAATCAAGCAACCTGTAGGCGAGAGCAAAGAATTTGCCAAAAAATGTAATTGTGCTTTCAGTTGTCGCTTAATTACTCTGCAGCTGTATATCGGACCAGTATGAAAGTTGGCAGATCCCCAGATCTACCATGCCCAACCATGCCTGCCAAATGTCAGACAAATCTGTTGAACAGTGGCAAAGTTATTAAGGTGCAAAATTTCACCCATTAACCTTAAAAGTGCTATTCAACCCTAACTATGGTAGCACTACCGTGCTACCGTGCTACCATAACATACATATATATATATATATATATATATATATATATATTAGAGGCAAAAAAATCCATTTAATGCATTAGTTAGGGTTATTCCACAGTGACAAATGTGAGGCAATTCGGTGTTAGGGTTGAAAGCCCCCCCAAGAATCCTCTGCCCACACCCCCAACTGTCTTTAGGGTGTGCATTGGGGTTGCCGACCCTAACTCTAACCCCATCAGATGTGTGAAGAAGCAGAGCTATAGGAGAATGGGGTGAGAGTTAGGACCGACAACCCCAATGCGCACCCCGATGCTGGTTAGGGGTGTGGGCGGAGGAGTCCTGGGGGGCCTTCAACTCTAACATCGAATTTCCTCACTTTTGTCACTATGGAACAACCCTAACTAATGCATTAAACTGAGTTTTTTGCCTCTAATTTCCCTTCTTTTTGAGAATGATAATGAGAAATAGTGAATGAAATGTGGCAGCGGGAGCGCGTGGCCTGCCACGTGATGTCTTGTCACATATTAACATTGTGCCCACAAACGCAAGTGGTAATGCGCATGGTGATGCAAGGTAATGCAGAAAGAGAAACAGTACTGTAGACAGAAATGGTAAAAATAACAGAAACGCAAGCGTAAATGAAAATGCAAAGGATAACGCACATGATGGCATAGACTTGCAAGGTTAGTGAAACGGGTACGGAACCGTAAAGCGGAAATGGTAATGGTAACAGTAATGTAAGCGCACAAGCTGGTTTTCCCCAAAAGCTTCATAGAGAAAGACAGTGAGTACAAAGAATGTATGCATAATAATGGGTCTCGGAGTAGAAAATGAGGAGTTGGAATACTAAATTGCTTATATCTCTGGAACCGTACGACATAGAAAAAAAAATTAAAAGTCATATGATTTATGACTTTCTTGGATAGTTTTGTACTTAGTGCCTGTTGGGGACTAATTGTTTTTCCGACAAAAAGTCCGTATCTCGCACCGTTTCAGAGATACGGGCCTTGAAAGGTGTGGCGAATGCCGTAATGTTATCCTATGAGGAAAAAAAGAGAAGTTCAGAGTGCCATAACTTTGGCTCTCTGTAATATTTTTTCACCAAACCAGTGAAAGGAACATTTGTGGGATGTTGACTTTTTTCTCTCCAAATTACAGCCCAAAAGACCAAACTGTTGTTTTGCAGGAGGCGCCAAGGAATCCTGTGTCACGAGGCGGGCGTTGTTATCCTATGGAAAAATGTCAAATTTGGAGTGCCGTAACTTGCCACCGTGTAATGTTTTTTCAACAAAATACTGAAAGGCACATCTGTGAGATGTCGGCTGCATTCCCTCCCAATTTCAGGCCAAAACACCAAACCCTTCTTTTGCAGCAGGGTGCCAAAGAATTGCTGTCATTTTCCCACAGCCTAGAAAAGTATTGTTGAACTTTGCAAAAGCTTTCGCAAATTCATTCGACAGTGTCGCAAGTGCGAAAGTACTTTGCAAAAGTACTTTTTCCAGAAATGTGAAAAACATATTTCTGGGGTATTTTACCCCAAAATAAAGACATGGCTAGCATCCTCAGGGTCCGACTAGGTGAATACAAAAATAATTAGATTGCTAGAGGGTCCCAAATTTAAATGCCAAGCATTTTTCTGATCACCAACTGAAAACAAAATGGTGGATTTGCGACAGTAAAAGGGACATCTGCGAAAGTAAAAAATGCATTTGCGACACTGTCAAACTTTTTGTTAACTTTTCCCATTGAGTTATAATGGGAACTTGTTTTTTGAATAACTTTTGAACTGTTTAATATTTTTTCATGAAATCTTCAAAAGGCACATTGTGGACCCTGGCTGCATGTTCCCTGAAGATTTTGGACTAGTTGTGCAAACTGTGCGACCTGTAGAGACAACCATAGAATTCCAAAAAAGCATAAATGCGCACGCAGATCACGCTTAATAACTCTGCAGCCATATATCTGACTGGTATGAAACTTGGCAGATCCCAAGGCATATGGGTTTTGATCATGTAGTCCAAATTGCAGGCAAATCTGTTGAACAATTGCAAAGTTATTAAGGTGCAAACATTTAGGTTTAACATTTAAATGGCTCCTCAACCCTAACTATGGTAGCACTACTGTGCTACCATTATATATATATATATATATATATATATATATATATATATATATATTATATATATATATAGATATATATATATATATACACTACTAGTCAAAAGTTTTAGAACACCCCCAATTTTCCAGTTTTTATTGAAATTTAAGCAATTCAAGTCCAGTGAATAACCTGAAATGGTACAAAGGTAAGCAGTAAACTGCTAGAGGTTAAAAAAAAAGTTTAGGTTACCAAAAACTGCTGTAGAGAAATTGCAAAGAAAGCCAAGGTGTCAGTGAGTACAGTTTCCTACACCATCAAAAGGCACTTGGGAACTGGAGAAAACTCTGACAGGAAGAGGTCTGGCAGACCCAAAGCCACCACAGAATCAGAAGACAAGTTTCTGAGAGTCAACAGCTTGCGTGATAGGCGGCTCACAGGACAACAGCACAGAGTGACTGGCACCCTGAACCAAAAGGGCTACCACAGCATTTTGCAGCGCCATGCAATACCCTCTGGTCTATGCCTAGTTGGTCAGAGGTTCATCCTACAGCAAGATAACAACCAAAACATACCTCCAGGCTATGTCAGAACTACCTTCGAGGAAAAGAACAAGACGATAGGCTTCAAATCATGGAATGACCAGCACAGTCTCCAGACTTAAACCCCATCGAGCTGGTTTGGGATGAACTGGACAGAAGGGTGAAAGCAAAGCAACCTACAAGTGCAACACATTTGTGGGAACTGCAACAGTGTTGGGAGGAACTTCCCGAACAATATTTGATGTCCATTGTAGGAAGAATGCCACGAGTGTGTTCAGCGGTTACAGTATATCTGCAAAAGGTGGCTACTTTGATGAGTCAAAAATTTAGGTTAAATTTTGTTAAACAAAATGATTCTATGATTTATTTTTTATCTCCAATTGTTTATTTGTTCTATGCTTTAATTTCAGAGTACATTGAGACATTAACCTGTGTAAATTTCAATAAAAACTGGAAAAATGGGGGTGTTCTAATACTTTTTAACGGTAGTGTATATATATATATATATGCTCATCAGTACTATGTACTCTTTAACTCTGTTAACCACCACCTACACATCAATCAAAAACTGGGGGGGGGGGGGCAAGCACTAGAAAAAGTAGCTTTCTTCCATCAGGAGCAATTCAGTTAAAGGAAAACACTGGAAAAGGCACAGCTTTATCCAGGAGCTACAAAATGCTTGATTAATGCTTTCAGACAGTCATGTTTTTTTGGTTTTTAATTCCGTCTAACTACTTTTTTAGTGATTTAAACAGTGGCCTTCAACTTTCACTTTCTATTGCTGGCAGCCACCATTTCATGAGTAGCAGTGAGCTTCCTGAGCTCACTTTATGCTAATATGTCCTGCCAACCAGTAGCAGAGATCAGACAGGCATATTAGCATAATGTGAGCTCAGGAAGCTTACTGCTGCTCGTGAGATGGTGGCTGCCAATAACAGAATGTGGAAGTTGTGAGTAGCTATTTTAAATCATTTTAAAAAGTTGTTACTGTGTGGTAGCATTAATTGAGAGTTTCCGTAGTGTCTGAGGAAAGTTGTCTTTTCCAGTGTTTTCCTTTAAGAGATGCACACACTACACAGCATACAATTTGATGAAAACTGTGATGTGCAGGGCCTGGAATACTCAGGAAGTAACCCCCTCTCAACCATTTTCCTTTCCTGTTACTGTGCTGCATTTCAATCATGCCATTGGTCAGACAATCAGATCCGACAGTAATTATCTGATAGGGCCACGTTATCTGGCCAGCACTGAGACTGGGACCAGCATTATCCAACTTATTCCAGAAGTTGAAAAATACTGTATCCAACATTATTGACAAGCATTTCAGATTATCCAAGCATCCCTACAATTGACATCTGCATTTAGTCTATAAAACAGCATATACAGTACAAATCACATTAAACTATTCCTCCAACTCACCGGTTTAGCATTTTGCAATGAGTTGTTTAATGTGTGCAGTTTTCACTGCAATAAATTAATAAACATTTCCAAATGATTTGCTTCTAGTTGATATTCGGTTTCATCTTACTTATCAATGCACTATAACTCATTAAGCAACCCATAAAAAAATTTACCACTGAGTTGGAAACCAATTACACTACTGCAGTGTTCAGTACAACTCAATTGGCATGTCAATCTACCCAATCCCATGAAGACGCTCTCACCAAGTTTGAGCAAATAGCTATCCTGCATTCAGATTGAAAACCCTGCTCCTGCCGCCATGTTGTTTTCCCCACTTCTGAGGACTCCACTCTGCATTTTTTTTCATTCAGTTTAGCATATTACATGGTATTTCTCCCCTTTTATTGCTTTATTTCCAAAATGCCATTATTTCTAGCTCCACTCACTGTTTGTAGTTATTTATTTGCTCCAAGATCACACCACACAAAAGCTGCCCATTTGCACGTTAGCGCAATACATGTTATATTCAATGGCTATGGCACAAACAATAACTTTTATGTGATTAGTACTATACTATACCAGCTGAAGGAAACTGCTGCCATTTGCTGTATTCAGGGCAAAAAGTTAAAAAAAAATTTGGAAAAAACGTACACGGTAAAAAATGACAAGTACTGTACAGTACTGTATGAACTGGATGAGGCAGATTTGGGCCATTTATAAACTGAATGCCAGTAACTACTGCACTGTAAATGCATTTGACAATGTATTGCATGAACATTGAATGGGAGCTGAAGGAAGTTTACAGTGACTGAAAGTGCATTGCATGTGGCTTGCATGTGAGTTGATGATTAGTTGAAAAAGAGTTTGCATTTTAAACATTGAGAATTGTCACTGAATTGTCAGCACAAAAAAATAATGAAAGAACAGTGAGTTGAAAGAACACTTTAATGTGACTTGTACTGTACTGTAACTACAAACTTTTCCTAATCACTCATACAACCCCATACATATACATACCACTAAATAAACAAAATAACATAACATAAGAAGTGAAGTAAAATAAAATATAGCAGTCAGTGTTAGGTGCACGTCAATGCTTAAATCTGTTACATCATATAGTCTTTGAGTCCAAGACAATCCAATTAAATGTCCAGATTACTCCCTTTCTCACTGTCACTTGAGAGGAGATAGTCAAAAGTTTGTGCTTATCTTTGATGAGCAGGAGACTCAAATTGGGAAAACTAGGAAAGGAAAATGGTTAACTCTCAATTAGTCCACTTGATAGCAAAGGTAACAAGGTAAACCTGCAAGCTCCAAGATGTGCTTTCACCATGTCCACACCATCCAAGAGTACTACAGGAAAAAAAAATCGCAGACATGACAGTCTCAGCAATGTTCAAAACAAACCTCCCTCAGTTCAGCTCACACCTCACCAATTCAATGCCACTTTTATGAGTCAGGAGTGCAGACTGGCTAGCAAATAATTCTGCCACTGGTTCAAACAGCCTAGGCACCCTCCGTTCTTACTCATGAGCTGGTGAATTTCTTGAGCACCACTACAGGGTCTCTCTTCACCTGATTCGATTTGCCATTCTTTCACTTTTCAGCTAACTCGACCTCAGGCTGCACCAACCACTATTGGAGCAAGCCAGTCTGGAGCTCCAGAATCCTTTTCTGTGGCTGGATCCATCACTGTATCCATGTTGGGGACCTTGAGCTGTACAGGGTGGAATGTCCCTACTGTTAAGAAGTGGTACTCTATTACAGTTGAATGTGAAACCACAGATGTGGTTTCTGAACTGATAATGCAGAAAAACACTGGAGCAGCAACTGGCAGACTGGCATATGTGTAAGCTAGAATGCCACAGATTAGCACCTGCACTTGCTCATAGAAACATAGAAACATAGACTTTGAAGGCAGATAAGGACCACTTGGCCCACCTAGTCTTCCCATTTCCCTACCTAGAGGGTAAGCTGCAGATCCTATTTAACCAACAGCCTATTTCATCCTATCCCCCACAAAAATTGCCTTATGTCTGTCCCATGCATTCTTGAATTCTACCACAGTTTTAGACCCCACAACCTCCTCAGGAAGGCTGTTCCATGCATCCACCACCCTCTCTGTGAAAAAAATACTTCCTCACATTCCCCTGAGCCATCCCCCCTCTATCTTCAAATTGTGTCCCCTTGTTCTTGCACATCTCCTTTTCTGAAAGATGCTATCCTCTTGGACTTTGTTGACTCCACTGAGGTACTCAAATGTTTCTATCATGTCCCCCCTCTCCCTCCTTTCTTCAAGAGTATACATATTAAGCTCCTTTAGTGTCTCCTCACATGGCTTCTCTTGCAGACCCTGCACCATTTTAGTTGCCCTCCTCTGAACTGCCTCCATCTTATGTCCTTGTGGAGATGGGGTCTTCAGAACTGGATGCAGTACTCCAGAGGGGGTCTCACCAACTGTCTGTACAGGGGGATAACAACTTCCTGTTTTCTGCTGGTGATGGCTCTCCCTATACATCCCAGTATCCCCCAGCCCTCCCTACCACCTTCTCACATTGCTTGCCAACCTTAAGGGCATCTGATATGATTACCCCCAGGTCCGTTTCCATTTTTGTTGTTGTTACTACCTCCCCACATTGTGTAATCTTCCCTGGTTTTGTTTCCCAGGTGCATTACTTTGCACTTCTTTGCTTTGAATCCTAGCTGCCATACTTCTGACCATTCCTCCAACCTTGCCAAGTCCCTTCTCATCCTTTCCATGCTCCTTGTGTATCAACTCTGTTGCAGATCTTTGTGTCATATGCAAAGAGGCATATTTTTCCTTCCAGTCCCTCTGCAATGTCACTTATAAAGACATTAAAAAGGACTGAACCCAGTACTGATCCCTGAGGTACCCCACTAGTAACCCCTCTTTCTTCAGAGTGGACTCCATTTACAATTACCTTCTGTGTCCTGTTGTTCAGCCAATGTTTTACCCGGGCTACCACCCTGGGACACACTCCAAAGCTGGTTAATTTGACTACTAATCTTTTGTGTAGGACTGTGTCAAATGCCTTGCTAAAGTCTAGGTAGGCCATGTCGACAGCCCCTCCCTGGTCTACTACTTTGGTCACCCAGTCAAAGAAATCAATTAGATTTGTCTGACATGACTTTCCCACTGTGAACCCATGCTGCCTTGGGTCCTGTGCCCCACTGGCTTCTAAGTATTCAATAATTCTTTCCTCCAGAAGTGATTCCATCACTTTCCCTACCACAGAGGTCAAATTGACAGGTCTGTAGCTTCCTGCCTCTGTCTTGCTCACACTTTTGTGAAGGGGAATCACATCAGCCTTCTTCCAGTCTTCAGGTACCACACCATCCTCCAATGATTTGTTATGAAGGGTAGTCAGTGGTGTCACTAGTTCTCTGTTTAATTCTTTTAGAATTCTGGGGTGAATTCCATCTGGCCCCGTTGTTTTGTCCACCTTCAGTTTTAGGAATTCTTTCAGAACCCTTTCTTCTGTGAAAGGACTGGGATCGACCCCAATATCCAGAGTGCTTTTGTTAATTGGATTAGGCACCTCCCCCACTTCCTCTTTTGTGAATACTGAACAGAAGTATTCATTCAGTATCCCTGCTTTTTCACTGTCACTCTCTGCCCAACCACCATCCATTTTATTCAGCCTCACTATCCCTCCCTTTGTCTTTCTACACTCCCTGATATACCTATAAAAGGTTTTATCCCCCTTCTTAACCGATTTGGCTATCTTTTCCTCAGTTTGTGCCTTTGCTATTCTGACTACCCTCCCTGCTTCCTTCTGCCTTAACTGGTACAGGTATCTGTCCTGCTCCTTCTGTGTTTCCTTATACTTCCTTAATGCTATCTTTTTCTCCCTAACCTTCCCCGCCACTTCTTTTGAGAACCATAGTGGCTTTTTCTTTCATTTTGATTTGTTTATTTGCTTCACACAAAGGCTTGTTGCCTCTGTGATAGCAGTTTTGATATTTCTCCATTGTTGCTCCACCCCTCCTTCTAGCCTGTTTGCTAGTGCTTTTCTAAGGCTCTCTCCCATCTTGCCAAAGTCAGCCCTCCTGAAGTCCAGAACCGTCACTTTTGTATGGTTTGACTCTGTAGCTGAGTTTATCATGAACCACACTGTTTAGTGGTCACTTGTTCCCAAATGGCTACCCACATCTAGATCTGAGATCCTCCCACTGTCCCCATTAGAGAGTATGAGGTCTAAGTTTGCTCCCTCATGAGTAGGATCCAAAACTAGCTGTCTGAAGCATGCCACCTGAAGGGCATCAAGAATGGCCCTACTTTTTTTTTTTTGGTTGTTTTTAACTAGGTATAGCACACTAAGCTGAAAGCTTTTTTACAGGAGCGACCTGGGAGCACAAGGAGGTTAAGTGACTTGCTCAGGGTCATACAGTATGTGGATATGGCTGCAGCAAAGGTGCTCCAGTTAACATCTGGCCTATTAAGGTCCCCCATCAACAGTATCTCACCTTTCTCTGCCATCCTAAGTATACCTTCTATCATATCCTTGTCCATTCCCACTCCCTGACATGGGGGTCTGTATACAACCCCTGTGCAGATTGTGGTGCCATTTCCAGTCTCTAAAGTGACCCACAGTGCCTCCTCTCCTCCCTGTTTACTCTTTTGTTCAGTTGCTTTTATCTCTTCCCTTACATAGAGAGCTACTCCCTCCTTCTGCCCTCCCTGTCTCTCCTGTAGGTTGTGTACCTTGGTATGTTAACATCCCAGTCATGGTTCTTTGTGTACCATGTCTTTGTGACTGCTATGATATCCAGGCATCCCTTTTCCATCAAGGCCACCAGTTCAGGGAGCTTGTTGCCCAGACTATGGGCATTGGCACACATTACCCTCAATTTCTTGATGGCCTTACTCCTTTTTGCCCCATCCCTGTCCTTATTGCATTTGTCACTTTCTCCATTTACCCCTGCACTTCTCCCTATTTACATCTCTATGTTGGTGTTTACCTCACTTAGTACCCTGATTTTTTTGGGAGGGGCTAGGATTTCTCTGATCCTTTCTAGTGCCTCCCCCCTTGGCTAGTTTAGATGCTTGCCAATGAAGTACAGTATTTAAACCTATTACCTAGGATCCTGGTTCCCCTCCCAGACAGATGCAGACCATCACACCAGTATAGGCCTGCATCCATCCAGGTGGACCGCCAGTACCCAGTGAAGCCAAATCCATGAGCTCTGCACCAGTTTTTCAACCCCTGATTGAATCCCATGGTGTGGAACCCCCTAGCCTCATCCGTGCCATAGACAGACAGCACCTCTGAGACGGTTACTGTGTGTGCTATTTGTCTAAGGCCCCTCCCCATTACCACAAATGCTTCTTTACACTGCTCTGATCCCTTTCTTAGCCAGGTCATTTGTCCCTAGGTGGACAATGACATCCAGCTCCCTCCTCTGTGCAGCTGCTCCTGTGATCCTGAGGATTTGCTTCCTGTCCCACCAAGCCATGGTGCCATGCAGGCACCTTACATCCCTCTCCCCTTCCTCCACCAGTTCTACCTTCCTAACAATGGAGTCCCCCACCAGGAGTTGTTTCCTTTCCCTGTGGGGTCCCATGCCACCCTCCTGTGGGTCTCCTTTGTGGAGGTTCCCACTGTTGGTGCCTCCATAGTGGAACCACACTTTTCCAGAACGGCATAGAAATTGTGGAGAGGTACAAATGGAGGGATGCTCCTAAACTAAAAATGAATAAAAACTTGGCAAAACTGCCTACCCCTCTATTAACACCCTATACTACAACTAAAATGCAGTTCTACTGCTCTACACTTACCAAAACTTCACCAAAAAGCAGTCAAGTAATGTTAAGAAATGGTAGGCATCTCTTAATGCTATGTATGATGCACTTGGTCTGGCACAGTCTGAGGTTACAAGATTGTTAAGCTGTTTGCTGAGCTCTAGTGGCATTGGCTACATCATGGGAAGCTGTTGCTCGCTGTCTGCAGAAGGAGAGTTACCATAATAGTGTAGTACAACTAGCAGTGTTGAGGTTTATTCAGAACTTCAAGATCCTTGCAACTTTATATCTTATGACTGATGTTATGACTATGGCTTACAGTAAATACAGAATTTACAAACTTTTAATTAACAAGTCAAGTTTATTTATTTATTTAGCTTTTGTTTACTGGATAAGTGCACTAGGCAGCAACCTGCCTATTTTCAGGCATGCCCCGGACAGTAGATTACAGGTGGAATTACAGATAATAGTACAGATATTTCACAAAACACTGAAATAAATAATAAATGAAATACAGAGAAATACAGAGATAATACCTGGATAGATGCATGATACAGTACAGCAGGCATTGCTTATTGAAGACTCTTATAAACAGGCAAGGATTTCAATAGTATAGTCTAACAAGAGAAGTCAAGAATGAAGTGTACAGACTAAAGCCTAAGGTGGGTTCAGTAGTGCAACATCACATAAGGGTATGTCAAAGGAAGTGTGATGGTTTAAGACTAAGTTGAGAATTATCAAAGGCTAATGGGAAGAAAGTAACAACTGACCAATTGATATACATCAGATAACCTACAGAACAGGAGTGGTGGGGTGGGGAGCACTAGTAGTAAATGAACAGTTAAGGGGTAGAGGAAAGGAGAAAAAGAAAAGATGACAACTTTGAAACAAAGAATAAGTGTAAAGGACAGAGAAATATAAGAAGGAGAGTAAGTATTGGTGGCAGATAAGACACAAGAAGAGATTAGAAACAAGAGCATGTATCCAAGGATTTCAGGTAGTGTAACAATTCTTTTTTGAAGGTGACATGGGATTTGGTGATGCAGAGGTGATACGGCAGGAAGTTCCAATAATTACAAGCAGAGTGGGCAAATGCCTGTGTGCCCATCTTTCTGCAACATTTTGGTACTGCCAAGAGGGCCTGGGCAGTAGACATTAGGGAATAGACACGGTCAACAGGGGAGAACATTGAGACCAACGGGGCAGGTTGGGAACATCTAATGATGACAATGAAACACCCCAAAATGTAGGATCTCTTGGAAGAGGGGGCAACCAGTTTAGGTTTTGGCAGAGTAGATAGTGGTGGGTGAGGCGAGGGGCAGAAGATGCAAACCTACACACGTTACTGTAGGCTGCATCCCATTTTAATAGGCCACTGGCATTGGCATGGCAATATGAGAGAAGTCCATAATATAATTTAGGGAGCAGAACTCCCTGAGCAATTGAGAGTCCAACTGCAGGTGTGAAGGCATGACAAATGTGGTAGACCAGGCCAAGCCAGATGTTGACTGATTTACATGTGTCATTAATATGCTGACAGAAGTCTAGTGCTGAGTCAGGTTATACTCCATGGTATCTGATGGAAAGGGTTGAGGTGACAAGATAGACATTCAAAAACCAGATATAAATGTCATAGGTCAAAATACTCATCCTTTTAGGGGTTCCAAAGAGTATAGCCTGGGTCTTGGTTACATTAAGGATGATATAGTTTTGGGTAAGCCAAATCTGAGTTGAGTGAAGGTCAGCAGTGAGTTTTGTGTTGATTTCATTTAGGGATTTAGAGACAAAGTAGAGAACTAGATTGTCAGCATATAGTAGGGACTTGCAGTTGGAGGGGGAGTTAGGTAAATCATTACTGAACATAGCAAAAAGTAAGGAACCCAGTATGGAGCCCTGAGGAACACCTAAGCAGATCGTGGCAGGATAGGAGAGGGTTTTATTATAAGAAAAAGACTAAGAGTGGCTGCTAAGATAGCTCAAGAACCAGAGAACAGTAGTGTGAGAGAAACCAAAAGATTGCAATTTTTGTAGTAAGAGGGGTAGCTAACAAGATCAAAAGCCTTGGTTAGGTCAATGAAGGTAGCACCGGTTAGTAGACCATTATCCATGTTAATCTTCACATCAAAGTGAGCTGGCTAAGGGCAGTGGAGGTGTTGTGATCAGGCCTAAAACCATGCTGGGCAGGAGAAAGATTAAATGTTATTAAGTAATCAGAGACCTGGAAGTATATGAGCTCTTCTGGCAGCTTACTCAGGGTGGGTAGGGTGGGATGGTAATGGGGTGATAGAGATTGATTTAGGGTCACCCTTTTTTTAAAACTCAGCTTTATTGCATGTAATGGTACAGCAGCATATCATACATATGACAAGAATAGGTATAAAAAGTGCAGAAAAAGATATCACAGGCATATATCACAGGTATATCTATCCTCAGTACTTCTCCCAATTCTCCATTGGTTTTTGCTATAAATGAGGCAAACAATAAGGTGAAAGCTGCTATAAGCTAGAGCACCATTAATAAAAAAAAAAATCTTCCCTACAATTAGGAGTCCAGTAAACCAACTATATGACTATTGAAAGAAAAAAGGGCCCAAACTAAAGACCCAATAGATGACCACATATCTATCCCCCACCCCCAAGCCAACATTCATCCCCATCTTCCAAAGGATATATATATATATATATATATATATATATATATATATATATATATATATATATATATATATATATATATATATATATATATATATATATATATATATATCAACATCCATATATCATCAACACTAAACTTAGGTGTAAATTCAGGGCATTACACCAGGAACAACTGGATGCAAACTCCTCCTTGGGTCTTGCCGATATGTTCCCCATAACATTGCATGCAATCCCCCTCCCCCCCAGTTAGCAGCCCATGTTTGAGGGGTGGGCACCCTCTTCTTTCTGTCCTATCAATCAAGCCTCCCAGACCCTTCATCTCATCTCATGCTTATCAAATTTGAGCTAGAGCCATGCTTTTAAGGCCTTTATTAGGAGTACCTCTTTGACTCTCCGCCACCATGCCCCCAAAGTGGAGGGATCTGGCTGTAGCCATCTCCCCATAATACATTTTGGGGATGCCACTATTAAAGTTAACATGACCTGCCAGGCCTCTCCCCCCTCTGGTGTGTCATGGTAGGAATCCCCAGAATCTAGTCCTGAAAGTCAGCAGGATAAGGACTGCAGTGATAGCATCTATGGTGCCTTGTATGGCTGTCTAAAAATTCCTTAGCATGGGAAACCCCGGAAGACATGCCAATGGCTCACAATCTGTCTGCAAGCTCTCCAACAGGCATCTGAGTTGGAAACACTATAGTGCCATGTGATACTTGGGGTATGAAAGTACCGAATTAATACTTAAAAAAAAACCTCACACCACACTGGGTCCGATGTGACCTTCCAACCTCATTTCAACCTGCTTGTCCAATCAGTCTCACTGATGGAAGTGTTCGTCTCCCTCTCCCAAGCCAGTCTGTGAGCATGCAGAGAGTCTCCAGCTGCTCCAATCAACAATTTGTATATCCCAGAAATATGTCTTCCTGGCCCTGCAATCATAACTCTACCATACAAATAAGCCTCGCATCCTGTGTATGACCTGGTGAGCCATAAAATAGGGTCCTTCGAATTAATGAAATGTCTCACTTGCATGACTCTTAAAAATTCTGTATTTGTCTAGTTGAATTTTTTCTTTAGCTCTCTGAAATGTAATACACCTGTCATTCTCTATGAACTGCACAAATATGGTGATCCCTTGAGTCTTCCACCTAGCACAGTCAACGTTGGAGACAGGAGAGAAAAAAATCAGACTCATGCCTTATAAGGAGAGTGGGCCCACCCCTGTGGGAGTGGCTTAAAGTTTCCTGATTTTTGTAAGGACATACAGGCCATGTTTGACCCATCTGTTCTTGATTGTTGTTGTACACTCATGTGTAACTGTAGTTAATGCCAGAGTAAATAATGGCCTGTCTCCCAGTGTGACATCCTCAATCTGATACCACTGTGAAGAATGCCTCTGTTTGGCCCATGTTAGTGCCATGGGATATTTGGGCTGCCAGATAATAGAAAAGAAGACTGGAAAAGGCAAGGCCCCCCTTAGGGAATTGTAGCAGCCTCCTGGCCAACCTAGGCTTCTTATGATTCCAAACAAACCTGAGAATACCTCTGTTGAGTTTATTCTAAAAGAAAAGTGGGATCCATATAGGGAAGCACTGAAACAAATACAGGAGGTGTGGCAAGGCATTCATTTTTACCACATCTACCCATCTCACCAGAGAGAGGAGTAGCAAGTGCTGCTGGGCTAGATCTCTCTCAAGAGCCTCCCACAACATTCCGCAATTCAGGGTAAAAAGCTTGGAGAGATCAATAGAGATTTGAATCCCTAAATATCTTCTTTGTTTCCTGGGGGCCCATTAAAAGGGAGAAGACTCATGAAAGGTACCAGGGCCACAACCACTGACCACCAAGGTCTCAGACTTGGAAAAATTGATTTAGTATCCCAAAATAAGACTGAAAGATTGCAATGTATCTATTAGAGGTGGCAAAGATGTTTCTGGGCTAGGCAAAGAGAAAAACAAAGTCATCTGCATATAAGGATAACTTTTGTTCCACTCCCCCCTTCACCATAATATCTTTTATGTCCAAATTTTGCCATACCTTGGTGGCTAGTGCTTCCAAACTTAAAGCAAATAGGAGGGGGGACAGATGGTAATCCTACTGTGTCCCCTGGGATAAAGGAAAGAGTTCTGAGCTGATACAATTTACCATTACCAGTGCTCTGGGATTTTTATATAACTGGGGAATAGCTTGCATAAATTTGGGGGAGAATTGCATCTTCTCCATGAATGATTTTAGAAACTTCCAATTAACCCTATCAAATGCTTTCTCAGAATCCATGGAGATGGCTATCTGAAATACTTTATGGGACTTTTGGGGGGAAATTATGTTTAGAAACCAGCGGATAGCATCTGATCTATACGTAGCCGAAATAAACCCAGTTTGGTCTTCGTGTACCAGAGATGGGATTACTGTTTGAAGTCTTTTCACCAACAGACCTGTAAAAAATTTCAAATAAACATTTAATAAGGAGATGGGAATACACAACCCGCACTCCAAGGGATCTTTCCCATCCTTATGTAATACAGATATTTATGCTAATTGCCAGGAGGCTGGTGTCTCTCCACCCTCCATAATCTCTTTGCAGACTGGCAACAGTATGTGAAGGAGCAGGTCAGCAAACTCTTTACAAAATTCCAGCATAAAGCCGCCAAGCCCTGGTGATTTGCCATTTTTTAAATGGGAAAATTGGGCTTTCATTTTCTTCATAGTAATGACCTAATCCAGCTTTTCCCCTAAAAGCCGAGAGAGACAGAGAGAGAGAGAGAGAGAGAGAGAGTGTTAATCTCCCCTGGGCAACTCATTTTGGGATTCCCCACTCCCCCTGTTGAATCTCGGAGCTGCCAAACCATCCCACTAGTTTGATGTGTACAAAGCGTTGCTGACAGAAGCTTCCCTGACCTGTTGCCGTTCTCAAAAACATCGCTGGCAGATCCTCCTTCAACTGCCCTCCAACTGGGCAGTCAGCAAGGCCTCTAAAATGGCTTTTTTTCTCCTCTAAAGCCTTCTTAACCCCTGGGTGCAGAGTTATCTTATGGTGAAATTCTAAATCTGTGATTTGCAATTCTACTACCCTCTTCCTGTGTTCCTTTTGTTTCTTAAAGTCTGCTGCAAACTTAATAATAATCCTCTGAAGCACCACCTTCTAAGCATCCCATGGGATGGTGTGGGAAGTAGCACCTGCAGGTTTGGTCACAAGATAGTCCCTAACTGTGGAGTCTATAAGGGTCTTAAAGTCAGGATTATTCAAGAGGCCTATGTTGAAATGCCAATGAGTGTGTCATGTCGAGGGGGTCAATTCCAGGGTCATTTTCCCTGGGGCATGGTTGGATATAGAGCATGCTGAAATCTAACAGGTGGAAACAGAATGCATCAATTGTTCAGATACAAATAACATGTCTAGTCTTGTATAACAACCATGCCTATCTGAATAGTGAGTGTAATCTTTCTTGTGCCCATTGACCCACCTCCATATGTCAAGCAATCCCAAAGTCTAGTTTAATCTGTTTAGGTTGGATCCAGTGGCTCCGCAGTCTAAGTCCCGGTTGCCCCACCCTGTCTATTGAGGAGAGGCGACAAGATGGTGTAAAAATCTCCTCCCAGGATGCAAAGGCTATCATTAGCATCAATAACTTCCAGAAAAATATTTTTAAAAAAGTGAGAGGCCTCTGTGTCCTCATTAGAGGCATAAATACCCAGTAGGGTACAGGGGATGTCCCTATAAAGGGCTATTAACTTTATATATTGGCCCTTGGGGTCGGATTCCATCACCTCCACTTGTAAGGAGCAGGCCTTATGCATCAAATGGCTGTGCTTCTCTGATGAGGATGTGCCTGATAAGATAAGTCATACACTGACCACACCCACCTACAACATAGTTTTATATGTTCACTTTCTCTAAGGTGGGTCTCCTACCATAAGGCTATGTGATTATAACAGAATCATAGAATCATAGAAGCTTGATGGCAGAAAAGGGCCACAGCAGCCCATCTAGTCTGTCCCATTTTACCCCCTTCACACCTCTCTGAATGGAATATCCAACCTGCCAAGCTCTTGCAGGAGCTGGGCCTGCTTGATACGGCTAGTAAGTCCCTAAATATTATACGTAGTAATATTTAAACTATTCATCAAAATTAATAGCATCACTTTGCATTCTGAGGGTCTCGCCATAACCCTGGCTCACATTCCCCACTGTATGCAGTCTGTGTATGTGACCAGGAGAAAAAGGGAGGAGGGGAAGATGTGCAGCCAAATCAACCAACCAATTATAAACAACTATAACTATATACAAACAATAAAAGCGGTTAACAACTGTAAATAACTGGGGCATAACCCAGATATACTTCATGAATTCTATAACACAACCCTTCCTAGGTGCCACAAGAAGCCCACCCCACTCCAGGATCACCCTTTTCAGGGCTGTAGTTAGAGTCTACAGCCCTACTGGGATAGTAGCTCAGAAAATGGCCAATCGTGGAACCTTCCATTGGCTATTTGGAAGTATCCTTCTGAATGCCCAATGGAGCTTGAAACCCTCTGCCACGATCGGCTGCTACGGAATAACAGCCACACTATTTCAGTTGTTACTTCCATATTCCGTGAAATGAACTGCACATGCGCCTTTCTGCTGGCAGCATCGTGTATGGCAAGATGTCATTCATCACAACTGCAGATGCGTGAGTGTCGCACATTCTCAGTTGTGTTGCCGATGACCACTCCACAGCATTCTGTGACCCCCCAAACTCATAAGGCACACTGGGAGCCCACCCCAGTGTGCCCAAAGTTTTTTGTTCTGCCAGCTAACATCAGGGGTCTCAATCCCTGTGTTGGCCACTGCCAGTTCCATAGCATTCTGTGCCTCCTCAAATTCATGAAGCACACTGGGAGTCCACTACCCCAGTGTGCATAATTTTTTTCCTTCCACCCCACCCACCACCGCCAACATCGAGGTGCTGAATCCCTGTGTGTACACCCCCAGTCATGTGGCACACTGGGAGCCCACCCCAGTGTTTCTTTTTTCTGTAAAACAGAAAAAGGTCCCTTGTCGTAGCTGCAGTTATTTTTTTTACATTTTTTTTCCCTATAAACAAGAAAACATTCCCTTATCATCACTGCAGTCCCCCTTCCTCATCACCACCCTCCCACTGAGCACCCACCTCCCCACACCCCCCACACCCCATACTTATCTCTAGAAGTCGGCGTTGTCATCTTCTCTGATTCGGGACATGTCTGCACTCTTCAAAGCTGAACCGTGAACTGAAGAATCAAAGGTAAGCCTGCCATAATGCCATTCAATGGGGTTTTCAACTTATGCTGATATCTCAGCCATTTTTTAGAATTGTTTCCCCGTATGTTCAACATGGGGTTCTTGGGACCCCAACTGGTGAAAACTGTCACTGTCATTTTGTTTCTCAGTCCCAAAAGGTGATTTCACAATCACTGCATGGAATCACCTTTTGGGACCAATTCACACAATGACAGTGCCACAGTTCATGAAGTGGGGTCTCAAAAAGCCCATGTTGCAAATTTGGTGAAAAATTTCCAAAAATTGACTGTGTTACAAGTGTGCATTGTGCAGTTTCTACATACGCTCCTAACTTCACCATTTGTTATATTTTCACTCCACATTTTCAATATTGCCATTTTTGCACACCTCTTTCAAAACAGTACAGCTGTCATTTTTCACAACCTTCCCAAAACATATTTTCACACCTGTGATGCAGAAGAGTGCATTTGCTGTGTAAAATCACCTTTTGGGACAAGGGAACAAAATGACGCTGGCAGTGTTCATGAGAAGGGGTCCAAAAAAGGCCACGTTGAAAGTTTGGTGCAACAGCTCCAAAAAATGGCCAAGTTACACCTGGGTGTTGAATAATTTCTACACACATGTGTAACTTTGGTCATTTGGTAACTCTTCACAGCCCTATCGACTCTGGCTAGAATTTGTTAAACACTGGCACAACTCTTGCAGTCTTCCAAATGTCAGGAACTGTAGAGTGGAGAAGGGATAGATAAAAAATGTGCATGACCAGGGTGGTGAGAAGAGGGGCTACCAGTTTAAGAATTCTAGGTTCAGTCTCATCAGGCCAGCACCCACATGTGATGTGATAGTTTTAAGAAGGCGTATGACTTCAAGATGTGTGGCAGGTCTAAGCTATAGGGGAGTGGGTGTAATGAATGGAGTAAGAGGCTTGCCAGTGGTAGGGTGGGGCATACTGGATTCACAGCAGGAATTATCCAAAAAAAGTGAATTGAAGGCATTGGCAATAGTAGTGAGGTTGTTGCAGCTAGTATTGTTAAGATGCATTTCACAGGGCATTTGGCTAACATTTTTCCCTAACAAGCAATTTATGTGGGACCAGTATTTCTTTGGGTCGTTCTTTGCGGATACTAGGAGGTCTCTGTAATATCAACATTTAGTCAATCAGTTCTCATGTTTGCAGATGTTACTCAAGGTGTGGTAGGTTATCCGTTCCACAGGTGAGGACAAGGTATTATATTTAACCCATTGCTTATCCCTGGCCTTAAGCTGGGAGAGGAGGGGGCAATTTAACCATTTGGTGGGCATACCTCTAGCCCTATGTCTAGTGGTAGGAATATGCTTGTTTTGGAGGCAGATGATGATGGAGGTGAAGTATTCAGTAGCAAATTTGACGTCACGAGAGGAGGAAGAGAAGAGAGGCAACCAGTGAACATGTACAGAGTCATGCAGAAAGGCATCAGGGTTCAAGGCAGAGAAATTGGTAATATCAATGATTGTTCCATTCATGATGACTTCACAAAGTTCACGATGCCAGCACCAACTTCACCTGTGGTTTTTCTTAAAAAAAAAACAATGAAATAACCCCCAACATCTTGACTGGAAACCTACCTTCCTCCCACCACACCACATGGTTTTTAATGGAATATCCCTACCTGTCCCCCTGCTAGACCCCCGCGACCCTTCTCTCCTCTATACTCATTGAAGTTTTATTCAATAAAGCAACCAACACCACTATTCCCTTCCCCCAAACTGCAAAAGAAAGTTCCTCCCATCTTTCCCTACTCGTCCCAATTTTTCAACAAATAAACCCCTTTCACCAACCTCCCAAACCCCATCTATGAGTGTAAATCCTGTAAAAAAGAAAACTGTCCATTGTATATCCTTCGAAATTCTGGTCTGTACATTTTCTTTATTACCCACATAAGACAACAGGCAGTTTGCAAATAATGTATGTTGAAAAGTTTTTTTTTAACTGTTTGTTCTATAAATTGTCAAATCTTTAAACTTTTTTTATCAAAACACTACTTACATAACTACATGGGGGGAGAGAGATTATTGCTTGTGTACCACTTAAATATATTACATTACTAACTTGATATGTATGTTTATGTCCCTCTCATACACATCTTTATTTTTATACTGTATGTACTGTACTGTTTTAATGAAAATTTTTAATAAAAACTATTAACTGAAAAAAGAAAGAAAAACGGCCCCCTCTGGAGCAAGGGTGTCCTCACTTTTTAAAGTCTATGGGCCTCATACTCAGAACCTTTAGACTGATGCAAGGGACTTGCATCAGAAGAGTTTGATGCAAGTGGTGACTTGTGTTGTCACTTGCATCAAATGCAGTTCTGTAAAACAGCTTGTGTTAAGTCCAAGGCTGCTGCACCAAAGCACCCTTTCATCATGTGTGCAGCAACCAACCAGGTGTGCTAGGTCACAAAGGAGCTTGCACCCTGGTGGGGCTGCAACATCCCCTTTTTTTGGGATTCAGCAAGTCCCACCATGGGTGCAGCAGGGGGCACCACTTAGACCAGCCAGGAGCTGGGTTAAGTTCCTTGTGCCAGTGGGAGGGGATTTCACAATGTGCTGCTGGCTACAGAGGGGGCACAGTGTCATCGGAGGGTTCAGTTGAGTAGCAGCAGTAGTGATGGCACCCATCAGGGTAGGTTTGCAGTATACATTATGCACAGTATAGTGCATGCACTGTATGTACAGTACAGTGAACATCCCTGGTAGTCCAGCTCCCCTCTGATCCCTGATGTTTCTCTGAAGTATTGATCAATTATTCCTGGTAGTCTAGTGGACCCCACAATCCCCGATCTCCAGCAAATCTATTTAAGTTCACGCCCTGGTGATCTACTGTTTCCCCCTTTCCTGAAGGCAGTGCTCAACCACCCCTGCCCACCACCCCAAACCTGAGTCGGTGACTAGCACAGACCTCCTCTCACCACTGTGGCCAGCCACCAACTATATTGTCACTGAGCACATACTGTATAGTATGTGCTCAGTGACAGTCTCACGGGCAGCCGGCCATACGTGGAGGAGAGCTGTGCCAGTCACCAGCTCAGGGTTCAGGATGGGAGCAGGAGTGGGGTCGTTGGGCACTGCCTGCTAGGGTGGGAGGAGGAGGAGGAGAAAACTAGACCAACATGGCATTAACCTACATATGGGCATCTGAAACTGCCAGCAGATAATGGCTACATTCAAACCTCAAAATGCCTATCACACTTCAAAACTGAGCTAAGGCAATACCTTAAATCAATCATAGAGTGTGACTGCCTCTGAAGGCTAGTCCCTCCCCCTCCTTAGCCTCCCTAGTTGCTCATATGGTAGCTCTGCTACACCCTGCTCCTCCATACAGCTAATGTCTGCTCTCCATAGTAGCCACTCTTCATCTCCTTTGGTACTCTCCCCTTCCATTAACCTACACCTTGCCCCCTAAACTGACACTAGGCATCCACTCTGTTTCGTCTCACCCCCCTTGGTCCCTCCTTCACCCCTACCTTTTCTGACATGCCTAGGACCAACCCCACCCCATGAGGCTTTCAGAATGCCACACCTGTTGTTCCCCCTGAGTACCTCCCTTCATCATAACTCCATCCCAGCACCACTTCCCTCCCCATTTCCCCTGTATGACCATTTAGTCAAGCATGTTTTCCCCTCTGGTGCCACCTTCACTTCCCCCCTCCTCCCTGGCACCCCCCAGCAACTATTTTTGCCCTCCTATTTTGACAAAGCCCCAACATGAGGCTGCTTACCCTTCCTAAGTCTCTTGTAAACTTGAAAGGGGGTCCTCCCCTGCTTTCCCCATGTAGCTCACCACTGCTTTTCTATATCCTTTACTGATGCTGTACTAATTCTATAATAGTAGTGATAACACTGTAATATTGTAATCTACATATGTTCTATACCTGCTTGTTGTAATATGTCTGTTGTCTGTCAATCTGACGTGGAACCTTTATAAAAGAGCTTGTGTTCAAAGGTATTTTTCAAATCCTTAAATAAATAAATAAATAAATAAAACATAGTCTATCAAGTCTGCTCGAGTGTGCAGCTAGCCATCCCCTTACACAGTAGCTGTCCCTCCCTCCCTGACCCTCATAACAGTGACCTTCCCCACTTAAATGGATTTGCTAGAGAGCGAGGATCATGGTGGGGGCTAGGCTACCAGGTACGAATGCTCAATATTTTAGCGGGACATTGGGGATCAGGTGGGGAGCTGCTAAACTACAAGGAAGGATTTATCAATAATTCAGCAGGGCAGTGGGGATGGGGGGGCTAATAAAACAGAACAAGATCTCTTATAGTAATACATTACACTGCAGATGCACCCCGCCGGGTGCCATCATTCCCATTACTGCCCAGATGTCCCCCACAACTTCCCTATGCTACCTCCCATGCCCCTTCTGAGGCTGTACCCCTCTTGTTCAGTGTCTCCCCCCAAAACATCTAAGCTCCACTAATGTTGCCTCTGGTGGGGAGGAGCTGATCCCTGTGGCAAGTCCGACAGGTCCACCAATGGCACTGAGACCCTATTTTTTTATAGAATTGAGTGCAGGGCTCCTGGTGCACCCAGAGTTTGCCACAGCCCTAGATCACTGCAAATTACAGCTATATAAGGACTTTTTGAAAATTGGGCCCTATGTGTTGAATGAATAATAAGTGATGTGTAATATATCCAAGTAGTAATACTTAATCAGCTGGTTATCACCTTGAGTTACGGAGTCCCTGCCCCTGGAGATCAGGGGCAGGATTCTCAAAGAACAGTAAAAATTCTGCAGCTGCAGGAAAATGGCTTGCAGCACTGTGGAAATGCAGTTGCATGATATTCTTAAAGAAAATCCAGCAGCTGTGGGAATTCCACAAGTGCTGTGAATCCGCAGCTGTGGAAATGGCTGAGGAGGCACAGCAATAGCAAAACAAACAGCTGAAGCAGCAGACATTAACACTGCTGCCATAATATGAGGCTGACAGCACCCACAAAGATACCAGCAACCAGTCCCTCAGCTGGGACCACTGCAGCACCACAGGTACCAGCAATACCATGGCACCAGAGTGGCTGACTGTCACCACTGGTCGTCCCTCCCTGGGGTGTCCCTGTTGAGTGCAGGGGTAGCACTCGCTGCAGGCTGGTCAGGCTATATTGCCTGTGGGGCTCCATCACATGGTCTGCACTGGGTCTGGTGATTGTTGCCTATTGCCATAGCATGGCAATGTGTGCTTTTGTTGCTGTAACATCAGTCACTGCTCTACCATCTGGGATGCTATTACTTGTGCCTCACCTCCACCTTAATTGATTCCAGTTGTTGGGGCATTACTGAGTTTGCTGAGGGAGAGTTACACCTCATTCCACTGAGTGTAAAAATTTTTTCACAACTGCAGAACAAACCTGGCTGAGAATAGTCCTTCAGGGGATGTACCTTACTTATCTCACACCTTTGTTTCCTCAGGGACTTCTGCAGCTGCACTTTTTTGCACAGTACGTAGTGTTTTTTTCTGCAGCTACGGAGGTTTTTGTGAATAGCACTTAGAGCAATCTCCACTTTTTTTTCTGTAGCTATGGCTGTTTTGGGGACTTAGGGAAGGTTTTGCACCTTCTGAAAGCTTTGTAAATCCAGCTTCAGGACTATAAATGTCAGTTGATTGAATTATTGAACAATTTAAACCACTTCATCCAATTTTAGATAAAAACTTCACATACACTAAGCTGTACCTGAACTAATGAATATTGTTGTATGCTGTCTTTAATGTTGTATGCCCTTGTTTAACATGTATGTACTCTCCTGACTTGGAACCTTTGTAAAAGAGCCTTGGCTCAAAAGTAATTGTAATCCTAGATCTAAATAAACAAATAAAAAACAAACAAACAAAAAAACATTTAGACTCTAGTGAAAGTTGCTCATGCTTTTTTTGGGCCTGCTTTATCACATTAAGAATTGCTTAGTGCTGAAATCCAGAAAACCGTCTGTTCTTGGTGTGATAATTTTATTATTTGGCTGTGGCTTACCAATATATGCTACTGCTAATCCCAATTGTTTACAGCGTGAACATTTTACTTGCTAGTGTTTGCCATTTTGTATTAAGAGCTGCTAAATCAACCCACCACTGTTGTTTGTACAGTGACCTTAAATGGTTTATTTTATTTTTATTTTATTGAAGTCTTGGATACACCTGTGCATGAATGCTCATTTAGAGGCTCCACATCAAATACATTAAACAACACAGCAAAAAAAAAAAAAGTCTGAGGACAATTTACAGATAATACAATGAGAATTCTGCAACCAGATAATGAGAGTATTAAACATAATGGGTATATAAAATCCAGATAGGAACAGTTAAGCTGTGGCATTGTACAAAGTATGCCTGCATCAGTAGGAGGAGCTGGAGAAGGAAGGGGTAAAGAGGGGCAGTGTAGGGAGGGGCAGGGATTTGACTGGGACAGGATAGGGGTACAAGATGTTGGTGGGGATTGCTAAGTGCTGGGGTTTGCCTATCCCAAGGGATAAGTACTGGAAAGTGCTGGTGGTAGTCAATCAGTGCGTGGGGTGTCTCATTGTTGGCACCTGCAGGAACGCCTGTCAATAAGGTGTTGGCGCAGTCTTAGTTAAAATGATCCAAGAGTAGTAGCACCAGAGACAACAGGTGGTAGCGCGTTTGTCCAGAGTGATGCCCGGTAGGAGAATGCTCATTGTGTCATGGATGTGTGGCATCTGGGTACTTGAAAGGCTTGTGTGGAGGAGCTCCTAGTTTATCTGGTGTTTGGCAATAGGGACAGTAGATTCTGAACTCCAGGAATAAATTGGTTTAGTGTAGCCTTTTTGGCAAGAAGGCAGGTTTGATATCTTATTCTGTCATTAAGCTGGAGCCAGCCAGCATAGGTATAGAATTCACAGGTATGTGTTAGTTTAGGTGCATTTGTAAGCAAGCGGCAGGCTTTATTTAGAGCAACAGTGATGTGTTGGAGTGGCGTGTAAGTTGCAGATCCATATATTACCAGTCCTCAATCTATAAGGGATACAATTGAGCTGTTAGTTGCCAGATTCAGTGCTTCATGGGTGAGACAGTACCTGTGTCAGTACATGATGCAGATTCTGGTGTTGATGGCTTTAGCAGTGTTGTCAATGTGCTGTTTGAAGGACATGGAGGAATCGATAGTAACCCCCAAGTATTTGAAGTATGGGATAGGTTCCAGGGTGCTGCCCCTGTCATTCCATATTGCCAAGAGGTAGTGTTTTAGTTTGTTTGGGGCTGTTGCATAGAGCATGGTTTTGGTCTTTTTATAATTTATGACCAGCTTTTGTTCTGTGAACCATTTTTCAGCTGATGTGAAGTTGTTTTGGAGATCTTTTTCGAGAAGTTCTGGGCACAGGTTGCTGGCAAAGATTATCGTGTTGTCACTGTATAAGAGCATGCAGCATTGGCAAGAGGCCGGTAGGTTATTTAAGAAGACACTGAATAGCAGTTGTCCCAGTATTGACCCTTGTGGTACACTGGACCTGACAGGTTGGCTATCAGATAGAACTTCCCCAATCCTAACTTGTTGAGAGCGGAGGCTCAGGTAGCTGCTAAACCAGTCCATGGTTTCTGTTGCAAGTTCAATTTCAGAAAGCTGCTCAAGGAGGAGGGCATGGTGAACCATATCAAAAGCCTTTGATAGGTCAATGAAGGATGCCCCTCCTAGGTGGCCTTGGTCCAAGGCATTATTGATGAACCCAATGAATTCTAGAAGGCCTGTGATGGTACTGTGGCTGCCCCAGAACCCATGTTGCTCTGGGCAAAGGAGCTTATGTTGGTTAAGACAGTCCACCATCTGTTCAGCCACAATCTGCTCCAGTGCCTTGGAGAGTGGCGGGAGTATGAAGACTGGTCTGTAGTTGTTGCTGTGTAAAGTTCAGTCCCCACTTTTATGTACAGGAGTTGCTGTGGCAGACTTCCATCTTTGCGAGAATTGAGAGTGGAAGAGGGAGAGGTTAATTATCTTTGTGAAGGGTCCATTTATTTTGTCCAGAGTCAGGCAAAAAATTTGCGGTCCAGTGAGTCCCCACTATGCTTTGACTTTCCTAACACCTTCTCTATGTATTTTCTTGTGTCTGCCTTAGACACTATCTTAAAGTGGAAATGTGATCAGAGGGGAGGTGGTGTAGATGCCCTTGCAGTGGTTAACTTTACAATAATGCATAAATTACTTTGATTTAATTATATTTTGGAAAACTTTAGTGGAGAAAAATTTGGGTGCTTTGTCTAGTCTGGTTTCAGTGACAAATGTTCAATACTCTATTCGAAGTACTAATCATCTGCAACTTTCAATATCTGTAAGAAAAACTAAACTAGGTCAAATGTCACCATTTATCTATTCTATAGCAAAGTTTTTGATCTTCATTCCTGACTCATTGATTGCTGCTAAAAATTGCACCACTGTTAGAATTAAATACAAATCTAATTTGTTAGTCATCATTTCCTATTACTGTTTTAACTGACACATTTAAGTTTTAATGTTGTCTTTGTGTTTTTGCAATCATGGGTTACCCTAGAAAATGGACATTATATGTCCATTGGTTCTTACCATACCAGGATATCAAAATTCAATAAAAAAATAACAGTAGGTTTAAGCCATAACATCAACAGCCTAAGCAAACACAGTGGCTAGGCTCTGTTAATTGAATAACTCCTACCTTTTCTGAACCCACATCAGCTGCTGCAACAAAAAGTAACAGAATCCAACAATCAGTCATTATACTGCCTCTAATAACATCCTCCTCCTCACTTCTGCTATATTCAGATTTTGAAGAAAACATATATTACTGTATTGCACAAGTCCATTTTTATGTTTGCTTGCATGCATGTGCAAGAAACACAGTGCCATCATCTGAGTTTTCGGAGGTGTGGCAGCCCTCTTCCAATTCAGTCAGTGTGTTTGCAGGCACGGCAGCAGTTCTCCAATGCCTGCTGAGCTGTCTATGACAGCTCCAAAATATGGTGACAAACAGTTGAAAGGGGGCTATGCTAGTCAGCAGCGACAGATATCGCCTGGTCATGCCGCTCCCTTATACACACACACACACACACATACAGTAGGCACGCTGGCGTGCTCGCCCCCCACGCACACACTGTAGCCGGTGGGGTGCCTAATCCCGCCAGCTGTGCTGCACCCCCCAGCAGAGTTATATGCCACGCATGGCCACACACATTGTATAGCCAACAGGGTGCCCAATCCCTGTCGGCTCCACTGTCCCAGTACAGGGTACATGCTGGGAGCCCACTTTAACATGGCAACAGATCTTGTGCCAACAGGGGTCCCCAATCCCCATCAGTTCCATGCCCCTCACCAACCGTCCTTTGCCATGCTAGACACCCCAGCGTGACAAACGCCCCAAGGCTGCCACCTAAAAACCCCTGCAAATCAAAACTGTCCTCGCGCTTCTCCCTGCCCCTCCCACAACCTGCACCCACCCACTGCGCACTCCTGCCTCCATACACCCTCCCTCACCCCATATTTACCTCCAGACTCGTGTGGACGATCTTCGGTGGACCGGGAACACGTCTGCACTCTTCAAAGCCGACTGTGAACTGAGGAAATGCCGGTAAGCTGTATAATGTAATGAATAGGGTTTTTTCAACTTTGCTGCATATTTCAGCCATTTTTTGGAATTTTTGCACCACATTTTCAACATGGGGTTTTTGGGACCCCTTCTAATGAATGATGTCACTGTCATGACATTCATCGGGCCTGAAGGGTGATTTCGCAGTCACTGCTCAAAATCACCTTTTGGGACTGAGTAATGAAATGACTCTGCCACTGTTCATAAGGTGGGCTCTCAAAAAGCCTATGTTGAAAATTTGGTGGAAAAATTCCTAAAAATGACTGTTTTACGAGCATGCGTTGTGCAGTTCCTATGCACGCTCGTAAGTTCGTGAATTTTCAATATTTTCACTCCAGATTTTCAACATTGCCATTTTACCACACCTCCTTATGAGCAGTACAGCTGTCATTTTTCACATCTTGCCTAAAATGTGTTTCTGCCCATGTAGCACACAATGGCACAGTTGGTGTGTGAAATCTTTGTATGAGACATATTAAGAAAATCATAGTGACACTGTTAATGAGCAGAGGTCTTAAAATGGCTATGTTGAAAATTTGGTGAAAAAATTCCAAAAAATGACTGTTTTATGAGCGTGCGTTGCGCAGTTCCTATGCATGCTCGTAAGTTTGTGAATTTTCAATATTTTCACTCCAGATTTTGAACATTGCCATTTTATTACACTTCCTTATGAGCAATACAGCTGTCATTTTTCACATCTTGCCCAAAACGTGTTTCTGCCCATGTAGCGCACAATGGCGCAGTTGGTGTGTGAAATCAATGTATGGGACACATTAAGAAAATCACAGTGACACTGTTCATGAGCAGAGGTCTTAAAATGGCTATGTTGAAAATTTGGTGAAAAAATTCCTAAAAATGACTGTTTTACCAGTGTGTGTTGCGCAGTTCCTACGCACGCTCGCAACTTTGCCAATTTTTTTTATATTTTCACTCCAGATTTTCCACATTGCCATTTTATTACACTTCCTTTTGAACAGTACAGCTACCATTTTTCACATGTCACCCCAAATGTGTTTCTGCACATGTAGTGCACAATGGTGCAGTCGGTGTGCGAAAGCAATGTTTGGGACAGATTAAGGAAATCACAGTTACACTGTTCATAAGCAGAGGTCTTAAAATGGCTATGTTGAAAATTTGGTGACAAAAGTCCATAAAATGACTGTGTTACGCATAAGCATTGTGCAGTTTCCATGCACCCTCATAAGTTCATGACTTTGTAATATTTTCAGTCCAGATTTTCACCAGTGGCATTTTTCCACACTTCCTTATGAGCAGTATAGCTGTCATTTTTCACAACATGGCCAAAATGTGTTTTCACACTTTCAGCGCAGAGATGCGTGGTCACTGTGGGAAATCATTGTTCGGGACAGATAAAGAAAATCACAGTGACACTGTTCACGATCAGAGGTCCCAAAGTGCCTGTGTTGACAATCTGCTGTTAAAAATCCCCAACCTAATTACATTATGGGTATGCGTTGCACAGTTTCTATGTACGCTCCTGACTTCACCAGTTTTTTTAATATTTTGACTGCAGATTTGCAACATTGCCATTTTTACACCTCCCGATGAACAGTACAGCTGTCATTTTTTCACATTCTGTTTTGAATGTGTTTTTTGCACCTGTGGTGCTAAATGCCATAGTCGCTGTGCATAAGCAGCTTTCAGCTAACAAACTGATATTGCCACTATTCGTGAGGTGGGGGTCACAAAAAAACCATGTTGAAAATTTGGAGTGAAAATACCAATGAATGCCTGAGGTGTTAGGGTTTCTAACCATAATGCCCCACCCTGTAGAGAATGACAGGCATCAGGGGAGTGACTTGGGATTCTTGCCTGTAATACTCATACCATTCCACATCCTGCAGCCAGTGAGAGGCATTGAGGTATGCATTGGACTCTTCTGCCCTAAAGTTCACCCCATTCTCCTATACTGCACCCATCTTACCGTATTTCCTGATGGAATGGGGTGTGCATAAGGGCAAAAGACCCCAAGGCACACCGTGACACTTGTCAGTGTCTGCAGGGTAGGGTGTGGTGAAATGGCATGGTCATTATGCCTGACGACCCAAAGGCACACCCCCAATGCCTGTCACTCTCTGCAGGGTAGTGATGGGGTTGGCTTCAGTTCAATACTTCACTGCCATTTCTATTATGCAGCTCTGTAACTTCTACACTACCAATGCCAATGCCAGCAAGCAAACATTTGGCATTGACAAATGCTTTTTATTTATACAATTCTCTGAATGTTAGCCACAGTTTGACAGCCCAACATAAATGTTTATGTGTCCTCCATTAGCACTACAGCATTAATGAGAACTGCTGTCTGCTTGGTTGATGTTACCGATAATGCAATGTCTCTATTGAATGGGTTATTGTTGGGGTACAATGCGTTGAATTGCTGCCACAAATTATTTGCATCTGTAGCTGCACAAAGTCATGGGTAGTGTCCGTGTGGCTGCAGAACTGCAAATTGTAGGGTCCTCTGGGCCCTTTAGTTCCATGCAGTTACTGATGCAAATAATTCATGGGGCTGTCTGAGGGACTGCTGAAGCACAGAGCCTAAAATGGCTACAAATGCAGAAGCACTGGGCCAAGTGTCCTTCTGGCTGTGTACTTTTCACAAATTTTTCTTGACTAGGATTTTTCAAAATAAAAAAAACACTCACAGCTTGGATTCTGGCTCAAAAGGAATGCAAGGGAAATAATTCTGAACAAACAGAAGGCTATGACTGCTTGAAAGAAATTGGCTGCTTCCCGAATTTTCTTTTCTATGATGGTCTCACTTAGGTCTTCCAATTTGAGCTCTGTGATGCTGGTTTGGCAACACCTTTGCTGACTGGCATCACAGTGACAGAATTTATGTTGACCACAAGTTGCAGTTGACATAAATCCCGATTGTGTCCTGGTCTACTTTTTCATCGGGGGCTTCACCCCCTGAACTCCCATGCAGGGGGCTTTGCCCTCCACACCCCTCATACTTTAGATTCTCAACTCCGAGTTGGAATTAGTTCATGGAGGGGGTGGAGGACTGGCAGACAGTGTGCCCCTTTATCAGACCCACCAACACAGCGACCTGTCTGCAAACTGTTGATTTTGTCGACTGGTATGTAGTTTGCTGTGTTGGTGTTGTTGATCAGAGCACATACCTCCAATCTATCATAGGATTTGCCCCCATATCACTAATCACACTTGTGGCCCTGTGTTATAATCTCTACGCTGCCATAATGTCTTTTTACAGCTGCATGGATGGAGCTCCGCAGACGTATTGCCATTATCTTTGTAAAAGCACTGTGGAAACATGTGACCAGATCGCTGTCAGGCATGCTTACACAGTGCTTAGGCACAGTTCCATTCACTGTGTTTATGCAGCCCTTCCTCTCTGCAGGCCACATAAAAACACCTCCTTCTTGGGGCACTACTTTTTCTTCTACAACTGCCAAAGTGACGGCTGCTATTCCCAAGATGGCTGAGTGAGTCCAACTGTGCCTGTGCAACTATCATGCATGCACATATCTGTCATCACCACTATCTTAGGCATGGCAGCCATCAGAGCTGATATGGCAGATTCCAGTATCAGCTCTGACTGACCAGAGCTTATAGAACTGGCTGCTGTGTGTCTGACAAAGCTAACTGTGGGAGTTCCTAATTCAACATTCTATTTTTTCACATACGTGTTTCCCAGGACATATCATGCATGTTCACATGTTGACTGGCATTTGTGTAAGTATTCCTCAGCTGCCTAGAATTACTAGCTCTAGAGTATGCACCCTGATTTTAACATGTATGAAATATAACTTGCAATATTTGTGCATTTTACACATAAAGGCACACTACATCTGTTACACTCTATCCTTATTGAACTTGACCAAATAACTTCATTTGGCAGCATGTTTATACACTTCATCAGAACACCAGCAAATAAAATGTTTAGGTATCACTGGTGTCTGTCTTGCTTTGTGCAGAACCCGATTTCCATACCACACAGTGGTAGCAGTAATTATATTCAGTGGTAGAGAGACTGCTTCTCACTTATGCTGATGCTGAGGAGGTGAGTTCCAGAATGTGGGTTGCTGCAAGAAAGACATGCTGTCCTTGGACTGTCCCAGTTCTGCATGAATCAGTCTGGTGTGCAATAATCTTTAAGTATGTGTGATAATAAACTATCCCCCCCCCCACCAACAGCTGTTCGTTTATACACCATTATTACATGTGTCACACTATTTCCTAACTGATTTCAAAACAAATAATTTCATTTGGGCAGCAGGTTTATGCACTTTATAATAACCCCAGCAAATAAAATATTTAGGTATCACCAGGGATCATATTAATTTTTACAGAATCCGATTTCAAAACTGCACAGCTGTCTCAGTGATTTTAATCAGTTGTAGTGAGATTGCATCTTGATGATGCTGCTGCTGAGGGTGCGAGTGCCAGAATATGGATTACTACAGCAAAGACATACTGTTCTCATACTGCCCTAGTTCTGTATCAACCAGTCTGGTTTTCCATCAATTTTTATTTATTATTGCCTCATAAAAAATAGCCTAACTCCCCCACCAGCCACTGTTTATTTATAAACCATTAGTACCTCTGTCACACTATTTCCTTGTTGGAATTTTCAAAAACTAACTTAGCTTGGATGACACCATTCCTACATCTGTCACAATGCTCTCTCATTGATGTGTACAACAAACAACTTTGGTAGGACCCACAATTATGCACTGCATAAGAACACCAGCAAATAAAATATTTAGTTATCTCCGGGGATAGTATTGCTCTTTACAGAGTCTGATTTCCACACCACACAGCAGTTGCAGTGATTTTATTCAGTTTTCATGAGACTGCATCTCATTGATGATGATGCGGAAGATGGGAGTTCCATAATGTCAGTTGCTGCAGCAAAGACATGCAGTCCTTGGAATGCCCCAGTGCTGCATCGACCAGTCAGAGCTTCAAGAATTGTAATGTGCCATTTGTCACACATGAACAATGCCTCTTCATCAGTACACTATTTTTTTTTGTACATTATTTTTACCCTCCTACTCTGGTCCACCAGACTCTCCCCAGGGGAGCTCTCAGTCAGTCTTATCCCTCCCACCTGAAATCCCCAGCTCTACTCACCAGATGGTGGGGACCTCTCTCACTCACCTCTGAGCCACCGACACCCTGGATTTAAGCCCCCCAGAGTGAAACCGCTAACTCCTCTGGTGACCTTTCTGATAAACTAATGGGTGGTCAGAGGTCTGCGAGGAGAGGATCTGGGGTAGGCTGGAAGATCTGGTGCTGGAGTGGTGACTGGCTCCTGGTCCCTCCTTCACCTACTGGTGACACCAGAGATTTTCCCTTGTTCCAGTGTTTCCCTTGAGCCCGAGCGTATACTGAAGTGCAGCACATGATGGGACCACTCTCGACCCCATGGGTAAGGCTTCTGTAGGAGCTACTTCCCCTATTTTAATGTGCCACTAGATACGACAGCACCCAGCCACCACCAGGGGCCACTCAAACAGTGACATGTTCCCTAACCCTTCCCCAGGAAAGGAGAAAAGTCCTCCAGATGCTCAATCCTTTCCTGCCCCTGCCAACCCCCAACAGCCCGGGCTTATTCCCAAACCTGGGTCGCCGGTGTGGCATGAGATGTGATGTCCAGCGCCTTAACCATCAGTGCCACCAGGCCGGCTCTGATCAGTACAATATTGATTGATAAATTGATTTTTTTTTCCATTTAGTTCACAATCACAGTCCTTCACAAAGCATGTCTATTCACATTGCTTTCCTACAAAACCTTTTGTGATTGAAAATTGCTTTTGCCTTCACTTGGAGAAGGTCAGTGTCTTGACATACTTGAGCGTGTGTGTGTGTGTGGGGGTGTCTTTCCCTAAAAGGGTTTGCATGCATGCAATCACCTTGCCTATCTACAAACAATTGTTTTGTCTCATTGCAACTGCTCAGGTAATGATAGACAAAGTCTGCTAATATGGTTAAAAGCAAAACAAAATGGTTATATTAAATGCACGCTGAAAATAGAAAATAGAGTTAAAAATCTACGTTTCGACCTTAGGTCTTCTTCAGGAAATTTAATTTCCTGAAGAAGACCTAAGGTTGAAATGTAGATTTTTAACTCTATTTTCTATTTTCAGCATGCATTTAATATAACCATTTTGTTTTGCTTTTAGACCACATGCTGACGCAGCACCTTGTTTTTGTTTTTTACAATTAATATGGTTAAAGTTAACTGATGTCCCTTCTCTTTTTTTTTGTTTACTATTTTTTCAGACCACACTATCAGTACATGGCAAATAAAGTTGTTTGATTGCCCATCTACAGTAGGGGACATAATATATGGCTGATATAACCTCTAATGCAAGCAAAGGTTGTTGCAATGGCAAAATGTAAACCATGAAATATGAAAGATGGCATGCAAGGATTCAGTTAATTATCTTCATATTTTTTTGTTCTGGTTGAGGGGAACGGCAGTTGCAGATTTTCTTACTATACTGCCAATTGCACACATTTGTGCATAGGTAGCAGCACTGTTTTTTGTGAAAAGGGAGAATACACATATATTGAGGTATTCTTTCAATTTATTTATTAATTTATTTCTTTAATTTAGGGAACGTGTGTCTTCAGCATCAGTATCTGAGAGGAATCACCTCCACAAAATGGAATATAATCACTGTGACTGCTGTTAGGTGTTGAAATCGGGTTGTGTAAAAATCAAAATGGACCCTGGTGATACTTAAAAATTTATTTGATGGCATTGCATGTGCCCATTTGCCAACATCTATTCATTACTGTTTTCTACTCAATAACTTTGCTTTCATAGTACAACACCAGTGAAGATATTTATTTATGTCAAACACAGGATTACTCTGTACATTTCAAATATGACAGTGAAATTAATGACGGGGAATCAGCAGAGCTCATGAAAAAAGGGGAACTAATAGTAAATAATGTGTGTTTCAAAGCCAGACTGCAAATAGTAAAAAAATGCTTGATCACACAGAGGTGCTTTTTCTGTCTATGTGCTGGTCCACAGGCTATGGAAATGAGCTGACGCTGTTTCAATGGTGGGAGGAAGACAGAAAACACACTGAAATGGGGGCCACGCACGATCACAAACGGACAATGAAATGCATGGAAAAAGCATACGGGGAAGAAAAAATCTCCAAGAAATGCAGATGTATTGGGCTGTTAGGCATCAACTCAACAAGGGAACTAGATAGACAAGGAAGGAGGTAAGAAATGCTAACAGTCCCCTTCAAAAAAAAGTCTCTGTTTAGCAGTCTCTGTTGCTTATGTTAGTTTCCCTCAGTGTTCCAGATGGTTGGTGTGATTAACAGCTGATTAAGAGCTACAATCATCTGGCAGTACAAGATGGGATCTCACAAAAGACTCAATGTGAGTCGTTAGCATTCCATTGTTAGGACTTTCAGCTAGTGCCCAGTCTGTGACCAAGTGTAGAGAGCATGACTGGAGGATGGCCCATATGGTACCCATCCATAAAAGTGGACCAAAGGATGAGCCAAATAATTACAGGCCAGTAAGCTTAACTTCCATCTTGGGGAAGCTGATGGAGACAATATGTATGGAAAGACTGGTGACCTTTATGGATGACAATGGGCTCAAGGACAGTTACCAGCATGGGTTTGTCTCCAGAAAATCCTGCCAGATGAACCTAGTTGAGTATTATACAATAACTAGATTACAAGGGAACTGGACAAGGATCATGCAGTGGATGTCATATAGTTGGACATCACTAAGGCCCTTGATTTGGTGCCACATGGGAGGTTGGGAGGGAAGTTGAGATACATGGTGGTGGTGACTAAGATGGTTAAATGGACTAAGAATTGGCTGCAGCAGAGGGTAGTGGTGGTGAGGGACTCTCACCTCTAAGCACTGTGATGAGTGGGGTTCTGCAGGGATTGGTAATGGGAACAGTGCTGTTTGGAATATTCATAGCAGACATCTTGTATGGCATCAGGAATAAGACCAGTCTATTCACTGACAATACCAAATTGGGGGTGGTGGTGGATGATATAGCAGGTTGGCAGGGGCTGCATGACAACCAGACCAAACTCGTGGAGTGGTCAGAAGCGTGGCAGTCAGGGTTCAATGTGAAAAAGTGCAAAGCCTTGCAATTTGGAGCAAAGAATCCAGGGAGGGGTTACCAGCTGGAAGGGGGTGCAGCTAGGTTCCATCAAGGAGGAGCAGCATTTAGGAGTGGTTGTAATGGGGAAGATGAACAATACAGAGTAGTGTAGGAGGGTGGCAGTGAAAGCCAACAGAATGCTGGGTTGTATCACGAGACGGATCTCCTCCTTGATCAGGGAGGTGATGCTGCCTCTCTACAGGGCACTGCTCAGGTCACACCTGGAGTACTGTGTGCAATTCTGGTACTCATATCTAAAGAAGGATGTGAGATTACTGGAAGGGGTACAACACAGGGCAACAAGGATGATCCAGGGATTGGAGGACAGACCATATGAGGAGAGGTTGAGAGAGCTGAACATGTACTCCTTGGAGGACAGAAGGGACGGGGGGATATGATTGAAACAGTTAAGTACATAAAGGGGAAAAACAAGGCGGGCAGTGAAGGGATAAGTAGGCTGAAGAGGGGGAAGGACATGAGAAGGCATAACCTTAGACTGGAGGGGGGAAGATTTAGGACAACTTAAGGACACACTTTTTCACAGAGAGGGTCATGGCAGAATGGAATGCTTTACTGGAGGAGGTGATAGCCTGTAAGACAGTGGGTAGTTTCAAAAGGGAATGGGACAAGGTGAGGGGGGAGGTAATTGGGAAAGGAAGGGGGGCAGGGCAGCTGTAAGGTGAGGGTGCTAGCTGCACACTCACCCAGACTGGACAGACCAGGTGGCCTATTTCTGCTGGCAAATTCATATGTTCATAAGTCACTAGCTTCCAGTTTTCTGAACCTGTCTTTGTCTGATGATTTGTCCCACCTTATTTAGACCTGTGCCATCATTTCACTACCTTTTGAGTGTCTGTAGCCAACACTTCAGTGACAAACTGTAAGAGGTATACAGGGTCTGCACTGCAAGAGGTGGGTTTTATCCCACCCCTCTCCCCACACAGTCTCCCAACTCTGCACTTTCCCTGGACACCACTGCAGACCAGACTCTAAAATGACCATCCACAGACCCATAGCTACCATTACTGGCAGGTGTAAGGGGTCCCCATCTCTTCTTAATTGATCACATCAGTCGATACTGTCCTACAGTCCCACCCTTATCTCAGCCAACATGTCCTTTCATCCAAAACCAATGCTTCAGTGCATGTATGGTACACAAATAAAACTTAAATAATATATAATTTGAAAAGTTAAAATAGGCATTCCTGGGATGCATAGATCCTCTTCAATAGAAACAGAGGTAGTAAAGCTTAATGCCTGTTTACTGTTTCCCCCGGGCTCATGAAAGGACAGTGTTAAAAAATTATGTTACTGTTTGGGCAGAGCATGGTAAAATCAATACTTTTGTGACTGATATATATATATAAACAAAAAAGTCATAATGTTTCCTATTTCCCAAGCCCCCTAAGTGTCTAGCCCCCTCCCCAAATACATCCTAGATCTGCTCCTGGCTCACATGACACTATATGAAACCTTCTAAAACAGCAGGTCTCTGGTTGATCACAAAGTGGGGACTGAGAGTGTCTTTCTCCATCTTTCTTTGCCTGACTCAGTTCTTTGCACGGAGGGCTGGAGTGAGAGTGTGATAAAATGCATGCTGATGTTATTGTGTGTGTGCAGAGCTAGGACTGCTTGACTGAATATTTGTTGTTGTGGGATCCACTGGTTCAGTGTGGGGAGAGGCAGAAAGGAGAAAAGAAAGCCATGGTACAAAACAATAGAAGGGGGAGGCACACTGGTTGTGATCATCTTTGTAAAAGCACTGTGGAAGCACATGACCAGACCTCTGTCTGGTGTGCTTCCACAGTGCTTAGACACAGTTCCAGTCATTATGTCTCTGCAGCCCTTCCCCTCTGCAGGCCACATAAATACGCCCCCTTCTCGGGGCACTACTTTTTCTTCCGCAACTGCGACGTGACTGGTCTCATTCCCAAGATGGCCACCCGAGTCAAACTGCATATGCGCAATAGTCGTGCATGCGCAGATTTCTCATCACCACCATCTTGGGCATAGTAGCCTTCAGAGATGATATGGCAGATTCCATCTGCAGCAAGAGTCCGACTATTCATTAACTTGCTCTTGCTGCACTAACAGTCGGACGGCTCTGACCAGAGTTTGTTTTATATTGACTACTTCCCCTGCTCTGCCAAGCACCCTTTTTGATTCAAACTAGTGTTCTTTTGGCCCTTTTGAATGTAACCATGTACTACTTGCCTGCTATATTATGAAACATAGGTCCTGTTCACTCTTGACTGCAGTAACAGGAACCCCACACCATGTGTAAGTCCTACCTTTGTTTTTCTTCTCCAAGTGTAACAACTTGCATTTTGCAAAACTGATGATGGTGTTCAAGAGTAGTGGCCCCAGCACTGATCCCTTAAGGATGTACCTAAGTACTGTTCTCCACTCAGAGTAGTGCCCATATACCATCACATTCTGCTATGATCCTGGGATGTATTCCTTTAAACCTCTGGGACTTGTCTGGCTTGGCCTTTGCAACCAGGGCTGGTAGGATGTGCAATGGCTACATTATGGCTACCTCTGATACTACAAGTCCTATTAAAGAGCATCCTTCCCCCATCAGTGGACTTTTCTCAGATGTTGAAGTGAAGTATTCAGTATGCATCTTAGTCATCACCCCGTCTCTCTCACAGGTTCCTCCCTCTACCACTGTTGTCAAGGGCAAAGTCCTATCCTTTACCGTCCTCCTTTAGTTTCTGTACTGGTGGAAGGCTTTGATGTTGTCTACAGATTTAAGAAGATTTGTCAACGCTGTATGTGTACATACTGCACTGGCAACTATAAAAACACTTAAATCATTGCTGAAAATCATAAGCTGCAGTTATGCATATTATAATAAACAAGGCCACTGATTTTCAGTTTTTACCAGAGAACCCAGTAAAATTCCAGAATCTGGACTTTTTGCACACTGGTAAAAACAAAGAATTTCACGGAATCTGACATTCTGTGCCAGAGCAGTAAATCTACAGAACTTATATTTTTCTTATAATTGCTTCCTGTACTATTTTCAATTTGCTTCATATCCAGAAACAAATGGCGTGATACCTTTTATTGGTCCAACACAGATATAACAAAAGATAACAGTGCCTAAGCTTTTGAACTAACCAAGTCCTTCCTCAGAAGCTTATGCCAGTTTAGAAAATCACATTCTAGTAACACCCAGATCATACATAAAAAAACAGACATATTTCTCATTGGTTTTAAAATACCTTTTTTAAAAACATAGCTGAGGTTTAAATGGAAGAAGCCACTTTATGTCAGCTAGTTGCTGTGAAGCATACCAAGGTCAAATGTCAACAGAGGCAGATAAGAGGAATCCTTCAAGAGGCCAGACAGTTTCATTAACTTACATTATGAATGATGCATGAGTGAGTGAGTGTGTTACATGAATACACTCCTAATTAAAAGCAAGTCCTTTAGATTTAATACCCACTTAAGTACATGTTAAAAACTGGATAGTATTCCATATTAAAAAGTACTACAAAACTGAAATGTTGTATATATTGGCATAGATAGAAAACTTATGTTTTGTAATACTTTATAACATGGAATACTATTCAATTTTTAACATGTACTTGAGTGTGTATTAAATCTAAAGGACTTGCTTTTAATTAAGAGTGTATTATACTGTAATTTACTCATGCATCATTCATAATGTGAGTTAATGACACTGTCAGGCCCCTGAAGGATTCTTATCTGCCTCTGTTAACATTTGACCTTGGTATGCTTCATAGCTGCTAGCTGGCATAAACTGGTTTCTTCCATTTAAACCTCAGTTATGTTTTAAAAAAGGTCTTTTAAACCAATGATAATTCTTTTTCTTTTTTCATATATGATCTGGGTGTTAAGAGAATGTGATTTTCCAAACAACTGGCATAAGCTTCTGAGGAAAGACTTGGTTGGTCCAAAAGGCTTAGGCACTGTTTTCTTTCGTTACATCTATGTTGGTCCAATAAAAGGTATCAAACCATTTGTTTCTGGATCTGGTCTTACAAGGACCAATACGGCAACTAAACTAATTCTGTATGTGAATTTGATTCATTTAATGCTCACTGATGCAATTCCCAGAATTTCAAGTCTTGAAAATGAAATGTTATTATTTTAGTCACCATAAACCAGTTGCCTTGAATATAAAGATGTGAATATACAGCAGATGCGTAAGTTCTTGTAAAGCAAGTCCATTGATTCATTTCCATTTATCCTTACTCTCAGAATAGAGTTATTTTGAAAGTTTGGTCAGGAACTGAACATAAAACAGAAAGCAATATACAGGTTTAACTGGTGGAAAGGGAGTACAATATACAAAGCACATTATATAAAAGGGTGAATTTGGTAGTAGCAGTATGTGAGTAACAAATACTGTAGTATTGTCAAATTCCACAAATAATAGCCTATTCATTATTCTGAAACAAATGCAAATAATAGGCACTATTCATGGAATTTGGATTTGGAGAGATTTACTTAAAAAAAGTTACAAATGTTTCCACAGTATTAAATTGTCAGCTCCTGGCATCCTGCCAGAAGGTGACAGCATCTTTTCAAACACAACCCACCAACGTGGGGATGAGTTTGAAAAGACACCATCACTTCTTGTCAGGGTGTCAGGTAAAGATGTGAATTTGTGAAATTCACCTTTACAAATGGCCCACTTTGCCACTTTGCAATGAATTTCCTTGGGGAAGTGACACTTCTGCAGGTGAAGTCTGATGAAGTAATGGCAAAGTTGCAACTTCACTGGCAAATTTGCATTACTTCAGTTGGAGAAGTACCACTTTTCCAGTCAAACACTTTGTGCTGTTTTCCAGCTGTGCACATCTCTGTTGACTTCACTGGCAATCTAATACCTGTCACTTGATAGATGGGTGGTAAAGGATTGAAATGGGCTGGGAAGGTAGCAAGAAGATAAGCCCTGGCCACCAGGTGAGGGGAAATAGAGTAATTTTGTGTTTTTTCCCCCCTCTTTCTGATCTTGCTGTAATGAGAGAATTGCTTCCCAGCCTGAGGTCGGCTGACGGACCCCTATATTTTGTCCTCAGGTCTCGGCTTAGATCAAGCTCTAGAGCTTTTTCAATAGCAGCACCATTGTATTGGAATTCACTCCTCTTGATGTTAGGATTGTTCCTCTGTTTTAACTTTTAAACAAAAGTTAAAATGTTATTTATTACATAAATCTGTTTGTAACTGAAATTTGTAATTTGTATTCTCTGGGTTTGTTTTGCTGTTGATTGTATTTGTGTATTTTGTATGTTTTTTGTCCAGGTTGGCCTGAAAGGACCTTTGGTCCAGTGCCTTTACCCAGTTACCAAAGAATAAATGAAAAATGAAATGTAAAATCTGATTACCAAATAATGAATGCCTAAATATTTTGGGGGGGGGTCAGAATATAATATTTAGCCAGCATATTCAAGAGAAGATTTATGCAGTCTTGTTAAGTAGTACACAGCTACAAATTACGCCATAAACAGGAATACATATGAGGCCACATATAGAACTGGCAATATGACAGAAAGTATAAATATGCTAATGTACTGAGTGATTAGACACAGGTGCTAGACAGGTACTGTACAATAGTGCTAGACAGAAAAATGCCATTCTAAAAACCAGTGCCAACCACTCAGAGAACCATCCATTGTAGCAAGGAGTAGGTGTCCAGGACAGTAAAAGACAGGCAGGGATTCAACTGAAGGTGTCAAGAGAAGTAGCAGAAGGGTGGTAGGAGGGCAGAAGGGGGTAGATGTCAAGGGTTGAACAAAGATGGTGGAGTCTGAAAGAAAAGGAGCCCTGACAAGCAGAGGTTCTGAAAAGTGGAGTTTTGTAGGAGTGGGGGTCAGAGATCTTCTAAATTAGTAGGTGGAGGGGAGGGATGGAAACCATAAGGAAGAGAGTAGCAGCAGTGGGCAGAGAACCCAAATTTCAATATAAGCATTGCAGAGTGGAAGAGGGATCTGCTTTCAAGCAAGGGAAGGGGTAGCTTATGGTAGAAGGAGCAATGGTAGGTGTAAGGAGGACAATTTAGAACAAATAGACAAAATGGAGTGATATAGGGTACCAGTACGGCCAGAGTGGACTTAGGGGCTGCACTATGAGCCACTTCCCATAATCAAATGGCAGGAAATAATTTTGTCAACAGTAATATGAAGTGTAGAATGGGGGATACAGGATTTGTTCCTACAGTATATAATGCACCTTGCTTGTTGAGGAGTTTTGATTGCTTTTGCTTCTGTACTGTACAGTATGTATGGATAGTTCAATCTACTGAAATAACCAGAAGCCAAGGTATTTGAAGGAGTGCATTTCCTCCAGAAAATAGACCTATAGGGTTTTAATGTCTATAGGCTGTAAATCCTGACAAACCTCTCTGCTACTGAAAATCATAGGGATCATTCTTTAACATTCTGGGTGAGCTGATGGAGCGGAACCAGTTTTTCACTGTATGTTGTCAAAGTCCTACTCGAGTACCACTTATAGCTTCAGGGAGTATTCTTTCTCAAAGGAGACACTAATGGTTTCTTGTAAAAGTACTGCACGTATAGTCTACTCTTTAAAAAAAGACAGATCTGTTTCCTGTTTTACAATTTCAAACAACACTAAATGACATTACTGTATATGGCCTTGTTTTAGAAAAGCAAGTTTGGAACTGTATCAAAATGCTTTGGAAGATAATAATTTAAAATGATGTGTATGCACAAGAAAGGAAAGAGTATGCATAGGTTCTCAGCTGCCACTATGTGGCATCCTTGTATAAAGAATAAAAGACTGATTAGTTATTTATTAGCTGCTCTTTTTAGTCAAAATTTCAGAAGCGCTGCCTTTATAATCTAGGCACTAAATGTCATTCTGTAATTTCAAGTTCTTCTATACTTAACATTAAACATTCATGGACATCTATATACATGTAATTAGTAGGCTTCTGTTAACCATTCAGATACTGTATCATAAAGTACTTCCATAATAAAATGTTACAGAATCTGTACATGCTCATTTTTTACCAGTGTTTTTCAAATGTGGCTACTGTGACTGCATGTGATTAGCAACATAGTTTTATATGTCCTTAAAGGTCCTCATAGTGTAAATTAAAATTGTAAAGGGTCCAAACATTTGTTATCGGAAAGCGACAATATTAGTGGAAAAAAGCCATCAAAGAGCATATTTTAATTTTTAATAATAATGTATGTCAAGCCAAAAAAGTCAATATATCCATTTTTCTTTTCATTAAATTGAATTCCTGAACTGATATGTGATTTTGAAGTCTTTTTTTAATCAAGGTGTTTTTGTCCACCTTCTCTGTGGCTTCCTTGCCTCTTGTACCTCCCTTTGGAGGCAGTATAGCATAGTGGTTAAAGACAAAGAGCGGCAAACCTAGAAACCTGGGTCTGAATCTTATCAGCCCCTACTTGCATACTGTGTGACCCTGAGCAAGTCACTTACCTTCCTTGTGCTGCCAGGTTGCACCTGGAAACCAGCTTTGGCTTATTGTGCCTTTCCTGGTTAAACCATTTCCTTTTTCCCTTTCACTTTCACTTCTACGGCAGCATCCAACCCCATCAACCAACTTCCCCAGGGCTTACCAGCCATGAATCTCCCATGGATTTTCCTCCATGGCAAGGCCAGGTAGGGAGGGCCATCCTTACTCTCCAGGCATCCTCGTCCATAAGCTGGCCTTGCCTAGAAAGTTATGGAGGAGCCAGTGGTGGTCTGGGATGTCTTCCTTTGGGCAGGGTATTTTCTGCTCCCCATTTCTCCCTTTCCCCTAGGGTCACTGGGTGCAATGCAACAAGTACCTGTGTGTGCCTCTGTATGCATACATACTCAAGTAGCTTGAGCACCCATGCCTCTGAGCAGACTCTTTGGATCACCCTGCCTGATGGAGAAGAGCAGTCCAGAATGCTCAGTCCTTCCTCACGCAATCAGCCCCAAGTGTCCTGAGTTCATACCAAAATCCCAGTCACCAGTTTGACAGGCAGTAGTGCTACCACCGAGCAACTGGGCCGGCTGGTTTTGATGTTTTTTTTTAATTGTCAGCTCTCTTGCCATGACAAACTTCAGGGGCCAGATCTTTTAGTTTTATGGCCCCAACCCTGTGGAATTCTCTACCTCGTCAGGTGCGAAACTGCCTGACTGTCCAAAGTTTTAAAGGCGCACTGAAAACCTATCTTTTTAGTAAAGCTTATAATGATTTCTGAATATTTAAATGTTGTTTTAATTATTTATTGTTTGATGTTATATTGTACAGGTGCCTTGGTTTAAGAAAGGCACCTTATATAAATAAAGAGTGATTTGATTTGATTTGATTTGACAACTATTAAAACAAAATCAAACATCTTGGTATGGTACTCCATTGTCCAATATCAGAAATGTGTGCAAGCAGTATCCTAACTGTAATGCACCTCAGTAGAAATCCAATATGAAAAGTAACTAACAGTAAAGACTCTTAAGCATTGCTAGAGGCAACCATCTTTAATGACTTGCGTCATCAATTACTAAACTGGTAGTAAAGGCTGTCCTAAACATATCTGGGGAGTTGAAATACACTGAAGATGAATAAAAGAACGTCATAATTACATTATTCCAAAAATGAGGAATGTTTTGCCAAGTAACAAATACTGCAGCTTTAAAAGACATGAGAGATAAACGTCAAGGGGAAAAAGCAGCAGGAATCTGTTGTGCAGTATGTATTATGTAAAATAGATTTGTTTTATCTAAGTTGTGGGAAAACTATAGTGTGAGGCCACAACAGTAACTAGTGACTACAGACGACAATTGTGGCCAGCTGTATTTGGGGCTGATTATTACCTTCCAATGCTTTTGTAGGCAAAGCCTTTGAAAGCAAGGAAATATGGGTACTGCTAGAGAAGAAACCAAAATGTTTGTAATCCAATTAAGGGCATAAGATGAATAAAAAAACTGAGCTGTAAACTACACCGTTTCTAATTAAATAATATGTAGTGTTAACATTCAGAGAAAGTAAAATCATATTTGTTATAATTTGTTTCTTTAAACTGTCATGTAATTTATAGTATTGATACATACAAACAGTATCTATAGAGCTCATTCTTAACGGCTGGTCTCCAAGCTTTCATTAAACAAAATTACATTTCTAGCTCCAAGGATCCAAACACAGAGCTTTCAAAAGATAATTTCTTAAAAATGTGCTAACTTTGAAACCATTAGAGTCAGAAACTTTTTTTTTTATGGAAATGAGGAGTCAACTAAGTTGATATTAATATAATCTATTGCTTCAGCTGCCATACAACAATATATAAAAATATAAAATGGTTCACTAAATTTTTAAAGTCCTGTTATTTTTAACAACATATTATGCCAACATGTATAAACATGTGAATGGTATTATTAGGCTCTATTCATGTTGTGTGAACTCAAAGATTTCATAATAAAAACTTTCATTTCTATGCCTGAAAGTTCAAATGTCACAATTTTTGAAATATGATTTCAAGCATTATATAAAATATTATTGTTAGAAATGGTCGGAAGATACTAGTGGTTGTTCTGTCTAAGAAATAAACATATTGGCCCAGATATTCAAAGGTTGCCCCATGCAATAGGGTTGCTAAGCACGAAGTCAAAATCGCCATTCAGCGATATTCAGCGGGGAGGCAGTTGCTACTGAAAACATGCTGAGCAACAGCGCAATGCAAATGAAGGCATGCGCAACCAAGGGGTGGATCCATGCATAAAGAGCACAATGTGATATTCAAAGGCTGCGAATGCGCACAGTGGATCGCCGAACTTGCGCCATCGGCAGAAATGAGCCAAAATAAAAGGCTCAAGGAAGAGGCACAAGAACCCGACAGGGAATGCTCATGAGGCAGCAACAGAGAGCAGGCCACAGCAGCAACCAGTGCAGGCCAGGGTGTAGGCAGGACAGAATAGTGGCAGCTGAAGGCGTGGGGCCACAGAGTTCGGAGGCCAGTAGGTGTACCCGTGCAGTGGAGGTAGCAGTCAGGACAGCGGGGAACAGAAGAACAACAGCTGGGGGACACAAGCCAGGAGATGGACAGTGCCACCTTCCACATGGAAGCTGTAGTGAGGGGTGAAAAGGCATGCTGTGGGGGCGTGGCGTGGAAGGGCCGTCGGTGGTATGCCCCAACAGGCAGTATCCATGTCCGCATCAGCTTTGAGCTGTATCGGATGTCAAGATTGTGGGCTGGTACTGCCTGAACAGGGCAATACTGAGGCGGCTCTGTGAGCTGTGCAGTGATGTGATGCAGGCACCCTCACGACAGAGTCACGCTCTGTCAGTGGAGACAAAGGTAACAGCCTGCATGTGCTTGCTCACCATGGGTACCTTCCAGAGGCCAACAGGGGACACCACAGGCATAACACAGTCAGCCACGTCACGCATCCTCACCCAATTCCTCAGCGCACTGCTGCCACATGCTGCGGAGTACATCCATTTCCCCAGCACCGTGGCAGAGTGTACAGCAAACATACAGGAGTTCCACAGGGTAGCACATATGCCTGGCATGCTAGGGGCAATAGACTGCACCCATGTGGCTATTCACACACCACCTGGCCCCGATGGTGCGGCATATCATAACTGGAAGGGGTTCTCCAGTGTCAACTGCCAGGTGGTGTGTGATGCCAGTGGGCGCATCATCAATGTCTGTGCCATGCACCCTGGCAGAGCACATGATTCATTCATATGGTACCAGTTTGCACTGTGCCATTGATTTGAGAGTGGGAACATCCCCACAGGACACCTAGTGGTTGAGTTTGCATGTAGGAGCGGCAAAGTTGGGGGACGGGTGGGCAAGCCACAGGTGCCATGGGAGTGGCACACGGGCTAGGGACAATATGGACCTGAACATAACACTAATCTCCACTATCTCCACACAGGTGACAGTGGATACCCACTCCATCCCTGGCTGCTCACATCCTACCGGCGCCCCATGACCCCATCGCAGCAACGCTTCAATGAGGCACATGCCACCACACGCAACATCATCGAGTGGGTGGGATGCTGAAGGCATGCTTCTGATGCCTAGACACCTCTGACGGTGCCCTACAGTACAGCCCCTCAAAGGCCTGTGGGATATTCCTGGCCTGTTGTATCCTGCACAACATGGCCAAAGACTGTGGGATAGCCATACAGGTCGAGGAGGGGGACAGCGATGGGGACGCTGGTGATGCCTTGGATGGCGTGACCCCCGACTGATCCGGCTGGCCCAGCTGCACCGGGACACCATCACAGAGGAGCACTTCGCACAACACAGGTAAGTCATGGGGCCATGTGCAACCAACACTGTCCAGGGCGCAACCCACATACACACAGGGTAACACACCAGGGGTGCATGACAGTGAGGTGACTGGAAGAGTACAGGCACACAAACACACCACCAGGGAGGGGTGGATAGTTACACGCTACATGGACAAACACACACACATACACACACACACACACACACACACACACACACACACCAGGCACACAGTGCATAGGGGCAGGTGCACAGCAGAGCAGGAACAGATATGTCAAACACACAGATCCACACACCACCCCCACCACCTGTACTGTCCATGTACGTGTGTCAGATGCTGGGCACCCTTGCACCTTGGTGTACAGTACAATGCAGGCATCATCATGCACATGCACCTGTGGACAGCAGTCGGGTGGGTGTGCAGGTGGTCCGTGTGTCAGCGTGTTGGGTAGGGCACCCACTGGTGCACTGCCCACCAAGACACACATTGCACACAGGGCAGCACCAGACAGGGCCCGCACTGGGAGACAGATCAGTCAGGTGGCACTGTGCCACGGCCACCACGGATGCATGGGTGGCCCCGTCGAGACCCAGAAGCACTGGCAGGCTGAGCATGGGCCACATGGGGTGGCACCGATGGACCACCAGGGGTCCCACTGCCCGAGCGCGACCTTGTCCGTACAGGGGTCTGCAGCATGCCAAACATACCTGCACCAGGGGTGCTCGGGATGCCCACAGCAGAACCCAGCATCGACAGGCTGGGTGTCACATGACGCCGGGAATGGGGAGTGGAGAGCATACTGCATGGGGTGCGCGGTACAGGGGCACCTGACTGTGTGCCCAATGCGGCCATGACAGCGACCAATGCCTGGGTCTGCCTGTCAATGGCAGCGGTCACACCCATCTGCATTTGGACCATCTCTGCAAGGATCATTGCATTGTCCCTGCTGTGCCACTCCACAGCCACACACAGTGCCTCCACGGACATTGCAACCTGCATCTGCTGCTGTACTAATGCCTGCAGCAGGCAGGTGTGCTCGTCAAACGGGTCATCTGCCAAATCGGCAACCTGTCCCCCAGGGTATGGAAGGGCCTGATGCTCAACACCCCTTGAGGGTGGGCGCTGTTCACCAGGACCAGGTTTGGGCAAGTCAACAGGTGGTGTGCATATGCCACCGCTGAACCCTGTACCCCCAGACCCGGTGAGTGACTGCCGCTGCTGCCCCTCCACCTGCTGTGCCCAAGGGACCAGTCGTTCCACTGCTGTGTCCGCAACAGTGCCAGAGACCTGCACAGCCACCGGTGCTGCCCCACCAATGCTGACAGGCACAACCTGGGACTGTGCCGACGTGCTGGCACACACGTTGGAACCAGCTAGGTCCTTGGGCCCGAGCTGTCCTGCTGTGTGTCCATTATGTGACACACATGTGTCACTGCCCATAGCGGTCATTGCATCATCAATGGTGCAGGTTCGTGCCACAGCCACATCGTGCTGGCATGCTTGCATGCCAGACTGCTGGGACACAGGAAGGGCACCCCCCACACCTGACTCACCGACATCGGAGATGGCAGCCAGGCATGCACACTGGTGCAATGCATGCCGGCTACCAGCAGAGGTGGATGGACCCTCCTCTAACTCTGGCTGCATGTCCACAGTGCACGGGCACCACCACTGTCCCCTGCAGATGCACAGGATCTGTAACAGAAAGTGAGAACATGTTAGTGCATGGGATCAACCTTCTCCCCAACCATGTCATACTGTGCAGTGATGGGCTACCACCTGTCTGGAAGCCACCTCCTGGAATGCCCTCGATGGCACTGCACTGCATGGATGCAGCAAGACGGTCCTCCGTTGGGGTCAGCTGCACCACCTCTGGTGGCCCCCGCCTGTAGCAGCACGTGCCGCCCTGAGGACTGCCACCTTCTCCTTCACCCATCTCCTGTCGGTCCCCATCTTCTTCTTACATTCCTGCGTGGAGCCCTAGTGGCTTCCATGCAGGTTTACGGTGCGAGCTACCCCCTCCCATGCAGCAGCAGGGCCTGAGGGGTGCCCCGCCGTCCACTGAGTAGTGGCTCTTCATCCAGGTAGGCCTCGAAGAGTGCCTCTGTTTCAGCCTTTGTGAAGCTGGGCCTCCTCTTCCACCCACCATCATCCTCCTCACCCAGTCCTTGCTCGGCCATGTCACAGTCTGTATGGGTGGAAGTGGACACCCGTGACTGTACAGTTTACAGCATTATCCCATGACCATAGTCCATAATATCACACAGCATGCAACCCATCACCTGCAGTAACCGAATATGGCCACTGCAGCTCACTATCGCACATATATAGCGCAATGCATGCAAATTAGGAGTGGAGCAACTTTAATGAGATGCAAATCGCGCCGCTGCGCCTTTGAATGGCCGATCAGCTGATTTGCATATGACGGCTGAATATTGCGCTGTTGCACTTTGTGCAATACAGTTGAGCCAGCTGAGCCTATAGCGCAGTTCTGTGACTGCACAGTACACCACACTGCACATGCCCAGGCACCTTACACAGGCGTCTGCCGCGCTGATGTTGTGCTGTGCACGGTCAGCTATTCAGGACACAGCCACCATTGTGCCAGTGGTGCTACAGTGCTGGTCACCACATGGCACTGTGGCACAACTGCGCAATAGTCCACTGTGGCACTGGCGGGTAGGCGACCGCTCACGCTGGACGTGTAGATGTCCGATGGCACTGTGCATGGCCTTGCACCAGAGACATGACCTTGTGCCTGACCTTTGCCCCCTTGGTGCTGTGCATCTGGCATGTGTGCAGCTCTATCGCGCTGACCGGTAACAGGCGCGATAGGGTTCTTGGCGCTGCCTGAACAGTGCGATAAGGACAGGACGGGGTTGTATTATCAACATTTCACGTGGGGTTGCAAGGCTGCGAGCACCATATTGCCTACTATCAACCTGTGGACATGGCACGAGGAGAGCTCCCCAGTGGAGTGGCTTGGAGGTGGCCAACCTAGTGGCCATGGTGGAGCCTCACTATGGGCCACTGTTTGGGGAACCCTAGACATGGCCCGCGCAAGTGTGGCAGCAGGTGGCCACCGAGGCTGGAGCAGGTCACAGGCGGGCGCCGAACAGCGGAGCAGTGCAGGCACCGCTACAGTGACTCTACGCAGGAGGGAGCAGGCACTGCTGGCATGCCTCAGGTCCCATGCCAGGAGGGGCATTGTGCCTAGGCCAGGTGGGTGAGCCATCTATGCACCTGTATTGTCCGCAGGGGTATAACTGTGTATTGGGGCCAGAGCATGGGGGAGGGTTGTTCCATGGTTGGCTGTGACAGTGTTTGCAGGTGTGTGATGTATGGGTCTGGCTGTGTGGGTAGGCACACTCATTGGGGCAGGGGGCTGTCTGCATTTGGATCTCACTAATGTGTTTCTCAACATTTTTTTCCCACAGGCATGGAGGAGCAGAGGAGGGCCCGAGCTGAGGCACAGAGGGGTGCTGCAGAGGTGGTCAGCAGAGGAGGTAGTGGTGTGGGCCCACAACAGCAGCAGCAGCAGCCACCACAGCAGCAGCAGCTGGATGAGGGTGAGTGTCATTACATCATGGATGCTATTGCGTGCTATGGGGGGGATAGGGCATGGCCACCATCCATGGACAACACTGCCATGCACGTGACATGTGACAGTCAGCACTGTCCAGTGGCACTGCATGTCTGTGAGTGCGTCACTGGTGGTCAATGCATGCACTGGGCACATGGCTGTGGCACTACCTTCCCACCACGTATCCATATCACTGTACTGCCTTGGTTGTGCTGTGCTGGGTATGGGGTATGGGTGGGGTGTGTGTGTAGTGGTACACATGGCTGTTGCTGCCTGGTTGGGCTTGGCCCATGCACGGTCACTGTGAGTGTGTGTAGTCCATCACAGGGGTGGGGCACTTGGCTGTATGCCATGCATATTGGGTGGGCTTCAGGGTTGTGTACAGTCATAGCCATTGATTCTGTTCCCTTTCCCTAGGTGTCCGGGTCCTGCACAGGATTTTTTAATTTTTTATTTATTTATTTTAGCTTTTGTTGACCGGCTAAGTGCACTAGACAAATCCTGCCTATTTTCAGGCACGACCCAGGGGAAGGGGATACAGATGAATGCCAACTGACCTTGAACCAGATTAAGCTATGGTGGTATTGTTAGTGAATGAGGAAAATTTGGCCAGGACACCGGGGAAATTCCCCTACTCTTTTCGATAAGTGCCATGGGATCTTTAACATCCACCTGAACTACCACCAATCCAGGCAGATGGGACCTCGGTTTAACGTCTCATCCGAAAGACGGAACGTGTCATCCGAAAGACGGGATAGAGCAGGCCATCCACCACCTGCTGGAGCTATCTCATGAATCCCTACGCATCCTCAGGGAGATGAACCAGAGGTGTGTGCGACGCCGGAGGCGGATATGGGATCCAAGCCAGCCTGCCGATCTGCAGCCTGGGTGGCAGTAGCTGCCCCACAACTACACCCTTTACCCTTCCCTCACACCCTGCCTTCCCTCACCAAGTTCTTCACCCCTACCCCACACCCACTCCTACCTTGTACCCGTACCCCCACCCCAGTATTGTATATATTTGTAAATAGTTATGGTTGTTCCTGTTGCTGTTGTTGTTCTGTTATTCATTGAATATATATATCAATTTTGTTATGAGTACTGTGGTGGTCTCTGATTTGCAGCTGGCTATAGGTGCTCAGTTGCAGTGGTGTGCTTGGCATCTGGTGTGGTGTGGTCCTGGGATTGTGTGTGTGTCTGCGTGGAGGGGTGTCCCTGGTGTGGTGGTGGCTGTCAGCTGGTCTGGTCGTGTGCTGCCACACACCACTGTGGGCTTCTGGTGGATCTGGCTTGTATGGTTCTGTGGTACACACGGTTCCTGTGCCGGGGGGGGCATGGTGATTCCGGCAGTGCCAGTCACAGTCACTGCTCATGGGTGGTGTCTTGCGGTTCCAGAGCAGGGTGTGCTGTGTACAGGGGGGGCTGTGGTACACTTGGGTTGTCTGGCCCCTTTGTATGGCAGTCTTTGCTTGCCAGTGGGTGTGCTGGGGCGCAGTGGCCCAGCTGTGCTTTGTAGGCTTGTCCCCATGGGCCAGTGGAAATTCCGTCCCTCCACCGGTGATGCTGTGCTTCAGGTGTGGGAGTGTGTTGTTAGTTCTGCAGTGTGTTCCTGTGCCCATCTGTGGCATGGGTGGTGGGCCCCTGCCAACCTCCCTGGTTGTGCAGTTCCATTGCTCTGTTGCTGGGGGGGCTCCCTGCTTGCGCCATGGCGCATCTTGACTGCTCAGCTGGGTTGGCCTTGTTGCGCTATGGTGCGACATATGTGCTCAGCTTCCCCTATCTGGTTGTGCTATGGCGCAGGTTGTGCGATATTCAGACATTGGCTGGTTGCACAATTTGACTTGCTCCACGTTTGAATATCGCATCTGTTGTGCATGTGAGCAATTGACTTGTGCTTGCTCCTGCTATTGTGCACATTTTGGGCGCAGTTTGAATATCTGGCCCATTCTTTTCTAGTTTGATTATTCATTTATCCAAGAGGGGGACTGGGTTAAAATTAACCCATTTTAGCTGTACCTGACATAAACAATACACACATTAAGTACTTACAAATTACATATAAAACACAAAAAACAACAAGCACATTATCTATTTATCATCATCATCATCAATTATGTTTATTGGAAAATCAAGGAATGACATTATAAACCACTGAGCTTGGTATTCTTCTTGAGAACTCAGTTCTTTAGGTACAAAAGGTTACACAATGCATATAATGTATACTGTATCATAGTAAACAAATATTAAATCAACAGTGCAACAAAAAATGTTTTTCCAAAAAGCCAGTTTCAGCTACAATGAATAAAAATATTAGCGTACCTGACAAAATGTACTTTTCTAAGTACCTCTTATGCTGCGCACCATGGGTGGGATATTCAAAAGGGTTGCGCCATGCACAATAGGGTTGCGCCTGTGCAAGACCAAAAGTGTGCCATTCTGCGATATTCAGCAGGAGGCAGTTGCGCCACCGAAAACACGCTGAGCAACAGCGCAGTAAGAAGCATGCGCGACACGGGGGTGGAGCCATGCATAAAGAGCGCAATGCGAAATTAAAGACTTGTTATTGCGCAACAGTGGAACTGCGGAAATTGTGCACTAGCGAAATGAGCCAAAATAAAAGGCTCAAGGAAGGGCGCAAGAACGCTAAGGATGCCAAGTGGGGTAGAGAGAGAGAGAGACAGACAGACAGACAGACAGTGACAGGCTAGGGCAGGCAAGGCAAGCATTGTGGGCCATGGGCTGCAGAGGCCAGCGGGGGGTGCCCGGTGCAGTGGAAGTAGCAGTCAGGACAGCGGGGTAACACAGCAACACCAGCCAGGGGGCAGAAGCCAGGGAGATGGACAGTGCCAGCTTCCACATGGAAGCTGTAATGAGGGGGGTGAGAATGCAAGCTGCAGGAGGACGAGGCCGTGGAAGGGCCCATCGGTGGTACGCCCCCAACAGGCAGTACTGTGCCCGCATCAGCTATGAGCTGTATACAGATGTAGAGATCTTGGGCCGGTACCGCCTGAACAGGGCAATACTGAGGCGGCTTTGTGAGCTGTGCAGTGATGTGATGCAGGCACCCTCACGACGGAGTCACGCTCTGTCAGTGGAGACCAAGGTGACAGCCTGCATGTGCCTGCTCACCACGGCACCTTCAGAGGCCGACAGGGGACACCACAGGCATCACACAGTCGGCCACGTCACGCATCCTCACCCAATTCCTCAGCACACTGCTGCCACATGCTGGAGCACATCCATTTCCCAGCACCGCAGCAGGCGTACAGCAAACATGCGGAGTTCCACAGGGTAGCTACGTATGCCTGGCATGCTAGGGGTCATAGACTGCACCCATGTGGCCATTCGCACGCCACTTGGCCCCGATGGGGCAGCGTATAGGAACCAAAAGGGATACTCCAGTGTCAACTGTCAGGTGGTGTGTGATGCCACTGGATGAATAAGCAATGTCTGTGCAACACACCCTGGTGGAGCACATGATGCCTTCATATGGCATCAGTTCGCACTGTGCCATCGATTTGAGAGTGGGGACATCCCCACAGGACATCTAGTGGGTGAGTACGCATGTATGGAATGCAAACTTGGGGCAAGGGTGGGAATGCCACAGGTGCCATGGTAGTGGCACACAGGGATATGGGCAAAATGGACCTGAACATGACACTGATCTCCACTATCTCCACACAGGTGACAGCAGGTACCCACTCCATCCCTGGCTGCTCACACCGTAGCGGCGCCCCATGACCCCATCGCAATGCTATAATGAGGCACATGCTGCCACACGCAACATCATAGAGCGGGTGTTTGGGATGCTCAAGGCATGCTTCCGATGCCTAGACACCTCCAGCGGTGCCCTACAGTACAGCCCCCCAAAGGCCTGTGGGATATTCCTGGCCTGTTGCATCCTGCACAACATGGCCAAGGACTGTGGGATAGCCATACAGGTTGAAGAGGGGGACAGCGATGGGGACGCCAGTGGCGCCGGTGTTGATGTTGATGAGCAGCCCCCCCTAGGACGGCGGGACCCCCGACTGATCCAGCTGGCCCAGCTGCACCGGGACACCATCACAGAGGAGCACAATGCACAACACAGGTAAGTCAAGGGGACATGTGCAACCAACACTGTCCATGCGCAAACCACAGGCACACAGGGTAACACACTAGGGGTGCATGACGGCCAGGGGAGTGGAAGGGTTCAGGCATACAAACACACCATCAGGGAGGGGTGAACACTCATATGGACACACACACACCAGGCACAGAGCGTACATGGGCAGATGCACAGCACAGCAGAACCGACATTGCTAACACACAGAACCACCGACCACCCCCACCACCTGTACTGTCCAAGTACGTGTGTCAGATGCTGAGCACCCTTGCACCTTGGTGTACAGTACAATGCAGGCATCATCATGCACACGCACCTGTGGGCAACAGTTGGGAGGGTGTGCAGGTGGTTCATGTGTCGGCGTGTTGAGCAGAGCACCCAACAGTGCACTGCCCACCATGACACACATTGCACACAGGGCAGCACCAGACAGGGCCCGCACTGGGAGACAGGTCAGTCATGTAGCACTGTCCCATGGCCACCGCAGATGCGTGGGCGGCCCCACCGTGACCCAACAGCACTGGCAAGCTGAGCAGGGGCCACATGGGGTGGCACTGTTGAACCACCAGGGATCCCACTGCACGAACACGACCTTGCCCGCACAGGGGTCTGCAGCATGCCGAACACACCTGCACCAGGGGTGCTCTGGATGCCCACAGCAGAACCTGGCGTCGACAGGCCTGGTGTCGCACGATGCCAGGGACGGGGAGTGGAGCGTGAACTGTGTGGGGTGTGCGGTACAGGGTCACCTGACTGTGTGCCCAATGCGTCCACGACAGAGACCACTGCCTGGGTCAGCCTGTCAATGGTGGGGGTCACATCCATCCGCATGTGGACCATCTCTGCATGGTCCAGAGTACACTCCCAGCTGTGCCACTCCACAGCCACACACAGTGCCTCCACAGACATTTCAACCCACCTCTGCTGCTGTACTGATTCCCACAGCAGGCGGGTGTGCTCGTCCAATGGGTACTCTGCCACAACGGCAGCCTGTCCCCCAGGGTGTTGAAGGTCCTGATGCACAACACCCCTTGAGGGTGGGCGCTGTTTGCCAGGACCAGGAATGGGCATATCACAGGCGGCCGGGCATGTGCCACCGCTGGACATGTACCCCATACCTGGTGGGTGACTGCTGCTGCTGCCCCTCCAACCGCTGTGCCCACAGAGTCCCTCATTCCACCCTTGTGGCGCAGCAGTGCCAGACACCTGCACAGCCACTGGTGCTGCCCACCCGGTGCTGACAGGCACAGTCTGGGACTGTGCCGACATGCTGGTGCAAATTGGAACCAGCAAGGCCCAGGGGCACATGATGGCCCTGTGTGTCCATCATGGGACACACATGTCACTGCCCATTGCAGTCCTTGCATCATCAATGGTGCAGGTACGTGCTACAGCCACAGTCACAGCGTGCTGGCATGCTTGCATGCCAGACTGCTGAGACACAGGCTGTGCACCCCCCACACCCGAATCACCGACACCAGAGTTGGCAACCCAGCATGCATGCTGGTGCAGTGCATGCTGGCTGGTGACAGAAGTGGATGGACCCTCCTCCATGTCCAGCAGGTCATCCTCACTGCCTGGTCCCACCACCATCGTCCCCTGAAGATGAACAGGATCTGCAACAGAAAGAGAGGACATGTGAGTGCATGTGAACAACCTTCCTCCCCCCCCAACACCACCACCATGTCATACCGTGCAGTGATGGGCTTCCACCTGTCTGGAATCCACCTCCTGGTATGCCCTCAATAGCACTGCGCTGCATAGTTGCAGCCAGTCGGTCCTCAGCTGGGGGTCAGCTCCACCACCTCTGGCTGGCCCCCGCCAGTGCCAGCGCATGCCGCCCTGAGGGCTGCCACCTTCTCCTTCACCCTCCTGCAGTCTGTCCCAATCTTCTTCTTGCATTCCTGCATGGAGCGCTGGTGGCTTCCGTGCAGGTTCACTGCCCCGGCTACCCCTTCCCATGCAGCCGCACAGGCCTGAGGGGTGCCCCGGCTTCCATGCAGTAGTGCCTCAGCCTCCAGGTAGGCCTGGAAGAGGGCCTTAGTCTCTGCCGTGGTGAAGTTGGGCCTCCTCCTTCGCCCACCATCCTCACCCTCACCTTGTCTCTGCTCGGTCATGGCGATCTGTATGGGTGTAAGTGGACACCTGTCACTGTGCAGTCTACAGCATTATCCCATGCCCATTGTCCAGAACATCCCACAGCATGCAACTCACCTCTCACCTGCAGTAACCGACTCTGTCCAGCACAGCCCACTGTCGCACTTTTATAGCGCAATTGCATGCAAATTAGGAGAGGAGCAACTGTAATGAGATGCAAATCGCGCCACTGCACCTTTGAATGGCTGATCAGATGATTTGCATGTGTCGGCTGAATATCGCGCCATTGCGGCTTTTGCAAAGCAGGTTGATCCGGCTGAGCCAATAGCACAGATCTGTGACTGTGCGGTACACTGCATTGCACATGCCCAGGTAGCTTACGCAGGCATCTGCCGTGCTGATGACGTGCTGTGAGCGATCGGCAATTCAGGCCATGGCCACCATTGTGCCAGTGGCACTCCAGCACTGGGCACTATATGGTGCTGTGGCACTACTGCGCAATAGTCCACTGTGGCACTGTCACACAGGTGGTCAGTCGCGCAGGATGCGTATACGTCAGATGGCGCTGTGCGTGGCCTTTGCGTCATAGACCCTGACCTGGTGTCCGACCTTTGCCCCTGGTGCTGTTCGGCTGCCATGTGCAGCCCTATTAGGCTGTCTGGTGACAGCGCTATGTGAACTGGCCAGGCGCTGTCGCGAACAATGCGATTAAGAATCTATGGTGGTCTGTTGTGCAACATCTTCGATGGGGTTTGCCGCGCAGGCGCCCATATTGCCTGCTGTAAACTTGGTAGCATGGCACGCAGGAAGGCAGTGCAATGGAGCCCCATGGAGATGGCCAACCTGGTGGCCCTGGCGGAGCCCCACTATGGGGCACTGTATGGTGAGGTGCCCCTCACCATGGCTAGGACACAGGTCTGGCTGCAAGTGGCCAGTGACCTGGTGGGGGTCACTGGGCAGCACCGGTCTGCTGAGCAGTGCCGGCACAGATACAGTGACCTCCACAGGAGGGAGCCTGACCTGCATGAGCGGCTAAGGTCACGTGCCAGGAGGGGCGTGGTGCCTAGGCCAGGTGGGTGTACCGTCTATACACCTGTATTCTCTGTAGGGGTGTGAGTGTGTTTTGGTGGCTGTGCATAGGTGATGGCTCTGACATTGTTGGCTGTGTCAGTGTGTGCAGGTGTGAGATGCATGGGGCTGGCTGTGTGGGCAGGCACTCTCACTGGGGCAGGGGGCAGTCTGCTTTGGAGTCACACTGATGTTTTTCTCAACATATGTCTCCCACAAGCCGGGCTGTGAGGATGCAGGCACGTGCTGAGGAGGGCCGTGACAGGGCCCCGGTGCCAGTCGGGGTGCAGCAGGAGGTGGGCCACAACAACAGCAGCAGCAGCAGCAGCAGCAGACACAGCTTCTTGCGGAATGTGACTATCATTACATCATGGATGCTATTGCATGCTGGAGGGGGTGGGCATGACCACCAGCCATGCACAACACAACCGTGCACGACACAGGCGACATTCATCACTGTCCAGTGTCACTGCACGTCTGTGTTTGCATCACTGGTGGTTCATGCATGCACTGGGCACATGGCTGTGTAACTGGCATCGCACCACATTGCCACATCACTTGACAGCCTTGTTTGTGCTGTGATGGACATGGGCAGTGTGTGTGTGCAGTGGTGCACATAGCTGGTGCCGCCTGTTTGTGATGGCCATGTGCATGTTCACTGTGGGTGGGTGCATACCATCACAGGTGCGGACATTGGGCTATATGGCTTGCAGGTTGGGTGGTGTTCAGGGGTTGTGGTCAGTCACAGCCATTGACTGTGTTCCCATTTTCCTAGGCCTCAGTGTTCTCAGGAGGATACAGTGGGAACTGCATCAGCTGACACAAGTCCTTGGACAACCGAGCTATCCTCAGTAACATCCAGCGCCATGGCCTGCGGAGGCATGGCCAGGCACAGTGGCACCAGGCGGAGGAGGACCAGCCTGCTGGGCCTTAGGCGGATTCCCTTCCCACTTCACCCATCCCTCCCACCCTGCCTTCCTCTCCAAGTTGTTCATCCCTACCCCTTGCCCACCCTTACCTTGTACCCCTACCCCCCCTTGTAAATAGTTATGGTGTTGTTGATTTTGTGATTTACAATTTTATAATACATTTATATTTTGATATCAATACTGTGTTGGTCTCTGATTTGCAGCTGGCTATGGTTGCTCAGTTGCAGTGGTGTGCATGCCATCTGGGGTGGTATGGTCCTGGGTGTGTGTGTGTGTGTGTGTGTGTGTGTGTGTGTGTGTGCGTGTGTGTGCATGGGGAGGTATCTCCAGCATGGCAGTGACTTTCTTTTGGTCTTGCCATCTGCTGCCACCCACTGCTGGGTGCACAGGGTGGAGTCTGGCTTGTATGCTTCTCTGCTGCAGGGGTTGGCGTGCCGGGGGATGCATGGTATTTCCTGCAGTGCCAGTCACTGCACATGGTGGTGTCTTGGGGTCACAGTGCAGGGTGTGCTGTGCGTACGGGGGGCTGATGTGCACTGTGGTTGTCAACCCCCTCTGTGTGGCAGTCTCAGCCTGCCAGTGGTTGTGCTGGTGCGTCATGGCTCTGCTGTGCTTTGTTGGCTTGTCCCCATGGGCCAGTAGATCATCCGTCCCACCCCCAGTGATGCTTTGCTTGGGGTGTGCAGGTGTCTTGTTGGTTCTGCAGTGTGTTCCTGTGCCCATGTGTGGCATGGCTGGCAGTGGGCCCCAGCCTGCCTCCCTGGTTGTGCAGTTCCATTGCTCTGCTGGAGGGGGTGCTGTGCTTGCGCTATGGAACCTCTGGACTGCTCAGCTGGGCTGCCCTTGTTGCGTTATGGCGCAACCTTACTGCTCAGCTTCCCTTTCTGTTCTTGCGCTATGGCCGATTTGTCTGATATTCAGATGTTGGCTGCTTGAGCAATTTGTTCTGCTCCATGTTTGAATATCACGTCTGTTGCGCATATGCGTAATTGATTTGTGCTTGCTCCTGATGTTGCGTACATTTTGAGCGCAGTTTGAATATCTGGCCCCATGAGTTTCTTTTTTTAAATTGATTTGATCCAAACTCTTGTCAAATGTATAATGCTATTTCTAAGCCAAATGTGGTGGCCATCTTTCTTTATTGGGAGCATATACCATTGAATCCCCCACAGTGACTTAACCCATTCAAAACCTGCAGTGTCAAACAGATTATGGGAGCGATGAATGGATTTATTGACTCCCAGGTTTGTCTGCTCTCCCCTGACATCTCCTCCACCCACTGCTGTAGCTGGGAATCTAAAAGTCTGGAGGGTGCAGGGTGGCTAATCCCCCCCCCCACACAAACAGTACATGACTCTGGCCACTGTTGAATCCATTGACACTCTGCTGCGGCGATGTGATCACCATCGGCAAAGTGTTGTTGCTGTAAAGTCCTTCAACAAATTTCTTGTCAAAGCAACTTGGTGGAACCTGCTGGGAGACTAGTAGGTTCAGGTGTGCTGTGCTGTGTCTGCAAGCACATGGAATGAAGTTGGTGCTGGGGCTAGGGGCAGCCATCCCAAAATGACAAATAAGAACAGAAGAAGGACCCACACTGACAAAACTGAAAAAAGTCAAAATACTCTGGCTAAATATTGACTCCAGTAAGAAAGGCTTGGTGTAAAATCTGTTTAATGAATGTCCTGGACAAATACACAATAGACAGGTAGCTACACAACAAACAAACAGCCCTGGCGCTTTGAGTCTCTAGACCCTTCATCAGAGGGCATGGCATAGGGAAGACACTTCACACTTAACTACAGGTAATAACGCATAATTCATGAACCATTAGCATATTCAAAAGTGATCAGAATATATAAAAAAGTACTTCATAAGAAGGAAACAAAATGTTGTTTTTTTTTTTGTTCTTATACAGTACCTCCAGTATAGATACAAAATAAATTTGTATTTCAAGGAAAGAAAGTGCATAGTGCTTCTAGAAATAATTAACTATGTAACAGCTGCTCCACCAGTACCATTCTTGTCACATCTGCAGCACCATTCATAAATTTAAAGTGCAATGTCTGTGAAAAAAAGCCGTAGGACTTGCAGCTACTCCACCGGTACAATGCTGGTCCCATTTGCAACTGCCACATTACCAGAAACTCACAATTTTTTATTTATTTATTTATTTATTGAATTATGGTAATGGGGTGGGCCCTCTGAGACAAGACAATTCTATTTTTAGGGGCAAACCAGGAAGTGCAGCATCTTGATAGTGCATTCATTGATACAAGAAATTAGACAAGGAATAGTCATACAGTAACAGAGTACATCAATTACATTCAGTTATGCAAAATAAGCAATGCAAAGCACAGTCAACACAATCTTACATACAGACATCATTTGCAGTATTTCTTTTTTTCTTGGAGAGCAGGAGTTAGAGAGAGTGGAAAGTTTTGCTTCAAGATTCACACAAGGAGTGAACAGGGGTTAGGAGTCAGTGAAAGCAGAAGCAAGAGAGGGTGGTTAGGTGAGATAACAGCAGACTTTGAAATGGAGAGAGGGAGGTGCAGGCAAATATAGAAAAAGGTAGGGAGTTCCAGTAGGACACACCAGAAAATGAAAATGATCTCTGAGCCATGGAGAGTCGTACGTTTCGCACTGAGAGAAGGGGCAAGGAGGTAGATCTGAGGGCACATCACGAGATACAATGTTAAACAATATCAGCAAGGCAAGGAGGAGTGAAGCAATGTACAAGCCTATGTATAAAGCTTAGTGTGGCATAGCATAATTTGCATTCATAGGGTAGCCATCCCAGGGCAGACAGGACATTGCAGTGATGATGCCGAGTATTGTCCCCAAGAGCAAACCTGCAAACTCTATGGTAGGCCTGTGATAGGCATGATAGTACAGGTGTGATAGCAGAGAGCAGTAATGGAGCACCATACATGAGGAGGAGCAGCAGGAGTGTGGCACTCACAATCTTGCAGTAGGAGGTCAATGTAAGGAATGGACAGATGCAGTAGAGGACACCAATTTTTGGGTTTATAGTTTTGGTGATGGCTGCAACATGCCCATCCAGGGAAGTGAGGAATCTAAGGAGACTCCCAAGTATTTGAAGGACCTGACCAATTCGAGTGCATCCTCAGTACTTGAGAGAACAGCCAGAGGGATAGTTGGTGCAGATGAGTTGGAGAATAACATGCTCTTTGTTTTCAGTATTAAGGACAAGCTGCATCGGAAGGAACCAGTGCTCAAGGGTGTGGAAATTGGAGGCTAGCATTGAACTGAGCCACCTGATAACAGCAGAAGAACGGTAGATGACAGCATCATCTGCATATAGGTGAACAAAGGCCCCACCACTACTATCAGGAAGGTCATTAATATACAGAGAAAAAGTAATGGGCCCAATATGGAGCCCTGGGAGATACCATGGGTAATGGGCCTCAGGTCAGATAGGAGCCTGCCCATTTTACTTTTTGGGTACAACTGTAAAGGTAACTTTGGGTCCAGGTCAGGGTATTGGCATCAAGGCCAAGGACATGCAGTTGTTGTAATAGAAGACCATGGTTGACCAAGTCAAAGCCTTGGTCAAGTCTCACAAAATTACTCAGTGGCACAGCCATGATCCATTTCATGGAATATGTCAGAGGTGACTTTAATTAGAGCTGTAAGTGTACTGTGGTTTTCCCTAAACCCATGCTGAGAAGTTGACAGCAGATGGTGGAGGTCAAGGTAATCCTGTAGGTGGTCATAGATTATCCACTCTTGTATTTTTGCTAGAGGGCAAAGTTTTGACATAGGCTGGAAATTTTCCACTGTAGAGTTGGGACTTCCCTTGTGGACAGGGACGACCACTGCTACTTTCGTTTTCAGTGACTGTGCAAGTAAGAAGGATCGATTTAATAAATCTCGAACAGGGTGGGTTAGGGCATCAGCTCCCAACTTAAGGAATTTAGGCTCTAGAGTGTCATGGCCAGGTGAGCTGTCAGCCTTTAGGTTCATGGGAAGATGGCAAACCTCCATGAGGGCTACAAGCTTTAGATGAAAGGCAGGGCTATCCATAGAGTCAACTGATGGCAGGGGGTCAGGTTGTGGGGGGGGGGAGTGGATGAACTTGAAAATAGAGATGTGTACCTATTCAGATTGGTGAAGAACTCATTGAAGCCAGAGGCAGGTAAAAGTTAGAACTTACTGCTAGAAAAACCACAGTAAATATCAGAAAATACCAAGTGTTTCATAGAAAACAAAATACATCATAAGAATAACAGAAGAGAGCACAGCAGTAATCACCGAGAGTTAGTCTGAAAGCAAATTTAGAAAATTGCGTGTGTGTGTGTGTGTGTGTGTTTGAGGAGTGGGAGCTTTATAATGAATGTAAAGAAAGAATTAGATAACCATCCAGCCTGCTTTTCATATAGAAACACTGCCAGAAATGAAATACAACTGCTTCGGTTAACTACTTCATACTGTTCATGCATGAGTTGACACTGGTAGTCACAGACAGGTGTTCATCATCTTTTGACACATCTGTCAGATTACTAGAGAGAAGTGAGCTGAAATTATCAGTGACATAATGTACTGTGGTCATGAGTGATGTTCATCAATAAAATTGAAAGCATTATTAAATGCATATGTTCTGTATGTCAGAATGATTGTAATACACAGAACTCACCTAGTACAACGTTCAGGTAGCAAAGCTCAGTAATCACTTTCACCACCGTGATCTTCACTGACACCCTTTGTGATTCTGTGCTGAAAAAAACTGATAGAATACCATCGTACAGCATCACATTTCATTATTTAATAATGAATAAAAGCAACACAGGCACAGGATACAAATTTGATTACTTTACTGAACTGGAAAATGACTTCTGATTTATTTTCCTATCAGCTTTAAGAAGTACCCAGACTAGCCTAGAACGAACACAGAAAAGCACCCATTATTAAAATGCTCCACTAAAGTGATCATCCAACTGCTCTGACTTCTCATTCTCCTGATGAGAGTGATTGGTTTCATGGAGGAGCAGGCTTAGTCTACTGTCGAGAGAATACATGGGGGAAAACATCATTCAGTATCACTTTAGACACAAGAAGCCAACTTTGTAAAACTGGTACTGTTTTTTTTAAAGCACAATGAACAAGACATTTTGAAAAGCCAGGCATAAAAACACAAAATAGATTTAGACTGAGTAGTGAAGTAATTTTAAATCATTATTTCCAGGGGAACTACCAATAACTGATGTGAGTCTGAACTGTGAACTTAAGCAGTGTACAAGGAAATCTTTCATTTCCTTTTTACAATTCACACCACCGGGAGAGCTGGGGTTGACTGTACAGTGACAGTCAGTCGAACAGTATCATTCACATTGCATGTCACTTGTTGTCTGTCCTCCACGTTGTGAGCTACCCATCTGTCATGCCGTCAGTGTATCCAGAATCCCATGGCTAACACTTGTGAAATTAGTGTGGGACACTCATTGCTCAGCTTGTATAATTTTACCTCAGATTGATTTTTAGACTTTAGTTTTTTTTGCATTATCATTATTACATTCCAGTGCAGTAACTGAAGAGAGATCTCATGCTGACACCCGAGTTGGGGTTTGGGTGAGATTAGGACAGTTGGCTCTTACACAGCCTCCTCATAAGGATGTAAGTCACTCCAGGTTGCCACCCTGTGACAAAGATCAAACTGATCAAAGCACCGGGGTACCTGAGTCACACGCTGTGGCTGATTGTTTGCTTTTTTGGTGTGAAACATCATTTGCCAAACACAGTTGTTTGAATTCAAAAGCAATTGGTGGAGCATTGGAGCATACATTTGGTTTATGGCTCTACTTGACTTCTTACACCAGTTTCTGTCACTTCTGGAGTGCAAGCCGTTCTTTGTTCATATTTGAGCATGTTATATTGGGGTTCATAGCCCCAGTCTTGCACCCTGCCTCCACACTGGAAAGCACTACACAGTCTTGGTTTTGTTCCATGGAAAATATAGCCTACTCTACACTGTTGACCACTGAGCTCACCTGTCCACCTCTTGGAATCTATCAGCTTAGTTCTTGATTACAGTTCAACTGTGCTCGTGCTGGCTCAGGATGCCTGCACATGAGGCAAGATCTGGAGGTGTTTTAACTTTATTAAGTATGGTCCAAAGTGTTTAAGCAGAGCTACTTCTGTGTTTGGCAGGTTCTCAGTTGCCAGTCATGATCATAAGAAAACACAGTACGATATGATCATTATCAATAAAAAATAAAATACCACAAGATTATGATCGGTAACTCAGAAGCTGCCAAACACAGAAGCAGTGAATGTTAGACATCACGAGAGTGGGCAGAGAGAGAAGGACTGATAAAGTGGATAAAGGAGGATTCTACCATGGGAGGACAAAGGGAGGAGGAAGCGAGGAAGATGAAGGAAAGCAGCAGAACCTGCTGCTGGGCCACTTACTATAATGGTGATGCAGCTGCTGCTGACTGGTTCCTGCACAAAACATTGCCTGTGACAGACAACACCTCCCAGCATGTGTCTATGTGTGTCTGAGTCTGCTCCCCTGCTGCGGCCCTGTTCTTAGCTCCAGTCTGATCTCTCCTCTCTGACTACTAGACACACACTCTGTAGTCAGTACTGCCTTTGCAGGTTGCACTGAGCAACTTGCAGCTTCAGCTTGGGAGGAGCTCAGATGGCATGGAATCGGGGGCACAACCTACTACACAGTGACTGCAGCCCATTCATTAATAGGAGGGGGTCAGGCAGGAGGTGGGGCCACAACCATGAGAACTGAGAGTATAGCACTTTTCTTTGAAACGACAGCACTCCCTTTAAATGTACAATACCTGTTAAGCCAGCAGTGCATGTTAATAGTGAAAATTGTGACGGTTACTTTTTAGTCCATTTTAGTTTGTCCTCTTGGAGCCAGAAGTGAGTGTGGGAGCAAGACAATAGTGTGGTAAGTGTGGTAGGAAGCAGACCAACAAATGCCACTGCAAACAATATGCAGGAGGTGGAGATAAGTGGTACAACTCCGGTCCAAAGCACACAGTGGACGAAGGCAGTCAACAAATCACGTCAGGTGCTACCAAGTCCCTTCTCTCTCTACATCATAGCAATACATCAGCATGGTTCCTCCCATGCAGCCATAACAAAAGTACACTCAAAGCAGCTACAAATACAGTAGATGAGTATTCAAGATTAGTCAATAATTCTGTATTAAAGCAGTAGTTTCAATCATGCAGAGGTTTGAGAATCATTAATTTATATACTATACTATACTATCTACCTATGCCCCCCCCCCCCGTCAAGAAATAAAGAAACAAAAAAAAAAATGCATTTGATAACATCAAGACCTTTTTACTACTTAAGGCTTTTGTCTTTAAAAGAAAATTAAATGGTCAATAATTTCCCCCCAAATTCCTTATCCTGTATCAGTTAACTGGGCAACTGCATTAGTGAATTGGGACACTTTTCACTAGCACTGCGATGTTATTGAATTATTAAGTAAAACAGAACCGTTTTTCTTCAAAGTACTGTATAGATGCTTAAGAAACAGGCAATTCTGATAATACTAGAAATTAAAGAGCAATAGCTATAAAGCACTAACCAACCCAGAGACCTGAGCACTATCTGTAAGCAATAAGACACAATGAGGTGTGCATTGAACAGATATTACCATGTGCCCAGGGCCATGGGTACGAGGCCACATTCTCAGTACCTTCAGCCCTTGGGCGTGCAGTAATATTGGTTCAATGCACACCCCAGAGTGTCTTATTGCACACATATATATATATATTTATCTCTCTATATATATATCTATATCTATATAGATATATATATACATTATAGTGGCACGGTCGCACCACTATAGTTAGGGTTCAGCGATCAGTTACATACTAAAGTCAAAAGTTTGAGTGTTAATAGCTTTGGACCTGTTCAATGGATTTGCCTGAAATTTGGAACGTGTGTTGGGGCATGGCAAATCTCTTGATTTGTCAAATTGTGTTTCAGTCAGAGTGCCGGTCTTTGTGTACAAAAGCGCTGACAAATGTAAAATTATCTATTTTTGGAGGCACCTTTTGGTATTCTGAATGTGGTCCTGCATGGCCATCATGTGGCATGCAACTCTGTGAGATGGCTCATTTTGAAAGAACTTTGGTGGCCGAACATGCTGCTTTTTGTTTAGTGAAAAAATATTAAGGCATTCAAAAGTTATGGCACTTTTAAGTTCCCATTATAAGTCAATGGGAAAGTTTATATGTATTATCTTGCGATCAAAGAATGGGGTTCTGGCCATCTCATCCCGCCTGGTGGTCAAAGAATTTGCAGCCTTGCAGTTCAAGAATCTTTGTCCCCGAGGATTTTTTCACATTCTTTGTTCACGAGGTCCGCCATCTTGTTTTCAGTTTTCCAATCGCACTAACACAAATATCTTGGCTCAGGGGTCACTTCTGAAGTAAAACTTTTGATGGGTTTTACTCAGGAAACCCCGATCTATCAAGCCATGGCTTTGGCTCCATCCAAATCAGTCTAAAAATAGAGTTTCCAACTTTTAAATTCTTCGTTTGTGGCTCGTTAATGATCTTTGATGCGAACCTGCAAATTCTTTGATCGTTAGAATCTTTGATCGTGATCGTGCATTGCAAGCGAGAGACAAGATGGACAGATTTTAACATTTATTTCTGTAGTCCAGGTGTGCCCTATTAAGTAAAAAGGGTGGGTGTTGCTTAGGGGGCTTCCCTCTTCCACATCTGAATAAAAAAACTGTAGTTTTTATTATCCCTGGAAGTCTAGCGGCCCCCTCCCCATCTTGACAATGTACATAATGATTTCTGTTATCCCTGGTAGTCTAGTGGCCCCACCCAATGAGTATCTTATTAATATCTTTATTTATTATCTGTGGTAGTCTAGTGCCCCCCCATGTGTCTTTATGTATATTTTTTAAAAATGTTATATCTCAGACACGGTTTGGTCATAATAACAATTTAGCAATACCTGGTAGTCTAGTGGCCCCTCACCCACCCCTGCCAGCCTACCCAGCCCCCCACCCTTCCCCAGCTGGCGACTGGCACAGCCCACCTCTCACCTCCACGGCCAGCCACTGACTGTGTGTATTACCAGCGGCAATTGAAACAGGCACTAGGAAATTATTTTTGAGTGCCTGTTTCAATTGTCGCTGGTAATACACACAGTCAGCAGCTGGTCATGGAGGTGAGAAGTGGGCTGTGCCAGTCACACAGCTGGGGAAGGGTGGGGGTGCTGGGTAGGCTAGCAGGGCTAGGTGGTGGGTGTAGGGCCACTTGACTACCAGGTATTACTAAATGAAATAAATTTATTATGATGGGAGAGGGACTGCTAGACTATCAGGGATAACAATAATAATTACTGTATAAGAACTACAGATCGGGGTGGGGGCACTAGACTACCAGGGATATACTTAGAAAAATATACATAAAGATACATGGGGTTGCACTAGACTACCATGGATAATAAAGAAAGATATTTATATGATACTCATTGGAGGGGGCCACTAGACTACCAGGGATAACATATATCATTATGTACATTGCCAAGATGGGGAGGGGGCCGCTAGACTACCAGGGATAATAAAAACTACATTTTTTTATTCAGATGTGGAAGAGGGAAGCCCCCTGAGCAAACCTCACTCTTATTTTACTTAATAGGGCTCCCCTGGGCTACAATACACTATTTTGAAATCTGGCCATCTCGTCCCTCGCTCTTTGTTCATGAGCGAGCAATATCTTTGACCGTCAGCATACAAATTCTTTGATCGCGATCATGCATCGCGAGCGAGGGACGAGATGGTCAGATAAAAAAAAATATTTTCTTAGCTCAGGGGTGTCCTAGCAAGACAAATGAGGGTGGATTTTACTCAGGGGGCTTCGTTCTGATGAACCATGGCAGTGAATTACCACAATTGTGTAAATTTTGTGAATTACACTAGTTTTTTTCTTTGGTCATGACCATGCAAATTCTTTGATCACGAGCCTGCAAATTCTTTGATCGCGAGATTCTTTGATCGCGATCATGCCTCGTGAGGGTAAGACGAGATGGCCAGATTAAAAAATCTATTTTCTCAGCCCAGGGGTGCACTAGGAAGTCAAATGAGGGTGGGTTTTGCTCAAGGGGCTTCGTTCTGACTAACCATGGTGGTGGTGGTTTACTGCAATTCTTCCAATTTTGTAAATTATTAAAGTTTTTATTCTTTGTTCATGAGCCTGTAAATTCTTTGATCGCGAGCCTGCAAATTCTTTGATTGTGAGATTCTTTGATCGCCATCTTTGATCGTGAGGACAGGACAAGGTAGCCAGATTTTTTTATAATGGAATAGATAGGGAAATTTTACCAAACTTTAAGATTTAATAACTCAGAAATGATTTGGTCTTTTTACATGAAATTTGGAGGGTGTTTACGGCATGTCCTGTAGATGTGAATATTGGTGTTTACGTGTTGGAGAAAATTTATTTTGCGGAGCTATTGTGTGAAGCACTCTATGTGTTGTGGACAGTGTTTTGCTTGTGGTGGTGGCTCGAAATTATAGGATGCCTAGCCTTAGTGTCATGGATGTAGTTTTCAGTCGTTGTGTGTGTTAAATGTCAACAGGTGCGGAACTGTGCCAGTCTGACGAATGAAAATCTCATATGTTAAAATGTTATATCTCAGACATGGTTTGTTTTTTTTACTTGAAATTTGGAGGGTGTTGACAGCATGTCATGTGGATGAAAATGACAGTGTTTCTGTGTCAGAAAATTTTTTTTGGTGCAGATATGGCGTGGTGCAGTTTACGTTCTGTGGACAGCATTTTGCTTGTAGTGGTGGCTTGAAATTGATAGGATACCTAGCCTTAGTGTCATGGATGTAGTTTTCAGTCATTGTGTGTGTTAGATGTCAACAGATGTGGAACTGTGCCACTCTGATGAATGAAAATTACAAATTTTGACATGTCATATCTTGGACACGGTTTGGTCTTTTTACTTGAAATTTGGAGGGTGTTGATGGCATGTCCTGTAGATGTTAACAGAGGTGTTTACGTGTCAGACAATATATTTTTTGCGGACATATTGTGTGGCTCAGTTAACATTTTGTGGATAGCGTTTTCTATTGTTCTACTAGATTAACATTTGTTTGGTGGCTGGCCTTGCTGTTGTGCATGTACTTTTTAGTCATTGGGTGTGTAATGTGGCCTGACACTTTCAAGTTGGTTCGGGCCCCCATGCTCCCACCAACTTGTGCAACTTTCTACTTTTCTATTCTTTCTTAAAAGTAAGGAAATTCTATGCAAAAACTTTGTTAATGCATCAGTTAGGGTTCTTCTACAGTGAAAAAGTGAGAAATGCCATTTTGGGTTCCTACCCTCATGCCCCACCCCAGCCCACCCCCCACCAACAGGCATCAGGGTGTGTGTTGGGGTTCTTGGCCCTAACTCTGAACTCTGAACAAAGTCGTGCCAGTAGTGCTGGCTCCCTCCTCCACAGGTCTCTGTACCGGTGCCTGCACTGCTCTGCCAACCACCGCCTGCCAGTGGCCTCCTCCAGGGCAGTGGCCACCTGCTGCCACACATGAGTCCTTGCCATGTTTAGGGGTTCATCCCCAAACAGTGGGCCATGGTGAGGCTCCACTATGGCCACTAGGTTTGCCAGTTCCACTGCACTCCATTGTGGGGCTGTCCTGCGTGCCATCCCTGCATGTATATAGTAGGCAATATGGCACTCTGCAGTGCGGCAACCCCACGTGGAATTGTTGTGCAATACAACTCTGCTATTCCCTATCGCGCTGTTTGTATAGTGCTGCCAGTCCCTATCGCACTGTTACCAAACAGGTGAGGACAGCGCGATAGAGCTGAAGACATGCCATAAGTACAGCGCCAAGGGGGCAAAGGTCAGGCACAGGGTCATGGGTCTCTGGCGCAAGGCCATGCATGGCACCATCAGACGTCTATACGTCCAGTGCGATTGGTCGCCTGTGTGCCATTGCCACAGTGGACTATTGTGCAGTTGTGCCACAGCGCCATGTAGTGACCATCACTGTAGCACCACTGGCACAATGGTGGCCATGTCCTGAATTGCCTATCATGCACAGCACATCATCAGCGTGGCAGATACCTGCATAAGCTACCTGGGCATGCACAGTGCAGTGTACTACGCAGTCACAGAACTGCGCCATTGGCTCAGCCGGTTCAACCGTATTGCGCAAAACAGTGCGATATTCAGCCGTCATATACAAATCATCTGATCAGCCATTCAATGGTGCAGCGGCGTGATTTGCATCTCATTAAAGTTGCTCCAGTCCTAATTTGCATGCATTGCGCTATAAATATGCGATACTGTTCTGCAATGGCCATATTCGGTTACTGCAGTTGATAGGTGAGTTGCATGCATTGTGCTGTTCTGGACCATGGCCCCAAAGAATTGCTGTGTACTGCACAGTCACAGGTGACCACTCTCACCCATACAGGCTGTGAAATGACCGAGCGAAGACTGGGTGAGGAGGATGATGGTGGGCGGAAGAGGAGGCCCAACTTTATGAAGGCTGAGACAGAGGCACTATTTGAGGCCTACCTGGCTGAGGAGCCACTTCTCAGTGGATGGCGGGGCACCTCTCAGGCCCATGCTGCTGCATGGGAGGGGGTGGCATGTGCTGTCAACCTGCACGGCAGCCACCAGCGCTCTGTGCAGAAGTGTAAAAAGAAGATGGGGACTGACAGGAGGAGGGTGAAGGAGAAGGTTGCAGCCATCAGGGCGGCACGTGCTGCAACAGGTGGGGGACAGCCGGAGGTGGTGCAGCTGACCCCAGTGGAAGACATGCTCACTGCAAGCATGCAGCGCAGTGCCATTGAGGGTGTTCCTGAAGGTGGCTTCCAGACAGGTGGTAGTCCATCACTGCATAGTATGTCATGGTTGGGGGGGAAGGTAGTTCACATGCACTAATGTGTCCTTCCTTTCTGTTACAGATCCTGTGCCTCTGCAGGGGTCAGCAGTGGAGGGCCTGTCCACTGTGAACAGCCACCCAGAGTTGGAGCAGGGACCATCCACCTCCGCAGATTGCCGCATGCACTGCGGCAGTGTCGCATGGCCATCTGCCTTCACAGATGTTGAGACAGGTGGGAGTGCCCTTCCTTGTCCCAGCGGTCTGGCATGCAAGCATGCCAGCACGCTCAGCTGTGGCTGTGGTACAGACCTGCACCATTGATGATGCACCGACCACTATGGGCATTGAACTGCATGTGTCACAGAATGGACACACAGCAGGACAACTCACGCCCATGGCTCTAGCTGGTTCCGCGTGTGTTCCAGCATGTCAGCACAGTCCCAGGCCGTGCCTGTCAGCACCAGTGGAGAGCATCGGTGGCTGTGCATGTCACTGGCACTGTTGTGGCCGCAGCAGTGGAACCACTGATCCCATGGGCACAGCAGGTGGAGGGGCAGCAGTCACCCACCGGGACTAGGGGTACAGGGCTCAGCGGTGATGTAGGTGCACTGCCTGTGGACATGCCCGTATCTGGTCCTGGTGAGTAGCACCCACCCTCAAGGGGTGCTGTACATCAGGCCCTTCCAGACCCTGAGGGACAGGTTGCCAATGTGGCAGATGACCTCTTTGATGAGCATACCCACTGCAGGCATCAGTACAGCACAGATGTGGATTGCAACATTAGTGGAGGCACTGTGTGTGGTTATGGAGTGGCACAGCAGGGACACCGAGAAGATCCTGCCCCGGATTGACCATTTGCGGGTGGATGTGACCGCCACCATCGACAGGCTGACACAGGCAGTGGTCAGTGTCGTGGCCACATTGGGCACACAGTCAGGTGCCCCTGTGCCACTCACACCACACAGTATGCTATCCACTCCCCATTCCCAGCATCGTGCGACACCCACTCTGTCGACACCAGGTTCAGCTGTGGGCATCCCGAGCACCCCTGGTACAGGTATGTTTGGTATGCTGCAGACTCCTGTGTGGACAACGTCGTGTTGGTGCAGTGGGACCCCTGGTGGTCCATCAGTGCCACCCTATGTGGCTCATGCTCAGCCTGCCAGTGCTGCTGGATCTCGGTGGGGCCACCCACACATCTGAGGTGGCCATGGCACTGTGCCACATGACTGAGCTGTCTCCCAGTGTGGGCCCTGTCTGGTGCTGCCCTGTGTGCAATGTGTGTTTTGGTGGGCAGTGCACCAGTGGGTGCCCTGCCCTACACGCTGACACACGACCACCTGCACACCTCCTGACTGCTGTTCACTGGTGCGTGTGCGATGATGCCTGCATTGCACTGTACACCAAAGTGCAAGGGTGCCCAGCATCTGACACACGGCATGGACAGTACAGGTGGTGGTGGTGGCCTGTGACGTGTGTGTATTTAATGTCTGTGTTCCTGCCTGTTGCGCACCTGACCCCTGTGCACTTGTGCTTGTTGTGTGTTTGTGTGTGTGTGTGTGTGTGTGTGTGTGTGTCTGTCCATGTGGCGTGTTACTGTTCACCCTCCCTGGTTGTGTGTGTGCTTCTGCCCTGCCACTTCCTCACCATCATGCACCCCTGGGGTGTTTCCTGTGTGTATGTGGGTTGTGCCCTAGCCACTGTTGGTTGCTACATGGCCCCATGACTTACCTGTGTTGGGGGAAGTGCTCCTCTGTGATGGTGTTCCAGTGCAGCTGGGCCAGTTGGATCAGTTGGGGGTCACGCCGTCCAAGGGGGAGGCTGCCCATCCCCATCATCACTGGTGTCACCAGCGTCCCCATCGCTGTCCCCCTCCTCGACCTGTATGGCTATCCCACAGTCTTTGGCCATGTTGTGCAGGATACAACAGGCCAGGAATATCCCACAGGCCTTTGAAGGGCTATGCTGTAGGGCACTGCCAGAGGTGTCTAGGCATTGGAAGCATGCCTTCAGCATTCTAAACACCCACTCGATGATGTTGCGTGTGGCGGCGTGTGCCTCATTGAAGCATTGCTGCAATGGGGTCATGGGCCACTGGTAGGGTGTGAGCAGCCAGGGACAGAGTGGGTATCCACTGTCACCTGTGTGGAGATAGTGGAGGTTAGTGACATGTTCAGGCTCATATTGCCCCTATCCCTGTGTGCCACTCCCATGGCACCTGTGGCTTACCCACCCTTTGCCCCGATTTGCCAATCCTACATGCATACTCACCCTCTAGATGTCCTGTGGGGATGTCCCCACTCTTGAATCGATGGCACAGTGCTGATTGGTACCATATGAATGAATTGTGTGCTCTGCCAGGGTGCGTGGGACAGACACTGATGATGCGCCCACTGGCATCACACACCACCTGGCAGTTGACACTGGAAACCCCCTTCCGATTCCGATAGGCAGCCCCATCGGGGCCAGGTGGCATGCAAATGGCCACATGGGTGCAGTCTATTGCCCCCTAGCACACCAGGCATACGTGCTACCCTGTGGAACTCCTGTATGTTTGCTGTACGCTCTGCTGCATTGCTGGGGAAATGGATGTACTCTGCAGCATGTGGCAGCAGTGCGCTGAGGAATTGGGTGAGGATGCATGATGTGGCCGACTGTGTTATGCCTGTGGTGTCCCCTGTTGGTCTCTGGAAGATACCCATGGCAACAAGCACGTGCAGGCTGTTACCTTGTCTCCACTGACAGAGCGTGACTCCGTCATGAGGGTGCCTGCATCACATCATTGCACAACTCACAGAGCCACCTCAGTATTGCCCTGTTCAGGTGGTACCAGCCCACAATCTTGACATCTGAATACAGCTCAAAGCTGATGTGGGCACAGTACTGCCTGTTGGGGGCGTAACGCCAACGGGTCCTTCCACGGCCACGTCCCCTTGCAGCATGCCTTCTCACCCCCCTCATTACAGCTTCCATGTGGAAGCTGGCACTGTCCATGTCCCTGGCTTGTGTCCCCCCTGGCTGCTGTTGCTCTGTTACCCCCGCTGTCCTGACTGCTACCTCCACTGCACCGGGTACACCTACTGGCCTCTGCACTCTATGGTCCCACACACCTTCCCTTGCCCCTCTTCTGTCCTGTGCACTCCCTGGCCTACACTGTTTATTGCTCTGGCCTGCTCTGTCTCCCTGCCTCATGTGGCTTCCCTGTCACATCCTTGCACCTCTTCCTTGAGCCTTTTTATTTGGCTCATTTCGGCTGTCGCGCTTAACCACCTCCTGATCCACTGTTGCGCATTGCGCAAGCCTTTGAATATCGCATTGCGCACTTTATGCATGGTTCCACCCCCTTCGGTTGCACGTACCTTCATTAGCATTGCGCTGTTGCTCAGCATGTTTTCTGTGGCACAACTGCCTCCTGCTGAATATCACAGAATGGCACAATTTCGGACTTGCGCTGACGCAACCCTATTACGTATGGCGCAACCTTTTTGAATATCCCACCCTATGTATGTTATTTTTCCCCAAGGGGCATTACTATACACTTATTGCAGTTAAATATAACATCTAATTGGTTGGACCAATTTTTTATGTCTCAATCATTTTGCAATGTTAGTGTATCTGATGTTGAGTTAGCCGTACCTGCTTATTTTTGTGTCACCTGCAAACTTACTGCAAATGTTTGTAATATTATTACCCAAATCACTGATAAAAATACAAAACAGGACCAATCCCAAAATAGAGCCCTGTTGTACCCCACTTGATGTACTGTGTGTCCCTTGACTTTTACTTTTTGTGTTCACATGTTGAACCATCTGGATATCCATCCACCCGAATAGTCTGTTATTTTGTCCAAAGTTTTCATTTTATCAGTCAGTTTACCATGTGACACAATGCCAAAAGCCTTGCTGAAATCAAGTAATATTAAATCATCAGTATTACCCTCATTCAACTAATTTCTCACATATTCATAGAAGATCAGTTGGTTTGTTATGCATGATTGACCCCCCTTGAATCCATGTTGAAGTCTATCTCTGATATGTTTATTTTACAATCAGCCTGAGGCTCTAACACATTTTCCCCCATTATTTTCCACACAATAGAAGATATATTTATTAAGTGGTACTTCTCATCTAACTGTTCCTCCCCCTTTTAATAGCTGCATAGCTAGAGCTATGCTGACATATAGCGAACAGGAGGAGGAGGAGGAGGAAAGGAAATGAGGCTTTGGGGGCATGACAATGTACCTAATGTATCACAATGCTTGCTCGGCACTCCGCCCAGTGAGTAGTTACAGGACATCAGCGTGAATCAGTGCATCTCTTCCCTGCCACCTCTGCAGCTCTCTGATCAGACACTTCCTCTCTCTCTCTCTCTCTCTTGGTCTGTTCCCACCTCTCCTTGCCCCTCTGTGGCTCTCCAATTGGGCCTCCTTCTGTCCTTCACTCTGTCTGTTTCCTGCCCCCACACTTCTTTTCTTCTCTTGCCTGCAGCAGTAGCAGTATCGCAGTTGTCTTGATCCCACAGAATGAGGGTTATCAGTTGAGGAAAATAAATGTTAACTGTCTCTGATATTGCATCTACTGGGTGTACAAGACGAGCTGGCACTCTGTGGGGAGTTTTGCTTCAGTTTACTATTTTATTATAATCTTAATAGCTGTAGTGAAAGTTACTTAGACAACTGACCCCTTTTTTTTCCCGTGTTCACAGTCTGTCCCTTTGTAGTGAGGCACTATCAGTACTGAGCTATTATATCCCTGGGATGGTTGTAGTGTTCAGTTGCTGCCAAATCAGTTTTTATGGCCAAATAGCGAGAGCTGTCTATATTTCTCCCCCCCCCCCCTGTACACTGTTCCCCTCTCAGAGGTTTATGCTGTAGTAGTGTTTTCCCGGACCTGATTGCAAAATCCTCTCAGAGTTTTACACTGTAGTAGTGGGGCCTGTACCTGAGCTCAGCTCTGATGTAAACTGCAGTGTGGGGGAGCGTTATCAGTATCCAGTTTTGCAACTTTTTTTAAAGTACTTACTTAAAAGGATACAGTAAGTAATGTAAGACAAAGTTTAAAAAAAATGCAAAATGACATGCTGAGAAGGCTACCTCCCCACTAGTTATAGTTCCTTGGATGTTGGAAGGAACTTAGTTTTTTACTTGGGAGAAAGATGTGGAAGTAGTCCAACTTTGTGACATGACATTTGCTGTGAGAAAGAACAAAGCTATTTGCTGGACACGGTTATTTTTTTGCAATCTGCCTATCTCATTATAATAGAGAAATGCTAAATTGAGGCAACTACAGTGCTGGGGAAGCAAAGAAAGTCCAGTCTTACTTTATGGCATGTGTGAGGTCAAGATATAGTTGGAGATAAGATTTCTCTTTCTGCAGTTTCAGTCAATCATGATCCATCTAAAAAAGCTGATATCTTATCTCTTGTCCAATCCAGTCATAAACACAGCCCCCTTGTGATCTTGGATCATTGTTATATAAAAATTGGGGCCATCAGTCATTATTATAGAAGCCCTCAACATAGCCCTCTGTCATGATGAACCTTATTCTGTTCCCCGTGCTGGTCTGATCTTTTCCTTCCCCACCCTCTCCTTTCCATTGCTGTGCATCTGTCTATCTGCCCCCGGTATTTGCTACCAATGCTCCAGGATGACATTGCAGATAGCATTGCTGGGCTTGGGACCTCCATGGTGACATAGCATTTTGCTAGTCACACTCTCTGATGTCTTTGCAGAAACCTTCTTGACTCAAAACCACCATAGGCGGTGGTACCTTAGGAGAAACTTTAGAATATATTGGTGCAGTCAAAACAACATGCAAGCCTGTTGTGCACAGTAAAGCAGGCTGGGCTTGTGCATAAATTGGAGCTTGTACTCTTCTATTAGGAATATCTGTTCATACCATCTCAGGCGGGACTCTGTCTTTGCTTGCTTAAACACAGAAAGGTTTGTTCCTCTCAGGGCTGATCCTCTCCCTTTCTCTCACTCTCCATTTTGGGACACACTGTGCTGTTTTTTTTTTTCATTATTGTTAGAGCTTGTTACTGCATGCTGTTAATGTCAGGGTTTGCTCACCCCTGTCGGCCCAGTACTCTGCAGCACTCATTTATGCCATTATTGATTTTCTTTGGCTTGTGAGTGCTACACTCTGTATACTGCTCTGGCTAGCAAGGACAGCATGTAGCACTCACACGCCAATGAAAACCAAAGGTAAGCAGCATCAATACAACAGGATTTATTGAAGAAACAAGATCAAACTCTGAGGATGCCAGCAAGAGACTTGACTTATTGCCTTAAAGGATACCTAAACAACATTCTGACAACAAACTATTTAAAAATCTGACTCTGTAGGTGACGAAAGGAAAAGCTGCTATATTCATTAATGCTAAAACTACATGCATATAATTTGCCTAAATGTGGTTCCAGAGCATTTAAAATTGTCAAATCAGCCTTCAAATTTCAAAAACTGTCTTACCTGCATCCTAAAATGTTGCAAATGTGTTAAGTGATTCCATAATTGGAGCCAAAGTCAGAGAGCTGTATTGGCTTTCATAGTGCTAACTAGTTCTTATTTCCCTTTGTATAGAATTGTTTCACCCAAATAGTCAAAACCATGTGCATTATTTTGTATAATACACATGTTAGGCTATGATTCTGTTCATTTTGTTTACTTTAACATGCTGAAATTGTGTTTTAATCCAACTGACTTTCTCTGTGGCAAACCACAGTGCAGTACAAATCTTGAATAACCTGGTGGTCTAGTGGTTATGGCTGATCCAGGATGCTACAATGGGGGTGCCGGGGTGGTGTGCAGACTTAACATGCACTTTTTAACATTTTTATTAAACCTTTATATTGTCACTTAAATCACTTAACCTCCATGCGATTGTAAAATTGCTGGCATCTATCAGTCCCCTCCATCCCCCCGCTGCTGAATATTAAATCCTTGGCAGCTAATAGCCCTCACTCTCCCCTGATGTCTACCAGCCACCCCTTCCTCTCCCTGATTCTGGTTGCTAACTCTCTTGTGTTGTAGCCCCTCCATCTCTTTGGTCCCACAGCAGCATACTGGTGCCACTCAGAACACACAGCCCAACACTCAGGGATAGCCCTCTACCTAGAAAACCCTGACCCCACAGACTGTCTGTCCCATTCCACTGCCTGACAAATCTAAAGAGACTCAATCCTTCCTTACCCATTGCTGTTCAAGAGCACCACATGCCCCATGGCTTTTCTTCAGTCCTCCAAGGGAAGCCATGGCCACCACCATGCCATGGCTCTACATTTGAAAAATATTAAGAGTACACAATACTTTACAATACAGTGTGTTTTGTGGCAATGGCAGTGTACCGCCACTTTGGTTACCACTCATATTTGCTTATCCTTGAGCAGAGGCTATCCCACAACACTTTCCATGGAGAAGGATCCAAATCTACTTAGGAACCAATATGTCATGACACCAGCATTTATTTCACGGTAAGTGTGCATACAGTATATGTATGAGTATGAGATGAGTCATGCACAAATATGTGAATGAATGACCCTAATTTACATATTTGTGCATGACTAATACAATATGCACTACAAGCCCATACTGTAGCTGTCATTCGGCGGGCGGCAGCAGAGGTATGTGAGTGGGTATGCAGCTTCCCACCATTGATGGGGTGAGCTGGTGAGCTGGGGGTCCTGTGAGGTGGGGTAGTGGGGGTACCTCTGGATCACAAGATAAGGGTATTTACTGTATGATCAGGGTTATGGGTGGGGTGGGGAACACTAGACTACTTGGGACGTCAGTGTAGTACATTTATGGGGATCACAGCATAAGGAGGCATGATGTGGACCACTGGACTATCAGGGATAATGTATTATTATATTCAAGGTGATGGGGCTATGGGGAGAGAGGGGGTTACCCCTAGTCTACCAGGGATCATGTTACCTATTAGTTTACTGGTGATGTCAGCTACGGGAGGGAGGGAATACCACTAGACTGCCAGGGACTATTTAACTTATTATATTACCAGCAATCGGGCTATGGAGTGGGGGGGGGGACCACTAGACCCTTTCTGGCAACATCACATGCTGTACAGGGTACCATGCACATTTCGCTGGTCAGCCCTGCACAACTCATGCAAAAGGGCCATAATGCCATGCAAATGGCCCCATTTGTGCCTTGCATATAGTATGGCCCCATCTGCATACTGCTGGCTGAATATCAGGATCTTGCGCACAGTATAACTCTGTTACGCTGGAGCATTTCCCATTCCTGGTATTCAGCCCTGTCTGGGGGGAATGCACCAGCACATCATATTTGCACAGTGCACATTACCTGATATATTCAGAGGAGATGTGCCGTTGTTCATCTCTTTTGAATATATCCCCAAGTTGTACCAGCACAACACGGTTGTGCTGCGCCACCACATGTGCCATTGCTGGGCACATTTCTGAATATCGGGGCCCATAACTACATTTTATAAAACAAATACATACAAATTAAACACAAAAATATAATTCAGGCATCATTGCAAGAACAGTGAGAAAGTTTATCATAATGAGAATCTAGCATTGTTTTAAAGTGCTTTATGCTATTAGCTTTTATTATTATATCTTTATCTTTTAATTTTTATAAAACAACATACATGGAAAATTTATGTATGTAGGATAAACTAGTCCAGTTCAGCAGGAGGACAATAATAAGGTTTTGCAACAACAAAAATGTTTAAATAAATTCACAAACAATTTGCACCGCAATCATTCATTTATAGGCCTCAATTTAAACTTTATATTATTAATCTTCATAGTAAATATTCCCGAATGAACAAAAATAAAGAAAAAGAGAAAGCCAAACATCCTGTCATTCAGCCCATGCTATAATATATTGTATAACATTAACCTGCTTCCCCTCCACACCTAACCCAGTTCATCTAAACCTTCTAGTGCAATTTCAGATAGTTCTTTATCTGATGAGGTCGGAGATTCTCTGTTTCTTGATGTATCCAAGTCATACTGGGCTTTGATAAACTCAGCAAGCTGGTCAACCTCAAAAAAATATATACTGCTTGCTTTTATATTTAATTTGCACTTTAGTGAGAGCGAGAAACTGAAAGTCCTTCAATTTTAAGAACTTCTTGATGTAAATTCAAAAATGTCCTCCTTCTTTGTTGTGTTTGATAGGAAAAGTCTGGATGGATATAAAACGATGAGATTTGTAGATTAATGATCCCTTAATCCTAAATAATTTGATCAACAAGTCTCAGTCTGACTCAAATGCAAAACTCAGCAGAATTGTAGTTTTAGGGTTTGCATCAGCCTTACTAGCTGCTTCTGCCAGAAGAGATTTTCATTGTTTAAAAATTCTGTATGCCTCAGTGATGAAAGGTAAATTTTCTGAGGGAAGATCAAAAGTAACGACAAAAATATCTTTAAGCAAATCTCTAATGGACTCGAATTCTGTATCCAAAGTGTCTGGCAGACCAACTATCCACAGGTTCTTGTAACGAACTTGATTTTCAAGAATTTCAATTTTGCAATACATATTATAAGCTTCTCTGACTTGAGCAGCTTTAGTAGCTTATATGCCCATAAGCCTAGTTTCTTGTTTGGTCAGTTTTTCAACATTGAGCTCAGTTTTCTTTACATTTTCTGTAGCCATTTCTTTGGTTGTTTTAACTTCTTTCTGGATGAAGTCCAATTTTGCATTAAATGCATCTTGTTTGCATTCTTGCCTCTCAAGCGCAGCAAGAACGTGGTTGATAGATTTACCCAATGATTCAATCGTGTAACTCGCCTGGGAACTGGCAGAATTGGAGCTTTGTTGAAATGCTGCCATGTCAATTTCAGTGTAAATTTCAGTTCCCGGCTGTCACTCTTTCTTCAAAGGGGACTGGCTAGGTGTTTCTTGTTGACCCAGCTACAGCATTGAACAGGTAGCCCCTCGTATGATAGTATATGAAGATATCAACACCACAGCAGTGCCTCCAGTTTGTTCACTGCTACTCAGGCTAGTTACAGGCTGTAAGAGTTGCTTCTCAAGTGATCAGTACTCAGTGAGACATGCTCCTCGCTGGATGATGAGGTAGCTCTGTCTCTGCATTTTTCCCTTTGTCAGACATGAAAACTCAAACGCGTGACCTCACAAAAGAAAAAAGTAAGAAAACTGCATAAGAACAGTGTCGATAAATGCAAAAATATTTCTAGCAATGTCGGAGCTCCTGCAGGTGCAACTGCATGTTAGGTTTATATTGCCCCTCCCGCTATTAGCTTTTGAATTAGCATTGAAAACTTATTTAATAATACAGGACCATACCAGGTGAATGAATGTTTGGTCATGGACAATTTTATTGAACTTGGGTAAAAGAGTATCCTCACTATTTCTTGTTAAATATGGACCAGTATGTTGTATGGATTTCCTAGAAAGACAGCCAAGAGATGTGTTATAGAATACAATAAATGCAAGAACAACAGCATCATGTTCTATTCTCTGTTTTGGATATAAAGGTTAATTTGTTTCATAAGGAGACAATGGTGAGTCTTTATTAGGACCTCTAACCCAAATCAACATATGTTATTAAGAATCAGTTGATATTTTAATAGGAATGAACTTTCTTGATTGAAGAACATGGGTGCACCATAGTCAATACTGGTAACACAGTTTGCTTAGCTATAAGCATCCTTGCCTCACCAGTGAGAGAATTTATGTTTTACAAAAAAACAGCTTTTGATATCTTTTTACCAATAATGTCCAGGTGTCCTATAAAGCACAAAGTGGAATACAAGTGGATACCTAATTACTTAAAGGGCATTACTCTAGACATCTGTACTTCATTACTACCCTTGATGCAAAGGTCTTTTCCCACCTCAGGCAAACCTCCGAGACCATCCCAAACAACATTACTTTTGTTGTTGTTTCACTTAGATTTAATTTATTCTGGGACAGCAATTTGTTAACTTTGAATTATCCTCTTGTAAGGCCTCTTGTATTTCACTAACAGAGAGGCCCATGGTGAGGAAGACTCTGCTATTAGCATATAGTATACATTCTTTTCTACAAAACTCTCTGCATATCATTCACAAAAATAGAAAATAATAATGGAACTAGTACTGATCCCTGAGGAACCCATGTCCTTACTTTCATTGGTTCTGATAAAAAGCCTCCTATCCTAACCTTTTGTATTCAGGAACTTAACTAGCTATTCAACTATCCAAAATTTAATTCAGATACTCCACAGGATTGCAATCTCAAAAGCAATATGTCATGATTTACCATATTGAATGCCCTGGTCAGGTTGATGAACACCGTAGCCGACATCAACCCCTTATCACAAACGTCTAGCATGGTACTCATCAACCTGACTAGAGCAGTCGCCGTGTTGAAACCCCTTTTTTATTTCCTTTTTAATTTTACTGTAAGATGTGTTTTCAAGTACGTGAAGGTAGATCATGAGGTACCTGTGAAGAGTTGAAAGATCAATTGGAGCACGCTGTAAATAACTATTACTAATGGCAGCATTTTTCTTTGTTCCTTATTCAGGATAAAGATGTGACTTCAATGCATCTTTGTCTGAATGTCTCTTGATGTGATACTCTGAGCATCCTTATTCCCTGCAGTTTGGATACTCACAGATGTGAAGTTTTGTATTTACTCACTACCAAAATAAGATGACGAGATGATGTGCTTGGTTCTGGGGGTGGGGGGGGTACAGTGAGCATGACACGCACCCTGCAGTAAGTCTTCATTAAAAGGGACTTTTTCTTTTAATATTATTAGCTTTAATATGAGTCATTATTTTTTTTTAGTTCACTTTGAATTTGCAAGGCAAAAGTGTTATTTCAGTGCCATGCTGTTTGTATGCTTTCAATAGAGATAATCGGAACCTCTTCATCTGGCGCTACTTGGGTGCACATAACAGTGGATTTTCAAACAAAAATAGACTGTCTACCTCATGTGTGATGGTGGGGGGTTGTAGAGATCATGAAAAGTACGGCAGTAAAACTGACTAGATAAAGAACCAGAGGGACTGCATGTAAACCAGTTCTACCATGACTTGTAACCTTCAGAAACATGAAAGCAGGTTAAGATAAAATGTTGCAACACACTAATCTTGCAGTGTGGCTTACAGCTCCTGTCACACTAATTTGGACTTACAAAACAACATGCCAAATCGAATAAGGATAGGGTGGCAACAAAAAAAACAAAACAAATTGAAACAAAGACTGAAAAAAAGGGGAAACCAGTGTACATCATTATACTACTATCAGGGGTAAATATTCACTGAAGTGCAAACAACAGTGCCAGCCGAGATTAAGTACTTGATTTGGGCAAACTGTACATTACCTAAGCATTTCTATTTCAATGCTGATTTCTGTAAGACCATGCAATTAATGTACTTCTGTGTACATCTGATGTTTTGTAAACTCATAGCGAGATCTAGCCCTCACAGATTTGAGTCACAACTCCCAATACAAGAAGAAAGAGAACAGCACAAGTTGACACAGGACAGGGAATGGAGGGTGCTGGGCAGAAAGCACAGCAGGGGGAAGGAGGGAGGGAAGGAGGCGGAGGGCTTCATCGTGATGCCAGAAGGGGAATGGAGGCTCGGGCCAACAGCACTCTGCAAATGGAAGAACTGAAGCGCTCTCACTGGAGCGCTTCATTTCTTTCAACTGGAGAATGGCTTCCAGCTGTGAAATACAGACCAGTGTCACAGTCTGGATGCATTCACATAGGTCTGTAAGGGACGAACCCGCTGCAGATTGCTCTGCATTGGACTCATCCCTGACAATTTCAACTAAAGCTGCCCAACTATATATTTTCAGCCCAAGTAATTCAACTTTCACCCCCCGAATGAAACAAAGTTCATCCCAAAGAACAGTACAAATTAAAAAAAAAACAACTCAGCCCTCTTCCAAGTTTCACTCACTCCTGACACTTTCCCCACTGGACTCAGATGCGCACCATTGGAGGTGTTGACTTCTCATAGGTCTCCGATCCTGAGTGAAACAAAATTCAGCTCAAAGAACTGTACAAATTTTTAAAAAACAACTCAGCCCTCTTCCAAGTTTCAGTCACTCCTGCCACTTTACCCTTTGGTCTCTGATGTGCTCCATCGGAGGTGCTGGCTTCTCACAGATCTCCAGTCCCACTGCTCCTCAGACCCTTCTGCAGTCCCTGTCCTCATGTTCACCAGCAAAATCCTCCTACAATGCTCATGGCATGAGGGTTTGACCCAAGGAGTCAATCAGGAGGGGGATGACCTTGATTTGTTTTTAAAATCATGTGAGAGAATCTGTGGCAGTTTGAGTTGGTCAGGGCTTCTTTGACATCTTACCTTTAGCCACTGCTTACAGGGTAAGGCATTAGGAGCTTTCACCAGAATAGAAAATGAGAACTGCACAGACTATCATAAAGTGAAAATGCTTTGCTAAAGCATTCTGAACTGACTCCCAAGGCCCGTAGGCAATCATTCAGAAGGTTAAGAAAGGCATCAAGAGATATCTAGGCTGAAATGTGTGTGCAGCTAATTAGTTTGTTAGAACTCTGTGTAGAGGGTGCAAAAGCCTGCTATGTAGAAGAAATGAAAGATTTATTTCTTAGGGAACTGTTCCTACAAACTGTACCCAAGGAACTGAGAATCTGGTTGTTGGATAGAACTCCAAACTCTGCAAGGGAAGCAGCTGAGGTGGCTAATCAGCTCATAATCAGCCGATCATACTTTCATTACAAATGTAAAGGGGGAGGGACATTACCTCCTACTCTGGTGGCTCAGTCACCACTGGAGCACGACTACAGCAGGAGCACTTTTTATGTTTGTTTGCACGCATGTGCAAGAAGCATAGTGCCATCATCTGAGTTTTCAGAGGTGTGTCACCCCCTCTTCCAATTCAGTCAGTGTGTTGGCAGGCATGGCCCCAGTCTGCCAATGCATGCTGGAGCTGTCTATGACAGCTCCAAAATGCAGTGGCATACAGTTGAAAGGGGAGCTATGCTTCAGTGAGCAGCGATAAGATATCACCTGCTCATGCGCAGCTCCCCCACACACACACACACACACACACACACACGCATAATGCATGCTGCCCCCCCATGCGCATATTGTATAGCTTACGGGGGTGCCCAATCCCCCGTCAGCTGTGCTGCGCTCCTCCCAAAGCCTTCCACATGCCACGCTGGGTGCTCACCCCAGCATGGCAAGTTATCATATAGCCGACGGGGGTGCCCAATCCCTCGTCGGCTGCACTGTCCTCCCCCCATGAGAGTACTGGGTGCCATGCTGGGAGCCCACCCCAGCATGGCAATGGATGCTATGGCCAACGAGGGTGCTCAATCCCCCGTCAGCTCCATGCCCCCCAACCAGCCATCCTTGTGCCATGCTCGGAGCCCACCCCAGCGTGGCAAACATCCCGCATCGTCATTTTGGTAAATAAAAACCTGCAAATTAAAACTGTCCTTGGTGAGCTTCTCCCCCTCCCACAACCTGCACCCACCACTGCACCTTGCCTCCCCACACCCCCACCCCATACTTACCTCTGGAGCTCAGCGTGACGATCTTCGGTGGACCGGGAACACGTCTGCACTCTTCAAAGCCGACCGCGAACTGAGGAAATGCCGGTAAGCTGTATAATGGGATAGATAGGGTTTTTCAACTTTGTTGCATAACTCAGGCATTTTTGGAATTTTTGCACCAAATTTTCAACATGGGGTTTTTGGGACCCCTTCTCATGAATGATGTCACTGTCATGGCGTTATTCGGGCCGAAGGGTGATTTCGCAGTCACTGCACTAAATCACCTTTCGGGCCTGATTAATAAAACAACACTGCCGGTGTTCATAAGATGGGCTCTCAAGAAGCCTATTTTGAAAATTTGGTGGAAAAATTCCAAAAAATACTATTTTACAAGTGTGCGTTGCGCAGTTCCTAAGCAGGCTCGTAAGTTCGCGAATTTTCAATATTTTCACTCCAGATTTTCCAACATTGCCATTTTACCACACCTTCTTATGAGCAGTATAGCTGTCATTTTCACATCTCACCCAAAGCGTGTTTCTGTCCATGTAGCGCACTATAAGCAGTCGGTGTTCTGAAATCAATGTATGGAACAAATTAAGAAAATCACAGTGACACTGTTCATGAGCAGAGGTCTTAAAATGGCTATGTTGAAAATTTGGTGAAAAAATTCTAACAATGACTGTTTTACAAGTGTGCGCTGCACAGTTCCTACGCACGCTCATAAGTTTGCAAATTTTCAATATTTTCAATCCAGATTTTCAACATTGCCATTTTATTACACTTCCTTATGAGCAGTATAGCTGTCATTTGTCACATCTTGCTCAAAACATGCTTCCGCCCATGTAGCACACAATGGCGCAGTCAGTGTGCGAAATCAATGTATGGGACACATTAAGAAAATCACAGTGACACTGTTCATGAGCAGAGGTCTTAAAATGGCTATGTTGAAAATTTGGTGAAAAAATTCCTAAAAATGACTGTTTTACGAGAGTGTGTTGCGCAGTTCCTACACACGCTCGTAAGTTTGCGAATTTTCAATATTTTCACTCCAGATTTTCAACATTGCCATTTTATAACACTTCCTTATGAACAGTATAGCTGCCATTTTTCACATGTTGCCCAAAATGTGTGTTGCACATGTAGCACACAATGGCGCGAGCAGTGTGGGAAAGCAATGTTTGGGACAGATTAAGAAAATCATAGTTACACACTTTTCATGAGCAGAGGTCTTAAAATGGCTATGTTGAAAATTTGGTGACAAAAGTCCATAAAATGACTGTGTTACGAATGAGCATTGCGCAGTTTCCATGCACCCTCGTAAGTTCATGACTTTGTAATATTTTCAGTCCAGATTTTCACTAGTGGCATTTTTCCACACTTTCTTATGAACAGTACAGCTGTCATTTTTCACAACATGGCGAAATGTGTTTTCACACTTTCAGCGCAGAGATGTGTGGTCACTGTGGGAAATCATTGTTCGGGACAGATAAAGTAAATCACAGTGACACTGTTCATGATCGGAGGTCCCAAAATGCCTCTGTTGACAATCTGCTGTAAAAATCCCCAAACTAATTACATTACCGGTGTGCGTTGCACAGTCTCTATGCACGCTTGTGACTTCATCAGTTTTTTTAATATTTTTACTACAGATTTGCAACATTGCCATTTTTTACACCTCCCCATGAACAGTACAGCTGTCATTTTTTACATCCTGTTCGGATTGTGTTTGCACCTGTGGTGCTAAATGCCGTAGTCGCTGTGCATAAGCAGCTTTCGGCTAACAAACTGATATTGCCACCGTTCATGGGGTGGGGTCACAAAAAAAACATGTTGAAAATTTGCAGTGAAACTACCAATGAATGCCTGAGGTGTTAGGGTTTCCAACCATAATGCCCAACCCCGTAGAGAATGACAGGCATCAGGGATGTGACTTGGGATTCTTGCCTGCAATGCTCATACCATTCCACACCCTGCAGTCAGTGAGAGGCATCGAGGTATGCCTTGGACTCTTTGGCCCCAAGTTCACCCCATTCTCCTATACACACCCATCTCACTGTATTTCCTGATGGAATGGGAGTCTTATAAGGAGCCAAAGACCCCAAGGCACACCGTGACACTTGTCGAATGTCTGCAGGGTGGGGTGTGGTGAAATAGCGTGGCCGTTATGCCTGACGACCCAAAGGCACACCCAAATGCCTGTCACTCTCTGCAGGGTGGAGGTGGGGTTGGCTTCAGTTCAATACTTCACTGCCATTCCTATTACGCAGCTCTGTAACTTCTACACTACCACTGCTAATGCCAGCAAGCAAACATTCGGCATTGACAAATTCTTGTTTATTTAATTCTACTGGGGGTCAGAGGACTGAGCAGATAGTTTCTGCTTCACTGACCTCCCCCCGCACTGTGGGACACAGAATTTTCTAAAAGCACCTTCAGTGCTTGCCATTGCTGGGATTGTTCTGTCCTTCATGGGAGGGGAATTGTTTTTCAAAATTTGAACTGGCAAACAATCCCGAATGAGACTGCCAAGTTCAAACTTAGGACTGAAAGGTGGAAGCCTTTAAATTCACAAGAACTGTACAGTAGACTCTTCAGTTGCCCCCTGAGCATGACCACAGCAGGAGTGCTTTTTTTATTTAATTCTACCAGGGGTTGAAGAACTGAGTGGATAGTTTCTGCTTCTCTGGCCTCCCCCCACACGGTGGGACACAGTGCTTTCTAAAAGCACCTTTAGTGCTTGCCATTGCTGGGCTCATTCTGCCCTTCACAGGGTGATGCTTGCTTTGTGAACCTCCCTCCCACACCTCTGCCCACCCAGTATCCATATGGACTGACATCAAGGCTTGAGAACTACAGGGGAAGAGGAGTGATGCCAGGAGGAAATGAAACGTGAAGAGAAAATGGAAGACAGAGATCAACCAGATAATCGTAAAGAAGAAGTGCATCTCGAGGAGTGAATGGGAGGCAGAGCTCAACCAGATAAGTTGATATTTTTGTGTGTTTTGAGAGCTAAAAAGATGGATTATACCTGTGGATTTCTTATTGTTTAGGACTATTGTGTATGATACCAGAACTGCCTTAACTATAAGCGCTGTTAGCAATTCCTGGGCAGGATATTCAGACTGTGCCACAAAGAAGCACAATAGCAGGAGCAGGCGCAAGTGCAGTGTGCCCCTGCACAACATGCACAATATTCAAACACAGCACAGGCCAAGGTGCGCTTGTGCAACACAGCTGAATATTGCGCCAACTGCGCCATGGTGCAACCAGGGATGCACAGTGGAGCAGGGCCGATGCGCAGTAGCACAAGCAGGGATGCACAGGAACAGGGACAGGATGCAGGGGTGCACCACCCATAGAAGCCATGGGCGGAGGAGCACGCAGCAGGTCAGACAGCACCCCCCCTGCACCACATGAACTGCACAACCAGTGGTGAGCTGGTTGGACCACCAGCCCATGATCACCAGCACCAAATCCACAACCAGAGCATGTTGCCCCAGCACACACCCCTGGCATGCAGTGACCACAACACAAAGAGGGCCGGCCACCCAGTGCCACCCCATCCCACCAATGCAGAGCACACCCTGTACAGTGATCCCCAGACACCCAGCCCAGGAGCAGTGCCCAACAGTGTATGGCACCTAATGCATGCCACCACCCCCACCGTGACAATGCAACCTTGTACACCATGAAGCCATGCATGGCAGCCCCACTGTGAGCACCCTGCAGTGGGCAGCACCAGCCACTGACGCAACAACTGCAGACACAATGCCATCCTGCACATTCCACCATGGCACAGCAGAGAGATCGACCCTGTGTCAGTACCCGAGGGCTCCCGCATGCAAAAAGGCCTGCCCTGGTTCCCACCACCAGCAGAACAGCACCCTGCACACCCACCCATGCCCACATCCTGTCCCAGCACTGGCTCCAACAGACAGCACAGCAGCCCACTGTGGTGCATGGAGGCATTCGCCACACAGACTGTGAAACAGGGCATGGACAAACACCCACCCTGACCCAAGGGCACCCTGACACAGGGCCACAATAGTGGGGCAACAAATGCCACTGGTGTGCATCCACTGATGCTGTGTGCCCACAGCCTGCACCCCACCATGACACAGGTGTACCAGCCATCTTGCGCATGCACCATGAAGCCATCCACTGCCAGCATGCGGCCGGAGCACAAGTGACAGACATCAGAACACAGGCACCGCAACAGACACCAGCGATAGCATGGAGGGGGGGACAACAACAGCATAGCCCACAGTGTCACCCAAGGCAGATGTGCAACAAATCGGTGACAAGAGGCAAGCCGCCGTTGCGCAGTGGCCAGAGGGTAGCCAGCACGGACAGCCACCAATGACATGCCAGCAGAACGTGCGTACCACAGACATGCAAGGGGGCCAGCTGCATGGGTCATGCACATACTGACAGGGGTGCCAGGGACCACTGCACACAGGCATCCAGTGCACAGGGAACAAAACACATATCACAGACAGGGACCGAGTGCCCCACCCACACCATAAGCGGGTCCCTGCCAGACACACACATGCCCAGGCCTGCATCATCCCCAACGCCATGCACACCACTGCAGCCAAACACCATATGCCCACTGCAAATCAGAGACCACCACAGTTATCATAACAAACAAGTATGTAATAAAGGTGTGAACTGCACAAAAAACACAACAAACAAAACTATGTACAATGTGGGGGGAAGGGCCACATACCAGGTGGGGGTGGGCATGGGGCAAGGGTGCACATCAGAGAGTGGGATGTAGGGGTGTGAGGGTAAGTTCAGAGGGAGAATGCACAACAGGTGCATCATAGGGCCTAATGGTGACCTCTCTCCCCACTTCAGTCCCTGCGGCACCTCCTATGCCTCCTTCTGTCACCCCATTCAATTCTTTAGAGCAGCTCCAGAGTAGCCCTTGACAGCTGCAGAAGCTCCTGTACATTGCTCTCAATGGCAGTCCAACATTGTCCACCCAGGACAAGGGAACAGAGTCAATACGTGTGACTGGCCAGACCCCTGCAGCCCACCCAATGTGCATGGCATAGAGCCATGGGCCATGCCCCTGTGATAGCATGTGACCAACCACAGTGTTCGCACCCACATGAACCACCTACCCAGGCACCCATAGCCATGCGGAACTCTGCACACACCCACCACCCATGTCCCTCACAGCACCACCATGGCCGTACAGTGACATGGCTATGCGGTGCGAAGGCAGTGGCTCAGCCATGGACCCAATGCATGCACAGCCCACCTGTGACACCCACCCACACATGCAGTGCCAAAAGACAGTGCTGAGTGCACTGTGTGGCGTGCACGGCAGTGGGACCAAGTGCGGGTGGCCACGCCCCCCCACCATTCCTGCAACCCAGCATGCACAGATGTAAGGGGAGACATGACACTCACCTGCATCCTGGCCAGCAGGGTGCTGCTGGCCCATGGCCCCACCAACACGGCCCAGCTGCATCTGCACTGCACCTACTCCAGCCTGCTCCCCCTGTTCTCGGGCCAGATGTGCCCTACGGTGCTCCTCCGGGGCTAAGGTGCAAACATGGAGAGGGAAACATCAGTACAGGTCAGTAACAAAGCCCCCCTGGTGTGTGCATGCCTGCACAGCCCAGCCATGGTGCACCCCCACCACCACCGCCCCCACTAGATGGCCCCCCCCCTGTGGCATGGCCTTATGCACACCGTGATACCCAGACAGATGGAAACTACCAGTGAGTGGATGGAGCACCTACCTGGCCATGGCATGGCACCTCACCAGGCACATGACTGCAGATGCCCTAGGTGGTCAGGGTCCTACCACTGGAGGTCACCATAGCAGTGGTGATACTACTCCACTGACTGGCTGATCCCAGTCACCTCCTCCAGGCCCTCTGACACCTCCTGCCACACAACAGTCCATGGCTTGTGGAGGGGTTCCTGCCCAAAGTGGGCACCAGCTTGTGGCTCCACCAGGGCCACCAAGTTTGCCAATTCAATGGCACTCCAGACCTGTGCACTGGTTCTTGGTATCTTGCTGTTGAAACCGCAAACAAAATGGCGCTCTGTAGTGCACATGCCCCACATGCGGAGGCAGCACGGTACTGTGCTACCAGTCCCTATGGCTCTGTCACCAGACTGCACAATAGGGGTGCAACCATGCGGATGCATCGTGCCTAGGGGGCAAAGGTCAACCGCAGGGTCAAGGGTCTGTCCACGCACGGTGTGCCACAGTGCTATTGGGATGCCCTGTGTGTAGCATGGTAGGATGCTTGAGTGTGACACCCTGCAGTGGTCTACTGTGCTGTGGTGCCTTGGTGCCCATGGCGCACCAAGGCACGCGTGCCACACAGGCAAACAGCACACCAGCACCACAGGCACAGTGGTGGACATGCCCTGCACTGCCTCTCATGCACAGCAAGTCAGCAGGGCCAAACACATGGGCATCAGCACCCCGGGCATGTACCATGCAGTGCTGATTGCGCATGTCACAGTGCTGAGCCATAACCTGAGCACGCTCACCAATAGTGCGCAAGGTGCAACAGCACGATATTCAGCCAGCATATGCAAATCAGCTCATTAGCCATTCCACAGCGCATCCACTGCATTAGCATCCACTTACAGTTGCGCCTGCCCTCATTTGCATGTGTTACATTGTATAAATGTGACATGGGGCTGCAGAGGCCATGGTTAGGTATTGTAGTCCACTGTGGTGGGTTGCATGCTGTTGGGATGTGGGGACTGTGGTTTGGGTGGGCTGAATGGGACTGCACAGTCCAAGGTAACACCTGTCATTCCCACAGGCTCGAGCATGACTGAGCGTAAGGAAGATGAGGAACAGGGGAGGGGGGAGAAGGAGGAGACCTAACTTCACCAGGGCTGAATCAGATGCCTTGTTTGAGGTATATCTGGACAAGGAACTGCTGCTTAGCAGACAGCCGGGAACACCACAGACCCATGCTGCGGCGTGGGGTGAGGTGGCACGTGATGTGAACCAGCATGGCAGCCATCAGAGGTCCATGCAGGAGTGCAAGAAGAAGGTCTGCATGGACAGGTGGTGGATCAAGGACAAGGTGGCTGCCATCAGGGTTGTACGTGCTGCCACCGGTGGGGGCCAGCCGGATGTACCCTGCCTGATGCCACAGAAGGAGCAGGTGGCCAGCAGCATGCGGCATAGTGCCATTGAGGGCATGCCTGGTGGTGGCTTCCAGATGGGTGGCAGGCCATCATTGCATGATAGGTCCTGTGCTGTCAGTGTGTGGGTGGTGGAGGGCAAGCCACAGGGCAAGGAGGAGCCACTAACGCTAATGTGTTCCTTTACAGCTCCTGAGCGTCTACATGGGACAGCAGTGGTGGATGTGTCCACCGATGGGGAGGCCCTGGACATGGAGGATCGCCCATCCACCTCCACAGGTGTCCAAGGGACCAGCCAAGTTCATACCTGCATGTCTGTCCAGACCGATGTGGGTGGTGCGGGTATGGACAAGGCCCTGCCTGTGTCCCAGCGTGACAGCACCTACAGTCTCCAGTGTGCTGGAAGACAGATTGAGGCTGGATCCAGCACTGATGATGATGGACCACACGTCTCAGACAGCGATACATGTGGATACAGGATGGTCCCTCATCAGGCAACCACACGGGCATTGCCGTGGGTGATGCCGCCGTGGCTGCCTGCATAACAATCCAGTCCCAGCCTGTGGCTGTATGCCCCAGTGGGGCAGCACTGGTGTGTATCCAGGACAGTGGAGCTGTTTCATCTGCTGCGGCAGCACCAGTAAGCCCTGACGATCGGCAGCCAGAGGGGCAGTGCCAGCAGTCAGCCAATGGCAATGGGGGGACAGTGTCAGGGGGCGATGGCAGTGCACCACCTGCGGACGTGCCCTGGTAAGGATCTGGTGTACAGCGCCCACCATCAAGGGGTGCTGGACAGCAGGGCCAGGAACACCACAAGGGACAGCATGCTGGACCAGCGGATGACCCCTTTGATGAACACAACCATCTTCTCCAGGCTTCAGTAGATCAGCAGATGCAGCTCGTGACAGCGGTGGGTGCACTCAGTGCGGTTCTGTGCCAGGCAGACGAGTGATGCAGCTGGGACCATGGATTGCTCCTGGCAGAGATGGCCTGGCAGCGGGTGGATGTGACCGCTGCCACTGACAGGCAGACCATTTCGTTGACAACTGTCATGGCCACACCGGGCACCTTGGTGCCCAGCCACCGCAAACACTGCATAGTGTCATGTCCGCCCCCCGTTCCCGGTGCCATGCGACACCTGCTATGTCAACACCGGGTTCGGCTGTGGGCATACCGAGCACGCTTGTCTCGGCATGTTCGGTGGGCTGCAGACCCCTGCATGAACACAGTCGCATTCACGTAGCGTCACCCCTGGGGTGCCACCCCTTGAGGCCACTGGTCAGCCTGGCATGTCTGGCAGGTCTCAGTGGAGCCACCCACATATCCGTGGTGGCCGTGGTACTGTGCTGCGTGATTGACCTGTCTCCCACCATAGCCACTGTCTGTCGCTGTCCTATGTGCAGTGCGGTGTGCATTGTGCGATGCATGGGTGGGATACCCGGCCCTGCATACACACGGTCCCTGTGCACCCTCCTGGCTGCTGGCCACTGTGGCATGTGCATGATGATGCCTGTATTGCGCTGTCCGCCAGTGTGCAATGGTGCCTAGCGTCTGAGGCACACAGAGTGACAGCCACTGGGCATGGTTGTGTGTGGTCCTGTGTGGGGGTGGGGGTGGCTGTTTACCCCTTGTGAATGTGTTGTGGTGTGTGTGTGTGTGTGTGTGCATGTGTCATGTTCGGCCCTGCCCATCCCTGCCACCATGTCCGGTGCCCCGCTTAGACCCATTCCCTTACCGCTGTCTGCCCCTGGTGTCCTGCCCTGCCTGTCTGTGGGCTGTGCCCTTGCCCTTGGTGGTTGCGCATGGCCCCATGACCTACCTGTGTTGTCCAAAGTGCTCTTCTATAACGGTGTCACACCACAACACATGCAGCTGTGCCATCCAGATCAGACAGGGGTCTCATCGCCCAGGGGGTGGCTGCCCTTCACCAGCTGGACCAGCGTCCTCATCATCCCCACCACTGTCCCCCTCTTTGACCTCTGCTGCTATCCCACAGTCACTGGCCATGTTGTGCAGGATACAGCAGGCCAGGAATAGCCCGCAGGCCTTCAAGGGGCTGTACTGTAGGGCTTCGCCTGATGTGTCCAGGCACCGGAACCGTGCCTTCAGCAGCCCGAACACCCGCTCGATGACATTTTCATGTTATGGCATGTGCCTCATTGTACCGTAGCATGTGATGGGGTCATGGGGCACTGGTATGGTGTGAGCAGCCAGGGCCATAGCGGGTAACCACTGTCACCTGTGTGTAGAGGGTGGACATTAGAATGGTGGTCTGCATCGCTATGCCATTGGCCAACATGGCCGGTACCCATGGCACCTCTGACTATGCACCCCCCCATATCTGCTCATGTCATCCTGCTTGATATGCATACTCACCTACTAGAGGGCCAGTGGGGATGTCTCCACTCTCAAACCTGTGGCACAGTGCAGACTGGTGCCAGATGAAGGCATCGTGTGCTCCCCCAGGGTGCATGGCACAGACATTGGTTATGCACCCACTGGCATCGCACACCACCTGGCAGTTTATGCTTGGGTATCCCTTGCGGTTAATGTGTGCCGCACCCTCTGGGTCAGGTGGCATGCGGATGCCTACGTGGGTGCACTCAATGGCCCCGAGCACACCAGGCAACCGTGCTACCCTGTGGAACTCCTGCATGTGTGCCGTACACTCCGCCTGTGTGCTGAGGAAATGGATGTACTCTGCAGCATGTGGCAGCAGTGCGCTGAGGAATTGTGTGAGTAGGCATGATGCGGCCAACTGGGTTATGCCTGTCATGTCACCTATTGGTTTCTGAAAGGTGGCTGTGGTGAGCAGGCACATGGAGGCTGTCACCTTCATCTCCACTGACAGGGCATGGCTCCGTCGTGTGTGTGCCTGCATCTCATCATTGCACAGCTCACAGAGTTGCCTCAGTATTGCCCAGTTCAGGTGGTACCGGCCCACAACCTCTGTGTCAGAGTACTGTTCGAAGCTGGTGCAGGCTCGGTACTGCCTGTTCTGGGCGTACCGCAGATAGGCCCTTCCACGGCCACGTCTCCCTGCTGCCTGCCTTCTCACATGCCTCATTACCGCCTCCATCTGGAAAGTTGCACTGGCTATGTCCCTGGCTGGTGTTCCTCTGCTGGGCAGCTGTTGTCCTGTTCCACCTGCTTTCTGTTCCTGGTGCTTCCCCTGCACTGGGTACACCTCTGGCTGTTTGCCTGTAGCTGTTCTGCCTCTTGCCACTGCCCTCAGTCCACTGTGGCACTCTCACTCCCTTTTCTGCACACTGGCACGGGCACACCCACTTCTACCCTCACTCTGGCACAGTTCTGGTGGGCTCTGTCCTTATCCTGCCCAGTTCTGCACCCTGCTTCCTTTTTTTCCTCCCTAGCTCTCTGTCTTCACGCTCCCACCTGTGGCTTCCCTGTTGCGTTCTTCCTCCCCTCTCTTGCTCCCTTTTATTTTGGCTCATTTCTGCTGTTGCACAACTTCCGCTTGCTCTGCTATTGCACATGTTGCATGCTGTTGAATATCACACTGCATGTTATTCATGGTTCTACCCCTACGGTTGCTTATGCATTCATTTCTGTTGCGCTCTGGTGCATTGCTTATTGCACTGCGCAGCCTCCTCTCACTGAATATCACACAATGGCACATTTCCGTACTTGCACCGGTACATCCCTGTTGCACATGGCACATCTGCTCTGAATATCCCGCCCCCGTGTGCATTGGGGGCTCATATATAAAGGATTTAAATTTGTTAGTTTTCTTGCTGATGCATTGACTTCTATTGCTCTATCAGGCTTGTGTTTTAGTTGTTGACTTCATTGCAGCCTAGGATTAAAATGTGATTACTGAACTTCATTGAATTTAACTGCAAAACATAGCTGTTGCTCTGCAGGCTTAAATTGTGTGCCTATTTGTTTCTTTGCTTTTGTGCTAGGGTTCAGTCAGAAGCATGATCAGTGAGTAATTTTGTGGTCACTGGGGACTTGCATACTGTGTTCTGACCTTTCCCTGGGCTAAAAAAAACTAAAAAAAAAGTTTGTGTGCTTAACCAGTTGCATAAGGATATTGGTCAGAGGAGGAGTTATTCCAAGGTAAGGAATGTAGCTCTACCTAAGCTGGTCAAGTTGTAAGAAGTAAGGTCAGAGCTTACCAAATGGGGATAGTGAACTACAATGGGTCTGGGGCCCTAGTCCCCAGGGGACTATGCTGGTGGATGGGTCACTGCCCCGTATGCCACCAACTAAAGGAGCTCAGGGTCCAGTTGGAATCAGCTTTGGCAGAAATCTATAAACTGCACCATTGACTGGCCTGTAGCTCCCACCCCATTTGCCCACTTTCCTAAAGGCCCATCATCCCACGGAGGATGGAAAGTGGAGGGGAAGGGTGGTAGGAGGGTAAAAATAGCTAAGAATGCACAGAGCGGCACTTTTCAGGTTATGCCCACCTGACCACAAACCGATTTTCTCCCCTAGCGGAATTACAGGAACCTGTTTCCATGGGGAAGGGGGAACGATAGGTCAGTCAAAAGGCCAACACAGAACAATGCAATTGCATCATGCAGTGGTAAAAGGAAAATCAATAAAGAAAAGTGAAAACAATACCTTATTGTCAGAGACTCAATGATCGGGGGAATTGAGCCACAGTTAAGTAAAGATGGCCAGAGTGACATAGAAGTCAGATGCCTTCCAGAGGCCTCAGCCATACAAGATGGAGGGTGCATCAGGAGGATAGTGGATCAAGCAGCAGAAGGCCTGGATGTCCTGGTGCACCTAGGAAAAAATGACCTAATTAACCAGTTGGCGGAGGCAGTGAAACAGAACCTAGTAAGGTTGGGTGAAAGACCGGAAGCAAGATTGACATCCCCGGCCTTCTCCGAGGTTCTTCTGATTTGGGGTGAAGGAGGAGCACAGACAGAATAAGTCAAGAGGAGATTCACAAATGTAATACATGGTTAAAACAATGGTACAGAGAAAGGATTTCTGTATATATGGGATGGGGTTCTTCTCTGACAGAAGGCTTTTCAGATGCCAGAGGCTGTACCTGACAAAGGAGAAGTGAGGCACAGGGCAGAAATTCAATGTCCACATTGGTTGTTTAAACTAGGCAAGGGCAGCAGGAGGCTTGGGAAGCTATCAGCAGAAAGTACAGCAGCTTAGCCGACACTCCCCTTAAATAAAAATAAAACAGATGAGTCTCAGACAAACCTCGCTAGCCTAGATGGGAACATCAAGGATAGCGGAGGGAAAAATTAGATGTTAAATAACATACAGGAAAGATGGGCAGAGGAAGATAGACTAAAGCTAGGTTCATGGAAGGTGGTTTGTCTCAATGCAGGAGCCTAGGGAATAAAATAAGTGACCTGCAAGCATTGATTGCTGACACCAAGGTTGACATAGTTGCCATCATTGGGACGTGGACATTACAGCGTACAACAAATGGGACCTTTCCATCCTAGGATATGCACTCTACAGAAAGGATAGAAAGGCAGCCAAGGGGGGGGGGCGTAGCATTCTACATTAGGAAGGGCATAGGTGCCACAGTTAATGAGAAGGACAGTCACATGGATGTAATATCCTTGTGAGTTCAACTGACCTTAGCATCATGAAGAAGCTGCACTTGGGGTGTTACACAGACCTCCAAATCAGAAAGGGAGAGAGAGAGAGAGAGAGAGAGAGACATGGGGCTCACATCACTAAGAAATTAAAAGGTTTCAAGCAGGGAAATACGTGGTAGTCAGAGACCTGAACTTACCTGACATAAACTGGGCTGTTCCGGTGGCGAAACCCACCAGAAGTCAGGTCTTCCGGGACTCCTATAAGACAGCATGCTCACACAGTTAGAAAAGGATCCAACTAGGCAGGGTACACTCCTGGATGTGGTTCTTACTAACACTGAGACAGTAGGGAAGTCAAGTCAGGGAACCAATAGCCAATAGTGACCATAACACCATGGTTTGAGATTTCCTATGGGACTGAAAACATAAATCCCAGATGAAGTCCTGAACTTAAAGGGGCAAACTTTGAAAGGTTAAGACAGGCAGTAAGAAACAATCTGGCTAATATCATAGACAAAACAGAAATTGAAGACATCTGGGGGCCATAAAGGAATTGGTCCTGGTAGCAACAAACTCTGCATCAGAACAGTGAAGAAAAGAAACAGGTGCAAGAAACTCATCTGGTTCAACAACAAGGTCCAAACAGCAATCAGAAACAGAAGAGAGGTGTCACAGTTTTAAAAAGAACCAGGAGGTAGGTGAATGGGAAGCAAAGAGGGCAGTAAGGGATGCAAAGGCAGAAACTGAGCTCCGAACTGCAAAAGGGATAAAGTCAGGGGAAAAACACTTTTTCCCATATATTCAAGAAAAAAGGAAGAAACGGCAAGGAGTCACAACATTTTTGGATGGGGATAGACTGTTAGAGGAAGATGATCAAAAAGCTGAGGTCCTGAACAGCTTTTTCTGCTCAGTATTTACCGAGGAGAAAACCAGACCATTGCCCGAAAGTGGGATAAAGGAGGCCAATAGAGGATCAAAATAATGAAAACACCGACTTTTGCCATAGACAGGGTCAGGGAGGGAATGGCAGCCCTCAGGCCAGACAAAGCACAAGGACCAGACAAAATGCACCAAGGCTACTAAAAGAATTGTTTGAAGAGTTAGCTAATCCCTAAGCGCACCTATTCTGCAGATCACTGAGAATGGAAGTGGTACCGAGAGACTGGAAGAGGGCTGACGTGGTGCCACCCCACAAGGGAAGGGGCAGAAAGGAGGTGGAGAATTACAGACCAGGTAGCCTTACTTTGCTGTGGGAAGGCTAATGGAGTTCTTAATTAAATAAGACCTCATACAATACCTAGAGGAAAATGAGTACCAGGACAAAAGGCAGCATGGATTCCAGCAGGGAGGTCATGCCAAACAATTCTCATTACTTTTTTCGACTGGGTGACAAGGAAATAGATAGGGAGCAAACAGTTAACCTTCTCTGCTTTGATTTCAGTAAGGCATTTGACTTGGTGCCACACAGACAACTGCTGAAAAAGATGGAGGACTTAGGGGCCATGAAGGACATTGTCAGATGGGTGGGTAACTGGCTCTGAGATAGGAGACAAAGGATAGTGATAAATTGGGCATCAAATGAAGGTGAAGTTACAAGTGGAGTACCTCAGGGTTCTGTGCTGTGCCCTGTCCTGTTCAACATATTCACTGGAGACATTAGTGATGGTACCAAGAGCAAGATTGCCTGTTTGCAGATGACACCAAGCTGGGAGGGCAAGTGGACAGTCAAGAAGGGGCTAGGGACCTAAAAAAGGACCTCCAAAAATTAGAAAGATGGTCTAGTCTGTGGCAGCTGAAATGTAATGCAAAGAAGTGCAGAGTTATGCATCTGGGAAATGGGAACCCTAGAAGGGAATACTGGCTGAATGGGGTTAGGCTGAGTACCTCAGTGGAGGAGAGGGACCTGGGAGTCATCAATTCATCATTGCTGACACCATGAAACAAACAAGCCAATGCAGTAAAGCATACAGCAAGACAAACAGAATTCTGGGATACATAGAAGGAGGGAGCAACATCAGGAATAAAGAAGAGATTGTCCCCCTCTATAGATCTCTAGTGAGACCACACCTGGAGTATTGTGTTCAGTTTTGGAGGCCACACCTGAAGAAGGACAGGGATAGACTGGAGGCAGTGCAGAGGAGAGCAACAAAAATGATCCAGGGTTTACAGGGAAGGATTCACCTACGAGGATCAGCTTCATCATTAAATATGCACTCACTGTAAGCGAGGAAGGAGAGAGAGACATGACTGAGACATTAAAGTTCCTGAAAGGCATAAACAAGGCGACGGACACAGAGGAGCTATTCCACAGGAACACCAGCTCAGTGACTAGGGAACACGAATGTGGAAACTACAGTAAGAGGGAGAAGTTTCAGGAGGGATCTAAGGAACAACTTCTTCACTGAAAGAGTGGTGGAGCCATGGAATGGTCTGCCCACAGAGGTGGTGGGGGCAAAGACACTGACAACTTTCAAGGATGGGTAGGACAGATGCAATGCTCAATAAGTAGCAATAAAGTAGGGTACAAGCAATGGACTCTATGCACTACAGGGTGGGAATTACACCAGAGCACGTACCCCACTGGTGTAGCGCCACACCTGCAGACAGGTGCACACCAGCCATATTTATCAGTGCCCACCACCTATTTGTGGCTCTGTCCCCGGTGCGCAGAACTCCGGGCAAGGCAGCCGGGCAGAGTCGCAGACCTGGCTGGCATCCAATTGGAGGCCTGGCAGGGTCCCATAGTTGAACCCTGGTGTGATACAGCGTGGGTCCAAGTGTGGAAATACCAGTTGCAGGTACCGAGACCTGCGCAGCTAGTCCCTGTCAGGCAGTGTGTACCCCTGACCATGCTCATGGCACAGGATGCCCACACAGAGCACACACGGACTCCTGACCACATGCCCTTGCCCCCATCCTATGTGCTGCCCATCCCCGCCACATGTTGGTGGCCTGTCCCCAAGGTAGTCATCTTCGCCACCAGCAGAACGTAGCCTCATGGGCCATGGAAGTCCCCACTCCACACAGACACACCTGGTGCTTGTTTCTGAACCTGTTAATCACCCCCCAAACAAGCAGGGGCAGCCACAACCCCATCACTGCTGTGCAAGGGCCCCCCCCACATTCCAGCCCCCCAGCCCTGGCATGGAGCAACATGTCCCCCCCAACCATCTCTACCCCATCCCAGTTATGGCACCCCCCATACCAGGGCAACCAAACTTGGGACCCAGCCCAGTACAGTTCAGCAAGCCCTCACCCATGCCCCTGGCCCGATCCCAAAGCCCTGGTACCGTCATTGGTCAGCAGTGGTTCTCCCCATCCCCCATAGCACCAACAACACCACTCCCACCCCGGTTCCTGCTTATGGGTGCCACGGCTTGCTATGGACAGCAGCACAGCCCCCCCACACACCTTCTCAGCCGCTGGACAGCCAAGTAATGCTGGGAGCATGCCGTTATGTATGGGTGATGCTCTACCAGCATCACTTGAATGGCCGGTGGTTGAGAGGTGAATGGAGAGCTGTGCTGCTAACATGAAACCAGCACCCAACAGGTTGGTACAGGGACCAGAATAGGGTTGTCATTGCGCAGAGGGGTGAGGGGGCAAGAGTTTTCAATGGCCCTGCTGCAGTGTTGGGGGTCAGATAGCCACCGACAGGGGCACCCCGGTGTATCAGGGTGATTCCACTCAGGGGTCAGGGCTGCCATGGTCTGAGTGGGGGTGGGATAGTGTGGAGTTATTGGGGTCAGGCAGGTGGGAGTTGGGGGGTTGTTTGGCCCATAGGACCTGGGCAGCCAGTCCACCGCAGGGTGTAGATCTGCCACACTGGGACCCTGTGAGCCATCAGGTGGTCACTTACCTGGCCAGCTGCCACAGCCCTCCCCTACTGCCTAGTGTGATGGGGCAGCAAGTGGAGCCATATCCTGGTCCTACCTTGAATAGGTGGGTCATGTCCGTGGGGGGTGTGCAGTGTATTACAATAGAGTCCAGGCTGCTGTAATGTGCCCCAGCATGCACCCCCTGTGGAGGGCACTACACACCTTGGTGTATGATGTGTAGTGCTGGCCCGCCACCCTGTCTGCCCCCAGCGCATTGCTGTCCACCTGGTCAGGGAATCAGGTGCATTGGGGCTGTGCACCTAAGTTAGTGCCTCCCGTGTTGGGGCTGCAATGTGTGCAGAGTGGCTATGTGCCATGGCTCTGCACTGTGTAGGCACTACGTACCATCATGCATAGGCCCCAATGTAATCAGGGTGAGAGGTAGCTCTCAGGATCTCTAACAGTTCATGGGTATCTCATGGGCAGACTCAATAGGCTCTCAGTCTCCTTCTGCCATCATTTTCTATGTATCTACAGTGGTGTGAAAAAGTATTTGCCCCCTTCCTGATTTTCTCTATTATTGCATATTTGTCACACTGGATGTTTTCAGGTCTTTAGACAAAATGTAATATTAGATAAAGGTAACCTGAGTGAACAAATAACACTTGTTTTTTTTTTATTTCACTTATTTAATGAAAAAAGTTAACCAACACCAATTGGCACTGTGTGAAAATGTGCCCCCTTACACTTAATAACTGGTTCATACATTTAGCTGCAATGACTGCAACCAAACACTTCCTATAATTCAATATCAGTCTTTCACATTGCTGTGGAGGAATTTTAACCCACTCTTCCTCGTAGAACTGCTTTAATTCAGTAACATTTGGTAGGTTTTCGAGCATGAACTGCTCATTTCAGGTCCTCCACAGCATCTCTATTGGGGTTAAGTCTGGACTTTGACTAGGCCACTCCAAAACTTTAATTTTACTTCTTTTTGCCATTCTGATGTGGACTTGCTTTTGTGTTTTGGATCATTGTCTTGCTGCATGACCCAACTACGCTTCAGCTTCAGCTGACGGAAGGATGACTGGACATTCTCCTAAGAATTTTCTGGTACAGAGCAGAATTCATGGTTCCTTTAATTATGGCAAGTCATCCAGGTCCTTAGCAGCAAGCATCCCCACACCATCACACTACACCACCATGTTTGACTGTTGGTATGGTGTTCTTACTGTGGAATGCTGTGTTTGCTTTACGCGAGACATTAGGGATCCATGTTGTCCAAAAGTTCCACTTTGGACTAATCTGTCCATAGAACATTTTCCCAAAAAGGCTTGTGGATCATCCAGGTGCTTCTTGGCAAATGAGATACGACATTTATGTTCTTCTTGGTTAGCAGTGGTTTCCGCCTTGCTACTCTCACATGAAGCCCATTTTTGCCCAGTCTCTTTCTGATTGTGGAGTCATGAACACTGACCTTAGCTGAGGCAAGAGAAGCCTGCAGTTCTTTGGATGTTGTTTTAGGATCCTTTGAGACTTCTTGGATGATTTTACACTGCCCTTGGAGTAATTTTGTGAGCCCTCCTCCTGGGAAGGTTTACTACTGTTCCAAGTGTTCTCCATTTGAGATTATGGCTCTCACTGTGGTTCAATGGGTACCAGAGCCTTAGAAATAGCTTTGTAACCCTTTCCAGACTGATAGAGGGCAACAAAATGTTTTTCTGATCTTTTCAGGAACTTCCTTTGATCATGGCATAATGTGCTTGTTGAATCTTTGTGCTGGCAATGTGACTGTGATGGTAAGGGCCAAAATAAGTGAGGTTTATATTGAGCAGGGCTGGCTGTAATCAAGCCTGGCTGTGTTCAATCAGCTGACTCTAATTATCCCTTTAATTGGGTTGATTTAACTAGGGGGCAATTACTTTTTCACACAGTGCCAGTTGGTGTTGGTTAACTTTTTCATTAAATAAATGAAATAAGTAAAAAAAAAAGTGTTATTTGTCCACTCAGGTTCCCTTTATCTAATATTATATTTTGTCTAAAGACCTGAAAACATCCAGTGTGACAAATATGCAATATAGAAAAATCAGGAAGGGGCAAAACTTCTCACGCCCACTGTATGTATCAGGTGGTTTTTAAGGAACCCCAAGGGTGGGCATCCTAAAGGAAATCAGCCTGTGCCTGACCTAAAAGGGAAGTCAAGTGGTTACTGCAGTAAGGTGTTGATGGAACACAGGTGTTATAGCGGTCAACAACTGATTCATTTTTCATACACTTGCCCAAAAAATGTAACAGAAGGAGCTAGTGTAGTGGGAAGGGGCAGCTCTGGAAGCTGCCAGCAGATAGTGGTCTGTACATGGAGTGCAGTGCCCACTAACTCCATTGCACGTATGCACCCAGTGGTGGTGAATGGATTAGTAACCCAGGAATTAAGAAACACCTGGACCTCCATTTTTATGGTGAAGCAGGATTTGATACATGAGGAACAGTTCCTACCTGGCCAGTTTTTTCAGATTAGAGGGGTGATGGGTCTGGCAGTCTCAGTGCCAATGGCCTGAATCTTCCTAAGCTGGAAAGTTGCTCAGAGCATACTGGATGTGTTGTAGCAGATCTGCCTGTGGATGTGACTGTGGGGAATGACTTCATCAGCAGGGCCAATGCTGTGTGTGTCACTACCTGTAGCAAGGCAAGGGAACAGGTTCCTGAAGATGTAGAGAGCAGTGCTAGAAAGCAACCCCTACTTCAGTAGCAGGGTAAATTGTAGCTGAAGGATGTGCTGTCAGCAACAGTTCTGAGCCACAGCTACAGACAGAGGAGAGTCCAGCCAAGGCAACTCTCTCACAGGAGAGTGTGTTTTGGGGAATCTCAGCCATGCAGAGCTGGGAAGAGCTCGGCAAGCTGATCCATCCCTTCAGTGATTAAGGGATTTAGCTTTGTGGAAGGTGACCCTCCAAGTTCTGAAGGAAAGGGAGGTATTCTGGGAGAATGCACTCCTCTACAGCTAGTGGGTTCCTGAGGGAGAACAGGAGGAGAGCAGAGCAGCCGCCACCAATCAGAATGAGGACTGGACTTTTTGAAGGAAGTTTGCTTTTTTTCCTTACTTTTTACCAGTTTTACCATGTGTCTCTGTGGGGAAGTGGTCTAACAAAGTGTTCTGAGGGACTGGGAGGAGGGAGGACGCCGAGTGAGGAGGGTGAGGAGTGACTACAAGCAGCAGAAGCCTGGACACATGGCATAGCCCAGCCAAAGGGCAGCGTAGTCTGTGCGTGTTTAAAGCTGCCATTATTGTAGTCTGTACTCAGAGCAGCTGCCACTGAGCAGAAGAGGACTGGACTTGTTGGGAAGTTTGCTTTTGCTTACTTTGTATCAGTTTGATTGTATATTTGTGTGGAGAAACAGTGTATAAAATGTGTTCTGAGGGACTGGGAGGGAGGATGCCCAAGTGAGGGAGGGTGAGGGAGGAATACAAGCACATGGAAGCATGGGACATGTGGCACAGACCAGACGATAGGGTGGCAGTATCCCATATAGATTACCAAGAAGGGAAAATTACCTTGAGCTACTAAGCGTGAGTGCCACAAAGCAAAAGTGTGGCATCTGACTAAGTGGCATCTGTAAAATACCCACAAGTAGGAGCGCAGGCCACAGGTCATGCTAACCAGGGCACAGTAGGCGAGTGCCCAACACATGTTATGCAAGTACCACACTGCTCAAGGTAGGTAACGTAAGGTTGCTATAGATGAAGGGAAGCAAAGTGTAGGAGTACCAGCTGGGTCTACATGCATATTAAATTCTAACATAATAGTAAAGTTCTAAGTAGCTCTAACAAAGTTGGTAAAGTTGTAAGTAGTAAAATCATTACAAAACCAAATGGGGATTATGAATTGTAATGGATGTGGGGCTCTTATCTCCAGGGCGCTGCTCTGGAAGGTGGGTCACTGCCAAATATCTAGGCAACTAATGGAGCTCAGGGCTCAGCTGGAGGCAGCTTGGTGGAAACATCCAGGCTGCATCATCAACAGGTCTGGAACTCCTCCATCTCCCACTTCTCAGATGCCCACCGCACTGGGTCCTGCATGTGTAAATGCAGCTTAGTTATGCGGTGTTGAAACCAGGACTTGTGGGGACTCCGAGTTGGCCCCCCTAGGAGTTGGAATCTTTAGTGGGGTGGTCTGGGGGACACAGCACCCCCGTAATGGGGGGGTAGGGCAGAGCCCACCACAGAACAATAAATAAAAAGAAATTGCCCAACGCGATTCTGCCACACGGCATTCTGTCGTGCGACATTATGACCCTGTGCCGATGCCCACCAGCCCAGGGGGCTGGCAAGTGGTATGGTGGGTGAGAGGTAAAACAACAAGGAATGCCCAGCAAGGCACTGTTTAGGTTAAGGCCATTCTGACCATAAACCACTTTGCACCCCTAGCAGAATTACAGAAATCTGATACAGAGAGGTGAGATGATAGGTCAGTCTAGGGGCCTAAACAGAACACTGAAATGACATCCAGTGGTGATAAAATGAAAATCAGCTATAAAAAGTGCAAACAATTCCTGATCGTCAGGGACTCCATGATAAGAGGAACTGAGTCTCAACTACACAGAGATATAGGCAGACAGGCGTGGCAGTCAGGTGACTTCCAGGGGCCTCAGTTAAGTGAGACAGGGATTGCATTTGGAAGATGTTGGACAAAATGGCAGAAGACCTTGGAGTCCTGGTACACCTAGGTACAAACAACCTGGCTAACCATTTGGTGGAGGCAGCCAAACAGAACCTTGAAAAGCTAGGTGAAAGACTGGCTGTAAGATCAACATCCCTAGCCTTCTCCAAGGTTCTCCCAGTATGGGGAAAAGAGGGGAGCACAGACAGAAATCAGACAGGAAGAGATTGAGGAATTCAAAATCTGGTTAAAAAATTGGTGCAATGAAAAAGGATTTCTTCATGTAGGGGATTGGGGAGTGAAGGTACTGGGACAAAGAGTTTGATGTCCATATTGGACATTTAAACCAATCAAGGGGGGCAGGAGTCTAGGGAGACTATCAGTAAAGGGACAATGTGGGTGGTCATGAGGGCCACTCCAAAGCTTGCCCTCCCCCGGCCAAAATTCAAGCTGTGACCTACTTCAGCTCTCTCTGGGACAGTGTTGGTGGTCATTAGGGCCAATCTGAAGCTTGCCCTCCCCCAGCCGAAAGTCAAGCTGAGACCTGCTTCAGCTCTCCCTGGAACAACATGGGTTGTCATAAGGGCCACTCTGAAGTTTGCCCTCCACCAGACAAAAGTCAAGCTGTGACCTGCTTCAGGCACTTGGAAAGAGCATCCATTTCTAACAACATTTAATTCCTGTGGAGGAGTGAGCCATTGGAACTTTTGGCCAAAAAAACAAAAACGTTTCAAATGGGGCTTTAACTACAAACTGCTTGCCTTAACAGACTGCCGGCAGAGTAGTGCAGATACATTTTCAGCCCAGCACCTAAGGGCTTTCACTGAGTTTACTTGTGTGCATTAAGTTATTTTACCCTTGAAATTAGGTATAGTCAAGTGTGCATTTAAAGCTGACCAGTTAGACAGAGCTGCATTTTAAATGTTTTTTTTTTTTGCTTACAGATAGCTTTGACTTCCATGGTCTTAATTCGGTGTACTTTAATTATCTTAGCAGATCTGCAATTTAATGTGCTTTATCCAGTATATAGTTTGCCGCTTCAGGATTTACACAGCTTTAATTGTGTTTCAGCTTTACTAAGTGTGTTGTGACTTAATTGTACTCGAACTTGGTCTAGCCCTCTTGAGTGTGCTTTGAGGCTTAACCTCCTGTATGTGAGCACTTAAACCAGCAGTTCTAATCCTTTTGGGGAAAATTAAAAAGTAAAGCTGTTGAAAACTGCACTGCATTGTTATCTAGCCAGTAATTCCAGCCCAGGATTGTGTTTCTCTGATGCCCCCACTAATATCACAGCAACCCTCTCACCTCCCCTGCGTAGTCCCACCCAAACATACCTGTACTTAACCTGCTCTCCTCTCTCTTTCCTCTGCAGCTCTCCCGGGACAACATGGGTGGTTGTGAGGCGCACTCCAAAGCTTGCTCTCCCTGGCTGACAGTCAAGCTGTGACCCACTTCAGGCTCTTTGAAAGGCGTCCATTTCTAACTACATTTAATTTCTGTGGAGGGTGCCCGCCACCCTCACCACCATAGTGAACTGTCACAATAGTGATGATCACATGTTGTGCTGAACCTATCAGCCTACTTTCCTTTGCAGCTAATAGTTTCTCCACTAGAGGGCTCTTACTTGGCCCACAAACTGCAAGTCAGTCTAACTCACAACCTGCAAGTCAGTTTCCACAGTTCAGCCTTAATCGGGAGCTTACCACTTGAGGTGCTGCTCTCCATCTCTGCCATCGTCCACTACCCATAAAAGCTGCACAGACTCCTGCACCAGTGAGGGCCCTTAGAATTTTGCCTTGGATTACATTTTTGGCACCTAACTTGAGCTCTCCAGCAACTGCTGCACTCACGGCCTGGCTTGTCATTGTCTGGCCTATCAGCTGCTTTTCGCTGCTGGCGCTCTCACCAGCTCCTTTCTACCTGATATTCTAGTGACACCACTGACTACCCTCTTTAACAAATCATGGGAGGATGGGATGGTACCCAAGGACTTGAGGTGGGCAGATGTGATTCCCCTTCACAAAGTGGGAGCAAAGCAGAAGCAGGAAACTACAGACCTGTTAGTTTAACCTCAGTGGTAGGAAAATGATGGAATCAATTCTAAGTAAATAACTGTCGAGTATCTAGAGGCTAGAGGGCACAGGACCCAAGGCAGCATGGATTCACAGCGGGAAGGTCATGCCAGACAAATCTGATAGATTTCTTTGGCTGGAGTGACCAAAGTAGTAGATCAGGAGGAGGCTGTGGACATGGCCTACCTAGACTTTAGCAAGGCATTTGACACAGTCCCACACTAAAGATTAATATACAAGTTAGCCAGCCTGGGAGTGGGTCCCAAGATGACAGCCTGGGTAAAGAATTGGCTGGAGAATAGGACATAGAGAGTAATAGTAAATGGAGTCCACTCTGAAGAAAGAGGGGTTACTAGTGGGGTACCTCAGGGTTCAGTATTAGGACCGGTCTTCTTCAATGTCTTTATAAGCGACATTGCAGAGGGACTGAAAGGAAAAATATGTCTCTTTGCAGATGACACAAAGATCTGCAACAGAGTTGATGTACTTGGTGGGGTGGAAAGGATGAGAAGGGACTTGGCAAGGTTAGAGGAATGGTCAAATGTATGGCAGCTTAGATTCAATGCTAAGAAGTGCAAGGTAATGCACCTTGGAAACAAAAACCCAGGGGAAGAGTACACAACGGGGGGTGAGATACTAACAACAACAAAAATGGAAAGGGACCTGGGGTAGTCATATCAGATGACCTAAAGGTGGGCAAGCAATGTGAGAGGGCAGCAAGAAGGGCTGGGGGGATACTGGGATGCATAGGGAGAGGCATCTCCAGTAGAAAACAGGAAGTTATTGGACTTCTGGTGACGTCCACGAGCTGAAAGGAGCATAAGGTCTGAGGGTCCCTGCAAAGTCTGCTGATCTAACCTCCAAAACCTTGCAAAATACATTTAAAGATGTCTAAAAATGGAGGAGGGAAGCACCTACAAACCTATAGAGGCAGAAATCAATCGAGAATTAAAGGAAAGAGTACGGATGATACATGATTGCAGGAGGATCCCCCTAGCAGATCTCTCTCCCCAGCGAGCTCCCATGTGGCCAGCTATGATACAGACGGAGAAATGGAACAACTGTCTGAATGAGATTTGAAACTTTACTAAAGGAGATTAGAGAATCCAGAACGGAAAACAAACAGGAATTCAAAGCTGTTCGGGAGCAACTATCCACTTTCGAATCCCGCATAGGCACAATAGAAGAGCGGGTTGCCCAGAATGAAGAGAATACAACACAGATAGCTGAGATTATGCAGGCCCTGATACAACAATCGGAAGAGTTGCAGTCCAAATGTCTGGATCTTGAGGGCCGCTCCCGAAGGGATAACCTTCGTCTATATGGTCTGCCTGAGGGTCTGGAAACTGCTCCTATGGCACCGTTCATTGAAAATCTCCTTAAAGATATTTTAGACTTGCCAAACACCTTCACCTTCCGCATAGAAAGAGCCCACAGGTCGCTTCAAACCAAACCCTCTGACCCAACAGCCAGACCTCGCTCCATAGTATTTAAATTAAGTTCATTCAGTGATAAGGAGGAAATACTACACAGAACCTGGGCTAAAAATAAAATATCTTACACATAGATTATTTATGGATCATGACTATCCACAAGAAATACAGTATCAGAGACTAAAATATCTTCCAATCCTTAACTCTTCTATGAGAAAGCGATCCGTTCCATACTCCTTACCCAGTCAGACTTGATTTTTGGGATGTGGAACAAAATTATACTCAATGGTGGAGGAAGCAGCTGAAGCCCTGAGAGAGAGGAAAATACAAATAGCGGAGAACCGGAACCAAAGCAGTGGGAGGGGTGACCCAATTTGGCAGCGCACCCAAAACAGGAAGAAGATGGGCACGAAATTACTGTTGCACGGAGAAGCACTACGCAGACTACAAACGATGCTCAATAAACAAGGCAACAAAGGGGATGAGCCTGCTTGAAACATCTTTAAGACTCGCGATGCTAAACCTAATTGCTGAATAGCCATGACAGGGCTCCTCTCGGTACTCCTTTCTTGAGGCAAAGAACCAACAATAGATAAGTACAGTACAAGTTGCCTGATACCAAGAGAGGAGATATGGGGGGGGATGAGAACAGGCATGTTATATAATTAAGACTGGATAAAGTAATTCTTAAGCCTGAGAACAATGATGAAACTACCGAGAGTCCCCCACTGTAAGGTGTGGGCATTTTTGCCAATTCAGTAGTACTTTTGACTATAACCAAGACTGTTTCTTCTGTTGGAATCCGGATAGAGACTAAGCAGGATATCATTAGTCAAATGTATATGGGGCTAAATAAAACAACATACGAGCTCGGATGAGACCTCCCTCACCCACTTATGCTCGGAAAAATACCCATTTAAAACCAAGTCTGGGGGCGTGAAAATATAAATATAAATGGAGGGTGGGGATGTTATGGAGAGATTATTCAATAATTAAAGCAGTGTTAAAAGAAACACTGCAATGCTTTATTAAGGTTTGGACATGCTTCTGATTGGCGGACTGAGCAGGGAGCACGAAGAGTTGACACACTACTCAGATTCTAGTTTAATTTTAAACTTTCCTCCATCAGTTCTGTGAGGAGATATTTATCTCCACCTAATAAACCAGAGCACAACACTATTCGATTGCTCAGTAGGAGGTCTTCAAGCAGGCACAAGTAATCCTCCCTCGTTCATCTCATAAGGGGATTGGACAAAGGGCTAAATAGGATAATAGCCCTCTACCTTGGAAGTACTTTTTGAAGTTAAATAAGTTGGGTTACAAGTTGTGTTAAGTCATGTTGACTACTGTGAACCTTTTTTTTTTACCAGGATTGATGAGGCAGACAGAAAGAAAACTGGGTGCACGGATGTGGGTGGTGGGGGATTGGAAGAGAGGCTACGATATCTCGAAAATCAAACCAAATAATTGGGTAAGAGAGCAATCAAGCCATAATTATGAGTAAGGGGATACCATATACTATTTGCACATATAATGTGCAGAATCTAAACCCCATAAAGAGAAGCAAAATTATTCAAGAGTATGAAAAGGGCAGGGGTTAATATTGGTTTGCTACAGGAAACACACCTTTCTCAATCTGAACATAAAAAATTTTAAAGGTTGGGTTTCTCACATGTCGTGCTTCATCTTATAAAGGGGGGAGAAGAAGGGGAACAGCAGTGTTAATCAAACAGGGAACACAATTTGAGATTAAGGACAAAGTTATTGATAAAGAAGGGAAATATGCCATGGTTAAAGGTCATTTAGATGGTCAATTAACAACCTTTGCCTCCATATATATTCCCCTGCTTGAGTTCGAGGTTTATAGATCCTTTTTTGAAATTAGCAGAATGGGCGAGGACAAATGATATGTGGGGAGATCTAAATTTAAATAGTCGAGAATCATGACACACTGCAAGATCAAGGAAAAGAAAAAATTACAAATCAAGCCGAGAAGCTACTGCAAGAACTAGGTTTTCAAGACATCTGGAGATATTTTCATGGCAGGGCCCCTAGACATACATACTACTCCCAAGCCCATGATGTTTACTCCTGTATTGATTATTTTATAGCCCCTAAGGAACAAATGAGGGACATGGTGAAGATTTGGTCAGGAGATTTTGTAATATCAGATCATGCCCCGATTTTTTGTCAGTTTTGCCCCCAAGCGATGAAGAAAGTAACTTTCTGGAGATTAAATCTCTCCCTTTTGAGAGATAAACAGGTCATTAAATCTATAGAAGACACAATAGCTCAAGCTCTAGAGCAAAATGATACATCCGATACCTCTATATCTATCATTTGGGATACTATTAAGGCTATCACAAGGGGCAAACTGATTAGTATATCAGCAAACAAGAAAAAACTTAGGGAGGCTAGACGTACATCTCTTGAAAACATAATAAAAGAAATGGAGGACCTACAGGCTATCCAAAAAAACTAAGGCTAGAAGTAAAGAGCTTACACACCTTAGGAGTGAACTTAATAAAATATTAGATTATTCGATAGAGCAGAAATTAATGTTCTTAATACCTATTACAATGGGGGCCCTCAATCCCTCAGACTAATAATAGCGAAGGTTGAGAATACAGAAAACAAAGTCAAATATAATGAAGATTAGGCATCCACAAACAGGTAAAATTTATAATACCACAAAAAGTATAGCAGAGGCTTTCCTTAATTACTATTCAAAGCTCTACAAGGCCCAAGACTCCTTATCAGTACAGGAAATAAGAAACTTTTTAGACTCGTTACATCTTCCGACTCTTACGGAACAGCAAAGCACTCAAATGACTGCTCCGATAACATTGAAAGAAATTGAAAATGCAATAGGTAACTTAAAAACAGGAAAATGTCCGGGATCCGATGGATTCCCAGGTGAATTCTATAAATCATTCTCTAAAGTTTTAAATCCCATACTTAATAGAGTCTATGCATATGTCATGTCAGAGGGAGGAGTTGTCCCTCCATCATGGAACGAGGCTATAATCTCAGTCATTCCGAAGCTGGGCAAGGACCTCTCGTATTGTGAGTCATACAGACCTATATCTATACTAAACACAGATTATAAAATTTTAACATCCATTATGGTTGGAGGCTTATACCTTTTACCCCAACAAAATCCACATGGACCAATGTGGGTTCATTCCAGGTTGTCAGGCCCAGGATAATGTAAGGCATACGATATACTTACTAGAACACACACAGATTCAGAACATACCATCCCTTTTCTTAGGATTAGACGCGAAAAAGCGTTTGATATGGTATCATGGAGATTTTTAAGGAGATCCTGCCCCTTGATTCCCAGACCAGTTTATAGAAACTGTATTTAGATTTTACAAAAGTGCTGGTGGATTTATTCGTGTGAATGGGCATCTAACTGAATGACTATCCCTTGCTAGAGGTACCAGAAAAGGCTGCCCTTATCCCCACTTTTGTTTGCCTACTGCATTGAACCTTTAGCACAATATATCCGACAATCCCCAGATGTTGCTGGCATCGCTTTTCTGGAGCAGAGCATAATCTGGCATTGTTTGCTGATGACCTTTTATTATATTTAACTAATCCGGGTTCTCGATGCCAGCGGACCATGCAGAAGATCCGATTTTTCATATTATCAGGATACACTTTAAATATTAACAAAACTGAGGCCCTTAAGGTAAATTATGACCCTTCACCTGGACTTGAAATAAATACCAATAAAATGGGACGGATCCTCCTGAAACACCTGGGAATCACAGATCCCATAGATTTGTCTCAACTGTATAAACAAAACTATACCCCTCTAATAAACGCCTTACAGAATGATATTAAAAGATGGGATCTTCTCCCAACTTCCTTTTTATCATCGATATCCTTGAAGATGAATGCACTACCCGTCTCCTATATCTATTTCAGTGTGTTCCATGTTCAATTGACCGAAAGAAATTCTATCATGGCAAAAATCATTTATGGCCTTTCAATGGGGTCACAAAAAACCCGTTTAAACCTTAGGAAACTTTCCCTCCCAAAACAATGGGGAAGTATCATTCCCATCTCTAGCTGACTACTGGGCTGCTGCACAAATCGCCTGGCATTGCTTTGGGAAACCATACATATCAAGCTGCCTGAAACAAATAGACCTAACTAGGAACAACCCCACCCTTACCTGCAATACTCTTTTCCCTCCTTGTTGCAACGAACCCCACATAAAACTTCAAAAGCTACCTCAACTATATTGGAAGGTTGGAGGAGGAACCAAGAGTAAACAGATACAAATTCATTTTGGAAATACCAATGGTTCCTAGTAAAGAAGCAATTTGAATCTCAGTGGGTATGTCTTAGTATAACTCTCAAGTAAAAAAGGGATAGTAGCCCTTGGCAAATAATGAGAGAGATGTCCCCATAACTTTCGAAGAGGCTCAGGAGAAATTTACTTGGACAGAAAAGGACAGATTGTTCTTTTACCAAATGAGAAATTACACCATAACCAACTTAGAACAAGGGAAGAGTCACAACTTTATGAGGATCAATGTCCGTTTATACAAATTTGGTCCTCTGCTCTTGGAGGATCCCTCCTGGGCCTCTCCGATCTTTTCAAGCCCGAGTGTGCCTGTTGGGAGATTATAGCTTTCATACCAGTTATATCTAGAAGATATCACATGGCTTTAATTTCATTATCAATCAAAAAGGTTGTCCTTAGGCACTGGAAGGATAGTGATGACATCTCTTTTTCAGAGTGTCTTAAAGAGATCTTGGCCAACCTTAGAATAGAGAAAATGGTGGCTAGTTTAAATAATAGGTTGGATTAATATAAACAAATTTGGGAACCCTTGTACTCGCTGCTTTGCATTTAGGTTACTCCTCCAAAGAATCATTTAGGTTATCCTGGGTGGTATTTCAGATAATCTGAGCTGTGCTGGGAGGGAGGGAGGGAGGTGGGGGTGGGGGAGGGCAGCTTCATAAACAGCTGTACTAACATTGTATATGTGATTTCCATAAGTGCTGTATGGAGTTGCTCTCATGTGTAATTGTGATAGTCAATAAACTTTGAATTATAAAAATTAAAAAAATAATGGCCTGTCTCCCAGTGTGGCATCCTCAATCTGATACCTCTGTGAAGAAACCCTCTGTTTGGCCCATGTCAGTACCAGGGACATTTGGGCTGCCAGATAATAGAAAAGAAGACTGGGAAGGGCAAGGACCCCCCACCCCTCCTTAGGGAATTGTAGCAGCCTCCTGGCCACCCTAGGCTTCTTATGATTCCAAACAAACCTGAGAATACCTCTGTTGAGTTTATTCCAAAACAAAAGTGGGATCCATATAGGGAAACACTGAAACAAATACAGGAGGTGTGGCAAGACATTCATTTTTACCACATCTACCCATCTCATCAGAGAGAGGAGTAGCAGGTGCCGCTGGGCCAGATCTCTCTCAAGAGCCTCCTACAACCTTCCATAATTCAGGGTAAAAAGCTTGGAGAGATCAATAGAGATTTGAATCCCTAAATACCTTATTTGTTTCCTGGGGCCCATTGAAAGGGAAAAGACTCCTGAAAGGTACCGGGGCCACAACCACTGACCACCAAGGTCTCAGACTTGGAAAAATTAATATAGTGTCCCAAAATGAGACTGAAAGATTGCAATGTATCTATTAGAGGTGGCAAAGATGTTCCTGTGCTGGGCAAAAAGAAAAACAAAGTCATCCACATATAAGGATAACTTTTGTTCCATCCCCCCTTCGCCATAATACCTTTCATGTCCAAATTTTGCCATACCTTGGTGGTCAGTGGTTCCAAACTTAAAGCAAATAGGAGCGGGGACAGATGGTAACCCTGCTGTGTCCCCTGGGATAAAGGAAAGAGTTCTGAGCTGATACCAGATACCATTTACCATTACCAATGCTCTGGGATTTTTATATAACTGGGGAATAGCTTGCATAAATTTGGGGCGAAATTACATCTTCTCCATGGATGATTTTAGAAACAGTCGGCGGCAGCCTAAGGGTTAAGGTAAAATAGGGTTAGGGGGTCCAGGTTTTTAGCTTTAATTGCATCTAATTTGATCCTAAGCCATACCAGTTGTTCCTTTTCAGGGCCCGGGGATACCCATCTCATGCATTTTACTAAGTGACTGGCCCAGTGGCATATTGCCATATGAGGAATCTGCAGCCCCCCCTCAAATTTTGGAGCAGCTAGTTTGTAGTAGGCCAAACAGGGGTATTTGTCAGCCCAGATAAATCTAGTAAATATACCATGTAATTTTTTTGACCAGCGTATAGGGATAAAAGTATTGAGAAGGGATAAGGGTTAAAAAATTCTAGGAAAAACATTCATCTTGATTATATTAATCCTGCTTGATAATGATATGGAAAGTTTAGACCATCTGTCAAGGTCATGAATAATAAGCTGCGAGAGGGAGTCAAGGCTATCCTTAAACCATGTTAAGGGGTTACGGGATAGCTTAATGCCCAAATACCTAAATGCTCTGGGAGTCCAACATAAACCTAAGGGACTAATATTGTTCTTGAATACCTTGTGGTTTAATGGAAAAAATAAAGATTTACTGGCATTCAGTGTGTAATTGGATAGCTCACTAAATCTAGCTATTTCATTTAGTAGAGCCAGTACAGATGATACTGGGTGGGATAGGTGTATCAACAAATCATCTGCATAAGCAGTGACTTTAATTTCATGGTGCCCAACCCGAATGCCTTGTATAGAGATACTTTTGAGAATATTTTGAATGAGGGGTTCCAAATATAAATTGAATAGCAGAGGTGATGGGGGCAGCCCTGCCTAGTCCCTGAATGGAGTGGGAAGGAGTTAGAGAAAGCCTTGTTTGCCAAGATTCTTGCTGTAGGGGTTTTATATAGTGCAGCAACCCAAAATATAAATACCAGAGGGAATTTGAAGGCACTCAAAACCTTGAACAAAAAGCTCCAGTTTACCCAATCGAACGCCTTCTCAGCATCCAGAGAGAGACCAGACCTGCAGAGAACTCGGCGTCTCTGGTAGCCGAGAAGACATGAGATAATGTACGCAAGTGGTCAGCTGATGAGCGTCCTTTCATAAATCCTACCTGATTCATGCCTATTAACTCAGGGAGTACCACAGCTAGCCTATTAGCTAAAATCTTTGAAATAATTTTGATGTCTTGATTTAGGAGATATATAGGTCTATAACTTTGGACAAGCTCTGGATCTTTGTCTGGTTTGGGGAGAAGTACTATCAAAGCTTCAAAGAGGGTGATTAACCTCTGTCCCAGAAAGAATGTGTTGAAATAATCGATTAAGTACTGGTAATAATAGATCTCAAGCGTCTTATAGAAAAGGAAAGAATCCATCGGGACTGGGAGCTTTATCTGGAAGGTAATCCATTGATTACCTCAGCAATTTCCTCCTGTGATATAAAAGAAACTAGAGAGTCTTTGTGATGTGCTGAGAGAGAGAGCAAATGGGAGTCCATCAGGTACTTCTCCACACTCTCAGGACTGGGAGGTGCTCCATGTCCCTGTACAGCGTTTTGTAGTATAAAGCAAATTCTTGAACTATCTCAGTAGGAAGGTCAACAAATTCTTTATAAAATTCCGCATAAAGCCACCAAGCCCTGGTGATTTGCCATTTTCAAATGGGCCAATTGGGCCTTCATTTCCTCCATAATAATGACCTAATCCAGCTGTTCCCCTAAATGCCGAGAGAAGTGTTAATCTCCTTGGGCGACTGGTTTTGGGATTCACACTCCCCTGTTGAATCTCAGAGCTGTCAAACCAGCCTATTAGTTTGCTGTGCACTAAGCGTTGCTGCAAGCAGCTTCCCTGCCCTGTTGCCATTCTCAAAAACATTGCTGGTGGATCCTCCTTCAACTGCCCTCCAATTGGGCAGTCAGCAAGGCCTCTAAAATGGCTTTTTTCTCCTCCAAAGCCTTCTTAACCCCTGGATGCAGAGTTATCTTATGTTGAAATTCTAAATCTGTGGTTTGCAATTCTAGTACCCTCTTCCTGTTTTCCTTTTGTTTCTTAAAGTCTGCTGAAAACTTAATAATAATCCTCTGAAGCACCACCTTCTAAGTGTCCCATCGGATGGCGTGGGAAGTAGCACCTGCACGGTTGGTCACAAGATAGTCCATAACTGTGAAGTCTATAAGGGTCTTAAAGTCAGGATTATTTAAGAGGCCTACGTTGAAATCTCAGTGAGAGTTTCATGTTGAGGGGGCCAATTCCAGGGTCAATTTCACTGGGGAATGGTTGGATATAGAGCATGCTGAAATCTAACAGGTGGAAACAGAGTGCATCAGTTGTTCAGATACAAATAACATGTCTATTCTTGTATAACAACCATGCCTATCTGAATAGTGAGTGTAATCTTTCTGGTGCCCATTGACCCACCTCCATATGTCCAGCAATCTCAAAGCTGGTCTAAGTTCCTTGTGCCAGTGGGAGGGTTCCACAATGTGCTGCTGGCTACAGAGGGGCACAGTGTCATGGGAGGGTTCAGCTGGGTAGCAGCATTAGTGATGGCATCCATCAGGGTAGGTTTGCAGTATACATTATGCACAGTATAGTGCATGCACTGTATGTACAGTACAGTGAACATCCCTAGTAGTCCAGCTCTCCTCTGATCCCTGATGTCCCTCTGAAGTACTGATCAGTTATTCCTGGTAGTGTAGTGGCCCCCACAATCCCCGATCTCCAGCAAATCTATTTAAGTTCATGCCCTGGTGGTCTAGTGTTTCCCCCTCCCCTGAAGGCAGTGCCCAACCACCCCTGCCCACCACCCCAAACCCTGAGTCGGTGACTAGCACAGACCTCCTCTCACCTCTGTGGCCAGCCACCAGCTTAACTGTCACTGAGCACATACTGTATAGTATGTGCTCAGTGACAATTCAACTCACAGCCAGCCTAATGGTGGCGGAGAGCTGTACCAATCCTCAACTCAAGGTTCAGGATGGGGCAGGAGTGGGAGTGGTTGGGCACTGCCTGCTGAATGGGAGGAGGTGGAGGAAAACTAGATCAACATAGCATTAACCTACATATGAACATCTGAAACTGCCAGCAGATAATGACCACATTCAAACCTCAAAATGCCTATCACACTTCAAAACTGGACTAAGGCAACACCTTAAATCAATCATAGAGTATGACTGCCTCTGAAGGCTAGTCCCTCCCCCTCCTTAGCCTCCCTAGTTGTTCATATGTCAGCCCTGCTGCACCCCGCTCCTCCATACAGCTAATGTCCGCTCTCCGTAGTAGCCACTCTTCCTCTCCTTTGGTACTCTCCCCTTTCATTAACCTACACCTTGCACCCTGAACTGACACTAGGCATCCACTCTGTTTCCCCACCCCTTGGTCCCACCTGCCCCCTCCACCTTTTCTGACATGCCTAGGGCCAACCCCACCCCATGAGGCTTTCAGAATGCCACCCCTGCTGTTCCCCCTGAGTGCCTTCCTTCATCATAACTCCATCCCCACACCACTTCCCTCCCCATTTCCCCATATGACCATTTAGTCAAGCACGTTTTCCCCTCTGGGGCCACCTTCACTTTGCCCCCTCCTCCCTGGCACCCCCAGCAACTATGTTGCCCTCCTATTTTTGACAAAGCCCCAACATGTCTGCTTATCCTTCTTAAGTCTCCTGTCAACTTGAAAGGGGGTCCTCCCCTGCTTTCCCCATGTAGCTCACCACTGCTTTTCTGTGTCCTTTACTGATGCTGTACTAATTCCATAGTACTAGTGATAACACTGTAATATTGTAACCTACATATGTTCTATACCTGCTTGTTGTAATATGTCTGTTGTCTTTCAATCTGACACGGAACCTTTATAAAAGAGCTTGTGCTCAAAGGTCTTCTTTGAATCCTTAAATAAATAAAACATAGTCCATCAAGTTTGCTTGAGTGTGCAGCTAGCCATCCCCTTACACAATAACTATCCCTCCCTCCCCTGACCCTCATAACAGTGACCTTCCCCACTTAAATGGATTTGCAAGAGACAGAGGATCATGGGGGAGGGGACTAGGCTACCAGGGACGATTGCTCAATATTTTAGTGGGACATTGGGGATCGGGTGGGGTGCTGCTAGACTACAAGGAAGAATTGATCAATAATTCAGCAGGACAGTGGGGATTGGGGGGTGGCTAATAAAACAGAACAAGATCTCTCATAGTAATACATTACACTGCAGATGCACCCCCCCGGGTGCCATCATTCCCATTACTGCCCAGCTGTCCCCCCAACTCCCCTATGCTACCTCCCGTGCCCCTTCTGAGGCTGGACCCCTCTTGTCCAGTGTCTTCCCCACAACATCTAAGCCCCACTAATGTTGCCTCTGGTGGGAAGAAGCTGATCCCTGTGGCAAGTCCGACAGGTGCACCAACTGTTTGGCTCAATGGACGACATATGCAGCAAACCCAGGAGGTTTGGCACTGGGACCCTATTTTTTTATAGAATCAGGTGCAGGGTTCCTGGTACACCTGGAGTTTGCCACAGCCCTAGATCACTGCAAGTTACAGCTATATAAGGGCTTTTTGAAAATTGAGCCCTATGTGTTGAATGAATAATGAGTAATGTGTGGTATAATAATATCCTAGTAGTAATACTTCATTAGCTGGTTATCACCTTGAGTTAGGGAGTCCCTGCACCTGGAAAGCAGGGGCAGGATTCTTAAGAACAGTAAAATTCTGCAGCTGCAGAAAATGGCTTGCAGCACTGTGGAAATGCAGTTGCATGATATTCTTAAAAAATCCTGCAGCTGACGGAATTCCATAAAATGTCCCACAACTAGGAGTTCTAGCAGCATGAGAATTCCACAAGTGCTGTGAATCCGCAGCTGTAGAAATGGCTGAGGAGGCACAGCAATAGTACAACAAGTAGCTGAAGCAGCAGATATTAACATTGCTGCCATAGTATGAGGCTGACAGCACCCACAAAGATACAAGCAACCAGTCCCTCAACTGGGACCACTGCAGCACCACAGGTACCAGCAATACCATGGCACCAAAGTGGCTGACTGTCACCACTGGTCGTCCCTCCATGGGACATTCCTGTTGACTGCAGGGGTAGCACTCACTGCAGGCAGGTCAGGCTCTATTGCCTTTGGGGCTCCATCATGGGCTGCACTGGGTCTGGTGGTTGTTGCCTGTTGCCATAGCATGACAATGTGGTGCTTTTGTTGCTGTAACATCAGTCGCTGCTATACAATCTGGGATGCTATTACCTGTGCCTCACCTCCACCTTAATTGATTCCAATTGTTAGGGCACTACTGAGTTTGCTAAGGGAGAGTTACACCTCATTCCACTGAGTGTAACATTTTTTCCACAACTGCGGAACAAACCTGGCTGAGAATAGTCCTTCAGGGGATTACCTCACTTATCTCACACCTTTTTTTCCTCAGGGACTTCTGCAGCTGCACTTTTTTGCACAGTCGGTAGTGTTTTTTTCTGCAGCTGTGGAGGTTTTTGTGAATAGCACTTAGAGCAATCTCTCCCCCTTTTTTTCCTGTAGCTACGGCTGTTTTGGGGACTTAGGGTAGGTTTTGCACCTTCTGAAAGCTTTGTGAATCCAGCTTCAGGACCATAAATGTTAGTTGGTTGAATTATTGAACAATTTAAATATCTTCATCCAATTTTAGATAAAAACATGACATACACCAAGCTGTACCTGAACTAATGAATATTGTTGTATGCTCTCTTTAATGTTGTATGCCCTTGTTTATCATGTTTAACGTGTATGTACTCTCCTGACTTGGAACCTTTGTAAAAGAGCCTTGGCTCAAAAGTAATTGTAATCCTAGATCTAAATAAACAAATAAAAACAAACAAACAAAAAACAACATTAAGACTTTAGTGAAAGTTGCTCATGCTTTTCTTGGGCCTGCTTTATCATATTAAAATTGCTTAGTGCTGAAATCCAGAAAACCGTCTGTTCTTGGTGTGATAATTTTATTAATTGGCTGTGGCTTACCGATATATGCTGCTGCTAATCCCAATTGTTTACAGCGTGAACATTTTACTTGCTAGTGTTTGCCATTTTGTATTAAGAGCTGCTAAATCAACCCCCACTGCTGTTTGTACAGTGACCTTAAATGGTTTGTTTTATTTTTATTTTATTGAAGTCTTGGATACACCTGTGCGTGAATGCTCGTTGAGAGGTCCCACGTCAAATACATTAAACAACACAGAAAAAAAATCTGAGGACAATTTACAGATAATACAATGAGAATTCTGCAACCAGATAATGAGGTATTAAACATAATGGGTATATTAAATCCAGATAGGAACAGTTAAGCTGTGGCATTGTACAAAGTATGCCTGCATCAGTAGGAGGAGCTGGAGAAGGAAGGGTAAAGAGGGCAGTGTGGGAGGGGCAGGGTTTGACTGGGACAGGATAAGGGTACAAGATGTTGGTGGGGATTGCTAAGTGCTGGGGTTTGCCTATCCCGAGGGATAAGGACTGGAAAGTGCTGGTGGTAGTCAATCTGTGCATGGGGTGTCTCATTGTTGGCACCTGCATGAACACCTGTCAATAAGGTGTTGGTGCAGTCTGAGCTAAAAGGATCCAAAGAGTAGTAGCACAAGAGACAACAGGTGGTAGCACATTTGTCCAGAGTGATGCCCGGCACGAGAATGCTCATTGTGCCATGGATGTGTGGCATCTGGGTACATGGAAGGCTTGTGAGGAGGAGTTCCTAGTTTACCTGGTGTTTGGCAGTAGGGGCAGTAGATTCTGAACTTCAGGAAGAAGTTGGTTTAGTGTAGCCTTTTTGGCGAGAAGGCAGGTTTGATATCTTATTCTGTTGTTAAGTTGGAGCCAGCCAGCACAGGTATAGAATTCGCAGGTATGTGTTAATTTAGGTGCATTTGTAAGCAAGCAGCAGGCTTTATTTAGAGCAACAGTGATGTGTTGGGAGTGGTGTGTCAGTTGCAGATCCTTATATTACCAGTTCTCAATCTATAAGGATACAACTGAGCTATTAATTGCCAGATTCAGTGCTTCATGGGTGAGACAGTACCTGTATCGGTAGAGGATTCAGATTCTGGTGTTGATGGCTTTAGCAGTGTTGTCAATGTGCTGTGTGTAGGACATGGAGGACTCGATAGTATTTGAAGTGTGGGACAAGTTCCAGGGTGCTGCCCCTGTCATTCCGTATTGCCAATGGGTAGTGTTTTAGTTTGTTTTGGGCTGCTGGAGCATGGTTTGGTCTTTTTATAATTCATGACCAGCTTTTGTTCTCTGAACCATTTTCAGCTGATGTGAAGTTGCTTTGGAGATCTGTTTCAAAGTTCTGGGCACGGGTTGCTGGCAAAGATTATCATGTTGTCAGTGTATAAGAGCATGCAGCATTGGCAAAAGTCTGGTAGGTTATTTAAGAAGACACTGAATAGCAGTTGTCCCAGTATCGACCCTTGTGGTACACTGGACCTGACAGGTCGACTATCAGATAGGACTTCACCAATCCTAACTTTTTAGGAGTGGAGGCTCAGGTAGCTGCTAAACCAGCCTATGGTTTCTGTTGCAAGTTCAGTTTCAGAAAGCTGCTCAAGGAGGAAGGCATGGTGAACCATATCAACAGCCTTTGATAGGTCAATGAAGGACTCCCTGCTAGGTGACCTTGGTCCAAGGCATTATTGATGAACCTGATGAATTCTAGAAGGCCCGTAATGGTACTGTGGCTGCCCTGGAACCCATGTTTCTCTGGGCAGAGGAGCTTGTGTTGGTTAAGATAGACAACCATCTGTTCAGCCACACCGGCTCCAGTGCCTGGGGAGTAGCGGGAGTATGAAGATTGATCTGTAACTGTTGTGTAAAGTTTGGTCCCCACTTTTATGTACAGGACTTACTGTGGCAGACTTCCATGTTTGCAGGAATTGAGAGTGGCAGAGGGAGGTTAATTATCTTTGTGAAGGGTCCAAATATTTTGTCCAGAGTCAGGCAAAAATTTGAGGTCCAGTGAGTCCCCACTATGCTTTGACTTTCCTAAGACCTTCTCTATGTATTTTCTTGTGTCTACCTTGGATACTATCTTAAAGTGGAAATGTGGTCAGAGGGAGTGGTGTAGATGCCCTTGCAGTGGTTAACTTTACAATAATGCATAAATTACTTTGATTTAGTTATATTTTGGAAAATTTTAGTGGAGAAAAATTTGGGTGCTTTGTCCAGTCTGGTTTCAGTGACAAATGTTCAATACTCTTTTCGAAGTACTAATCATCTGCAACTTTCAATATCTGTAAGAAAAATTAAACTAGGTCAAATGTCACCATTTATCTATTCTATAGTAAAGTTTTTGATCTTCATTCCTGACTCATTGATTGCTGCTAAAAATTGCATCACTTTTAGAATTAAATATAAATCTAATTTGTTAGTCATTACTTCTTATAACTGTTTAAACTGACACATTTAAGTTTTAATGTTGTCTTTGTGTTTTTGCAATCATGGGTTACCCTAGAAAATGGACATTACATGTCCATCAGTTCTTACCATACCAGGCTATCAAAATTCATTAAAAAAAACAGTAGATTTAAGCCACAACATCAACAGGCTAAGCAGATACAGAGGCTAGGCTCTGTTAATTGTATAACTCCTACCTTTTCTGAACCCACATCAGCTGCTGCCACAAAAAGTAACAGAATTCAACAATAAGTCATTATACAACCTCTAATAACATCCTTCTCCACACTTCTGCTATATTCAGATTTTGAAGAAAACATATATTACTGTATTGCACAAGTCCATTTCTATTTGTACAATTCTCTGAATGTTAGCCATAGTTTGACAGCCCAACATAAATGTTCATGGGTCCTCCATTAGCACAACAGCATTAATGAGAAGTACTGTCTGCTTGAGTGATGTTACTGATGATTAAATGTCTCTATTGCATGGGTTAATGTTGGGGTACAATGCTGTGAATTGCTGCCACAAATTATTTGCATCTGTAGCTGCACAAAGTCATGGGAAGTGTCAGTGTGGCTGCAGAATTGCAAATTGTAGGGTCCTCTGGGCCCTTTAGTTCCATGCAGTTACTGATGCAAAGAATTCATGGGGCTGTCTGAGGGGCTGCTGAAGCACAGAGTCTAAAATGGCTTCAAATGCAGATGCACTGGGCCAAGTGTCCTCTTGGCTGTGTACTTTTCACAAATTTTTCTTGACTAGGATTTTGCAAAATAAAAAAAAAACACTCACAGCTTGGATTCTGGCTCAAAAGGAATGCAAGGGAAATAATTCTGAACAAACAGAAGGCTATGACTGCTTGAAAGAAATCGGCTGCTTCCCCGAATCTTTTTTTCTATGGTGGTCTCACATAGGTCTTCCAATCTGAGCTCTGTGATGCTGGTTTGGCAACACCTCGGCATCACAGTGACAGGATTTATGTTGACCACTAGTTGCAGTTGACGTAAATCACGATTGTCTCCTGGTCTACTTTTTCATTGGGGGCTTCACCCCCCGAACTCCCATGCAGGGGGATTTTCCCTCCACACCCCTCATACTTTAGATTCTCAACTCCGAGTTGGAATTGGTTTGTGGAGGGAGTACAGGACTAGCAGACAGTGTGCCCCTGTGTCAGACCCACCAACACAGCGACCTGTCAGCAAACTGTTGATTTTGTCGACAGGTATGTAGTTTGCGGGGTTGGTGTTGTTGATCAGGGCACATACCTCCAATCTATCATCATAGGATTTGCCCCCCATACCACTAATCACACTTGTGGCCCTGTGTTATAACCTCTGTGCTGCCATAATGTCTTTTTACAGTTGCATGGGTGGAGCTCCACAGACATATTGTCATCATCTTTGTAAAAGCACTGTGGAAGCATGTGACCAGATCGCTGTCAGGCGTGCTTACACAGTGCTTAAGCACAGTTACATTCACTGTGTTTATGTAGCCTTTCCTCTCTGCAGGCCACATAAAACTCCTCCTTCTTGGGGCACTACTTTTCTTCTACAACTGCCAAAGTGACTGCTATTCCCAAGTTGGCTGGAGGTCCAACTGTGCATGTGCAACTATCATGCATGCACATATCTATCATCACCACCATCTTAGGCATGGCAGCCATCAGATCTGATATGGCAGATTCCAGTATCAGTTCTGACTGACCAAAGCTTGTAGAATTGGCTGCTGTGTGTCTGGCAAAGCTAACTGGGAGTTCCTAATTCAACATTATATTTTTTCACATCGTGTTTCCCAGGACATATCATGCATGTTCACATGTTGACTGGCATTTGTGTAAGTATGCCTCAGCTGCCTAGAATTACTAGATCTAGAGCATGCACCCTGATTTTAACATGTATGAAATATAAGTTGCAATATTGCGCATTTCTAAAGTAAAGGCACACCACATCTGTTACACTCTGTCCTTATTGAACTTGACCAAATAACTTCATTTGGCAGCATTTATACACTTTATCAGAACACCAGCAAATAAAATGTTTAGGTATCACTGGTGTCTGTCTTGCTGTACAGAACCCAATTTCCACCACACAGTGGTAGCAGTAATTATATTCAGTAGTAGAGACTGCATCTCACTTATGCTGATGCTGAGGAGGTGAGTTCCAGAATGTGGGTTGCTGCAAGAAAGACATGCTGTCCTTGGATTGTCCCAGTTCTGCGTGAATCAGTTTGGTTTGCAATCATCTTTAATTATGTGTGATAATAAACTATCCCCCCGCTACTGACTGCTGTTTATTTATACACCATTATTACATGTGTCACACTATTTCCTAACAGACATTCCAAAACAAATAATTTCATTTGGGCAGCAGGTTTATACACTTTATAATAACCCCAGCAAATAAAATATTTAGGTATCACCAGGAACCATATTAATTTTTACAGAATCCGATTTCAAAACTGCACAGCTGTCTCGGTGATTTTAATCAGTTGTAGTGAGATTGCATCTTGATGATGCTACTGCTGAGGGTGCGAGTGCCAGAATATGGATTACTACAGCAAAGACATATTGTTCTCATACTGCCCTAGTTCTGTATCAACCAGTCTGGTTTTCCATCAATTTTTATTTATTATTACCTGATAAAAAATAGCCTAACTCCCCCACCAGCCACTGTTTATTTATAAACCATTAGTACCTCTGTCACACTATTTCCTTGTTGGAATTTTCAAAAACTAACTTAGCTTGGAAGACACCATTCCTACATCTGTCACAATGCTCTCTCATTGATGTGTACAACAAATAACTTTGGTAGGACCCACAATTATACACTGTATAAGAACACCAGCAAATAAAATATTTAGTTATCTCTGGGGATAGTATTGCTCTTTACAGAGTCTGATTTTCACACCACACAGCGGTCGCAGTGATTTTATTCAGTTTTCATGAGACTGCATCTCATTGATGATGATGCGGAGGATGGGAGTTCCATAATGTCAGTTGCTGCAGCAAAGACATGCAGTCCTTGGAATGCCCCAGTGCTGCATCGACCAGTCGGAGCTTCAAGAATAGTAATGTGCAATTTGTCACACATGAACAATGCCTCTTCATCAGTACACTATTTTGTTTTGTACATTATTTTTATCCTCCTGCTCTGGTCCACCAGACTCTCCCCAGGGGGGCTCTCAGTCAGTCTTATCCCTCCAACCTGAAATCCCCAGCTCTACTCACTAGATGGTGGGGACCTCTCACTCACCTCTGAGCCACCAACACCCTGGATTTAAGCCCCCCAGAGCAGCACTGCCGACTCCTCTGGTGACCTTTCTGATAAGTTAATGGGTGGTCAGAGGTCTGCGAGAGAGGATCTGGGGTAGGCTGGAAGATCTGGTGCTGGAGTGTGGACTGGCTCCTTGTCCCACCTTCACCTACTGGTGACACCAGAGATTTTCCCTTGTTCCAGTGTTTCCCCTGAGCCCGAGCGTATACTGAAGTGCAGCACACGATGGGACTGCTCTGCGCACCCCTGGGTAAGGCTTCTGTAAAGGCTACTCCCCCTATTTTAATGTGCCACTAGATACGACAGCACCCAGCCACCACCAGGGGCCACTCAAACAGTGACATGTTCCTAACCCTTCCCCAGGAAAGGAGAAAAGTCCTCCAGATGCTCAATCCTTTCCTGCCCCTACCGACCCCGGCCCGGGCTTATTCCCAAACCCAGGTCGCCGGTCTGGTGTGAGTGTGATGTCAGCTCTTAACCATCAGTGCCACCAGGCGGCTCTGATCAGTACAATATTGATTGATACATTTTTTTTTCATTTAGTTCACAATCACAGTCCTTCACAAAGCATGTCTATTCACATTGCTTTCCTACCTTTTGTGATTGAAAATTGTTTTTACCTTCACTTGGAGGAGGTCACTGTCTTGGTATACTTGTGCTGTGTGTGTGTGTGTGTGTGGGGTTGTCTTCATCTAAAGGGTTTGCATGCATGCAATCACCTTGCCTATCTACAAACAATTGTTTGCCTCATTGCAACTGCTCAGGTAATGATAGACAAAGTCTGCTAATATAGTTAAAAGCAAAACAAAATGGTTATATTAAATGCAGCTGAAAATAGAAAATAGAGTTAAAAATCTATGTTTTCGACCTTAGGTCTTCTTCAGGAAATTTAATTTCCTGAAGAAGACCTAAGGTCGAAACATAGATTAATTTCCTGAAGAAGACCTAAGGTCGAAACATAGATTTTTAACTCTATTTTCTATTTTCAGCGTGCATTTAATACAACCATTTTGTTTTGCTTTTAGACCACATGCTGACGCAGTGCCTTGTTTTTGTTTTTTGCAATTAATATGGTTAAAGTTAACTGATGTCCCTTCTCTTTTTTTTTTGTTTACTATTTTTTCAGACCACACTATCAGTACATGGCAAATAAAGTTGTTTGATTGCCCGTCTACAGTAGGGGACATAATATATGGCTGATCTAACCTCTAAGGCAAGCAAAGGTAGGTAATGGCAAATGTAAACCATGAAATATGAAAGATGCCATGCACGGATTCAGTTAACTATCTTCATATTTTTTGTTCTGGTTGAGGAGCAGCAGTTGCAGCTTTTCACTATACTGCCAATTGCACACATTTGTGCATAGGTAGCAACACTGCTTTTGTGAAATGAGAATACACATATATTGAGGTATTCTTTCAATTTATTTATTAATTTATTTCTTTAATTTAGGAATGTGTGTCTTCAGCATCAGTATCTGAGAGGAATCACCTCCACAAAATGGAATACAATCACTGTGACTGCTGTTAGGTGTTGAAATCAGGTTGTCTAAAAATCAAAATGGACCCTGGTGATACTTTAAAGCTTATTTGATAGCATTGCATGTGCCCATTTGCCAACATCTGTTCATTACTGTTTTCTACTCAATAACTTTGCTTTCATAGTACAACACTGGTGAAGATATTTATTTATGTCAAACACAGGATTACTCTGACATTTCAAATATGACAGTGAAATTAATGACGGGAATCAGCAGAGCTCATGAGAAAAGGGGAACTAATAGTAAATAATGTGTGTTTCAAAGCCAGACTGCAATTAGTAAACAAATGCTTGATCACACAGAGGTGCTTTTTCTGTCTATGTGCTGGTCCACAGGCTATGGAAATGAGCTGATGATGTTTCAATTGGGGGAGGAGGAAGACAGAAAACACACTGAAATGGGGGCCACGCACGATCACAAACAGACACTGAAATACATGGAAAAAGCATACGGGGAAGAAAAAAACTCCAAGAAATGCAGATGTATTGGGCTCTTAAAGGCATCAACTCAACAAGTGAACTAGATAGACAAGGAAGGAGGTAAGAAATGCTAACAGTCCCCTTCAAAAAAAGTCTCTGTTTAGCAGTCTCTGTTGTTTATGTTAGTTTCACTCAGTGTTCCAGATGGTTGGAGTGATTAACAGTTCGTTAAGAGATACAATCATCTGGCAGTACAAGATGGGATCTCACAAAAGACTCAATGTGAGTTGTTATCATTCCATTGTTAGGACTTTCAGCTAGTGCCCAGTCTGTGACCAAGGGTAGAGAGAATGACTGGAGGATGGCCCACGTGGTACCCATCCATAAAAGTGGACCAAAGGATGAGCCAAATAATTACAGGCCAGTAAGCTTAACTTCTATCGTGGGGAAGCTAATGGAGACAATACATATGGAAAGACTGGTGACCTTTATGGAAGACAATGGGCTCAAGGACAGTTACCAGCATGGGTTTGTCTCCAGAAAATCCTGCTAGATTAACCTAGTTGAGTATTATACAATAACTGGATTACAAGGGAACTGGACAAGGATCATGCGGTGGATGTCATATACTTTGACATCACTAAGGCCTTTGATTTGGTGCCACATGGGAGGTTGGGAGGGAAGTTGAGATACATGGTGGTGGTGACTAAGATGGTTAAATGGACTGAGAATTGGCTGCAGGAGAGACAGCAGAGGGGTAGTGGTGGTGGGGGACTCTCACCTCCAAGCACTGTGATGAGTGGGATTCTGCAGGGATCGGTGATGGGGCCAGTGCTGTTTGGAATATTCATAGCAGACATCTTGTATGGCATCAGGAATAAGATCAGTCTATTCACTGACAATACCAAATTGGGGGTGGTGGTGGATGATATAGCAGGTTGGCAGGGGCTGCAGGACAACCAGACCAAACTTGTGGAGTGGTCAGTTGCGTGGCAGTCAGGATTCAATGTGAAAAAGTGCAAAGCCCTGCAATTTGGAGCAAAGAATCCAGGGAGGGGTTACCAGCTGGGAGGGGGTGCAGCTAAGTTCCATCAAGGAGGAGCAGCATCTAGGAGTGGTTGTATTGGGAAAGATGAACAATACAGAGCAGTGTAGGAGGGTGGCAGTGAAAGCCAACAGAATGCTGGGTTGTATCACAAAAGGGATCTCCTCCTTGATCAGGAAGGTGATGCTGCCTCTCTACAGGGCACTGCTCAGGTCACACCTGGAGTACTGTGTGCAATTCTGGTACCCATATCTAAAGAAGGATGTGAGATTACTGGAAGGGGTACAACACAGGGCAACAAGGATGATCCAGGGATTGGAGGACAGACCATATGAGGAGAGATTGAGAGAGCTGAACATGTACTCCTTGGAGGAGAGAAGGGACGGGGGGATATGATTGAGACAGTTAAGTACATAAAGGAGAAAAACAAGGCAGGCAGTGAAGGGATAAGTAGGCTGAAGAGGGGGAGGGACATGAGAAGGCACAACCTTAGACTGGGGGGAGAAGATTTAGGACAACTTAAGGACACACTTTTTCACAGAGAGGTCATGGCAGAATGGAATGCTTTAATGGAGGAGGTGATAGCCTGTAAGACAGTGGGTAGTTTCAAAACGGGATATGGGACAAGGTGAGGGGGGAGGTAATTGGGAAAGTAAGGGGGGGCAGGGCAGCTGCAAGGTGAGGGTGCTAGCTGCACACTCACCCAGACTGGATAGACCAGGTGGCCTATTTCTGCTGGCAAATTCATTTGTTCGTAAGTCACTAGCTTCCAGTTTTCTGAACCTGTCTTTGTCTGATTATTTGTCCCACCTTATTTAGACCTGTGCCATCATTTCACTACCTTTTGAGTGTCTGTAGCCAACACTTCAGTGACAAACTGTAAGAGGTATACAGGGTCTGCACTGCAAGAGGTGGGTTTTATCCCACCCCTCTCCCCACACAGTCTCCCAACTCTGCACTTTCCTTGGACAGCACTGCAGACCAGACTCTAAAATGACCATCCACAGACCCATAACTGCCATTACTGGCAGGTGTAGGGGGTCCCCATCTCTTCTTAATTGATCACATCAGTCAATACTGTCCTACAGTCCCACCCTTTTCTCAGTCAACATGCCCTTACATCCAAAACCAATGCTTTAGTGCATGTATGGTACACAGATAAAACTTAAATAATATGTAATTTGAAAAGTTAAAATAGGCATTCCTGGGATGCATAGATCCTCTTCAATAGAAACAGAGGTAGTAAAGCTTAATGCCTGTTTACTGTTTCCCCCGGGCTCATGAAAGGACAGTGTTAAAAAATTATGTTACTGTTTGGGCAGAGCATAGTAAAATCAATACTTTTGTGACTGATATATATATATAGAATATATATATATATATAGATATATATATATCTATATATATATATATATATATATATATAGATAGATATAAATATAAATAAAAAAGTCATAATGTTTCCTATTTCCCAAGCCCCCTGGATATCTAGCCCCCTCCCCAAATACATCCTAGATCTGCTCCTGGCTCACATGACACTATATGAAACCTTCTAAAAGAGCAGGTCTCTGGTTGATCACAAAGTGGGGACTGAGAGTGTCTTTCTCCATCTTTCTTTGCCTGACTCAGTTCTTTGCACTGACAGCTGGGATGAGAGTGTGGTAAGATGCATGCTGATGTTACCTATTGTGTGTGCAGAGCTAGGACTACTTGACTGAATATTTGCTGTTGTAGGATCCTCTGGTTCAGTGTGGGGAGAGGCAGAAAGGGGGAAAAGAAGGCCATGGTAAAAAAACAATAGAAGGGGGAGGCACACTGGTTGTGATCATCTTTGTAAAAGCACTGTGGAAGCACATGACCAGACCTCTGTCTGGTGTGTTTCCACAGTGCTTAGGCACAGTTCCAGTCATTATGTCTATGCAGCCCTTCCCCTCTGCGGGCCACATAAATATGCCCCCTTCTCGGGGACACTACTTTTTCTTCTGCAACTGCAAAGTGACTGGTGTCATTCCCAAGATGGCCACCAGAGTCAAACTGCATATGTGCTATAGTTGCACATGTGCTGATCTCTCATCACCACCATCTTGGGCACAGTAGCTTTCAGAGATGATATGGCAGATTCCATCTGCAGCAAGAGCTCCGACTATTCATTAACTTGCTCTTGCTGCACTATGCAGTCGTATCGGCTCTGACCAGAGTTTGTTTTATATTGACTACTTCCCCTGCTCTGCCAAGCACCCCTTTTTGATTCAAACTAGTGTTCTTTTGGCCCTTTTGAATGTAACCATGTACTACTTCCCTGCTATATTATGAAACACAGGTGCTGTTCACCCTTGACTGCAGTAATAGGAACCCCACACCGTGTGTAAGTCTTACCTTTGTTTTTCTTCTCCAAGTGTAACAACTTGCATTTTGCAAAACTGATGATGGTGTTCAAGAGTAGTGGCCCCAGCACTGATCCCTTAAGGATGTACCTAAGTACTGTTCTCCACTCAGAGTAGTGCCCCATACCATCACATTCTGCTATGATCCTGGGATGTTTTCCTTTAACCCTCTGGGACTTGTCTGACTTGACCTTTGCAACCAGGGCTGGTAGGATGTGCAATGGCTACATTATGGCTATGTCTGATACTACAAGTCCTATTAAAGAGCATCCTTCCCCCATCAGTGGCTTTTTCACAGATGTTGAAGTGAAGTGTTCAGTATGCATCTTAGTCATCACCCCGGCTCTCTCACAGGTTCCTCCCTCTACCACTGTTGTCAAGGGCAAAGTCCTACCTTTAGCTTCCTCCTTCAGTTTCTGTACTGGTGGAAGGCTTTGATGTTGTCTACAGATTGAAGAAGATTTGTCAACACTGTATGTGTACATACTGCACTGGCAACTGTAAAAACACTTAAATCATTGCTGGAAATCATAAGCTGCAGTTATGCATATTACAATAAACAAGGCCACTGATTTTCAGTTTTTACCAGAAAATCCAGTAAAATTCCAGAATTTGGACTTTTTTGCACATTGGTAAAAACAAAGAATTTCACGGAATCTGACATTCTGTGCCAGAGCAGTAAATCTACAGAACTTATATTTTTCTTATAATTGCTTCCTGTACTATTTTCAATTTGCTTCATATCCAGAAACAAATGGCGTGATACCTTTTATTGGTCCAACACAGATATAACAAAAGATAACAGTGCCTAAGCTTTTGAACTAACCAAGTCCTTCCTCAGAAGCTTATGCCAGTTTAGAAAATCACATTCTAGTAACACCCAGATCATACATAAAAAAACAGACATATTTCTCATTGGTTTTAAAATACCTTTTTTAAAAACATAGCTGAGGTTTAAATGGAAGAAACCACTTTATGTCAGCTAGTTGCTGTAAACATACCAGGTCAAATGTCAACAGAGGCAGATAGAGAATCCTTCAAGAGGCCAGACAGTTTCATTAACACATTATGAATGATGCATGAGTGTGAGTGTTGTTACATGAATACACTCCTAATTAAAAGCAAGTCCTTTAGATTTAATACCCACTTAAGTACATGTTAAAAACTGGATAGTATTCCATGTTAAAAAGTACTACAAAACTGAAATGTTGTATATATTGGCATAGATAGAAAACTTCTGTTTTGTAATACTTTATAACATCGAATACTATTCAATTTTTAACATGTACTTGAGTGTGTATTAAATCTAAAGGACTTGCTTTTAATTAAGAGTGTATTCACATAATGCACTTACTCATGCATCATTCATAATGTGAGTTAATGACACTGTCAGGCCCCTTGAAGGATTCTTATCTGCCTCTGTTAACATTTGACCTTGGTATGCTTCACAGCTGCTAGCTGGCATAAACTGGTTTCTTCCATTTAAACCTCAGTTATGTTTTAAAAAAAGGTATTTTAAACCAATGACAATTCTTTTTCTTTTTTAATATATGATCTGGGTGTTAAGAGAACGTGATTTTCCAAACAACTGGCATAAGCTTCTGAGGAAGGACTTGGTTGGTACAAAAGGTTTAGGCACTGTTTTCTTTCGTTACATCTATGTTGGTCCAATAAAAGGTATCAAACCATTTGTTTCTGGATCTGGTCTTACAAGGACCAATACGGCAACTAAACTAATTCTGTATGTCAGTTTGATTCATTTAATGCTCACTGATGTAATTCCCAGAATTTCAAGTCTTGAAAATGAAATGTTATTATTTTAGTCACCATAAATCAGTTGCCTTGAATATAAAGATGTGAATATACAGCAGCTGTGTAAGTTCTTGTAAAGCAAGTCTATTGATTCATTTCCATTTATCCTTACTCTCAGAATAGAGTTATTTTGAAAGTTTGGTCAGGAGTTGAACATAAAACAGAAAGCAATATACAGGTTTAACTGGTGGAAAGGGAGTACAATATACAAAGCACATTATATAAAAGGGTGAATTTGGTAGTAGCAGTATGTGAGTAACAAATACTGTAGTAATTGTCAAATTCCACAAATAATAGCCTATTCATTATTCTGAAACAAATGCAAATAATAGGCACTATTTGTGGAATTTAGATTTGGAGAGATTTACTTAAAAAAAGTTACAAATGTTTCCCCCCACAGTATTAAATTGTCAGCTCCTGGCATCCTGCCAGAAGGTGACAGCATCTTTTCAAACACAACCCACCAACGTGGGGATGAGTTTGAAAAGACACCATCAGTTCTTGTCAGGGTGTCAGGTAAAGATGTTGTAAATTTGTGAAATTCACCTTTGCAAATGGCCCACTTTGCCACTTTGCAATGAATTTCCTTGGGGAAGTGACACTTCTGCAGGTGAAGTCTGATGAAGTAATGGCAAAGTTGCAACTTCACTGGCAAATTTGCATTACTTCAGTTGGAGAAGTACCACTTTTCCAGTCAAACACTTTGTGCTGTTTTCCAGCTGTGCACATCTCTGTTGACTTCACTGGCAATCTAATACCTGTCACTTGATAGATGGGTGGTAAAGGATTGAAATGGGCTGGGAAGGTAGCAAGAAGATAAGCCCTGGCCACCAGGTGAGGGGAAATAGAGTAATTTTGTGTCCCCCCCCTTCTGATCTTGCTGTAATGAGAGAATTGCTTCCCAGCCTGAGGTCGGCTGACGGACCCCTACATTTTGTCCCCAGGTCTCGGCTTAGATCAAGCTCTAGAGCTTTTTCAATAGCAGCACCCTTGTATTGGAATTCACTCCCTCTTGATGTTAGGATTGCTCCCTCTGTTTTAACTTTTAAACAAAAGTTAAAATGTTATTTATTACATAAATCTGTTTGTAACTGAAATTTGTAATTTGTATTCTCTGGGTTTGTTTGCTGTTGATTGTATTTGTGTATTTTGTATGTTTTTGTCCAGGTTGGGCCTGAAAGGACCTTTGGTCCAGTGCCTTTATCCAGTTACCAAAGGATAAATGAAAAATGAAATGTAAAAGCTGATTACCAAATAATGAATGCCTAAATATTGGGGCGGGGGGTGTCAGAATATAATATTTAGCCAGCATATTCAAGAGAAGATTTATGTAGTCTTGTTAAGTAGTACACAGCTACAAATTAGGCCATAAACAGGAATACATATGAGGCCACATATAGAACTGGCAATATGACAGAAAATATAAACATGCTAATGTACTGAGTGATTAGGCACAGGTGCTAGACAGGTACTGCACAATAGTGCAATACAGAAAAATGCCATTCTAAAAACCAGTGCCAACCACTCAGAGAACCATCCTTTAGCAAGGAGTAGGTGTCCAGGACAGTAAAAAGACAGGCAGGGTTTCAACTGAAGGTGTCAAGAGAAGTATCAGGAGAGTGGTAGGAGGGCAGAAGGGGTAGATGTCAAGGGTTGAACAAAGATGGTGGAGTCTGAAAGAAAAGGGCCCTGACAAGCAGAGGTTCTGAAAGTGGAGTTTTGTAGGAGTGGGGGTCAGAGATCTTCTAAATTAGTAGGTGGAGGGGAGGGATGGAAACCATAAGGAAGAGAGTAGCAGCAGTGGGCAGAGAACCCAAATTTCAATATAAGCATTGCAGAGTGGAAGAGGGATCTGCTTTCAAGCAAGGGAAGGGGTAGCTTATGGTAGAAGGAGCAATGGTAGGTGTAAGGAGGACAATTTAGAACAAATAGACAAAATGAGTGATATAGGGTACCAGTACGGCCAAAGTGGACTTAGGGGCTGCACTATGAGCCACTTCCCCATAATCAAATGGCAGGAAATAATTTTGTCAACAGTAATATGAAGTGTAGAATGGGGGGATACAGGATTTGTTCCTACAGTACATAATGCACCTTGCTTGTTGAGGAGTTTTGATTGCTTTGCTTCTGTACTGTACAGTATGTATGGATAGTTCAATCTACTGAAATAACCAGAAGCCAAGGTATTTGAAGGAGTGCATTTCCTCCAGAAAATAGACCTATAGGGTTTTAATGTCTATAGGCTGTAAATCCTGACAAACCTCTCTGCTACTGAAAATCATAGGGATCATTCTTTAACATTCTGGGTGAGCTGATGGAGCGGAACCAGTTTTTCACTGTATGTTATTAAAGTCCTACTTGAGTACCACTTATAGCTTCAGGGAGTATTCTTTCTCAAAGGAGACACTAATGGCTTCTTGTAAAAGTACTGCACATATAGTCTACTCTTTAAAAAAGACAGATCTGTTTCCTGTTTTACAATTTCAAACAACACTAAATGACATTACTGTATATGGCCTTGTTTTAGAAAAGCAAGTTTGGAACTGTATCAAAATGCTTTGGAAGATAATAATTTAAAATGATGTGTATGCACAAGAAAGGAAAAGAGTATGCATAGGTTCTCAGCTGCCACTATGTGGCATCCTTGTATAAAGAATAAAAGACTGATTAGTTATTTATTAGCTGCTCTTTTTAGTCAAAATTTCAGAGCGCTGCCTTTATAATCTAGGCACTAAATGTCATTCTGTAATTTCAAGTTCTTCTATACTTAACATTAAACATTCATGGACATCTATATACATGTAATTAGTAGGCTTCTGTTAACCATTCAGATACCGTATCATAAAGTACTTCCATAATAAAATGTTACAGAATCTGTACATGCTCATTTTTACCAGTGTTTTTCAAATGTGGCTACTGTGACTGCATGTGATTAGCAACATAGTTTTATATGTCCTTAAAGGTCCTCATAGTCTAAATTAAAATTGTAAAGGGTCCAAACATTTGTTATCCGAAAGCAACAATATTTGTTAGTGGAAAAAAGCCATCAAAGAGCATATTTTAATATTTAATAATAATGTATGTCAAGCCAAAAAAATCAATATATCCATTTTTCTTTTCATTAAATTGAATTCCTGAACTGATATGTGATTTTGAAGTCTTTTTTAATCAAGGTGTTTTTGTCCACCTTCTCTGTGGCTTCCTTGCCTCTTGTACCTCCCTTTGGAAACAATATAGCATAGTGGTTAAAAGACAAGAGCGGCAAACCTAGAAACCTGGGTCTGAATCTTATCAGCCCCTACTTGCATACTGTGTGACCCTGAGCAAGTCCCTTACCTTCCTTGTGCTGCCAGGTTGCACCTGAAACCAGCACTTTGGCTTATTGTGCCTTTCCTGGTTAAACCATTTCCTTTTCCTTTCACTTTCACTTCTCTGAGCAGCATCCAACCCCATCAACCAACTTCCCAGGGCTTACCAGCCATGAATCTCCCATGGATTTTCCTCCATGGCAAGGCCAAGTAGGGAGGGCCATCCTTACTCTCCAGGCATCCTCGTCCATAAGCTGGCCTTGCCTAGAAAGTTATGGAGGAGCCAGTGGTGGTCTGGGATGTCTTCCTTTGGGCAGGGTATTTTCTGCTCCCCATTTTCCCTTTCCCTAGGGTCACTGGGTGCAATGCAACAAGTACCTGTGTGCCTCTTGCGCACACAGTACCCAAGTAGCTTGAGCACCCATGCCTCTGAGCAGACTCTTTGGATCACCCTGCCTGATGGAGAAGAGCAGTCCAGAATGCTCAGTCCTTCCTCATGCAATCAGCCCCAAGTGTCCTGAGTTCATACCAAAATCCCAGTCACCAGTTTGACAGGCAGTAGTGCTACCACCGAGCAACTGGGCGGCTGGTTTTGATATTTTTTTAATTGTCAGCTCTCTTGCCATGACAAACTTCAGGGCCAGATCTTTTAGTTTTATGGCCCCAACCCTGTGGAATTCTCTACCGCGTCAGGTGCTAAACTGCCTGACTGTCCAAAGTTTTAAAGGCGCACTGAAAACCTATCTTTTTTAGTAAAGCTTATAATGATTTCTGAATATTTAAATGTTGTTTTAATTATTTATTGTTTTATGTTATATTGTACTGGTGCCTTGGTTTGAAAGGTACCTTATACAAATAAAAAGTGATCTGATTTGATTTGATTTGACAACTATTAAAACAAAATCAAACATCTTGGTATGGTACTCCATTGTCCAATATCAGAAATGTGTGCAAGCAGTATCCTAACTGTAATGCACCTCAGTAGAAATCCAATATGAAAAGTGACAACAGTAAAGACTCTTAAGCATTGCTAGAGGCAACCATCTTTAACGACTTGAGTCATTAATTACTAAACTGGTAGTAAAGGCTGTCCTAAACATATCTGGGGAGTTGAAATACACTGAAGATGAATAAAAGAATGTCATAATTACATTATTCCAAAAATGAGGAATGTTTTGCCAAGTAACAAATACTGCAGCTTTAAAAGACATGAGAGATAAACTTCAAGGGGACAAAGCAGCAGAAATCTGATGTGCAGTATGTATTATGTAAAATAGATTTGTTTTATCTAAGTTGTGGGAAAACTATAGTGTAGGCCACAACAGTAACTAGTGACTACAGATGACAATTGTGGCCAGCTGTATTTGGGGCTGATTATTATCTTCCAGTGCTTTTGTAGGCAAAGCCTTTGAAAGCAAGGAAGTATGGGTACTGCTAGAGAAGAGACCAAAATGTTTGTAATCCAATTAAGGGAATTGAATGAAAACTGAGCTGTAAACTACACCGTTTCTAATTAAATAATATGTAGTGTTAACATTCAGAGAAAGTAAAATCATATTTGTTATAATTTGTTTCTTTAAACTGTCATGTAATTTATAGTATTGATACATACAAACAATATTTATAGAGCTCATCCTTAATGGTTGGTCTCCAAGCTTTCATTAAACAAAATTACATTTCTAGCTCCAAGGATCCAAACATAGAGCTTTCAAAAGATAATTTCTTAAAAATGTGCTAACTTTGAAACCATTAGAGTCAGAAACTTTTTTTTTATGGAAATAAGGAGTCAACTAAGTTGATATTAATATAATCTATTGCTTCAGCTGCCATACAACAATATATAAAAATATAAAATGGTTCACTAAATTTTTAAAGTCCTGTCATTTTTAACAACTTATTATGCCAACATGTATAAACATGTGAACTGTATTGTTAGGCTCTATTCATGTTGTGTGAACTCAAAGATTTCAAAATAAAAACTTTCATTTCTATGCCTGAAAGTTAAAATGTCACAATTTTTGAAATATGATTTCAAGCATTATATAAAATATTATTGTTAGAAATGGTCAGAAGATACTAGTGGTTGTTCTGTCTAAGAAATAAACATATTGGCCCAGATATTCAAAGGGTTGCCCCATATAGGTTTTGCTAGCACACAAGTCCAAATCGCCATTCAGCGATATTCAGCGGGGAGGCAGTTCGCTACTGAAAACATGCTGAGCAACAGCGCAATGCAAATGAAGGCATGCGCAACCAAGGGGTGGATCCATGCATAAAGAGCACAATGTGATATTCAAAGGCTGCGCACGCGCACAGTGGATCGCCGAACTTGCGCCATCGGCAGAAAATGAGCCAAAATAAAAGGCTCAAGGAAGAGGCACAAGAACTCGATAGGAATGCTCATAAGGCAGCAACAGAGAGCAGGCCACAGCAGCAACCAGTGCAGGCCAGGGTGTAGGCAGGACAGAATAGTGGCAGCTGAAGGCGTGTGGGGCCACAGAGTTCGGAGGCCAGTAGGTGTACCGGTGCAGTGGAGGTAGCAGTCAGGACAGCGGGGAACAGAAGAACAACAGCTGGGGAGCACAAGTCAGGAGATGGACAGTGCCACCTTCCACATGGAAGCTGTAGTGAGGGGGAGAAGGCATGCTTCAGGGGCGTGGCCGTGGAAGGTCCGTCGAGGTACGCCCCAACAGGCAGTACCATGCCTGCATCAGCTTTGAGCTGTATTCGAATGTTGAGATTGTGGGCGGTACTGCCCGAACAGGGCAATACTGAAGCAGCTCTGTGAGCTGTGCAATAATGTGATGCAGGCACCCTCACGGCCAGAGCCACACTCTGTCAGTGGAGACAAAGGTAACAGCCTGCATGTGCTTGCTCACCATGGGTACCTTCCAGAGGCCAACAGGGGACACCACAGGCATAACACAGTCGGCCACGTCACGCATCCTCACCCAATTCCTCAGCGCACTGCTGCCACATGCTGTGGAGTACATCCATTTCCCCAGCACCGTGGCAGAGCGTACAGCAAACATACAGGAGTTCCACAGGGTAGCACGTATGCCTGGCATGCTAGGGGGTAATAGACTGCACCCACGTGGCTATTCGCATGCCACCTGGCCCCGATGGTGCCACATGTCACAACTGGAAGGGGTTCTCCAGTGTCAACTGCCAGGTGGTGTGTGATGCCAGTGGGTGCATCATCAATGTCTGTGCCATGCACCCTGGTGGAGCACATGATTCATTCATATGGTACCAGTCTGCACCGTGCCATCGATTAAAGAGTGGGGACATCCTCACAGGACACCTAGTGGGTGAGTATGCATGTAGGAGTGGCAAAGTTGGGGGACGGGTGGGCAAGCCACAGGTGCCATGGGAGTGGCACACAGGGCTAGGAATAATATGGGCCTGAACATGACACTAACCTCCACTATCTCCACACAGGTGACAGTGGATACCCACTCCGTCCCTGGCTGCTCACACCCTACCGGTGCCCCACGACCCCATCGCAGCGACGCTTCAATGAGGCACATGCCGCCATACGCAACATCATCGAGTGGGTGTTTGGGATGCTGAAGGCACGCTCAATGCCTAGACATCTCCGATGGTGCCCTACAGTACAGCCCCTCAAAGGCCTGTGGGATATTCCTGGCCTGTTGTATCCTGCACACATGGCCAAAGACTGGGATAGCTGTACAGGTCAAGAGGGGACATCGATGGGACGCCGGTGACGCTGGTGATGATGGGGATGAGCAGCCCCTGGACAGCATGACCCCGACTGATCTGGCTGGCCCAGCTGCACTGGGACACCATCCCAGGGAGCACTTCACACAACACAGGTAAGTCATGGGACCATGTGCAGCCAACACTGTCCAGAGGCGCAACCTACATACACACAGGGTAACACACCAGGGTGCATGACGTGAGGGACTGGAAGGTACAGGCACACAAACACACCACCAGGGAGGGGTGAATAGTTACACGCTACATGGACAGACACACACACGCACACACACACACACACACACACACACACCAGGCACACAGTGCACAGGGGCAGGTGCACAGCAGAGCAGGAACAGACATGTTAAACACACAGATCCACAGATCACCCCACCACCTGTACTGTCCATGTACGTGTGTCAGATGCTGGGCACCCTTGCACCTTGGTGTACAGTACAATGCAGGCATCATCATGCACACACACCTGTGGACAGCAGTTGGGTGGGTGTGCAGGTGGTCCATGTGTTGGCATGTTGGGCAGGACACCCACTGGTGCACTGCCCACCAAGACACACATTGCACACAGGGCAGCACCAGACAGAGCCCGCACTGGGAGACAGGTCAGTCAGGTGACACTGTGCCACGGCCACCACGGATGCGTGGGTGACCCCGCCAAGACCCAGCAGCACTGGCAGGCTGAGCATGGGCCACATGGGGTGGCACCGATGGACCACCTGGGGTCCCACTGCACGAGTGCGACCTTGTCCGCACAGGGGTCTGCAGCATGCCGAACATACCTGCACCAGGGTGCTCGGGATGCCCACAGCAGAAACCGGCGTTGACAGGCTGGTGTTGCCGCGATGCGGGAAGCAGGGGTGGAGAGTGTACTGCGTGGGGTGCACGGTACAGGGGCACCTGACTTTGTGCCCAATGCGGCCATGACAGCGACCAATGCCTGGGTCTGCCTGTCAATGGCAGCGGTCACATCCATCCGCATTTGGACCATCTCTGCAAGGATCATTGCATTGTCCCTGCTGTGCTGCTCCACAGCCACACACAGTGCCTCCATGGATGTTGCAACCTGCATCTGCTGCTGTACTGATGCCCGCAGCAGGTGGGTGTGCTTGTCAAATGAGTCGTCTGCCAAATTGGCAACCTGTCCCCCAGGGTAAGGAAGGGTCTGATGCTCAACACCTCTTGAGGGTGGGCGCTGTTCACCAGGACCAGGTATGGGCAAGTCAACAGGCGGTGTGCACGCCACCGCTGAACACTGTACCCAGACCTGGTGGGTGACTGCCGCTGCTGCCCCTCCACCTGCTGTGCCCAAGGGACCAGTCATTCCACTGCTGTGTCCACAACAGTGCCAGAGACCTTCACAGCCACGGTGCTGCCCCACCAGTGCTGACAGGCACAGCCTGGGACTGTGCTGACGTGCTGCCACACACGTTGGAATCAGCTAGGTCCATGGGCATGAGCTGTCCTGCTGTGTGTCCATTATGTGACACACATGTGTCACTGCCCATAGCGGTCATTGCATCATCAATGGTGCAGGTTCGTGCCACAGCCACAGCCACAGCGTGCTGGCATGCTTGCATGCCAGACTGCTGGGGCACAGGAAGGGCACCCCCACACCTGACTCACCGACAACGGAGATAGCAGCCAGGCGTGCACACTGGTGCAATGCACGCCGGCTACCAGCAGAGGTGGATGGACCCTCCTCCAACTCTGGCTGCATGTCCACAGTGCACGCCCACCACCACTGTCCCCTGCAGATGCACAGGATCTGTAACAGAAAGTGAGAACATGTTAGTGCATGGGATCAACCTTTCCCCGACCATGTCATACTATGCAGTGATGGGCTACCACCTGTCTGGAAGCCACCTCCTGGAACACCCTGATGGCACTGCACTGCATGGATGCAGCAAGGCGGTCCTCCGCGGGGTCAGCTGCACCAGCTCTGGCTGGCCCTGCCTGTGGCAGCATGTGCCACCCTGAGGGCTGCCACCTTCTCCTTCACCCGTCTCCTGTTGGTCCCCATCTTCTTCTTACATTCCTGCACGAGCGCTGGTGGCTTTCGTGCTGGTTACGGTCTGAGCTACCCCTCCCATGCAGCAGCATGGGCCTGAGGTGCCCTGCCGTCCACTGAGTAGTGGCTCTTCATCCAGGTAGGCCTCAAGAGTGCCTCTGTTTCAGCCTTTGTGAAGTTGGGCCTCCTCTTGCCCACCATCATCCTCCTCACCCAGTCCTTGCTCGGCCATGTCACGGTCTGTATGGGTGGAAGTGGACACCTGTGACTGTGCAGTTTACAGCATTATCCCATGACCATAGTCCATAATATCACACAGCATGCAACCCACCTATCACCTGAAGTAACCGAATATGGCCACTGCAGATCACTGTCGCACATATATAGTGCAATGCATGCAAATTAGGAGTGGAGCAACTTTAATGAGGTACAAATCACACCGCTGCACCTTTGAATGGCTGATCAGTTGATTTGCATATGACGGCTGGATATCATGCTGTTGCGCTTTGCGCAATACGGTTGAGCCGGCTGAGCCTATAGCGCAGTTCTGTGACTGCATAGTACACCATACTGCACATGCCCAGGTACCTTACGCAGGCATCTGCTGCACTGATGATGTGCTGTGCATGGTCTGCTATTCAGGACATGGCCACCATTGTGCCAGTGGCACTACAGCACTGGTCACCACATGGTGCTGTGGCACAACTGTGCAATAGTCCACTGTGGCACTGGCATGCAGGCGACCACTCGCGCTGGACATGTAGACATCTGATGGTGCTGTGCGTGGCCTTGCACCAGAGACATGACCTTGTGCCCAACCTTTGCCCCCTTGGCGCTGTACATCTGGCATGTGTGCAGCTCTATCGTGCTGTTCAGTAACAGTGCGATAGGGACCGACGGCGCTGCCTGAACAGCACGATAGGGACAGATGGGGTTGTATTGTGCAACATTTCCACGTGGGGTTGCTGCGCTGCAGAAGCCATATTGCCTACTATCAACCTGTGGACATGGCATGCAGGAGAGCTCCCCAGTGGAGTGGATTGGAGGTGGCCAACCTAGTGGCCATGGTGGAGCCTCACTATGGGCCACTGTTTGGGGGGGAACCCCTAGACTTGGCCCGCACCCAAAGTGCGGCAGCAGGTGGCCACCGAGCTGGAGCATGTCACAGGGCGGCGCCGAACAGCGGAGCAGTGCAGGCACCACTACAGTGACCTGTGCAGGAGGGAGCAGGCACTGCTGGCACGCCTCAGGTCCTGTGCCAGGAAGGGCATTGTGCCTAGGCCAGGTGGGTGAGCCATCTATGCACCTGTATTGTCCGCAGGGGTATAACTTGTGTGTGGGGCCAGAGCATGGGGAGGGTTGTTCCATGGTTGGCTGTGACAGTGTTTGCAGGTGTGTGATGTATGGGTCTGGCTGTGTGGGCAGGCACACTCATTGGGGTAGGGGGCTGTCTGCGTTTGGATCTCACTAACGTGTTTCTCAACATTTGTTTCCACAGGCGTGGAGGAGCGGAGGAGGCCGAGCTGAGGCGCAGAGGGTACTGCAGAGGTGGCCGGCAGAGGAGGCAGCAGTGTGGGCCCACAACAGCAGCAGTGGCTGGATGAGGGTGAGTGTCATTACATCATGGATGCTATTGCATGCTATGGGGGGGATAGGGCATGGCCACCATCCATGGACAACACTGCCATGCATATGACATTTGACAGTCAGCATTGTCCAGTGGCACTGCTTGTCTGTGAGTGCGTCACTGGTGGTCCATGCATGCACTGGGCACATGGCTGTGGCACTACCTTCCCACCATGTAGCCATGTCACTGTACTGCCTTGGTTGTGCTGTGCTGGGCATGGGTGGGGTGTGTGTGGGCTTGGCCCATGCACGGTCACTGTGAGTGTGTGCAGTCCATCACAGGGGTGGGGCACTTGGCTGTATGCCATGCATATTGGGTGGGCTTCAGGGTTGTGTGCAGTCATAGCCATTGATTCTGTTCCCTTGCCCTAGGTGTCCAGGTCCTGCACAGGACAGAGCAGGCCATCCACCACCTGCTGGAGCTGTCTCATGAATCCCTACACATCCTCAGGGAGATGAACCAGAGGGGTGTGTGACGCTGGAGGAGGACACAGGGTCCAGCCAGCCTGCCGATCTGCAGCCTGGGGTAGTAGCTGCCCACAACTACACCCTTACCCTCCTCACACCCTGCCTTCCCTCACCAAGTTCTTCACCCCTACCCACACCCACCCTACCTTGTACCCATACCCCCACCCCTGTATTGTATATATTTGTAAATAGTTATGGTTGTTCCTGTTGTTGTTTGTTCTGTTATTCATTGAATATATATATATATCTATTTTGTTATGAGTACTGTGGTGGTCTCTGATTTGCAGCTGGCTATAGGTGCTCAGTTGCAGTGGTGTGCATGGCATCTGGTGTGGTGTGGTCCTGGGATTGTGTGTGTGTCTGCATGGGGGGGTGTCCCTGGTGTGGTGGTGGCTGTCAGCTGGTCTGGCTGTGTGCTGCCACACACCACTGTGGGCTCCTGGTGGGTCTGGCTTGTATGGTTCTGTGGTACACATGGTTGCATTGTGCCGGGGGGACATGGTGATTCCGGCAGTGCCAGTCACAGTCACTGCTCATGTGTGGTGTCTTGGGGTTCCAGAGCAGGGTGTGCTGTGTACAGGGGGGCTGTGGTATACTTAGGTTGTCTGGCTCTTTGTGTGGCAGTCTTCGCTTGCCAGTGGGTGTGCTGGGCGCCGTGGCCAGCTGTGCTTTGTAGGCTTGTCCCCATGGGCCAGTGGAAATTCTGTCCCTCCACCGGTGATACTGTGCTTGGTGTGGGGTGTGTTGTTAGTTCTGCAGTGTGTTCCTGTGCCCTCTGTGGCATGGGTGGTGAGGCCCTGCCTACCTCCCTGGTTGTGCAGTTCCATTGCTCTGCTGCTGGGGGGCTCCTGCTTGCGCTATGGCGCATCTCGACTGCTCAGCTGGGCTGGCCTTGTTTGCATTATGGCGCGACATATGTGCTCAGCTTCCCCTACCTGGTTGTGCTATAGCGCAGGTTGTGTGATATTCAGATGTTGGCTGGTTGTGCAATTTTACTTGTTCCACGTTTGAATATCCGTCTGTTCCTTACATGTCTTGAATTGACTTATTAACTACTCCTGTATTGTGCACATTTTGAAACAGTTTGAAAATCTGGCCCATTTTTTCTAGTTTGATTATTTATTTATCCCAGAGGGGACTGGGTTAAGATTAACCCATTTTAGCTGTACCTGACATAAACAATACACACATTAAGTACTTACAAATTACATATAAAACACAAAAAACAACAAGCACATTATCTATTTATCATCATCATCATCAATTATGTTTATTGGAAAATCAAGGAATGACATTATAAACCATTGAGCTTGTATTCTTCTTGAGAACTCAGTTCTTTAGGTACAAAAGTTTACACAATGCATATTATGTATACTGTATCATAGTAAACAAATATTAAATCAACAGTGCAACAAAAAATGTTTTTCCAAAAAGCCAGTTTCAGCTACAGTGAATAAAAATATTAGCGTACCTGACAAAATGTACTTTTCTAAGTACCTCTTATGCTGCGCACCATGAGTTTCTTTTTTTAAACTGATTTGATCCAAACTCTTGTCAAATGTATAATGCTATTTCTAAGCCAAATGTGGTGGCCATCTTTTTTTATTGGGAGCATATACGATTGAATCCCCCACAGTGACTTAACCCATTCAAAACCTGCAGTGTCAAACAGATTATGGGAGCGATGAATGGATTTATTGACTCCCAGGTTTGTCTGCTCTCCCCTGACATCTCCTCCACCCACCACTGTAGCTGGGAATCTAAAAGTCTGGAGGGTGCAGGGTGACTAACCCCCCCCCCCACAAACAGTACATGACTCTGGCCACTGTTGAATCCATTGGCACTCTGCTATGGCGATGTGATCACCATCGGCAAAGTGTTGTTGCTGTAAAGTCCTTCAACAAATTTCTTGTCAAAGCAACTTGGTGGAACCTGCTGGGAGACTAGTAGGTTTAGGTGTGCTGTGCTGTGTCTGCAAGCACATGGAATGAAGTGGGTGCTGGGGCTAGGGGCAGCCATCGCAAAATGACAAATAAGAACAGAAGAAGGACCCACACTGACAAAACTGAAAAAAGTCAAAATACTCTGGCTAAGTATTGACTCTGAAAGGCTTGGTGTAAAATCTGTTTAATGAATGTCCTGGACAAATACACAATAGACAGGTAGCTACACAACAAACAAACAGCCCTGGCGCTTTGAGTCTCCAGACCCTTCATCAGACGGCATGGCATAGGGAAGACACTTCACACTTAAATACAGGTAATAATGCATAATTCATGAACCATTAGCATATTCAAAAGGGATCAGAATATATAAAAAAAGTACTTCATAAGAAGGAAACAAAATGTTTTTGTTTTTTTTTGTTCTTATGCAGTACCTCCAGTATAGACACAAAATAAATTTGTAGTTCAAGGAAAGAAAGTGCATAGTGCTTCTAGACATAATTAACTATGTAACAGCTGCTCCACCAGTACCATTCTTGTCACATCTGCAGCACCATTCATAAATTTAAAGTGCAATGTGCTGTGAAAAAAAGCAGCAGGACTTGCAGCTACTCCACCGGTACAATGCCGGTCCCATTTGAAACTGCCACATTACCAGAAACTGTGCAAACTCACAATTTTTTATTTATTTATTGAATTTTGGTAATGGGGTGGGCCCTCTGAGACAAGACAATTCCATTTTCAGGGGCAAACTGGAAAGTGCAGCACCTTGATAGTGCATTCATTGATACAAGAAATTAGACAAGGAATAGTCATACAGTAGCAGAGTACATCAATTACATTCAGTTCTGCAAAATAAGCAATGCAAAGCACAGTCAACACAATCTTACATACAGACATCATTTGCAGTATTTCTTTTTTTCTTGGAGAGCAGGAGTTAGAGAGAGTGGTACGTTTTGCTGCAAGAATCACACAAGGAGTGAACAGGGGTGAGTAGTCAGTGAAAGCAGAAGCAAGAGAGGGTGGTTAGGTGAGATAACAGCAGACTTTGAAATGGAGAGAGAGGGAGGTGCAGACAAATATAGAAAAAGGTAGGCAGTTCCAGTAGGACACACCAGAAAATGAAAATGATCTCTGAGCCATGGAGAGTCATACGTTTCTCACTGAGAGAGGGGCAAGGAGGTAGATCTGAGGGCACATTGAGAGATACAATGTTAAACAATATCAGCAAGGCAAGGAGGAGTGAAGCAATGCACAAACCTATGTATAAAGCTTAGTGTGGCATAGCATAATTTGCATTCATAGGGTAGCCAACCGAGGGCAGATAGGACATTGCAGTGATGATGCCGAATATTGTCCCCAAGAGCAAACCTGCAAACTCTATGGAAGGCCTGTGATAGGCATGATAGTACAGGTGTGGTAGCAGAGAGCAGTAATGGAGCACCATACATGAGGAGGAGCAGCAGGAGTGTGGCACTCACAATCTTGCAGTAGGAGGTCAATGTAAGGAATGGACAGATGCAGTAGAGGATACCAATGTTTGGGTTTATAATTTTGGTGATGGCTGCAACATGTCCATCCAGGGGAAGTGAGGACTCTAAGGAGACTCCCAAGTATTTGAAGGACCTGACCAATTTGAGTGCATCCTCAGTACTTGAGAGAACAGCCAGAGGGGGATAGTTGGTGCAGATGAGTTAGAGAATAACATACTCTTTGTTTTTTCAGTATTAAGGAAAAGCTGCTTCTTAAGGAACCAGTACTCAAGGGTGTGGAAATCGGAGGCTAGCATTGAACTGAGCCACCTGATATCAGCAGAAGAACGGTAGATGACAGCATCATCTGCATATAGGTGAACAAAGGCCCCACCACGATTATCAGGAAGGTCATTAATATACAGAGAAAAAAGTAATGGGCCCAATATGGAGCCCTGGGAGATACCATGAGTAATGGGTCTCAGGTCAGATAGGGAGCCTGCCCATTTTACTTTTTGGGTACAACTGTAAAGGTAACTTTGGGTCCAGGTCAGGGTATTGGCATCAAGGCCAAGGACATGCAGTTGTTGTAATAGAAGACCATGGTTGACCAAGTCAAAAGCCTTGGTCAAGTCTCGAAAATACTCAGTGGCACAGCCATGATCCATTTCATGGAATATGTCAGAGGTGACTTTAATTAGAGCTGTAAGTGTACTGTGGTTTTCCTAAACCCATGCTGAGAAGTTGACAGCAGATGGTGGAGGTCAAGGTAATCCTGTAGGTGGTCATAGATTATCCACTCTTGTATTTTTGCAAGAGGGTAAAGTTTTGACATAGGCTGGAAATTTTCCACTGTAGAGTTGGGACTTCCCTTGTGGACAGGGACGACCACTGCTACTTTCCATTTTTCAGGGACTGTGCAAGTAAAGAAGGATCGATTTAATAAATCTCGAACAGGGTGGGCTAGGGCATCAGCTCCCGACTTAAGGAATTTAGGCTCTAGAGTGTCATGGCCAGGTGAGCTGTCAGCCTTTAGGTTCATGGGAAGATGGCAAACCTCCATGAGGGTTACAAGCTTTAGATGAAAGGCAGGGCTATCCATAGAGTCAACTGATGGCAGGGGTCAGGTTGTGGGGGGGGGGAGTGGATGAACTAGAAAATAGAGATGTGTACCTATTCAGATTGGTGAAGAACTCATTGAAGCCAGAGGCAGGTAAAAGTTAGAACTTACTGCTAGAAAAACCACAGTAAATATCAGAAAATACCAAGTGTTTCATAGAAAACAAAATACATCATAAGAATAACAGAAGAGAGCACAGCAGTAATCACTCGAGAGTTAGTCTGAAAGCAAATTTAGAAAATTGTGTGTGTGTGTGTGTGCGCGTGTGTGTGTGTTTGAGGAGTGGGAGCTTTACAATGAATGTAAAGAAAGAATTAGATAACCACCCAGCCTGCTTTTCATATAGAAACACTGCCAGAAATGAAATACAACTGCTTTGGTTAACTACTTCATACTGTTCATGCATGAGTTGACACTGGTAGTCACAGACAGGTGTTCATCATCTTTTGACACATCTGTCAGATTACTAGAGAGAAGTGAGCTGAAATTATCAGTGACATAATGTACTGTGGTCACGAGTGATGTTCATCAATAAAATTGAAAGCATTATTAAATGCATATGTTCTGTATGTCAGAATGATTGTAATACACAGAACTCGCCTAGTACAACGTTCAGGTAGCAAAGCTCAGTAATCACTTTCACCACCGTGATCTTCACTGACACCCTTTGTGATTCTGTGCTGAAAAAAACTGATAGAATACTGTTGCACAGCATCATATTTGATTATTTAATAATAAATAAAAGCAACACAGACACAGGATACAAATTTGATAACTTTACTGAACTGGAAAATGACTTCTGATTTATTTTCCTATCAGCTTTAGGAAGTACCCAGAATAGCCTAGAACGAACACAGAAAAGCACCCGTTATTAAAATGCTCCACTAAAATGATCATCCAGCTGCTCTGACTTCTCATTCTCCTGATGAGAGTGATTGGTTTCATGGATGAGCAGGCTTAGTCTACTGATACTGTCGAGAGAATACATGGGGAAAACATCATTCAGTATCACTTTAGACACAAGAAGCCAACTTTGTAAAACTGGTACTGTTTTTTATGTTGCTTGCACGCATGTGCAAGAAACATAATGCTATCATCGGATATTTCGGAGGTGTGTCACCTCCTCCTCCAATTCAGTCAGTGAGCTGGCAGGCGCGGCCCCTGTAAGCCAATGCATTTTGGAGCTGTCTATGACACGCTCCAAAGTGCAGTGGCATTAAAGAGTGGGGAGCTACGCCCAGTGAGCACCCCATAAGCCGTAGCTCCCCCATATGCAGGCATACGCACCCCGCACGTCCTGTGTGGAGCCAATGGGTGCCCAATCCCCGCCGGCTGAGCTGCTGTCGCCCCCCGTAGCTGGTGCCATGCTGGGAGCCCACCCCAGCGTGGCAATCAGGTGTTTGTAACAGGTGCCCAATCCCCATCGGCTGAATGGCCCCCATCCTTGTGCCATGCTGGGAGCCCACCCCAGCGTGGCAAACGTCCCTCGTAGTCTTTTTTTTGTTTTAAACCTGTAAAACAAAAACGGTCCCGTGGCACGTCTCCCGACCCCCTCCCACAACCTGCACCCACCCACTGCGCACCCAGCCTCCCCACCCCTCCACCCATACTTACCTCAGGCTCGCGCGGACGATCTTCGGTGGACTGGTGGCACGCCTGCACTCTTCAAAGCCGACCGCGAACTGAGGAAATGCCGGTAAGCTGTATAATGGGCTAGATAGGAGGGTTCAACTTCTATGCATATCTCAGGCATTTTGGAATTTTGCACCAAATTTTCAACATGGGTTTTTAGGTCCCTTCTCTTGAGTGATGTCACTGTCATAGGTTATTTGAGTTCGGAAGGGTGATTTCGCGCAGTGACTTTGAAATCACCCTTCAGGCCTGAATACTGCCATGACAGTGACATTGTTCATGAGAAGGGGTCCCAAAAACCCCACGTTGAAAATTTGGTCCAAAAATTCCAAAAAATGACTGTTTTACGAGCGTGCGTTGCGCAGTTCCTATGCAGGCTCGTAAGTTCGTGAAATTTCAATATTTTCACTCCAGATTTTCAATATTGCCATTTTACCACATCTTCTTATGAGTAGTATAGCTGTCATTTTTCACATCTCACCCAAAATGTGCTTCCGCCCTTGTAGTGCAGAATGGCGCAGTCGATGTGCGAAATCAATGTACAGGACAAATTAAGAAAATCACAGTGACACTATTCATGAGCAGAGGTCTTAAAATGGCTATGTTGAAAAGTTGTTGAAAAAATTCCTAAAAATGACTGTTTTATGAGCGTGCGTTGCGCAGTTCCTACGCAGGCTCATAAGTTCACAAATTTTCAATATTTTCACTCTAGATTTTCAACATTGCCATTTTACCACACCTCCTCATGAGCAGTACAGCTGTCATTTTTCACATCCTGCTCAAAACATGTTTCCGCCCATGTAGCGCACAATGGCGCAGTCGGTGTGCGAACTCAGTGTATGGGACACATTAAGAAAATCACAGTGTCACTGTTCATGAGCAGAGATCTTAAAATGGCTATGTTGAAAATTTGGTGAAAGAATTCCTAAAAATGACTGTTTTAAGAGTGTGCGTTGCGCAGTTCCCACGCACGCTAGTAGGTTTGCAAATTTTCAATATTTCCACTCCAGATTTTCAACATTGCCATTTTACCACACCTCCTTATGAGCAGTACAGCTGTCATTTTTCACATCCTGCCCAAAACATGTTTCCGCCCATGTAGTGCACAATGGCGCAGTCGGTGTGCAAACTCAATGTCTGGGGCACATTAACAAAATCACACTGACACTGTTCATGACCAGAGGTCTTAAAATAGCTATGTTGAACATTTTGTGAAAAATTTCCTAACAATGACTGTTTTACGAGCGTGCGTTGCACAGTTCCTATGCACGCTCGTAAGTTCGCAAATTTTCAATATTTGCACTCCAATGACTTCCAAATACCTAAACAGCACATAGAAGCAAGCAACATTCGGCATTGACAAACGCTTGTTTTAAAGCACAATGAACAAGACATTTTGAAAAGCCAGGCATAAAAAAACAAAATAGATTTAGACTGAGTAGTGAAGTCATTTTAAATCATTATTTCCAGGGGAACGACCAATAACTGATGTGAGTCTGAACTGTGAACTTAAGCAGTGTACAAGGAAATCTTTCATTTCCTTTTTACAATTCACACCACTGGGAGATCTGGGGTTGACTGTACAGTGACAGTCAGTTGAACAGTATCATTCACTTTGCATGTCACTTGTTCACTGTCCTCCATGTTGTGAGCTACCCATCTGTCATGCCATCGGTGTATCCAGAATCCCATGGCTAACACTTGTGAAATTAGTGTGGGACACTCATTGCTCAGCTTGTATAATTTTACCTCAGATTGATTTTTAGACTTTAGTTTTTTTTGCATTATCATTATTACATTCCAGTGCAGTAACTGAAGAGAGAGCTCATGCTGACACCCGAGTTGGGGTTTGGGTGAGGTTAGGACAGTTGGCTCTTACACAGCCTCCTCATAAGGATGTAAGTCACTCCAGGTTGCCACCCTGTGACAAAGGTCAAACTGATCAAAGCACTGGGGTACCTGAGTCACACGCTGTGGTTGATTGTTTGCTTTTTTGGTGTGAAACATAATTTGCCAAATACAGTTGTTTGAATTCAAAAGCAATTGGTGGAGCATACATTTGGTTTGTGGCTCTACTTGACTTCTTACACCAGTTTCTGTCACTTCTGGAGTGCAAGCTGTTCTTTGTTCATGTTTGAGCATGTTATATTGGGGTTCATAGCCCCAGTCTTGCACCCTACCTCCAAACTGGAAAGCACTACACAGTCTTGGTTTTGTTCTATGGAAAATATAGCCTACTCTACACTGTTGACCACTGAGCTCACCTGTCCACCTCTTGGAATCTATCAGCTTAGTTCTTGATTACAGTTCAACTGTGCTCGTGCTGGCTCAGGATGCCTGCGCATGAGGCAAGATCTAGAGGTGTTTTTTAACTTTTATTAAGTATGGTCCAAAGTGTTTAACAGCAGAGCTACTTCTGTGTTTGGCAGGTTCTCAGTTGCCGTCATGATCATAAGAAAAAACACAGTACGATATGATCATTATCAATAAAAAATAAAATACCACAAGATTATGATCGGTAACTCAGAAGCTGCCAAACACAGAAGCAGTGAATGTTAGACATCACGAGAGTGGGCAGAGAGAGAAGGACTGATAAAGTGGATAAAGGAGGATTCTACCATGGGAGGACAAAGGGAGGAGGAAGCGAGGAAGATGAAGGAAAGCAGCAGAACCTGCTGCTGGGCCACTTACTATAATGGTGATGCAACTGCTGCTGACTGGTTCCTGCACAGAACATTGCCTGTGACAGACAACATCTCCCAGCATGTGTCTCTGTGTGTTTGAGTCTGCTCCCCTGCTGCGGCCCTGTTCTTAGCTCCAGTCTGATCTCTCCTCTCTGACTACTAGACACACACTCTGTAGTCAGTACTGCCTTTGCAGGTTGCACTGAGCAACTTGCAGCTTCAGCTTGGGAGGAGCTCAGATGGCATGGAATCGGGGGCACAACCTACTACACAGTGACTGCAGCCCATTCATTAATAGGAGGGGGTCAGGCAGGAGATGGGGCCACAACCATGAGAACTGAGAGTATTGCACTTTTCTTTGAAACGACAGCACTCCCTTTAAATGTACAATACCTATTAAGCCAGCAGTGCATGTTAACAGTGAAAATTGTGACGGTTACTTTTTTAGCCCATTTTAGTTTGTCCTCTTGGAGCCAGGAGTGAGTGTGGGAGCAAGACAATAGTGTGGTGAGTGTGGTGGGAGGGGGGGAGCAGACCAACGAATGCCACTGTAAACAATATGCAGGAGGTGGAGATAAGTGGTACAACTCCGTTCAAAGCACACAGTGGACGAAAGCAGTCAACAAATCATGTCAGGTGCTACCAGAGTCCCTTCTCTCTCCTACATCATAGCAATACATCAGCATGGTTCCTCCCATGCAGCCATAACAAAAGTACACTCAAAGCAGCTACAAATACAGTAGATGAATATTCAAGATTAGTCAATAATTCTGTATTAAAGCAGTAGTTTCAATCATACAGAGGTTTGAGAATCATTAATCTATATACTATACTATACCATCTACCTATGCCCCCCCCGCCAAGAAATAAACAAAAAAAAATGCATTTGATAACATCAAGACCTTTTTACTACTTAAGACTTTTGCCTTTAAAAGAAAATTAAATGGTCAATAATTTCCCCACAAATTCCTTATCCTGTATCAGTTAACTGGGCAACTGCATTAGTGAATTGGGACACTTTTCACTAGCACTGCGATGTTATTGAATTATTAAGTAAAACAGAACCGTTTTTCTTCAAAGTACTGTATAGATGCTTAAGAAACAGGCAATTCTGATAATACTAGAAATTAAAGAGCAATAGCTATAAAGCACTAACCAACCCAGAGACCTGAGCACTATTTGTAAGCAATAAGACACAATGAGGTGTGCATTGAACAAATATTACCATGTGCCCAGGGCCATAGGTACAAGGTCACATTCTCAGTACCTTCAGCCCTTGGGCATGCAGTAATATTGGTTCAATGCACACCCCAGAGTGTCTTATTGAGCACATATATATATATCTCTATATCTATATCTATATCTATATCTATATCTATATCTATATCTATATCTATATAAATATTATAGTGGCATGGTCGCGCCACTATAGTTAGGGTTCAGCGATCAGTTACATACTAAAGTCAAAAGTTTGAACGTTAATAACTTTGGGCCTGTTCAATGGATTTGCCTGAAATTTGGAACGTGTGTCGGGGCATGGTAAATCTCTTGATTTGCCAAATTGTGTTTCGGTCAGAGTGCCAGTCTTTGTGTACAAAAGTGCTTACAAATGTAAAATTATCTATTTTTTGAGGCACCTTTTGGTATTCTGAATGTGGTCCTGCATGGCCATCGTGTGGCATGCAACTCTGTGAGATGGCTCATTTTGAAAGAACTTTGGTGGCCGAACATGCTGCTTTTTGTTTAGTGAAAAAATATTAAGGCATTCAAAAGTTATGGCACTTTTAAGTTCCCATTATAAGTCAATGGGAAAATGTATATGTATTATCTTGCGATCAAAGAATGGGGTTCTGGCCATCTCATCCCGCCTGGTGGTCAAAGAATTTGCAGCCTTGCAGTTCAAGAATCTTTGTCCTCGAGGATTTTTTCACATTCTTTGTTCACGGGGTCCGCCATCTTGTTTTCAGTTTCCAATCGCACTAACACAAATCTCTTGGCTCAGGGGTCACTTCTGAAGTAAAACGTTTGATGGGTTTTACTCAGGAAACCCCAATCTATCAAGCCATGGCTTTGGTTCCATCCAAATCAGTCTAAAAATAGAGTTTCCAACTTTTAAATTCTTCGTTTGTGGCTCGCTAATGATCTTTGATTGCGAACCTGCAAATTCTTTAATCGTTAGAATCTTTGATCGTGATCGTGCATTGCAAGCGAGAGACAAGATGGACAGATTTTAACATTTATTTCTGTAGTCCAGGTGTGCCCTATTAAGTAAAAAGGTGGGTGTTGCTTAGGGGCTTCCTCTTCCATCTGAATAAAACTGTAGTTTTTATTATCCTGGAAGTCTAGCGGCCCCTCCCCATCTTGACAATGTACATAATGATTTCTGTTATCCCTGGTAGTCTAGTGGCCCCCAATGAGTATCTTATTAATATCTTTATTTATTATCCGTAGTAGTCTAGTGCCCCCCCATGTGTCTTTATGTATATTTTTAAAAATGTTGTATCTCAGACACGGTTTGGTCATAATAACAATTTAGCAATACCTGGTAGTCTAGTGGCACCTCACCCACCCTGCAGCCTACCCAGCCCCCACCCTTCCCCAGCTGGTGACTGGCACAGCCCACCTCTCACCTCCACGGCCAGCCACTGACTGTGTGTATTACCGTGACAATTGAAACAGGCACTAGGAAATTATTTTTGAGTGCCTGTTTCAATTGTAGCTGATAATCCACTGATCAGCTGTGATCATGGAGGTGAGAAGTAAGCTGTGCCAGTCACTGGCTGGGAAAGGAGTGAAATGTAAGCTAACAAGCTGGAGTAGTGGAGTGTAGGGCCACTTGACTACAGGTATTACTAAATAAATAAATGTATTATGATGGGAGAGGGACTGCTAGACTATCAGGGATAGCAATATTAATTACTGTATAAAGAACCACAGATCGGGGGTAGGGGGGCACTAGACTACCAGGGATATACTTACAAAAATATACATAAAGAAACATGGGGTTGCACTAGACTACCATGGATAATAAAGAAAGATATTTATATGATACTCATTGGGGGGCCACTAGACTACCAGGGATAACATATATCTTTATGTACATTGCCAAGATGGGAAGGGGGTCACTAGACTACCAGGGATAATAAAAACTAAATTTTTTTATTCAGATGTGGAAGAGGGAAGCCCCCTGAGCAAAACTCCTCCTATTTTACTTAATAGGGCTCCCCTGGGCTACAATACACTATTTTGAAATCTGGCCATCTCGTCCCTCGCTCTTTGTTCATGAGCGAGCAATATCTTTGATCGTCAGCATACAAATTCTTTGATCGCGATCATGCATCGTGAGCGAGGGACGAGACGGTCAGATAAAAAAAATATTTTCTCAGCTCAGGGGTGTCCTAGCAAGACAAATGAGGGTGGGTTTTACTCAGGGGGCTTCGTTCTGATGAACCATGGCAGTGAATTACCGCAATTGTGTAAATTTTGTGAATTACACTAGTTTTTATTCTTTGGTCATGACCATGCAAATTCTTTGATCACGAGCCTGCAAATTCTTTGATCGTGAGATTCTTTGATAGCGCACATGCCTCGTGAGGGTAGGACGAGATGGCCAGATTAAAAAATCTATTTTCTCAGCCCAGGGGTGCACTAGGAAGTCAAATGAGGGTGGGTTTTGCTCAAGGGGCTTCGTTCTGACTAACCATGGTGGTGGTTTACTGCAGTTCTTCCAATTTTGTAAATCATTAAAGTTTTTATTCTTTGTTCATGAGCCTGTAAATTCTTTGATCGTGAGCCTGCAAATTCTTTGATTGTGAGATTCTTTGATCGCCATCTTTGATCGTGAGGACAGGACAAGGTAGCCAGATTTTTTTATAATGGAATAGATAGGGAAATTTTACCAAACTTTAAGATTTAATAACTCAGAAATGGTTTGGTCTTTTTACATGAAATTTAGAGGGTGTTTACGGCATGTCCTGTAGATGTGAATATTGGTATTTACATGTTGGAGAAAATTTATTTTGCGGAGCTGTTTTGTGACGCACTCTACGTGTTGTGGACAGTGTTTTGCTTGTGGTGGTGGCTTGAAATTTATAGGATGCCTAGCCTTAGTGTCATGGATGTAGTTTTCAGTCATTGTGTGTGTGTTAACTGTCAACAGGTGTGGAACTGTGCCAGTCTGACGAATGAAAATCTCATATGTTAAAATGTTATATCTCAGACATGGTTTGTTTTTTTTTACTTGAAATTTGGAGGGTGTTGACAGCATGTCATGTGGATGAAAATGACAGTGTTTCTGTTTCAGAAAATTTTTTTTGGTGCAGATATGGGGTGGTGCAGTTTACGTTCTGTGGACAGCATTTTGCTTGTGGTGGTGGCTTGAAATTGATAGGATACCTAGCCTTAGTGTCATGGATGTAGTTTTCAGTCATTGTGTGTGTTAGATGTCAACAGATGTGGAACTGTGCCACTCTGATGAATGAAAATTACAAATTTTGACATGTCATATCTTGGACACGGTTTGGTCTTTTTACTTGAAATTTGGAGGGTGTTGATGGCATGTCCTGTAGATGTTAATAGAGGTGTTTATGTGTCAGACAATATATTTTTTGCGGACGTATTGTGTGGCGCAGTTAACATTTTGTGGATAGCGTTTTCTATTGTTCTACTAGATTAACATTTGTTTGGTGGCTGACCTTGTTGTTGTGCATGTACTTTTTAGTCATTGGGTGTGTAATGTGGCCTGACACTTACAAGTTGGTTCGGGCCCCCACGCTCCCACCAACTTGTGCAACTTTCTACTTTTCTATTCTTTCTTAAAAATTAAGGAAATTCTATGCAAAAAAACTTTGTTAATGCATCAGTTAGGGTTCTTCTACAGTGAAAAAAGTGAGGAAATGCCATTTTAGGGTTCCTACCCCTTGCATCCCACCCCAGCCCACCCCCACCAACAGGCATCAGGGTGTGTGTTGGGGTCTTTGGCCCTAACTCTCACCCCATTCTCCTACACTGCACCACCTCAGCTTGTTTACACATGGGATGGGGTGAGAGTTAGGGCCAAGGACCCCAATGCACAACCCGATGCCTGTTTGTGGGGGCAGGCTGGGGTGGGGCGTAAGGGGTGGGAACCCTAAAATAGAATTTCCTCACTTTTTTTGCTGTAGAAGAACCCTAACTGATGTATTAATGAAGTTTTTTGTATAATACATATATATATATATATTATATATTATATAATAGCATTGTATTATATTAGTAGGGGTATCACAAGTCATAAGAGGGAGGTCATAATCCCTCTTTACAAGACACTGGTTAGTCCCCATCTGGAGTACTGCATGCAGTACTGGAGGCTGCACCTTCACAAGGACATTAACCAAATTGAGGCAGTCCAGAGAAGGGCAACCAAAATGGTGCAGGGACTGCATCAGAAAACATACAGGTATGAGGACAGATTAATGGAGCTCAATATGTATACCCCAGAGCAAAGAAGGGAGAGAGGTGATATGATCGAAACATTCAAACACCTTAAGGGCATTACCAAGGCAAAAGAGTCTAACATGTTTCAATATAAGAAAAATAGCAGGACAAGAGGACACAGCATGAGATTAGAGGGAGGCCGATTAAGGGGTAATGTGATGAAGTTCTTTTTCACAGAAAGGGTGGTGGATGCCTGGAATGGCCTACCTCAGGAAGTGGTGGATATGAATACAGTGCAGGGCTTCAAACAGGCATGGAATAGGCATAAGGGATCAGAGCAAAGGCCGATGGCACATTCATAAGGTAGAAAAAGAAATAGGCAGACTGTATGAGGCATGCAGTCCTCATCTGCCATCAACTTCTATGTTTCTATAATGGGTTTCCTTTTTTTAAATCATTATTTTATGTCAACAAAATTGCTTAGGTATGCAAAAATGAAATAATTGACTATATTTATTGTAAAATAGGCCCTCCGCCTCATTGGTAGATGATACTAGGAGTACATTGGCAATATAAGAATGTCCTGTGCTACACTGAAATGGCATCTGTGAGGAGTGATAAGGTAGGTAAATGGAAGGGAGTATTCAGCACAGATATGGCATTCAGAGTTTGTTACTTTGATGGGCAATCCAACAAACTGAACTAAGGTGAAGTACCATATGTGGCTGGGATTATGTTCAAGCAACTATTAGTCCAGAAAGTATCAGATATTGAGTCACACATGCTGCCGTGACCTCGTGGTCTGTTGTTTGAATTTGCAGTGGGTTTAGCGATTCAGTGGATGTGTGAGGTGGACCATGGTACATGGTTCCCACATGACTGAAGGTACTGTATTGTGGAGTTGATGAGACATGGCTTGCCTCACCTTGGTATGCACTTCTGTTTGTTTGATTTAGATTGGCATAGCTAACTAGCCAGAGAGAGAGACAAACTTCAAGATCATATAAAAAAACATTGGTTGTTTGAGAGATGTGCATCCAGCAAAGGTACTTTAGCTTTATCTCGAGCATGGAGTTCATGATCTGAATTACTTTAGCTTAGCTCTGTTTAGCTTTGTTTAGGAGAAGAGACTTCACAGTTGGGGAAAAAAGATTTCACATTTTAAACTGTAGGAGCAGGACTGCGATGGGCAGCACAGACAGAGGGAGCAGATGGACACTGAGGATGGAGGGGAAAGAACAAAAGCATTATGTAAGAATGTTCAGTTTTACATTTTGTTTTAAATGTGAGATATGTGCTATCCTCAACTAAAGAAACTTGGCATCTGTGATTTCTGAAGAGTGGAGTTGTTTAGATATTTTGAACGGCTTCCTTGCTAACAGACGAAAAGAAAAATATGGAGGCATTTTAAAAACAGAGAATTCTAATGGCACGCTCACTTATTGTTTTACTGCTGCAGTCCTTATCTACAGAACTTGTTTTTACCTGTGCATCGAACGGATTTGATGCACAGGTAACAATTGATCCAAAGGCATGATTTTCTCTACTCATTTTATAATGAAGGTTATGATTTGTGACTGCTGTGTTAGCCACTACTGAGGATTTGAAACAAGCTGTAGCAACATTGGGCTAGATTTTCAATAATTCCAGGATTAAGTCCCATACCACAGCCACTGCTGCAGAACAAAATCTCCACACCTGTAGAGATTCATGTTTTCAGCAGGTACAGCTGCATGGGATGTTACATCTGGTCCTACCAAGTGTAACATTTCCATGCATCTGCACTGAAAAAATGGCTACAAGTTGTTGTAAATCATGGAGCTGGTCGTAAGCCAGCTTCTACTTTGAGAACACCGCAGCTGCACCAGTTTTTTTCCATGGCTGCAGGAATTTCGCTGGAAAACCAGCCCAGTATGTACAGTGCCTTAAGCAGTGGAAAGGCATTTTTTAAGTAAAACATCTGTCATCTCATCTATCTACCAACACTTAAATAATATGAGCTAACTGGGAATTGAACTGAGCATCACCCCATACTACCCTGGAGCTCTTCGCTCAGCTGAGCTATCACTGAACTTAGCAACTAGCTAGCCCAAACTACTCATGGTGACTATTCTCTAACTGAAAATCCTACCGCTAGGCTAGTTTAGACAGTTAAGTAGTTGTTGGTGTAGAAACTTAAAAAGAATAAAATAAGTAGTTTACTTGTAAAGCATGTGTCCTGATTCTCTTTTAGTGAACCTTTAAGTGCCGTTCTGGTGATATGTATACTTTACAGTTTGCCTTCCATTTTGGCTTTATCCCTCCATAAAAACTTTGAACAAGAAAGTAATAAGCCAGGACAGGGTAATATATGTTGGTTAATACTCTGGTTAGTGAGGCAGGATTAGGCAAGTTGTCCATGCTTGCCTGCCCCTTAATTAGTACATGTTTTTATTTAAATTCCCTTCACTCATTTATTTGCCAAGATTGTTTTTGAAGGTTTCTTCTATTTTGCAGTTAATTATATGTGATGGCAGATTATTCCCTAAAGTAGCCACCCTTTGTGGAAAGAATAGGTTCCTGTTATATATTTTAAAATGTAAGGGTTCAACATAGAAACATAGAAACATAGAATTTGACGGCAGATAAGGATCGCTTGGCCCACCCAGTCTGCCCATTTCCCTGCCTACTGGATATGCTGCAGATCCTAGTTAACCAGCAGCCTACTTTTTCCTACCCCCATCCCCTAGAATTCAAGACGTTGATTGTGCTTTCTCAGCATATATTGGTTTTGTCTGCAGTTGAACTTCATGTCACAGAATAGTTCTTCATCTTAGTGAATCTGATAAAATAAAAGTAAGTCACCCTTAATTCATCTCTGGTCAGGACAGTACAAGCCATGGTGTTGTGATCTACTTTCAGAAGGAAGGTTTTCATTCATTTGATAATTTTTGTTGCTCTATGTTGTATTTTCTCTAACTTGCTTGTATCACCCATAGCCAAACCTCCCCACACTTGGGATCCATCTTCAGTGATTGGTCTTACATAGGCACAGTAGAATGGTAGAATTACATTACTTGCTCCAATCTATATGTGAAATGACTTTTTGTAGTGTTTAATAAATAAACAGCTATTTGGCATACCATATTAACTTGTTTTTTATTGTTTAGGTCATTTGTTATATACAGGCCAAGGTCTTTTTCACATGTGGATGTTTTAAGTTTTGTGTAATGTAATAGACTTTATGGGCCGGATATTCAAACTGCACCCAAAATGTGCGCAATAGCAGGAGCAAGCACAAGTCCATTGCGCACATGCGCAATAGACAAAATATTTGAACATGGAGCAAGGCAAATTGCGCAACCAGGCAACGTCTGAATATCGCACAACCTGCGCCATAGCGCAACCAGGAAGGGGAAGCTGAGCAGATATGATGCACTATAGTGCAACAAGACCAGCCCAGCTGAGCAGTCCAGAGGTGCCATAGCGCAAGCAGAGAGCCCCCCAGCAGCAGAGCAATGGAACTGCACAACCAGAGAGGTAGGCAGAGGCCCACCACCCATGCCACAGATGGGCACAGGAACACACTGCAGAACTAACAATGCACCCACACACCCCAAGCACAGCAAAAGTGGGGGAGGGATGGAATATCCACCGGCCCATGGGGACAAGCCAACAAAGCACAGCCAGGCCATGTTGCCCCAGTGGCAAGCTGAGACTGCCACAGAAAGGGGGTGGACAACCCCAGTGCACATCAGCCCCACCATGTGCACAGCACACCCTGCACTGTGACCCCAAGACACCACCCATGAGCAGTGACTGTCACTGCAGGAATCCCCATGCATCCCCCCGTCACACTGCAACCTCGTGTACCACAGAACCATACAAGCCAGACCCACCATGAGCACCCAGCAGTGGGTGGCAGCACACGGCAAGACCGACTGAAAGCCACTCCCACTCCAGAGACACCCCCCCATGCACACACACACATACCCAGGACAATACCACCCCAGATGCCATGTACACCACTGCAACTGGGCACCTATAGCTAGCTGCAAATCAGAAACCACCACAGTATTCATAACAAAATATATATTTCTAATTAATATATGAACAATAACAATACGAACAACCAGAACTATATACAAATATATACAATACAAGGGTGTAGGTACGGGTACAAGGTAGGGGTGGGTAAGGGGCAGGGGTGAACAACTGGGAGAGGGAAGGCAGGGTGTGAGGGATGGGTAAAGGGGGGAGGTGATGGGCAGCTACTGCCTGCCAGCCCGCTCGTCATCTGGCTGCTGCTGGTCCCGGGGCCTCCTCCTGCGCCTAATGCCATGGCGCTGCAGGTCCCTCAGGATGTCGAGGGACTCCATGGATACTTTAAGGAGCTGGTGGACTGATCGCTCGAGTCTCCGCAGGATCCAGACACCTAGGACAAGGGATCAGAATCAATGGCTGTGACTGTCCATATCCCTGAAGCCCACCCAACATGCATGGCATACAGCCAAGTGCCCCACTCCTGAGATGGAGTGCACCCACCCACAGTGACCGTGCACAAGACATGCCCAACCAGGCAGCAACAGCCATGTTTGTCACTGCCACACACACACACACACACACACACACACACCCACCACCCATGACCAGCACAGCACAACCAAGGCTGTATAGTGACATGGCTATGTGGTGGGAAGGCAGTGCCACAGCCATGTGCCCAGTGCATGCATGGACCACCATTGATGCTCTCCCAGATATGCAGTGCCACTGGACAGTGCTGACTGTCACATGTCGTGTGCATGGCAGTGTTGTCCATGGATGGTGGCCATGCCCTGCCCCCCCACAGAATGCAATAGCATTCATGATGTCATGTCACACACCCTCTTTGTACTGCTGCTGCTGCTGCTGTCGTGGTTCATCACCACCACCACCACCAACACCACACACAACCACCACTGCCACCCCTTGCTGCGCCTCAGCGTGGGCCCTCCTTCACTCCGCCATGCCTGTGGGAAACAAAAGGTGAGAAACACATCAGTGAAATCCCAAGGCAGACATCCCCCTGCCCCAATGAGTGTGCCCGCCCACCCAGCCAGACCCATACATCACATATCCTGTAAACACCACCACAGCCAACCATAGACCAACCCTCCCCCATGTGCTGGTCACAATACACAATGTTACCCATATGGACAATACAGGTGCATAGATGGCTCACCCACCTGGCTGAGGCACCACACCCCTCCAGGCGCGTGAACAAAGTCATGCCAGTAGTGCCGGCTCCCTCCTCCTCAGGTCTCTGTACCAGTGCCTGCACTGCTCTGCTGACCACCGCCGGCCAGTGGCCTCCTCCAGGGCAGTGGCCACCTCCTGCCACACATGAGTCCTTGCCATGTTTAGGGGTTCATCCCCAAACAGTGGGCCATGGTGAGGCTCCACTATGGCCACTAGGTTTGCCAGTTCCACTGCACTCCATTGTGGGGATGTCCTGCGTGCCATCCCTGCATGTATATAGTAGGCAATATGGTGCTCTGCAGTGCGGCAACCCCACATGGAATTGTTGTGCAGTACAACTCTGCTATTCTCTATCGCGCTGTTTGTATAGCACTGCCGGTCCCTATCACGCTGTTACCGAACAGCACGATAGAGCTGAAGACATGCCATAAGTACAGCGCCAAGGGAGCAAAGGTCAGACACAGGGTCATGGGTCTCTGGTGCAAGGCCATGCATGGCGCCATCGGACGTCCATACGTCCAGCGCGATTGGTCGCCTGTGTGCCATTGCCACAGTAGATTATTGTGCAGTTGTGCCACAGTGCCATGTAGTGACCATCACTGTAGCACCACTGGCACAATGGTGGCTGTGTCCTGAATTGCCTATCACGCACAGCACATCATCAGCGCAGCAGATGCCTGCATAAGCTACCTGGGCATGCACAGTGCAGTGTACTACACAGTCACAGAACTGCGCCATTGGCTCAGCCAGTTCAACCGTATTGCGCAAAGCACAACAGTGCGATATTCAGCCGTCATATGCAAATCATCTGATCAGCCATTCAATGGTGCAGCGGCGCGATTTGCATCTCATTAAAGTTGCTCCAGTCCTAATTTGCATGCATTGCTCTATAAATATGCGATACTGTTCTGCAATGGCCATATTCGGTTACTGCAGTTGACAGGTGAGTTGCATGCATTGTGCTGTTCCGGACCATGGCCCTAAAGAATTGCTGTGTACTGCACAGTCACAGGTGACCACTCTCACCCATACAGGCTGTGAAATGACCCAGCGAAGACTGGGTGAGGAGGATGATGGTGGGTGGAAGAGGAGGCCCAACTTTACGAAGGCTGAGACAGAGGCACTATTTGAGGCCTACCTGGCTGAGGAGCCACTTCTCAGTGGACGGCAGGGCACCTCTCAGGCCCGTGCTGCTGCATGGGATGGGGTGGCATGTGCTGTCAACCTGCATGGCAGCCACCAGCACTCTGTGCAGGAGTGTAAAGAGAAGATGGGGACTGACAGGAGGAGGGTGAAGGAGAAGGTTTCAGCCATCAGGGCGGCACGTGCTGCAACAGGTGGGGGACAGCCGGAGGTGGTGCAGCTGACCCCGGTGGAAGACATGCTCGCTGCAAGCATGCAGCACAGTGCCATTGAGGGTGTTCCTGAAGGTGGCTTCCAGACAGGTGGTAGTCCATCACTGCATGGTATGTCATGGTCGAGGGGAAGGTAGTTCACATGCACTAATGTGTCCTTCCTTCCTGTTACAGATCTTGTGCGTCTGCAGGGGTCAGCAGTGGAGGGCCTGTCCACTGCGGACAGCCACCCAGAGTTGGAGCAGGGACCATCCACCTCCGCAGATTGCCGGCATGCACTGCGGCAGTGTGCATGGCCATCTGCCTTCACAGATGTTGAGACAGGTGTGGGGAGTGCCCTTCCTGTGTCCCAGCGGTCTGGCATGCAAGCATGCCAGCACGCTGCAGCTGTGGCTGTGGCACAGACCTGCACCATCGATGATGCACCGACCACTATGGGCATTGAACTGCATGTGTCACAGAATGGACACACAGCAGGACAGCTCATGCCCATGGATCTAGCTGGTTCCGACGTGTGTGCCAGCATGTCAGCACAGTCCCAGGCTGTGCCTGTCAGCACCAGTGGGACAGCATCAGTGGCTGTGCATGTCACTGGCACTGTTGTGGCCGCAGCAGTGGAACCACTGATCCCATGGGCACAGCAGGTGGAGGGGCAGCAGCAGCAGTCACCCACCGGGACTAGGGGTACAGGGCTCAGCGGTGCTGTAGGTGCACTGCCTGTGGACATGCTTGTATCTGGTCCTGGTGAGTAGCACCCACCCTCAAGGGGTGCTGTACATCAGGCCCTTCCAGACTCTGAGGGACAGGTTGCCAATGTGGCAGATGACCTCTTTGATGAGCATACCCACTGCAGGCATCAGTATAGCACAGATGCGGATTGCAACATTAGTGGAGGCACTGTGTGTGGTTATGGAGTGGCACAGCAGGGACACCGAGAAGATCCTGCCCCGGATTGACCATTTGCGGGTGGATGTGACCGCCGCCATTGACAGGTTGACACAGGCAGTGGTCAGTGTCGTGGCCACATTGGGCACACAGTCAGGTGCCCCTGTGCCACTCACACCACACAGTACGCTATCCACTCCCCATTCCCAGCATCGTGCGACACCCACCCTGTCGACACCGGGTTCAGCTGTGGGCATCCCGAGCACCCCTGGTGCAGGTATGTTTGATATGCTGCAGACTCCTGTGTGGACAAGGTCATGTTTGTGCAGTGGGACCCCTGGTGGTCCATCAGTGCCACCCCATGTGGCTCATGCTCAGCCTGCCAGTGCTGCTGGATCTTGGTGGGGCCAGCCACATCTGAGGTGGCCATGGCACTGTGCTGCATGACTGAGCTGTCTCCCAGTGTGGGCCCTGTATGGTGCTGCCCTGTGTGCAATGTGTGTTTCAGTGGGCAGTGCACCAGTGGGTGCCCTGCCCTACATGCTGACACACGGACCACCTGCACACCCTCCTGACTGCTGTTCACTGATTCGTGTGCATGATGATGCCTGCATTGCACTGTACACCAAAGTGCAAGGGTGCCCAGCATCTGACACACGTACATGGACAGTACAGGTGGTGGTGGTTGCCTGTGGACGTGTGTGTATTTAATGTCTGTGTTCCTGCTCTGTTGTGCACCTGACCCCTGTGCACTTTGTTCCTGTTGTGTGTGTGTTTGTGTGTGTGTGTCTGTCCATGTGGTGTGTTACTGTTCACCCCTCCCTGGTTGTGTGTGTGTGCTTCTGTGCCCTGCCATTTCCCTCACCATCATGCACCCCAGGGGTGTTTCCCTGTGTGTATGTGGGTTGTGCCCTAGCCACTGTTGGTTGCACATAGCCCCATGACTTACCTGTGTTGGGTGAAGTGCTCCTCTTTGATGGTGTTCCAGTGCCGCTGGGCCAGTTGGATCAGTTTGGGGTCACGCCGTCCAAGGGGGAGGCTGTTCATCCCCATCATCACTGGCATCACCAGCGTCCCCATCGCTGTCCCCCTCCTCGACCTGTATGGCTATCCCACAGTCTTTGGCCATGTTGTGCAGGATACAACAGGCCAGGAATATCCCACAGGCCTTTGAGGGGCTATACTGTAGGGCACTGCCAGAGGTGTCTAGGCATCGGAAGCGTGCCTTCAGCATTCCAAACACCCACTCAATGATGTTGCGTGGTGGCGGCGGTGCCTCATTGAAGCATTGCTGCAATGGGGTCAGCAATACTGGTGGGTGTGAGCAGCCAGGGACAGAGTGGGTATCCACTGTCACCTGTGTGGAGATAGTGGAGGTTAGTGACATGTTCAGGATCATATTGCCTCTAACCCTGTGTGCCACTCCCATGGCACCTGTGGCTTACCCAGCCTTGCCCCCACTTTGCCAATCCTACATGCATACTCACCTACTGGATGTCCTGTGGGGATGTCCCCACTCTTGAATTGATGGCACAGTGCTGATTGGTAACATATGAATGAATTGTGTGCTCTGTCAGGGTGCGTGGCACAGACACTGATGATGCGCCCACTGGCATCACACACCACCTGGCAGTTGACACTGGAAACCCCCTTCCGATTCCAATAGGCAGCCCCATCGGGGCCAGGTGGTGTGCAAATGGCCACATGGGTGCAGTCTATTGTCCCTAGCACACCAGGCATACGTACTACCCTATGGAACTCCTGTATGTTTGCTGTACGCTCTGCTGTGCTGGGGAAATGGATGTACTCTGCAGCATGTGCAGTGCGCTGAGGAATTGTGTGAGGATGCATGATGTGGCCAACTGTGTTATGCCTGTGGTGTCCCCTGTTGGTCTCTGGAAGATACCCATGGCAAGCACGCAGGCTGTTACCTGTCTCCACTGACAGAGCGTGACCTGCCTTGAGGGTGCCTGCATCACATCACTGCACAACTCACAGAGCCACCTCAGTATTGCCCTGTTCAGGTGGTACCAGCCCACAATCTTGACATCTGAATACAGTTCAAAGCTGATGTGGGCACGGTACTGCCTGTTGGGGGCATACCGCCGGCGGGCCCTTCCACGGCCACGTGCCCTTGCAGCATGCCTTCTCACCCCCCTCATTACAGCTTCCATAGGGAAGCTGGCACTGTCCATGTCCCTGGCTTGTGTTCCCCCCCTGCTGTTGTTGTTCTGTTACCCCTGCTGTCCTGACTGCTACCTCCACTGCACCGGGTACACCTACTGGCCTCTGCACTCTATGGTCCCACACACCTTCCCTTGCCCCTCTTCTGTCCTGTGCACTCCCTGGCCTACACTGTTTATTGCTCTGGCCTGCTCTGTCTCCCTGCCTCATGTGGCTCCCTGTCACATCCTTGCACCTCTTCCTTGAGCCTTTTTATTTTGGCTCATTTCCGCTGTGGCGCAACGTCCGCCTGATCCACTGTTGCGCATTGCGCAAGCCTTTGAATATCGCATTGCACACTTTATGCATGGTTCCACCCCCTTCGGTTGCACATACCTTCATTAGCATTGCGCTGTTGCTCAGCATGTTTTCTGTGGCACAACTGCCTCCTGCTGAATATCACAGAATGGCACACTGGACTTGCGCTAGGCAACCCTATTGCGAATGGCGCAACCTTTTTGAATATCCCACCCTATGTATGTTATTTTTCCCCAAGGGGCATTACTATACACTTATTGCAGTTAAATATAACATCTAATTGGTTGGACCAATTTTGTATGTCTCAATATTTTGCAATGTTAGTGTAACTGATGTTGAGTTAGCCGTACCTGCTTATTTTTGTGTCACCTGCAAACTTACTGCAAATGTTTGTAATATTATTACCCAAATCACTGATAAAAATACCAAACAGGACCAATCCCAAAATAGAGCCCTGTTGTACCCCACTTGATGTACTGTGTGTCCCTTGACTTTTACCTTTTGTGTTCACATGTTGAACCATCTGGATATCCACCCGAATAGTCTGTTATTTTGTCCAAAGTTTTCATTTTATGTCAGTTTACCATGTGACACAATGCCAAAAGCCTTGCTGAAATCAAGTAATATTAAATCATCAGTATTACCCTCATTCAACTAATTTCTCACATATTCATAGAAGATCAGTTGGTTTGTTATGCATGATTGACCCCCTTTGAATCCATGTTGAAGTCTATCTCTGATATGTTTATTTTTACAATCAGCCCTGAGGCTCTAAAACATTTTCCCCCATTATTTTCCACACAATAGAAGATATATTTATTAAGTGGTACTTCTCATCTAACTGTTCCTCCCCCTTTTAATAGCTGCATAGCTAGAGCTATGCTGACATATAGCGAACAGGAGGAGGAGGAGGAGGAAAGGAAATGAGGCTTTGGGGGCATGACAATGTACCTCATGTATCACAATGCTTGCTCGGCACTCCGCCCAGTGAGTAGTTATAGGACATCAGCGTGAATCAGTGCATCTCTTCCCTGCCCCCTCTGCAGCTCTCTGATCAGACACTTCCTCTCTCTCTCTCTCTCTCTCTCTTGGTCTGTTCCCACCTCTCCTTGCCCCCTCTGTGGCTCTCCAATTGGGCACTCCTTCTGTCCTTCACTCTGTCTGTTTCCTGCCCCCCACACTTCTTTTCTTCTCTTGCCTGCAGCAGTAGCAGTATCGCAGTTGTCTTGATCCCACAGGATGAGGGCTATCAGTTGAGGAAAATAAATGTTAACTGTCTTTGATATTGCATCTACTGGGTGTACAAGATGAGCTGGCACTCGGGGGGGAGTTTTGCTTCAGTTTACTATTTTATTATAATCTTAATAGCTGTAGTGGAAGTTACTTAGACAACAGACCCTTTTTTTCCCTTGTTCACAGTCTGTCCCTTTGTAGTGAGGCACTATCAGTACTGAGCTATTATATCCCCTGGGATGGTTGTAGTGTTCAAAGTTGCTGCCAAATCCAGTTTTTATGGCCAAATAGCGAGAGCTGTCTATATTTCTCCCCCTCCCCCACTGTACACTGTTCTCCTCTCAGAGGTTTATGCTGTAGTAGTGTTTTCCCAGACCTGATTGCAAAATCCTCTCAGAGTTTTACACTGTAGTAGTGGGGCCTGCACCTGAGCTCAGCTCTGATGTAAACTGCAAGGTGGGGAAGCGTTATCAGTATCCAGTTTTACAACTTTTTTTAAAGTACTTACTTAAAAGGATACAGTAAGTAATGTAAGACAAAGTTAAAAAAAATGCAAAATCCCATGCTGAGAAGGCTACCTCCACACTAGTTATAGTTCTTTGGATGTTGGAATAGATCCAGAAGCAAATGATTTGATACCTTTTAATGGACCAACATAGATGTAACAAGAACAAAGTGCTCAGGAACTTAGTTTTTTACTTGGGAGAAAGATGTGGAAGTAGTCCAACTTTGTGACCTGACATTTGCTGTGAGAAAGAACAAAGCAGTTTGCTGGACAAGGTTATTTTTTTTTTGCAATCTGCCTATCTCATTATAATAGAGAAATGCTAAATTGAGGCAACTACAGTGTTGGGGAAGCAAAAAAAGTCCAGTCTTACTTTATGGCCTGTGTGAGGTCAAGGTATAGTTGGAGATAAGATTTCTCTTTCTGCAGTTTCAGTCAATCATGATCCATCTAAAAAAGCTGATATCTTATCTCTTGTCCAATCCAGTCATAAACACAGCCCCCTTGTGATCTTGGATCATTGTTATATAAAAATTGGGGCCATCAGTCATTATTATAGAAGCCCTCAACATAGCCCTCTGTTATGATGAACCTTATTCTGTTCCCCGTGCTGGTCTGATCTTTTCCTTCCCAACCCTCTCCTTTCCATTGCTGTGCATCTGTCTATCTGCCCCCCCCCCCGGTATTTGCTACCAATGCTCCAGGATGACATTGCAGATAGCATTGCTGGGCTTGGGACCTCCAGGTGACATAGCATTTGCTAGTCACACTCTCTGATGTCTTTGCAGAAACCTTCTTGACTCAAAACCACCATGGCGGTGGTACCTTAGGAGAAACTTTAGAATATATTGGTGCAGTCAAAACAACATGCAAGCCTGTTGTGCACAGTAAAGCAGGCTGGGCTTGTGCATAAATTGGAGCTTGTACTCTTCTATTAGGAATATCTGTTCATACCATCTCAGGCGGGACTCTGTCTTTGCTTGCTTAAACACAGAAAGGTTTGTTCCTCTCTTAGGGCTGATCCTCTCTCCCTTTCTCTCTCACTCTCCATTTTTGGGACACACTGTGCTGTTTTTTTTTTTTTCCATTATTGTTAGAACTTGTTACTGCATGCTGTTAATGTCAGGAGTTTGCTCACCCCTGTCGGCCCAGTACTCTGCAGCACTCATTTATGCCATTATTGATTTTCTTTGGCTTGTGAGTGCTACACTCTGTATACTGCTCTGGCTAGCAAGGACAGCATGTAGCACTCACACGCCAATGAAAACCAAAGGTAAGCAGCATCAATACAACAGGATTTATTTAAGAAACAAGATCAAACTCTGAGGATGCTGGTAAGAGACCTGACTTATTGCTTTAAAGGATACCTAAACAACATTCTGACAACAAACTATTTAAAAATCTGACTCTGTAGGTGACGAAAGGAAAAGCTGCTATATTCATTAATGCTAAAACTACATGCATATAATTTGCCTAAATGTGGTTCCAGAGCATTTAAAAATTGTCAAATCAGCCTTCAAATTTCAAAAAAACTGTCTTACCTGCATCCTAAAATGGTGCCAAATGTGTTAAGTGATTCCATAATTGGAGCCAAAGTCAGAGAGCTGTATGGCTTTCTATAGTGCTAACTAGTTCTTATTTCCCTTTGTATAGAATTGTTTCACCCAAATAGTCAAAACCATGTGCATTATTTTGTATAATACACATGTTAGGCTATGGTTCTGTTCATTTTGTTTACTTTAACATGCTGAAATTGTGTTTTAATCCAACTGACTTTCTCGGTGGCAAACCACAGTGCAGTACACATCTTGAATAACCTGGTGGTCTAGTGGTTATGGCTGATCCAGGATGCTACAATGAGGGTGCTGGGGTGGTGTGCAGACTTAACATGCACTTTTTAACATTTTTATTAAACCTTTATATTGTCACTTGAATCACTTAACCTCCATGCGATTGTAAAATTGCTGGCATCTATCAGTCCCCTCCATCCCCTTGCTGCTGAATATTAAATCCTTGGCAGCTAATAGCCCCTCTCACTCTCCCCTGATGTCTACCAGCCACCCTTCCTCTCCCTGATTCTGGTTGCTAAATCGCTTGTGTCTAGCAGCCCCCTCCATCTCTTTGGTCCCACAGCAGCATGCTGGTGCCACTCAGAACACACAGCCCAACACTCAGGGATAGCCCCTCTACCTAGAAAACCCCGACCCCACAGACTGTCTGTCCCATTCCACTGCCTGACAAATCTAAAGAGACTCAATCCCTTCCTTACCCATTGCTGTTCAAGAGCACCACATGCCCCATGGCTTTTCTTCAGTCCTCCAAGGGAAGCCATGGCCACCACCATGCCATGGCTCTACATTTGAAAATATTAAGAGTACACAGTACTTTTACAATACAGTGTGTTTTGTGGTAATGGCAGTGTACAGCCACTTTGGTTACCACTCAGATTTGCTTATCCTTGAGCAGAGGCCATCCCACAACACTTTCCATGGGGAAGGATCCAAATCTACTTAGGAACCAATATGTCATGACACCAGCATTTATTTCATGGTAAGTGTGCATACAGTATATGTATGAGTATGAGTATGAGTCATGCACAAATATGTGAATGAATGACCTAATTTAATATTTGTGCATGACTAGTACAGTATGCACTACAAGCCCATACTGTAGCTGCTCATTTGGCGGCAGTGCAGAGGTATGTGAGGGTATATGCAGCTGCCTACCATTGATGGGGGTGAGCTGGGTGAGCTGGGGGTCCTGTGTAGGTGGGGGTAGTGGGGGGTACCTCTGGATCACAAGATAAGGGTATTTACTGTATGATCAGGGTTATGGGTGGGGTGGGGGGAACACTAGACTACTTGGGACGTACAGTGTAGTACATTTATGGGGATCACAGCATCAGGAGGCGTGATGTGGACCACTGGACTACCAGGGATAATGTATTATTATATTCAAGGTGATGGGGCTATGGGGAGAGAGGGGGTTACCCCTAGTCTACCAGGGATCATGTTACCTATTAGTTTACTGGTGATGTCAGCTACGGGAGGGAGGGAATACCACTAGACTGCCAGGGACTATTTAACTTATTATATTACCAGCAATCGGGCTATGGAGTGGGGGGGGGGACCACTAGACCCTTTCTGGCAACATCACATGCTGTACAGGGTACCATGCACATTTCGCTGGTCAGCCCTGCACAATCATGCAAAGGGCCATAATGCCATGCAAATGGCCCCATTTGTGCCTTGCATATAGTATGGCCTCATCTGCATACTGCTGGCTGAATATCAGGATCTTGCGATTAGCAAACTCTGTTACGCTGGAGCATTTCCTATTCCTGGTATTCAGCCCTGTCTGGGGGAAATGCACCAGCACATCATATTTGCACAGTGCACATTACCTGATATATTCAGAGGAGATGTGCCGTTGTTCATCTCTTTTGAATATATCCCCAGTTGTACCAGCACAACACGGTTGTGCTGCGCCACCACATGTGCCATTGCTGGGCACATTTCTGAATATCGGGGCCCATAACTACATTTTATAAAACAAATACATACAAATTAAACACAAAAATATAATTCAGGCATCATTGCAAGAACAGTGAGAAAGTTTATCATAATGAGAATCTAGCATTGTTTTAAAGTGCTTTATGCTATTAGCTTTTTTTTATTATATCTTTATCTTTTAATTTTCATAAAACGACATACATGGAAAATTTATGTATGTAGGATACACTAGTCCAGTTCAGCAGGAGGACAATAATAAGGTTTTGCAACAACAAAAATGTTTAAATAAATTCACAAACAATTTGCACTGCAATCATTCATTTATAGGCCTCAATTTAAACTTTATATAATTAATCTTCATAGTAAATATTCCCGAATGAACAAAAATAAAGAAAAAGAGAAAGCCAAACATCCTGTCATTCAGCCCATGCTATAATATATTGTATAACATTAACCTGCTTCCCCTCCACACCTAACCCAGTTCATCTAAACCTTCTAGTGCAATTTCAGATAGTTCTTTATCTGATGAGGTCGGAGATTCTCTGTTTCTTGATGTATCCAAGTCATACTGGGCTTTGATAAACTCAGCAAGCTGGTCAACCTCAAAAAAATATATACTGCTTGCTTTTATATTTAATTTGCACTTTAGTGAGAGCGAGAAGCTGGAAAGTCCTTCCAATTTTAAGAACTTCTTGATGTAAATTCAAAAATGTCCTCCTTCTTTGTTGTGTTTGATAGGAAAAGTCTGGATGGATATAAAAATGATGAGATTTGTAGATTAATGATCCCTTAATCCTAAATAATTTGATCAACAAGTCTCAGTCTGACTCAAATGCAAAACTCAGCAGAATTGTAGTTTTAGGGTTTGCATCAGCCTTACTAGCTGCTTCTGCCAGAAGAGATTTTCATTGTTTAAAAATTCTGTATGCTTTAGTGATGAAAGGTAAATTTTCTGAGGGAAGATCAAAAGTAACGACAAAAATATCTTTAAGCAAATCTCTAATGGACTCAATTCTGTATCCAAGTGTCTGGCAGACCAACTATCCACAGGTTCTTGTAACGAACTTGATTTTCAAGAATTTCAATTTTGCAATACATATTATAAGCTTCTCTGACTTGAGCAGCTTTAGTAGCTTATATGCCCATAGCCTAGTTTCTTGTTTGGCAGTTTTTCAACATTGAGCTCAGTTTTCTTTACATTTTCTGTAGCCATTTCTTTGGTTGTTTTTCTTTCTGGATGAAGTCAATTTTGCATTAAATGCATCTTGTTTGCATTCTTGCCTCTCAAAGCGCCAGCAAGAGCGTGGTTGATAGATTTACCCAATGATTCAATCGTGTAACTCGCCTGGGAACTGGCAGAATTGGAGCTTTGTTGAAATGCTGCCATGTCAATTTCAGTGTAAATTTCAGTTCCCGGCTGTCACTCTTTCTTCAAAGGGGACTGGCTAGGTGTTTCTTGTTGACTCCAGCTACAGCATTGAACAGGTAGCCCTCTCATATGATAGTATATGAAGATATCAGCACCACAGCGGTGCCTCCAGTTTGTTCACTGCTACTCAGGCTAGTTACAGGCTGTAAGAGTCGCTTCTCAAGTGATCGTATGCTCAGTGAGGCAAGCTCCTCGTTTCTTGTTGACTCCAGCTACAGCATTGAACAGGTAGCCCTCTCGTATGATAGTATATGAAGATATCAGCACCACAGCGGTGCCTCCAGTTTGTTCACTGCTACTCAGGCTAGTTACAGGCTGTAAGAGTCACTTCTCGAGTGATCATATACTCGGTGAGGCAAGCTCCTCGTTTCTTGTTGACTCCAGCTACAGCATTGAACAGGTAGCCCTCTCGTATGATAGTATATGAAGATATCAGCACCACAGCGGTGCCTCCAGTTTGTTCACTGCTACTCAGGCTAGTTACAGGCTGTAAGAGTCGCTTCTCAAGTGATCGTATACTTGGTGAGACAAGCTCCTCGCTGGATGATGTGGTAGCTCTGTCTCTCATTTTTCCGTTTTGTCAGACATGAAAACTCAAACCGCGTACCTCACAAAAGAAAAAAAAGTAAGAAAACTGCATAAGAACAGTGTCGATAAATGCAAAAATATTTCCAGCAATGTCGGAGCTCCTGCAGGTGCAACTGCATGTTAGGGCGCCATATTGCCCCCTCCCCACTATTAGCTTTTTGAATTAGCATTGAAAACTTATTTAATAATACAGGACCATACCAGGTGAATGAACGTTTGGTCATGGACAATTTTATTGAACTTGGGTAAAAAAAGAGTATCCTCACTATTTCTTGTTAAATATGGACCAGTATGTTGTATGGATTTCCTAGAAAGACAGCCAAGAGATGCGTTATAGAATACAATAAATGCAAGAACAACAGCATCATGTTCTATTCTCTGTTTAGGATATAAAAGGTTAATTTGTTTCATATAGGAGACAATGGTGAGTCTTTATTGGGGCCCTTAACCCAAATCAACATATGTTATTAAGAATCAGTTGATATTTTAGTAGGAATGAACTTTCTTGATTGAAGAACATGGGTGCACCAAAGTCCAATACTGGTAACACAGTTTGCTTAGCTATAAGCATCCTTGCCTCACCAGTGAGAGAATTTATGTTTTTACACAAAAAAACAGCTTTTGATGTCTTTTTTTACCAATAATGTCCAGGTGTCCTATAAAGCACAAAGTGGAATACAAGTGGATACCTAATTACTTAAAGGGCATTACTCTAGATATCTGTACTTCATTACTACCCTTGATGCAAAGGTCTTTCCCACCTCAGGCAAACCTCTGAGCCATCCCAAACAACATTACTTTTGTTGTTGTTTCACTTAGATTTAATTTATTCTGGGACAGCCAATTTGTTAACTTTGAATTATCCTCTTGTAAGGCCTCTTGTATTTCACAAACAGAAGGGCCCACGGTGAGGAAGACCCTGTTATTAGCATATAGTATACATTCTTTTCTACAAAACTCTCTGCATATCATTCACAAAAATAGAAAATAATAATGGAACTAGTACTGATCCCTGAGGAATCCATGTCCTTACTTTCATTGGTTCTGATAAAAAGCCTCCTATCCTAACCTTTTGTATTCAGGAACTTAACTAGCTATTCAACTATCCCAAATTTAATTCAGATACTCCACAGGATTGCAATCTCAAAAGCAATATGTCATGATTTACCATATCGAATGCCCTGGTCAGGTTGATGAACACCGCACCCGACATCAACCCCTTATCACAAACGTCTAGCACGGTACTCACCAACCTGACTAGAGCAGTCGCCGTGCTGAAACCCCTTTTTTATTTCGTTTTTAATTTTACTGTAAGATGTGTTTTCAAGTACGTGAAGGTAGATCATGAGGTGCCTGTGAAGAGCTGAAATATCAATTGGAGCACGCTGTAAATAACTATTACTAATGGCAGCATTTTTCTTTGTTTCTTATTCAGGATAAAGATGTGACTTCAATGCATCTTTGTCTGAATGTCTCTCGATGTGAGACTCTGAGCATCCTTATCCCCTGCAGTTTGGATACTCACAGATGTGAAGTGTTGTATTTACTCACTACCAAAATAAGATGATGAGATGATGTGCTTGGTTCTTGGGGGGGGGGGCGTACAGTGAGCATGACACGCACCCTGCAGTAAGTCTTCATTAAAAGGGACTTTTTCTTTTAATATTATTAGCTTTAATATGAGTCATTCTTTTTTTTTAGTTCGCTTTGAATTTGCAAGGCAAAAGTGTTATTTCAGTGCCATGCTGTTTGTACGCTTTCAATAGAGATAATCGGAACCTCTTCATCCGGCGCTACTTGGGTGCACGTAACAGTGGATTTTCAAACAAAAATAGACTGTCTACCTCATGTGTGATGGTGGGGGGTTGTAGAGATCATGAAAAATACGGCAGTAAAACTGACTAGATAAAGAACCAGAGGGACTGCATGTAAACCAGTTCTACCATGACTTGTAACCTTTAGAAACATGAAAAGATAAAATGTTGCAACACACTAATCTTGCAGTGTGGCTTACAGCTCCCGTCACACTAATTTGGACTTACAAAACAACATGCCAAATCAAATAAGGATAGGGTGGTGACAAAAAAAAAGCAAATTGAAACAAAGACTGAAAAAAAGGGGAAACCATTATACATCATTTTACTACTATCAGGGTAAATATTCACTGAAGTGCAAACAACAATGCCAGCCGAGATTAAGTACTTGATTTGGGCAAACTGTACATTACATCAGCATTTCTATTTCAATGCTGATTTCTGTAAGACCATGCAATTAATGTACTTCTGTGTACATCTGATGTTTTATAAACTCGTAGTGAGATCTAGCCCTCACAGATTTGAGTCACAACTCCAAACTCAAGAACAAAGAGAACAGCACAAGTCGACACAGGACAGGGAATGGAGGGTGCTGGGCAGAAAGCACTGCAGGGGAGGAGGAGGGGGGCGGAGGGCTTCACTGTGATGCCAGAAGGGAATGGAGGCTTGGGCCGACAGCACTCTGCAAATGGAAGAACTGAAGTGCTCTTACTGGAGCGCTTCATTTCTTTCAACTGGAGAATGGCTTCTAGCTGTGAAATACAGACCAGAGTCACAGTCTGGATGCATTCACATAGGTCTGTGAGGGACGAACCCGTTGCAGATTGCTCTGCATTGGACTCATCCCTGACAATTTCAACTAAAGCTGCCCAACTATATATTTTCAGCCCAAGTAATTCAACTTTCACCCCTGAATGAAACAAAGTTCATCCCAAAGAACAGTACAAATTAAAAAAAAAAGCAACTCAGCCCTCTTCCAAGTTTCACTCACTCCTGACACTTTCCCCACTGGACTCAGATGCGCACCATTGGAGGTGTTGACTTCTCATAGGTCTCCGATCCTGAGTGAAACAAAATTCAGCTCAAAGAACTGTACAAATTTTAAAAAAACAACTCAGCCCTCTTCCAAGTTTCAGTCACTCCTGCCACTTTACCCTTTGATCTCTGATGCGCTCCATTGGAGGTGCTGGCTTCTCACAGGTCTCCAGTCCCACTGCTCCTCAGATCCTTCTGCAGTCCCTGTTCTCATGTTCCAACAGCAAAATCCTCCTACAATGCTCATGGCATGAGGGGTTTGACCCAGGAAGTCAATCAGGAGGGGGATGACCTTGATTTGTTTTTAAAATCATGTGAGAGAATCTGTGGCAGTTTGAGTTGGTCAGGGTTTCTTTGACATCTTACCTTTAGCCACTGCTTACAGGGTAAGGCATTAGGAGCTTTCACCAGAATAGAAAATGAGAACTGCACAGACTATCATAAAGAGAAAATGCTTTGCTAAAGTATTCTGAACTGACTCCCAAGGCCCATTGGCAATCATTCAGAAGGTTAAGAAAGGCACCAAGAGATAGCTAGGCTGAAATGTGTGTGCATCTAATTAGTTTGTTAGAACTCTGTGTAGAGGGTGCAAAAGCCTGCTACGTAGAAGAAATGAAAGATTTATTTCTTAGGAAACTGTTCCTACAAACTGTACCCAAGGAACTGAGAATATGGTTGTTGGATAGAACTCCAAGCTCTGCAAGGGAGGCAGCTGAGGTGGCTAATCAGCTCATAACTAGCCAATCATACTCTCATTGAAAATGTAAAGGGGGAGGGACATTACCTCCTGCTCTGGTGACTCAGTCACCACTGAAGCATGACTGCAGCAGGAGCACTTTTTTATTTAATTCTACTGGGGGTCAGAGGACTGAGCAGATAGTTTCTGCTTCACTGACCTGCCCCCACACTGTGGGGCACAGAATTTTCTAAAAGCACCTTTAGTGCTTGCCATTGCTGGGATTGTTCTGTCCTTCATGGGGGGGTGGAATTGTTTTTCAAAGTTTGAACTGGCAACCAATCCCTACTGAGACTGCCAAGTTCAAACTCAGGACTGAGAGCTGGGAGTCTATACATTCAAAAGAACTCCACAGTAGACTCCTCAGTTGCCCCCTGAGCATGACCACAGCAGGAGTGCTTTTTTTATTTAATTCTACCCGGGGTTGAAGAACTGAGCAGATAGTTTCTGCTTCACTGACCTCCCCCCGCACTGTGGGACACAGTGCTTTCTAAAAGCACCTTTAGTGCTTGCCATTGCTGGGCTTGTTCTACCCTTCACAGGGTGGTGCTTGCTTTGCGGACCTCCCTCCCACACCTCTGCCCACCCAGTACCCATATGGACTGACATCAAGGCTCAAGAACTACAGGGGAAGAGGAGTGATGCCAGGAGGAAATGAAATGTGAGGAGAAAACGGAAGACAGAGATCAACTAGATAATCATAAAGAAGAAGTGCATCTCGAGGAGTGGATGGGAGGCAGAGCTCAACCAGATAAGTTGATATTTTTGTGTGTTTTGAGAGCTAATAAGATGGATTACACCTGTGGATTTCTTATTGCTTAAGATTAATGTGTATGATACCAGAACTGCCTTAACTATAAGGGCTGTAAGCAATTCCTGGGCGGGATATTCAGACTGCGCCACAAAGAAGAGCAATAGCAGGAGCAGGCGCAAGTGCAGTGCGCCCCTGTATAACACGTGTGATATTCAAACACAGCGTAGGTCAAGGTGCGTTTGCGCAACACAGATGAATATTACACCAACTGCACCATGGCACAACCAGGGATGTGCAGTGGAGCAGGGCCAATGCACAGTAGCACAACCAGGGATGCGAAGGGACAGGATGCAGGGGTGCACCACCCATGGAAACCATGGGCGGAGGAGCACACAGCAGGCCAGACAGCACCCCCCTGCACCCAATGAACTGCACAACCAGTGGTGAGCTGGATGGACCACCAGCCCATGATCACCAGCACTGAATCCACAGCTGGAGCACGGTGCCCCAGCACACCGCCCTGGCATGCAGTGACCACAACACAAGGAGGGCCAGCCACCCAGTGCCACCCCATCCCACCAATGCAGAGCACACCCTGTACAGTGATCCCCAGACACCCAGCCCAAGAGCAGTGCCCAACAGTGTATGACACTGAATGCATGCCACCACCCCCACCTTGGCAATGCAACCCTGTGCACCATGGAGCCATGCATGGCATCCCCACTGTGAGCACTCTGCAGTGGGTGGCATCAGCCACCAATGCAACAACTGCAGACACAGTGCCACCCTGCACTGCCCCCTCGTGGCACAGCAGAGAGGTCGACCCTGCATCAGTACCCGAGGGACCCCGCATGCGACAAGGCCTGCTTTGGACCCCACCACCAGCAGGACAGCACCCTGCGCACCCACCCATGCACACATCCTGTCCCAGCACTGGCCCCAACAGACAGCTCAGTCACCCACTGTGGTACATGGCAGCATGCACCACACAGGATGTGACACAGGGGATGGACAAACACCCACCCTGACCCAAGGGCACCCCAACACAGGGCCACAATAGCAGGGCAACAAATGCCGCTGGCATGCACCCACTGATTCTGTGTACCCATGGCCTGCACCCCACCATGGCACAGGTGTACCAGCCATCCTGCACATGCACCATGATGCCGTCCACTGCCAGCATGCGGCCAGAGCACAAGTGATAGACGTCAGAGCACAAACACTGCAAAAGACACCAGCGACAGCATGGAGGGGGGGACAACAACAGCATAACCCACAGTGTCACCTGAGGCAGATGTGCAACAAACCGGTGACAGGAGGCAAGCCGCCATTGCGCCATGGCCAGAGGGTGGCCGGCATAGACAGCCACCAATGACATGCCAGCAGACCATGCATACCACAGACATGCAAGGGGGCCAGCTGCATGGGCCATGGACATACTGACAGGGGTGCCATGGACACATCGCATGCACCAGGGACCACTGCACACAGGCATCCAGTGCACAGGGAACAACACACATGCCACAGACAGGGACCGAGTCCCCCACTCACACCATAAGCGGGTCCCTGTCGGACACACATATGCCCAGGCCTGCACCACCCCTGATGCCATGCACACCACTGCAGCCAAGCACCATATGCCCGCTGCAAATCAAATACCACCACAGTTGTCATAACAAACAAGTATGTAATAAAGGTGTGAACCGTACAAAAAACACAACAAACAAAACTATGTACAATGTTGGGGGGGCACATACCAGGTGGGTGTAGGCATGGGGCAAGGGTGTACATCAGGGAGTGGGATGAAGGGGTGTGAGGGTAAGCCTAGGGGTGAAATGCACAACAGGTGCATTGTAGAGCCTATTGGTGACCCCTCTTCCCGCTTCGGTCCCTGTGGCACCTCCTGTGCCTCCTTCTGTCACCCCATTCAAATCTTTGGAGCAGCTCCAGAGTAGCCCTTGACAGCTTCAGAAGCTCCTGCACATTGCTCTCAAGGGCAGTCCAGCGTTGCCCACCCAGGACAAGGGAACAGAGTCATCATGCATGACTGGCCAGACCCCTGCAGCCCACCCAATGTGCACGGCATACAGCCGTGGGCTATGCCCCTGTGATGGCATGTGACCACCCACAGTGTCTGCACCCACATGATCCACTTACCCAGGCACCCATAGCCATGCGGAATGCTGCACACACCCACCACCCATGTCCTGCACAGCACCACCATGGCCGTACAGTGACACGGCCATGCGGTGTAAAGGCAGTGACACAGCCATGGACCCAGTGCATGCATAGCACACCTGTGACACCCACCCACACATGCAGTGCCACAGGATGGTGCTGAGTGTACCGTGTGGTGTGCACGGCAGTGGGGCCAAGTGTGGGTGGCCATGCCCTGCCACCACCCCTGCAACCCAGCATGCACAGATGTAAGGGGAAACATGGCACTCACCTGCATCCTGGTCAGCAGGGTGCTGCTGGCCCATGGCCCCATCAACGTGGCCTGGCTGCATCTGAACTGCACTCACTCTGGCCTGCTCCCCCTGTTTTCGGGCCAGATGTGCCCTATTGTGCTCCTCTGGGCCTAGGGTGCAAACATGGAGAGGGAAACATCAGTACAGGTCAGTAACAAAGCCTCCCCGGTGTGTGCATGCCCGCACAGCCCAGCCATGATGCACCCCCACCACCACCACCCCCACTAGATGGCCCCAACCCCCCTGCAGCATGGTCTTATGCACACCGCGGTACCTGGACAGATGGACACTACCAGTGATTGGATGGAGCACCTACCTAGCCATGGCATGGCATCTCGCCGGGCGCATGACTGCAGATGCCCCAGGTGGTCAGGGTCCTACCGCTGGAGGTCACCATAGCGGTGGCGACACTGCTCTGCTGACCGGCTGATCCCAGTCACCTCCTTCAGGCTCTCTGACACCTCCTGCCACACAGCAGTCCATGGCCTGTGGAGGGGTTCCTGCCCAAAGAGGGCACCAGCATGTGGCTCCACCAGGGCCACCAAGTTTGCCAGTTCAATGGCACTCCAGACCTGTGCTCTGGTTCTTGGCATCTTGCTGTAGAAACCGCAAACGAAATGGTGCTCTGTAGTGCACGCGCCCAATGTGCGGAGGCAGCACGGTACTGCGCTGCCAGTCCCTATCGCCCTGTCACCGGACTGTGTGATAGGGGTGCAACCATGCAAACACATGGTGCCTAGGGGGCAAAGGTCGACCGCAAGGTCAAGGGTCTGTCTGTGCAGCAGCGTATGCCACAGTGCTATTGGGACGCCCTGTGTGTAGCATGGTAGGGTGCTTGAGTGTGATGCCCTGCAGTGGCCTACCATGCTGTGTTGCCATTTCACCCACAGCACACCAAGCCATGAGCGCCACATGGGCAAACAGCACACTAGCTCCACAGACACAGTGGTGGCCATGCCCTGCACTGCCTCCCGTGCACAGCAAGTCAGCAGGGGTGCACACATCGACATCGGCACCCCGGGCATGTACCGTGCGGTGCCGATTGCGCACGTCACAGTGCTGTGCCATAGCCTGAGCACGCTCACCAACATTGTACAAGGTGCAACAGCACGATATTCAGCCAGCATATGCAGATCAGCTCATTAGCCATTCCACGGTAAATCCACTGCATTAGCATCCACTTACAGTTGCGCCTGCTCTCATTTGCATGCGTTGCACAATATAAATGTGACATGGGGCTGCAGAGACCATGGTTAGGTATTGCAGTCCATTGTGGTGGGTTGCATGCTGTTGGGATGTGGGGACTGTGGCTTGGGAGGACTGAATGGGACTGCACAGTCCAAGGTAACACCTGTCATTCCCACAGGCTCGAGCATGACCGAGCATGAGGAAGAGGAGGAACAGGGAAGGGGGGAGAAGGAGGAGGCCCAACTTCACCAGGGCTGAATCAGGTGCCCTGTTCAAGGTATATCTGGACAAGGAACCGCTGCTTAGCGGACAGCAGGGAATGCCACAGGCCCATGCTGCAGTGTGGGTTGAGGTGGCATGTGCAATGAACCAGCATGGCAGCCATCAGTGGTCCATGCAGGCATGCAAGAAGAAGGTTGGCATGGACAGGAGGTAGATCAAGGACAAGGTAGCTGCCATCAGGGTTGCACGTGCTGCCACAGGTGGGGGCCAGCCAGATGTACCTGATGCCACAGCGGGAGTGGGTGGCCAGCAGCATGCAGTGTAGTGTCATCGAGGGTGTTCTTGGTGGGGGCTACCAGATGGGTGACAGTCCATCATTGCATAGTAGGTCCTGTGCTGTCAGTGTGTGAGTGGTGGAGAGCATGCCACCGGGCAAGGCGGAGCCACTAATGCTAATGTGTTCCCTTACAGCTCCTGAGCATCTACTTGGGGTGGTGGTGGTGGGTGTGTCCACCAAGGGGGAGGCCCTAGACACAGAGGATCACCCATCCACCTCCACAGGTGTCCAAGGGACCGGCCAAGTCCATACCTGCATGTCTGTCCAGACTGATGTGGGTGGTGCAAGTGTGGACAAGGCCCTGCCTGTGTCCCAGCGTGACAGCGCCCACAGTCTCCAAGGTGCTGGGACACAGATTGGGGCCATATCCAGCACTGATGATGATGGATCACACGTCCCAGATAGTGATACATATGGGACACAGGATGGTCCCACAGCAGGCAACCGTACTGGCATTGCCGTGGGTGATGCCGCTGTGGCTGACTGCGTAACAACCCAGCCTGTGCCTGTATGCCCCAGTGGGGCAGCAATGGTGTGCATCCAGGGTGGTGGGGCTGTTGCAGCTGCTGCGGCAGTGCCAGCGCCAGTAAGCCCTGGTGATCAGCAGCCGGAGGGGCAGCACCAGCAGTTGGCCAATGGCAATGGGGGGACAGTGACAGGGAGCAATGGTAGTGCACCATGTGTGGACATGCCCTGGCATGGATCTGGTGTACAGTGCCCAACATCAAGGGGTGCTGGCCAGCAGGGCCAGGAACACCATGAGGGACAGCATGCCGGACCAGAGGATGACCCCTTTGATGAACACAGCTGTCTTCTCCAGGCTTCAGTAGATCAGCAGATGTGGCTCGTGATGGCGGTGGATGCACTCAGTGTGGTTCTGCATCAGACAGATGAGTGGCACAGCAGGGACCACGGATTGCTCCTGGAAGAGATGGCCCGGCAGTGGGCGGATGTGGCCGCTGCCATTGACAGGCAGACCACTGCATTGGCAACTGTCATGGCTACACTGTGCACCCAGTTCAGTGCCCAGCCGCCACAGATACCGCACAGTGTCATGTCAACCCCCCGTTCCCAGTGCCATGTGACACCTGCTATGTCAACACCGGGTTCGACTGTGGGCATACCAAGCATGCCTGGCGCGGGCATGTTCGGTGGGCTGCAGACCCCTGCATGAACACGGTCACTTTCTTAAAGTGTCACCCCTGAGGGACCGTCGGTGCCACCCCATGAGGCCACTGGTCAGCCTGGCATGGCTGGCAGGACTTGGGGCCACCCATGTATCTGTGGTGGCCGTGGTACTGTGCCACATAACTGACCTGTCTCCCACTGCCCTTTGTGCAGTGTGGTGTGCATTGTGCGATGCAGGGGTGGGGTACCCAGCCCTGCACACACATGGTCCCTGTGCACACCCTCCCAGCTGCTGGCCACTGTAGCTTGTGCATTATGATGCCTGTGTTGCACTGTCCACCAGTGTGCAATGGTGCCCAGCATCTGAGGCATGCACAGTGACGGCCACTGGGCATGGTCGTGTGTGGTCCTGTGTGGGAGTGGGGTGGCTGTTGGGGTTGGCATGCCATTTACCCCTTGTGCATGTGCTGTGGTGTGTGTGTGTGTGTGCATGTGTCATGTTCAGCCCTGCCCACCCCTGCCACCATGTGCGGTGTCCCGCTCAGAGCAATTCCCTTACCTCCATCTGCCCGTGGTGTCCTGTCCTGCCTGTCTGTGGGGTGTGCCCTTGCCCTTGGTGGTTGCTCATGGCCCCATGGCCTACCTGTGTTGTCCAAAGTGCTCCTCTGTAACAGTGTCCCAGTGCAGCTGTGCCATCTGGATCAAAAGGGGGTCTTGTCGCCCAGGGGGTGGCTGCCCTTCACCAGCTGGAGTGGCGTCCTCATCGTCCCCACTGCTGTCCCCCTCTTTGACCTCTACAGCTATCCCACAGTCTGTGGCCATGTTGTGCAGAATACAGCAGGCCAGGAATAGCCTGCAGGCTTTCGAGGGGCTGTACTGTAGGGCACCGCCTGACGTGTCCGGGTACCAGAACCATGCCTTTGGCAGCCCGAATGCCCACTCGATGAAATTCCATGCTGTGGCATGTGCCTCACTGTACCATAGATGCGATGGGGTCGTGGGGTGCTGATATGGTGTGAGCTGCCAGAGCCATAGTGGGTAACCACTGTCACCTGTGTGTAGAGGGTGGACATTAGAATGGTGGTCTGCATCACTATGCCATTGGCCAACATGGCCAGTACCCATGGCACCTCTGACTATGCACCACCCCATGTCTGCTCACATTGCCCTGCATGATATGCATACTCACCTACTAGATGGCCAGTGGGGATGTCCCCACTCTCAAACCTGTGGCACAGTGCAGACTGGTGCCAGATGAAGGCATCGTGTGCTCCCCCAGGGTGCATGGCACAGACATTGGTTTTGCGCCCACTGGCATCACACACCACCTGGCAGTTTATGCTTGGGTATCCCTTGCGATTAATGTATGCTGCACCCTCCATCCAGGTGGCATGCAGATGCCTACATGGGTGCAGTCAATGGCCTCGAGCATGCCAGGCAACCATGCTACCCTGTGGAACTCCTGTATGTGTGCTGTGTGCTCCATCTGTGTGCTGGGGAAATGGATGTACTCCACAGCATGTGGCAGCAGTGCACTGAGGAATTGTGTGAGTAGGCGTGACGCGGCCAACTGGGCTATGCCTGTCGTGTCCACTGTTGGTTTCTGGAAGGTGCCCGTAGCGAGCAGGCACATGACGGCTGTCACCTTCATCTCCACTGACAGAGCATGGCTCCGCCGTGTGTGTGCCTGCATCTCATCACTGCACAGCTCACAGAGCTGCTTCAGTATTGCCCAGTTCAGGTGGTACCGGCCCACAATCTCTGTGTCAGAGTACTGTTCAAAGCTGGTGTGGGCTCGGTACTGCCTGTTCTAGGCATACTGCCGATGGGCCCTTCCATGGCTGCACCTCCCTGCTGCCTGCCTTCTCACACCCCTCATTACCACCTCCATCTGGAAGGTGGCACTGGCCATGTCCCTGGCTGGTGTGCAACTGTTGTCCTGTTCTTCCCTCTGTCTGTTCCTGGTGTTCCCCCTGCACTGGGTACACCTTTGGCTGTTTGCCTGTGGCTGTTCTGCCTCTTGCCACTGCCCTCAGTCCACTGTGGCACTCTCACGTCCTTTTCTGTACACTGGCACTGGCAAACCCACTCCTACCCTCACTCTGGCACAGTTCTGGTGGGCCCTGTCCTGATTCTGCCCGGTCCTGAGCCCTGCTTCCTTTTTTTCCCTCCTTGGCTATCTGTCTCCATGCTCCCACCTGTGGCTTCCCTGTTGCGTTCTTCCTCCCCTCTCTTGCTCCCTTTCATCTTGGCTAATTTCCGCTGTCATGCAACTTCCACTTGCTCAGCTATTGCGCACTTGGCAAACTGTTGAATATCGCTTTCACACATGTTATTCATGGTTCCAGCCCCTGCATTGCGTGCATTCATTACTGTTGCGCCTACGCATTGCTTATTGTGCTGCACAGCCACCTCCCACTGAATATCACACAATGGCACATTTCCGTACTTGCACTGGCGCATCCCTGCTGCACATGGTGCATCCACTCTGAATATCCCGCCCCCTGTGTGCATTGGGGGGCTCATTTATAAAGGATTTAAATTTGTTGGTGATGCATTGACTTCTATTGCTCTGTCAGGCTTGTGTTTTAGTTGTTGACTTCATTGCAGCCTAGGATTAAATTGGGATCATCGAACTGCATTGAATTTAACTGCAGAACATAGCTGTTGCTCTGCAGGCTTAAACTGTGTACCTATTTGTTTCTTTGCTTTTGTGCTAGTGTTCAGTCAGAAGCATGATCAGTGAGTAATTTTGTGGTCACTGGGGACTTGCATACTGTGTTCTGACCTTCCCTGGGGCTAAAAAAACAGAGGGGGAGTTATTCCAAGGTAAGTAATGCAGTTCTACCTAAGCTGGTCAAGTTGTAAGGAGTAAGGTCAGAGCTTACCAAATGGGGATAGTGAATTGCAATGGGTGTGGGGCTCTAGTCCCCAGGGGACTATGCTTGTGGATGGGTCACTGCACAATATGCCACCCACTAAAGGAGCTCAGGGTCCAGTTGGAATCAGCTTTGGCAGAAATCTCCAAAGTGCACCATTGACTGGCCTGGAGCTCCCACCCCATTCGCCCACTTTCCTAAAGGCCCATCATCCCAGGGAGGAAGGGAGGATGGAAAGTGGAGGGGGGTGGTGGGATGTTAAAAATAGCTAAGAATGCACAGAAGGGCACTTTTCAGGTTATGGCCACCTGACCACAAACAGATTTTCACCCCTAGTGGAATTACAGGAACCTGTTTCCATGGGGAAGGGGGAACGATAGGTCAGTCAAAAGGCCAACACAGAACAATGCAATTGCATCATGCAGTGGTAAAAGGAAAATCAATAAAGAAAAGTGAAAACAATACCTTTTTGTTGGAGACTCAATGATCGGGGGAATTGAGCCACAGTTAAGTAAAGATGGACAGACTGACATAGAAGTCAGATGCCTTCCAGGGGTCTCAGCTAAACAAGATGGAGGGCGCATCGGGAGGATAGTGGATCAAGCAGCAGAAGGCCTGGATGTCCTGGTGCACCTAGGAAAAAATGACCTAATTAACCAGTTGGCAGAGGCAGTGAAACAGAACCTAGTAAGGTTGGGTGAAAGACCGGCTGCAAGATTGACATCCCTGGCCTTCTCCGAGGTTCTCCTGATTTGGGGTGAAGGAGGGAGCACAGACAAAATAAGACAAGAAGAGATTCACAAATGTAATACATGGTTAAAACAATGGTGCAGAGAAAGGGATTTCTGTATGTGGGGGATGGGGGGGTCTTCTCTGACAGAAGGCTTTTCAGATACAATGGGCTGTACCTGACAAGGGAGGGAGTGAGGGCACCAGGGCAGAAATTCAATGTCCACATTGGTTCTTTAAACTAGGCAAGGGGCAGCAGGAGGCTTGGGAAGCTATCAGCAGAAAGGATAGCAGCTTAGCCGACACTCCACCTCAAATAACAAGCATTTGTCAATGCCGAATGTTGCTTGCTTCTATGTGCTGTTTAGGTATTTGGAAGTCATTGGAGTGCAAATATTGAAAATTTGCAAACTTACGAGCATGCGTAGGAACTGCGCAACGCACGCTCGTAAAACAGTCATTGTTAGAAAATTTTTCACGAAATGTTCAACACAGCCATTTTAAGACCTCTGGTCAAGAACAGTGTCAGTGTGATTTTGTTAATGTGTCCCATACATTGAGTTTGCACACCGACTGCGCCATTGTGCGCTACATGGGCGGAAACACGTTTTGGGCAGGATGTGAAAAATGACAGCTGTACTGCTCATAAGGAGGTGTGGTAAAATGGCAATGTTGAAAATCTGGAGTGGAAATATTGAAAATTCGCAAACCTACGAGCCTGCGTGGGAACTGCGCAACGCACACTTGTAAAACAGTCATTTTTAGGAATTCTTTCACCAAATTTTCAACATTGCCATTTTAAGATCTCTGCTCATGAACAGTGACACTGTGATTTTCTTAATGTGTCCCATACACTGAGTTCGCACACCGACTGCGCCATTGTGCGCTACATGGGCGGAAACATGTTTTGATCAGGATGTGAAAAATGACAGCTGTACTGCTCATGAGGAGGTGTGGTAAAATGGCAATGTTGAAAATCTGGAGTGAAAATATTGAAAATTTTGTGAACTTATGAGCCTGCGTAGGAACTGCGCAATGCACGCTCGTAAAACAGTCATTTTTAGGAATTTTTTCACCAAATTTTCAACATAGCCATTTTAAGACCTCTGCTCATGAACAGTGTCACTGTGATTTTCTTAATTTGTCCCGTACATTGATTTTGCACATTGACTGCGCCATTCTGCGCTACAAGGGCAGAAACACATTTTGGGTGAGATGTGAAAATGACAGCTATACCTACTCATAAGAAGGTGTGGTAAAATGGCAATGTTGAAAATCCTGAGTGAAATATTGAAATTTTGCTGACTTACGAGCCTCATGAGGAACCGCGTAACGTGCGATGTTAGAAATGTTTATTTTTGAATTTGACTAATTTTCAACATGAGTGGATTGTTGCTCGATATCACTAAACATGGTATTCAGGCCCGCGGTGATTTAGTCAGTCGCTGCACGTTACTGCGCAAAATCACCTTCGGCCTGAATAACGCCATGACAGTGACATCATTCATGAGAAGGGGTCCCAAAAGCCCATGTTGAAAATTTGAAAAATTCCCAAAATGCCTGAGATATGCACAAAGTTGAACCTTCCTATCTAGTCCATTATACAGCTTACCGCATTTCCTCAGTTCGCGGTCGGCTTTGAAGAGTGCAGACGTGTTCCCGGTCCACCCCAAGATCGTCGCGCTGGAGTCCGGAGGTAAGTATGGGGTGGGGTGGGGAGGCTGGGTGCGCAGTGGGAGGGCGCGGCTTGTGGGGGCTGAGACGCCAGCTGCGGGACCGCTTTTTGTTTTACAGGTTTAAAACAAAAAAAAGACTACAAGGGATGTTTGCCATGCTGGGGTGGGCTCCCATTATGGCAAAAGGATGGGAGGGGCCATTCAGCCAACGGGATTGGGCACCCCGTCGCCATGGACTGATTGCCCTGCCTGGGTGGGCTCTCAGCGTGGCACCGGCCACGTGGGGATGACAGCAGCTCAACTGGCGGGATTGGGCACCGCCGGCTACACAGGATTGGGCGCGCGACGCCTGCATGTGGGGAGGAGCTATGCTATCGGTGCTCACCGAAGCGAGCTCCTCAATCAGGGCACTGCATTTTGAGCGTGTCATAGACAGCTCCAAAATGCATTGGCTTACAGGGGCCGCGCCTGCCAGCTCACTGCCTGAATTGGAGGAGGAGGTGACACACCTCTGAAATCTCCGATGATGGCACTATGTTTCTTGCACATGCGTGCAAACAACATAAAATTAAAAACAGATGAGTCTCAGACAAACCTCGCTAGCCTAGATGGGAACATCAAGGACAGCAGAGGGAGAAAATCAGATGTTAAACAACATACAGGAAAGATGGGCAGGGAAGATAGACTAAAGCCAGGTTCATGGAAGGTGGTTTGTCTCAATGCCAGGAGCCTAGGGAATAAAATAAGTGACCTGCAAGCACTGGTTGCTGACACCAAGGTTGACATGGTTGCCATCATTGAGACGTGGACCTCAGAGCACAACAAATGGGACCATTCCATCCTATGATATACACTCTACAGAAAGGTTAGGAAGGCAGCCGGGGGGTGGGGGGAGCACTCTATATTAGGAAGGACTTAGGTGCCACAGTTAATGAGAAGGACAGTCACATGGATGTAATATCCTTGTGAGTTTGACTGATCTTAGCATCATGGAAGAAGCTGCACTTGGGGGTGTTATACAGACCTCGAAGTCAGAGAGGGAGAGGGAGAGAGAGAGAGAGAGAGACATGGAGCTCACATCACAAAGGAAATTAAAAAGGTTTCAAGGAGGGGAAATACAGTGGTGGTCAGAGACCTGAACTTACCTGACATAAACTGGGTCATTCCGGTGGTGAAATCCACCAGAAGTCAGGTCTTCCGGGACTCCCTATAAGACAGCATGCTCACACAGTTAGTAAGAACTACATCCAGGAGTGTACCCTGCCCAGTTGGATCTTTTGCTAACACTGAGACAGTAGGGGAAGTCAGAGTCAGGGAACCAATAGCCAATAGTGACCATAACACCATGGTTTGAGATTTCCTATGGGACTGAAAAACATAAATCCCAGATGAAGTCCTGAACTTCAAGGGGGCAAACTTTGAAAGGTTAAGACAATCAGTAAGAAACAATCTGGCTAATATCATAGACAAAACAGAAATCGAAGACATCTGGGGGGCCATAAAGGAATCGGTCCTGGTAGCAACAAAACTCTGCATCAGAACAGTGAAGAAAAGAAACAGGTGCAAGAAACTCATCTGGTTCAACAACAAGGTCCAAACAGCAATCAGAAACTGAAGGGAGGTGTCACAGTTTTAAAAAAGAACCAGGAGGTAGGTGAATGGGAAGCAAAGAGGGCAGTAAGGGATGCAAAGGCAGAAACTGAGCTCCGGATTGCAAAAGCGATAAAGTCAGAGGAAAAACACTTTTTCCCATATATTCAAGAAAAAAGGAAGAAAGAGCAAGGAGTCACAAAATTGTTGGATGGGGATAGACTGTTAGAGGAGGACGATCAAAAAGCTGAGGTCCTGAACAGCTTTTTCTGCTCAGTATTTACCGAGAAGAAAACCAGACCATTGCCAGAAAGTGGGATGAAGGAGGCCAATAGAGGGATCAAAATAATGGAAACACAGACTTTTGCCATAGAGAGGGTCAGGGAGGGACTGGCAGCCCTCAGGCCAGACAAAGCAGAGGGGCCAGACAAAATGCACCCAAGGCTACTAAAAGAATTGTCAGAAGAGTTAGCTAATCCCCTAGCACACCTATTCTGCAGATCACTGAGAATGGAAGTGGTACCGAGAGACTAGAAGAGGGCTGACATGGTGCCACTGTACAAGGGAGGGGGTAGAAAGGAGGTGGGGAATTACAAATCAGTAGTGCCACTCCACAAGGGAGGGGGTTGAGAGGAGGTGGGGAATTACAGACCAGGTAGCCTCACTTCTGCTGTGGGAAGGCTAATGGAGTTCTTAACTAAATAAGACCTCATGCAATACCTAGAGGAAAATGAGCTCCAGGGCAAAAGGCAGCATGGATTCCGTCAGGGAGGTCATGCCAGACAATTCTCTTTACTTTTTCTGACTGGGTGACAGGGAAATAGATAGGGAGCAAGCAGTTAACCTTCTCTGCTTTGATTTCAGTAAGGCATTTAACTTGGTGCAGCACAGACAACTGCTGAAAAAGTTGGAGGACTTAGGGGCCATGAAGGACATTGTCAGATGGGTGGGTAACTGGCTTTGAGATAGGAGACAAAGGATAGTGATAAATTGGGTAGGATCAAATGAAGGTGAAGTTACAAGTGGAGTACCTCAGGGTTCCATGCTGTGCCCTGTCCTGTTCAACATATTCACTGTAGACATTAGTGATGGTACCTAGGGCAAGATTGCCTGTTTGCAGATGACACTAAGCTGGGAGGAAAACTGGACAGTCAAGAACGGACTAGGGACCTAAAAAAGGACCTCCAAAAATTAGAAAGATGGTCTAGTCTGTGGCAGCTGAAATGTAATGCAAAGAAGTGCGAAGTTATGCATCTGGGAAAAGGGAACCCTAGAAGGAATACTGGCTGAGTGGGGTTAGGTGAGTACCTCAGTGGAGGAGAGGGACCTGGGAGTCATCAATTCATCATTGCTGACACCATGAAACAAACAAGCCAATGCAGTAAAGCATACAGCAAGACAAACAGAATTCTGGGATACATAGACAGAGGGAGCGATAGCAGGAATAAAGAAGAGATTGTCCCCCTCTATAGATCTCTGGTGAGACCACACCTGGAGTATTGTGTTCAGTTTTGGAGGCCACACCTGAAGAAGGACAGGGATAGACCGGAGGCAGTGCAGAGGAGAGCAACAAAAATGATCCAGGGTTTACAGGGAGGGATTCACCTACGAGGATCAGCTTGCATCATTAAATATGAACTCACTGTAAATGAGGAAGGAGAGGGGAGACATGACTAAGACATTTAAGTTCCTGAAAGGAATAAACAAGGTGACGGACACAGAGGAGCTATTCCACAGGAACACCAGCTCAGCGACTAGGGGACACGAATGTGGAAACTACAGTAAGAGGGGGAAGTTTAGGAGGGATCTAAGGAACAACTTCTTCACTGAAACAGTGGTGGAGCCATGGAATGGTCTGCCCACAGAGGTGGTGGGGCAAAGACACTGACAATTTTCAAGGATGGGTAGACAGATGCAATGCTCAATAATTTGGCAATAAAGTAGGTACAACAATGGACCCTATGCACTACAGGGTGGAAATTATACACCAGAGGCACGTACCCCACTGGTGTAGCGCCACACCTGCAGACAGGTGCACACCAGCCATATTTACTGCGCTCCACCACCTATTTGTGGCTCTGTCCCCGGTGCGCAGAACTCCGCAAGGCAGCCGGGCAGAGTCGAGACCTGGCTGGCATCCAATTGGAGGCCTGGCAGGGTCCCATAGTTGAACCCTGTGTGATACAGCGTGGGTCCAAGTGTGGAAATACCAGTTGCAGGTACATGGACCTGCGCAGCTAGTCCCTGTCAGGCAGTGTGTACCCCTGACCATGCTCATGGCACACGATGCCCACACAGAGCACACACGGACTCCTGACCACATGCCCTTGCCCCCATCCTATGTGCTGCCCATCCCCACCACATGGTGGCCTGTCCCCAAGGTAGTCATCTTCGCCACCAGCAGAGCGTAGCCTCATGGGCCATGAGTCCCCACTCCACAGACACACCTGGTGCTTGTTTCTGAACCAGCCAATCACCCCCAAACAACGCCAGGGGCAGCCACAACCCCATCACTGCTGTGCAAGGGCCCCCCCCACATTCCAGCCCCCCAGCTCTGGCATGGAGTCAACATGTCCCCCCCAACCATCACTACCCCATCCCAGTTATGGCACCCCCCATACCAGGGAAACCACACTTGGGACCCAGCCCAGTACAGTTCAGCAAGACCCCACCCATGCCCTGGCCCGATCCCAAAGCCCTGGTACCGTCATTGGTCAGCAGTGGTTCTCCCCACCCCCCCGTGGCACCAACAACACCGCTCCCACCCCCGTTCCTGCTTGTGGGTGCCACGGCTTACTATGGACAGCAGCACAGCCCTCCACACACCTCCTCAGCAGCTGGACAGCCAAGTAATGCTGAGAGCATGCTGCTATGTATGGGTGATGCTCTACCAGCATCACTTGAATGGCCGGTGGTTGAGAAGGTGAATGGAGGGCTGTGCTGCTGGCCGCCCCAGGCCATGGCACCAACAGGTTGGTACAGGGACCAGAATAGGGTTGTCATTGCGCAGAGGGGTGAGGGGGCAAGAGTTTTCAATGGCCCTGCTGCAGTGTTGGGGGTCAGATAGCCACCGACAGGGGCACCCCGGTGTATCAGGGTGATTCCACTCAGGGGTCAGGGCTGCCATGGTCTGAGTGGGGGTGGGATAGTGTGGAGTTATTGGGGTCAGGCAGGTGGGAGCTGAGTGGTAGTTGGCCCATGAGGACCTGGGCAGCCAGTCCACCGCAGGTGCGGATCTGCCACACTGGGACCCTGTGAGCCATCAGGTGGTCACTTACCTGGCCAGCTGCCACAGCCCTCCCCTACTGCCTAGTGTGATGGGGCAGCAAGTGGACCCATATCCTGGTCCTACCCTGAATGGTGGGTCATGTCTGTGGGGGTGCGCAGTGTATTACAGTAGGGTCCAGGCTGCTGTAATGTGCTCCAGCATGCGCCCCCTGTGGAGGGCACTACACACCTTGGTGTATGATGTGTAGTGCCGGCCTGCCCCCCGTCTGCCCCCAGTGCATTGCTGTCCACCCAGCCAGGGAATCAGGTGCATTGGAGCTGTGCACCTAAGTTAGTGCTCCTGTGTTGGGGATGCAATGGGTACGGAATGGCTATGTGCCATGGCTCTGCACTGTGTAGGTTCTACGTACCATCATGCATAGGCCCCAATGTAATCAGGGTGGGAGGGAGGTAGCTCTCAGGATCACTAACAGTTCATGGGTATCTCATGGGCAGACTCAATAGGCTCTCAGTCTCCTTCTGCCATCATTTTCTATGTATCTATGTATCAGGTGGCTTTAAGGGAACCCCAAGGGTGGGCATCCTAAAGGAAACTAGCCTGTGTCTGACCTAAAAGGGAAGTCAAGTGGTTACTGTGGTAAAGCGTTGATGGAACACAGGTGTTATAGCTGTCAACAACTGGTTCATTTTTCATATGCTTGCCCAAAAAATATAACAGAAGGGGCTAGTGTAGTGGGAAGGGGCAGCTCTGGAAGCTGCCAGCAGATAGTGGTCTGTACATGGAGTGCAGTGCCCACTAACTCCACTTACATATGCACCCAGTGGTGGTGAATGGATTAGTAACCCAGGAATTAAGGAACACCTGGACCTACATTTCTACGGTGAAGCAGGATTTGATACGTGAGGAACAGATCCTACCTGGCCAGTTTTCTCAGAGTAGAGGGATGATGGGTCTAGCAGTCTCAGTGCCAATGGCCTGAATCTTCCTAAACTGGAAAGTTGCTCAGAGCGTACTGGATGTGTTGTAGCAGATCTGCCTGTGGATGTGACTAGTGGGAATGACTTCATCAGCAGGGCCAATGCTGTGTGTGTCACTACCTGTAGCAAGGCAAGGGAACAGGTTCCTGAAGATGTAGAGAGAGCAGTGCTAGAGGAAGCAACCCCTACTTCAGTAGCAGGGTAAATTGTAGCTGAAGGATGTGCTGTCAGCAACAGTTCTGAGCCACAGCTACAAACAGAGGAGAGTCCAGCCAAGGGCAACTCTCTCACAGGAGAGTGTGTTTTGGGGAATCTCAGCCATGCAGAGCTGGGAAGAGCTCGGCAAGCTGATCCATCCCTTCAGATATTAAGGGATTTAGCTTTGTGGAAGGTGACCCTCGAGTTCTGAAGGAAAGGGAGGTATTCTGGGAGAATGCACTCCTCTACACCTAGTGGGTTCCTGAGGGAGAACAGGAGGAGAGCAGAGCAGCCGCCACCAATTAGAATGAGGACCAGACTTTTTGAAGAAAGTTTGCTTTTTTTTACTTTACAGTTTTACTCATGTGTTCTCTGTGGGGAAGTGGTCTAACAAAGTGTTCTGAGGGACTGGGAGGAGGAGGCCGAGTGAGGAGGGTGAGGAGGACTACAAGGACAGATGCCTGGACACATGGCATAGCCCAGCCAAAAGGGCAGCTTAGGTCTGTGCATATTTAAAGCTGCCATTGTTGTAGTCTGTCTCAGAGCAGCTGCCACGTGAGAAAGAGGACTGGCTTGTTGGGGAAGTTTGCTTTTTGCTTACTTTGTATCAGTTTTATTGTATGTTTGTGTGGCGAAATAGTGTAAAAATGTGTTCTGAGGGACTGGGAGGAGGGAGGATGCCAAAGTGAAGGAGGGTGAGGGAGGGACTACAAGCACATGGATGCATGGGACATGTGGCACAGACCAGATGATAGGGTGGCAGTAGCCAATATAACTTACCAAGGGAGAAAAAATGACCCCTTGCGTGAGCTACCCCAAAGCGTGAGTGCCACAAAGCAGAAGTGTGGCATCTGACTAAGTGGCATCTGTAGAATACCCACAATTAGGAACACAGGCCACAAGTCATGCTAACAGGGCACAGTAGGCCAGAGCCCAACACATGTTACGCATGTACCACACCGCTCAAGGTAGGTAACGTAAGGGTGCTACAGATGAAGGTAAGCAAAGTGTAGGAGTACCAGCTGGGTCTACATGCATATTAAATTCTCAATAATAGTAAAGTTCTAAGTAGCTCTAACAAAGTTGGTAAAGTTGTAAGTAGTAAAATCATTACAAAACCAAACGGGGATTATGAATTGTAATGGATGTGGGTCTCTTATCTCCAGAGCACTGCTCTGGAAGGTGGGTCACTGCTAAATATGTAGGCAACTAATGGAGCTCAGGGCTCAGCTGGAGGCAGCTTGAGTGGAAATGTCCAGGCTGCATCATCAGCTGGTCTGGAGCTCCTCCATCTCCCACTTCTCAGATGCCCACCGCACTGGGTCCTGCATGTGTACCAATGTAGCTTAGTTATCTGTGAAACCTGGACTTGTGGGGACTCTGAGTTGGCCCCTGCCAGGAGTTGGAATCTTTAGTGGGGTGGTCTGGGGACGTAGTCTCCTGTAATGGGTAATGGGGGGGTGGGGTGAGCACCACAGAACAATAAATAAAAAGAAATTGCCTCAACGCGATTCTGCCACACGGCATTGTACCGTGCGACATTATGACCCTGTGCCGATGCCCAGGGTCATAATGTGCAGGGGGCTGGCTAGTGGTATGGTGGGTGAGAGGTAATACAACAAGGAATGCCCAGCAAGGCACTGTTTAGGTTAAGGCCATTCTGACCATAAACCACTTTGCACCCCTAGCAGAATTACAGAAATCTGATACAGAGAGGTGAGATGATAGGTCAGTCTAGGGGCCTAAACAGAACACTGAAATGGCATCCAGTGGTGATAAAATGAAAATCAGCTATAAAAAGTGCAAACAATTCCTTACCATCAGGGACTCCATGATAAAAGGAACTGAGTCTCAACTACACAGAGATAGGCAGACAGACGTGGCAGTCAGGTGACTTCCAGGGGCCTCAGTTAAGTGAGACAGGGAGTGCATTTGGAAGATGTTGGACAAAGTGGCAGAAGACCTTGAAGTCCTGGTACACCTAGGTACAAACAACCTGGCTAACCATTTGGTGGAGGCAGCCAAACAGAACCTTGAAAAGCTAGGTGAAAAACTGGCTGCAAGATCGACATCCCTAGCCTTCTCTGAGGTTCTCCCAATATGGGGAAAAGAGGGGAGCATAGACAAAAATCAGACAGGAAGAGATTGAGGAATTCAAAATCTGGTTAAAAAATTGGTGCAAAGAAAAAGGATTTCTTCATGTAGGGGATTGGGGGTGAAGGTACTGGGCCAAAAAGTTTGATGTCCATATTGGATATTTAAACCAATCAAGGGGGGCAGGAGGCTAGGGAGACTATCAGTAAAGGGGCAATGTGGGTGGTCATAAGGGCCACTCCAAAGCTTGCCCTCCCCCGGCCAAAATTCAAGCTGTGACCCACTTCAGCTCTCCCTGGAACAGTGTTGGTGGTCATGAGGGCCACTCTGAAGCTTGCCCTCCCCCGGCCTACAGTCGAGCTGAGACCGCTTCAGCTCTCCCTGGAACAACATGGGTTGTCATGAGGTCCACTCTGAAGTTTGCCCTCAACCAGCCAAAAGTCGAGTTGTGACCTGCTTCAGGTACTTTGAAAGAGCATCCATTTCTAACAGCATTTAATTCTTGTGGAGGAGTGAGCCATTGGAACTTTTGGCGCCAAAAAAAACAAAAAATGTTTCAAATGGGGCTTTAACTTACAAACTGCTTGCCTTAACAGACTGTCGGCAGAGTAGTGCAGATAAATTTTTCAGCCCAGCACCTAAGGACTTTCACTGAGTTTACTTGTGTGCATTAAGTTATTTTACCCTTGAAATTAGGTATAGTCAAGTGTGCATTTAAAGCTGACCAGTTAGACAGAGCTGCATTTTAAATGTTTTTTTTTTTTTACTTACAGATAGCTTTGACTTCCATGGTCTTAATTTGGTGTACTTTAATGTGCTTTATCCAGCATATAGTTTGCCTCTTCAGGATTTACACAGCTTTAATTGTGTTTCAGCTTTACTTAGTGTGTTGTGACTTAATTGTACTCGAACTTGGTCTAGCCCTCTTGAGTGTGCTTTGAGGCTTAACCTCCTGTATGTGCGCACTTAAACCAGCAGTTCTAATTCTTTTGGGGAAAATTAAAAAGTAAAGCTGTTGAAAACTGCACTGCATTATTATCTAGCCAGTAATTCCAGCCCAGGATTGTGTTTCTCTGATGCCCCCCCACTAATATCACAGCAACCCTCTCACCTCCCTGCGTAGTCCCACCCAAACATACCTGTACTTAACCTGCTCTCCTCTCTCTATTCCTTGCAGCTCTCCCGGGACAACATGGGTGGTGGTGAGGCCACTCAAAGCTTGCCCTCCTGGCTGACAGTCAAGCTGGACCCACTTCAGGCTATTTGAAAGAGCACCATTTCTAACTACATTTAATTTCTGTGGAGGAGTGCCCCACCACCCACACCACCACCCTTAGTGAACTGTCATATATAGTGACAATTACATGTTGTGCTGAACCTATCAGCCTACTTTCCTTGCAGCTATAGTTTCCCTCACTGAGGGCTCTTACTTCTGGCCCAAACTGCAAGTCAGTCTAACTCACAACCTGCAAGTCAGTCTCCACAGTTCAGCCTTTAATCAGGAGCTTACCACTTGCGGTGCTGCTCTCCATCTCTGCCATCGCCCACTACCCCCAAAAGCTGCACAGACTCTTGCACTAGGTAGGGCCCTTAGAATTTTGCCTTGAATTACATTTTTGGCGCCTTACTTGAGCTCTCCAGCAATTGGCTGTACTCACGGCCTGGCTTGTCATTGTCTGGCCTATCAGCTGCTTTTCGGCTGCTGACGCTCTCTCACCAGCTCCATTCTACCTGATATTCTATCTCCCGCTCACGCTGGCCCCAGCACTCTCAATATAAGCTTGCAGCAGTGTTACCTGTCCAATTGCAACCCACTCCCCTGTTGCATAGAGTAGGGACATGAACATCCCTCAGTCCTCCTGCAGGACTATACTTCCCACCCCAGTATCTTTATACTGTTTGTCTTCCCCTAATTCATAACCTCCTTACTAAAATGCTTTTCCTTTGTGGCTTTATCAGTGTGCTCGCAGTGCTCCTCATCTCAGGAGCACCTACTGTGCCAACTACACATAAGCCTTGTTTTCTCCTGCTACTTGAATCCTTCATCTCTGTATACAGCCTTACTTTCCCCTACTTAACATCACTTAATTCAGTGACTACTGCAATTGCCTTCCTGGTCATTACCTCTACACACTGTCCTGGGGTAAAAAATATATTATTGAAACCCATATTGCAGTACTCTATTCAACTTTGGGCAATTCTGGTCCCTGTTCTCCTTCCCTCTGAGTTAACTCTCCCAGCAAAAGCCTCGCCCACTCTTCAGCCCAGTGCACAACCCCCTTGAGCCCTACACTGTTACACTGTCACTGATACCTTACTCCACGAAGTACACTCTCTTCTGGATTGCCAAAACCTATATCCCTCATCTCCTCTGTGTATTCGGATCTGTGTGGGCCCTACGTTACCAGCATTTCTGCCCTTTATAACCTCCCCTGCTTCACAACTTCAGTGCCCTACATCCATAAAGGCAGTGCCTCACAAAGGAGCACTACTCAATGGACTCAGAAAGTTAATACTTCTACTGCTCTTCTGCTGAGGGAATGTTGAACTTAACCCTGGCCCTCTTGCTCAGATTGATGCCCTTCTGACCTATTAAAATTAAAAGGGGGCTAAGCTTCCTTCATGTCAACGCCTGCAGCTTACTAAAAATATGACTACATCCAGGCCTGGATGTGCCATACCAAACCTGATGCATTCATGATTTCTGAAACTTGGCTCAAAGGATCATGCCTGATCTAGCCATTGACATCCCTCTACAATGTTTACAGAACTAATAGACAAACAAGGAGAGGGTGATTCGTATATACATTATAGACAAATTTGCTGTCTCCATAGTGGACTCCACAACTTCCCTAAAGAATTTGAAAGTTTGACCTTAAAGATTGCTTTACCATCTGATGAGCCTATTATTACCTCCAACTGTTATAGACCCCCTTCAGGTGGTCTCCAGCTACTGAAACATTTGAGCAAGTTGCTGGAAGCTTCTAACTATGAAGTGATTATCCTGAGTGACCTTTACCTGGACTGGCACACCCCATGCTCCAAGCTACTCAAAGACTGGTGTGATACTTATGGCCTGTCTCAACTAATCCAGGAGGTCACATGCCCCAATCTAAAAACACTGGATAACAGTACCCTATTGGACATTATACTGGTCAATAAGCCACATAAATTTGCACATGTCGGAGTCTTAGACAATGATTTAAGTGACTACAGGGTGATCACAAGTGTGCAGTCCATTGTCAGTCCTGCCACCCCTTCCTCCCCACCTTCAAAAGAAACCTGCATAACTTTATTCCTTGGTTCCTGTCAAACCCTAGCATCAATCAGGTGGCAAGACTTCTATCTTGCACCTACCATCTCAGAAGCTTACAATATATTCTTGAAGTCGGTTATGGAAGTGATAAATGTGCATGCCCTCCTAGTGAAAATGGAGAACAAGGAAACGCTCATGCCCCTGGTTCACCCCTTCTCTCAAGACAGAACTATGCAGGAGAGACACTCTATGGAAGAAGGCATGCAAGACCAAGTCACCTGCCAGTTGGGTCCTGTTTAGAACTGCAAGAAATTACTGTTTGAAGCCCATTAGGGCCACTAAAGCTGAGTACTTCCTGGCTGTCCTGAACCCTCAAAGCACAATGCAGCTAATTTCTGGCAAATCCTGAAAGATATTGAGGGACATAAACATGGATAATCCTCACCTCTAAAATCATAAATGCAATTCTGTTTATACCTCCAAACATGATATTTTAAACAAATTAAGCAATCTTTTTGCATCAGCAGGGCTCACATTCGATGCTTCTCCTGCAAACAACCTGTGTGATCAACTATGGGACCCAGCCACCACTTCTTACCCTCCTCCTGCACTAAGTCTGCATCCAAATTTTCTTTTAGCATTATTACGTGTATGCAGGTCGAAGATGTTCTTCTGGCCTTGGATGTCAAAAAAAGCACAGGAACAGACCTCCTTGAGTATTTATTCTTAAAACTGGGGTACTACTTTTTGGTCGCTCCTATTACCCATCTGTTCAACTTATTTCTCTCGCAAGGATGGTTACCTGGCCAATGGAAAATAGTACACGTCATCCCACTTTTTAAATCAGGTGACCCTTGTGAGCTCAATAACTACCACCCTGTTTCAGTACAGCTCACGCTATCTAATCTTCTTGAAAAACTTAACAGTCAACCAAGAGACTTTCTAAAAACTTACGATCTGCTCAACCCTCTCCAATCAAGCTTTCAGCCTAAGCATAGTACCATCTCCACATTGGCAAAAGTGACCAATGATTGAAAAGTCACCCTAGACACCAAAAAACACATCACTGCCATGTTTCTGGACCTAAGTAAGACATTTGACATGGCTGACCATGGCTTACTTTCAACCATGCTATCCAACATTGGACTTGATCTCACTGCTCTAAAATGGTTTAGTAGCTGCCATGTGGGTAGGAAACAACAAGTAAAAGCTCAGGTGACACCTCCCCTTAAAAATCCTAAAGAGGCATCCCACAAGGATCTATCCTTGGGCTCTTGCTGCCGCCATCTATGTCAATAACATAAATGCCAGTATTAGGTGGCCAGTGTGCATTACTTTGCAGATAACACTGTGCTGTACAGCCAGACCCTCACTTGCAGTTGCTTGCACTGATTTACAACAAGACTTTACATACTCCAGCACAATCTCTTACAACTGAAATTATTACTCAATGCAAAAAGACTAAAATTATGCTTTTCTCCTCACTTTCTCAACCGACAACTTCCGTCACTGTAGCATATAAACCACAGATACTGACCCTGCCTGGGGAATCACTTGAGACAATAGACAAGTTTTAATATCTAGGCCTTTGGATAGACACCAAGCTTACTTTCTTGGGACATCTGGATGAACTCGCCAAAAAATTTAAGCAAAGGTTAGGAATTTTCTACCGTGTTAATCACCTTCTTACTCAAGACGCCAAAGTACGGCTCGTGCAGACTACATTTCTCCCTCTGCTTGATTATGCTGACTTCATCTATAACCACTGATCCCTGGCAGTATTCTCAAAGCATGATACTCTGTATCATAGGGCTTTCAGATATGTCACTGGTGCCCCATTTAATACACACCATTGTGTCCTTTATGACCTAATCGGCTGGCTGTCCTTGAAAACTAGGAGAACAGTAAACACTGTCCTTGGATCTACAGGGCCCTCACTAACAGGTTACCTAAATATATCTCTGATTTCTTTGTCTTGTCCAAGGGTGCTTACTCCAGTAGAAATTGCACCTACATTACGCTTGAAACTCCTAGAGTTTGGACATGTTTTGGAGCTTCCTCCATCATCTATGCTCTCCCTACTCTTTGGAATACTACCCAAAAAACTTAAAAACTCACTAATCTAGTTGGGTTGCTTTCCTTCAAAAATCAATTGAGTCACTCCCTTCAGGAAGTGTGCAGCTGCAATGTTTAATTCTTGCAGCCCACTCAACCTGCCTTGTTGCCCTCTTGCTGTACTTACTCCGGCTGCCCTAGCATCTCCTCTTCCAGTCTTTGTAAGCTCCTTCCTGCTGATTTATTTTTCACTGTAACCCATTGTACTACTCTCCCTCCCCTCTCCTTCTACCCCTACCTACCCCTGTCCACCTAGTCCAAGTCCCTTGCCTCAGACCCATCCTCTGTTTCTGCCTTGTTTGTTCATGTATTCTTTTGCCTTTCTCTCCTCTTCCCTCTTCCTCCCTCATCTTACCCTTCCTCCCTAGTTTCTCATCACCAGCTTATTCCCTTTGTCTGATGTATAACTCCTTCCCTCTCTCCTTGTTCTCATCTACCCAGTCTACATACTCACCTTCTGACTGTGTTCCTTTAATACAATGTTTTCCTTTGCACTGTAACACTATGTATAAATTGTACAACATGTTTGCACTATATTACCCTTGTCTGCACTGTACATAATGCCCTTTGTGTTCTCACATACTATACCTATGTCTGTATTTTTATGTCTTTTTGTCCCTTAATAATATCAATGTTCTGTATGTAATATTCACAAGGACCACTCTGTAAATAAGTTCTTCTTAATGGTGGTTCTTCTGGCAAAATAAAGATTGATTGATTGCTTGGTTACTTAAGTGGATGGTATCCTAGCTTACCCTCCCCACAAATAAGAATCAAAATTGACTAAACTCAGCCTAACCACACTAAACAAAAGTGGAATACCAGGGGCAATAAGGGAAGCAAGACAACTGTTTAATGACTTGCAGGTCAGAAAGACAGGAAAGCAAGCGTCCATTCAGATTCAGGGACAGCAGTTTGTTTCAATTCCAGGAGTCTTTTGAACAAGATAAGCAACTTGCAAGCATTGATTGCAGATACCAAAGTTGACCTTGTTGCTGTCACTGAGACATAGGCTATGGAATACAATGAATGGGACCTTTCAGTCCCAGGATACACACTCTACAGAAATTATAGGAAGAGAGCCAAGGGGGAGGGGTAGCACTCTGTGTTTGGGAAGGCATAGAGGCCACAGTACATGAAAGCGACAGTTACATGGATGTCGAATGCTTGTGGGTTCAACTTAATTCAACATCAGGTAAGAAGTTTCACTTGGGAGTGATACACAGACATCCAAGTCAGGGAGAAGAGATGGACAGGAAGCTCATGAATTAAATCAAAAGAGTTTCAGGAAAGGGAGCAACAGTGGCTGTCAGACATCTGAACTTACTTAACATAGACTGGGATGTCCCAGTGGCAAAATCCACTAGAAGTCAAATCATCCTGACCTCCCTCCAATACAGCCTGCTCACTTACAGCCCAGGTCCAAAAAGCAAACAGACACAAAAGGAGGCTTCCATACATTCAAAAAAAAAAAAAAAACATAGAGACGAATGGGAAGATTACACCAAAAATAAGGAAGAAAAGAGTGTCATAAGGGAAGTAAAAGCGGAACTGAGCTTCAGATTGCAACAGGGATAAAATCTTGGGAAAACTATATTTTCTATATATTCAAGAAAAAGAAAGAAGAGGGGATTGCAAAATTGTTGGATGGGGATAAATTGATAGGGAAGATGGTTTAAAGACTATTGTCCTCGGTATTTACCAAGGAGAATACTGGTCCAATGCCAGAAAGTGGAAATAAGGTGACTGATCAAGGGATCCAAATAATGGAAGTGCCAACATTCACCTTGGATAGGGTCATGGAGGGGCTGGCAACCCTCAAACCAGACAAAGCAGAGGGCACAGAAGAAATGCACTCAAGAATGCTAAAGAAATTGTCAGAGAAATTAGCTGAACCCTTGGCACACTTATTCAACAGCTCACTGAGGACAGAAAGTGGGAGTGGTGAGAGAACCACTGAACACCAGGGTGTACTTAAATGTTGTAAACAGGTGACTGGAGGAGGGAGGACGTTGTGCCACTCCTCTCTACCCCCTCCTTTGTGGAGTGGCAGAACGTCCTCCCTCCTCCAGTGACTCACTTATGAAGATCAGCTGGCGTCACTGAATATGTACTCACTGAAAGCAAGGACAGAGGGACAGAGAGGGAGTGGGAGGACTTGAATGAGGCATTTAAGTTCCTGAGAGGCATAAACAAAGTGCACACACAGAAGAACTTTTCAATATGATCCCCAGCTCAACAAGAGGACATGACAGGAAACTGGTGGGGAGTGGAGTTTCAGGAGTGAATTAAGGAAGCTCTACTTTACTGAAAGGGTGGTGGAGCCTTGGAATGGCCTGCCTACTGAGGTTTTGGGAGCAAAGACTGTGATGGGTTTCAAGAGTGGATGGGACTAGAGGTCTACAAAAGTTGCCATTTCTGCCTTAACAGAATTTTTGCGAAATTTGTCAGATTTTGCGGAAGTGTTAGAGGTTCCGCCTGTGGGATAGAAAACGTCCGAATGTCTAAGGCAAAATTTTGTTCTGTTCCTCCCCTGCCTATGTTCTGCCCCACAATTTGTTAAATACCCTCCAGCTGGCTGCCGATCGATTCTCTGTCCAATTAAATAAATAAAAAAAAACTGGTGGCTAGTGGCCCCTTCCCCCACCCTATCACCCGCTCGTGCCTGACTCCAGACTCCAGATTCTTATACATACTTGTAGTAACCATCCCCATCCCTATTCCCCGTATTTAGAAAAATATCCTCCCTGGTGGTCTAGTGGTAATGAACCCCCCCCTTCCCTAGTCCCTCCCTATCCCCGGACCCCGATCTCGATCCCCATATGTATAAAATAAAATATAGAATTATTTTTTTAAACTTATTCCCAACTCTAGTCAGTGCCTGCCTGGCTGCCAGTCTGCCACCAGTGGAGTCCAATTTCCAAATTCAATTCCTTCCTGTGCCCTGAGTCCCAACTTCCTACTCCCTAGTGGTCTTGTGGTGTACTGTAGTAGTAGTCAAGTTAAGTAGTGGAACCCTCCCGCCTCCCTCCCACCCTGGCAGGTAGTGTCCCACCCCACTCACCCCATCCTGTAATGGAGCAGGCCACTAGCACAGCCCCTCTGCTGTCCTCCACAGCTGGCAGCCCACTGAACTATCAGTGAATGAGCTATATGCATGTTCACTGACTGCTCATACAGTGGCCAGCCAAGAAAATGAGAGGAGGGCTGTACCAGTCACTGTATCAGGCATAACTAGATGTTGCAGGACACCCTGGTAAGAGGAGGTTGATGGTTGCTGGTATGTGAGTGAGCAGGGTAGGTGGGGGTACACTGGACTACCAATGATTACTTTTGACAATGAGAAATCGTGGGGGGGAGTGGTGAGAGAACCACTGAACACCAGGGTGTACTTAAATGTTGTAAACAGGTGACTGGGGGTGGGGTACCTCTGGAAACCAAGGTTATTTAAGTAAAATACTGAAATAGGTGACCAGGTTGGTGCCTCTGGACACAAGGGATATTTATTTAAAATATGAAATGAGCAACTGTGGGAGTAGGGGGTGTCAGTGGACACCAGGGATATCTATTCAGTATATGGAATGGGTGTTCAGGGGTGGAGGTGGTCCTGGACACAAGGGATATCCTTTCAAAATATGTAATGGGGGATTGGAGGCAGGCGGCTGCAGTACAGCTGCCTTGTCTTTGGGAGGGTTGGGGCACCCCATTAAGAGGTGTTTTTTGGTGACGGTAAATAATGTCCCTTAGTGGACTGTTTACTTCCACCACAAACCTTTGAAATATATGCTGATATAGGGGAGACCCCCTCATTTGCATAGAAGCATTAGTATTATAGTGCTTTGGCACTGTGGGATTGTGTTGGCGCTCCTGGGGCTTCTAAATATGGGCCAGCCAACAGTGCCAGTGCACTTCCAGATAGAGCACCCACAGATTCTCTTTGTAGGTGCTCAATTCTTTGAAAATCAGGCCCGAGTAGTGACAAATTTTCTCTGTTAAGCGGGGGATAAGTAATGGGTGCTTATGAGATATGATATTTATCTTCATGTCTTGTCAGTGACTTCTTGACCTTCATGAGTGGCAAAGCCTTAGGTGAAGTCAAAAGAGGACTGACCCCAAGTGAAGACAAACATCATACCTCATAAGCACCCTTTACTAGCCCAGTTTATAACCTATACATTAGTGTTTTTAAGCTAGTTTTTGGTTTTAGGGTGGTAGCGTCACTCTGAAGTGGCAATCAGTTTAGCCACAGTAGGAAAGGAGAGCTGAAGCACTGGCAGCTGCTACGCACTGTTTGTTAGTGGTACCTCTTGCTGGCTAGAGCACATGGACCTATTCATCATAAGACACAGGTGACAGAAAAGGCTCTTTGTGACAAATCCAGTTAGCCAGATACATTTTATGATATACCCTACTGTGAAGATAAAAACTTTAGCTAGTTGTTTGTTCTCTGCTATTGATAACATTTTTAATTAGCATGCAACATGCTAGTGTATTCTATACGTGTCACCCTATCTAACCTCCAGATCAACATTTAACTAGAAATTAGATATGTCATAGTCATATTCATTTACCTTTGTACAGAACAGAATCAGAGAAGAACTATCACATGCTGATGACTTCATAATAGGCCTGTGCACTGAAGCCAGGAGTTCACATTACAGGAAAAACTGAAAAATCTTCACACTAAAAGGTGATTTAAAAAGTTATAACTGTTAGACTCCTGTATAAATTGAATATACAATGGCCTGACTCAAAATACAAAATTTTTCTCTACTTGTGAGGGGACAGCACTTTTATAACTCACTCGTGGTTTTGCCACTTTTGAGTTATGGTCTTGTTCTCTCATGCAAGGAGATAACATTACATATTTTGTGTAAGGCCATTGAGTATCATGTATATATCTCACTAGTACTGCTGTATTTGGATAACCAGTGCTTAGTAGTAAATTAATTATTGTTCTAAAGTCTAGTTTGGTCTGGTTGTTTGACTGCATCTCTGAAGGAAGGCTAACTGGAAAAGGGTGCATAGTAAAATGTCTCTGGGAGAGCAGTGTGTCCTACTCAGAGAAGAGACCCTCTCTATAGAGTCTAACAGGTTGAAATGGTGTAAAAAGGTTATCACAGTGCCAGGTCTCCATTCTTGCAACAGGCATTGACAGCAGCAAGACTGATCCAGACAGTCTCGGTGGCAAAGGGCTGGGTGAGAAAGAGGCCAACTAGGGACTGTGGGGTGCTCTGACCATCATAAGGGGCAAGATGCTTTTTGAAACAATTTGCTAACACTGTTCTATAGACACAGTGATTACTATACAGGTAGTACTTTCCCAGGGAATACATGTGTACCCCTATAACTATACCCAAGTAAGAAAAACTTTTTTGGGCCATACAGGTACTTCCTAGGTTTTTCTGTCTGCTACATGGGTGCTGCTTCATTGCCACCTTTCTGCTTACCATTTGTCAGTATCTCTAGTTTGCATGTTTCACCATCCTTCCTTTGTGACAGACCGGTCCTTCCCAGACTCAGTCTGTATCACTGTTACCAGCTTTCTAAATACTTAAGTAGCTGCCACCACTCAACTTACACACTCTTTTGGGGAATCCCCAGGTTTGTGTCTCTTCAGAGCCACTGTTCACACAGTACAGTGCTCCGTGTTCAATGTCTCACGACCACACAACTCACTGTCACAACTGAGAACACCTTATTTTAGAAATAGTATAGGTAACTGTAGTCTTCTCCTCAGTTACAAAATACAATATTATCAGTATATAGAGACTATGGATGGGTTTACATCCAAAACAGTGCTATTAGGCATCGTAGTTTCAAGGCCTGTTTCCAGCTGCCAATGCATCTACTTCCTCAGTGATCTCATCCTTCCTCAGTGATTTCATCCTAGGCCTGCCATACCCAGGCATCCATGGTCTTACACTAGGACATGACATCCTCCCTGGCTCTGTAGGCCTATGCCACCACATGTAACTCCTCCATGTGAAGCAGTGTGCCTGAATCCTATTGTTATCATCCATGATACCTGATGAACATAGTAGTGCAAGACAGGTAACTGGAGAGAATACACAGTGGCACACAACTGAACGGAACAGTGGTGTAGCCACCCGACCCCCAACCATGTAGGAGTCCTGTGGGAACAAATCCTAAATTGTAAAGATATTTTATAACACTTGATGAGGCTCTTGAATATTTCATTCAAGCCTTCTTGTTGGCATCAAATAAGCACGCTCCTATAAAAAAAGCTCAGGGTACAGGGAAAATGCCATAAATGGTTGAACCCATTCCTCAAGCATTCCATGCTTCTCCGGGACAGAACATGGGGCAACTACAAATACACTGGCAATCAATCTGACTGGGAAAAGTACAGAGAGCTGAAAAACCAGTGTAAAATGCCTCAAAATAGGCCAAATCACAATACTTAAATGACCTCCAAACTAAGCACCTACGTGACCCCCAAAAAATTCTGGGAACACATAAACATACGCCTCAAAGGCTGCTCAAATAGTCAAATGGACTCCATCCTGGTAGGGGACTCACTGACCAATACCCTATCAATAGTTGTGGAGGCTTTCGGTGCACACTTCACCACCACAGGTGGTCCTCCTCCCCTTGACCCCTCCAGGCCTACCCATCTCACTGGAGATACTTGGGTGTACCGCCTCAATTCCATTTAAAGCTGGTCAATCAGTCAGAGGTATTACATCTCTACACAAAATAAACCCCTCCTCCTCAGTAGGACATGACCAGCTTGAACCTCGCCTACTGAGGGCTGCCGCCTCAGCAATCGCCCGTCCAGTCACCCTACTCATAAATAGATCACTTCAGGAAGGTGTTGTCCCAAAAATTTGGAAAGTAGCGACAGTTGTCCCTGTCTACAAAAGTGGGTCCCGAGACAAACTGGGAAACTATAGACCAATCTCCCTACTTAGTCCTCTTGGGAAAATCCAAGAAAGACTAGTCTGTAACCAGCTTCAGGACTACCTGGAGCAGCACCTTCTCATGGCTGATGTGCAGCATGGCTTTAGAAAGGGCCATGGTACCGATACTGCCCTCATATGGCTCACTGTGGACATCCTTGCCTCTATGGACCAAGGCTCCCCAATGGGTGCCCTCTTCATTGACCTGTCAATCTTCACAAAGATGAGAAATCTGGGGGGTCATTCTGAAAGAGGAGCTGACACTTGAGGCACAGGTGTATGCAGTAGTCCTGAATGGCTTTTACTATCTGAAGAACATCAGCTGGATTTAGAACCCTTATCCCTCCAGGGACCTGACATCACTAGTACATGGGTGTATGACGTCTTGACTTGACTACTGCAATGCTCTGTGCCTTTGGGTCAGTGGCAGTGCTCTACATCACCTGCTACTGGTGCAGAATGCAGCAGCCAGAATACTGTCCAGACTTCAGAGGATGTCCTATATCCCTAGTGCTGCATGAACTGCTGCACTGACTGCCAGTTAGGTGGTGTGTCTCCTTTAAAGTTGGTTTGCTAACTTGTAAGGCCTTGCACTGCCAAGATCTTGGATACCTACTAGATCTCCAGCACTGTTAAATGCCCTCCTACTCTCTTCTCTCCACTGAGTAGGCCTCATAGCCTTGCTGAGGGCCAGGCCAAAAATCTTGGGTGAACAGGCCTTCAAGGTAGCTGGCCTGGTGTTCTAGAATGCTCGCTCACTTGTGCATGTTTTCTCTCGCTCCCCCTTCCCCCTTTCAGACCCTGAGAGGTCCCTTGGCAGAGACGTCATTAGAGAAGTTTTAAACAGCTTCTTTTAGACAAGTTTTTGGGAGTTGATATTTTGTTTTCATTAGTCTCTGTCCCAGCTGAGTTTTTATCCTGTTTTCATTGCTTGATTTAGTTTGTGTTAATAATATATACTGTAGTAATTGCCACTCCTGCACTTTACTGTAATGTTCCCTGGGCCTCTGGGGCAGAGTGTCATTAGAAATAAAATCTGCTACTATTAGTACTACATATTGGTGTGAATTTCTTAAATGCCATATACACAATTACTAGTGCTGCATCCGTTGATGGCTAGTGTGCTGAAACCCAGTCAGAAATCAAGGTGGTGCTGACGTGAGAGTAGCTAGCAGTTGGAACACCGCTTGTTATCCCTGAATTTGGCTGTGGGAATGACATGGCATGCATCTAAGATTCATGTAAAACCAAAAAAAAAAGTCAGTAGAAAAACTATGAAAATACTGTGGTTACTGACTTTGAGGAATCAAAGGAGTTACAAAAAGAGCAAATGAGAAAATGTTCTGCCAGGCTCAGTCTGAATAATGGCAAGGGAACCAAGCCAAGTGGTCTGCAGCAGCTAGTTAGAAAACCAAAGCATCAAAAATTGGCACGATACTGAAGAAAATGGTCATCAGCTGATATCTCAAAGAGGTTAATTATACTGTCAGGTGTAGACAAGCAGCCAGAGCTGAGGGAAGTCTAGGGAGTGTAATGATCCTGTTTTCATGTTAATGTGCAAAGTTATAAAATGGGGAAGGTTGAGTACTGAAAAGATATAAAATATAATCAGAACTGCATCTAAAAAAGATGCCTTTAAAAATTTTTATGAATGAATTCCAAATTTAATTAGTAGTGTTTTTATTTTGAGCACAGATATTCCTCACTAATATGTTACCTGCAAGTGCAGGCAGTCCAGTGACAGCTGACAGAGAAGGTTGTGGGGTCTAAAACTGTGGGAGAATTCAGGAATGCATGGGACAGACATAAGGCAATTCTTCTGGGGGGGTAGGAAGAAATAGGCTGTTGATTAACTAGGATCTGTAGCTTATCCTCTAGGTAGGGAAATAGGCAGACTAGGTGGGCCAAGCGGTCCTTATCTGCTGTCAGTCTATGTTTCATGTTTCTATGTTTATGTCCAAGGCCTTTGATTTGGTCAGTCATAACCTCCTTCTATCAAAACTCTTGCACTTAGGACTGGATCACCACTCTCTCTCCTGGTCTGAGAGCTATCTGAGTGACTGTACCCAAAAAGTCCGCTGGAAGGGTACCCAGTCTGTCCCTAGACCCGTTACTGCAGGGGTGCCCCAGGGCTCAATCCTGGGCCCTCTGCTTATTTCACTCTTCCTCAATAACATTGAGGGGAACTGCCCTCGCAGCAAACTCATTTTGTACGTGGATGACACCGTCATTTACTGCAGTGATCCCCAACCTAGTGTCATAGCCACGAAACTGCAACATAGTCTCTCATTACTTGAGGCCTGGTTCTCCGCAAACTCCCTTAAACTCAATGAGGAAAAAACTAAAGCCGTACTGTTTGGTTCAGGGCATGGGCCCCGACATGAGTCAGCTACTCCAGATCTGCACAAACCAAGGAAAAAGAGTCAAGGTCTTGGCCAGTTTCAAATACCTTGGGATCCATCTTTTATTTAGTTTAGTTTTTTTTTTAACCAAGTATAGCACACTAAGCTGAAAGCTTTTTTACAGGAGCGACCTGGGAACACAAGGAGGTTAAGTGACTTGCTCAGGATCACACAGTATGCAAGTGGATGCTGTGGGATTCAAACCCAGGTCTGGTCTGCTGGATGTCACCAGATTTGCAGCTCAGAGCCTTAGACCACTGCGCTATATTACCTCCTATACTGCCATCTTGACAAAGAAATGACCTACCGACCCCACATCAACTCCATAACCAGGTCCACCCACCAAAAACTTGGCTTCCTTTACTGTCTGGGAAATTCCCTATCCTTGGTTGCAAGACAGGCAATTGCTAGCTACAGTCTCCTCCCCCCCATCCTATATGGAGCCGCTCTACTGCAGTTCCTCCTCATTTCACCACAAACTCCTCTCCTAGGAGGCATCATTGTGAGGCACTTAAGGATCTAAACTGGCCCACACTTCGTCATAAGCTAGCTTACCCTGTCGCTTGCCTTGCCTTTGAGTTCACTACCCTCAGTCCCCCTCCCCACCTTAGAGGACTATTCTCCTCCAAAGAACAAATCCGAACCCTGCGATCATCAGTGAATCATCCCCTCAACATCCCTAGGATTCACTCCAACCAAGGCAAATGCTCTTTCAAATTTGCTGCCTCCCACCTATGGAACTTTCTTCCACCCAGCCTGGCTGACTCATCCACCCTTACCCAATTCAAGTCTGGGCTCAAACTATATCTTCTAAATCTCAGTCTCTGTGGCTGTAACTGTTAACTCCCTAGCCCAGGTCTTTTCTCCTCTGCTTTGCCTTAAACCTCCCCTCATTTCTGGAAGTATCTCCTAAGCTTTTATGGCAATTTACTGTTGTTATCTCCTTTCCCTACTAACTGGAGATGAAACTCAATGTCATAAGAACCTGTTTGCGAATCATGTATATTGTTTCTACTCCACACTTGTGTATGAAATTGTAACTATTGTAAATAATACTTGAGACTGTACTGTGAATCCTTACGTTACCCCTTGTATACTGTCGCTAATGTCTATTTGTGCAACAAATGTAACTACTGTAAAAAAAAATCATTGTTTCTAAATGTCTTTTCTGTAATTCCAGGTCGCCCTGAAAAAGGGACCTCTGGTTGCAGTGGATTTACCCGGTTATCAAAATCTAAATAAATAAATAATTATTGTTACTATTTTATAATCATTAATATTTCATTATATTATTTGGGTGTTGTAATACTAGACAACTGGCTCAAAGACTCTAAAGGATTTTGTTTCCATGAATGGAAAAGGGGTTCCAAACTGGTTGCAAATGCCAGAATGGATTTCCTCAGAAAAGGAAAAAAAACTTCAGATTGACTTTTAAAACCAGATGAGTCTAATTCACCACCCTATCTGTGGCCTCTTTGGAATGTGATATTAAAGGGCCTTTTACACGCAATGGTCTGTACCATTGTCAGCATTACAGACCAACTGCAACGTTACATTTCTGATGTGTGCAAGCAATCCGCTCCAAACAGAAAAGAGCATTCACTGTTTCCATGATCCCTGATTTTGTTGGTTCGTCTAGTCTTGTGCCGTTACACTGCACTGTGTACTTTTGCCATTCTGTTCCAGTCGGTCTGATGACAGCCGCTCGGGAGAGGGTTCACAGCAGGCAGAATAAACCCTCAAATTTTTCAACAACAAAAAAAAACTGTTAAGTTTAACACATAATTAATTTGAAGAACATCCCCAACGAATTTGGTTGAAAGTATATGACAAAATCTTCCCCATGGGTTCCAGTTGTTGCTTTATTTATTGAATATGGTTTACTATATATAAAATAACAAATATATCTGCATGGGGACGATTTGTCTAATGTTTTAAACAGAATTTGTTTGGGTACATCATCCCAAAACAAATTCTGCATTGTTATAACTGTTTTGTTGCCTTCCAGGGAAAAAAAAATTTATATTTCTTTATGTGTCAAGAAATGTGGTCTGAACATCCCCCCACATAGGGTTCAACCCTAACATATGTTTACTAGCCCAGGGCATAGTGCAGAATGCCTAGGACTAGTGCAGATGCCTCCCTACATGTCCATGTGGGCTAGTGCAGTTTTTGTCTGACAATCCTGTGTGTAGTTTCTACTCAGACCACTAGCAGTGAAATGCTATGAAAGTGTACTGAGCACCTGGAGTCCTGATCATCCACAAGTCACCCAAACTACTGGTTGAAGTTCCGAACAGCCAGTAGTTCCAGTTTCAGTACTGAAGTGTATGGCGGCATTCTATTGGACAGGCATGTATTTGGAAGCAGTCAGGAAGGGGACAACGGGTGGCTATGAGAACTGCTCTGGGAGATCCGAGAGCCTGACGCCACCAGGGGTGGGGCACCAATGAGTATGTTGTAATCTACAGCAGTGGTGGGAGTAGAGGCAGGAATGTAGACTAGCCCTGTGATGATGCTGGATATAGGCAGGCACAGCAAAAGTCTGAGAACATGATTGGTCCTTTGTGCGAGTTTGCGGTGTTCATTGGCAGCAGGCGGGAGTGGGGCGGGGCTTCACTGCTCGGCAATGGGGGATATAAGCAGCCTATTTTGAGCAGAAAAAGCCCAGAAGATTTGGAATTAAGTGAACAACCAGGAAGTGCTGATGAGAAGTGCTGCAACGTGGTGTTCAATGGCATGCAGGAAGTGTTGAGAAGTGATACGGTGTGGTGTTCAACGGCGTGGTCTTCAGCAGCATCTGAGAGGAGTGTGCAGCTCAGCATTGAAGATTCATTATTTTCAGGGGTTACAGCAGTCAAAATTGTTCTGGCAGAGAGATAAAGAATGGTGTTTCATGGCAGACTGTCGGGACTTCAGTAGGAAGACTGGTTGTGTGGGGTTGGGGGGTGTATGCTCTGCCTTCTTGTGAAAACTAATAATCCTCTGTTTGTTGTGTTAAATCTTACTAAGTTACACATCACTGATTAAAGTAAATATGACCCAGTAACTGTAAAGGGGGGGTCAGAGTGTAACATTCAGAATTCTTCATTTTTTTTTGTGTTCTGTTTTGTTGTCCAGTCATCCATACATTGCTTCTTTTATTTGCCTATTTGCCTCATTGCCTGCAAAAATGTGTGTGGGTGGGGTTGGGGGAATGTCCGTGCCTTCTTCTGAGTTTTGCTGGCTGTGGTCTGCAAAAATGTTTGGTGGCTTACCCCTACACTTATTCCTTACTGTATGCTGATGTTGAGTTCCCTCACTAACCAGTCTGCTGTTGAATCAGACTTGCAGTAACATTGTCCCACAGTTTCTGTGTTCTCTGTGTTCATCAATCATTTATTTCCAACCTGCCACATTTTTGACTGTAACATGGGGGGGAGGCTGGATGTGTGTAATAACTGTATGAAAACAAAACAGTGAAAAATTCTCCTGTGTTTTCTATCCTTGTTGCCTCTGAAAGATAAGGGGGCCATGTCTTGTGGGGCTGGGCATTCTGTGGCTTGCTGTGAGGTTGGTAGTGTTTGGGGAGGGGCAAAACAACATATTGTGTACTGCCACTACCTTGGTCAATCCTAGTAATCCAAATCCTCATTGCCTGCAAAGGGGGCTGGGTATAAATTTGAACAGTGTGTGGTGGTGTTTGGTGGAGGGGAAGAACAATAACTTGTGTGCAGTGAATCCTGAATCTAGGGAAGAACAATAGTGTACTGCTACTTCGAAGACTGCGGATTCTTTCAGATTCCTAGATGAAGATGATGATGCATGAATCTGAGCCTCATGTCATGGCAATCCTTAACAAGCATTTGTCAATGCTGAATGTTTGCTTGCTGGCATTGGCATTGGTAGTGTAGAAGTTACAGAGCTGCATAATAGAAATGGCAGCAAAAGTATTGAACTGAAGCCAACCCCACCACCACCCTGCAGAGAGTGACAGGCATTGGGGTGTGCCTTTGGGTCATCAGGCATAACAACCACACCATTTCACCACACCCTACCCTGCAGACACTGACAAGGGTCACGGTGTGCCTTTGGGTCTTTGGCCCTTATGCGCACCCCATTCCATCAGTTAATATGGTGAGATGGGGTGCGGTATAGGATAATGGGGTGAAGTTTGGGCCCGAATAGTCCAAGGCACACCTTGATGCCTCTCACTGGCTGCAGAGTGTGGGTGGGGGGTGGAAAGGTATGAGCATGACAGGCAAGAATCCCAAGTCACACCCCTGATGCCTGTCATTCTCTACAGGGTTGGGCATTCTGGTCGGAAACCCTAACGCCTCAGGCATTCGTTGGTATTTTCACTCCAAATTTTCAACACTTTTTTTGTGACCCCCATCTCATGAACAGTGGCAATATCAGTTTGTTAGTCAAAAACTGCTTTTGCACAGCGACTATGGCATTTGGCACCACAGGTGCAAAAACACATTCCAAACAGGATGTGAAAAATGACAGTGGTACTGTTCATGGAGAGGTGTAAAAAATGGCAATGTTAAAAATCTGCTGTGAAAATATTAAAAGAACTGGTGAAGTCATGAGTGTGCGTAGAAACTGTGTAACGTATACCCGTAATGTAACTAGTTTGGGGATTTTTTTACAGCAGATTGTTAACGCATGCATTTTGGGACCTCTGATCATGAACAATGTCAGTGTGATTTTCTTTATCCCTCCTGAACAATGATTTCCTACAGTGACCATGCATTTCTGTGCTGAAAGTGTGAAAACACATTTTGGTCATGTTGTCGAAAATGACAGCTCTACTGTTCATAAGGAGGTGTGGAAAAATGCCACTGGTGAAAATCTGGACTGAAAATATTACAAAGTCATGAACTTACGAGGGTGCATGGAAACTGTGCAATGCTCACTCATAACACAGTCACTTTATGGAGTTTTGTAACCAAATTTTCAACATAGCCATTTTAATACCTCTGCTCATGACCAGTGTCACTGTGATTTTCTTAATCTGTCCCAAGCATTGTTTTCGGCTCACCAACTGTACCATTATGCGCTACATGTATGAAACACATTTTGGGTGAGATGTGAAAATGGTAGCTGCTGCGCCATAAGGAAGTGCGTGAAATGGCACTGTTGGAATTCTGGTGCCATATTACAAATTGATAAGCACCGCCAGCATGCATAGAACTCGCACACGGCCTCCTAAAACAGTCATTTGGGGAATTTCACTCAGATTTTCAACATAGCTATTTTAAGACTTCTGCTCATGAACAGTGTCACTGTGATTTTCTTAATGTGTCCCTGACATTGATTTTGCACACCGACTGCGCCATTGTGGCTACATGGATGGAAACACATTTTGGGTGAGATGTGAAAATGACAGCTATACTGCTCATAAGAAGGTATGATAAATGGCAATGTTGAAAGTCTGGAGGAAAATATTGAAAATTATCAACTTAAGAGCATGCATAGGAACTGTGCAACGATGCTCATAAAACAGTCACTTTTAGATTTTTGCAAATTTTCAAAAAGGTGTAGAGCCCACCTTATGAACACTGGCAGTGTTGTTTTGTTAATCATTCTGGAAAGGTGATTTCACACAGTGGCTGCGAAATCACCCTTCGGGCCCGAGTAATGCCATGACAGTGACAGCATTCATAAGAAGGGGTCCCAAAAACCCCATGTTGAAAATTTGGTGCAAAAATTCCAAAAAATGCCTGAGATATGCAATAAAGTTGAAAAAACCCTGTCTATTCCATTATACAGCTTACTGGCATTTCCTCAGTTCGCGGTCGGCTTTGAAGAGTGCAGACGTGTTCCCGGTCCACCGAAGATCGTGGCATGGGTCTGGAGATGGTATGGGGTGAGGGTGTGGGGAGGCAGAGTGCACAGTGGGTGGGTGCGGGTTGTGGGAGGGGCAGGAGAGAAGCGCCAGAGGACAGATTTTTATTTACAGTTTTTATAATTTTCTAAGACGACGAGGGACATTTGCCATGCTGGGGTGGGCTCCCAGCGTGGCAGCTGGAAGGATGTTGGTGGGGGACAGGAGCCGATGGGGGATTGGGCACCCCTGTCAGCCATAACACCATTTTGCCACGCTGAGTGGCTCCCAGCATGGCACCTGGATGCTTTGGGAGGGGTGCTGATCAGGGATTGACACCCCTTAGCCATAAAACATTTTGCCACAGTGGGCTCCCAGGGTGGCACCTGGATGCTTTGGGGGCGTGAGCCAAGAGGGATTGGGCACCCCATTGGTTGTACAGTGGGGGAGGAAGGAGCATAAGCACACAGTGGGCAGCGGCGGCAGTCGCGTACGCGTGCTGTGTGTGTGTGTGGATGGAGAGCTTCCTTTCAACTGTATGCCACTGCATTTTCAGCTGTCATAACAGCTGGAGCAGTGATTGGTGCACTGCGACCGTGCCTGCAAACACACTGACTGAACTGGAAGAGGCTGACACACCTCTGGAAAACTCGGATGATGGCACTATGTTTCTTGCACATGCATGCAAGCAAACATAAAAAGGACATTGGAGGGAGGAGGGTTGTGGGAGTACATTTTTTTGATATTTATTAGTCATGGAATGTTTATATTTTGAAACGATTGGTCATTTGGTCATTTTGTGTGTTACTTTTTTATTGTATAAATGTGAATAAATGTTTAAACTGTGCTGCTTTCATAATTTTATTCATTTTGTTGTGGGTTGAAAGCACATGGTGACTTTGACTGCAGATTAGTGCAAATCACTGTGGGCTAATGCAATTTTAGACTGACTTGTCCTGCTGGTTTAGTGCAAAAAAAAGTTAAGGTCAGCTTCTGCCCCCACCCCCCTCAACTTACAAGTAAATCTCAAGACAGAAAAGGCCACCGAAGCGACACAGGGCAGTGCATGCAAAAAGGCACTGAGAGCGACACAGAAGTGCACAGCAGAGTGCGTTCTGAAATGAGCAGTAAAATAAGCTCCATGTAAAAGTGCCTTAAGTTTCCTATCGAATCTTTGCTGTAAGCAGAAGAGCCTTACTGATAAGAGGACTACATCACTGCATACCAACATGTCAAACCAGAATTTACAACATGGTACTGCTTCACACCAAGTTCATTTGAACATACAAAGAAGCCAGCAGAGGAAGACCATTTGGTCTATCAAGTCTGCTCATATTGCAGGGTCCACAGCTTGAGCTAATGTCCCTGCTCTCCCTCCTCACTCCTCTTATCCTCCCTACCCGTGATCCTTACCTTCCCCCATGCCTATCCCATCCTCTCTTTAAAGCTGCCCACTGTCTTCAATGAGAAGACCTCTTCCAGCAGCACATTCCAAGTTTCCACCACCCTCTCTGTGAAGAAGTGCTTCCTGACCTTCCTCCTAAACCTCCCACCCTCCAGTTTAAGGCTGTGCCCCCTCATGTTATGGTTGCCACTCAGCTTAAAGAGACTCTCCTTACCAACCTTATTTATCCATTTCAAGTACTTAAATGTCCCAATCATGTCCTCTCTCTCTCTCTCTCTACAGTCTTTCAGGGAGTACATGTTCAGTGCCCTCCACCTTTCCTTATATGCCTTACTCTGCTGAACGGTTATCATCTTTGAAAGCCCTCCTCTGGACCTTCTCCAGCAGGTTAATGCCCTTTTTGAGGTGTGGGCACCAGTACTGAACTCCATACTCTAGATGTGATCTTACCAGTGACCTGTATAAAGGCAATATAACCTCCTCGCTCCTACTGCTGAGCCCCCAGATATGTATCCCAGCATCTTGTTTGCCTTTGTGCTGCTTTCTTGCTCTGCGTGGAGTGTTTCAGGTCACTAGTGATCATCACCCCCAGGTCCTTCTCCTCCTTTGATACATATACTCAGACTCCACCCCGGTAATACTCTGTCCTGGGATTCCTGGCTCCATTATGCATAACTTCATATTTTTTGGCATTGAAGCCAAGCTGCTAGATCCTGGACCACCTCCCTAGCTTTTCCAGATCTTCCTGTAGGTCCTGTATCCCTTTAGCTATGTCCACTCTCCTGCAGAGCTTGGTGTCATCCATGAATAGGCATATTTTGCCCTTAATGCCATCTTCAATGTCATTGATGAAGACATTAAGCAACATCAGCCCCAGCACTGAGCCCTGTGGGACCCCACTGGTTACTTCTCTGGTGCTAGATAACTCTCCCTCAACAACCACCCTCTGGATTCTGTCCTTCAACCAGTTTTCCTCCCATCTGGCCATCTTTTCCCCAACCCCGAGATCCACCAATTTCCTGATCAACCTTTTGTGGGGCAAAGGCCTTGCTGAAATCAAGATACAGGATGTCTACTGCTTGGCCCCTGTCTACAGTCTTAGTGACACAATCAAAGAAGTCAATCAGATTTATTTAACATGATCTCTCCCATGAACGCATGATGCCTTGCATCCTGAAGACCATGCTCCTCTAGATATTCCACCAACCTTTTCTTTAGTATGGTCTCCATGAGCTTGCCCACAATGGAAGTCAGGCTGACTGGTCTGTATTTCCCTGGGCCATCCTTGGGACCACTTTTGTGGAGGGGCACTACATGTGCTGTCTCCAGTCCTGTGGTACCTTGCCTGACTCTAGTGAACTATTAAATGAGTCTGCCAGTGGCCCTGCCAGCTCCTCAGCCAGTTCCTTTAGTACCCTTGGATGTACTCTGTCTGGGCCTGGTGACTTATCCACCTTCAATGCCAGCAGTCCCTCCCTCCCTCCCTCACTGTAGCGTCCTCTATCACTACATGCGTGTCCCCCTCTGCTCCTTTTCTCTCCTGAAGGCGTTGGTCCATCCTTCTCTCTAGTGAAAATGGAACAGAAGTACTCATTTAGTGTCTCTGTTTCTCCCCATTATACTCCACCCACTCCCCCCTTTCTTAAGCCTAACAACCCCTTTCTTCTTGTCCCTTTACTCACTTATACAGTGAAAGAAAGCCTTCTCCCCCTTCTTAATTCTTTCAGCTATCTGCAGCTCCTTCAGTGCCTTTGCTCACTGGACATCCTTACTTGCCTCACTAGCCAACCTTAGGTAATTTTCCCTATCCACCTCTCTCTCTTGGTCTTCCTGAATTTTGTATAGGTCAACCTCTTTTCCCTTACTGCCTGGGAAACCTTAGAACTGAACCAGCTGGGCACATTGGACCTTATGTTCTTCCCCCAGAGCCTAATGCACTCATCTGTGGCAACCAGTATTCCTTCCTTAATGATGGACCACCTTTGGTCCACCCCCAAATCTGCTCTGATGCCTACCAGATGGCTCCTTAGTACTTCACCCATTTTCCTGAAGTCCGCCCTCCTGAAATCCAAGATTTTGGTCTTAGTCGGAATACTTTCCCTACCCATATTCAACTGGAACCACACTGTGCAGTGGTCACTTCCACCCAGTGGCTCCCTGATCATTATTTCCTGTACATGCTCCTCATTTGTGAGCACCAGATCAAGAATTGCCTCGGCTTTTGTTGGTTCAGTGACACCCTGAATCAGGAACCCACTCTGTAGTCCTTCCAGGATAATCTGACTCCTAGCACATGTTGTGGATGGTATGCTACAGTCCACTTTGGGCAGGTTGAAGTCACCCATGATTACCACCTCTCCTTTCCCCGCAGCTTCCAATATTTGTGAGCTCAGTTCCCTGTACCTCTCCTCATCCTGACTGGGAGGTCTGTAAACCACCCCAACCTCACCTTTCTCCCTCTGTTGGACCTTAAATGAACCCATAATGCCTCAACCTCCCCTTCCTCTGACTCCTCCCTTGTGCAAGTTATTCTGCCCCTGATATAAACTGTCACCCTTCCCCCCTTCCCGACTACCCTGTCCCTCCTGTATAGTTTATATCCAGGGATCGCAAGTTCCCAGTTATGATGTGATGTTGCTTAGGTCTCGGTTACTGCAGCTATGTCCGCCTTCTTGTCTGCTAATAGTGCCTGCAGGTTGACTACCTTGTTTCCAAGACTCCACGCATTCAGAGACATCACCCTCCACCTAGAATCTGACCAACCTTCTCTTCCCTCTATTGTTCTATTCACATTTATCCCCTCTGTGTGCACCCCTTCATGTACCCTTGTTATGTGTTCTTCACCACCTCCACCATTTAATGTGATCTTGCCCCTTCTACCTCCTCCCTCCAGACCTCTTCCATCACTGTGGGGGGGAAGGTTCATTGATCTCCTCCTCTCAGAGTCTGTGAGCCTGCATGCCCACTGCCCCCCCAGTAATTTAAATTAAGTGTAATGGTTATGTGTTCCTCCAGTGTGTCCCTGAGTACCCTCAAACCCTCTCTATTGAAGGGAAACCTGTATGGCAAAAAGTGTTTTGTTTGACCAGGTTTTCTCCCAGTCCCCTATACAGATGAACATCTCCTCCCTGCACCATTTCCTCAGCCAGTCATTAAAATCCTCTATTCTTCTTTTCCTGGCTGTGCTAGCCTGTGGTACTGGTATTACCTCTGAGAAAGCCAGCAAACTTCCTTCCTTCCTGCAGATCTTCCCTAACTCTCTGAACCTACTTTGCACTACCTCAACCTCCTCCCCAACAAGGTCATTGGTTCCCAAATGTGTAACTAAATTAAGTTCTCCTCCAGCCTCCCTTACTACTTCCCTTATTCTTGAGCCCACCTTCCCCACTGTCATCCCTGGCATACAAACCACCCTCCTGCTTGCATTTGGGTCCCCTTTCCTTCCCCAGTGACTACCCCTAATTATGGAGTCTCCTATGATTGCCACTCTTCCATCTTCTACATCCTTGCTCCCCATCCTTCCTTTCTAACCTTTTGTACTAGCTGCTTCCCCACTGCTCCCCTTTGCACCCTGGTGAACTTATCTCCACATTCATATTTTATCCCCTTAACTGTTTTTCCATATCCCAAACTGCCCTTCCCCTTCTGACTATCTGTATCTGCATTCAGTTTTCACTCCCCTCTTCCTTTCTTTTACTCTCCCCATCCTCCACTCTGTGTTGCCTGCCTCCTTTTCCCTGCCCACCCTGATTAGTTTCCTCCCCCTCCCCTGTGTTCCTACTCTCAACCCTGTTCAGCAATCGTCAAAAAAAATAGAAGACATTTATAACCAATGTGTTTTTTTTTTATTGGAGAAAGCTTGTATTTGTTGCAAAGCTATCTTTGATGCTGCCAGTATGAAATTACATCAATTGATAAGGAATATACCAACCTATCAAATGGCCAAGTTTGATACCTACAACTGCTGCAGAATGCTAATTATTTGCAAGAGTGTTCTGTGTCAAAAGTCTTAGAAGTGGCATATTTGTGTTTACTATCTCTAGAGAGATCAGCTCATAAGCAATTCAAAGATATAATTTTTATATTTGTAAGTTGACACAGGACTGAAATAAACTGTCAAATAGTTTAGAGTAAACAACTCTGATGGATGTGCTTTCTGGAGAACAAAGGCAAAACCATCTGCAATGTAATTCAATGCTTTTAAAAACATTCCTAACCAGAAATTTGAAAATAAAAATACTTCATTTGAAAGCTTGAGATATGGAAAGTGAAATGATTATTCCATTTTTTTAAATTCTGCTGAGAACTGATGTTATAATCATTAGTAGATTATCTCAGAAATTATTTGTCTCACAGACATGATATACAGTTTGAAAGACTGCCTTTAATGACCTGAGCTTGGAAATGTTTGTTTGAAGACTGCATCTTGTTGCATTCAAAAGTTATAAGAAAAAAAATATTTTAAACAGAAAAATGTTCAAACTCAAGGACTTTGCAAAAAGGGGCTGTCCTAAGAGAGAGTGACTGGCCACTCCTTTCATCATTTGCATGATCCAATCAGTGTTGATAGATCTTGCATATATGCATCATAATGAGGTGGACTTAAAACCCAGTTCATGGAAATGCCTCAGAATTCTCCATATCGAAAGATGCCAAGAAGATCTGTGTCACTTGAGTCTGTGTCTTATTATGGAAAGCATTGTTCCCTCCAGAACCTTGGACTGATTTTCAGTGTTTGCTAAGAGCAGTCATGTGTTTCTGTCTGTGCCTGCAACAAAAACAGACTATCGATCCTTATGCAGTGATGTCAGGAAGGATTTCCAATAACAGTGTGAGCTGAGCCAAAGGCTGTAGCAGAGCTATCGAGGACTTTTGCCATCCAAGGAAAAGTTCTCACCAACATTCTGATATTAAGGAGAAAATAGTCTGCAGCTATTTAAATGTTTTGAGTATTATTTTAAATAATGTTTATAATATTCTAATTGGATTTATCTGGGGGTTGCATGGAAAAATTAATTTCTTAAATACTGGAGTGTTGGGTACATAGAAAAAGCTCTAATCTATATAAAGGTATATAAATATTTTGCCTAAGAAAAAGTATTTAAATATGTTGCAAAGAGAAGTTTTAAAATACTAATAAGACAAAGCTATTTTAAATCTTTATGCAATAAAACACAGCTTAGATTGTTTACTCAACCAGATTCTTTTGAATTACTTACAAGTGACTTCTATAGTTTATGAAGTTTATGCAAGCACAATTTTACTGTTTACAAAAGTTACCAAAATTGTAAGTTGTATTCTTCTGTTATTCTTATTTATTTTCTGAAACCTTTTTTGTTTTATGTTTATGCTGCTTTTCACAGTGTTTACAATGTTTTATTATCTATGCAACAGTTCTTAGTGAATAGTAATATTGTACAAGGAAAAATAAAATCTACTTTTATATACTATAAGGATGTGATAGAAACATTATTCATAATTATCTAGAATGTTTTATTCAGTGGACTGTAAAGTAAGGATCTAAGCCAGTCTTACATTGCTTTATATGGTTTTATACATATTTTATGACACAGGGCTGAATGCTTAGCTCAGTGCCCACAATAAGTAATTGATATTCTAGCCTATTGCTCTGACAGTCCCATCAATGTCTGCCATTCCTCAGCCCTCAGTAGACTGAAACCAGATTGTCCATGTACGCCCCCAGCCATTGTGACAGGCACAGACAAGTAGGGGTGGACAAGGAGAAGCCCCCAGACCACAGGGCTGCCTCCATGGATGCATATCTGTGAGGAGGTGACCCAGCTGGCAGTGTGCACCATGGACCATGGGAGACACGTCAGCACCTCCACAACAGTAACACTGTGGTGCCTAGGAGGTGTGAGCTCCTGGGTGCATTTGTTTAATTTCATTTCAATTTTAAACCTCTCAGCCTTGGAGATGGGAGTTTTGAAGGCTTGGAAAGGGTTAATTTCTGGTCCAAGATAATGGGAGCTCTATGGACTAATCTTATATGAACATTTTGGACTGGACTTTCTATTTAAAATTCATTTTAATTAATATATTTGGGTTCATATTGTGTTACATTTATTTTATAATATTGTGATTAGTGTTTATTTGTTTATTCTGTGAAGTGCATGTGTGCTTGATTGAGTTTATAGTATTTTGTGAAAGTTGTGTGTGTGTGATGTGGGAAAGTTTGATAGGGGTAAACATAGGTTGGTTGAGTAGTTGGGGGTACGTGGGTGTTTTGTGGGTTAGGTGGAAGTTGTGAGTGAGTACAGCATGTGTATTTGGGAGGTTTTTGAATATTGTGTTGCTTGCTCTGTACTGTGAAGATATGTTGGAAGGTGCAGTGATGGTCAGGCATTATTCCCCCTCCAGGTTCAGGGATCTCCATCCTTTTAATTGTCCTCCACTGTCCCCATAAGTATGTAGGTGGTGTCGGGCTCTGGGGATAGTTAGGAGGAGGATGACAGAGTCTGGGTCTGGTGGGAGAATGGAAAGAAGTGGGCAGATTGGGATAGTGGGAACATGGAGATGCCCTGGGGCAAAATGGGTCCAAGAAAGGGGTCCTCCCCTGCCTGGTTCCCATACCCATGGGCTCTGCCTTTGGCAGGCAAGAAACATGGTCTTCTTTGGTTACTCATCCTACTTAGGCGGTGTTATGCAATGCCAGATCCATTAAGAACAAGACTGGTTTAATAGTGGATCTTGTTGGGTCATCGGACCTGGCTTGCATCACCAGGACTTGGCTGGATGAAAATGCTGGTCCAGTGTTGACTTCAGCAATTCCAGCTGGTTTCTTGGTGATACACTGCCTGAGGATGGACCGTATGGGCGGGGGTGTAGCCATCTGTTTTAGACAAGAACTGAACCTTGTGGAGGTTCCAGTGGGGAGCACCAACTCCTTTGAATGTATCATATGTGAGGGTGTAGGATGCAGGATTCTTCTCATCTGCCATCCACCAGGAGATGGGAAAGTTTTCCTGCAGGAAGTCGTGGACTTCATTGTCAACCTGGCATTGGGAATCCCCAGATGGCTGATCCTGGGGGATGTCAATGCCTGGTTCGATGATGAACTCTTTTAGTTTGGCCAAAACTTCCTCCAGCTAATGAGTTTGTTGGGCCTTACACAGGTTGTTACCTCCTTGACCCATATTGGTGGTCATTTATTGGACTCTGTGTTCCTCCTGGGGATGGAAATATCCGATTTGGAGGTAGAGCCAGTTGGGTGGTCTGACCATCACACCATTGGGTTCAGTTTTGTGGCTCTCCCCAGTAGGCCTGCCCCTACGGAGACGGTCTGGTACCACCCTTTGAGGGGTGTTACTCCAGATGGCCTAATGATGGTCCTTGATCTATCAGGTATACTAAGTGAATGCATGGATCCAGGGGATCTAGTACTTGCCTATAATAAGGCGGTGGTGGCAGCTCTGGATTCCAAAGCTCCTGTTCGTGTTCATCTACTCACTCTTCGTTCGAGGTCTCCATGGTTTAATGAGACCTTGAAGGAGTTGAGGAGAGTGGGATGTAGGCTAGAGAGAAGCTGGTGGAAATTGGGCCTAGAGTGTGACAGACTTAGATTGATGTACCATTATGTGGTCTATCAATCAGCAATCACCTGTAAGAAGGCAGAATTTCTGTCCAGGGAGATTGCTGCTGCACAGAACCGACCAGTTCTTCTGGACTGTGGACAGGTAGTACAATCCAATCTGTCTCCAGCCTCGGGGAGCCTTTACACAAGAATGGTGTGATGAGTTTGCTTGGTTCTTTGCAGATAAGGTTACCACAATCAGATCCGGCATCTGTCTGACTCCCTTTAATGGGAGCTACAGTGGACAGCACGAGATGGACAATAACACTAAACTGTGAGAATTCGGATGTTAAGTGAATACTGAACTGTAATGAGACAAACAATCACATTCATGTTGAGTAGAATACTGAATTACACTGTCATTTGGTATTGTTAACTCGCTGCTTTGACTTAGATGAGAGGGGTTTATAAGATTCTGACATAACAACAGTGATATTACAATGTTGAAAACAGCTTACTTTCAGTGGGTAATATGGGCTTCTGATACATTACACACTTCTATTATTTGTTTGTGTTAAGAACATGTAAGTTGTTGCTGTAATTTGAGGCCTACTGTTCTGTGCTATTTGTAGCAAACATCTGGCCACCAGAAGTGAACAGAAGTCAGAATCAGAGCATCATAGTAACAGTGAAATAATACCTCTTTCAAGATTGTAAGACAAAAAACATATAATACAGAGAAAATGGGACAATTATCATACTTAATATTGCTAACCTAGACAAAGCTATACAGCTGGTAAAAACTAATTGTGAAAAATTTGCAAGCATGCAGTAACAGTCTGTTAGTGACTGTTTAATATATTTTTATTGACAATACCCCCCCCACTGTTGTCAGCCCAGTACCTCTGCCTGATGATGTACCCCAGGCTCCATGTCTATACGAGACTGCACCTCCAGATGCACCCTGGCTTCTGTCCCAGGATGGGATTGCATCACAGACTGCCTTAACAGCACTGCTCAATGGCCTTAGGTCTAAGGCCCATTCCGGGAGACTAATCAGGGCTGTGGCAGTCATCATCGAGGTCAGTAGCAGGAAGCATGTCTGTGTTTTTTTTTTTCTAATGGGCAGGGACATGAAATACTATAGTGTGTTTGCACCACCCCCTAGATCATTCAAATGCCGGTTTATGCATCAGCCTTGCTGAGTGCTTCCACCACCTAAGGAGGGATGTTATCCCACCATAACACCCCCCAGAGTGCCTTATTGTGATTATGAAATAGATCCTTTTTAGTAAATTGTATGCATGTTTAAAACACATTACTTTCAGCTGGGCCATTGTGCTGAGATAATGGCCCAGCTGAAAGCAGTTGTTGGCCTATCAGAATTCAACATTCTTTATACCCATTTCATAATAAGAAATATTATCTAAGTAACTCTGTGCACAACCAGTATGTTCCTGACCTCAGGGTTCTGATTCCCATGGACCTCTCAAGCTTTGTTCTCTAGCTGAAAAGTAATCAAAATCACTGTCTGACAGAAACAGTGGTTGTGCACAGTTCACCATACACTATTCTCTCTCTTTCTCGCTCTCTCTCTCTCTCTCTCTCAATATATATATATATATATATATATATATATATATTTCTACAATGGGGTGAAGGTATAACACTGTGAATAAATGTTGTTATTTTCACATCTGTTGAATAACAGGTTGCTGATGTAGACAGTGTGGCATATGGATACAAATATTCCTACACTCTCTATGTCAGCACCTGATATTCACACACTTGTTTCATCATCAAAGCTCTGTAAACAACTGAAACTAGTAACCACTTACCACACACCTTTATTGCCCCAAAAGTCCTTTCACCTGTCACATACCTCCAATCTGAACGAAACACCTGACATTGCTGTAGTCCTTCAGATGCCGCAAACACTAGTATGGGCAAATCCACCAGAACCTGAAAAAAAACATTTACAAAGCAAAGCAAAACTAAACACCTGTGATTGCTGTGCTTCTTCAGGTGCTGCAAGCAATACTACAGGAGAAACCCACAAGAAGCTGCAAAACCCCATCTGCAAATCAACAAAACATCAGCAGCTGAAGTTCATCCACAATAATACCTAAAAAACCCACAATATACAAACCTAGCTTAAAAATATGCCACAAAACAATTGAAGAATACAGAAACCCTGTCAGTCCTTTCTGCAAAAAAACACACCCACCACACATAAATAAACCAATCATGCCACACGCATCATGTTACAAGACAATGAAAAACCAATCAAAATTCAGGAAAACAGACTATTCACAAAATCCAGCCAATAGGAAACTACATATATTCTATTCATCAGTAACCACATACACTGCATTCACAAACTAACTACAAGGGAGAAACTACACCGTAACAGAAAATGACACAGAAAACACTCTAAAAATAACAAAAATAACAAGAAATAAGGGTCCCTATTGTATAAATCGCACATATGATGTGCGACTGTGGAACATCGCAAATATTATAACTCGTGATATTATAAAGGTTCACTCTGCACTCGTACTAATATTCTCCATATTCCACATTTGCCCATCAAGTATCCTATATATATATATATATATATATATATATATATATATATATATATCTATATATCTATATAGATATATATATTTCATATATATTGAAGTAGTGTGGTCACCGAATACACGTGAACAGTAAAACATGGTCACAATATCAGAACATATCATCAAGCTGCATGAATATTCTCAATCAAAAAAACAGAGGAATAGCATCCCAAGCATAAAACAACTGCTATCATTGTAATATAGAGAATACTGGATGTACATATATGCACAACCATTGTGTTCTACCAGACAATGCTTTTGATTCCCTCTAACTTTGAGAGTGAAGCTCAGGAGGCATATAGGAATGAGAACCAACAGTTGCTCATCCTGTATTTTGATAGTGTATAATAGTATTATGTGAAATTTGAGGATTGTGTTTTTTATTTCTCTTTTTCATAATGAAACAGACTTATGAAGTCTCTTGAGTTTCTAGTATACTGCCTTATCACATAATTTAATGGAGGGAAGAAACAATGTGCCACATTCCAAGTGGTTCTTCTGCAGTTGTGACATCACTACTGCAGTACAACAAACATATTCAGACATGGAATTCCATAAAACAACATTCCACTATACAATATATAGTCGATAGCCTTGCATGTGTATTTTGTTTGTAAATGTCACATAATTCATGTTTGTAATGGTTATTAAGAAACCCCAGTATCTGTTAATAAAGGACCACTATGTATGGTATTTATTTCTTCCTTTCAGTTGTTATATCCAGGGTTACAAATGGCAAGAAAACAGGTACTAAATACAAAAATCTGTAGTCAAGTTGTTCAAATATGTCTACTTCTTTTTTTTACAGATGTAAATGCAAATGTGCCGTTGTTAAATAACTAATGTTTTTCTCCCACAGCACAACATGAAATATGAAAGAAAGCAACACCTACCAATGTAATGTATTCATTGACATACTTTCTATTTACAGCTCCTGCAACTGCCAACACAGTACAGCAGCAGCCAGGGACACTGTAGCTGTGTCAACAGCTTGTTGCAGAAGGTTGACCTCCTGCTCCAGGGGCAGCAACAAATGTTGTTTCTGTTGCAGGCACAGCAAGAAACAGTCAGCCTTCTGCCTCAACCAGTTAACACAACTGCAGATGTCCCAGCACAGATCAACATGGGTTCACCACAGGCATCAACAGGCAGTCTCCCTGAGGACAGCTGAAAATCCCACCCCTCTACAACATCCGGTATGTGGTCACAAGACTCAGAAGTTTCCACTTGTGCACTGCCTCCAGGTCCACTCCAGTTGCCCCTTCTCCACCGTTTGAGTGACAGACACATACCTCCCCCCTTTTCATATTTAGTTATATTTTTGTACAAAAAAATCAGAAGAAATAAAAAGCTTTATAATAATGACAAACATTTTATTTTGTTCTGTACAGAAAGCTTATACTGTTTAAAAAATTAACAAAATGCACATTTTTGATTATTGAACATGAGTGTCCTTATTTAAAAAATGGAGCAATTATTTGTATGTGTTACAGCTTCATAAAACTGTAACATGACATCACAAGGAACAGTTTTTGTAACATATCTCATGTTTAAGTAAACATAAACAGGCATCACAGTCTGTATTGTGGCCATGAACCAAACTGTCACCCTCTGTCATTAGTAAAGCAACTTTGTTGCTGCAACTTAGGAGAATGGTGTGACAGGCACAGCCACCACAACACACACCATTATGCCTCTTTATATATGGAGGATGGTGGAGTGGTGGTGTGTTTGTACAGTAAGGCATAATTTACAGACTTTTCTAATTGTTGAAGCAACCCTAACTGATTTATTAATATACAGTATGTCTTTTAAAAAGTCCCCCATAGGTTTGAAAAGTATTACATAGGTAGCAAAATGCATTATGTTGTTGTGATCATGGGAACCAGCCCAGCAAGCTTTGAATGTCTTCATTAAAATATGTGTATCGGTCCAAGTTACAGATAAGTATGTATGCTACAGCACCTGTATAAGGGGAAAGAACTCATGTAGCACTAATTTGCCAATATCTGAGGAACTTCCACCAAGCTGCCCATATCTTCATAATGATATGTATATGTGGGAACAAGGGCCCTCCATGGCATATGTGTCCAGTTACACATAAAAACATAACCCTACAGCATCTGTATAAGGCAAGGAACCCTTGTAGCAGTAATTTGAAAGTTAACATGGTACAGTGAAGCAGAATGGTGTGAGAGTTAGGCTGCACAACTCATGGCACACCTCAGCATCTGTTGGTCTGTAGAGGAGTGGGAGTTGCTGTGGTTGGGGGGTCAAGGTCTGGTAACCATAACATAACATTTCCACAATTTTGTTGCTGTGAAAACAACCCTAACTGATGCAGTAACAGAGTTTTTTTAAATTAATTTCACTTCTTTAAGGGCCCCATGCTTCCACAAGTTGCCTATCTCTGCAATCATATGTGTTTGTGGCAGCGCATGCCCTCTGGGCCCTGCACTCACACTTACACATAAGCATGGAGCCATACAGCAGCCCTATAAGTAATGGAAGGCTTGTAATATTAATTTGCCCATATCTGAGGAACTGTAGCAACTACTAAATATGGAAATGTGGTTGTAATCATGAGAGTGACTAGTTTCCCCAACAGGAAGTCGACTGAATCCATATTGTGCATTGTGTCTGAGATGGGGCAGCAAAAAGCACTGTGAATACAAAGTCTGGTGGCTGTAATAGTGGTCCTCGGACATGAAAATGAGCATTTGGAAGAGTAAATCACAAAAATCTCAGGAACCATACAAAGTGGAAAAAAATCTAATTTCATGGGTTTCAGGACTTTCCAACCTAGTTCTGACCTTAGCCCCCTATAAGGAAGGACTAAGAATTTTTGCTAAGAAAAGTCTGTATCTTGAACCATTTTCAAGATACAGACTCTGAAAGGTTCCATGGACACCACAATGTTATCCTATGGGGGAAATTGTGGAACTTCATAATGCTGTAACATTTGGCCCTTGTAATGATTTCCCACCAAACCACAAAACGGCAGCTCTCTGGGACCAGGGCTTGCCACACTACAAATTTCATCCCCAAAGACCAAACCATTTTGTTGCAAGAGAGTCACAAAGATTTGCAGTTATTTTGAACATACTTTCGCAAAATGCTTTCAAAAATCACTAAAGTTTTGCAAAAAAAAATCACAAAACATTCATATTTGCAAAAGTATTTTTCAAAAAATTTTAAAAATGCTTTTCTGGGGCGGGTGAAATCCCCCCAAAAACATATGTCTTGCATCCTCAGGACTTTACAAGGTGAACACAACAAGCAGTGTGTTCCTTGAGAGTCCCAAGTTTAAATGCCATGTATTTTTCTGTTCAGTAACTGAAAAGAAAATGGCTGACTCATGAATGTAAAAGGGACATTTGCTACAGTAAAAAGGGCCATTTGTGAAAGTTTCTGATTTTTGTTAACTTTTCCTATTGACTATGAAGGGAGATTTATTTTTTGAATAACTTTGAATGGTTTAATATTTTTTCAGCAAATCTTCAAAAGGCTCATCGGTGACCAAGGCTGCTTCTTTTCTGAAGTTTTTTGGAACAAACGTGCAAACTGTGCAGGCTGTTGGTGCGATCAAAGAAACAAGGAAGAAGTCTGTTTTTTTTTGCATTCTGTAGCTCCACAACCATAAATGTGACCATAACGCAACTTGCCTTGTCCAGAGACCTATGGTACCAGACCACGCATGCAAAATTTTAGGCAAATCCTTCATTCAGTGGTAATGTTATTAAGGTGCAAAATTTGAGGTTTTGCATTAAAGTGGCTACTCAACCCTAACTATAATGGCACTCCCTCACCACAATAATATATATCTATATCTATATATATATATATATATATATAGATAGATAGATAGATAGATAGATATATTCTATGCAAAACACTTCTTTAAATCATCATTAAGGGTTAAAATGTAAAAAGTCAGGAAATGAGCTGTTTAGGGTTGCCCCCCCATGGACCCACCTATCATCCTGAGATTGACCACTGATTGGGTGTGTCATTGGGGTTGTGAGGCCTAAATATCACCCCATTCCATGTGTAATCTTATTCACAAGCCACAGTAAAGAAGAATGGGGTGACATTTAGACCTCACAACCTCAATGACACACCCCATCAGCTGTCAGTTTTGGGATGATGGGAAGGTCCACAGGGGGAGGGGGCAACCCTAAACATCTCATTTCCTGACTTTTTGTGTTTTAACCCTAAATGATGCATTAACAAGTTTTTTGTATAGAATTTCTTACTTACTGAGAAAGAATAGAAAAGTAGAAACATGAAGTTGGTGAGCCAGCCCTTAGCCCCAAGCTCCCACCAACTTGCACATTTTTACAAAAATTCCACACCTGTTTACATGTTAGACACAAAACTACTGAAAAGTACATCCATGGAAGTAAGGGTAGCTACCATATAAATTTCAAGCCAGTACCAGAATGGAAAATGCTGGCTGGAAAATGTTAATTCCTCCATGCAATAGCTCCACAAAAAATGTATTGTCCAACATACAAACACCATAATTTAGATGTACAAGATCCCGTCAATACCCTCCAAATTTCAAGTCAAAAGACCAAACCTTTTCCCAGATATTTAATTTTAAAAAATTTTTAAATTGGGCTATCTGGTCTCTCCAAATCTGGCCATCTAGTCCCTCCCTCATGATCAAAGATGGCGATCAAAGAATCTCATGATCAAAGAATTTGCAGGCTTGCAACCAAAGAATTTGCAGCTGGCAATCAAAGAATAAAGAAATGGCAAAACTAAATTTTTAGGCAAAAATACATGAAACCACAGCCACTGTTTTGCTTTGTTGTCTCCTTTGATCAACATAGCAACTGGTGATGTCAGCGTGATAGGGCTATAAAACTGTGGGCTCCAGAGAGCTTTTTAGCTCATCTCCTAGTCTCTCTGCATTGCTAACAGGTACTGCCTACTGTTTAAATTCAAGGACTGTTTTGACAGGGAAATCAGTGTAGAGGTGTTTTTTTAAACACTCTTTTAGAGGGCTTGGAAAACTGGGCAGGCATTGCTCCTCAGTGCTCAAAAGGCAGCCCTTTGCAGTTGCTTTTGGTGTTGGCTAACTCGCCTTTATAAAGGCGAGCCATATACATTGCCCAGCCCCACTGTTTTGCTTTGTTGTCTCCCTTGATCACCATAGCAATTGGTGGCATCAGCATGATAGCGCTACATAACTGTCTGCTCCAGCAAGTGGAGTCGAGCGTGGAGCGGAGGTGACGTGGGCAGAGGCCAGCGGCGTCTGTCGGCATCCATAGGTGGAAGAAGGTGGAAGGTGACTTTGTGTTTTCCAGACAATCAATACTATTCCTATACTCTATTGTAGCTTGTTTTAAGCTTTACTGTATTGTGTTCAACAGACAGTTTGAGAAGTCAAATACCTTCATAAACTGTAATATACCATCTTGGAGTTAAACTTACTACGTAAAAATATGGCAGATATTATCCAAATAAACAAAGAGTGCTTTGGTTGCAGATGTCAGTCCTGTAATATGTACTTACTATCTGAGATAAACAACTTCACCTTGCCCTTTACCTGTGTTAAATGTAAAGTTAACCAGGATTTAACTGCCGAATTGGGATTGTTTAACAACAGGTTAAGCTTTTTAGAGACCAGCCAACAGGAAATGTCTAGTAGATTTAAAAAATCAAATTAGTGATATTTCCCAACCCACCAAAGTACATGTGGTAGGCAAAAAAGCCCAAACGTCAGGGAAAAAACTTAGACCATTATCAAAATGCCAGAAGGCAAATGAAATTATCACCACTTGTCAAGAACCTATTGAAATACCTCCTGCACAAAAAGAAAAGAAAAAAGTTAGTGTTAAGAGAACAAGGGGAAGAAGATCCATCTGATAATGCAGATGAAGATTGGTACACTTTACAAATTCAAAATAATTCAAAAAAGGGCAGAAGAGCAGACCAATGTATGGTTTCTACTTTCAATTCCTTTGATCCCTTAACATATATCTTGTATACAGGCCATGATCCAGAAACAATAAGTGTCCCCATTTCTGAAAATTTTGAAAATATAGAAAACCCAATATTTACTATAACAAATATGAATCTTTCAAATGCAGAGTTTAATTCTTCACCTCTTTTTCCCAGCAATCTACAAAATGTTACTGACACCAGAGGGCCAAAACATGACCAAGTTGATGTAAATCCTTTGATTTCACTAGAAAATTGTGACAACTTGGACCTAAATCAAGATGATGTTTGCAAAAAGACAGGTTATAGTGCTAGGAGACTCTATCATCAAACATATTGATAGAATCATTTGCAACCCTGACAACACAAACAGAACTCTTTCAAGCTTCAGGGGTGCTGGTATTACTGACATCACAGAGATGTCCAGCAACATCTTACAAAACTCAGGTTTTAAACCTTTGGTAATAGTTCACATAGGAGCCAACAATGTTCTAAAGGATTCTTCTCAAAAACTAAAAGAAGATTATGTTGCATTAACAAACAAATTATTGGATTTAGGATGTGAGGTAGTCCTATCTGAAATCTTGCCTATTCCAAGAGCAAAACTTTCCCAACAATGTAAAATGAGAGAAATAAATAATTGGTTGAGATGTTGGTGTCTTAAACAAGATGTACAATGTATAACTCACTGGGAGGACTTTCATAGTAAATCAAACCTCTATTGTTGGGATGGACTCCATCTCAGCAGGAGGGGCAGTAGGCTATTGGGGGAAAGCGTAGTTCATTCTATCAATAGTTGTTTAAACTTCCAGCAATGGGGGAGTTGTATGTTCTGGATACAACTCTTGAACCTCAATTTTTCAACTATTCTTCAAACCTTGCATCCATAATCAACCGTAAATTCCCCCAAATGAACACTACTGGTGTCATTTCTAAACCAAAAATAAATATTATATTAACTAATGCCAGAAGTGTACGCAGCAAAAAATAAGAACTTACTTACATCCTTCAAGCACAACAAATATCAATTTGTGGAGTTACTGAAACTTGGTATAAGGATGAAGACTGGAACACTGACATAAAGGGATATAATAAGTTTTACAAAAACTGAAATGAAAATAAAAAGGGAGGAGGTGTTGTATTATACATTGATGAACACTTGAAAGCAATCACAATTAAAACTAAAACAAGTAATAATGAGAGCTTATGGGTCAAAAATTTTCTCCCCCATAGTCCACTAGTAATTGGGCTAATATATAGCTCTCCTAGTTTAACTAATGATGAAAATCAAAGTTTAATAGAAGAAATATGTGAGGTACACATTACTCCCTATATACTGATGGATGATTTCAATCTTCCAACTGTCAACTGGGCAATTATACATCAGCTTCAAATACTGAAAAGATGTTTATGGATACTTTTCTTGAATCTAACCTAGAACAAATAGTTAATAAACCTACCCATGGTAACAATATCCTTGACATTGTACTCACCAATGTTAATGAGGAAATTGATAACATCAAAATATTTCCTCCTCTGGGTGATAGTGATCATTGCATGGTCAATTATGAATACACAGCAGACTTTTTAAGCACAAATGGCATTACTAAAATCAAAAACTTTAATAAAGCAAACTATAAAAAAATAAATTATTTTTTATCTAAATGGAACTGGGAGACGGAACTAAATAACCAAAATTTATTACAAATTTTTGATTTAATTAATAACAAAATCAATATTTGTCTCTCAAATTGGGTTCCTTATAGAATGAAGTACTGCAACAATAAACGTGTCCCTCTTTGGTGGTCCTCAAAAATTAAGAAACAATTACAAAAAAAAAAAGAAAACTATATACAAAATATAAAAAAGTTAATTCCAGCAGTCTCCTGGAAAAATACAAAATTGCAGCCAAAAAATTAAAACACATGATTAAATCATCTAAATCTAAAATTGAATTCAACTTAGTTACTAAAGTTAAAGACAACAAAAAATTTTATAATTATATTGGTTCCATGAAAGAAAGAAATCATACAATTGGACCCTTTAACATCAATGATATACCTATTTTAGATAAAACAACTTCTGCTACAATTCTAAATGAGACATTTCTAAAAGTTTTCGAAACTAAGGAAGTTGCAAATACGCCTCTTCTAGTAAATAATTCTAGTTTTCCTGTTTTTACAAAAATGGAGGTTGCAAAACAAATGAAATCTTTAAAATCAAACAGCTCTCCTGGTCCTGATGGTATTCCACCCAGATTTTTACAAAAACTGAGTAATTCAATTTCTGGTCCTCTAGCCGTGTTATTTAATTCATAAATCAGAGAAGGTAAAGTTGTTCAGGCTTGGAAGGAGGCTATAGTTACACCCATATATAAGGGTGGATCTGACCCTAACAATTATCGGCCTACAAGCCTGACTTCCATCATAGGCAAAATTATGGAAAGATTGCTTAAAGCCCATATTATAGATCATTTAGAAAGAAATAAAATAGTAGATATCTTTCAACATGGTTTTGTGACTGAAAGATCAGTTTTGACCAACCTATTACATTTTTTTGAACCAGTAATCACTGCCTTGGACTTGGGTATTCCGGTAGATGTAATATTTTTGGATTTTTCCAAAACTTTTGATAAAGTATCACATAAAGTCTTATTACAAGAATTCATCAAAATTAAGTTGCAACCCAATATTATAAACTGGATACAGTCGTGGTTGGAAAACAGAGCTCAACAGGTGTCAGTCAAGGGTCACCTGTCTGCGACGGGTGGGGTGACTAGTGGTGTTCCCCAGGGCTCCGTCCTGGGTCCGATACTGTTTAATATTATGGTCTCTGCACTGCCTACTACTGATCAGATATGGGTCACAAAATATGCTGATGACTGTAAAATGGGTAGTTTGGTAAGCACCTTTCATGATAAATGCTCCATACAAAATCATTTAAACAACCTATCAAACTGGGCAAAGGCTTATGGTATGTTTTTTAATGTTGACAAATGTAAAGTCTTACATTTGGGCAAAAATAACATCCCCTTCAATTATTCCTTAAGCAATGTTTATCCAAAAGTATTTTGGAAGAAAAGGATTTGGGTGTCATAATCTCAGATAATTTCACTTTCGAATAAAATAATATAATTAAAGTTAAAAAACGTAAAAAAATAATTGCCTCTATTTTAAGAAATATCAAAAGTAGAGACTCCAAGGTTATTATGCCACTCTACACCAGTCTGGTACGTCCCCACTTGGAATACTGCTCTCAATTGTGTGCACTAACTTCTATAAGGGGTTTAAAACTCACTAAGGGTGTTCAGCATAAATTCACTAAAAAAGTATCATCTTTACATAGTAATAGTTACAAAAATAGATTAAAAAAACTTAAAGTATTTTCTGTAAAATACAGACAAATAAGGTGTGACTTACTATTGGTATATCAAATCTTAAAAAATGATTATTTAAGAACCACAATTGGACTTACTACTGCCTCTAACGTCAAATCAACTAGGAGTCATGGTTATAAACTCATTGGAGAAAAATGTATATCCACTAGAAGGAGTCTATTTTTCACACAGAGAGTTGTGGATTTGTGGAATAACTTACCTGTAAGTGTCGTTAATAGTGATAATTTAAATACCTTTAAGCAAAGATTGGATAAACATATGGGAAACAAAAAATCTGATTTCCACCCATAGCAGATATGGGTGGCGAGCATACAATGGGCATCCTTACATATGCCTTCATTGCTGTTACACTTCTATGAACCTATGGACCTATGTATTGATAGAATGAAACCCTGTGAACAAAACCCACACTAATTTGGCTTAATAAGCCACCCCTGAGCTGAGAAAATTGATTTTTTCAACAGGCCATCTAGTCGCACCCTTGTAATCAAAGATCGCGGTCAAAGAATCTCGCAATCAAAGAATTTGCAGACTCTTGAACAAAGAATAAAAAATGGTAAAATTCAGTTTTTAGGCAAAAATACATGACACCACAGTGATGCTTCGACAGAACGAAGCCCCCTGAGCAAAACCCACCCTCATTTGGATTAATAAGCCACCCCTGAGCTGAGAAATTAATATTTTCAATGTGCCATCTAGTTGCACCCTCGTGATCAAAGATTGCAGTCAAAGAATCTCACAATCAAAGAATTTGCAGGCTTGCGATCAAAGATCGTTAATGAGCCATGATCACAGAATAAAAAAGTTAAAAACTCTATTTTTTTACCATTTTGAAAGAAACCACAGGCATGACTTGATAGAGTGAAGCCCCCTGAGCAAAACCCATCCAAGTTTTACTTCAGGAGTCATTCCTGAGCTGAGATATTTTAATTTTTCTGACTGCAAACTGAAAACAAGATGACGGCCATCACGATCAAAGAATTCCTCAGGATCAAAGTTGATCACGAGCCTGCAAATTCTTTAATCATGAGGAGGGACCAGATGGCCAAAACCCCATTCTTCTTTCACAAAACAACCATATAAATTTTCTCCTTGACTTATAATGGGAACTTAAACATTTAATAACTTTTGAATGGATTAATATTTTTTCACCAAACAAAAAGTGGCATGTTCCTTGACTAACCCTCTTTCAGATGACCCAAACCACAGAGTGGCATGGCACATGATGGCTGGGCGGCACCACGGAAAAAATCTGAAAAACTGTCCACATAACTGTCGAAAAGTGCATATTTCAGCATTTTGTTGTGCAAAAACTGTAGATCTGACCAAAATAGAATTTAGAAGATCAAGAGACCTACCATGCCCCACCACACGTAACAAATTTGACACAAATCTGTTGAATAGATCCAAAGTTATTAACACACACAAGTGCCTACTCAACCCTTAATATAGGGGTGTGACCGCACTCCTATATTTTATATATACACATATACTGTATATATATATAGATAGATAGATAGATAGATAGATAGATAGATAGATAATCGATGTCTATATATACCTAGCTATATATATATATATATATATATATATCTGTGTATATATATATATATATATATAGAGGCAAAAAAACTCTGTTTAATGCATCAGTTGAGTTGTTACCAGCGACCAAAGTGAGGAAATTCAGTGTTAGGGTTGAACTCCCCCTTGACCTCAGTTCAACCCCAAATGGCATTGGGTGCGCATGGAGTCGTCAGCCCTAACTCTCACCCCGTCACATGTGTAAAGAAGCAGAGGCACAGGAGAATGGGGTGAGAGTTAGGACCGAAGACCCAATTTGCACCCCAATGCTGTTTGGGGGTGGGCTGGGGTCCAAGGGGGTTTCAACCCTAACACTGAATTTCCTCACTTTTGTCACTGTGGAACAACCCTAACTGATGCATTAAACAGAGTTTTTTGCCTCTAATTTCCCTTCTTTTTGAGAATGATAATGACACATAGTGAATGTAAGGCTGCGGCGGGAGGGCCTCATGCTTCTGCCACGTGATGTCTTCACACATAGTAACACAGTGCCCACAAACGCAAATGATAATGCGCATGATGACACAAAGTGAAACACAAAGATAAACAGTACTGTAGACACAAATGGTTAAAATTACAGAAACAGAAGTGCAAATGAAAATGCAAAGGGTAACGCAGAAGGTGGCATAGACAGGAAAAGTAAGTGAAACAGGTACAGAACCAGAAGCAGAAGCATTAAGGGTAAGAGTTATGGAAACACACACAATAGTTTTCCCCAAAAGCTACATATAGAAAGACAGTGAGTACAAAGAATATATGCAAAATAATGACTCTCGGAACAGGAAATGAGGATTTAGAATAGTAAATTGCTTATATCTCAGGAACTGCATGACATAGAAAAAAATGTAAAAGTAATATGAATTATCACTTACCTGGCTAGTTTTGCACTTAGCCACCATTAGCATTTTTCTGATGAAAGTCTGTATCTCACACCGTTTCCGAGACACGGGCACTGAAAGGCGCAGCGAATGTTATCCTATGGGAAAAAAGAGAAGTTCAGAGTGCCATAACTTTGCCTCCCTGTAATATTTTTTCACCAAGCTACTGAAAGACACATTTGAGGGATGTTGGCTGTCTTCCCTCCAAATTTCAGCCCAAAAGACTAAACCGTTATTTTGCAGCAGGGCGCCAAAGGATTGCTGCAATGAGTCGGACGCTGTAATGTTATCCTATGGGAATAAGTGTCAACTTTGGAGTGCCGTAACTTTGCCGCCGTGTAACATTTTTTGAATGAAACACTGAAAGTCACATCTGTGAGATGTCGGCTATGTTTCCTCCAAATTTTAGCCTAAAACACCAAACCATTCTTTTGCAGCAGAGTGCCAAAGCATTGCTGTCATTTTCCCACAGCCTAGAAAAGTACTGTCACAATTTGCGAAAGCTTTCGCAAATTCATTCGACAGTGTTGCAAGTGTGAAAGTACTTTGCGAAAGTACTTTTCCAGAAATTTGAAAAACATATTTCTGGGCTGTTTTACCCCCAAATAAAGACATAGCTAGCATCCTCAGGGTCCGACTAGGTGAATTCAAAAAAGAATTAAGTTGCTAGAGGGTCACAAATTTAAATGTCAAGCATTTTTCTGTTCACCAAATGAAAACAAAATGGTGGATTTGCAGCCGTAAAAGGGTCATTTGCAAAAGTAAAAAGTGCATTTGCGACACTGTCAAACTTTTTGTTAACTTTTCCCATTGACTTATAATGGGAACTTGTTTTTTGAGTAACTTTTGAACCGTTTAATATTTTTTCACGAAATCTTCAAAAGGCATGTTGAGGACCCTGGCCGCATGTTCCCTGAAGATTTTGGACTGGTCACGCAAACCGTGCGACCTGTAGGTGTGACCGTAGAATTATAAAATTGCGTAAACGCGCGCGCAGATCACACTTAATAACTCCACAGCCATACACCTGACTGGTACAAATCTTGGCAGATCCCAAAGCTTATGGGTTTTGATTGTGTATTCCAAATTTCAGGCAAATCCATTAAACAGTTGCAAAGTTATTAAGGTGCAAAATTTTAGGTTTAACATGTAAATGGCTCCTCAACCCTAATTATGGTAGCACTACTGTACTACCATTACATATATTATATATATATATATATATATATATATATATATAGGCAAAAAACTCATTTACTGCATTAGTTAGGGTTGTTCCACAGCGACAAAAGTGAGAAATTCGTGTTAGAGCTTGAAAGCCCCTTGACTCTCACCCACACCCCTAACCAGCATCGGGTGCGTGTTTTGCTTGCCGGCCCTAACTCTTACCCCATCAGATGTGTGAAGAAGCAGAGGCATAGGAGAATGGGATGAGAGTTAGGACCAACAACCCAACGCTCACCCTGATGCCAGTTGAGGGTGTGGGCGGGGGTACAAGGGACTTCAAACCCTAACACTGAATTTACACACTTTTGTTGCTGTGGAACAACCCTAACTAATGCATTAAATGGAGTTTTTTGCCTCTAATTTCCCTTCTTTTTGAGAATGATAATGAGAAATAGTAAATGTAATGCAGCAGCAGGATGTCTTGTCACATAGTAACACGGTGCCTGCAAACGCAAATGGTAATGCACATGGTGACAAAATCAAAACACAAAGATAAACAGTACTGTAGACACAAATGGTTAAAATAATGCAAACACAAGTAAAAATGAAAATGCAAAGGGCAACGCACATGGTGCCGTAGATGGGAACAGTAAGTGAAATGGGGTAAGGAACCGCAAGCGGAAGTAGTAAGGGTAACAGTAATGTAAGCGCACAGGCTGGTTTTTCCCCAAAAGCTGCATAAAGAAAGACAACGAGTACAAAGAATGTATGCATAATAATGGGTCTCGGAGCAGAAAATGAGGAGTTGGAATACTAAATTGCTTATATCTCAGGAACTGTACAACATAGAAAATAAATTTAAAAGTCATATGATTTATGACTTTCCTGGCTAGTTTTGTACTTAGCACCTATTGGGGGCTAAGTGTTTTTCGAACAAAAAGTCCGTGTCTGGCACCATTTCCAAGATACAGGCCCTGAAAGGCACAGCAAATGCCGTAATGTTATCCAATGGGAAAATAAGAGAAGTTCGAAGTGCCATAACTTTGGCTCCCTGTGGGATGTTGGCTTTCTTCCCTCCAAATTTCAGCCCAAAAGACCAAACCATTATTTTGCAGCATGGCGCCAAAGGATTCCTGTAATGCGGCAGATGCTGTAATGTTATCCTATGGGAAAAAGTGTCAAATTTGGAGAACTGTAACTTTGCCGCCCCGTAATATTTTTTCACTGTAACACTAAAAGGCACATCTGAGAAATGTTGACTGTGTTCCTTCCAAATTTCAGCCCAAAAGACCAAATTGTTCTTTTGCAGCAGGGTGGCAAAGAATTACTGTCATTTTCCCACAGCCTGGAAAAGTACTGTCAAACTTTGCAAAAGCTTTCGCAAATTCATGTGACAGTGTCACAAATGTGAAAGTACTTTACGAAAGTACTTTTTCCAGAAATTTGAAAAACTTATTTCTGGGGTGTTTTACCCCAAAATAAAGACATGCCCAGCATCCTCAGGGTCCAACTAGCTGAATACAAAAAAGAATTAGGTTGCTAGAGGGTCCCAAATTTAAATGCCAAGCATTTTTCTGATGACCAACTGAAAACAAAATGGCAGATTTGCAACAGTAAAAGGGCCATTTGCGAAAGTAAAAACTGCATTTGTGACACTGTCAAACTTTTTGTTAACTTTTCCCATTGACTTATAATGGGAAATTGTTTTTTGAATAACTTTTGAACCGTTTAATATGTTTTCACGAAATCTTGAAAAGGCACATTGGGGACCCCAGCTGCATGTTCCCTGAAGATTTTGGACTGGTAGTGCAAACTGTGCAACCTGCAGAGCAGAACAAAAAATTCCAAAAAAGCATAAATGCGCATGCAGATCACACTTAATAACTCAGCAGCCGTATATCCGAACAATACGAAAGTTGGCAGATCCCAAGACATGATGGTTCTTGATCATATATTCCAAATTTCAGGCAAATCCATTGAACAGTTGCAAAGTTATTAAGGTGCAAAATTTTAGGTTTAACATGTAAATGGCTCCTCAACCCTAACTATGGTAGCACTACCATGCTACCATTATATGTATATATATATATCAGGGCCCCTACTTTTCTGTGGCACAGTGGGACCAAGTTCTGCGGCAAGACTACCATTTGCCGCAGAACTTCTGTGGCGGTGGTTTGTAATTTCTGCGGAAGTTCTGCGGCACTAACAAACTACCACATCACAGTGTCAGCTTGTCATCCTGGCTTTATTTTCATGCCAGTGGTTATAGCAATCAGGATGGTGGAAAGCACAGTAACACTAGTTCAATAAATAAACCTACAACAATAATTTTATGCCTAAAAAAGCAAAAAAAGTGTCTCTCCCTTAAGGTCCTAACCTGTTGCATAAATGACATATGCAGAGGAGATCTTATGTGATAAATAAGGTATTTCTATATGCATGCTATCTATCCCACTAATGATGTTTCCACTGTCTATCACTTATATATTTGTATGTGCTTTCAACACCACTCATGAGGTTCCCACTGTGTATCACTGGCGTATTTATATGCAATCTGTAACATACATATAAATATGCATATGTGTGTGTGTGGTGAGAGAGACAGAGATATGTTGTGTGCATGTGTGTGTGTGTGTGTGTGTGTGTGTGTGTGTGTGTGTGTGTATATGTATATATATATATATATTTTTTTTTTTTTTTTCCCATGAACTTGCATCCTCATTCATACAGGTCCCATTGGAAATGGCATAGAAGAGTTATTGCAAACTCATTTTTCATGTCAACCTGCTTTCCCTGACACACTGTATAACACCATCAGGCCATGACATGCATGTGAAGCAATTGTGAGATACAGCTCTCTGGCCCATCACAATGTGTCCACCATGTGACAGAATGCTGAACCATGCCTTCCCAGGCTCCGAGCAGTGATGTGTTCCACCAATCCTTGTGCTGCCCAGCCAGCAACCAGAGCAAATCTCTGAACCTGAGTTGCAGGCATGGAAACACAGCATGCTACCCTCTGGCCCAACAGCTGTCCCTGCACACAACATTTCTCAATAACTTTTAGGTGATTCTATCAACCAATGACAATATGTAATCAATAACCCTGGCAAAAATTTGCACAGTGCAATTATTTATTTAACAGGTCTATTCTTTCAACAGGTCTACACATTATTATATTTCACTTTTCTGGGCATAATTATTTTTCTTACAAATGTAGACAGTTAAATTATTTTTTACCAGTTATTCATTTCAGATAGCATCTCTATACCTTAAAGGCACACATAGGTTTGTACAAAGTGAGGTATGCACTTAACAGGTCTGTGCTATTGACAAGGTTTTGTTTAAGTTGGCCCTAGTGCAATAATGTAAGACTGAAAATTCTATTAGGCTGTAGTGCAGGTTGAGCAAATATCACCATGCATGATGTGCTGTGCTACCGTCTCTGGCAGTGGGAGCTGTTGTAGATAAGTGACTGTTCATTTCTGTTGCAGAATGCAGCCATTTCATTATCTAATGTATGATGTTATAGCAATTATAACATCACATTCTGAACTATATAGGGGGTTTGGATATAAAAAGAGGGAAGGAACCAGATTCTATGTATAAACAGAAATATTAATAAAAAATCACCAAGAAGAGTGAATTCTGCGGCACCGCAGAAGTTCTGCGGTAGATTGCAAGTTCTGCGCAAAATTCTGCGGCTGCAGAATTCTAGGGGCCCTTGAGATATATATATATATATATATATATATATATATATATATATATATATATACACATTGCAAAAACTTCAATAATGCACCATTAGGGTTGAAGCATCAAAAGTAAGGAAACAGAACCTTATGGCTTCCAAGCCTAAGAATCCACCCCACTGTGCATGAAGGAACAGGCATGAGGGGTATGTTTGGGGTAGTGAACCCTAATGATCACCCCAGTCCATGAGTAAATAAGGTAAGACAGATACAGCATAGGAGAATGGGATGAGCATTAGGGTTCACAACCCCAAAGCACACCCCTCATGCCTGTTCCTGCTTTCACAGTGGGGTGGGTTCTTAAGCTTGGGAACCCTAAGGTTGTATTTCCTTACTTTTGATGCTTCATCCCTAAAGGTTCATTAATGAAGTTTATTTTTTTTGCCATGAATTTCCTTACTTTTTGAGAAAGTATACTCATAGTCTTATTTGATTATGAGAGAGATTGGAGGGCCCTGTGCTCCCATCCATGCCCACTGTAATTGTCCCTCATTTCCATGTGCAAGTGCAGGGACCTTTGGGCCCTGTGCTCCTATCAGTATACAATGAGTGGTAGGGACCTGTTCTGTCATCCATGCCTGTTGTAATTGTCCTTCATTTCCATATGGGACTGTAGGGCCCTCCAGCCCCGGAACTCCCATCAGTCCATAGTGAGCAGTGGGGGCACAGGGCCATCCAGACCCTGTGCTCCCATTCATGCTTACTGTATGTAATTTCCCTCATGTGTGTGTGTACTTAACTACCCTTAGCGCCGATGCTGTATCTTAAAAGCGTTTTTGAGATACAGTATCTGAAAAGTACCCCAGCCATCACAATGTTACCCTAGGGGAAATTCTGAAATTACAAAGTGTTATAACTCTGCCACACAGTAACACTTTTCCACTAAATCAGCTAAAGGCTCATATTTGGGGTAAGTTCTTTGCACCCTGAAAATTTCAGACCAAAAGCCCAAACCATTTTTTAGTTATGAAGTGACAAAGAAACACATATCTGGAAAAGTAGTGTAGCAAACTGTGGCAGTACCCTAGTTCTTTTGGCAAACAATGTCTCAATTAAGCAGTTCAAACTAAGTTAGCCACATCAACAGAATTACCCCCATGAGATTATGCAAGCAAACTTTCATGCACATCCATTGAAGGGTTGCTAACTTATTAACGTACAATAAATGCAAAACTGTAAATCTGTGAAAATAGAAAAAACATGTAAATTTAAGGTTGTTTAATACAAAATATCTCAGAAACCAAAAAAGCAATTCAAATGGAATTAGCAGCAATAACAGATCTGCCCCATGAAATTTGCTTGCAAACTTTTATGCATATCCATTGAACGGTTGCAAAGTTATTAAAGAGCAAAGCATGCAAAACTGGATGACTGCAAAAACACATAAATTTAAGGATATTTGAGGCACACTATCTTCAAAACCACAAAAGCGATTCAAATGGAATTAAAGACATCAACAACCCCACCCTATGAAATGATGCAAGCAAAATGTTATGCACATATGTTGTAGAGCTCCAGAGTTATTAAAGTACAAATTATGCAAAACTGGAAGACTATTAGTAAAAATGTAAAAAAAAAAAAAATGCAAGTTTAATGATGTTTGAAACACAATATCTTACAAATCACACAAGAGGCTCCAATGAAATTTATCACATTTACAGATATACCCACTGAGAGGGTTCTGAAGTTATTAGGGTGCAAATATGTGAAACTGGAAGACTGTGAAATGGGAGTAAAACCTATATGTTTAATGATGTTTGAAATAAATATCCAGAGATCTACCTCCAGAGCTTAGCCTTGCCAAATGTCATACAAATCATTGAAGGGTTGCAAAGTTATTAAGGTGCAATGTATGCAAAACTGGATGACAGTGTTGGAGGAGTACTAACATACTAACATACTATTTGCCAGCAGATTAGTCCTTACGGTCTATCGAGTCTGCTCGAACTTTAGATCCTTAGTTGGGTGCTGAGACCCTCCCATCCCTTGTGCTCCAGAAACCCCCGTATCATCCATCCCCACCCCCCTGGGACAGGACATCATCTGATACATCCACTTTCTGTGTCTGTCCCATCCTCTCTTGAAGCCCTCCACTGTGGATCTCTGAACTAGCTCACCAGGCAGTGCATTCCAAGGGTCCACCACCCTCTCAGTGAAAAACCTCCTCCACTTTTCCCCCCTTACCCTTCCACCTTCCAACTTCAAACCATGCCCTCTGGTGATACCTCCCTGCTTTAGTCTAACGATCCCCTCCATGTTTACCCTATTTATTCCCTTGAGGTACTTGACCTCAATCATGTCCCCCCCCTGTCTCTCCTCTCCTCCAGTGAAAACAGGCAGAGCTCCTTAAGTCTGTCCTCATACATCAAATCCCCTAGCCCTCGTATCATCTTTGTTGCCCTCCTCTGTACTCTCTCTAGGAGCTGTATGTCCCTCTTTAAGTGTGGTCTCCAGTACTGTACACAGTACTCAAGGTGTGGTCTAACCAGTCCATTGTACAGTGGCAGAATCACTTCCTTGCTCCTAGAGGTGATCCCCCTTATGATGCATCCCAACATCCTGTTTGCCTTGCTAGCCGCTCTCCTGCACTGCTCAGAGTTATTCATACATGCATCCACCATGACCCCTAGGTCTTTTTCCCCTATTGAGGCCTCCAGCACCTCCCCTCCCAGGGTGTACCTGTGTTTAGGGTTTCCCTGACCAAGATGCAACACCTTGCACTTGGTGATATTGAAATTTAATTTCCACGTGTGAGCCCAGCTTTCCAGGGTGTCCAGGTCCCCTTGCAGGGCCAACCTCCCCTCTTCTCCCTCAACTACTGCTCCCATCTTGGAGTCATCCGCGAAGAGACTCATTTCACACCCTATACCCTCCCTGATGTCCGATATGTATGCATTAAACAGGATCAGACCCAGGACCGAGCCCTGCGGTACCACATTACCAACCTCTCTAGGGTTCAAGATCTCCCCACAGACCACTACTCTCTGAGTGCATCCAGCTAGCCAGTTTTCAATCCATCTGACCATCAAAGGGCCTACTCCTAACCCCATCAGTTTCTCCACCAGACCACTGTGGGGGACAGAGTCAAACGCCTTGCTGAAGTCCAAGAATAATACATCCACAGGCTTACCCCTGTCCAGTTCTGATGTTACCCATTCATAGAACTCCACAAGGTTGGTTTGACATGATCTACCTGGCACAAACCCATGTTGCCGACTATCCAGACCTCCCACCTCCTCCAAGTACACCCCCAATCATAGTACTTTCACTTTCATTAAACATATACATTTTCCCATAGTAAATAATGTGAAATTAAAAATGTAATAACTTTGGAAAAGATTTTTTTTACCAAACCTTCAAAAAGCACATCTGTGATCCAAAGTCTTTCTACCCTGAAAATTCCAGACGACAACGTAAAGGCATTTCTGACATACAGGTGGACAAAGAAATGTGAAAAAATGGTTTATATATATATATTCTATGCAAAGAACTTCATTAATGCATCAGTTAGGGTTCTTCAACAGTGACAAAAGTGAGGAAATTCGATTTTAGGGTTCCCTCCTTGCACCTCACCCCAGCCCACCCCACCAAAAGGCATCAGGGTGTGCGTTGGGGTCATTGGCCCAAACTCTCACCCCATCCCATGTGTAAACAAGCTGAGGTGGTGCAGTGTAGGAGAATGGGGTGAGAGCTAGAGCTGATGACCCCAAGGCACACCCTGATTAGTGGTGGACGAAGTGGGCTCAATTAGCTCTGCAAAGTGATTCGTGGAGCAAAGGTGGATTCGCAGAGTGCTCCACAATGTGAAGTGGAGTACTTCGCATTATAATGAGGAACATGAAGTCCATTGGAAGCAATGACTTCACATTACTCCACCTCCCCAGGCCACTACTCTGTCAAATTTAAGGCGAAGTGCATTGCAAGCAGTGCACTTCGCCTCACTTCGCCTTGTTTTTGAGTTCCAAAGGCTAATTTTGCAGTGATTCATGGCATTTCAGGTCACATGGGCTCTATATTGATCTGCACCGCCTCAGTTTGGGATAGTATGAGTAGGATGGAGTAAGAGACAATGTGCTCTGATAGCTGTCTGTGATAGGAATCTTGTAAAAGCTGTTCAAAAAGCATTTTTGCTTTTTGGGGGGGATCCAACTTTAGTTCGATGATTGTAGGAAACCGTCCTGTGCTCATGTCATCAAGCATTTTTGTTTTTGTGTGGATTTTGAATGTTTATTGACAACATTGAGTGTGTGTGGTGAAAGACAGTGAAAGTGCTTTGGGGAAGGGGCGTATCTGTAGTGTAGATAGATTTAAATTGGAGAAATAGTAATTTCTTTGTTTTTTGGTTATATTTTTGTTATGTAACTGACTGTGTTAATGTACACACAGTAATATTGTCAGTAATAGAAATTTTCTTGCTGTTTGTTGTGTGGATGTGGTGCAGCAGTTCATAAGTTCAGGTTGTTTACATTACAAATTTACAATACGTAATGTGGCATAGTACTGAACTTTTGCATTTACGGTGCATTCCTCCTTCAGCATTGTACACAAACTGTTCTGTGTGTGAGTGTGTGTGTGTGCAGTGTTGCATGCATCAAATAATACACCTTTTATTGTGCCAGAGACTAGTGTAATAGCAAGTGCAGCAGTGTGAACCTGCTATCCACTGCAGCTGCCAGATTTTGTGCTGTGATCGTGGTATATGTTCTTAGTTTTGCTGCTTGTAGTGCCATAAAAATCAGTACTGTCTGTATTCAGTGCTCCTCCCGCCCCAACGTTCAAAAGGTATTTTTTACCAGATTGGATTGTTTTTGTGACCTCATTAGCACCACTGGTTACTGAAGTTGTTTTAATTCTATGACGGTCTCAGAGTAGTCTCTTATCTGTTGCTGAAGCCACAGTTGCTTATTTGGCTTCACATCCAGTGTCCCTCCAATCAGAGAGTGAACGTATCAAAATCTGAATTTGGTGATAATATTTGTGGTTGATCCCCAAAAATGCCTGCAAAGAGACATGCAAGCAAAGCTGTTTCTGGCCATGGCAATGTTGGCAGTAAGATGGTCTGTGGGCATGGTAGTAGTACGCAGATGCAGAAGTGCATTGCTGATGTGAGGAAAGGTATTTCTCCTGCAGTGTTTTTTACAGCCCAATCAGTAGCTTCACTCTTAGTTGGAGGAGATGATGTTTTCCCATCTGACGGTGTTAATGATACTGGTGTTAGTGGTGGTGGAGGTAGTATTAGTATTGTTGCATCAAGTTCTAATTCCGACCAGTGTACCGTATCCAAAAATACTGAGTGTGAAGCAGTGCAAGTGAGTGGCAGCGTAGATGATGTCATACTTCCCAGTAACATCCCAGTAACGGAACCTGAGGATTCTGATGATCATGTCAATGATAGCATACAATGTGATATTCCTTCCACCATGGCACTTAATGTCATGCATTTTCCATGCAGTGATTCACAGTGTGGTGAAAAAATATCAGGTGATGGTAGTGTAGATGCTGATGATGAATGTGATGATGATGTTGCAACATGCAGTCCACATGCTAGCATCAAAGCAGAAGATGTGGATGTGTGTGACTTTGATGAATATGATGATGATGTAATGGACCCCAGTTGGGAACCGGAGAAAAAGAAATTAAAAGTGGCTGTGTCTGAGTCTGTTTGCAGGAATCCCCCCCCCATAAAAACTTGTGGTCTACCTGTTTTAGTTGATGATGATGATGATGACCCAGTAATCAATATGATAGGTAGTCATGGTGATCAGTTGCAGTCCAGGAGTGCAGTGCCCCCCCCCCACTTCAGTGCTTAAAATAACGGACTTAAATAAGCCACATCATGGACATGTTAAAAGCAGAGCATTACAATCTCTTGTTTAGGATTTTTTTGTTCAAGATGCAAATGATGATTCAGTTGCAATCTGCCAGGTTTACTATGAGTGTGTGAGTAGAGATAGAAAGGGAAGCCATCTGGGCAAAGGAGGACAGCATATGCATCTTAAGAATAGGCACTTGGCACTGTGGACCCAGCACAAGCTGGCAGCTAGTACCACAGTGGGGCATTCACCAGCGTCACCAGCAACAATAGCCAGCATGTTATCCCCTTCCTTGATGTTAAGCCCAGTAGGAAATTAAACATGTGCAGTAGTGCGGTAGTAAGAGCAGAGGATTACTACAGGCATGATGAGATGGAGGACCATAATGACTTTGAAATGTTGTCCAGTGCTGGTGAGAGTAGCAGTTTTGGTGGTGGCGGTAGTGGTAGTGGTGAATGCAGTATGTCTAGTGCAAGTGGTACATCAACCCCAGTTGGCAAATCTGGCAAAATAACAGCATTTCTGGGTTTGTCATCATCACCTGTGCAACTGTCTTCATCAAATGTCCACACTACATGCCCTACAATGCCATTCATCACAGAGCACAACCATTTGTGATCAACACACCCCATGTAAAACTTTTAAGTCATCGCACATTACAGAGTGTTTTTGTGCATAAGCTAAAGTACCCCCTGAATCATACAGTGTCACATGAACTCGATGCTGCTGGAGCAGAAATGCTGGTGATTGATCTTTTGCCCTTCTCCTTTGTAGAGAATTCTGGATTCCGATGGTTTGCTGCATGTGCCTGTCCTAAATGGGAAGTCCCATCCATACTTTTCTACCCGTGCTGTCCTCTAGTTGTTCCACACTGTGTCCGACTTAGTAAGACATGCCCTTAAACATTCCTCCTCTCCATTCATCCATTTAAATATGGATATGTGGACAAGTGGCAAAACTGTGAGGAGTTCATATTTGTGTATAACTGCACACTGGGCGCAGGTGCCGGGGGTTGTTTGTGATGTTAGTAGTGTGAATAATCAGTGTAGTAAGGTGGATTGTCACAGTAGCAATCTTCCAGGAATTTGACAGCATGCAATGATTGCTATGCACAGTGTGACCTGTTCACACACTGGTGAGAACATGTCAGACATGGTACTGACTGAAATTGACAGATGGCTAAACCCTCTGTCCCTGAGAGCTGGGTTCATAGCAAGTGACAATGGGTCAAATGTGGTGAAATGCATCATGAATGGTGGTTTTTTTGCGTGTTCCATGCATGGCCCACTGTTTAAATCTTGTGATTCAGGAGTTTCTGCAGCACCCTGATATAAAGGAAATGCTGATATATCTGCTCTCACTTGTCAAGATCTGGAAAGGCCCGTAACCAACTGCAGCAGTTGCAGACACAAAACAGCCTGCCTCAGCACCACTTGAAGCTGGAAGTTGTCACCTGATGGAACTCCACTTTATACATGGCAGAAAGGTTGTATGAACAATACAAAGCCATCTCAGAATATCTTGTTATGCACACTAACCGTGACAATTCCAGGGCCTCCATATCTATGATGACTGAACAGTGGCACCTCAAGGACTCTGTAATAACAATTTTGTAGCCTTTTGAACATGCCACACAGGCAGTAAGTGGTGAGTCTGCCTCCATTAGCCAATCAATTCCACTGCTGTGAGTGCTGAGGCAGACATCGGTGAATGTACAGCATAGCCTTAATGTTGCCGGAGATAGTGGTAGCAGTATGTTGCTGCAACACATGCTGACAGTATTCAACCAGAATCATCACATTGTGAGCATTCAGGGTAGTGACAACTTTGCCATAGCAACAATGCTGGACCCACGGTACAAACGTGGAATTGCATCAGTACTGGAGGGAGGGCCTGAACAGGTAATAAATATCAGTGGTCAATTGGTGCACTTGGTTCATGGGACACAGAAGTCACGTGCCAAGGTCAGTCAACCTCAGCAGCATAATCCAGCTGAAGGTGTACCTGGAGGACCATCAAGCATATCTTGCAAGGGGAAGGGGACTGCAGTTCCAGGTGGTCTGTCATCCAAAGTGACTGGCATCAACCTGCTTTGGGAGGCTCTGTCCCAAGTGGGTATTTGTAAAATAAATGATTCAGGAGAGCAGGATGATGCATCAACAATTGGACTTAGTGCAGCACAGAGAATGGTTGAGTCATATTTGTCTCAAAACGGCATCTGACAATAACTGAAGATCCTCTTTTGTACTGGAGTGGAAAGGTCAGTGAATGGCCAGAGCTGACTGCAGTGGCACTGAAGTACCTCACATGCCCACCCTCCAGTGTAAGTGTTGAGAGGGTTTTCAGCTCAGCAGGTGCAATAGTCAGGGATCGTCAGACAAACCTGTCTCCTGCAAATGTTAGTTTGCTAACATTCATTAAAATGAATGAGGCACATACCAGCAGAGACTGCAACCTCGGTACTTGTATGCTGGCCTAGTCATGGTGGTCTTGCTGATGTGGAAATCGAGCATCCTGGTGGCCCTGACAGTGGCTGCCTGAAATGGCCCACCACTGATGTAGATGATGACACAATCGAGAAAGAATTTCCCAGTGGTCAGATTTCAGACATCGATGACTGTGAGAGCAGCTTTCTTGATGAGGATGATGATGTGGTTAATGTTGGCAGGTTTTAACTGAATTTTTTAAAATGTCGTGTGCTCCCCCAGACCACCACCACCGGGACTGATGTTATCCACAACCACCACTGCCATCATGAGTCTGTCTTCCCCCTGAACCACCACCACCACCACCACCACCACCGGGACTGATGTTAGCCACTGCCACCATGAGTCTGTCTGCCCCCCGGAACACCACCACCACCGGGACAGATGATAACCTCTGCCACCACTGTCACCATGAGTCTGTCTGCCCCCAGACCACTACCACTGGGACTGAAGTTAGCCACTGCCAACATGAATCTGTCTGCCTCCCGGACCACCACCACTGGGACTGATGTTAACCACTGCCACCACTGCGACCATGAGTCTGTCTGCCCCCTGAGCCACCACCACCACTTGGACTGATGTTATCCACTGCCACCATGAGCCTGTCTGACCCCCGAACACCACCACCACCACTGGGACTGATGTTATTTACTGCCACCATGAGTCTGTCTGCCCCCAGACCACCACCACCAGGACTGAAGTTAGCCACTGCCAACATGAGTCTGTCTGACCCCCAAATCACCACTGCCGGGACTGATGTTATCCACTGCCACCATGAGTCTGTCTGACCCCTGAACCACCACCACCACCAGGACTGATGTTATCCACTGCCACCATGAGTCTGTCTGCCCCCCAGACCACCATCACTGGGACTGATGTTAGCCACTGCCACCACTGCCAGCATGAGTCTGTCCAGACCACCACATCCATCAGCCAGAGACACAAAGCTTCTTAATATTTAACCCATAAAGTGAGTATGAGTACTCATGTTTGTTATGCTGCTTCACTTCCTTTAATTGTATGTTTTGTTTTCTGTAGCTTTTCAGAGCCACAATGGTAAAACACATATAGTACACTTCTTTTGTTTCTTTTACAGGGAAACAAAAAAAGGCTCCATCGCTAAAACTCGTTGGGAATGGTACTGTAGCTGTACCGTACGGAGAGGAAGTGATGTAATATCAATTTGAAATCCATTCTGGTAAGTATGAAGATTTTATTTCATCTGTTTCATTGTTTTGTAAAGACTGCAGCAAATGTTGCACACAGGTTGTGTTAGTTGACAAGATGTGGGTTTGAAATGTAACTTGACTCTAGGGGATTGAGATTTGAGAACCAGGGAGGGACACATAACAATGAAGTTGTAAGAAGTCATTCATTCCTTTTTTTAGGAAACTTCCAAATGCTTTGTTGTTCTGACAGAGTGGCCTTATCCAAACAAGTTCTTTAACATCAGCCCCCTGGGTCACACATGCAACATGCAGAAGCCATTTCATTAGATAACCATTATTAACAACCAGACTCGAGAAAGGTGCAGATTAAATCTGTGAAGTAACAAAATATGAAACCATTATAGACAAACCTGCAAATATGCCTCCCCCACAAAAAAAATACTTACCTTCATGTGCTCGAGAGTTATCCATTGCAAATTTCTGCAAAAAAAGTTGTCATCAAGCACTGAAATTTGCACACCAACAGTATCTGTGACCTGTGATACAGAACAACACCATCAGTACCTGTCCATGTCAACCTCCTTCACCTACAAAATACAGAAATAAATACCTATATATATCAACTCACCAAGGCTACTATTAGTGTACAGACAAGGGACACCCTTCCATCCAGTTGAGATGATCATATTGCATTTGCTCGAATTGCAGCACACATTGGACCAGCAACAGTTCACTCACGGCCATCATTTTATTCTGGGGCACTGCACACATGAGTGACTGTGCAATAAATTCTGGGGGACTTTGCATGTGGTGTGACAATCCCATTTCACTTCCTTAGCATTTGTCAATTTTCTGGACACAAGGTGGATGCATTTTGGGCATGCAGAAAAAATCTGGGGACTCTGTGCCACCTCTACATGCATGACTGAGTGCACCATTAATTCTGGGGGACTTTGTATGTGCTGAAACAATCCCATTTCACTTTGCTACCACTTGTCAATTTTCTGGAGACAAGGCGGATGCATTTTGGGCATGCAGAAAAAATCTGGGACTCTGTGCCACCACTGCGCGCATGAATGAGTGTGCCATTAATTCTGGGGCATTTTGTATGTGCTGAAACAATCCCATTTCACTTCGTTACCACTTGTCAATTTTGTGGACCCAAGGCAGATGCATTTTGGGCATGCAGAAAAAATCTGGGGACTCTGTGCCACCACTGCGCACATGAGTGACTGCGCAATAAATTCTGGGGGACTTTGCATGTGGCGTGATGATCCCATTTCATTTCCTTAGCACTTGTCAATTTTCTGGATAGAAGACAGATGCATTTTTTGTGTCGTGATTGTGAGCGCATAATGTCATACTTAAATTATAAATTGAAGCAGCATTGCAACAATGTGCTGACAATTTTGACCTATACTTTTTTATGCTATTTTACTTTGCCGCCATTGTCGGCCACTAGTTACCTCATGACTTGTATGATACCCTTCTATTCACAATTTGTGTCTGCTTTACTACTTTTTCTCAGGTCTGAAAATAAAAAAGGAGCATGCCATTTAATACTGTTCTGACCAGGTTCACTATTTGCAGCTGTTTTTGAACAACTATTGTTCTGTGATGTCATAAAACACTGCCTGCTGCATAATTGTTAATTTGACAACAGAAGTAATATATAACAACTGATGGAGAAAAAACAGTGGAAAATACTGACGAAGACCTGGTCTGCACCATATTAAAAGGAGGACGCCTTTTATTATCTCAGACATGAAAAAAAGTACTAAAGTAGACTCAAATACTGGAAAGAATATTATCATACAAGTCAGGATGTAAGTAAAGAGGCAATGTAAAATAGCATAAAAAAGTACAGATTCAAATTTTCAACAGATTGTTGCACTGCTGCTTAAAAGAGATTCACCAAGATACATAGTTATGGATGATATTGCACCCAATATATTGGTGCCTAACCCCAAGGGGAATCTTTGTTGCTCCACATGTCCTTAAATAGTGCAATACTTTACTGGCAAAGACGTACATAATTTCAGTAAACCGGATTCTGGAGAACTTCCCATTCTGAAGAGCTGCCCAAGTTCTGGCCCCGTGCTCAGCAACGTTGTGGTGAAATGTGAGCATGTTTCAACTAACAAGAGCCTTGTTAATGGAAACGTGCCCACGTTTCACCACAAACTGACCATTATAACATAAAGAAACATTCAGAAAGCTCTCGGCCATTCACTATAATAAAGCACACCCCCATGTTCTCCCTGGCATCATGTCATAACATTGCTGAGTGCGGTGGTGGAACATGGGTGGCTTTTCAGAATGGGAAGTTCTCCGGGACACGGTTTACCGAAATTATGATCATTTTTGCCAGAAAAGTATTGCACTATGGAAGGTAAGGACATGTGGAGCAAGAAAGATTACCCTTGAGGTAAGGCACCCATATAAGGAACATGTATGACTGTATGTGCATGTATATATTTAAAGGGAAGCAGTCAGCAACAGGAGCTCCTGCGTCCTGCCCAGTGCAAGGCGTACCCTCCGGTTAAGCCTTTTAAGTATGTTGCAGCATTTTTCTTGTGCCGCAACATACTTTATTCTAATAAAGAAAGGTCAATGACCCAGAAGGATGCTGGACACTATGGGGGCCCCATTATGTGTAAAGGAAAGGTGCAGCGGAGATGCACAATGTGCTTCTAATAGTTTTGTATTGAAGCGCATGGTGCATCGCCATTGCACCTTTACACATAATAGAGCCCCCATAGCATCTGCCATACTTCTGGGTTGCTGACATTTCTTTAGTACAATAAAGTATATTGCGGCATAAGAAAAATGCCTCAACATACTTAAAAGGATTTACCGGGGGTAAGCCTTGCAGGGGGCAGGATGCAGGCACTCCTGTTGCTGACTGTTTCCCCTTAAACTAATACTGTTACCTTTCCTCTGTCTGGTATTAAACAAACAAAACACAAAATAGTACAGCAGTGGGGGGGGTGCAGAAAACAAAACCTAATGCTCTATCCGATGATGTTCCAGCAGCGGATGAAGCATTGACACTATTTGCAGCTGCCCTTGCTCCATCCGCTCCATCTGCTGCTGGACAGCACCCATCCTCTAATTGCTTTCCTCCATCGCAGTCCATAGCAGTGCTGTTTCTGACTGCATTGCAGGCATTGCAGCGGGGTCCCCTGCTGTGGGGGGAAAGCCAGGTAGTGGTGGTGGTGAGGGTGGTGCTGGTGGCAGTGGTGGGGGGAGAGGTGGAGCAGTAGCTGCTACTGTGGTCCTCCTCCTGCTCTGACAATGCACAGCAGCAGCACCAACTGTCACTGCCACAGAATGACCAGCAGATGGAGGCCTGGCCCGTTCTGTGGCAGCCTGCCACTCCACCTTGTGGTGGTTATGCATGTGTGTCCTCTGGTCCCCAGTCCCCAGATGTGTCCCCCGGGGGCCACAGTGCACCTGCACACCACAACGTAGGCACACCACAATCAATGCTCCTGTCCCCTCTGACACAGTTGAAAAACTGCCAGACTATCGAGCTGTGGGAGGGACCAGGCACAACAGGGGCAGATGTATTGTCGGCAGCACTGTCACACACCTGTGGGGTGCTCCACCTGCTGCTGTGGAGTCGGAGGTGGTTCTGCTGGAGCTCCTGCAGCTGGTACAGATGGTGGTGGTGGTGGAGGTGGCGGACTTGCTGGATGTGGCAGTGGCACTGGTGGTGCTGCTGCTTCTGGGTGGGAGCAGGACCAAATAATCGGGAGTGGTCCAGCGACACCCGCTGATGCTGACCCCCATGTGTCCGCACTCCCCTCTGGCCACCACGGGCCACAGACTGTCCCTGGTCCATAACCCAACAAAACTTTCCTTCCCTCTCCATTACAACATGTCACACGACAACGATGACCGACTTCACACACAGTCACAAACCGTCTCACACACGCACACACACAGTCATACACAGACACTCACACACTTACACAAAACAATACTTATAAAACAAATAAATCAGTCACAAAAAAAGAACTCACAAAACAGTACAACAAAAACTAAAGAATTAGCTTTTAAAAAAGCTGTTGGTTTTTATGACGTTTAAGAAAGCAAGTTAAGCAACAAATAAACACTCCTCTCCTACACTACCCTTCCTTCTTCTACCTCTGCAAAGGAGAAAGTGAAAGTATCTGCTGGTATGACTCACTTCCTTCCTGCCTGGCTAAAGCATGTGATTTACAGTACTGTAAGCCATGAGATGTGTGTGTGGGGGGCTGCCTAAAGTGCCTACTGTTGTCATTCTGCCTTACTTTGCGTTAAGGAGGAATAACAATGCGAAGTCAAGTCCTAATCACAAGGCGAAGTGAGCACTCATCAATGGCCACTTCACATAGCATTGCACTAACACGAAGTGGCCACTTCACATTCACTTCCCTGTGGATTTTAAATTTGCTGCATCTCTAACCCCGATGCCTGTTGGTGGGGGTGGGGTGGGGTGCAAGGGGTGGGAAACCTAAAATATAATTTCCTCACTTTTGTCACTGTAGAAGAACCCTAACTGATGCATTAACAAAGTTTTTTGCATAGAATTTCCTTACCTTTTTAAGAAAGAATATAAAAGTAGAAAGTTGCACAAGATGGTGGGGGCTGCTCTCCCACCAACTTGTAAGTGTCGGGCCACATTACACGCCTGATGACTAAAAAGTACATTGACAACAACAAGGCCAGCCACCAAACAAATGTTAATCTAGTAGAACAATAGAAAATGCTGTCCGCATAGTGAAGTGAACTTTCATTTTCCTGAGTGTCGTAGCCACGCCCCCTGGGTCTGTGTGGTGGCTGCTTGTGTTTCTCTGTGTCTGTAGCTTAGTTTTTGTGGATTTACATGTTTTTCTGCTTGTGGTAACTATACCATTCTTGCTCACTACATCCGTGAAAGTCTCCTGGTCTGGATTTCTGCAAAAAAATCATCATCAGGTATCTTTATCTTCATTTTAAAATCAACTTTTTGAAAGCTATCCCAAGCAAAACATAAGTGAAGCAACTACATCTGACAACCTTGGTGACTCTGGGTCCTGCTGGAATCCACACTTTCGTCTGACCTGCTCCATGATCTGTATATGGGCTTTTCAGCAACCTGTTTGAATGGCAAAGAAGCATACAGACAAAGGGATTTCACATCCTGCATATGTGCAGGCACAGTTAATCACCTTCAGGAATTTTAACATTTTAGTGACTCTGGACCTCAGCTGTTGATCATTCTTTTGGCTTTTGACTTATCCACCAGGTACCTATCTGCAAGCGACTGGGTGCAGCTGACAAGCTACAACAAGGATAAATGGGCATATCATCCTCTATTACTAACAACCTCCTTGCTCTGGGTCCCTAGACGCCTGCAATGGTCCAAGCCGCATAAGCCTCAGAAGTGTAATTCTATTGACTACGAAGTACAGCAACTGTCTCTTAAACTCCTCCTCCTCATCCTCCTGATATCAGGAAGTGTCCACTCAAATCCTGGCCCTGTCTCCTACAGTACAACAAAGCCTGCCAAAATGGAGGGGGGGCTCAAAATTGCTACCTTAAACATCTGCAGTCTCCTCCCAAAACTGGCCTCCTTCAAATCTTTGCCAGCCAGCACAACTCGATATCCTTGCCATCGTCCATAACAGGCTGACATCTAATACTCGGATCATGCCATCTCTATACAAGGCTACAAGATATTTAGGCTGGATAGGACCTCGAAAAGGGGTGGTGGGTGTGCAATCTACATAAAGGACTACCTCACCTGTCTCCCTGGTTCTTACCCCACCACAGAAACCTCAGTGCAACTCCTTCCTATCAAGATACTACTTGGTGCCCAAAACAAAGTCCTCTTGATTGCTGCTGTCTATATCCCACCAAAGGATCCTGATTCTGGCCTACAGGCTGTCCTCGAGTTCGTAAGTACACAACCTTCTGACATCGAACTCCTTCTTCTTGGGGACTTTAATAAAAATTGGCTTGCTCCTGATGCAGGGTCAAACAAAGATGCTATCCTAGCAGCAAATTTAACACAAGTGGTAAACTCCCCTACCAGGAAAAACTACAAATCAGGGACCAGCACCCTCATTGACTGGATCCTTACCAGCCACCCTACCCATATAACCAATGTAAATGTTCTCCCTGGCTCGATCAGTGATCACTCTCCAATATTATGTACCTGGACAAATAAGTTTCATAAGCCGCCTCCAAAAACCATCTATAGCAGAGTCCTACCTTATGGCATCCTTATTCATCTCAAGACCTGTCTTAGGCAGATAGACTGGTCCTTGATTTACAAAACTCAAGATGTTGACCTAGCCCTTGATTACTTTATTTCTACTTTCAACACTGCCTGTGACACCTATGCACCAGTAAAAAAGCGCAAAATCAAAGCACTCACAAATCCCTGGCTCACGGCGAAGCTATTGGCACAACTCAAAAGTAGGGATCACCTCTGGGCCACTGCAAGAGCTACTGGCACTCTGTCGGACATTCAAAAGTATAAACAGGCTCGTAACCACTGTACTAAACAGATCCGTTGATGAAGAGCTCCTACTCAAGAATGCCCTCTCCAACTCCTGGGGTGAAGGGAAATCCTTCTGGGACAACATAAAGGATATCATGAGTCAGCAGTCCAAATCCTCTCCTACAATAATGAATGTGGATGGAACCACTACATTAGACCCAGAGATCATTGCAAACACCCTAAATGATACCTTCACGGACCTTAGTGATGTCCTCTCATCTGATTTCTTCACTGATGCTGACCCTCCAATTTCTACTTCTACTACTGCCTCTCCAATCAAACCACCCTTCCATTTCAAACTAGTAAAGGCACATGAAGTCTATAAATATGTAAAGAAGGCCATTTCTAAGTCCTGAGCAAGCAGTGACACTATTGACCTTAAACTTCTGTCCCTCACTCTCAAGGAAGTTCTGCTCCCCCTCACAAAAATTTTCAATCTCTCCCTCTGCTACAGCCAATTCCCTAGGAAATGGAAAGCTGCAGTTGTCACTCCGGTGCACAAAAGTGGTGATAAGTCACTGCCTGGTAACTATCACCCGATATCAATACTACCACCTCTCTTTAAGGCCCTTGAATGCTTGGTGGCGGACCAACTCTCAGACTACCTGGAAAAGCACAACATCCTATGCACTCAGCAGCATGGATTCAGGAAAGGGCACAGCACATCGACTGCCCTACTTGAATTCTCAGGAGTAATCCACAATGCCATGGACAAAGGAAACCTAACTGGAGCAGTCTACATTGACTTAACCAAGGCATTTGACACAGTTCACCATGGCCTACTTATCAAACAACTACTATCCCTAGGGCTCTCGCAGGGTCCTGGTGACTGAGTAAAAAATTACCTTGCTCAGCGCTCTCAATCTATAAAAGTAGCTGGAGTTCTCTCAGACTCAAAACCGGTTCAATCAGGAGTTCCCCAGGAATCCATCCTGGGCCCCCTCCTTTTCAGCCTTTTCCTAAACTCCCTCCCCAAATCCTGACCTGAACAAATAATCCTCTATGCCGACGATGCCGTGATTCTTGCCACTCATAAAGATCCGAACCTCTTACGCCTCAACCTTCAGCATGCTTTTCCAAAGTTGAGATGTGGTTCCTTGAACATAAGCTGGTTCTAAACCACAAAAACTAAATCCATGCTCTTCTCTAACCCAGAAAACAAGAAATGGCAAGTCCCACTCACCATTAATATACCTAGGAAATACCCTTGAACAAGTGCCAATTTTCAAATATCTTGGAATCAACTTTGATCAAGGCCTAACCTTTGCAACTCACATTGATAGTACAGCAAAAACTATTAATCAGTGAATTGGGATTCTGTATTGGAATCGACAGCTCCTTACCCATTCTGCTCTGAGGATTGCCATCCAATCCTCTATCATCTCAGTCGTTGATTATGGCTTAGTTATATACGGATCTGCCACTACTACAGCACTTAGTCGCATTACAACATCCCTAAATAAGCGTTGTCGGTTGCTCACTGGTGCACACCGACGTACCCACACATGTGAACTCTATGCTGACTCAGGTTGGTTGCAACTCTCAAACCGGATAAAGTACCTTACCTGCCTGATGGCGAAAAATCCACTCTGGGCCTCACTCCACCCTGTATCCAAGACCTGTTATGCCCGGCGCTAGCACCCATTTTACCAGAAGATCAGAACACCAGCCTCTCCAAGTCCCCCGATGCCGGACTTCTCAGGGACAAAGATCATTTGCCTATCATGCCCCCAGCTGGCTAAATGCCCTCAGCTCTCATATTACTGCCTCCACCTCTCTAGGTATTTTCAAATCAAGGCTTTTCTCTCACCTTACCACCTCCAGCTCCTGTGACTGCCCTGATTAAACCTCCTATTTTCTCACTACCCACCCTGTCCCGTTATTTGAGAAAGACATGTTTGGGAAACCTTTTCTCCTGCTATTGTCTGCTCCCCACACCTTTCACTTACCCTCTCTGTTCTGGACTTTTTCCCCTGTTTGTTTCTCCTAATCTGGCATGACCTCTTTCTTGTAATAATAATGTGATTATTGATATCTCATGTCCTTTTGCACAAATGATTTGATATGTATTTGTATATATTTTCTTGCTCTTGACACAACACAAATTGTTGTGTTATCTATGTAACCTTTTGTACTGTACCTACTTGATGTGGAACCTTTGTAAAAGAGCCTCTGGCTCAAAGGTAGTAATTCTTAGAACAATAAACTAAACTAAACTGATTTTCCCTGTCAATATTGGTGATTAACATCCTGTGTATTCAACTTGCTGTTTTACCACAGAGGAGCAGATAGTGGCTGCGTACCATGGGGTCAGATCCTACCCCTTTATATAAACTGAAATTTCATGCATAGAGAGGAATTGTGTGGGGGAATGTTTAATGTTTATCTTCAGTTTCCCTGAAAGAAGGGTTGCTGTTTAGCTGTGCTACTGGACTTTCAATATACTTTTAATACAATGTGTGCAGTGGCCACAAGAGGGCACTAAAGAATGGGATTTGCTTGTTTTTCAATACTTCCTTATAGAATGTGATTATTAGGTTTTACCAGATTTTTCTTAATGTTTAATAGATTCTTAGTGCTGCATATGTCTTTGGTCAATGGCAAGTCTATACATAAATATTTGGAACAGTCAGGCTTTTATGTAGTAGTACCCTTTTGCTACCAAACTGACAGTACCTGCTCTCAGTGCATTTTGTCAATGCCACATGAAAGTTTACTTATAAACAGTGAGTTGTGAAATGCCTGCAATGTTGATGGGCATTTTTTCCTTTTTTTTTTAGGGATCCAGAAGGCCTTCTAAGGTTTGATTTATAGTGCAGCTATGCAGAGTTTGTAAAGCACATTGTTTTTGTGGGGTTTTACCACATTTACTATATTCCCTATTTAGTGAGTGACACGAATAAGGGTGCGTAAGTACTTGAACATATAACCCTTACCATTCTTTGCTTACTTTGCACAGGATTATGGTCACTAGAATGAAGGTAGTTAATAATTGTTGTATTCTATCAACACTTAAGGATAGTATTGTGTTTACCTGTTGTTTATAGTTTAGCTTAAAAGTATATTTTCCTGTAATTACTTACAAGGGGGTGTGGCGGCTGAGGGAAGGGGGATAATCTGGGTGTACTGTACATCATGTACTATAAAAAGATGTGGGGAAGGGAGTGGGAGGGGGAGTAAAGGGTAGTAGTATGTTATTGTTTGGCATTAATAAGAAGGGGTTAGGTTTTTTTGAGGGTTGGATGGGTTTGGCTAAAAATGGAAATGGGAAGGGAAGCACAGTACTAGTACACATTGAGAGAGACATGTTTTATTTAGACATGATGGCCCTATCAGAATCCCCCAAAGAGATGGTACCCAGTTATGGCTAGGGACTTACGTGTCATTATCTGGAACGTAAAAGGGGTCTGACACAAAACCAAACAGTATAAAATATTAAAACACCTTAATTTCCTTAAAGTGAACCTTATGTTTATACAGGAATCTCATCTGCTCAATACAGAGACTCTGAATTTAATACGTCAACAGGTAGGTCAGGTTTTCTCAGCAGAAGGAAATACTCAGAGTAGAGGGGTGATGATTTTAATATATAGGATATTACCATTCAAGGCCCTGCAAATTTTACCTGATCCCACAGGTAGATATCTCCTGGTCAGAGGTAAACTACACACTATGGAAGTTTTATTAGGCAGTATTTATGGGCCAAATGCTGATACCCTCAGTTTCTTCATGCAAATTATGCAAGCCTTAGTCCCCTTCCTGAACATCCCAATCATCATTGGAGGTGACCCAAACATTACATTCGATTCCTCTATGGATAGGAATGCCTTGTCCAGAAAAGGTTTATCCACAGCCCAAAGGGCACTCAGGGAGTTGATTGACCATACTTTCCTCTGCGATATTTGGAGGGTCTTACACCCTATGTGGAGAGAATATACCTTTACTTCCCAGGTTCATGGGACTTCCTCCAGAATCGACTATCTCCTCATTTCCCAATCTCTGATTTGTGGCATCCTGGACTGTAATATAAATGCAGGGCCCTCCCTCTGATCATGCAGTGGTGGTCTGCTCACTCTCTTTGTCTGCTCTTCCTGGTAGAAGTAGTAGATGAAAATTTAACAATCAATTATTTAGAGACCCTGGGATGGATATTCAAAAGGATTGCGCAATGCGCAATAGGGTTGCACCAGCGCAAGTCAGAAAATGCGCCATTCTGCGATATTCAGCAGGAGGCACTTGCACCACTGAAAACATGCTGAGCAACAGTGCAATGATAATGAAGGCATGTGCAACCAAAGGGGGTGGAACTATGCATAAAGTGCGCAGTGTGATGTTCAAAGACTTGCGCAATGCACAACAGTGGAGCAGGCGGAAGTTGCACCATAGTGGAAATGAGCCAAAATAAAAAGGAGCAAGGAAGAGGCACAAGAACACTACAGGGAAGCCACATGAGGCAGGGAGAGAGACAGAGTAAGATGGAGAAAGAGGGCAGGCCAGGGAAACAAAACCACAGAATAGGGGCAAGGGAAGGTGTGTGGGTCCACAGAGAGTAGAGGCCAGTAGGTGTACCCAGTGCAGTGATGGTAGCTGTCAGGACAGTGGGGGGAACAAAGCAACAACAGCTAGGGGGGGAACACAAGCCAGGGACATGGACAGTGCCACCTTCCACAAGGAAACTGTAATGAGGGGGGTGAGAAGGCATGCTGCAGGGGGGCATGGCCTTGGAAGGGTCCGTCAGCAGTATGCCCCTCACAGGCAGTACTGAGCCCACGCCAGCTTTGAGCTGTACACAGATGTCAAGATTGTGGGCCGGTACTGCCTGAACTGGGCAATACTGAGGCAGCTCTGTGAGCTGTGCAGTGATGTGATGCAGGCACCAATACGACAGAGTCATGCTCTGTCAGTGGAGACAAAGGTAACAGCCTGCATGTGCTTGCTCACCATGGGTACCTTCCAGAGACCAGCAGGGGACACCACAGGCATAACACAGTCAGCCACGTCATGCATCCTCACCCAATTCCTCAGCGCACTGCTGCCACATGCTGCAGAGTACATCCATTTCCCCAGCACCTCGGCAGAGCGCACAGCAAACATCCAGGAGTTCCACAGGGTAGTGGGTATGCCTGGTGTGCTAGAGGCGATAGACTGCACCCATGTGGCCATTTGAACACCACCTGGCCCCAATGGGGCCACCTACATGAATTGGAAGGGATATGCCAGTGTCAACTGCCAGGTGGTGTGTGATGCCAGTGGGTGCATCATCAATGTCTGTGCCAAGCACCCTGGGGGAGCACATGATTCCTTCATCTGGTACCAGTCAGCACTGTGCCATTGATTAGAGAGTGGGGGACAACCCCACAGGTCATCTAGTGGGTGAGTATGCATGTAGAACTGACAAATCATGGGCAAGGGGGATAAGCCAGAGGTGCCATGGGTGTGGCACACAGGGTTTGGGGCAGTCTGAGCCTGAACAAGACACTACCCTCCACTATCTCCACACAGGTGACAGTGGATACCCACTCCATCCCTGGCTGCTCACACCCTACTGGTGGCCCACGACCCCATTGCAGCAATGCTTCAATGAGGCACATGCCACCACACGCAACATCATTGAGTGGGTGTTTGGGATGCTGAAGGTGCATTTCCGTTGGCTGGACACCTCTGGTGGTGCCCTACAGTATAGCCCCTCAAAGGTCTGTGGGATATTCCTGGCCTGTTGTATCCTGCACAACATGGCCAAAGACTGTGGGATAGCCATACAGGTCAAAGAGGGGGACAGTAATGGGGATGATGGTAACACCTGTGATGATGGGGATGGGCAGCTCCCCCTTGGCCGACGGGACCACCAACTGATCCGGCTGGCCCAGCTGCACCGGGACACTATCATAGAGGAGCACTTCAGCCAACACAGGTAAGTCATGGGGCCATGTGCAACCACCAGTGGCTAGGGCACAACCCACGTACACACATGGAAACACACCAGGGGTGCATGATGGCAAGGGAAGTGGCAGGGCACAGAAGCACACACATACAGCCAGGGAGGGGTGAACAGTAACACACCACATGGACAGACACACACACACACACACACGCACACACAATAAGCACAAAGTGCACAGGGGTCAGGTGCAAAACAGAGCCGGAACACAAACAGTAGCAACACACATGTCCACAGGCCACCACATCCACTGACTGTCTATGTGCGTGTGTCAGATGCTGGGCACCATTGCACTTTGGTGTACAGCGCAATGCAGGCATCATCATGCACACGTACCTGTGGACAGCAGTCAGGAAGGTGTGCAGGTGGACTGTGTGTGTCTGCTTGTAGGGCTGGGCACCCACCGGTGCACTGCCCACCAAAATGCACAATGCACACAGGGCAGCACCAGACAGTGCCCGCACTGGGAGACAGGTCAGTCTTGCAGCACAGTGCCACATCCACCTCGGATGTGTGGGTGGCCCCGCCAAGACCCAGCAGCACTGGCAGGCTGAGCACGGGCCTCATGGGGTGGCACTGATGGTCCACCAGGGGGTTGCGTCCTCAACATGTGTTCGCTGTCATCGGGCTGTAGGAGACCTGTTGCTCATTTTCTGGACATGTCCCAAAGTAGCCCTGACCTGGTCAATTATTAAACATAGGGCTGACCCACCCACTTTTGGGCCTGTCAGATTTATTTACTGCAGAAATATGCCTCCTTGGAGATTTATTGGCTATTGAGGTCCATAACAGGAGATATCATATGGCTCTAATTGCTTTATCAATTAAGAAAGCAGTCCTTCAGCACTGGAAAGACAGTATAGAAATTACATATATAGAATGGCTACAAGAGTTTATGGTTAATCTTAGGACTGAAAGGATTATTGCCAATATTCAGGGCAAATCCAAGAAATTTAATAGAATATGGGGCCCCATATTATCATTGTATTCCCTTCAAAATATTTGGAATCTCCCAGTTTAGTTAACTTCTCTCATGTTAAGACCTTGGAAATAGATTTATGATGGGTTAGTGGGAGGGGAAAAGGGGAGAGGGTTGGGAGAGGGAGAGAAAGGGACCGTTATGTTCACATGTTTTGTTCTCACATGCTATGTATAATCTATTATGGCTCTATTCTCTGTATTGTAAAATGCGAATAAAGTTTGAACTGAAAAAAGAAAGAAAACGCTGTCCACAGAACGTAAACTGCGTCACACAATATCTCCACAAAAAATATATTGTCGACACGTAAACACTGCAATTAACATCTACAGGACATGCTGTCAACACCCTCCAAATTTCAAGTAAAAAGACCAAACCGTGTCCGAGATGTAACATGTCAAAATTTGAAATTTTCATTCGTCAGAGTGGCACAGTTCCACACCTCTTGACATTTAACACACTAAACAACTGAAAACTACATCCATGACACTAAAGCTAGGTGTCCTATCAATTTCAAGCCACCACCACAAGCAAAACACTGTCCGCAGAATGTAAACTGCGCCACAGCAAATCTCCGCCAAAAAAACATTTCTGACATGTAAACACTGTAATTTACATCCAGATGACACGCCTTAAACACCCTCCAAATTTCAAATAAAAAGATCAAACTGTTTCCGAGATATTCAATGTCAAAGATTAGTGAAATGTCCCTATCTATTCCATTATAAAAAATCTGGCCATCTTGTCCCTATTTTGCAATCAAAGATTACTATCAAAGAATCTCACGATTTTGCAGGCTCGCTATCAGAGAATTTGCAGGCTCATGAACAAAGAGTTCAAAATGCTATAAATCACAAAATTGAATTAACTGCGGTAAACCACCAACATGGTTGGACAGAATTAAGTCCCCTGAGCAAAACCCACCCTCATTTGACTTCCTAGGGCAGCCCTGCGCTGAGAAAATAGATTTTTTAAGCTGGCCATCTCATCCCTCGCTTGTAATGCATGATCACGATCAAATAACTCATGATCAAAGAATTTGCAGTCTCACGATCAAAGAATAAAAAAAGCTGTAATTTGTAAAATACAAGGAATCGCGGTAAACCACCACCATGGTTCAACAGAACGAAGCTCTATGAGCAAAACCCACCCTCATTTGACTTCCTAGGGCACCCCTGGCCTGTATTAAAATAAATAATGTTCTCCATAGCCTTGGTATTCTAGCGGCCCCCCCGATCTATATAAAATTAATAATGTGCTCCATATCCCTGGTAGTCTAGTGACCCCCGATCTGTATCAAATAAATAGTGTTCTACATATCCCTGGTAGTCTAGCAGACCCCCCGATCTGTATAAAATAAATGATGTTCTCCATATCCCTGGTAGTCTAGCGGCCCTCCCGATCATCAGAAAATAAATAACGCTCACCAATTCCCTGGTAGTCTAGTGGCCCCTCACCCAGCCGTGCCAGTCCACCCAGCACCCCTCACCTGTCCCCAGCTGGTGACTGGCACAACCCATCTCTCACCTCCACGGCCAGCTGCTGACTGTCTACATTAGCAGCGCTAATGCAGAGACACACTCAGACGTGTCTTTGCAGTAGTGCTCCTACTGCACACAGTCGGTGGCTGGCAGTAGAAATGAAAGGTGGGTTGTGCCAGTCACCATCTGGGGATGTGTGGGGGGTGCTGGGTGGACTGGCATGCCTGGGTGGGGTGCAACTAGACTACCAGGAAATTGGTGATCATTATTTATTTTCTGATGATCGGGGGAGCACTAGACTACCAGGGGTATGGACAACAGTATTTATTTCACGATCGCAATCAAAGAATTTCATGAACAAAGAATTTGCAGGCTCATGATCAAAGAATTTGCAGCCTCACGATCAAAGAATAAAAAGTCCTGTAATTTAAAAATGCTAAGAATTGCAGTAAACCACCACCATGGTTCATCAGAGCGAAGCCCCCTGAGCAAAACCTACCTTCATTTATCTTCCTAGAACATCCCTGGGCTAAGAAATTACAATTTTTATCTGGCCATCTTGTCCCTTGCTCATGATGCATGATCATGACCAAAGAATCTCATGATCAAAGAATTTGCAGGCTCGCGATCAAAAAAATTGCACGCTCGTAACCAAAGATTAAAAAATGGTGAAACGTGATTTTTTTGACCAATTTGAACCTAACCAACAACATGCCTCAATAGAATGAAGCCCCCTGATCAAAATCCACTCTAATTTGTGTCCCTAGCCCACCTCTGAGCTGAGATATTTGTGAATTTAGCTAGCGATGCAGGATCGCGATCAAAGATTCTCACGATCAAAGAATTTGCAGGCTTGCAATCAAAGATCGTTAGCGAGCTGCGATCAAAGATTTTAAAAGCTTATCACTCTATTTTTGGACCAATTTGGATGAAACCAAAGACATGGCTTGATGGATCGGAGCCCCCTGAGTAGTACCCATCCAAGTTGTACTTCAGGAGTGACCCCTGAGCCGAGATAGTTGTGTTTTTCTGATCGGAAAACTACAAAAAAAGATGGCAGACCTCGTGATCAAAGAATTTTAAAAATTTTCAGGGACAAAGAGTTTTGAACCATGAGGCTGCAAATTCTATGATTGCCAGGTGGGACCAGATGGCCAGAACTCCATTCTTTGTTCACAAAGCATACGTATAAATTTTCCCATTAACTTATAATGGGAACTTAAAACTGGCATAACTTTTGAATGCCTTAATATTTTTTCACCAAACAAAAAGTGGCATGTTCAGCCACCAATGCTCTTTCAAATGAGCCATCTTGTAGAGTGTTACACCACACTATGGCTGATCAGGGCCATGTCCAAAATCCCAAAAGCAGCCTCCAAAAATGGATAATTTTGCATTTTTCAGAGTTTTGCTGCACAAAGACTATAAGCCTGACCAAAATTAAATTTGGAAAATCAAGAGATCTACCATGCCCCACCACACATTTCAAATTTGAGGCAAATCCATTGAACGGGTCCAAAGTTATTAATGTGCAACATTTGAGTTTAACATAGAAGTGACATGTGAACCCTAACTATAGTGGTGTGACCATGCCACTATAATATATATATATATATATATATTGCAAAAACTTCACTAATGCATCAGTTAGAATTGTTTCCACACCAACAAAAGTGTGTAAATTCCACATTAGGGTACCACCCCACACCCCACCCCGCCCTCCTCAAAACCCTAACTCCACATTCCCCCCACCCCCACTGCCACACACACATATGCAAGAAATGGAAGGGCCAAGGCAAGACAAGCAATCAAGGGACAAGGAGGAGCAGGTAACAGAAGTGACATACAAATCTGTAAACGTTCCACAAGACACAAGCATTGTGACAGTGCAGCAAGTGTATGAGTTCTGCAGCCATCATGGTGGTGTCAGGGTACACACACATGCTGGACAATCATGTTGCAGATGCACATATTTCAATAGTTAACAGCTGATGAAACACACAGTATGTTATCCACACATAGTGTATTAGAAATGACAGTTTCTGTGAGCCTAGCCACAGTCATTTTATGTTTGCATTTTGTTTTGTGATACAGTGAGTCAGTCCTAATAACAAACAGTGGCAGTAATAAAAGTATTGTCATGTAGCGTAGTTTACAAGTAAGGTGTAAAAGCAACAGTTGTAACATGGAAAGGTAATCATAACATATTGTTAATGAGTATTTCTAGGTAATATAGCAGCATAACAACATGTGTTGGTGGTAGTTTCCCACAGGAGCAGTATCTCTAAAGTACTATGTAAGTGTCAGGTATATCTGTCCTGCTACCACATGCCTATGTGGTAGTGACTATATTTGCAGTGACCCAATAGTTGGATTATGACACATATAAATCAATATTTAAAAATGTGTATGGACTAAGTGTGATTGTATTAGGAAGATATGCTAGCAGTAATGTGTCATCATACTGTGCTGCCAGTATAGAGTCGCTTGTACTGTATTTGATTTTTCATTACATACTGTTATGTGAAATTAGTACAGTGGTGTGATGATTGTGCTTACATATGTTCAGGAGTGGTATAGTGTTGTACAATGTTGCATGTGTCTTGCATATGTGTGTATGGGGGTGAGGTTGGGGGAATGCAGAGTTAGGGTTTTGAGGAGATGGTGGGTTGGTAACCCTAACATGGAATTTCCACACTTTTGTCAGTATGGAAACAACCCTAACTGATGCATTAACAAAGTTTTGCAAAGAATTTCCATTCTTTTTTCAAACGTGTAATGTAAGTAGTCAACGGAATGTCTTAGTGTCTCCCACCAAGCTGCCTAGTTGTGCATGATGATATGTATCTGTGGGAGTGTGGGCCCTCTGGGCCCTCTGCTCCCACTTACACATAAATAAGGAGCCATACAGCAGCCCTATAAGCCAAGCAGCTCTTGTAACCCTCATGTGCCCATATCTCAGGAACTGTAGCAGCCAGGAAAAAAAATTCAAGTGTCGGTGTAATCATGACAATGAATAGTGCTCAAGACATAAATTGAACAAATCCATATCTCACATCATTTCTGAGATATGTGCATGGAAAAACAATGTGAGTGTTAAGTCTGAGGGCATAATAGTGGCCTACAGCCATGAAAATGAGCAGTTGGAACACTAATTGCAAATATCTCAGGAACCATACAAGCTAGAAAAAAAATTCAAATTTCATGGGTTTCATGACTTTCCAACCTACTTCTGAACTTTTGCAATGAAAAGTCTGTATCTTGAACCATTTTCAAGATACGGGCCCCAAAAGGCATCCTGGGAGCTGCAATGTTATCCTATGGAAAAAGTTCTGAACTTTAGAATGCTGTAACTATGGGCGTGTTCAATGGTTCCATACCAAACCACCACCAAAAGGCACACCACAGGGACTAGGGCTTTCCACCCTGAAAAATTCAGACCAATAGTGCAATCCAAGTTGCCACAATGAAGGGACAAAGAAAACAACTACCACAATGTTATCCTATGGGGAAATGTCTGAATTTTGGAAAGGTGTAACTATGGGCCTCTTTAATTTTTCTGCACCAAACCACTGAAAGGCATATCCATAGTACTAGGGCTTCCTTCCCTGAAATTTTCAGGCCAATAGCACAATCCACCTTGCTACAATCAAGTGACAAAAAAAGCAACTCATAGCAAATATCTCCTATCTCTATAGTGAGAATGTTATTGCAATCAAAAATTTTTTATTGCAATCATATTTAAAGCTTTCATGATTGTGTGACACAAAAAATGTTGTGATCAAAAAATGGAAAACATTTTAAAAACATATTTCCGGACTAGCTGACCACAAACTAATGCCAGGAGCATGTTCCTCAGGGCCCAGTTAGGTAAACCCAGTGGTTGGTGTGTTCAAAAGTGCAGTATTTTTTGAGTTATAATGTTTTTCTCTTGCTAACTGAAAATAAGATGGGGACACAACAACATTTTGTAAGCTGAAAAAAAATGTGATCGCGATTGTTTCGCATAGAACATATATAAATTTTCCCATAAGCTATAATGGGACAGAAAAAATTCAATAACTTTTGAATGGAGCAATATTTTTCACCAAAAGGCACCAGTGCAGCCCATGACACATGCAGACAACCCAATTTGAACCCACTTAAATGCATTCTTCAGTGCATTATGGGTGGACAAAGAAATTGCAACTTTGGGGATTTTTCATTTATTGAGCATGCTACGATTCCACAACTGTACATCCGACTGATAAAAAAATTTCCAGATCTGGAGCTCTATGGTAGATCTTTCTATGTTCCACACTTCAGGCAAATCAGGCAAACAGTTCAAAAGTTATTGAAGTACAAAATTTGAGATTTAACATAGAAATGGCTACGCAACCCTAACTATAGTGGCAGTACCGTACCAATATATATATCTATTAGAGGCAAAAAACTCCATTTAATGCATCAGTTAGGGTTGTTCCACAGTGACAAAAGCAAGGAAATTTGATGTTAGGGTTGAAAGCCCCCCTTGGACCCCCCAGTCCACCCCTCCAACCAGCATCAGGGTGCCATTGGGGTTGTCAGACTAACTCTCACCCCATCACATGTGTAAAGAAGCAGAGGTGTAGGAGAATGGGATGAGAGTTAGGACCAATGACCCCAATGCAAACCCCAGTGCCAGTTGGGGGTGGGCTGAGGGTCAAGGAGATTCAACCAACACAACTCCTCACTGTTCACTGGTTAACCTGACTGATGCATTAAATGATTTTACCTCTAATCCTCTTTTGAGAATGATAATGAGAAATAATGATGTATTGTGGTGGCAGGGCCCCGCCCCGCCACATGATGTCTTGTCACATAGTAATATGGTGCCCACACGCAAATGGTAATGTGCATGGTGACCAAAGCAAAACAGAAAGAGAAACAGTACTGTAGACACAAATGGTAAAATAATGCAAACGCAAGTGCAAATGAAAATGCAAAAGGTAACGCACATGGTGGCATAGATGTGAATGGTAAGTGAAACGGGTACGGAACTGCAGGCGGAAGTGGTAACGGTAACTGTAATGTAAGTGCACAGGCTGGTTTTCCCCAAAAGCTGCACAGAGAAAGACAGTTAGTACAGAGAATGCATGCATAATAATGGATCTCGGAGCAGAAAATGAGGAGTTGGAATACTAAATTGCTTATATCTCAGGAACCATATGACGTAGAAAAAAAATTTAAAAGTCATATGATTTATGACTTTCATGGCTAGTTTTGTATTTAGCCCCTTTTAGGGGGCTAAGGATTTTTCTGACAAAAAGTCCGTATCTCGCACAGTTTCTGAGATGCAGGCCCTGAAAGGTGCGGCAACCACCATAATGTTATCCTATGGGAAAAAAAGAGACGTTCGGAGTGCCATAACTTTGGCTCCCATAATATTTTTCCACCAAGCCACTGAAAGGCACATCTGTGGGATATTGGCTTTCTTCCCTCCAAATTTCAGCCCCAAAGACCAAACCGTTATTTTGCATCAGGGCGGCTAAGGATTCCTGTAATGCAGCAGAAGCCATAATGTTATCCTATGGGAAAAAGAGTCAATTTTGGAGTGCCATAACTTTGCAGCCCTGCAATATTTTTTCCTCTGAAATACTGAAAAGGTACATCTGTGAGATGTTGGCTGAGCTCCTCCAAATTTCAGTCCAAAAGACCAAACTGTTCTTTTGCAGCAGTGTAACAAAAATTGCTGCCATTTCCCACAGCCTGGAAAAGTACTATCGAACTTTGCAAGCTTTCGCAAATTCATGTGACTTACTATCGCAAATGCAAAAGTACTTTGTGAAGTACTTTCCCAGAAATCTGAAAAACATATTTCTTGGGTGTTTTACCAAAAAATAAAGACATGCCTAGCATCCTCAGGGTCCGATTAGGTGAATACAAAAAGAATTAGGTTACTAGAGGGTCCCAAATTTAAATGCCAAGCATTTTTCTGATGACCAACTGAAAACAAAATGGCAGATTTGCGACAGTAAAAAGGCCATTTGTAAAAATGTAAAAACTACATTTGTGAAAGTGTTGAACTTTTTGTTAACTTTTCTCATTGACTTATAGTGGGAACTTGTTTCTTGAATAACTTTTGAACCATTTAATATTTTTTCATGAAATCTTCAAAATGCACATCAGAGACCCCAGCCGCATGTTCCCTGAAGATTTTGGACCAGTTGCGCAAACCGTGCAACCTGTAGAGATGACCAAAGGATTGCCAAAAAGTGTAAATGTGTGCTCAGATTATGCTTAATAACTCCAAAGCTGTATATCTGAAGAATACGAATGTTGGCAGATCCCAAGATGTATGGTTCTTGATTGTGTGTTCCAAATTTCAGGCAAATCCATTGAATGGTTGCAAAGTTATTAAGGTGCAAAACTTTAGGTTTAACATGTAAATGGCTCCTCAACACTAACTATGGTAGCATTACCATGCTACATATATATATATATATATATATATTATAGGGGTGCATCTATTTAGGGTTATGAAGGCACTTCTGTGTTAAACTTGAAACTTGAAATTTTGCATGTTAATAACTTTGGACCCATTCAACGGATATGCATGAAAATTGGTAGGCAGAGTGGGGCATGGTAGATCTCTTAATTTGCCAAATTTCATTTCAGTCAGACTTATGGTATTTGCACACCAAAACACTGAAAAATAAACTTTTTGCCAGTTTTGTGTGCAGTTTTTGGGATGTTGTCCATGGCACTGTGCGGCCGTTATGTGGCATGCCGGTCTGTAGCTTAGGGTCAAGAAACATGCCACTTTTTGTTTGGTGAAAAAATATTAAGCCATTTAAAAGTTATTAAACTTTTTAGCTCCCATTATGTCTATGGAAAAATTGATATGGTTATTTTGCAAAAGAAGAATGGGGTTTTGGCCATCTGGTCACTCCTCACAATAAAGAATTTGCAGGCTCACAATCAAAGATTCTTTGATTGCGACAGCTACCATCTTTTTTTCAGTTTTCAGTCAGAAAAAAACTAATATCTCAGTTCAGGGGTGACTTCTGAAGTAAAACTATGACCGGTTTTGTGCAGGGGTCTTCCCTCTATCGAGCCATGGCTGTGGTTTAATGTACTTATGTTAAAAAATAGAGCTTTAAGCTTTTAAATTCTTTGATCGTGGCTCGCTAATGATCTTTGATCATGAGCCTGCAAATTCTTTGATTGTGAGATTCTTTGATTGCCATCTTCATTTATAAGGGAGGGATGAGATGGCCAGATTTAAAAATCAAATATCTCAGCTTAGGGGTGACTTGTGAAGTCAAACTAGGATGGGTTTTGCTCAGGGGGCTTTGTTCTATTGAGTCATGCCTGTGTGTTTAACATTTTTAATTCTTTGATCATAAGCCTGCAAATTGTTTGGCCTCGAACCTGCAAATTCTTTGATCGCGATATTCTTGGATCACGATCTTCATTCGCGAGGGAGGGATGAGATGGCGAGATTTTTAGGTTGGAAAAAATCAAATATCTCAGCACAGGGGTGACTTGTGTAGTCAAACTAGAATGGATTTTGCTCAGGGCACTTCCCTCTGTTTAGCCATGCCTGTAGTTTAATGTAGTTGTGTCAAAAAATGGAGTGTGCATGTTTTTTAATTCTTTGATCACGAGATTCTTTGATCGTGAGCTTCGTTCATGAGGGCAGGACAAGATGACCAGATTTGGATGGACCAGATAGCCCAATTTTCATGACCAGATGTCCCCTCATCATCAAAGATGATCTTTGATCATGAATTCACAGTTGATTCTCGTGATCAAATAATTGTTAAAGGTGCTAAAACTTTAAAATGAAATATCTCGGAATGGTTTGGTGTTTTAACTTGAAATTTGGAGGGTGTTGAGGGGATGTCCTGTAGATGTTAATTATGGTGTTTAGGTGTCAGAAAATAAATTTGCTGTGGAGATATTGTGAGACACACTTTATGTTTTGTGGATAGCATTTTCCATTGTGGTAGTGGCTTGGCATTTATAGGGCAGAGAGCCTTACTGCCGCAGAGGTAATTTTAAGTAGCTCGGTGTGTAAAAGGTAAACAGGTGCAGAATTATGCCACTCTGAAGCAGGCCACATGCTCCCACCAATACGCGCTCCCACCAATATATATGATATTCAGTACTTGTACTGTTATGTTAGGCAGAAATTTGCAAGTTTGAGCCCCATGTTCCCCCCTCATGTACACCCAGCCTCCCCAGACTGACAGATTCTGGGGTGTGTCATTGGGGTTGTGAGGCCTAAATGTCACCCATTCTTCTTTACTGTGGCATGTCAACATGATTACACATGGAATGGAGTGACATTTAGACCTCACAACCCCAATGACACACCTCGGCTTCTGTCAGTCTGGGGAGGATGGAGGGTACACAGGGGGTAGGGGGCAACCCTAAAGGTCTAATTTCCTGACTTTATGTGCTTTAACCCTAAATTATGCATTAACGTAGTTTTTTGCAAAGAATATATATATATATATATATATATATATTTGGGATATGACATGGCCTGAGTGAAGATATCATATTTATCTTCACAAGATGCCAATGACATCATGATATCTCATGAGTGGCTAAGGCGTGAGTGAGATATGAAAGTGAAAGCAAAAGATTGCATTCAGGCAATACAAAAGACACAGGGCAGAAGGGGATAGGGAGAAGTACCAGGAGAAGCAAAGGGAGGCAGGGAGGTTGCAAGGAAGCCAAAGCTTAGACAGAAGAACACATTGCAAAATCAGTGGGTAGAGGGACAAAACTTTTACAGGTACATAAGTGAAAAAGAAAGACAAAGGCAGGGATAGTGAGACTGAAGGGGAGAATGGGGCAGCGTGGAGGATGACAACAGTAAAGCTGACATATTGAACAGGTATTTCTGCTCAGTCTTTACTGAGGAAGAGGAGGGTAATGGGTCTGAAGGGAGTACAAGGGGTGAGAATGTTGCAGAAATGGACACAAGTCCCTTTACAAGAGAAAGGGTCCTGAAGGAACTGGAAGTAATAAGAGTTGATAATGCAATGGGGCCAGATGGGGTGCACCCCAGGGTCCTTAAAGAACTAAGAGAGGTGGTGGCTGAACCTCTGGCTATCCTGTTTAGCCAATCACTGGAAACAGGGGGAGGTACCCAAAGACTGGAGGACAGCAGATGTAGTCCCCTTATACAAAAGTGGGAACAAAGAGGAAGCAGGGAACTACAGACCAGTCAGCCTCACCTCGGTAGTGGGGAAGATCATGGAAGCACTACTGAAGGAGAGATTGGTGGAACATCTGGTTGTCAATGGACTACAGGACCCAAGGCAGCATGGTTTCACCAGGGGGAGGTCATGTCAGACCAACCTCTTTGAATTTTTTGACTGGGTGACTAGAGAGGTGGATCAGGGTAGGGCAGTGGACATGGCCTATCTGGACTTCAGCAAGGCCTTTGACACTGTGCCACATAGAAAGACTATTACACAGACTGGGGAATATGGGTGTGGGCTGGACAGTAGTGTGGTGGGTACGTAACTGGCTGGGTGGCAGGACACAGAGGGTGGTGGTAAATGGCTGTCACTCCACAGAGGGAAGAGTGACCAGTGGGGTACCACAGGGATCAGTGCTGGGACCAGTCCTATTCAACAACTTCATCAGTGACATTGCGCAGGACCTAGAAGGCAGAATTTCACTGTTTGCTGATGACACAAAGCTCTGTAACAGAGTAGACACACCAGAGGGTGTAGACCGAATGAGAAGGACCTGCAGAAACTTGAAGAATAGTCAGGGTTTGGCAGTTGAAATTCAATGCAAAGAAGTGCAAGATAATGCATATGGGGCACAAAAACCCTGGCACAATATATCATTTGGGGGTGAGGATATAGCATGCACCAAGCAGGAAAGGGATCTTGGGGTTATCATCTCTGATGACCTCAAGGTAGGGAAACAGTGTGACAAGGCAGCAGGTAAAGCAAATAGGATGCTGGGATGTATAGGCAGGGGCATCACCAGAAGGAAAAGGGAGGTCATAATTCCGCTATACAAGACACTAGTGAGGCCCCACCTGGAGTACAGTGTACAGTTCTGGAGACCATACCTACGTAAGGACATAGACAGGGTAGAGAAGGTTCAGAAGAGGCAACAAAGATGGTGCATGGATTGCATCACAAGTCCTATAAAGACAGGTTGAAGGAACTGAACATGTACTCCCTGGAGGAGAGGAGGAGAGAGGGATATGATAGAGACATACAAGTATCTTACAGGGAGGAACAGGGTGCAGGAATACACTATTTTTAAGTGAAAAAGATGTTCCAGGACTAGGGCATGGGATGAAGTTGGAGGAGGGACGATTCAGAGGAAACATGAGGAAGAATTTCTTCACAGAACGGGTGGTGGACAAGTGGAACACCCTGCCAGAGGAAGTGGTGGGGGCTGAAACAATCACAGGATTTAAGAATGCATGGGATAGACATAAAGGAATTCTGGAGGTCAGGGGTAAGGGGCAACAGACTTCTAGGAAAACATAAACTGAACTTACAAGCTCAAATGGGCAGACTGGGTGGGCCATAGGCCCTTATCTGCTGACACTGTCTATGTATCTATGTATCTATGTATATCTTGATGTCATTGTCCTCAAGCGAAGACAAATATGATACCTTCACTTAGGCCATGTCATGTTCTGTTTATACAACATGTTTTGGGACCACAAAACAACTCCCTCCCCCCACAAGTTTTGTTTTGGGCCCCTGAGAGAACCTGTCACATCCCCCACTTAACAGAATTACCCATATATCTTACTTATCAGGCAGCACACCTCCTACCCCCGGCAGCTCTTATCATGCCATAATTGCTAAAGCAAGTGTAATTTAAAAAAAAGTTATGTGGTTGATCCTGTCATTGTTCGGTTTTTCAGTGTATGTTTTATAAAACTTATCTGGTTAATCCTGCCAATTTCCTCATGTCTTACACACGCAGTTTCACTTTGTCAGGTTTTAAATTGGTAGCGTGGCTGAGTGCTTCCAACACAGTATAGTCAGGACCTGTCAGAGATTTTAAATACACAGACTTCCTGTGAAATGTTTGAATCTGTTTTTTTTTTCTAAAGTTTGCTGAATTGCTGAGCTTTTGTGAAATAGCCTGCCAACTGTAGAGAGAGGAGATTGAGTCGCACCTTTACAGAAGAGAAAGCGCACCTGAACAACTGTTGCAAGTGTTGTTATAGCAACCTTAGTATAGCAACACTGGCAACGCTTGCTTGGGCTTGCTTTCTCTTCTCTGAAGGTGTGACTCGGTCTGTCTCTTCTTTCTACTATCAGCAGGATATTTTTAAAAAGTTCAGTAATATAGCAAACTTAAAAAAAACACAGATTCTGATGTTTGGCATGGAGCATACTTATTAAAATCTCCGGCAGGTCCTTACTAAACTATATTGAAAGCGTTCAGCCACACTGTGAATTTAGAACCTGACTAAGGGAAACTGCTTTGTTAGGAAATTGGCAGGATCAACCAGATAAGTTTTTATTGTTTAAGTAACTGTTTGAAAGTGATGATGGCAGGATTACCTAGATGTCAGGGTCACGTGAAGGGGGGGCACCCGGGTGCAGGTTGTGGAGAGGCAGAACACGTTTTGCACACTTTCATTTTTATAACAATGATGTATAGGAACACAGTGATATCACCATGTTCCATAACATATAGGAACATGGAAATATTACTATGATGTATAGGAACATGGAGATAGCAGTGATATGTCCACTGCTTGCCCCAGATATCACTTTTTATCCCTGTATTTATACCAAAACATATGTTGTAGATATACATATATATGTATTAATTGCAAAAAACTTAGTTAATGCATCAGTTAGGGTTGATAGCACAGTGACAAAGGTATGGAAATGGGATGTTAGGGTTACCCCCTACCACTCCACTCCCCCGCCCTCCACTCACCAAAAGACATCGCGGTGTGCCATGGAGTCATCAGGCCATCTGGACCCTGTGCTCCCACTTACACATAAGTAAGGAGCCATACAGCAGCCAAATAGTACTGAAAGGAACCCTCATAACACTTATTTGGTAATATCTCAGTAACCATGTCAACTAGGAAACAACTTCCTCTGCAGTTGAAATCATGACTTCAAAACCTTTATGTAAGGCTGCACGTATCAAAAAATCCATATATCGAATCATTTTTGAGATACAGGTGCTAAAAGGTGCCATGGGCACTGCAGTGTTAGCCTATAGGAAATTTCTCAACTTTAGAGTGTTGTAACTTTGTAACCATTTTACATTTTGTTTTACTAAACCACCAAAAGACACATCTGTGGGGCCAGGGCTTGCCACCCTGCAGATTTCAGCCAAAAAGCCCTAACTGTTTAGGTGCAGTGGTGTGGCAAAGAAATAATATTTTTGGGTGCAGTAGTGTCGCAAATTGTAACAGTACAGATGTAACAGTGTTGTGATTTGCACAAGTGTCGCAAAAGTAATGTCATGATTTGCGACACTACAGGGGACCCACTTTTTTAAAAAGGTATTTATAGGGGTCCTAGAAAAAATCTGATGTCACCATTGTGTTCCTCGTGCCCTGTTTAAGTAAAAACAGCTGTTTGTGTTTACTTAGGGGCAGTAGAATCTGGATTACAGATGTTTTTCTTCACCATGAACTGAAACAAGATGGCAGCAGCATGACACTACTGAGTGGATTTGCAACAGTAAAATGTGGTTTTGCAACAGTTTTGAGAGGCACATATATTTTTCCTCATTGACTTCAATGTTAAAACTTAAAAATTGAATAACTTCAGAATGGTTAAATATTTCTTCACCAAATCTTCAAAAGGCACATCGAAACCCCAGACTGCATCTTCTGTGAAGATTTCAGAACAAATGAATAAATCATGTGGGCCATAGCCCCAAACAAAGAAACACACACAAAAAAAATGTTGTGCACTTTTTAATGCTCTGCAGCTCTGAAAACACTCATGCTACCATAATGCATCTTACCAGATCCAGAGTCAATGGTACCACACTGGTCATGCAAAATTTCAGGCAAATCAGTCATACAGTTATTAAAGTGTAAAGATTTGGATTTAACATAGAAGTGGGCGGGCAACCCTAACTATAGCTGCACTACCAAGCAGCTATAAGATTTGATATATATATATATATATATATATAATATATATGTATGTGTATATATATATATATATATATATATATACACAGTATATATATATATATACACACATACATATATAGATAGATAGATATCTATATATATATATATATATATATTAGAGGCAAAAACTCCATTTAATGCAACAGTAAGGGTTGTTCTGCAGTGACAAAAGTGAGGAAATTTGGTGTTAGGGTTGAAAGACACCCTTGTGCCCCCCAAGCCCACAATCTCAACTGCCAATGGGGTGTGCATTGGGGTCATCTGCCCTAACTCTCACCCCATCACATGTGTGAACAAGCTGAGGTATAGGAGAATGGGGTGAGAGTTAGGACTGATGACCCCAATGCACAACGCATTGGCGGTTGGGGTTGCAGGCTTGGGGGCTCAAGGGGCTTTCAACCCTAACACCAAATTTCCTCACTTTTGTAGCTGTGGAACAACCCTAACTGATGCATTAAACAGAGTTTTTTGCCTCTAACTTCCCTTCTTTTTGAGAATGTGCAGTAGAAATAGTGAATGGAATGTGGTGGTGGGGGCCCTGCACTCCCACCACGTGATTTTTTGTGACATAGTAATGGTAAGTTCAAGAGAAAGGCAACCGCTAACGGCTGTGCATATGGTGACTGAAATGGAAATGGAAAAGCAAACGTTACTAGAAACACAAGCACAAAGTGACTCCAAAGCAAACAGTGATGCAAAAGGAGACACAAGCACATAAGGAAACGCAAACCGTGATGTGCATGGTCACGGTACCTCAATCAGAAACGCAAATGGTAATGTTACCAGCAGAAATAATGCCAAAGGAAACAGAAATGGAAATGCAAATGCAAGTGCGTACACAAATGAGAATGCACAGGGTAACGCACATGGTGGTGTACACAAGAACGGTAATGCAAACGGGTATGGAAACGCAAGTGGAAACACTAACTGTAACAGTAATGGAAGCGCACACCCTGGTTTTTCCCAACAGCTGCATCGAGAAACACTGTGGGTGAGATATTCAGAAATGCACCAGAGAAAGGCACAACAGTCACGCAGCACATGTACACTGCGCCAGTGAGCAACCAACGTGATATTCAAAGGCTGAGTACAATGGCAAGTGACAGTGCAAGATGGCTGAATATTGCAGGGATGCGCCATTGCACAACAAGGACTGCACCAGGGAGCAAGTCAGCAGGTGCCTTCACGCAACCTGGGCTGCACAGTGGAGAACAGCAGGAAGCACAAGAGCACAACATGGGCCGGGCAAGGGACAGAGGCACATGGGCCATAGCACAGGGCACCCAGCACAGTGTGCAGCAGGCCACAAGAGCAGGCCACACTGCCACCAGGGTGCAGGGGATGACTGGAGGGAGGCAAGGCAGGTGCACAGCTGCAGGCCCTGACCACGCAAACCACAGCAGTGCAAGGAAGTGGCATGACACCAGTGGCCACTGGCAGGCAGCCACGGGCAACACCCACAGGATGGCACAGGACATGCCACCGGGATCATAGCAGACAACACACCATCCGACAGCACACAACACACAGGCCGCACAGCCCAGCAGGGAACACACATATACACCCCAGGGCACACACACAAGCCACTGGGCACAGACCACCAGACACAAGCCTCAGTCAACCCCAGATGTACCACACAGCCACCATGCACACCACTGCAGCATGACACCATATGCCAGCTGCAAAGCAAACATGAAGACGGATGGCTACCAAAATATAGGTGTGTTAAAATAAACAAACAACAACAAAGTATATACAGGGGAACAGGGAGGGGGCAGGGAATGGGGAGGCGACAATCAGAAAGGTAGGCCAGTGAAGGGGGGGTGGAGGGACAGGGGTCATGGCTAGGCAGAGCACAATGGAGGTTTGGGAGGAAGGTCAGGAGAAGGGAGGGTGAAGTAGGTCAATGGGCCCCCAAGATGTCCATGCCTACTAGTGCCTCATCTGTTTTCACCTCTGAGGCTGGAACAGGGCCTGCAGAATGATGCAGGCCACAGCAAGGGTGGCCATGGTGACCCTCCAGCAGCTGTGTGTGGACATCCACCTGATGGACACCTATGAGAAAGGAGTGGACAAGGATGAGTGCATGGGCACTCAACTGTAGCCCATCCACTCTGCGCAGCAGACAGCGGTGGCATGTGCCCTGTAGGTGGCACACAGCCATTCGCAGCATGCGTGCCCACATGAGCCACCATCCTGACCAGCCACAGCCATGCTCAGCACTGCACACCACCACCAGCCATTCACAGCACACCACAGCCATTACTGTCATGCAAATGGCCATTGTGTGGGTATGGCAGTGGCCTGGCATGGACCCAAATGCACCCACAGCCCACGCACAGTGGCCACACACACATGCAAAAGGCACAACATGGTGCAATGGACCATGCTGGTGATGCATGGCCATAATGGCTATGTGCACGGGGGGCTGTGGCTCACCTCTACCCCACACAACAATGTACACTGACAAAATGCTTACCTGCAGGCTGTGGTCTGACCGGTGCCTGTCCACTTGCACCTTCTGCCTGGCCAGCATCCCTCTGCTGTACGCCACCACCTGTCCTGCTGCTGCCTGGCAGCAGCACCCACCATCCGGGCTCTGCGCCAATCTTCAGAGCCTAGTATGGAGACAGTGAGAAGCAGACATCAGCATCAAGCACCAACCCACATGCCCCACCCCCCCACCAGCACAGCATGCCTCATGTCCTTGTGCAGTGGCGGTGCTGTGGCACAGCACACCTATGGTGTGCTGCCGTGGCTGGTGGCATTCCCAGCCACAGCCCCCCCACCTCCAACAGCATGGCATGGCACCCACTGGCACCCCACAGAACAGCAACATGGCACGATCGTGGATATGTGCACTCACCTGGCCATGACACTGTGCCCCTCCAGACGCATGCCTGCAGTGACCTCAGATGGTCCATATCCCTCCTCTACAGGTTCCCATAACTATGGCAGCACTGCTTTCTGCTATGGCATGACCCTGTGGCCTCCTCCAGCTCCTGGCCACCCCCTGCCACACCTCTGTGTGTGGCTGGTCGAGGGGCACCTGCCCATATAGGGACCCAACATGTGGCTCCACCAGTGCCACCAGGTTGACTAACTCCACCTGGCTCCAGGTGGGCACTCTTGGTGTGCTTCAATGTGGCATGCCTACAAACAACACCGCTGAGCCAAAATGGCACTGGAGAGCCATGAGATGCACGTGTGATAGATGCTCAACACACCTGGCAATGAGCCGCCATCCCCAATTGCACATGCCTTGCTGATGCAAGATACAGCTGGGGTGATGCTGGCACGTGCAGCAGGCACCCGGGGGTCAAGGGAAAAATGCAGGGGTCAAAGGTCCACATGCACACCGTGCGCGACAGTGTGAAAGGGCATGGATAGCATGGTGTGCAATAGGGTCCAGTGTGCCCCATGGGTCATGTGCCAATAGTGCATGGGTTCCATTGGGTGTACAGCGCATGTACCCCACATGCCCAACAGCATCACAGCACCATGCCACCTGTAATGCATGGTGCGTAGGACACGCTACCAATGTTGGCGACATCAGTGTGTGCAAGTGCTGTACCATAAGGAATGCGCACGTCATACAGTTGCGCCATAGCTTGTGCATGTGCATCCCCACTGCACCATGCACAATTCCTTGATATTCAGCAGGCATATGCAGATGAGCTGATCAGCATATCTGCGGTGCATTGGAGGCATTTGCATCTCATTACAGTTACGCATTCCCTCATTTGCATGTGATGTGCTATAAAGGTGCCATGGAACTGCACAGGCACCAGACCGGTATTGCATCCTTCACAGGTAAGACACCAGGCAGTGGTCATTTCAGGACAGTGGAAGAGGGGAGCACCCCATGTGTGGCAGCCATCAATAAGCACATGTCCCCACCCACAGGAGTGAGCATGTCAGTGCGAGAGGAGAATGAGGAGCAGAGGCCAGCATGGAGGAGCAGGCCCAATTTCACAAGGGCAGAATGCAATGCCCTGTTTGACATGTACCTGGACGAGGAGTCCCTACTGAGTGGCTCCACAGGCATCCTGCAGGCTAGGGCGGAGGCATAGGAGGGAGTGATCAGGGCAGTGAACCTGCAGGGCAGCCATCAGAGGTCAGCACAGGAGTGCAAGAAAAAGGTGGGCACAGACTGGCGGCGGATAAATGAGAAAGTGGCTGCCATCTATGCCACATGGGTTGCCATGGGCAGTGGACAGCCTGAGGTGCCACAGCTGACACTGCAGGAGGAGCTGGTGGTGGAGGCCATGCAGAGTAGCACTGTGGAGGATGTACCTGGCAGTGGATTCCAGATGGGGGAAGCCCATCGCTGCATGGTAGGTACAGTGGTGCATGGGGATGGGGGTGAGGGGTGCAAGGGGGCATGGTGGTGGCACTAACGTGTATGTGTTTCCTTACAGATCCTGAGCACCTGTGTGCAGCTGCAGGGTTGGCAGTGCCTACTGTGTGGGCTGACTTGGACCTGGAGGAGCGCCCATCCAGCTCCACTGGAGTCTGGGGTCTAGACCACTGCCAGGCCTTCCCCACTGTCTGACTAGATGCCAGTGGTGTGGGCACAGATGAGGCCCAGGCAGTGTCTCAGTGGGATGCCAGCCATAGCATCCAGTATGCTGAGACAGTGATCAGGGTGGGGTCTGGTCTGATGACGACATGTCCACTGTCCTGGACAGTGGTGATGCCAGCTGGGGGGAGGCACCCCTACCATGCACCAGACACAGCAGTGCAGCTGGTGCGCAGGTGGTGCTTGACAACCCTCCAGCCACACTACCTGGTGAGATGGTGGCCGATGTACCTGCGGTGCAGCCCATACTGTGTGGTGGTGGTGGTGCAGCTGCCCCAGAGCCATCATGCTCACAGCAGCCAGAGAGGCAGCAGCAGAATGGTGCCGGGGGGGCGGGTGCAGTGGCTGCTGCCAGTGCACCACAGCCAGTACAGGCCCAAGGTGGCCCCACTGTGCAGCTCCCACCTGAGAAAGAGGCCATTCTGTGGGTCCGTACAACACCTGTGGGTCAGCGCAATGCCCAAGCCAAGGGCGCCGACCTGCTGACCAAGCACACCAGTCTGCTCCTGGCATCCGTGGAGCAACAGATGCTGGTCATGGCAGGTGTGTGTGCACTCAGCACAGAGCTGCACCAGTCCGCAGGGTGGCGTGACCAGGACTTTGAGCAGCTCCTGGCCGAGGCCTCATGCATGCAGGAGGACACAACCACAGGCCTGGATCGGCTCACTGCTGCAGTCACAGCCGGACTCGCACTGCTGGCCACTCTGGTGCAGAGCCGTCTGCAGCAGTCACCATGGAGTGTATTCTCCACCCCTCGGTCCCAGCATTGTGCAACCCTGGCATTGTTGTCACTGGGATCTGCTGTAGGCATTCTGGGCATGCCTGGAGTGAGCCTGTTCAGAGACCTGCACATGCCTGCGAGGGACCAGTCACATAACTGCAGTGTCACACCTGGGGAGCCATTTGTGTCACCCCCTGTGGCCATCGCACAGACAGATTCTGTTGAGTGGCCTTGATGGGGCCATCCACATGTCCATGGTGGCCATGAAGCTGCATGGCAGTCATGATCCACCTCCCTCCCTGTCCGCTGCCTACTGCAGCCTTGTTTGCACAGTGGTGTGGTGTGCGTGTGTGCATACCAGGGCCATGTCGTTCATGGCCCATGCAACATGCCCGCCCTGTACACACCCACCCAGCTTCTGGCCAGTGTGGCATGTATATCATGATGCCATCACATCACCAGCTGCTACTGTGCACTGGTGTTCAGCATCTGACACACCCATTGGTGGCTTCGGGGTGTGCATGTTTGGGTGCCCGTGTGACTGTGCCTGTGTGTGTGGAGGTTTTTGGGGTCTGCAGTGCCATACGGGGTGCTTCCACAGTGTCCAGTCCCTTTTGATCACCACTGCCCTCCAGCCATGTCTGTTGTGGGGCCCAGCCTGGCATGCCTGTATACTGTGCCCTGGTCCCTGTGTGTGGTCACGTTCACTTACCTGCGTGCACCATAGTGCTCCTCTGCAATGGTGTCCCAGTGCTGCTGGGCCATCCTCTGCAGTCAGTGTTCCCGTTGTCTGGGGGGGACTGCCTATCACCGTGTGGCCCGGCATCCACATTGTCCCCACTGCTGTTCCTCTTCACCTCGCAGCTGGCTATCCACAGTCAGTGGCCATGTTGTGTAGCACACAGCAGGCCAGGAATAGGCCACAGGCCTTTGAGGGGCTGTATTGTAGGGCACCACCAGACCTGTGCAGGCAATGGAACCATGCCTTCAGCAGTCCAAACACATGCTCAATGATGTTCCATGTGCTGGCGTGTGCCTCATTGTATCTCTCCTGCACTGAGGTTGATGGGCGCTGGTATGGGGTGAGCAGCCAGGGCTAGAGTGGCTACCTGCTATCACCTGTGTGGGGACATGATGGGTTAGCACCATGGTCTGTGTATCTGCGCCCCCGCCTACACAGTCAGACCCCCCCATGACCCTAGCATTGCATGTCCCCCAGACCCTGCCCTGCTGTGCAGGGTTGCCCATTACAGCTGCATACTCACCTACTAGGTGGCCGGTGGGGATATCCCTACTCTCAAACCTGTGGCACAGTGCAGACTGGTGCCAGATGGAGGCATCATGTTCTCCTCCAGGGTGTGTGGCACAGACATTGTTTATGCACCCCTTGGCATCACACACCACCAGGCAGTTGATACTGGAGTAGCCTTTCCTGTTGATGTAGGCCACCCCCTCTGGCCCCGGTGGTGTGCGGATGCCTACGTGGGTGCAGTCAATGGCCCCTAGCATGCCAGGCATACATGCAACGCTGTGGAACTCCTGCATGTTGCTGTACACTCTGCCTGTGTGCTGGGGAAGTGGACGTATTCTGCAGCACGTGACAGCAGTGCATTGAGGAATTATGTGAGGAGCCATGATGCCGCCAACTGGGTTATGCCTTTGGTGTACCCTGCTGGTCTCTGGAAGGTGCCCGTGGTGAGCAGGCACATTACGGCCATGACCTTTGTCTCCACCGACAGGGCGTGTCTCTGTCTTGTGGGTGCCTGCATCTCATCACTGCACAGCTCACAGAGTTGCCTCAGAATCGCCCAGTTCAGGCGGTACTGGCCCATGATCTCGGTGTCATTGTACTGTTCGAATATGGTGCGGGCACGGTACCACCTGTTCCGGGCATATCATTTCAGGGCCCTTCCATGGCCGCGCTGCTCAGTCTCCCACCTCCTCACACCCCTCATTACTGCCTCCATCTGGAATATTGCACTGGCCATGGCCTGGCCTGTCCTACCCCCCCATGGCTCACATCCTGGGCTACCCTGACTGTGTGCTGCTGCCTGGACCCCTGCACTGGGCACACTCCTGTGTTGGGGACCCACACACACATTGTCTGGTCAGCACTCTGACAGGCACAGTCAGGGTTGCACTCCCTGTCCCACTGCCCATTGCACTTCCTGCCTCTGTGCCTGTTCTACACCCCTGCTGCTGTCCTGCCTGGCCACTGGACCCCTCTCTGTCTCTGTCTTCCTTTGTCTCTGTGTCTCTCTATCTCTCACTCTCTGTCTCTCGCCCCTACTCCCATGGGTGCAAGCCTCCATCCCCTGCTTGCTTCATCCTTTTATGGGCTTAACATTGCTTCATGCATGTCTCTGTTGCTCCATGCTTGTACCATCGGCTTGCTGTTGTATATCACATTGTGCAAATTATTCCTGGATACACCCCCTGCACTTGCACATGCATTCATTTGTGTTGCACATTGGTGCACTGCATTTTGCACTGCACATTGTCAGCCGCTGAATATCGCTCATTGGCGCATGTCCACTGTTGTGCTGGTGCATCCCACTTGCACCTTGCGCAACTGCTTTGAATATACCACCCAGTGTGTACAAAGAATGAATGCATAATAATGGGCCTCTGAGCAGAAAATAAGCTGTGGGAATACTAAATTGCTTATATCTGAGCAACCGTTCAATGCAGAAAAAAATTATTAATTTCACATGATTCATCAGTTTCCTGACTAGGTTTTCACAGAAGCTACGCATTGTTGTGAAGAAAATTCCGTATCTTGCACCGTTTCTGAGATACGAACCCGGAAAGGCATGGTAGATGCCACCATGTTAGTCTATGGGAAAAAACATCAACTTTGGAGTACCATAACTTGGAATCCATGCAATATTTTGTTACCAAACCACCAAAAGGCACATATGTGAGATGTTGGCTGCCTTCCTTCCAAATGTTAGTTCAAAAGATGGAACCATTCTTTTGCAGCAGGGTGGCAAAGAACTCCTGTCAGTTTGGCCATAGTCTGGAAAAGTAGTGTCGTGATTTGCAAAAGCTTTCACAAAATTTGCAAAAGTGTCACAGCTGCGGCACTACTTTGTGACACTACTTTTTCCAGAAATTTGAAAAACAAATTTCTGGGGTGTTTAAACCCAAAATAAAGACATGCATAGCATCCTCAGGGCTCGACTAGGTGAACATAAAAATAATTGTGTCCCTAGATGTTCCCAATTTTAAATGCCAAGCATTTTTCTGATCACCAACTGAAAACAAAATGGCAGATTGGCGACTTTACTAGGGCCATTTGCGACACTAAAAAGTACATTTGCAACACTTTCGAACTTTTTGTTAACTTTTCTCATTGACTCATAATGGGAACTTGTTTTTTGAATAACTTTTGAACCATTTAATGATTTTTCACAAAATCTTCAAAGGGCACATTGGGGACCCCAGCCGCTCATTCCCTGGAGTTTTCGGACAGGTCACACAAACCGTGCAACCTGTAGGCGTGAGCAAAGAATTCACAAAAAAGCGTTATAGGACACAATAAATGTCACTTAATAACTCTGCAGCTGTGTATCCAACTAGTACAAAAGTTGGCAGATCCCAAGATCTATACTGCCAGTGTGAGCCTGCCAAATTTCAAGCACATCCGTTGAACGGTGGCAAAGTTATTAAGGTGCAAAGTTTCACACTTTAACCTTTAAAGGGGTACTCATTATGTATAGATATATATATATATATATATATATATATCGTATATATATATATATATATATATATATATATATTCATTAAAAAAATCCATTTAATGAATCAGTTAGGGTTGTTCCACAATCACAAAAGTGAGGAAATTCTGTGTTAGGGTTGAAAACCCTAACTGCATATCCCCCCACCACCACCACCACTACACACACATACATACAAGTAGGGGAAGGACCAAGGCAACACAACCAATCACAGAGATCCAGCAGGAGGTGTATACCTGTGTTACTGTAGGAAGTGAAGAAATCCAACTCGAGATATCATAGATTATTTACAAAGCTGTTCTTTGAGATTAGTTCACATACAGGTGAACCAAGCTGGCAATAGGGAAAACGTTGTACCTCGCTTTGTTTTCAACATATGGTTGGCGAAAGGCATCATGGTCACTGCAATATTATTTTATGGCAAATTGCTCAATTTTGGAACAGTATAACTTAGTAATCCTTAAGTATTTTAGCACAATTGCAGGAAAAAGCACATCTGTGGGACTAGGTCTTGCCATCCTGCAAATTTGAGGTGAAAGGACCCAACCGTTTGCTTGCAGGATAATGGCAAAGATTTGCAGTCATTAGGAGCCTACATTCACAAAATAGTGTGGCAAACACAAAAGTGTCATAGCACAACACTTTCACATTTGTGAAAGTGATTATCGAAAGTATTTCAGGGATTATGAAAATTCCTGTTTTGGATCTTGTGAACCCCAAAATACCATATGTGTAGTCTGTGTTATGTGTTGGTGGCAGTGTGTGGCCCAAGACGTCCAGTTGTCTGTAGTGATAAGTGTTTAGTGGTGCGTGGAATGACCAGGATGAGAGTTAGCAGTAACGACCCCATGTGAGAGCCCCAATGGGAGCATGGGTGTGTGGTGCCATGGTTTACATAGTTGTATGTTATTCCTGTCAGCTGCTGGTGGTTGTGTGTGATTGGTTGTGTTGCCTTGGTCCTTCCCCTACTTGCATGTACATGTGTGTGTGTGTGTGTGTGTGTGTGTGTGTGTGTGTGTGGTGATGGTGGTGGTGGGAGGGATGTGCAGTTAGGGTTTTCAATCCTAACACTGAATTTCCTCACTTTTGGTGCTGTGGAACAACCCTATTACATTAAATGGATTTTTTGCCATGAATTTCCCTTCTTTTTGAGATTGTGCACTGTAAATAGTGAATGGAATGTGGTGGTGGGAGCGCGGGGCCCACCATGTGATTTTTTGTCACTTCACTGCACAAAAAATGTATGACTGAGTGAAACAAAAATTGGCTACACAAACAGAAATGCAAACTGTAATGGCAAAGGCAATGCAGAAGGACACAGTAATGCAATTGACAATGGAAACACTACCGAAAATGCAAACAGTAAGGCTAACAGAAATGCCAACGATGACAAAAATGCAAACAGTAATGGTAATGCAATTGGAAATGGATATGGTTATGATAACACCAACGATAACGTCAAAGGGAACAGTAACAGAAACGTAAGCGCAAACGCAAGCACATACACAAACACAAATCATAACGTGCACAGCCTCGGTAATGCAATTGGAAACACAAATGCTTACTGTAACATCAACCATGATGCCAAATGAAACAGAAATGCAAACGGAAACACAAACAGAAGTTCATACACAAACTCAAATAGTAATGCATACGATGATGCAAAAAGAAATGCAAAAAAACAAACGGTAATCGAAACGGAAAAGGTAATGCACAGGGTGATGTAAATGGAAATGCTAACTCAAACGATAATAGAAATGCAGCGGAAATGCTGACTGTAACAGAAATGGAAATGCACACCCTTTTTTTCCCAAAAAGCTGCATTCAGAAGCACAGTGAATACAAAGAACTATGCATGATAATGGGCCTTGGAGCAGAAAATGAACACTTGGAATACTAAATTGCATATATCTCAGGAACAGTATGACGTAAAAAAAATAAAAATCTCATATTATTTATGACTTTCCCAGCTAGTTTTGCAGTTTTCCCAATGAAAAGTTCATATCTCAAAGCGTTTTCGAGATACGGGCCCTGAAAGGTGTGGCAGACGCCATAATGTTAGCCTATGGGAAAAATTGTCATCTTTGGAGTGCTGTAACTTTGCAGCCCTCTAATATTTTGCACCAAACCACCAAAAGGCAAATCTGTGGGATTCTTCCCTGAAAATTTCAGCCCAAAAGACCAAACATATCTTCTTGCAGCAGGGTGGCAAAGATTTCCTATTCTTTTGGTCATAGTGTCGCTAAGTAGTGTTGTGATTTGTGACACTTTCACAAAAAAATCATGAAAGTGTCGAATGTGCGACACTACTTTGTGACACGTTTCTTCACAAAAATTTGAAAAACATATTTCTGGGGTGTTTAACCCCCCCAATAAAGACATGGCTAGCATCCTCAGGACTTGACTAGGTGAATGCAGCAAGAATTATGTCCCTAGAGGGTCCCAAGTGTCATTTGCGACACTAAAATCTGCATTTGTGACACTGTCTAACTTTTTGTTAACTTTTCCCATTGACTATAATGGGAAAATGTTTTTGAATAACTTTTGAACTGTTTAATATTTTTTCATGAAATTTTCAAAAGGCACATCGGGGACCCTGGCTGCATGGTCCCTGAAGGTTTTGGACTGGCCGTGCAGACTGTGTGACCTGTAGGCACAAGCAAAGAATGCAGAAAATAGCATAATTACCACACACTCTGGTGTTATTTAGCTCCACAACCGTACATCCGACTGTTACGACACTTGGCAAATCCAAAGAATGATATTACCACTCTGCACATGCCAAATTTCAGGCAAATCCATCATACAATGAGTTAACATTAAATGGGGTACTCAACCCTAACTATAGTGGCACTACCGTGCCACTATAATGTGTATATATATATATATATATATATATATATATATATATATATATACACACACATATAATATAGGTGCACGGTTGAGCCCCTGTATTTAGCATTATGAAGCCACTTCTATGTTAAAGTCAAACTTTTGCACATTAATAACTTTGGACCTGTTCAATGGATGTGCATAACATTTGGCATATCCAGTGGAGCATGGCAGATCTCTTGATTTGCCAAATCACGTTTCAGTCAGACTTATGGTTGTTGTGCACCAAAATGCTGAAAAATGCACTTTTTGCCGGTTATGTGGGCAGTTTTTGAGATTTTGTCCATGGCACTGCATGGCCGTTGTGTGGTGTGCCACTCTACAACTTGGCACGTTGAAAGAGCCTGGATTAAATAATATGCTGCTTTTTGTTTGGTGAAAAAATATTAATCCATTCAAAAGTTATTAAAGTTTTAAATTGCCATTATAAGTCTATGGGAATATTTATATGGTTATTTTGTGAATGAAGAATGGGGTTTTGGCTATCTGGTCCCTTCTTATGGTCAAAGAATTTGCAGGCTCACAATCAAAGATTCTTTGATCCCGAGGGAGGGACTAGATGCTCAGATTTGGAGGGACCAGATAGCCCAATTTTAACAACCTTTAAAATTAAATATCTCGGAAACAGGTCTTTCAACTTGAAATTTGGATGGTGTTGATGGGATGTGCTGTATATGTGAATTATGGTGCTTAGGTGTCAGAAAATACATTTGTTGTGGAGATATTGTATGGCACAGTTTACATTTTGTGGACAGCATTTTGCATTGTAGTAGTGGCTTGAAATTTATAGGGTAGCTAGCCTTACTGCCATTGAGGTACTTTTCAGTCATTAGGTGTGTTAAATGTACAGTAAACAGGTGTAGAATTCTACCACTCTGATGAATGAAAATCTCAAACTTCATAATGTTATATCTTGGACATGGTTTGGTCTTTTAAATTGAAGTTTGGAGAGTTTTGAGGGGATGTCTTGTACTTGTGAATTATGGTATTTAGGTGTTGGAAAATTAATTTGCTGTGGAGATATTGTGTGACACACTTTACGTTTTGCGTATACTGTTTTGCATTGGTAGTGGCTTCACATTTATAGGGTACCTAACCTTACTGCCATGGATGTTATTTTCAGTGGTTAGGTGTCTGACTTGTAAACAGGTGTGCAATTATGCCACTCTGATGAATGAAGCTTTGTTTTGTTTCAAGGTGGTGGGAGCATGGAGCCCGAAGGGCCCTGCACTCCCACCAACTTGCACCATTTTCTACTTTTCTATTCTTTCTCAAAAAGTAAGGAAATACTATGCAAAAAAGTTTGTTAATGCATAATTTAGGGCTAAAACACAAAAAGTAAGGAGATGAGACCTTTGGGGTTGCCCTTCCCCCTCTTCGTGTGCCCCCTTCCTCCCGAGATTGACAGATGACGGGGTGTGTCATTGGGGTTGTGAGGCCTAAATGTCACCCATTTTTCTTTACTATGGCTTGTGAATTATAGGGGTGTGGTCATGACCCTATATTTAGGGTTGAGTAGGCACTTTAATGTTAAACCTCAAATTTTGCACGTTAATTACTTTGCAACCATTCAACGGAGTTGCACGAAATTTGGAATTCACAGTCTGGTATGGTAGATCTCTTGATTTACTAAATTGAGTTTCAGTCGGACATACGATGTTTGTGCAGTGAAGCACCAAAAATGTACTTTTCACCACTTTTGCACATATTGTGTCCATGGTGCTGCATGGACACCGTGTGGGCTACTGGTCTGAAACTTGGGACATAGAAAGAGTTTGGTCCAAGGAATATGCCATCATTTGTTTGACGAAAAAATATTAATCTGTTCAAAAGTTATTACAGTTTGAAATTCCCATTATATCCTATGGGAAAAGTTATATGTACTTTTTGAATGTTAATGAGAAAGACCAGATGGTCCTTGGAAAGATCAGATGGCCTAAATTGGGATGACCATATCTCAATCACAGTTTGATCTTTTTACTTAAAATTTGCAGGGTGTTGAGAGGATGTCATAGAGATGTGAAGTATGCTGTTTAGGTGTTGGGGAAATAATTTGTTGCAGAGATATTCAATGACTAAATTGTCATTTTTCCCATAGGATTACATTGCAGTCTGTGTCATGACTTTCAGTGACATTATCTCAGAAACGAAGCAAGATACAGAATTTTCGCTACAGGTGGCTTAGATCACCTTTAGGAGACCTTGCCACTGGAAAAAGATTTGAAATCACAGAGTAAGCCTGCAGTGGAATTGTGTTTGTACATTGCACGGTTCATGAGATATTGTGAAATTACTGTCACAAGGGCTGAAAGAGTGCTTGTCCAGTGCTTTTTGGTGCCCATAGCTCAGTAACAATGTGAGATATGGGTTCAGTCAGTGATTGTGATATGATCTACTCACTGTCATGGTTACAATGACACCTGAATTGTATTTCTAGCTGTTACGGTTCCCAAGATATGGACAGATTACTGTTACAAGCATTCAGTGACCAATAGGAATGTTGCATGACTCTGTAGCTATGCGTAAGTGGCATCGCAGTTCCAGAGGGTCCGCGCTCCCTCAGATGCACATGTTATGCAGAAATGGGCAAGTTGGTGGGAGCATGGGGCCCTTTCCCACTAGTACATGATTTTTAGTGGCTATTATTATAGAGGCGCAGTCACACCCTTATATTTAGGGGTATGAATCCACTTTTATCTTAAACTTGAAAGTTTGCATGTTAATAATTTTGGACTTGTTCAATGGATGTGCATGAAATTTGGTATGCACATTAGGGAATGGTAGGTCTTGATCTGCCAAATTTTGTTTTAGTCAGACCTATGATTTTTGCACAACAAAACGCTGAAAAAATGCACTTTTTGCCAGTTATGTGGGCAGTTTTTCAGATTTTGTCTGTGGTGCTGTGTCGCCGTTGTGGGGTGTGCTGCTCTGCAACTTGACTCGTTGAAAAAGCTTGGATCAAGGAACATGCTGCTTTTTGTTTGGTGAAAAAATATTAATCCGTTCAAAAGTCATTAAAGTTTTAAGTTCCCATTATAAGTCCATGGGAAAATTTATATGGTTGTTTTGCAAACAAAGAATGGGGTTTTGGCCATCTGGTCCCTCATCATGATCAAAGAATTTTCAGGCTCACAATCAAAGATTCTTTGATCCTGAGGAAGGGACTAGATGGCCAGATTTGGAGGGACCAGATAGCCCAATTTTATCAACTTTTAAAATTAAAAATGTCAGAAACAATTTGATATTTTAACATGCAATTTGGAGGGTGTTGATGGGATGTACTGTAGATGTGAATTATGGTGTTAAGGTGTTGGAAAATACATTTGTTGTGGAGATATTGTGTGGTGCAGTTTATGTTTTGCAGACAGCATTTTGCATTGTGGTAGTGGCTTGAAATTTATAGGGCAGCTAGCTTTACTTTCATGGATATTTTTTTTCAGTCATTAGGTGTGTAAAATGCAAACAGGTGTGGAGTTCTGCCGCTCTGTTGAATGAAAATCTGAAACTTTAAAATGTTATATCTCAGAAACAGTTTGGACTTTTAAATTGAAATTGTTCAGGATGTTATGGGGATGTCATAGAGATGTGAATTATGCTGTTTATGTGCTGGTGAAATAATTTGGTGTAGAGATATTCATTGATTTAATCGTAATTTTTCCCATAGGATTACATTGCAATCTGTGTCATGACTTTTGCGGCCGTTATCTCAGAAATGAAGCGAGATACAGAGTTTTCTCTACAGGTGGCTTAGATCACCTTCAGTTAATAACTTTTCACCCTTTCAACAGATTTATGTAAAAATTGATATGTGTGGAGGGGCATGGTAGATCTCTTGACATGCCAAATTTCATTTCAGTCAGACTTTCAATTTTTGTGCACCAAAATGCTGAAAAATGCACTTTTCACCAGTTATGTGGGCAGTTTGGGGGATTTTGTCTGTGGCACTGTGCAGCCATTGTGCAGTGTACTGCTCTGAAACTTGGCTCATCTAATAGAGCTTGGGTCAAGGAATGCGCCACTTTTTGTTTGGTGAAAAAATATTAATCCATTCAAAAGTTATTAAACTTTTAATTTACCATTATAAGTAAATGGGAAAATTTATATGGTTATTTTGTGAAAGAAGAATGGGTTTTGGCCATCTAGTGCCCCCTCACGATCAAAGAATGCACAGACTTCTGATTAAAGAATCTTTGATCATGAGAAATTCTTTGATCATGATGGCCACCATCTTGTTTTCAGTTTGTGGTCAGAAAAATTCAAATATCGTGGCCTGGGGGAGACTTCTGAGGTGAAACTATAGTGGGTTTTGAGCAGGGGTCTTCCCTCTATCGAGCCATGAATGTGGTTTCTTTCAAAAAGCTAAAAAAGGTGAGTTTTTAACTTTTTTATTCATTGATCACAGCTCACTAATGATCTTTGATCGTGGGTGTGCAAATTCTTTGATTGTGAGATTTTTTTGTCCACGATGTTTGATCGCGAGGCGTGACTAGATGGCCACTTGAAAAATCAATTTTCTCAACTCAGGGGTGGCTTACTAAGTCAAATGAGAGTGGGTGTTGCTCAGGGGGCTTCATTCTATTAAGGCATGGCTGTGGTTTCATGTATTTCTGGCAAAAAATTTACTTTTAACATTTTTTATTGTTTGATTGTGACATTGCAAATTCTTTGATCGTGAGCCTGCAAATTCTTTGATCACAAGATTCTTTGACCGTGATCTTTGATTGCGAGGGAGCGAGTAGATAGCCACATGAAAAATTACATTTTCTCAGCCAGGGGTCACTTCTAAAGCAAAGTGGGGTGGGATCAGGTCAAGAGCCTTTGTTCTGTCGAATCATGGCTGTACTTTCATTCATTTTTCTCTAAAAATTGAGTTTTAAAATATTTTATTCTTTGATTGTGAGCCTGCAAATTCTTTGATCAAGAGATTCTTTGATCATGATCTTTGATCGCAAGGGAGGGATTAGATGGCTAGATTTGGAGGGACCAGATAGCACAATTTTAACAATTTTTCAAATTAAATATCTCAGAAATGGTTTGTTCTTTTTAACTTGAAATTTGGAGGGTGTTGATGGCATGTCCGGTAGATGTGAATTATAGTATTTAGGTGTCGGACAATATATTTTTTGAGGAGATATTGCATGGCACAGTTTACATTTTGTAGACAGCATTTTCCACGGTGGTAGTGGCTTGAAATTACTAGGGTAGCTAACTTTACTACCATGGATGTACTTTTCAGTTGTTAGGTGTATAAAATGTTAATAAGTGTGGAATTCTGCCAGTGTGATGAATAAAAATCTGAAACTTTCACATTTTATATCTCGGAAACAGTTTGGTCTTTTACATTGAAATTTGGAGCGTGTTGAGGGGATATGCTCTTCATGTGAATTATCATGTTTAGGTGTTGGAAAATTAATTTGCTGCCCCCCTTATTGTGTGACACACTTTATGTTTTGCATATGGCATTTTGCATTGTGGTACTAGCTTCACATTTATAGGGTGCCTAGTGTTACTGCCATGGAGGTCATTTGTAGTGGTTAGGTGTCTGACATATAAGCAGGTGTTGAATTATGCCACTCTGATGATTGACACTTTGCTTTCATTCAAGATGGTGGGCCCCACACTCCCACCCATATGCGCTGCCAGCAATACATATGATATTCAGTACTTCTACTCTTTTCTTAGGCAGGAATTTGCAAGTTGGTGGGAGCACGGGGCCTGATGGGCCCCCCGTTGCCACCAACTTGTGCAACTTTCTACTTTACCATTAGTTCTCAAAAACTAAGGAAATTCTATGCAAAAAAAGTTGCTAATGCATCATTTAGGGTTAAAACACAAAAAATCAGAAAAAATGAGACCCATCCCCCCCTCATGGACCCACCCATCATCCCAAGATTGACAGCTGACGGGGTGTGTAATTGGGGTTGTGAGGCCTAAATGTCACCCCATTCTTCTTCACTGTGGCTTGTGAATATGATTACAGATGGAGTGGGGTGACATTTGGGCTGCACAACCCTAATGACACACCTCAACAGCTGTCAATCTTGGGATGATGGGCGGATCCACGAGGGGGATGGAACAACCCTAAAGGTCTCATTTCCTGACTTTAACCCTAAATGATGCATTAACAAAGTTTTTTGCATAGAATATATTATGGTAGCATGGTAGTGCTACCATAGTTAGGGTTGAGGAGCCCTTTTAAGGTTAAAGGGTCAAATTTTGCACCTTAATAACGTTGTCACCATTAAATGGATTTGCCTGAAATTTGGCAGGTATGGGACATAACCATAGATCTTGGGATCTGCCAACTGTCGAAATGCTCAGATACACAGCTGCGGAGTTATTAAACGACATCCATGTGCATATTTATGTTTTTTTGTGAATTCTTTGCTCACGCCTACAGGTCACACGGTTTGCACGACTGGTCCAAAAACTTCAGGGAACACGTGGCCCAGGTCTCTGATGTGCCTTTTGAAGATTTTGTGAAGAAATATTGAATGGTTCAAAGTTATTCAAAAACAAGTTCCTATTATAAGTCAATGGAAAAGTTAACAAAAGTTTGACACTTTTGAAAATGCACTTTTTAGTGTCGCAAATGGCCCTAGTAGTGTCGCAAATCTGCCATTTTGTTTTCAGTTAGCTATCAGAAAAATGCTTGCCATTTAAATTTGGGACCCTCTAGCAACACAATTCTATTTGTGTTCACCTAGTCGGACACTGAGGATGCTAGCCATGTCTTTATTTTGGGGTGAAACACCCTAGAAATATGTTTTTCAAATTTCTGGAAAAAGTAGTGTCACAAAGTAATGTTGCACTCACTACACTTTCACAAATGCTTTCGAAAGCTTACGCAAATCATGACACTACTTTTCAGACTATGGCCAAAATGACAGCAGTTCTTTGCCATCCTGCTGCAAAAGAACGGTTTGGTCTTTTGAGCTGAAATTTGGAGGGAAGGCAGCCAATATCTCACAGATGTGCCTTTTTTGTGGTTTGGTGACAAAATATTGCATGGCTGCAAAGTTAAGGTACTCCAAATTTGGCATTTTTTCCCATAGACTAACATGGTGGATTATGCTATGCCTTTCGGGGCTTGTATCTCGAAAATGATGCGAGATACAGATTTTTTTGCTGTGAGTTGCATAGCCCTGTGTGCTATATAACAACAAAAACCTAGCCAGGAAAATCATGATTTTTGTAAAATTTTAATTTTTTTCTACGTCATGCGGTTGCTGAGATATTTGCAATTAGGTACTGCCAATGCTCGTTTTAAACTTCAATGCCCATTGCAAAGCATACATTCTTTCTGTTTCTCTATGCAGCTGTTCAGGAAAAACAGGGTATGCGCTTCCGTTACTGTTACACTTTCTGTTTCCACTTGTGTTTCTGTCCCCGTTTGCGTTACCGTTCCCATGTACGCCACCGTGTGCGTTACCCTTTGCATTGTCATTAGTGCTTGTGTTTTCATTACTGTTACCATTTGCATTTCCACCTTGTGTTTGTGTTGCTGTTCCTTTTACTGTGTCACAAGACCTCACGTAGTGGGAGTGTGGGGCCCTCCCACCGCCACATTGCATTCACTACTTCTAGTCATCATTCTCAAAAAGAAGGTAAATTAGGGGCAAAAAACTCCATTTAATGCATCAGTTAGAGTTGTTCCTCAGCAACAAAAGTGAGGAAATTCAGTGTTAGGGCTGAAAGCCCCCCTTGGAGCCCTCCAGCCCTCCCCCCCAACTGGTATCGGGGTGTGTGTTGGGGTCATCGAGAATAAGGATGATAAATAGTGAATGGAATGCAGTGGAAGGAGCACGTGGCCCTTCAGGCCCTGCACTCCCACCACATGATGTCCTGTTACATAGTAACAGATACTGCAAAGCAAACCCAAGCAGCAATGGTTACGCACATGATAATGCAAACATAGATGGTAAAGCAAACGTTAATAGAAACGCAAGCATAAAGTGACACAGAAGTGAACAGTGATGCAAACAGACACCCAAGCACAAAAACATAACTGGTAACATGCACAGTGATGGCACCGGTACTGTAAATGCAAATGTTAAGTGCTACAGCAACAAGAATGCCAAACATAACAGAAATGAAAATGCGAATGGAATAGCGCATGTAAACACAAACTCTAATGCGCACGGGCATGGTACCACAATTGTAAATGCGAATAGTAATGTTAACATGAACAATAACGCCAAAGGAAACAGAAATGTAAACACAAATGTAAACACGTACATAAACACAAACTGTAACATGCACGGTCACATTACCACAATTGTAAATGCAAATGGTAATGGTAACAACAACAACAATGCCAAAGGAAATATAAACACAAAAGAAAATGCAAGCACATATGGAAATGCAAACCGTAATGTGCACAGGCACAGTAACGCAATAGGAAATGCAAATGGTAACAGTAACAGCAACAAAGATGCAAAACAAAAGACAAACACAAATACAAAGGAAAGGGCTGCCATAAACGCTAATGGCAATGCACATGGTGATGCAAACTAAAACGCAATCACAAATAGAAGCAGAAACGCAAATGGTAACAGTAACGAAAATGCAAGCACAAACGAGAATGCAAAGCATAACACACACGGTGACGTACACGGGAACGGTAAAACAAACGGGTATGTAAATGCAAGTGGAAATAGTAACTGTAACATTAACAGAAGTGCATACCCTGTTTTTCCCCAACAGCTGCATAGAGAAACACAGTGTGTACAAAGAATGTATGCAAAATAATGGGCCTCGGAGCAGAAAATGAGATGTTGGAATACTAAATTGCTTATATCTCAGAAACTGTATGACGTAGAAAAAAAAAATTCACATGATTCATGATTTGCCTGGCTACATTTTCTCTAAACGCATATCACAACAAAAATTCTGTATCCCACACTGTTTTCGAGATATGAGCCCCAAAAGGCGCGGCATATGCCACCATGTTAGTCTATGGGAAAAAAGTCAACTTCGGAGTACCGTAACTTGCCATCTGTGCAATATTTTTTCACCAAACTACCAAAAGTCACATCTGTGAGATGTTGGCTGCCTTCCTTCCAAATTTGAGTCCAAAAGACCAAGCAGGGTGACAAAGAACTCCTGTCATTTTGGCCATAGTCTGGAAAAGCAGTGTCGCAATTTGCAAAAGCTTTCACAAAATTTTGCGAAAGTGTCACCGCAAGTGTGACACTACTTTGCAACACTACTTTTTCCAGAAACTTGAAAAACATATTTCTGGGGTGTTTAACCCCAAAATAAACACATGGCTAGCATTCTGAGGGTCCGACTAGGTGAACACAAAAAGAATTGTGTTCCTAGAGGGTGCAAGTTTTAAATGCCAAGCATTTTTCTGATCAGTAACTGAAAAAAATGGTGGATTTGTGACACTACTAGGGCCATTTGTGACACTAAAAAGTGCATTTGCGAAAGTGTTGAACTTTTTGTTAACTTTTCCCATTGACTTATAATAGGAACTTGTTTTTTGAATAACTTTTGAACCATTTAATATTTTTTCACAAAACCTTCAAAAGACACATCGGAGACCCCAGCCACATGTTCCCTGAAGTTTTCGGACCAGTTGCACAAACCGTGTGACTTGTAGGCGAGAGCAAAGAATTCACAAAAAAGTGTAATTGTGCTTTCAGTTGTCGCTTAATAATTCTGCAGCCATATATCGGACCAGTATGAAAGTTGGCAGATCCCCAGATCTACCATGCCCAACCATGCCTGCCAAATGTCAGACAAACCTGTTGAACAGTGGTAAAGTTATTAAGGTGCAAAATTTCACCCATTAACCTTAAAAGTGCTACTCTACCATAACATATATATATATATATATATATATATTAGAGGCTAAAAACTCCATTTAATGCTTTGAGTTAGGGTTGTATCACAGTGATAAAAGTGAGGAAATTCAGTGTTAGGGTTTAAGCCCCTAGAACCCCCACCCACACCCCAACTGGCATCGAGGTGCGCATTGGGGTTGCTGACCTAACTCTCACCCCATCAGATGTGTGAAGAAGCAGAGCTATAGGAGAATGGGGTGAGAGTTAGGACCAACAACTCAATCGCGCACCCCAATCCCGGTGAAGGTGTGGCAGTCCTGGGGGCTTTCAACTCTAACATCAAATTTCCTCACTTTGTCACTATGGAACAACCCTAACTAATGCATTAAACTGAGTTTTTTGCCTCTAATTTCCCTACTTTTTGAGAATGATAACGAGAAATAGTGAATGTAATGCGGCAACGGGAGCGTGGGGCCCGCCACGTGATATCTTGTCACATAGTAACATTATGCCCACAAATGCAAGTGGTAATGCGCATGGTGACACAAGGCAAAGCAGAAAGAGAAACAGTAGTGTAGACAGAAACTGTAAAAATAACAGAAACACAAGCACAAATAAAAAAATGCAAAGGATAACGCACGTGATGGCATAGATGTGAAAGGTTAGTGAAACGGGTACAGAACCGCAAGCGGAAACGGTAATGGTAACAGTAATGTAAGCGCACAAGCTGGTTTTCCCCAAAAGCTTCATAGAGAAAGACAGTGAGTACAAAGAATGTATGCATAATAATGGATCTCGGAGTAGAAAATGAGGAGTTGGAATACTAAATTGCTTATATCTCAGGAAACTTACGATGCAGAAAAAAAATTAAAAGTCATATGATTTATGACTTTCCTGGCTAGTTTTGTACTTAGTGCCTGTTGGGGGCTAAGTGTTTTTCCGACAAAAAGTCCGTATCTCGCGCCGTTTCCGAGATATGGACCCTGACAGGTGTGGCGAACACTGTAATGTTATCCTATGGGGAAAAAAAGAGAAGTTTAGAGTGCCATAACTTTGGCTTCCTGTAATACTTTTTCACCAAACCAGTGAAAGGCACATCTGTGGTATGTTGACTTTCTTCCCTCCAAATTACAGGCCAAAAGACCAAACTGTTATTTTGCAGTAGGGTACCAAAGGAGTCCTGTAATGCAGCGGACACAGTAATGTTATCCTATGGGAAAAATCATCAAATTTGGAGTGCCGTAACTTTGCCACCGTGTAATGTTTTTTCAACAAAATACTGAAAGGCTCATCTGTGAGATGTCAGCTGCTTTCCCTCCCAATCTCAGGCCAAAATACCAAACCGTTCTTTTGCAGCAGGGTGCCAAAGAATTGCTGTCACTTTCCCACAGCCTAGAAAAGTACTGTTGAACTTTGCAAAAGCTTTCACAAATTCATTCGACAGTGTCGCAAGTGCGAAAGTACTTTGCAAAAGTACTTTTTCCAGAAATGTGAAAAATATATTTCTGGGGTATTTTACCCCAAAATAAAGACATGGCTAGCATCCTCAGGGTCCGACTAGGTGAATACAAAAATAATTAGGTTGCTAAAGGGTCCCAAATTTAAATGCCAAGCATTTTTCTGATCACCAAATGGAAACAAAATGGTGGATCTGCGACAGTAAAAGGGCCATTTGCGAAAGTAAAAACTGCACTTGCAACACTGTAGAACTTTTTGTTAACTTTTCCCATTGAGTTATAAAGGGAACTTGTTTTCTGAATAACTTTTGAACTGTTTAATATTTTTTCATGAAATCTTCAAAAGACACATTTGGGACCCTGGCTGCATGTTCCCATAAGATTTTGGACTGGTCGTGCAAACTCTGCGACCTGTAGAGACAACCATAGAATTCCAAAAAAAGTGTAAACGCATGCGCAGATCATGCTTAATAACTCCGCAGCCATATATCTGACTGGTATGAAACTTGGCAGATCCCAAGGCATATGGGTCTTGATCATGTATTCCAAATTTCAGGCAAATCTGTTGAACAACTGCAAAGTTATTAAGGTGCAATGTTTTAGGTTTAACATATAAATGGCTCCTCAACCTAACTATGGTAGCACTACTGTGCTACCATTATATATATATATATATATATATATTAGAGAAAAAACTCTGTTTAATGCATTAGTTAGGGTTGTTCCACAGCGACAAAAGTGAGGAAATTCGCTGTTAGGGTTGAAAACTCCCCTTGGACCCCCCAGCCCACCCCCAACCGGCATTGGGGTGCGCATTGGGATCATCAGCCCTAACTCTCACCCCATGACATGTAAAGCAGCAGAAGTATAGGAGAATGGGGTGAGAGTTAGGACTGATCAATGCGCTAATACCAATTGAGAAATTGGTGAAAATCAGAAGTTTTCAACTAACTTAATTCCACTTTGTCGCTAATGGCTACTAACTAATGCATTAAACTGGAGATTTTACCTCTAATTCCTTCTTTTCGAGAATGATAACGAGAAATAGTGAATGTAATGCAGCGGCGGAAGGGCCCCGCGCTCCCACCACATGATGTCTTGTGGCATAGTAACAGGAACAGCAACGCAAACAGAAGTGCTAACAGTGGCGCACATGGTAACACAAGCGCGAATGAGGAACAGAAAGAGTAGCACATGGTGGCTCAGACGTCGACGGTAAGTGAAATGGGTACGGAACCACAAGCGGAAAGGGCAACAGTAACATTAATGTAAGTGCACAGGCTGGTTTTCCCCAAAACCTGCATAGAGAAAGACAGTGAGTACAAATAATGTATGCATAATAATGAGTATCGGAGCAGAAAATGAGAACTTGGAATACTAAATACGTTATGTCTCAGGAACCGTACGACGTAGAAAAAAAATTTAAAAGTTGTTTGATTTACAACTGTCCTGGCTAATTTTTACTTAGCCCCCATTAGGGGGCTAAGTATTTTTCCGACAAAAAGTCTCTGTCTCGCACCCGTTTCTGAGATACGGGCCTAAGCAAAGCGCGAATACATAATGTTATCCTATGGGAAAAAAGAAGTTGGATTGCCATAACTTTGCCTCCCTGTAATATTTTTTCACCAAACCACTGAAAGACACATCTGTGGGCTGTTGGCTGTCTTCCCTCCAAATTTCAGGAAAAAAGACCAAACCATTATTTTGCAACAGGGATCCAAAGGATTTCTGTAATCCGTCGGGCGCGGTAATGTTATCCTAAGGGAAAAAATGTCAACTTTGGAGTGCCGTAACTTTGCTGCTGTGTAATATTTTTTCAATACAACACTGAAAGGCACATCTGTGAGATGTCGGCTCCATTCCCTCCAAATTTCAGCCCAAAACTCCCAACGGTTCTTTTGCAGCGCAGTGCCAAAGAATCGCTGTCACTTTCCCACAGATGAAAAACTACTGTTGCAATTTGCGAAAGCTTTCGCAAAAAAGTTCGACACTTTTGTGAGCACGAAAGTAATTTGTGAAAGTACTTTTTCCAGAAATTTGAAAAACATATTTCTGGGGTCTTTTACCACAAAATAAAGACATGGCAAGCATTCTCAGGCTCCGACTAGGCGAATACAAAAAGAATTAGGTTGCTAGAGGGTCTCAAATTTAAATGCCAACCATTTTTCTGATCACCAACTGAAAACAAAATGGCCAATTTGCGAAAGTAACAGGCCCATTTGCGAAAGAAAAAGTGCATTTGCGACAGTGTCAAACTTTTTGTTAACTTTTCCCATTGACTTACAATGGGAAACTGTTTTTTGAATAAATTTTGAACCATTTAATATTTTTTCATGAAATCTTTGAAAGACACATCAGGGGCCCTGGCCACACATTCCCTGAAGATTTTGGGCCAGTCGCGCAAACCGTACGACCTGTAGGTGCGACCACAGAATTCCAGAAAAAGCGTAAATGTGTGCACAGAGCATGCTTAATAACTCCACAGCTGTATATCCAACCAATATGAAACTTGGCAGATCCCAAGACCTATGGTTCTTGATCATGTATTCCAAATTTCAGGCAAATCCGTCAAACGGTTGCAAAGTTATTAAGGTGCAAAGATTTGGGGTTTAACATGGAAATGGCTCCTCAACCCTAACTATAGTGGCACTACCGTGCCACTATAATATAAATATATATATATATGTACACACATATATACACACATATATATACACACATATATATATATATATATATATATATACTCATCAGTACTATGTACTCTGTAACTCTGTGAACCACCACCAATACATCAATCAAAAACTGGGGACAAGCACTAGAAAAAGTAACTTTCTTCCATCAGGAGCAATTCAGTTAAAGGAAAACACTGGAAAAGGCATAGCTTTATCCAGGAGCTACAAAATATTTGATTAATGCTTTCAGACAGTCATGTTTTTTGGTTTTTTTAATTCCGTCTAACTACTTTTTTAGTGATTTAAACAGTGGCCTTCAACTTTCACTTTCTATTGCTGGCAGCCACCATTTCATGAGTAGCAGTGAGCTTCCTGAGCTCACTTTATGCTAATATGTCCTGCCAACCAGTAGCAGAGGTCAGACAGGCATATTAGCATAACGTGAGCTCAGGAAGCTTACTGCTGCTCACAAGATGGTGGCTGCCAATAGCAGAATGTGGAAGTTGTGAGTAGCTATTTTAAATCATTTAAAAAAGTTGTTACTGTGTGGTAGCATTAATTGAGAGTTTCCGTAGTGTCTGAGGAAAGCTGTCTTTTCTAGTGTTTTCCTTTAAGAGATGCACACACTACACAGCATACAATTTGATGAAAATTGTGATGTGCAGGGCCTGGAATACTCAGGAAGTAACCCCCTCTCAACCACTTTCCTTTCCTGTTACTGTGCTGCATTTCAGTCATGCCAGTGGTCGGACAATCAGATCAGACAGTAATTATCTGATAGGGACATATTATCTGGCCAGCTATGAGACTGGGACCAGCATTATCCAACTTATTCCAGAAGTTAAAAAATACTCTATCCAACATTATTGACAAGCATTTCAGATTATCCAAACATCCCTACAATTTACATCTGCATTTAGTCTATAAAACAGCATATACAGTACAACTCACATTAAACTATTCCTCCAACCCACTGGTTTAGCATTTTGCAATGGGTTGCTTAATGTGTGCAGTTTTCACTGCAATAAATTAATAAACATTTCCAAATGATTTGCTTCTAGTTGATATTCGGTTTCATCTTACTTATCGATGCACTACAACTCATTAAGCAACCCATAAAAAAATTAACCACGAGTTGGAAACCAATTACACTACTGAAGTGTTCAGTACAACTCAATTGACATGTCATTCTATCCAATCCCATGAAGACGCTCTCACCAAGTTTGAGCACATAGCTATCCTGCATTCAGTTTGAAAACCCCGCTCCTGCCGCCATGTTGTTTTCCCCATTTCTGAGGAGTCCACTCTCTGCATTTTTTTCATTCAGTTTAGCATATTACATGGTATTTCTCCCCTTTTATTGCTTTATTTCCAAAATGCCATTATTTCTAGCTCCACTGACTGACTGCAGTTATTTATTTGCTCCAAGATCATACCACACAAAAGCTGCCCATTTGCACGTTAGCGCAATACATGTTATATTCAATGGCTATTGCACAAACAGCAACTTTTATGTGATTAGTACTGTACTATACCAGATGAAGGAAACTGCTGCCATTTGCTGTATTCAGAGCAAAAAGTAAAAAAAAATTGGAAAAAACTTACACGGTAAAAAATGACAAGTACTGTACAGTACTGTATGAACTGGATTAGGCAGATTTGGGCCATTTATAAACTGAATGCCAGTAACTACTGCACTGTAAATGCATTTGAAAATGTATTGCATGAACATTGAATGGGAGCTGTAGGGAGTTTGCAGTGAGTGAAAGTGCATTGCATGTGGTTTGCATGTGAGTTGATTAGTTGAAAAAGAGTTTGCATTTTAAACATTGAGAATTGTCACTGAATTGTCAGCACAAAACAAATAATGAAAGAACAGTGAGTTGGAAGAACACTTTAATGTGACTTGTACTGTACTGTAACTACAAACTTATCCTAATAACTCATACGACCCCATACATATACATACCACTAAATAAACAAAATAACATAACATAAGAAGTTAAGTAAAATAAAATATAGCAGTCCGTGTTAGGTGCACGTCAATGCTTAAATCTCAGTTACAGCATATAGTCTTTGAGTCCAAGACAATCCAATTAAATGTCCAGATTACTCCCCTTCTCACTGCCACTTGAGAGGAGAATGTCAAAAGTTTGTGCTGATCTTTGATGAGCAGGAGACTCAAATTGGAAAAACTAGGAAAGGAAAATGGTTAACTCTCAATTAGTCCACTTGATAGCAAAGGTAACAAGGTAAACCTGCAAGCTCCAAGATGTGCTTTCACCACGTCCACACCATCCAAGATTACTACAAGAAAAAAAAATCACAGACATGACAGTCTCAGCAATGTTCAAAACAAACCTCCCTCAGTTCAGCTCACACTTCACCAATTCCATGCCACTTTTATGAGTGAGGAGTGCAGACTGGCTAGCAAATAATTCTGCCACTGGTTCAAACAGCCTAGGTGCCCTCCTTTCTTACTCATGAGTTGCTGAATTTCTTGACCACCACTACAGGCTCTCTCTTCACCTGATTTGATTTGCCATTCTTTCACTTTTCAGCTGATTTGACCTTGGGCTGCACCAACCACTCTTGGAGCAAGCTAGTCTGGAGCTCCAGAATCCTTTTCTGTGGCTGGATCCACCACTGTATCCATGTTGGGGACCTTGAGCTGTACAGGGTGGAATGTCCCTACTGTTAAGAAGTGGTACTCTATTACAGTTGAATGTGAAACCACAGACGTGGTTTCTTAACTGATAATGCAGAAAAACACTGGAGCAGCAACTGGCAGTCTGGCGTATACGTAAGCCAGAATGCCACAGATTAACGCCTGCACTTGCTCCTAAACTAAAAACTTGGCAAAACTGCCTACCCCTCTATTAAAGCCCTATACTACAACTAAAATGCAGTTCTACTGCTCTACACTTCCCAAAACTTCACCGAAAAGCAATCAAGTAATGTTAAGAAATGGTAGGCATCTCTTAATGCTATGTATGATATACTTGGTCAGGCACAGAGTGAGGCTACAAGATGGTTAAGCTGTTTGCTGAGCTCTAGTGGCATTGGCTACATCATGGGAAGCTGTTGCTCGCTGTCTCCAAAAGGAGAGCTACCATAATAGTGTAGTACAAAATAGCAGTGTTGAGGTTTATTCAGAACTTCAAGATCCTTGCAACTTTATGTCTTATGACTGATGTTATCACTGTAGCTTACAGTACATACAGAATTTACAAACTTTTAATTCGCAAGTCAAGTTTATTTATTTATTTAGCTTTTGTTTACTGGATAAGTGCACTAGGCAGCAACCTGCCTATTTTCAGGCATGACCCGGACAGTAGATTACAGGTGGAATTACAGATAACAGTACAGATATTTCACAAAACACTGGAATAAATAATAAATGAAATACAGAGAAATACAGAGATAATACCTGGATAGATGCAGGATACAGTATAGCAGGCATTGCTTATTGAAAACTCTTATAAACAGGCAAGGATTTCAATAGTACAGTCTAACAAGAGTAGGTCAAGAATGAAGTGTACAGACTAAAGCCTAAGGTGGGTTCAATAGTGCAACATGACATAAGGGTATGTCAAAGGAAGTGCGATGGTTTAAGACTTAGTTGAGAATGATCAAAGGCTAATGGGAAGAAAGTGACAACTGACCAATTGATATACATCAGATAACCTACAGAACAGGGGTGGGGTGGGGTGGGGAGCACTAGTAGTAAATGAGCAGTTAAGGGGCAGAGGAGAGAGAAAAAGAAAAGATGACAACTTTGAAACAGAGGATATGTGTAAAGGACAGAGAAATTTAAGAAGGAGGGTAAGTATTGGTGGCAGATAAGACACAAGAAGAGATAGGAAACTAGAGCATGTATGTATCCAAGGATTTCAGGTGGTGTAATAATTGTTTTTTGAAGGTGACATGGGATTTGGTGATGCAGAGGTGATACAGCAGGGAGTTCCAATACTTAGGAGCAGAGTGGGCAAATGCCTGGGTGCCCATCTTTCTGCAACATTTTGGTACTGCCAAGAGGGCCTGGGCAGTAGACCATGGGGAATAGACATGGTCAACAGGGGAGAACATTGAGACCAATGAGGCAGGTTGGGAACATCTAATGATGACAATGAAACACCCCAAAATGTAGGATCTCCTGGAAGAGGGGGACAACCAGTTTAAGCTGTGGCAGAGTAGATAGTGGTGGGTGTGGTGAGGGGCAGAAGATGCAAACCTACATACATTATTGTAGGCTGCATCCCATTTTAATAGGCCACTGGCATTTGCATGGCAATATAAGGGAAGTCCATAATATAATTTAGAGAGCAGACCTCCCTGAGCAATTGAGAGTCCAACTGCAGGTGTGAGGGCATGACAAATGTGGTAGGCCAGGCCAAGCCAGATGTTGATGGATTTACATGTGTCATTAATGTGTTGACAGAAGTCTAGTGCTGAGTCAAATTATACTCCAAGGTATTTGATGGAGAGAGTTGAGGCGACAAGAGAGACATTCAAAAACCAGATGGAAATGTCATGGGCCAAAATACTCATCCTTTTAGGGGTTCCAAAGAGCATAGCCTGGGTCTTGGTTACATTAAGGATGAGACAGTTTTGGGTAAGCCAAGTCTGAGTTGAGTCAGCAGTGAGTTTTGTGTTGATTTCATTTAGGGATTTAGAGACAAGGTAGAGAACTAGATTGTCAGCTTATAGTAGGGACTTGCAGTTGGAGGTGGAGTTAGGTAAATCATTACTGAACATAGCAAAAAGTAAGGGCCCCAGTATGGAGCCCTGAGGGACACCTAAGCAGATTGTGGCAGGATAGGAGAGGGTTTTATTATAAGAAACAGACTGAAAGTGGCTGCTAAGATAGCTCAAGAACCAGAGAACAGCAGTGTGAGATAAACCAAGAGATTGCATTTTTTGTAGTAAGAGGGGTAGCTAACAAGATCAAAAGCCTTGGTTAGGTCAAAGAAGGTGGCACCAGTAGGTAGACCATTATCCATGTTAATCTTCACATCACAAGTGAGCTGGCTAAGGGCAGTGGAGGTGTTGTGATCAGGCCTAAAACCATGCTGGGTAGGAGAAAGATTAAATGTTATTAAGTAATCAGAGACCTGGAAGTTCTGAGCTATTCTAACAGCTTACTCAGATTGGGTAGGGTGGGATGGTAATGGGGTGACAGAGATTGATTTAGGGACAAGCTTTGTTTTAAACTCAGCTTTATTACATGTAATGGTACAGCAGCATATCACGCATATGACAAGAAAAGGTATAAAAAGTGCAGAAAAAGATATCACAGGTATATCTATCCTCAGTACTTCTCTCAATTCTCCATTGGTTTTTGCTATAAATGAGGCAAACAATAACGTGAAAGCTGCTGTAAGCTACAGCACCATTAATAAAATTAATAAAAAAAAATCTTCCCTACAATTGGGAGTCCAGTTAACCAACTATATGACTATTGAAGGAAAAAAGGGCCAAAACTAAACACCCGACAGATGACTGCATATCTTTCCCCCACCCCCAGGCCAACACTCATCCCCATCTGCAAAGGTATATATATATATATATATATATATATATATAGATAGATAGATGATATAGATATATATAGATATATATAGATATATATATATATATAGATATATATACATATATATCTATATATATATGTATATATATATCTATATCTATATCTATATCTATATCTATACTATATCTATCTATCTATATATATATATATATATATATATATATATATATATCAACCCTCAGATATCATCAGCACCAAACTTAGTGTAAATTCAGGGCATTACACCAGGAACAACTGGATGCAAACTCCTCCTTGGGTCTTGTCGATATGCTCCCCATAACATTGCATGCAATCCCTCTTCCCCCCCCCTCAGTTAACAGCCCATGTTTGGGGGTGGTCACCCTCTTCTTTCTGTCCTATCAACCAAGGCTCCCAGCCCCTCCATTTCATCTCATGCTTATCAAATTTGAGCTGGAGCTATGCTTTTAGGGCCTTCATTAAGAGTACCTCTTTGACTCTCCGCCGCCATGCCCCCAAAGTGGAGGAATCTGGCTGTAGCCATCTCCCCGTAATACATTTTAGGGATGCCACTATTAAAGTTAACATGACCTGCCAGGTCTCTCCCCTCTGGTGTGTCATGGTAGGAATCCCCAGAATCCAATCCTGAAAAGTCAGCAGGATAAGGACTCCAGTGATAGCATGTACGGTGCCTTGTATGGCTGTTAAAAAATTCCTTAGCGTGGGCAACCCCAGAAGATATGCCAGTGGTTCACAATCTGTCTTCAAGCTCTCCAACAGGCATCTGAGTTGGAAACACTATAGTGCCGTGTGATAGCTGGGGTATGAAAGTACCAAATTAATACTTAAAAAAAAAACCTCACACCACACTGGGGCCGATGTGACCTTCCAACCCCATTTCAACCTGTGTGTCCAATCAGTCTCACTGATGGAAGTGTTCGTCTCCCTCTCCCAAGCCAGTCTGTGAGCATGCAGAGAGTCTCCAGCTGCTCTAATCAACAATTTGTATATCCCAGAAATATGTCTTTCTGGCCCTGCAATCATAACTCTACCATACAAATAAGCCTCGCATCCTGTGTATGACCTGGTGAGCCATAAAATATGGTTCTCTGAATTAATGAAATGTCTCACGTGCATGACTCTTAAAAATTCTGTATTTGTCCAGTTTAATTTTTTCTTTAGCTCTCTGAAATGTAATACACCTGTCATTCTCTATGAACTGCATAAATATGGTGATCCCTTGAGTCTCCCACCTAGCACAGTCAGCGTCGAAGACAGGAGAGAAAAAATCAGCCTCATGCCTTATAAGGAGAGTGGGCCCACCCCTGTGGGAGTGGCTGTAAGTTTCCTGATTTTTGTAAGGACATATAGGCCATGTTTGACCCATCTGTTTTTGATTGTTTTTGTACACTCATGTGTAACTGTAGTTAATGGCAGAGTAAATAATGGCCTTTCTCCCCCAACATAAAAATAGAGAACAAGCCAATCAGGCACAACTGGCTCCCTCAATTAAATAACGCCAGGCTTGCCCAATTGGGGCTCAGGATGGCTCATTGCTAGCAGTTACTACTATTTTAAACAGATTTGACATACCTACTAAATTTATTTTCAAAGTTTATCAGCTTAAACATTTGTTAGTAAATGGTTTGGGTCGCTCCCGCCCCTCCCAGACAGGAAAAGGATTCAGGACATGTTGCTAACACTAATAGGACATCGACACTCAGTATCTGGTATTTACAAAAACTTATATACTTGTAAATACCCTGAAGTATTTATACCAAAGACATATTGGGAAATGTATTTTCTTAATCTAGAAATAGACAGGGTAGCTCTTTGGAGGAACGTTTATAGATATATTACGCAGGATAGGTTGAGATTGACACAATTTCATATCTTGCATAATATATATTACACTCCCCAGAAGCTCCACAGGTTTGGTCTTACAGACTCTGTCTCATGTTCCAGATGTGGACAGGAGGAGGGGACGTTATATCATATATTCTGGTCGTGTCCGAAAGTAGTTACTCTCTGAGATGATATCCGTCAGAGGTTGGATCCCCTCCTGGGCCTCTCCGATCTTTTCAAGCCCGAGGTGTGCCTGTTGGGAGATTATGCTTTCATACCAGTTATATCTAGAAGATATCACATGGCTTTAATTTCATTATCAATCAAAAAGGTTGTCCTTAGGCACTGGAAGGATAGTGATGACATCTCTTTTTCAGAGTGTCTTAAAGAGATCTTGGCCAACCTTAGAATAGAGAAAATGGTGGCTAGTTTAAATAATAGGTTGGATTAATATAAACAAATTTGGGAACCCTTGTACTCGCTGCTTTGCATTTAGGTTACTCCTCCAAAGAATCATTTAGGTTATCCTGGGTGGTATTTCAGATAATCTGAGCTGTGCTGGGAGGGAGGGAGGGAGGTGGGGGTGGGGGAGGGCAGCTTCATAAACAGCTGTACTAACATTGTATATGTGATTTCCATAAGTGCTGTATGGAGTTGCTCTCATGTGTAATTGTGATAGTCAATAAACTTTGAATTATAAAAATAAAAAATAATGGCCTGTCTCCCAGTGTGGCATCCTCAATCTGATACCTCTGTGAAGAAACCCTCTGTTTGGCCCATGTCAGTACCAGGGACATTTGGGCTGCCAGATAATAGAAAAGAAGACTGGGAAGGGCAAGGACCCCCCACCCCTCCTTAGGGAATTGTAGCAGCCTCCTGGCCACCCTAGGCTTCTTATGATTCCAAACAAACCTGAGAATACCTCTGTTGAGTTTATTCCAAAACAAAAGTGGGATCCATATAGGGAAACACTGAAACAAATACAGGAGGTGTGGCAAGACATTCATTTTTACCACATCTACCCATCTCATCAGAGAGAGGAGTAGCAGGTGCCGCTGGGCCAGATCTCTCTCAAGAGCCTCCTACAACCTTCCATAATTCAGGGTAAAAAGCTTGGAGAGATCAATAGAGATTTGAATCCCTAAATACCTTATTTGTTTCCTGGGGCCCATTGAAAGGGAAAAGACTCCTGAAAGGTACCGGGGCCACAACCACTGACCACCAAGGTCTCAGACTTGGAAAAATTAATATAGTGTCCCAAAATGAGACTGAAAGATTGCAATGTATCTATTAGAGGTGGCAAAGATGTTCCTGTGCTGGGCAAAAAGAAAAACAAAGTCATCCACATATAAGGATAACTTTTGTTCCATCCCCCCTTCGCCATAATACCTTTCATGTCCAAATTTTGCCATACCTTGGTGGTCAGTGGTTCCAAACTTAAAGCAAATAGGAGCGGGGACAGATGGTAACCCTGCTGTGTCCCCTGGGATAAAGGAAAGAGTTCTGAGCTGATACCAGATACCATTTACCATTACCAATGCTCTGGGATTTTTATATAACTGGGGAATAGCTTGCATAAATTTGGGGCGAAATTACATCTTCTCCATGGATGATTTTAGAAACAGTCGGCGGCAGCCTAAGGGTTAAGGTAAAATAGGGTTAGGGGGTCCAGGTTTTTAGCTTTAATTGCATCTAATTTGATCCTAAGCCATACCAGTTGTTCCTTTTCAGGGCCCGGGGATACCCATCTCATGCATTTTACTAAGTGACTGGCCCAGTGGCATATTGCCATATGAGGAATCTGCAGCCCCCCCTCAAATTTTGGAGCAGCTAGTTTGTAGTAGGCCAAACAGGGGTATTTGTCAGCCCAGATAAATCTAGTAAATATACCATGTAATTTTTTTGACCAGCGTATAGGGATAAAAGTATTGAGAAGGGATAAGGGTTAAAAAATTCTAGGAAAAACATTCATCTTGATTATATTAATCCTGCTTGATAATGATATGGAAAGTTTAGACCATCTGTCAAGGTCATGAATAATAAGCTGCGAGAGGGAGTCAAGGCTATCCTTAAACCATGTTAAGGGGTTACGGGATAGCTTAATGCCCAAATACCTAAATGCTCTGGGAGTCCAACATAAACCTAAGGGACTAATATTGTTCTTGAATACCTTGTGGTTTAATGGAAAAAATAAAGATTTACTGGCATTCAGTGTGTAATTGGATAGCTCACTAAATCTAGCTATTTCATTTAGTAGAGCCAGTACAGATGATACTGGGTGGGATAGGTGTATCAACAAATCATCTGCATAAGCAGTGACTTTAATTTCATGGTGCCCAACCCGAATGCCTTGTATAGAGATACTTTTGAGAATATTTTGAATGAGGGGTTCCAAATATAAATTGAATAGCAGAGGTGATGGGGGCAGCCCTGCCTAGTCCCTGAATGGAGTGGGAAGGAGTTAGAGAAAGCCTTGTTTGCCAAGATTCTTGCTGTAGGGGTTTTATATAGTGCAGCAACCCAAAATATAAATACCAGAGGGAATTTGAAGGCACTCAAAACCTTGAACAAAAAGCTCCAGTTTACCCAATCGAACGCCTTCTCAGCATCCAGAGAGAGACCAGACCTGCAGAGAACTCGGCGTCTCTGGTAGCCGAGAAGACATGAGATAATGTACGCAAGTGGTCAGCTGATGAGCGTCCTTTCATAAATCCTACCTGATTCATGCCTATTAACTCAGGGAGTACCACAGCTAGCCTATTAGCTAAAATCTTTGAAATAATTTTGATGTCTTGATTTAGGAGAGATATAGGTCTATAACTTTGGACAAGCTCTGGATCTTTGTCTGGTTTGGGGAGAAGTACTATCAAAGCTTCAAAGAGGGTGATTAACCTCTGTCCCAGAAAGAATGTGTTGAAATAATCGATTAAGTACTGGTAATAATAGATCTCGAAACGTCTTATAGAAAAGGAAAGAGAATCCATCGGGACTGGGAGCTTTATCTGAAGGTAATCCATTGATTACCTCAGCAATTTCCTCCTGTGATATAAAAGAAACTAGAGAGTCTTTGTGATGTGCTGAGAGAGAGAGCAAATGGGAGTCCATCAGGTACTTCTCCACACTCTCAGGACTGGGGGGGGGGGGTGCTCCATGTCCCTGTACAGCGTTTTGTAGTATAAAGCAAATTCTTGAACTATCTCAGTAGGAAGGTCAACAAATTCTTTATAAAATTCCCGCATAAAGCCACCAAGCCCTGGTGATTTGCCATTTTTCAAATGGGCCAATTGGGCCTTCATTTCCTCCATAATAATGACCTAATCCAGCTGTTCCCCTAAATGCCGAGAGAAAGTGTTAATCTCCTTGGGCGACTGGTTTTGGGATTCCACACTCCCCCTGTTGAATCTCAGAGCTGTCAAACCAGCCTATTAGTTTGCTGTGCACAAAGCGTTGCTGCAAGCAGCTTCCCTGCCCTGTTGCCATTCTCAAAAACATTGCTGGTGGATCCTCCTTCAACTGCCCTCCAATTGGGCAGTCAGCAAGGCCTCTAAAATGGCTTTTTTCTCCTCCAAAGCCTTCTTAACCCCTGGATGCAGAGTTATCTTATGTTGAAATTCTAAATCTGTGGTTTGCAATTCTAGTACCCTCTTCCTGTTTTCCTTTTGTTTCTTAAAGTCTGCTAAAACTTAATAATAATCCTCTGAAGCACCACCTTCTAAGTGTCCCATCGGATGGCGTGGAAGTAGCACCTGCAGTTGGTCACAAGATAGTCCATAACTGTGAAGTCTATAGGGTCTTAAAGTCAGGATTATTTAAGAGGCCTACGTTGAAATCTCAGTGAGAGTTTCATGTTGAGGGGGCCAATTCCAGGGTCAATTTCACTGGGGAATGGTTGGATATAGAGCATGCTGAAATCTAACAGGTGGAAACAGAGTGCATCAGTTGTTCAGATACAAATAACATGTCTATTCTTGTATAACAACCATGCCTATCTGAATAGTGAGTGTAATCTTTCTGGTGCCCATTGACCCACCTCCATATGTCCAGCAATCTCAAAGCTGGTCTAAGTTCCTTGTGCCAGTGGGAGGGGGTTCCACAATGTGCTGCTGGCTACAGAGGGGGCACAGTGTCATGGGAGGGTTCAGCTGGGTAGCAGCATTAGTGATGGCATCCATCAGGGTAGGTTTGCAGTATACATTATGCACAGTATAGTGCATGCACTGTATGTACAGTACAGTGAACATCCCTAGTAGTCCAGCTCTCCTCTGATCCCTGATGTCCCTCTGAAGTACTGATCAGTTATTCCTGGTAGTGTAGTGGCCCCCACAATCCCCGATCTCCAGCAAATCTATTTAAGTTCATGCCCTGGTGGTCTAGTGTTTCCCCCTCCCCTGAAGGCAGTGCCCAACCACCCCTGCCCACCACCCCAAACCCTGAGTCGGTGACTAGCACAGACCTCCTCTCACCTCTGTGGCCAGCCACCAACTTAACTGTCACTGAGCACATACTGTATATAGTATGTGCTCAGTGACAGTTTGGCCGGCAGCCAGCCGTAATGGTGAGCGGAGAGCTGTGCCAGTCACCAGCTCAGGGTTCAGGATGGGGGCAGGAGTGGGGTGGTTGGGCACTGCCTGCTGGGGTGGGAGGAGGTGGAGGAGAAAACTAGATCAACATAGCATTAACCTACATATGAACATCTGAAACTGCCAGCAGATAATGACCACATTCAAACCTCAAAATGCCTATCACACTTCAAAACTGGACTAAGGCAACACCTTAAATCAATCATAGAGTATGACTGCCTCTGAAGGCTAGTCCCTCCCCCTCCTTAGCCTCCCTAGTTGTTCATATGGCAGCCCTGCTGCACCCCGCTCCTCCATACAGCTAATGTCCGTCTCCGTAGTAGCCACTCTTCCTCTCCTTTGGTACTCTCCCTTCCATTAACCTACACCTTGCCCTAAACTGACACTAGGCATCCACTCTGTTTCCCCACCCCCTTGGTCCCACCTGCCCCTCCACCTTTTCTGACATGCCTAGGAGCCAACCCCACCCCATGAGGCTTTCAGAATGCCACCCCTGCTGTTCCCCTGAGTGCCTTCCTTCATCATAACTCCATCCCACACACACTTCCTCCCCATTTCCCATATGACCATTTAGTCAAGCACGTTTTCCCTCTGGGGCCACCTTCACTTGCCCCTCCTCCTGGCACCCCAGCAACTATGTTGCCCTCCTATTTTGACAAAGCCCCAACATGTCTGCTTATCCTTCTTAAGTCTCCTGTCAACTTGAAAGGGGTCCTCCTACTTTTCCCATGTAGCTCACCACTGCTTTTCTGTGTCCTTTACTGATGCTGTACTAATTCCATAGTACTAGTGATAACACTGTAATATTGTAACCTACATATGTTCTATACCTGCTTGTTGTAATATGTCTGTTGTCTTTCAATCTGACCGGAACCTTTATAAAGAGCTTGTGCTCAAAGGTCTTCTTTGAATCCTTAAATAAATAAAACATAGTCCATCAAGTTTGCTTGAGTGTGCAGCTAGCCATCCCCTTACACAATAACTATCCCTCCTCCCTGACCCTCATAACAGTGACCTTCCCCACTTAAATGGATTTGCAAGAGACAGAGGATCATGGGGAGGGACTAGCTACCAGGACGATTGCTCAATATTTTAGTGGGACATTGGGGATCGGGTGGGGTGCTGCTAGACTACAAGGAAGAATTGATCAATAATTCAAGCAGGACAGTGGGGATTGGGGTGGCTAATAAAACAGAACAAGATCTCTCATAGTAATACATTACACTGCAGATGCACCCCCCCCGGGTGCCATCATTCCCATTACTGCCCAGCTGTCCCCCCAACTCCCCTATGCTACCTCCCGTGCCCCTTCTGAGGCTGGACCCCTCTTGTCCAGTGTCTTCCCCCACAACATCTAAGCCCCACTAATGTTGCCTCTGGTGGGAAGAAGCTGATCCCTGTGGCAAGTCCGACAGGTGCACCAACTGTTTGGCTCAATGGACGACATGCAGCAAACCCAGGAGGTTTGGCACTGGGACCCTATTTTTTTATAGAATCAGGTGCAGGGTTCCTGGTACACCTGGAGTTTGCCACAGCCCTAGATCACTGCAAGTTACAGCTATATAAGGGCTTTTTGAAAATTGAGCCCTATGTGTTGAATGAATAATGAGTAATGTGTGGTATAATAATATCCTAGTAGTAATACTTAATTAGCTGGTTATCACCTTGAGTTAGGGAGTCCCTGCACCTGGAAAGCAGGGGCAGGATTCTTAAAGAACAGTAAAAATTCTGCAGCTGCAGAAAAATGGCTTGCAGCACTGTGGAAATGCAGTTGCATGATATTCTTAAAGAAAATCCTGCAGCTGACGGAATTCCGCAAAATGTCCCACAGCTTCGGAGTTCTAGCAGCCGTGGGAATTCCACAAGTGCTGTGAATCCGCAGCTGTAGAAATGGCTGAGGAGGCACAGCAATAGTACAACAAGTAGCTGAAGCAGCAGATATTAACATTGCTGCCATAGTATGAGGCTGACAGCACCCACAAAGATACAAGCAACCAGTCCCTCAACTGGGACCACTGCAGCACCACAGGTACCAGCAATACCATGGCACCAAAGTGGCTGACTGTCACCACTGGTCGTCCCTCCATGGGACATTCCTGTTGACTGCAGGGGTAGCACTCACTGCAGGCAGGTCAGGCTCTATTGCCTTTGGGGCTCCATCATGGGCTGCACTGGGTCTGGTGGTTGTTGCCTGTTGCCATAGCATGACAATGTGTGCTTTTGTTGCTGTAACATCAGTCGCTGCTATACAATCTGGGATGCTATTACCTGTGCCTCACCTCCACCTTAATTGATTCCAATTGTTAGGGCACTACTGAGTTTGCTAAGGGAGAGTTACACCTCATTCCACTGAGTGTAACATTTTTTCCACAACTGCGGAACAAACCTGGCTGAGAATAGTCCTTCAGGGGATTACCTCACTTATCTCACACCTTTTTTTCCTCAGGGACTTCTGCAGCTGCACTTTTTTGCACAGTCGGTAGTGTTTTTTTCTGCAGCTGTGGAGGTTTTTGTGAATAGCACTTAGAGCAATCTCTCCCCCTTTTTTTCCTGTAGCTACGGCTGTTTTGGGGACTTAGGGTAGGTTTTGCACCTTCTGAAAGCTTTGTGAATCCAGCTTCAGGACCATAAATGTTAGTTGGTTGAATTATTGAACAATTTAAATATCTTCATCCAATTTTAGATAAAAACATGACATACACCAAGCTGTACCTGAACTAATGAATATTGTTGTATGCTCTCTTTAATGTTGTATGCCCTTGTTTATCATGTTTAACGTGTATGTACTCTCCTGACTTGGAACCTTTGTAAAAGAGCCTTGGCTCAAAAGTAATTGTAATCCTAGATCTAAATAAACAAATAAAAAACAAACAAACAAAAAAACAACATTAAGACTTTAGTGAAAGTTGCTCATGCTTTTCTTGGGCCTGCTTTATCATATTAAAAATTGCTTAGTGCTGAAATCCAGAAAACCGTCTGTTCTTGGTGTGATAATTTTATTAATTGGCTGTGGCTTACCGATATATGCTGCTGCTAATCCCAATTGTTTACAGCGTGAACATTTTACTTGCTAGTGTTTGCCATTTTGTATTAAGAGCTGCTAAATCAACCCCCACTGCTGTTTGTACAGTGACCTTAAATGGTTTGTTTTATTTTTATTTTATTGAAGTCTTGGATACACCTGTGCGTGAATGCTCGTTGAGAGGTCCCACGTCAAATACATTAAACAACACAGAAAAAAAAATCTGAGGACAATTTACAGATAATACAATGAGAATTCTGCAACCAGATAATGAGAGTATTAAACATAATGGGTATATTAAATCCAGATAGGAACAGATAAGCTGTGGCATTGTACAAAGTATGCCTGCATCAGTAGGAGGAGCTGGAGAAGGAAGGAGTAAAGAGGGACAGTGTGTGGAGGGACAGGGATTTGACTGGGACAGGATAAGGGTACAAGATGTTGGTGGGGATTGCTAAGTGCTGGGGTTTGCCTATCCCGAGGGATAAGGACTGGAAAGTGCTGGTGGTAGTCAATCTGTGCATGGGGTGTCTCATTGTTGGCACCTGCATGAACACCTGTCAATAAGGTGTTGGTGCAGTCTGAGCTAAAAGGATCCAAGAGTAGTAGCACAAGAGACAACAGGTGGTAGCACATTTGTCCAGAGTGATGCCCGGCACGGAGAATGCTCATTGTGCCATGGATGTGTGGCATCTGGGTACATGGAAGGCTTGTGAGGAGGGTTCCTAGTTTACCTGGTGTTTGGCAGTAGGGGCAGTAGATTCTGAACTTCAGGAAGAAGTTGGTTTAGTGTAGCCTTTTGGCGAGAAGGCAGGTTTGATATCTTATTCTGTTGTTAAGTTGGAGCCAGCCAGCACAGGTATAGAATTCGCAGGTATGTGTTAATTTAGGTGCATTTGTAAGCAAGCAGCAGGCTTTATTTAGAGCAACAGTGATGTGTTGAGTGGTGTGTCAGTTGCAGATCCTTATATTACCAGTTCTCAATCTATAAGGATACAACTGAGCTATTAATTGCCAGATTCAGTGCTTCATGGGTGAGACAGTACCTGTATCGGTAGAGGATTCAGATTCTGGTGTTGATGGCTTTAGCAGTGTTGTCAATGTGCTGTGTGTAGGACATGGAGGACTCGATAGTATTTGAAGTGTGGGACAAGTTCCAGGGTGCTGCCCCTGTCATTCCGTATTGCCAATGGGTAGTGTTTTAGTTTGTTTTGGGCTGCTGCATAGAGCATGGTTTTGGTCTTTTTATAATTCATGACCAGCTTTTGTTCTGCGAACCATTTTTCAGCTGATGTGAAGTTGCTTTGGAGATCTGTTTCAAGAAGTTACGGGCACGGGTTGCTGGCAAAGATTATCATGTTGTCAGTGTATAAGAGCATGCAGCATTGGCAAAAGTCTGGTAGGTTATTTAAGAAGACACTGAATAGCAGTTGTCCCAGTATCGACCCTTGTGGTACACTGGACCTGACAGGTCGACTATCAGATAGGACTTCACCAATCCTAACTTTTTAGGAGTGGAGGCTCAGGTAGCTGCTAAACCAGCCTATGGTTTCTGTTGCAAGTTCAGTTTCAGAAAGCTGCTCAAGGAGGAAGGCATGGTGAACCATATCAACAGCCTTTGATAGGTCAATGAAGGACTCCCCTGCTAGGTGACCTTGGTCCAAGGCATTATTGATGAACCTGATGAATTCTAGAAGGCCCGTAATGGTACTGTGGCTGCCCTGGAACCCATGTTTCTCTGGGCAGAGGAGCTTGTGTTGGTTAAGATAGACAACCATCTGTTCAGCCACAATTCGCTCCAGTGCCTTGGGGAGTAGCGGGAGTATGAAGATTGATCTGTAACTGTTGTGTAAAGTTTGGTCCCCACTTTTATGTACAGGACTTACTGTGGCAGACTTCCATGTTTGCAGGAATTGAGAGTGGCAGAGGGAGAGGTTAATTATCTTTGTGAAGGGTCCAAATATTTTGTCCAGAGTCAGGCAAAAAATTTGAGGTCCAGTGAGTCCCCACTATGCTTTGACTTTCCTAAGACCTTCTCTATGTATTTTCTTGTGTCTACCTTGGATACTATCTTAAAGTGGAAATGTGGTCAGAGGGGAGGTGGTGTAGATGCCCTTGCAGTGGTTAACTTTACAATAATGCATAAATTACTTTGATTTAGTTATATTTTGGAAAATTTTAGTGGAGAAAAATTTGGGTGCTTTGTCCAGTCTGGTTTCAGTGACAAATGTTCAATACTCTTTTCGAAGTACTAATCATCTGCAACTTTCAATATCTGTAAGAAAAATTAAACTAGGTCAAATGTCACCATTTATCTATTCTATAGTAAAGTTTTTGATCTTCATTCCTGACTCATTGATTGCTGCTAAAAATTGCATCACTTTTAGAATTAAATATAAATCTAATTTGTTAGTCATTACTTCTTATAACTGTTTAAACTGACACATTTAAGTTTTAATGTTGTCTTTGTGTTTTTGCAATCATGGGTTACCCTAGAAAATGGACATTACATGTCCATCAGTTCTTACCATACCAGGCTATCAAAATTCATTAAAAAACAGTAGATTTAAGCCACAACATCAATACAGGTTAAGCAGATACAGAGGCTAGGCTCTGTTAATTGTATAACTCCTACCTTTTCTGAACCCACATCAGCTGCTGCCACAAAAAGTAACAGAATTCAACAATAAGTCATTATACAACCTCTAATAACATCCTTCTCCACACTTCTGCTATATTCAGATTTTGAAGAAAACATATATTACTGTATTGCACAAGTCCATTTCTATTTGTACAATTCTCTGAATGTTAGCCATAGTTTGACAGCCCAACATAAATGTTCATGGGTCCTCCATTAGCACAACAGCATTAATGAGAAGTACTGTCTGCTTGAGTGATGTTACTGATGATTAAATGTCTCTATTGCATGGGTTAATGTTGGGGTACAATGCTGTGAATTGCTGCCACAAATTATTTGCATCTGTAGCTGCACAAAGTCATGGGAAGTGTCAGTGTGGCTGCAGAATTGCAAATTGTAGGTCCTCTGGCCCTTTAGTTCCATGCAGTTACTGATGCAAAGAATTCATGGGGCTGTCTGAGGGCTGCTGAAGCACAGAGTCTAAAATGGCTTCAAAGAGATGCACTGGGCCAAGTGTCCTCTTGGCTGTGTACTTTTCACAAATTTTTCTTGACTAGGATTTTGCAAAATAAAAAAAACACTCACAGCTTAGATTCTGGCTCAAAGGAATGCAAGGGAAATAATTCTGAACAAACAGAAGGCTATGACTGCTTGAAAGAAATCGGCTGCTTCCGAATCTTTTTCTATGGTGGTCTCACATAGGTCTTCCAATCTGAGCTCTGTGATGCTGGTTTGGCAACACCTCGGCATCACAGTGACAGGATTTATGTTGACCACTAGTTGCAGTTGGCGTAAATCACGTTGTCTCTGGTCTACTTTTCATTGGGGGCTTCACCCCCAGACTCCCATGCAGGGAAGTTTCCCTCCACACCCCTCATACTTTAGATTCTCAACTCCGAGTTGGAATTGGTTTGTGGAGGAGTACAGGACTAGCAGACAGTGTGCCCTGTGTCAGACCCACCAACACAGCGACCTGTCAGCAAACTGTTGATTTTGTCGACAGGTATGTAGTTTTGGGGTTGGTGTTGTTGATCAGGCACATACCTCCAATCTATCATCATAGGATTTGCCCCCATACCACTAATCACACTTGTGGCCCTGTGTTATAACCTCTGTGCTGCCATAATGTCTTTTTACAGTTGCATGGGTGGAGCTCCACAGACATATTGTCATCATCTTTGTAAAAGCACTGTGGAAGCATGTGACCAGATCGCTGTCAGGCGTGCTTACACAGTGCTTAAGCACAGTTACATTCACTGTGTTTATGTAGCCTTTCCTCTCTGCAGGCCACATAAAAACTCCTCCTTCTTGGGGCACTACTTTTTCTTCTACAACTGCCAAAGTGACAGCTGCTATTCCCAAGTTGGCTGAGCGAGTCCAACTGTGCATGTGCAACTATCATGCATGCACATATCTATCATCACCACCATCTTAGGCATGGCAGCCATCAGATCTGATATGGCAGATTCCAGTATCAGTTCTGACTGACCAAAGCTTGTAGAATTGGCTGCTGTGTGTCTGGCAAAGCTAACTGTGGGAGTTCCTAATTCAACATTATATTTTTTCACATACGTGTTTCCCAGGACATATCATGCATGTTCACATGTTGACTGGCATTTGTGTAAGTATGCCTCAGCTGCCTAGAATTACTAGATCTAGAGCATGCACCCTGATTTTAACATGTATGAAATATAAGTTGCAATATTTGCGCATTTCACAAGTAAAGGCACACCACATCTGTTACACTCTGTCCTTATTGAACTTGACCAAATAACTTCATTTGGCAGCACATTTATACACTTTATCAGAACACCAGCAAATAAAATGTTTAGGTATCACTGGTGTCTGTCTTGCTTTGTACAGAACCCAATTTCCACACCACACAGTGGTAGCAGTAATTATATTCAGTAGTAGAGAGACTGCATCTCACTTATGCTGATGCTGAGGAGGTGAGTTCCAGAATGTGGGTTGCTGCAAGAAAGACATGCTGTCCTTGGATTGTCCCAGTTCTGCGTGAATCAGTTTGGTTTGCAATCATCTTTAATTATGTGTGATAATAAACTATCCCCCCGCTACTGACTGCTGTTTATTTATACACCATTATTACATGTGTCACACTATTTCCTAACAGACATTCCAAAACAAATAATTTCATTTGGGCAGCAGGTTTATACACTTTATAATAACCCCAGCAAATAAAATATTTAGGTATCACCAGGAACCATATTAATTTTTACAGAATCCGATTTCAAAACTGCACAGCTGTCTCGGTGATTTTAATCAGTTGTAGTGAGATTGCATCTTGATGATGCTACTGCTGAGGGTGCGAGTGCCAGAATATGGATTACTACAGCAAAGACATATTGTTCTCATACTGCCTAGTTCTGTATCAACCAGTCTGGTTTTCCATCAATTTTATTTATTATTACCTGATAAAAATAGCCTAACTCCCCACCAGCCACTGTTTATTTATAAACCATTAGTACCTCTGTCACACTATTTCCTTGTTGGAATTTTCAAAAACTAACTTAGCTTGGAAGACACCATTCCTACATCTGTCACAATGCTCTCTCATTGATGTTACAACAAATAACTTTGGTAGGACCCACAATTATACACTGTATAAGAACACCAGCAAATAAAATATTTAGTTATCTCTGGGATAGTATTGCTCTTTACAAGTCTGATTTTCACACCACACAGCGGTCGCAGTGATTTTATTCAGTTTTCATGAGACTGCATCTCATTGATGATGATGCGGAGGATGGGAGTTCCATAATGTCAGTTGCTGCAGCAAAGACATGCAGTCCTTGGAATGCCCCAGTGCTGCATCGACCAGTCGGAGCTTCAAGAATAGTAATGTGCAATTTGTCACACATGAACAATGCCTCTTCATCAGTACACTATTTTGTTTTGTACATTATTTTTATCCTCCTGCTCTGGTCCACCAGACTCTCCCCAGGGGGGCTCTCAGTCAGTCTTATCCCTCCAACCTGAAATCCCCAGCTCTACTCACTAGATGGTGGGGACCTCTCTCACTCACCTCTGAGCCACCAACACCCTGGATTTAAGCCCCCCAGAGCAGCACTGCCGACTCCTCTGGTGACCTTTCTGATAAGTTAATGGGTGGTCAGAGGTCTGCGAGGAGAGGATCTGGGGTAGGCTGGAAGATCTGGTGCTGGAGTGTGGACTGGCTCCTTGTCCCACCTTCACCTACTGGTGACACCAGAGATTTTCCCTTGTTCCAGTGTTTCCCCTGAGCCCGAGCGTATACTGAAGTGCAGCACACGATGGGACTGCTCTCGCACCCCTGGGTAAGGCTTCTGTAGGAGCTACTCCCCCTATTTTAATGTGCCACTAGATACGGTGGCACCCAGCCACCACCAGGGGCCACTCAAGCAGCAACACATTCCCTAACCCTCCCCCAGGAAAGGAGACAAGTCCTCCAGATGCTCAATCCTTTCCTGCCCCTACCGACCCCCGACGGCCCGGGCTTATTCCCAAACCCAGGTCGCCGGTCTGGTGTGAGGTGTGATGTCCAGCTCCTTAACCATCAGTGCCACCAGGCCGGCTCTGATCAGTACAATATTGATTGATACATTTTTTTTTTCATTTAGTTCACAATCACAGTCCTTCACAAAGCATGTCTATTCACATTGCTTTCCTACAAAACCTTTTGTGATTGAAAATTGTTTTTACCTTCACTTGGAGGAGGTCACTGTCTTGGTATACTTGTGCTTGTGTGTGTGTGTGTGTGGGGGGTTGTCTTACCTTAAAAGGGTTTGCATGCATGCAATCACCTTGCCTATCTACAAACAATTGTTCTGCCTCATTGCAACTGCTCAGGTAATGATAGACAAAGTCTGCTAATATGGTTAAAAGCAAAACAAAATGGTTATATTAAATGCACGCTGAAAATAGAAAATAGAGTTAAAAATCTATGTTTCGACCTTAGGTCTTCTTCAGGAAATTTAATTTCCTGAAGAAGACCTAAGGTCGAAACATAGATTAATTTCCTGAAGAAGACCTAAGGTCGAAACATAGATTTTTAACTCTATTTATTTTCAGCGCAGCATTTAATACAAGCAAACCATTTTGTTTTTTGTTTTTAATCACATGCTGACGCAGTGCCTTGTTTTTTGTTTTTGCAATTAATATGGTTAAAGTTAACTGATGTCCCTTCTCTTTTTTTTTTGTTTACTATTTTTTCAGACCACACTATCAGTACATGGCAAATAAAGTTGTTTGATTGCCCGTCTACAGTAGGGGACATAATATATGGCTGATCTAACCTCTAAGGCAAGCAAAGGTAGGTGCAATGGCAAAATGTAAACCATGAAATATGAAAGATGCCATGCACGGATTCAGTTAACTATCTTCATATTTTTTTGTTCTGGTTGAGGGGAACGGCAGTTGCAGCTTTTCTTACTATACTGCCAATTGCACACATTTGTGCATAGGTAGCAGCACTGCTTTTTGTGAAATGGGAGAATACACATATATTGAGGTATTCTTTCAATTTATTTATTAATTTATTTCTTTAATTTAGGGAATGTGTGTCTTCAGCATCAGTATCTGAGAGGAATCACCTCCACAAAATGGAATACAATCACTGTGACTGCTGTTAGGTGTTGAAATCAGGTTGTCTAAAAATCAAAATGGACCCTGGTGATACTTAAAGCTTATTTGATAGCATTGCATGTGCCCATTTGCCAACATCTGTTCATTACTGTTTTCTACTCAATAACTTTGCTTTCATAGTACAACACTGGTGAAGATATTTATTTATGTCAAACACAGGATTACTCTGACATTTCAAATATGACAGTGAAATTAATGACGGAATCAGCAGAGCTCATGAGAAAAGGGAACTAATAGTAAATAATGTGTGTTTCAAAGCCAGACTGCAATTAGTAAACAAATGCTTGATCACACAGAGTGCTTTTCTGTCTATGTGCTGGTCCACAGGCTATGGAAATGAGCTGATGATGTTTCAATTGGGGGAGGAGGAAGACAGAAAACACACTGAAATGGGGGCCACGCACGATCACAAACAGACACTGAAATACATGGAAAAAGCATACGGGGAAGAAAAAAACTCCAAGAAATGCAGATGTATTGGGCTCTTAAAGGCATCAACTCAACAAGTGAACTAGATAGACAAGGAAGGAGGTAAGAAATGCTAACAGTCCCCTTCAAAAAAAGTCTCTGTTTAGCAGTCTCTGTTGTTTATGTTAGTTTCACTCAGTGTTCCAGATGGTTGGAGTGATTAACAGTTCGTTAAGAGATACAATCATCTGGCAGTACAAGATGGGATCTCACAAAAGACTCAATGTGAGTTGTTATCATTCCATTGTTAGGACTTTCAGCTAGTGCCCAGTCTGTGACCAAGGGTAGAGAGAATGACTGGAGGATGGCCCACGTGGTACCCATCCATAAAAGTGGACCAAAGGATGAGCCAAATAATTACAGGCCAGTAAGCTTAACTTCTATCGTGGGGAAGCTAATGGAGACAATACATATGGAAAGACTGGTGACCTTTATGGAAGACAATGGGCTCAAGGACAGTTACCAGCATGGGTTTGTCTCCAGAAAATCCTGCTAGATTAACCTAGTTGAGTATTATACAATAACTGGATTACAAGGGAACTGGACAAGGATCATGCGGTGGATGTCATATACTTTGACATCACTAAGGCCTTTGATTTGGTGCCACATGGGAGGTTGGGAGGAAGTTGAGATACATGGTGGTGGTGACTAAGATGGTTAAATGGACTGAGAATTGGCTGCAGGAGAGACAGCAGAGGTAGTGGTGGTGGGGGACTCCACCTCAAGCACTGTGATGAGTGGGATTCTGCAGGGATCGGTGATGGGGCCAGTGCTGTTTGGAATATTCATAGCAGACATCTTGTATGGCATCAGGAATAAGATCAGTCTATTCACTGACAATACCAAATTGGGGGTGGTGGTGGATGATATAGCAGGTTGGCAGGGCTGCAGGACAACCAGACCAAACTTGTGGAGTGGTCAGTTGCGTGGCAGTCAGGATTCAATGTGAAAAGTGCAAAGCCCTGCAATTTGGAGCAAAGAATCCAGGAGGGTTACCAGCTGGGAGGGGTGCAGCTAAGTTCCATCAAGGAGGAGCAGCATCTAGGAGTGGTTGTATTGGGAAAGATGAACAATACAGAGCAGTGTAGGAGGGTGGCAGTGAAAGCCAACAGAATGCTGGGTTGTATCACAAAAGGGATCTCCTCCTTGATCAGGAAGGTGATGCTGCCTCTCTACAGGGCACTGCTCAGGTCACACCTGGAGTACTGTGTGCAATTCTGGTACCCATATCTAAAGAAGGATGTGAGATTACTGGAAGGGGTACAACACAGGGCAACAAGGATGATCCAGGGATTGGAGGACAGACCATATGAGGAGAGATTGAGAGAGCTGAACATGTACTCCTTGGAGGAGAGAAGGGACGGGGGGATATGATTGAGACAGTTAAGTACATAAAGGAGAAAAACAAGGCAGGCAGTGAAGGGATAAGTAGGCTGAAGAGGGGGAGGGACATGAGAAGGCACAACCTTAGACTGGGGGGAGAAGATTTAGGACAACTTAAGGACACACTTTTTCACAGAGAGGGTCATGGCAGAATGGAATGCTTTAATGGAGGAGGTGATAGCCTGTAAGACAGTGGGTAGTTTCAAAACAGGATATGGGACAAGGTGAGGGGGAGGTAATTGGGAAAGTAAGGGGGCAGAGCAGCTGCAAAGGTGAGGGTGCTAGCTGCACACTCACCCAGACTGGATAGACCAGGTGGCCTATTTCTGCTGGCAAATTCATTTGTTCGTAAGTCACTAGCTTCCAGTTTTCTGAACCTGTCTTTGTCTGATTATTTGTCCCACCTTATTTAGACCTGTGCCATCATTTCACTACCTTTTGAGTGTCTGTAGCCAACACTTCAGTGACAAACTGTAAGAGGTATACAGGGTCTGCACTGCAAGAGGTGGGTTTTATCCCACCCCTCTCCCCACACAGTCTCCCAACTCTGCACTTTCCCTGGACAGCACTGCAGACCAGACTCTAAAATGACCATCCACAGACCCATAACTGCCATTACTGGCAGGTGTAGGGGGTCCCCATCTCTTCTTAATTGATCACATCAGTCAATACTGTCCTACAGTCCCACCCTTTTCTCAGTCAACATGCCCTTACATCCAAAACCAATGCTTTAGTGCATGTATGGTACACAGATAAAACTTAAATAATATGTAATTTGAAAAGTTAAAATAGGCATTCCTGGATGCATAGATCCTCTTCAATAGAAACAGAGGTAGTAAAGCTTAATGCCTGTTTACTGTTTCCCCGGCTCATGAAAGGACAGTGTTAAAAATTATGTTACTGTTTGGGCAGAGCATAGTAAAATCAATACTTTTGTGACTGATATATATAATAGATATATATATATAGATATATATATATCTATATATATATATATATATATATATAGATAGATATAAATATAAATAAAAAGTCATAATGTTTCCTATTTCCCAAGCCCCTGGATATCTAGCCCCTCCCCAAATACATCCTAGATCTGCTCCTGGCTCACATGACACTATATGAAACCTTCTAAAAGCAGGTCTCTGGTTGATCACAAAGTGGGGACTGAGAGTGTCTTTCTCCATCTTTCTTTGCCTGACTCAGTTCTTTGCACGGAGAGCTGGTGAGAGTGTGATAAGATGCATGCTGATGTTACCTATTGTGTGTGCAGAGCTAGGACTACTTGACTGAATATTTGCTGTTGTAGGATCCTCTGGTTCAGTGTGGGGAGAGGCAGAAAGGGGAAAAGAAGGCCATGGTAAAAAAACAATAGAAGGGGGAGGCACACTGGTTGTGATCATCTTTGTAAAAGCACTGTGGAAGCACATGACCAGACCTCTGTCTGGTGTGTTTCCACAGTGCTTAGGCACAGTTCCAGTCATTATGTCTATGCAGCCCTTCCCCTCTGCGGGCCACATAAATATGCCCCCTTCTCGGGACACTACTTTTTCTTCTGCAACTGCAAAGTGACTGGTGTCATTCCCAAGATGGCCACCAGAGTCAAACTGCATATGTGCTATAGTTGCACATGTGCTGATCTCTCATCACCACCATCTTGGCACAGTAGCTTTCAGAGATGATATGGCAGATTCCATCTGCAGCAAGACTCCGACTATTCATTAACTTGCTCTTGCTGCACTATGCAGTCGTCGGCTCTGACCAGAGTTTGTTTTATATTGACTACTTCCCTGCTCTGCCAAGCACCCCTTTTGATTCAAACTAGTGTTCTTTTGGCCTTTTGAATGTAACCATGTACTACTTCCTGCTATATTATGAAACACAGGTGCTGTTCACCCTTGACTGCAGTAATAAAGGACCCCACACGTGTGTAAGTCTTACCTTTGTTTTTCTTCTCCAAGTGTAACAACTTGCATTTGCAAAACTGATGATGGTGTTCAAGAGTAGTGGCCCCAGCACTGATCCCTTAAGGATGTACCTAAGTACTGTTCTCCACTCAGAGTAGTGCCCCATACCATCACATTCTGCTATGATCCTGGGATGTTTTCCTTTAACCCTCTGGGACTTGTCTGACTTGACCTTTGCAACCAGGGCTGGTAGGATGTGCAATGGCTACATTATGGCTATGTCTGATACTACAAGTCCTATTAAAGAGCATCCTTCCCCCATCAGTGGCTTTTTCACAGATGTTGAAGGAAGTGTTCAGTATGCATCTTAGTCATCACCCGGCTCTCTCACAGGTTCCTCCTCTACCACTGTTGTCAAGGGCAAAGTCCTACCTTTAGCTTCCTCCTTCAGTTTCTGTACTGGTGGAAGGCTTTGATGTTGTCTACAGATTGAAGAAGATTTGTCAACACTGTATGTGTACATACTGCACTGGCAACTGTAAAAACACTTAAATCATTGCTGGAAATCATAAGCTGCAGTTATGCATATTACAATAAACAAGGCCACTGATTTTCAGTTTTTACCAGAAAATCCAGTAAAATTCCAGAATTTGGACTTTTTTGCACATTGGTAAAAACAAAGAATTTCACGGAATCTGACATTCTGTGCCAGAGCAGTAAATCTACAGAACTTATATTTTTCTTATAATTGCTTCCTGTACTATTTTCAATTTGCTTCATATCCAGAAACAAATGGCGTGATACCTTTTATTGGTCCAACACAGATATAACAAAAGATAACAGTGCCTAAGCTTTTGGACTAACCAAGTCCTTCCTCAGAAGCTTATGCCAGTTTAGAAAATCATACTCTAGTAACACCCAGATCATACATAAAAATACAGACATATTACTCATTGGTTTTAAAATACCTTTTTTAAAAACATAGCTGAGGTTTAAATGGAAGAAACCAGCTTATGTCAGCTAGCTGCTGTGAAGCATACCAAGGTCAAATGTCAACAGAGGCAGATAAGAGGAATCCTTCAAGAGGCCAGACAGTTTCATTAACTTACATTATGAATGATGCATGAGTGAGTGAGTGTGTTACATGAATACACTCCTAATTAAAAGCAAGTCCTTTAGATTTAATACCCACTTAAGTACATGTTAAAAACTGGATAGTATTCCATGTTAAAAAGTACTACAAAACTGAAATGTTGTATATATTGGCATAGATAGAAAACTTCTGTTTTGTAATACTTTATAACATCGAATACTATTCAATTTTTAACATGTACTTGAGTGTGTATTAAATCTAAAGGACTTGCTTTTAATTAAGAGTGTATTATACCGTAATTTACTCATGCATCATTCATAATGTGAGTTAATGACACTGTCAGGCCCCTGAAGGATTCTTATCTGCCTCTGTTAACATTTGACCTTGGTATGCTTCACAGCTGCTAGCTGGCATAAACTGGTTTCTTCCATTTAAACCTCAGTTATGTTTTAAAAAGGTCTTTTAAACCAATGATAATTCTTTTTCTTTTTTTCATATATGATCTGGGTGTTAAGAGAATGTGATTTTCCAAACAACTGGCATAAGCTTCTGAGGAAAGACTTGGTTAGTCCAAAGGCTTAGGCACTGCTTTCTTTCGTTACATCTATGTTGGTCCAATAAAAGGTATCAAACCATTTGTTTCTGGATCTAGTCTTACAAGGACCAATACGGCAACTAAACTAATTCTGTATGTCAGTTTGATTCATTTAATGCTCACTGATGTAATTCCCAGAATTTCAAGTCTTGAAAATGAAATGTTATTATTTTAGTCACCATAAATCAGTTGCCTTGAATATAAAGATGTGAATATACAGCAGCTGTGTAAGTTCTTGTAAAGCAAGTCTATTGATTCATTTCCATTTATCCTTACTCTCAGAATAGAGTTATTTTGAAAGTTTGGTCAGGAGTTGAACATAAAACAGAAAGCAATATACAGGTTTAACTGGTGGAAAGGGAGTACAATATACAAAGCACATTATATAAAAGGGTGAATTTGGTAGTAGCAGTATGTGAGTAACAAATACTGTAGTAATTGTCAAATTCCACAAATAATAGCCTATTCATTATTCTGAAACAAATGCAAATAATAGGCACTATTTGTGGAATTTAGATTTGGAGAGATTTACTTAAAAAGTTACAAATGTTTCCCCACAGTATTAAATTGTCAGCTCCTGGCATCCTGCCAGAAGGTGACAGCATCTTTTCAAACACAACCCACCAACGTGGGGATGAGTTTGAAAAGACACCATCAGTTCTTGTCAGGGTGTCAGGTAAAGATGTTGTAAATTTGTGAAATTCACCTTTGCAAATGGCCCACTTTGCCACTTTGCAATGAATTTCCTTGGGGAAGTGACACTTCTGCAGGTGAAGTCTGATGAAGTAATGGCAAAGTTGCAACTTCACTGGCAAATTGCATTACTTCAGTTGGAATACCACTTTTCCAGTCAAACACTTTGTGCTGTTTTCAGCTGTGCACATCTCTGTTGACTTCACTGGCAATCTAATACCTGTCACTTGATAGATGGGTGGTAAAGATTGAAATGGGCTGGGAAGGTAGAAGATAAGCCCTGGCCACCAGGTGAGGGAAATAGAGTAATTTGTGTCCCCCCTTCTGATCTTGCTGTAATGAGAGAATTGCTTCCCAGCCTGAGGTCGGCTGACGGACCCCTACATTTTGTCCCCAGGTCTCGGCTTAGATCAAGCTCTAGAGCTTTTTCAATAGCAGCACCCTTGTATTGGAATTCACTCCCTCTTGATGTTAGGATTGCTCCCTCTGTTTTAACTTTTAAACAAAAGTTAAAATGTTATTTATTACATAAATCTGTTTGTAACTGAAATTTGTAATTTGTATTCTCTGGGTTTGTTTTGCTGTTGATTGTATTTGTGTATTTTTGTATGTTTTTTTGTCCAGGTTGGGCCTGAAAGGGACCTTTGGTCCAGTGCCTTTACCCAGTTACCAAAGAATAAATGAAAAATGAAATGTAAAATCTGATTACCAAATAATGAATGCCTAAATATTTTGGGGGGGGGTCAGAATATAATATTTAGCCAGCATATTCAAGAGAAGATTTATGTAGTCTTGTTAAGTAGTACACAGCTACAAATTAGGCCATAAACAGGAATACATATGAGGCCACATATAGAACTGGCAATATGACAGAAAATATAAACATGCTAATGTACTGAGTGATTAGGCACAGGTGCTAGACAGGTACTGCACAATAGTGCAATACAGAAAAATGCCATTCTAAAAACCAGTGCCAACCACTCAGAGAACCATCCCTTGTAGCAAGGAGTAGGTGTCCAGGACAGTAAAAGACAGGCAGGGTTTCAACTGAAGGTGTCAAGAGAAGTATCAGGAGAGTGGTAGGAGGGCAGAAGGGGGTAGATGTCAAGGGTTGAACAAAGATGGTGGAGTCTGAAAGAAAAGGAGCCCTGACAAGCAGAGGTTCTGAAAAGTGGAGTTTTGTAGGAGTGGGGGTCAGAGATCTTCTAAATTAGTAGGTGGAGGGGAGGGATGGAAACCATAAGGAAGAGAGTAGCAGCAGTGGGCAGAGAACCCAAATTTCAATATAAGCATTGCAGAGTGGAAGGGGATCTGCTTTCAAGCAAGGGAAGGGTAGCTTATGGTAGAAGGAGCAATGGTAGGTGTAAGGAGGATAATTTAGAACAAATAGACAAAATGAGTGATATAGGGTACCAGTACGGCCAGAGTGGACTTAGGGGCTGCACTATGAGCCACTTCCCCATAATCAAATGGCAGGAAGTAATTTTGTCAACAGTAATATGAAGTGTAGAATGGGGGGATACAGGATTTGTTCCTACAGTATATAATGCACCTTGCTTGTTGAGGAGTTTTGACTGCTTTGCTTCTGTACTGTACAGTATGTATGGATAGTTCAATCTACTGAAATAACCAGAAGCCAAGGTATTTGAAAGTGCATTTCCTCCAGAAAATAGACCTATAGGGTTTTAATGTCTATAGGCTGTAAATCCTGACAAAACCTCTCTGCTACTGAAAATCATAGGGATCATTCTTTAACATTCTGGGTGAGCTGATGGAGGCGGAACCAGTTTTTCACTTATGTTATTAAAGTCCTACTTGAGTACCACTTATAGCTTCAGGGAGTATTCTTTCTCAAAGGAGACACTAATGGCTTCTTGTAAAAGTACTGCACATATAGTCTACTCTTTAAAAAAGACAGATCTGTTTCCTGTTTTACAATTTCAAACAACACTAAATGACATTACTGTATATGGCCTTGTTTTAGAAAAGCAAGTTTGGAACTGTATCAAAATGCTTTGGAAGATAATAATTTAAAATGATGTGTATGCACAAGAAAGGAAAGAGTATGCATAGGTTCTCAGCTGCCACTATGTGGCATCCTTGTATAAAGAATAAAAGACTGATTAGTTATTTATTAGCTGCTCTTTTTAGTCAAAATTTCAGAGCGCTGCCTTCTATAATCTAGGCACTAAATGTCATTCTGTAATTTCAAGTTCTTCTATACTTAACATTAAACATTCATGGACATCTATATACATGTAATTAGTAGGCTTCTGTTAACCATTCAGATACTGTATCATAAAGTACTTCCATAATAAAATGTTACAGAATCTGTACATGCTCATTTTACCAGTGTTTTTCAAATGTGGCTACTGTGACTGCATGTGATTAGCAACATAGTTTATATGTCCTTAAAGGTCCTCATAGTCTAAATTAAAATTGTAAAGGGTCCAAACATTTGTTATCCGAAGCAACAATATTTGTTAGTGGAAAAAGCCATCAAAGAGCATATTTTAATATTTAATAATAATGTATGTCAAGCCAAAAATCAATATATCCATTTTCTTTTCATTAAATTGAATTCCTGAACTGATATGTGATTTTGAAGTCTTTTTAATCAAGGTGTTTTGTCCACCTTCTCTGTGGCTTCCTTGCCTCTTGTACCTCCCTTTGGAACAATATAGCATAGTGGTTAAAGACAAAGCGGCAAACCTAGAAACCTGGGTTTGAATCTTATCAGCCCCTACTTGCATACTGTGTGACCCTGAGCAAGTCACTTACCTTCCTTGTGCTGCCAGGTTGCACCTGGAAACCAGCTTTGGCTTATTGTGCCTTTCCTGGTTAAACCATTTCCTTTTTCCCTTTCACTTTCACTTCTACGGCAGCATCCAACCCCATCAACCAACTTCCCCAGGGCTTACCAGCCATGAATCTCCCATGGATTTTCCTCCATGGCAAGGCCAGGTAAGGGAGGGCCATCCTTACTCTCCAGGCATCCTCGTCCATAAGCTGGCCTTGCCTAGAAAGTTATGGAGGAGCCAGTGGTGGTCTGGGATGTCTTCCTTTGGGCAGGGTATTTTCTGCTCCCATTTCTCCCTTTCCCCTAGGGTCACTGGGTGCAATGCAACAAGTACCTGTGTGTGCCTCTGTACGCATACGTACCCAAGTAGCTTGAGCACCCATGCCTCTGAGCAGACTCTTTGGATCACCCTGCCTGATGGAGAAGAGCAGTCCAGAATGCTCAGTCCTTCCTCATGCAATCAGCCCCAAGTGTCCTGAGTTCATACCAAAATCCCAGTCACCAGTTTGACAGGCAGTAGTGCTACCACCGAGCAACTGGGCCGGCTGGTTTTGATGTTTTTTTTTAATTGTCAGCTCTCTTGCCATGACAAACTTCAGGGGCCAGATCTTTTAGTTTTATGGCCCCAACCCTGTGGAATTCTCTACCTCGTCAGGTGCGAAACTGCCTGACTGTCCAAAGTTTTAAAGGCGCACTGAAAACCTATCTTTTTAGTAAAGCTTATAATGATTTCTGAATATTTAAATGTTGTTTTAATTATTTATTGTTTTATGTTATATTGTACTGGTGCCTTGGTTTAAGAAAGGTACCTTATACAAATAAAGAGTGATCTGATTTGATTTGATTTGACAACTATTAAAACAAAATCAAACATCTTGGTATGGTACTCCATTGTCCAATATCAGAAATGTGTGCAAGCAGTATCCTAACTGTAATGCACCCTCAGTAGAAATCCAATATGAAGAAGTAACTTCAACAGTAAAGACTCTTAAGCATTGCTAGAGGCAACCATCTTTAACGACTTGAGTCATTAATTACTAAACTGGTAGTAAAGGCTGTCCTAAACATATCTGGGGAGTTGAAATACACTGAAGATGAATAAAAGAATGTCATAATTACATTATTCCAAAAATGAGGAATGTTTTGCCAAGTAACAAATACTGCAGCTTTAAAAGACATGAGAGATAAACTTCAAAGGGACAAAGCAGCAGAAATCTGATGTGCAGTATGTATTATGTAAAATAGATTTGTTTTATCTAAGTTGTGGAAAACTATAGTGTAGTACAACAGTAACTAGTGACTACAGATGACAATTGTGGCCAGCTGTATTTGGGCTGATTATTATCTTCCAGTGCTTTTGTAGGCAAAGCCTTGAAAGCAAGGAAGTATGGGTACTGCTAGAGAAGAGACCAAAATGTTTGTAATCCAATTAAGGGAATGAAAAACTGAGCTGTAAACTACACCGTTTCTAATTAAATAATATGTAGTGTTAACATTCAGAAAGTAAAATCATATTTGTTATAATTTGTTTCTTTAAACTGTCATGTAATTTATAGTATTGATACATACAAACAATATTTATAGAGCTCATCCTTAATGGTTGGTCTCCAAGCTTTCATTAAACAAAATTACATTTCTAGCTCAAGGATCCAAACATAGAGCTTTCAAAAGATAATTTCTTAAAAATGTGCTAACTTTGAAACCATTAGAGTCAAACTTTTTTATGGAAATAAGGAGTCAACTAAGTTGATATTAATATAATCTATTGCTTCAGCTGCCATACAACAATATATAAAAATATAAAATGGTTCACTAAATTTTAAAGTCCTGTCATTTTAACAACTTATTATGCCAACATGTATAAACATGTGAACTGTATTGTTAGGCTCTATTCATGTTGTGTGAACTCAAAGATTTCAAAATAAAAACTTTCATTTCTATGCCTGAAAGTTAAAATGTCACAATTTTTGAAATATGATTTCAAGCATTATATAAAATATTATTGTTAGAAATGGTCAGAAGATACTAGTGGTTGTTCTGTCTAAGAAATAAACATATTGGCCCAGATATTCAAAAGGGTTGCCCCATGCGCAATAGGGTTGCACAAGCACAAGTCCGAAAATGCGCCATTCAGCGATATTCAGCGGGAGGCAGTTGCGCTACTGAAAACATGCTGAGCAACAGCGCAATGCAAATGAAGGCATGCGCAACCAAAGGGGGTGGATCCATGCATAAAGAGCACAATGTGATATTCAAAGGCTGCGCAATGCGCAACAGTGGATCGGCCGGAACTTGCGCCACGGCAGAAATGAGCCAAAATAAAAAGGCTCAAGGAAGAGGCACAAGAACTCGATAGGGAATGCTCATAAGGCAGCAACAGAGAGCAGGCCACAGCAGCAACCAGTGCAGGCCAGGGTGTAGGCAGGACAGAATAGTGGCAGCTGAAGGCGTGTGGGGCCACAGAGTTCGGAGGCCAGTAGGTGTACCCGGTGCAGTGGAGGTAGCAGTCAGGACAGCGGGGGGAACAGAAGAACAACAGCTGGGGGGAGCACAAGTCAGGGAGATGGACAGTGCCACCTTCCACATGGAAGCTGTAGTGAGGGGAGTGAGAAGGCATGCTTCAGGGGGACGTGGCCGTGGAAGGGTCCGTCGGAGGTACGCCCCCCAACAGGCAGTACCATGCCTGCATCAGCTTTGAGCTGTATTCGAATGTTGAGATTGTGGGCCGGTACTGCCCGAACAGGGCAATACTGAAGCAGCTCTGTGAGCTGTGCAATAATGTGATGCAGGCACCCTCACGACGGAGCCACACTCTGTCAGTGGAGACAAAGGTAACAGCCTGCATGTGCTTGCTCACCATGGGTACCTTCCAGAGGCCAACAGGGGACACCACAGGCATAACACAGTCGGCCACGTCACGCATCCTCACCCAATTCCTCAGCGCACTGCTGCCACATGCTGTGGAGTACATCCATTTCCCCAGCACCGTGGCAGAGCGTACAGCAAACATACAGGAGTTCCACAGGGTAGCACGTATGCCTGGCATGCTAGGGGCAATAGACTGCACCCATGTGGCTATTCACATCCACCTGGCCCGATGGTGCCACATGTCACAACTGGAAGGGTTCTCCAGTGTCAACTGCCAGGTGGTGTGTGATGCCAGTGGGTGCATCATCAATGTCTGTGCCATGCACCCTGGTGGAGCACATGATTCATTCATATGGTACCAGTCTGCACCGTGCCATCGATTAAAGAGTGGGGACATCCTCACAGGACACCTAGTGGGTGAGTATGCATGTAGGAGTGGCAAAGTTGGGGGACGGGTGGGCAAGCCACAGGTGCCATGGGAGTGGCACACAGGGCTAGGAATAATATGGGCCTGAACATGACACTAACCTCCACTATCTCCACACAGGTGACAGTGGATACCCACTCCGTCCCTGGCTGCTCACACCCTACCGGTGCCCCACGACCCCATCGCAGCAACGCTTCAATGAGGCACATGCCGCCACACGCAACATCATCGAGTGGGTGTTTGGGATGCTGAAGGCACGCTTCCAATGCCTAGACATCTCCGATGGTGCCCTACAGTACAGCCCCTCAAAGGCCTGTGGGATATTCCTGGCCTGTTGTATCCTGCACAACATGGCCAAAGACTGTGGGATAGCTGTACAGGTCGAAGAGGGGGACATCGATGGGGACGCCGGTGACGCTGGTGATGATGGGGATGAGCAGCCCCCCCTTGGACAGCATGACCCCCGACTGATCTGGCTGGCCCAGCTGCACTGGGACACCATCCCAGAGGAGCACTTCACACAACACAGGTAAGTCATGGGACCATGTGCAACCAACACTGTCCAGGGCGCAACCTACATACACACAGGGTAACACACCAGGGGTGCATGACGGTGAGGGGACTGGAAGGGTACAGGCACACAAACACACCACCAGGGAGGGGTGAATAGTTACACGCTACATGGACAGACACACACACGCACACACACACACACACACACACACACACCAGGCACACAGTGCACAGGGGCAGGTGCACAGCAGAGCAGGAACAGACATGTTAAACACACAGATCCACAGATCACCCCACCACCTGTACTGTCCATGTACGTGTGTCAGATGCTGGGCACCCTTGCACCTTGGTGTACAGTACAATGCAGGCATCATCATGCACACACACCTGTGGACAGCAGTTGGGTGGGTGTGCAGGTGAGTCCATGTGTTGGCATGTTGGGCAGGACACCCACTGGTGCACTGCCCACCAAGACACATTGCACACAGGGCAGCACCAGACAGAGCCCGCACTGGGAGACAGGTCAGTCAGGTGACACTGTGCCACGGCCACCACGGATGCGTGGGTGACCCCGCCAAGACCCAGCAGCACTGGCAGGCTGAGCATGGGCCACATGGGGTGGCACCGATGGACCACCTGGGGTCCCACTGCACGAGTGCGACCTTGTCCGCACAGGGGTCTGCAGCATGCCGAACATACCTGCACCAGGGGTGCTCGGGATGCCCACAGCAGAAACCGGCGTTGACAGGCTGGGTGTTGCACGATGCCGGGAACGGGGAGTGGAGAGTGTACTGCGTGGGGTGCACGGTACAGGGGCACCTGACTTTGTGCCCAATGCGGCCATGACAGCGACCAATGCCTGGGTCTGCCTGTCAATGGCAGCGGTCACATCCATCCGCATTTGGACCATCTCTGCAAGGATCATTGCATTGTCCCTGCTGTGCTGCTCCACAGCCACACACAGTGCCTCCATGGATGTTGCAACCTGCATCTGCTGCTGTACTGATGCCCGCAGCAGGTGGGTGTGCTTGTCAAATGAGTCGTCTGCCAAATTGGCAACCTGTCCCCCCAGGGTAAGGAAGGGTCTGATGCTCAACACCTCTTGAGGGTGGGCGCTGTTCACCAGGACCAGGTATGGGCAAGTCAACAGGCGGTGTGCATACGCCACCGCTGAACACTGTACCCCCAGACCTGGTGGGTGACTGCCGCTGCTGCCCCTCCACCTGCTGTGCCCAAGGGACCAGTCATTCCACTGCTGTGTCCACAACAGTGCCAGAGACCTTCACAGCCACCCGGTGCTGCCCCACCAGTGCTGACAGGCACAGCCTGGGACTGTGCTGACGTGCTGCCACACACGTTGGAATCAGCTAGGTCCATGGGCATGAGCTGTCCTGCTGTGTGTCCATTATGTGACACACATGTGTCACTGCCCATAGCGGTCATTGCATCATCAATGGTGCAGGTTCGTGCCACAGCCACAGCCACAGCGTGCTGGCATGCTTGCATGCCAGACTGCTGGGGCACAGGAAGGGCACCCCCACACCTGACTCACCGACAACGGAGATAGCAGCCAGGCGTGCACACTGGTGCAATGCACGCCGGCTACCAGCAGAGGTGGATGGACCCTCCTCCAACTCTGGCTGCATGTCCACAGTGCACGGGCCCACCACCACTGTCCCCTGCAGATGCACAGGATCTGTAACAGAAAGTGAGAACATGTTAGTGCACGGGATCAACCTTTCCCCCCGACCATGTCATACTATGCAGTGATGGGCTACCACCTGTCTGGAAGCCACCTCCTGGAACACCCTTGATGGCACTGCACTGCATGGATGCAGCAAGACGGTCCTCCGCCGGGGTCAGCTGCACCAGCTCTGGCTGGCCCCTGCCTGTGGCAGCATGTGCCACCCTGAGGGCTGCCACCTTCTCCTTCACCCGTCTCCTGTTGGTCCCCATCTTCTTCTTACATTCCTGCACAGAGCGCTGGTGGCTTTCGTGCTGGTTTACGGTGCGAGCTACCCCCTCCCATGCAGCAGCATGGGCCTGAGGGGTGCCCTGCCGTCCACTGAGTAGTGGCTCTTCATCCAGGTAGGCCTCGAAGAGTGCCTCTGTTTCAGCCTTTGTGAAGTTGGGCCTCCTCTTTCGCCCACCATCATCCTCCTCACCCAGTCCTTGCTCGGCCATGTCACGGTCTGTATGGGTGGAAGTGGACACCTGTGACTGTGCAGTTTACAGCATTATCCCATGACCATAGTCCATAATATCACACAGCATGCAACCCACCTATCACCTGAAGTAACCGAATATGGCCACTGCAGATCACTGTCGCACATATATAGTGCAATGCATGCAAATTAGGAGTGGAGCAACTTTAATGAGGTACAAATCACACACCGCTGCACCTTTGAATGGCTGATCAGTTGATTTGCATATGACGGCTGGATATCATGCTGTTGCGCTTTTTGCGCAATACGGTTGAGCCGGCTGAGCCTATAGCGCAGTTCTGTGACTGCATAGTACACCATACTGCACATGCCCAGGTACCTTACGCAGGCATCTGCTGCACTGATGATGTGCTGTGCATGGTCTGCTATTCAGGACATGGCCACCATTGTGCCAGTGGCACTACAGCACTGGTCACCACATGGTGCTGTGGCACAACTGTGCAATAGTCCACTGTGGCACTGGCATGCAGGCGACCACTCGCGCTGGACATGTAGACATCTGATGGTGCTGTGCGTGGCCTTGCACCAGAGACATGACCTTGTGCCCAACCTTTGCCCCCTTGGCGCTGTACATCTGGCATGTGTGCAGCTCTATCGTGCTGTTCAGTAACAGTGCGATAGGGACCGACGGCGCTGCCTGAACAGCACGATAGGGACAGATGGGGTTGTATTGTGCAACATTTCCACGTGGGGTTGCTGCGCTGCAGAAGCCATATTGCCTACTATCAACCTGTGGACATGGCATGCAGGAGAGCTCCCCAGTGGAGTGGATTGGAGGTGGCCAACCTAGTGGCCATGGTGGAGCCTCACTATGGGCCACTGTTTGGGGAACCCCTAGACTTGGCCCGCACCAAGTGCGGCAGCAGGTGGCCAACGAGCTGAGCATGTCACAGGGCGGGCGCTCAACAGCGGAGCAGTGCAGGCACCACTACAGTGACCTGTGCAGGAGGGAGCAGGCACTGCTGGCACGCCTCAGGTCCTGTGCCAGGAAGGGCATTGTGCCTAGGCCAGGTGGGTGAGCCATCTATGCACCTGTATTGTCCGCAGGGGTATAACTGTGTATTGGGGCCAGAGCATGGGGAAGGGTTGTTCCATGGTTGGCTGTGACAGTGTTTGCAGGTGTGTGATGTATGGGTCTGGCTGTGTGGGCAGGCACACTCATTGGGGTAGGGGGCTGTCTGCGTTTGGATCTCACTAACGTGTTTCTCAACATTTGTTTCCCACAGGCGTGGAGGAGCGGAGGAGGCCCGAGCTGAGGCGCAGAGGGGTACTGCAGAGGTGGCCGGCAGAGGAGGCAGCAGTGTGGGCCCACAACAGCAGCAGCAGTGGCTGGATGAGGGTGAGTGTCATTACATCATGGATGCTATTGCATGCTATGGGGGGGATAGGGCATGGCCACCATCCATGGACAACACTGCCATGCATATGACATTTGACAGTCAGCATTGTCCAGTGGCACTGCTTGTCTGTGAGTGCGTCACTGGTGGTCCATGCATGCACTGGGCACATGGCTGTGGCACTACTTCCCACCATGTAGCCATGTCACTGTACTGCCTTGGTTGTGCTGTGCTGGGCATGGGTGGGTGTGTGTGGGCTTGGCCCATGCAGTCACTGTAGTGTGTGCAGTCCATCACAGGGGTGGGGCACTTGGCTGTATGCCATGCATATTGGGTGGGCTTCAGGGTTGTGTGCAGTCATAGCCATTGATTCTGTTCCCTTGCCCTAGGTGTCCAGGTCCTGCACAGGACAGAGCAGGCCATCCACCACCTGCTGGAGCTGTCTCATGAATCCCTACACATCCTCAGGGAGATGAACCAGAGGGGTGTGTGACGCTGGAGGAGGACACGGGGTCCGAGCCAGCCTGCCGATCTGCAGCCTGGGGGGTAGTAGCTGCCCCACAACTACACCCTTTACCCTTCCCTCACACCCTGCCTTCCCTCACCAAGTTCTTCACCCCTACACACCACCCTACCTTGTACCCATACCCCCACCCCTGTATTGTATATATTTGTAAATAGTTATGGTTGTTCCTGTTGTTGTTGTTGTTCTGTTATTCATTGAATATATATATATATATCTATTTTGTTATGAGTACTGTGGTGGTCTCTGATTTGCAGCTGGCTATAGGTGCTCAGTTGCAGTGGTGTGCATGGCATCTGGTGTGGTGTGGTCCTGGGATTGTGTGTGTGTCTGCATGGGGGGGTGTCCCTGGTGTGGTGGTGGCTGTCAGCTGGTCTGGCTGTGTGCTGCCACACACCACTGTGGGCTCCTGGTGGGTCTGGCTTGTATGGTTCTGTGGTACACATGGTTGCATTGTGCCGGGGGACATGGTGATTCGGCAGTGCCAGTCACAGTCACTGCTCATGTGTGGTGTCTTGGGGTTCCAGAGCAGGGTGTGCTGTGCACGGGGGGGGGGGGCTGTGGTATACTTGGGTTGTCCGGCCTCTTTGTGTGGCAATCTTCACTTGCCAGTGGGTGTGCTGGGGCGCCGTGGCCCAGCTGTGCTTTGTAGGCTTGTCCCCATGGGCCAGTGGAAATTCTGTCCCTCCACCGGTGATACTGTGCTTCGGGTGTGGGGGTGTGTTGTTAGTTCTGCAGTGTGTTCCTGTGCCCCTCTGTGGCATGGGTGGTGGGCCCCTGCCTACCTCCCTGGTTGTGCAGTTCCATTGCTCTGCTGCTGGGGGGGCTCCCTGCTTGCGCTATGGCGCATCTCGACTGCTCAGCTGGGCTGGCCTTGTTGCATTATGGCGCGACATATGTGCTCAGCTTCCCCTACCTGGTTGTGCTATGGCGCAGGTTGTGTGATATTCAGATGTTGGCTGGTTGTGCAATTTTACTTGTTCCACGTTTGAATATCACGTCTGTTGCACATGTGCTGAATTGACTTATTAACTACTCCTGTATTGTGCACATTTTGAAACAGTTTGAAAATCTGGCCCATTTTTTTCTAGTTTGATTATTTATTTATCCCAGAGGGGACTGGGTTAAGATTAACCCATTTTAGCTGTACCTGACATAAACAATACACACATTAAGTACTTACAAATTACATATAAAACACAAAAAACAACAAGCACATTATCTATTTATCATCATCATCATCAATTATGTTTATTGGAAAATCAAGGAATGACATTATAAACCATTGAGCTTGTATTCTTCTTGAGAACTCAGTTCTTTAGGTACAAAAGTTTACACAATGCATATTATGTATACTGTATCATAGTAAACAAATATTAAATCAACAGTGCAACAAAAAATGTTTTTCCAAAAAGCCAGTTTCAGCTACAGTGAATAAAAATATTAGCGTACCTGACAAAATGTACTTTTCTAAAGTACCTCTTATGCTTTTGCACCATGAGTTTCTTTTAAACAGTTTGATCAAACTCTTGTCAAATGTATAATGCTATTTCTAAGCCAAATGTGGTGGCCATCTTTTTTATTGGGAGCATATACGATTGAATCCCCACAGTGACTTAACCATTCAAAACCTGCAGTGTCAAACAGATTATGGGAGCGATGAATGGATTTATTGACTCCCAGGTTTGTCTGTCTCCCTGACATCTCCTCCACCCACCACTGTAGCTGGGAATCTAAAGTCTGGAGGGTGCAGGTGGTAACCCCCCCACAAACAGTACATGACTCTGGCCACTGTTGAATCCATTGGCACTCTGCTAGGCGATGTGATCACCATCGGCAAAGTGTTGTTGCTGTAAAGTCCTTCAACAAATTTCTTGTCAAAGCAACTTGGTGGAACCTGCTGGGAGACTAGTAGGTTTAGGTGTGCTGTGCTGTGTCTGCAAGCACATGGAATGAAGTGGGTGCTGGGGCTAGGGGCAGCCATCGCAAAATGACAAATAAGAACAGAAGAAGGACCCACACTGACAAAACTGAAAAAAGTCAAAATACTCTGGCTAAGTATTGACTCTGAAAGGCTTGGTGTAAAATCTGTTTAATGAATGTCCTGGACAAATACACAATAGACAGGTAGCTACACAACAAACAAACAGCCTGCGCTTTGAGTCTCAGACCCTTCATCAGAGGCATGGCATAGGGAAGACACTTCACACTTAAATACAGGTAATAATGCATAATTCATGAACCATTAGCATATTCAAAAGGGATCAGAATATATAAAAAAAGTACTTCATAAGAAGGAAACAAAATGTTTTTGTTTTTTTTTGTTCTTATGCAGTACCTCCAGTATAGACACAAAATAAATTTGTAGTTCAAGGAAAGAAAGTGCATAGTGCTTCTAGACATAATTAACTATGTAACAGCTGCTCCACCAGTACCATTCTTGTCACATCTGCAGCACCATTCATAAATTTAAAGTGCAATGTGCTGTGAAAAAAACATGGGACTTGCAGCTACTCCACCGGTACAATGCGGTCCCATTTGAAAACTGCCACATTACCAGAAACTGTGCAAACTCACAATTTTTATTTATTTATTGAATTTTGGTAATGGGGTGGGCCCTCTGAGACAAGACAATTCCATTTTCAGGGGCAAACTGGAAAGTGCAGCACCTTGATAGTGCATTCATTGATACAAGAAATTAGACAAGGAATAGTCATACAGTAGCAGAGTACATCAATTACATTCAGTTCTGCAAAATAAGCAATGCAAACACAGTCAACACAATCTTACATACAGACATCATTTGCAGTATTTCTTTTTTTCTTGGAGAGCAGGAGTTAGAGAGAGTGGTACGTTTGCTGCAAGAATCACACAAGGAGTGAACAGGGTGAGTAGTCAGTGAAAGCAGAAGCAAGAGAGGGTGGTTAGGTGAGATAACAGCAGACTTTGAAATGGAGAGAGAGGAGGTGCAGACAAATATAGAAAAGGTAGGCAGTTCCAGTAGGACACACCAGAAAATGAAAATGATCTCTGAGCCATGGAGAGTCGACGCTTCGCACTGAGAGAAGGGCAAGGAGGTAGATCTGAGGGCACATCACGAGATACAATGTTAAACAATATCAGCAAGGCAAGGAGGAGTGAAGCAATGTACAAGCCTATGTATAAAGCTTAGTGTGGCATAGCATAATTTGCATTCATAGGGTAGCCATCCCAGGGCAGACAGGACATTGCAGTGATGATGCCGAGTATTGTCCCCAAGAGCAAACCTGCAAACTCTATGGTAGGCCTGTGATAGGCATGATAGTACAGGTGTGATAGCAGAGAGCAGTAATGGAGCACCATACATGAGGAGGAGCAGCAGGAGTGTGGCACTCACAATCTTGCAGTAGGAGGTCAATGTAAGGAATGGACAGATGCAGTAGAGGACACCAATTTTTGGGTTTATAGTTTTGGTGATGGCTGCAACATGCCCATCCAGGGGAAGTGAGGAATCTAAGGAGACTCCCAAGTATTTGAAGGACCTGACCAATTCGAGTGCATCCTCAGTACTTGAGAGAACAGCCAGAGGGGGATAGTTGGTGCAGATGAGTTGGAGAATAACATGCTCTTTGTTTTTTCAGTATTAAGGACAAGCTGCATCGGAAGGAACCAGTGCTCAAGGGTGTGGAAATTGGAGGCTAGCATTGAACTGAGCCACCTGATAACAGCAGAAGAACGGTAGATGACAGCATCATCTGCATATAGGTGAACAAAGGCCCCACCACTACTATCAGGAAGGTCATTAATATACAGAGAAAAAAGTAATGGGCCCAATATGGAGCCCTGGGAGATACCATGGGTAATGGGCCTCAGGTCAGATAGGGAGCCTGCCCATTTTACTTTTTGGGTACAACTGTAAAGGTAACTTTGGGTCCAGGTCAGGGTATTGGCATCAAGGCCAAGGACATGCAGTTGTTGTAATAGAAGACCATGGTTGACCAAGTCAAAAGCCTTGGTCAAGTCTACGAAAATTACTCCAGTGGCACAGCCATGATCCATTTCATGGAATATGTCAGAGGTGACTTTAATTAGAGCTGTAAGTGTACTGTGGTTTTTCCTAAACCCATGCTGAGAAGTTGACAGCAGATGGTGGAGGTCAAGGTAATCCTGTAGGTGGTCATAGATTATCCACTCTTGTATTTTTGCTAGAGGGCAAAGTTTTGACATAGGCTGGAAATTTTCCACTGTAGAGTTGGGACTTCCCTTGTGGACAGGGACGACCACTGCTACTTTCCGTTTTCAGTGACTGTGCAAGTAAGGAAGGATCGATTTAATAAATCTCGAACAGGGTGGGTTAGGGCATCAGCTCCCAACTTAAGGAATTTAGGCTCTAGAGTGTCATGGCCAGGTGAGCTGTCAGCCTTTAGGTTCATGGGAAGATGGCAAACCTCCATGAGGGCTACAAGCTTTAGATGAAAGGCAGGGCTATCCATAGAGTCAACTGATGGCAAGGGTCAGGTTGTGGGGAGGATGAACTTGAAAATAGAGATGTGTACCTATTCAGATTGGTGAAGAACTCATCGAAGCCAGAAGCAGGTAAAAGTTAGAACACACTGCTAGAAAAACCACAGTAAATATCAGAAAATACCAAGTGTTTCATAGAAAACAAAATACATCACAAGAATAACAGAAGAGAGCACAGCAGTAATCACTCGAGAGTTAGTCTGAAAGCAAATTTAGAAAATTGCGTGTGTGTGTGTGTGTGTGTGTTTGAGGAGTGGGAGCTTTATAATGAATGTAAAGAAAGAATTAGATAACCATCCAGCCTGCTTTTCATATAGAAACACTGCCAGAAATGAAATACAACTGCTTCGGTTAACTACTTCATACTGTTCATGCATGAGTTGACACTGGTAGTCACAGACAGGTGTTCATCATCTTTGACACATCTGTCAGATTACTAGAGAGAAGTGAGCTGAAATTATCAGTGACATAATGTACTGTGGTCATGAGTGATGTTCATCAATAAAATTGAAAGCATTATTAAATGCATATGTTCTGTATGTCAGAATGATTGTAATACACAGAACTCACCTAGTACAACGTTCAGGTAGCAAAGCTCAGTAATCACTTTCACCACCGTGATCTTCACTGACACCCTTTGTGATTCTGTGCTGAAAAAAACTGATAGAATACCATCGTACAGCATCACATTTCATTATTTAATAATGAATAAAAGCAACACAGGCACAGGATACAAATTTGATTACTTTACTGAACTGGAAAATGACTTCTGATTTATTTTCCTATCAGCTTTAAGAAGTACCCAGACTAGCCTAGAACGAACACAGAAAAGCACCCATTATTAAAATGCTCCACTAAAGTGATCATCCAACTGCTCTGACTTCTCATTCTCCTGATGAGAGTGATTGGTTTCATGGAGGAGCAGGCTTAGTCTACTGTCGAGAGAATACATGGGGGAAAACATCATTCAGTATCACTTTAGACACAAGAAGCCAACTTTGTAAAACTGGTACTGTTTTTTTTAAAGCACAATGAACAAGACATTTTGAAAAGCCAGGCATAAAAACACAAAATAGATTTAGACTGAGTAGTGAAGTAATTTTAAATCATTATTTCCAGGGGAACTACCAATAACTGATGTGAGTCTGAACTGTGAACTTACAGTGTACAAGGAAATCTTTCATTTCTTTTTACAATTCCACACCACTGGAGAGCTGGGGTTGACTGTACAGTGACAGTCAGTCGAACAGTATCATTCACATTGCATGTCACTTGTTGTCTGTCCTCCACGTTGTGAGCTACCCATCTGTCATGCCGTCGTGTATCCAGAATCCCATGGCTAACACTTGTGAAATTAGTGTGGACACTCATTGCTCAGCTTGTATAATTTTACCTCAGATTGATTTTTAGACTTTAGTTTTTTTGCATTATCATTATTACATTCCAGTGCAGTAACTGAAGAGAGATCTCATGCTGACACCCGAGTTGGGGTTTGGGTGAGATTAGGACAGTTGGCTCTTACACAGCCTCCTCATAAGGATGTAAGTCACTCCAGGTTGCCACCCTGTGACAAAGATCAAACTGATCAAAGCACCGGGTACCTGAGTCACACGCTGTGGCTGATTGTTTGCTTTTTGGTGTGAAACATCATTTGCCAAACACAGTTGTTTGAATTCAAAAGCAATTGGTGGAGCATTGGAGCATACATTTGGTTTATGGCTCTACTTGACTTCTTACACCAGTTTCTGTCACTTCTGGAGTGCAAGCCGTTCTTTGTTCATATTTGAGCATGTTATATTGGGGTTCATAGCCCCAGTCTTGCACCCTGCCTCCACACTGGAAAGCACTACACAGTCTTGGTTTTGTTCCATGGAAAATATAGCCTACTCTACACTGTTGACCACTGAGCTCACCTGTCCACCTCTTGGAATCTATCAGCTTAGTTCTTGATTACAGTTCAACTGTGCTCGTGCTGGCTCAGGATGCCTGCACATGAGGCAAGATCTGGAGGTGTTTTTTAACTTTTATTAAGTATGGTCCAAAGTGTTTAAAAGCAGAGCTACTTCTGTGTTTGGCAGGTTCTCAGTTGCCAGTCATGATCATAAGAAAAAACACAATACGATATGATCATTATCAATAAAAAATAAAATCCCACAAGATTATGATCGGTAACTCAGAAGCTGCCAAACACAGAAGCAGTGAATGTTAGACATCACGGGAGTGGGCAGAGAGAGAGAAGGACTGACAAAGTGGATAAAGGAGGATTCTACCATAGGAGGACAAAGGGAGGAGGAAGCGAGGAAGATGAAGGAAAGCAGCAGAACCTGCTGCTGGGCCACTTACTATAATGGTGATGCAGCTGCTGCTGACTGGTTCCTGCACAAAACATTGCCTGTGACAGACAACACCTCCCAGCATGTGTCTATGTGTGTCTGAGTCTGCTCCCCTGCTGCGGCCCTGTTCTTAGCTCCAGTCTGATCTCTCCTCTCTGACTACTAGACACACACTCTGTAGTCAGTACTGCCTTTGCAGGTTGCACTGAGCAACTTGCAGCTTCAGCTTGGGAGGAGCTCAGCTGGCATGGAATCGGGGGCACAACCTACTACACAGTGACTGCAGCCCATTCATTAATAGGAGGGGGTCAGGCAGGAGGTGGGGCCACAACCATGAGAACTGAGAGTATAGCACTTTTCTTTGAAACGACAGCACTCCCTTTAAATGTACAATACCTGTTAAGCCAGCAGTGCATGTTAATAGTGAAAATTGTGACGGTTACTTTTTTAGTCCATTTTAGTTTGTCCTCTTGGAGCCAGAAGTGAGTGTGGGAGCAAGACAATAGTGTGGTAAGTGTGGTAGGGGGGAGCAGACCAACAAATGCCACTGCAAACAATATGCAGGAGGTGGAGATAAGTGGTACAACTCCGGTCAAAGCACACAGTGGACGAAGGCAGTCAACAAATCACGTCAGGTGCTACCACAGTCCCTTCTCTCTCCTACATCATAGCAATACATCAGCATGGTTCCTCCCATGCAGCCATAACAAAAGTACACTCAAAGCAGCTACAAATACAGTAGATGAGTATTCAAGATTAGTCAATAATTCTGTATTAAAGCAGTAGTTTCAATCATGCAGAGGTTTGAGAATCATTAATTTATATACTATACTATACTATCTACCTATGCCCCCGCCAAGAAATAAAGAAACAAAAAAATGCATTTGATAACATCAAGACCTTTTACTACTTAAGACTTTTGCCTTTAAAAGAAAATTAAATGGTCAATAATTTCCCCACAAATTCCTTATCCTGTATCAGTTAACTGGGCAACTGCATTAGTGAATTGGGACACTTTTCACTAGCACTGCGATGTTATTGAATTATTAAGTAAAACAGAACCGTTTTTCTTCAAAGTACTGTATAGATGCTTAAGAAACAGGCAATTCTGATAATACTAGAAATTAAAGAGCAATAGCTATAAAGCACTAACCAACCCAGAGACCTGAGCACTATTGTAGGTAATAAGACACATGAGGTGTGCATTGAACAGATATTACCATGTGCCCAGGGCCATGGGTACGAGGCCACATTCTCAGTACCTTCAGCCCTTGGCAGTAATATTGGTTCAATGCACACCCCAGAGTGTCTTATTGCACACATATATATATATATTTATCTCTATATATATATATCTATATCTATATAGATATATATATACATTATAGTGGCACGGTCGCACACTATAGTTAGGTTCAGCGATCAGTTACATACTAAAGTCAAAAGTTTGAGTGTTAATAGCTTTGGACCTGTTCAATGGATTTGCCTGAAATTTGGAACGTGTGTTGGGCATGGCAAATCTCTTGATTTGTCAAATTGTGTTTCAGTCAGAGTGCGGTCTTTGTGTACAAAAGCGCTTACAAATGTAAAATTATCTATTTTTGAGGCACCTTTTGGTATTCTGAATGTGGTCCTGCATGGCCATCATGTGGCATGCAACTCTGTGAGATGGCTCATTTTGAAAGAACTTTGTGGTTGAACATGCTGCTTTTTGTTTAGTGAAAAATATTAAGGCATTCAAAAGTTATGGCATCTTTAAGTTCCCATTATAAGTCAATGGGAAAGTTTATATGTATTATCTTGCATCAAAGAATGGGGTTCTGGCCATCTCATCCCGCCTGGTGGTCAAAGAATTTGCAGCCTTGCAGTTCAAGAATCTTTGTCCCCGAGGATTTTTTTCACATTCTTTGTTCACGGGTCCGCCATCTTGTTTTCAGTTTCCAATCGACTAACACAAATTCTTGGCTCAGGGTCACTTGAAGTAAAACTTTTGATGGGTTTTACTCAGGAAACCTCGATCTATCAAGCCATGGCTTTGGCTCCATCCAAATCAGTCTAAAAATAGAGTTTCCAACTTTTAAATTCTTCGTTTGTGGCTCGCTAACGATCTTTGATCGCGAACCTGCAAATTTTTTGATCGTTAGAATCTTTGATCGTGATCGTGCATTGCAAGCGAGAGACAAGATGGACAGATTTTAACATTTATTTCTGTAGTCCAGGTGTGCCCTATTAAGTAAAAAAAGGGTGGGTGTTGCTTAGGGGGCTTCCTCTTCCAATCTGAATAAAATCTGGTTTTATTATCTCGAAGTCATGCGCCCCTCCCATCTTGACAATGTACATAATGATTTTCGTTATCCCTGGTAGTCTAGTGGCCACCCAATGAGTATCTTATTAATATCTTTATTTATTATCTGTGGTAGTCTAGTGCCCCCCATGTGTCTTTATGTGTATTTTTTAAAAATGTTGTATCTCAGACACGTTTGGTCATATTAATACTTAGTATTACCTGTAGTCTGCAGTACTCACTCTTTCTGCCAGTTTATTTAGTTTTCCTTCCTGTTATGATTGGCATTAAAGCTTCATTTTCCTCACCTTCAGGTTAGTTACTGATCGTATTGTTAGCGGCAACTGGAAACAGGCGCTAGGAAATTATTTTGAGTGCCTGTTTCAATTGTCGCTGGTAATACAACACAGTCAGCTGCTGGTCATGGAGGTGAGAAGTGGGCTGTGCCAGTCACTGGCTGGGGAAGGGTGGGGGGTGCTGGGTAGGCTAGCAGGGCTGGGTGGTGGGGTGTGGGGCCACTTGACTACCAGGTATTGCTAAATTGAAATAAATTTATTATGATGGGAGAGGGGACTGCTAGACTATCAGGGATAGCAATATTAATTACTGTATAAAGAACCACAGATCGGGGGGGGGGCACTAGACTACCAGGGATATACTTAGAAAAATATACATAAAGATACATGGGGTTGCACTAGACTACCATGGATAATAAAGAAAGATATTTATATGATACTCATTGAAGGGGGCCACTAGACTACCAGGGATAACATATATCATTATGTACATTGCCAAGATGGGGAGGGGGCCGCTAGACTACCAGGGATAATAAAAACTACATTTTTTTATTCAGATGTGGAAGAGGGAAGCCCCCTGAGCAAACCTCACTCTTATTTTACTTAATAGGGATCTCCTGGGCTACAATACACTATTTTGAAATCTGGCCATCGTCCCTCGCTCTTTGTTCATGAGCGGAGCAATATCTTTGACCGTCAGCATACAAATTCTTTGATCGCGATCATGCATCGCATGCGAGGACAGATGGTCAGATAAAAAATATTTTCTCAGCTCAGGGGTGTCCTAGCAAGACAAATGAGGGTGGATTTTACTCAGGGGGCTTCGTTCTGATGAACCATGGCAGTGAATTACCACAATTGTGTAAATTTTGTGAATTACACTAGTTTTTTTCTTTGGTCATGACCATGCAAATTCTTTGATCACGAGCCTGCAAATTCTTTGATCGCGAGATTCTTTGATCGCGATCATGCCTCGTGAGGGTAAGACGAGATGGCCAGATTAAAAAATCTATTTTCTCAGCCCAGGGGTGCACTAGGAAGTCAAATGAGGGTGGGTTTTGCTCAAGGGGCTTCGTTCTGACTAACCATGGTGGTGGTGGTTTACTGCAATTCTTCCAATTTTGTAAATTATTAAAGTTTTTATTCTTTGTTCATGAGCCTGTAAATTCTTTGATCGCGAGCCTGCAAATTCTTTGATTGTGAGATTCTTTGATCGCCATCTTTGATCGTGAGGACAGGACAAGGTAGCCAGATTTTTTTATAATGGAATAGATAGGGAAATTTTACCAAACTTTAAGATTTAATAACTCAGAAATGATTTGGTCTTTTTACATGAAATTTGGAGGGTGTTTACGGCATGTCCTGTAGATGTGAATATTGGTGTTTACGTGTTGGAAAAATTTATTTTGCGGAGCTATTGTGGCACTCTAGTTGTTTGGACAGTGTTTTGCTTGTGGTGGTGGCTCGAAATTATAGGATGCCTAGCCTTAGTGTCATGGATGTAGTTTTCAGTCGTTGTGTGTGTGTTAAATGTCAACAGGTGCGGAACTGTGCCAGTCTGACGAATGAAAATCTCATATGTTAAAATGTTATATCTCAGACATGGTTTGTTTTTACTTGAAATTTGGAGGGTTTGACAGCATGTCATGTGGATGAAAATGACAGTGTTTCTGTTGTCAGAAAATTTTTTGGTGCAGATATGGTGGTGCAGTTTACGTTCTGTGGACAGCATTTTGCTTGTAGTGGTGGCTTGAAATTGATAGGATACCTAGCCTTAGTGTCATGGATGTAGTTTTCAGTCATTGTGTGTGTTAGATGTCAACAGATGTGGAACTGTGCCACTCTGATGAATGAAAATTACAAATTTTGACATGTCATATCTTGGACACAGTTTGGTCTTTTTACTTGAAATTTGGAGGTGTTGATGGCATGTCCTGTAGATGTTAACAGAGGTGTTTACGTGTCAGACAATATATTTTTTGCGGACATATTGTGTGGCTCAGTTAACATTTTGTGGATAGCGTTTTCTATTGTTCTACTAGATTAACATTTGTTTGGTGGCTGGCCTTGCTGTTGTGCATGTACTTTTTAGTCATTGGGTGTGTAATGTGGCCTGACACTTTCAAGTTGGTTCGGGCCCCCATGCTCCCACCAACTTGTGCAACTTTCTACTTTTCTATTCTTTCTTAAAAAGTAAGGAAATTCTATGCAAAAAACTTTGTTAATGCATCAGTTAGGGTTCTTCTACAGTGAAAAAGTGAGGAAATGCCATTTTGAGGTTCCTACCCTTATGCGCCCACCCCAGCCCACCCCCCACCAACAGGCATCAGGGTGTGTGTGAGTTCTTGGCCTAACTCTGAACTCTGAACAAAGTCGTGCCAGTAGTGCTGGCTCCCTCCTCCACAGGTCTCTGTACGGTGCCTGCACTGCTCTGCCAACCACCGCCTGCCAGTGGCCTCCTCCAGGCAGTGGCCACCTGCCCACACATGAGTCCTTGCCATGTTTGGGGTTCATCCCCAAACAGTGGAGCCATGGTGAGGCTCCACTACGGCACTAGGTTTGCCAGTTCCACTGCACTCCATTGTGGGGCTGTCCTGCGTGCCATCCCTGCATGTATATAGTAGGCAATATGGCACTCTGCAGTGCGGCAACCCGTGGAATTGTTGATACAACTATCAACTCTGTATCGCGCTGTTTGTATAGTGTTGTTAGTCCCTATCGCACTGTTACCAAACAGGTGAGGACAGCGCGATAGAGCTGAAGACATGCCATAAGTACAGCGCCAAGGGGGCAAAGGTCAGGCACAGGGTCATGGGTCTCTGGCGCAAGGCCATGCATGGCACCATCAGACGTCTATACGTCCAGTGCGATTGGTCGCCTGTGTGCCATTGCCACAGTGGACTATTGTGCAGTTGTGCCACAGCGCCATGTAGTGACCATCACTGTAGCACCACTGGCACAATGGTGGCCATGTCCTGAATTGCCTATCATGCACAGCACATCATCAGCGTGGCAGATACCTGCATAAGCTACCTGGGCATGCACAGTGCAGTGTACTACGCAGTCACAGAACTGCGCCATTGGCTCAGCCAGTTCAACCGTATTACGGAAAGCGCAACAGTGCGATATTCAGCCGTCATATACAAATCATCTGATCAGCCATTCAATGGTGCAGCGGCGTGATTTGCATCTCATTAAAGTTGCTCCAGTCCTAATTTGCATGCATTGCGCTATAAATATGCGATACTGTTCTGCAATGGCCATATTCGGTTACTGCAGTTGACAGGTGAGTTGCATGCATTGTGCTGTTCTGGACCATGGCCCCAAAGAATTGCTGTGTACTGCACAGTCACAGGTGACCACTCTCACCCATACAGGCTGTGAAATGACCCAGCGAAGACTGGGTGAGGAGGATGATGGTGGGCGGAAGAGGAGCCCAACTTTTGAAGGCTGAGACAGAGGCACTATTTGAGGCCTACCTGGCTGAGGAGCCACTTCTCAGTGGATGGCGGGGCACCTCTCAGGCCCATGCTGCTGCATGGGAGGGTGGCATGTGCTGTCAACCTGCAGCAGCCACCAGCGCCTGTGCAGAAGTGTAAAAGAAGATGGGGACTGACAGGAGGAGGGTGAAGGAGAAGGTTGCAGCCATCAGGGCGGCACGTGCTGCAACAGGTGGGGGACAGCCGGAGGTGGTGCAGCTGACCCCAGTGGAAGACATGCTCACTGCAAGCATGCAGCGCAGTGCCATTGAGGGTGTTCCTGAAGGTGGCTTCCAGACAGGTGGTAGTCCATCACTGCATAGTATGTCATGGTTGGGGGGGAAGGTAGTTCACATGCACTAATGTGTCCTTCCTTTCTGTTACAGATCCTGTGCCTCTGCAGGGGTCAGCAGTGGAGGGCCTGTCCACTGTGAACAGCCACCCAGAGTTGGAGCAGGGACCATCCACCTCCACAGATTGCCGGCATGCACTGCGGCAGTGTGCATGGCCATCTGCCTTCACAGATGTTGAGACAGGTGTGGGGAGTGCCCTTCCTGTGTCCCAGCGGTCTGGCATGCAAGCATGCCAGCACGCTGCAGCTGTGGCTGTGGTACAGACCTGCACCATTGATGATGCACCGACCACTATGGGCATTGAACTGCATGTGTCACAGAATGGACACACAGCAGGACAGCTCACGCCCATGGCTCTAGCTGGTTCCGACGTGTGTTCCAGCATGTCAGCACAGTCCCAGGCTGTGCCTGTCAGCACCAGTGGGAGAGCATCGGTGGCTGTGCATGTCACTGGCACTGTTGTGGCCGCAGCAGTGGAACCACTGATCCCATGGGCACAGCAGGTGGAGGGGCAGCAGTCACCCACCGGGACTAGGGGTACAGGGCTCAGCGGTGATGTAGGTGCACTGCCTGTGGACATGCCCGTATCTGGTCCTGGTGAGTAGCACCCACCCTCAAGGGGTGCTGTACATCAGGCCCTTCCAGACCCTGAGGGACAGGTTGCCAATGTGGCAGATGACCTCTTTGATGAGCATACCCACTGCAGGCATCAGTACAGCACAGATGTGGATTGCAACATTAGTGGAGGCACTGTGTGTGGTTATGGAGTGGCACAGCAGGGACACCGAGAAGATCCTGCCCCGGATTGACCATTTGCGGGTGGATGTGACCGCCACCATCGACAGGCTGACACAGGCAGTGGTCAGTGTCGTGGCCACATTGGGCACACAGTCAGGTGCCCCTGTGCCACTCACACCACACAGTATGCTATCCACTCCCCATTCCCAGCATCGTGCGACACCCACCCTGTCGACACCGGGTTCAGCTGTGGGCATCCCGAGCACCCTGGTGCAGGTATGTTTGGTATGCTGCAGACCCTGTGTGGACAACGTCGTGTTGGTGCAGTGGGACCCCTGGTGGTCCATCAGTGCCACCCTATGTGGCTCATGCTCAGCCTGCCAGTGCTGCTGGATCTCGGTGGGGCCACCCACACATCTGAGGTGGCCATGGCACTGTGCCACATGACTGAGCTGTCTCCCAGTGTGGGCCCTGTCTGGTGCTGCCCTGTGTGCAATGTGTGTTTTGGTGGGCAGTGCACCAGTGGGTGCCCTGCCCTACACGCTGACACACGGACCACCTGCACACCCTCCTGACTGCTGTTCACTGGTGCGTGTGCATGATGATGCCTGCATTGCACTGTACACCAAAGTGCAAGGGTGCCCAGCATCTGACACACGTGCATGGACAGTACAGGTGGTGGTGGTGGCCTGTGGACGTGTGTGTATTTAATGTCTGTGTTCCTGCTCTGTTGCGCACCTGACCCCTGTGCACTTTGTGCTTGTTGTGTGTTTGTGTGTGTGTGTGTGTGTGTGTCTGTCCATGTGGCGTGTTACTGTTCACCCCTCCCTGGTTGTGTGTGTGTGCTTCTGTGCCCTGCCACTTCCCTCACCATCATGCACCCCTGGGGTGTTTCCCTGTGTGTATGTGGGTTGTGCCCTAGCCACTGTTGGTTGCACATGGCCCCATGACTTACCTGTGTTGGTAAGTGCTCCTCTGTGATGGTGTTCCAGTGCAGCTGGGCCAGTTGGATCAGTTGGGGGTCACGCTCGTCCAAGGGAGCTGCCATCCCCATCATCACTGGTTCACCAGCGTCCCCATCGCTGTCCCCTCCTCGACCTGTATGGCTATCCCACAGTCTTTGGCCATGTTGTGCAGATACAACAGGCCAGGAATATCCCACAGGCCTTTAAGGGCTATGCTGTAGGGCACTGCCAGAGGTGTCTAGGCATTGGAAGCATGCCTTCAGCATTCTAAACACCCACTCGATGATGTTGCGTGTGGCGGCGTGTGCCTCATTGAAGCATTGCTGCAATGGGGTCATGGGCCACTGGTAGGGTGTGAGCAGCCAGGGACAGAGTGGGTATCCACTGTCACCTGTGTGGAGATAGTGGAGGTTAGTGACATGTTCAGGCTCATATTGCCCCTATCCCTGTGTGCCACTCCCATGGCACCTGTGGCTTACCCACCCTTGCCCCGATTTGCCAATCCTACATGCATACTCACCCTCTAGATGTCCTGTGGGGATGTCCCCACTCTTGAATCGATGGCACAGTGCTGATTGGTACCATATGAATGAATTGTGTGCTCTGCCAGGGTGCGTGGGACAGACACTGATGATGCGCCCACTGGCATCACACACCACCTGGCAGTTGACACTGGAAACCCCCTTCCGATTCCGATAGGCAGCCCCATCGGGGCCAGGTGGCATGCAAATGGCCACATGGGTGCAGTCTATTGCCCCTAGCACACCAGGCATACGTGCTACCCTGTGGAACTCCTGTATGTTTGCTGTACGCTCTGCTGCATTGCTGGGGAAATGGATGTACTCTGCAGCATGTGGCAGCAGTGCGCTGAGGAATTGGGTGAGGATGCATGATGTGGCTGACTGTTGTTATGCCTGTGGTGTCCCCTGTTGGTCTCTGGAAGATACCCATGGCAACAAGCACGTGCAGGCTGTTACCTTGTCTCCACTGACAGAGCGTGACCGTCATGAGGGTGCCTGCATCACATCATTGCACAACTCACAGAGCCACCTCAGTATTGCCCTGTTCAGGTGGTACCAGCCCACAATCTTGACATCTGAATACAGCTCAAAGCTTGATGTAGTCATGTATTGCCTGTTGGGCGTACATGCCAACGGGTCCCTTCCACGGCCACGTCCCCTTGCAGCATGCCTCTCACCCCTCATTACAGCTTCCATGGGAAGCTGGCACTGTCCATGTCCCTGGCTTGTGTCCCCCTGGCTGCTGTTGCTCTGTTACCCCGCTGTCCTGACTGCTACCTCCACTGCACCGGGTACACCTACTGGCCTCTGCACTTATGGTCCCACACACCTTCCTGCCCTCTTCTGTCCTGTGCACCCCTGGCCTACACTGTTTATTGCTCTGGCCTGCTCTGTCTCCCTGCCTCATGTGGCTTCCTGTCACATCCTTGCACCTCTTCCTTGAGCCTTTTTATTTGGCTCATTTCGGCTGTCGCGCTTAACCACTTCCTGATCCACTGTTGCGCATTGCGCAACCTTTGAACATCGCATTAGCACTTTATGCATGGTTCCACCCTTCGGTTGCACGACTCTTCATTAGCATTGCGCTGTTGCTCAGCATGTTTCTGTGGCACAACTGCCTCCTGCTGAATATCACAGAATGGCACAATTGGACTTGCGCTAAGAACTCTATTACGTAATGGCTAACCTTTTTTGAATATCCCACCCTATGTATGTTATTTTTCCCCAAGGGGCATTACTATACACTTATTGCAGTTAAATATAACATCTAATTGGTTGGACCAATTTTATGTCTCAATCATTTTGCAATGTTAGTGTATCTGATGTTGAGTTAGCCGTACCTGCTTATTTTTGTGTCACCTGCAAACTTACTGCAAATGTTTGTAATATTATTACCCAAATCACTGATAAAAATACAAAACAGGACCAATCCCAAAATAGAGCCCTGTTGTACCCCACTTGATGTACTGTGTGTCCCTTGACTTTTACTTTTTGTGTTCACATGTTGAACCATCTGGATATCCATCCACCCGAATAGTCTGTTATTTTGTCCAAAGTTTTCATTTTATCAGTCAGTTTACCATGTGACACAATGCCAAAAGCCTTGCTGAAATCAAGTAATATTAAATCATCAGTATTACCCTCATTCAACTAATTTCTCACATATTCATAGAAGATCAGTTGGTTTGTTATGCATGATTGACCCCCTTTGAATCCATGTTGAAGTCTATCTCTGATATGTTTATTTTTACAATCAGCCCTGAGGCTCTAAAACATTTTTCCCCATTATTTTCCACACAATAGAAGATATATTTATTAAGTGGTACTTCTCATCTAACTGTTCCTCCCCCTTTTAATAGCTGCATAGTTAGAGCTATGCTGACATATAGCGAACAGGAGGAGGAGGAGGAGGAGGAGGAGGAGGAAAGGAAATGAGGCTTTGGGGGCATGACAATGTACCTAATGTATCACAATGCTTGCTCGGCACTCCGCCCAGTGAGTAGTTATAGGACATCAGCGTGAATCAGTGCATCTCTTCCCTGCCCCTCTGCAGCTCTCTGATCAGACACTTCCTCTCTCTCTCTCTCTCTCTCTCTCTCTCTCTCTCTCTCGGTCTGTTCTCACCTCTCCTTGCCCCCTCTGTGGCTCTCCAATTGGGCACTCCTTCTGTCCTTCACTCTGTCTGTTTCCTGCCCCCCACACTTCTTTTCTTCTCTTGCCTGCAGCAGTAGCAGTATCGCAGTTGTCTTGATCCCACAGAATGAGGGTTATCAGTTGAGGAAAATAAATGTTAACTGTCTCTGATATTGCATCTACTGGGTGTACAAGACGAGCTGGCACTCTGGGGGGAGTTTTGCTTCAGTTTACTATTTTATTATAATCTTAATAGCTGTAGTGAAAGTTACTTAGACAACTGACCCTTTTTTTCCCGTGTTCACAGTCTGTCCCTTTGTAGTGAGGCACTATCAGTACTGAGCTATTATATCCCCTGGGATGGTTGTAGTGTTTAAAGTTGCTGCCAAATCCAGTTTTTATGGCCAAATAGCGAGAGCTTTCTATATTTCTCCCCCCCCCCCCACTGTACACTATTCCCCTCTCAGAGGTTTATGCTGTAGTAGTGTTTCCCCGGACCTGATTGCAAAATCCTCTCAGAGTTTTACACTGTAGTAGTGGGGCCTGTACCTGAGCTCAGCTCTGATGTAAACTGCAGTGTGGGGGAGCGTTATCAGTATCCAGTTTTGCAACTTTTTTTAAAGTACTTACTTAAAAGGATACAGTAAGTAATGTAAGACAAAGTTTAAAAAAAATGCAAAATGACATGCTGAGAAGGCTACCTCCCCACTAGTTATAGTTCCTTGGATGTTGGAAGGAACTTAGTTTTTTACTTGGGAGAAAGATGTGGAAGTAGTCCAACTTTGTGACATGACATTTGCTGTGAGAAAGAACAAAGCTATTTGCTGGACACGGTTATTTTTTTGCAATCTGCCTATCTCATTATAATAGAGAAATGCTAAATTGAGGCAACTACAGTGCTGGGGAAGCAAAGAAAGTCCAGTCTTACTTTATGGCATGTGTGAGGTCAAGATATAGTTGGAGATAAGATTTCTCTTTCTGCAGTTTCAGTCAATCATGATCCATCTAAAAAAGCTAATATCCTATCTCTTGTCCAATCCAGTCATAAACACAGCCCCCTTGTGATCTTGGATCATTGTTATATAAAAATTGGGGCCATCAGTCATTATTATAGAAGCCCTCAACATAGCCCTCTGTCATGGTGAACCTTATTCTGTTCCCCGTGCTGGTCTGATCTTTTCCTTCCCCACCCTCTCCTTTCCATTGCTGTGCATCTGTCTATCTGTCCCCCCCCCCCCAGTATTTGCTACCAATGCTCCAGGATGACATTGCAGATAGCATTGCTGGGCTTGGACCTCCATGGTGACATAGCATTTTGCTAGTCACACTCTCTGATGTCTTTGCAGAAACCTTCTTGACTCAAAACCACCATGGCCGGTGGTACCTTAGGAGAAACTTTAGAATATATTGGTGCAGTCAAAACAACATGCAAGCCTGTTGTGCACAGTAAAGCAGGCTGGGCTTGTGCATAAATTGGGGCTTGTACTCTTCTATTAGGAATATCTGTTCATACCATCTCAGGCGGGTCTCTGTCTTTGCTTGCTTAAACACAGAAAGGTTTGTTCCTCTCTCAGGGCTGATCCTCTCTCCCTTTCTCTCTCACTCTCCATTTTTGGGACACACTGTGCTGTTTTTTTTTTTCATTATTGTTAGAGCTTGTTACTGCATGCTGTTAATGTCAGGAGTTTGCTCACCCCTGTCGGCCCAGTACTCTGCAGCACTCATTTATGCCATTATTGATTTTCTTTGGCTTGTGAGTGCTACACTCTGTATACTGCTCTGGCTAGCAAGGACAGCATGTAGCACTCTGCACATCGAAAACCAAAGGTAAGCAGCATCAATACAACAGGATTTATTGAAGAAACAAGATCAAACTCTGAGGATGCCAGCAAGAGACTTGACTTATTGCCTTAAAGGATACCTAAACAACATTCTGACAACAAACTATTTAAAAATCTGACTCTGTAGGTGACGAAAGGAAAAGCTGCTATATTCATTAATGCTAAAACTACATGCATATAATTTGCCTAAATGTGGTTCCAGAGCATTTAAAAATTGTCAAATCAGCCTTCAAATTTCAAAAAAACTGTCTTACCTGCATCCTAAAATGGTGCCAAATGTGTTAAGTGATTCCATAATTGGAGCCAAAGTCAGAGAGCTGTATGGCTTTCTATAGTGCTAACTAGTTCTTATTTCCCTTTGTATAGAATTGTTTCACCAAATAGTCAAAACCATGTGCATTATTTTGTATAATACACATGTTAGGCTATGATTCTGTTCATTTTGTTTACTTTAACATGCTGAAATTGTGTTTTAATCCAACTGACTTTCTCTGTGGCAAACCACAGTGCAGTACAAATCTTGAATAACCTGGTGGTCTAGTGGTTATGGCTGATCCAGGATGCTACAATGGGGGTGCCGGGGTGGTGTGCAGACTTAACATGCACTTTTTAACATTTTTATTAAACCTTTATATTGTCACTTAAATCACTTAACCTCCATGCGATTGTAAAATTGCTGGCATCTATCAGTCCCCTCCATCCCCCCGCTGCTGAATATTAAATCCTTGGCAGCTAATAGCCCCTCTCACTCTCCCCTGATGTCTACCAGCCACCCTTCCTCTCCCTGATTCTGGTTGCTAAATCTCTTGTGTTTAGCAGCCCCTCCATCTCTTTGGTCCCACAGCAGCATACTGGTGCCACTCAGAACACACAGCCCAACACTCACGGATAGCCCCTCTACCTAGAAAACCCTGACCCCACAGACTGTCTGTCCCATTCCACTGCCTGACAAATCTAAAGAGGCTTAATCCCTTCCTTACCCATTGCTGTTCAAGAGCACCACATGCCCCATGGCTTTTCTTCAGTCCTCCAAGGGAAGCCATGGCCACCACCATGCCATGGCTCTAAATTTGAAAATATTAAGAGTACACAATACTTTTACAATACAGTGTGTTTTGTGGCAATGGCAGTGTACCGCCACTTTGGTTACCACTCATATTTGCTTATCCTTGAGCAGAGGCCATCCCACAACACTTTCCATGGGAAAGGATCCAAATCTACTTAGGAACCAATATGTCATGACACCAGCATTTATTTCACGGTAAGTGTGCATACAGTATATGTATGAGTATGAGTATGAGTCATGCACAAATATGTGAATGAATGACCTAATTTACATATTTGTGCATGACTAGTACAGTATGCACTACAAGCCCATACTGTAGCTGTCATTCGGCGGGCAGCAGCAGAGGTATGTGAGTGGGTATGCAGCTTCCCACCATTGATGGGGGTGAGCTGGGTGAGCTGGGGGTCCTGTGTAGGTGGGGGTAGTGGGGGGTACCTCTGGATCACAAGATAAGGGTATTTACTGTATGATCAGGGTTATGGGTGGGGTGGGGGGAACACTAGACTACTTGGGACGTACAGTGTAGTACATTTATGGGGATCACAGCATAAGGAGGCATGATGTGGACCACTGGACTATCAGGGATAATGTATTATTATATTCAAGGTGATGGGGCTATGGGGAGGAAGGGGGTTACCCCTAGTCTACCAGGGATCATGTTACCTATTAGTTTACTGGTGATGTCAGCTACTGGAGGGAGGGGATACCACTAGACTGCCAGGGACTATTTAACTTATTATATTACCAGCAATCGGGCTATGGGTGGGGGACCACTAGACCCTTTCTGGCAACATCACATGCTGTACAGGGTACCATGCACATTTCGCTAGTCAGCCCTGCCAACTCATCGCAAAGGGCCATAATGCCATGCAAATGGCCCCATTTGTGCCTTGCATATAGTATGGCCCATCTGCATACTGCTGGCTGAATATCAGGATCTTCAGTATAGCAAAATCTCTGTTACGCTGGAGCATTTCCTCATTCCTGGTATTCAGCCCTGTCTGGGGGAAATGCACCAGCACATCATATTTGCACAGTGCACATTACCTGATATATTCAGAGGAGATGTGCCGTTGTTCATCTCTTTTGAATATATCCCCAAGTTGTACCAGCACAACACGGTTGTGCTGCGCCACCACATGTGCCATTGCTGGGCACATTTCTGAATATCGGGGCCCATAACTACATTTTATAAAACAAATACATACAAATTAAACACAAAAATATAATTCAGGCATCATTGCAAGAACAGTGAGAAAGTTTATCATAATGAGAATCTAGCATTGTTTTAAAGTGCTTTATGCTATTAGCTTTTATTATTATATCTTTATCTTTTAATTTTATAAAACAACATACATGGAAAATTTATGTATGTAGGATAAACTAGTCCAGTTCAGCAGGAGGACAATAATAAGGTTTGCAACAACAAAATGTTTAAATAAATTCACAAACAATTTGCACTGCAATCATTCATTTATAGGCCTCAATTTAAACTTTATATTATTAATCTTCATAGTAAATATTCCCGAATGAACAAAAATAAAGAAAAAGAGAAAGCCAAACATCCTGTCATTCGGCCCATGCTATAATATATTGTATAACATTAACCTGCTTCCCCTCCACACCTAACCCAGTTCATCTAAACCTTCTAGTGCAATTTCAGATAGTTCTTTATCTGATGAGGTCGGAGATTCTCTGTTTCTTGATGTATCCAAGTCATACTGGGCTTTGATAAACTCAGCAAGCTGGTCAACCTCAAAAAAATATATACTGCTTGCTTTTATATTTAATTTGCACTTTAGTGAGAGCGAGAAACTGGAAAGTCCTTCCAATTTTAAGAACTTCTTGATGTAAATTCAAAAATGTCCTCCTTCTTTGTTGTGTTTGATAGGAAAAGTCTGGATGGATATAAAAACGATGAGATTTGTAGATTAATGATCCCTTAATCCTAAATAATTTGATCAACAAGTCTCAGTCTGACTCAAATGCAAAACTCAGCAGAATTATAGTTTTAAGGTTTGCATCAGCCTTACTAGCTGCTTCTGCCAGAAGAGATTTTCATTGTTTAAAAATTCTGTATGCCTCAGTGATGAAAGGTAAATTTTCTGAGGGAAGATCAAAAGTAACGACAAAAATATCTTTAAGCAAATCTCTAATGGACTCGAATTCTGTATCAAAGTGTCTGGCAGACCAACTATCCACAGGTTCTTATAATGAACTTGATTTTCAAAATTTCAATTTTGCAATACATATTGTAAGCTTCTCTGACTTGAGCAGCATTAGTAGCTTATATGCCCATCAGCCTAGTTTCTTGTTTGGTCAGTTTTCAACATTGAGCTCAGTTTTCTTTAAATTTTCTGTAGCCATTTCTTTGGTTGTTTTAACTTCTTTCTGGATGAAGTCCAGTTTTGCGTTAAATGCATCTTGTCTGCATTCTTGCCTCTCAAGCGCAGCAAGAACGTGGTTGATAGATTTACCCATATATTCAATCGTGTAACTCGCCTGGGAACTGGCAGAATTGGAGCTTTGTTGAAATGCTGCCATGTCAATTTCAGTGTAAATTTCAGTTCCCGGCTGTCACTCTTTCTTCAAAGGGGACTGGCTAGGTGTTTCTTGTTGACTCCAGCTACAGCATTGAACAGGTAGCCCTCTCGTATGATAGTATATGAAGATATCAACACCACAGCAGTGCCTCCAGTTTGTTCACTGCTACTCAGGCTAGTTACAGGCTGTAAGAGTTGCTTCTCAAGTGATCGTATACTCAGTGAGACATGCTCCTCGCTGGATGATGAGGTAGCTCTGTCTCTGCATTTTTTCCCTTTTGTCAGACATGAAAACTCAAACCGCGTACCTCACAAAAGAAAAAAAAAGTAAGAAAACTGCATAAGAACAGTGTCGATAAATGCAAAAATATTTCTAGCAATGTCGGAGCTCCTGCAGGTGCAACTGCATGTTAGGGCGCCATATTGCCCCCTCCCCGCTATTAGCTTTTTGAATTAGCATTGAAAACTTATTTAATAATACAGGACCATACCAGGTGAATGAATGTTTGGTCATGGACAATTTTATTGAACTTGGGTAAAAAAAAAGAGTATCCTCACTATTTCTTGTTAAATATGGACCAGTATGTTGTATGGATTTCCTAGAAAGACAGCCAAGAGATGTGTTATAGAATACAATAAATGCAAGAACAACAGCATCATGTTCTATTCTCTGTTTTGGATATAAAAGGTTAATTTGTTTCATATAGGAGACAATGGTGAGTCTTTATTGGGGCCCTTAACCCAAATCAACATATGTTATTAAGAATCAGTTGATATTTTAATAGGAATGAACTTTCTTGATTGAAGAACATGGGTGCACCATAGTCCAATACTGGTAACACAGTTTGCTTAGCTATAAGCATCTTTGCCTCACCAGTGAGAGAATTTATGTTTTTACACAAAAAAACAGCTTTTGATATCTTTTTTTACCAATAATGTCCAGGTGTCCTATAAAGCACATAGTGGAATACAAGTGGATACCTAATTACTTAAAGGGCATTACTCTAGACATCTGTACTTCATTACTACCCTTGATGCAAAGGTCTTTTCCCACCTCAGGCAAACCTCCGAGACCATCCCAAACAACATTACTTTTGTTGTTGTTTCACTTAGATTTAATTTATTCTGGGACAGCAATTTGTTAACTTTGAATTATCCTCTTGTAAGGCCTCTTGTATTTCACTAACAGAAGGCCCATGGTGAGGAAGACTCTGCTATTAGCATATAGTATACATTCTTTTCTACAAAACTCTCTGCATATCATTCACAAAAATAGAAAATAATAATGGAACTAGTACTGATCCCTGAGGAATCCATGTCCTTACTTTCATTGGTTCTGATAAAAAGCCTCCTATCCTAACCTTTTGTATTCAGGAACTTAACTAGCTATTCAACTATCCAAAATTTAATTCAGATACTCCACAGGATTGCAATCTCAAAAGCAATATGTCATGATTTACCATATTGAATGCCCTGGTCAGGTTGATGAACACCGTACCCGACATCAACCCCTTATCACAAACGTCTAGCATGGTACTCATCAACCTGACTAGAGCAGTCGCCGTGTTGAAACCCCTTTTTTATTTCCTTTTTAATTTTACTGTAAGATGTGTTTTCAAGTACGTGAAGGTAGATCATGAGGTACCTGTGAAGAGTTGAAAGATCAATTGGAGCACGCTGTAAATAACTATTACTAATGGCAGCATTTTTCTTTGTTCCTTATTCAGGATAAAGATGTGACTTCAATGCATCTTTGTCTGAATGTCTCTTGATGTGATACTCTGAGCATCCTTATTCCCTGCAGTTTGGATACTCACAGATGTGAAGTTTTGTATTTACTCACTACCAAAATAAGATGACGAGATGATGTGCTTGGTTCTGGGGGTGGGGGGGGTACAGTGAGCATGACACGCACCCTGCAGTAAGTCTTCATTAAAAGGGACTTTTTCTTTTAATATTATTAGCTTTAATATGAGTCATTATTTTTTTTTAGTTCACTTTGAATTTGCAAGGCAAAAGTGTTATTTCAGTGCCATGCTGTTTGTATGCTTTCAATAGAGATAATCGGAACCTCTTCATCTGGCGCTACTTGGGTGCACATAACAGTGGATTTTCAAACAAAAATAGACTGTCTACCTCATGTGTGATGGTGGGGGGTTGTAGAGATCATGAAAAGTACGGCAGTAAAACTGACTAGATAAAGAACCAGAGGGACTGCATGTAAACCAGTTCTACCATGACTTGTAACCTTCAGAAACATGAAAGCAGGTTAAGATAAAATGTTGCAACACACTAATCTTGCAGTGTGGCTTACAGCTCCTGTCACACTAATTTGGACTTACAAAACAACATGCCAAATCGAATAAGGATAGGGTGGCAACAAAAAAAACAAAACAAATTGAAACAAAGACTGAAAAAAAGGGGAAACCAGTGTACATCATTATACTACTATCAGGGGTAAATATTCACTGAAGTGCAAACAACAGTGCCAGCCGAGATTAAGTACTTGATTTGGGCAAACTGTACATTACCTAAGCATTTCTATTTCAATGCTGATTTCTGTAAGACCATGCAATTAATGTACTTCTGTGTACATCTGATGTTTTGTAAACTCATAGCGAGATCTAGCCCTCACAGATTTGAGTCACAACTCCCAATACAAGAAGAAAGAGAACAGCACAAGTTGACACAGGACAGGGAATGGAGGGTGCTGGGCAGAAAGCACAGCAGGGGAAGGAGGGAGAGGAGGCGGAGGGCTTCATCTGTGATGCCAGAAGGGAATGGAGGCTCGGGCCAACAGCACTCTGCAAATGGAGAACTGAAGCGCTCTCACTGGAGCGCTTCATTTCTTTCAACTGGAGAATGGCTTCCAGCTGTGAAATACAGACCAGTGTCACAGTCTGGATGCATTCACATAGGTCTGTAAGGGACGAACCCGCTGCAGATTGCTCTGCATTGGACTCATCCCTGACAATTTCAACTAAAGCTGCCCAACTATATATTTTCAGCCCAAGTAATTCAACTTTCACCCCCCGAATGAAACAAAGTTCATCCCAAAGAACAGTACAAATTAAAAAAAAAACAACTCAGCCCTCTTCCAAGTTTCACTCCTCCTGACACTTTCCCCACTGGACTCAGATGCGCACCATTGGAGGTGTTGACTTCTCATAGGTCTCCGATCCTGAGTGAAACAAAATTCAGCTCAAAGAACTGTACAAATTTTTAAAAAACAACTCAGCCCTCTTCCAAGTTTCAGTCACTCCTGCCACTTTACCCTTTGGTCTCTGATGTGCTCCATCGGAGGTGCTGGCTTCTCACAGATCTCCAGTCCCACTGCTCCTCAGACCCTTCTGCAGTCCCTGTCCTCATGTTCACCAGCAAAATCCTCCTACAATGCTCATGGCATGAGGGTTTGACCAGGAGTCAATCAGGAGGGATGACCTTGATTTGTTTTAAAATCATGTGAGAGAATCTGTGGCAGTTTGAGTTGGTCAGGGCTTCTTTGACATCTTACCTTTAGCCACTGCTTACAGGGTAAGGCATTAGGAGCTTTCACCAGAATAGAAAATGAGAACTGCACAGACTATCATAAAGTGAAAATGCTTTGCTAAAGCATTCTGAACTGACTCCCAAGGCCCGTAGGCAATCATTCAGAAGGTTAAGAAAGGCATCAAGAGATATCTAGGCTGAAATGTGTGTGCAGCTAATTAGTTTGTTAGAACTCTGTGTAGAGGGTGCAAAAGCCTGCTATGTAGAAGAAATGAAAGATTTATTTCTTAGGGAACTGTTCCTACAAACTGTACCCAAGGAACTGAGAATCTGGTTGTTGGATAGAACTCCAAACTCTGCAAGGGAAGCAGCTGAGGTGGCTAATCAGCTCATAATCAGCCGATCATACTTTCATTACAAATGTAAAGGGGGAGGGACATTACCTCCTACTCTGGTGGCTCAGTCACCACTGGAGCACGACTACAGCAGGAGCACTTTTTATGTTTGTTTGCACGCATGTGCAAGAAGCATAGTGCCATCATCTGAGTTTTCAGAGGTGTGTCACCCCTCTTCCAATTCAGTCAGTGTGTTGGCAGGCATGGCTCCCAGTCTGCCAATGCATGCTGGAGCTGTCTATGACAGCTCAAAATACAGTGGCATACAGTTGAAAGGGAGCTATGCTTCAGTGAGCAGCGATAAGATATCACCTGCTCATCGCAGCTCCCCTACACACACACACACACACACACACACACGCATAATGCATGCTGCCCCCCATGCGCATATTGTATAGCTTACGGGGGTGCCCAATCCCCGTCAGCTGTGCTGCGCTCCTCCCAAAGCCTTCCACATGCCACGCTGGGTGCTCACCCCAGCATGGCAAGTTATCATATAGCCGACGGGGGTGCCCAATCCCTCGTCGGCTGCACTGTCCTCCCCCCATGAGAGTACTGGGTGCCATGCTGGGAGCCCACCCCAGCATGGCAATGGATGCTATGGCCAACGGGGGTGCTCAATCCCCCGTCAGCTCCATGCCCCCCAACCAGCCATCCTTGTGCCATGCTCGGAGCCCACCCCAGCGTGGCAAACATCCCGCATCGTCATTTTGGTAAATAAAAACCTGCAAATTAAAAACTGTCCTTCGGCGCTTCTCCCTGCCCCCCTCCCACAACCTGCACCCACCACTGCACCTTGCCTCCCCACACCCCCCACCCCATACTTACCTCCGGAGCTCAGCGTGACGATCTTCGGTGGACCGGGAACACGTCTGCACTCTTCAAAGCCGACCGCAAACTGAGGAAATGCCGGTAAGCTGTATAATGGGATAGATAGGGTTTTTCAACTTTGTTGCATATCTCAGGCATTTTTTGGAATTTTTGCACCAAATTTTCAACATGGGGTTTTTGGGACCCCTTCTCATGAATGATGTCACTGTCATGGCGTTATTCGGGCCCGAAGGGTGATTTCGCAGTCACTGCACTAAATCACCTTCCGGGCCTGATTAAAGAAACAACACTGCCGGTGTTCATAAGATGGGCTCTCAAGAAGCCTATTTTGAAAATTTGGTGGAAAAATTCCAAAAAATACTATTTTACAAGTGTGCGTTGCGCAGTTCCTAAGCAGGCTCGTAAGTTCGCGAATTTTCAATATTTTCACTCCAGATTTTCAACATTGCCATTTTACCACACCTTCTTATGAGCAGTATAGCTGTCATTTTTCACATCTCACCCAAAACGTGTTTCTGTCCATGTAGCGCACTATAAGCAGTCGGTGTTCGAAATCAATGTATGGAACAAATTAAGAAAATCACAGTGACACTGTTCATGAGCAGAGGTCTTAAAATGGCTATGTTGAAAATTTGGTGAAAAAATTCTAACAATGACTGTTTTACAAGTGTGCGCTGCACAGTTCCTACGCACGCTCATAAGTTTGCAAATTTTCAATATTTTCAATCCAGATTTTCAACATTGCCATTTTATTACACTTCCTTATGAGCAGTATAGCTGTCATTTGTCACATCTTGCTCAAAACATGCTTCCGCCCATGTAGCACACAATGGCGCAGTCGGTGTGCGAAATCAATGTATGGGACACATTAAGAAAATCACAGTGACACTGTTCATGAGCAGAGGTCTTAAAATGGCTATGTTGAAAATTTGGTGAAAAAATTCCTAAAATGACTGTTTCACAGTGTGTTGCGCCAGTTCTACTGCTACAGCTCGTAAGTTTGCGAATTTTCAATATTTTCTCCAGATTTTCAACATTGCCATTTTATAACACTTCCTTATGAACAGTATAGCTGCCATTTTTCACATGTTGCCCAAAATGTGTGTTGCACATGTAGCACACAATGGCGCGAGCAGTGTGGGAAAGCAATGTTTGGGACAGATTAAGAAAATCATAGTTACACACTTTTCATGAGCAGAGGTCTTAAAATGGCTATGTTGAAAATTTGGTGACAAAAGTCCATAAAATGACTGTGTTACGAATGAGCATTCGCAGTTTCCATGCACCCTCGTAAGTTCATGACTTTGTAATATTTTCAGTCCAGATTTTCACTAGTGGCATTTTTCCACACTTTCTTATGAACAGTACAGCTGTCATTTTTCACAACATGGCGAAATGTGTTTCACACTTTCAGCGCAGAGATGTGTGGTCACTGTGGGAAATCATTGTTCGGGACAGATAAAGTAAATCACAGTGACACTGTTCATGATCGGAGGTCCCAAAATGCCTCTGTTGACAATCTGCTGTAAAAATCCCCAAACTAATTACATTCCGGGTGTGCGTTGCACAGTCTCTATGCACGCTTGTGACTTCATCAGTTTTTTAATATTTTTACTACAGATTTGCAACATTGCCATTTTTTACACCTCCCCATGAACAGTACAGCTGTCATTTTTTACATCCTGTTCGGATTGTGTTTGCACCTGTGGTGCTAAATGCCGTAGTCGCTGTGCATAAGCAGCTTTCGGCTAACAAACTGATATTGCCACCGTTCATGGGGTGGGGTCACAAAAAAAACATGTTGAAAATTTGCAGTGAAACTACCAATGAATGCCTGAGGTGTTAGGGTTTCCAACCATAATGCCCAACCCCGTAGAGAATGACAGGCATCAGGGATGTGACTTGGGATTCTTGCCTGCAATGCTCATACCATTCCACACCCTGCAGTCAGTGAGAGGCATCGGTATGCCTTGGACTCTTTGGCCCCAAGTTCACCCCATTCTCCTATACACACCCATCTCACTGTATTTCCTGATGGAATGGGAGTCTTATAAGGAGCCAAAGACCCCAAGGCACACCGTGACACTTGTCGAATGTCTGCAGGGTGGGGTGTGGTGAAATAGCGTGGCCGTTATGCCTGACGACCCAAAGGCACACCCAAATGCCTGTCACTCTGCAGGGTGGAGGTGGGGTTGGCTTCAGTTCAATACTTCACTGCCATTCCTATTACGCAGCTCTGTAACTTCTACACTACCACTGCTAATGCCAGCAAGCAAACATTCGGCATTGACAAATTCTTGTTTATTTAATTCTACTGGGGGTCAGAGGACTGAGCAGATAGTTTCTGCTTCACTGACCTCCCCCCGCACTGTGGGACACAGAATTTTCTAAAAGCACCTTCAGTGCTTGCCATTGCTGGGATTGTTCTGTCCTTCATGGGAGGGGAATTGTTTTTCAAAATTTGAACTGGCAAACAATCCCGAATGAGACTGCCAAGTTCAAACTTAGGACTGAAAGGTGGAAGCCTTTAAATTCACAAGAACTGTACAGTAGACTCTTCAGTTGCCCCCTGAGCATGACCACAGCAGGAGTGCTTTTTTTATTTAATTCTACCAGGGGTTGAAGAACTGAGTGGATAGTTTCTGCTTCTCTGGCCTCCCCCCACACGGTGGGACACAGTGCTTTCTAAAAGCACCTTTAGTGCTTGCCATTGCTGGGCTCATTCTGCCCTTCACAGGGTGATGCTTGCTTTGTGAACCTCCCTCCCACACCTCTGCCCACCCAGTATCCATATGGACTGACATCAAGGCTTGAGAACTACAGGGGAAGAGGAGTGATGCCAGGAGGAAATGAAACGTGAAGAGAAAATGGAAGACAGAGATCAACCAGATAATCGTAAAGAAGAAGTGCATCTCGAGGAGTGAATGGGAGGCAGAGCTCAACCAGATAAGTTGATATTTTTGTGTGTTTTGAGAGCTAAAAAGATGGATTATACCTGTGGATTTCTTATTGTTTAGGACTATTGTGTATGATACCAGAACTGCCTTAACTATAAGCGCTGTTAGCAATTCCTGGGCAGGATATTCAGACTGTGCCACAAAGAAGCACAATAGCAGGAGCAGGCGCAAGTGCAGTGTGCCCCTGCACAACATGCACAATATTCAAACACAGCACAGGCCAAGGTGCGCTTGTGCAACACAGCTGAATATTGCGCCAACTGCGCCATGGTGCAACCAGGGATGCACAGTGGAGCAGGGCCGATGCGCAGTAGCACAAGCAGGGATGCACAGGAACAGGGACAGGATGCAGGGGTGCACCACCCATAGAAGCCATGGGCGGAGGAGCACGCAGCAGGTCAGACAGCACCCCCCCTGCACCACATGAACTGCACAACCAGTGGTGAGCTGGTTGGACCACCAGCCCATGATCACCAGCACCAAATCCACAACCAGAGCATGTTGCCCCAGCACACACCCCTGGCATGCAGTGACCACAACACAAAGAGGGCCGGCCACCCAGTGCCACCCCATCCCACCAATGCAGAGCACACCCTGTACAGTGATCCCCAGACACCCAGCCCAGGAGCAGTGCCCAACAGTGTATGGCACCTAATGCATGCCACCACCCCCACCGTGACAATGCAACCTTGTACACCATGAAGCCATGCATGGCAGCCCCACTGTGAGCACCCTGCAGTGGGCAGCACCAGCCACTGACGCAACAACTGCAGACACAATGCCATCCTGCACATTCCACCATGGCACAGCAGAGAGATCGACCCTGTGTCAGTACCCGAGGGCTCCCGCATGCAAAAAGGCCTGCCCTGGTTCCCACCACCAGCAGAACAGCACCCTGCACACCCACCCATGCCCACATCCTGTCCCAGCACTGGCTCCAACAGACAGCACAGCAGCCCACTGTGGTGCATGGAGGCATTCGCCACACAGACTGTGAAACAGGGCATGGACAAACACCCACCCTGACCCAAGGGCACCCTGACACAGGGCCACAATAGTGGGGCAACAAATGCCACTGGTGTGCATCCACTGATGCTGTGTGCCCACAGCCTGCACCCCACCATGACACAGGTGTACCAGCCATCTTGCGCATGCACCATGAAGCCATCCACTGCCAGCATGCGGCCGGAGCACAAGTGACAGACATCAGAACACAGGCACCGCAACAGACACCAGCGATAGCATGGAGGGGGGGACAACAACAGCATAGCCCACAGTGTCACCCAAGGCAGATGTGCAACAAATCGGTGACAAGAGGCAAGCCGCCGTTGCGCAGTGGCCAGAGGGTGGCCAGCACGGACAGCCACCAATGACATGCCAGCAGAACGTGCGTACCACAGACATGCAAGGGGGCCAGCTGCATGGGTCATGCACATACTGACAGGGGTGCCAGGGACCACTGCACACAGGCATCCAGTGCACAGGGAACAAAACACATATCACAGACAGGGACCGAGTGCCCCACCCACACCATAAGCGGGTCCCTGCCAGACACACACATGCCCAGGCCTGCATCATCCCCAACGCCATGCACACCACTGCAGCCAAACACCATATGCCCACTGCAAATCAGAGACCACCACAGTTATCATAACAAACAAGTATGTAATAAAGGTGTGAACTGCACAAAAAACACAACAAACAAAACTATGTACAATGTGGGGGGAAGGGCCACATACCAGGTGGGGGTGGGCATGGGGCAAGGGTGCACATCAGAGAGTGGGATGTAGGGGTGTGAGGGTAATTCCAGAGGGAGAATGCACAACAGGTGCATCATAGGGCCTAATGGTGACCTCTCTCCCCACTTCAGTCCCTGCGGCACCTCCTATGCCTCCTTCTGTCACCCCATTCAATTCTTTAGAGCAGCTCCAGAGTAGCCCTTGACAGCTGCAGAAGCTCCTGTACATTGCTCTCAATGGCAGTCCAACATTGTCCACCCAGGACAAGGGAACAGAGTCAATACGTGTGACTGGCCAGACCCCTGCAGCCCACCCAATGTGCATGGCATAGAGCCATGGGCCATGCCCCTGTGATAGCATGTGACCAACCACAGTGTTCGCACCCACATGAACCACCTACCCAGGCACCCATAGCCATGCGGAACTCTGCACACACCCACCACCCATGTCCCTCACAGCACCACCATGGCCGTACAGTGACATGGCTATGCGGTGCGAAGGCAGTGGCTCAGCCATGGACCCAATGCATGCACAGCCCACCTGTGACACCCACCCACACATGCAGTGCCAAAAGACAGTGCTGAGTGCACTGTGTGGCGTGCACGGCAGTGGGACCAAGTGCGGGTGGCCACGCCCCCCCACCATTCCTGCAACCCAGCATGCACAGATGTAAGGGGAGACATGACACTCACCTGCATCCTGGCCAGCAGGGTGCTGCTGGCCCATGGCCCCACCAACACGGCCCAGCTGCATCTGCACTGCACCTACTCCAGCCTGCTCCCCCTGTTCTCGGGCCAGATGTGCCCTACGGTGCTCCTCCGGGGCTAAGGTGCAAACATGGAGAGGGAAACATCAGTACAGGTCAGTAACAAAGCCCCCCTGGTGTGTGCATGCCTGCACAGCCCAGCCATGGTGCACCCCCACCACCACCGCCCCCACTAGATGGCCCCCCCCCTGTGGCATGGCCTTATGCACACCGTGATACCCAGACAGATGGAAACTACCAGTGAGTGGATGGAGCACCTACCTGGCCATGGCATGGCACCTCACCAGGCACATGACTGCAGATGCCCTAGGTGGTCAGGGTCCTACCACTGGAGGTCACCATAGCAGTGGTGATACTACTCCACTGACTGGCTGATCCCAGTCACCTCCTCCAGGCCCTCTGACACCTCCTGCCACACAACAGTCCATGGCTTGTGGAGGGGTTCCTGCCCAAAGTGGGCACCAGCTTGTGGCTCCACCAGGGCCACCAAGTTTGCCAATTCAATGGCACTCCAGACCTGTGCACTGGTTCTTGGTATCTTGCTGTTGAAACCGCAAACAAAATGGCGCTCTGTAGTGCACATGCCCCACATGCGGAGGCAGCACGGTACTGTGCTACCAGTCCCTATGGCTCTGTCACCAGACTGCACAATAGGGGTGCAACCATGCGGATGCATCGTGCCTAGGGGGCAAAGGTCAACCGCAGGGTCAAGGGTCTGTCCACGCACGGTGTGCCACAGTGCTATTGGGATGCCCTGTGTGTAGCATGGTAGGATGCTTGAGTGTGACACCCTGCAGTGGTCTACTGTGCTGTGGTGCCTTGGTGCCCATGGCGCACCAAGGCACGCGTGCCACACAGGCAAACAGCACACCAGCACCACAGGCACAGTGGTGGACATGCCCTGCACTGCCTCTCATGCACAGCAAGTCAGCAGGGCCAAACACATGGGCATCAGCACCCCGGGCATGTACCATGCAGTGCTGATTGCGCATGTCACAGTGCTACGCCATAACCTGAGCACGCTCACCAATATTGCGCAAGGTGCAACAGCACGATATTCAGCCAGCATATGCAAATCAGCTCATTAGCCATTCCACAGCGCATCCACTGCATTAGCATCCACTTACAGTTGCGCCTGCCCTCATTTGCATGTGTTACATTGTATAAATGTGACATGGGGCTGCAGAGGCCATGGTTAGGTATTGTAGTCCACTGTGGTGGGTTGCATGCTGTTGGGATGTGGGGACTGTGGTTTGGGTGGGCTGAATGGGACTGCACAGTCCAAGGTAACACCTGTCATTCCCACAGGCTCGAGCATGACTGAGCGTAAGGAAGATGAGGAACAGGGAAGGGGGGAGAAGGAGGAGACCTAACTTCACCAGGGCTGAATCAGATGCCTTGTTTGAGGTATATCTGGACAAGGAACTGCTGCTTAGCAGACAGCCGGGAACACCACAGACCCATGCTGCGGCGTGGGGTGAGGTGGCACGTGATGTGAACCAGCATGGCAGCCATCAGAGGTCCATGCAGGAGTGCAAGAAGAAGGTCTGCATGGACAGGTGGTGGATCAAGGACAAGGTGGCTGCCATCAGGGTTGTACGTGCTGCCACCGGTGGGGGCCAGCCGGATGTACCCTGCCTGATGCCACAGAAGGAGCAGGTGGCCAGCAGCATGCGGCATAGTGCCATTGAGGGCATGCCTGGTGGTGGCTTCCAGATGGGTGGCAGGCCATCATTGCATGATAGGTCCTGTGCTGTCAGTGTGTGGGTGGTGGAGGGCAAGCCACAGGGCAAGGAGGAGCCACTAACGCTAATGTGTTCCTTTACAGCTCCTGAGCGTCTACATGGGACAGCAGTGGTGGATGTGTCCACCGATGGGGAGGCCCTGGACATGGAGGATCGCCCATCCACCTCCACAGGTGTCCAAGGGACCAGCCAAGTTCATACCTGCATGTCTGTCCAGACCGATGTGGGTGGTGCGGGTATGGACAAGGCCCTGCCTGTGTCCCAGCGTGACAGCACCTACAGTCTCCAGTGTGCTGGAAGACAGATTGAGGCTGGATCCAGCACTGATGATGATGGACCACACGTCTCAGACAGCGATACATGTGGATACAGGATGGTCCCTCATCAGGCAACCACACGGGCATTGCCGTGGGTGATGCCGCCGTGGCTGCCTGCATAACAATCCAGTCCCAGCCTGTGGCTGTATGCCCAAGTGGGGCAGCACTGGTGTGTATCCAGGACAGTGGAGCTGTTTCATCTGCTGCGGCAGCACCAGTAAGCCCTGACGATCGGCAGCCAGAGGGGCAGTGCCAGCAGTCAGCCAATGGCAATGGGGGGACAGTGTCAGGGGGCGATGGCAGTGCACCACCTGCGGACGTGCCCTGGTAAGGATCTGGTGTACAGCGCCCACCATCAAGGGGTGCTGGACAGCAGGGCCAGGAACACCACAAGGGACAGCATGCTGGACCAGCGGATGACCCCTTTGATGAACACAACCATCTTCTCCAGGCTTCAGTAGATCAGCAGATGCAGCTCGTGACAGCGGTGGGTGCACTCAGTGCGGTTCTGTGCCAGGCAGACGAGTGATGCAGCTGGGACCATGGATTGCTCCTGGCAGAGATGGCCTGGCAGCGGGTGGATGTGACCGCTGCCACTGACAGGCAGACCATTTCGTTGACAACTGTCATGGCCACACCGGGCACCTTGGTGCCCAGCCACCGCAAACACTGCATAGTGTCATGTCGGCCCCCCGTTCCCGGTGCCATGCGACACCTGCTATGTCAACACCGGGTTCGGCTGTGGGCATACCGAGCACGCTTGTCTCGGCATGTTCGGTGGGCTGCAGACCCCTGCATGAACACAGTCGCATTCACGTAGCGTCACCCCTGGGGTGCCACCCCTTGAGGCCACTGGTCAGCCTGGCATGTCTGGCAGGTCTCAGTGGAGCCACCCACATATCCGTGGTGGCCGTGGTACTGTGCTGCGTGATTGACCTGTCTCCCACCATAGCCACTGTCTGTCGCTGTCCTATGTGCAGTGCGGTGTGCATTGTGCGATGCATGGGTGGGATACCCGGCCTCCACACGGTCCCTGTGCACCCTCCTGGCTGCTGGCCACTGTGGCATGTGCATGATGATGCCTGTATGCGCTGTCCGCCCAGTGTGCAATGGTGCCTAGCGTCTGAGGCACACAGAGTGACAGCCACTGGGCATGGTGTGTGTGTGGTCCTGTGTGGGGGTGGGGTGGCTGTTTACCCTTGTAGATGTGTTGTGGTGTGTGTGTGTGTGTGTGTGCATGTGTCATGTTCGGCCCTGCCCATCCCTGCCACCATGTACGGTGCCCCGCTTAGACCCATTCCCTTACCGCTGTCTGCCCCTGGTGTCCTGCCCTGCCTGTCTGTGGGCTGTGCCCTTGCCCTTGGTGGTTGCGCATGGCCCCATGACCTACCTGTGTTGTCCAAAGTGCTCTTCTATAACGGTGTCACACCACAACACATGCAGCTGTGCCATCCAGATCAGACAGGGGTCTCATCGCCCAGGGGGTGGCTGCCCTTCACCAGCTGGACCAGCGTCCTCATCATCCCCACCACTGTCCCCCTCTTTGACCTCTGCTGCTATCCCACAGTCACTGGCCATGTTGTGCAGGATACAGCAGGCCAGGAATAGCCCGCAGGCCTTCAAGGGGCTGTACTGTAGGGCTTCGCCTGATGTGTCCAGGCACCGGAACCGTGCCTTCAGCAGCCCGAACACCCGCTCGATGACATTTTCATGTTATGGCATGTGCCTCATTGTACCGTAGCATGTGATGGGGTCATGGGGCACTGGTATGGTGTGAGCAGCCAGGGCCATAGCGGGTAACCACTGTCACCTGTGTGTAGAGGGGTGGACATTAGAATGGTGGTCTGCATCGCTATGCCATTGGCCAACATGGCCGGTACCCATGGCACCTCTGACTATGCACCCCCCCATATCTGCTCATGTCATCCTGCTTGATATGCATACTCACCTACTAGAGGGCCAGTGGGGATGTCTCCACTCTCAAACCTGTGGCACAGTGCAGACTGGTGCCAGATGAAGGCATCGTGTGCTCCCCCAGGGTGCATGGCACAGACATTGGTTATGCACCCACTGGCATCGCACACCACCTGGCAGTTTATGCTTGGGTATCCCTTGCGGTTAATGTGTGCCGCACCCTCTGGGTCAGGTGGCATGCGGATGCCTACGTGGGTGCACTCAATGGCCCCGAGCACACCAGGCAACCGTGCTACCCTGTGGAACTCCTGCATGTGTGCCGTACACTCCGCCTGTGTGCTGAGGAAATGGATGTACTCTGCAGCATGTGGCAGCAGTGCGCTGAGGAAATTGTGTGAGTAGGCATGATGCGGCCAACTGGGTTATGCCTGTCATGTCACCTATTGGTTTCTGAAAGGTGGCTGTGGTGAGCAGGCACATGGAGGCTGTCACCTTCATCTCCACTGACAGGGCATGGCTCCGTCGTGTGTGTGCCTGCATCTCATCATTGCACAGCTCACAGAGTTGCCTCAGTATTGCCCAGTTCAGGTGGTACCGGCCCACAACCTCTGTGTCAGAGTACTGTTCGAAGCTGGTGCAGGCTCGGTACTGCCTGTTCTGGGCGTACCGCAGATAGGCCCTTCCACGGCCACGTCTCCCTGCTGCCTGCCTTCTCACATGCCTCATTACCGCCTCCATCTGGAAAGTTGCACTGGCTATGTCCCTGGCTGGTGTTCCTCTGCTGGGCAGCTGTTGTCCTGTTCCACCTGCTTTCTGTTCCTGGTGCTTCCCCTGCACTGGGTACACCTCTGGCTGTTTGCCTGTAGCTGTTCTGCCTCTTGCCACTGCCCTCAGTCCACTGTGGCACTCTCACTCCCTTTTCTGCACACTGGCACGGGCACACCCACTTCTACCCTCACTCTGGCACAGTTCTGGTGGGCTCTGTCCTTATCCTGCCCAGTTCTGCACCCTGCTTCCTTTTTTTCCTCCCTAGCTCTCTGTCTTCACGCTCCCACCTGTGGCTTCCCTGTTGCGTTCTTCCTCCCCTCTCTTGCTCCCTTTTATTTTGGCTCATTTCTGCTGTTGCACAACTTCCGCTTGCTCTGCTATTGCACATGTTGCATGCTGTTGAATATCACACTGCACATGTTATTCATGGTTCTGCCCCCTACGGTTGCTTATGCATTCATTTCTGTTGCGCTCTGGTGCATTGCTTATTGCACTGCGCAGCCTCCTCTCACTGAATATCACACAATGGCACATTTCCGTACTTGCACCGGTACATCCCTGTTGCACATGGCACATCTGCTCTGAATATCCCGCCCCCGTGTGCATTGGGGGCTCATATATAAAGGATTTAAATTTGTTAGTTTTCTTGCTGATGCATTGACTTCTATTGCTCTATCAGGCTTGTGTTTTAGTTGTTGACTTCATTGCAGCCTAGGATTAAAATGTGATTACTGAACTTCATTGAATTTAACTGCAAAACATAGCTGTTGCTCTGCAGGCTTAAATTGTGTGCCTATTTGTTTCTTTGCTTTTGTGCTAGGGTTCAGTCAGAAGCATGATCAGTGAGTAATTTTGTGGTCACTGGGGACTTGCATACTGTGTTCTGACCCTTTCCTGGGCTAAAAAACTAAAAAAGTTTGTGTGTAACCAGTTGCATAAGGATATTGGTCAGAGGAGGTTATTCAAGGTAAGGAATGTAGCTCTACCTAAGCTGGTCAAGTTGTAAGAAGTAAGGTCAGAGCTTACCAAATGGGGATAGTGAACTACAATGGGTCTGGGGCCCTAGTCCCCAGGGGACTATGCTGGTGGATGGGTCACTGCCCCGTATGCCACCAACTAAAGGAGCTCAGGGTCCAGTTGGAATCAGCTTTGGCAGAAATCTATAAACTGCACCATTGACTGGCCTGTAGCTCCCACCCCATTTGCCCACTTTCTTAAAGGCCCATCATCCCACGGAGGATGGAAAGTGGAGGGGAGGGGTGGTAGGAGGTTAAAAATAGCTAAGAATACAGAACAGCGCACTGGTTATGCCCACCTGACCACAAACCGATTTTTACCCCTAGCGGAATTACAGGAACCTGTTTCCATGGGGAAGGGGGAACGATAGGTCAGTCAAAAGGCCAACACAGAACAATGCAATTGCATCATGCAGTGGTAAAAGGAAAATCAATAAAGAAAAGTGAAAACAATACCTTATTGTCAGAGACTCAATGATCGGGGGAATTGAGCCACAGTTAAGTAAAGATGGCCAGAGTGACATAGAAGTCAGATGCCTTCCAGAGGCCTCAGCCATACAAGATGGAGGGTGCATCAGGAGGATAGTGGATCAAGCAGCAGAAGGCCTGGATGTCCTGGTGCACCTAGGAAAAAATGACCTAATTAACCAGTTGGCGGAGGCAGTGAAACAGAACCTAGTAAGGTTGGGTGAAAGACCGGAAGCAAGATTGACATCCCCGGCCTTCTCCGAGGTTCTTCTGATTTGGGGTGAAGGAGGGAGCACAGACAGAATAAGTCAAGAGGAGATTCACAAATGTAATACATGGTTAAAACAATGGTACAGAGAAAGGGATTTCTGTATGTGGGGGATGGGGGTTCTTCTCTGACAGAAGGCTTTTCAGATGCAATAGGCTGTACCTGACAAAGGAAGGAGTGAGGGCACCAGGGCAGAAATTCAATGTCCACATTGGTTGTTTAAACTAGGCAAGGGGCAGCAGGAGGCTTGGGAAGCTATCAGCAGAAAGTACAGCAGCTTAGCCGACACTCCCCCTTAAATAAAAATAAAAACAGATGAGTCTCAGACAAACCTCGCTAGCCTAGATGGGAACATCAAGGATAGCGGAGGGAGAAAATTAGATGTTAAATAACATACAGGAAAGATGGGCAGGGAAGATAGACTAAAGCTAGGTTCATGGAAGGTGGTTTGTCTCAATGCCAGGAGCCTAGGGAATAAAATAAGTGACCTGCAAGCATTGATTGCTGACACCAAGGTTGACATGGTTGCCATCATTGAGACGTGGACATTACAGCACAACAAATGGGACCTTTCCATCCTAGGATATGCACTCTACAGAAAGGATAGAAAGGCAGCCAAGGGGGGGGGGCGTAGCATTCTACATTAGGAAGGGCATAGGTGCCACAGTTAATGAGAAGGACAGTCACATGGATGTAATATCCTTGTGAGTTCAACTGACCTTAGCATCATGAAAGAAGCTGCACTTGGGGGTGTTACACAGACCTCCAAATCAGAAAGGGAGAGAGAGAGAGAGAGACATGGGGCTCACATCACTAAGGAAATTAAAAAGGTTTCAAGCAGGGGAAATACCGTGGTAGTCAGAGACCTGAACTTACCTGACATAAACTGGGCTGTTCCGGTGGCGAAACCCACCAGAAGTCAGGTCTTCCGGGACTCCCTATAAGACAGCATGCTCACACAGTTAGAAAAGGATCCAACTAGGCAGGGTACACTCCTGGATGTGGTTCTTACTAACACTGAGACAGTAGGGGAAGTCAGAGTCAGGGAACCAATAGCCAATAGTGACCATAACACCATGGTTTGAGATTTCCTATGGGACTGAAAAACATAAATCCCAGATGAAGTCCTGAACTTAAAGGGGGCAAACTTTGAAAGGTTAAGACAGGCAGTAAGAAACAATCTGGCTAATATCATAGACAAAACAGAAATTGAAGACATCTGGGGGGCCATAAAGGAATTGGTCCTGGTAGCAACAAAACTCTGCATCAGAACAGTGAAGAAAAGAAACAGGTGCAAGAAACTCATCTGGTTCAACAACAAGGTCCAAACAGCAATCAGAAACAGAAGAGAGGTGTCACAGTTTTAAAAAGAACCAGGAGGTAGGTGAATGGGAAGCAAAGAGGGCAGTAAGGGATGCAAAGGCAGAAACTGAGCTCCGAACTGCAAAAGGGATAAAGTCAGGGGAAAAACACTTTTTCCCATATATTCAAGAAAAAAGGAAGAAACGGCAAGGAGTCACAACATTTTTGGATGGGGATAGACTGTTAGAGGAAGATGATCAAAAAGCTGAGGTCCTGAACAGCTTTTTCTGCTCAGTATTTACCGAGGAGAAAACCAGACCATTGCCCGAAAGTGGGATAAAGGAGGCCAATAGAGGGATCAAAATAATGAAAACACCGACTTTTGCCATAGACAGGGTCAGGGAGGGAATGGCAGCCCTCAGGCCAGACAAAGCACAAGGACCAGACAAAATGCACCCAAGGCTACTAAAAGAATTGTTTGAAGAGTTAGCTAATCCCCTAGCGCACCTATTCTGCAGATCACTGAGAATGGAAGTGGTACCGAGAGACTGGAAGAGGGCTGACGTGGTGCCACTCCACAAGGGAAGGGGTAGAAAGGAGGTGGAGAATTACAGACCAGGTAGCCTTACTTTTGCTGTGGGAAGGCTAATGGAGTTCTTAATTAAATAAGACCTCATACAATACCTAGAGGAAAATGAGTACCAGGACAAAAGGCAGCATGGATTCCAGCAGGGAGGTCATGCCAAACAATTCTCATTACTTTTTTCGACTGGGTGACAAGGAAATAGATAGGGAGCAAACAGTTAACCTTCTCTGCTTTGATTTCAGTAAGGCATTTGACTTGGTGCCACACAGACAACTGCTGAAAAAGATGGAGGACTTAGGGGCCATGAAGGACATTGTCAGATGGGTGGGTAACTGGCTCTGAGATAGGAGACAAAGGATAGTGATAAATTGGGCAGGATCAAATGAAGGTGAAGTTACAAGTGGAGTACCTCAGGGTTCTGTGCTGTGCCCTGTCCTGTTCAACATATTCACTGGAGACATTAGCGATGGTACCAAGAGCAAGATTGCCTGTTTGCAGATGACACCAAGCTGGGAGGCAAGTGGACAGTCAAGAAGGGCTAGGGACCTAAAAGGACCTCCAAAATTAGAAAGATGGTCTAGTCTGTGGCAGCTGAAATGTAATGCAAAGAAGTGCAAGTTATGCATCTGGGAAATGGGAACCCTAGAAGGAATACTGGCTGAATGGGGTTAGGCTGAGTACCCCAGTGGAGGAGAGGGACCTGGGAGTCATCAATTCATCATTGCTGACACCATGAAACAAACAAGCCAATGCAGTAAAGCATACAGCAAGACAAACAGAATTCTGGGATACATAGAAGGAGGGAGCAACATCAGGAATAAAGAAGAGATTGTCCCCCTCTATAGATCTCTAGTGAGACCACACCTGGAGTATTGTGTTCAGTTTTGGAGGCCACACCTGAAGAAGGACAGGGATAGACTGGAGGCAGTGCAGAGGAGAGCAACAAAAATGATCCAGGGTTTACAGGGAGGGATTCACCTACGAGGATCAGCCTTCATCATTAAATATGCACTCACTGTAAACGAGGAAGGAGAGAGGAGACATGACTGAGACATTAAAGTTCCTGAAAGGCATAAACAAGGCGACGGACACAGAGGAGCTATTCCACAGGAACACCAGCTCAGTGACTAGGGAACACGAATGTGGAAACTACAGTAAGAGGGAGAAGTTTCAGGAGGGATCTAAGGAACAACTTCTTCACTGAAAGAGTGGTGGAGCCATGGAATGGTCTGCCCACAGAGGTGGTGGGGGCAAAGACACTGACAACTTTCAAGGATGGGTAGGACAGATGCAATGCTCAATAAAGTAGCAATAAAGTAGGTACAAGCAATGGACTCTATGCACTACAGGGTGGGAATTACACACCAGAGGCACGTACCCCACTGGTGTAGCGCCACACCTGCAGACAGGTGCACACCAGCCATATTTATCAGTGCCCACCACCTATTTGTGGCTCTGTCCCCGGTGCGCAGAACTCCGCAAGGCAGCCGGGGCAGAGTCGCAGACCTGGCCGGGCATCCAATTGGAGGCCTGGCATAGGTCCCATAGTTGAACCCTGGTGTGATACAGCGTGGGTCCAAGTGTGGAAATACCAGTTGCAGGTACCGAGACCTGCGCAGCTAGTCCCTGTCAGGCAGTGTGTACCCCTGACCATGCTCATGGCACAGGATGCCCACACAGAGCACACACGGACTCCTGACCACATGCCCTTGCCCCCATCCTATGTGCTGCCCATCCCCGCCACATGTTGGTGGCCTGTCCCCAAGGTAGTCATCTTCGCCACCAGCAGAACGTAGCCTCATGGGCCATGGAAGTCCCCACTCCACACAGACACACCTGGTGCTTGTTTCTGAACCTGTTAATCACCCCCCCAACCAACGCAGGGCAGCCACAACCCCATCACTGGTGTGCAAGGGCCCCCCCCACATTCCAGCCCCCCAGCCCTGGCATGGATCAACATGTCCCCCCCAACCATCACTACCCCATCCCAGTTATGGCACCCCCCATACCAGGACAGCCAAACTTGGGACCCAGCCAGTACAGTTCAGCAAGCCCTCACCCATGCCCTGGCCCGATCCCAAAGCCCTGGTACGTCATTGGTCAGCAGTGGTTCTCCCCATCCCCATAGCACCAACAACACCACTCCCACCCCGGTTCCTGCTTATGGGTGCCACGGCTTGCTATGGACAGCAGCACAGCCCCCCCACACACCTTCTCAGCCGCTGGACAGCCAAGTAATGCTGGGAGCATGCCTCTATGTATGGGTGATGCTCTACCAGCATCACTTGAATGGCCGGTGGTTGAGAAGGTGAATGGAGGGCTGTGCTGCTGGCCGCCCCAGGCCATGGCACCAACAGGTTGGTACAGGGACCAGAATAGGGTTGTCATTGCGCAGAGGGTGAGGGGCAAGAGTTTTCAATGGCCCTGCTGCAGTGTTGGGGTCAGATAGCCACCGACAGGGGCACCCAGGTGTATCAGGGTGATTCCACTCGAGGGTCAGGGCTGCCATGGTCTGAGTGGGGGTGGGATAGTGTGGAGTTATTGGGCCAGGCAGGTGGGAGTTGGGGGTGTTTGGCCCATAGGACCTGGGCAGCCAGTCCACCGCAGGGTGTAGATCTGCCACACTGGGACCCTGTGAGCCATCAGGTGGTCACTTACCTGGCCAGCTGCCACAGCCCTCCCCTACTGCCTAGTGTGATGGGGCAGCAAGTGGAGCCATATCCTGGTCCTGCCAAGAATGGGTGGGTCATGTCCGTGGGGTGTGCAGTGTATTACAATAGAGTCCAGGCTGCTGTATGTGCCCCAGCATGCACCCCTGTGGAGGGCACCACACCTTGGTGTATGATGTGTAGTGCTGGCCGCCCACCCTGTCTGCCCCCAGCGCATTGCTGTCCACCTGGTCAGGAATCAGGTGCATTGGGACTGTGCACTGAGTTAGTGCCTCCGTGTTGGGGCTGCAATGTGTGCAGAGTGGCTATGTGCCATGGCTCTGCACTGTGTAGGCACTACGTGCCATATCATAGGCCCCAATGTAATCAGGGGTGAGAGGTAGCTCTCAGGATCTCTAACAGTTCATGGGTATCTCATGGGCAGACTCAATAGGCTCTCAGTCTCCTTCTGCCATCATTTTCTATGTATCTACAGTGGTGTGAAAAAGTATTTGCCCCCTTCCTGATTTTCTCTATTATTGCATATTTGTCACACTGGATGTTTTCAGGTCTTTAGACAAAATGTAATATTAGATAAAGGTAACCTGAGTGAACAAATAACACTTGTTTTTTTTTTTTATTTCACTTATTTAATGAAAAAAAGTTAACCAACACCAATTGGCACTGTGTGAAAAAGTAATGTCCCCTTACACTTAATAACTGGTTACGCCACATTTAGCTGCAATGACTGCAACCAAACACTTCCTATAATTCAATATCAGTCTTTCACATTGCTGTGGAGGAATTTTAACCCACTCTTCCTCGCAGAACTGCTTTAATTCAGTAACATTTGGTAGGTTTTCGAGCATGAACTGCTCATTTCAGGTCCTGCCACAGCATCTCTATTGGGGTTAAGTCTGGACTTTGACTAGGCCACTCCAAAACTTTAATTTTACTTCTTTTTTGCCATTCTGATGTGGACTTGCTTTTGTGTTTTGGATCATTGTCTTGCTGCATGACCCAACTACGCTTCAGCTTCAGCTGACGGAAGGATGACTGGACATTCTCCTTAAGAATTTTCTGGTACAGAGCAGAATTCATGGTTCCTTTAATTATGGCAAGTCATCCAGGTCCTTAGGCAGCAAAGCATCCACACCATCACACTACCACCACCATGTTTGACTGTTGGTATGGTGTTCTTACTGTGGAATGCTGTGTTTGCTTTTACGCGAGACATTAGGGATCCATGTTGTCCAAAAGTTCCACTTTGGACTAATCTGTCCATAGAACATTTTCCCAAAAGGCTTGTGGATCATCCAGGTGCTTCTTGGCAAATGAGATCACGAGCATTTATGTTCTTCTTAGTTGCAGTGGTTTCCGCCTTGCTACTCTCACATAAGCCCATTTTGCCCAGTCTCTTTCTGATTGTGGAGTCATGAACACTGACCTTAGCTGAGGCAAGAGAAGCCTGCAGTTCTTTGGATGTTGTTTTAGGATCCTTTGAGACTTCTTGGATGATTTTACACTGCGCCCTTGGAGTAATTTTGGCAGCCGCCCTCCTGGGAAGGTTTACTACTGTTCCAAGTGTTCTCCATTTGGAGATTATGGCTCTCACTGTGGTTCAATGGAGTACCAGAGCCTTAGAAATAGCTTTGTAACCCTTTCCAGACTGATAGAGGGCAACAAAATGTTTTTCTGATCTTTTCAGGAACTTCCTTTGATCATGGCATAATGTGCTTGTTGAATCTTTGTGCTGGCAATGTGACTGTGATGGTAAGGGCCAAAATAAGTGAGGTTTATATTGAGCAGGGCTGGCTGTAATCAAGCCTGGCTGTGTTCAATCAGCTGACTCTAATTATCCCTTTAATTGGGTTGATTTAACTAGGGGGCAATTACTTTTTCACACAGTGCCAGTTGGTGTTGGTTAACTTTTTTCATTAAATAAATGAAATAAGTAAAAAAAAAAAGTGTTATTTGTCCACTCAGGTTCCCTTTATCTAATATTATATTTTGTCTAAAGACCTGAAAACATCCAGTGTGACAAATATGCAATAATAGAGAAAATCAGGAAGGGGGCAAATACTTCTTCACGCCACTGTATGTATCAGGTGGTTTTAAGGGAACCCCAAGGGTGGGCATCCTAAAGGAAATCAGCCTGTGCCTGACCTAAAAGGGAAGTCAAGTGGTTACTGCAGTAAGGTGTTGATGGAACACAGGTGTTATAGCGGTCAACAACTGATTCATTTTTCATACGCCCAAAAATGTAACAGAAGGAGCTAGTGTAGTGGGAAGGGCAGCTCTGGAAGCTGCCAGCAGATAGTGGTCTGTACATGGAGTGCAGTGCCCACTAACTCCATTGCAGTATGACCCAGTGGTGGTGAATGGATTAGTAACCCAGGAATTAAGAAACACCTGGACCTCCATTTTTATGGTGAAGCAGGATTTGATACATGAGGAACAGTTCCTACCTGGCCAGTTTTTTCAGATTAGAGGGGTGATGGGTCTGGCAGTCTCAGTGCCAATGGCCTGAATCTTCCTAAGCTGGAAAGTTGCTCAGAGCATACTGGATGTGTTGTAGCAGATCTGCCTGTGGATGTGACTGTGGGGAATGACTTCATCAGCAGGGCCAATGCTGTGTGTGTCACTACCTGTAGCAAGGCAAGGGAACAGGTTCCTGAAGATGTAGAGAGCAGTGCTAGAGGAAGCAACCCCTACTTCAGTAGCAGGGTAAGTGTAGCTGAAGGATGTGCTGTCAGCAACAGTTCTGAGCCCACAGCTACAGACAGAGGAGAGTCCAGCCAAGGCAACTCTCTCACAGGAGAGTGTGTTTTGGGGAATCTCAGCCATGCAGAGCTGGGAAGAGCTCGGCAAGCTGATCCATCCCTTCAGTGATTAAGGGATTTAGCTTTGTGGAAGGTGACCCTCCAAGTTCTGAAGGAAAGGGAGGTATTCTGGGAGAATGCACTCCTCTACAGCTAGTGGGTTCCTGAGGGAGAACAGGAGGAGAGCAGAGCAGCCGCCACCAATCAGAATGAGGACTGGACTTTTTGAAGGAAGTTTGCTTTTTTTCCTTACTTTTTACCAGTTTTACCATGTGTCTCTGTGGGGAAGTGGTCTAACAAAGTGTTCTGAGGGACTGGGAGGAGGGAGGACGCCGAGTGAGGGAGGGTGAGGGAGTGACTACAAGCAGCAGAAGCCTGGACACATGGCATAGCCCAGCCAAAAGGGCAGCGTAGTCTGTGCGTATTTAAAGCTGCCATTATTGTAGTCTGTACTCAGAGCAGCTGCCACTGAGCAGAAAGAGGACTGGACTTGTTGGGGAAGTTTGCTTTTTGCTTACTTTGTATCAGTTTGATTGTATATTTGTGTGGAGAAACAGTGTAAAAATGTGTTCTGAGGGACTGGGAGGAGGGAGGATGCCCAAGTGAGGGAGGGTGAGGGAGGGAATACAAGCACATGGAAGCATGGGACATGTGGCACAGACCAGACGATAGGGTGGCAGTATCCCATATAGATTACCAAGAGGGAAAAATTACCCCTTGTGTGAGCTACCCCAAAGCGTGAGTGCCACAAAGCAAAAGTGTGGCATCTGACTAAGTGGCATCTGTAAAATACCCACAAGTAGGAGCGCAGGCCACAGGTCATGCTAACCAGGGCACAGTAGGCGAGTGCCCAACACATGTTATGCAAGTACCACACTGCTCAAGGTAGGTAACGTAAGGTTGCTATAGATGAAGGGAAGCAAAGTGTAGGAGTACCAGCTGGGTCTACATGCATATTAAATTCTAACATAATAGTAAAGTTCTAAGTAGCTCTAACAAAGTTGGTAAAGTTGTAAGTAGTAAAATCATTACAAAACCAAATGGGGATTATGAATTGTAATGGATGTGGGGCTCTTATCTCCAGGGCGCTGCTCTGGAAGGTGGGTCACTGCCAAATATCTAGGCAACTAATGGAGCTCAGGGCTCAGCTGGAGGCAGCTTGGGTGGAAACATCCAGGCTGCATCATCAGCTGGTCTGGAACTCCTCCCATCTCCCACTTCCTCAGATGCCCACCGCACTGGGTCATAATGTCGTACGCTTAATAGTGTACGGTGTTATGGCGAAACCCGGACTTGTGGGGACTCCTCGAGCTGGCCCCCAGGGAGTTGGAATCTTTAGTGGGCAAGGGTCTGGGGACACAGCACCCCCGTAATGGGGGTAGGGCAGAGCCCACCACAGAACAATAAATAAAAAGAAATTGCCTAACGCGATTCTGCCACACGCATTCTGTCGCGCGGCACATTATGACCCTGTGTCGATGCTCCACCAGCCCAGGGGCTGGCAAGTGGTATGGTGGGTGAGAGGTAAAACAACAAGGAATGCCCAGCAAGGCATCTGTTAGGTTAAGGCCATTCTGACCATAAACCACTACCCCTAGCAGAATTACAGAAATCTGATACAGAGGTGGAGATGATAGGTCAGTCTAGGGGCCTAAACAGAACACTGAAATGACATCCAGTGGTGATAAAATGAAAATCAGCTATAAAAAGTGCAAACAATTCCTGATCGTCAGGGACTCCATGATAAGAGGAACTGAGTCTCAACTACACAGAGATAGGCAGACAGACGTGGCAGTCAGGTGACTTCCAGGGGCCTCAGTTAAGTGAGACAGGGAGTGCATTTGGAAGATGTTGGACAAAATGGCAGAAGACCTTGGAGTCCTGGTACACCTAGGTACAAACAACCTGGCTAACCATTTGGTGGAGGCAGCCAAACAGAACCTTGAAAAGCTAGGTGAAAGACTGGCTGTAAGATCAACATCCCTAGCCTTCTCCAAGGTTCTCCCAGTATGGGGAAAAGAGGGGAGCACAGACAGAAATCAGACAGGAAGAGATTGAGGAATTCAAAATCTGGTTAAAAAATTGGTGCAATGAAAAAGGATTTCTTCATGTAGGGGATTGGGGAGTGAAGGTACTGGGACAAAGAGTTTGATGTCCATATTGGACATTTAAACCAATCAAGGGGGGCAGGAGTCTAGGGAGACTATCAGTAAAGGGACAATGTGGGTGGTCATGAGGGCCACTCCAAAGCTTGCCCTCCCCCGGCCAAAATTCAAGCTGTGACCTACTTCAGCTCTCTCTGGGACAGTGTTGGTGGTCATTAGGGCCAATCTGAAGCTTGCCCTCCCCCAGCCGAAAGTCAAGCTGAGACCTGCTTCAGCTCTCCCTGGAACAACATGGGTTGTCATAAGGGCCACTCTGAAGTTTGCCCTCCACCAGACAAAAGTCAAGCTGTGACCTGCTTCAGGCACTTGGAAAGAGCATCCATTTCTAACAACATTTAATTCCTGTGGAGGAGTGAGCCATTGGAACTTTTGGCCCCAAAAAAAAACAAAAAACGTTTCAAATGGGGCTTTAACTTACAAACTGCTTGCCTTAACAGACTGCCGGCAGAGTAGTGCAGATACATTTTTCAGCCCAGCACCTAAGGGCTTTCACTGAGTTTACTTGTGTGCATTAAGTTATTTTACCCTTGAAATTAGGTATAGTCAAGTGTGCATTTAAAGCTGACCAGTTAGACAGAGCTGCATTTTAAATGTTTTTTTGCTTACAGATAGCTTTGACTTCCATGGTCTTAATTCGATTGTACTTTAATTATCTTAGCAGATCTGCAATTTAATGTGCTTTATCCAGTATATAGTTTGCCGCTTCAAGATTACACAGCTTTAATTGTGTTTCAGCTTTACTAAGTGTGTTGTGACTTAATTGTACTCGAACTTGGTCTAGCCCTCTTGAGTGTGCTTTGAGGCTTAACCTCCTGTATATGCGCACTTAAACCAGCAGTTCTAATCCTTTTGGGGAAAATTAAAAAGTAAAGCTGTTGAAAACTGCACTGCATTGTTATCTAGCCAGTAATTCCAGCCCAGGATTGTGTTTCTCTGATGCCCCCCCACTAATATCACAGCAACCCTCTCACCTCCCCTGCGTAGTCCCACCCCAAACATACCTGTACTTAACCTGCTCTCCTCTCTCTATTCCTCTGCAGCTCTCCCCGGGACAACATGGGTGGTTGTGAGGGCCACTCCAAAGCTTGCTCTCCCTGGCTGACAGTCAAGCTGTGACCCACTTCAGGCTCTTTGAAAGAGCGTCCATTTCTAACTACATTTAATTTCTGTGGAGGAGTGCCCCGCCACCCTCACCACCACCCTTGGTGAACTGTCACATATATAGTGATGATCACATGTTGTGCTGAACCTATCAGCCTACTTTCCCCTTTGCAGCTAATAGTTTCCCTCCACTAGAGGGCTCTTACTTCTGGCCCACAAACTGCAAGTCAGTCTAACTCACAACCTGCAAGTCAGTTTCCACAGTTCAGCCTTTAATCGGGAGCTTACCACTTGAGGTGCTGCTCTCCATCTCTGCCATCGTCCACTACCCGCAAAAGCTGCACAGACTCCTGCACCAGGTAGGGCCCTTAGAATTTTGCCTTGGATTACATTTTTGGCACCTAACTTGAGCTCTCCAGCAACTGGCTGCACTCACGGCCTGGCTTGTCATTGTCTGGCCTATCAGCTGCTTTTCGGCTGCTGACGCTCTCTCACCAGCTCCTTTCTACCTGATATTCTAGTGACACCACTGACTACCCTCTTTAACAAATCATGGGAGGATGGGATGGTACCCAAGGACTTGAGGTGGGCAGATGTGATTCCCCTTCACAAAAGTGGGAGCAAAGCAGAAGCAGGAAACTACAGACCTGTTAGTTTAACCTCAGTGGTAGGGAAAATGATGGAATCAATTCTGAAGTAAATAACTGTCGAGTATCTAGAGGCTAGAGGGGCACAGGACCCAAGGCAGCATGGATTCACAGCGGGAAGGTCATGCCAGACAAATCTGATAGATTTCTTTGGCTGAGTGACCAAAGTAGTAGATCAGGGAGGGGCTGTGGACATGGCCTACCTAGACTTTAGCAAGGCATTTGACACAGTCCCACATAAAAGATTAATATACAAGTTAGCCAGCCTGGGAGTGGGTCCCAAGATGACAGCCTGGGTAAAGAATTGGCTGGAGAATAGGACATAGAGAGTAATAGTAAATGGAGTCCACTCTGAAGAAAGGGGGTTACTAGTGGGGTACCGCAGGGTTCAGTATTAGGACCGGTCTTCTTCAATGTCTTTATAGCGACATTGCAGAGGGACTGAAAGAAAAATATGTCTCTTTGCAGATGACACAAGATCTGCAACAGAGTTGATGTACTTGGTGGGGTGGAAAGGATGAGAAGGGACTTGGCAAGGTTAGAGGAATGGTCAAATGTATGGCAGCTTAGATTCAATGCTAAGAAGTGCAAGGTAATGCACCTTGAAACAAAACCCAGGGAAGAGTACACAACGGGGGGTGAGATACTAACAACAACAAAAATGGAAAGGGACCTGGGTAGTCATATCAGATGACCTAAAGGTGGGCAAGCAATGTGAGAGGGCAGCAAGAAGGGCTGGGGGGATACTGGGATGCATAGGGAGAGGCATCTCCAGTAGAAAACAGGAAGTTATTGGACTTCTGGTGACGTCACGGAGCTGAAAGGAGCATAAGGTCTGAGGGTCCCTGCAAAGTCTGCTGATCTAACCTCCAAAACCTTGCAAAATACATTTAAAGATGTCTAAAAATGGAGGAGGGAAGCACCTACAAACCTATAGAGGCAGAAATCAATCGAGAATTAAAGGAAAGAGTACGGATGATACATGATTGCAGGAGGATCCCCCTAGCAGATCTCTCTCCCCAGCGAGCTCCCATGTGGCCAGCTATGATACAGACGGAGAAATGGAACAACTGTCGCGAATGAGATTTGAAACTTTACTAAAGGAGATTAGAGAATCCAGAACGGAAAACAAACAGGAATTCAAAGCTGTTCGGGAGCAACTATCCACTTTCGAATCCCGCATAGGCACAATAGAAGAGCGGGTTGCCCAGAATGAAGAGAATACAACACAGATAGCTGAGATTATGCAGGCCCTGATACAACAATCGGAAGAGTTGCAGTCCAAATGTCTGGATCTTGAGGCCGCTCCCGAAGGATAACATCCGTCTATATGGTCTGCCTGAGGTCTGGAACTGCTCCTATGGCACCGTTCATTGAAAATCTCCTTAAAGATATTTTAGACTTGCCAAACACCTTCACCTTCCGCATAGAAAGAGCCCACAGGTCGCTTCAAACCAAACCCTCTGACCCAACAGCCAGACCTCGCTCCATAGTATTTAAATTAAGTTCATTCAGTGATAAGGAGGAAATACTACACAGAACCTGGGCTAAAAAGGAAATAAAATATCTTACACATAGATTATTTATGGATCATGACTATCCACAAGAAATACAGTATCAGAGACTAAAATATCTTCCAATCCTTAACTCTTCTGAGAAAGCGATCGTTCCATACTCCTTACCCAGTCAGACTTGATTTTTTGGGATGAGGAACGAAATTATACTCAATGGTGGAGGAAGCAGCTGAAGCCCTGAGAGAGAGGAAAATACAAATAGCGGAGAACCGGAACCAAAGCAGTGGGAGGGGTGACCCAATTTGGCAGCGCACCCAAAACAGGAAGAAGATGGGCACGAAATTACTGTTGCACGGAGAAGCACTGCGCAGACTACAAACGATGCTCAATAAACAAGGCAACAAAGGGGATGAGCCTGCTTGAAACATCTTTAAGACTCGCGATGCTAAACCTAATTGCTGAATAGCCATGACAGGGCTCCTCTTGGTACTCCTTTCTTGAGGCAAAGAACCAACAATAGATAAGTACAGTACAAGTTGCCTGATACCAAGAGAGGACATATGGGGGGGCGGGGATGAGAACAGGCATGTTATATAATTAAGACTGGATAAAGTAATTCTTAAGCCTGAGAACAACGATGAAACTACCGAGAGTCCCTAAGGTGTAGGGCATTTTGCCAATTCAGTAGTACTTTTGACTATAACCAAGACTGTTTCTTCTGTTGGAATCCGGATAGAGACTAAGCAGGATATCATTAGTCAAATGTATATGGGGCTAAATAAAACAACGCACGAGCTCGGGATGAGACCTCCCCTCACCCACTTATGCTCGGAAAAATACCCATTTAAGAAGCCAAGTCTGGGGGAGCGCAGAAAATATAAATATAAATGGAGGGTGGGGATGTTATTGGAGGGGGGAGATTATTCAATAATTAAAGCAGTGTTAAAAGAAAACACTGCAATGCTTTATTTAAGGTTTGGACATGCTTCTGATTGGCGGACTGAGCAGGGGGACACGAAGAGTTGACACACTACTCAGATTCTAGTTTAATTTTAAACTTTCCTCCATCAGTTCTGTGAGGAGATATTATCTCCACCTAATAAACCAGAGCACAACACTATTCGATTGCTCAGTAGGAGGTCTTCAAGCAGGCACAAGTAATCCTCCCTCGTTCATCTCATAAGGGGATTGGACAAAGGGCTAAATAGGATAATAGCCCTCTACCTTGGAAAGTACTTTTGAAGTTAAATAAGTTGGGTTACAAGTTGTGTTAAGTCATGTTGACTACTGTGAACCTTTTTTTTACCAGGATTGATGAGGCAGACAGAAAGAAAACTGGGTGCACGGATGTGGGTGGTGGGGATTGGAAGAGAAGCTACGATATCTCAGAAATCAAACCAAATAATTGGGTAGAAGCAATCAAGCCATAATTATGAGTAGGGATACCATATACTATTTGCACATATAATGTGCCCGGAATCTAAACCCCATAAAGAGAAGCAAAATTATTCAGAGTATGAAAAGGGCAGGGGTTAATATTGGTTTGCTACAGGAAACACACCTTTCTCAATCTGAACATAAAAATTTTAAAGGTTGGGTTTCTCACATGTCAGGCTTCATCTTATAAAGGGGAGAAGAGAACAGCAGTGTTAATCAAACAGGGAACACAATTTGAGATTAAGGACAAAGTTATTGATAAAGAAGGAAATATACCATGGTTAAGGTCATTTAGATGGTCAATTAACAACCTTTGCCTCCATATATATTCCCCTGCTTGAGTTCGAGGTTTATAGATCCTTTTTTGAAATTAGCAGAATGGGCGAGGGACAAATGATATGTGGGGAGATCTAAATTTAAATAGTCGAGAATCATGACACACTGCAAGATCAAGGAAAAGAAGAAAATTACAAATCAAGCGAAGCTACTGCAGAACTAGGTTTTCAAGACATCTGGAGATATTTTCATGGCAGGGCCCCTAGACATACATACTACTCCCAAGCCCATGATGTTTACTCCTGTATTGATTATTTTATAGCCCCTAAGGAACAAATGAGGGACATGGTGAAGATTTGGTCAGGAGATTTTGTAATATCAGATCATGCCCGATTTTTTGTCAGTTTGCCCCAAGCGATGAAGAAAGTAACTTTCTGGAGATTAAATCTCTCCTTTTGAGAGTAAACAGGTCATTAAATCTATAGAAGACACAATAGCTCAAGCTCTAGAGCAAAATGATACATCCGATACCTCTATATTTATCATTTGGGATACTATTAAGGCTATCACAAGGGGCAAACTGATTAGTATATCAGCAAACAAGAAAAAACTTAGGGAGGCTAGACGTACATCTCTTGAAAACATAATAAAAGAAATGGAGGACCTACAGGCTATCCAAAAAAACTAAGGCTAGAAGTAAAGAGCTTACACACCTTAGGAGTGAACTTAATAAAATATTAGATTATTCGATAGAGCAGAAATTAATGTTCTTAATACCTATTACAATGGGGGCCCTCAATCCCTCAGACTAATAGCACGAAGGTTGAGAATACAGAAAACAAAGTCAAATATAATGAAGATTAGGCATCCACAAACAGGTAAAATTTATAATACCACAAAAAGTATAGCAGAGGCTTTCCTTAATTACTATTCAAAGCTCTACAAGGCCCAAGACTCCTTATCAGTACAGGAAATAAGAAACTTTTTAGACTCGTTACATCTTCCGACTCTTACGGAACAGCAAAGCACTCAAATGACTGCTCCGATAACATTGAAAGAAATTGAAATGCAATAGGTAACTTAAAACAGGAAAATGTCCGGGATCCGATGGATTCCCAGGTGAATTCTATAAATCATTCTCTAAAGTTTTAAATCCCATACTTAATAGAGTCTATGCATATGTCATGTCAGAGGAGGAGTTGTCCCTCCATCATGGAACGAGGCTATAATCTCAGTCATTCCGAAGCTGGGCAAGGACCTCTCGTATAGTGAGTCATACAGACCTATATCTATACTAAACACAGATTATAAAATTTTAACATCCATTATGGTTAGGAGGCTTATACCTTTTACCCCCAACAAAATCCACATGGACCAATGTGGGTTCATTCCAGGTTGTCAGGCCCAGGATAATGTAAGACGCACGATATACTTACTAGAACACACACAGATTCAGAACATACCATCCCTTTTCTTAGGATTAGACGGAAAAAGCGTTTGATATGGTATCATGGAGATTTTTAAGGGAGATCCTTGCCCGCTTCGGATTCCCAGACCAGTTTATAGAAACTGTATTTAGATTTTACAAAAGTGCTGGTGGATTTATTCGTGTGAATGGGCATCTAACTGAATGACTATCCCTTGCTAGAGGTACCAGAAAAGGCTGCCCCTTATCCCCACTTTTATTTGCCTACTGCATTGAACCTTTAGCACAATATATCCGACAATCCCCAGATGTTGCTGGCATCGCCTTTTCTGGAGCAGAGCATAATCTGGCATTGTTTGCTGATGACCTTTTATTATATTTAACTAATCCGGAGTTCTCGATGCCAGCGGCCATGCAGAAGATCCGATTTTTTTCATATTTATCAGGATACACTTTAAATATTAACAAAACTGAGGCCCTTAAGGTAAATTATGACCCTTCACCTGGACTTCGAAATAAATACCCAATAAAATGGGACGGATCCTCCCTGAAACACCTGGGAATACGGATTCCCATAGATTTGTCTCAACTGTATAAACAAAACTATACCCCTCTAATAAACGCCTTACAGAATGATATTAAAAGATGGGATCTTCTCCCAACTTCCTTTTATACACGTACGATATCCTTGAAGATGAATGCACTACCCCGTCTCCTATATCTATTTCAGTGTGTTCCATGTTCAATTGACCCGAAAGAAATTCTATCATGGCAAAAATCATTTATGGCCTTTCAATGGGGTCACAAAAAACCCCGTTTAAACCTTAGGAAACTTTCCCTCCCAAAAACAATGGGGGGAGTATCATTCCCATCTCTAGCTGACTACTGGGCTGCTGCACAAATGCGCCTGGCATTGCTTTGGGGAAACCATACATATCAAGCTGCCTGGAAACAAATAGACCTAACTAGGGAACAATCCCCACCCTTACCTGCAATACTCTTTTCCCCCCTTGTTGCAACGAACCCTACATAAAACTTCAAAAGCTACCTCAACTATATTGGAAGGTTGGAGGAGAGGAACCAAGAGTAAACAGATACAAATTCATTTTTGGAAATACCAATGGTTCCTAGTAAAGAAGCAATTTGAATCTCCAGTGGGTATGTCTTGGTATAACTCTCAAGTAAAGAAAGGGATAGTAGCCCCTTGGCAAATAATGAGAGGAGATGTCCCCATAACTTTCGAAGAGGCTCAGGAGAAATTTACTTGGACAGAAAAGGACAGATTGTTCTTTTACCAAATGAGAAATTACACCATAACCCAACTTAGAACAAGGGGAAGAGAGTCACAACTTTATGAGGATCAATGTCCGTTTATACAAATTTGGTCCTCTGCTCTTGGAGAAAAGGCCATTTCAATAATTTATAAGTTCCTAGTGTTGTTACATGAGCATTCAATGGATCCGGTAAAGGCAAACTGGGAAAAGGAATTTAAACAAACAACTAGTGCTCATGACTGGCCTAAAGTATGGAAGAACACCTGCTCTACCACCTCCTCCCCCTTATGGAGGGAATTTATGTGGAAGGTTAGAGCAAGATTTTTTTTAGTACCTACAGTTCTGGCGCAGAAGAAACCGGGCGCCGGAAAGATGTGGAGGTTATGTGGAGAGTAAGGCCACATACAAACATATATTCTATGATTGCCCGTTAATAACTACTTTTGGTCCCTAATATCAGGTCACATAATAAAGATCTTTGAAAATCACTCCCAAATGACAGAGATCAACCTACTATTGGGTATACCTCCAGCAGGAATGAATGACAAACACACATTATATTTATGGGTGATTTTATTGGGAGCAACATATAAAACAATCACTAAAAAATGGCTCCAAGCCACTTCCCCTACTGTAAGGGAATGGAAAGCTGTAGTACAGAACATACAACATAATGAACAAATATCATATGCTCTAAATAATAGAATGGAAGTTTATATTACAAGATGGACCAGATGGGAACTAATTCAGGAACAAATTCAGTAATTAAATATAGGGGTATCCTAAATGAAAAGAAGGGGAAGTGACTATTGGCAAATTGATAACTTGACCTAGTTCCACCCTCCCCTCAGAAGTCCTCATCTGATAGGAATTGAATTACAGATAGAAACAGTACTTCTCGTTGTTTTATTAATTGAACAATAACATATGCTTTTATGGTCCCTCTGACCTGTCTCTGTGTATCCAATGTCTGCCTTCATCCTGTAAATTAATCCTGGTAGTACTTATTTAAGATGTAACTATTTGAACACAAAATGTGTGGTTTACTGTTATTATAGATAAGATATGTTCTTTAAAACACATATGTATGTAGAATTTCACCACAGAAAAAAGACAAGAGGTTAAACCTGAAATGTGTAAAGGTTTTTTGGTCTATGAACAATGTATATTTTGAAGACTTGTCAATATATATATATAAGATGTCCTATATCTTATAACAGTTATAAGCCATCGAAACCTAAGAATGTGTAAAGGAATGTAAAGGTAAGAGTTTAATCATCGACTCAATAAAGAAAGTATAAAAAAAAAAGAAACAGGAAGTTATTACCCTCTGTACAGACAGCTGGTGAGACCCCATCTGGAGTACTGCGTGCAGTTCTGGAGACCCAATCTCCGCAAAGACATAGACAGGATGGAAGCTGTCCAGAGGAGGGCAACTAAAATGGTGCAGGGTCTGAACTGAAAGACATATGAAGAGAGACTTAAGGAGCTTAATATGTATAGCCTCGAGGAAAGGAGGGAGAGGGGGGGACATGATAGAAACTTTCAAGTATCTCAAGGGAATCAACCAAGTCCAAGAGGATAGCATCTTTCAAAAAAAGAGGTGTGCAAGAAGAAAAAATTACTCACCTTAGTAATGTTGTTTCTTCTAATGGAGTCTTGCTATATTATGACAATTGCAGTTTGTCCCAGCCTTAGAACTGCTCCGGAGGTGAAAGAGTTAACTTCCATGCCATGCATGGAACTTGGAGCGCGAGCTCGGTTAGAAAAGCTCTGTCTGGTTCATTTCAAACTGAAACTGTCAGATCTTTATGAGCAAAACTCACTAAGGTTCTGTGTGGAAGCTGTAACCTACACTAGCCAACTGGCTACTTAAATATTAACACATTTTCCTGTTCCCAACACCAAGACTCAAGTCAGGGGACCAGAAAATAAGATAAGATAAAATAAAACACAACACCCAAACACCCCAAAAAGAAGGGGTGGAAAACACAAGATGGGCATCAATAAGTGCCAACACTGGACTGCCCGCCCCATCCCTAAAGTAGAAGTTCTGAGAGGGGCAGGCTGGGGAGGAGGTCATAATATAGCAAGACTCCATTAGAAGAAACAACATTACTAAGGTGAGTAATTCTTTCTTCAAACAACATGAAGTCTTGCTATATTATGACAATTGCAGACTACACAGCAGTACCTCCATGGAGGAGGGACATAACCTACTTAGGAAATAGGCTCTGAAGCACAGCTGTGCCAAATCGAGCATCCCTCCTGGCCTGAATGTCCAAGGAGTAATGCTTAGTGAAAGTATGTACTGTTTTCCAAGTAGCTGCTTGACATATCTCTAAGATAGGGATGTCCCTGGCCGCAGCTAGGGACGCAGCTGTACCTCTGGTAGAGTGAGCCCTCAGGCCTGAAGGGGGAACCTTACCCAGTTTTTGATAGCAAAATTGGATACAAGAGACAATCCACCTGGCAATGGATCTCTTAGTGGCAGGTTTCCCTTTCCCAACCTCACCATAAGTGAGAAAGAGTTGGAGGGAATCAAACCTGTGACCCTTGTTACGCTCTATGTAGTAACTTAGGGCCCTCTTAACATCTAAGCTGTGCAGCCTCCTCCACCAGAGGAGGAATGGTCAGTGAAGAACACTGGAAGAGAATAGATTGATTAAGGTGGAAATTTGAAACCACCTTAGGCAAAAACTTCCTGTTAGTCCTGAGGATTACCTTATCCCTGTGAAAAATAAAGTCAGTCTCCACTGACAAAGCTTGTAACTCACGTATCCGCCTGGCAGAGTGATGGCTACTAAAAACACAGTTTTCCAAGTCAGTACTTAAGCTCTGCTGAAGACAGAGGTTCAAAGGGGTTGCATCAGCTGAGCAATGCAAACATTAAGATCCCAGGCAGGGGCAGGGTCCCTGAATGGTGGATTAGTATGAAGCAATCCCTGAAAACTTGGAAAATACAGGGTGAGCAGAAAGAGAAGAAAGAGGCTTTCCTGCTTGAAATAAAAAGCAGAGACAGCTGCCAAATGCACTTTCAGGGTAGCTGGTCTCAGTCCCAAGAATTAAGATGGACCATATAGTCCAAAACAGTGGGCAAATCAGCAGATTCGGGAAATATGCTTCCCAGAGCACCATATAGAAAACCTTTTCCATTTAGAGTTATAAGTAGCCCTAGTGGAGAGGCTTCCTAGAAGCTTTCAAAATTTTGAGAACACCTTGAGAAGAGTGTGAGGTCAGCAAACTCTAACTCCTCAAGAGCCAGGCCTTGAGGTTGAGGGTTGAGATTCGGATACCAAACTCTCCCCTGGGCACAGGTTAACAAATTGTGGTTCCTGGGGAGACACAGGGGAAGATGGACTGCTAAGGACAGAAGGAGTGGGTACCAGGGCTGTCTGGCCCAATCTGGAGCAATCAGAATCATCTTGCAGGGCTGAGATCTGATTTTGACTAGCACCTTGAACAGGAGAGGGAATGGGGAAGGCATAGAGAAACTTCCCTTCCCAATCGAGGAGGAAGGCATCCAGGGGGACTGAGCCCAACACTGGGGGCCTGCAACAAAAAAGTGGAAGTTGATGATTGTCTGGGGCTGCAAAAAGATCTATCTGAGGGGTGCCCCATCTGGCAAAAACTATCCCCAGTACTGGGATCCAGTGACCATTCGTGATGGCCCTGGGAAATCCTGCTGAGAGCATCTGCCAGGACATTGTCCTTGCCTGGGAGGTGAACTGCTATGAGGGAGGTGTTCAGGGAATAAGCCAGAGACCACAACTTCATTGCCTCGGTGCACAAGGCCGAAGACCGAGTGCCCCCTTGTTTGTTGATGTACCACATTGTAGTGGTGTTGTCTGTTCTGACCTGTACCACTTTGTTCTGAACAGATGCAGAAAAAACCTGAAGTGCTAGAAAAACAGCTCTGAGTTCCAACAGATTGATGTGGAGCAGAGATTCCTGAGGGGACCACAATCCCTGGGTGGAGAGGACACCCATGTGAGCTCCCATCCCAAAAGGGATGCATCTGTAGTAAGGGTCAAGGAGTGAGATAGAGGGATGAAAGGAACCCCTTGTCTCAGATTGCTCTGATCCTGCCACCACTGAAGGGCCTGGATCAGGGTTCGAGTTACTGGGATAACTTGGATAGGGGATCTCTTCTTTGAGACCAAAAGGCTCTCAAATGGAACTGAATGTCCCTCATCTAAAATCTTGCTCCTTGCACTACAGCTGTGGAAGCAGCCATGTGTCCTAGGAGCTGTAGAAAATGCCTTGCTGATCGAGAGACCTGCAGGGTGAAGGAGGAGGCCAGGGCCACCAGGGTCCTTACCATTTCTAGGGGAAGGAAGGCTCTGGCCTGCTTTGTGTCCAGTTCTGCGCCTATGAAGGTGAGTACCTGGACAGGTTCTAGAACTGACTTTGGAATATTGAGAAGAAAGCCTAGAGAGGTAAGCAGCTGCTGGGTAACCTGCAGGTGTGATTTGACCTGGTCTGGAGACTGACCCACAATGAGCCAGTCGTCTAGGTAGGGAAAGATGGCAATCTTTTGCCTTCTTAAATGAGCAACTGCTACCGCCAGGCATTTTGTGAATACCCTTGGGGCAGAGGTAAGGCCGAAGGGCATTGCTCTGAACTTATAATGGCCTGAGGGCAGTTCTAATCTGAGGTACTTTCGGTGGGAGCTTCTGATTAGAACATGGAAGTAGGCATCCTTGAGGTCCAGGGAAGCCAGCCAGTCCCCTGGCCTTAGGGAGGGTAAAATCATTCCCAAGTCACCATTTTGAATTTTGGTTTTAAAAGGTGCTTGTTCAGATATCTTAGGTCCAGGATGGGCCGCCATTCTCCTGTCTTTTTTGGGGTAAGGAAGTACCTGGAGTACAGTCCCTTGCCCTGGTGTAGGGGAGAAACCCTTTCTACAGCTCTGAGAGCCAGGAGGGTTGAGACTTCTGTTTCCAAAGCAAGAGTCTCTAGAGGATTTGCAGGTGGAAAAGATCTGATTCTCATCTTTGGAAATTTTTTGAAGCTGAGAACCAGACCCTGGCTTACTACTTCCAGGACCCACTTGTCTGATGTTAAAGACTCCCAGTCCTGGACGAAGTAAGCCAGCCTGCCCCCTACAGGTAATGGAGAATCGGCCCTGGGCATCCCATCAGGGTGCCTGTTTGGCAGGGGCTTTAGGCTGAGGGGTGGGAGCAGGCCTGCTTGTACCCCGTCTGCCTCTCCCTCTGAAGAACCCCCTCTGAGCGTAAGCTGAAGAGGAGGCCTGGGTTTGGTAAAAAGGCCTGTGAAAAGGCCTGCCTCTACCCCTGGGGGGCTGCCTCTGAGGAGTGGCTTGCCGTTCCTTGGCTTGTGCACTCCTATAAGTGGTTCTATATTCATCCATTTTCTTCATATAATTCTCTGTCTGCTCCCCAAACAGAGAATTTCCCACCACAGGAAAATCCATGGCCTTAGCCTGGGTACCCTGTGACAGACTAGTACACCTGAGCCAAGCCAATCTATGAAAAGCCACAGATGTAGCCATGACTCTAGAGGATACATCATTAGAATCCACTGCAGCATGGAATTGCACCTTAGATGCCTCAATACCATCAGCAGCCACCTGTTCCAGCTCCTTGGCAAGCTGGCCAGGGGCCTGTTTGGCTAAAGCCATGACAGTATCCCATCTAGATTTCTGGTATCTTGCAACATAAGCCATATAATTTGCCTGTCTGAGTCCCAAGGACACTGCCATGTATTGTTTTTTAGCCATGGCATCAATCTTCCTGGAGTCCTTGTCAGGAGGATGTGAAGCCAGGGGAATATTAGCCTTGTCACAGGCTGCAGCCTGAACTACCCCAACATGGCTGCATTGCTGTGAAAGAAATTCTGTATCAGGACCTGACAAAGTGTACCTCCTGTCCATCTTTTTATCCACAGGAGGCACAGAATTAGGAGCTTTTAAAATTTTTATTGTTTGTTTCCTAAAGGATTTATGTAAAGGAATAGACAATCTCCTGGACTCTGGGATATCCATCATCTCCACAAAGTCAGGCTCCTCTTGCTCATCCACAGCTTCCTCCAAAGGGAGCTGGAGGGTTTCAGCAACTTTTTTATAAAACAGAAAATGAGAAGGGACTCAGAAAGCCTAGGGGGAGACTCTCCTAAAGGTCTGTCTGGGGAGATGTCCGGTTCAATGGGCACATCCAGACTTTCAAAATCACATTCACACTGTTCATAATCATCCTCCCCCTCCTCTGGTTCATAAAACTCCTCTATATCATATTCTTGAACCGGTGGAACCGGCCGAACCGACCTTTTGCCAGATAGTGGCGGTTCGGACGGAACCGGGGAAAGCGACTGGACAATTTGGATCGCTTTGGCTATCTCTGCAGCAGTTGGAGAAGGAATTTTTGACTCCACACCTGCTGATTTTCTAGTTCTCTTTGCTGGAACTGGCTCCTCTGAGTCAGCTTTTCGTTTGCCTGAGGAAGTCTCGCCCTGGTCAGAGGGCACTCCCTCCGGTTCGGTTGGCACTGAACTGGGCTGGCCATCCGGGTCAGCGGACTTTTTGGCCTCTCGTTCCCTGAGCCTACCAACTCTCTTATCTAGGGTAGCTGCAGGGAAATTCTTGCAAATCTGGCAGTCTGCATTGAGGTGGTCAAACCCCAGACAATAAACACATGTGGTGTGTGGGTCAGCCTTGGCAAAGGCTTCCCACAGACACTACAGTGTTGAAACCAGTGGCCGGTTTTTCTTTGGGTTTCTCAGACATAATGCCAGCCCTAACCAAAACTTGCCCTTTTCCGGCAAATGCCAGGCAGACACCTTATCGGTTCCCAACCGTGTCACAGGGTCGTGGAAAACCGTAATGAAATCCGTTTTTAGAACCGATAAGAACCGGAACTGCACTCTAAATAGCTTTAAATGAATTTAGAAAAAATTTTAAAACAACCTGATCGGTTCAAACCCAGACGATCAACATTACAAGTTCCACACAGAAATAAACCTTTCTATTACTTACAATACCACAGACAGAGCTTGAACCGATCGGTTTGCGGTTAAAATAATTATAATCGCGGGTGAATTTAACCGAGAAAAACACTTTTAAACCGAGAAATGAACCGAGCAGTAGGAGGAATCTCCGGAGCGACTGTTCAGTGAGGCGGAGTAGAGAATCTGACAGTTTCAGTTTGAAATGATCCAGACAGAGCTTTTCTAACTGAGCTCGCTCTCCAAGTTCCATGCATGGCATGGAAGTTAACTCTTTCACCTCCGGAGCAGTTCTAAGGCTGGGACAAACTGCAATTGTCATAATATAGCAAGACTTCATGTTGTTTGAACAAGGGGGCACAATTTGAAGATGGGGGGGCGGCTCAGAGGTAATTTAAGGAAGTATTGTTTCACAAAGAGGGTTGTGGATGCATGGAACAGCCTTCCGGAGGAGGTTGTGGAGTCAAAAACAGTGGTGGAATTCAAGCATGCATGGGACAGTCATAAGGCAATTCTAGGGGGTGCGGGTAGGAAGAAGTAGGCTGCTGGTTAACTAGGATCTGCAGCTTATCCACTAGGTAAGGAAATGGGCAGACTGGGTGGAACAAGCGGTCCTTATCTGCCGTCAAATTCTATGTTTCTATGTTTCTCGCGCTCACCCTGGCCCCGACACTCTCAATATAAGCTTACAGCAGTGTTACCTGTCCAATTGCAACCCACTCCCCTGTTGCATAGAGTAGGGACACAAACATCCCTCAGTTCTCCCGCAGGACTATTACTTTCCACCCCAGTATCTTTATACTGTTTGTCTTCCCCTAATTCATAACCTCCTTACTAAAATGCTTTTCCCTTTGTGGCTTTATCAGTGTGCTTGCAGTGCTCCTTACCTCAGGAGCAACTCCTACTGTGCCAACTACACATAAGCCTTGTTTTCTCCTGCTACTTGAATCCTTCATCTCTGTATACAACCTTACTTTCCGCTACTTAACATCACTTAATTCAGTGACTACTGCAATTGCCTTCCTGGTCATTATCCCTACACACTGTCCTGGGGTAAAAAATATATTATTGAAATCCATATTGCAGTACTCTATTCCACTTTGGGCAATTCTGGTCCCTGTTCTCCTTCCCTCTGAGTTAACTCTCCCAGCAAAAGCCTCAGACACTCTTCAGCCCAGTGCACAACCCCCTTGAGCCCTACACTGTTACACTGTCACTGATACCTTACTCCACGGAGTACACTCTCTTCTGGATTGCCAAAACCTATATCCCTCATCTCCTCTGTGTATTCAGATCTGTGTGGTCCCTACGTTACCAGCATTTCTGCCCTTTATAACCTCCCCTGCTTCACAACTTCAGTGCCCTACATCCATAAAAGGAGGCAGTGCCTCACAAAAGGAGCACTATTCAGTGGACTCAGAAAGTTAATACTTCTACTGCTCTTCTGCTGAGGGAATGTTGAACTTAACCCTGGCCCTCTTGCTCAGATTGATGCCCCTTCTGACCTATTAATATTAAAAGGGCTAAGCTTCCTCTATGTCAACGCCTGCAGCTTACTAAACAAATACGACTACATCCAGGCCTGGACGTGCCATACCAAACCTGACGTATTCATGATTTCTGAAACTTGGCTCAAAGGGACCATGCCTGACCTAGCCGTTGACATCCCCTCATACAATGTTTACAGAACTAATAGACAAACAAGGGGAGGGTGAGTCGCTATATATATTATAGACAAATTTGCTGTCTCCATAGCGGACTCCACAAATGCCCTAAAGAATTTGAAAGTTTGACCTTAAAGACTGCTTTACCATCTGATGAGCCTATTATTACCTCCAACTGTTATAGGCCCCCTTCAGGTGGTCTCCAGCTACTGAAACATTTGAGCAAGTTGCTGGAAGCTTCTAACTATGAAGTGATTATCCTGGGTGACCTTTACCTGGACCGGTATGCCCCATGCTCCAAGCTACTCAAAGACTGGTGTGATACTTATGGCCTGTCTCAACTAATCCAGGAAGTCACATGCCCCAATCTAAAAACACTGGATAACAGTACCCTACTGGACATGATACTGGTCAATAAGCCACATAAATTTGCACATGTCGGAGTCTTCGACAATGATTTAAGTGACTACAGGGTGATCACAAGTGTGCAGTCCATTGTCAGTCCTGCCACCCCCTTCCTCCCCACCTTCAAAAGAAACCTGCGTAACTTTATTCCCTTGGCGTTCCTGTCAAATCCTAGCATCAATCATGTGGCAAGACTTCTATCTTGCACCTACCATCTCCGAAGCTTACAATATATTCTTGAAGTTGGTTATGGAGGTGATAAATGTGCATGCCCTCCTAGTGAAATGGAGAACAAGGAAACGCTCATGCCCCTGGTTCACCCCTTCTCTCAAGACAGAACTATGCAGGAGAGACACTCTATGGAAGAAGGCATGCAAGACCAAGTCACCTGCCAGTTGGGTCCTGTTTAGAACTGCAAGAAATTACTGTTTGAAGCCCATTAGGGCCACTAAAGCTGAGTACTTCCTGGCTGCCCTGGACTCCTCAAAGCACAATGCAGCTAATTTCTGGCAAATCCTGAAAGATATTGAGAGACATAAACATGGATCATCCCTACCCTCTAAAATCATAAATGGCAATTCTGTTTATACCACCAAACAGGATATTTTAAACAAATTAAGCAATATTTTTGCATCAGCAGGGCTCACATTCGATGCTTCTCCTGCAAACAACCTGTGTGATCAATTATGGGACCCAGCCACCACTTCCTTACCCTCCTCCTGCACTAAGTCTGCATCCAAATTTTCTTTTAGCACTATTACATACGTGCAGGTCGAAGATGTTCTTCTGGCCTTGGATGTCAAAAAAAGCACAGGAGCAGACCTCCTTGAGCATTTATTCTTAAAACTGGGGTACCACTTCTTGGTCGCTCCTATTACCCATCTGTTCAACTTATCCCTCTCGCAAGGATGGTTACCTGGCCAATGGAAAATAGCACACGTCATCCCACTTTTTAAATCAGGTGACCCTTGTGAGCTCAATAACTACCACCCTATTTCATTACTGCTCACGCTATCTAATCTTCTTGAAAAACTTGTTAACAGTCAACCAAGAGACTTTCTAAAAACTTACGATCTGCTCAACCCTCTCCAATCAAGCTTTCAGTCTAAGCATAGTATCATCTCCACATTGGCAAAAGTGATCAATGATTGGAAAGTCACCCTAGACAACAAAAAACACATCACTGCCATGTTCCTGGACCTAAGTAAGACACTTGACACGGCTGACCATGGCTTACTTTCAACCATGCTATCCAACATTGGACTTGATCTCACTGCTCTAAAATGGTTTAGTAGCTGCCATGTGGGTAGGAAACAACAAGTAAAAGCTCAAGGTGACACCTCCCCTTAAAAATCCTACAAAGGCATCCCACAAGGATCTATCCTTGGGCTCTTCTTCTTCGCCATCTATGTCAATAACATAAATGCCAGTACTAAGGTGGCCAGTGTTCATTACTTTGCAGATGACACTGTGCTGTACACAGCCAGACCCTCACTTGCAGTTGCTTGCAATGATTTGCAACAAGACTTTTACATACTCCAGCACAATCTCTTACAACTGAAATTATTACTCGATGCAAAAAAGACTAAAATAATGTTTTTCTCCTCACTTTCTCAACCGACAACTTCCGTCACTGTAGCATATAACCACTGATACTGACCCTGCTTGGGGAATCACTTGAGACAATAGACAAGTTTAAATATCTAGGCCTTTGGATAGACACCAAGCTTACTTTCTTGGTACATCTGGATGAACTCACCAAAAAATTTAAGCAAAGGTTGGGAATTTTCTACCATGTTAAGCACCTTCTTACTCAAGACGCCAAAGTACGGCTTGCGCAGACCACATTTCTCCCTCTGCTTGATTATGCTGACCTCATCTATAACCACCGCTCCCTGTTAGTGATCTCAGAGCTCGATACTCTATATCATAGGGCTTTCAGATATATCACTAGTGCCCCATTGAAAAATACACACTATTGTGTCCTTTATGACCTAATCAGCTGGCGGTCCTTGAAAACTAGGAGAACAATAAACACTATTCTTTGGATCTACAGGGCCCTCACTAACAGGTTACCTAAATATATCTCTGATTTCTTTGCCTTGTTCAAGGGTGCTTACTCCAGTAGAAATTGCACCTACATTACGCTTGAAACTCCTAGAGTTAGGACATGCTTTGGAGCTTCCTCCATCATCTATGCTCTCCCTACCCTTTGGAATACTTCCCAAAAAACTTAAAAACTCACTAATCTAGTTGGGTTGCTTTCCTTCAAAAATCAATTGAGTCACTCCTTTCAGGAAATGTGCAGCTGCTATGTTTAATTCTTGCAGCCCACTCAATCTGCCTCGTCACCCTCTTGCAGCACTTACTCCGGCTGCCCTAGCATCTCCTCTTCCACTCTTTGTAAGCTCCTTCCTGCTGATTTATTTCTCACTGTAACCCATTGTCCTATTCTCCCTCTCCTCCCCTTCTACTCCTACCTACCCCTGCCCACCTAGTCCAAGTCCCTTGCCTCTGACCCATCCTCTGTTTCTGCCTTGTTTGTTCATGTATTCTTTTGACTTTTTCTCCTCTTCTCTCTTCCCTTCCCCTCATCTTACCCCTTTCCTCTCTAGTTTCCTTATCACCAGCTTATTCCCTTTGTCTGATGTACACCCTTCCCCCCTCTCTCCTTGATCTCATCTACCCAGTCTACATACTCACCTTCTGACTGTGTTCCTTTAATACAATGTTTTCCTTTGCATTGTAACACTATGTATAAATTGTACAACATGTTTGCACTATATTACCCTTGTCTGCACTGTACATAATGCACCCTTTGTGTTCTCACGTACTATACCTATGTCTGTATTTTTATGTCTTTTTTGTCCCCTTAATAATATCAATGTTCTGTATGTAATATTCACACAGGACCACTTTGTAAATGAGTTCTTCTTAATAGTGGTTCTCCTGGCAAAATAAAGATTGATTGATTAATTGAAAGTGGATGGTATCCTAGCTTACCCTCCCCCACAAATAAGAATCAAAATTGATTAAACTCAGCCTAACCACACTAAACAAAAGTGGAATACCTGGGGCAATAAGGGAAGCAAGACAACTTTTTAATCACCTGCAGGTCAGAAAGACAGGAAAGCAAGCATCCATTCAGATTCAGGGACGGCAGTTTGTTTCAATTCCAGGAGTCTTTCGAACAAGATAAGCAACTTGCAAGCATTGATTGCAGATACCAAAGTTGACCTTGTTGCTGTCACTGAGACATAGGCCATGGAATACAACGAATGGAACCTTTCAGTCCCAGGATACACACTCTACAGAAATTATAGGAAGAGAGCCAAGGGGGCGGGGTAGCACTCTGTGTTCGCGAAGGCATAGAGGCCACAGTACATGAAAGTGACAGTTACATGGATGTCGAATGCTTGTGGGTTCAACTTAATTCAACATCAGGTAAGAAGTTTCACTTGGGAGTGATACACAGACATCCAAGTCAGGGAGAAGAGATGGACAGGGAGCTCATGAATTAAATCAAGAGTTTCAGAAAAGGGAGCAACAGTGGCTGTCAGACATCTGAACTTACTTAACATAGGCTGGGATGTCCCAGTGGCAAAATCCACTAGAAGTCAAATCATCCTGACCTCCCTCCAATACAGCCTGCTCACTCACAGCCCAGGTCCAAAAAGCAAACAGACACAAAAGGGAGGCCTTCCATACGTTCAAAAAAATAAACATGAGGTAGATGAATGGGAAGATTACACCCCAAAAATAAGGAAGAAAAGAGTGTCATAAGGGAAGTAAAATGTGAAACTGAGCTTCAGATTGCAACAGGGATAAAATCAGGGGAAAACATATTTTTCTATATATTCAAGAAAAAAGAAAGAAGAGGGGGGATTGCAAAATTGTTGGATGGGGATAAATTGATAGGGGAAGATGGTTTAAAGACTATTGTCCTCGGTATTTACCAAGGAGAATACTGGTCCAATGCCAGAAAGTGGAAATAAGGTGACTGATCAAGGGATCCAAATAATGGAAGTGCCAACATTCACCTTGGATAGGGTCATGGAGGGGCTGGCAACCCTCAAACCAGACAAAGCAGAGGGCACAGAAGAAATGCACTCAAGAATGCTAAAGAAATTGTCAGAGAAATTAGCTGAACCCTTGGCACACTTATTCAACAGCTCACTGAGGACAGAAATTGTACCAGGAGACTGTAGGAGGGAGGACGTTGTGCCACTCCTCTCTACCCCCTCCTTTGTGGAGTGGCACAACGTCCTCCCTCCTCCAGTGACTCACTTATGAGGATCAGCTGGCGTCACTGAATATGTACTCACTGAAAGCAAGGACAGAGAAGGAGTGGGGGGACATGAATGAGGCATTTAAGTTCCTGAGTGGCATAAACAAAGTGCCACACACAGAAGAACTTTTCAATATGATCCCCTGCTCCAAGGGTGTAGGCAGGCATACGCACTGTACACATTTGAGTACAGTTTTGTTGAGTACATGTCACAAACTATATGTCTTTCTGTTAACATTTTCATTCTAATCTGTAGTATTTGGGTTAGTTTAGGCCACTGGGGAGTGTCTCTGTTTGCATTTTTGTTGTTTAGGAGGCAGATACACGTATAACCTCTTTAGAGATTTGAAGAATCATCTGACAACAATCTGACTTGTTTGGAAGGGGGTACCATTTGGAGAGGATGTGTACATTTTTTAATGGGGGGGTGCAACTGTTGGAGACTGTGTACAAAACGGAAATTTCTGGCTACACTCCTGCCCAGCTCAACAAGAGGACATGACAGGAAATTGGTGGGGAGTGGAGTTTCAGGAGGGAATTAAGGAAGCTCTACTTTACTGAAAGGGTGGTGGAGCCTTGGAATGGCCTGCCTACTAAGGTTTTGGGAGCAAAGACTGTGATGGGTTTCAAGAGTGGATGGGACTAGAGGTCTACAAAAGTTGCCATTTCTGCCTTAACAGAATTTTTGCGAAATTTGTCAAGTTTTGCGGAAGTGTTCGAGGTTCCGCCTGTGACGGATTAGAAAACGTCCGAATGTCTAAGACAAAATTTTGTTCTGTTCCTCCCCCTACCTATGTTCTGCCCCCACAATTTGTTAAATACCCCCCCCAGCTGGCTGCCGATCAATTCTCTGTCCAATTAAATAAATAAAAAAAACTGGTGGCTAGTGGCCCCTTCCCACCCTATCACCCACCCGTGCCTGACTCCAGACTTGAATTCTTATACATACTTGTAGTAACCATCCCCATCCCTATCCCCATATTTAGAAAATATCCTCCCTGGTGGTCTAGTGGTAATGAACCCCCTCCCTAGTCCCTCCCATCCCTGGACCCCGATCTCGATCCCTATATGTATAAAATAAAATATAGAATTATTTTTTTAAACTTATTCCCAACTCTAGTCAGTGCCTGCCTGGCTGCCAGCCTGCCACCAGTGGAGTACCAATTTCCAAATTCCAATTCCTTCCTGAGTCCTGAGTCCCAACTTCCTACTCCCTGGTGGTCTTGTGGTGTACTGTAGTAGTAGTCAAGTTAAGTAGTGGCGACCCCTCTGCCTCCCCTCTCACCCTGGCAGATAGTGTCCCACCCCACTCACCCCATCCTGTAATGGAGCAGGCCACTGGCACAGCCCTCTGCTCTCCTCCACAGCTGGCAGCCCACTGAACTATCAGTGAATGAGCGCATATGCATGTTCACTGACTGCTCATACAGTGGCCAGCCAAGAAAATGAGAAGAGGGCTGTACCAGTCACTGTATCAGGCATAACTAGATGTTGCAGAACACCCTGGTAAGAGGAGGTTGATGGTTGGTGGTATGTGAGTGAGCAGGGTAGGTGGGGGAACACTGGACCACCAATGATTACTTTTGCTTTTGGCAATGAGAAATCATGGGGGAGGGGGATGGTGAGGGAACCACTAAACACCAGGGTGTACTTAAATATTGTAAACAGGTGACTGGGGGTGGGGTACATCTGGAAACCAAGGTTATTTAAGCAAAATACTGAAATAGGTGACCAGGGTGGTGCCTCTGGACACAAGGGATATTTATTTAAAATATGAAATGAGCAACTGTGGGAGTAGGGGATGCCAGTGGACACCAGGGTTATCTATTCAGTATATGGAATGGGTGTTCAGGGATGGAGGTGGTCCTGGACACAAGGGATATCCTTTCAAAATATGTAATGGGGGATTGTAGGCAGGCGGCTGCAGTACAGCTGTCTTGTCTTTGGGAGGGTTGGGGCACCCCATTAAGAGGTATTTTTTGGTGGCGGTAAATAATGTCACTTAGTGGACTGTTTACTTCCACCACAAACCTTTGAAAATATATGCTGATATAGGGGGAACCCCCTCATTTGCATAGAAGCATCAGTATTATAGTGCTTTGGCACTGTGGGATTGTGTTGGCGCTCCTGGGGCTTCTAAATATGGGCCAGCCAACAGTGCCAGTGCTCTTCCAGATAGAGCACCCACAGATTCTCTTTGTAGGTGCTCAATTCTTTGAAAATCAGGCCCGAGTAGTGACAAATTTTCTCTGTTAAATGGGGGATAAGTGATGGGTGCTTATGAGATATGATATTTATCTTCATGACTTGTCAGTGACTTCTTGACCTTCATGAGTGGCAAAGTCTCAGGTGAAGTCAAAAGAGGACTGACCACAAGTGAAGACAAACATCATACCTCATAAGCACCCTTTACTGGCCCAGTTTATAACCTATACATTAGTGTTTTTAAGCTAGTTTTTGGTTTTAGGGTGGTAGTGTCACTCTGAAGTGGCAGTCAGTTTAGCCATAGTAGGATAGGAGAGCTAAAGCGCAGGCAGCTGCTACACACTGTTTGTTAGTGGTACCTCTTGCTGGCTAGAGCACATGGACCTATTCATCGCAAGACACAGGTGACAGAAAAGGCTCTTTGTGACAAATCCAGTTAGCCAGATACATTTTATGATATACCCTACTGTGAAGATAAAAACTTTAGCTAGTTGTTTGTTCTCTGCTATTGATAACATTTTTAATTAGCATGCAACATGCTAATATATTCTATACGTGTCACCCTATCTAACCTCCAGATCAAGATTTAACTAGAAATTAGATATGTCATAGTCATATTCATTTACCTTTGTACAGAATAGAATCAGAGAAGAACTATCACATGCTGATGACTTCATAATAGGCCTGTGCACTGAAGCCAGGAGTTCACATTACAGGAAAAACTGAAAAATCTTCACACTAAAAGGTGATTTAAAAAGTTATAACTGTTAAACTCCTGTATGAATTGAATATACAATGGCCTGACTCAAAATACACAATTTTTCTCTACTTGTGAGGGGACAGCACTTTTATAACTCATTCGTGGTTTTGCCACTTTTGAGTTATGGTCTTGTTCTCTCATGCAGGGAGATAACATTACATATTTTGAGTAAGGCCATTGAGTATCATGTATATATCTGACTAGTACTGCTGTATTTGGATAACCAGTGCTTAGTAGTAAATTAATTATTGTTCTAAAGTCTAGTTTGGTCTGGTTGTTTGCGACTGCATCTCTGAAGGAAGGCTAACTGGAAAAAGGGTGCATAGTAAAATGTCTCTGGGAGAGCAGTGTGTCCTACTCAGAGAAGAGACCCTCTCTATGGGGAGTCTAACAGGTTGAAAATGGTGTAAAAAGGTTGTCACAGTGCCAGGTCTCCATTCTTGCAACAGGCATTGACAGCAGCAAGACTGATCCAGACAGTCTCGGTGGCAAAGGGCTGGGTGAGAAAGAGGCCAACTAGGGACTGTGGGGTGCTCTGACCATCATAAGGGGCAAGATGCTTTTTGAAACAATTTGCTAACACTGTTCTATAGACACAGTGATTACTATACAGGTAGTACTTTCCCAGGGAATACATGTGTACCCCTATAACTATACCCAAGTAAGAAAAACTTTTTTGGGCCATACAGGTACTTCCTAGGTTTTTCTGTCTGCTACATGGGTGCTGCTTCATTGCCACCTTTCTGCTTACCATTTGTCAGTATCTCTAGTTTGCATGTTTCACCATCCTTCCTTTGTGACAGACCGGTCCTTCCCAGACTCAGTCTGTATCACTGTTACCAGCTTTCTAAATACTTAAGTAGCTGCCACCACTCAACTTACACACTCTTTTGGGGAATCCCCAGGTTTGTGTCTCTTCAGAGCCACTGTTCACACAGTACAGTGCTCCGTGTTCAATGTCTCACGACCACACAACTCACTGTCACAACTGAGAACACCTTATTTTAGAAATAGTATACGGTAACTGTAGTCTTCTCCTCAGTTGCAGAAATACAGCTATTGTCAGTTATATAGAGACTTATGGATGGGTTTCCATCAGAAACAGTGCTGTTAGTGCATCAAGTGGTTTCTAAGGTGACCGATGTAACCTCAAGAGCGAAGTTCAAGAAGTTCAATTGCCTTAGGAACCACAAGATGCACTAATCAGCACTGTTACCGATGGAAACCCATCCATAGTTTTTTATAGTGTTGATTGGAAGCTTGCTACGAGACACGCATTTAATTTTATGCATCGTTCTCTCTGCAGCTTATGCTGGGACCTCTGCCAACTGACAGTGCTGTTTGATTTTTGTGAGTTTGAGGTGCCATGGTGCGCGTGAATCTTGCCATTCGATGTTGTTATGCCGCAGTGAGTACGTAGTTACTTCAGCATAACAGCATGCATGACATCCATGGTGAAGCAAAAACAAGGTTTCGAAATGTGCTCTTTTTTAGCGGTAACAGCGTTCCACTATGCACTATAAATTAGTTAGCTGTCCCTAACTAATTTGTGAGAGAGCTCAGGGTCTCCAACTGAGTCATAGAAACATCTGTAAACGTCAGCCTCCACACACTCAGCTGGGGATAACCAGTGATGCCACCCTCAGGGATTCAGACTTTTATCATCTCCCACAAGACCAACAGTATACTTCTTTTTACAGCTACAGTTTTTGTCATTCCAACAGAAAAATACAGTTCTGTTCTTGATCTTGGAATATCTTCCACACTGCCCTAATAGTTATAGGGCCTAGTAATCATAAACATTGTCTCTAAAAGCAAAAAAAACAAGAAACTTTTTTTCTCAATTCGGCACCACACTAGATTTTATTAGTCCCTGGACATTCATTTCCTCTCTCATAGATGTTTTGTGTAATGCTCCCTTGCCTAGGATGCTGCATGCTGGTTTAATATCAATAAACAAAATAATGAGACTTCTTTCCTAGTTGTGCTGGCATGTACTCGATAGTCACATAGATACTGTATAAATATTTAAAGAAATGCAAACAAAGAAATATGCAATTTTTACCTATACAATTTCACCTCTGTATCCTATGAGATGATTCATCTGGCCCTTAAGGTATACTGCACACAGAAAGTGTATTTTGTTTCAGTCTTCTCCAGTTTTCTCGTAGGCAGATTTAAAATATTAAAGTGGTACTGCTTAGATGCAAATAACAGAAAACACCCCCTCCCCAAATTTGAAAACCATGCTGTTAAAATTAAAGAAACAGCAACAACCGTAATTCCAAACAATTTTGTAGGCTTGATTTATTTAAAGAAAGTGGGTGATGTTGGATAATCACTGCTCTGAGTGGAGAGGAGGAGCACTCAGTGGTATACATCAGGGATTGTTGCAGGGGTCACTGCTCTTCAATATCCTCATCAATGACCTAAAAGCTGGGTTCTCCAACAAACTGCTAAAGCTAACTAAACTAGCCATAGTGGTTGGCTCCCTTAAAGGAATGGAACAAACTTCAGGAGGGCCAGAATAAGTTGGGTGATCGATTCGACTCCTGGAGCCTCAGATGCAATAAAGCCAAAGGCTAGGTTCTATACTTGGAGAGAACAGAGACCTACACACTATGTCGTACCCTTAGAAACATAGAAACAAAGCATTTGCCAGCAGAAAATGACTGTTTGGCCCACATAGTGTTCCCTTTTTGTTCCCTGCCAATAGTATCTCTGCAGATCATACTTGATCTCCAGCCCATTCAAACACCTATCCCTTTCCCTAAGATTCTCCTAGGCCAATCCCATGTTTTCTTGAACCCCACCACCTCTGCTGAAAGACTGTTTCAGGAATCCACCACTCTTTCTGTGAAGAAGTACTTCCTCACATCTCTCCGGAATCTACCCCCCTCCAGCTTCTTATTATGCCCCCTTGTCCTAGAGTACATTTTCTTCTAAAAACACTTCATTCTTGTACCTTGTTTACCAATGTGAGGCATTTAAAGGTCTCTATCATATCTCCACTCTCTCTCTCTCTCTGTCTTCCAGGGAGTATATATATTTAAGTCCTTTAATCTCTCTTTGTAGGTCATTTGATGCAGACCCTGCGCCATTTTAGTTGCCCTCCTCTAGAATGCTGCCACTCTGTCTAGGTCCTTTCTAATATGTGGTCTCCAGAACTTGACACAGTACTCTAGGTGAGGTTTTACCAGCAATCTGTGTGGAGACAACACCACCTCCCTCCTTCTGCTAGGGATACCCCTCCCTATGTACCCCAGCATCCCACTCACTCTCCCAACTGCCTTGTCAAACTGCTTGGCCACCTTTAGGTCATATGGTACGACCATCCCCAGGCCTGGTTGGTGGACTTCAGTGACAAAATTTCTCATGATTTACAGGAAAAGGGAGCCATCTGATAGTGATGGCGGCCATGCTGGGCTATGCATGATCCACGAGAATACAATCGGGAGCAATATTGCTTTAGATTTTGTTTCTTGGCTCTTGGGGTTTTTTGAGCATTTTATCTCTAGAGTACATGAGCACTCTATTTGTAGAGTGTTTCCTTTAAAATCATTTTGGATTTATTTGTGAATTGTGTCACCAGAGTTTTTCAAGACAAAACAGGAGTAATAACTGAATTTACCTTTGTGGGAGATGTTCTGTATGTTTTGCCCACTAGAGAGTGCTGGTTGCTGCTTCTCTGCATTTGGAGCCAGAACGGGGGTCCTTGGGTTAGGCTGAACTGTTGTCGGGCCACAGTTATGAGGGACTGTGGGTATCCCCGGTGAAGAGGATTGAAACAGCCAGTATCGCTTTGAGGAGGAACGCTTTTGGACCAGGACAAGGAGGAAGGAAGGAGGTGGGACAGTCTGTGCTGCCGGAATCCCTGGACGAACAAGGGACCGAGTAGTTTGTGCAATGTAAAGAGACTGCAGCAGTAAAGTTTGTGGAGAGTATAGACTCATGGCTAAATTGTCGGGGTGTCTGAAGGGGGTAACTGGAGGGTCAGATACTGGAGAGTGTTCGATCAGAAACAGTGAGAACTGGTGTGGCAGCCACTGAAGGGTGACTGCTGCTGCGGGGGAGTCCCTGAAGTGTCCTGAAGGTTTTAGTTGGGTCAGGAAGATCCAGAAAAACTATGGCTGTGGTATATGGGTAAAAGAAGACTGTCTGGACTTGGTGTTTCCTCCTCTTTCCCGGATATGCAGAGAACTCAGTGAGTAGAGCTACAATTTTATGAAGTTCTGGAACTATTTCTTCAATAGACTGAGTATCAGACAGAAAAAAAGTTTAGTGAGAACTAAGAGGGGAGAGCCTCTTGGGTTCCTAAATTGCTTGGACTGTGGAGGTGAGATCTCCCCAGCATATACTTTGACATGTTTGGACATTTTTTCTTTTGGACTTTAAAAGAAAAACAAAATTTCTGAGACTCATATGTAATAATTCTTGCTTTTGTCTGTGAAATCCCTGGAGACACTGAAATGATTAAATACTTAATTGTGCATTGTGTGAAAGTAGTTTTAGTGAAAGGTGTGCAAAAGAAGTGTGGATGAGTAATATAGAAGAGGAATTGATGTGAATGGTACGGGTGTGATATCTGAGGAGTTAGAATTATTGAGTGTGTTTGTTTTTGTGTGTAAGAAGTGTGGTTGTGCAATATAGAGGGTGTACTGTTGTGGGTAGTACTTGAGAATTTTTGAATTATTGGGTGGATTGTTTTTTTTTTAGAAATGTGTTGGGGTTTGGGGACTGTTAGGTGCAGCTACTTGGAGGATGACCTCCGGGGTCTTCATCCTTTTGAGCTTCCAGTATTGTCTTGGGAGGTCTACTCAAGATGTGGGGCTTTAGGGATAGCCTGGAGGGGGAGGTCCTGGCAGGTTGTCTCCCAGGTGGCTGTCAGGGAGTCCAGGATTCACTTGGTGAAGTCAAGGAGATGCCCTGGGGTGAAATGAGGGCTTGAACGGGGTTCATCTTGTCTAGTCCCCATACCCAAGGGCTCCACCTTAGAGTGTGGGCAGATGACTGGTCCAGCTGCTTTACCTCATCCTACTCGGGTTGTGATGTACAATGCCAGATTGATAAGGAATAAGATGGCTTTATTGGCAGACTTGATATCCTCTGTCAATTTGGCCTGCATCACGAAAACCTGGCTGAATGAAAATGCTGCACCAATTTTAGAGGCGGCAGTGCCAGCCAGATACTTCATGATACACAGCCTGAGGAAGGATCGTAGGGGCAAGAGGGTGGCCATTTGTTTTAAATCTAGCCTGAACCTCACGGTGCTGCCTTTGGGCCCTATAAGGTCACTTGAATGTGTGGATGCCCAAGGAGGCATGGGTGTGGGCTTTAGTGTCCTCTTGCTCTATCACCCCCCCCAGGTAGTGATGGGGATTTTTTGCGAGAGGTCGAGGAGCTCATCACGAGCCTGGTATTGGAGTTCCCCAGGTGGTTGATCATAGGGGATTTCAATGCCTGGGTTGCCATGGGGCTTTCAAGATTTGGGATAGACCTTCTCGAGAGCATGGGTGCACTGGGCCTGACAAAAAGCTTAATCTGGTTCAAATTCAGTTGCTCACCATCTGTATCCCCAGTCGCCCCTGAAAAAGGGATTTCTAGGCCCAGTGGGTTTACTGGGTCAACAAAATTCAACAAACAACAAACAAACAAAAAGGTAATGACAGGGACGCACCCGAGCGGCCACACACTGGATCTGGTTTTCTCTTCTGAGTTAGATATTATGGACCTTAGTGTAGATCTGGTGGTTTGGTTGGATCATAGCACTATGGGATTCACATTTAGGCCCTTCCAGATGGTCCTGCCCCCTATGGAGGTGGTCCAGTACCAGTCATTATGGAGTGCATCCCCAGAGGACCTGTTGGCAGTGCTGGATCTATCGGGTGTTGGGGCAGCTTGTGCGATTGGGGTAGAGGAGGCAGTAGCGGCCTATAATGGGGTGGTTGGTGCGGCCTTTGACTCAATTGCACCCTTGCAAGTCCGACCCCTGTCTACTTGTCAGAGATCTCACTGATATGAAAAGAATCTCTGAGGTTTAAAGACTAGGGGCAGGAGGTTAGAAAGGTATTGGAGGAGATCTGGCCTAGTGGCTGACAAATTGGTCTTGAGGTCACATTATGTGCACGCAAGCTATATGGGGTGAGCAGATTTCCTGTCTAAGGAAGTTAATAAAATCTGCTGCTGCAGTGCCAGGTCTGTACCTGACTGCTGTTAAGGGAAGGGGACAGAAATGGCAGGGATGCAGAAATGTACAAAAAAAAAAAACGCCCGTAAAAAAAAAAAAAACGCCCACTGTGATATAGTGCAGTGCTGCAGTCCATAGGGACAACATGGGCAGATTGCTTCTTGGGGGAGGGTCAGGTGGAGGAAAAACAGTTCCATGGATGGAAAACATGATGTCAGCCTTTTCTACATGCAAAACGTCTGCAGGGCTCCGCCCATGCAGCCCTAAAAATGGCAGACAACACTGGCATTCTAAAGCCATGTTTGCTACTGCGTTCCAACCCCTTCCCCTCAGGACATTCTTAAATACCTTGCATCTGCACATTCTGAAAATGCATACCCTGTGCCCACACAGTGTCAGCTTTCCTTTTAAATGTTTTCTACAACTGCAGTTTTATGTGACATGGGGAAACTAAGTCCTATAAGGCTGCATGCAGGAAGAGCTTGCCTGCAAGTTCTGGTTATGGCATCAGTGACTCTTTACTGAAGCTGGCTTCTTTGAAAAGGCAGTAAAAACAGGATCACAGTATGGCTTGTAATTTTTTCCTTTTTTTTCCAACACAAGTGTCTCAGAAATCTCATTTTTGGCAAGAGGCCGATTGGGAATGTGCTGATCCCAATTTTGAATTTATTGATATTTGAAATTTTGGCCAGAAACCCCCCTTTTTAACTAACCCTGCTGGCTTGTATTGGATAAAGTCAGTAAGTTCACCAGCTGGGTCAGTGAAAAAGTCAGTGGGACTAGTGTATTTTCAGTCACTAGCCCAACTCCTGCAGATGGCTTTTTTTTTATCATATAAAGTTTTATTGAGATTTTAATTTTAGACAATACATCTGATGATACACTTGATATCACATTTACCCTCTGTACAAAGAAAAAGAACAAGCATTCTATACCGTTCCAATACATGATATACTCAATATCTTATATACAGTACTATATCTCACATATATAGAAAAGGAAGCCAACAATCATTATTTCAATAGCACTAATAAGGATCTAACCAACTATTTATACACCACTGCTGATCACATTCACCCATGATATAACCACCAAACATGGACAAGAGACATGTTCTATCTAGATCTTGGGGAGAAGGGAGGATTCTCCAGTGGAGGGGAGATTTTACATAGTGACGAGTGCAGATATGCATCCCATTTCTTAAAATAATATTCTAACTGGCCACACTATGAGTGTGAAAAATGCTCCATCAGGGTCAAATGTGCTAAAGCTGCCTGTCATAAGGCAATAGGTGGGTGTGATGGTTGTCTCCAATGCATCAATAGCAGTCTTTTGGCCTCTAGGATTGCCAGAATGATCCATTCCCTCTGTGGCCTGGATATAGGGGTTAATCCAGAAGTATCACCCAATAGCAATCTGGGTTCTGGGGTAACTCATCAATACCCAGGACCTGAGAGCAATCGTGGTCGACAGCAGACCAAAAAGCAGTAATCTCGGAGCATGTCCACAGAATGTGAAACAGGTGGGCTTCAGGTTGCTGGCATCTCCAGCACTTGGAATGAGACAGGAGTCCAGCTGCTTGTAAGGCTGCCAGCATCCTGTACCATCACAGGAGTATCTTACGCTGTAAACGACTCTTGGAATCTCTATATATTCTATGCGAGTCCATAAGACAAGAGGACCAAGATTCTGCAGATATAGTCAATCCCATCTCTATTTCCCATTTAACCTTACAATTTTCAGTGGGATCGGTTTGGGAATCTCTCCAAGTGGCATAATACCTACCTACCCTACCCTTGGCCATCAAGGACTGCTGCAGTGTAGCCAGCCAGCCCCATTGCTTGTGTGTCTTTTGTTTGGCAACAAGGTGCTGAAGAACACTTCGTATTTGCAAAAAGCGCCAAAAATCTTTATTGGGAAGATGGAATTTCTGTTTAAGCTGCTCAAAGGATAGGATAATATCTGAATTTGGCAACATTAAGTCCTGTACATGGTGGATACCTTTAGCTTCCCAAGAGGGCCACTTGATGGGCTGCTTTCCAAGGGTGACAAAGTTATTATTCTACAACTCAGTGTATCTCACGGGTGGAGGCCATGCCTCCTTGGGGTGTGTACCGCCAAGCACACAGAGACTCCAGTAACACTGGGGGAATCCCTCTATCAGACAGCCCACTTGTGCACAAGAGGGCCCGGAGTGGGGTAGGTGACATTATACTAGATTCAAGGCCTACCCACAGAGGAGGTGGAGCACTAGAGGGTACGAAACCATTTTGTAATTTGAGCAGCTACACTTGCAGTATGGTAGCCCTGAAACCACAGAACCCCTAAACCTCCTCTTGAACAGTGTGCATAATGCTTTTGTTTCCCCCATCTGTGCGCTTTCCCTTCCCAGAGAAAAGAGAATACAAGTTTTTCAAGAGAGGAAAATACCTTGGGTGAGATATGGACCGGAAGATTATTGAATAAATATGTAACTCAGGGAAGTAAAAGCATACGTATGGCTTCTACTTTACCGGGTAATGAGAGGTGTAATTTGCACCACCTCTCCACTTCGGTGGCCAACTGTTTCAACAAAGGTACAAAATTAGAGGTTTCCAAATCTGTCCATTTATAGGGGATATAAATTCCCAAATAAGTAAAACCTTGGGGTGCCCACTTCAGTTCTGTACCCATTAGGCAGTCCTGCGTGCATAAGTTATTAAAAGGAGCAAACATTGTTTTTTGCTGATTATCCTGCAGCCCAGAAAGTAATGAAAAGTCCTGCAATACTGATAGGGCTATTGGTAAGGAATTTTGGGGGTGGAAAAGGGTAAGTAATAGGTCGTCGGCGTAGGCAGCCACAACATAGGATTTACCATGCGCTGTGACACCTGACAGCCCAGGTGTAGCGGTTAATACTCTAATTAGCGGATCCAAAGCAACCAAACAGCAGTGGAGAAAGAGGGCAACCTTGTCGAGTACCTCTAGATAGTGTGAAAAGTGGGGAAATATCTGAATTTGTTAAGACTTTGGCCAGTGGGGAATTATATAGAGTCGAGACCAAACGGCGAAATTGTGATCCAAATTCATAGAGATGGAGCACTTCATGTAAATAATTCCATTCAATAAAATCAAAGGTCTTAGTGAAATCTACCGCTAAAACAGCCATAGGGATCTTGGCCTTAGGCGCAATCCATTTTAGATTAAGTAGTAACCTGGTGTTGTCTGATCCCACCTTACCCAGCATAAAGCCTACCTGTGCAGGATGTATTAAGGATGCAAGGACCTTGTGCATTCTGGTAGCTAAAATCTTGGCCAAGATCTTGGTATCGATGGGCAGCAGTGATATTAGTCGAAAATTAGCACAGCTATAGTGGTCATTAGCTTTCTTAGGTAAAAGTGTGATTAAAGCTTCCCTTATTGTAGCAGGGAGAGAGCCAGTGGTGTAGGCATCCTGTAGAGCTAACAACAGGGGTTGGGCAATCTCCTGCGTCATTATCTGATACAGCTCGACGGTCAACCCATCAGGTCCGGGAGCTTTCCCCTTGGCCATCCGGGTGGCAGGGCAGGTATAGTACTCTGTTGACAAAAAGTAGTGAGATCTTGAGACAACTGATTAGGTGATTGGGATGTTTGAGATTTATACAGTGTTTGATAGAAAGATGCCATGGTCTGGTTAACTCCTACAGGATCAGACGTTAGTGAACCAGAGGAGGTACGTAGGGCATGTATCTTGGTAGATGCCTGCTGTTTACGTAACTGAAAGGCAAGAAGTTTACCTCCCTTATCACCCCCCCTCCCAGTGAGAGTATCTGGACCTTAGCATTAGCCATTCAGCTTTGTTATGCAGCAGAGCATTGATCTGATATTTAAGTCCTACTATTCTACGCTATAGGGATGTGTCCCTAGTGGCATCTGGTAAGGCCTTAAATTGTGCCTCTGCAGTCCTAAGCTCTGTCTGCAAGACCTCCATAGACTTCTTCCTAGCTTTATTATGGTGTGCTGCGAATGCTATGATATGGCCCCTAATATAGGCTTTGAAGGCCTCCCATACAATACTTGGTGATACTCCACAGTCTGAATTAAGGGCAAAGTAATCTTTGGCAGCTTTTACCATTGCTTGCTTAAACTCCAGGTCTTTGACTAACAGAGGGTTACACTGCCATCTCGTACCCGTAGATCTGTGGCCTATAGGGTATACATGGTGAGAACAGGGAAGTGATCCGAAATAAGGATACTACTTATAGAAATGTGAGAGATTGCTCCTGATGCTGCACTATTCACCAGCCAGTAATCAATTCGGCAATGCACTACATGGACAGGAGGAAAATAAGAGTAGTCACACCCAGAGAGGTTATCCTGCCTCCACACATCAATTAGGTCCCACTCTGCCTGCAAATCTAGTAAAGCTGCATGAGCTCGAGGGTGTGTTTGTGGGGTGGGTTTCGATTTGTCTAGAAAAATGTCAGATACTAAATTAAAATCACCTCCTAGTTAAAGGGGAATATTGGAGTTAAATTGACTCAGCGTGGAAATGGCTTGACTCAACCCTGGAAAAAAATCAGCCTGATCAGAATTGGGAGCATACACATTACCCAGGATCAACGAGCCCCCCGGTGATGTCAATTTAACCAGAATTCATCTACCTTGAGAATCCGATCTAGATTCTTCCACCACCCACAAGCTAGATCTACGAATTAGGATGGCAACTCCCCTAGACTTAAATGTGGCAGAACTCACATTGGACTGCACCAACCCATGATTTCTTTAGCCAAGGGACCGATTTACAGAGCAGATGTGTTTCTTGAAGAAGGGCTATATCTGTATGCAAGGAACGAAGAAATTGTATAACCTTGGTACTCTTAATGGGATGGTTAAGACCTTTAACATTCCATGACACTAGGCGTAAACCTTGGGGTACAGAGAAGGACATAATATACCACTGGAGTAACCCCTAAGCACACACCCCTTACTACTAAATAAGAAAATGCAAACCCGTTGGGTGTATCTGGGTGAGTTGCCAACATAGTCCGTATCCAGGGAGTAACTGCAGTGGGTATCAGAAAGATATAACAGCACTGTTGAGCAGGACAAAAAAATATATATATACAGAGGGTATACTAGGGAAAATAGTCTAAACACCAGTACTGAGGAGAACAGACTTTTCAAGCAAAAAAAAACAAAACAATAAACATGCAAAGGTAACTATAACAATGCAAGTAGCGTTTTTTACGCTAAGAGCGAGGAGAGCTACACGAAAGAAAGTACTCAGAACAGAAGCACCCTCTGCTACGCAAGCTTCCACGTGTCAAAAAGGGGAGTAGGTCGATCAAACAAACCTGCTATTCCTCATCCGCCAACAATCCAGTGGTAGCTGGCACAACTCCGGGGGGAGGGGGGAGGAGAGGGGTATAACACTGAAAGGGGGGAAAAGGGGTGAGGAAAAGGAACATGAGTAGTCACCCCAATCGACCATTATAAGGGCTGCTTAGCTACTCAACACTGATACAACTACAGTGCAAATTTTTACTTACTAAAATAGAAGGTAAGTGTATTTATATCTATAGAAATAGCGATGCATCTGAGATAGTGCATACTACAATAAGACGATAGCCAAGTACCATTCTAACAGCCATAGGCTAGCTCATATAGAGTACAATTAAACCACTAATTAGAGTTAGCTGACTATAATAACAGATGTTGCCATGTTCAAGTGTCCGGAGTTACCCTGGGCATGGCTGGAGCCATCGAAGCAGCAGCAGCATATGTCTTCTCCCTGGTTTGAGCTTCCCACGTGGTCCACCGCATCAACTAGTGAAGAGTCGGGATGTCTGCCCAGTCCATGGATGGGGCTGACTCTGCTTGTAAAATTCAGGGCCTGGTGAGTAACAACCTGGTGGAATTCCTGGAGAGTCCTTGCGGGACATCTTAGCTGGAGGAACAACGGCTTGTACATCTGGGGCGGGTTGTTGGCCACTTCTCAAGCATTGTCTGTGCTGAACAGAGGATCCTGCAGCTCTGGGGGGAGAGATGGTTGTTCAGCAGCAGTGACCGTGGATAATGTACGCGAAGCGTTCTGCTGTCTGGGGGAATCTGGGGTCGACAAGCCTAGTCCAGCTGAATACTCATCCCTGTGAGGCAGCTCACCGGCAGTTGCTGAGGCATCCCACAGCCTTCTAGATGATGTAGTTGTGGGAGGTAGGTTGGGCCAGTGCTTACCAATCCAGTGTTCCACTTGATCCGGGCTATTTGCCATGAACTCTTTCCCCTATTTGGCTACCAGGAAGTTAGTGAGACCCCAGAATCTGTAGTGGAAACCATAAGTAGCTAAAAATTTCTTCAAGGGGCCATACACCCTACGTTTATTAGCTGTGTTTTGGGCAAAGTCTCTATAAAAGGAAATGGCTGCTCCTCACCATTTAATTTCCCCCAAATCACACGTTGCCCTTAGAATACGCTCCTTAGTTGAAAAATTTAAGGAAATAGGCCACTATAGGCCTCGAAGCATGCATCTGCCTGTCTTTCCAGCCATTGATACGATGGGCCCTCTCCACCTCCACTGGACCCCTCAAGCGCTCCCCCAATAACGTAGGCAGGAGTTCATTCAAAAACCTCTCCATAGATGCTCCTTCAGCTCCCTCTGGTACTATTATGATTCTAAGGTTATTATGCCAGCCCCTGTTTTAAACATAGAAACATAGAATTTGATGGCAGATAAGGACAGCTGGCCCACCCAATCTGCCCATTTTCCTACCTAATGGATAAGCTGCAGATCCTAGTTAACCAGCAGCCTACTTCTTCCCCCCAGAATTGCCTTATGACTGTTCCATGCATGCTTGAATTCCACCACTGTTTTGACTCCACAACCTCCTCTGAGGCCGTTCCATGCATCCACAACTGTGAAAAATACTTCCTTAAATTACCTCTGAGCTGCCCCTTCTATCTTCAAATTGTGCCCCCTTGTTCTTGCACACCTCATTTTTTGAAAGATGCTACCCTCTTGGACTTTGTTGATTCCCTTGAGGTACTTGAAAGTTTCTATCATGTCCCCCCTCTCTTTCCTTTCCTCAAGGCTATACATATTAAGCTCCTTAAGTCTCTCTTCATATGTCTTCTGGTGCAGACCCTGCACCATTTTAGTTGCCCTCCTCTGGACAGCTTCCATCCTGTCTATGTCTTTGTGGAGATTGGGTCTCCAGAACTGCATGCAGTACTCCAGATGGGGTCTCACCAGCTGTCTGTACAGCGGGATAATAACTTCCTGTTTTCTACTGATGTTGCCTCTCCCTATGCATCCCAGTATCCCCCCAGCCCTCCTTGCTGCCCTTTCACATTGCTTGCCCACCTTTAGGTCATCTGATATGACTACTCCCAGGTCCCTTTCCATTTTTGTTGTTGTTAGTATATCCCCCCCATTGTGTACTCTTCCCCTGGGTTTTTGTTTCCAAGGGGCATTACCTTGCACTTCTTAGCACTGAATCTAAGCTGCCATACATTTGACCATTCCTCTAACCTTGCCAAGTCCCTTCTCATCCTTTCCACCCCACCTTGTGCATCAACTCTGTTGCAGATCTTTGTGTGATCTGCAAAGATCTTCTATTCTGGCTAATAACACTTCTAGTTTGCCCTCTTGGTTCTGCACCTTTTTCGCAAATGCATACATTGTTGTTCCAGATTTTCAACTTGCTGTTCCGCCACATTAATTCTATCTTGTAAATGGCAAAAATCGGTTGTAGTGCCCGTGAGTGTGGTGCCAATGTCATCTACCCTTACTAGCAAGGCTTCAAGTATCCAAGTATTGTAGCCAAGGGAATCGCCAACAGACTTGGTTGCAGTTGATGCAGGTAGCACAGACGAGGGAGGGCTCGAGGTTCTCCGGATGCCATTCTCCAAGTACTGGAAAGGATCGCTACTAATTATTCTTACAGCGTGCCCAGCAATAAGCGTGTATAATCGAGGAGTCGGGCTGAAGACTGTAGTCGGGCTTCGCGGCCTACTTGCACCAGGCGATTCGCGAGTATCAGTGCTTAATAAAGCTCTATCACAACTTGAAACCGTAGGGTAATCACACCGGACGATTAGGAGGAGTCCCCCATGTAAGGTACATTAGCTGAAATTAAAAGAAAATCCCGGGGTTAGGCCATGCAAGCATAAATTGCTGGCAGATTCAGACGAGCACAGGATTTAGGCAGCCATTCCTACGGTGGCTAGACCACCCTGCAGATGGCTTTAAAAAATCAATACAGAAAGATCTAAAGGAGGATGTCTCATGTTACCCAAATTATTGAAGTTAAGAGCATTTTTATGAACAAAAATAAGGGCTCAGCACTATTCGTAGTAAAGTCCAATTTGCCTTTTATGGACAAAGTTTTCAATTTACTGCCCTTTTTCAGGAGTAGGGCAACCATGTTCCACATGTAGAACATGTACCAACAAGACCAGGATAGAAAAATCTGGCCACAAGTGTGGAGGGTAAATAAATATGGGTTAAACACAGATGAATCAGATTTCATAGAAACAAAATGCACACGGAAGGTCAACTGGTCTATCCGGTCTGCTCTACCTAACCACCGAGACTGAGACCCCTAACAGTCACTTGTCACCCCATCCCTTCATGTCCCCATTTCAAACCTTTGTGCCCGGTCCCATGCCTGCTTGAATCAACCACTCTTTTTGCAGACTAACTTGTTGGGCAGTCTCTTCTACTTTTCCTCAAGTACATCCTTGCTTCCTTTCTGAATCTGCGCCCTACCATTTTCCAGTCACTACCTCTAGTGTGCAGATTTGCACTGGAGATTTATGTTGCCACTTTTTAAATACACTTCAAGATACTGAAACCATACAATGAAAATGCTGATAAACACTCCAAAAATGTATACTTCAAACAGCACAGGCCTGTCACTGAGTGTTCCCCTTCACAGAAGAGCAGAGAAAACCAGCAACAAAAAATAAATCGATGGTGACCAATCAGAAGCCTTTTAAGAAACAACACAGACCTAACTACAGAATGAAAGCAGTTTTCTGAATGGCTGGCTGCTGAAGGGAGCCAACCTAAAGTGGGCAGTGTGGCTATGCTCACAACTCCTCCTACTCTGAAAACAAATGTTTACCTCTTAATAAATTGAACAGCCTTAATGCTATTTTGCTTGAATTTCAGATTTGATGTACCTCTTCTTCTCTAGATGCAGATTTCCTACTCAGATCCTAATAAAAAAAGGTAATGGCGGCAATGCTTTAGTAAAAACGTCGCCTTTTAACTTAATTTAAACAAAACAAAACATAAACAAATAAAATATAAACTTACCAAATCTGCATAGCTTCTGTTATGTTCATTGCCTTCCCAATCCAACCTTTTAGGGAGCAGCTAAATAATAAAAAAAATGTTTAAATTCAGAGTTTGGTGTTTCTGCCTTTTATCCCTTTATTTATGTATGAAACGGTATAAAGTGTATTAAATGATGTCAAATTAATGGGTTCGGTGACCTACGTCAGCCAACAAAAGTGATGTGGGAAGTGTGTGTAGTAAAGGCTCATATGTACTATATATACTGCGTGCAGTTGCTAGTAATAGCAGAACTGAAGAGAGAGGACAAGCGATCACACACACAGACCTGGTATTCTTCCAGTTCCTGCACAAGCACCTGTGTAATAGCAGAACTGAAGAGAGAGGACACGCGATCACACACACAGACCTGGTATTCTTTCAGCTCCTGCACAAGCACCAGTGGCAAGGCAAGAAACAGCCAGGATTAAATATTGCCATATAATATGAGACATGGCAGTATTCAAAGTAAAGCATCACATTTTGGGCCAACGGGGCAAACAAGCCGATTCATACTCACCTCGGCCGATTTTTGACATGGGCCTGTCAATACATAACGAGCAATCAGGAAGTAAAGCTCTGAGGAGTGAGAGAAACACAAAATTATAAAGTACGGGACACTAGATGAAGAGAGTAAAGGACACAGATTTTTATAAATTTTGGATTTTTCTATAGTTTTAATATACTTTTTTACCCTTTTATCTGCTTCTAGGGGAGATACCTGATAATTAAGGACCCCTCCTGCGCACAGGCATAATTATGGCAGTTGCTTGCTCACCTCGCTGTGTCACGCCCACAGCTACTGCTGTATCACCGCCCACTGCCATACAGTTAGTTAAAAAAAAAAAAAGATGACGGGATGAAAATAGGGATGAAATAGGGCATGTTGAGGGCAAAACATCAGCCATTCCTTTCATTACGGGTTTGTTGCTTTAAATTTTTATTAATATTTCCCTCACTCAAGCACTCACATCCCCGCTTTTCAGTGGCTCCAATATTCTCCAGCTGTTTCACCGAAACCCTTTTCAGTCACCATTTGTGTGATGCGGCTCATACACAAATGATGCCTCCATTTGCGGCACCTGAACAGAATGTAGTTCCTACGGTTATTCTAAGGGAAGGGGACAGAAATGCCCATAAAAAAAACACCCACTGTGATATAATGCAGTGCTGCAGTCCATAGGGACAACATGGGTGGATTGCTTCTTGGGGGAGGGTCAGGTGGAGGCCCATGTGGCTGTAAAAAGATCAGGGACAACAACCCCAAATCAGGGACACATCTTAGCAATTGGCAATATTCTCTCAGAAAGCTAATAGAATAAGAGGATTACTGTAAGACGTATTTTCTGAAGAAGAACAAGTCTGTAACTATAACATCATACATTTTTTTGTGCTTGCAATCCAACTGCTCAGTCACAAAAACATGAACTTTATGAGGGACAAAGGAAAATTTTGAGGAAAAATCAGGGACATCACTGAAAATCAGGGACAGTTGAGAGATATGAGTGAAAAATCTTACCGGATTGAAGAGGATCTTCATGATTCCCACGGGGACCTTTCTGAGTCCGAGTCATCTCAGGCCTCAGCTGGTGCTGGTCATCATCCAGATCCTTCCAGAACCCCATGCTCCAGGCAGAATAAACCTGAAAAAATTAAGTTGGAGATGATTTATAAAGAACTGTTTTCTTTCCATACGGCAATAAAACAACTGTATTCAGAACTTCGCTGCAATATGATGAACTTGGAGCAGCGGGCAGATGACATGGAGAGACAGCTGTCAGTGGCAGAGAATCGGATGGGTGGCTTGGGAGAGGTTGTAATGGAGCTGCAACAACAGCATTATTTAATGCAGACACGTCAGGAGGATGCCAAGAATCGTGCACCGTGAAAAACTATTTGCATCTACGGGATTCTGGAGTGGTTGGAGGGGCAGAATAGAACTGATTTTATCACAACTTTACTTCAGACCATCTTGGAGCTCCCCTCTGACCTCCCTCTAGATATGGAGAGTGCATCGGGCTTAGTTTGGGCCCTAAGCCGGCAGCTCCCACAGCCTGTCCTCAGTCAATTATTGTCTGTTTTTTAGCTAGACCTGGAAGGACAGGGTGCCTTCCACTGCCTGGTGATGACAATGTTTTCTATGGCCAGACATACATCTTTCTGGATAACAACCAGGCTCCAGCAACAATGCATAGTTGCCAGGCCTAGTCTGACATCTTGCCAATTCTGAAGGAAAAAGGATATAAATTTACCACCCCCCTATCCAGTTTGATTGGTAATACAGTTACCGGAGCAGGGCCACCAGGAATTCTCCACAGCTGAGGAGGCTCGAGATCACTGTTACCAAAAACAGGACCTAAGTTCAGTTACGATTGCTTTTTGGTTCAATGCATCATTCCACAGCTTGTTGAGGGGAACTAGGAATATAATCCTGCAGAAATGGTCTGCATCCCTCTGCCTGCTGTGGCAGATATTTTTGAGTGTGTTGGACAGCTGGAAATAGAAACAGAAACAGTTCTGTGTTACGATTTAATGTGCAAAGTGAGAGGCTGAGGCTCTCATTCTGGTAGGGAATACCTAAACAATCTCTGTAGGAACAGTGTGAGAGTGTGTGTGTGTGTGTGTGTGTGTTTACAGTATGAAATAGACAGAAAGAATGCTGAAACCTGATTGTTTGACAGCATTTCCAATTCTGATTAAAGTGAACCATATAATTTCCTAGGTAAAAAGTAGATCCTAGCATGATGCTTTTCACTTACCAGTACACAGCTCTTCTGCCCTTACAACTGTGCCACCTACTGCCCACAATGCAAACTAACCAAACTTTGTTTTTACACTGTAGACCTGCACTTTCAGAAACCATTATTAAAATCTTTTTGAATATATTTTCTTCAGTTGATGCAAACAAAAGAATCCATTTACCAATTGCAAAAATACACTCCAGGTTGTGGCGTAGCATGGAAATCACTTTTCAGGTGGTTGAAGGCACTCAGTGTTGCTTTGTATCTCACAACACATCCAAGCCTTGATGATATTCTCTGACATACCACAACTTCTCATGTATTATTACTTAATCATAACGCAATGACAAGAAATGGAGCATTCTGATTGGTGGACTAAAGGGTTATGTCAATAACTGGAAACCCTCATATACAACAAAACGTTTCAAACTTAAACTGCAAAAACATTCTTAAAGAAAAAAATGGTTTAGTTTAATAGCATTAAAGTACTCCAATGGTTGGGTTGCCTTTGTTTAATTTAACACTAAGGACCCATGGCGCTCAGCTTCACATCAAGCCTCATGATCCCCTTTGGGTTAGATGACAGTAATCTAACCCCTGGTCATGCCTTAATGACTAATATGTGTGTTTGTGTCATGCTTTGTTTTCTTCACTAAATATTGTAATGAATAACTAAAAAAAACTTTGCACTGCTCCCCCCCAGTAAAAAGAGCAGTAGAGGAGGTGTTTGCTTTTAACTCCGGGCAGTACATTTCCTCAGCATACATTAACCTGCTCTCCTGTTTGGAGAGAGATAGTTGAAGTTAAAGAAATTGCTTTCCAAATGTAACCCCCTCACCAGACATAAAACAATGCCAGGTAAGTTATGGGTGCATTTCTCTGCCACACCACACAGCACGCGTCAGGGTACATAACTGTGTGGTCTTGTACTGCAGGATAAGGCAGTAAGCTTCTGTCTGGTCGATATGCACAACAACCTGCAGTTACCAAAATGACTTGTTTCAGCAGGTGGAAGCATATAGCGCGTGTACACTACATGCCATGGTTGTACCAGCTTTATTATAAATAATAATAATCATTGAATGGTTTTGCTCTGCTCTGTGTTTTGGATGTACTCATCTGTTAGTGTTACAGTTTGCTTATTATGTTATTGTCCATTATTTTTTAACAGGGTTAATTGTCACTGAATATGCTGACTGCTGAACTGTTGTTGTATTTTCACTGTTAATTGTTGCTATGCTATATACTCAGGCCCGGATATTCAAAAGGGTTGCGCCATGCGCAATAGGTGATGCGCGCAAGTCCGAAAAGTGCGCCATTTTGGCGATATTCAGCAGGAGGCAGTTGGCCCACCGAAAACATGCTGAGCAACAGCGCAATGCAAAGGAAGGCATGCGCAACTGACGTGGGTGGAGCCATGCATAAAGAGAGCAATGCAAAATTGAAAGACTTGCGCATTGCGCAATAGCGGAACTGCCGGAAATTGCGCACTAGCGGAAATGAGCCAAAATAAAAAGGCTCAAGGAAGCGGCACAAGAACACTACAAGGATGCCAAGTGGGGTAGAGAGAGAGAGACAGACAGACAGACTGACAGTGACAGGCTAGGGCAGGCAAGGCAAGTGTGGGCCATAGGCTGCAGAGGCCAGCGGGGGGTGCCCGGTGCAGTGGAAGTAGCAGTCAGGACAGCGGGGCTAACACAGCAACACCAGCCAGGGGGGGTCAGAAGCCAGGGAGATGGACAGTGCCAGCTTCCACATGGAAGCTGTAATGAGGGGGGTGAGAATGCAAGCTGCAGGGGGACGAGGCCGTGGAAGGGTCTGTCAGCAGTACGCCCCCAACAGGCAGTACCGTGCCTGCATCAGCTATGAGCTGTGCACAGATGTAGAGATCGTGGGCCGGTACCGCCTGAACAGGGCAATACTGAGGCGGCTCTGTGAGCTGTGCAGTGATGTGATGCAGGCACCCTCACGACGGAGTCACGCTCTGTCAGTGGAGACCAAGGTGACAGCTTGCATGTGCCTGCTCGCCATGGGCACCTTCCAGAGGCCGACAGGGGACACCACAGGCATCACACAGTCGGCCACGTCATGCATCCTCACTCAATTCCTCAGCGCACTGCTGCCACATGCTGCAGAGCACATCCATTTCCCAGCACCACGGCAGGCGTACAGCAAACATGCAGGAGTTCCACAGGTAGCACTATTCCTAAGCGTGCTGAGAGACCCATGGACTGCACCCATGTGGCCATTACTTTCCACCTGGCCCCGATGGGGCTGCATATAGGAACAGAAAGGGCTTCTCCAGTGTCAACTGCCAGGTGGTGTGTGATGCCACTGGGCGCATAATCAATGTCTGTGCCACACACCCTGGTGGAGCACATGATGCCTTCATATGATATCAGTCCGCATTGTGCCATCGATTCGAGAGTGGGGACATCCCCACAGGCCATCTAGTGGGTGAGTACGCATGTATGGAATGCAAACTCGGGGCAAGGGTGGGAATGCCACAGGTGCCATGGTAGTGGCACACACAGGGATATGGGCAATATGGACCTGAACATGATACTGATCTCCACTATCTCCACACAGGTGACAGCGGATACCCACTCCGTCCCTGGCTGCTCACACCGTATCAGCGCCTTGACCCCATCGCAGCACGCTATAATGAGGCACATGCTCCACCCGCAACATCATAGAGCGGGTGTTTGGGATGCTCAAGGCACGCTCCGATGCCTAGACACCTCTGGTGGTGCCCTACAGTACAGCCCCAAAAGACCTGTGGATATTCCTGGCCTGTTGCATCCTGCACAACATGGCCAAAGACTGTCGGATAGCCCTACAGGTTGAAGAGGGGACAGCGATGGGGCGCCAGAGGGCACCGGTGTTGATGGTGATGAGCAGCGCCCCCAGGGCGGCGGGACCCCGACTGATCCGGCAGGCCCAGCTGCACGGGACACCATCACAGAGGAGCACTATACACATACAGGTAAGTCAAGGGACATGTGCAACCAACACTGTCCATGCGCAAACCACAGGCACACAGGGTAACACACCAGGGGTGCATGATGGCCAGGGGAGTGGAAGGGTCCAGGCATACAAACATACCATCAGGGAGGGGTGAACACTCATATGGACACACACACACCAGGCACAGAGCGTACATGGGCAGATGCACAGCACAGCAGAACTGACATTGCTAACACACAGAACCACCGACCACCCCCACCACCTGTACTGTCCAAGTACGTGTGTCAGATGCTGGGCACCCTTGCACCTTGGTGTACAGTACAATGCAGGCATCATCATGCACACGCACCTGTGGACAGCAGTTGGGAGGGTGTGCAGGTGGTCCGTGTGTCGGCGTGTTGAGCAGAGCACCCAGCAGTGCACTGCCCACCATGACACACATTGCACACAGGGCAGCACCAGACAGGGCCCACACTGGGAGACAGGTCAGTCATGTACCACTGTCCCACGGCCACCACAGATGCATGGGCGGCCCTGCAGTGACCCAACAGCCCTGGCAGGCTGAGCAGGGGCCACATGGGGTGGCACTGTTGGACCACCAGGGGTACCACTGTACAAACGCGACCTTGCCCGCACAGGGGTCTGCAGCATGCCGAACAAACCTGCACCAGGGGTGCTCAGGATGCCCACAGCAGAACCCGGCGTCGACAGGCCTGGTGTCACACGACGCCGGGAACGGGGAGTGGAGAGTGAACTGTGTGGGGTGTGCGGTACAGGGGCACCTGACTGTGTGCCCAATGCATCCACGACAGAGACCACTGCCTGGGTCAGCCTGTCAATGGTGGCAGTCACATCCGTCCGCGATCCAACCAGCTCTGCATGGTCCAGAGCACACTCCTGCTGTGCCGCTCCACAGCCACACACAGTGCCTCCACGGACATTGCAACCCGCCTCTGCTGCTGTACTGATTCCTGCAGCAGGCGGGTGTGCTCATCAATGGGTACTGTCCCCAATGGCATCCTGTCCCCAGGGTGTGGAAGGTCCTGATGCACAACACCCTTGAGGCGCTGTTCACCAGGACCAGGAATGGGTGGATCAAGGGTGGAGGACATGTGCCACCACTTGACACTGTACCCCCAGACCTGGTGGGTGACTGCTGCTGCTGCCCTCCAACCGCTGTGCCTGGGTCCACTCTCCCACCGTTGTGGCCACAACAGTGCCAGACACCTGCACAGCCACGGTGCTGCCAATCGGTGCTGACAGGCACAGCCTGGGACTGTGCCAACATGCTGGTACACAAGTTGGAACCAGAAGGCCCAGGGGCATGTGCTGGCCTGCTGTGTGTCCGTCATGGGACACACATATCACTGCCCATTGCAGTCCTTGCATCATCAATGGTGCAGGTATGTGCTACAGCCACAGTCAGGCGTGCTGGCATGCTTGCATGCCAGACTGCTGAGACACAGGCTGTGCACCCCCCACCGAATCACCGACACCAGAGTTGGCGCCCAGCGTGCATGCTGCTGCAGTGCATGCTGGCTGGTGACAGAGGTGGATGGACCCTCCTCCATGTCCAGCAGGTCATCATCACTGCCTGGACCCACCACCACCGTCTCGAAGACGAACAGGATCTGTAACAGAAAGAGAGTACATGTCAGTGCATGTGAACAACCTTCCAACACCACCACCATGTCATACCGTGCAGTGATGGGCTTCCACCTGTCTGGAATCCACCTCCTGGCACGCCTCAATAGCCCTCCGCTGCATTGATGCAGCCAGTCTGTCCTCAGCCGGGTCAGCTCCAACAACGATGGCTGGCCCGCCAGTGCCAGCACGTGCCGCCCTGAAGGCTGCCACCTTCTCCTTCACCCTCCTGTGGTCTTCCCCATCTTCTTCTTGCATTCCTGCGGGCGCTGGTGACTTCGTGCAGGTTCATGGCCGACTACCTCCTCCCATGCAGCCTTGCGGGACTGAGGGTGCCGCCGTCCACTCAGTAGTGGCTCCTCCTCCAGGTAGGCCTGGAAGAGGGCCTCTGTCTCTGCTGGGGTAAAGTTGGGCCTCCTCCTACACCCACCATCCTCACCCTCACCTTGTCTCTGCTCGGTCATGGCGATCTGTATGGGGGGAAGTGGACACCTGTCACTGTGCAGTCTACAGCATTTTCCCATTACCATTGTCCAGAACATCACACAGCATGCAACTCACCTCTCACCTGCAGTAACCGAATCTGGCCAGCGCGGCACAATGTCACCTATTTATAGCGCAATGCATGTAAATGAGGTGTTGCTAACCTTTAACCAGCATACTAATCTCGCTACTGCGCCTTTGAATGGCTGATCAGATGATTTGCATGTGTCATCTGAATATCTCGCCGTTGCGCTTTGTGCAATTCGTTTGAGCCGGCTGAGCCAATAGCGCAGATCTGTGACTGTGCGGTACACTGCATTGCGCATGCCCAGGTAGCTTATGTGGACGTCTGCCGCGCTGCTGACGTGCTGTGTGCGATCGGCAATTCAGGCCATGGCCACCATTGTGCCAGCGGCACTACAGCACTGGGCACTATATGGTGCTGTGGCACTACTGCGCAATAGTACACTGCGGCACTGTCACGCAGGTGGTCGGTCGTGCAGGATGCATAGAAGTCAGATAGCGCTCTGCGTGGCCTTGCATCATTGCCCCATGACCTGGTGCCTAACCTTTGCCCCCTTGCACTATTCGGCTGCCATGTGTATGCCCCTATTGTGCTGTCTAGTGACAGCGCTATGTGGACTAACGGCGCTGTATGAACAGCCAGCGATTACCTTCATAATTGTTTATTGCGCAACAGTTCCGTGGGGTTACGGCGCTGTGGGGCCATATTATCTGCTGTTAACCTGGAAGCATGGCGCAGGAGGGCAGTGCAATGGAGCCCAGTGGAGGTGGCCAACCTGGTGGCCTTGGTAGAGCCCCACTATGGGGCACTGTTTGGTGAGGAGTCCCTCACCATAGCTAGAACACAGGTCTGGCTGCAAGTGGCCAATGACCTGGTGGGGGTCACTGGGCGGTGCTGGTCAGCTGAGCAGTGCCGGCACTGGTACAGTGACCTCTGCAGGAGGGATTCTGAGCTTCATGAGCGGCTACGGTCACGTGCCAGGAGGGGCATGGTGCCTAGGCCAGGTGGGTGTACCATCTATGCACCTGTATTCTCTGTACGGGTGTGAGTGTGTTTTGGTGGCTGTGCATAGGTGATGGCTCTGCCATGGTTGGCTGTGTCAGCGTGTGCAGGTGTGAGATGCATGGGTCTGGCTGTGTGGGCAGGCACTCTCACTGGGGCAGGGGGCAGTCTGCTTTGGAGTCACACTGATGTTTTTCTCAACATTTGTCTCCCACAGGACGGGCGGAGAGGATGCAGGCACAGGGTGAGGAGGGCCGTGCCAGGGACCCGGTGCCGGTCGGTGGTGCTGTGGGTGGTGCGCCCCAGCAGCAGCAGCAGCAGCAGACACAGCTGCTTGAGGAGTGTGGGTATCATTACTTCATGGATGCTATTGCATGCTGGGGGCATGACCACCAGCCATGCTCAACACAACCATGCACGACACAGGCGACATTCATCACTGTCCAGTGTCACAGCACGTCTGTGTATGCGTCACTGGTGGTCCATGCATGCACTGGGCACATGGCTGTGGGACTGGCATCGCACCACATTGCCATGTCACTTGACAGCCTTGTTTATGCTGTGATGTACATGGCCAGTGTGTGTGTGCAGTGGTGCACATAGCTGGTGCTGCCTGGTTGGGCGTGTCATGTGCATGGTCACTGTGGGTGGGTGCATACTATCACAGGTGCGGGGCACTAGGCTTTATGCCTTGCAGAATGGGTGGTGTTCAGGGTTTTGGACAGTCACAGCCATTGACTGTGTTCCCTTTTCCTAGGTCTCAGCATCCTAAGAAGGATGGAGCGTGCCCTTCAGCGGATTACACGTGTGTCAATTGCAACACATGGGATCCTGACCGACATTTACCGCCATGGGATCCGGAGGCGGGGCGGAGGGACAGCGGCGGCAGGCAGCGCAGACCAGCCTGCCAGGCCATGATTGTGCTTCCCTTCCCACTTCAACAATCCTCCCACCCTGCCTTCCTCTCCCAGTTGTTCACCTACCCTACCCACCCCTACCTTGTACCCCATCCCCCTTGTCTTGTACATGACTGTATATAGTTGTTCTTGTTCTTGTTGTTGTATTTTATTGTTTCTACAAATATATATATATTTTGTTATGAATACTGTGGTGGTCTCTGATTTGCAGCTGGCTATGGTTGCTCAGTTGCAGTGGTGTGCATGCCATCTGGGGTGGTATGGTCCTGGGTGTGTGTGTGTGTGTGTGTGTGTGTGTGTGTGTGTCTGTGCATGGGGAGGTGTCTCCAGTGTGGCAGTGTCTTTCTGTTGGTCTTGCCATCTGCTGCCGCCCACTGCTGGGTGCACAGGGTGAGTCTGGCTTGTATGCTTCTCTGCTACATGGGGTTGACGTGTGCCGGGCGGGATGCATGGTGTTTCCTGCAGTGCCAGTCACTGCACATGGCTGGTGTCTTGGGGTCACGGTGCAGGGTGTGCTGTGCATACGGTGGGGCTGATGTGCACTGTGGTTGTCATCCCCCTGTGTGTGGCAGTCTCAGCCTGCCAGTGGTTGTGCTGGGGCGTCATGGCCCTGCTGTGCTTTGTTGGCTTGTCCCCAGGGGCCAGCGGATCATCCGTCCCACCCCCAGTGATGCTGTGCTTGGGGTGTGCAGGTGTCTTGTTGGTTCTGCAGTGTGTTTCTGTGCCCATGTGTGGCATGGCTGTGGTGGGCCCCAGCCTGCCTCCCTGGATGTGCAGTTCCATTGCTCTGTGGGGGGCTCTGCTTGTGCTATGGCACCTCTGGACTGCCCTGGTTGCGCTATAGCGCAACCTTTCTGCTCAGCTTCTCCTTCCTGGTTGTGCTATGACGCAACCTTTCTGCTCAGCTTCCCCTTCCTGGTTGCGCTATGGTGCAGTTTGTGCAATATTCAGACGTTGGCTGCTTGCGCACTTTGTTCTGCTCCATGTTTGAATAGCACGTCTGTTGCGCATATGCGCAATTGATTTGTGCTTGCTCCTGCTGTTGTGCACATTTTGGGCGCAGTTTGAATATCCGGGCCTCTGTATTGTTCTACCTCTGCACCACCTCATCTGGAAATGAGCTGTTACTAGCTCAGTGTGAGTTTCCTGTAAAAACTTTTGAAATAAATAATTAAGTAAATAATTAAAATGAATAATGATATGGAAAGAGATGTTTCCAGCCTTGGAATTGAAACCCAGTTTTAACTGGTTCTGGTTCCACTTGAGCACTTCTTCTAGTGAACTAGAACAGGTGACAACAACAGTCTGGGACTACCCAGGGTACCAACGGAGCAGAGGCAGATCTGGAAACAACCAGATCTCAAATTCTAGCAACCAGATAGAAGAAAAACTGTGTTTCTCCCTCTCCGCTTGTCACTGTCTCTCACTGCAGCGATCTCCACGTTATGGCATGTCTGATGGCTCTGTGTGGAGGGGAGCAGCATTAGGCCCATGGCCTGCACTAACTGCAAAACTCTGGAGCTGGGGCCAGCATGCTAAGGAGGTCTAATTTTTCCATCACTGCCCTGCCTGACCTCAGCTGGCAAAGTGCAGCTCCTGCGGAAGAGACTGAGCTCCGGAGCCAGGATGCCGGATGCCTTTCCAACTGGCACATGTCCTCTGTAAGCAGGTAAAAAATTATGATGAGCTGTAGTGAAAGAAAACACATAACATGCAGTAGCAGGGTGGCCAAGTAGTTAAAGGCATGACATTTCGCTGCTGGAGGTCAGGGTTGAAATCTCCGCACAGATTACAAGTGGAATAAACTGTGGTAGGTGAGCTTGAGATGCATTAACCAAGTTAGGGCTGTGGTTTCCTTCCAGAGATACTCAAGCTGCTCCTGAAACCCTTACCTCCTTGATGGCAAACAGTGGTCGCCTCAAAAAGAAAGGCCTGCTCCCTCAGAAGGAATCTTCTTTGTGGGTCTCCATTTGTCTTGCTGCTTTTTGGCGATCGGCCCAAATAAAGACATGAGCGGGGATTACAAGCTGAATTTCTTTTTTTACTTCTCTGTAAGTATGTGTTATGGAGCTAAGCTTATGGAATGTTTTAAATGTTGGGACTATGACTTGATTATTCTGCAGATGATTTGCTGAAACCCTTTTCAGTCGCCATTTGCGTGATGCAGCTCCTACACAAATGATGCCTCCATTTGTGGCACCTGAACAGAATGTAAACCCTACAGTTATTATAAGGGGAGGGGACAGAAATGCTCATAAAAATATAAAAAAAGCCCACTGTGATATAGTGCAGTGCTGCAGTCCATAGGGACAACATGGGCAGATTGCTTCTTGGGGGAGGGTCAGGCAGAGGAAAAACAGTTCCACGGATGGAAAACATGATGTCAGCCCTTTTCTACATGCAAAATGCCAGCAGGATTCTGCCCATGCAGCCGTAATTAGACCACGGAGACAGCTATGGATACAGGTAAAAGCACAGACGGGAGATCCATGTTAACTCTAAATGGAGTCATTTGCTCACTGTGAAGCTACTGGCAAGTTCCAAGTCGCCCACGAATTTCGTTCCAGTGGGTAGAGGCAAGGCCATACATAAAACAAGATTCTATATTACAGTTTGTTTTCCACTGTAAATAATCTGTGTAATAAAAATATATTAAAAAATTGCAATGACATGAGCAATAATCATATTACATCTCTGAACTCTAAAACCTTATTCAGGTGGATGAATTGATAATATTCACGAGAAACAAGACAAGTTACTGTAGTTAACGGCTACAGTGTTCTGCTCTAGATAAACACCAGAGCTCTTTTTGGGCAAGAATTGCCGACTGTACCAGAGATGGCATATCGTATTGCATTCTGTAAAATCAGCTATGCTTTATTTTTTTATGTATTTCATTTGAGCTGAATAATGTAGCTGGCAGAACGAGAAAATTACGCTGCTAATACACTGGCCCATTGACTGTGATGGGCACTGTAAGGAACCTTACAAGTTTTTAGAGAAAGCGTGTTACAATCGGCGTTTTAGTGGTTTTCGTCTGCTCGGTTTTGACCGACTACCGATTTAAAGAGCTGTCTATTAAGCAACACAAAATTAGAATGTTATATGCCAATATGTTAAGACTGTAATAACAACTATAAACAAACATAACACACTGTACTGTATATAACATAATGGAATAATTGTTACAATCCTGGGCTGAAAAAAACGGTTGTGTAATCTGCAATAAAAATTATTAACTCAAAAAAATATGTTAATGTAGTGTGTTAGTTCTCTGTGTAATGTGTATTTTGCTATAATATATTGGGTAACTTTGTAGCATGTGCCTTTGCTGCTGCTTGTCCCGTGAATCTCTTGCAAATTATGTACCAGAGTACATGATCACAATTAGGCTATACTGATGTAGAAAATATTTGATGAATACATTTGCTATCAACTAATTTACCAAAGACTCTGCCTAGTTACTGATGGTGGCATGCGGAGTTCTTGATTTAGTGTTGCGGAGCATCTTGCCATCTTATTCAAGTCGACACTTCTGCAATTTTGTAAATATATATATCACTTATTCTAAACTCTGACCAGTGGTGAATTAAGTTAAGTATCCAGACACTACAGTGAAAATTATATTTTATTTAACAATAAAAAAAGTTTTTAGGTCTTGAAAAAGTACTGGACAAGCATTACTTTAGACCATGCGAAAGTGTCCACAAGATAAAGGAACCAGGCTTTGGTTATCCGGTGCATAAATAATGTATTTAAAAAGGTATGTTGTATCTGTCTGTTCCTGTGTTGTATACTTGAAAACTTGGAAAAACAATAAAAAGATTAACTGCAAAAAAAAAGTAAAAAAAAAAGCTCCACAAGTGTGCTTGGGAAGTTCATTTGGTAGCTGCCTCTGCCTTTTAGGTCTTGAAAAAGTACACCTATTTACTGTAGCCAACGTTTTGGCTGATATACCCATTTTTTCCTTAAAACCATTTTGAATGCAGGGGTATCTGAACCAGAATAAATTTTGAGCTTGTTTTTGTGACATGTTCTGTATATGATGGCTGTTTGTGTGGAGGGGAGCAGCATTTCGAGATGCATTAATCAAGTTAGGGTTGTGGTTTCCTTCCAGAGATACTCAAGCTGCTCCTGGAAACCCTTACCTCCTTGATGGCAAACAGTGGTCACCTCAAAAGAAAGACCTGCCTCAGGAGAAATCTGCTTTATGGTCTCCATGTGTCTTGCTGCTTTTTGGCAATCGGCCCAAATAAAGACATGAGCGGGGATTACAAGCTGAATTTCTTTTTTTACTTCCCTGCAAGTATGTATTATGGAGCTAAACTTATGGAATGTTTTAAATGTTGGGATTATGACTTGATTATTCTCCAGCTGTTTCATTGAAACCCTTTTCAGTCACTGCAGCAATCTCCACATGTTATGGCATGTCTGATGGCTGTGTGTGTGAAGGGGAGCAGCATTTCAAGGCCCGTGGTCAGCACTAACTGCAAAACTCTGAAGCTGAGGCTGGCATGCCAAGGAGGTCTAATTTTTCCAGCTCTGCCCTGCCTGACCTCAGCTGGCAAAGTGCAGCTCCTGCGGAAGAGACAGAGCTTCAGAGCCAGGACGTCAGATGCCTTTCCAACTGGCACATGTCCTCTGTAAGCATGTAAAAAATTACGATGAGCTGTAGTGAAAGAAAACACATAACATGCAGTAGCAGGGTGGCCAAGTAGTTAAAGGCATGACATTTTGATGCTGGAGGTCAGGGTTCAAATCTCCGCACAGATCACAAGTGGAATAAACTGTGGTAGGTGAGCTCGAGATGCATTAATCAAGTTAGGGCTGTGGTTTCTTCAGAGATACTCAACCTGCTCCTGGAAACCCTTACCACCTTGATGGCAAACAGTGGTCACCTCAAAAGAAAGGCCTGCCCTTAGGAGAAATCTTCTTTGTGGTCTCCACTTGTCTTGCTGCTTTTTGGCAATTGGCCCAAATAAAGACATGAGTGGGGATTACAAGCTGAATTTATTTTTACTTCCTGCAAGTATGTGTTATGGAGCTAGCTTATGGAATGTTTTAAATGTTGGGACTATGACTTGATTATTCTCCAGCTGTTTCACCGAAACCCTTTTCAGTCACCATTTGTGTGATGCGCTCCACACAAATGACGATCCATTTGTAGCACCTGAACAGAATGTAGTCCCTATGGTTATTCTAGGAGAGACAGAAACACCCATAAAAAAAAAAGAAATGCCCACTGTGATATAGTGCAGTGCTGCAGTCCATACGGACAACATGGGCAGATTGATTCTTGGGGGAGGGTCAGGCGGAGAAAAATAGTTCCATGGATGGAAAACATGACATCAGCCCTTTTCTACATGCAAAACATCTGCAGGACTCTGCCCATGCAGCTGTATAAAAAACTGTGGAAATTGCCCTTGCTATTTAGATGGCAGCAAAGGAGTCCCATCAATGAAATGCATCAGCAAGAGTCTATAAATTATCCATGTCTACACAGGAACTTTATTTGTGTTATTGTTTTTTAATTTGGTGACTGAGACAGGCATGCTGAGTTGGAGCTCATTTCCAGGTGCAACCCGAGAGAAGAGTTATAAGTGGGAGTTAGCAGCAACAAATACAGTGACTACAACAGCACATGTACAGGAACAATAAATGTAAGTACAAATAATCAATTGCCAAGGTATAACACAAAGCAAAACATTCTGCAAATGCATGATTACAGAGTGGAACAGTAATAATAATAATAATGTGGTGACAACATGCGGTGCATGTAAAGGAACAAAATAATGGAAGGAAGGAAGGAAGGAAAAGTAGTAAAAAGAGAAAAGTTTAATAAACATGAGTATTTAGGTAAGATGAACCACAGAGAAAAAGACTGTGAGAAACACAGAGACAGAATTTGTTGGCAGAAAAGAACCAGTAGGCTATCCAGTCTGCCCTATTTTCCCCTGCCTCTTCTAAGACCTTGGACCCTATTTGGTCACCAGCACCCCTCATGCCTCCCTTTCCTCTGCTTATTATGCCTGTGTGCCTATCTCATGCATGCTTGAAGTTCCCATTGTTTTTGCCCCCACCATCTCTGCTGGCAGGCTGTCCCAGGCATCCACCACCTTTTCTGTAAAGATGTATTTCCTTACACCCCTCTTAAATTCCAGCCCCCCTTGCTTCATTGCATGCCCCATGTTTTGATGCTTTTCTCCTTTGAATGAGACTCCCCACTTGCACCTTGTTCATAATATAATTCCTTCAGACTAAAGGTACCTTAGGAAGGAGCCTCAGAAAGTATTGAGCAGCAAATAGTGACCACAGAGCCTGAGTGAGGACAGACTGACGGCATCTAGTGATAACTGGAAACAGACAGAGACTGAACTGAGCAATGACTGACAGATAACAGAACTGATAGCAGAAGAGGCATGACTTCTATAAGGAGAGAGGGAATGGCAAAATGGAAGGAGGCCATCATCCAACCCCCAACTCACAGCGGAAACCTACCTGGGTAAACATTATACCACTATAAATGTACTACATTATGGACTACCTGTTGCAGAGACTACCAAACTTGTATGACCTTTGTCACGGAGGAGAGGAAAAATGTCCAATGAGGGGGAAACCTCTGGGGGATCCGAGGCTTGGTCATCTTACCTCCAGGCTTGGGATAAATTAGTGATGGCTCAACTACTGCAATTCAGAGACCCAATTCAGGGGAGAGATTTTTTAGAAGAAGGGCTCCACTGTATTCCTCTAACAGAAAAGCCAATTTCTGCAACTAAAGGAGGTCAGTGCATTGAAGCAGAAGTTTGACGTCTTTGCAGACTATTTAAACTAGCAAATGGGGAGAGGGGTGCAGCACCACATACATTGAATGGGAAGAACACCCCTCCCCCCTCAGCTAGTGGTCAAACAGGGATTCAGCATGTTTGCAGTTCATTTGCATCACCAGGTAAGAAAAAAGGTCCGTCTCTCCATACGACGCACAGGGGAAATGCCAAACCTCACCCAACAACTAACACACCGAAATCTGGCCAATGGAAAATCTTGTACACAAATACTCACAGTCTGGGAAATAAGATCTCAGACCTGCAGGCAATAATGACAGAGGCTAAACTGGACATAGTAGCCATTAGCAAGACATGGTTTACCAGTCACCACACTTGGGAGACTTCAGTACCCAGCTATGTACTGTTCAGAAGAGACTGAGGTGCAAAAAGGGGGGTGGTGGAGTGGCCCTATATGTCAATGAAAATATCAAAGCCACAGAAATTAAGAATACACATAAAGAACCAGAAGAACTGTGGGTCATCCTGGAAACAGGAAATGGGACAGCCATATGTACTGGGGCTGTCTACAGGCCCCTAGACCAGGGGGAGGACATAGACACATTACTATTAGAAGATATACAAAACATGACAGCTAAAGGGGAGGTTCTGATAATGGGAGACTTCAACATGCCAGATACAGATTGGTCAATACCAGCAGGAACATCTGCCAGAACTAGACATGGTGGATTCCCTGCAGGGGAGGGGCCTGAAACAACTGGTACAACAACCCACAAGAGACAGGGCTATCCTAGATCTAGTACAGACTAACAGGAAAGGATCACAGATCTCCAGGTAGAAGGTCACCTGGAGCCAGTGACCATCACATGGTATGGTTCAATTTGGCCACTACATCTAAATCATCCTATTCCAAGGCAAAATATGGGACTTCAGAGGAGCTGACTTTGATAAGATGGCTAACAGAGTTAAGCTAGCCCTGGCAAAAGAAACACAGGTGACGGGTACAGGCAAAGTGGGCAAGCATTAAGGATGCAATACTTGAAGCAACATCCCATTGTGTTAGACAGAAAGGAAGTGCAAAAAGAAGAAGGAAACCACTTTGGTTCTCAAATACAGTAGCAGAAAAGGTCAGAGCCAAAAGGCTGGCCTTCAGGAAATATAAGGGACACAGCGGGATAAAGATAGGAGGCATACCAAACTGCCCTAAGGGAAGCAGAGAAGGCAGAAAGGCAGGCAAAGTCCCAAACTGAGGAAACACTAGCACGAACAGTAAAAGAAGGTGACAAGACTTTCTATAGATACATTAGTGAAAGGAGAAAGTCCAGAGGGGGTATTGCTAAGCTCAAAGGAGAAAAGGGGACATGTGAGGAGGAGGAATCTGTAAAAGCATCCATCCTAAATAGATACTTTTGCTCAGTATTTACTGAAGAGAAAGTAGAGCAGGGCCCACAGCTCAGCACCATGGACACAGGGGGGAGGGAGGTGAGCACTACTCCCTTCACAAAAGAAAGGGTCCTACAAGAGCTCGCTAAGCTCAAGGTGGACAAGGCAATGGGACCTGATGGCATACATCCCAGGGTACTTAAGGAGCTAAGGGTGGAACTAGCAGAGCCATTAGCAGAACTGTTTAGTGAGTCTCTGAGCACAGGAGAGGTCCCAGAAGACTGGAGAAGGGCTCATGTGATCCCACCCACAAGAGTGGTAGCAGGGAGGAGGCAGAGAACTACAGACCAGTCAGTCTTACCTCAGTAGTGGGTAAGATTATGGAGGAACTCCTTAACGAAAGGATAGTGCAACACCTGGAATCCATAGGGGCACAGGATCCAAGACAGCATGGGTTTACAATAGGAAGGTCCTGTCAAACTAATCTCATAGATTTCTTTGACTGGGTAACCAGAGTGGTGGACCAAGGGGGAGCAGTTGATGTCACCTACCTTGACTTCAGCAAAGCTTTCAACACTGTTCCACATAGAAGATTGATAAATAAGCTGAGTAGGCTCAGGGTGGGTGAAAAGTTGGTCAACTGGGTGGCAAACTGGTTGACGGGCAGAAAACAGAGAGTGGTGGTAAATGGTATACAGTCAGAAGAGATGCAAGTCACAAATGGGGTACTTCAGGGATCAGTCCTGGGGCCAGTCCTCTTCAATATGTTCATTAGTGATATTGCAGATGGACTAGAGGGTAAGGCTTGTCTGTTTGCAGATGACACCAATATCTGCAACAGAGTAGATGATCCAGATGGGGTGGGCAGAATGAGAAGAGATCTGGATAAACTGGCAAAATGGTCGGAATAGTGACAACTGGGGTTTAATGCAAAGAAATGCAAGATCATGCACATAGGGAAGAGAAACCCTGAAGCCACCTAATGGCTGGGAGGGGAGTTGTTGGCAGTCACAAGGGAAGAAAGAGACTTGGGCATCATCATCACCGATGACCTGAAATCATCCAAGCAGACCTCTAAAGCAGTAGGTAAGGCTAGGGGGATGTTAGGGTGTATTAGGAGGGTATCACAAGTTGTAAGAGGAGGTATAATCCCTCTTTACAAGACACTGGTTAGGTTCATCTGGAGTACTGCGTGCAGTACTGGAGGCCACACCTTCACAAGAACATTAACCAAACTGAGGCAGTACAGAGAAGGGCAACTAAAATGGTGCAGGGACTGCATCAGAAGACATATGAAGACAGATTAATGGAGCTCAATATGTATACCCTTGAGCAAAGGAGGGAGAGAGGTGATTTGATTGAGACATTCAAACACCTTAAGGGCATTAACAAGGTGAAAGAGTCTAACATGTTTCAATATAAGAAAAATAACAGGACAAGAGGACACAGCATGAGATTAGAGGGAGGCCAATTCAGGGGGAATGTGAGGAAATTGTTTTTCACAGAAAGGGTGGTGGATGCATGGAACAGCCTACCTCAGGAAGTGGTGGCTATGAATACAGTGCAGGACTTCAAACATGCGTGGGATAGGCATAAGGGAGCAATACAGATGAGTATGACTAGATAGGCCACTGACAGAGCAAAGGCAGATGGCACATTTATAAGGTAGAAAAAGAAATGGGCAGACTGGATGGGCCTTGTGGTCCTTATCTGTCATCAGCTTCTATGTTTCTATGTTCCATGTGTAGAAGGTCCACCCCCCCAGGGCACAAGGAAGAGAACAGCAACTGCTGAAAGGCCCTCACTTGGCCTCCATGAGGGCAAGCCTAGAGAGAAACCTGAACCCTTGAGGAGTAAGGCATAGGAGTTGAGCCCTTCAGGGTCCAGGACTTGGAGTTGTATGATCTTCACCCTTGAGAGGCAGAGGAAGGGAAGAGAGGAGGAGGAGATTAGGTGAACCGTAGGCAGCTGTAGAAGGAATAGCTTTTGAAGGTGCTGCTGACATGGTCTACACAGCTAATGGAACCCCCATGGATTTAGAGGCTCCACCCTCCAGCAGCTGAGGTCTTAATTAAATGCTACATCAAGATGTGCCGCTGAGTCAATCTGCATGGCTAAAACTTCCCCCAGAGCATAGAACATTCTCACCTGAAGGGCAGAAATAGAAGGACCCTAACCCAGGTACCCACTGTCAAGATACAGACTTCAAGGAGGCAGAGCAAGACCATCGTCTTAAAGGGCAGCAGCCCTGGAAGCCATGTTATGGTTGTGGCTGCATGCATCTAACTGCCAGAGTAGTGGGAGGCTGATGCTAAGTCTGATGGTGATGAGCACACAGTAGAAATGAAACGAGGTAAGGCTGAACAGTTGACTGAGACATCAAATGACAACCAAGACACTGAATGAGACTGAATGATATGAGCTTGGACTAAATGAAGAATGTATGCCAACCAGTTCCATAAAGGAGGTTAGTGTTAGTTGCTGATGAACTGCAAGTCAGGTATGCTGAGGCAGTAGAAGCAACAAATGAAACTGCTAGGGCAAGCAGGAACATATAGGAACTGAAAACTATGAAGCAGTAGCTGCTGAAGTGAACAACAGCAGAACTCAAAAGGGAGTGGCTACCCAGCAAGGAGCCAGGTGTAAACATTTAAGGACTGTAGTTGAATTGAGAGATTGAGAAAGGTATGGAGAAACAGCTGAATTGGAGCCTGAATAGCACAAGTCAACAGAAAATGATGAAGGCAGGACACTGGGAAAACTAGAAGGCCCAAAAAGAACCAAAACAGAAAGAAACACAAGGCACATGAGAACAGGAGTGCAGCAAGAATAGGTGACTGAGAGAAGCACAAACTGCAGCCAGTAAGGTAGAAAGCGAAATACTGACCTAGAAAGCCAGAGAGGCACAAACCAAGCAGAAAGTCCAAAATCACAAAGGTAAAGTGGGAGACAAACACTGGTACAAAAGGAGTGGGGTGGGGTGGCAGAACCCCAGCAGAGCCTCTGGCAACAGTAAAGAGACAGTGCTCCTGAGTGAGGCTGGAGAGCGCAGACTTAAATAGGTCAGGTAGGAGGTGTGGCGGGTTGCTTCCACCCATTGAATAGCGGGCATAGCCTTTCAAAAATATAAAGACTTACACCAGGAAAATGGTGGTGCCTAAGGGAATTATTATTGCCACAGTGAAGAAACATAATGTTCAAATAAAGTCGCTTTGTTTATATGTGATTGTGGGTGACTATCCACCTCTCCTGGGAAGGGGATGGTTGATGGAAATCCAACTTAATTGGTAAAAGATAACTAGGCATTAATGAAAGGTGTCAGCATCAGTAATAACACTGGAGACAGCACTCTAGAAACTTGCAATATTGTTCTAGAAAGAACTGGGTACAATGAAAGACACTGAAGTAAAGATAATGGTAAAGACTTCCGATGGAATGGCTATGGCAGCGGTTGCAAACTAAGAAGCTCTGTGGCAGGTCACCCCTATTTTTGTACAATTTAACAGTTAATTTGACTCCTGTCAACACTGCAAAGTATTATATTATATTATATTATATTATATTATATTATATTATATTATATTATATTATATTATATTATATTATATATAGAATAATAGGTTCTGGTATATAACAAGGTAGTAAATCCATTGAGAGGTTCTGGGGACACAGAGAACCTCGAGAGCGAAGCTCAAGAGGTTTCATATGTCCCCAGAACCTCGAGATGGAATTACTACCTTGTTATGCTAGAACCTATTTGTTATTTTTTTTTAATACATGGATACGAGGTGATTTGACTCACTTCCGTTTAAACAGTGGAATCAGCGGGTCCATGTGAGTGCTGGCAGGGTTCCCCAGTGCGGTGTGGATGACCAGTGCTGTAGATTTCATTTACCGCTGCTTTTTTTAAACTGTTTGTCGGCAGCGGTATTGGGCGAGTAGAGGAGCTCAAAAAAAGTTTTCAAAAGTGAAGAAAAACGGTTGCTGCGGCTGTTGACCATTCACTCGCTATGCGAGTGAGCAAGCTGCCGTGTTTTCATGCTCGTTGTGCCTGCCCACTGAGCAAAAGTGGCCAATCAGAGGGCACGCTTTGTAAAACATCGAGGATAGACTTGAGCATGCGCTCTTCAGCTTTCTTGATAATACAATCAATTGGATGCCGAACGATACTATTACGGCACCCGAATGATAGTATTATCACTAGGACAGTAGTATTATCGCCTGGAGCGATGATATTACAAGGATTTTTTATATGCTTTTCAACTATATTATTTTCACAATCCATATATTAAATTATATTATATTTCTTTTTTCTATTGCTTTTAAATTACTCGGCTGTTTCTTTGTGTGATGGCTGAGCAAGATGCCGGTAAGAACTCTGCACAAATGGCTCTATTCCAAAGCCCGGACCAGCAAAAACCACCCAAAAGGTATAAATCTGATGAAAAAACTAGTGGTTCTTCAACTTTAAATGAATCAGGCAAGGAAAAAGAGCAAGACATATATTTAACCGAATTTAACACGGTTAAATCCATATTACAGAGCTCATTTCAGATGTGAAGTCGATAAAGTCCTGCCTAACTTCTTTGATGATTTGAGTTTCAGATGTAGAAGAGTTAAGTCTCTCAAAGATAGGGCACAAACTGAAGATAAAGAAATTATTTCTCTATGGAGAAAGCTGCAGAAGATGGAGGAAAAGTGGATGACCTAGAAAATAGGTCACGTTGGAATAATTTACTAATTATAGGTATTCCAAGGGGCAGAACAAGCAGATACCATTAAATTCATCAATACAATATGTTGCCAAGTTGCTGGTCCACTGGATTCTGGGCAAGTGTACCGAATTGAAAGGGCCCATAGAGCTCCCCAGCCTAAGCCTAAACCTGAGGAGCAACCACAGGCACTGATTCGTAAGCTACTGAATTTCCAGGACAAAATTAAAATCCAAAGAGCTGCTAGAAGCCTGCTGGCCCTACATCGGCAGAATCATAGATTTTATATCTTCAACGATGTCAGCCAACTAGTTCGTAATCACCACAGAACTTATTCTAATATTAAAAAGTGCCTGCACCGAGCTGCAATTAAGTTTAGAATACAGTATCTGGCAAAGCTTGTGTTGTCTCTACCCCAAGGGGATTTAACTTTTCACTTTGCAGAATCTGCAACTCAGAATTCGGCAAAGTTACTTCCTGAATTGTTTAAGAAGTGTATTGGGGAGGCTTCCGTATCTGAAGGAATGGACTATTAATATGTTTGAAATATTGTTCTTCATGTTCCTACCTTTAATGCTATTTAGTACAAAACAGAACATATTGGAGATATTTTTCAGCTTTTTTTTTTACTCTGTTATATATGAACTGGATAACATTTTACACAAACATTGACTGACATTCAAGTGGCTTTATGTTTTGTAATGTTCATATTTACCCATATAATATTTCATTGTCACAATATTGAAAGGAGTCCAATGTAGTTTAGAAATTTAAATCTTATTGCAATGGTTACCTTTTTTCTTTTGGGCTGTCTTTGATGTTTATAAAGTTTGGTTCAAAAGTTCTTTATTCAACTTTCTTTACAGTCCTTATAATTTTAATTGCATAATCAATGTCCTCTCGCAAGTTAGCACAGCCCATGGGTAAGGTGCAGCAGTCAGTAGGAAGATGCTGCAATGCAAGTCTAGCCAGGGGTAGACTTTCATTTCTTATATTAATATTATGTTGTTTTCTCCTTGGTATGGATTGCAATATATGGCTTTAATTTTGAAGGTCTGCATGTCTCATTCCCTATTTTTGTAGAAATATATATATATATATATATATATATATATATATATATATATTTTTTTTTGTGGGGTATTTTTTGGGTTCAGGACAAATACTTAGGAGGTTTATAATTTGGGGTAGGATCATAGTTGCAGTTTCTTATTGATTGGCTTATGCGGTGTTGGTTACATGCCTTTAGGACTTCTAATCATTTTATGTATTTTTTTTATATACATGAATAAAGCACTGGGTTCTATAAGTCATAATGGACACCTGGTGGACTTTTTTTTGTATTGAGGTCTATAACATTTGGCCCAGCTACTAATCCTTATACTTTTCATTTTCTGATCAGTGTTTGCCTTTGAGTTTTTAAAGATCATAGTATCAAGCAAATTCTGATAGGAAAATGTTGGCATGAGATTTTAGTTAGTAACATATTCTCCTTCCCTAAATAGGTATTACATTTGTTCTCCTTTACCCATCTTTTGAGGTTAAATAATAGCAAATGATTTTTATTTTGAAAAGTTACATATATAATTTTCTTTCGCTGAAATGCAAGTCAGGTACATTGGTGATTTGGGCTTGTTTCCTGGGCTGTTAGCCATTATATTTTGGATGATTATACTCGGGTTGATTTCACAGCTACAGCTTGCTAATGGCGTCCTCGATTTAAATGGTTATAGGTTTGGAGGACAGGTAACTGTTTGTTTTTTAAGAAGAATTTATAGGAATTTGAGGTTTAAAACAGTTACTTGTTTATTGGGTCTGATTTTGGATTGTACATAAACAAGTTTTTTATCTGTTCACTGTTGTTGACAGTATATCATGGAGATGATGTCAGATGTTTGACTACCTCGGATTATCGAGGTTCATTTCAACTTTGTGTGGCAATTATAATACTGTACATTCATATTGGGCAGTACCTTTTATTGCTTAGATTTAGTTATGACTTGGTTAAAATATTTGCCACAGTTGCTAATACATTTAAGATTAAGTTACCTATGATGTTGCCTTTTATTTATTGCAGACCTAGGATGTTTACTAATTGCTTCCTTTGTATTTGAATGGAGTTACTCTTTTTTTATTATTTGGGTGCAGACCTGCTTTGGTTCGACTTGCGATACCTCTAAATGGTGGTGGCTATCCGGTCTCGAGTTAGTGTGGGGGTGTGGGGTATAATTTTGGTAGGCTTTTGCTTAGACATAAGTTTGATTTGCATACTAGGACCAGTATTTGTTTGTATGTTTCTATCAGCTTTCACTGACCTGGGAATGATGATATGGGGGTATTATACTGTTGTTGTTGGGGTTTTTTTCACTTTACAGCAGGGGAATAAAGTCTTGGACTTGTAAAAATTAACCATGTCCTGATGCAGTTTTGTGGATCATCCTTTTGATATAAGGCATATAGTACAAACACAGATAAAACATTGGACAATCCCATATTCATTACTAAGGATGTCTTACTCTGTCATTACTTGGAATGTTAAAGGAGCTAATTTCCCAATTAAGAGGGCAAAAATGTTAATGCGCCTCAGGAAATACAACCCTTAGCTAGTATTTCTGCAAGAGACTCATCTTCTTACCTATGATCTGTCACTTTTAAGACGTAGCTGGGTGGGACAAGTATTTGGAGTTGGTACGGATAGAAAAAGGGCAGGTGTCCCTATTTTTGATTGCTAAACAAATATGTTTTAAAGTGCATCAAATAATTACTGACCTTAATGCTAGATTTATTATTATTTATGGTTCTCTTGACTACTTTGAATTAATTTTAGCTTCTTTTTATGGCCAAAACAAAGATGACCCACACTTGTTTGTTAATTTTCATTGCATTTAACTAAATGGCTAGATCTCCCGTATATTATAGATGGAGATTGGAATGTTGCACAAGAGGGAAACAAAGCCAAATCAGGACCTTTTGTTAATATTTTAAATCCTAATCAGAGGGCTTTACATCAACTAATTGACTCATATATGATAGTTGATCTATGGAGGACTCTCCACCCCTCTCTAAAAGATTATAATTTTTTTTCCTCTACTCCCCACAATAACTATTTCAGAATAGATTTTTTTTTTCTTATTAGCCATTCTTTACTAATGAGCTGATTGATGCAGAGATTTTACCGAAAGTTATTTCAGATCATGCTGCGGTCCACATGCAAATAAAAATAGAATCTAATGTTTGTACAGACAAAATCTAGTGAATCAATGATAGTTTATTAAATAATGAACAAATAGTGGGGTGCGGCTTGCGTGGAGACATGGCATCAGCATAATTACACAGCTCCATCCTTTTCCAGGCATTATTGGCAAACTTTTAATGTGATCCCCATACCTGATCGGCCCTGAGGATGGGTTTTTAACCACCTACTTCCCCCGATTGTTTAACTGCTGTTTTTGCTTCTGCCTCAGCTATCTAATTTAAACTGTGGCCCTGGCAGGCCTCTCAGCCAGCAAGCACCCGACGAGCCTCTATGCCCGATGTGATCTGCTTGCATCTCCCACTCAGGTACAGTGGCATTGGCCTATTTTTAGCCTTCAGCAACAGTGCTTCAGTTCATCTCCTGCGGCTCCTCAGCTACCAGCTCTGACTGTGTCTGACTTGCGGTCCAGTGATATAGTCAATTCAGTATCTCCACAAACTCTCTCTCTCTCTCCCGAGCTCACCTCGGACTCCTCACCACCACAACCTCAATCCGGGGATCCATTGGCATACATTACCCAATTGCTAGAAACATTACTCAGCAGAATTGATGGTATTTCTAATACCCTTACATGAACTGTGGATGATGTTCATAAGCTAGAGGATCAAGGAAATGTGTTGAAATAACGTGCAGACAGATTAGAAGACCAACATGAGCAAGTCTGAAAGTGGTTACAGGACCATGAATCCAAGCTGGCCAAACTGTGGGAAAGGGCTGAGGATCAGGAGAACTGGGGACGCTGCAATAACATTCAGACACTTGGCATCCCTGAGGGTGTAGAGGGTCCAAATATGGAGAGATTTCTTAATGAATGGCTACCTAAAGTGCTGAGGGACAGATGGAAAGATCAAGTAGAAGTAGAGAGAGCACACTGCTTATCTATAAAAATGGACCCCCGCACCTCTCCTCCTCACCCCATAATAGCATATGTATTAAGCTATTCTACAAAAGAAAAACTTTGAGAGCAACCAGGACTTGGGGACATTGTCTGAAGGGGCCCTAATTTTGTTTTTCAAGACTACTCGTGAAGTGTATGATGAGAAGAAAGGCCTTTGTGCCTATTAAAAGTACTGCTGGCATATGGCTACAAATACCAAATGAGAAGACTCCACTCTCCTGTACGTGTGTCAAGAAGCTAGGGAAATTCAGCACAGTCTCCAAGAGAGGTGGAAAACTGGCTGGTGAAATATTGGCATGATGTGGTGCTGCCAACTACATCCCCAGATGCCTCTGGGTTGTCGGGTGGGGCTTAGATGAGGAGGAACCAAACTTCTGATATGCAGCTTACAGAAGATGCAGTTCAGGAGCAGAAAGTGCAACAATTTTCTCAGCCTCCCAGTTCCAGTTCAAGAGGCTGATTGAAGTTCCCAGACTCACAGCCTGGAAGCAATGAATTGCCCCAGCTGAAGTCCACCTTACCTCCCTCTCCTTCTGACCAGTCATCTGTGACTCGAATAAGCAGACCCAGATCACGTTCTCACAGCCAAGCAAGGACCAATATGCAACATGTAGAAGCTCCCCCTCAGCCAAGCTGATGAAAGGAGACTAGTTCTGATGAAGGAGAGGGGCAAAAGTCAGTGGACATGCGATGGACTCTAGTCCCTCCTTGGACTGGGTGGCTGAACCTTATATAACTGTGACCACTGCAGATAACTTTTTCTTACCAGTCAGGCCAGGCCTTTTGACCTTCACTGCAGCAGTATCACAGGGACTCCCTCTGAGATTGTCCCAAAGTGCACCTCTCACCAATGCTCCCTCGCCTGTACCAGATGGATGATCTGTATAGATTGTTTTATGGACTCACTGGCAGTAAGCATTTTTAATATAGTACCTGACTACTTAATTTGTGTAGCAGATACCTGGGTTCAAGGTTTACCCAGGAGATATCCACAGTTCTCCCTTCACCACCAGGTGGGAAAAGATACCCACCCAGCTAACAGGGTGATGAACACTTGTTGGCCTTAGGCTCACACTCTTTAGTGCCCTTTCCCATTGTCTTTTACGAGGGGCTATTTATCGCTGGGGCTTACCTTTGTCAGCCCCTCCTAAATTGTAGCCTACAGACCTATACTACTTGTGCATTGGTACTTTGTCAGACCAGGATATGGCCGGACAGCCCCCTGGTTGTCCCTCTGATTTTCCCTCCCTAGTAGTCTTTATGGATATCATAGCTTAATTCCAGAACCAGCTTGGGAGATAGATGTACAGTGCCATGACCTGGTGCCCCCGCCATTCCACCCCTGGTACCCTCACTCTGTATCTCCCTATTGTGATATCTCGACTGGAAGAGCCTAACCACTTCCACGCCATTCAGCTGAGCTTTTTCAGCTTTTGCATGTGACAGTTGGCTCCCCTCCCCCTCATCCCAGTTACCCTGACCCTACTTACCCCTCTAGCTCCTCCCCTTTTTTGCTTCCCTGATCACCTAGGATCACACTCCAGAGGAACTGGACCTGGGTAGGGATGGACCCCATCACTGGTATTCTTTTTTCTATCCCTCCTGGGTGTTGTGAGCTAGTGTTGCTCAGGCGTACCAATTGTGTTGGTATGACTCCTAGACATGCTTATCTCTGCACCCTTAGTGGTTACACAGGTTATATCCACTGGTATAACCTGCTACTGTTTCTATTGATTGTTTGTCAGTTGATTGTTTCTTGTTGTTTCTACTGTTTTTTTAACTCTGATCTGTGTTTCTGCTTCTCTCACTCATAGATTAGTACACAACCAATTTTAAAATTTTTTGAGTGCATTACCAACCCTTTGCTACAGCTCCTTCCAGAGCCTTTAGTGGAAGTGAGTAGGGGCTCTCATTGAGTGGACACTACACAACTTGGGGTACTTATAATTTTCTTTGTTGATTGAACATCCCCAGGTAGGTGAAGTTCCCTGCTTTTGATAGCTGCACTATGGCTGGGCACCCTCTACAAGTATGAGGTGGGTCTCCTGGAATGTTAAAGGCTTAAACCATCCAGTGAAGTGCACAAAGGTACTTCAGCACCTCCGCTCCCAACATGCTGACATTGCCCTCATCAAGGAGACCTACCTCACTGCCAGGATGGTAACATGGCTCCAGAAGATGTGGGTGGACAAGGTTTTGGCTAGCTCTGCCCCAAACAAAACTGGAGGAGTGGCCACCTTACTACACAAAGCCTGCCCCTGGACTGTTGAAAAAGTCCAAACCGACAAACAGGGGTGATGGGTGATAGCCCAACTTTCCTATGCAGGGGGCAAGGTTGTAATTGCTAACATATATGGTCCCAACACCGACTCAGTGGACTCATTGCACAAACTAGGTCAGGCTCTTACCTCCATCACAAAGGACCATTCCAACATGCCCATCATCATGGGGGGTGACTTTAATCTGGTCCTGGACATCTTTCTAGATAAAACTAAACCCACCCCCAGGCCCACCCCAAGGCGAGGGCAGCACTACAAGAACTCATGAATGAATGGGGACTTATGGATCCCTGGAGGCGGGACCATCCTAGTGGAAAGGATTACACCTTCTTTTCCCCTGTACATGCCTCCTTTTGCTGCATTGATTTCTGGCTGGTCAATGGTGAGGCCTTGCCAGGAATCAGCGATACCAAAGTGGGGAGCATTCTCATCTCAGATCATGCTTCTATCCTTTTCCACTATCTCCCTGTGGGACAGGAGCCGACCAGCACTAGATGGCGCTGTACCCCCTGTTCCTACAGGACAAAGAATTTCAGAAAATGTTAAGGGATGAAGCCAAGGACTACTTTCAACAAAATGAGATGGGAAAGTTAAAGCTAGCCCTGTATGGGAGGCATTTAAGGCTGTATTGAGGGGTAGGATCATCTCTTTCGCAGCCACTAAGAATAAGGCAAGGAAAGCTGAACTCTCCAAATTACAGGCAGAACTTTCCACTTTGTAGGCTATATTTAAAGTCTCTCCCTGGTTGGATCAATCACTGGACTCAAATATTGAATCAATACCCTCCTCCAGAGGAAGGCTGAATGGCATCTCCTCTGAGCAAAACACACCTTCTGGGAGGGTGGTGGAAAGGGTGATAAGCGTTCGGCTCACCAACTCCAAAAACAGCAAGCTGCCTCCTGTATACATGCCATGAGAGATCACATGACTCAGTTGTCTCAGATCACCAAGGAGTTAACCGAGCCATGTCTCACTACTATCAGACACTCTGTCAGTCTCAGGCATCATTGACGAATGATGATCTGTCCTGGCTGCTCAGGGGATTCTGTGCCTCAGCTGACATTCCAATCCTGTCCCCTGAGTCTGTGGAGGCTTTGGAGCAGCCCTTTACTGTCCAGGACTTATGCACAGCACTCCTTCAAATGGCCAAAGGGAAGGCCCGAGGTCCTGATGGGATGAGTGTGGAGTAGTACCAGGTGATGACTGATGACATTTCCTCTCTGCTTCTCTTTGCCTTACAAGAGTCGCATGCTAATGGCACTCTTCCTCCATGAGAGAGGCACTGGTAACATTGTTACTGAAAAAAATCTAATGATTCCTTAGACTGTGCCAACTTCTGCCCAATTTCACTTCTGTCAGTGGATACAAAAATGGCAACAAATATTCTGGCCACACAGATGATATCGGTCCTCCCAACTATTATTCACCCCTCCCAAGCGGGCTTCACCAGGGGAAATTGTGGTAGATAATCTTAGGCAAGTTCTAAACCTTAAATGGCTAGCCTCTACGCTCCCTGAACCAGCTGCAGCCCTAGCAGTTGACTTTTCCAAGGCCTTCGATTCCCTAGAATGGGGGTACCTACACGAGATACTCCAGATCTGTGGGTTCGGCCCCTACTTCCGGGTTTGGGTTTCTACCTTATACAATGCACCACTTGCTAAGATCTTGACAAATAAAAATATTTCTCCCCCCTTCCAGTTACACCAAGGTACCCAGCAGGGCTGCCCCCTTTCCCCTCTGCTCTTTCTGGTAGCATTAAACCCCCCTGGTTTGGAAGCTCACACACACTAAGGACATCACAGGCATCACAGTTTGAGGCCAAACTTATCTTGTGAATACCTGTGCAGATGACCTCCTACTCACCGTCTCCCAACCTAGCCTCTCACTCCCAAAGGCCCTGGGCATCCTACAGGAATTTGCACAACTTTCAGGTCTGACAGTAAACCAGAACAAAACTATCTTAGCCCCACTCAATAATTTATGTTTCAAAGACTGTTTGGTTGGCACTGACGTTGCCTGGGCTCCAGACAGCTTTTCATATCTGAAGATAATTATCCCTATGAGGTGGCGAGACCTGGAAACCATCAATTTCTCCCCTTTGCTTACCTCTTTATCGGCGGAGGCAGACTGATGGCGTAAGCTCCATTTATCCCTCTGCAGTAAAGAAGAAGCTATGTGTATGTTCTTCCACCCAAAACACTCATACCTGTTTAACAATCTCCCCATCCAGCTATCCCCTAAGCTTTTTCGCACAATAGATAAGACAGTATCCTTGCTACTCTGGGAGGGGAAAGACCCTAGATGGAGCAAGGCAAAAATGCGTGCCCACTGGTCCAACGGAGGTATGGGGCTCCCATGCTTTCAACATTATCAATCAGCCTTCATAGCCACCCAGGCATCGAAGTGGTTCATCCCCTCCTCTTCTCCTCCCCCTTGGGTGGATATGGAGAGGAGACTTATGTCAGGTACACCGCTATGGTCATTGCTTCACCCTGCCTTTTCTGGAATCAAATGCCCCACCCTGATCATGACAGAGATGGTACACGCATGGAAGAACTGTATGGCTCTTTCTCATACTCCTAGCAGGACCAGTGGACCCACAGTAAGGTATACTCCTCTTTGGAATAACAAGCTCCTATGCTTAGGTGGGAGGCTGGTTCATTGGGAAAACTGGGACTCCAGTGGGATTAAGGTCCTACAGGACTTTTATATTCCAGGTACGGTTGACCTGATGTCCTCTGAACAACTTCAGGCATGGTATTCCCTCCCAACTAGAGACTTCTGGAAATTCCTACAAATCCATAGTGCAGTGTTCAAACTGCTGATTCAAGGGACTGAGGACTCCCACTGGGATTGGCTCAGATCACTACATAGGTTGGCCTCTCAAAAAGACATTACAGGTGGTTTCTATAGGACCATAAGAGAAGCCCAACCTGAACCCACCGAAACCAGTAGGAAACATTAGGAGACCAAACTTGGGATCACCCTGCCTGCTGACATATGGAAGCAGTGTTTAAGGTTTGCACACACAGCCTACAGGGACACCAAAAGCCAAACTAGCCAGCAGAAAATCCTACTACGATGGTACAGAACCTCAGCGGTCTTACCCCATATGGGTCTTCTCAACCACTCCTCCTGTTGAAGATGTCATCAACCATCCGCTAATCTTCTCCATATTCTCTGGCAGTGTCCGAAGATTATTCTCTTCTGGGACATGGTGTTTGCTGATTGTTCTAGAGTAGATGGCCAACCCATTTCACACTCGAATACAATGCTGCTGCAGGGTGACCCCACCTCACTAACCATGCTGTCTCCCTCTCTTCAAAAATGAGTCTTAGTGGCTATCCTTGAAGCCAAGTGGGTTGTCCTGATGTACTGGAGAAAACCCAGTCCCCCCCCCCTCCTGGCATGGAGGTCGGCCCTTGCTCAGACAGCTACCTTGTAAGGGTTATCATATTCCCATTTTGGCCACCTTAACAAATATCAAAATAAGTGGGGTGCGTACTTACAATCTCACCTGTGTACACTTCTACCCCCTCCTCCAGCAAATCCACCAATATAAGTCCCCTATTTATCTATGAACCCCTCTGAATCGCCCTTTATTTATCTGGAAGTACCTGTAGCAAATGTCAGTTAAAGTGTTTTCCCTCTTGGATAACCAGTTTAATATTATCTTGCTTTATTTCATGAGCTTGACACCAATGATGTTTAACTATGTAGCTTATGCTAGTTCATAACTTTACTAGCCTAATATAGACTTATACTTTTACTTGATCTCATGTTTTACAAGCATGTTGTTAAGCCTTGGTTTTGGCAGTGCCGAAGCATGTAACCTGAAAAATCAATAAACTTTGATATGTTAAAAAAAAGAATAATAATGAACAAATAGTAATTCATCTTTAAAAATGTTGTTCCCATTTCTTTAATGAAAACACTGGCTCAGAAAATAAACAGATAACTTTATGGCTAGCTTTAAATGTGCAATGAGCAGCGAAATCATTAGGTTTGCCTCTAAACTAAAGAAAGAAAAACAAAATAAATCTAAAAAACTTTTAGCTGATATAAGATCTTTAGAACAACAACTTACAGTAAGTTACTCTGAACATTTATTATAACAACCTACTGCTAGATGTGAGCAATATCATGAAGTTAATCAGAATCAAGCTGAAATGGCTTTATTAAAATCTAAATCAAAATGTATTTCTACCATCGAAAGAGCAGGTAAGTTGCTAGCCCTACGTATTAAACAACAGGAAGCATCATGCTCAGTTAAACATCTTTAAAGTATAGATAAAAATCAGTTAATAACGCACCCAATAACTTCAGTTAAATCAGCCGGAACAGGGAAGTTTAGCATAGCCCCTAATGTTGCTTGAATTTCAAGTAGCGCTACAGAAAATTAATAACAATAAAGCCCCAGGTTCAAATGTATTTTCTGTTCGGTTTTATAAGATATTTTCTTAGGAGTTATTACTTCAACTTCTGAAGTTGTTTGAGGAAGCATATACCACAGGAGATTTAGATATGTCCATGCAAGAAGCCTTTATTTCAGTGCTGGCCAAACTAGGTAAGAACCCTATGAAATTTTCAAATTATCGACCCATTTCACAATTAAATACAAGTTTACAAATATTAGCTCATGCATTAGCAAATAGAATTAAAAAAGTCTGGCAGGCTTTGATTAACCCTGAGCAAGAAGGATTTATGGCCAGCAGGAATTCTGCAGATCATTTACATAAACTACAGCATATTATTTTCATGTCCAGGGATCACAGATTCCCTGTGGTTCTGGCTTCCCTGGACATGGAAAACGCTTTTAACAGAGTTTCATGGACTACTCGGTTTAGGGTATTAAATAAATCTGGTGTTCCAGATGAGATTTTCTGCTGGATAAAATTGTTATACTCTCACCCTACTGTCCAAATGAAATGTAATAAAGCTTTATCTTCTCCTTTTTCTTTATTGAATGGCACCCGACAGGGCTGTCCCCTTCTCCCCCTTTTTTATTTATATCTTGAACCTCTAATATGATGAATTAATTCTCACCATTCTATTTGTGGTGTATCATTAGGCTATAACCAATATAAAATATCTGTTTATGCAGATGATATTTTACTTTACTTAACTAAGCTGGCCATTTCTTTGAAAACTGCCTTTGCACAAATTAATATGTTTAGTGCTATTTCCCCTTTACAAACTTTATACTGATAAACCCAAATATTACCTTTAAACCATTATACCAAAATATCTGATTTAGATTACTTTGAATATTTGTGGGTAACTAAAGAGCTGACATACCTGGGTATTAAAATATCTACTTCCCACACTAAACCTATACAAAGTAACTTTTCTGAACCAATACAATTAATTAAGGCTGATTTGGAAAGATGACATTTACCTTTATTCATTTGGGGAAGAATTAATATAATAAAATGAAATATTTTATAAAATATTATATCCTACGATTATGCTACCAGTCAAACTTCTGATGAGCTGGTTTCAGAATCTTCATAGATTACTTTCACTTAATTTTACATGGTCACAAACCAAGGTTACTTACCTCATTTGACTTCTCAGAAAACCAAGGGTGGACTTGGTGCCCTTGATTTTCATGCGTATTATCACGCCACAATGAGCTAAATATTGTAAATGGTTATTATATAAACAACAACAGGGCTCAATTTATAATCTACTTTGGATTAAAATAGAACATGAATTATGCTTAATACATAAGATCTCTCTGAAGGCTTTGCTATACCTTACTTCCAAAAATCTGCTGGCAGCTCTAAAATACACTTCCATTGGCACTTCTTTAATAATTTGTAATTAGTTTAAAAGACATGCAAAGGCTATTTTTATCAATTCTTGGTGATAACCTATTTGGATAAACCCCAATTTCAAATTACAAGGACATATACTTTCAAATTCTGTATGGTCTAATAAAGGTATTGAAAGTCTGTCCCAGTTTGCAAAAGATATATCAAATTTTAAGCAACTATACAATTTAAGTAATAAGGATTACTTAACATCTCCATTGAAATATTTGTTTCTGTCACAGTTAGGACCACCTAGGCATCCCCTCTGTCATTCGAATCTGCTGTTAGAGTTTGGAAAATTGAGCATGGAATGTCATGGGATATCAAATTCTAAAAAAGTATTCAATTAGTATGGGAATATTAATTGGGACTCCCCCCCACCCAATTACTGGCCTAAAACCTTTTAACAATTTCCTAATGAGGTACAATGGCATAGTCTCTGGCAGAATATATACCAATATATTCCATTTGATGGATATAGATACACTCGATTTAAAATAATACATGTCATATACAGTACACCTCAGAAGTTGTATAAGTGGGGAGTTCTAAGCGCTAATGTATGCACTAGATGTAATTTGAATGAAAGATCACCTTTACACATATTATGGGATTGCCCAAAAGTTAAAATGTTGTGGATTAGTATTAGAGATTGTTTAGTCCCCAATATGGGTCTTAATGAAGCCTTTACTGCCCCAAACTGTAAACTGGGGTTGGACATTCAGAGTTTGGAGGGTAACAGCCATTATTATTTTAGTTTAATCACAATGGTTACCAAAAAGGTAGTCCTTCTGCATTGTTTTAATTAAAATGTTCCATCTTTCACTAAGTGGTTTAAAGAGATGGCTCAAATACGATTAATTATATGTATTTTTGCATCCCTTTGGAAAACATATAATACTTATTGTAATTGTTGGCATCCTCTAGAGCTCTGGTTGTCCACCTTAGTGCATTACATAGATACATAGATACATAGACAGTGTCGGCAGATAAGGGCCTATGGCCCACCCAGTCTGCCCATTTGAGCTTGTAAGTTCAGTTTGTTTTCCTAGAAGTCTGTTGCACCTAACCCCTGACCTCCAGAATTCCTTTATGTCTATCCCATGCATTCTTAAATCCCGTGATTGTTTCAGCCCCCACCACTTCCTCTGGCAGGGTGTTCCACTTGTCCACCACCTGTTCTGTGAAGAAATTCTTTCTCATGTTTCCTCTGAATTGTCCTCCCTCCAACTTCATCCCATGCCCTCTAGTCCTGGAACATCTTTTCGCTTAAAAATAGTGTATTCCTGCACCCTGTTCCTCCCTGTGAGATACTTGTATGTCTCTATCATACCTCTCTCTCCCTCCTCTCCTCCAGGGAGTACATGTTCAGTTCCTTCAACCTGTCTTCATAGGACTTGTGATGCAATCCATGCACCATCTTTGTTGCCCTCCTCTGAACTCTTCTACCCTGTCTATGTCCTTATGTAGGTATGGTCTCCAGAACTGTACACTGTACTCCAGGTGGGGCCTCACTAGTGTCTTGTATAGCGGAATTATGACCTCCTTTTCCTGCTGGTAATGCCCTCCCTATACATCCCAGCATCCTATTTGCTTTACCTGCTGCCTTGTCACACTGTTTCCCTACCTTGAGGTCATCAGAGATGGTAACCCCAAGATCCCTTTCCTGCTTGGTGCATGCTATATCCTCACCCCCAACTGATATATTGTGCCGGGTTTTGTGCCCCATATGCATTATCTTGCACTTCTTTGCATTGAATTTCAACTGCCAAACCCCTGACCATTCTTCAAGTTTCTGCAGGTTGCTTCTCATTCTGTCTACACCCTCTGGTGTGTCTACTCTGTTACAGAGCTTTGTGTCATCAGCAAACAGTGAAATTCTGCCTTCTAGGTCCCAGCGCCATGTCACTGATGAAGATGTTAAATAGGACCGTCCCAGCACTGATCCCTGTGGCACTCCCCACTGGTCACTCTTCCTCTGTGGAGTGACAGCCATTTACCACCACCCTCTGTGTCCTGCCACCCAGCCAGTTACCTACCCACCAAACTACTGTCCTGCCCACACCCATATTCCCCAGTTTGTGTAATAGTCTTCTATGTGGCACAGTGTCAAAGGCCTCGCTGAAGTCCAGATAGGCCATTTCCACTGCCTTCCCCTGATCCACCTCCCTAGTCACCCAGTCAAAAAATGCAATGAGGTTGGTCTGACATGACCTCCCCCTTTTAATTAATTTTAATTAAGGCATTAATGAATCTTATTCTTTTTGTGTATGTTATATAATATTTTTCTTTCCTTTTTTCAATTTTAGAAAACCCCCTGCTAATTATTATTAATTTAGAATTGCATGGTTGAGGGGAAGGGGGTGGGTATTAGGTAGGTGTTTATATTACTGTATATTAAAGGGTTTATATGGCATTATCTTACTGGACAAAGAACCTCTGTACGCAAACACTGAAGCAAGGGTTACCCCAAAGGGCATTTGGCTGGGAAGCCAAGTTTCAAGAAAATACAAAATCACACATGCCCCCACAATGCAAAGCATTTGGGGTAACCCTTGCCTCAGTGTTTGCGCACAGAGGTTCTTTGTCTTTTAAATAGTTTTTTATTTTATTGGGTTCACCAAAATATATCCAAGGCACACTGCCTTAAGGGTAGCTGGTCCATTCCACTGGGGTGTTAAACAGACAAGGTATACTGATGAGTCCTGGTAGGATGAAACACGTGTCTATGTCTTCTGTTAGCACCCTTTGCAAACTGTGTGAGAGGCCTTTCCGCACCATGCAATTCTGCTTAAAGTTGGACCAGCGTAACATTCTGTGGTAATTTGCATATGCAGCCCATGATACTTTGCATTGTGGGGGCATGTGTGATTTTGTATTATCTTACTGATTGCTTTTAACAACTGTTACATAGTTTTTTGTTGAAAATTTCAATAAAGCATGTTCAATTAAAAAGAAAATAATGGTAAAATCAGACTGTCAGTCTAAGTTTTACCAGATATGCACTGTTCCTTATTCTACTGTATTAAGCCAAAATGGATGCAGACTGGGAATGCTTAGTAAAATCTGGAGTTTAAGCAGCACCTGTACAAATTAGTGAATGGGTAACCCTGGTTGTTTGGGTAGTAAAAGTGGATGGCTCTTTGAGGATATACATGGATTTTAAAGTTACTGTAAATCCAGTATTGTGTGTTGATTGTTATCCAATACCAGGAACTGCATATTTCTTGGCATCCTTGGTAGGAGGGTAGCATGTCAGACAGCTGGACCTGTCTCGTATTTACTTGCAATTGTCAGTTGAAGAAATTCTCTACATATCTCACCATAACAACACAGAAGGGGTTGTTTTGCTGCAGTCATCTACCTTTTGGGATTGCATCTGCCCCAGCAATGTTTCAGAGGGTAGTGGACCAAATGCTGCAGGGGCTCACCCATGTCCATTGTTACCTAGACAGCACTTTGTTGACAGGCGAAGGTGATGCTGAGCACCTTAATAACCATGATGCTGTTTTGCAATGCTTAGGAGATTTTGGCTTGTGTGGGCAGGAAGACAAATGTGCATTTTTGAGAAGTCAGTGCAGTACCTTGGGCATATTATTGAGGTTCCATGTCAACTGAGCTAAAAATTATACAGTGCAGTAAGAAACAGAATTGGCAAAATGCTGCATGGCAAATCCACACTGCTCAAAACCAGCTAAAGTCAAAACAGCATAGTGTCCACAAATGGAAGATTTACTATTACAACACCACTCCGTCATGTATCACCACTCCAGTGACATTTTCCCTGAAGTGCAGATTTACTATTATTATTCCACACTGCTGTGCAGCTCATGGTTAAGGCACCTCCTCACTTTGTGGTGTCACACAACACTATTTTGTACACTGCACTCTTCCGTATTTTGACATTTTGACCATGCACTATTGACACCACTCCTTTGGTTCACGAGACTTGACATGATATCTGTTATTGATGCTGTGGGGTTACAAAATCACCAGAGAAGGTAAGCAACAATTTTAATGTCCCAGTGCCTACAAATGATAAGTTACCTGTGGTCATTCTTGGGACTTTAAAGCTACTATAGTACATTCAGATCTAACCTGACTACCATTTTGAATCCACTCAATGCATGACAGTGTAAAGGTACAGGATGATACTGGTCTTGAGGTTGCAATCAAGCATTTAGCCAGTCTAAGGAGCAGCTGATATTAGTTGATGTACTGACTCCTTTCTAACCAAAATTGCCTATCAAACTTGCATGTAATGCATCACCTTATGGGGTAGGTGCAGCTATCTCTGATGTAGTATCACAATGAGGATGACAAGTGTATCACCTTTGCATCGAGGATCTGCAGTAAGGCAGAGCAAAGCTATGGACAGATTGAACAGGAAGCACTAGGAAATAGTGTATGTGCAAATTCCATCATTATCTTTATGGGTGACAATTTTCCTTGTTAACTGCCCACTGCCAGCTATACAGTGGTAGCCAGAGATATGTCCTAGTAAATGTTCAGATACATCCTGATATATCACAAGACATCTCATTGAAACAAATTGGGATTTCATGTGAAATATCTAGATTTATTTATTTATTAATTTGTCAACCAGGTAAGAGCACTGGACAGAGGGTCTTTTTTCAGGCTCAACCCGGAATGCAGGACATATAAAAAGCATGATATATGAATACAATAAACATAACACCAGTCAAATATACACTCATTTGCATTTACAAAGGTAAATACCATTGTTGAGCAAAAACTGTTTCAAATTCTTTTTGAATACTGATATATCTAAATATGCTGAAACTTAACTTTACCATTCACTGAATTTAATCTAAGGAATGCTGTTTCTTCATTAGCAGGAGCTGGGATAGCATTGGCCTTTGCTACTATCTGCTGTATAATACTGCGTACAAGAAAACAGCAGTTCATGGAAATGCAGTTTGTGGAAATACAGATGGTCTATCTAGACCACCGCTGGAAATACCACGTAGTGAAAAGACTGACATAGTGGATGTGTAGTATTGCCACCAGCTAGAGCAACTGACTATAAAGGGTTCAGATGTTAGGAAACAGACCACAGCAGACCTCACATTGTCTCAAGTTTTGGATCATGCATCCTGGACTGGTAAGGATGAAGGCTAGCTTGGCATTATATCTGGGGGCCTGGAATGCCACAGAACATCCCCTGCTTCATCCATGGATTTGGCCAATTTACCCTGGCAGTGCATCCACATAGATGTTACAGTACCCTTTGAAGGATTTATTTAGCTGGTAGTGAATTCTTACTCAAAGAGGCCTGCGATATATGTGATGAAATCTACCACTGCAGACAAGATGATTCATATATTTCATGGCTTATTTAGTAATTATGGCATTCCACAGCAGCTTGTGAGTGACAAGGATTCTCAATTCACATTGTGTTATATGTTTATCTAAAACACACTCTCCATAGTGCAAATGGATCCCCCAGTCAGACAACTGCTATGTTAATCTTTATAATATGGAATCCATGAGGACCTGAGAGAATGAGTCACTATATGCAACTCCTTGATTGGGGAATCTATGCTATGGGGAGTGTGTTTTTAGACAGCAAATATGTGTATTAGATAGTATTTTTATGTGCATGATTTGTTATGGTAGCATCACTCCAGTGGGGTGGGATGCTGCATGATATCATGTATTGCACGCTATTTAAGCAAGGTATTTAAATAGAATTTTAGCCCTTGATAAAGCTCCAGCAGTAGGAGCGAAATGCCATTGGGATTTTCGATAATGGACTGTGGGGGTGGCACCTATACAGCTTTTTAGATTTATATGGTGTGAGTATATTTATTAATAATTACTGGTGACCCCTTTAATACATGGAATAGAGCCATGTTTCAAATGCCATAATAACTGGTAGAACCTGTTATTATGACAGTTTGTGTCATTCATCTGTAGCACCTGATTGGCTCTTACTTTGTGTGTGGGTAGACTGAACACATCAACAAACATGGCATCAGTTTCTCCGTTACCGAGGAGTCAGACCCCATTCTTCATTTGCCTCTTACTTCTGGTAACGTATTACTTTTTAACAGTATTTACCTGGTTGAGCCTGCCTTTACATTTTAAGAAATCAATCTCTTTGATCCTGGTGTTGCTACATTTTCAGCGGGGCTTTGGGAGACAGCCACTTTAATCAGGAACGGGACGTGGCTGACTGAGTGTAATTCCACAAAGTAATTAAAAAAAAAGAAATCTTGCTAAGAAATTATTTTAGAGAGAGACAGACAGAGAAAGAGAGTGTGTGTGTGTCAGTGTGTGTGTGTGTGTGTGTGTCAGTGTGTGTGTGTGTGTGGTGTGTGTGTGTCTGTCAGTGTGTGTGTGTATGTGTGCGTGTGTGTGTCAGTGTGTGTGTGTGTGTCAGTGTGTGTGTGTGTGTGTGTCAGTGTGTATGTGTGTCTGTCAGTGTGTGTGTGTGTGTATATGTGTGTGTGTGTGTCAGTGTGTGTGTGTGTGTGTGTGTCAGTGTGTATGTGTGTGTATGTGTCAGTGTGTGTGTGTGTCTGTGTGTGTGTATATGTGCGTGTGTGTGTCAGTGTGTGTGTGTGTGTGTCAGTGTGTGTGTGTGTGTGTGTGTGTGTGTCAGTGTGTGTGTGTGTGTGTGTGTGTGTGTGTGTCAGTGTGTGTGTGTCTGTCAGTGTGTGTGTGTGTGTGCGTGTGTGTGTCAGTGTGTGTGTGTCAGTGTGTGTGTCTGTCAGTGTGTGTGTGTGTGTGTATATGTCCGTGTGTGTGTCAGTGTGTGTGTATATGTGTGTGTGTGTGTGTCAGTGTGTGTGTGTGTCAGTGTGGAGTGGTGGGACTGAGCAGTAGCAGCAGCAGCAGCAGCAGGGATCACAGCATAGCTGCTTCAGTAACTTCCTTCAGCATTAACTCCTTGCACCAGTAATTATAAAACAATTACGTATATCTATGTGTCTATGAAGTTTTTTTAAACAGCCTCGTGTGTGATGACTTCAATGAACCTCTCAAGCTTTCTCCTCGAGGTTTATGGATCATCACACACCTTGTGTAAAAAATTCATAACAGTCACCTATGCATTATTCTCTATATAAATTATATTAGTCTCACACATAACTCTCTTGCACTGTAACTATGGTTGACTTGGGGTGAGTTGCATGACTTCCTTGTTCTAGCATTTAAATTTTTAGCCTAACATAACTGGAGCCAAAGGGTAACCTCTTCTCTGGGATTTCTACTTTAATGGACCCTAGCCAGCTCCTGCCATGGAGGAAGGCCCTGTAGTACCCAACTGCCAAACGTTGATTACAAAATGGTCCCTGTGAAGGAGCATAGGCACAGATTGAGGCCCCTCAAGGTTGTGGAGGCCAAATGTAAAAAACTGCACTTGTTTGCAATACAGCATTGCCCAAGAAGACAAGAAACTACTGTTGCAGTGTGTTTTAGGCTTTTTCTGGGCTGCTTGTGACAGATGAATAAGCTAGAGTTGGCCTCTAAAAATAATTTTTAAGACAAGAATAGCCTACCTGTGTGATAGGTCCCACCCCACAGACTCTACATGTGGCTAGGGGTGGGTACCCATGAGAAACACAAAGCCTGGAAGCATGTGTAGACAAACCAAGTGCAGCCAGTGTTGAGCAAGAATCTGCCTGCAGTAGTAAGCAAAGCATTAAGCAACCTAGTTCAAAGCCACAGGGGAGCAACGTTTTCTGGAAAAATGGCCTATGGAACTCATGACCTCCGAAATGATGTCAGACATCGGATGGGTGAGTGGAGAACTTTTTTTGACTACGGCATCACATGAAGCTTTGCTAGGAGTCATCTCACTCCTGGATAGGCCAGAATTGCTCTTTTTTTCTGCAAGAATTGTCTGTGCCATGAATCAGACATTATGTGACTGTGTCATTGTGCTTCCATCTGTAGTGCCCAGATTATCAACCCTTGGGAGTTGACTCACACTGTATCAGTAAAACATGCTTCATGGATTGAAGAGACTGCTCCTGCACCTCTGGCATTGCTTCCTCTTCACCAAGAGCCTTCCATGAGGACCTGTCCTGGTTGCTGTCCTTCTCCACAACCCAGCTGGGCCCTAGTAATGCATTTGTACCCCTCCCCCCATGAGTGGGACTTACCTGATCTGTCTCCCAGCCATCTGGTCTTGCCAGTCGCACTCCAGTGGTGCCCCTTTATTGCTCCTGCTAACCCCTGTGTGCCTGTTTTGCTGGTGGGACCGGAGAAGTTGTGTGTTAAAGTTTAAAACCACCAGCTCGGCAGTACAGCACATTTAGCTCTGAGCAAGCAGTACCGTGCAGCTCTGTGTGCACATGTTCGAACTGGCTCTTGCTCAAATGTGTAAGCTGCCACAGTCTGCTCACAGGTCTTAACAGTGCTATGGCACTTAATGTTAAAGCCACCCAGATGGCTCAGCAAGCATCTCCCTAGTGTATTCTGATCCCTTGAGCCCAAAGACATCAGTGGGGGTCTGGAGGCACACTTCGAGAGAAAAGAAAGTGAACTCTGCAACAGTGCTTTTGGACACTGTTTCTTTAAGAGCAGCTGAGATTGCACTGTCACTGTATGCTCTGCCAGTTACCTGGGAGGACAGCACTACAGTGCTAGCAATGGGCAGGATGAGACTTTGCTATGCCCTACTCTGCCATTGGGTAATAGGACAGAAGCACAGCTATCAAACCCTGGAGATTGTTAATGTTAAAGTTCCACCATTTGACTACAAAAAAGACATTAACATTGGGACTGTGTTTAGAACTAGACTTCCAGCTCATATGTCAGCCATCTTTATTGCTTTTGACCTGCTCTGCAACCAATGAGAAGACAAGGAGCCAAAAGACTACAAAAACAGAACTCATGGAAAAAGGTAGGGACTGTTATTGGCATCTTTTACCTCAGTCAATCAGGCATCAAAGGAAGATTCTACATATTGATTAGAAGGATTGACAGCATGATGACAGACTGGGGCTCTGATCTGATCCCCTGAGACCTAGGGGCAGATCCAGCTGGAAGTAGTTATCTGTGAACTTCCAGAGTGAGAAGAGGTTTTGCTGTGCACTCTGTGGAAGGCTTAGAGGCCTACCTGGGGCTTTCACAGCCAACAGCCCAGGGAATGCCTCACTAGTTTCCAATATCTGGAAAGCCAGATGAAGGTGAAAATTGGATTGTATTTCAAAACCTGAGCATTTAAAAGACTGAAGCTGAGGCACTGTTTCCTTCATCCAGCCAGGAGGAGCCAGATCTGTGCTACATTGGTGCTACTTCTGCCAGCCTGCAGAGTGATTTTGAAGCCTACAAAGACTGTGTTCCTGAGATCCAGGAAGTTCTTGTTTTTTGGATAGTCTGGAAATCGGCCAGTCAGCACTAACATCTGGTACTGACTATCAGTGTACCATTGCTACAATGAAAATACTACAGCAACTGGTTGTTTACAGTGACAAAATGACAGGTCGCTGTAATGATCATGTTACAGCATCGGGACCTCCAGCACAGCTTCTCTGGGTGTTGTGCACCTCCTGAAACACCTCCACTGTAAAGGTGATTACAGTAGTCTGGAGGTGCGGGGCACAGCCACCCTTAAAACACACTAGTATTCCCTACGGCACAGTGCGGATCTGCATCGCTGTTGGCATTTGTGCCATCACTGTAAAGCTGGTGGACAGGTTGAACCAGGCCATGGAACCCTGACTATTGCTCTCCCTGGGGCTGGATGCCTGGACAGGTGGGAGAGGTGTGTGGCCCTGATTCCTATGACTGGTCCATCCAGGGTTCCAGAGAGCTACAAGAGATCCTTAAGACTGCAGAGAGAAAGAGACAGAGAGAGAGCATCAGACCCAGCTGCATCCCAGCCAGAGAGACCTGCATTTCTGCAAAGAGCCCCTAAGAGCTACAAGAGGTCCTGAATGTTGCAGACAGAAAAAGATTCAGCCTTTAGCCCAAGCTGCCACTGAGTAAATTTGGAGGTTTACTCTCACCTAAGGATTTGTATAAAGTTTGCCAACAAGTTTCTGTTTTATTTAAAACTGCACCAATGCCAGCCAACCAGCTGCACCACTTCAGGCCTGCACTGTACACTACCTGGGTACCCAGACTTACTCTGCAGTAAACTGGTACCAGCCAGGAGGTGGGTTGTTTCAGTGTTGATGTGTTGCGGTTGGTGGGGGGGGGGGTACTATTTATTGTTACTGTGGATGTTTATGCTTTTAATGGTTATACCGAGTGTTCTGAAACCATTATTTATTTCTGCACCCCATTCCCCTGCCCCTTTAATAAATTGTTGCTGTTCTTGTTTAAGACTGACTCATAAGCATATTACTGGCTGAAGCTAAACAATTGCATGCATATTGGAGTATTGTATTTGCTTATGGTATTTCATGTGTGGGGTGACTGCAAGGGTTGATGGGTAGGTACAGCATCTCAGGGGGTTGTATCAGACAGACAGACAGACAGTTGGGCCACTATATCTTAACTCTGGGTGGAGGCACTGTACTAACTAACTTGTACTGGGAAAGAACGACTCTTCTAGATCACAAACAGAGCCCAGGCCCCTCAACCTTGTTGAGTCAGCAAGGCAGGGGTAGTAACTGAAAGTTATACAGCGACCCAGTTACACACGGAGAAGGTCTGGGGAAGTCAATCCACCCCACAGCCACTTTTGGAATACTGCCCAAGGTAAAGACTGCCATGCCCTTTGTTGTGCATAAAGTTATTGTGAGCAATGTCCGAGGAGTAGAAAAATCAACCCCTGTCAGAGATTGTCCCCTGACTAAGAACCGTTGCGGTCAAAGCACAGGGTTGTTTTTTTTTTCCCCCACTCCTTTGGCATTGCTCACAAAAATATCATGCATGGTATTAGCTGCTTTAGCCTGCAGTTATTTATTTTGGTTGGTCTCCTTGCGTGCTGGCTTTTTCGTTACATACTCCGAGGACTGGCAGTCTTGGCTAGCATGGGCTTTTACTTCATGGACACACTGCTTTCCTCTCAATTTGCACTTCATGGTCATTGTTGCCAACTTAGTAGTGCAGGATGGATCCTTACAGGAGACTGCTAGCCACTGGCTCTGCCAATACAGTTGTTCCCACCACATCATTTGAAATGCCACTGTCCAGGTTGTCAGCATGCAGGTGGGGTAAAATACTCCAGTACATGGAATTACCCTCCTGAGATCCTCCATCACATGCTCTGTTTGTCCACCGTGTCACCAGCTCTACCCTCAGCTGTGACTGCTGCTGTTCCTGTCACCAGACTGTGTCACTTCCACTGCAGTCCAAAGGTAAAAATGCCCAAAAGACGTACACCTTTCTCCTCCACTGGAAAATGTCACAGTTTGATATACTACACCATAACCTGAACTGGGTACATTGTTTTCCCAGACCAGTGCCAAGCTGGCTAGCCAGGACACAATAGAGCATTTCTTTCCAGTGAACAGAATATTGCCTAATCCACCTACCCAGCAACAGCAGCTTCAGTTCCAAGTAAAGTATCTACTGGGTTAGCAAGGGAAGATGCCTGGGTTGTGTCACAACTTGTGAAGACATACAGTCACACCTCTGATGTGTGTGCTCCATGGTGATGCAGATGCAGGATTGGAATGAGAAGGCCTAGCCTTGCCCAGCAGAGTGGGGAGGACTGCTACCCAAACTCAGCAAGATGACACATATAATTTACTGGAAAGTGGAGGATGAGTTTGGCTTCAAATGACTTTATTTGCCAGGATCCCTCTGGGACTATGCCAAGCAGCACCAGAATGTATGGCTTGCTGAGGTGGCCCTGTAAAAGAAACTGAAAGGGAAATGACCTGACCATCTGGATCCATATAATTTTAAGGAGGCAAAGTTACTGGTTCCAGGCATGTTTTTTTTTTTTGAAACTTTATTTATGCATCCAGACCCCCGGGCATCCTTCAGGAGTGCCCACGCAGATACTACCCTAACTCCCAGCCTGATCCCCCCATTTCTCCCAGACTCTCTCATCTCAAATGACCTAGGCAGGCTTGACCCCCAGATCACCTCCAGGGCTGGTTCTGCCTTCCCTCTGGCAGTCAACTCCTAGTGTGAGGTGCCTTACCTTCAGTCATCGGGTTGGCCATGGAGCGACCCGGCATGCTTAGGACCGGCATTGGGATGTGGGTGTTCCACTGGGGCCACTGTTATCTCACCAGTGGTCTAGAGGGATTTTATTGTGCTTGCCCCCTGAGTGCAGCCGTGCAATGGCGTCAGCACGCGGCTGCCCCGTAGATGCCCACCACGCTCATCCCCAATTCTTGTTCCCATGCTGGTAGTACCTCCGGTCTCCACTGGGGGTCTCTATTGTGCCAGGAAGACCCTGGATCCCTCCCCAGGGAGAGGAGAGCTGTCCTACAGACACTCAATCCATCTCCCTCCTCTGCTGACCCCCAGCACCCTCGCTCGCTCCCAAACCTGGGTTGCTGGCATGTTGCGAGGTGAGGTGTTCAGCGCTTCATCCCTCAGCTCCAACAGGCTGACTGGTTCCAGGCATGTTAACTGATTAGGAAGTGGGGTACAACATTGTTAAGCATGCAGTAGTGAAATGAACTGTAAGGGCATCCCTTGAGCCTGCTCCTCCAGTCTCGGGACTGCCTCAGATGGGGCCATTACCAAAGTATATAAAGAATACCCTAACTACTACTATAAGTGAAATGTGGTTGAGTGTGGCAACGCACAGCGGCAAAAAAAATGTGTTCACAGCTACTCTGAAGCTGGAACTTCATTTCCACAATTTCCCATTGGACCCAACAATTTCAGAGACTGACACCTGCTCCCAGCAAAGAGAAGAGGTCTGTGTCGAATCATATTTCCATTGTTTTACAAGTGCTCCTGGTGAGGAGTGGTAATGATCTATACAGGAGGACTCTGGATCAAGCAAAAAGAGCTCCTGTCACTGACTCCAAAGAAGGGAGTTGCATCATTGTTTTCTTTTTCAGACTGACTCTTGATGCAGCCACACATGAAATACTGTACAAAGACACAGAAACGAAGTGCTGCGATTGGCGTGAAGATTTGGGGGGTGCTGTAGGTTAGGGCAGCCAGCCCACACACAAGCAACAGTCAGTAAACCAGCACTCGTTCTGAGCTGAACTGGGGCTAGTGAGCGCTCTGTTTTAGTATGCCTGAAGATCCAATTGTGCTGGAGCACTTAATAAAATATCTTTATTTTGTACATTGCTTGGATCTGGATGTCCTGCTATGGCTTACAAGTGCTGGTTTACTGGCTAATACTGTACAAAGTATTAAAGCATTGACGTATTGGAGCCCACACCTGAGGAAAGACTGCAACAAGAGGGATACAGTACAGTGCATGACAACTAAGATTATCCATGGCCTTGGGGAAATGATGTACGAGGAGAGGCTGCAGGACTTAAACACCCTTGAGAAGAGGGAAAGGCGTGATGTGATTGAGACATACAGGCACTTGCATGGGATCAGTATTAGAGTGGACACCAAGGAACTCTTCTCACAGAGCTCAGACAAGGGGATGAAAAGGAATTCGCTACAGCTGGCAAGAGTGAGATTCAAAAAATAATGTCTTTAAGCACTTCTTCACAGACAGGGTAGAGCACAAAAGGAATAAGCTGCCAGACAAAGTTGTACAGGCCATATCAATCAGCAGCTTCAAGCACAAATGAGACAGGCAGGTGGACCTAGTTAGAAAAAGAGGGGACAGTAACAAAGGGGAGGCCTGCCACTAGGGCAAGACAGAGTAGTTAGGTAGGATGGAAGACTAGATGGGCCAAGAGCCTTTTTCATCAGTCAGAATCTGTGTATCTGCGTTCTGATGCAGTAGGCTAGGTACTATAGGTCCAAGGATGAAAGGTTATCAGAACACAAGACTGGAATATTCAAACTTAATATCACTTTTAATTAAGATTTACAATTCAAAGTAAACACTCTACATTTTTAAAGAAAATTTATCTTGTTTTTCCTTCATAGTCTATTGTTAATGAGGTATATCTTATTTTATAAATGAACATTGCATGGCACCAAGATGCGGTATAAAAATACATAGTTTATTTTTATATTAAACAGTGAAGGCTACTAAAATAATTGCCATTAAGAGTGCATAGTACATGCTGAGGTAGAGGAAACAATGTACAAAAATGGTGAAAAGAAATAAAGGTACAAAATACAGTGCATTACTTTTTTTTTTGATAAAAGAAAAGAGAAACAAAATCTGTTTAAAATGTTGAGCAATTTCCAGTATGTGAGCATTGTTGTATATACCATCATTCTTGAAGGTAAAAATGCCATCTAAAAGAAAATTAAAAACTTCTAAACTATAAATATCTTTGTAAATAAAAGATACATAGTTTCTGGGCAGTGATATTCTGGGTTTAGTCAGTCTCTGTCACAAAACAGAGTAACGATGGTATCTGTTATGGCTGCTGTAAATCCATCGAAGTTCCTGTGATGTAATAAATTTCACCAGCGCAGCTTAGGGCATACACACCATCACAGGAATCCTTAGATGGATTCAGTAGCAACCATAACAGTTGATGCCCATTTGTTTTTTTTTGTTTTTTGTGTAATATATGGCTGCCACTGTTTTTTTTACATAGAAACATAGAATTTGACGGCAGATAAGGACCGCTTGGCCCACCCAGTCTGCCCATTTCCTACCTACTGGATAAGCTGCAGATCCTAGTTAACCAGCAGCCTACTTCTTCCTACCCCACCCCTAGAATGGCCTTATGACTGTCCCATGCATGCTTGAATTCCACCACTGATTTTGACTCCACAACCTCCTCCAGAAGGCTGTTCCATGCATCCACAACCCTCTCTGTGAAAAAATACTTCCTTAATTTACCTCTGAGCCACCCCCTTATCTTCAAATTGTGCCCTTTGTTCTTGCACACCCCTTTTTTTGAAAGATGCTACCCTCTTGGACTTTGTTGATTCCCTTGAGGTACTTGAACATTTCTATCATGTCCCCCCCTCCCTCCTTTCCTCGAGGCTATACATATTAAGCACCTTTAGTCTCTCTTCATATGTCTTCTGTGCAGACCCTGCACCATTTTAGTTGCCCTCCTCTGACAGCTTCCATCCTGTCTATGTCTTTATGGAGTTTGGGTCTCCAGAACTGCACGCAGTACTCCAGATGGGGTCTGACCAGCTGTCTGTACAGAGGAATAATAACTTCCTGTTTTCTACTGGTGATGCCTCTCCCTATGCATCCCAGTATCCCCCCAGCCCTCCTTGCTGCCCTCTCACATTGCTTGCCCACCTTTAGGTCATCTGATATGACTACCCCCAGGTCCCTTTCCATTTTTGTTGTTGTTAGTATCTCACCCCCCATTGTGTACTCTTCCCCTGGGTTTTTGTTTCCCAGGTACATTACCTTGCACTTCTTAGCATTGAATCTAAGCTGCCATACATTTGACCATTCCTCTAACCTTGCCAAGTCCCTTCTCATCCTTTCCACCCCACCTTGTGCATCAACTCTGTTGCAGATCTTTGTGTCATCTGCAAAGAGACATACTTTTCCTTCCAGTCCCTCTGCAATGTCACTTATAAAGACATTGAAGAGGACCGGTCCTAATACTGAACCCTGCGGTACCCCACTAGTAACCCCCCTTTCTTCTGAGTGGACTCCATTTACTATTACTCTCTGTGTCCTATTCTCCAGCCAATTCTTTATCCAGGCTGTCATCTTGGGACCTACTCCCAGGCTGGCTAACTTGTATATTAATCTTTTGTGTGGGACTGTGTCAGATGCCTTGCTAAAGTCTAGGTAGGCCATGTCCACAGCCCTCCCTGATCTACTACTCTGGTCACCCAGTCAAAGAAATCTATCAGATTCTGTCTGGCATGACCTTCCCGCCAGAATCCATGCTGCCTAGGGTCCTGTGCCCTCTGGCCTCTAGATACTGGGACAATTCTTTCCTTCAGAAGTGATTCCATCATTTTCCTATCACTGAGGTTAAACTAACAGGTCTGTAGTTTCCTGCTTCTGCCTTGCTCCCACTTTGTGAAGGGAATCATATCTGCCCTCCTCCAGTCCTCGGGTACCACCCCATCTTCCCATGATTTGTTAAAGAGGGTAGTCAGTGGTGTCACTAGTTCTACCCTTAGTTCTTTTCAGAATTCTGGGATGAATCCCATCAGGCCCCATTGCTTTGTCCACCTTCAGTTTTAAGAGTTCTTTCATAACCCTTTCTTCTGTAAATGGGCTGGTATCAACTTCTATATCCAGAGTGTTTCTACTGTTTGTTTTAGGTAACTCTCCTCTTCATTTGTAAATACTGAGCAAAATATTTGTTTAGTATCTCTGCCTTTCACAGTCTCCTCTGCCCACCCTCCCTCCCCTTTATTAAGCCTCACTATTCCTCCTTGGTCTTCCTTCGCTCCCTGATGTACCTATAAAAGGTTTTATACCCCTTCTTACCTGATTTGGCTATCTTTTCCTCGGTTTGGGCCTTTGCTGTTCTGACTGCCTTCCCAGCTTCCTTTTGCTTTAACTGATACAGTTCTCTGTCCTGCTCCTTCTGTGATTCCTTGTACTTCCTGAATGCTTTCTTTTTCTCTTGAACCTTCATGCCACTTCCTTTGAGAACCATAGTGGTTTCTTACATCGTTTTGTTTTGTTTATTTGCTTCACACAAAGGCGTGTTACCTCTGTGATGGCAGTTTTTATTATTCTCCATTGTTCTTCCACCCTCCTTCCTGCCCATTTGCTAGTGCATTCCTTAGGCACTCACCCATTTTGGCAAAGTCAGCCCTCCTAAAGTCCAGTACTTTTGCCTTTGTATGGCTTGACTCTATTGCTGTGTTTATTGTGAACCATACTGTTCGAGTAGTCGTTAGTTCCCAGATGGCTACCCACTTCTACATCTGTGATCCCTCACTGCATCTCCATTTGAGAGAACCAGGTCTAAGATTGCTCCCTCTCGAGTGGGCTCCAGTACTAGTTGTCTAAGGCATGCCCCCTGTAGGGCATCTAGAATAACCCCACTCTTCGAAGTGGCTGCTGCAACTGCACTCCAGTTAACATCTGGCATATTCAGATCACCCATCAGCAATATCTCCCCTTTTTCTGCCATTCTAAGTATACTTTCTATCATTTCCTTGTCCATTTCCTCCCCCTGAGAAGAGGGTCTGTAAACAACCCCTGTGTGGATTATGGTGCCATTGCCTGTCTCCAAATTTACCCACAGTGCTTCTTCTCCTCCCCTTCCCTGTTTACCCTTTTGTTCTGTTGCTTTGATTCCTTCCCTTATGTAAAGAGCTACTCCTCCTTTTTTACCCTCCCTGTCCCTCCTGCAGATAGTGTATCCTGGTATGTTTACGTCCCAGTCATGGTTTTGTGTGTACCATGTTTCTGTGACTGCCACGATATCCAGATGTTCCTCCTCCATCAAGGCCACTAATTCAGGAAGCTTGTTACCCAGACTACGGGCATTGGTACTCATTGCTCTCCATTTTTTGATGACTTTACCTTCTGTTGCAGCATCCCCCACTGACCTTTCTACCTCGGTCTTTTTCTCATTTAGTACCCTGTTTTGTAGGGAGAGGCTGGGATTTTCCTGCTGCTTATCAGTGCCTCCCCTTGACTAGTTTAAAAGCTTGCCAATGAAGCATTTAAACCGATTGCTCAAAAGACTTGTTCCCTTCCTGGACAGATGCAGACCATCCTGCCAGTATAGGCTGGTGTCCCTCCAGGTGGAACCCAGTCCCCAATGAAGCCAAACCCTGTGCTCCACACCATTTTTTCAACCATTCATTAAACTGCATGGTGCAAATTACCCTCGCCTCACCCATGCCATTGACAGGCAGCACCTCTGAGAAGGATACTGTGTGTGCTACTTGTCTTAGGCCCCTCCCCAACTCTACAAAGTCCTCCTGCACTGCTCTAATCTCATGATGAGCCAAGTCATTTGTCCCTAGGTGGACAATGACATCCAGCTCAGACTCCCGTGCAGCTGTTCTCGTGATCCTGAGGATGCGCTTCCTGTCCCTCCAAGCCATGGCACCAGGCAGGCACCTTACTTCAGTTTTCCCTGCTCCCCCAGTTCTATCCCTAATAATTGAGTCCCCACCAGGGGCTGCTTCCTTTCCTTGTGGTGTCCTCTGCCTCCTTCCTGTGGGCCTCCCTGAGACAGTTGTCATCAGTCTCCTCTGCGGGTGCATCCATAGGGGGAGCTATGCTCCCCCAGAATGGTGTATGGATTGTGGAGTGGAACAACTGACTGGGTGTGCCTCTGTTCCACCATTCTTACCCTCCCTGAGCCCACAGTGGTCCAACTGCTGTGCTTTCTTCGCAGCCTCTGAGGTAGTGGTGGTGGCTCTGGTGGTTCCTGGATGGGGGAGGCTCCCTTCCTACTGTCCAGTGTGGCCTGGGGGAAGGTTCCCTTACTACTGTCCAGTGTGGCCTGAAGACAGGCAACTTTCTCCCTCAGGGCAGAGAGTTGTCTGCAAATAGGGCAGCATCTCAGCCTCCAGAAGACCCCCAGATTTGTTTCTGTGCTTTTTCACCCAACTGCGGGGTCTCTCCACTAACTTGGTCTGTCAGTAAAATTGTCACTCTGCGCCACACATGGACACTGGTTATCTTTGACAGAACTCCAACCATCTTAGCTGTTGGCACTGCTCCTGTCTGTTTCAAAGTGAAGTTTGAAATCCATGACAGAAGCAAGTGCTAAGAACAGCTGAGCACAAGAAACTTTGACATTCAGTTCTGTAATGCCATCATTTTGATGTTAGGTCGATAGTATTGTGTATTCCTGATGTTAGAATGATTGCATTATGACTCTCAATCAGGCTGACAGTTCTATTAAAAAAACAGCAGGCATATATTACAAAGGAGAATTCCATTTCTTTTCTGGGTCTCACCTGGAAACGAGATCTGGTTCAGTGTGCCTTTCCCAGTTACCAATTTTCAAATAAATAAAAGAAAACTTTTAATGAACAACACAATGTTTTTTTCCCCCTGCAGTCTGGGCATTGTCTCAAAAAAAGATGCCAGAGTCTCTATTGTCCTGGAGTAGACACTGCACTGATTAGTTTTGTGGTACCTTGGCTTTGAGAGTTCTGAGAAGTGGTTGTGTCTAGGAATTTATAAAGTATGACACAAGTTGCAGCATCACATTTAATGATCTTCCCAATCCTGATACCAACTGGACACTTTGAATACATTCACATAGGGATGGTACTATCAGTAAACTTTCTTTGATTAAAGCTACTGTATCTTTAAGTTCAAGTCGGTTTTAATACAAAGACACCTTGATGAAAAACATAGTCCTACATCAGGCATCATTAAAGGAGTAGCTAGATTTGTCTCTTATTACTACAGCACCTTTAATCTGGCAGGAAACATTTTCATCGAAAAACTCCTTTGTCTGAACATTTTAATACGTTTGAAATAATGTCAAATGTGACCTGGATTTTCTTCTTCTGAAAATAAAACAGATCGAATTACTGTATTTGCAGGTGTTTATTCATAAAGTACATTGAAGGGAGGTGGGGGTGTTTGGCGGCCGGCAAGATAGCAGCCTTATTCCTTAGTTCTGCATCACCCCTGTAGTAATCTGGCAGCATATGTAGCAGTACTAACTGGACCAAATGTTATCCTGTTATCTTGCTTTTTAACACTTACCTCCAGATCAGGCAGTTCGAGTCCCAGCCTGGATCATATTGGTTTTGGGCACAATTTTACACCAAGAGGTCTGGGTGTTGTCTGCCTCCCTGGATGCAGGAAACCCTCGTTCAGCATGGCTACCTCCAACTCTCCTCAGATGGATACTAGCCTGCAAGAAATTAAAGCAATGTTTGAGACACTTTTGACTCAAATCGATAAACTAGAGGTGGCTTCACAAAGAACCTAACAAACAGAATCCAGTGCAACACCCCTCCCCCACAACACTGCACATCTGAGAAATAAAACATTTAAACTGCCTGAATTGGCAATTTTCTTACTATTAACTCCTTGAAAAGGGGTTCTCTTAGTTATCAGATTGGAATTCCACTGTGAGCAAGCCAAACCACCAATCGTCAAGATGGAACCCAACGGTTTGGTCCCTACTTCCCAACTCTGAAATGCCTGCAGTGATACTCTTAAACAGAGTGCATTGCCTAAGTTGGCTCCTGTATAATAAAGTGCTTCCACCCAGGAAATTTCACAGGTGATCAAAGTGAGCATGCTAAAAGGAGAACCTCAAACTCCCAAAGCTCTTAACACATTCCAAAAGTAACAAGCTCTAACCTTTACATTGCTCACAAAATACAATTCACATTTCTACTGAGGGATGAGACTGGTTTGTGGCATATGACAAACAAACAAACAGAATCCAGTGCACACCCCCCCAACATGGCGCATCTGAGAAATTAAACATTTAAACTGAATGAATTGGCTATTTTCTCACTTTTAACTTCATGAAAAAGGGGGCATCTTAGTTATCAGATTGGAATTCTGATGTGAGCAAACCAAACCACCAACCGTCAAGGTAACAAACTGCTCACCTACAGGTTGAAATGTAGTCAAGTGGCCAGAAAAATTAGAGGGCTTCTAGATCCCATGGGCCAGCTTGACAACATCCCAAGTGGAATAAACAACATAATGCAACAATTTTATCAGCCCTTATATGTCTCTCCTAACCCTCCGAAGCGGGAAGAAATCAGATTCTTTCTGGACACCTTGCCTAGTTCCAAAATTACTCCTCAACAATCCCTCATGCTTGATGCTCCAATTACACAGGTTGAAATTTTAAGTGCAATTAGGGCCATGAACCCTCACAAGGCTCCAGGGGGCCAATGGCGTCCTCATTGATTTTTATCAAGCCCTTGGCAAGGACATCACACCCTACTTACAACAGGTCTTCCAAGCTGCCTTCAGTCAAGGTATCTTGCCTCAATCCATAAGGAAAGCAGTCATAATGGTACTTCCCAAGAAGAACAAGGACCCCCTCCTTACTGGACAGCTACTGCCTGTCTCCTTTATTAATGCTGACACAAAAATCTTGGCAAAAATCCTTGCATGGAGGCTGGAAGCTGTTTTTCCTGGCTTTATATAGCCTTCTCAGGTGGGGTTCATAAAAGGTCATCTCAACTCAGATCACCTTCAATCCCTAATATTACTCATACATCACTCTCAGTCATCCCAGTCTCTGACCACTGCTCTTGCAGTGAACTTCAGAAAAGCTTTCAACTCCATAGAATGGAGCTGACTTCTTCAAACCATGTCAAAGATGGGGATAGGCCCTACGTTTAGGGTCTCGCTCTCTTTATTATACTCATCACACCAGGCAAGGGTGCCTATTATCCCCCTCTACATTTTATAATGGCTGTAGAACTCCTGGCCATAGTCATTTGCAGTAATCCTGAAATTCAGGGAATTAAGGTTAGACAAGGGGAGTGTAAAAGGTTCATGTAACTCCTAGGCAGCACTATCTCTAGGGCTAGTACTCCTGCCTGTACTTCTGGCCACAGGTTAAGAGGCCTGGGTTCACTGTTAACACTTGCCAGGGTTTCCCTACCCTCAGTAATCACACTATTTTGGTTCCTCCACCCAGAGAAACATAAGTGGGGGTACTTACCTACTCTGGTATAGCTCTCTGGGAAGCTATAACCACCCACAAACCCACCAAGTGACGAATTACCTTATGCTTGAAAACAATCCTTTATGGCAGTTAATACACAGTTTGCAATCAGCATTAATAATATGTACACATCCCTTGCATTTACCACCAGGGTCTGGCCTTCAGCAACTCCCCTGGAACTCCCTGTAAAGACAATGTTAGCAAGGCAAGCATGCACTTTCAGTACTGTACAACAACTAAGAATATGCTCATAAGCCAGTTTAAACATGAAACAGCAAATCAGGTTTATTAAGGGGACATGAATAAGGACGGGGGCGTGAATCTAGAAGAATGATTACTTTACTGATTTGATTCAGGTTACTATGCATGCATTCTAGTCCCTCAGTAAACAGTCTGTCAACACTGGGTACACAGATTGTTCTCCTGGCTGGCCAGAATCAGTGCATGGGGGTGGCCAGCGTTGCAGCTGTTGTTGGGCCCTTGATGGAAATAAAAGGCAGTTAACATACACAAACAAGACTTTGGTTATTTGTATTCCTGGCCAGTTAGCCCAGTCCTCTGTAAGCCTGTAACATATTGAGACAATCCGATGGTATCACATAATAATTAGAAGAATTGTTGCAGGGAGCTACCCTGAGTTTACTCACGACATCAGTTGGTTGGGATTGGCCTGGTGATATGAAGACCAGCTGCAGATCACCAAAGAGCATGGGGAAGCTGGACCTACATGACACACTTCTGCTTTACGGCCTTTCCCTCCAGGTGGCCGCAACCTGCGATTTCTTGCTACGCAGTGGCTGGATTCCCGATCTGGTCTCTTGCTGAGAAAGCAGTGTCTGGTGCAGGAATAGTCAGCTTGGACTGAGTTTGGCATAGGCTCAAGGCTGAATAAACACTTACAGGCAAAATTCAGTTTGTTTGCTGGTGAAGGCCTCCAACTGGCTAACAGTTCGATCATGGGCAGGAACAGGCCTCAACCCATGATAAACATTCAGCACATTTAACAGAAACAGCATTAACTTTTCTATCTCTCAGTTTGGTTTCAGGCCAGTTACTATTGCAGTCAATTTACTGAGCAAACCTCTTAATTTACCAAAGCAGTCTCTCACCACAGTTCGCGGGCAGAATAGTTCACAGGAGATTCTTTCCAGTCCAATCACTCGAGCTGTACTCTGCAGAATCTCAGAGCTTTCTGCTGCAGTAAAAAGTTACTTCTCAGATTAGTCCAATTAGTGCAACAAGGCAGTCCCATGTGGGAGGACCACAGCAGGAAGGCAAGTCAGGCCTTTCCTCGCTAATTCCCCTCAGTTCCTTCCTTGGAGTAGCCTCTTGATAGCTCATGTTGCTCACTCCCTAAACTCTAGCTCCAACTGCCCACTTCTCTCAAAACAGTTCTGGAAGTAGTCCAGTTTTCCTATGTCCCGGCTGGCGAGGGGAGCTGTCAGTCACAGTTCTGGTGCTCCCATTAGTCAGTTCAGGCACCAATCTGTAAAACTACAAAAAATTGTTTTTCTTCCCATGAGGCACTTGAACTAAGGACCCCTCAAGGTTCCCTGTGTCCCAATGGTCCAAATTCTGGAAGTTCTGGACCAAACATTGTGGCTCTCATTTGGATAAACAAAACAGTAAGAAGGCAGGTTAAAGCAAACACTCTAATTCAAATATAACAGCAAGTTAGATGTAAATATTTACAGTACTAGTTAGAGCTTCCTCTGCTTTACTATTGACAGCAGAGTGAAGCAAATTAAACCAGCATCTGGCCGGTCATGAGCTTTGAAACACTTGGACCCGGGCCAGACCATTTACTATACACACGGTCTGTAATCTTAAAGGGACAGTCGCGTCGGCACATCATGGCACTCTCATGCAAATCAACAGGATCAAACAAACAACCATGGATTTACTACTTCTGCAGGACATCTGCCTGGCAGTGGGCATGGATAGAGCCCAAGAAGATACTTAATATAAGCCCCAAATTGGTAGGGGGGCTACATTCATGTATACAGAAGATTTACTGCTTACCCTTTCGGAGTCAGTGCAATCTATCTCTCATATTCTTCCCCTCCTAAACACTTTCACTAGGATCTTGGGACTTAAGATAAATCAGTCGAAGACTGAAATTTTGCTTCTCAGTTCTAGTTGTATGGCTGACTTCTTTGTATCAATAGGCCAGAAATGGAAACCCAGTGGTATAACCTACATGGGACTCAAACTACACTCTAACCTTGCTAAACTAATACTCCTTAATCTGGACCTGTGATCTCCTCCTCAAGGAAGGAATTTGAGCACTGGAAAGTCCTCCAGCTGTCCTTGGCTGGAAATGGTATAACCTACCTGGGAATCAAACTGCACTCTAACCTTGCTAAACTAATACCCCTTAATATGGACCCTGTGATCTGCTCCTCGAGGAAGGAATTTGAGTGCTGGAAAGCCGTTCAGCTGTCCTTGGCTGGAAAAATTGATGCCATCAAGCTTATTATAGCCCCCCATGTGCTCCACATTTTATCCCATCTACTCCTGCATGTCCCTCCTATGTGGTTCCACAAAATTGATAATATGATTGGCCAGTTTCTATACGAAGGGAAGCCCCCATGATTCAGTAGGGCTAAACTCTGCAGTTATTGGAGCAGAGGTGGGTGAAAGCTTCCCTGCTTTCAGAAGTACCACATAGCTTTCACAACCCAAATGACCAAGTGGTTCTCCTTCCCAGGCTCTCTCGACCCCTTGTGGCTTTATATTGAATCAGCCCTACTAGGCAACAAGGTGCCTGCTGTTCCTCTATATTCTTCATGCAGGAAGACATCCTTGTTGTCCCACCACTATGCAAATCTCTGCTAAATATTGGGTCAAAGTCCATAGTGATTTATCGGAGGATCCCACTCCATTGGACTACAGTCCTTTATGGGATAACCCCTTACAGATAGGGGATGCCCGATTAGTTGGAAAATGTGGAGTTGCAGGATATACTCTTCATCAAGGATCTTACGCACTGGGTGCTAGAACTCTAGACTCCTTTGCCTCCCCAGCAACACATTTTCACCTTCAAAAAGCTGATTTCTGAAAGCACCTTCAGATCAGAACTGCAATCTGTGAATTGTTCAAATCCAAGGCAGAGTACCCCGACAGGACTCACACACCACTCCCTGTCCATTGTGGGAATAGGCAAAAAAGGGAAAGCAAGCTGCATATATCAGGTGTTAAGAGATGCACCAACCTGATTGCATATTGAGAGAAACAGCTCAATGGCAAGATGAAATGGGGGTCTTTATTACAGACACGCATTGGTCCCAGGTGTGGTTCAGAGGACACAAGGCCTGTAGAGATGGCAGAAGTCATCTCCTCTTTTATAAAACCATCCATTCATGATACAGGACACCCCAAGTCCTCAAGCACCATGGGCTGATGGGCCATGACCATTGCTGGAGGTGTGGGCATCCCTCAGCACACTTCTTCCATATCTTATGGGAGTGACCACTCCTAAATACATTCTGGCAAGAACTCATCAAGATCTGTGAGGAAGCCATGGGCTCCAAAATTCAGATGAATACTCTGCTCCTCTTTCTAGGATGCTGCTTAGATGATACTCCTAAGCATTCTCCAGAAGTACAATGGATCACAGTGGTGGGAGTAGTCACTAAAAGGTTAATACTAAGCAACTGGCAATCCACCAATGTTCCTCATCAACTGAGTGGCTCTAGGCGGTTGGGCAATTACCTGTTTATGAGAAATGATCTTGTGTTGCAGCCAAAACAATGTCTCACTTTACCAAATGCTTGGGCCCATTTCTGCTGTCTAGATTTGACCATAATCCTGAATTGCAGTCACCCTTCTCGGTAGCTGCACAGAGCCCCCCTATAACACCAGCAGTTGATTGAGAAGGCTATCTGCACCCCCCATGTAATTCCATCAGTTCTTCCTTAGCAGAAGCAGCAGTTGGTACTGCTGTTGCTGTTGGTTTGTTTTGACAGTTTGTATTTTCCTGTTATATGTGTCACACATTAACCTCTCATAAATTCATACCATCCATGAGGGAAGGTTAAAGAATTGATATAGGACTTGATCCTTGTTTTTGCCCTTTTTGTTTTTTTGCAAGTCTTCATTACTACCGCTGTTTATATTACTTCCTTCCACTGGATGATGTATCACTCCAGCAGCTGGGACTGTAATTCATTTGAATATATTTTGCCTGTGTCTCTGGTTGTAATGTATGTCAATCTATTGTGCTTTCAGTTTTTGATTTCTGTATCTTATCTATCTGGTGTGTGACTTTGTTGCTGTTTGGTTATATTTCTTACTTTTATTGCCAATAAAAAGACTAACCACAAATAAAGTACACTGCAAGTGTGTGTATGTGTGTGTGTGTGTGTGTTTCTCCAAGTAACGGGCAGAAAGCTCTTACTTGAAAGCACTAAACAGAATCATCATACAATCATAGAAGCTTGACGGCAGAAAAGGACTATACTGGCCCATCTAGTCTGCCCTTTTATTACCCCCTATACCTCCCCCTCCCAGCAGTGCTGGGGAAGGGGACTGTATGCAGAATGCAAACACAGTAGTTTCAAATATGTTAACAGCATGTCAATAATGAACAGAAAACACCAACAATAGTTGGTTTAAATTATAGAAACATAGAAACATAGATTTTGACGGCAGATAAGGACTGCTTGGCCCACCCAGTCTGCCCATTTCCCTACCTAATGGATAAGCTGCAGATCCTAGTTAACCAGCAGCCTACTTCTACCTATCCCCGCCCCCTAGAATTGCCTTATGACTGTCCCATGCATGCTTGAATTCCACCACTGTTTTTGACTCCACAACCTCCTCCGGAAGGCCGTTCCACGCATCCACAACCCTCTCTGGGAAAAAATACTTCTTAAATTACCTCTGAGCCCTCTTCTATCTTCAAATTGTGCCCCTTGTTCTTGCACAACTCTCTTTTTGAAAAATGCTACCCTCTTGGACTTTGTTGATTCCTTGAAGTACTTGAAAGTTTCTATCATGTCCCCCCTCTCCCTCCTTTCCTTGAGGCTATAAATATTTAGCTCCTTAAGTCTCTCTTCATATGTCTTCCGGTGCAGACCCTGCACCATTTTAGCTGCCCTCCTCTGGACAGCCTCCATCCTGTCTATGTCTTCATGGAGATTGGGTCTCCAGAACTGCACACAGTACTCCAGATGGGGTCTCACCAACTGTCTGTACAGAGGGATAATAACTTCCTGTTTCCTACTGGTGATGCCTCTCCTATGCATCCCAGTATCCCCCAGCCCTCCTTGCTACCCTCTCACATTGCTTGCCCACCTTAAGCTCATCTGATATGACTCACCCCAGGACCCTTTCCATTTTGTTGTTTTTAGTATCTCACCCCCATTGTGTACTCTTCCCTGGTTTTGTTACCATGTGCATTACCTTGCACTTCTTAGCATTGAATCTAAGCTGCCATACATTTGACCATTCCTCTAACCTTGCCAAGTCCCTTCTCATCCTTTCCACCCACCTTGTGCATCAACTCTGTTGCAGATCTTTGTGTCATCTGCAAAGAGACATACTTTTCCTTCCAGTCCCTCTGCAATGTCGCTTATAAAGACATTGAAGAGGACCGGTCCTAATACTGAACCCTGCGGTACCCCACTAGTAACCCCCCTTTCTTCAGAGTGGACTCCATTTACTGTTACTTCTGTGTCCTATTCTCCAGCCAATTCTTTACCCAGGCTGTCATCTTGGGACCCACTCCCATGCTGGCTAACTTGTATATTAATCTTTTGTGTGGGACTGTGCCAAATGCCTTGCTAAAGTCTAGGTAGGCCATGTCTGCAGCCACTCCCTGATCTACTACTTTGGTTACCCAGTCAAAGAAATCTATCAGATTTGTATGGCATGACCTTCCCACTGTGAATCCATGATGCCTTGGGTCCTGAGCCCCTCTGGCCTCTAGATACTCAACAATTCTTTCCTTCAGAAGTGATTCCATCATTTTCCCTACCACTGAGGTTAAACTAACAGGTCTGTAGTTTCCTGCTTCTGTCTTGCTTCCACTTTTGTGAAGGGGACTCACATCTGCCCTTCTCCAGTCCTCCGGTACCACCCCATCCTCCCATGATTTCTTAAAGAGGGTAGTCAGTGGTGTCACTAGTTCTACCCTTAGTTCTTTTAGAATTCTGGGATGAACCCATCAGGTCCCATTGCTTTGTCCACCTTCAGTTTTAAGAGTTCTTTCATAACCCGTTCTTCTGTAAATGGCTGGTATCAACTTCTGTATCCAGAGTGTTTCTACTGTTTGTTTTAGGTACCTCCCCACTTCCTTTGTAAATACTGAGCAAAAATATTTGTTTAGTATCTCTGCCTTTCCACAGTCACCCTCTGCCCACCCTCCCTCCTCTTTATTAAGCCTCACTAACCTCCCTTGGTCTTCCTTTGCTCCCTGATGTACCTATAAAAGGTTTTATACCCTTCTTAACTGATTTGGCTATTTTTCCTCGGTTTGGGCCTTTGCTGTTCTGACTGCCTTCCCAGCTTCCTTTGCTTTAACTGATACAGTTCTCTGTCCTGCTCCTTGTGTGATTCCTTGTACTTCCTGAATGCTTTCTTTTCTTGAACCTTCACTGCCACTCCTTTGAGAACCACAGTGGTTTCTTACATTGTTTCATTTTGTTTATTTGCTTCACACAAAGGCTTGTTACCTCTGTGATGGCAGTTTTTATTATTCCCCATTGTTCTTCCACCCTCTCTTCCTGCCCATTTGCTAGTGCATTCCTTAGGCACTCACCCATTTTGGCAAAGTCAGCCCTCCTAAAGTCCAATACTTTTGCCTTTGTATGACTTGACTCTATTGCTGTGTTTATTGTGAACCATACTGTTCGATGGTCGCTAGTTCCCAGATGGCTACCCACTTCTACATCTGTAATCCTCTCTTCATCTCCATTTGAGAGAACCAGGTCTAAGATTGCTCCCTCTCGAGTGGGCTCCAATACTAGTTGTCTAAGACATGCCCCCTGTAGGGCATCTAGAATAACCCCACTCTTTGAAGTGGCTGCTGCAACTGCACTCCAGTTAACATCTGGCATATTCAGATCATCCAATCAGCAATATCTCCCCTTTTTCTGCCATTCTAAGTATTCTTTCTATCATTTCCTTGTCCATTTCTTCCCCCTGAGAAAGGGGTCTGTATACAACCCCTGTGCGGATTGTGGTGCCATTGCCGGTCTCCAAATTTACCCACAGTGCTTCTTCTCTCCTGTTTTCCCTTTGTTCTGTTGCTTTGATTCCTTCCCTTATGTAAAGAGCTAATCCTCCTCCTCTTTACCCTCCCTGTCCCTCCTGTAGATAGTGTATCCTGGTATGTTTATGTCTCAGTCATGGTTTTGTGTGTACCCTTTCTGTGACTGCCACGATATCCAGATGTTCCTCCTTCATCAAGGCCACTAATTCAGGATGCTTGTTACTCAGACTACGGGCATTGGTACTCATTGCTCTCCATTTTTTGATGGTTTTACCTTCTGTTGCAGCATCCCCCACTGACCTTTCTACCTCAGTCTTTTTCTCATTTAGTACCCTGTTTTGTAGGGAGAGGCTGGGATTTTCCTGCTGCTTATCAGTGTCTCCCCCTTTGACTAGTTTAAAAGCTTGCCAATGAAGCATTTAAACCAATTGCTCAAAAGACTTGCTCCCTTCCTGGACAGATGCAGACCATCCTGCCAGTATAGGCTGGTGTCCTCCAGGTGGAACCCCAGTCCCCAATGAAGTCAAACCCCTGTGCTCCACACCATTTTTCAACCATTCATTAAACTGCATGGTGCAAAGTACCCTCGCCTCAATCATGCCATTGACAGGCAGCACCTCAGAGAAGGATATTGTGTGACTTTGTCTTAGGCCCCTCCCCATTCTACAAAGTCCTTCTGCACTGCTCTAATCTCATGATTAGCCAAGTCATTTATCCCTAGGTGGACAATGACGTCCAGCTCAGAATCCTGCAGCTGTTCTCGTGATCTTGAGGATGCGCTCCTGTCTCTCAAGCCATGGCACCAGGCAGGCACCTTACTTCAGTTTTCCTGCTCCCCAGTTCTATCCCCTAATACTGAGTCCCTACCAGGAGCTGCTTCCTTTCCTTGAGGTGTCCTCTGCCTCCTTCCTGTGGGCCTCCCTTGTGACAGTTGTCCTCAGCCTCCTTAGTCTCCTCTACGGGTGCATCCATAGGGGAGCTATGCTCCCCCAGAATGGTGTATGGATTGTGGTGTGGAACAACTGACTGGGTGTGCCTCTGTTCCACCATCCTCACCCTCCCTGAGCCCACTGTGGTCCAACTGCTGTGCTTTCTTCGCAACCTCTGAGGTAGTGGTGGTGGCTCTGGTGCTCCCTGGATGGGGGAGGTTTCCTTCCTACCATCCAGTGTGGCCTGGGGGAAGGTTTCCTTACTACTGTCCAGTGTGGCCTGAAGATGGGCAACTTCCTCCCTCAGGGCAGAGAGTTGTCTGCAAATAGGGCAGCCTCTCAGCCTCCAGAAAGACTCCCGGAAGACTGCAGTCCCACAGCCATTACATTGCACTACTCCCCACATTTTTTTTTTGTGTGTGTGTGATTGGTTTGTTATATAGAATATATATATATATATATATATATATATATGTATATTTATATATATATATATATATATATATATATATATATATATATACAATGTGTATACTTATATTGTCAGTGCAGTGTGCTAGAGAGGATATGACAGTGATATGCACCTTGCACCTTTGAGGAAATGATGTCAGAACCCCAGGTATAATGGAACTATTTCCAGGGTGGGTGGGGTGAGGTGGGAAGGGGTTGGCCTAAACTGTGCCCTCACAAAACAATCAGCTAAAAGCTCTGACCCACCAGTTGCAATGAGTGCCTTCCTGTCAGAAAGATGCCCCACACAACAATTTGACAGAGAAAATACCCTGCTAATCAAACAGAGAAAAATCCACACATCCAAGTCAGACACAGGTAAACCTCCCAGCCCCAAAACAGGCCTGGTGGTTCGTGCTCTGAAAGCTGTCAGCCCCAAAATAAGTCAGCTGTGCTTTAAACTCTTCCTGCATTGAAAATCTTAAGAATTGTAACAAATAAACATAAACCTAGATCCACCTCCCTCTGTTGCTTGAAAGACTGTATTTTCCTGTTTCACACTGCAGGTTTTGCTATGACAACTCCTTAACCACAGTAACTTATTTAAAAAAAGTTTAACTATCACAAACTTCTACGCACCAGTAAATTATTTATATTATATGTTCCCATTAAAGAGACCCAGATACCAGCTGGATAACTTTGAAAACTGTTAAAGTTAGACACAGTTCAGGATATAGTTCCTATATTTTTCCAATCCTTTTTTGAACCCCTGACCCTTCACCCCACCTCTGAAACTTACCCCATCTACTTCTTACCTTGTTGTGTGAGTGGGTGCCATGGACTGGGGTGGTGCAGTTTCTTTAGGGTCGCAGCATCATCCTGCAGACAGGAGTTCTTTTCTGCCCATTGTGCCCCTTGAGTCAGAGTTGGCAGTATACAACGGTGCACATGTAGACCATGAAGATGGTGCACACTTTCAATGCCCACCTCTGACTTTTAATTATGGTGACCGCTGCTGCGCCAACTACCCTCCACTAATTGGCAACCAAGCCGCAGTACACACTGTCCCATCACCCCGAAAGAGGAGATCCATCGATGGTCACTAAATCCTCCTTCTCCCTGCCAGCCTCCAAGCAACCTTAGTCCATTCTCATACCTAGATCACCAGTGTGGCACGAGGTGAGGCTTCCAGCACTTCAGTCCTCCATGCCACTGACCCAGCTACACGTTTACTGTAGCTCAGATTTTCTAAGACAATATTGTTTGTGGCCCTGAGGGTGATGCAACCCACTATTTTACAGTTCTGTGCTTTTATCCTCTGTATCATTCAGCTATGACTATATTTTGGGCAAATATTTTCCTTTTTCTTTACTACTGAGGGAAGTGACATAAAAAAAAAAGATTACTGTCCCTTGGACTTTATTAGCTTTGGCTGCTTGTCTACACATGTCATCATAATGATCTGCTTATGACATCATAATTTTCTCCACAGCAACAGATTGAGATGTCATAAACGGACTGAAGTGAACAAGCAGACAAAGCAAATAGGGCAGAGATCTGGTTTCCCACGCAAATGTCATTAGTAATAAACAAATAAGGGCAACAATTACAAAAAAGAGTGAAACATAAGCTAAACTGTGTCTAGACATTGTTCTTCAGAGTTGTCTTGACACTGCAAGCTAACATTCAGCATTGACAAATGCTTGTTTTTAAACTAAGGTTAAACAGCAACACAGGAAAAGCAGATCTAGCTTCCACTTTCCTACAGCTGCACAGCAGAGATAAGCTGATGTATTGCCAGCAGAAGATGGCTGATGAGGATTCCACTTTACATCCGCAGTGTAGAATTTAATAGCATCTTATTTATCAGGGTTATCCTGGGTAAATACATTGTAAAAATGGGTAAAAGCAGGACCCCACAGAAAATGAGATATTGCAGCTTAGCTGGGGTATCCTGGGTAAATATGTCATAGTAATGGGTAAAAGCAGGACATAATTGAAAACAAGATATTACGTCTCGGCTTAGCTATTGTACTTAAACGCATTGTAACAATGTGTAGAAGCAGGACCCCACTGAGAATGAGCATTACAGCTGTTCTATCCTGGGGAAAATATACTGCACAAATGGGTAGATGTAGAACCCCACAGAAAATGAGATGTTTCATCTCAGCTAAGCTATTGAAGGGTAACTCATTGAAAAAGTAGGTAAAAGCAGAACTTCAGTGAAATGAGAACTTGCATCCCAGCTGCTCTATCCTAGGGAAAATACAATGTAAACATATGTAAAGAGCAGAACCCCAATGAAAACAAGCACAAGGTAAAAAAGCAATACCCCACTGAAAACTAGATATTGTATCTCAGCTGGCCTATCCTGCTAATCACACTCACTCCATTTCTGTGTGCACAACTGTTATAACGGCTACTTGAATGTGCCTGTATGTGTCCTGTGGTCTGTGTGAATATGCACCCGTGTTTGTTGGGTGTGCTTTCAAAGGTTTCTGTGCATGTCTGTTTGTCCATAGCCAACAACAGCTGCTTCTGCATTATCTTGCTGTGCAAAGGTTTGTGTGCTATTATGATGTAAATGTGGGAGTTTTACATCACAATAATACTACTAAATTACAACTAAGTTACACATTAATTCTATGTGTAAGCCCCCCAAAACGGACTTACCTTTTGTGGCAATGGCTGTGCCCCTGGATTTCTCCACCTCACATGCTGTGCCTGGTGGTGCTGGTGCTGGTGGGAGTTGTGCCCGGTGACCTCCTGGGCCGACGATGGCACAGTTTCCATGGTGCCTCGCCCACCTCAGGGCTAAACTGAAGCTGGGGTGGGATTCGGGCCATTGGGTGGGGAGTTGTGTGGTCCTGATTCGGGGCTAAATAGGAGGCCTGGGGCAGCACAAGCTAAAGTAGTTTTTTTTTTATTAAAATGGTGGTCCCACACACTCTGCCCATGCATGAGGACCACCAAAGGAATTAAAAAGGACCAGGCTCCTTTTCCACCCATGGCAATGCAGCCACCCGACCTCGGAGGGTTTCTCCAGCCCCCAAGTGAGCAGAGGGGCCGGGAAGGAGCACCTTGCAGTTGGACACACTCCAGTCACAGAATAAAAACATTTTAGCCCAGTCTGCGAGCGTAATCACCTAGGCAGCAGGGAGGTCACATGGGTGCCGATGGCCAATGGGAAGGGGACAGGAGCTAGGGGTTTAAAAGGGGCAGTGGCACGAATTGTAAGAAAAAAAGAAGAAAAAAGAGCCAGCTGGGAGGAGGGAGAGAGGAATAGGAGAGGAGAAACCATAAGCCCCAACTGAGAAACCCCAACTACTAAGACTGCCTGCCAGGTAGGGGCTCTCTGGCTGCACCTCTCTACCCTTCCCCTCTCTCTCCAGCAATTAAACTAAGGGAAGGAGTATGAGGAAGGTGGCAGTTGCTGCAGTGCAGGAAAGGCTGAAGGTTTTTTTTTCCTGAGGGCACTGGGGCTGACTGCTTGGACTGGAAGACCCAACAATCATCAGCCTGGAGCCTCGGGGACCCTGCCTAACAGGGGTCAGAGTTTGCTGCCAGGGGAGAATCTTGGGGAGCAGGCCTAGGGCAGCAAAGGCCCTCCACAAGGAGGACTGAGCTACTGTGCCTTCCCCCAGTGTCGAGACCCATGCAGAGGGAATAAGGACGAACAGGCCTGCCTGGTGAAATCTGTATACAAAGCCCTTCAGGTGAAGCTGGAAAGGCCAGGCAGGTGAAAAACAGTGCCTCACTCTCGTGCACTGCAGTACCTTGGACAGCGAGTGTCTTCACCCTCTAAGGTCACCGTGAGTACCCCGAGCTGCAGCCCTGGGAAGACTATTGTTGCATCTGCCAGGAAGGTCAGGAGAGAGTCCCCCCACCAGATTTACATCTTATGAACACGTGTTGTTTTGCAAGGGCCCCAATGAGAGATGGCAGGCCTGCAGACTAGAAGTGATGAGGTACCCACCGTCTGGGAGCGTTCTGCGTGCACCCAGGGAAGGGGGGAGAGATCCAACAGGGTGTCGTGTTTTAATTTGGTGGAGGACCTAGGGGATAGCCCTCACCTCCTCTGTACTGTAAGTGTATTAAATAAAGAGGGATTATTGTAGGTCACCTACTCCTATGTGTTTGTGCTTTTATTACCGTTATTGTGGGGAGAGAGTGTGGCTGTAACTGAGCCAGAGGAGGCAGTCATCAGGGTTCTCTATTCTTGTTCGGGGAGTGTTAACCTGTTTGTCCTACAGGTGGCAGCACCGTGGCCCCAGGTGGAGGCACTAAGGCACCATAGGAAATCCGGTCAGGACTCAGGCCTGGCCCCTGGGGGAGGTATGATGAGGACCCCTGAGGACACCGGGGCAGCCCAGGTGAGTGTGAGCAAAAAGGGGGCTGTTACAAATGGAGACACTGCTGAGATCTTCTGTTGGCCCCAAGACTGCCCCTTTGCCCCAATGCAACTGTAGTTGACTCTTTGACACCCCCCAGCTAGTTCGGTTTTCACATTATTTTTGGTTGGTTGTTTGTGGTTGAGTTGGCGGGTGGTTTACCCCCACGGGTGGAGACCAGGGAAATGGCTTTCCAGGACATAGAGGACTGGTGTGACTTTGAGGGTCTTGACTCCCATAAGATGTTGCTGGTGCACAACGTGGCAGTGGGGCGACAAAAAGGGGGCATCCTTGAGATTTTAGAAGAGGCCCTGTTGGACTGCGGTGCATTCAAGATTTATAGGGTGATGACCAACAGGGTTAAGGGGAGCAGGGATATAACCATGGAGGCTGAGAAGGACTTTGGCTCTGTGGAAGTGTTCCCAAGTCATCCCAGATGCATCCAAAGAGACCTGGGTCCTGTTAAAAAAAGGGGTGCCTGGCAGCCTGTCCTCCAGGGAGCTGGGCCCTTCGGCTCCCTGACCAGGGAGCTGAAGGGTTTTGAGGCCCAGTTGGGGATGCTGTTTAAAGAGGAAGGTAAGACCCTGCAGTATCTCCAGACTCTGCTCCTTGGAGGCGTCATGCCCCCGATGACTCTGCCTGGTGGACTGTCCCCCTATATGGGGATGGCCCATGAACAGTACAAGCGGCTCTGAACCTTCTCCGGGGCCCTCCTGACGGACACAGGGGAGGATGATTTCCACTGCTGGAGCAGCCAGGCCACCAAGATTATCCAGATTTGGGGGTGTTCTGAGGAGGAGAAGTGAAAACGAGTCATGGACAGCCTCTGGGGTGAAGTGCTGGACGTAATCCGGTCCCTATGGGCCAGCCAGCCCCACTGTTCCTCCCAGGACTATGGACATCCAGTGGAGTATGTCTGGCGTGGTCGAGAAGAGGGAGGCAGTGCTGGGCCAGTTGTGGGACACCAAGCAGTGAATGGGTGAGAAACTATCCCAGTAAATCACCCGAGTGGAGATGGTGGTGCGGAAGCTGGACACAATCCACCATCAGTGGTTGTGCAGATGCGAATGGAGCACATCGCGCAGGGGGCGGTGCACTCCAGGCTGACCTTGGTCATCTTGGGGTGTGGGCCCGGAAAGATGATCCCCCTCTTTCAAGCAGTTGTTGGATGAGGTCAAGGAGGAGGAAGCCCAACAGGAGGTGGGAGCCCTACCACTGGTGCACACCACCACCAGTACCGCCCTGCAGCCCAAACGGCCAGCCCCAGACCAGGGAGTGGTCCTGCAGGGGGTCCAGTGTATGAAAGACATGATACGGACCATGCAGTTGGCCATGGATTCCCTCTCTTTCCCCGCCCGGGTGGCCCTTGATGCTCAGTGGCCACTCCCAAACTATGTGGCCCCTCAGCCCAGCCCTCAACAGTGCTTAGGGCCCCAAGATGTATGGATCTGCTTCAGGTGTGGGAAGGGGGGGGCATATGCTGCAGGATTGCTGCAGGGAGGTAAACCTGCAGCTGGTGACTGAGAAGCGCAGGGAGCAGGAAAACTCCAACGGGGACCGGTAACGGAGCAACCCGCACCCCTGAAATGGCCTTGCTCCACCTTGTGGACTGACCCTCAAGTACTTCCAAATTGGGGTGTGCCAGCGGACCTTATCGGCCCTCGAGCAGACACCAAGTCTTGGTGGAGGGGAGGCTAAACTGGACATAGTAGCAATTAATGAGACAAGGTTTACCAGTAACCACACTTGGGAGACTTCAGTTCTTGACTATGTACTGTTCAGAAGAGACCGAGGTTCAAAAAGGGGGGGCGGCCCTGTATGTCAATGAAAATATCAAAGCTATTGAAATCCAGAATACACCTAAGGAGCCAGAAGAACTGTGGGTCACCCTGGAAACAGGAAATGGGACAGCCATACAAACGGGTTGTCTACAGGCCCTCAGATCAGGGGGAAGGACATAGACACATTACTGTTAGAAGATATGTAAAACATGACAGCTAAAGGGGAGGTTCTAATAATGGGAGACTTCAACATGCCAGATACAAATTGGTCAATACCAGCAGGAACATCTGCCAGAAACAGACACATGGTGGATTCCCTGCAGGAGGAGGGCCTCAAATAACTGGTACAACAACCCACAAGAGACAGGGCTATCCTAGATCTAGTACTGACTAACAGGGAAAGGATCACAGATCTCCGGGTAGAAGGTCATCTGGGGGCCAGTGACCATCACATGGTAGGTTCAGTTTGGCCACTAGAACTAAATCATCCCATTCCAAGGCAAATATATGGGCCTTCAGAGGAGCTGACTTTGATAAGATGGATAACAGAGTTAAGCTAGCCATGACAAAAAGAAATACAGGTGAGGGTCAAGAATTAAGGATGCAATACTTGAAGCAACATCCCATTGTGTTAGAGAGAAAAGGAAGTGCAAAAGAAGAAGAAAACCACTTTGGTTCTCAAAAACAGTAGCAGAAAAGGTCAGAGCCAAAAGGCTGGCCTTCAGGAAATATAAGGGAACGCAGTGGGATGAAGATAGGGAGGCATACCAAACTTCCTTAAGGGAAGCAGGGAAGCAGGGAAGGCAGTAAGGCAGGCAAAGGCCCAAACTGAAACACTAGCACAAACAGTAAAAGAAGGTGACAAGACTTTCTATAGATACATTAGTGAAAGGATAAAGTCCAGAGGGGGTATTGCTAAGATCAAAGGAGATAAGTGGATGTGAGAAGGAGGACCATGTAAAAGCATCTATCCTAAATAGATACTTCTGCTCAGTATTTACTGAAGAGAAGGTAGGGCAGGGCCCACAGCTCAGCACCATGGGCACAGGGGAAGGAGGTGTGCACTAGTCCCTTCACAAAAGAAAGGGTCCTACAAGAGTTCGATAAGCTCAGGGTGGACAAGGCAATGGGACCTGATGGTATACATCCCAGGGTACTAAAGGAGCTAAGGGAGGAACTAGCAGAGCCATTATCACAACTGTTTAGTGAGTCTCTGAGCACAGGAGAGGTCCCAGAAGACTGGAGAAGGGCTCTTGTGATCCTGCTCCACAAGAGTGCTAGCAGGGAGGAGGCGGGGAACTACAGACGAGTCAGTCTTACCTCAGCAGTGGGCAAGATTATGGAGGCACTCCTTAAGGAAAGGATAGTGCAGCACCTGGAATCCATAGGAGCACAGGATCCAAGACAGCATGGGTTTACAAAGGAGGTCCTGTCAAACTAATGTCATATATTTCTTTGACTGGGTAACCAGAGTGGTGGACCAAGGGGGAGCAGTTGATGTCGCCTACCTTGACTTCAGCAAAGCTTTCGATACTGTTCCACATAGAAGATTGATTAATAAGCTAGGTAGGCTCGGGGTGGGTCAGAAGTTGGTGAACTGGGTGGCAAACTGGTTGACAGGCAGAAAACAGAGAGTGGTGGTAAATGGTATACAGTCAGAAGAGATGCAAGTCACAAGTGGGGTACCTCAGGGATCAGATCTGGGGCCTGTCTTCTTCAATATCTTCATTAGTGACATTGCAGATGGACTGGAGGGTAAGGTTTGTCTGTTTGCAGATGACACCAAGATCTGCAACAGAGTAGATGATCCAGATGGGGTGGGCAGAATGAGAAGAGATCTGGATAAACTGGCAAAATGGTTGGAATAGTGACAACTGGGGTTTAATGCAAAGAAGTGCAAGATCATGCCCATAGGGAAGAGAAACCCTGAAGCCACCTATAGGTTGGGAGGGGAGTTGCTGGCAGTCACAAGGGAAGAAAGAGACTTGGGCATCATCATCACCGATGACCTGAAATTATCCAAGCAGACCACTAAAGCAGTAGGTAAGGCTAGGGGGATGTTGGGGTGTATTAGTAGGGGTATCACAAGTCAGAAGAGGGAGGTAATAATCCCTCTTTACAAGACACTGGTTAGGACCCATCTGGAGTACTGCGTGCAGTACTGGAGGCCACACCTTCGCAAGGACATTAACCAAATTGAGGCAGTCCAGAGAAGGGCAACCAAAATGGCGAAGGGACTGCATCAGAAAACATATGAGGACAGATAAATGGCGCTCAATATGTATACCCTAGAGCAAAGGAGGGAGAGAGGTGATATGATCAAAACATTCAAAGAACCTTAAGGATATTAACAAGGTGAAAGAGTCTAACATGTTTCAGTATAATAAAAATAGCAGGACAAGAGGACACAGCATAAGATTAGAGGGAGGCCGATTAAGGGGTAATGTGAGAAAGTCATTTTTCACAGAAAGGGTGGTGAATGCATGGAACGGCCTGCCTCGGGAAGTGGTAGATATGAATACAGTGCAGGTCTTCAAACAGGCGTGGGATAGGCATAAGGGAGCAGTACAGATGAGTATAAAAAGATAGGCCACTGACAGAGCAAAGGCTGATGGCACATTTATAAGGTAGAAAAAGAAATGGGCAGAATGGATGGGCCTTGTGGTCCTTATCTGCCATTAGCTTCTATGTTTCTATGTTTCTATGTGACCTGTTCCTCTTTGCTGGATAGCGAGTCTCAGGTCACCATCGTCCACCGGCCATTTCATGACTGACACTTAACTCGCCTACCTTTCCTACCCCTGTCTGGGTTGTCCTTGTGGGGTATAGGTAGCATGGATTACCCATATGATGGGTATTGTGTGGTCCGCATTACCTTCCCGACAAAGGGGCAGGAGACCCCACCCATCATAAGGGTCCTCGTGTTGGTCTGCCCTGAGCCGAGGAGCATGTCTGACACCCCAATGCTAATAGGGACCAATGCCAATATGTTTGAGTGGTTGGACCAGATGTGCTCTGACCAGGGTGGGATGGAGAAGCTTGCCAGCCCCACCATTAAAGCCATGGTGAAACAGGTGGGGCTGGAGGTGCAGAGTAACTCCAGTGAGGGAGACAGGGTTGGGACAGTCTGCTAGGTGGATGGGGGGAAGTTAACCCTTCCCTTAGGTGCCGAATGCCACATGGTGGGTCTCGCCCAGTTTGACTGATCTCTCCAAGAGGCTGCATTCATTCTCGACGTTCCATTCCGGGTAGCTTGTCACATGGGTTATTGGTCCAGAGAGGAGTGCTACCTTCCCCAGACAGTTCCATGCCTGGAGAGTTACAATGAGGGTTCTGATCGAGTCCAAAAGGCCAGTGACCATCCAGATGGGTTGTGTGTTGGCTACTATCTTTCAGTGTGACAGAGCCATGTCCGTCGCCCCTGGAGAAGATCCAGGGGAGGAGACAGACCCATTCTCGTTCGATTTTGGAAGCTCCCCTATTTCTGACAGCTGTAGGTGGAGTCTGAGCCACCAGTTGGTGAAGCGCCGGCAGGTTTTCTCCTTACATGAGTGGGACATGGGTTGTATCACTGGGGGAGAACACCACATCCAGCTGAAAGACAAATACCCATTCAGGGAGCGGTCATGGAGGTTAGCCCCCGGGGATGTGGAGGATATTTGGAAATACCTGTTGGACTTGCTGAACGCCGGGGTGATCACGGAGTCTCGAAGGCCCATATGCCTCCCCCATTGTGGTGGCCTGGAAGAAGAGTGTAGCATTAAGGATGTGCATCAACTACTGCTTGCTAAACAAGCAGACCATCCCTGACCAATACACTGTACCCAGAGAGAGGATGCATCGGACACCTTGTCAGGGAGCAAGTGGTTCTCTGTACTGGATCTCCACTGCGGCTACTACCAGATACCCATGGCTGAGGAGGACAAGGAGAAGAACACTTTTATCTGCCCACTAGGGTTCTACAAGTTTGAGTGCATGAAGCCCCTGCCACCTTCAAGTACCTGACGGAATGGGCTGTGGGAGACAGGAACCTGCTTGACATCATAATCTATCTGAATGAGCACATCATCTTTGGGTGAACCTTAGAGGAACACAAGGCCCAGCTGATGAAGGTCCTGGACTGGCTGGAGGAGTTCAGCCTGAAGGTCTCCATTGACAAATGCCAGTTCTGTCAGCCGGTGGTTAAGTATATTGGGCACATCGTCTCGGCTGAGGGGTGCAGATGGACCCTGCTACGGTGGAGGCCCTCAAGTCATGGCCACAGCCCACCCACTTGCATGCCTTACAGTCTTTCTTAGGGTTCTGTGGTTACTATCATCATTTCATGAAGGATTACTCCTTTGTGGTATATCCTCTGAATTACCTAATGCAAGGTTACCCTCCTGCAAACCAGAAGAAAGGACAAGCCCTCGTAAGGGGTACCTCCACATTGGAGAATGTTTTGGGGAACGATGGATGCAGGAGTATGAGAATGCCTTCAGAGATCATCCACTGCTGAGAGAGGCCCCGGTCTTCGCACTTGCGGACCCTCTTAAGCCCTATGTTCTGCACAAAGATGCCAGTTTGACTGGGCTGGGAGCCATCCTGTATCAGGAGTAACCTGAGGGGTTCCGCCCTGTCGCTTTTGCTAGCCACAGCCTAACCTCAGAAAAGAACTACCCAGTTCATAAACTGGAGTTCTTAGCATTGAAGTGGGCAGTGATGGAAAAGTTCCACGATTACCCGTATGGGGTCCTGTTCACCATGCGCACGGACAACAACCCTCGACATACGTCACCACCATGGCGAAGTTGGATGCTGCCGGGCACCAATGGCTGTCAGCACTCTCCACCTACAATTTCAGTCTGGAGTATTAGAGTGGGCATGCCAATGAGGATGTGGATGCCCGGTCCTGAAACCCCAACGGCAACACCCCAGACCCCCCTGTCCTGGTTGGACCAGCCCTGGTGCAGGTGCTCTGCTCCCAGGTATGACCCCCTACTGAGGCCATCGCTTATACCATCGGGAGCATAGAAGTACTGGGAGCTCCTCCTGAAGCTATCCGCCCTGCTTATCTAAATTTTGCCGGTCTGGATCTCTCATTCCTGCCTAAGCCTAGTAAGACTGACCTGCAACAGGAGCAGGAGTCAGACCCCGGTATACAAGACCTGCTTCGGGCTCTTGCAGAGGAAAAGTGCCCCCAGCAAATAAAGAGCAATCACCCTGATGCCCGCTGAATGCTAAGGGAATGGGACAGGCTGGTCCTGCGGGATGGATTGCTGATGCGCATGGTGCAGGACAGGGACCACCCAGGTTGATCTAAACAGCAGTTGGTGTTGCCAGGAGTATCGGGGGGTTGTCCTCAAGTGCTTACATAACCATGTGGGGCACCTGGGCTATGACCGCACCTTAGATGCATGTAGGGCCAGGTTCTATTGTCCCAGGATGAAAGCAGACATGTAGAGCCACTGCAGGCTGCCTGCAGTGCATGCAGAGAAAGACCTTGCCCCGAAGGGCCACACCCTTGGTCAGCGTCAGCACCAGTGGGCCTCTGGAAGTGGTGTGCATGGATTTTCTGTCCTTGGAGCCTGACAGAAAGAACACGGCTAACATACTGGTCATCATGGACCACTACACCTGGTACATTTAGGCTTTCCCCACCAATGATCAGAAGGCAGGCACCATGGTCAAGATCCTGCAGCAGTACGTGCAGCATTCTGGCCTCCCTAAGAGAATCCATTCTGACCAGGGCCGGGACTTTGAGAGCTGCTTGGGGAGGGAGTTTCTGTTGGCCTATAGCATATGGAAATCCCACACCACCCCTTATCACCCAGGGGGATCCACAGCCCAAACGTTACAACCAGATGCTGCTGAATATGTTGGGTACCCTGAACCCCACCAACAAGGTGAACTGGAGTCAAAAAGTGTGGCAGCTGGTGCATACATACAACTGTGTGGAAAATGACATGACCCAGTGCTCCCCTTTTACCTCATGTTTGGTCGTAAGGCCCAGTTGCCAGTAGGCCTTTGTTTCAGGGTATCCATTGATGGGACCTCCCATCAGTCGTACCTTGAGTATACTGGCAGGTTGATGGAACAGCTCCAGGCAGCGTACAAGCTTGCCTCTGATGCACTGGCTCTTAGCTGTCAGGGGAACGAAAGAAGGTGCGATGCCCGCGTATGCAGTCAGGAGATGGGAGTGGGGCAATGAGTCTTGCTGCAAAATCTGCGACTCCAGGGGAAATACAAGATCCAGGACCGGAGGCCCCCTACAGTTTCCTTGTGGTGGAAAAACTGCCTGGCCTGCTGGTGTACCGTATAAAGCAGGAACATGGTCATGGGCTAGAGAAAATGGTGCACCAAAGCCATCTGCTCCCCATAGGGAGATCGTGCCAACCCCTACCCTGGGGCCCGACCCACCACTTGCAAGATGGCCTGTAACCCGGGGAAGCGTAAACAGTGGGGGCTGGCATTTTCTCCCCCTCTGGGCCCCTCCATGGGGGGTACTGATGCCGACTCCCTGCAGCCCCAGGAGGAGCAGAGGGGCCAATTCAGCGATGACAGCAAGGAAGGGGATTCCACCTGTTCTCAGTGGGGAACGGATCCAGACAGTCCCCCCACGTAGTGAGAGTGGTTCTGCCAAAACTCTGCCCCTTCCACAAGCACCAGCCACCCAGCCCTGTGTCTTATTTGAACCCAGAGGCCCAGCCTTTTAGTCTCGAGATCCGACCCACGGTTCCCATGTCAGGACCCAAAGTAGGTAGTGACTTGGGTAGTCCAGGGGGTCACCTGGCCTGCATTCCCCCACAGGGCAGCGAGTTACCTGTAGCTACAGCCCCCACCCCTGTCCCTGAAATAACCCCCAACAGTGTAGAGGTACCAAGGTTGCCCCAGGGAGGATGGTAGACTATGACCCTACAAGACAAACCACCCCCACTGACTTGGTCCCCATACCCGATGACGTCTTGCCTCGAAGATCAGGCTGTCCTCCCTGGCCCATTGTAAAGCTCACGTACAACACCCTGGGTGAGTCCACAAACCTGCCAATCGATGCCCTCCTTGGCTCATGGTGCCTGTTCTCTCTCCCCCATGGTGTAACCATAGGAAGGCAGTAGGGAATGTAGGTGCCCAACTCTGTTACCTGTGTATAGTGCATTACTGTGGTGGGACTTGATACAAGCCAATCTGGGAATACAATTGTTAATGGTGCTAGTCAGGAACCAGGTGTCTAGCTAGAAAAGTGTATGATGCTTGTTATGGGTTTCCCAGAGGGGACTTGCCGTGATGCCAAGTTTTCTGCCAGGGGAGTGTGTAATCTCCCCAAAATGGGCTTACTTTCTGTGGTGCTGGCCGTGTCCCCAGACTTCTCCCCCTCACATGCGGTGCCTGGTGAAGCTGGTGGGAGTCACGCCTGGCGACCTCCCTGACCGATGATGCTGCAGCTTCCATGGTGCCTCGACCAGCACAGGGCTAAACCAAGGCTGGGGTGGGATTCAGGCCATCGGTGGGGAGTTGTACAGTCCTGGGCCTGGCTCGGGGCTAAATTGGAGGCTCGGGGCCGCGCGAACTAAAGTAGGGTTTTTTGATTAAAATGGTGGTCCCATGCGCTTTGTGTATGAATGGGGACCGCCAAAGAAATTTAAAGGGACCAGGCTCCTTTTTTGCCCATGGCCATCCAACCACAGTGGGTTTCCCCAGCCCCCAAGTGAGTAGAGGGGCCATGGAACAACCACCTTGCGACCAGACGAGCTCCAGTCACGGGATAAAAGCATTTTAGCCCAGTCTGCAGCTAAATCACCCAGGGGGCTCCAGGATCCTCCAGGCTGGAGAAAGAAAACAAAGATGGCAGTCCCCATGCATCCAAGTGACCTCAGGCTGCTGGGAATTTCCCACAGGCAGCAGGGAGATCACATGGGGGCTGATGACCAATGGGAAGAGACATGAGCTAAGGGTTTAAAAGGGCAGTGGCACGAATCTTAAGAAAAAAAGAAGAAAGGAGAGCCAGCTGGGAGGAGGAAGAGAGAGAGAGAGCCAGGAGAGGAGAAACCATAAGCCCCAACCAAGAAACCCCAACTACTAAGGCTGCCTGTCAGGTAGGGGCTCTCTGGCTGCACCTCCCTCCCAGCAATTAAACTAAAGGAAGAAGAAGGAGGAAGGCAGCAGCTGCTGCAGTGCAGGAAAGGCTGAAGGTTTTTTTCCTGAGGGCACTGGGGCTGACTGCTTGGACTGGAAGGCCCAGCGATCATCAGCCTGGAGCCTCAGGGACCCTGCTTAACAGGGGTCAGAGTTTTCTGCCAGGGGAGAATCTTGGGGAGCAGGCCTAGGGCAGCAGAGGCCCTCCTCGAGGGGGACTGAGCTACTGTGCCCCCCACAGTGTCGAGACCCATGCAGAGGGAAGAAGGACGAACAGGCCTGCCTGGTGAAATCTGTATACAAAGTCCTTCAGGTGAAGCTGAAAAGGCCAGGCAGGTGAAGAACAGTGCCTCACTCTCGTGGAATGCAGTACCTTGGACAGCGAGTGTCTTCACCCTCTAAGGTCACCGTGAGTATCCCGAGCTGCAGCTCTGGGAAGACTATTGTTGCATCTGTCAGGAGGGTCAGGGAGAGTTTTCCCCCCTCACCAGACTTATATCTTTTGAACTCATGTTGTTGTGCAAGGGCCCCAATGAGAGACGGCAGGCCTGCAGACTAGAAGTGGTGAGGTACACACCATCTGGGAGTGTTCTGGGTGCACCCAGGGGAGGGGGGAGAGATCCAACAGGGTGTGTGTGTTTTAATTTGGGGGAGAACCTAGGGGATAGCCCTCACCTCCTCTGTACTATTAGTATATTAAATAAAACAGGATTATTGTGGGCCACCTACTCCTAGGTGGTTGTGCTTTTATTACCATTATTGTGGGGAGGGAGCGTGGATGTAACTGGGCCAGAGGGGGCAGTCATCAGGGGTCTCTATTATTGTTCATGGGGGGGTGTTAACCTGTTTCTCCTACAGGTGACAGCACCATTGTCCCAGGTGGAGGCACTAAGGCACCGTAGGAAATCTGGTCAGGACTCAGGGCCGGCCCCTTGGGGAGGTACGACGAGGACACCCGAGGATGCCAGGGCAGCCCAGGTGAATGTGAGTGCGAGCAAAAAGGGGTCTGTTACATATGTCATTTATCAGGTTAATGCAGTCCATTAGAAGCTGTTTTGGTTCTGGCCAGAGTTTGTTCTTTCTTACAATGTAGCCTGCTGGCAGTTAAAGGGACAGTCCTCTCAACCTTTTTCCTGCATACTTGTGTAGTTTGTAGACAAGAGCAATGATTCCTTCTCTTGCATCCCCTAATTTCATCTTAATTTAAATATAAATTAGATTGCTTTACTCTCTGTTGCCCTGGTGTGATCTCCATTGCAAAGGTCATGACACCACTCATGCAAAACATCATGGGAGTTGATGATGCATATCTGCACAAGCCAGCAGAAGTTATACTCTCATTCAGTTCTGTTACATGTCTTGTGAATTTTCTGTATTCTCTAAAAGCATTTTTTCTAACTCAGACACAATTTAAACTATAGAAAACAGCAGGGCACTAACTACACCTAGAAAAGTTTCTTGGTCAGCATAAGACCCACACCTTCAAGCTTTCTATGTGATCAGGCTGGCTTCAATTGAAGGACAGAATACTTTATCAAATCTGCCTACTCACAAAAAAAGGTCTCACTAAACTTACTTCCCCAAGGAGTTCTGAATCTTTTATCACCACCTATACATGTCAGTCATCACCAGGAGCTTGACTACACAAGTATTCCATGTGCCCAGGTGCCGCACAACTATGGTCCAGCGATCCTTTGCTCACCGGGCCCCTCTGTGGACAAATGGTCTACCACCTGACATCGCCAAAGCCACAACCCTTGGTTCCTTTAAGCGCAAACTCCGTCAGCACCTCATCAACAATAGAAACATAGAAGCTGATGGCAGATAAGGATCGCAAGGCCCATCCAGTCTGCCCATTTCTTTTTCTACCTTATAAATGTGCCATCGGCCTTTGCTCTGTCAGTGGTCTGTCTATTCATACTCATCTGTATTGCTGCCTTATGCCTATCCTATGCCTGTTTTAAGCCCTGCACTGTATGCATAGCCACCACTTCCTGAGGAAGGCAGTTCCATGCATCCAACACCCTTTCTATGAAAAAGAATTTCCTCACATTCCCCCTTAATCGGCCTCCCTCTAGTCTAATGCTGTGTCCTCTTGTCCTGCTATTTTTCTTTTATTTAAATATGTTAGACTCTTTCACTTTGTTAATGTCATTAAGGTGTTTGAATGTTTCGATCATATCACCTCTCTCCCTCCTTTGCTCTAGGGTATACATATTGAGCTCCGTTAATCTGTCCTCATATGTCTTCTGATGCAGTTCCTGCACCATTTTGGTTGCCCTTCTCAGGACTGCCTCAATTTGGTTAGTGTCCTTGTGAAGGTGTGGCCTCCAGTACTGCATGCAGTACTCCAGATGGGGCCTAACCAGTGTCTTGTAAAGAGAGATTATTACCTCCCTCTTACGACTTGTGATACCCCTACTAATACACCCTAACATCCCCCTAGCCTTACCTACTGCTTTAGAGGTCTGCTTGGATGATTTCAGGTCATCGGTGATGATGGTGCCCAAGTCTCTTTCTTTCTTTGTGACTCCCAACAACGCCCCTCCCAGCCTATAGGTGGCTTCAGGGTTTCTCTTCTCCATGTGCATGATCTTGCACTTCTTTGCATTAAATCCCAGTTGCCACTCTTCTGACCATTTTGCTAGTTTATCCAGATCTCTTCTCATTCTGCCCACCCCATCTGGATCATCTACTCTGTTGCAGATCTTGGTGTCATCTGCAAACAGACTAGTCTTACCCTCTAGTCCATCTGCAATGTCACTTATGAAGATATTGAAGAGGACTGGACCCAGGACTGATCCTTGAGGTACCCCACTTGTGACTTGCATCTCTTCTGACTGTATACCATTTACCACCACTCTCTGTTTTCTGCCCATCAACCAGTTTGCCACCCATGAGACCAACTTCTGACCCACCCCGAGCCTATCCAGCTTATTTATCAATCTTCTATGTGGAACAGTGTTGAAAGCTTTGCTGAAGTCAAGGTAGGCGACATCAACTGCTCCCCCTTGGTCCACCACTCTGGTTACCCAGTCAAAGAAATATATGACATTAGTTTGACAGGACCTTCCTTTTGTAAACCCATGCTGTCTTGGATACTGTGCTCCTATGGATTCCAGGTGTTGCACTATCCTTTCCTTAAGGAGTGCCTCCATAATCTTGCCCATTACTGAGGTAAGACAGACTGGTCTGTAGTTCTCTACCTCCTCCCTGCTACCACTCTTGTGGACCAGGATCACATGATCCCTTCTCCAGTCTTCAGGGACCTCTCCTGTGCTCAGAGACTCACTAAACAGTTCTGCTAATGGCTCTGCTAGTTCCACCCTTAGCTCCTTAAGTACCCTGGGACGTATGCCATCAGGTCCCATTGCCTTGTCCACCCTGAGCTTAGTGAGCTCTTGTAAGACCCATTTTTTGTGAAGGGAGTAGTGCTCACCTCCCTCCCCCCTGTGTCCATGGTGCTGAGCTGTGGGCCCTGCCCTACCTTCTCTTCAATTAATACTGAGCAAAAGTATCTATTTAGGATAGATACTTTTACAGAGTCCTCCTCCTCACATGTCCCCTTTTCTCCTTTGAGCTTAGCAATACCCCCTCTGAACTTTCTTCTTTCACTAATGTATCTATAGAAAGTCTTGTCACCTTCTTTTACTGTTCATGCTAGTGTTTCCTCAGTTTGGGACTTTGTCTGCCTTACTGCCTCCCTGCTTCCCTTAGGGCAGTTTGGTATGCCTCCTATCTTCATCTCGCTGTGTTCCCTTATATTTCCTGAAGGCCAGCCTTTTGGCTCTGACCTTTTCTGTCACTATATTTGAGAACCAAAGTGGCTTCCTTCTTCTTTTGCACTTCTTTTTCTGTCTAACACAATGGGATGTTGCTTCAAGTATTGCATCCTTAATGCTTGCCCACTCTGCCTGTACCTCCTTCCCTGTGTTTCTTTTTGCCAGGGCTAGCTTAACTCTGTTGGCCATCTTATCAAAGTCAGCTCCTCTGAAGTCCCATATTTTTGCCTTGGAATGGGATGATTTAGATGTAGTGGCCAAATTGAACCATACCATGTGATGGTCACTGGTTCCCAGGTGACCTTCTACCTAGAGATCTGTGATCCCTTCCCTGTTAGTCAGTACTAGATCTAGGATAGCCCTGTCTCTTGTGGGTTGTTGTACTAGTTGTTTAAGGCCCTCCCCCTGCAGGGAATCCACCATGTGTTTAGTTCTGGCAGATGTTCCTGCTGGTATTGACCAATCTGTATCTGGCATGTTGAAGTCTCCCATTATCAGAACCTCCCTTTAGCTGTCATGTTTTGTATATCTTCTAACAGTAATGTGTCTATGTCCTCCCCCTGGTCTGTGGGCCTGTAGACAACCCCAGTTCTTATGGCTGTCCCATTTCCTGTTTCCAGGGTGACCCACAGTTCTTTGGCTCCTTATGTGTATTTTGAATTTCTGTAGCTTTGATATTTTCATTGACATACAGGGCCACTCCACCCCCTTTTTGCACCTCGGTCTCTTCTGAACAGTACATAGCCAGGTACTGAAGTCTCCCAAGTGTGGTTACTGGTAAACCACATCTCACTAATTGCTACTATGTCCAGTTTAGCCTCTGAAATTATTGCCTGCAGGTCTGGGATCTTATTTCCCAGGCTGTGAGCATTTGTGTATGTGATTTTCCATTGGCCAGATTTTGGTGTGTTAGTTGTTGGGTGAGGTTTGGCATTTCTCCTGTGTGTATTATGGGTAAATGGACCTTTTTTCTTACCTGGTGATGCAAATGAACTGCAAACATGCTGGATCCCTGTTTGACCACTAGCTGAGGGGGGAGGGGTGTTCTTCCCATTCGACGTATGGGGTCACTAGCGGCTCTAGCCACAAATGGTTACCAGGGCACAGCTGGGGCACAACAGATGGCAGTCAGGGCACTGATATATTGTTACTATGAGGGAAGCTCTGCACCATATGGGGCACCAACAGGGGCACAGCATTTTTTTACCAGGGCACATGCCCTGGCGGGCCCAGGTGTAGATCCACCAATGTATGGGGTGCTGCACCCCTCTCCCCATTTGCTAGTTTAAATATTCTGCAAAGATGTCAAACTTCTGCCCCAATGCACTGACTCCCTCCTTAGTCAGATGCAGTCCATCAAATTTAAAGAACTTTCGCTCCCAGAATTGTTGCCAGTTCCCTACACATCTGTGTCCTTTTTTCTGGCACCAGCCCTTGAGCCACATGTTTAGCTCCCCTAGCTCCCCTTCTCTGACCTTCCATCCATCTGCCCCCCTCTCCCAGACTGGCAGGATCTCAGAGAAGGAGATGTAGGATGAAATGGATGATAGTTTGTCACCCAGCCTAGTCAGGTGTTCCTTGGTCTCCACAACTGTTCGGCTGGCGAGATCATTAGTCCCTATGTGTACCAGGAAATCAATGTTTTCTCCTGCTTTGTGAACAATTTTAGCAATGTAGTCAGTGTCTCTCCACGCTGATGTACCTGGGAGACATCTGACCATTACCCCTGGCTGGAGATGGGTATCAGTAGTACCTGTAGGTGCTCCCACTAGTCTGCACCCGCAGCTTTAGTCTGCCTCAGCACTTCCAACTCCTGGCCCGCCAGGTTAAGTCTTTACCCAAGCACTTGCCTCACACCCCCTACCCCTTGGCTCTTTTCTTTCCCTCTGCCTTCCCTATCCCATCTCCCACTGCCCCTCCCTGCCTCCCAGCTCACCCTAACAGTCTTCCTCTGCCTCTCTCTCTGTCGGAGGATACTGGCAAACCAAGTACAATGCCTTAGCACAATTTATGAACTGCTTGTCATTGCAACCCATGTACTGTTGAATTTTTTGTACTCTGTAAGAATAATTTATTGTAACTATATTGTGTCTTCTTGTGTTAATGTATCTGATGTGGAACCTCTCAATGACCATCCGCTCACAGGTGTCATCCAAGACTTCAATAAATAAATAATAAAAATAAATAAGACAAGAACAGAGGGACTGTAGAAGTCAGCAGCAGCACTAATACAGTATATAGTAACTACTGCAGGCTTTAGCATTAAAGGATCATAAAATTCCAGGATGCCTTACATGAGTCAGGCTATGACCTTTGCAATGCAGCCAAACAAGTTTTTGCACCAGACTTAAGGACCTTCATTTACATTTAAATCCTGATGAAATCAGGAGGGTGCAGTGGTGGCAATCATTGTTCATGCCTACAGACTTCTCAGGCAAACATAATAAAAGGTGGAGGGGACCCTCCCTTTAAGGACTTCCATCTGCCTCCCACCCAGGCCTGTTCCAAGTGAATCTTAATACAAGTAATTAAGAAAAGAAAAATAGACCACAAGATAAGTTCCTTTAAAAACAACACAATTGCCTTGCACTATATACCATATGGGACACAGATATCATACAACTACTACTTAACGTCAGCACCCACATAACCTTTAAATATAGCAGTAGAAAAAATTTGTCAGCTACAGGTCTTCATGTCCCCTGTGCTGCAACTTGAACTAGAATGACCGGCATTGGAATGTCTATTTTGGGACTCTGAATGTCACTTTGGAATAAACAGATTTAATCTTGCTTACACCAGCTGCAGAACTCAAGACATTGGTACAGTGTAACACTGCAAACCCAGCTATGATGTACACTGGATACTGCACTGGAGATGCAACATGCAAGCAACCAAACCCCATGTAGAGATTAGGGACAAGCACTAGAGAATAACTAACACCAAAGTCTGAAGAACAACTTTGTTTCCACACCTCGTAGGGTGCTGGGACATTATTTAGCATGAGGCACCCACAAGGTGGGTGAATCAGTGAGTACTAGGGTTGCTACCTTTGGATGGGGCAAAAACTGGATCCTAAGCCCCACCCAGCCCCACCCCTTTTTTATTTTTTATTTTATTTACACAGCAGTTTGGAAAACCTTTGAGCCATAGGCTCATTTACAAAGGTACCTTGTCACAGTAAGACAAACCAAAATACACAGTATAGCAGTACAACACATAAGTATAACAGTAAATTAAGACATAGATACAAACAAGCTGGTACAGGTAGGATGGATGCAAACAATACCAGAGTTATGTCGTCCTTAGCAGCTTAGTAATAAGCTTTGTCATAAGTATTGAGTACGGCTTTGACTAGTGGCAGTTACAGCATCGGGTGTTAATAAGGTGGTTACGTAAGGAAGTTTTGAAGCATGATATAGTTGGAGCTTTGGAGATGGAGGGGGGCAGTGTGTTGAACCAGGAGGGGGCCCTAAAGCTTTTCATGACTCATGATGCATTGTTCCTCCTACAAGACCATTTGTTATATCAATAAAAGACAACACAAAGCAGCGGTTCAACAAAAATGTTAAGATACGGTACTGTGCCTGTTAAAGTTATTTTCCTAGGTTATTCCTAGTTATTTATTTACTTATTTATTTTATTTTATTTTATTTAAACAGCAGTTTGGAAAACCTTTGAGCCATAGGCTCATTTACAAAGGTACCTTGTCACAGTAAGACAAACCAAAATACACAGTATAGCAGTACAACACATAAGTATAACAGTAAATTAAGACATAGATACAAACAAGCTGGTACAGGTAGGATGGATGCAAACAATACCAGAGTTATGTACGTCCTTAGCAGCTTAGTAATAAGCTTTGTCATAAGTATTGAGTCGGCTTTGACTAGTGGCAGTTACAGCATCGGTGTTAATAAGGTGGTTACGTAAGGAAGTTTTGAAGCATGATATAGTTGGAGCTCGGAGATGGAGGGGCAGTGTGTTGAACCAGGAGGGGCCCTAAAGCTGAAGGCTCTTTGGCCGTGAGAGGTCCTAGCTCTAGGGATAACAAGAGGTTTCCCAGAGGTCCAGTATGAACTAGTGGGACAGAGCGGCATATGGTGGTGGTCAATCCTGGTGGGAAAGCCCAAGGAGGGTCTTTTTGTAGGGTACAGGTAAGATATTTGAGGCGCTCGTGAGATCAAGTACCAGTGCTTTAGCATACAGTAGAACAGGTGTGTGTCATCCTAGGTGCTCCAGTAATTAACCTGCAGGCCTTATTCAGAGTAGTGCGAATTTTATGGAGTGCGGTCTGATCAGCAGCACCATACACCGGCAGTCCATAGTCCACTGGGACAGGATAGAAGAGGTGACTGCGAGGTCGAAGAGGCCTCCGGGAGGCAGTGTTTATACCGATGTAAGATGCCCAATCGGATATTAGTGGCAGTGGCTAGGCAGTGATGTGTCCATGGAAGGAGAGGAGGGGTCAAATGTATCCCTAGGTATTTATAGGAGCAAACTTGTTCGAGTGGGAATGAGGATCCAGAGTGAATGAGGAGTTTGAAGTTGCAGGACTTGTTTTTGGGATGAGTGAAGAACATGGTTTTGGTTTTTTTAAGATTTATCACCAATCTATGTCCTTGAACCAGCCCTCGGCTTCAGTGAAGGACTTCTGCAGCGAGTCCTGGAGGGCAGTAGGGTTACGATTTGAGGCAAAGATGACTGCATCATCAGCGTACAATAGAATGTTCCCCGAGCAAGAGCGTGGAAGGGTGTTAAGGTAAAGGGAGAATAGTAAGGGGCCCAGAATGGAGCACTGGGGAACCCCAGAAAAGATGGGACAGATGTCTGAGTAGGTCCCATTAATTTTTACACGCTGTGAGCAGTCAGACAGATAACTGGTGCACCAGGAGATAGGCCCAGCAGCAAAACCAGAGAGACTAAGGGCATCAAGAAGGAGGGGGTGGGAGACAGTGTCGAAAGCTTCGAGAGGTCAATGAAGACAGCACCAGCCAGAGAACCAGTGTCTAAGGAGGAGTGAGAAAGTTGGAGAACTCTAGGAGGGCTGTGTTGGTACTGTGGCCCGCTCGAAGCCATGCTGCTCAGGACAAAGGACATTGTAGGTGGAGAGGTAGTCAGAGATTTGAGAGGCCACCACTTTTTCCAAGGCCTTGGAGAGAGAGAGAGAATGGAGATCGGTCGATAGTTTCCAGCCACAGTCCTATCACCACCTTTAAAGATAGGGGTGACAGTGGCGACTTTCCAGGCAGTTGGAACCTTCCCCAGGCAAAGAGAGTGGTTGATGAGGCATGTGATCGGGGTAAGGACTGTGTCTAAGACCAGCCGTAGGATACACGGATACACGGATAAATATTTTTTTATTTTATTGACATTGGTTTACCAAATAAACATACAGAGATGAAAGAAATATAATTTACAGATATGATCGGGGGGGCAAAGGAAATACTGTAAATAGCATACAACATTATACATGGTATATAATAATACATAAGAAACTGTTTCCTGTAATGTGTACTTTATATCTTTTTCTGGCTCCATTTCCTTTTCATGTCCACAGTGCTATTTTGAAGCCAAAGAAGTAACCATACTTTTTTCGTGAGAAAAAAAATGATAACATTTTAAAATGCCTAAATTCTGTTGGAGATTAAACGTTTACCAGCAAATGAAAGTGGCAGACAACTGGCTCTGTTGCTGTGACAAAAGCTGGGGGCAGTTGTGCTGTTATGCCACTTTAAGATGCAGTGGAAAAGATTAAAGTGCTAATGGTGTTAATGGCCCTACTTTACACCTCACAGGCTGACTGCTTTCACAAACAAAGGGCTATACTGCTAACAGAACTCATTTGTAAACTGGACATGCAGCTGAAACAATGAATAATATGGCAACATTTGTTTCAAAAGTATGTGAGCACTCAAAATGGTTCAAAAACCTGACCAGCACAGAGCAAAACCGGATTACCTGATAGGGACCCTGAAAACCTGACCACCAGGTAAAAAACCTGACAGGGGACAACCCTAGCACCGAGTTCTTCACACTTTGGTGTTTTAATTTTTTGTAATACAACAGTTAGCATGTTTTTAAGCACTTGCATTTTTTATTGCTGGAGTCAGTGCTGGTGAGTGAGTGATTTCAAAGTGAAAATACAGTTTGACTAAGTGTATGGTTCTGACTTGCACAGCTGTGATTGCAGCTGAGCCTGTGCTCAACATTTCAAGTTGTTCTTAATGTTCTGAAAAGTTGTTTGTAAATTTTACAGTGGTTAAACTGGAAATGTTTAGGTGGAGGGAACTCTTTTAGATTTCTACTGTCATTTCTTGGGAGTGGAACCGACAGAGGTGGTGGAACTCTCCTACTATTTTTTAAGAGGTGGTGCAACTGAGTTCCTGTGGGCTCCTGCCCAATTTAACCCATGTATGTTAATAAAGAACAGTTACTTACCATAACAGTAGATCTTTGAGAGAATCTCCTCCATTTGCACCACACCTTTGGAACTGTAAGCAACCAGCATCAGGACCACACGGAAATATTTTCTAGCCGGGAACCTCCCATGACGACGTACACCATTGACTCCTATATAACATGGGTGATCTCATCAATCCTTAGTTCCCCACTGGAGACAAGCTTAGACGATAGCCTGCTGGGAGGAACCAGGAGGCCCAACCAGGACCAGAAACATTTGCAGAGGCATGGGACTGGAAACATAAAAGTAAACATACAGTAAGGCACTTATGGACACCTTAAGAAGGCAGTAGATGTCTCTGCCAGCAACTATATCATGGAGATAGAGGGTGTGTGTGGGTGCAATGTGGCCCAAAGGAGGACAGTCTCTCAAAGATCTAGGGTTATGGAAAGTAACTATTCTATCTTCATAGAGGACATCCGCTGCATTGATTCCCAAGCAGTACACAAAGCACCCAGGGAGGATGGCAGTGTCTGATACAGCATCATGACAGGAGTTTTTGCAGTACAGCAAGGCCAAAACCAGCTTGTCTGTTAGAGATGTCCAGACTGTAAGAGAGAATGTACAATACTCCATGTTGCAGCAGCGCATATGTCAGATGCAGAAATATTTTGAAACCAGGCAGCAGAAGTAGCCAAGCCATGGGTAGAGTGGCCACAAATAAAACCAGGATGTTTCTTACTGTGTTTCCTGTAACTGAAAATATTCCGATCAGCCTGCCATCTAGACAGGCACTGTTTAGTCACAGGAGCACTCTCTTTTCTGGGGGTGAATGGTACAAAAAGCTAAAAGAACTTTCTGCAGTCCTTAGAAACAAAGAAACATAGAATTTGACAGCAGATAAGAACCAGTTGGCCCATCCAGTCTGCCCATTCCTCCCTACCTACACTAGTAACACAGACCGTACCCAATCTACTGCTCTTCCTCCTTTCCTATTTCTGTGAAGAAGTACTTCCTCACATCACTCCTGAATCCATCACCCTCTGGCTTCACAGCATGTCCCCTTTTTCTTGAACACCTTTTCTTCTGAAAAATACTTCCCTCCTAAACCTTATTTACCCCTGTGAGGATTTAAAGGTCTCTATCATATCCTCCTCCCCCTCCTCTGTTTCAGGGTGTACATATTGAGGTCCTTTAGTTTCTCCTCATAGGGCTTTTGTTGTAGACCCTGTACTAGTTTAGTTGCCCTCCTCTGGATCATCTCCACTCCGTCTATGTCTTTCCAGAGATGTGGTCTACAGACCTGGGCACAGTACTCTAGGTGTGGTCTTACCAGCTATATATACAGTGGCAACACCACCTCCTTTTTTCTGTTAGTGATACCCCTTCCTATGCACCCTAGCATCCCACTAGCCCTCACAACTGCCTTGTCATACTACCAGGCCACCTTTAGGTCAATCTGAAATGATTACCCCAGATCTCTTTCCTGATTGGCGGTCATCAATACCACTTCACCCATTTTGTACTCTGCCCCTGGGTTTCTGTGCCCTAAGTACATTATTTTGTATGTTTTCACATTGAAACTCAGCTGCCACACTCTGAACGACTCCTGTAGTTTTCTCAGGTCTCTGCTCATCCTCCCCACAAGAGAATCCACCCTATTGCAGATTATAATGGCGGGCAGTATAGCCTAGAGGTTAGAGTAACACACTGTGATCAAGCTTGGTACATCCAGCAGACCAGACCTTGGTTTGATTCTCACAACCTCCACTTGCATACTGTGTGACTCTGAGCAAGTCCCTTAACCGCCCAGTGCTCCCAGGTCGCCCCTGAAAACAGGCACTTGTGCCTAGTGGGCCTTATCTGGTTACCAAAGACTAAAATAAAATAAATAAATAAAAATAAAAAATAATGACATTCACATAGAGGCAGACCTTCCCTTCCAGCTGCTCTGCTGTGTCACTTATCAAGACATTAAAAAGGATGGGTCCCAGCACTGATCCCTGAGGCACCCCACTGGTCACCCTCCCTTCCTTGGAGTGAATTCCATTTACCAGCATCCTCTGTCACTTATTCCCTACCCAATTTCTTATCAAGTTTACCACCTTAGGACCACTTCTAAGCTACCTAACTTGCTTACTAGTCTCCTGTGTGGAATGGTGCCGAAAGCCTTACTGAAATCTAGGTAGGCCATGTCCACTACTCCACCCTGATCTAACTCCTTTGTCACCCAATCAACAAAATCTGTTAGATTTGTTTGACATGACCTCCGCTCTGTGAACCCATGCTGCCTTGAGTCCTGTAACCCAATGAATTCAAGATATTCCACAATCTTTTCCTTCACCAGTAATTCCACTAACTTTCCTACCACTGATGTCAGGCTGACTGGCCTATAATTGCCAGCCTCATCACTGCTACTACTTTTGTGTAGTGGGACAATGTCCACCCTCTTCCAGTCCTCTGGAACTGCTCCAGTTTCCAGTGAGCTGTTACATAGAACTGTCAGAGGTGCAGCTAGTATTTCTCTGAGCTCCCTCAATACCCTTGGATTTATTGCATCTGGCCCTATTGCTTTGTTCAAAAAGAGTTTTTGGTTCAGCTGCTCTTGGTAAACACCAAACACATACAAATTCTTAATTTCTTGTGTGTCTTGTTTATTTAACAGATGCCCCAATGTTCTGCCAAACAATGGCTTCTTCTGGGGGACTGTAAAAAGATAATAAATCAATTTCAGAATCACTGTGATCATCTTATTTTGTACATATATTTTCAACGCTGAAACGCTATAAAGCACCAATTTCAAATATATTTATAATGCTAATCCGATATCAGAACGTGAATATATTAATTTCTAATGCCATTATTCTCATAATCATTTACAGTGCTTTGCCATGAATAATAAACATCAATTCAAGCGTATTCTAGACCCCAAATTGTACCTTGTGCCATAGGCTACCTACTAGTGACTAATGCAATTGAGTGCTCCTGCCACCACATTATGATTTTTTTAATATTATATTATAAGTATCTCAGCCAAGCAGTACCTTATATATCTCTTGCAAAGCAGTCCTGTTAACTTCTTTCAACTTTAAAATGCAGACTCCAGTATTAGTCTAGCCTAAAGACCATAAACAAGACTTTTTCAATTTCCACCTAAAATCACTGCTGGATAAAACCATGTGACTCAAATAATACTTATAAATCTTTAATAAACATTCTATACATCCTGTAAGTACAATATTTTAAGCCCTTCTAGTTCCTGACTATATTCCCCTGCTGTGAAAAGATGTATATAGTTAATATTGTCTTCATGAATCTCCAGTAAACGTTCCATGTGTAGTACATATAAAATGCCTCTAGCCCTTCAGATCTATAACTACGTCCAATGCAATAAACATTCACATTCCTTTTATTCTCACTTCATAACTGTTGGTATTTGTTAAGAGAAATGAAATAATGTTACACATTTGTACCTATTTTGGTACATGCTGCCTGTGTAGTGCTTATAACATAAACTTGCTTCCGGTTAGAGGACTCTAGAACACATGAAGCCTGCAAATTTCTTTTGCCACATTGGTTTCTTTTAAAACCTATAAATCACATAACAAACACTGTGCAATGCTCACTTGTTGCTATTCAACTGAATACATCATTATTAGACTAAATAAATTTGTGTACCAGCTTTCACGTCTGTTTTTTATATCCGCTCGCTAACAATCTTGTTATTCGATTTTCTAGACACTGAAATAGGAAATCCTAAGTTAAACTCTCCTCATTTAAGCTATATTCAGATAATTTGCTTAAGTATTGCCTGCAAGTTCGTGATTTAATTGTTAAATGTTATTCTTACCAGGAACCATTCCTCTAACGTCCTGTTTGCATTGTGGCAGCAAGATGCTCGTTGCATTTCCTTGCCTCTTATACCCACGTGTGCGCTGATGTCACCATCAGTTGACGGCAATGACGTGCTGTCGCTTCCAGGCAACCAGTGCCTGGAAACCGCTTTTATGCAGGTGTACTGAGGCTTGGTTTACTCTGATTGATTTCTTTTTAAGAATCTCTTTTGGGGTAAACTCCGTTTTCATTGCTGCAAATATTGTGACGTAGTTCACTTCTGCATGTGAGGAAGATGCTGCCATTTAACATCTATTATTTACTATCAGAATATAATTCAAATAAATAAAAATGAGAGATAGCCATAAACAAAAATAAAAACTGTTCTCATGGGAGGAAGGGGGTGATCATTATGGTGACTGGCTTATTGCTTATACATGGTAAGGGGAGAGGATACCACTGAAGATTTCTATTCCTTGATTACTCAAAGGGAGCTGCACAACAATTCTAATATTACCAGGAGGGAGGAGAAGGGGGAGGGGAAAGGGGGCAAGGAGATGAAAATGTTACAGATGTAATTTAATTATTAAATGCTTAATGTTGACAACTCCATTGTCCTTATGATGGCCCCTGGCTATGCCAACGCTTACATGTACACCTTTGAAACCACCTTTGTGTTGGGCACAGAAGGGACAGAAAATGAATGTAATATCAATGAATGCAATATCTGCCTAGCTGTGACCCTGGGTGACCTCTGTCATAAGTTGTACCAATAGCCCAGGTGGCACAGAACGAAACTAGACTGTGCATTCCTGTGTTTGTTAGCTGTGTCAGCAGCAGGGGAGCAGGTCACCGTCAGCGACCAGAGAAAGGAGAGTGGAGAGCTGCGTGGAGCTGTGGCTGCAGTCGGCAGCTGGGTCGAGGTTGGTGATCAGAGGAAGGAGAGCTGAGCTGTTTGGAGCCGAGCTAGCAAGGGGCACAGGTGGCAGTCTGGCAACTGAAGCAGGGCTGGCCAGCCGGCCAACCGCAAACAGCGGTGTAGGATCAAGCCAATCAGGGAGAGAGGTGCCAAGGTGGTAGGCTTTAAAAATAGCCAGCCAGACTGATAGAAGGACTAAAAGTTGGAGCAAGGAGCATCCTGAGCTAAAGAAATCACTGCAAGGAGCTGGTTTGCAGCAAAGGAACTAGGTTCTGCATTTCTCCACAGGGGACTTGGACTTCAACGTCGGTGGATGTAGAAAATTGACACAGACACTAAGAAATCCTTCACAAAAGAGCTGAAATTGGGTGAAATGAACTGGGTCGGGACTACTGACACTGGAGGTGCTGGGAACTTGATCTTGGACTCCTGACACTGGAGGTGCTGGGGATTTGGACTTGAACATGATGACTTGGACTTGAATGTGGTGGCTATGGTTTTTAATTCTTGATGCCTATGGTTTGCACATGCTTTATCATTTCTAAAAAGTCTTGACTGTGGGTTGGGGCTGAGGAAGAGGTGAGAGTCGGGGACTCAAAAAATACATAACGGTAATTTTAGGACTGCATCTAAGTATCATGGAAGAAATGATAGGGCAGCACAGAGGGAGGGGTGACCAAGGGAGAGGGATCTTTGGCAGGGTGGTGGGGAGCAGTAACTGTGGAATGGCTATGATCCTAAATTGGGCTTGGAGGATGGGGGGTTGTATGCTGTGTAAGCCGCTCACTCAGCTGAGAGAGGAAGTGGCGGCGCTAAGGTGGGGGTTAAATGGGGGGAAACTGGGGAAAGAGGGTAGAGAGACCAGGATGGTATAAGCCAAGGAAGGAGTGGGAAGGGCTGAGTGGATTCACTGGAGGATCAGAGACACTGTTCCGGAAGTCAAAGGCTTGGGAGAGAGAGGATGGAAGGAGATCCAGAGGGGATAGACCAGAGGTGGTAACAGACAACAGCAAATCCAGATTTGGGACAGTAACGCCTGAGACAGGAGGAAAGAGGTCAGTGGGAACTGACAGCAGGAAGTCTAGAGGCACAAAAATGATGTCTGTAGCTAGAGAAAAGGGGTCAGTCAGGGATCAGGAGGAATGGAAGACAGTAGGCTCAGGAAAAGACAGACATGCCCAGTATGAAGGACAACGCAGGCATAGGTGAAATGGGTCAGAGGGTGGAAGTAACAAATAGTTTTGCCCTCCTAGGTATTCTAGTCAAGGACATTGGAGAGGAAGGGTTTCAGCAGGGGCCATCAGAAAAGGGGGGTGCAGATTGGCTGGGGGACATGGGGAAAAGATCTCAGGTGCAGTGGAAGGGGGAGGAGGGAGCAGGCACATCGTATGCAGAAGAAGGGGTGGAGGAGGGGATGGGCACATTAGGGACACACCAAAAGGTGGCACCAGGGGAACTGTGGCATAAGAAAAGGGGCAGGAAGGAAGCACTGGAACAGCTGGAGTTGAGCTCCTGGAAGGCTGAAAATGAACTGGAGGAAACCCTGCAGGGTAGGAGCTGCAGTAGGTGCCTGGGGCATGCACTGGGCAGGGTGCAGGAGAGGGGAAATATGCAGACAGGGCACGTGGTAAGGAGGAAGACTTCCCCATGTGGGGTATAGTGCTCAAAACCTTCTGCAAAGATGGGCAGGACAGGAACAGTTGGAGGGGGATCAAGCACAGTTGGCACAGTCTCGCATAGTGATGCAGATGAGGGAAGGCCAGGAGCAGTTAGAGGGGGTCAGGTGAAATTGGATCATGCTCAAGCAGTGAAGCAGGAGGGGTCTGCAGGGATGAAGGAAGCCAGGCGGAAGTACAAGGGATGAAAGAGGTACGGGGAGGGAGTCTGATGAAAGGCTAAAGGGAGAGGGTGAAGAGGTACAGATGCTGGGTGTGGGTTAAAATCAGGATAGGCTAGGTAATGGGGAACAAAAGATGAGCAGGGGCAGAAACCAAGTCAGGATGGAACATGAGGAGGAGTCCAAAGGGAGCCAAATCCCATGACACTTGCACACTTCCGGGTCACGTACAACACATAAAACTCGCACTGCTGTGAGTAAAATCACTAAATCTGAGGCACTTCATGTAGCAACACCTCTGGGTTGCTTTACAGTGTTTGGGGGAAAGGATTTACTTTTAATTGCTGTGTTTGTTTGTGCTAAGTTGCTGTGGAGCCCTGTCCTGTGCAACAGGAAACAGGAAGAGAGCCTGTAGTTTTTGGAGGCAGCACACCCAAAATTACAAAGGCTGCATTTAAACCATTATTTTATCTGTAAACTCCTGAAAATCCTTTGCCTGTGCCACGAATGAGTGGTAGACGGTGAGTGGATCAATTTTAAGCTTTAATTCACTTAAAAAACGTTGCGAGTGCCCCGTGACCTTTTGAACACTTCCGGGTCATGTACAACACATAAAACTCACACTGCAGTGAGTGAAATCGCTAAATCTGAGGCACTTCATGTAGCAACACCTCTGGGTTGCTTTACAGTGTTTGGGGGAAAGGATTTACTTTTAATTGCTGTGTTTGTTTGTGCTAAGTTGCTGTGGAGCCCTGTCCTGTGCAACAGAAAACAGGAAGAGAGCCTGTAGTTTTTGGAGGCAGCACCCAAAACTACAAAGGCTGCATTTAAACCATTATTTTATCTGTAAACTCCTGAAAACCCTTTGCCTGTGCCACGAATGAGTGGTAGACACTGAGTGGATCAATTTTAAGCTTAAATTCACTTAAAAAATGTTGCGAGTGCCCCGTGACCTTTTGAACACTTCCGGGTCATGTACAACACATAAAACTCACACTGTAGTGAGCGGGCGTGCGGCAAGCGCTGCGGAGATCTGTGCCAGAGACGATCGTCATGCGGCCGTATTTGCTGTGTCCACTGGGATAGCAGGATTCTGGACTCTAAACATTCTTATAAGGTATAGTAACTCACTGTGTTAAAAATGAGGCTGTGTACTAGATGTTTAATGTCTACTGAGGATGAGCCCAGTGATGGGTTTATCTGTGACAAATGCAAACTCATTGATATTCTACAAACCGAAATACAGATTGATATTAGTAATCTGGAACAATATATTGATTCTGCTGTGGATGCAACAATATTGTCATGTGAACTTAGCCACCAGAATGAAACACATGCGATTGAGGAGGACTGGAGTCTCGTAACAAACATTACTAATAAAAACAGGAAAAAGGGTAGAAGGAACATAGGAGGTTCCTCAAATATCTTAAGACCAAACAGGTTCTCCATTTTTAATCAAAAAGCAGAATGCAATACATCTGCAAAAGGTGACCCCCCCATGACAGGAGAACCATGTTCATTGCAGAATATTCCACCTAACAAGGGAATAAATACTACAGAACCCCCTCACTCATCCACAAATATGCACAATAATAAATCACTAGCGCACACACAATAGAAAAGAGCAAACACACAACTGATAATAACCTAACAGGAAATGAAGAGACCAATTTAAGAGACATCTTGGTAATGAGTGACTCCATGCTGAAATACACAGACCACATTATTTGCAAAAATTGTAAACTAACAACCACAGTAAGTGCACTCCCTGGAGCAGGCATAAAAGACATTAAAAATCTCCTCCCAGGCCTGAGAGAAAATACCCATCAACCTCTTGTGCTACTACATGTGGGATCTAACGATGCGGGTAAAAGAAGGCTCCTAGAAATTCAGAGAGAGTTTGATAAGGTAGGAAGGACCCTTACAAGGGATGGATGCAATCTTATTATCTCTGGGATCTTACCAATACCTAGGGCAACACGTGCGGTAAATAATGATATATCACAGCTAAATGGATGGCTGAAAAGATGGTGTATTATAGAGGGTCATACCTTTCTTGAACACGGGACTAAATTCAGGGACCCAAAGTTATACGCACAGGATGGACTTCATCTAAACAGAAGGGGGAAATGAATTTTTGCCCACCATCTTAGACATACTTTAGAAGTAAATTTAAACTTGGTGTGGGGGGGGAGGGTAGGCCAATTGCTTCTCTTCTAAATAAAGATACACGCGATTGACCCCATATAATTTCCTTTCTTTAAACGCCAGGAGTTTAAATAATAAAATGGACAAATTAAAATTAACCCTAGAACAATTAAACATCAGATTATGTGCCATGACCAAGACCTGGTGGAGCCCAAATGATTCATGGAATAAACAAATAAATGGTTTTAGTTTGTACCATAAGGATAGGAAGGACCAAAAAGGTGGGGGAGTGGCCTTATATATTTCTGACAAAATAGATTCTGAAGAAATTGATACATCCAAATGGGACAAAATTGAAGTCCTATGGGTCAAAATATCTCCCCGCCGCTCACATGCCATCAACATTGGAGTAATATATAGAGCCCCGTCTGTAACAACAGGTTAGAAGAACAACCTAGATTTTCTGAATACTATAGGTGGAACAAAGAACAATATAGTAGTTGGAGATTTCAATCTACCAGGTATTAACTGGACAACCCTACAGACAAGTAGTATTACAGAATCATGATATTTGGAAACATGTTTACTATAAGGGATGAACCAATGGGTTAATTCAAATACCAGGAACAACCACATACTTGACCTAGTATGTAACTTAGAGGATATTATATCATCCTGTAAGTTATAGCTCCTCTGGATCCAGTGACCATTCCATGGTTTATTTTTCCCTTGACATATTGTCCGATAATAATAAAAATAGGACTAGTAAATTTAACTACAATCAAGCTGACTTTACTAGCATGAGATTATTTCTAAAAAATTGGAATTGGGTTGAGGACTTCCAGAACAAAACACTCGAGTCTATGTGGGATCTTTTTGTGGGTAAAATAACTCTTGCCACTCAAACCTTCACCCCTCTAATAAAGAAAACAGATGTCACCAATAAAAGTAAACCCAAATGGATGTCTAAATCAATACGACTTTTGATAAAGAAAATAAATAGAGCTTTTTACAAGGCCAAAAAATCAGGAAGTAACATATAGTGGAATACTTACAAAGCCCTACTAAAAAAGTCCAAAAAATGTATTAAAGAAGCTAAATCAAAATTTGAATTAAAATTAGCAACAAAAGTCCAGGATAATTACAAATCATTTTACGCATATATTAACAATAAAAAGGGAACTTACAGACCTATTGGCCCATTATACACAAACAATGGTAAAACAATTATGGACCAGTCTCACACAGCCCAGTTATACAATGACTTCTTTATATCTGTATTCAACAATAAATCCTCCCTTAAACTTGAACATCTGCCTACCATACTAAACATAGAATCACTGATGACTAGTGAAGATATACTCAAAAGGCTACTTAAAATCGATCAAAATAAATCCCAAGGTCCGGATGGAATTCATCCAAGAATAATTAAAGAACTGGCAGACCTTTTGGCGGGACCCCTGACAGTAATCTTTCAAACCTTACTCAGAAAGGAGATGGTTTTGGAGGCTTGAAGACAGGCAAGTGTGGTGCCCATATATAAGAAGGGGAATAAACATAACGTATCCAACTACAGACCCATTAGTCTGACGTCAGTCCTGGGAAAAATATTTGAAGGTATCCTAAAAGAGTATATTATGGAACACATCAAGGAGAGAGCCTTGGTAGACCCGTCCAGCATGGTTTCACCACTGGAAGGTCCTGCCAGACCAACCTCCTGGAATTTTATGGAAGGGTCAGCAGGGCATTGGGAGAGGGGCAGCCTGTGGATGTCATATATCTCGACTTCTCAAAGGCCTTTGATAAGTTTCCTCATGGCGAGCTCATCGACGCATTAATATTGCATGGCCTACCAGGAACAATAACAAAATGGGTGGATGCATGACTTACCTCTAGGAAACAATCAGTCAACATAAATGGGGCCAACTCAGCATGGGCCGAATTGACAAGTGGGATTCCCCAGGGATCTGTCTTGGGGCATTGTTTATTCAATACATACATTGCCTCATTGAAGGTCAATAATGGGGTTTGGGTTTCCAAGTTTGCTGATGACACCAGGGTTGGATTTCCAATTAATAACCAAAACGACACTATAGCACTACAAGAGGCACTGGATACATTGGAACTTTGGGCAGTAGAGAAAAAACTAACGTTTAATGTATACAAGTGTTGTGTAATGCATTTTGGGAAGGCAAACAAGCAGTTACCCTATATACTTGGTGGTAAAATACTTAGTATTGTCGAACAACAGAGTGACTTGGGAATTATGATTACGAATGACCTATCATTTAAGATGCACTGTAATGCAGTTATTAAAAAATCGAGCAGTATTTTAAACTGTATCAACATGCATATTACTTCAAGAAGTAGGGATGTTCTCCTGCCCCTGTATACGTCCTTGGTGAGGCCTCACCTGGATTACTGTGCGCAGTTCTGGTCACCCATGGGTATGACTGAAATAGTGGCACTCGAGAGTGTCCAAAGGAGAGCCACCAGATATATACAAGAGGTCAAAGGCTTAGAGTACACAACAAGGTTAAACACTTTAGGTCTGTACTCCTTGGAATATAGATGCTTAAGGGGAGATATGTGTTTAATATATAAAGCAACTATCAATCCAGATTTATGGGAATTACTTGGCTTGAAATACAGGGAACCTATATATAATACCAGATCTCACCCACTACAACTATATATTGAATGTCCAAAAATGAATAAAAGGAAATCTTGGCTCACGCTGAGGGCCACCAATATTTGGAATAAATTACCCTTAGAAGTAGTAGCTAGTGATACTGTGAACACATTTAAAAACAGATTGGATAGCTTTCTATTTAAATACAATATCCGGGGTTATTAACTAAATGGCGAGCAAAAGGACTAACGTCTATATGGCTCTGTATTTACCTATGAGACACAAAGCTAGAGTCCAAAAGGACACTCAGGAAGCAGGGGGCAGTAGAGTGGCACTCTTCAGGGACTCTAGAATTAAGGGGCTAAAATGGGGAAGGAAAGGAGCAAAAAATAATGCAGTATGGGTACAGTGCATGCCAGGGATGATGGTTCTGGAAGTGAGGCATCATATTCATTCTTGAGGTAAGCAGCAGGATGAAAGGACACATCTGGTGTTTCACCTGGGCACAAATGACTTGGAGGGGAACAGTCTGATGGAGGTACAGGTAAGGTTCGAGGAACTTGCTAGATTCTGTAGGAGCAACACTGTTTTTCCTTCCATTTCCTTCTCTGAGGTGTTGCCAATACCAAATGTGAGCACACCCAGAAAGGAGAAGATAAGGGCATTCAACAATTGGCTACAAGGTTGGTGCAGTCAGATGGGGTTCGGCTGGATAGGTGACTGGGGCTCTACATAGGAGGAGGAGGAGGGGCTGTATGCCCAAGACAGGCTACACCTGAGCTCTTCAGGGGCAGCTGTACTAAAGAGTAAACTGGGGGACTTCATGGCAAGGAAGTTCAATTTAAACTAAATAAGGGGGGGTGGCTAAGGACAGGGCCAGCCTTACGTGAGGCAGAGCAGAGAGGCTATCAGCCTCCCCCCAAGTCACAACACTCATCAAGGGAACACTTAACAGCAGGGAAGGACGGGATGGGACTATATGTTGGAGGTCTTTGGTTGCAAATGCCAGGAGCCTGGGGAACAAAATGGGAGAACTGTAGGCCACCATGATGGAGGAGAACCTAGACATTGTAGCAGTGAGTGAGACTTGGTGGAATGAGCACTACGCCTGGGAGATGGTGATCCCAGAGTATCGGTTGTTTAGGAAAGATCGGAAGGGGAAGGGGGTGGCATTATATATCAGGGAAGGGATTGGGGCCATGGAAGGGCAGGTTGAGGAGGGGAAAACAGAGATAATGTGGGTCAAACCTAAACAGGGTACATGGGGAAAACCCTCGTGTTGCGGTAGTCTATAGGCCTCCTATGCAGCGGAAGGAAGGAGATAGACACTTTGTAGAATCAGTAGCGACGATGGCATGTAAAGGGGAAATTGTGGTAGCTGGGGACTTAAACCTTCTGGACATCAACTGGGAGGCCCAGACAGCAATCTCTGCAAGGAGCAGGGGCATCTTAGAGGCTCTTCAGGGCATATTCCTGCAACAAAGGGTCAGTGAGCCCACTAGGGGTGTAAACCTGTTGGATGTGGTCCTCACAAATGAGGCAGTGTGTAGGAGTGTAGGAGGTGGAGGTGGGGGAAGAGCTTGGCACCAATGACCACAGGGCTGACAGATTCAGGGTGAGAGCTGGCAGAGAGAGGGTTAGAACAAGAACCAGGGTAATGGACTTCAGAAAGGGTGACTTTCATGGAATGAGGAAGGTAGATGGGGAAGAAATGTTGAGGATAGGGGATGTGCAGTGGGTAGAGGAATTATGGGCAGCCATCAAGAGAGGGGTATTTAAAGCCATGGACTCATGTATAAGAAGGGTAAGAAAGAGTAGAAGACAGAAAAGACCTCTATGGTTCACTAGAGAGGTGGCTTTAGGGGTCAAGGAGAATATTAGAGTATTCAGGAGGTACAGGAAGACACAAAAGGATGAGGACAGGGAAACCTACAGGGGAAAAAGAAAGGAGGCTGAGCAAAAGATAAGGAGGGCTAAGGAGGCCACTGAGGAGAGGATAGCAAAGCAGGCAAGGAGGGGGGACAAAACCTTCTTTAGGTAAGTTGGAGAAAGGAGGAGGGCACAGCATGGGATTGGAAGGATAAGGGGGAAAGTGGAACAATACTGGAATGGGACTTCGAAAAAGCAGAGGCATTAAACAACTATTTCACCTCAATCTTCACGGAGGAAAGGGAGGGGAGGGTAAGGGACCAGGAAGGGGTGGGGAGGGTGACAGCCACAGGCAGGTGGTTGTGGCAGAATTCACTGCTGAAGGAGTAAGGAAGAGCTGGGTAGACTTAGGGTAGACAAGGCAATGGGGCCTGATGGAATACACCCAAGGGTTCTCAAGGAGGTGAAGGATGAACTGGCACTGCATCTAGCAAGGCTGTTTAACTTGTCCTTGGTCACAGGGGTGGTGCCAATGGACTGGAGGAGGGTAGAGGTGGTCGCACTACATAAGGGGGGGAGGAAGAATGAGGTCAAAAACTACCATCCTATTAGTCTTACCTTGGTGGTGGGAAGGTAAAGGAAACACTACTTAAGATCAGGTTGATAGAATACTTTGAGTTGAATGGCATGCAGGATTTTAGGCAGCATGGCTTCACCAAGGGAAGATCCTGTCAGACTAACCTGATAGAGTTTTTCGATGGGGTGACACAGATAGTGGACCAGTGAGGAGCAGTGGACATGGCCTATCTGGATTTCAATAAGGCCTTCGACACCATTCTGCATGGTGGAATGGTACATAAACTGGACAGACTAGGGGTGGACAACAGGATCACCAGGTGGGTGGAAAACTGGTTGAAGGGAAGGAGTCAGACGGTGGTGGTAAATGGGACACATTCCAGGGAATGGGCGGTGACCAGTGGGGTGCCACAGGGGTCAGTGCTAGGACCAATACTCTTTAACATCTATGTTAGTGACCTAGAAGAAGGTCTGGAGGGATGGGTGTGCCTGTTCGCAGACAATACAAAAGTCTGCAATAGGGTGGATTCACTTAGTGGGGTGCTAGCCATAAGGCGGGACCTGGAGAGGCTGGAGAGGTGGTCTGACACCTGGAAATTGAAGTTTAATACACAAAAATGCTCACTGATGCACCTGAGGAGGAAGAATAGGAGGGAAACTTACTCCCTTGGGGGTTGGTGATTAAGGAGAAGGAAACAGAAAGGGACCTGGGGATTATGGTATCACATGACCTCAAGGTGGGCAGCCAGTGTAGCAGGACAGTGGGAAAGGCAAATGGAATGCTGGCCTGCATTGCAAGGGGTTTTAATAGCAGGAAGAGGGAGGTGCTAATGCCATTATACAGAACCATGGTTAGGCCACATCTGGAGTATGGGGTGCAGTTCTGGAGGCCTCACCTACGAAGAGATGTTGAGCTGATGGAGAGGGTGCAGAGAAGGGCAACCAAAATGGTACGAGGGATGCAGAATGTACCCTATGAGAGAAGATTGAAAGGGCTGAATTTGTACCCTCTGGAGACTAGGAGGGAGAGGGAGGACGTGATTGAGACCTTTAAATATCTGAAGGGAATAAATAAGATAGAGGGTAACAGCTTGTTCAAATTGAAGAAGGGAGTGAACACGAGGGGACATAGCCTCAAACTGGAAGGTGGGCAATACAGAGGTAATGTCAGGGGGCAGTTTTCCATGGAGAGGGTGGTGGCGGCCTGGAATAAGCTGCCAGTGGAGGTAGTGGCAGCTAAAACAGTGGAGGGGTTCAAGAGTGCTTGGGATAGATTTAAGGGGTTGGGAAAAGAGGGTGGAAGCATAACAGAAGGGGGGAGGTAGGGCGTTGGGAAGACTAGATGGGCCGTGGTGCCTTTCTCTGCCGTCACATTTCTGTGTATCTGTGTATTCACATTATTTGTTGGAAGCACTTTTTAGATGACATTTTTCTTCTGTGGAAAGGAAGTGAGGAGAAATTGAAAGATTTTTTAAAATATGTCAACAGGTGTGACCCTTACTTAGAATTTAAAGCCGAATACAGCATTGACCAAGTAAATTTCCTTGATATTACCATCTATAAAATGGGCATCAGACTAGAAATGAAACTGTTTTGAAAAACTACAGATTGAAATACCATTCTGCACTATGCTAGTTTTCATCCAATGGGATTAAAAACCAGCATCCCTTATTCACAATTATTACACGCTAAAAGAAACTGCAGTACATAGGAGGCTTATCTAGTAGAACAGCAATAAACTATTAACAGATTTAAAACTAGTGGATACAAAGCCCCAATTTTAAACAAGTAAAAACCTTATAAAAATATCCCTAGGGAGCAACTTCTGGAGCATAAACAAAAAGAGAGTGAGATCACCCCCTTAAGAACATTGACTTTTAGCACAACACACTGTGACGAGATGCCGATATTAAGAAAAATAATACACAAACATTGGGATATTCTGCAGAATAATCCACAAACCTTGGGAATTTTTAGTAGTAGACCTTATGAAACCTCCAAGAAAGACAATAATTTTAAGGATAGATTAGTAAAAACTATCCATAAAAAAGAAAAACAAAGGGACAATTACTTTTGTGTCCCCTCAAGAATGGAATGTGTCCATGCAATAAAAGTGTGACTTGTGGTAACACATCCAGAACTGAAAAATATAGACATCCATACACAGGCAAGGAATATCCCACTAAACAACACATTAATTGTAATACAGAAGGAGTCATTTACATACTACAGTGTCCGTGTGACCATCTTTATGTTGGACAAACATCAAGGGAGTTGAGGAAATGAATCTCTGAGCATAAAAGTAAGATCCGTACAAAGATGAAAATTCTTCGGTGGCTAGACACTTTAATGCTAGGGGCCACACAGTAGTGCAGCTGATGTTCTGGGGCATTGAACAAATCCCAGAGCCAGAAAGAGGTGGTAAATACCTTGATCTTCTAGAGGCAAGAGAAACCAGGTGGATATACGAGTTAGGAACCTACCACAATAGTTGGGGTCTGAATGAAGAAATCAACTGGAGAGTGTGCTGGTAACACCAGTCATCACCTTCTCCAAAAGTGAATGAATTAAAATTATTCATCCTTACAAAGATTCCCCACAATCTTCCTCCCCTTCCCACGATATAAGAGCAGGGATCTGAATAAAGTAATCGTAAGGACAAAGGTGTTGTCAACAATAAGCATTTAATAATTAAATTAAATCTGTAACATTTTCCTCTCCTTGCCCCTTCCCCTCCCCCTCTTCCCTACTGGTAATATTAGAATTGTTGTGCAGTTCCCCCTTTGAGTAATTGAGGAATAGGAATCTTCAGTGGTATCCTTTCCCCCCTTACCATGTATAAGCAATAAGTCATTCACCATAATAATCACTCCCCCTCCTCCCATGGTAACAGTTTTTATTTTTATTGATGGCTATCTCTAATTTTTATTTTAGTTATATTCTGATAGTAAATAATTGTTGTTAAATGGCAGCATCTTCCTCACATACAAAAGTGAACTGCATCACAATATTTGCAGCAATGAAAATGGAGTTGACCTCAAAAGGGATTCTTAAAAATAAACATAAAAATAAATCAATCAGAGTAAACCAAGCCTCAGTATACCCATGTAAAAGCGTTTTCCAGGCACTGTTTGCCTGGAAACGACAGCACATCATCACTGTCAACTGATGGTGACATGAGCGCACATGCGGGTATAAGAGGCAAAGAAATGCAACGAGCATCTTGCTGCCACAATGCGAGCAGGACGTTAGAGGAATGGTTCCCGGTAAGAATAACATTTAACAATTAAATCACAAACATGCAGGCAATACTTAAATAAATTATCTGAAGATAGCTTAAATGAGGAGAGTTTAACTTAAGATTTCCTATTTCAGTGTCTAGAAAATCAAATAACTAGTTTGTTAGCAGCAGATATAAAAAACAGACGTGAAAGCAGGTACACAAATGTATTTAGTCTAATAATTATGTATTCAGTTGAATAGCAACAAGTGAGCATTGCACAGTGTTTGTTATGTGATTTACAGGTTTTAAAATAAACCAATATGGCAAAAGAGATTTGCAGGCTTCATGTGTCCTAGTGTCTTGTACCTGGAAGCAAGTTTATGTTATTAGCACTACACGGGCAGCATATACCAAAATAGGTACGAATGTGTAACATTATTTCATTTCTCTTAACAAATACCAACAGTTATGAAGTGAGAATAAAAGGAATGTGAATGTTTATTGCATTGGACGTAGTTATAGATCAGAAGGGCTAGAGGCATTTTATATATACAGCACATGGAATGTTTACTGGAGATTCATGGAGACAATATTAACTACATACCTCCTTTCACAGCAGGGGAATATAGTCAGGAACTAGAAGGGCTTAAAATATTGTATTTACAGGGTGTATAGAATGTTTATTAAAGATTTATAAGTATTATTTGAGTCACATGGTTTTATACAGCAGTGATTTTAGGTGGAAATTGAAAAATCTTGTTTATGGTCTTTAGGCTGGACTAATACTGGAGTCTGCATTTTAAAGTTGAAAGAAGTTAACGGCATAACTTTATAAGTGATATATAAGGTACTGCTTGGCTGAGATACTTATAATATAATGTTAAAAAATCATAATGTGGTGGCAGGAGCACTCGATTGCATTAGTCACTAGTAGGTAGCCTTATGGCACAAGGTACAATTTGGGGCCTAGAACACTCTTGAATTGATGTTTATTATTCATGGCAAAGCACTGTAACTGATTATGAGAATAATGGCATTAGAAATTAATACATTCACATTCTGATATCGGATTAGCGGTATAAATATATTTGATAGTGTTGAAAATATATGTACAAAATAAGATTATCACAGTGATTCTGAAATTGATTTATCTTTTTACAGTCCCCCAGAAGAAGCCATTGTTTGGTGAAACATTGGGGCATCTATTAAATAAATAAGACACACAAGAAATTAAGAATTTGTATGTGTTTGGTATTTAACAAGAGTGGTTGAACCAAATACCCTTTTCAAATTTCAAGAAATCATGCCATGCAACCAGCTCCACACCTAAGAACTCTTTACTCATCTTGAATTACCCTTGGATTTTTGGACTTTGTCCTATTGCTTTGTCCACCTTCAGATTAGCGAGCCCCTTCAGGACCCTCACCTCCAAAAAATAACTAGTGTCTACATCCCTCCAAAGCTTCTGTTACTTTCTTGTGGTCCTGCCCCTTCTCTTTCCTCTGTGAACATTGAACAAAAGTATTTGTTCAGGGTGTCTGCCTTTCCCTGGTCTCCCCTCTGCATTGTCCCCCCTTTCCTTTTTAGTAATTCAACCCCACCCTGGGCTTCCTCTTTTCACTTAGGTGCCTAAAAAATATCTTGTCCCCTTTTGTTTGCACTCCTTACTGCTTTATCTGCTTCACGCTTCCCAGTACAGCTCCCCATCTTCCTCCCTCTGCATCTCCTTATACCTTCTGAAAGCTACCCTTTTAGTCTTTACCTTCAATGCAAGCAAGACAGAAACATAGTGTTTTAAGTACATCACATGTATACAGCAATGCTTTCCCTTTGTTAGCATGCTCAGTATAATACACATGAAGATGAGTAGTCTGGTTCTCTGTGAAATCAGGCACCGCCTTCAGTAAAAACCTAGGATTGATTTGAAAGGCAACCCTATCCTTGTGGAAAATCAAACAAGGAGGCTGAGCCATAAGAACCTAAGCTCAGACATTTTGTGAGCAGACGTGATGGCAATTCATAAGGCACTGCGTGCTCAGACAGACCCCAGTACATTTTTCAAGAACAAATTAAGGTCCTAAGGTGGATTTGTTTACATATTGGCCATCTCAAGCACTAAGGCAGCTTCTGTCATGTGGGTTATGCTGATGAGGGCTCCCAATACATGGCAGAGTTGAGCCCTCATTAGCATAAACTACGGGCAGAAGCTGCCTGGGTGTGCTAGATGGCCACAGGTAGCTCTGTAGACATTATGGACAGTGTGAGTCTTTATAAAGTAAACTCACAATGCAGCAGGTAAATAAAAAATGATTTTAATGCTAAAGGCTCTAATCTGGCATTTCTGCCAATGCTGCTGCACTTTCTGGGCTTGTAGGAGTTTCCCCTTAAAAGACCTTAAACTTACAAAGTTATGTCCCTCAAATGATATTGAAGTATACCTGACAAGTTTTGAAAGGGTTGCCACAGCCTGCCAGTGGTCAAAGCAGTAATGGGCAATCAGGCTAGTACCTTACCTGACAGGTAAAGCCCAGCTTGCCTACAGCAATATGGACACTGCACGGTCAGAAAATAATGACTTTGTGAAAAGAGAAATCTTGAAAAGATATGACATTTCAGGAGAGACCTACAGGCAAAGATGCTGGCCCCTGAAGTACCACTCAGTTGACAATCCTCGAGAAGCCTTCACTCATCTCGAAGAACTCATCATTAAATAACACCAACCAGAGGGCAAAACAGTCCACAGATCACCAACATATTTGCAATGGAGCAAGTCATCAACATCCTTTCCACAGACATGCTGCTTTGGGTAAAAGAACACCAACCAGAAAGTGAGAAAAAGGCTGTTCCTTTGACCGAGGACTGCCAGATGACCAGACAGACCATGCAGCAGTGAAGTAACAGCCAAGGACCCATAAGACCCAGTTTTTCCCCAGTTTATCTCCAGATAAGATAAACCTCTGGAAGGGTAACAAATCTGCACCCAAAGACTTTATTTGCTATAACTGTAATAAGCCAGGCCATATTGAAAGAAACTGCCATAAAAATAAGAAGGGTAACACTGGAGTAGATTTCACCTTAGCTAACTGGGGCAAATATTTAACAGATGTCAATGTGGGAGATAAAACTATGGAGGGACTTCTTGATTCAGGAAGCAGACAGACACCAAAGCATGTTGAACTGCTTGGAAAACACGGCACAAAGGACCAGGTACTGGTGTCATCTGCTTCCAAGGGGACACTAGATACTATCCTACCACCCAAGTGACTCTGAGCATTAGTGGAGTGTTGTACCATATGAAAATGGGGGCAGTACCTAAGTTAGCTGTACCTGTGATTATCGGAAATGACTTTCCAGGATCTACTCAGTTAATCCCAGCAGTTTCAGCAGCAGTGGTAACAAGAGCACATGCAAAGAAAATCTCAGATGGTGGGGACACTTTTCTTTTTGGTGACTTTGATACGGACTAGTCTGAGACCAGCTCCAAGATTTGAAAATCAAGGAAAGAAAGAAGATGCCTATAAAAACAGTGGCAACAAAAGACTGATTAACAGAAGGGGTTAATATATGAAAATGCTGAAAACTAAACTGATACCCGAATGTAATTTTGTTTCAGAACAAACTATTGATGATTCTCTCCAAGGTTATTTTAACTCATTTTATCCTAGGCAGCCATTTTGTGGCAGGTTAAGCAATGGATGGTTAATGAGAGCTGGGAATAAAACAAAAACAGAGTGAACCGAAAAATGTAATGAGTTACAGTACAGAGTTTGGGTTAAACTTCAGACACAGGAACAGATAGAACAATTGGTTATACCACAAAAGTATAGATCTGAGTTGTTACAGATAGCACATGATAGTCCTATGGCTGGTCACCCGGGGAGAGTTTGCACCCTTGTCAGATTGCTGTACAGATTTTACTGGCCTGAAATTCATGAAGATGTTGCTCTCTTTTGCAGTTATTGTGCTCAATATCAGAAAGTTGCCCCAGTGACTGAAAAAGACAAGGTACCCCAGGTGCCCCTACCCTTAATAGATGTGCCTTTTGAGAGTATTGCAATGCATATGGTTGGCCCCTAAGACAAAAGTAAAAAGGGTAATTGATTCATTTTGGTATCATGTGACTATGCTACTTGACACCCAGAGGCAATTCCAGTGTGTACTGTCACAGCCCCAACAGTGGCAGCAGAGGCTGCCAAAAATTCCAGTAGGGTGAGCATACCTCTGCTGCCTATGCACCCAAACTGTGGAACTCCCTTCCTGCAACACTCACCCACTACCTCCCACCCCTGTTTCAAAGCCTCCTTATGGAGCTTCCTAAACTCAGCCTCTTCCTCCCTCTGTGTCTGAGCTGCCAAACTGGTCCCAACAGTCTGTTCATGATGACCCCGGTCTCTACTAGCACTTCTTCCACCAGGCAAGCTCAAGGCCTCCTGACCCACCTGCTGAATATGGGGCTGGCATACTCGATGCCTCCTGTCCCACCTTCTGTACATGGTTACTCCCCAGCCCTAGATGACCCGGACTTGTGTGCCCACAACCAGAATCCCCCCCCACCCACAACCTGTTGCCCATCCTCTGTAGCTTGCCTCTCAATTACCTGGCTCTGCAGAGCGGTACTTGTGACTTGTCCTGTAAGCATTTGCTGCCCAGGCCGGCACCACACTGCCATCTATCTCGTGACGAAATGCATGAGCCTGAAAGCTCTTCCTTGTACCTAGCTAGCTTGATGTTTGTTGTTATATACTTTTGTTTTTACTTCCATGCCTGTACCTATTGCGATTCTACCCCCCGGCCCAAATGTCACTATGTCTCTTGCTTCTGTATGAACCCTGTCTGCCCGATGATCACAATGCACCTCTTAATGTAACCATTGTTTTAATGCTTTGTGTGCACCCTGTCTACCTGTTTACTCTGATTTGTACACTTGTAATCCTCCCAGGTCACACTTGAATATAGGCACGTGCTGTCTAGTGTGCTTACCTGGTTAACAAAAACAAATAAATAAATTATTACTGATCAGGGTAGTCATTTTGGTGCTGTATTGCTGAAGGAGCTGTACTGACTATGAGGTATCACTGCCATAAGAACCTCCCCTTATCAACATCAGACAGACAATCTTGCTGTGCATTTTAATCAAACCCTAAAACGCATGTTGAAAAAGTTTGTAAAAGAAGAAGGGAAAGTCTGGGACCATTACTTGCCTTACATGCTTTTTGTTTACAGAAAAGTGCCACAAGCCTCAACCATTTTTCACCATTTGAAATTTTGTATGGGAGACAAGCTAGAGGACCACTAGATATAATAAAAGAAACATGGGAAGATCACCCCACTCAGAAGAAAATCTATTACATTTTATATGCATGCCCTGAGAAAGAAACTGCCAAAATATGTTGAAATCATCTGTAGAAATTAGGAAGAGGTCCAAAATCAGCAGAAGGTGTATTATCATCATGTGGTAAGAGAAGAAGTTTTTGAGCCAGGTGAAAAGGTCTTGCCACTGTTACCCACTACAGAAAATAAACCGTTACTGAATTAGCAAGGGCCTTATAAAGTGCTTTGATGTACTGGCACGGTCAGCTATGAGACTGAGACCTCTGATAGGAAAAGTCCTAACAAGATATACCATGCTAACCTCCAGAAGAAATGGGTTGAAAAAACAGCAAAGGCTGCTTTGTTAGTTTTACCAGAAACTTCTATAGAAGATACTGATATGGTCAGGGGTGCCAAGTTTTGAAAAATGTTGTGGGTGCTCAGAGTATTTGAAGAAAAGCCAGAGGTCTGGGGGCTGCCTAGGCCTCCAGAAGCTATAGGATTTTTCATGCTTTGTGATTCATTTTGAGGTGTTTGTGATGCAATTTAGAATGTGTATGCCACCATCATCAGTACTCTGCTACAGAGGATGCAAGAGTGCCTTTGAGGGCTCTTTGCTGCTGCCAGGTGCTGCAATTATGCACTGAATAGGATTTTCCTTTTTTTTAATTATCCCCTAATCATACTGAGTTTCTGTAGGTTTTATTTATATTTTAGGTTGGTGGACAAGAGGACCAACAAGACAGCATGTCATAAACAGTTCAGGTTCAGGCAGCTGCCCTTCCCCTCCCCACATGGCCTGTGCTTGCTTCTGCCAGCCTCATTTCACAACAGAGTCAGACCACTAACTAAACTGTTTATTTGCAAGGAGGCTAAGTAGTGACTTGCTCAGCCTCAGGGTCAGACAGTATGAAAGCAAGTGGAGGTTGCTGGAATTAAACTCCGGCATTCTCAATGTACCAAGCTCTGGCTCTGTGTTTGTGCAACGCAGCTCTGACCATGTGGTTCCTTAAACCTCACAGAAGTTCTCTGGTGTGCTGAAAACCCTTTCCTCACACACTGCCTGTCCAAGTCTCAACACACAGCCAAGGCTGCCAAAAGTGTAAATTGATTTTCTTTTTTTAATACTCCCCTTAATCCTGAGTTTCTTTACGTTTTATTTTATTTTTTTTAGATAGAGTGGACAGGAGGACAAGTGACCACACCAAGACAGCGGGGTCTGACCTGTATCGAACACTTCAAGTCCAGGCAGCAGCCCATCCCCTCCCTCCCACAGCCCACCCTACACTGCTCGCTCAAGATTCTGAATACACTGGTTGTCACCTGGTAGCACCCTTTGCTCTTAATAGAAACCCCCTAGCAGAAATTATTGAAGTCAGTTCCATGGTTTCTATCCCCCCCAAAAAAAACACAAATCAGCAAACTGTTTTTTAAATTTTACTTTTGAATCAGATTAACAACAGCTACCTCATGCTTTAATTTTGCTGCCTGGCCCAGTTAACACCCACCCCCCAACAACACACGCACACACACACACACACACATCGCAAAATACCTGTAAGCTTGCTTAGCTGTGTTCCAATATATTTGCTGTTACTGGTATTTTTGGAATTTCAATACCAGTAACAAGTTGTCAGGCTAACAGTAAATATACTAACTTGTCAGCTCCACATTGCTTCTTTTCTAGTTATGTGGCCTTCCAGTCACCAAAACTGTTTCTTTCTTTTACCAGCAAGTTTGTATATCTGTCTAGCCCCTGCACCTATCCATCACCAAAGTCATATTCCATAAATCAGCAAAAGCCCTGGGCATTTTATAGAAGCAGCAGCCTACTGCTCCTGCTGCTTTTATAACTTAAAACTTTGGCCTTTGTGACCCAGTTAATCAGCTCTGGCAGGCCCCACCCCCCCAATACCTCTCAACCTTTCAAACCCGAATAGTACATTTCAAAATGTATAACAAATGGCCAAATGATTATGTGGAACACTTCATCATATCACAAAATAAAGCTCAAAGAATACTGTTATAATGTATGTATTAAACTTCACAAAGTTTTTTTGGTGTGTATTGAGCAACACGCTTTACATTCACTGTGGTATTCTGCTGTAAAAGTTTTGGGTAAAATGCTGGGCAGTACACACTCAAATCTCATCTGGAACTTGTAACAGAGGGCTTGAGGTGAAATGAGGAATTTTCCTTGCAAATTCGCAATGTGGTACAGCTGAGAGGTATGCCCCCAACCCCCTCACAAAAATACTCCCCAAGTCCCCACCATGTCCGGACCAGCCCAGAAGCATAACAAATGCTGTCTGACAGAAAAATACCAATGCAGTTGGTACCTGAGTGTATCCACTGTTTCAGAATTCCATGTGCAGGAAGGACTGACTGACGCATGATGGTGGAAAGGCTGAGTCGGAGATCACCGAGCGATTGCAGCATGAACAGCGAGCGGAACACAGCAAGCACCGCAGAGCCGAGCGAAGCTTCAGTCAGGGTGAGTCAACGTCAGTTTGCTGGGTGGTACCAGAGTGCAAGAGTAGGAGACAAAGCAAGAAAGAGCCTTCTAGTGTAGAGCTTTCCACAATCAGGATCGGCCCACTGGGTGGGGCTAGTGGTGAGAGGTGGAAAAGAGCGAGGAGCCTTTATTAAAGTGACTGGAGCCTTTTTTTTAAAGTGACTATATGGAGGTTTTTTTTTTGTGGGTGCCCAAAATGACTTTGTGGGTGCGGGTGCTGGGGCACCTAAGCACCTATGCAGTCGGCGCCCCTGGATATGGCTTATGATAGACTAGAACAAACTGTAACTGCTAATGCTGTAAAAATGAATGTTTCCTTAACCTCTGAACAAACAATGTAGAAATTTGTAACTTGGTAAAGACATTGAACAGTGCTTTTACCACAGTGCCCAAGCAAAAGGGGTCAAGCAAGTAACAGTGACAAGGGAAGCTTGCCCTATCAGATAAAAGACATACAGATTACCAGAGCAATTAAGAGCACACGTGGTTAAGGAAATACGGAAAATGAAACAGTTGAGTAATATCTGTTGTAAGCATTCAAAAACTGTTTTGTATTTCACCGTTGTTTTGTTTGTTGACTGCATTTTGTACTCTCCCGGGTCATGCTTGAAAATAGGCAGGATTATTGCCTAATGCATCTACTTGGTCAACAAAAGCTAATAAATAAATAAATTACTGAACAATCGAGAAGTACTTGGTCATCACTAATGGTGACTGTAAATAAAAAAAAAGGGTGTGTAAGAATCTGCTTTGATTTTAGGAAACTTAATAAAGTGTCTGAATTTGACAGTTATCCTATGCCCATGATAGATGATTTGGTGGACAGATTGGGGAGCACATCAGTACCCTCAATCTCACCAAGGGTTACTGGCAAATTCCTTAAAGAATCCAGAGACAAAACTGCATTTGCCACTCCTTTTGGATTCTATCAGTTCACCACAATGCCATTTGGTTTACATGGTGTACCTGTGACATTCCAGCAGTGCATGGATGTAAATTTAACTACCCACACTTTTTATTGTGCCACTTACCTGGATGATGTTGTGGTATTCAGTCCAGACTGGAAAAGTCACCTGGAACACCTGCGAGCAATTATCAAATCTATCAAGAAATCAGGTCTGACCATTAATCCTACCAAATGTGCATTGGGCACACAGGAAACCAGATATTTGGGCTATGTTTTATTTCTTTATTTATTGAAATGTTTCACCAGGATGGCACAGTGAGCAACAAGTCGTATGTCTCCCGGTGCGACCTGGGAGGAAGGGGTACAACTGGAATGAGACATTAGACATTCAAGTTACAAGATCAACATTAACATACAGTTGTAAGGCAGGTGTTACAAGCAGTGTTACAACAGTATTGCACATAACATGTAGAAAGAGTGGACAATAATAAGTGCTGGGTTAATGAGTAAACAAGTGCTTACATGAAGAAAAAGGGCAAGGGAGGGAGGGGTGAGGTGGGGAGGGGAAGAGTCATGACCTGAAACCCCTCAGGATGCAAAGAACCTGCAAGGGACTTGGGGACCAGAGAGAGGGGATAAAGCAGTGTCACAGAGAGACTCAATTAGGATGGTGGGGGAAGGGAGTAGATGAGAGAAGAAAGTCCTGGGGGGTAGAGAGGACCAATGGAGAGCATTCAGGGTCCTTTACATTCTGTGAGCGATCAAGGGATGTCAGTAAGGGGGAGCAATTTGGGGGAAGGGGAGGAGGGCTAGAGATTTGGGGTTGGGTGTGCACAGGGTAAAATGAAGGTGAGGGTAGAGGGGTAGAGTTTGTCCAGGGCTTAGAGGAGAGAATTAGGGAGGGACATGGCAGGAGCAGCTAGGTGCAAGGTAATTACTGAGGGCAGAGCTGATAGAGTAGGTGGAAGATGAGTGCTGGATTTGAGGTTTTGGAAGGCAGTGAAAGTAACTTGATTGGCCAATTTGGGAGGATCTGCGGGGGACAACCAGGGCACGGAAGTCGGGGGTGCTATAAAGGAGGAGGAGGTAAGATAGGAAAGGAGCTCATCCAACCAGTGCTTGGAGGTGAATTTAGCACAGTGGGAGAGTCGCCTATTTGTAAGAGAGGGGAAGGATAGGGCACGATAAAGATCGCAGTGATGGGTGCGAGGGGGAGCATCCAGGGCAAAGCGGCAGAAGGAAATGAAGAGGGTGTCCAGTCTGGCCAGGGAGGACTTAGTGGCAGCACCATAGACTATGTCACAGTAGTCAAAAATGGGCAGTATCTTCTTCTGGACAAGTTCACGCCTAGCCATAGGAGGGATGCAACTACGGTTCCTGAACAGGGCACCAAGCTTGGGGTGCAGTTTTTTCTGGATGGTGTCAATATGTACAGAGAAGTTTAGGTGTTGGTCCAACCAAGCACCTAAGTACCTGAAGGAGGATGTGTCCTCAAGTAAAGCCCCATCAAGGGTGTGAAAAGTGGTTAAGGAGGGAAGCCTAGAGAGTCTCTACCTTGTGCCAAAGGTCATGGAGACAGTCTTCTTGGCGTTGAGGAAAAGTTGATGGTTAGCAAACCAGAGCTGCATCTTTTTGAAGTCTTGCTGTAAGCTGGTTGTAACTTCATCAGGACAGGAACCAGATGCATACAGGACTGTATCATCAGCACACATATGTATAGCCAAAGATGGGGAGCAAACAGAGGGAAGATCATTTAAGAAGATGGAGAATAGGAGGGGCCCTAATACCAAGCCCTGGGAATGCCAGTGTTAATCGGGAGGTGAGGGGAAGTGGCGTCCAAGATCTTAACTGATTGGGTTCTGCTAATAAGGTAGACCTTCAACCAGTTTGTGGTGGAGGGAGATAGGCCAGCTGCCAGGAGTGAGTCGAAGAGAAGGGAGTGAGAGACGGTGTCAGAAGCCTTGGCCAGGTTGAGAAAAATTGCAGAGGTAATTTGGCCCTTGTCCATCCCGGTTAGGGTGGAGTCTGTGAGCCATAGGAGAAAGTTGGTGGCTGAGTGGTTTTTCCTGAAACCAGACTGGAAAGGGGTGAAAAAGGAGGTGTCAGATACAAAAGAGGTGAGTTGGGAGAGGACAATGTGTTCTTGAAGTTTTGTAAGGGTAGGGGGGAGAGAAATGGGGTGATAGTTGCCAGAGGATGAGGGGTCACCCCCTTTGGGTAGAGGGAGGACCACAGCATGTTTCCATGAAGAGGGGGCCGAGGCAGTAGAGAATGAGATGTTTAGGATTATTGAGAGGGGGTAGGCAATGGCAGACGCAGAGAGGGAGAGGTGTTTTGGTCAAGGCCATCAGGTGAGGCACCTTTAGAGGGGTTGATGGTAAGGAGGGCACTTAGGGCATCGTTTGGGATTACAGTAGCAAAGAGACAGGAAGATGGGAGGGTGGTGGAGGGGGCACACCGGTAGAGGGTGGGGAGGGGGAAGGGTAGGAGGGGAGGGATTTCAGTAGCTCAGTGGTGCAGGAGATATAGTAAGAGTTAAATTCCACAGCTACAGCTGGTGGGTCAGACACTAGTGAGTTATTTACTTTAAGTACCAGGGGTGGTGGGTGAGGTGAGGTGGTAAATAGGGTGTGGACCACCTTCCAGAACTTTGAAGGGGAATTTAAGTTGGTGATGTTGGCAGATTTGAAATATTCAGACTTGGCTAACCTTGTAGCCCTGATGCAAGTGTTTCTGAGCATGCGGTAGTTCGCGAGGTCACTAGGATGCTGGGTAGATTTATGACACCTCCAGGCTCAATCTCTAGCCCTGAGGCAAGCCAGATGTTCAGGAGTTATCCAAAGTAAGTGGTTACCTCTGACTCTGGTTTGTTTGAGTGGGGCAAAGGCATTCCAGTTTACATAAAAGATTTCTTTGAAGTAGGCAAGGGCCTTATCAACTGAGGGGAAGGAGGTTAAGGGGACTGGTCAGAAGCGGCAAGGTTACTCAAGAGAGGTTCAAGGTCAAATGACTTGAAAGAATGTAGTTGTATGGTTTTGTGTGTTGATTTAGTTCTGTGGACTTTCCTAACTATGAATATTGGGTTATGGTCACTGAGAGTATCAGGGAGGATGCCAGAGGTGATGACGAGTGGGGGTGGGAGGTAAGGGCCCAGTTGAGTAGGAAGTGTTGTTGTGTCTTGTGGTTTGGGCGGGTGGGTTCAGAGATCAGTTGGGAGAGGTTCAGAGCTCCAATTTCATTTTTAGTTTTGGTAGTTTTAGGTGACAACCAATTGATATTAAAATTGCCTAGGATGAATAATTCCCCAGAGCAAGCAGGGGAAGTGATGGCGGTTAGGCGGTCTAGCGCTACTGAAGGATGGACATTTGGGTGGCGGTATATGCTGGCTACAAAGATTGGGAGAGTGAAGGGTAGGGTCACATGGATAGCTGGGGCATCATGGGTCTCAGGATTGGAGGATGAGAAGATGATGGCATATTGGATGGAGGCTAGGACATAAATGGCCACACCACCACCCCTGCCAGCACGGTCTTGCCTTAGCAGTGAGTAGTCAGGAATGGAGACCAAGTGGTCAGGGATAGTGCTCCTTAGCCTAGTTTCTGAGATGATTAGAATGTCTGGTTTTAGAGTGCACACCATGGTCTGAATCTTGTCTATTTTTTGCAACAAGCTGCGGGTGTTTAGATGTAGGATCTTTAAGCCCTTTGAGAGGGCTAAGAGAGGAGAACAGGGGAAGCTAGTAGAGGATCAGGCACCAGGGGAGCAAGGGCAATAGGCCCTGGGTTGGGATGGATATTCCTGGTGGAGAGCAAGAGGAGGGTGAATATGATAAAGTGAAGCTTAGAGGTTTTTGAAGGGGCTGGCGAGGAGGTTGGGATTTTTGAGGAGAAGGGAGTAGATGAGTGAGGAAGACGAAGGTGGAGAACTGCTGTGAAAGTGGACATCGTTATCAAAGCCGCATGAGGAATAGTGGTAGAGTGAGACCATATTTCAAATGTCGGGGAGGGAGTGATAGCATAGATGTGGGTAGGGGACTGGAGATAGTAACTGATGGGTTTGGGAGAGTTATTAGGAATAGGTGAGTAGAGAGTAAGTGGAGGTGTTAAAGAGAGGGATATGAGCAGAATAAGGGGGAGAGAGGAGAGTAGGGGATGCATTGTTCATAAAGGCAGAGAAATTAGTGAATAATTGATTAGGAAGAGGAAGAATTTATAAGCAGGGAACGTGGAGGAGGGGGCTGGTCAGATGGAGGGGGGAGCTGTAGTTTAGGAAGGTATCTATAAGAACAACAGGCAGGGATTGCTTTAGATAAAGATTATGTCCCTCTAGGGACAGTACAGTATAATTTGCTAATGGGAAAATGGACACAAAAAAGCATAGAGGGTCACAGGAGTGCCTGGCACTGCAATTTCAGTTATACAAGAGTACCTGGCACTGCAGATACAGAAAACACAGTCAGTAGGAGTGCCAAGCACTAGAAATACAGGGTAGAGCCGAGTCCAATAGAGAAGCAGTAGGTGCCTGTAGCAGCCAAAGAGGACTAGAAACAGCCATAGAAGGACCCATCAAATTATAAGCCAAGTGGTCCTAGTGCTGGCAAAGCATACCTGAGCAGCATCCGGGAATCGGACAGATTGGTGAGGAGGATGCGGTCGGCCAAGAGCAGTGCCAAAACCACAATCTCAGCAGAGGAGCTATGGGAAATGGAGAAGTAAAACCAGAGACTTATAAGACAGAAGCTGCAGCTAACAGTCCTGACCCTAAAACAAAGAAACATGGCAGGTCATTTTAAGGCCTGGCTTGTTACAATCAGAGATTCATTCCCAACTTTGCCCAAATGGCTACACCCCCTCATTGAACTCATGAAGAAACAGCACCCAAATAATATGAAATGGACCCCAGAATGTGATGAGGCTTTTTGAGCCATCAAGGCTGCATTATGTTTAGCCCTTGTTTTAAGAAGCCCAGATGATGAGAAACATTTGTTGTTACAGACAGATGCATCAGAGGTAGGCCTAGCTGCAGTCTTGAGTCAGAATATAGAGGGGAAGGAACATCCCATTCTATATATCAACATATGAAGTCGCTGGCAAAAAAAGGCCCATAGGTTTATCAAGTCTGCCCAAGTGTGCAGCTCACAGTTTACTTCTCCTGCAGCTGCTCCCCCATTCCCTTTCTATCATCCCCTCCTGGGCTTCCCTTTGTTCTTGTCTGCACTTACCTTCCCCTTGACTCTGTCCCATCCTCTTAAACTGTCCACTGTCTTTAGTGCAAGCAACTCCTCTGGCAGTGTGTTCCACCCAGCCACTACCCTCTCTATGAAGTAGTACCTCCTCATCTCCCTCCTGAATCTTCCCCCTTCCAATTTAAGACTGTGCCTTCTCGTGACCCTTCTTCCCTTTAAGCGGAACAATCTTCTCGTTCTGACCCTGTTTATGCCTTTTAAGTATTTAAAGGTCTTTATCATGTCCCCCCTCTCCCTTCTATCATCCAGGGAGTACATGTTGAGTTCCCTCAATCTTTCCTCATAAGGCTATTTCCCTAGACCCATGATCATCTCTGTTGCCCTATGCTGCACCCTCCCAGCAATCTTAAGTCCTTGTTTAGGTAAGGGCACCAGTACTGCACACAGTACTCCAAGTGCGGCCTCACCAGTGATCTGTACAAGGGCAGGATAATCTCCTCTCTTCTTACGGTGATACCCCTGGCAATGCACCCTAGCATCCAGTTGACCCTTGCTGCTGCCCTCCTGCACTATGCAGATACCCTCATGTCCCCTGTGACTAGTACCCCAAGGCCTTCTCCTCCTCCTCTGAAATTGACACCTGCACTCCCCCTAGCTAATAACTGGTCCTGGGGTTTCTGGCTCTGAGGTGCACGACCTTGCACTTCTTAACGTTAAACCCCAACTGCCACACATCTGACCAGTGCTCAAGTTTAGCAAGAGCCTCCCTTAATTCCTACCTCCCTGCCTTCCTCACTGTCCACTGTTCCACATCTCTTGGTGTCATCGGCAAACAGCCTGATCTTACTTCTGACCCCCCCCCCATAAAGACATTGAATAAAACAGGGCCTAGCACTGAACCCTGCAGTACTGCACTAGTCAGGGGTCTTGGCTTGGAGGTTACAAGTACCGTCTGCTGTCTGTTCTCCAACCAGCTCCTAACCTACCCCACTAGTTTCTCCCCTTCCCCCAGGTTCCTCAGCTTGCCTAATAACCTTCCGTGTGGCACCAAGTCAAAAGCCTTGCTGATGTCCAGATTGAGGACATCCACAGCATGGCCCTCATCAACTGCTCTTGTCGATTAGGTTAGTCTGGCATGATCTTCCCAAGACAAACCTGTGCTGGCTTTTGTCCTAGGGTCCATTACTATCCAGGAAGGTTATCAAACTCTTCTTCAGAATGGTCTCCATCAGCTTCCCCACTATGGACGTCAAGCTTACCGGTCTGTAGTTGCCAGTTAGTCCCTGGGCCCACTCTTGTGGAGGGGTACCACGTGCGCCATCCTCCAGTCCATGGACATCCCTGACTTCAATGAGGTGTTAAACAGGTCTGCCAGAGGGCCTTCTAAAATGTCTGCCAATTCCTTCGGGACTCTTGGATGTATAGTACAACCTCATTTATCTGAACCAAACAGGAAACAGACCTTTCACTCAGATAAAAAGTGCTTCGGATAATTGAGTTCACATTGAAAATAATGGGATCGAAATTAAAACCGTGCATACGCTTAGCATATGAATAAAATGTAGTCACTTAAAATTAGTTTTATTAGAACAAATACAAACAAATAAATAAAATAAAAGTATTTTCAGGTTTTCACTAATTTATAAAAAAAATCAGTAATGGCTTTTTGTTTAGCAGCTTCGTTTCATTTTTTGAACCGCTTTCTGCTTTAGTTGTCAGAGCAGGAGTGTGTGTAGGTAAAGCATTAGCAGCACCTGAGGCAGTTGGAAGAATTGGAAAAACTGTCATCCAACTCATTCTCTTCGATAGCATTTGCTGTCTTAGTTTGCTCCTCAGATGCGATGACAAGAATATCAGCATCCATGACCCATGAGCATCCATGAGCTCCCCATACTCCTCGTCCCTCATCCCTTGTGTTACCCCTCAGATGCATACCCCCCATCCTCTGTATCAGCTGCTTTCTCACCACTGTCCAGGCAGCCCTATCTTTTCCTGTTGCCCATTTCAGCTGCAAGAAGGAACGGCTACCAGCAAATACTGTAACAGAACTGAATGGATTAGGGAGCTGCATTCAATTACATACAGGTACTACTAAAATGCTACTGTGGGGGCTGTGGTAATGGGCAGTACTTGCACTTTTCATCGGACTGACCGCATTTTAATGTAGTACGTCTAAAAGTAGTAAGAAATATGGGGGACACATCTCTGGTTCAGTTAATCTGGAGATTCAGATAATAGGAGGTCGGTTAAAGGAGGTTACACTGTATACCATCTGGGTCCCAGTGCCTTGTCCACCTGCAAGGCTTTAAGGCCCTTTAGAACCCTATCCTTCTGGATGACCCCATCCATTACCTCTACCCTCCCCCCGCCCTTCTCTACTTTCCCTTGTGGTATCAGCCCATCCTTTTCTTTAGTGAACACCGAGCAGAAGTAGTCATTGAGAGCCTCCACCTGGTCTTACCCTTTTTCTGCCCAACACCCCTTCCTCTTGATTTTGACAATCTCATCCCTACAACTCCTCTTCTTCCTTATGTACTTGAAGAACCCCTTATCCCCTGATCCCCTGAGCCAATCTCAGCTCACTTGCTGGTTTAGCATTAGTAGGGAATTGCATGACAGAGATAAAAGGTACTCCACCATTGAAAAGGAATGCCTTATGGCAAAGTGGGCCATGGAGCCCCTTACATTTATTTTTTAGGAGCTGACTTTGCACTTATAGCAGATCACAATCCTGTCTGTTGGCTTAACCCTTGGTGTGCTGTGGACAGATATATCCTAGTCCTAGACATTCTAATTCTGTTGGCAGCCTAATGGTGAATCAAATGAAGGATAAAAATTCCAGAATCACAAGGTGGTACCTGGCACCACAGCCATTTAAATTCAAAGTGATGTACAAATCTGAAAAAGAGAATGTCAATGCTGATTTTCTGTCTAGATATGGATCAGAAATTGAGAATTCTGAAGGTTAAAAAAATGTGTGGGTTTAAACTTAGCTGTTTGCTCTATTGCTTGTTATGGAAAAAGGGATACTGCATATGTGCAGAACTGTAAAGGTTATAAGGTAATGTTAGAAGAGAATTAAAAGAAAGTTTTGGAAATCTGTTTTTAAAAACAGGTTCCCTCTGGCCGGCCCAGTGGCACTGAGGGCTGAAGTGCTGGATGCCTTACCTTGCACCATGCTGGTGAGCCAGGTTCGGGAATGACCTCAGGTCACTGGGGAGCTGGCTTGGGGAGGAAAGGTCAGAGTAGGATTGAGATGCTACACAGCTCTCTCCTCCTGGGGTGGCAGCCCACTCTTCTGTAGTTCTGCTCCCACTGGGTGGAGGTCCAGTAGAGTGCAGGTGAAAAGAAGTGGTGACATAAGTCTGGGAGGAGTGGAAGGGGCCGCTGGATCCTGGCATGCATGCATACCTCCACACGCATGCACACATGTGTACGCCTACAGTCCTGAGGGGTGAAAAGTACAAAAATAAAAGAAAATATGGAAGAAAAAAAAACCAGGATCCCTCTTAAAGAGAGGGGTATGTGACAGGGTTGAATAAGACCCTGTCCCATTTGTTATGCAGAAAGAGTTAAAAGCAAGGATCAGTTTTATCCTCTCCTTTTCTGTCTCTTGTCTGTCTGATTACACAATCAAATTTTCTACTGAGATCTAGGAATTGATCACTCTGACAGTCTCACACTCTCCTCCTCCCACTGTCTCACTGTCTTCACTTGCTGTTTCTATATTTTCTTCCCCCTTGCTTATCTGTGGTATTAAAATAAATGTGGATCTTTATGTGAAACTGGGTTCTCTGGTTTGAAAATGAAGAATAGTTGCATTGTTGAAATGAGTGCAGCAAGCTATTTGGAACTCAGGGGTTTAACCTTGAGATGCAGTTTGACCTCCACGAGCTCCTTTACAAACCTATCAGCAGAAGGTTAGTTCTGTGACACCATATTCTATTTTGTTCACCTGCAGAAAAGAAACTGACAAAGTTCTAATACATTTTGTGTACTTATTTATTGAAATGTTTCTCCAGAAAGGCACACTGAACAACAAGTTGCTCATCTCACGGTGCGATGGGGGGTACAAGTATTATACATACAAGTTCCATAGACATTCATGAGGATTTAGGTACAAAGATTAAAATCACAGTGTCACCAACACACTGCTGGATTGGCGTTACAATTAAGAAACAGGTAAACAGTACAATTATACAATTGAAGTGCTATGGGAAGGAAAAGCAAGTGAGGCAGGGGAAGCCAGGACATTACCAGTAAAAACAAATGCAAAGCCTAATTGAATGAAACATATATCACAGGTCTAGGGTGAGCTGAAACAGCAGCTCTGACAGTACAATAAGCATGGGGACAAAGGGAGAGTAATTAAATACAGTGCATATAGGTACAGGGGCTGCCTATTTAAGTGCAGTGGGGTACAGTGGAGGTACAGTAGAGGGGGGAAGGTGGAGGTTGGGTAGATAGGTAGATGAGGGGAGAAGGGAAGGAAGAGGCATGCCTAGAACTATACCCTCCAGGATGCTGAGAACCCTGCCTGGGGTATTTTGTGAGAAACAGGAGGTATCTTAAAGGAAAACTAAAGTCAAAATTCACAAAAAAACATGTTGTGCAGGGTGCTTTGATTTGTAGGTGTACTCCTAGTAGGCCTTTCCCTTTATTTTCTGAAAGGATTTTTTTCTAAATTTGCTTGCTAGTTTTATGGCCGGTAGGGATCTCCATATTAGCATTTCTAATGGCTCTTCTTGTTCCTGCAATGCCTCCTGTCCCATGTGACAGTGATGTGTCCTGGACCATAAATTCAACAAGAGCTGTTTTTCTCAAGTTTACACTAGTATAGCTGTTATGTTAATTAACTCTCACTGTCCAGGGAGTTCTAATAAAAGTTACATTTACACATGGCAAATGTCTGAGGAATAATTGAGTGTGCTATTCTGTAAGGAAACAGCTGGAGTCTTCACTAATTATAGCATTTGTGACCTTGGGTGATTTACTCGGTTACTCGGTTAATGGACAAAAGAAGGCCAACGCCCATCGAGATTGTCCTCCACACCTTGTGGATCACTGTACCCTGTCATGTTATTTTATATTATTTTAGAAGCCATTTGTCTAGTTTTGTTTTAAAGTTATTCATACTATCACATTCAACAATGTCATGTGGCAAAGAATTCCAAATTCTTGGAGCTCTAACTGTAAAAAAGTGCTGTCTTTTATTTGTTTTGGTTCGATCAATTTCTATTTGTTTACTATGATTTCTTGCTACAATTTTCCTTCCTGTAAATGATAATCCACATAATTCCATTAAAATTTTGGAATGCACAATCTTGAAAAGTTGAAGTAAATCGCCTCTTGTTCTTATAAGACTTAATGAATACAATCCAGTTTTTTGAAGCCTAGTTTCATAATCTAAATGAGAAAGATGTGGGTACAATTTTTGTTGCCCTTCTCTGCACTTGTTCTATCCTAGTAATATCTGTAATCAAGTAAGGATTCCAAAAGGGAGATCCATAATCCATATATGGTCTAATATGTGATTTATAAAGAGACATGATGCATTCCTCAGATTTAATAACAAATGTATTGTTTATTCTCTGAAGAAGCATTAGCTTGGTTGGCCACTTTGTTACAATGATCGGTAGATGACAGTTTGTTGTTTACTAATATTCCCAGATCTTTTCCACAACTGACTCTCTTATACTAATATTATTAAGAGAATACTATTGTTTGAGGGTTATTTTTTCCCATATGTAAAACTGCACATTTTGAAGCATTAAAAGACATTCGATTGGTATTTGCCCAGCACTCAATTCTAGCAAGATCGCTTTTTAGAATGTTTCTGTTTTTGTTACTGTCAACAGGGCCTCCCAACTTAGTGTCATCTGCAAATTCTGAAATTATGTTATTTGATGAAATAGTCAAATCGGCAATAAAGATACTGAATAATGTCGGTCCTAAAACAGATCCCTGGGGAACACCACTAGAAACTTTACCCTTATCAGAAAGTTCCCCATTAACCCTGACAGGCTGTGTTCTATTATTGAACCAACTATGAACCCAAGAAACAACATAATATGAAAAACCCAATTGAATTAATTTATTTAACAATATGAAATTTGATACCTTATAGAAAGCTTTACTGTAGTCTAACAAGATAACATCCACTGGTATATTAAGGTCCAGGTATCTACTAATCCTGTTGTAAAAGGATAACAAGTTGGTTGTGCATGAATAACCAGATTTGAACCCATGTTGTGTTATATCACAAAATTGTATTTGCATGCTTTCCTAATGGTTCTGTGTGGTTTAATAACATGAAAGGCTTTAAAAACAAAACATTAATTTCTACTGACTAGACCTAGACACATACCTAGAAAACAGAAAGTTTGGATTAGACAGAGTTACAGTATTTAGCTGAAGCCAGAATATCAGGCCTCTAACAATAGATGTTACTGCAGCAGTTATTACTCTCTGAATCAATGGTCCTGAATGCATTATATCTAGAACATCTCTTTTTCTGAAAAATGCTGCCCTCCTGTACCTAATGTATGCCTTTCAGATATTTGAAGGCCTCTATCATATCCCTCCTCTCTCTCTCCTCCAGGGTATACATATTGAGGTCCTCCAGTCTCTCTTCATATGACTTTTGGTGCAGGCCCTGCACCATTCTTGTTGCCCTTCTCCAAACTGCCTCTACCCTGTCTATGTCCTTACAGAGATTCGGCCTCCAGAACTGGACACAGTACTCCAGATGAGGCTTCACTTATGATTTGTATAGTGGCATCACCTCCTCCTTTCTTCTACTGGTGATACCGCTCCTTATGCACCCCAGTACCGCACTACCTGTCCCCACAGCCTTGGCATCATTTGCCACCTTTAGGCCATCTAGTATGATCACCCCTAGATCCTGTCCCTGTTTGGTGGCCTTCAGATCCCCCATCATGTAAGCCTCCCTGGTTCCTGTGCCCAAATGCATGATTTGGTATTTCTTTGCATTGAATCTTAGCTGTCACACTCCTGACCATTCCTGTTTATCTAGGTCCCTCCTCATTTTTTTCCACCCCTCCTGGAGTGTTTACCCTGTTGCAGATCTTAGTGTCATCTGCAAAGATGCATATCTTTCATTCCAGCCCCTCCACAATGTCACTTATGAAGACATTGAATAGGACTGGCTCCAGTACTGATCCCTGAGGCACCCTGCTGGTCACTCTTCTTTCCTCAGATTGAGCTCCATTTACCACCACCCTTTGTGTTCTATCCCTCAACCAATTACTAACCCAGTTTACTACCTTAGGACCCATTTCCAGGCTACCTAGCATCTTTACAAGCCTCTTATGTGGAATGGTGTTGAAAGTCTTGCTGAAATCCAGGTAGGCCACATCCAACGCTCTCCTAATCCACTTCCCTGGTCACCCAGTCAAAGAAATCTATCAGATTTGTTTGATATGACCTTCCTGCTGTGAATCCATGCTGCCTTGGATCCTGTGCTCTGCTGGATTCAAGATGTTCCAAATCCTTTCTTTTAGCAGTTTTTCCATTATTTTCCCCACCACCAAGGTCAGACTGACTGGTCTATAGTTTCTAGCCTCCTCCCTGCTCCCACTTTTGTGTAGAGGGACTACTAGAAAGTGCGATGCCACAGGGGTCTGTATTGGGCTTGTGGCTTTTTTGTATATATATATATATATATATATATGTGGTTTAAAAATAAGTAGTGATAATAAAATAGTCAAATTTGCAGATGATGTTAAGATCGGAGGCGTGGTCGATTCATTTGATGATAGACTAAGGTTTGGTGAAGATATTTTAACAGTGGTGGAATGGTCTGAGATAAATGGAATGAGATTAAATCTGCAGAAATGTAATATTCTGCATGTGGAGAAGAAAAGAATGTAGGACAGGATTATAACATCAGAGGGACAATTTTGAAAACATCAAACTGTGAAAAGGATTTGGGAAAACGTATTAGGAAAGATTTAAAATGTGAGGCCCATTGTAAACATGTGGCAAATAATGCTATGTATTTAACAAATAGTGTGAGGAGAAGATTCTTCTCAAGAAATGAAACAGTCCTGTTACCTGTCTATAACAGCTATGTCAGACCAATTCTAGATTATGGTACACCAAGCTGGAGTCCATATTTAATGAAAGATGTAAGGCTAACTGAGAAACCAAAAAGAACCTTTACTAAATTAATAGCAGGTTGTAGGGAAAGTCATATGAAGAAAGATTAAGTTATTTAAAATTATGGCCATTGGAATTATGGCGTAAAAGGGTGAGCAGTTATTGTTTTATAGGATATGAGAGATGAACAGCTGAAGGGAGATTTGAGACTAGAATTTAAAGAATGTAGCTATGACATGAGAGGTCATAAGCTGCAAATTAAGGAAAAGAAATATAGAACTGAGGCATGGAAGAATAGTTTTGTGTCCAAAACTATTAAATGGTGGAATGAACTACCAGCAGATGTAATTAATGCAACAAGTTTTCTAGCTTTTAATATAATCCAGATAGATATTTGGAGGTTAGTAAAGTTGTCACTTCCACTGTGTAGTGGGGACAACTAGTATGGGCTATAGCCTTCTGTTGTCTTAGCTATCCCAAGTATGAATCTGTTCTCCTCCAGTCCTCTTCAACCACATCCATTTCCAGCGATTTCTTTATCAGGGCTGTCACTGGTGCTGCCAGCACCTTCCTAAGATCCTTTAATATTCTAGGATGTACCCTGTCTGGTCCCATTATTCTAAGATGTATCCCTTCTGGTCCCATTTATTCTAGGATGTATCCTATCTGGTCCCATTTTGACTTTAGTTCTCCTTCTAGGAGCTCAGGATGCAACAGTTAATTGCCAGGAAAAGACAGAGCAATCTTTGGTTGGGGAGAGAGAGAGAGATCGAAATTTAGAATTAGAGATACCCCCAGAGGAAGGACTTTGTTTTGTTTGAACTGCCTGTATGAAAGCAATCCTGCATAAATGTTTTTATTTTATTGTTATTGAAAATAATAAAATGCTACTTGCTAATTTTATAACTGCTCCTGATTTTCCGTGCTTCCTGACCCCCACATCGATGACAAGAGGCAACAGCCCCAAAAGAAGCATCAGAGGCTCCATATGTAGAATGCAAAAGATGCTTATCAGTATCAATACCTGCAGTAGCAGCTTTCAACAAATCAGCTTTGGTAGGACTGTCAGGCAAATAATTAATGGTTGTCATGGTTAACTTCCAGAGACTGTTCTGTTCTGATATTTAATCATGCAAGCCTGGTAGCTTGCTAACATTAGGCCCAAAGAAGCAGAAGTATATGTTCTTTTGTCCATCATATCCAAGGCCCCTGGAATTCTGCGATTCTGCGGTTGCAGAATTTGCCACAGAATTTGCATCATGCCATAGAATATATATAGTGCCATGAGATTTATTGTTTTGAGTGAATTTTCATATAAATATACTGTTTTTCATAGTGTCAGGCTTTCTTTCCCAGCTCGTTTATCCTGAAGCCCTCCTCTATGCTTAGCATATGATGTCATCGATGACATCACATCATATTAACCAATGACAGGACTGCATTCTGCCAGAGAAATGAATAAATCATGCACAGAAATCACAAAATGCTGCCACAGAAGTCAAGGAGCCCTGCCGCAGAAATCAGAAAATTCTGCCGCAGAACACCAGGGGCCCTGATCACATCCTACCTCCTGGATTCCTTATCAGAAGGCGAGGAATTCTTATATCTAAGGGCCCTAGACCTATCATGAGCAGCCATGATGATTACAGAGTCTGTTTCTGGCTGTGAGGCAAAGTAAGGTTTGGCAGAAGGAACAGGATACTGTTTGTCAGTCTTTCTAGGAACTGCAAGCAGAGTGTGAGGCCTGTACCATGCAGTCATTGTAGCATCCGTCAATGCAAGATAAACTGGAGGAATCACTATGGAGGGAGTAGCAAGAACTAACAAAATCTCCAGCAGATTTTGCTTTGTCAAGTCCTCCTTCTCAGCAGCAAAGCCCTTAGTACTTTGCATTTGCCCAGATAATGCCTGAAAGAAGGCATCCTCAGGAGGAGACCTAGGTGAATAAACCACAGCATTCTCACTACATGAGGATAATGTGGAGCTGGAGCCCAGACCACCCTCACAGAGACCCATGTCCCCTTCTTCTTCTTCCTCCAAATCCTCCTCCATATTAAAAAGGTCAGAATTATACTCCTCTTCCCCATCTGTAAAACTGACAGTGGGTTCAGGTCGAAACCAGCATCAGTGGCAGTGGCTGTGAAAGAGGAATCACAAGTGTGCTTTGAGAGCCTGTGAAGGACAACAGGGCTGATGGGGTAGGCCCTATTGATGGCACAGCTGTGTGGGAGAAATGGCAACAGGCACAGAAACAATTTGATACTGTGGCAAGCACAACTTGCAACTAAACGATGCCCTGTAAGGGAGATGGATCAACTGTCATCGATGGGGTGTTACCCATCAGTGGAGGCTGCAAACCACCCATAGTAGGTATAGGAAAAACAGGCTCGGACCTTGGTTTCTGATGGATGGTCGGGGTTGGGGGGCTTTAGAAGCAATGACTGCCAGAGTGGAAAATGGCATGGATTTACTCTGTATGGAGTGGGGCGTCAACCAAAAGGAGCTTTGTCTTTATGCTTGTGTTGGTTGCTGTATGATGAGGACTTTGTATACTTGCCCTTGTTCCAAGACTTTGATGATCATCGTTAACAGCTTCGACAAATGCAGGGAGGACTTCCTAGTAGCAGTGGTCAATGATTGGGGTGGATAAGCTGGCTTTGGCACCACAACCTTAGTGGCACTCATTGCCTTCTTAGTAATGAAGGTCTCAAAGGCCTACTATCAAATAAACATAGAAACTGTCAGCAGATAAGAACTGCTAGGCTCATTATGTCTGCCCACAAGCCCTATACATTGTATGTGGCCACTGACCCTATGTGATGAATGGCTTTTCATCACTCCCTCCCCTCTCAAGGTTCTCTTGTGCCTGTCCCAGACATACTTAAACCCCTCTGCTGTGCTTGCCCCCAATACCTCCTGTGGCAGACTAGTCCAAGTATCAACTACCCTTTCTGTGTAGAAAAATGTCCTAACATTACCTCTTAATCTATCCCCTCCAATTTTATATTGTACCCACTTGTTCTAGTACTTTTTCTACACTGGAAAAGGTCCCCCACCTGCACCTTGTTTATGCCTTTGAGGTACTTGAAAGTTTCAATCATGTCCCCCTGCTCTGTTCTGTCCTCCAGTGAGTACATATTGAGATCCCTTAGTCTCACCTCAAATGTTTTGTGGCGCAAGCCTCTAACCAATGTCCACCTTCTCTGGATAGTCTCCACTTTGTTTATGTCCTTGCACAGGTGTGGCCTCCAGAACTGCATACAGTACTCCAGGTGAGGCCTTACCAATGTTTTATACAATGGCATCACCACTTCCCACCTCCTGCTAGTGACACCCCTGCATATGCACTCCAGCATGCTACTGGCCCTCCCTGCTGCCTTTGCACTGCTTTGATACCTTAAGGTCATCAGAGATGATAACACCTAGGTCCCTTTCCTCTCTGGTGACAGTCAGCTCCTCCTCCCCCAACCTGTAGCTCTCCCAGGGTTCCCTTTACTCAGGTGCATTATTTTGCACTTCTTTGCATTATACCTCAGTTGCCACATCTCAACCATATTTCAGACTTCTCCAGGTCCCTCTTCATTTCTGCACCTCTTCTGGGTATTCACCCTCTTGCAAGATCTTGGTGTCATCTGCAAACAAGTAGACCTTTCCTTCCAGGCCTCTGCAAAGTCTATAATGAAGACATTGAACAGGACTGGTCCTAGTACTGATCCCTGAGGTACCACACTGGTCACCCCCCTGTCTCCAGATTGTACTCCATTTACCATCACCCTCTGTCTCCTGTCTGTTAACCAGTTCCTAATGCTGTTCACCACCCTGTCTCCCATGCCCAGACTACCCATCTTGTTAACCAGCCTTCTATGTGGGATGGTGTCGAAGGCTTTGCTGAACTCTAGGTAGGTGATGTTTATTGCTCCTCCCTGATTTACCTCCCTAACAATCAAAAAAATCTATCAGATTCGTTTGACACAACTTTCCTGCTATGAATCCATGTTGTCTCAGATTCTGGGCGCCCTTGGATTCCAGGTGTGCCACTATCCTTTCCTTCAGCAGTGTCTCCATGATCTTTCCCACCATGGAGGTGAGGCTGACTGGCCTGTAGTTCCTCACCTCCTCCCTACTGTTGCTTTGTGCAGTGGGATTACATGTTCCCTCCTCCAGTCCTCTGGAACAACACCCGTGTTGAGTGACTCTGTGAACATGGCTGCCAGAGGCACTGCAAGTTCCCCTCGCAGCTCCATTAATATCCATGGGTGGATGCCGTCTGGCCCCATGGCCTTATCTGCCCTCAGCTTTGTGAGTTCTCCCAGAACTCTCTCCACTGTAACTTGACTGGTGTCCACTTCTCCCTCATCCCCCCAATTTCCTCTGCTACCCAACTGTGGTCCTTGACTCTCCCCTCCTTAGTGAATACTGAGCAGAAGTATTTGTTCAGTATTTTTGCCTTGTCCAGATCTCCCTCCTTACACTCTCCCTCCTCCCCTTTCAGCCTCACAATCCCACCCCCAGTTTTTCTTCTTTTGCTGATGTACCTATAAAATGCATTGTCCCCTTTTTTCACAGACCATGCTAAACCCTCCTCTGTCTGCACCTTCGTTCTCTTAACAGTCTTTCCTGCTTCCCTCAGACACTAAAGGTACATCTCTCTGTCCTCCTCCCTTTGGGTCCCCTTATATTTCCTGAAACTCAGCCTTTTAGCCTCGACTTTGTCCCCCACCTCTTTAGAGAACCATAGTAGTTTCCTTCTTCTTTTCCCTTTGGCCACTATCCTAATGCATTGGTTTGTTATATCCACTATTGCTCCTTTCAGTTTCTCTCATTGTTTCTCCACCCCCTTTTACCTCTCCCTTCCCCCAGACTGCTTCTATACATCCACCCATTTCAGTGAAATCTGCCCTCCTAAAATCTAATACTCTTGCCCTTGTGTGGCTTAATTGAGTCCATGTCACCATGCCGAACCATACCATGTGGTGGTCTCTGGACCCCAGCTGCCCTTCCACCTGTATTTCTTCGACTCTGTTACCATTGGTCCATACCAGGTCCAGAATTGACTTGTCCCTGGTTGGTTCATGCACCAGCTACCTGAGTCCAACCCCCTGCAGGGATTCTAGGATGGCTGTGCTTCTGGCTGAAGTAGCCACCTGGGTGGCCCAATCCATGTCTAGCATATTGAAATCCCCCAGTAACAGGATTTTGCCTTTAGCTGCCATGTCATGTATGTCCTCCACTAGTTCCCTGTCAACTTCCTCCCTCTCTGTCAGAGGTCAGCAGATCACCCCTGTGCGTATTGCTGTTCCATTTCCTGGCTCCAGGGAGACCTGCATTGCCTCGGCCTATCCCTAGCTTCCCCGAACTTCCGTAGCCTTTATACCATCTCTGATCTACAGGGCCACCCCCCCACTCTTTTCACCCTCCCTGTCCCTCCTGAACAGTGTATAGCCTGGTACATTGACTTCCCAGCCATGATTAGCAGAGTACCACACCTCTGTTATTGCTACTATGTCAAGGTCTACATCCACCAACAAGGCCTCCAGGTGTGGAACCTTATCTCCTAGGCTATGGGCATTTGTTAACATAACCTTCCATGTTTTACAGTCTGCCCTCCCTCTGCTCTTGTACTCCCTCTCCAGCGTCTTCCCCCCACCCTGGTTTCCTTTCCTATGTGCTCTCGCTCCCCCTGTATCCTCATTATACACTCTATGCCCACCTGCCTCCCAGTCTGCTTCAGCTGTGCCTGTTGTCAACTTATGTTTCTGCATGTTCCCATTCGAGGTTGTTCCTAAACCTCCTGGCTCTCCCCCTTTGCCAGTTTAAATGCTCACTGCTGAAGCATTTAAACTTCTCGTAGGACCAAGGTCCCTTTTGGACAGATGCAGGCCATTCTCCTTATATAAGCTCACATCTTCCCAGATCATTCAAGCACCAGTCCCTATGAAGCCAAAACCCTCCCTCCCATCAATCCTTCAACCAGCAGTTGAAGGTACGGATTGGAATGACCTAACCTCCCTGTGCCCTAGACAGGTAGCACCTTCAAGAATGAGATGAAGTGTGCTATCTGTTTCAGGTTTCCTCCAGATTCCTGAAATCTGGCTAACTCCACCCTTCTCCTCACCAGGTCAGTGGTCCCCAAGTGGACAATGACATCCAGCTGCTCCCTCCTAGCTATTGCTCTAGTGATCCTATGGATCCGCTTCCTATTCCTCCATGCAGCACTTACCAGGAGGCACTCTCTCCCCTGCTAGGTGTCCCTAACTCCACTCCCTGGAGAATAGAGTCCCCCACTAGGAGAAGCTTCCCCCTCTTCCAGGGTGCCCTGCCTCCCTTCCCTGGGGCTCCATCCTAGAGGAACTATCTATCCTCCCTGATGCCAGCCTCATATTCCTAAATGGGGCTTTCCCATTCCTCCAAATCAGTGCAGGAGTTACTAAGTGGGACTGATTGGGGATGTGCTTTTGACCCCCCCCACACCCTCCCTGAACCCAATGTAGTTCAATCACTGAAGTCTCTTTGCACTATAACTCACATAATTTGCAAGATGAATATCTAAGAAACAACAAATCTCTGAGAGGGCTGAGACTGGTTATACAACCATCATGTGGGATTGAGAATTTTAAAAGAAAAACTAGATGGGAGAACACTCTCTGTACGTAGAGTTTTCTGTGGTGCATCATGACAAGGTTCTGCTTACATGTTTGCAGTGTCAGTGGCTCAGTAGGTAGCACACTTGCCTTTGAGGCTGGGAGATCAGAGGGCTGTGGGTTCAGTTCCCACATCTGGCACTTGGGTTAATATCCCAGTACTAACACTGTACTGCAGCATGAGGGGGGGTGCTGCACTTCTGGATGAGATGTTAAACAGAGGTTCCATCTGCCTGGATTGGTGGTAGTTCAGGTGGATGTTAAAGATCTCATGGCACTTATCGAAAAAGAGTAGAAATTTCCTCATTCACTAAAAATACCATCAACTGCTTAATCCGGTTCAATCTCAGTTGTTTACCATCTGTATCCCCCCACGGTCGCCCCTGAAAAAGGGACTTCTAGGCCCAGTGGGCTTACCGGGTCAACAAATCTAAACTTGCACAGAGGGTCTAATTAAATTACTAATCAAGGAAGACAATAAAGTATGAACAAGTAAAAAAGGACATTGCAACTACACAAAGTGAACTAGAGGAGCTAAAATATCATCCACTTTTCAAACAGAAAGAAAAAGAACTGAATAAAAATATGCAACAACATGAGAAAAAAATCATTAAAAGAAAACAAAACATGAACAGGACCAACAAGATAACAATTTAGGAAAAGTTTTCATTTTGGGACCACAGAAGGCACAAAGTGAGAAGTACACAAACTAGGAGCATTTACAGAAACAGGAAACGAGGGGGATCCAGCATCTGGAGGAATAAAAAAACAGAAACAAACGTGGGGACAAACAAGGAACACAGGAAAGGGATAAAGAAAACGATAAAGTGAACAAAGATGATAAATCTGAAGTCTCATAGGGAAGTACAGCATCCTCCACAAGTACCAACATTACAAGCACCAGCAAAGTGAAGAAGATGTTTTTTTTTAGAGAAAAAAGATAAAGCAAAAGGAAAACAAGACAGTGCAAACGGGGTGACAAAGAGAACGAGGCCCAATTAATGAGAACCACTGTTCAAGAACCAAAAGAATTAACTTGAGTAGTTATACATTTTCTGAGACTGAAAACATGTTCCAAATAAAGGTTTCAGTTTTGTTTCCTCACCTTCAGTTAACAGGTTCAATTTACAAGTAGAACTGTATAAGACATATAGAAAAATTAATGTAAAATGTTTCTTTGAATACAGGAATCCCTGTAGATCTGGAGCTGCCTTGAATATGCCATATGAATTTGAAGCCTTGCTAGACATTGTACACACAGTCCTGCTCACCCATCCCTTCTAGGCTATTCTGCTGGTCACCTACTCCTATTTGCCTGCAGTTCGACTTTGGTGGAAATCTAGGTGGTACTGTGCTTGTTATATATTTGGGTGCAATCTGTGGTTATTATGCTATCTGCTGGTAATGATATGAATTGTGGTTGTTGCCCACAGACGCAAAATTACCTCATCTGCATACCCTGCTGAGTACTGTAGTTTTACCACTGAGCAAACCTAGTTTGCACTTGCCTACCTGCATTGCACTGTGTTTGTGTTTGTATATCACGGGCTGTGGTACGCTGCTGTCTGGTGCCACCTGTTATGTTATCAGTCTGTGCAGCCATGCATGGTAGACTAGTTTATATGTCTGTTGCGCATATGTCACATGCACAGTATGTGCATACGCCCACATGCATACCAGCCCATTTCAGTTGTAAGCCCCCACCACAGATACATAGGGCCAGCTCTCCATAGAGACACGTAGTTGCATACTGAAGAGAAAGTGACAGTGCTAGTCACTACACTAGGGTAACTTCATAGATAAAGGAATGGCAGCCTCAAGCAATACAGAATAATACAGAACACTTCCTGCACTTCTCCCATTCAAGGACTCTATCATTGAATGTGACCATGTGTTAAAAGTCTTCCTTCAAGGGGATACGCATATTCGAAATGTATGAACATAAAGCTAAATATGCTTGACCTAATCTATTGCTGTTACAATTACTAAGAAAATTTTGTGAAAATATAGCAGTTGATTTGTTACCATATAACGTGGTTGATTAGGATTAAGGCAGCTACTTGAGTACCTCAAACTCGCTATAGTATACCATTGAGAAATACTTATCAAGTGATTTGAGTTCTTGATGTTGTATGTTAAAACTGAGATGAGGTTTTGTGCAGTGCTGTTGGAGGGTAGTGCATCTACAGCAGATATCTTGAATAAGCTGTCAGCCTGAACCCTTCATGTATGTCATTGCACGTTGGACATGTTTTTATAATTTTATGGGGATAGTGAATCCTGGTTGCTGTTCTAAGAATGTTTATTTTCCATCTGAACATACCTCGTACAACATCAATGAAGAGCTCCAAAACCAATACAGCAATGGCTCACTTCACAGAAACTGTCAGTTGGCTTTATAGTTGCAGATAATGGATCCAACATATGGAAGGCCTTGAAGAGGGGGACTTTGTTCACATTCACTGCTTTGTGTATTGCTTAAATTTAATAGTTCATGAGTTTTCTTTGATGAGGACAAGGACATTAGGGGCAGGATTTTTTTGAAGGTGGAGGGGGTAAGCTCCAGCTGTGGACCACGGGACTCTGTGATTTGGCTGGCGCTGATCTCCTTGTTGCAACTGCACCGATTTTTTCCATTACCAGGTGCAGTTCGTGACAGTTCCCTGCTTTGTGCAAGCACGGTACTTTGTCCCCCAAGAGTAGGGCACACTAGACCATGAAACAGTGGTCTATGGAGCGCTGGGTGCAAGGGATGGAAAATCCTGAATGATGGTCTGTGACTCGCCATAAGCCCTTTTGCCATATGTTCAGCACACAGGCACGTGGCATTATTGGGCATTTGAAAATCTGTCCCTAAAACTCTAGTTAGCACTGCTAAAGAATATACATTCATTTCAGTCACTCAAGCAAAGTCCATCGCTTGTTTGAAAAAATACAGCAGGAGCACTGTTTAACTCTACAGACTGATCCAAGACATTTCTACTCAGTGGAATTTGACTTTTTTATGTTCCAAAAGGCTTCTGGAACAAAAAGAAAGCTATCAGGCTACACCTTGAAAAATACAGTTGGTGATGCAGATGTCTATATTCTTCCACCTGGGTGAGCCATGTTGCAGTTTCTAATTTAACTCTTCCAGCCATTTAGGAAATCACTGCGAGAAAGGTGAGTGCAAACACAGCAGCTCTGAGCCAGGTGATACCACTAAGAAAATATTAAAATCAGATTGAATCTGATTAGGGAAAAGTTAGAGAATCAAGACAGTTCCATCACAGGCTGCAGAGGTGCTGTACACACAGGTTGCCCCAATAATAGGCAAAAGGCAAGTTTTATTTAAAAGGCGCCAATCCCAGAGGCTCTGAGGTGCCATACAGAAATAAAAAGCACAACATCAACAGCAATATAGTAATACAGCAATAAATAATAAATATCAAAATAATAAATAAATTAGAAATACAACTAACTAAAAAAGAAACAAAAGTTAAGAACAGTCTGCTTATATAGGCGGTCAGGCAAAAGATGTCATGCAGCAAAATCAGGAATGCCTGGAGTGAACAGGAAGGCCTTGAGGTGGGCCGTGATACCGACTAAAGGGCCTCCTTTACAGATGGTGGGGAATTCCACAGGATGGGGCTAGCGACACTAAAGGCTCTGTCGCTGGCTGTTTTAGCCTCATCCTGGGAATCACCAGGAGGCCCCTAGAGGAGGAAATGTGAGGAGTGAACTGGGGCAGACTGTGTGAAGGTCTGTCATGTAGCCAGGGCCCAGTCCATGTAGGGCCTTAAAGGTGAGCAAACCCACCTTAGAGAGGACCCTCCACCTGACTGGCAGCCAGTGCAATTCTCGCAGCACCGAGGTGATGTGACAATATAGGTGCCCCATCAACAGCCTGGTAGCTCGTTTTGCACCAGCTGAAGCCATGGAGGTAGCCCCAGAAACACCAAGGTAGAGCGCATTACAGTAATCAAGCCTCATCATCATGAAGGCATGAACCAAAGTTGGGAGGTCCAGAGGCAGAACTAGATGCCTAACCCTAACAATATTCCTCAGATGGTAGAAACCAACAGGACAGTGGCTGATGCCTGAGCCAAAAGCGTCAGACCACTATCCAGAATAACGCTCAGGTTCGGCTCTAGAGGAAGCCTTCAAAGGTACAGGTCTCAGAAATAATCCTGTTTCTGCACCCGAGGCCAGTCTATCACACCCTCTGTCTCGACTCCTTAACTAGTACCTCTATCTTATCGGGGTTCAGTCAGACCAGCTGGAGGCCATCCAGTCATTGATTTCAGCAAGGCAATTATTTAGCACATTCACTGCATTTGGATGTTCCAGGGGCAAAGGAAAGGTATAGCTGGTATCATCAGCATAGCAATGAAAACCAAGCCATGCTTCCTAATGAGCCTTCCCTGGGCAGCATGTACACTACAAACAACATTGGTGACAAGACCGATCCTTGAGAACTCCACAATAGGGGAGGCTAGGGGGAGGAGAAATTCCTCATCACTACCCTTTGCCTCCTGTTTGTGAGATAGGATGCTAACCAGCAGATGACCATGCTGGGTGAGTCCACAGGAATTCCTCAGGCAATTGAGTAACACATGATGGTCCACTGTATCAATGCTGAGAGAGATCAAGGAGAATGAGGAATTGCCCTCTCTTTGATCTCTCACCCTGAGACGGTCATTATGCACCTGAACTAATGCAGTTTCTGTGCTATGCCTTGCACGAAACACAGACTGGAGAGGCTTGTATAGATCATGCGCCACAAGGTGTTCCTCAAGCTGAAGTGCCCAACCTTTCTATTACCTTACTTAAGAAATGGAAGGTTGAGAGGGGACAGTAATTTGCCTTGATGTCAAGTATAAAGATGGTTTCTTCAGAAGGGTCTCACCAATGCTTCCTTCAAGGCATCGGGAAGACCCCTCTGACAGAGAACACTGAACAATTAAGGCAAACACCGGACCAATGGAGTCAACATATCCCTATCAAGAAATGTGCTGGCACCAGGTCCAGTTTTACAACGTGTGCCACAGCTTGAAGCAACCTCAATGACCTCAGCCACCTCCACCAGTCTAAACTCCCCCACTCTAGGGTGGAGTGCTCACTGGACACCACAGCAACCACTGTCAGTCACAATGTCGCTCACTGGAGGAATTCTTTGCTGGATAACAGACACCCTGTCTGAGAAGAATGGAGCAAACTGTTTGCATAAAGCATCAGTGAAAAAGTTGTTTTTGCTCAGACAGGCTTGATGAAGATGCCTATCTACAGTCTGAAAAAGCACAGTTGGTCCAATTCCTCCAGTAGCAATCTCCTGGACAGAACTCTACCTTCTTACACAGCATAATGTGTATGCAGGGCCAGTTTGTCTGCCTCCAACTTGGTCTTCCCTCCAGCAGCGCTCTAATCTCTGACATAATCTTCATCATGATGCGCTCCCATCATACCAAGGGGACCTCAGGGTGTGAGGTTTTAGGGTAGACATGGACCAGTGCAAGGGAGTCGAGTGCACTAGATATTGATTTAGTTATAGGCAGAAACTGCTGCACGCATACCCCAATGCATGCACTGTCCACACTAGATAGATCAGCCACTGCCAGAAAAATGCTCGGGGTCAAACCCCTGGAAAGAGCAGTAGCTAAACATCTCAGTAGGGGAGGGCTGTTGGGGGGCCCGAATAAGAACTCCACCTTTGCAATGCTACTCAAACAACTCAATCAGTCTTGAGATTATTTATCTCAAGCGCCCAGGGAGAAGACCAGGTCCAACATGTGGCCTTCCTGGTGGGTCGTGGAAGAAACTTCTTGAGACAGGCCCAGAGATGACATAATCTGGAGGAAGTTGTAACCAAGCTGAGAAGATTGATTCGTTAGTCTCAAACATTAAAGTTCCCCAGCACTAATCATTTGGAGGCCTACAATGTTTCACCGATGATGAAGTCGACTACCTCCTGCAGTAGTTCTCCAGCTCGCCCAAGGGGGCAGTAGATCAGAAGAATCCTGCAGCCTGTGTCCGACCCCACAAACAGGCACACATTCAACCAACCAGCCAAACTTTATTTCTAGAATGCTATTCCAGCATAGATCATAGTGTTTTACAAAGTATAATCATATTCCTAGAATTCTGCTGGCAGCAGATTTTTTCGTAGAACTTGCAATCTACTACAGAACTTCTGCAGTGTCGTAGAATTCACTCTTCTTGTTGATTTTTATTAATATTTCTGTTTTTCATAGAATCTGGTTTCCTTCCCCTTTTTATATCCTAAAAACCCTATATGCTCAGAATGTGATGTTATCATTGCTATAACATCATACATTAGCTAATGAAATGGCTGCATTCTGCAACAGAAATGAACAGTCACTTATCTTTCATAGCTCCCACTGCCAGAGAGTGGCACTGCACATCAGGCATGGTGATATTTGTTCAACCTGCACCAGCCTAATACAATTTTCAATCTTACATTATTGCACTAGGGCCAACTTAAATAAAAACTGTCAATAGCACAGACCTGTTAGGTCCATACCTCACTTTGTACAAAGCTATTTGTGCCTTTAAGGTATAGAAATGCCATCTGAGATGAATAACTGGTAAAATGAATTTAAATGTCATTTTAAGGAAAAATAATGTAATTATGCCCAGAAAAGTGGAATATAATAATGTGTAGACCTGTTGAAAGAATAGACCTGTTAAATAAATAATTGCACTGCATGCATTTTAGCCAGGATTATTGATTATATTGTCACTGGTTGATAGAATCACCTAAAAATTATGGAGAAATGTTGTGCAGGGACAGCTGTTGGGCCAGAGGGTAGCATGCATTCTTGTGCTGGCAACTGAGGTTCAGAGATTAGCTCTGGGAGCTGGCTGGGCAGCACAAGGATTGGTGGAACACATCATTGCTTGGAGCCTGGGGAATGGTGTGCAGTGTTCTGTCCATGGTGGACACACTGTGCTGGTCTGGACAGCTCTATCTCACAATGCATGTCATGGCCCTGATGGTGTTACGTGAGTGTGTCAGGAAAGCAGGTTGACATCAAAATGAGTTTTGCAATAACTCCTCTATTCCATTTCTAATGGAACCTGTATGAATGAGGATGCAAGTTCATGAAATTAAAAAAATATACACACACACACACACACACACATATACAGTATCTCTGTCTCTTTCACCACACACACACATTTGTATGTATGTTACAGTTTGTATATAAATATATAAGTGATAGAGCAGTGGAAACCTCATTAGTGGGATAGATAGCATGCATATAGAAATACCTTTTATCACATAAGATCCCTCTGCATATATTATTTATGCAACAGGCTAGGACCTTAAGGGAGACATTTGTTTTGCTTTTTAGGCATAAAATTATTTTTATAAGTCTTTATTTTTGAACTAGTGTTACTGTGCTTTCCACCATCCTGACTGCTATAAAACTGCCATGAAAGTGAAGTCAGAATGACAAGCTGTCACTGTGATGTGGTAGTTTGTTAGTGCCGTAAGAACTTCCACAGAAATTACAAACCACCACCGCCAAGAAGTTCTGGGCAAATGGTGGTCTTGCCACAGAACTTGGTCCCACTGTGCCGCAGAAAGTAGGGGCCCTGAGTATAATCAATACATTTAAAAACACAGTGTAAACAGCACTTTTAAAACACACAGCAAAGTTTCTAAAACATAACAGGAATTTAAATATCAGTATATGCCAACTCAATAAATACTTTTCGGGCAGATTTAAAAGGCTTCAACAGACAGACAATCCCTTATCCGATGAGGTAGATGTAACCCCGTTACCCAGGGTTACAAGAATCCCAGTTAGACCTAGTGGCAGGCAGGAAGGCAGCTGGTGAAACTCCAGTTATATGGACTTCACACTGTCTCACTCTATTCTCAGTCTCAGCTGAGACTGAGAGATGACATCATTTTAGAACTGTTGCAGCTGCATAAGCCACACTGGAATGTTGCTGCTAGGGAAGTTAGGATAGAATGTTGGGAATTTGAAGTCAGTTCGGTAGTAGTCTGTAGTAGAGTTTTGAAGAGGGAAGAGGTGGCTGAAGCTGCAGGCCCTCATAGCTCTTAGTTCTGACAAAGAGCTATATTTTTGTTAGAGGTGTGTGTTCTCACCTGAAGAGGAACACAAAAGATCCAAGTGAAGTGGTAGAGACCGCTCCAGTGGTTCAGGGTCCCATCCCTGCTGGGGATGGGGAAGGATTCAGCCTACTTCCAGGGCAATCCCTGGTCCAGCTAGGGAAGAAGAAGCTGCCTAATTTTAGGTTCGTGCTGAGGCACCAGAAGTTTTGGATGAGATTTCTTTGAAGAAGAAAAAGCCTGTGGGGCACCTGCAACCAAGGGGTGAGTATGCTTTGATAAAGGGCCAAAATGTTTTCACCTGAGACAAGATGAAATTAAGTGACTGTTACTGTGGGGTCAGGAAAGACAGCCAAGTAGTTTTGAACGTTGTGGGAATTGGACTGCTTAACTCTGTGGGGTCTAGAGGAATGGACACAGCCACTCTTTAAGTATGTTTTAAGTTCAGCACAAGTGGGATGAAAGAACAGTAGATTAAATGTGACATACATTTAAAGAGAATCTACACAGTAAAGTGTTTTCAGAGGATGAGGTGTTACAGTCCAGAGAAATGGCCAGGTATGAATTATGGAGCGAGAGGTGGAGACCCCATCAGTAGTAACCAAATTCACCTCTATGGGTTTGCTTTGGGACACCTGTTGCTTTCTCTCAGGTACTTGGCCAGTGCCTGAGGAAAGTACCAGATGTGGGATTGATGAAGAAGATTCTCTGTGGAGCCAGAAGTGCTCAGAGGTGGTTTAGGAGCCACCGAGAAATGTTCCATGTTACATGAAAGTGTCCAAGGGCTGGCATGAGGCTGAGCCATGGAAGGAAGGTAGTCAGAGGGCTGGCTAGGGAGCTGAGCCAGGAAACTGAAACAGAGTTGAGTTAGGGCTGAATGCCCAGAGTGTTTCAAACCTGAGAGGATGTGTTCTGATCTCCATAAATCTGCATTACCAGGAGTGTAGCCCCATGTGGGTCCATCTATGCTTTGTTATTCTGTTGGATGTGAATAAAAGCCACACTTTAGAATCCCAACTTCTGGTATTGGACATTACAGTTATTGCTTCCTGTGTCTGGAGGTTGTTTGGGGGTCCCTGTGAAGAGTAGCCAAACCTAATCCCCATGCTGAGTGACACCTTTCTCCAAGTTTCAACTTATAAAATGGAGGCACTGCGTCATAGGACCCAGGCCCCTCAACCTGTTCACTAGCTACACAGGCAGGGGTAGTAGCCGCTCAGCTTAGTGCCAACTGGGGTTACATCTTGAGGCTACCGCTGGTATTCTGTTGAAATTTGGGAGAAGGAACAAGAAAGGTTGCTCGGTGATGGCTAGCATTTTGGCTTTCTGGCAGTGGGTAGCCCAAAGAGCTGAAGCAATGTAAACTAAATGTGCCACTGTGTGCTGCTGTCTATGTGCTGTTGTGATATTGCCAACTGTCTACCAAGGAGCAGTAAAGCCAGAGTGTATTCCTTTGTCCTGCATCAAATTACAGCATTTGCCAGCTTTAAAAAGTATTGTTGTGACTGAAAAAGTATGGAAAACTGTGGGTAGCAAAGGAAAATTGTGCCCTAGACGTTGGAAATGCTTTCTGTGTGGACTGAGAGACTTGTTGTGCTTAGTGGCCATGAAAATGGTTAAAATTGACTCCTGCCATGGAGTCAGTTGAGAAAAAAAGGTGTGGTTTGCAGTTTAAATTTTGCCTGCTCTGACGATCGCGTGAGGAGAAGAGCATTCGAGAGGAAAGAGGCTCATTTGCATGGCGTCGAGTGATTGGTGAGACTGCAATCAGTCCCACCCCAAGCCAGCTCTAGAGCGACTGCACAGCATTCGAGAGGAGAGGAGTGGAGTGCTGAACTGGCTTGTTGAGGAGGAGTGTTGCGGCATTGAAAGCGCTGTAGAAAGTTAAAATCTGACTTTTTCTGTTTAAATGCAGGCTCAACCCACATCTCGATCGACTGGACTGTGGTGTGGTGTTCAGAGGGACAATCGGCAGGACTGCCAACCCACTTCCTTCCAGAGGCCTCCACGATCGGCTGCAGGCTGTTTTTTCCATCGCAGCAAACAGCTACTGATAACAGTGAGTACCATCCAACAGAAATAGCTCAAACTGTGTGATTTCACCATGCCAGCTGAATCTATTGTACAGTGTAATCACTTTGTAAAGAAGGACTGTGCCAGTTTAACCAACTAAAGACCAAGAATTCTGAGCAACAGACTGTGAGCATAATGATAGGTTCAGCAACAGTATAATTTTCAGAGCCAAGTGAGAGACTGTGAGTTGTATAAGATATGCAGCAAGAAATACAGGCAATCCTGTGCTATGAAATACTGAGGCTTTAAGGACTGTAAGCTAGAGCAATGTCTTCAGTGAGTAAAAGTCTGTGGTAAATCATATAAATGTGCTAGGAAAAAGAACAGTGCAAGTTTGTGCAATTTGAGCAAATTTATCAGTAGAGTGTGTAAATTGGATGCGCGGTGGATTGACCCATTTACAGAATGTTGATGCGTGGAGTGCTGCCGCCACCATTACAGGGTGGGGTAGCATGTAAACACAGCAGCAGAGGAGCCATTTTGAAAAAAAGTTTTCAGTGATGTGGGACTTGCAATAACAGTGGAGTTGTTTGTTTTTCTCTGCAGTTATGGCTTCAGGACCAAACCGCTACCGATCATGCCCAGGCTGTGATAGCAGTAGAAGTTAACAAGCTAAAGGACATTGAGAAATGTTACTACGGGGATGACTGCCTCCTCATGTGGCGATTCCTGGATATCCAGTGCGGTATGTGTGATGTGCTTAAATGCTGGAAGGGATGTCTTCATGGTACCTCACTGTTCTGGGTGCTTAGAGAAATATGGTTTGTTTAAAGCACCCAAGATTTGTTTGGCTCCCACATGGACAAAAATTAAAAATCTGCAGTTGGCAGCACACAGCACCAGGCGGAGCCTGTTGGAGAAGTCCCCTCAGAGTGTGGAATGAAGCAAGAGGGTGCATATTTACAGACAGAACAATGTGGTGATGTTTCAGAGTCTGAGTCATAGAGACATTTCGGAAGAGCATCAGTAGATCCTTGGAGAGAGGGCCTAGCCCAAGTCTCATAGGAGAAGATGAGACAAGGAAGACCTTTAATGGGAGGTTTCACCTCGCACCCAGTGAAGAGTGGACAGTCTCAGGAGAGAGGATGACAGCTCACTCCTGGGCACAGATTCTCAGTGAGGAAGAGAGAAGGGAACCTATGTGGCCTGAAGAAGAAGGCGTGGTTCACAGCCTCCAGTTCCTGGCTTAGAGAGAACACATGGATGAGAATGGTGACTCTGCAGCTCTGTCCCCACCAGGAAGAGTTAGAGATCCATTCTATGTCGCATTGAGTATCGTGGTTGGCAGAACCAGGACTGGCCACCCCAAAGCCAGGCCAGAGGTCACAAGTTGACCAAAGCTAGTAAAGAGGAAAGACAGGTTCATAGGAAAGCGAATGAAATCCATGGAGAATCATTTCCTACCTTTCCTCTGAGAGTCTGGGAGGAGATTGAGAAAAGCAGGAAATCCTGGATTTGGGAAGAGGCATGAAACATGTGCATCCTGGTGCAAACAAGTATGTCAAGAGCAGAATGTTTCAAGAAAAATACAGCCAGTGGAAAAGAGGCAGGACACTGTTTATTGACACTGTTCGAATTGTGGATGGAGAGGGACATGAAACCTTTCACAGTGTGGATTATGAGCGCCCAGATGGGGTAATAATTCCAGCACCTGACCTGTTGTGCTATTGACCACAATGCAAAGACTTCCTGCGAATGTGCCCATGCCTACCGAGTGGAAAGCAGAGCAGTGGTAGCCAGTGCTGCCCTCCAGCAGTTGCCGTACCTATGTTGTTCCATCAGACTGGCATTCCAGGAACCAGATACCCCATTCATCAGTTTTACAGTGCACTGGCCTTCCAGATTCCATCGATTGGTCCACCAGATGACTTCAGATCCAGAGAGACACCAGCTCAGCTGTATCCTGACTCGTCGCCTGGGTATCGGATGACTTCAGACCAGCTGTTTTCCTTTTATTCCTGTTCCAAGGTTCCACCTCCTAGATGACATCAGCCCAGCAGTTTCCAGATGTTGCCTCCTGTTGTTTCCCGGAAGATGTCCATCGGCTGTATCAGAAGAATGCTGCCAGGGAGAGTCTTGGTCGAGGACCAGGAGCGGTACCATTTTCATTCTACAAGGGACTGATAAGTCCAGACTTTTCTATTCCTATGACATTGCAGTACACACCCTACATTAGCAGACTCCAGATGTTTGCACTGTCCTCACAGACTCTCCCCTTGGGACTTTGGCCTGCTAGAACTGTGCTCACCGGGCTCCAGCCCAAGAGAGACTCTTTAATGGACTTGTCTTCGAGCACTGTGGTCACTAGATGGGACTTTTAGGGCACTCCATCCCCGATATTGTGTATTGTAAATAATGTCATCGTTTTCTACTGTTTTCTAATGTTTATACTGTTTTTTCTACTTTTCAAAAAATATTTTGGGGATTATCCAGTGTTTTGATGGTAGGGGTTTAGATAGACTGTGTACACAGATTAAGAGTGTGTTTTTGTTTTCTCTGTTTCTTGCAGGTGGTTCTTGAGGAAGACATGAAGAGATGACAAGAAGAGGAGGAACTCAAGGAGTTCTTTTGGTGTACTTTAAAAGTGTTGTAGTGTTAAAGTACAAGATGTTGTTGATTACTGTATGTCATTTTCTTCCACAGGTATGGTTGTGGGAGAGTGGGAGTAATGCATAGTATATGGTATTAGCTCCTGGTGTGTGGTTGTATGGTGTCCAAGGTTGGGGAGGTCCCTGTGTATTTTGTTTTGGGAATTTTGAGTTAGAGGCAGACAGGTTTTCCCTAGAGGGCTGGGGAAAGGCAGGCTGTGGTCCTGAATGGCAGTAGGGGCCACAGTACTGATCTATTAGGCTATGCTCTGGGCAGTTCTACCAGAGCCACTAGGTGCCCATAGTTAGCGGGTAGAGTAGAGGCTGATATGTCAGCCAAAGGCCACTAGACCCTTAGTGTTGTCTGTCTGTGCAGCACATGGTAGGGGAGAAGGTGCGCTACCTCCTGTAGTCAACACATTGGGTGAGATGGCTTAAGCCAGGTGGCTAATGACTGTGGACAGTCATTTTCCTGGCCCAGGGTGAGTGTAACCCCCATGTTACCCTGGGTTACAAGAATTCCAGTTAGACCTAGTGGCAGGCAGGGAGGCAACTGGTGAAACTCCAGTTAAATGGATTTCACACTGTCTCCTCTGTTCTCAGTCTCAGCTGAGACTGAGGGGTGACATCATTTTACAACTGTCACAACTGCATAAGCCGCACTGGAATGTTGCAGCTGGGAAGTTAGGATAGAATGTTGGGGAATTTAAAGTCAAGTTCAGTAGTAGTCTGTAGTAGAGTGTTGAAGAAGGAAGAGGTGTGCTGCAGCTGCAGGCCCTCATTGCCCTTAGTTCTGACAAAGAGCTATATTTTTGTTAGAGGTGTGTGTTCTTACCTGAAGAGGAACACAAGAAGAGCCAAGTGAAGTGGTAGAGACTGCTTCCAGTGGTTCAGGGCCTCATCCCTTTGGGATGGGGAAGGATTCAGCCTACTTCCAGGGCAATCCCTGGTCCGACTAGGGAAGAAGAAGCTGCCTAATTTTAGATTCGTGCTGAGGCACCAGAGTTTTGGATGAGATTTCTTTGAAGAAGAAAAAGCCTGTGGGGCACCTGCAACCAAGGGTGAAGTCTGCTCTGATAAAGGGCTAATGTGTTTCACCTGAGACAAGATGAAGTTAAGTGACTGTTACTGTGGGGTCAGGAAAAGACAGCCAAGTACAGTTTTGAACGTTGTGGGAATTGGACTGCTTAACTCTGTGGGGTCTAGAGGAATGGACACAGACACTCTTTAAGTATGTTTTAAGTTCAGCACAAGTGGGATGGAAGAACAGTAGATTAAATGTGACATACATTTAAAGAGAATCTACACAGTAAAGTGTTTTCAAAGGATGAGGTGTTATAGTCCAGAGAAATGATAGGGGTATGAATTATGGGAGTGAGAGGGGAGACTCCCAATCAGTAGTAATCAAATTCACTTTACGGTTTTGCTTTGGGACACCTGTTGCTTTCTCTCAGGTACTTGGCCAGTGCCTGAGGAAACTACCCAGACATGGGATTGATGAAGAAGATCCTGATGGAGCCAGAAGTGCTCAGAGGTGTTTTAGAGAGCCAACAAGAAATGTTCCATGCTACATGGAAGTGTCCAAGGGCTGGCATGAGAGCCGAGCCATGGAAGGAAGGTAGTCAGAGGGCTGGCAAGGGAGCTGAGCCAGGAAACTGAAACAGAACTGAGTTAGGGCTGAATGCCCAGAGTGTTTTGAAACCTGAGGTTTCAGTGCAAAGAGGATGTGTTCTGATCTCCATAAATCTTCATTTCCAGGAGTGTTAGCACCATGGGGGTCCATCTATGCTTTGTTATTCTGTTGGATGTGAATAAAAGCCACACTTTAGAATCCCAACTTCTGGTATTGGACATTACAGTTATTGCTTCCTGTGTCCAGAGTTGTTTGGGGACCCTGTGCAGAGTAGCCAAACTTAATCACCATGCCAAGTGACGCCTTTCTCTAAGTTTCAACTTATAAAATGGAGGCACCACGTCATAGGACCCAGGCCCTCAACTTGTTTACTAGCTGCACAGGCAGGGGTAGTAGCCCACTCAGTTTAGCACTGACTGGGGGTTACATAGAGAATTCCACAGGGTTGGAGCAGCAGAAGAAAATGACCTAGACCCTGATGTTATCAAACAGACCCTGGGAATCTCCAGCAATCCCTTATCAACAGAGCAGAGATGGTGAAGGGGCGGTAGGGAAAAAGGAGCTCTTGCAGGTACCCTGGTCCATGTCCATGTAGGTCCTTATAGATCAGTAATCTGACCTTGATGGTGATCCTCCACCGCACCAGCAGCCAGTGCAAAGCTTAGAGTATAGGAGTGACATGGTTAGATCTACAGTACGTAAACCTGTCAGCAGCCTGCAGCCACATTCTGCACCAGCAATGAAGATCCAACCACAATAGCTCTAGGTATATAGGGCATTGCAGTAATCAAGGTGTGAGGTCATCAAGGTGTGGACCAATGTCGGAAGGTCATCAGGTGGTTCCAGGTGCTTTATCTGGGTGACATTCTTCAGGCAATAAAAGAGGACTTGACAATTGCCAACACCTGAGTCTTAAGTGTGAGTTCATGATCAAGCATGATGCCCAGATTTGCACCCAGTCAGAGGTCCTCAGCTGGTTTCCCCAGCCAAAGCCTGAATGGCTACCCAGCTGAAGATACCCCACCCGACGACCTGGGTCCACAACCAACACCTCGGTGAGACAGTTGTTAAATACTGTAACAGCATCATATTTTCCAGGTATAAAGAATAAGTACAGTTGAGTAATCATCTGCATAACAGTGAAAACTCAACCTGTACCACCTAATAATGTCTCTCAATAGCAGCATACATCGCAAACAACATGGGGAAAGCACAGAGCCCCATGGTACCTCACATGGCAAGGAGGTAGGAGCTGAGGAAAACACCCTGGACTCCACTCTCTGATGATCCACAGTGTCAAGTGCTGCAGAGAGATCAAGGAGGACCAAGATGGAACGCCTCCTCTGATCCCTTGCTATCAGGAGATCATTAAGTACCCAGACCAGTGCCATCTCAGTACTATGCCTCTTCCTGAAACTGGACTGGAGAGGATCATAGATGTCGGGCGGTCAGATAATCCTCGAGCTGCAACACAACTACCTTCTCAATAACCTTACCTACAAAAGGCAGGTTAGAGACTGTTCTGTAGTTTGCAAGATAGTCAGGGTCCAGAGAAGGTTTTTTCAGGAGGAGTGAACCACTGCCTCCTTCAGGGTGTCTAGTAACACCCTGTTCTCTGATGAACATGTAACTATCTCAGCGAGGACCGGTCCTGTTGCCTCCACGCACCCCACAAGGAGGCGCATTGACCTGGATCTAAACTACAGTAAGTTAGTCACAAGCCCTAGACCAACTTCATGACATCATTGATCACCAACTGAGCAAAGTCCAACCAGACAAGCCAGAACAGCTGACTCCAAAATGGGACCAGCATTTTCATCTAGCCAGGTCTTGGTGATGCAGGCCAGGTCGATGACCCAACAAGATCAGCAATTACTGCTATCTTGTTTCGAATTGACCTGGCATTGTATAACACCGTCCAGGTTTGATGAGTGATTGACGGGCTACCTGTTCACTGCAAGTGGAGCACTTGGGTATGAGCATCAAGCAGGGCAGACCCTTTCCTGGGCCCATTTCACCCCAGGGCATCTTGACCCCACCACACCACTCCTCCCCATTCCACTCCCCATCTGAACCCCACCCTCCAGTGCCTCCTCACAATTCCCAAGGTGCGACAGTGCCTATAAACCTCAGCTGATAGTGGAGGGGGGCAATCGAAGGGACAAGGCCCTGAGCTCAGCGGAAGAGTAATGCCTGCCTGTTGAAGCCCTCTGCCAACACATCCTACAGATTCTACTCCCAGCAGTAAATCAAAATCACTCCTCACTCACTCATACAATTACATCCATTCCTATACATTCAAAATAAAATCAACCAATATAAAACCAAAACCAAAACAGCAGAAATGCACTAAAAATTATTTGAGTAATTGTCCCAAAAGTTCTCAATAATTAACTATAATCAATACTTTTAATCTTACACTATCTTGAAAACACACCATGTCTTCCAAAGAAAAGCAGCATTTTAATAAGCTAGAAGAAAGGAGGCTCTCACTGCCTCCAAGTCACAAAATCTGTATAGCACAGTACTGCCACAGATTATATTCTGGAGGTAAGGAAGAACAGAACTCACGACACTGTATTCTGGGAATATAAATCCTCTGATGACTAATGACTATGACACCAGGCCCCGACACACCCTAAAGCAGGCACCACAGTCTAGGAGGTACTCTTGCCTAAGCCCCTGATCCACCCAATGTAAGTTAGGTAGCCCATGGAGGCTCAATGGAGAGAGAAATTCAGTGTTCACCCTTCAATCGATGCTCTCTGTCTCCACCGGGCAACCCCTGGACATGACACCTACCTCCAGGCTGTCAGAGGCTGAAGAACAGTTCACCACTTCCAGCAGATGTTGACCTCCACAGCACGCTCTTCCATGGTCAGCCAAAGTCATTAAGGGCAGCCTGATAAATCCACAATGCAGCTGCCTTTACCACTGCTCCCATTTCTCCTCTGTCTCTCAGACCCTCAGGTACTCCTCCAGCTCTGGTCCATCCTACCACAACCCGGTCCATTTGAAGCAGAAGTCCCAAGGTAGCCCAATATCCAAAAGTCCTCCCATCATTCTACAGCTTTCAAGGCAGTAAAAACAAAGTATCAGATGGAGTGCCGCACAAAAGGGTGTTCACACTTCTACCCACAGGTCTGTAGATATCCTCACCACAGACAGAACAAAACGAGTGGTTGACATCCAAAAAGGCAACAGTTGACCTATAAAACTGACCGCAACTTAACGTGCACTACCGCTGTTTTGCAACAACGCCACAAAGCTTAAAAAGACTTAAAAGGAAGCCACTAAATTAACTAAAAACTAAACCAAAAATAACTGCTGAGCCTGCAGTTCTGGTGTTTGCCTTTTTCTTTTGGACGGACTGTTTGCTGCTAAAAGAGTTTTGCCTCCACAGCTCAGCCCCCAGTGCATGTTCCAGGGTGTCAGCCACAGGATTCAGAGGTCTAAGGAGGAAGATGGCCAGTGAACTGGATGCTCTCACTGGGTACAGGGTGAAGCCTAGCTCAGATCTAAAATAGATAGCTACCCACCCTCTGCCCCTGCTCCACCCTGGGGCAGTGCACTCAAAGTACCTGGGTGGGACGGTGGCCTCTAGAACTGGGCAAGCATCATCACCCACCCAAGTCTCCATGAGGTAAGCCAGATCGACTCAAAGAAATCAAGTCCGTTATAATTGCAGTCTTGTTTCTAATCGATCTGGCATTGCAAAGCACTACCCTCAGGGGATCGGTGCACAGTGCAGCCCCTCTGGCTACCTGTCTACCCGGTCTGGTGGGAACCCTGGTGATGGGCACCAAACACGTCTGGCCTCCCCTTGGACCCATTGAAACCCAGAGTGCTTTCTGCACCTAACAACCTCAATGCTGCCCCACCACAGTGTATGAGGTGCCCATCACATACAATCAATGCGGCTCCTCTTAATCCTGACCTCCTGACAGCACCTCTGTAGTGGTGGAACTGGGAGGTCAGAAAATGGCCCTAGATAGAGCAGCTGGGATGCCTCGTACACTATTCTAGCCCAGCCCAGGCCCTCATACTTTCCAGACACATCCTGCCTGACAAAGAAGTCCCAAGCACACAAAATCCTGACTATACAACTACACACAACACAGACATACACTAAAATAACAATGCCCTAAACCACACACTCACATTAACAAACTAAAACCCGCACCTCTACCCCTACTGTCCCCTGCCCACAACCCAGAAAGCAGGAAGCCCCAGAAAAGTTTAACGTTCAGGAGAGCAATCTGCAGCTGATAAGACCCTAATGATCAGGACCACAAATATTTACAGTTAAAAAGGTTACAAAAAAAGGAGAAAAAAAGTATGCGATAAGCTGTGAGATCACGTGAGGGGTAGTCCAGTCTGAAAGAAGGCGATACAGTAGGTAATAATATGAGGTAATTGGATGGGTTATGGGTTCCCAATGGTAGAGAAGTAATATAGTGTCTAACCTGGAGGTAGTGATAGAAGTCAGTACAATGTAAGTGTAATCCCCTACAAACTGGGATTTACTAAGATGTCTTCCTGGGCTGCCTAATGCCCACTGTCAGGATGGTGTCCTGTGTCTGCAGTAGTTGTATGTGTCTGCATGAGAGTGCTATAAAGCCTCTATGCCTGTATCTTTAAGAGAGTCATTATGCTGTGTTAGAAATTAGTCTGGGCTGGGTCCAAGCAGTTTAGGGCTCATGACCGGCCAGGTGAGTGGTATTTCTGCTCCATTCTGCAGTTGCTATATGCACAGAGGGAGCTCTATTAGAACTGTGTTCATTTGTAAGGAGAGGAGAGAGTAAGCATACAGAGAAACAGGAGAGGGAAACACAAAAGAAGACATGATAGGAGTGGTGCAGTGCAATGGCTGTGGGGCAGCAGTGTTGGGAGACATTCTGGAGGCTGCGATGCTGCCCTATTTGCAGGCACCTCTCTGGTCTGAGAGAGGAGGTTGCCCGCCTCCAGGCTGACCTGGCTAGGATTCATGAAACCTCCTCCCCACCCAGGGACCACCAGGGCCAATGCCACTACCTTAGAGGTTGCCAAGAAAGAGGAGAGGATGGACCAGGGTGGGCTCAGGGAGGGAGAGGGTGGTGGAACAGAGTTGATCCTCCACCTGTACCTCTCCACAATTCATTCGCCTTCTGGTGGATAGTGGTTCCTCTATGGAGGCACCTGCAGTGGAGACCAAGGAGGATGCTGGAAACCTTCACAAAGAGATCCCACAGGAGGGTGGCATGGGACCCCACAGGGAAGGAAACAACTCCTGGTGGGGACTCAATCATTAGGGGGTAGAAATGGGGAGGAAGGAGAGGGAGGTAAGTGCCTTCCTGGCACCACGGCTTGGAGGGACAGGAAGGAATCCTCAGGATCATGGGAGAGCTGCAGAGGGAGGAGCTGAATGTCATTGTCCACCTGGGGACAAATGACTTGGCTAGGAATGGGATCAGAGCAGTGCAAGAGGAATTTGTAGAGTTGGGAGGGGCCTTAGACAAGTAGCGCATCACGGTAACCTTCTCGGAGGTGCTGCCTGTCTATGGCAAGGAGTGATGCTAGGGCACCCTCACCAGGGAATTCAATGAGTGGTTGAAAAATTGGTGTGGAGCTCAGGGTTTTGGCTTCATTGGGGACTGGGGAGCCACCTGGAGGATGCAAACCTATACTGGTGCGATGGTCTGCATCTGTCCAGGGGGATCCAGGATCCTAGGTGAGAGGTTTAGATGCTTCATTGGCAAGCATTTAAACTAGCCAAGGGGGAGGCACTAAAAGGAGCAGGGAATCCCAGCCTCCCCACAAAACATGGTAATGGGTAAACACAAAGGTAGAGAAGTTATTAGGGAGCAGGGCAGAGGAAATGTAAAAAGGCAAAGGCAGTAAGGACAGGAATGGGCTAAAAGGGCTAAAGATATTAAAAGTGGAGGGTGATGAGTACCAATGCCCGTAGTCTGTGTAACAAGCTCCCTGAACTAGTGGCCTTGATGGAAGAGGGTTGCCTGGATATTGTGGCAGTCACAGAAACATGGTACACAGGGAACCATGACTGGGATGTCAACATACTAGGATACAAATCTACAGGAGGGACAGGGAGGGTAAAAGAGGAGGAGGAGTAGCTTCTATGTAAAGGAAGGATCAAAGCAACAGAACTAAAGAGTAAACAGGGAGTAGATGAGACACTCTGGGTCACCCGGGAGACAGGAAATGGCACCACAATCTGCATGGGGTTGTATACAGGACCCCCATCTCAGGAGGAATGGACAAGGAAATGATAGAAGGCTTCCTTAGAATGGCAGAAAAGTGGGCGGCTCGTCGGTAGCAGCGGTTGGTTTCCGGCCATGGCGCCGCGACCCGGGTTCGAACGGACCCAGCCGCCGGAGGGTCAGCCAGGGGAGAAGGATTGAGCGTCCGTCGGACTGCTCTCCTTCTCGTGGGAGGATGGGGTAGCATCCGGGCGATGGGGACTCTAGCAGAGGCCAGGAGCACCCACGCTGCCGTGCTCAAAGACTCTAGGAGGCGGGTGACGCTGGATGTCGTTGCACGTAACCCACCTCCCGGAAAAGAGAGAAATGGACGGCCGTCGGCCACCCTCCATGAAGCCCGGCGTGCTTTGATTAGCCCCCAGGCCAGTCCTCCGACCAATTCTACGGTCTCTGTGGGATGTTGCAGCTCTCCCCATCCTGCAGCCCGCCGTGGGGTAAGCCATGGGGAATGTCCGGACCCGAGGCCCGATGTGGGGGGTGGAAGCCGTTGATCCGGCTGAACATTGGGTGGCGGCAGCTAGGAGGAGGTGGAAAATGCAAATTAAAAAAAAAAAAAAAAGAATGGCAGAAAGAGATATTGTTGATGGAGGACCTGAATATGCCAGATGTTAACTGGAGCACCTTTCTGCAGGCACATCCAAGAGCAGGGTCATTCTTGATGCCCTCAGGGGCATGCCTCAGACAGCTAGTATTGGAACCCACTCGGGAGGGAGCAATCTTAGACCTGGTACAGTCAAATGGGGACGGAGAAAGAATCTCAGATTTAGAGGTGGGTAGCCATCTGGGAACAAGCAACCACCAAACAGTGTGGTTCACTATAAACACAGCCATACAATCAAGCCATACAAAAGCAAGAGTATTGGGCTTTAGGAGGGCTGACTTTGGGAAAATGAGAGTGCCTTAGAAAAGCAGTAGCAAACAGGCAAGAAGGAGGGTGGAGGAACAATGGGGAGTAATCAAAACAGCCATCACAGAGGCAACAAGCCTTGTGTAAAGCAAATCAATAAAACACAACGAAGGAAAAAACGCTATGGTTCTCAAAAGAGGTGGCAGGGAAGGTTAAGGAGAAAGGATTGCATTCAGGAAATATGGAAATACAGAAGGAGCAGGACAGAGATCTTTATCAGTTAAAGCAGAAAGAGGCTGGGAAGGCAGTCAAGAATAGAAAAGGCCCAAATGGAGGAAAGGATAGCCAATTCTGTTAAGAAGGGGGATAAGACCTTTATAGGTACATTAGGGAGCGAAGAAAGACCAAAGGAGGGATACTGAGGCTTAATAAAGGGGAGGGAATGGGGTGAGGGACAGTGAAAAGCAGGGATACTGAACGAATATTTCTGCTCAGTATTCACAAAAGAAGAGTAGGGGAGGTATCTAAACCAAACAAGAGAAACACTTTGAAGATGGGGGTCGATACCAGTCCATTTACAGAAGAAAGGATTCTGAAAGAACTAATAAAATTGAAGGTGGACAAAGCAATGGGGCCTGATGGGATTCACCCAAGAATTCTAAAAGAAGTAAGGGTAGAACTAGTGACACCGCTGACTACTCTGTTTAACAAATCATAGGAGGATGGGTGGTACCTGAGGACTGGAGGAGGGCAGATGTGATTCATCTTCACAAAAGTGGGAGCAGGACAGAGACAGAAACCACAGACCAGCTAATTTGACCTCAGTGGTCGGGAAAAATGATGGAATCACTTCTGAAGGAAAGAACTGTTGAGTACCTAGAGGCCAGTGGGGCACAGGACCAAGGCAGCATGGATTCACGATGGGAAGGTCGTTTCAGACGAATCGAATAGATTTCTTTGACTGGGTGACCAAAGTAGTAGACCAGGGAGGGGTGTGGACATGGCCTACCTAGATTTTAGCAAGGCATTTGATACAGTCCCACACAAAAGATTAATACACAAGTTAGCCAGCCTTGAGTGGGCCCCAAGGTGGTAGCCTGGATAAAAATTGGCTAGACAACAGGATGCAAAGGGTAGTAGTAAATGGAGTCCACAGAGAAGAAAGGAGGGTTACTAGCGGGGTACCACAGGGTTCAGTACTGGGACCGATCCTTTTTAATGTCTTTATAAGTGATGTTGCAGAGGAACTGGAAGGAAAAGTATGTCTCTTTGCAGGCGACACAAAGATCTGCAACAGGGTTGATACACATGATGGAGTGGAAGGGATGAGAAGGGACTTGGCAAGGGTTGGAGGAAAGGTCAAATGTATGGCAGCTCAGATTCAATGCAAAGAAGTGCAAGGTAATGCACATGGGAAACACAAAACCAGGGGAAGAGTACAAATGGGGGTGAGATACTGACAACAGTAAAATGGAAAGGGACCTGGGGTAATTATATCAGATGACCTAAAGGTTGTCAAGCAATGTGAGAAGGCAATAAGTAAGGCTGGGGGATACTGGGATGCATAGGAAGAGGTATCAATAGTAGAAAACAGGAAGTTGTTATCCCTCTGTACAGACAGTTGGTGAGATCCCATCTGAGTACTGTGTGCAGATCTTACTTGAGACACAGCTCTTGCAGCAAGCAGGTTACACACCATTAGAGCTGAAGCCGGCAGGCGGCAGGACCCCAGGAAAAATTCTAGCTAGCTATCTTCAGCGGGACGCCCGACATCGGTCCCGCCTCCGGCGCTAGGCGTGGTACATAAGAGGCAGTCCGCCAGATTCCCCAGTTCTTTCCATACGTTGACTTGCATGTCTCAACCCTTCAGTTTTCAGTCCAGTGCTGGCGATGCGTGGTTACGAACTTTCCTCCGGAAATTCCTTTTCTTCAAGCAAGATTGTTGCTGATGTCCTCCCGACCTCCGGTCATCCTTCAAGTGTGCTTGTGGAAACAGATCCTCTCAAGGACCCCCACACGGCCTGCGCCAGGTGCCTGGGCCCAGACCATGATACCCGGCCTGTTCATTCTGCCAGGGGTTCAACAGCCGAACCAGGATCCGGCGTCAGAAGGCTCTTCAGGCTTTTTGTTGGAGGAGAAATTAAAGACCATGTCCTCCAAGGGAATCGTCGTCCAACTCCCACAAGCACGCAGAGAAAAGAAGGGAGAAAGGCCCCTTCCATGCCGCCACAGCCCCAGCTGCTCGCGGGTTCAGATGTGGGGACCCAAGTGCTTTGATCCATGCAGATTCCGCGGACTCATCGGCCCGAGCAGCAGCTTCTGGCGTATGCCTCCGAGACACTCCTGGTTACGATCTCGGCTTTACCCCGGATGTCCAGAAAAACATTATGGACGCCCCATTCGAGGGAGAAGTTTATTTGGTAATCCTTCTGAAAGATCGTATCCAAACTTCAAAAAGGCGAGGAAGGCGGTAAGGTCGGTTCAGGCCATGTACCGACTCAAGCTTGGTTCCTTTGTAGGAACCAAAGTCGTTCGTGGGCGGACACAGAGGCAGCAGCCCCGTTCTGCTACACATCAGAGGGCTCCGTTTCCGTGAGAACCCAGGAAAACAGCTCGCCAGCCGAGGTCAGCGTTCCCCTAGGCCCGACCCAGCCAGCGGGCCCATCTGCTGCCACAGCCTGACTCCTTTCAGCCCCTGCCCCTCAGGATCAATGGGAAATCATGGTCGGGGGTCGCATTGCGAACTTCCTGCCGGGATGGCAGGCCATCACCACCGACAGGTGGGTTCTGCAGTTGGTCAGTCTGAGCCACTTTATAGAATTCACAGAAAAGCCAACCTCGAGGCCACGTTTGCTCTCCTGGTATCCGGGTCAGCACAAAAATTTGATTCTGGCAAGAGGTACTCATGCTCCTAAGAAAAGGAGCTATAGAGTACGTCCGAGAACCAGAGAGGACGAGGATATTCCACTTCTTCCTGGTTCCCAAGAAATCAGGGGACCTCCATCCGATTCTGGACCTCAGCCACCTCAATGTGTTGGTCGCCTACAAAAGATTCTGCATGGTGACTCTTCTGGGCCTTATTCCCATGCTGAAACAGGGCCTTTTTTAGCGTCCCTAGACATGCAGGATGCATACCTGCATATCCCCATAGCTCACGTGCACCAGAGGTTCCTGCGCTTCAAGTTTCTTGACCACCACTTTCAGTTCCGAGCTCTTCCGTTCGGACTGTCTTCCGCACCAAGGGTCTTTACCAAGTGCATGGCAGTCGTGGCAGCATCTCTGAGGAGACAGGGACACTATGTGTTCCTGCACCCGACGACTGGCTTCTCATGGCCACTCCAGAGAGGCATGGTTACTCATGTCCAGAGCACCCAGGATTTGTTCCAATCTCTGGGCATTCTCATAAATTACGAGAAGTCTCTCCTGGTACCACGTAGAAACTGCAGTTTATAGGCGCAGTACTGGACACTGTTCAGGGAAGAGCTTTTCTTCCGGATGACAGAGCGGAACACATCAGATCCTCATAAGGGATTTGTCGTCGAACAAGATCGCACTTGCTAGGTTGGTCCTTCGCTTGCTCAGACACATGGCTGCGGCCATTCCTACTGTCCTTTTGCAAGGCTCCACATGCGGGTAACCCAGTGGATGCTCAAGGTGCAATGGGACCAAAGGCAAAGACCACTTGCAGCATCCGGTCAGGATCATGAACTCAGTGATCCGAGACTGGCAGTGGTGGCTAGTCCCGGGTCACTCTCCAAAGGCGTCCCATTTGTAGTGCCGTCCTGGAGGTAACCCTCTACGGATACCTCAGGTCTTGGGTGGGGGCACACCTGGGCGGGTGAAGTCCCAGATGCGTGGACCCCATTGGAAGCTCATCTCCATATCAATGTCCTAGAGATGAGGGCGGTTCTCTATGCCCTGCAGGCCTTTCAGTCAGTAATCCCCGTGTACTCTCCTGCTTCAGACAGACAACACGGCGTGTGTAATACCTCAACAAACAAGGAGGCGACTCTTACCCCTTTGCAGGAGGCCATGAGGGTGTGGGATTGGTAATCGGACACGGGCGCAAATCTGATCACTGTGCACGTTCCGGGGTGGCCAACACGATCGCAGACAGCCTTGAGTCAATCCCAGGCCAGAGTCCATGAGTGGGAACTTCTTCAAGAGGTAGCAGAGGATCTGTTTCTTTGATGGGAATTTCAGAACTAGACTTGTTCGATCCCCATCCAACGTAAAACTGCCCAATTTTTGCTCGCTAGATCCAGGGCCTGGTGTTTCTGGCAAGACACGTTATCCCTCTCCTGGGCGAACAGATTCCTCTCGCTTTCCCTCCTTCCCGTTGATCCAGAGTTCTTCTCAAACTGCGTAGAGAACACGCCACTCATAATCCTGGTGGCCCCATTCTGGCCCAGACAGATCTGGTTCCCTTTGTTGGTGCATCTATCTAGGAACCCCGCTCCTTGCCGCTCAGCTCCCACCTGCTGTCTCAGGAGAAAGGTTCATTGGTCCATCCGGATCTACATTCTCTGAACCTGCATGCCTGGCTCCTAGAGACATAGCCATCTTGCATCATGGGGTCTCAAGAAGCTGCAGAGTGTCTTTCTGCAGCCCAGAAAACCCGACAGCGCATCACGGCGTATGCCAAGGAAATAGGCGCCGTTTTTGTTTATAGTCACGTGCTCGTGATTCTCCCCTTTAGGTTGTCTTGTGGGAGTAGTGTTGGATTATCTCCTCTCCTTTTCATTCAGGCCTAGCCTACTCCTCTATTAAGGTACATCTTTGTGCCATTTCTGCCTATCACCTCCGGTGGGGCATCGTACAGTAGCTCAATTGGGCGCCTCTCAGGGAATTTCTTAGGGAGTGTTATACCTTAGGCCTCCCATTAGGGACCCTGTGCCTCCATGGGATCTGCTCTTTGTCCTGGAACAGCTCACGCTTCCTCCCTTTGAACCTGCCGTGGATTGTGAGCTACGTTTTCTGTCGTGGAAGGCGTTATTTTTAGTTGCTGTTACTTCAGCGAGAAGAATTTCTGAGCTTCACGTTCTCAGGTGCAAAGAGCCTTATTTAGTTTTCCATCGGGACAGAGTATCCCTGAGGACGAACCCTAAGTTTTTGCCTAAGGTGATCTCTTCACTCACTCTAAACCAAGATATTGACCTTCCGGTCTATTTCCCAAGTTATTCAAATAGAGGAGAGCTTTGCTCCACACCCTGGATGTTCACCGCAGCCTGAGGTATTACCTCAACAGAACTAAACCCTCTCGTAGTTCTGATCAGCTTTTCGTTCTTCTCTGAGAGAATGATGGGCCAATCAGTATCCAAACAGACTTTGTCTCGCTGGCTTGTCCAGTGTATTTCCTACTGTTATGATTTAAAACAAAAGCCCCTCCTGGGTTCTATCCGGGGTCATTCTACTAGGGTGTGGCACATCCTTTGCAGCACTTAAGAACGTGTCCATCTCTGCTATTTGTGCTGCAGCCACTTGGAGCTCTGTGCATACCTTTATCAGGCATTATAGCCTGGACATCGCTCTCGCGTGAGGGCTGGTTTCGGCCTTGCGGTGCTGCAGGGTTTCCTGTCCTAGGTTCAGGACCTGGAATGTTTTTCTATTTTCCTCCTCCGGAATTTCTGGCAGCGTTACTGCTTGGAAATCAGTCCTATTGGTGTAACCTGCTGCAAGAGCTGTGTCTCAAAGTAAGATAGTACAGTTACGTAAGAACTTACCGTAACAGTAGATCTTCGAGAACAGCCTTGGCAGGTACCCACTGCCCACCTTCCCTGAGGAGGCATGGCTTTTACCTCAACATGTTGGATTTTCATTCCTTATTTTCCTCTGACTGTGGATCCTCGGTCTCCCATTCTGATGTCATCCTGCGGCGGAGTCTCCGGCAGGAGAACTGGGAATCTGGGCGGGACCGCCCCTTTTGTACCACACCTGACATCGGAGGCGGGATCGGCGTCGGGCGGTCCCGCTGAAGATAGCTAGCTAGAATTTTCCGTGGGGTCCTGGCGCCTGCCGCTTCAGTTCTAATGGTGTAACCTGCTGCAAGAGCTGTTCTCGAAGATCTACTGTTACGGTAGTTCTTACGAACTGTACTTTCTGGAGACCCCATCTTTGCAAAGACATAGACAGAGTGGAGGCTGTCCAGAGGAGGGCAACAAAATGGTGCAGGGTCTGCACCAGGAGACATATGAAGAAAGACTAAAGGAGCTTAATATGTATACCCTTGAGGAAAGAGGAGAGAGGGACATGATAGAAACTTTCAAGTATCTCAAGGAATCAACAAAGTCCATGAGGTAGCATCTTTCAGAAAAGAGATGTTCAAGAACAAGGGGCACAATTTGAAGATAGAGGGGGCGGCTCAGAGGTAATGTGAGAAATATTTTTTCACAGAGAGGGTTGTGGATGCATGGGACAGCCTCCCTGAGGAGGTCGTGGAGTCAAAAACAGTGGGGGAATTCAAGAATTCATGGGACAGACATAAGGCAGTCCTAGTGGGGGTAGGAGGAAGTAAGCTGTTGGTTAACTAGGATCTGCAGCTTATCTGTTAGGTAGGAAATGGGCAGACTAGTTGGGCCAAGCGGTCCTTATCTGCTGTCAAATTCTATGTTTCTATGTTTCATTTACTGTTTATATGCCTTATTAATAATAGTATAGAAGTTTGTTTAACCTGCCTTCTCTTGCAGCTTGGACTTTTTCATAAGAGCCACCATTTTGGTTCTGGACTGCCAGAGTTGGACAATCAAACCTCAGGGATCTAAAATGGAGACTGTCCCCAGAGGTCTTGTGGAATTGAAATCTGTAGAAATTGTAGTTTTCAAGGTTTGGTGCCTAAATGGACTTGAAGGGGAGCCCTTGCTGTGAAAGACAGTTCTATCAGCCAACCAAGCCTCTTGGATCTTGGAGGAAATCCCCAGAACTATCTTCAGCACAGTCAGTTGTGAGCTGGAGTTTGGAGAGTGAACAGCTTGAGCCACTGAGAAGCTGCTCCTGCATAGGAGCACTGGAGAATGGTGGAAGGCTGCACTGGCCTGCCTGTCACATCTTCCAGTGAGAAATCCTGTGAATGTGAAAGTTGGACTTGAACCTAATTCCTTTGTTTGAGATCAGAAGCTTGAAGAGAATGAGAGTGTCACGTGGTGAGAGCAATGGAGTAGGCGTCTCGTCGCGCCCGAGCCCACGGTGAAATATAGTAGCGACGAGTTTGACTAGATCCCTACGGAGCAAGAAACGTCTGCGAGGACAGCCGTCTTCTAGCTCTGCATCTGGAGAAGCGATCGGAGTGTTTGGTGGTCTGGGAGTCACTTTTTGTTGCATGGAGCAGCGAGGGTAAAGAGGCCGAGATGGAGCAAGGAAGCCTGAGCCTTCTGGCAGCTAGAACCCCAGCGACCAGTGTCTAAACCCCACTCGCCAGACTTGGAGGTCTCGGAGGATTGGAAGGCAGAGGGCCAGGAGGATTGTTCATCAGCGGATGATATTAGTGAGATCAAACACCTCCTTAAAGGGCTAGTGTCAGACTTTTCAACTTTGAAACCAGCACTTCAGGCTTTATCACAGCGAGTTGGCGATTGGAAGTTAGAGTGGCATCTCAGGAAAGAAAAGTGAGCACCATTGATCAAGAAGTGGTATACCTGAAGAGGCAGGTCAGGAAGTTGGAAGATCGGCTGGAAGATCAAAGCGAGGGGCCGTAGAAATAACCTAATTATGGCAGGGCTCCTGAAAGATCTGAAGGTGCAGACTGTGTGGCGTTCATGCAAGAGATGTTGCTCAAGCTGTTTGGGCCCACCCATGCGAATGCGTATAACCTCGAGAGGGCTCATCGGGCACTGAGAGAGACCTCATGCCAGGGGCTCGCCTCAGTTATAATAATGCTTTCCTCAACTACAAGGAGAAAATACATGTTTTAAATAAGGCTAAAGCTAACAGAAATTTATTTTGGCAAGGGGCTCTCTGGCTTTTCCAGGACCTGGTTCCTCGGTAAGGGAGAAGCAGAAGGCATACAGTAACATCAAAAAAGTTGTACTTGCAGGATTGAAATTTAGGCTTCAGTATCCAGCTACTTTGGTGGTTAGCTTACAAGTGGGGACAGAAGGTACCTTACAGCGGAGGAAGCTCTCAGAGTCTTCGGTGGAACTGCGGAGCTGTTTAAATCGGGGACTTGAAGAGGATGATCGGGCTGGGATTATATCCAGAAGGAGATGAGAATTGGAACTTAAATATTACTGTGGACTCCTGAGAACATTGAGAAGAACCCTACTACTTCTTCCCCTTCCCTTTTTTTCTCTTTCTCTCTCCTCCCTTCCCTGAGGGGAAGAATCATGGTGGAGTAACCTATTGCAGCTGTATATTTTAGGGGAGGCTCTTAGCTTTTGGATGTTGAGCTTCCCACCTGAAAAGTGGGTTAAAGAAGGGAGACAGTATCAAGTGAATTGGGGGATAGTAAAGACTGTGTGGGGCAATATGGGGGCTTGGGAGGCACCAGAGGCATCTCACGAGCCAACTCACACACGCTCCGGCAGATTAGGGAGGGCGATCGGAGGATCGGGGTAGTATAAAGGGTGTTTTGAGGGGAGGGGATAGAGAGTATCCATGACCGCAACTTAAGAAAACTGACAATATGGAGGAGGGTTAAGGCTAGAGGGTAGTAGATGGGGCTACTTAAAATTTTATCTTGGAATGTGAAAGGTCTTGGAGCAGGAAAAAGGCTGATAGTACTTAGATATATTGGCCAGATGGGGATACATCTTGTCATGCTTCAAGAAACCCACCTGCTGACTGAGAATCGCAGTTACTTAAGAGAGGTTGGGTAGGTGCAGTGTGGGACTGGGAATTGAAAGCTTCAGGGGGTTGCGATACTTGTTAGGAAAGGATGTCCTTTATAATCGGTCCACTCGAGGGTTAGGGATGATGCTAGAGGGTTATATGTATTAGGCTCCTTTTAGGGACTCTATGGTCTGTGCCTCTATTTATGGGCCCACACCAGCTAGGCCTGAATTTTGCTTCATTGAGGCGGATATGGCTACTTTCCCTTATGGGCCAGTAGTCTTGGCAGGAGATTGGAACGCTTGTGTTGATAATAGAATTGATAGAAAACCTTCTTCCAACAAAGGGCCTACTCCATCGCAGTTAGCACTGTACAGGTTTTGGAAGTTACAGCACTAGCTGACCCATATAGGGTTCACAAGCTGGAGGGACTGAGATGACATTTATTCTGGAGTCCATAAGACTTTTCAAGGATAGACTTTTTTTGGTCAATAGGGAAGTTTTAAAAGGGGTTATAGGGATGTATATGTATGAGAGAACATTTTCTGACCATTCCCAATACAAATGGTATGGAGGATGGATCATATCCCTCTAAACCATATCGGTGCGTCTTGACGACAGGCTACTCGAGATGGGTAATCTGGCAACCACTTTGGAAGGTAGGCTAAAAGTTATTCAAGACCAAATCCCAACCCTTAGCAATAGGAATCTGGCGTGGCCTACATGCAAAGTGTTGTGTCTGGGCTGGGCCCAAGAATACTCTGCTAGATATAATAAGCTAATCAGGGCTCGGGAGGAATTTATAATGGGGGCCATTAAGTCCTTGTCTCCTTTGGAGGATCCTCTGAGGAGACTGATAGAGAGTTAAGAGAGTTAAGAGAGAATTTAAAGGGATCTGGCATTATAGGGCAGATCGGTGGTTGGAGAGGCTGAATGCTAAATATTTGTTACAGGAGATATACCAAGTAGGGTACTGGCTCATCGGATTAAGGAGTGGAGGCTGAAAGGACGATTATGGCAGTGCAGTTTGGAGATCAGATGGTCTTAGAGCCTCAGCAGTTGGTTGATGCCTTTGCGGATTACTATGCTGTGATATATCAGGTGGGGCCCGGTCAGTGTGTGAGATTAGAGGGTTCTAGATCAGATACCCCTTCCTAGACTTACCCTGGAGCAGGCCCATGCTCTGGCTTCTCAATTTCAGAAGGAAATTCTTGAGGTTATAATAACTTACCAAATGGGAAGGCACCAGGACCTGATGGCCTTTCGCTAAATTTACAAAGTCTATGCAGAGACGATTATACCCTTACTGAAAGATCTCTTTCTAGCTATCATGAGTGAAGGGTCCCCATCCCCACTTTATCAAGCTTATATTGTGTTGATTCCGAAACCAAATAAACCTAGGCATCTACCTGGTAATTACAGACCCATAGCCTAATGAATCAAGATATGAAGATACTTACAAAAATCCTGGCTAATAGGATCTTGAGAGTTGCCCTCTATTGATTAGTCAAGAACAGGTAGGGTTTATGCCGGGAGGGAGCCAAGATGCTTTGAGGAAACTTCACCATATTTTAGAAAGCGGTGGATTCTAAATCTGCTATGGCTTTAATTGCGTTGGATGCGAAGGCATTGAGATAAGGTTCTCCATCAATTCCTATTTCTCACAATGGAGAATGGGATTTCGAATGAGCTCTTGGTAGGACTTAGAAATTTGTACAAAACTCCTACAGCTAGAATTATGTGTAATGGTTATCTCTCTAAGGAGGTCTTCCTCCAGAATGGGACAAGGCAGGGATGTCCATTGTCACCTATCTTATTCAACCTCTACCTCGAGCCCTTGTTGAGAAATTTGGGGATGGATTCTCGAGTACAGGGATTGAAGTCGGGGACTTGAGCTTAAATTATCGGTATTTGCTGATGATATTTTGCTTCACTTAGTCAATCCGTTGAAAGCTTTCAGAGGGCTGTGGAGATTATTGAGAATTTTCAGCGTCTCTAACTACAAATTGAATTTGTCCAAAGCGAGGTTCTTCCACTTACAACGTACACATATAGGGGTCAATTTGATCACTTTCGTATTAATTGGGCTTTGGACAAAATTAAGTACTTGGGGATATGGATCCTGGCCAGATCCGCAGGGAGTGGAAGAGAATGTGGATGGATTGTGCTTAAAATAAAGCAGGATATTGCAAGGTGGAAGAGGCTTCCTCTAAACTTCACTGCCAGATTGGGGTTAATTAAAATGAACCTCCTGCCTCGACTGCTTTACCCGACTTGTCTTTCTCTTATTGTATCCCCAAGAGCAAGTTTATTTATATTCAAAGGATTATCCTGGAATTTCTGTGGGGCTCTAAAGCGGCTAGGAGAAAGCAGGCTGTGTTACGTCTCCCCATCAGGAGGGAGGTCTGCAGGTCCCAGATCTAAGGTTATACTATGTTGCAGGGCAACTTGGGTATATGGGGCGTTGGGATAGACAGGGGATAGTGAGGATATACTCCAACATGGTTGTGGATAGAAAAACTTGTATTGGAGGGTTTAAAACTCTCCCCAAGGCCCTTTTATATGTGGACCGGTGACCTTGCCAGGTATTAGCAACCAATCTCCAATATATAAATCAGTTAAAGCGTGGTGGGAATGGCTATCTCCGGGCAGAGGAGAGCACAAGAGGGCTAGAGACCAACCGATAGTGGGCAATCCTAATTTTAGAGTGGGAAGCGAGTGTTGAGTGGGCAATGGAGGCTTTGTTATTGGACTCTAAAGTAGCGGACTGTATAGACCCAATAGGGGTCCCCTGCCAGAATCATCTCTGAGATTGGGACTTCTTTAAAAGATTCAGTTAACCCGCATGTGCAGAAATTTATACTGGGAGCACTTACATAGAAGGACAGTCAATCTTTTCGTGGGAGCAGTTAAAAATTTGGATCTATCATGTCATCCTCTGTCTAAAGTGTATGAGATACTGTTGAAATTTGTGAGTATTGGTATTGGAAATAGGATTCTGTACTGGGATAGGGGTGTTATCCCCCTGGGAATTGATTGGACTGAAGTGTGGAAATATAAAAATATCAGCCCATTCCAAAATATGCTATTATGCAATTTTATCTGCTCAACATCTACTACACTCCAGTTAAATTGTGTTCTTGTAAACTCAGACAGACAGATCGATGTTTTCCGATGTGATGGGAGTCAGGGGATTTATTGCATGTTTTGTGGTCTTGCCTAAGATTCAGCTATTATGGACCCAGATTAAAGAAAAAATGGATCCGTATTAAATTATGAGGAGTATATCTGCCCTGAGATATGTATATTGGGGATATGGGAGAATACCAGCGAATTTCGTTAAGTGCCATGTATCTCTCTTATCATTGGTAGTCAAGGCTTTTGTCTCAAGCATTGGAAAGATGATATTATTTACACTTATGACCAATGGCTGGGGACCTTCTCCAAATCTTGGAGAGACTTAAGCAGAATATGGGTGGAAGGGAAAAGGCAATTTTGACAAGAGTGGGGAGCTTTGGAGGCAGTGTACTCATTACAGTGGAGGCGCTCGGATCCAGATCTGTCTGTCTGATGAGTAGTATTTTGGTTGGTTATTAAGAGATTAACTTTTTGGGGCGCCGTGTTAGTTGAAAATGTGTTCAAATGTGGAACAGTTACATATCTTTCTAGGTATCTCTATTATAGTTGGTTTGAGGTAAAGCTTAAAGGTTAGAGCTTAGGTGGGATGGAGATTGATTCTCTCTCTTTCCTAGGGGCACAGTTACTTAGGGTTAAAGGTAAACAATATTAGAATGTATATGTTAGTTGTGAGGAATTTGACTGAGAATGGTTTGTTATTTGGGTTAAGTCCTAATGTAACTGTGCATGTACATAGTTGTGGGGTTGTACATAGTTTCCACTTCCAGTTTGGGGAGGTGGGCCGGGCTATATCTCGGGCTGTATGTTATATGTCTTTGTCTTGTGTATCATTGAATAACCTTAATAAAGAAGATTATAAAAAAAGAAGAATGAGAGTGATCATTGCCTGAATTTGGGACGAAGATTAAGCTCCAGAAGCGATCGACCTGCCAGGTACCGAGTGAGTCACGGATTGGGAGGTTTCGAGAACTTCTGCTAAATTGCAACCGGACTTTACCCAAACTGTGACTAAGAGTTGTGTTGCTTATAAGTGTGTTGAATGTGCTGTGTGGGTCGCGATTTGGTTCCCCACCTTCAAGTGTGTTGTGCTAGCTGGAAGCTGCTCCAGCACTCGCACAGGCTAAATCCAAACTGCCTGCTCTGGTCTGGGCCCTGCCATCTCAGCCTAGATTGCCGCTCCCATGGCAGAGACATTTCCAACGAAAGACCCACTCAGGGATTTGGCTCCTGCTCAACACCATCTAACAGGTAGCAACCACTTTGGTGAGTCGTAGGGCCCTGCCAAATCAGAACACCATCCAGAGGTCCTCATCTCGTCAGTTCTGCCTCCTGGTCTGGGTAGTGTGAGTACAAACAGGGTAGCTCCTGCAACAAAGCTGCAATTTTGTGTGTCATCTCATTTACTTGTTTGGGTTTATTATCATAAACTGAGCCACCCGGCTCTGGATTACAAATTCTGGGTTGATGTGCATGTAATTGTTTTCTTTCCTAAGGGCCCCAACAACAGCTTCAATGCTGGCCTACCCCAGGCAACGCACATGCTAGCCTACGTTAACAACTGGGTACCCAGAGTGTGTGACTGTGATAGAAGGACACTTAGTGCTTGCGTGCTCAACCTAAATCAATCAGAATTAATAATCACTTGCTAAATTATTGCTCCACCCTGTCAAAGCCCTGAATAAATCAGAATTTGTGCTTTTGCATTTAACCTAGATAACGTGTGCCTTTTTGTGGGGTATTGTACTGCCATTGAACTGTTGTATAATGGATCTTATTGTACAGTGGGTCTCCGGGCCTTTGCAACTGGTTCAGCCCTGGTGGTGAGTGTATAGAGTGTGGGTTTAAAAGTGTTATCGTATAGCACATGTTATTGTTTATTTGCTGCTATACTGTTTGCGCCACTAGTAGGGTTGGTGGGGGGATTATAGCCCCGGAGGCTATACTAACAGCAGTTACGCTACCCCAGAACCATTACTCCAGGTAGAGGCACCCATTCACCAAACTAAGGCCCTCAACCTGTGCCTAGTCATGCTGGCAGGGGTAGTAGCCCTTGGGACAGTCCACCTAGGGGTTACATAAGGGTATTTTATTCATAGATCTACAAAAGAAAGCATTACTGCACCATTGAAAACTGAAATATATATTTTAATGAAAGCCCATCCATGAGTGGAATCTGTCATCCTGTAAGAATGGAGCAAAATGTTCAAGGTATGATATAGGGCATAGGAATGAAAGGATTGGGGTGAGATGCAGAGCACGCCGGATGGAGGCGAAACCTGGCCTGAGATTTCAGCCAAGGATTAAGAGATTGTACCATCTCAGGATAGACAGTGCAGCGATACATCACCTGTATAAACTCCTGAGTGGGGAGAAGGGCCGCCAATGTCCAGTCAAGCAGCATGTTGTCCATCAAGATGTCTGACCAGAATGAAATGGAGATGCACAGCCCAGTGATATAGTTTAAGTGGAGGAAGGGCCGGGCTGCCTGATTCCCTAGCCAGACAAAGTTGTTCTAACTTAATTCTGGGTCTTTGACTGCCCAAATAAAACAGGATATTTCCTGTTCCATTGCCTCCAGGTCTGGGATAGAATCTCTATCAGGACATTTTGGAATAAATACAGAGCTCATGGGAGTGTAACCATCCTGACCACCTCCACTCATCTGGACCAAGGCAGCCCCGGTTTTAAAGTCTTGTGTCATGTTGTAAAAGAAGGGGGTATAGTTATGTTTAAAGGCCAAGGATGGGTTGACTAATAAATAAACACCAAAATTTTATATTGTTTGCATGTCCAATGGAAAGAGTATGTGTTCCTGAAGGACTGATTTGTTGCAAATCAAACACAAAGTCTCAGCCTTTGCAGTGTTTAGGCAATATCCTGCCAATCTACCAAACTGTGTTAGGATATCTGAGACTCCCAGGAGAGAGACCCTGGGTCGCAGAGGTATAGTAACACATCATCCGCATATAGCACTATCCGATGTTCCTCCCCATGTGGAAATCCTCAGGGTTCCTGATTCCCTGATGACTTGGGCTAAAAGCTCAGTAATAGCCAGCAAATAGTAAAGGATAATGGGCCACCCTGTCGGGTGCCTTGACAGAGGGAAAGTTGGAAGGGTGGTGGCCATTAACCTTGATGCTGGCCCGGGAGTGATATATGTTTTGTAGAAGAGAAATGAAGGAGGAGCAAAACCAAAGTGATATAGGACTGAATAAAGGAAAAGCCATGACACCCAGTCAAAAGCCTTTTCTGTGTTGTGGCATAGTAACACAGAAGGAAAAAGGAGTGTTGTATCTGATGGACTAAATGTAAGGTGTGGCGGGTATTATCTGTTGTGGTGCAGCCTGGAAGAACCCGTTTGGTCCTGGTGATCAAAGCCAGCATGAGACTGTCAATTGTCGCAAGTACTGACATGAATAATTTGTCATCTGTATTTAGCACTGAAATTGGGTGGTAAGAGGTACAGTGAAGCAGATTTTTCCCTGGTCATGGAATTACAGATATAGTGGCATATGCCCATGAGGGAGGGTAGGTTGCATGTCAGAACTTCATTAAAGCACGTAAGCAGTAGTGGTTGTGTTTGCTCCTTGCTGTGCTTATAAAATTTGGTGCCATAACTGTCCAGGCCTGGGACCTTCATTGTTTTGGAGTGATTGATCACTAGGTTAAGTTCACAAGGAAACTGACCACATTAATACTTGTCCAAGATCTTCTGTCAAGCATAATGTTAGTTCATGCAGAAATCATGAATGTCCATCTGGGATGGGATGTGCTTGGGAGTATATAATGTCTCTTAATAAGACTGAAAGGTCCAACACCCAGGGATCAATGCAGCTCCTCCCAACCCGACCCCTGCCAGTGGCCAAAACATCCCTCTGTTCTTGTCTGCACCCCAAAAGAGCTCAGTGAATGAGCACGATCTGGCTTGGCTGTTAGTGAATGCGTGCGTGCTTGTACAAGTATCCTCATTAATTGACAGCTCAGTCAGGCTGCTGGCCTAGGTGGAGAGTGAGAGATGTGCCAGTCACCTCTTAGGGTCAGGGTAGGGGCAGTACCTAACAGGATGGGGGGTCCACTAGACATCAGGTAACTGACAACATTTGGGGATGGGGATAAAGAGAGGGTCAGCTAAACACCAGGGAAATATAATGTTATTTAATATCGGGTCAGCATTGGTGGGGGTGGAGACCACTAGACACCAGGGATTGGAACTCATAATTTATTGTTACATTGGGCTGGTGATCAGTGATTGGCAGCGGAGGGGCACTAGACACCAGGGATTGCAAACAAAATAAATTATTTTACATTGTCCAGCGACAGCGGGGCCACTAGACATCAGGGACTGAATTAATAATTTAATTTTACGTTGGGCAACAATCAGTGGAGGGGGAACCACTAGACACCAGGGAATTGAATGGATAGGGATTGGGTGGAGTGTTCACCTTTTACCTTTCCTTGCTTTTTTTTGTTGTTGTGAAATTTGCAGTTAAAAACCCAAAAGCAAGGCAAAGTTACAAATGGCGATTTTTTTTTTTTATTAAATGGGACAACTTCATGAAATGAGCCACAGAGACGGATTCGCTGCATCTCTAGTAGAAAGAAAGGGAACAAACCAGAATTTTGATATGAGGGAGGCACAATGGAAAAGTGTCTGTCATCAAGAGAGGGTAATGGTGCCGCAGATAAAACCTACTACTACTACTGTGTGGTGATCGCTGGTCCCTAGGTGCATCCTCCTTTATGTCTGCAGTACTGCTTGCTTCAGTGTGCAGAATGTATGGCTTGGTTGGGTCTGTAAAAGCTAACAAAAGACCTTCACTCAATCATTTGATTATCTCTTTGAATGCATTCTAACAGTCCTATCCCATTGGGCACCACTACTGCAAGTGGTTAGGATTCTATAATCAGGGAATAGAGAGGTGGTGGAGGGAGGAGGTGATGGCGCCTTCTTGGGGCATCAGCCATGTAGAAAAATACAGAATAGGGAGGTCAGCAGAGAGGGTAGACAGCTAGGGGTGCTGGTATACTTGGGTACCAATGATCTGAAGAACCAGCCTGTGAAGCAAATAAAGTAAAACAAGCAAGAAAGGAACTTTGGGGTGTTCATATTGTATGGTCTCAAGGTGACAGGGCAGTGCAACAGGTCAATAGGAAAGGCAAGCAGAATGCTGGGGTGCATAGGAGGGGATCTCTAGCAGGAGAAGGGAGGTGGTGTTGCTCGTATCACTCACTTTTGAGACCCTACCTGGAGAAATGTATCCAGTTCTGGAGGCCGCACTCTGCAAGGACATAGACAGGGTGGAAGTGGTTCAGAGGAGGGCTACTAAAGTGGTGCAGGGGTTGCATGAGAAACCATATGAGTAGAGGCTGTGGAGCTAAATGTGTACTTTGTGGAGGAGAGCGAGATGGGACATGATTGAGACCTATAAATACCTGATGGGGTGAATGAGGTGCAGGAGGAGAGTCTCTTAAATAGGAAGAGGAGCACCAGAACACGGGGCATGCCATGAAGCTTGGGGGAGTTTAAGAGGGATGTGAGGGAATACTTCTTCACAGAAAGGGTGATGGATGCCTGCAAAGCCTGCCAGAAATGGTGGTGGGGGTGAAGACAGTGGAAACTCCAGCATGCATTGGATAGGCATGTGGGTATCATAAATAGAGATGAGGAAGGAGGAAGCGACACCTGTGACCAGAGTCTGGGATGTAGTGTTAGGCAGGAAAATAAGGCAAACTAGATAGGCCTACTGGTCCTTTTCTGTCAACACATTTTATGTTTCTAAGTTTCAGAGGCTGAGGGACAGATTAGGGATATGATAGAGACATACAAGTATTTTACAGGGAGGAACAGGGTGCAGGAAAACACTATTTTTAGTGAAAAAATGTTCCAGGACTAGAGGGCATGGGATGAAGTTGGAAGGAGGAACGATCTGGAGGAAACGGAGGAAGAATTTCTTCACAGAACGGATGGTGGACAAGTGGAACACCCTGCCAGAGAAGGTGGGGGCTGAAACAATCACGGATTTAAGAATGCATGGGATAGATGTAAAGGAATTCTGGAGGTCAGGGTTAAGGGGTAATAGACTTCTAGGAAAACATAAAGTAAACTTACAAGCTCAAATTGACAGACTGGGTGGGCTGTAGGCTCTTATCTGCCGACACTGTCTATGATCTATGTATTTCAGGCACACTCGGCCTCCTTGGTCTTTTCAAGGTCCTACCTGTGTAGAGTAGGGTGAGGGAAGGAAGGGAGTAAGAAAGGAAGAGGGAAAGGAGTTAAATGAGTGGTTAAATGGATGGTGTTGAGACAGGGTACCACTTTGAAGAGGACTTGGGTCATTTCTTGAGACAGGTGGCCTTCAAAGGTGACAGGCTTCATCTGATAAGAGACGGGACCAGTGCACTAAGGCAGAAGATTGACATCAATGTTGGACAGTTAAACGGACTGCAGGAGACACTGAGGCTAGGGGAACCACAGTAAAGGGAGTGAGGGAACCTAGTTACTGTTCCTTTTATACAGGGAACTGGTAGCAGTAAGGTGGGTAAAATAAACTTGAGGTTCAGACAGAAGTAGTGGAAGAGGCTAGTGGGGAAGGCTCAGGTATGCAAGCAACAGGAAAAGTAAAAGTTAAGGAGAATGGGGAAGAATGCGGATGAGGATCACAAAAGAGCAAAAGGAATTTGGAGGTAGCTGAAAGGGATCTGTCTGGGGGGTAGCTGTAGGGGAAGGGGAAATTGTTTAACCGCATAAGCACACTAAACCAGAGCTGTTTCCACGTGTGACCTGGGAGCACAAGAAAGTTAAGTGTCTTGCTCAGGGTCACACAGTATGCAAGTGGGGACTGATGGGATTCAAACCCTGGTCTCCCGGTTTGCAGTTCAGTGCCCTAAACCACAACACTTTACTGCCCTTAATGCCAGAAAATTGGGTAACAAAATCCTTGAGCTCCAGTCACTGGGGACAGACACTGAGGTGGGCCTAGTAGCCATCATAGAAACTTAGACCATTGGGAATAATGACAGGGACTTGTCAATCCCAGGTTATACAAGGTTTAGATAGGCCAGGGAAAAGACAAAAGGAGGGGGTCATAGCCCTCTATGGGCTAGAGATGTCAGTGTGTCTCAATTGGTAGTTCATCCACCTCTAGGCCAGAGAGTCGAGGGTTCTAGTCCACACTGGGATTGGGCTCATACTTAAACGCTGGCACCTGAGTGCAGTACTTGTGGGTGCTTTATTGTTGGTTGAGGCATTAAACCGAGGTTCCCTGTACCCATCTCTGGTGCTGTTTGTGTTCAGGTGGAAGTAAAAGAACCCTAGGCACTTTTTGCAAGAATAGCGGATTTTCCCAGTGTCCTGGCCAACATTCCCTTCCCATAAAACTGGTTCATGCAATTGTCCAAGGCTGTGTAGAGGTGTTGATGTTGAAATGGGTGCCACCACACTTCTCTACCAGTTAGCATTGCTTGTAAAGTTCTTTGAATTATGTCAGGAGGCCACAGAAGTTGTGGAGGATGGACACATTAGAGGAAGCCAAGGGAAAAGGAGTAGCTGTGGATTAACCTCATGGCACCTTCAGGCAAAATAATACAGGTGGGCATGATCTATAGACCTCCAGGACAAGAGGAAGAGAGAGAGAGAGATAGGGAGCTGGGGGAAAGCTGACAAGGGGAGTGAAGAAGGGAAAAGTGGTAGTGAGTGATCAGAACCTACCTAATATTTATTTATTTATTTCGAATTTGGTAACTGGGAAAGGCAGACTGAGCTGAAGCTTGTTTTGATGTGCACCTAGGGATAACAGGGTAAGAATGCAAACAAAGCAAGAACAAGTCAGAGCAATACAACAGAAAACAAGAATACAACAACAAATATTGAAGTGTAGTATAGGACATCCTGAGTTTAAAATGAGAGGTGGAATGTGCGTGGAGACCAATCAATGGCAGCAATTAAAATAGGACTCCTCGGGTCACCCCTGAAAAGGGACTTCTAGTCTCAGTGGGCCTACCCAGTCAACAAAATTCAATAAACAGGACTGAGTCAAGGGTGAGAGCATGGGAGGCAGGGGCTTGGTGGGAGAGGAAGGGGCAGAGGAAGAGGTGTGGCATGAACTTTGTTGCCTGGGAGGAGGTGGAGAAGGAATATGGCGAAGTGGAACAAGGGGTAATGACAAAGGTCCAAGCGAAGATGATTCCAGAGAAAGGGGAGCAGTAGGAAAACTGACTGACCTGCCCCAGTTTGAGGGAGGCAGAGGTAGAAAGATTGGGAGTCCCTGAGGTAGCAGTGCAGGTTAAAGGGTTAACAGTGATAGGGCGGAGGAGAGGTAGGGGAGAGAGAGAGTCCCAAACCAGTATTTGGCAATGAGGAAGAGGCTATGGACCTCTCCTGTGGGTAGAGGCATTAGGGAGAGGAGTAGAGGAGGCAGTGGTGTGTGAGGAGGGAGGGGGAGGTAGCAGCGCAGAATGAGTTTAGGAGAGTGTCAAGTCATAAGAGGGAAGTTGCAGGGCAGTGCCATGACAACGCTGGCATAATCAATAACAGGTAGAATCATTTTGTGACCAGATCACGATGGGTAGGGAGAGGAGGCTGTCTTTTGTGGCAGTAGAGGATGCCACATTTGGGGCAGAATTTAGAGCAAATGGCATTTATATGGGTGGAGAAATCTAGATGGCTGTCCAGCCAGAACCTAGGTATTTAAAGGTGTGGACCTCATTGAAGGGGAGCAGTCCAGGGTGAAGAATGGGGGATGGACTGGGGTCTGGACAGGCACTGCCTGGAACCAAAGGTCATTGTAATAGTTTCCTTTGTGTTTAATTTTGGCTGGTTGGCCTGAAAGCAGTGTTGAACTTTGCAGAGCTTGTGCTGTGTGTGTGTGGGGGGTACATCAATAGTGGAGGTGCCTGTGGTGTAGATAATGGTATTCTCCATGTAAATGTGAATTTGGGAGGTAGAACAGACAGAGGAAGCTCACTGTAAAGGTAGAGAAAAGAATGGAACCAAGTATGGATCCTTGGGGAATCCTGGCAGATAGAGAGGGGGATGAATAGAGTGTTACCAACTAGGACCGATTGCTGTCTGTTGTGTAGGTAGGAGCTAAACCAGTTGACTGCAGTAGCTGCCAGCCCAGTCGAATGAAGTCTGTGAAGCAGGAGAGGGTGGAAATGGAACCAAAGGTCCCAAGGCCCAGCATGAACCAAATGGAATATGGTCGCTGGCCCCAGTGGCCCATACCTTCACTTCACCCACCATCTCTGAGCTGGAGAGCCACAAATTGAGAATAGCTGTCTATCTAGTGAGTTCCATAACCATCTGCACTAGCAGGCAGTCCTGCAATGTATCTAACATGGCCTGACTTCTGGTGCACCTAGACACTGGGAATGGCTAGGACGTCATACAAAAATCCACCAATCAGTTCTAAAACATTTCATCCATTACACCTGTAGAAAATACTGACATGAAACCATAAAATGCATACAGTCACTGTTGCTTAAAGCTCATCTTAATACTGCATTGTATAATTTTAAATGAGAGTCCATATTTTAGACTTTAAACTACCATAGTTTCAATATACTATTTAAATCATGTATGTATCAGTGGTCTCCACCTCTGGATAAGGCTTGATAAGGCGAAGGACTGAGGTGTAGTTCTGCTGCTTTGTGATTTGTGTATAGACCTTCTGAATCATCTGCATTAAAATTGAAGTTTTCTTTCAATTTTGGTTTGGTCTGTTCTTTCCTGGTAAAGAATGCTGCTAATTTTTGGATCTGAACTTACCAGCTTGACAGCCACCATGCTAGTCACCAGCCAGGTAAGTGGTCATGCATGTTCTTGCAACCAGTTATTCTATAGTAAGTGATCAAGGAGGGGCAAGAGTTTATGCAAGTCACTCTCTGACCTCATTCACATTGAAATAGTAGCTATTACCTTCCTAGTAGTACCTAGTGTACCAATGAGTAGCACTGTATGGAGCTACTCTTGGAAAATGGGGAGCATACTGACAGTGGAGGCACTGGATATTTGGGGGTGACCCACTGGACCAGCTGGAAGAGATCAGGCAGAAACCTGGAAAACAACATATTTTTTTGCAGCAGCCTCTGTGAGTGTGGTATGGGAGGAGGTGGGAAGGTTGAGTAATACAAACAGTGCCAGCAGTGTGGTGTAAGAGGGTGGAAATAGAGGATTATTGATTTATTGTGTAAGGGGAGACATGAACCCTGCCAGCCCAAGGGCATTTTTGAATGTTGTGGGAGTTACTGTAAAGTGTCAGATATAGAATTGGATTAGACATCTCTTTTAGGAATTAGGATTTTAGACTTGCAGTTGCAAAATCATAGATCAAAAAATGCTGCAATGCAACTAATTATTTGTGATTGTACAGGAGCAACCCTGTTTTAAATCAGTTTTGTGGAAAGATAAATGCTTAGTTGCATTTGAGCTGTCCAGTTGAAAGTTAGCAGCTGGGAGTAGCATTTTATATTGGTAGTCAGTTGAGCATTCAGTAATTTGCATGAGAAAATTTGTATTCCGAATCAGCTAGCATTCAGTTGTCAGCCTGTTCACTGCTAGTGGAAACCACTGGTTGATCATTCTAATTTTTACATTTGCTTGCGCGTGCTCAAGAAATGTTCTGTCACAATAAACAGCATTTTCTGAGGTGTGTCACTGCCAGTCCCATTGCAGCTCAAGTTGGAAGGGGCTCGGCAGTCCAGACCAATGACCACGCAATGTGATCGTGACACCACTCGCTGCTTTCTGGGTGGAAGCTGTGTAGTTGAAAGGAGCAAAGCCATTCCTATCAGAGGGGCTTTGTCCTTTCTATTTGCATGAAGTCGGGTCAGAAAGCAGCTGACTGGCTTTCAGCATTAGGAGCCTACATAGATACATAGATGTTGTTACAGATAAAGGCCTTCAGCCTACTCAGTCTGCCCTTGAATACTAGTAACTGTACTTCTTCAAGCTTCCATGGTTTAAGAGTGATCATGTGATATCTATCTATCTATCTATCTATCTATCTATCTATCTATCTATCTATCTATCATGATCATGCAATATTTATCTGTCTGTCTGTCTATGTAATTAAGTGAGCTGGGGTGCCCACCCCAGTACTTCTGCTTTCTGCCCCTCCCTCCAGGTCACTTACTAGTTCTGTATTTAATAAAGAAAAGCAGACAGGTGCCCACCTCTGGTACCTCTCTCTCTTGACCCTCCTTCCCTTCAGGTCACCTGCCCCCATTCCTCTATGTAGGTGGTGGCCCCGGATGCACACACCCAGTACTGGCTTAACATGATCCCGGCACTGGGGTGCCCAGTCCCAGTGTTGGAATACCCTTGAAATCAAGAACAATCAAGGTTTTTAACCTGTAAAACAGAAAACGGTCCCTGCTGATCTGCCCCCACTGACCCCACCTGACTTCCCATTCAGTGCCTACTACCCTACCTCTCCACACACCACACGCACCTTCACTCACCTGAATATGTCCCAGGGCTAAGATCCACTCTCCAATTGAAGATACATCTTGCTGCTGGAACCACCAACTACAATATGAGAAACTAAGATAAGTGCAGTCCAATGTATTTCAATGGAGTTTTGAATTTTGATGCATAACATTGTCATTTTGATATTTTAGCCCCATATTTTAGCATTGCATTTTGGGACCCACCTCATGACCAGTGGTGGTCAAATTATGCAAAACAAGCCCCAAAAGATAATTTCATGGTCATGTTGCAAAATCACCTTTCAGGCAGGATTTGAAAATTGTCGCTACCCTTGTTCAAGAGGTGGGGTCATAAGAACACTATGTTGAAAATTTTGGGTCAAAATATGTAAAATGGCAATGTTATGTGCATACATTGAGATTTTTCTGCACTTACTCATACTCATAGCTTTGGTAATTTGTAATATTTTGACTCCAGATTCTCAACATAGCCATTTTTTCACACGAAGCTCACAAACATGACAGCGGTCATTTTTCAATCTTGGCCAAATGTGTTTTCACACCTGTGGTGCAGAATGACATTTTGGGGACCTAGAATGACATTTTTAGAGGATTTGAAAATGTTCACATACCAGGTGCATGAGGTGGGGTAATAAGAATGTTATGCTGAAAATTTGGTGTACAAATGTGGCAAACTGTTCAGGTTATGACTAATGTTACAGTATTTCAATGTTCACTCATTACTTCATTAATTTTCATTATTTTGACTCCAAACTTTCAATATAGCCATTTTTCTCCACCACCTCATAAATGTGACATGTGTCATGTGTCATTTTAAATCCTGAAAGAGATGTGTTTTCACACCTCTGGTACAAAATGACATTTCGCCAATATGCTATAAATGGTAATGCTATGTTTATAGGAGAATCATAAAATCAGTATCTTGAAAAGTTGAGGTCAACACTAAAAAAAAAAGCACAGCACATACATGCAAGCAAACATTCAGCATTGGCAAATGCTTGTTTAATGTGTCTGGCTCCTGACTGGCCACAGTTTGTGGGCAAAATGTTTTGCAGGGTGCATTCTCATTCACGTCCTGGCTGCACCAGTTCCTGAGCTTCTGGTTGATGACTTTATTGACCGTGACCCCTGTTCCCAGAACTCCTGGTAGTTTAGGGTCACACATCATCATGCTGCCATGTTTGTTTACATTTCTTTCCTTATTAGTGGCTACTAGCCCCTTCCCTGCTGCACCTTGTGGTGCTGTTATTTTGAGACCTGGCCCTTTGCTTGCCCTGGGGCCAGGAAACCGTTCTCCTCTGCGGGCATCCGGCTTGATTGTTGCTTTCTTAGCATCAGCAGAGCTGCAATGCTAAGCATCCTGGCGGCAAGAAAATTAAAAGCACTGCCATACTGAAACCTCCACCCTCTCTCGGCACTCTTGATCAGTCTTCTGTGTACAAGTCCTGGGTTCGGGATCTGAAGTCAAACAAAGGCAGTGGCAGGCTGGTGGTGCTCAGTGGGGCCCTGAGGAGGCCAAGAAGTAAACCCATATGGGGCGGGCTACATATACGTCCCCTTCAGTGGTGAAACTGGCAAACATGTTAAGTCCCCTGACAAAACTGATGAGGTCACATATACAGTACAAGTCCCTCCTTCTCTGTAGCACCCTGTTGGCTTTTAAAATAATGTTCCAGCCTGTTTGCTGACAAACTGTATTTTGGCCTGCTGTACAGCATCTGTATGAAATCAGCCCTTAAGCACAACCAGCTGGACTCTCTCCTGTTCTTAGAGTCTGATTTGCATCAGCTGCCTTAAAGTACTAGATTTCTATTGTTGTTTTCCTAGCACTGCACAGACTTGATGGGCCATTGGCCCTTTTTTACCATCAACATTGTAAGAGTGGTCTTACACGCATTCCTGAGGTATGAGAACCACAAACCAAAGGTAAGTGGTTCCGATACCCTAAGAATGTAAGTGACACCACCCTTATAAGTGTAAGAGTGGTCTCAGTGGTGGTATTAATATATTATTGATCGATCTTAATCAATATTATATAAATTTGTATAAAAATGCTACCCACACATGTCCATCTCTCGCCAGCTGCACGTGGCACTCCTCATGGAATAAGTGTCTCACATGCCGAGGAAAAGAGTGCTTTGATTGGTCAGGAGTGCTTCCTCAACCTACAATTCCTTTAGTTGAGATTTGTTGAGTGCATGCTATATCATGATTGTTAAATTCCATACCATGCAAAATGCCAGGATTGTTTTAGGACTAAGAAATTTAGTAGTGTGTAAAAGGTAACTCTGTGTTAATCCGTAAAGCTGATGCACTGAACTGGGAAACTTTAAAACAGCCAAAGGGTGGCACTGCAGTCATCAGGGAATATGTGAAACGAGTCATGTTTGTGCTATGCAGTAAAAATCCTTCTGCCCCCTCCAAACCTAAAACTGATGGCAGTCTAGGTTTTATTTGTTGAGTGTGCAAAACAGTGGCACAGCACAAGGGTGACTTGACAAGTGCAGCATTAGCTGTAATCTCTGAGGCACTATAGTCAGAAACTCCTAGAGGCATTACAACTGACAAAATGACACTGCTGGTGAGTGTTTCAAGCATTCCCTTTTTAGGGGAAGGGCTGGATAGGTTTTTGAATGGTATGGAATGGTCCTGTAATGCTGAGGTACATTTTTCTATTCAGTGTAGGTAAAGGGCTAATCCCATTTTTCCGCAGCAGACAGACCTGCATTGTGGCAGCCTTTACTTACTGAAGCAACATTGCTGCATGATTGGGTCAACAGTGAATGCTACAATACATGTCTGAGGTCAGTGCTGATATTCTGCAACTGATTGATTAGAACCCCAGTGAACTGGCTATTATTCTTCATGAATTTTCATGGAACTATAAGTTTATGAAGCAGTTCATTGATTATAGACCTAAAATAAGACATTTTTAAATTTCATTTACCATTATGTAAGTAAGAAAACTTAGTTGATTGTCTATAGAAGGATGACAATAAAACAGGTACCCAGTCTATCTCTTATAAAGGAATATTAGACACCTTTCCATACATTACTCACAGGGTGAAGTATAAGTGTAGCAGATAAATCCCATACATTAAATCAAGGACTACTTCCTGGAACTTAGCAGGAATATCAATTTAAGGATCTGAAAGCTAATTCTTATCTTCATATCATATGGGCCTACCCACTCTGTCTAGATCTCATATAAGCATATTTGCTTGCAATTGCAAGTACAGTACTCTTCCCCAAGAGAGAGGCATGGATTAAACATCGGGTTAAAGCTAAAATTGTGAGTTTAAAGCAGACTTAAACTTAGAACATGCCCCATCCTAAAAGACAAAGCTAGATTGTTAATCTTCTGCCACAAATGATTGCATGGACATTTATAGCAAACAACTAACAATATGGATGTTTAGAGGAAACATTAAGCAAACTGCCATAGTTGACTGTCAGGGAATGTTGTAGAGAACAATGAATGTCAGCAGATGCCAGCAGGAAGCCACCATTGTACCTGCATAGTAGTTTCATCAATTTTATTGATTGATCTTAGGTCATTTCCATAATTTATTAAAACAAATAAATATGTAGTGCACAGTTTGATACACAGAATAACAGTTTTAACATTTAATGCATAGAAATGCCTCATAATGAGGGTTACACAGATTCCAAGTTATATCAAGCTATTATATATATATGTATATATATGTATATGATTTTCCTCTGTCTCAACACAGCCTGAACATATTGCGCCACGTTATTTGCATCTACTACAGTAATTGTATTCAGTAATATGTTCATGCAGTTAGACAATGAGTTTGCATATGGCATTATCAATTTTCCAAGGTATTTTGTTGTCCATATAATATATAGTGGACATATAAACAGAATATGGTTGTTTCTGTATAACCCTTCTTGCAGAAACATTTAAGCTAATTGATGGTTCCTCCTTTTAGCATATGTTGCTTCGATGTGTTTCAAGGGTGTATTATTAAACCTTAAATGTGTTAACAGGTGCCTCACATTACCAGTGAGAAGCATTAAAAGATAATGTTCAAAACCATGAAAATATTGTTGCTGTATCTGCGTACTAGGGAGTATTTTTTTGTTTTACTTCTAGAGGCACCCATGTCATTCTCCTATACACTTGCAATATTCAGTCCTTAAAGACATACCTATACATTAGGAAATAGTAACTCCATTTATGAAATGGTCCATAAATGTGGTTTAGCATTTGAGAGAATTTTATGCAAGGATGACAAACCATAATGATTCTTGTGCACTTCCTATCCATTTCAGCTTTTCCTTTAAACAACTGATTGACCATGGGTTTGACCACTTGTTCAACATTCAAAGCCAATAATTGGTCAATCTTTCTTTAATTAATGCTTCTCTTGAAGTCTTCCAAATTCTGCTCTCACATTGGCAACATTAGCAGTTAACAGAAGCAGAGTCCCCACATAGAATGGTGCCATGTCTAAAGTTAGAAACCATTTTAAAATCCCAATAGATTTTACCCCACCACCTCCCAAACTTGAGGTCAAGCAGTTCGTCCATCACTGTAATTGTCTGAATGTTCAGCATATAAGAAAACAACATTTTCACCCAGAAGCGGGTGGGGGTTAGCAGTCTGTTTCAACCTCTTCTTACATTCTGACAATTTAGTCTTGTACTATAAAGGACTGTTCTTCAGGAGTCTTCAAGAATGTCAGAATCATATTCTGCATTAGGTCTTATCTTCTATTCTAGTTTCTGGGTTACTGTGGGCCCCCTATAGGTTGTTAAAAGGTAGGTTGCCATTCCATACTATCTGTAGCTTTACAGACAGTAATAGATGATGCTGGATCTTGAGGGTGTACAGGGACCCATGTACCCAGTCGAATGCTGTATGGCAGATCAGGGGTGAGAGAAAGAGAGGTCAGCCTCCTCATACCTCAGGTGTCTCAGTCTCCATGCCATCATGGAGTCCTGTCCTGATCACCAAGATGTAAGCCCTCCCACCCTCCTTGTGGGGCTTACCTATTAGTACTATTGCCCCATTGCCCTTGTTGTTCCTGTCTTCTGCCTCTGGTCCCCTGGATGACTGGATCTGAAAGGAGGAGACTTTCTAAGGGCCCCTGGTGGAATTCAGGCCAGGGCTCCTTCCTGATCTTTGTAGCAGCTGCAGCCCGATATTCCTGTTCCTTAGCCCCATAGGAGAAGCATAGATGAGGTCCTGAAGAGTTTTGTGTCTCTGGAAGCAGGGGAGATGTCTGCCCAGTTCAAGTTGTAGTTAAAGACCAAACCAAGATGTAAACAATAATGGCTGTGCATGTGGAAGTTCACTTTGTCATGACTAGCCTTAAAGACACGGCTCCATTAAATGTATTTGTTCTGCAGTCATAAAAATAAAACCATTCTCGGCTCCAGGGCAGGCACGCAGACAGTATATAAATATTCAGCACATTCAGGTGCATTGTGGGGGATTTCTCAGTCCCCAAATAGGCCATGGGACCAGGAACTGTGAAAGTGAGGTTCTGTGCACACCCACAGCACCATATTGGTGCAAAACAGGCACCTCTTCTTTTTGGAACCCTAATAGCTAAACCGGGCTCCTTTCAGTCTAAATACTTAGGGTTTGCTTGGCCCTATAAAGCAAGCAGGGCCAGGGCATATTGTTAACAGGCCCGAACTGGCTTACAAATAAATTGGGAGGCTGTTAAGGTCAAGCTAAAAATGTAAATAAATATGGGGCCCTCAGTACTTCTCCCCACTGAAGGTTATGGGAAGGGTGAAAGGCACCCTCCAACTGCCTGTGAAAAGACTGGCCAATCAGAAGGGAGAACAGGGTTGCTATAAAACAGGCTGTGCCCTAGGTTCAAGGAGGAGTCCAGCCAAGAGAGGTGAGGTGGAGACTGCTTTATTAGGGCTGCATGAGCCAGATGATAGCGGTAGTGCAAGAAGGCCCCTCCTAGGCCCAAAGCTGTCAGAAAGAGTGTTCCTACTAGTCTTTTCTCTCAGCAGGAAGTAATTGGACTGCTAACCTGTTTTTCCAGTGGGAATTTATTTGAACTGCTGTTCTCCAGTTTTCTACTTTGAAAAGTTGTCTGAACTCTTTCTACTACATCTTCTAGCCGAGAAGTTTATTGGGATTGCTGAACTGTTTCCCAGCCTGGGAGCCACTTATAAGAGCCAGGTCTGAGACTGAGAAAAGCAGCCTAACTGTGTTTAAGTTTCAGTAGAATCTGGGTATCCAACTGGATGTCCTGGGTGACCAGAAGCATAGGAGGTCCCTTGTGAAGGCAGAAAGGCCCAAAGGGCAAAAGCGATGAAAGGCCGAGGAGCAAAGGCGATGAAAGGCCCTAGGGACAAAGATAATGAAAACCCTAGGGGTGAAGATGATGAAAGGCCTGTCATGGGTGAATGGTCCAGCACCTGCTTCACATCCTCAGCCAGCTCATGCTAAGGTTCATACTAAGGTTTAAGGAGTCAAGGAGGTGGTATGCCCATGTGTACTACTACTACCAGTTTACCCATAATAGCATAACCTATTTCCTTCAAGTATATAGGTTTCTAGATTTTTTTTGAATTGTTGTTTATCTTGCTAATTATTATATTCAAGGGCAGGCTGTTCCAAGGATTCACCACCTTCTGTGTGAAGAACAGCCCTCTCATGTTTGTGAAAATCTTTCGGTCTCAGCTGCAATGGGTAACCTTTTGTTCCTTTGTTATAATTTTAAATTCCAAGTTGAGTTTGTTTATTATATAACTGTCCTGCATGATGTCATAACAGAGGAGCATGTCTGACTTAAATCCTTCTTGTTCCTAATGTCCTGGGATTTAACTTCTGAAGTCGCTCATTATATGGCAAGTTTCTTAAGCTATATAGCAATTTGCTAGCATGTCTTTGGACTCTTTCTAACTAATCCATGGTTCCCTTGTTAATAGCCCTCCATGCCTGGCTACCATAGTCCAGAACTGGTCTCACATATGCCCTATACAGAGGCATCAGCACCTCCTCATCTCTACTTTTAAAGTTTATTTTGATTAGAACATTGAAACATAGACTTTGACAGCAGATGGGACTGATTGGCCTGCCCAGTCTGCCCATTTCTGTACCTACTGGATAAGCTACAGATCCTAGTTAACCAACAGCCTACTTCTTCCTACCCCCACCAGAATTGCCTTATGTCTGTCCCATGCATTCTTGAATTCTCTCACTGTTTTGACCCCACAACCTCCTCAGGAAGGCCATTCCATGTGTCCACCACCTCTTCATGAAAAATGCTTCCTCACATTGCCTTGAGCCGTCCCCCTCTTTCTTCAAATTGTGCCCCTTGTTCTTGCACATCTCTTTTCTGAAAGATGCTACTCTCCTGGACTTTGTTGATTCCTTGAGGTACTTGAAAGTTTCTATCATGTCCCCTCTCCTTCCTTTCCTCGGGTATACATATTAAGCTCCTTTAGTCTCCTTAAATCGGCTTCTGGGGCAGACCCTGCATCATTTTAGTTGCCCTCCTCTGGACTGCCTCCATCCTGTCTATGTCCTTGCAGAAACTGGGTCTCCAGAACTGCATGCAGTACTCAGATGGTGTCTCACCAACTGTCTGTACAGAGGGATAACAACTTCCTGTTTTCTACTGGTGATGCCTCTTCCTATACATCCCAGTTACCCCTCAGCCCTCTCTGCCTTCTCACATTGCTTGCTGACCTTTAGGTCATCTGATATAACTACCTCCAGGTCCTTTCCATTTTGTTGTTGTTAGTACCCCCCCCATTGTGTACTCTTCCCTGGGTTTTGTTTCCTAAGTGCATTACTTTGCACTTCTTTGCATTGAATCTAAGCTGCCATACTTTTGACCATTCCTCCAGCTTTGCCAAGTCCCTTCTCATCCTTTCCACCCCTTGTGTATCAACCCTGTGGCTGATCTGTGTAGCCCACAAAGAGGCATATTTTCCTTCCAGTCACCGCAATGTCACTTATAAAGACATTAAAAGGACTGGACCCAGTACTGAACCCTGTGGTACCCTGCTAGCAGCCACCCTTTCTTGAGTGGACTCCATTTACTATTACCCTTTTCCAGGCTACCACCCTGGGACCCTCCCAGGCTGGCTAATTTGTTTATTAATCTTTTGTGTGGACTGTGTCAAATGCCTTGCTAAAGTCTAGGTAGGCCATGTCCACAGCCCCTCTCTGATCTACTACTTGGTCCCCAGGCAAAGAAATCTATTTGATTCATCTGGCGTGACCTTCCCCTGTGAATCAATGCTGCCTTGGGTCCTGTGCCCTGCTGGCCTCTAGGTACTCAACAATTCTTTCTTTCAGAGTGATTCCATAATCTTCCCTTCCACTGAGGTCAAACTAACAGGTCTGTAGTTTTCTGCCTCTGCTTTGCTCCCACTTTCGTGAAGGGAATCACATCCACCTTCCTCCAGTCCTTAGGTACCACACCATCCTCCTATGATTTGTTATAAAGGGTAGTCAGTGGTTTCACTAGTTCTCTCCTTAGTTCCTTAAGAATTCTGGGGTGAATTCCATCAGGGCCCATTGCTTTGTCCTTCAGTTTTGAGTTCTTTCAGAACCCTTTCTTCTGTGAATGGTTTCTTTTGTGAATACTGAGCAGATGTATTTATTCAGTATCCTGCTTTTCACTGTCACCCACTGCCTACCTCCCTCCCTTTATTAAGCCTCACTATCCCTCCCTTGGTCTTTCTTCACTCCTAATGTACCTATAAAAGGTTTTATCCCCTTCTTAACCAAGTTGGCTATCTTTTCCTCAGTTTCCTTATACTTCCTGAATGCTATCTTTTTCTCCTAACCTTCCCCATCACCTTTTTGAGAACCATAGTGATTGTCCATAATACCCTTTAGCCTTGCTTATTTAATTACAACAGTGGTTATCACAAGTTAATTTATCTTGTTATTGTTATGCCTAAATCTGTTTTTTTGATGTTTACTGTAGTGGTATTCCATTAAGAAAATATATGTTCTCTTTGTTGTGGTGGCTTAAATGCATTACACAACATTTTTGTATTAAAGACATACCCTTTTATTAACCTATTTATTTATACTGTCCAGTTCTGCCTGTAAGATATCAATGTCAGCCACCCTGTGGCTCTGTTAGGTTGAGCGCTGGACATCTTACCCTGTGCCACGCCGGCTGACCGGTTCAGGAACAGACTCGGGTCGCTGGAACTGACCTGGGAGGAAGGATTGAACATCTGGAAGACTGTTCTCCTTTCTTATGGTGGGGCGATTTGCAACACATGCTGTCAGCTGACTCTAGCAGCTGCTTGGGGTTAGGCGCATGCAGAGCCACGTAAAGAGGTTGACCCATGTCCAGGGCAACTGGCTGCCTCTGTGGAGGCGGAGACTGCCTGTGACCCATTGCATGGATGTGGGTGCAGAAAACAAGAAAATGCTAGGGCTTGACAGGACCCGTGATGGCCCGATCTCTCAATGAGTCCACCACCTTCACAAGATATGATGTATAAGGGTAGGTGGGGATGCCAGTACCCACCACCTGGCCCTGCTATGGAGGGAGATCCATGGGGGAACTCTGGGGGTAGATGTGCTGGGGATCGAGGCCAGAGAATGTACCCATCCAAGGGAGGGACATAGCCCCAGTCAAGCCTGCTGAAGGAGTAAAGTACATATGGGAAAAATATAAATGTCTTCCTGTGTATTTGTTCCTCCAGCTATTTTGGTGTCATCTGCATATTTACTTGTCCAACATGTTGAAAATTTGTGCATGTCTGATAAAATCTGAAGCAAGTGTAACCCCCCTACAAATGGGGGTCACTAAAAGCCTTCCTTGAGTGAGCCTAAATGCTCTGTGCCTAGCTGGTGTCCTGTATTTCAGCTGATTTAAAAATAATTGAGTAAGAGTGCCTAATGTCTCTGTGTACTGTCGCTTTAAGAGCTGCCAAACTGCAGTATGATTAATTTGAACTGGGGAGGGACTGTGTGTTTCTTTGCTCGAGTCCTGCCTGGGCCACTGAGCAGATCGCTCCGTTCTGCAGTCGCTATATGCTTGGGGGAGCCCTTTCAAAGATGTAACTATCTGCTGGTAATTTGTTAGAGTGATAATGACAGTACAGTTTGTCTAACCTGCCTTTCTTGCAGCTGGGACTCTGTGTGTTTGCCCTCCATTTTGGATCTGAGCGGTTACAGAGGTCCAACTAATGGGGAGGGCTCCTTAAGATGGAGCCTGCTGCCAAATCAACTTGGACTCTCAAATGGAGCCAGCCACAAGGGGCTTGTATGAAGAGAGCCTCTGGGAAATGTAGTTTGGACCGTGGCACATTTTTCGCCTCTAGAGGCGCCTGTTGTGACTGACAAGGAGAATCAGCCAACTGCAACCTGTTGGATTTGGGAAAATGCCGGACTGTCTGCTGGGAGAGTCAGTCTGAGCATGGAGCTGGAAGAGTAGCAGCTCATGGGGCTGCTGCCCAGGGGCAGCAGGGCACCTGCAGGGAGGTCTGAAAAGACCTGTCTTTCGTCAGCTCTCTGCCAGGGGAGAGAAAAGGACTATGTTTTCTTGGATCAAGTATCTGAACATGTGTGGAAAGGAAAGCAGTTGTTGTGGCCTAGATCATGGGCAACCAAGTGTGGAGAAGAGATTCTGAAGAGGAACCTTGATTTTCAGACAGAGATTCTGAAGAGGAGCCTTGATTTTCAGACAGAGATTCTGAAGAGGAGCCTTGATTTTCAGACAGAGATTCTGAAGAGGCCTTGATTTTCAGACAGAGATTCTGAAGAGGAACTTTGATTTTCAGACAGAGATTCCGAAGAGGAACCTTGATGCTGAAGTGCCCTGAGGTTTGGGGCAGAAGAGAACTGTGTTTGAAGTTGGAAGCTGAGGGAAACTGCAGTGTCGTGCAGCCATTATCGAAGTAGATTCATGCGGGAAGCGTGAGAGCCATAAAGTTGGCCTGCATCCATTAGTAAGTGTAATTGGACAGCGACTTTGAGCTTTCAGAGTGAGAGAAGAAGCAGAAGTCATTTGGAACCAGACTTAACCTGAAGAAGACCGAAAGTGTGCAGAATTGCATCGGCCTGTCAGGACTCTGTGGTCTGATACAGTAAGTGACCTTTACATATAAGTGTGTAGTACTTGTGGGGATTGAGCTCTGAGTAATTCCCCATGTTGTGAACTGTGTGCTGTGCTGGGAGTGTGATTCCCTAGCAAGGTTCAAACTAAATCAGCGTTTGAGTCAGAGAAGAATGCCTCAGTAGCCAGGCTAAATCTCCTGAAGTGACCAACTGCTTGCCTGGTAGTGTTCTGTGTACATATAAAATGTGCAGTGAGCTGAAAGTCATAGCCAGCATCACTTGGACTGCATCTGCCTGCATTGACTGCAAATGAGCCCTGCCACAAGGGCTGGGGCCAGCTAGTCTGTTTCTCCTGGCAATCCAGGACAATCCGCCTTCCATTCAGTTTCAGCATTGAATCTGTGAGTACAAATCAGGGTAGCTCCCTGCCATCATCTAATTGCAAGTGTTCCATCTGATTACTTTTCCTTTCTTTCTTCATGAACTAAGCCAACTGGCTCGGATCCTAAATTGGGTATTGTGCAAGTGTTTTCCATTTAGGGCCCCAACCAGCTACACGATCGTGGCTAGCCCCCCACCCTGGGTACCCAGTGAAAGTGACATTTAGGGACTCGGAAATTGTGCACAGTACTGTGATTATTAAAGTGTATAATCTAATTAACCTGATTTCCCCTGTCCTTGTTACAGCCTTGAATAAATCAGATCTGTTTGTTTCTGCAAAGTTACACTGCTTGAACTGCATGTTTGTGTTGAAATACTGTACAGTGGCTATTGTATTACTGCATCTTACTTTACAGGGGTCCCCAGAGTCAAGCTGTCAGACCAGTCCTGAGGGTAAGTGTATACTGCAAAGGTATTGTAATTCACTTGTGTGGGCCATTAGTGGGGAAGAAAGGGGGTTCCCGGTGACCCAGAGGGCTGTGACCAAGTCATACCAGACTGTCTTAACCCACGACCTCTGGGTGGAGGCACCGCCATTGGACCTAGGCTCCTCAACCTGTTAGCACCCATGCAGGCAGGGGTAGTAGCCCTTGGGATAGCGCCACCTGGGGTTACACAAGGGTACCAGAACAGAGCCCTGTGGAACCCCACTTGTCACAGATATTGAATCTGACAGGTACCCTTTATACTAACCCTTTGACTTCTTCCACTCAGCCAATTTGAATCCATGTAGTAATTTCATGATCTATCTTTACATCTATTAGTTGTTGTACTATGGCTTGTGTGGTACTTTATCAAATGCCTTGGCAAAATCCCAAAATATGCAGTCCTTTGATGAGCCCTTGTCCATTGCCGCTGATATTGTTTCATAAAAGCATAGTAGGTTTGTTATACATGATCTCCCAGCAGTAAAAGCCTTGCTATCACTGATCTCCGTGTGCATTTTGTTCTATGTGTTTATCATATCCTTTAGGATTGATTTCATAATCTTACCAGGCACAGAGTAAGACTTATAGGGCAATAGTTTTCAAAGTTAGACTTGTTTCGTTTCCTATGTATCGGAATAATAATGGCTGATTGCCAGTCTTCAGGAATTTCATTTTTGACAGTGCTCTCATATATAGTAGCCTTAAGCGGATGGCTGTTTGGGACGCTAATAATTTGAACATCTGTGAGTAAATTTTATCTGGTCCTGTTAAATATGTAACATTTAGAGGTTTAATTTTGTTGTTTACACATTCTAAAGTGATCTGGTCTGTTATGCTTGTCTGCTCTGGTATCTCCCATATGTGTCTCAGATTTTGTAAATATGGACCCAAAATACATATTAAAATATTTGCCAATTCCTTGGGGTCTTCAATTTGCTGGTTATTATAAACTATAGAGCACATGTTACAATTTGAGGTATACAATGAACTCACACATCCATAAAACTTCTTCATATAATATTTGTTTGCTGTACTTGCAATATTTCTTTCCATATTTTGTTTCTGTTTTCTAATTTTATGTTTACATTGCCTTTGAGTTTTCTTATATTCTTCCCATTTCTGTGTAGTTTTATTCTTGTTATGTTCATCATATAATCTTCTCTTCTTCTTTAGAGTTTCTTTATACTCTTAGTTAACCACTGTGGTTTAAGACCTCTATTGTTATATTTTTGGATCTTCTTTATATTTTGTCACATACTATGAAAATCTGCTTTTTATAAAATTCCACATTTAGTTGGCTGTTTTATCTCTAAGTGCCTTTCCAGTTTATTTAAGCTAATTGTTTCATGTATGAGGTTTGGTTATGCTCTAAAATTGTAGATCTCTTTCAACCTTTATTTATTGGGATGTATTCCTCAATATTTAAAAATACTGTATTGTGGTCACTATTTCCCAATGGTGCCTATATCCCACAATGTTTAATATTTACTTCATCTTGACTCATGACAATGTCAACACACTTTCTCCTCTTGTTGGCATTATGTGCTGTTTCATATTCAATTGTCTTGTAGTATTAAGAAAGGTGACACTACATGCCCTAGTGGCTTTATTATTAATCAATGTGTGTCATTATAGTTCAAATCACCACAAACACAACTCTGCCTGTTTCACATGCTCTGTTCGGTTTTGATAGTTTCCTCTGTTATTAAGTTTTCACTGACCTGTAACATATTCCTAAAATAATGTTTGTGTCCTTTCCAGTTCCTATTTTAATCCATAAAGTGTCGGTTTTGCTGTCCTGTTTCTGTATTTTGTCAGATATTAGACTAGACTCTGTGGTGTGCTAAATATGCTACTCCTCCTCCTCCTTTTCTACTTTCTGGGCCAAGGTGGTGTAGGTTATAACCCTAAATTTTATTACCCCATCTTCTTTTCCCATCCACCACGTCTCTGAAATACAAGCTATGTCAGTTTTGTCAATTGGTTTTAATAGAACTTCTGATTCTTCCTGAATATTTTTAGACTTCTACATTTAGCAAACTACAGCTTGATCTTTTAGTCTGTAAGGTATTAGTTTTCCTGTTGTTTTTATTCCTGCCCCAATTCTTTTTTCTATTCTGCTCATTCCTTCCCCTCTGTTAGCAGTTTAAAGTCTTGGGAGATATGTTACTACTTATTATCGTAGCTAGGGTCTTTATATCAGAGTTACTCAGGTGCAGACCATCTTTTGCATACAAGTGCTTCTTCTGGAAAAATGGCTCCCAAGTATTTATAAATGTTATTCCCTCATTTAAATATCTGTTTGCAAGTCAAGTATTAATTCTTTATATTGTGCATTTTTTTTCTTCGTCCCTTTACAACTGGTAGAATGCCAGAATTACTGTCATCTGTCCCATTCTATTTATATCATAGAAACATAGACATTGACAGCAGGTAAGGACCATGTGCCTAGTCTTCCCATTTTACCTACCTATTTCAACCAGATTTTAGTTGATCTACAGTTCACCCTTTCTTTCCTGTCTATAAGGTACCCTTATGTCTAGCCCATGCATTCTAGAATTCCTAACTGTTTTCCCCTGCCACCTCCTTTGGGAGTCTGTTCCAAGCATCCACCACCCTTTTAGTGAAAAATACTTTCTTACCTTGTCCCTGAACCTCCCTTCCAACTTCATTTCATGTCCCCTTGTTCTTGCACAACTTCTATTTTGAAAGATGCTACCCTCTTGTACCTTGTTTATCCCTAAGTACATGAAAGTTTCTATCATGTCCCCCTTCCAGGGAGCCATGTTGAGTTTCTCTAGCTTCTCCTTGTAGGGCTTTTCATGCAGTCCCTGCACCGTCTTTGTGGCCATCCTCTGGACTGCCTCCAATCTGTCCATGTCCTTCCAGAGATATGATCTCCAGAACTAGATACAATACTCCTGCTAAGGTCCACCAGTGATCTGTACAGTGGCATAGCCACCTCCTTATTTCTGCTGGTGATACCTCTCTGAATGCACACCAGCAACCCACTGGCGTTCCCCACAGCCTTCTCACATTCTCTGGTCATCTTTAGGTCATCTGATATGAGTATCCCCATGTCCCATTCCTGCTTGTTGACTGCAAGTACCCCCCACCCATCTTGTACTCTTCCTTTGATTTCTGCTGCCCAAGTGCATGACTTTGTACTTTTTGCATTTAATCATAGCCACCACACTTCAGACCACTCCTCCAACCTGCAAAGGTCTTTTCTTATTCTTTTCATCTCCTCTGGAGGTCAACCCTGTTGCAGATCCTTGATTTCATCCACTATATCTTTGTCATGATTTTCCCAGTGTTGTTGATCCCTACATGAACAACCATCTGCACTCCTTTCTGGGGTCTATAACCTTTGGCAAGATATGTTTTATATTCATTATTTTTGCTCCTGGTAGACAGTTGACTTCCCTATTTGCTTTATCTGCCCCACAAATGATAGAGTCCATTCTTTAAGGATTGAGTCTTCGATTACTAACACTTTAGCTTCTTGTTTTCTTGTTCATTATCATGTGACTCTCTTAACTGGGCATATCTATTTGTTAATGGTATTTCATTGTTCCCCATTGCTCTCCTACCTTTTTAATGCGCCAGTTTTGTACCATAGTCCAGTCTCCACTAATGTCATTATCCATAAAGTTTATTTGTAATGCATCTTCAGATTCCCTGTTATTTCATTCCCTGAGGTTCCCTCTTTCATTTCTCTTTTGGTGTGGCATTGATTTCCCTCAAAGTGTGCATTTTGACCTGTTCCTAAGGAGGTTACTTCCCCAGTAATATTGCCATTTTCTTATATTTTTGTAAATAAAACCCCCAGGTGCTGACTCAGATTCCCTAGTTGTATGCATCATACAGCTACAGCATTTGACTATGGTACCATCATTATAAAGGATACTTAGAAAGTCCTCCAAGGGGTTATATGCCTCCATTACTGTTATGTCTCTGACTCACCTCTATAGACATTCTAGATTAGGTTTCGTCAGTACTTTGCAAGCTCTCGTTATTTATCTGTCTTCAAATTACTCTAGTCTTATACCAGGTATTTATCAGATAGTGACTAACCTGCTATTGGTTGTGTGTGTGTAGCTTTCCTTAAGATCCTGTTTTAGTTTTCTAGCCCAGATCCCTGGTCCATGCCGGACATGCAAGACACATGCTCAGACATGCGTGTCTCTGCATGCTTCTTCACATACTCACCCACTCGAGCTCATGCCCATTCCTCTGGGCACTCTTTAAATAGTCATAAAGACCAGAAAGTAGCCCTCTGGTCACGTATCAGCCTGTTCGCGTGGGCTTCACAGACAGATTACATTTGGTCACAAAAGTTTATTCTGGTTATCAAGGTCCCCAAATATTGCTAATATCAGCAGTCCCTAACCAGTTGCTTTCTGGCTTGTGTAGTTTAATTTTGTGCCTCACAACCCCTGGGGTAACTTCCTGTTTAAGCCTGTGCTGGTTGCTATGGCAAACCTAACACACGTGCTACAGAGTTTTGCAATGCAAGGTTCATTACAAATACAGCAAGGTAGTTTAATCAGCATAGAGTCTTACTGTCGCTCAGCATTGACCTCTAGAGTTATGCAGATTGTGGCTCACTCTGGGGCTCTTTAAATAGTCATGGAGGCCAGGAAGTAACCCTCTGGTCACGTGACTATCTGCCCATTCTATCAAATTCCACATACAGATTACTTTTGGTCACAAAGTTTATTCTAGTTATCAAGGTTGCCAAATATTTGTATTATATCAGCAGTCCCTAACCAGTTGTTTTCTAGCTTGCATAGTTTAACTTTGTGCCCTCCACAACCCCTGCAGCCCAACTTCCTGTTTAAGCCTGTGCTGGTTGCTATGGCAACTAACAACCGAGCACATGTGCTACAGAGTTTTGCAGTCCAAGGTTCAATATAAATACAGCAAGGTAGTTTAATCAGCCCAGAGTCTTACTGTCTCACAACAAATCTGCTGTGTCATAGCATCGACCTCTAGTGTTATGTGGTACATTGAGAGACTGTCTGCTGAAACCAGAGAGGTACCACCAAACTTTGTTCTTCCTCAACACCCCTGAAACCTGAAAAAATGTAGATACCTCTGAGCTATGGCTCTGAGGAGTTCATTTCAAAAGGTAGTCAGTTAGTTTAGCTAACTGTAACAAAGGTGAAGTTCAGGGCAGGACTTGATAAACTACAGGATACACCCAGGCAGAAGATTGAAAAATTACCTGTTTAATTTGTTTGGAATCCCACTGGAAATCCCACTAGAGCCCCAGTTGTCAAGTTTTTCCAGTTCAAGTTAAAACTGTTGTTCCCACCCTTCTCCAATGGGCATCAGACTTCCATTATCTGGTTGGACACAAGCAACCTGTGAAGTACCCACTGCAATTGACATTCATCATTCTTGTGGCAGTGGGGAAAAGCTGAATGTACCCACAGGGGTGAATGCAGGGGATGGTGTGGGGACAGCTATTGACAACCTGCTTGTGTTTATGCTTTCTGCTTCTTACCCCTCCCTATAATAATTTGGAGGTTATTTCATGTTATAACTCTTGCTCATGGTTATGGCTTGTGTGTATTACTACAGTGTGGGATGAAGTTAACTGTGTGTAGGAGAAAAATAATATTTATTCCTGGGGGAGGTTAGGGCCACATCGGATAGCCTTTATAACCCCTTCCCCAGGTGGAGGCACCAAAACCTGTTCCTGGTATTCTATTTGGTACTGCACCCAAAAGAACCCAGGCTGACCCCAAAGTAGGTTGGTGTATGAGGGGTGCGAGTGTACATGTCAGAGAGACCCTCCCTTACATGTGGAGGCACTGCTGGGATCCTCCACACCACACACAGGTAGTCCACAAAACTGAGTAAAGTGAAAGAAAAAAATTGGTCCTGCTAATTGCTCCTGAAAAGTTGGTAAAAGCAAAATGGCACTCCAAGACTTGGAAGACTGGTGTTGAGGGGAGCAGTTGGACAGTAAAAAGCCCCTCTTAGTGACTGGGATTTCAGAAAGGCTGACAGATCCAAAATCATTGATGAACTTCTGGTATTGGAATGTTTCGACAATTTAAAGGTTCAAGGACTAAAGTACAACCGTACTAGTAAAAGTGTGAGTGCTTTGATCCAAGAGTGCTACTTTCTTCTCAATCCCTTATTGCAGCAGCATACGACCTGTTGGATTCTCATGCCTCAATGCACAACCAGCTGGATTCTAGTACCACAGTGCACTAACCCTGCATAACCCCCACTCTTACATTGGCAAGCCCAACTTACTGTACATACAATCACCTTAACTCAGTATCCTCCACTTTCGTTCCCCTCACTCCACCTGCTGTTGGTCTTGAACCACTGCCAAAATCTACCCACCCATCCCAACATAGGCACTCCATCTCTTTCAGGATGCTCAACCAATTCTTGCCAGGATTGCCCTGCTCCTTCTCCTTCTCTCGGGCAATGTCCACCCTAACCCTGGTCCTCTTTGCAGCCCACCTCAAAAACCACAAAAGTAAGCTATTAAGCCTTGCCACTATCAATGTCCAGAGCTTGCTACCCAAACTAGATGAACTCCAAGTCTGGATGTCTCAACACACCCCTGATATAACCTCCAGGGTACCGATACCGTAATCTCCTTGCCCAGCTACAACCTATTTAAGCAAGATAGGTTGAGTAAATGGGGTGGGGCTATGTGATACCACGTCAAAGACCACCTAAATAGTGTGACCCTCCCTCACATTACCCCTTGCAATAACTCTCAGTTACTTGCTATCAAAATTCTACTAGGGCAGCACAGGAAATCTCTCACTGTGCTTTTGGTTTATATCTCCTACCAGACATCTGGGTTCAAAATGGTCACTGACTACCTTGAAACCCTCCCACATCAGTCTGAGACTGTGATATTGGGTGACTTTAATATAAATTGACCTGCCCTGAAGCAGCCCCATTTAAAGATGCCATCGCATTCATCGGCATCTCCCAAATGGTCACCACCCCACAAGATTTAACCCCAGGACTGGCTGTAGCTCCTTCTGGACCTTATCCTCACCACACTCCGGGCAGAATCTCAAGTACAGTGGTTCTTCCGATTCACTGAGTGACCACTCATCTGTACTTTGCTACTGGTCAAATAAGGCACACAATCCACCAGCCAAAACCATATTATTGGGTCCTAAAAAGAAAACCTCACCCACTTTCAAACCTATCCAGCCCAGTGTGACTGGTCCCCATCAGCAGTTTAACAATGTGGATGATGCTCTTTCCTACTTTATCTCCCTGTTCAACAAAGCCTGTGATCTCTTTGCCCTCTCTGGAAAAAAGATCAAGAGCCCATCCAACTCCTGGATCTCCACCTCCATAATAAATCTAATGAAACAGAGAGATAATCTTTGGTATCGGCAAAGGCTACGGGAAGCATAATGATATGCAGCTGTACAGGACTGCCAGAAATCTCTGCAACTATGAAATTCGTAGGGCAAAAAATAATACTTCAAAGGAAATTCACAAACTCTTGGGGTAATAATTGTAACCTCTGGGAAATGCTTAAAGACCTCACAGGCAAGCCCAATAAAGCTTCCATCTCCCTGCTCCAGGTTAATGGTATGAACACACAGGACCACAAGATTATAGCTAATGTTTTAATGATGCATTTACTGATCTAGGTGGTATACTACCCCTGACTTCTTCAAGGCTCCTTGCCCTGCCCAAGTTGCCACCTCTGCTACCTCCTCACCTTCCATCCCTCCCTTCTACTTCAGACATGTAATGCTGTCTGAGTCCAAAAATATATAAAAGGGTCCTTGATAAGTCCAGGTTCAGCTGGGACACCCTGGATGTTAAGCTTCTTCACCTCTCCTTGATACTATAATTTCTTCTCTCACCAGTCTCTTCAACCTATCTCTCTCCCTCAAGCAATTCCCTAGCCTTTAGAAAGCTGCTGTAGTCATGCTGGTCCATAAAAGTGGTGAAAGGATGTTAGTAATAACTACCAGCCCATATCCATCCTTCCACCCCCTCTAAAACCCTTGAGCACATTGTCGGCTGACCAGCTCACAGAGTACCTTACCAAATATAATCTACAGTGCCCACAACAGCATGGCTTTAGAAAGTCTGACAGTACCACCACTGCCCTAGTTGTCTACATAAATTACATCCATAAGGCCTTGGACACTGGCCATCTATTTGGGTCAATCTACATCGGCGTAACTAAGGCCTTTCATACAGTTAACCATTCCCTCCTGCTCTGCACTCTCCCCTCTCTCGGGCTCACTTCAGAAGTCACTAGCTGGTTCAATAGCTACCTTGGTGGTTGTACCCAGCAAGTTAAGATCTGCAACACCCTCTCAAACAGTTTCCCCATTTGGTCTGGAGTCCCACAAGGCTCCATTCTCGGACCCTACTCTTTAGCTTATTCATCAACAATCTTCCAGCCACTTGTAAGCAGCATGGTCCTCTATGTGGATGATGCGGTCTTCTTTTCCCACAGCCCTGACCCACTCTCACTAACGACTGACCCACAGTCCAACTTCAGTTTGATAGAGACCTGGTTTGAGCAACACAGACTACATGAATTACAGAAATACCGAGCTCATGCTCTTTTCTAACCCTCACAATATGCACAAAGCTGCTAGCCTGACCATTTGCAGCAACTTAAACCAACCCTTTGAGCAAGTTCAAGTGTTTAAATACTTTGGTATAACGCTGATACTGCTCTGTCATTCAATCTCCATATAAACTAAATTGCTATGGTCATCCACTCCAGGATTGGGATCCTTTATCATTGCCACCACTATATGACCACGGAGGCTCTGAGACTCATGAGTAACCACAATCCTTACACTTGTTGACTATGGTTTAGTTATCTATGGTGCTGCCTCTGATGCCTCTCTAAAAGAGAATTGCGCTCGCTGAACAAATTTTGTGGGATAGCCTCTGGGTCTGATAAGAGGAACCATGCCTGCAGATTCTACAAAAGAACCAACTAGCTTCCTCTCAAGGCTAGGATCTCCACCACTTTCCTGCTTGTACCAAAGATTAGTCTAGGCCTCATGCCCCTTCACCAAATCCCTAATCTTGCGGTGCTAACAATCCAGCGTGTCTGAGGTTCCTCTAAGCCATCCTACTTCGTCCCCCTTCTATGGGACCTCCCAAGCTCAGTGAGCACGTTTGCCTATAGAGCACCCAGCATACTTAACTGTCTCCCCTCAGAGTCAGTGCTGAACCTAAATTCTTTCAAACTCAAGCTTTGACAACACCTCCTCACATAGTCACTGTGACTGCTTTTGCCTAGTCTCTGCTTTGTAGCCAACCTCCTGCCCTCCTTTCTTACTCCTCTCACCCCTCCTGCATCTTGCCTTCTTATCAATTCCTCCTCCTTTCCCTTCACCTCCTCCTATCCTTTCTACCCCACCACCACTATTTGTATCCCCTCTTACTGCTCATCCTGAGTCCAGCATGTTCAACACACACCCACTTCCCCTCTCCTCCTCTGCTGTCCACTCCCACCCCCTTTTACATCCTTTCCCTGCTTCCTCAGCCTCTCCCTCCCTTCTCTCCTGTGTTTCCACTTCATCTTTATATTGGCTCTCGTCTCCTCCCTACTCTCCCCCATTCCCCCTCTTTCTTCCTGCTCCACCCCTACTTGCCTGCACTTCCTGCCCCCACATCAATACTTTCTTGACTAGATCTTACACAGACTGCTTAACTGAAACTGCAGTTTTGTCTCATGTTTGTAACTTTGTTATTCAAGTGATTGTAACCACCATGCCTTGTATCCATATTTGTTGTATCCTCTTTTGAATGCAGAACCTTTGTAAATTAACTTCTGGTTCAAAGGTTTTATAATCATAGTACTGAATGAATGAATGAATGAATGAATGAATGAATGAATGAAGAGGATGCTGGAATTGATGTTGCCAAGCCATCCACACTTTCTCCCTATGGGGAGGGGTCTACCTGGACCATAGTGACTCATGGCAGTGGCAAGAAAGTGTCCAAGGGTCCTTCAGAGACAGATAATTTTAAAACAGACTTTGAATTGTGATTGAAATCAGAGGAAACACTCCCAAAAAGTGCAAGAACTGTATACATCTGACAGTGTCACCCCTCCTGATCAGCCCCTGGATTGGTTTGCTGCTTGGGTGCCGGGTAGAGGAGCCAGATCTTACGAGGCTGAAGCCCTTCTTGGGAGGAAATCAGTGCCATCTGGGAAGATAATTTTGAAACATGGATGGGTCAAGCCATTCCAGTGGTGCAAGATCCCCAGTGTCCTGAAGCTGAGAAGAGATGTCAGCTGTGGGAAAGTTTGAGAGGATCTGCTATGGAAGGCATTGGTGCTTTGCAAGCGACCCGACCTGATGCTACAGCCCAAATGTACCTCAATACCCTAGAGGTAATGTTTGGGAGCACCTGACAGTAGCACCACGCATCCTGAAAGCTGCAAGGGACAGTGCAAAGAGAGGATGAACTTTATCTGAATATTTGATATGTCTTGAGCAATTGATACATAGCGCCTACCATAGGGAACCATGACTGCCCAAGACATGAATTGGCTGCATCTGGAACAAGTCATAGAGGGTTGGAACATTCAGAAATGCTTCTTATGAAACTGCATTTGGAAGGGTGGCTAAGTAACCTCACTACTTATGGTGAACTCATACATGAGATCCGAGAGAAAGAGGATCATGCTGCATTGCAAGGCCCAATGGCAGCACCTCTAAGAAGATTAGCGACTCCTCTGGAAATGCCTCACCTGGGCGAGACACCAGTGAAACCAAGGACCTGAAAAGAAAGTCAGAGAATTTACTGAATAGGTGGTCATGCTACGGGCTACCAGAGAACTAGATCAGCGAGGGACATTTCCATCCTCAGCAGGTCAGAGATACTACATTGGCTGAACTTTTGCCCTGCCGGATACTGAAAAAGCAACTACTGCCAGTAGTGTAGTGATGGACTTTTCTGCCACTGGTGTGCTGAAGAACACAGAAAGAATACTGTCAAAAGTCTGAAAATTCTGCTTTGGTAGTGCAGAAGCTGTTGAAAGAGAAGCATGTTGGGAATCATGCAGAGGGACCCACTAAAGGAGCGAACTGTGGTCCTGGACCAAACATGATCCATGAAACAAATGCAACCTGTTACATAGAAACATAGAAACTGTCGGCAGATAAGGACTATCAGGACCATCTAGTCTGTCCCTTATACTACTACCTGGGCGGCCTGTGACCCTACATGGTCATCTGCTATAGCTACTCCTTCCCATCTCTAAGATTCCCTTATTCCCTTATTCATGTCCCATGCATGCTTGAATCCTCTTACTGTCCTCACTGCCACCACCTCCGGGGCAGGCCATTCCATGCATCCACCACCTTCTCAGTGAAAAGTACTTCCTTATATTCCCCTAAACCGGCCACCGTCCAGTCTCATGCCATGACCTCTTGTCCTGGCACACTGTAAGCTGGAGCATGCCCTCTATTTTAACCTTATTTATACCCTTGAGATACTTGAGATGTTTCTATCATATCCCTAGCTCTCTCCTCTGTTCCAGTGTGTATATATTGAGGTTCCTCAACCTCTCTTCATATGATTTATGTTGCAAACCTCCCACCAGCTTAGTAGCTTTCATCTGCACCGTCTCCATCCTGTCAATATCCTTTTGGTGTGGCCTCCAGAACTGCACACAGTACTCCAGATGAGGCCTCACCAGAGTTTTATACAGTGGAACTATTACCTCCCTCTTTTGACTTGTGATTCCTCTCCCGATGCACCCAACATCCCAATGGCCCTCACCGCCACTTTGGCTACCTGCCTGCTGGCCTTCAAATCCTCCGTTATAATGATGCCCAAGTCCCTCTCCTCCTTAGTGACTGTCAGCAGCTCCTCACCAATGTTGTAGCTCTCAGGGTTCCTCCTTCCCGTGCATGATTTTTGCACTTCTTGGCATTAAACCTCAGCTGCCATTCCTCAGACTACACTCCAATTTCTCAAGGCCCTTCTCATCCTTTCCACCCCTTCTGGTGTATCTATCCTGTTGCAGATCTTAATGTCATCTGCAAACAGGCATACCTTCCTTTCAGTCCTTATGCATTGTTGCTTATGAAGATATTAAACAGAACTGGGCCCAGGACCAACCCCTGAGGTACCCACTGGTCACTCTCCTCTCTCTCTTGACTAGATCCCATTTACTACCACCATCTGCTTCCTGTCCTGCAGCCAGTTCCTAATCTAGTTGTCCTCCATTACCCACCCTTTGCTGGCTAACACTCCAACAACCTCCTGTGTGGTACAGTGTCGAAGGCCTTACTGAAGTCCAGATATGCAATGTCGACTGCTCCACCCTGATCCACAGCCTTTGTCACCCAGTCAAAAAATCTATAAGATTCATTTCACATGACCTTCCTGCCGTGAAGCCATGCTGCCTTGGATCCAGCTCCCTACTGACAGTCAAGTGTTCCACAAGCCTCTCTTTCAGCATCGTCTCCATGATTTTATCTACCACGGAGGTCAGGCTGACTGGCCTATAATTCCCTGCCTCCTCCAGCTCCCACTCTTGTGCAGTGAAACCACATGAGCCCTCCTCCAGTTCTCAGGAACCAACCTTGCATTTAGGGACTCGCTGAAAAGATCTGCCAGTGAGGCCACTAACTCTTGTCTCAGTTCTTTAAAATCCTCGGATGTATGCCATCTGGTCCCATGGCCTTGCCCACCCTTAGTTTAGTGAGCTCTTTCAGTACCCTTGTCTCTGAAAATGGGTTGGTGCAGCATGGATTTAAAGCAGGAAGGTCATGTCAGATGAATCTAATAGACTTCTTTGACTGGGTGACCAAAGTAATAGACCAGGGAGGGGCTGTGGATATGCCTACCTAGACTTTGTAAGGCATTTGACACTGTCCACAAAGATTAATAATCAAGTCAGCCAGCTTGGGAGTGTGTCCCAGGGTGGTAGCCTGTGTTGCAAACTGGCTGCACAACAGGACACAGAAGGTAATAGTGGTGGCACACATTCTGAAGAAAGGGGGTCACTAGTGTAGTACTTAGGGCTTAGTGCTGGGTCCAGTCCTCTTTAACATCTTTATAGGTGACATTGCAGAGGTCTGGAGGAAAGGTATGCCTCACTGCAGATGATACAAAGATCTGTAACAGAGTTGATACACAAGGGGGTAGAAAGGATGAGAAGGACTTGGCAAGGTTGGAGGAATGGTCAGACATATGGCAACTTAGATTCAATGCAAAGAAGTGCAAGTAATGCACCTGGGAAACAAAACCCAGGAAAAGAGTATACAATAGCAGGAGGTACTAACAACAAAAAAATGGAGACAGGACTTGGGGGTAGTCATATCGGATGATCTAAAGGTGGGTAAGCAATGTGAGAAGTCAGTGAGGAGAGCCAGGGGTTACTGGGATGCATAGGAAGGGGCATCACAAGTAGAAAAAGGGAGTGGTTATCCCTCTGTACAGACAGTTGGTGAGACCCCATCTGGAGTAATGTGTCAGTTTTGGAGACCTCATCTACGCAAGGACATAGACAGGATGGAAGCAGTCCAGAGGAGGGCAACTAAAATGGTGCAGGGTCTGCATCAGAAATCATATGAAGAGAGACTGAGAGAGCTTAATATGTATACCCTTGATGAAAGGAGGGACGGGGAACATGATGGAAATGTTCAAGTACCTCAAGGGAATCAACAAAGTCCAGGAGGTAGCATCTTTCAGAAAAGAGATGTGTAAGAACAAGGGAACACAATTTAAAGATAGAGGGGAGCGGCTCAGGGCAATGTGAGGAAATCTTTTTCAATGAGAGAGTGGTGGATCGTGGAACTGCCTTCCTGGGAGGTTGTTGGGCTAAAACAGTGGGGAATTCAAACATGCATGGGACAGACATAAGGCAATTGTAGTGGGGGTGGCAGGAAGTAGGCTGTTGGTTAACTAGAATCTGCAGCTTATCCAGTAGGTAGGAAATGGGCAGACTGGGTGGGCCAAGTGTTTCTTATCTGCCATCAAAGTCTATGTTTCTATATTTCTATGCTAACCTCCTCCTGCCTCCTGCATCTGATATCAATTTTGGTCCCTGACCTTCCTTCCACGGTGAATACTAAACAAAAGTATTTATTCAGTATCTCCGCCTTTTCTTTGTCCTCCTCCATGCACTCTCCCCTATCCCCGCTAAGTCTTCTAATCCCCCGGTTTTTCTTCAATCGCTGATATATCTGTAACATTTTTGTCCCTTTTTCACTGTTTGAGCTAATCTCTCTCTGTTTTGCTTTAGCTCTCCTTACTACTTAACTTGCTTGTCTTTGGCACTCAAGGTGCTCCTGCCTGTCCTCCTCAGTCTGGGACTCCTTATATTTCCTGAACCTCCTGCCTTTTACTCTAACTTTCCTGCCACCTCCTTCGAGAACCATAGTGGTTTCTCCTTCTCATGCCCTTGCTTCTCTACTTGATGCATTGGCTTGTTACCTCCACTATAGCCACTTTAATGTATTCCCATCATTCCTCAACTCCCTCCAGCTTTCACCCTTGTTAGTGCCTCCCTGATGTTATCTCTCATCTTGATGAAATCTGCTCCCCTGAAATCTAAGATCCTAGTTTTGCTAAAGCTTGAGTTCAACACTGTGCTTAGATTAAACCACAAAGTGTGGTGGTCACTTGACCCCAGGTGACACCCACCCCGTCAGTGATCCTATCTCCGTTCATAGGATCGGTCCAAATTGATTTTTCTCTGGTGGGTTCACACACCAGCTGTTTGAGGCCTGCTCCTGCAGTGACTCCAATATGTCCTGGCTCCACGTGAGGCTGCTGCTGGTATGTTCCACTCCACATCTGGCATGTTAAAGTCCTCAGGAGCAAGACCTCCCATTTGGATGACATGTAGTGTATTTCCTCCCACAGTTCTTTGTTTTGTCCCCCTTCTGGAGCTGAAGGCCTGAGATCACCCTTGTGAGAATCGTTGAGCCATTACCTGCTTCAAGTGTGACCCACAGTACCTCCTCCTCATTCTGTCTCTTCTGTACCTCTGTAGCTTTATTTCCTTCCCTGACATATAGGGACACCACCCCTCCCCCCTTTCTACCTTCTCTGTCTCTCTAACTAAGGTGAATCCAGAATGCTTACCTCCCAGGGTGGTTAGCTGTGAACCATGTTTCAGTCACTGTGACCAAATCTAGGTCTGCTCCATCAGTGCCGTGAGTGCTGGGATTTTGTTTCCCAAGCTAAGGGCATTAGTCTGTAAGACTTTCCAGCTCCCCTTTCAGCCTCCCTTGTGCTCTTCCCCTGGCGCCTCTCATCTTTTCTTAACCCTGGACATGTTTCCGTGACCCCCCTTCCTTAGCTTGGTTGTACTAGCTGATCCAGGTACATTGTTCTGCAACCATCCCTTCATTTCCTGTGCCTCTGCTGCTCTAATTTGTAGGGTGGGCCATCTGACTCTCCCTGTGTCTTTATGCCCCCCAGCAAGTTTAAATGCTCACCCAGGTAGCATTTAACATTAATGTTACTGGCCCCAGTACTTCCTCAGGGACTGATAGGACTGTCTGCCAAGGTCCCAGCTAAGACTGAAGGGGTGGATTGCACTGTGTTACTAGATACTGCCACTGCTTTCCTGATTAGTCCCCACCTACCGTCCACCCTCTTCTACTTAACTGTTTGTCTCTTTACTTTCTCCTTGCTCCAATCCCTCCTTCCTCTCTTCCTCCCTCCCCCTCCCACACCTTCCATTTTTTTTGTCACTTCCCATCTTCTGGTGTATCTACAAAGCGAACCTGTTTGGATTCATGACTACTCTGTTTTCCACCCTGCACTGCTTTTTAGCTAGTCAGACTCTTATTTATTATTTCCTGTATACATTGAGACTTATTTGTATCTTTCCTGTTATTATGTCTTTTATGGTTGACATTTGTGTTTTCAAATGTATTATTGTAACCTTTTACATTGTGTAATAACTGCTCTTCTGCTCATGTTGTTGTTTAGATTCTGCTCTGCGCCACTGTATACGTGGCCCAGGTGCGTGCCTGGAAAATGGCCTCTGGGATCAGTGCACCTACCAGTTACCAAAGTCATAAATAAATAGAGGCGCCCAAGTGACCATTGTGTTTGAAGACTGGAAGCACTATCTGTCTGGGGAGTGAGCAGTCAGCCTTACCTATATTGGGGTATATTGTTATTCAAATAGAATTTCCCCAAAGTGTTCGGGGGTCCAGGCCCCTATGGAAACTCTTGCATTGGTGTGCTAATACCAGAATGAAAGTGTGAGACACCCATCGTATTTGGAACCAACACCAACATATTTCAGCGACTGACCCAGTTATGCCAAGATATGGAGGGTCCCCAGGAAGTCCACCAGCCTAGGGGTACACCCCTTGATCTAAAGTGTCTCTATGAGAGGACCCCTTCTGGTAAGTCAGAGATCAAAGATGAATGAGTGGGTGTGATTCACAGACAAGATGCCAGACTTTTGGTTTTAACCCCAGGAGCTAAGTGCCAGGTGATGGGGAAATGGAATTTGAGTTGCACGTCAGAGAGACTTCCCCTTGCAAACATCCATTCAGGCAACCATAAACATGCAAGATAAGGAGCTGTTCACAGGGACATGTTGAAGAGTAAGGCAATAGGCCTTTTGACAGAGAATCTGGGTTCTGATTCAGGGAGACCCTGCAGTTGTGGCAGCAACATGCAGGCTGTGTCCAGGTGTACTTGCCCTCTGTGGCTTCCAGGAGGTCCACCTCCCAGAGATTCCATTCTAGGTCTTGGTTTTCAAGTTTTATCCTTTGCAAGAAGAGTGAGTTTACTTTACTAAACTGGTAGCTGTGTCTTTAGGAAAGCCTTCTGACTGCTGCATACTTGCTCCATATTGTCCCTGCAGGTCTCAGTATGGTGACCAGAGAGTAAGGCTGTCCATTTTGTATCCATATCTTGAATTGTTTATATCAGTTGCTTTAGTGTTGCATGTACTGTTCGTAGTGTTACTTCCCTGGCCTGAGCATTTACCCACTGCTAGATGCCATCTCAAGGTTCTGAGGACTAGTTTTTGGCCACAATAACATCAGCGTAAAAAGTCTCCAGCCACTGCTGCACTGGGCAGTTCCCCATATTCTTGCACCAGAACTTTGCTGGAGTTAGTTGTAGAGTTGAAAAGTAAAATTTCTATAATTTTGCTCAGTTTATAAGATACTAAATATCTCTTTGGGAGCCGAACTCAAGTGTGACTGCTCCTCTCAGATGATGAGATGCATGGCACCCCTAAAATGAGACATTCAATGAGCTATTGAAATATTACTTTGTGAATTTTCTTTACTGTTTATGAACTGTCTCCCACTCAGGGACCACCAAGTCCACCACCACTTCCTCAAAGGGTGCCAGGAATGAGGAGCAGCTGGACAACGATGGGCTCAGGGAGGGTTAAGGTGGTGGACTGTAGGGGCATCCCAGTTCCCATATCACTAAGGAACTCCTATGCCGCACTGACAGAGTGGGACTGTCCCACAGAGGCACTCAAGTTAGTGGCTGCGATGGATGTGGAGGTCCTCCATGGTGGAGACCCATGGGAGTTGACAGAGGACCCCAGAGGAGGAGGAGGAGGAGGAAGTGAATCTGATGGGAGACTCAATAGTAAGGGGAATACAGTTGGGATAGGTAGGGATGAGGAGAGGGTGGTAAGGTGCCTTCCGGTGCCACAGTTCATAGGGATGAAGGAGGATCTTAAGGATCACTGAAGAAGGTAGGGAATGAGGAGATTGTCCACTTGGGAAAAATGACCTGGCTGGGAGAGGCCAGATGCAGTGCAGGAGGGGTTCAGGAAACTGGGGAGGGGTCTTAGGCAGGTAGCGAAATCTGTTACTTTCTCAGAGGTGCTACCTGTCCATGACAAGGGGATGACAGGTTGCTCCACACAGGGACTTCAACTTATGGTTGAGGAAATGGTGCAGAGGAGAGGATTTGGATTCATTGGTACTGGGGCTCCACCTGGAGGGATAGAGGCCTGTACAGGGGTGACACCTGCATCCCTCAGGAGAAATTGAGATCCTTAGTGAACAGTTTAAATGCTATTTCAGTAAGTATTTAAACTAGCTGAGGAGGAGATGGTATAAGACAGGAAAACATAATCTGCCCCCAAACCCTTACAGGGTTAGCAGTGGGAATCACGAGGGTGAGAAGTCCCAAAGGAACCAGAAACAAATAGATAACCATGAAGAAGTGGAAAGGGAGGGCAAAAGGGCAAAAGAATGGATGTGGCAGTACAGAATGGAGAGTCATGTGCAAATGCTCAAAGTCTGAGGCAACAACATGGCAGACCTAGAGGTCACCATGGCAGCAAGAGACATAATAGCAATCCCAGAGACCTGGAGCAATGAAAACCAGGAATGGGAGGTAGCCATATCAAGGTGTGTGCTATTCTGGAGGGACAGAGTAGGAAAAGGAGGAAGGGTGGCTTTTACGTGGCCCGAGACCATAAAGGCCACAAAAATACAGGGAAGACAGAGTAAAGTGGAGGTATTGTGGGTCATGCTGGAGACAGGGACGGGGGCAACTATTAGGATGGGGTGATCTACAGACCTCCAACATAGGGAGGAGGAGGAATAAGGAGATGGTAGAAGAAACCTAGAGATGGCTAGCAAGGGTGAGGTACTGCTTGGGGTGGGGTTCAATCTACAGGATGTGGATTGGAGCCTCTGCTGCAGCATCAGTTAGAAGTAGGAAATCCTAGAATCTCTGCAGGAGGCATTCCTCAGGCAACTAGTAAGGAACCCACTAGTGAGGGGCGATACTGGAACTGGTACTATCAAACTGGGACAGTGTCACTGACATCATAGTGGGAAGTCACCTAGGGCCAGTGATCATTGTATGGTGTGGTTCAACATAAGGAGGGCCAGAACCTAACCACACTAAAACAAGGGTCCTGGACTTCAGAAGGCAAATTTCAAGAAATGAGAGAATGCCTCAAGGAAGCCCTAGCAGAAATGGGGAATAAGGGTGGGGTAGAGGAAAACTGGGCAAACATAAGGAAGACCATTGAGAAAGCAACAAACCTCTGTGTCAGGCAGGTTAAAAAGAGCAAGAGAAGGAAAAGGCCATTATGGTTCTCAAGGAAGTAGCAGAGTAGGTTAATGAGAAGAAGCAGGCATTCAAAAGGTACAAGATGACACAGAAAGAAGAGGATAGGAGAGTTATCAGGAGAAACAAAGGAGGCAGGGAAGGCAGTTAGGAGGGCAAAAGCACAAATGGAAGAAAACATTGCCAAATCGTCAAAAGGTTGGATAAAACGTTCTTTAGGTATATAAGCATAAGAAGAAAAGCAGGGCAGAGGATAGTAAGACTAAAGGGAATGGGGAATTATTATTGGGAGGACAAGAAGAAAGCTAACTTACTGAATAAGTACTTTTGTTCAGTATTCACAAAGGAAGGGGTAGGTGGTGGGCCACAGAGAGTGAGAAGAGACATTAAGGTGAGGGAGGCGGACAGTAACCCTTTTATGGAGGAGAGTGTCCTCAGGGAGCTTGCAAAACTAAAAGTAGACAAGGCAATGGGGCCAGACAGGATTCACCCCAAGATACTGAAGGAACTAAAGGGTTCTGTCTGTGCCTCTAACGGCCCTGTTCAGTCTATCACTGGATATGGGGGACATTCCGGGGACTGGAGGAGGGTGGATGTGGTCCCACTACACAAAGGTGGGAATAGAAACATAGAAACACAGAAGGTGATGGCAGATAAGGACATGAAGGCCCATCCAGTCTGCTTATCTCTTTCTTTTTCTACCTTATGAATATGCCATAGGCCTTTGCTCTGTCAATGGCCTATCTATTCACACTCATCTGTATTGCTCCCTTATGCCTATCCATGCCTGTTTGAAGCCCTACACTGTATTCATATCCACCACTTCCTGAGTTAGGCCGCTCCATGCATCCACCACCCTTTCTGTGAAAAGAACTTCCTCACATTACCCCTTAATCGGCCTCCCTCTATCTCATGCTGTGTCCTCTTGTCCTGCTAATTTTCTTAAATTCATTTATTTATTTATTTAAAAGTTTTTCCAGGAAGGCATACTGAGTGCAGCAAACGCTCGATTCCAGATGCATCCTGGGAGGGAAATTGTAGAGAACTATACATGAAGTATAACATTGCATTGATGAAAAATATACAGAGTACAAGAAACAAAATATGCCTGCCACATGGCAAGGAGTAGCTAATAGAGCAAAACCAATTTGGAACTAAAACCAGGCCATTCGGCCAGCGTAAAGGAATTCCTATGAGAGCTGAAACGCACAGACAAGAAATATACATTTGAGGCTGATGGCTGCTATAGGGGCTAGCTGCATATGCTGTCAGAGATGAAATGCTGCTTGAGAAGAAGGTTAAACTGCTGTGAGGAGGTGGGTGTCTGAGCTCAGTAGGAGGGAGTTCCATCGTGAGACATGCGTACTTGAAGGCATGCTGACCTTTGGCGGAGGTCATATGAGGGAAGTTGGAGTAGCCTGGCGTCGGTGTTCTGGAGAGAGTAAGTTGGAGGGAGTTTGGGTAGCTAGAGTAGCTGCTAGGTAAGGGGAGGGACTGGGTCCAGTATTTGATATTAACCTTGCGCAGTGTGCTGTTCTCCGATCATGTAAAGAAGGCAGGTCTATGGATCTATAGAGGTCACATTGGTGAGTTGTGGGCGGGCGGTCAAGGCAACAGCAGAAAGAATGGAAGAGGGGTCAAACCTGGCAAGGGCGGATTTGGAGGCCGATGCTGTAAACAATGTCCCCATAGTCAAATAGTGGGAGAATCATTTTCTGTACTATTTCTTTCCAGGTTGGCAGTGGGATACAACCTCTGTTCCGATATAGGTCACCCAATTTTGGGAGAGTTTTTGTGGATCGTCATCGATATGGACTGAGAAGTCGAGATGTTGATTGAGCCAGACTCTGAGGCATCTGAATGAGGTGCAAGTCTCCAAAGGGACCCATCTAAGATGTGGAAGGCTGGGGAGGAGAGCACAGGAGAGCATTTGCCTAGTCCCAAAGGTAAGTGAGACGGTTTTCTTTGTGTTGAGAAACAGCTGGTTGGAGCGAACCAGAGCTGAATTGTATTAAAAGTCCTGCTGAAGTCTAGCTGACACTTCAGCAGGAAGGGATCTGTGGCATAAAGTACACTGTCATTGGCATACATGTATGGCAGAGGGGCACACTGAGGTCAGATCATTCAGGAAGATAGAGAAGAGTAGCGGACCCAGGACTGAGCCTTGGGGAACCCTACTGTAATAGGTGGGAGGTAGAGGAGTGAGATCCGTTTGACTGATTGTTGCCTCACTACCAGGTATGAGTGGAACCATTGTTGGCCTCACCTGAGAGGCGAGGGCAAGTTTGGATAGCAGGAATGAGTGGGAGACTATATCAAGGCCTTAGCTAGGTCAATAAAGATAGCTGAGGTACGTTCCCTTTGTCTATGCCAGTAAGGATGTCATTTGTTAGCCTTAGAAGGGAGGTGATAGTGGAGTGCGATTTCCTGAAGCCAGCCTGGTATTGAGAGAGGAAGGAGGAGGTCAAGAAGGTGGATAGTTGTCCAAGAACAAGTTTTCCTGAATTTTAGCTAGAATAGGAAGCAGGGAGATTGGGCAGTAATTACCCAGCAAGGAGGGGTCACCTTCTTTAGGAGGGGGATGACAGTGGCATGCTTCAAACAGCAGGAGTTTGGTGAGAGAAAAGAGACTGTAGAGGGAGGCCAATGGGGTGGCGATGGCCGTGGCAGATAGGTATAGCATCCTGGAGTCGAGGCTGGAGGGCATTTACCTTTGGTTGGGTTTAGTGATACAGGTCTGTTAGTACCTCTGCTGGAGACCAGGCAAAATGAGAAACTGGGGACCATTGAGGTGGTGTCATGGGGGAGTGGGATCATAGGGGGTGTGGGTTTGTGGGTAGTAGGGAGGAGGTGCAGTTAGTGAAGAAGGTGTTGAGAATGGTGCCCACTTTACCTGGATCTGTGACCATGGAGCCAGCAATATTTAGGGCAGGGTGGGTGGCTGGGAGGGAGAGAGTAGTGACTTCATTGTCTTCCAGAATTTAGCTGGGTGGTTGAGGTTTGAGTGGAAGGAGACCTTGAAATAGTTAGCTTTAGCCTGACAATTTATCCGGGTGCATGCATTGCGGAGTGCGGTAGTGTTGGAGTGCTGCTTGTGACCCAGTACCTTTGTAAGATTTCCAAGCCTTGTCCCTAGCATGGATTTGATCTATAATGTTAGCATTTATCCAGGGTAGGTGGGCGCCTCTTACCTGGGCACTTCTGAGAGGTGCGTAGTGATCCCAGATTGCGAAATTTATATTTCAAAAAGTCCATGGCGAGTCAGTGGTGGAAGCATGTTGGATGTATGACCAGTCAGTGTTAGATAGCTTGTTTAGAAGTGTGGGCAGGTCTAGTGATTTGTAGGACCTGGTGAGTAGGGATTCCAGTGAGGGGAGGGCCTGGGGCTTGAAAATTTTCCTTATACGTAAATCATGTGGTGGTCACTTAGGGAGTCGGGTAGGAGACCAACTTTTTAGAACCCGAAGGGTGGGTGGTGAGGCCCAGTCGAGAATATGAGTGGTTTAGGGATTATGATTTAGGTGGGTGGGTTCCGTGATTTCTTGGGAGCGGTTTAGTGCAAACACCTGGTTTCGAGCTTGGAGCTTGTGTTTGAGAGCCAGTTAATATTGAAATCACCAAGGCTGTATAGTTTTCCCCTAGGCGAGTGATTTTAGGGTGCCTAGGTGTTCTAGGATGGCGTGCTGGGGTGTTCTGGGGAGCAATGGGACCCTACATATAAGTGGGATGGAGTGGGGGAGCGATATTTTGAGTAGGAGTGAGTCAATGGGATGTGTGGGGTTGGGGAGTTGGACTGGTGTGAATTGTAGCTTGGTGGAGATGAACATGGCAACACTCTCACCCTTCTTATTCCCAGGCGGTCATAGCGAGTGAGTGAATAGCCAGGCAGAGATAATTCAGTGTCAAGTTATGGGGTTTCAGCCATGTTTCAGTGATTATAAGGATGTCAGGGCGTAGGAGAGGACGTCTGGTTGCAGGGTGGTACATTTATTCAGGATGCTGCATATGTTAAGATGCATGATTTTAACCCCATGATAATTGGAGATTTGGGGAGGAGATGTTGTTGGGTGAGGCAGGTGGTCCTGGGTTTGATTCAGCATGCCCTGCCAGGAGTAGCAGTAATGATATCAGCTGTTTAGCTATGACGATGCCCATCTCACCTTGCGGGGGTTGATAACGCTGCAGTGTTAATGAGATTGTGTAGAAAATGACGACTGTAAGATTGACTGCCCAGAGTGGAAGGAGGGTGGCAGTACAGTAGTGCCTAGGTCCCAATTTGATAAAATGGCATGTGGAGATGGGCTGGGGATGGAGGTAGTGGAGGGAGGAACTGCCAAGTTGAAATCTATAGTGGGAAATAATGTGTATCCGGTAGGTGGCAGGTGGGAGTGATGTTAGGAGGATGAGTAGCCCAAGTAAGCGTAATTTGCAGTGGCAACATTTCTATATCGCTGGTTTTTTGCAGCTGGGAGAGTGAATGGGAAAGTGATGGGCAGCCCCTAATGTCAAGGTTGTATAACCTGCAGATGAAGAAGTGAGCTGGTCGGCAGGGTTCCAACCGTGTGGTTGCAGCAGCTTACAGTGGACATAGCCACCCGGCCTTTGCAAAATCGTACTCTTACGCAGCAATCACACCGCGTGGATCGGCTCTGTTTGGGGAGGGCAGGACACTAGATGGCCCTCATGACCACTGGCTGTGAAGAGGAGACAGAAAGCGGACAGATTATAACAGGTTAGAGAAGGAGGGGCTGTTACAGCTTAGGCAGGCTAACACCTAATGGCGAGGACAATGGGTAGGGAAGCGGAGGCTGGCTAAGGTAGATCAGATTAGCAGCATTTTAGGGTAAAGGCTGTATGAGCTCAAATCTTCCAAGCTGTTACAATTTCTACATTTAGATTACCTAAGCTGTAATCACAATTTACTTAAATGAACATTGATGGCTACAATTGCTAGCATGAAATTCCTAAGCTCAGGCTCTGTTGCGTTTCATTATTGCTTAACATACAGAGGTTGAAAACCTTCCCTAGGCTCTAAGGCTGTGCAGTTTGAACATAAATTGCTTAAACAAGCAGAATTTGACTGAGTTCCTAAGCTAATCACCTGCAGTTTACTGCTGAAGTAAGGTGCCCCACTGAGTAAGCTCCAGAATTACTTTGGGCTTAAAATGCAGATCAACCCTCCAGTTCATCTTAAGGTGACCTCCAAATGTGTAAAAATACTGCTCTGCTGGGGTTTCCATTAAAGTGCCCGATGAGAATGGTAAAGCACTGTGCCTTCTTTGTAAAAATGGCAGCGGTAGAAACTATCTTCATTGCTCTGCCAACCAATATTTTGAAAAAGGTGCCAAAGGTGCAAGTCCTTTGTCCCCAACCCGCAGGTTGCAGCACTTACAGTGGAAATGGCCACCTGGCCTTTGCAAATCGTACTCGTACCTGCAGCAATCACTGGCGTGGATTGGCTCCGCTTTGGGGAGGGCAGGACACTTGATGGCTCTCACGACCCGCTGCAGCAATCACCAGCGTGGATCGGCTCCGATTTGGGGAGGACAGGACACTCGATGGCCTCACGACCACCTGCTGCAGCAATCACCGCATAGATCAGCTCTGTTTTGGGAGGGCAGGACACTCGATGGCCCTCACGATGAAACATGTTAGACTCTTTCACCTTGTTAATGCCCTTAAGGTGTTTGAATGTTTCAATCATATCACCTCCCTCCTTTGCTCTAGGGTATACATATTGAGTTCAGTTAATCTGTCCTCATGTTTTCTGATGCAGTCCCTGCATCATTTTGGTTACCTTTCTCTGGACTGCCTTAATTTGGTTAATGTCCTTGTGAAGGTGTGGCCTCCAGTACTGCATGCAGTACTCAGATGAGACCTAATCAGTGTCTTGTAAACAGGGATTATTACCTCCCTCTTCTGACTTGTGATACCCCTACTAATACACCCCAACATCCCTCTAGCCTTACCTACTGCTTTAGAAGTCTGCTTGGATGATTTCAGGTCATCAGTGATGATGGCGCCCAAGTCTCTTTCTTCCTTGTGACTGCCAGCAACTCCCTCCCAGCCTATAGGTGACTTCATGGTTTCTCTTCCCTATGTGCATGATCTTGCACTTCTTTGTATTAAACCCAAGTTGCCACTCTTCCAACCATTTTGCTAGTTTATCCAGATCTCTTCTGCCCACACCATTTGGATCATCTACTCTGTTGCAGATCTTGGTGTCATCTGCAAACAGACAAACCTTACCCTCCAGTCCATCTGCAATGTCACTGATGAAGATATTGAAGAGGACTGGCCCCAAGAATGATCCCTGAGGTACCCACTTGTGACTTGCATCTCTTCTGACTGTATACGTTTACCACCACTCTCTGTTTTCTGCCTGTCAACCAGTTTGCCAACCAGTTGACCAACATCTGACCCACCCAAGCCTGCCAAGCTATTAATCAATCTTCTCTGTGGAACCTGTATAGAAAGCTTTGCTGAAGTCAAGGTAGGCAACATCAACTGCTCCCCTTGGTCCACACTCTGGTTACCCAGTCAAAGAAATCTATGAGATTAGTTTGACAGGACCTTCCTTTGTAAACCCATGCTGTCTTGGATCCTGTGCTCCTATGGATTCCAGGTGATGCACTATCCTTTCCTTAAGGGTGTCTCCATAATCTTGCCCACTACTGAGGTAAGACTGACTGGTCTGTAGTTCCCTGCCTCCTCCTGCTACCACTCTTGTGGGTGGGATCACATGAGCCCTTCTCCAGTCTTCTGGGACCTCTCCTGTACTCAGAGACTCACTAAACAGTTCTGATAATGGCTCTGCTAGTTCCACCATTAGCTCCTTTAGTACCCTGGGATGTATGCCATCAGGTCCCATAGCCTTGTCTACCCTGAGCTTATCGAGTTCTTGTAGGACCCTTTCTTTTGTGAAGGGACTAGTGTCTGCCTCCCTACCCCTGTGTCCATGGTGCAGAGCTGTGGGCCCTGCTCTACCTTCTCTTTAGTAAATACTGAGCAGAAGTATCTATTTAGGATAGATGCTTATATGGTCTTCCTCCTCCACGCCCCTTATCCCTTTGATCTTAGCAATACCCTCTGGACTTTCTCCTTTCACCTAATGTATCTATAGAAAGTCTGTCACCTTCTTTTACTGTTCGTGCTAGCATTTCCTCAGTTTGGGCCCATGCCTGCCTTACTGCCATCCTGCTTCCCTTAGGAAGTTTGGTATGCCTCCTATCTTCATCCTGCTGCGTTCCTATTATTTCCTGAAGGCCAGCCTTTTAGCTCTGACCTTTTCTGCTACAGTGTTTGAGAACCAAAGTGGTTTCCTTCTTCTTTTGCACTTCCTTTTCTCACTAACACAATGGGATGTTGCTTCAAGTATTGCATCTTTAATGCTTTCCACTTTGCCTGTACCCCTCACCTGTATTTCTTTTTGCCAGGGCTAACTTAACTCTGTTGGCCATCTTATCAAAGTCAGCTCCTCTGAAGTCCCATATTTTTGCCTTGGAATGGGATGATTTTGTTCTAGTGGCCAAATTGAACCATACCATGTGATGGTCACTGGCCCCCAGGTGACCTTCTACCTGGAGATCTGTGATCCTTTCCTGTTAGTCAGTACTAGATCTAGGATAGCCCTGTCTGTAGTGGGTTGTTGTACCAGTTGTTTGAGGCCCTCCCTGCAGGGAATCCACCATGTGTCTAGTTCTGGCAGATGTCCCTGCTGGTATTGACCAGTCTGTATGTGGCATGCTGAAGTCTCCATTATCAGAACCTCCCATTTAGCTGTCATGTTTTGTATATCTTCTAACAGTGAGTGTGTCTATGTCCTCCCCGTGTCTGGAGGCCTGTACACAACCCTAGTTCATATGGCTGTCCATTTCCTGTTTCAGGGTGACCCACAGTTCTTCTGGCTCCTTATGTGTAGTTCTGAATTTCTGTAGCTTTGATATTTTCATTGACATAAAGGGCCCTCCCCCCACCCCCCTTTTGCACCTCAGTCTCTTCTGAACAGTACATAGCCAGGTACTGAAGTCTCCCAAGTGTGGTTACTGGTAAACCATGTCTTGTTAATGGCTACTGTGTCCAGTTTAACCTCTGTCATTATTGCCTGAAGGTCTGGGATCTTGTTTCCCAGACTGTGAGCATTTGTACATGATTTTCCATTGGTCAGATTTCTTTGTATTTGTTGTTGGTGAGGTCTGGCGTTTCCATGTGCATTGTATGGGAGCTGGACCTTTTCTTTACCTGGTGATGCAGATGAACTACAAACATGCTGAACTCCTGTTTGACCACTAGCTGAGGGGGAGGGTGTTCTTCCCATTCGATGTTTCATTTGCTCACCCCTCTCCCCATTTGTTAGTTTAAATATTCTGCAAAGACATCAAACTTCTACCCCAATGCACTGACTCCTCCTTAGTCAGATGCAGTCCATCAAATTTAAAGAACTTTTGCTCCCAAAACTGTTGCCAGTTCCCTACAAATTTGTGTCCTTTTCCTGGCACCAGCCCTTGAGCCACATGTTTAGCTCCCCATCTCCCCTTCTCTGACCTTCTGTCCATCTGCCCCTCTCCCAGACTGGCAGGATCTCAGAGAAGGAGATGCAGATAGAAATGGATGATAGTTTGTCACTCCAGCCTGGTCAGGTGTTCCTTGGTCTCCACAACTGACTGGCTGGTGAATAGTTAGTCCCTATGTGTACCAGGACATCAATGTTTTCTCCTGCTTCCTGAACAATTTTAGTAATGCGGTCAGTGTCTCTCCATGCTGATGTACCTGGGAGACATCTGCCATTACCCCTGGCTGGAGATCATATCAACTCCTAAATCATGGAGTCTCCTATGATCAAAGTTTTTGGATTTCTCTTTGTTTTTGTTTTGGTTCCTGTTTTGGGTGTGTTTTGTTGTGCTAGCTCCTGTGCTGCAGTGTCCTGCTCTGCAGTTTCCTCTGCCCTTTGTCGATTTTGGAGATAGAGGCAGATACCTGTTTGTAGTTTTTATATGGTTTGTGGAGGTGATATGTTGGAGAGCACTGGTGATGGGCACCCGATTTGCCCTCCTAACCTCCTGCCAACCTCCGGACCAACTACCCTCTGCGGTCGAGGTGCTTCTGTTGGATGTTGGGGAAATGGCGGTGGTTCTTATAATATATTTCCTCTTGAATATGCAATTTGAGGTGTGCAATCTCTGCCCATGCTGCCTGGAGCTGAGCCCTTAGATCTCAATGGCCCAGCATGTAGGACAGTGTCCTAAATCCTGTAAAACTGCCCTTCTGAAAAGTGTTCCACAGTACCTGCAGTTAATGATATCCATTCCAGATAAGTTGCTGGGTTTATAACCTGGTCAGAGTAATTAGAAGGAAGAAAATGTAAGCAAAAGTTTGATTTTGTGTTTTATTTGTTTGTTTTGTATATCTGTTATTACAAGTTAAATTACTAGTGCCCCTGTAAATGAGGTCACTGTGTGGATACCCTCTGAACCACCCTTCCTACTTTTCTACAGGAAATGTCATGACTGTGCTACCCTATAAAGGAGTGTAGAGTGGGGTGGTTGGGATGAGGGGTGGTGACTGGGCCCTTCTCCTGCTGAAAAGAACCATGGATAAAAGAAACAAGGAGGTAAGCAGAAACAATCAGCCAGCAACAAATGCAGTAACCCTGAAAGCTTATCCTAATTACAGATGAAACTGTGAAACCTGTAAAGCACTACCTGTAATAATTTCACAGAAGATATACCTGTAAGAAACACTTTGCTACAGAGAAAAATAAAACAGTAACAGAAGATATACCTTGCAATAGACAATTTGAATCAGAAGATTACAGCAGTAATCTGTTAGCACACACCTGTAGGCACACCCTGTAATAATGCAGCAGACTGTATACCCAGCAACAACAATTTGAATCAGAGAAAATAAAGCAATAAAATGTTAGCAACAAACAGTAACAATCCTTGTCAGCACAAAATAAAATAACACACAGTAAACCTGCCTAGCCAAAAGAAGCCTTAATCCTTATTGTTGCTCTGGTAAGGTTCTTTGCTCTGTCCTTTCAAGCAACCTAGAATAAAAGAGCTCAGGTGAAGCTAGGAGCCTTGGCCAGCAAACCTAGGGAGGCAGAAACTACCGACCTGTAAGCCTGATTTTGGTGGTGGGCAAGGGTATGGAGACATACGTAAAGAAAGGATCATGGAATACCTTAAAACCAGTGGATTGCAGGATCCGAGGCAACATGGGTTCACGGGGAGAGCTTGTCAAACAAACCTGACAGAGTTTTTGACTGGGTAACCAGGAAGGTGGTCAGGAAGGATCGGTGGATGTGGCCTACCTGGACTGATAAGGCTGTCAACACCATTGCACACCAAAGGCTGGTAAACAAGCTAAAAAGCTGAGGTGGGTCCAAAGACAGTGAAATGGGTAAGTTGGCTAAGTAACAGAACTCAGAGGGTGGTGGTAAATGGAGTTCAATTGGAGGAAAGTAAGGTAACTAGCAAGGGTGCCTCAGGGGTCAGTACTGGGTCGGTCCTCTTCAATGTTTTATTAGCGACATCGAGAGGGCCAGAAGGAAATGTAAGCCTGTTCATGAATGACACAAAATCTGCAACAGTGGGGGCACACCAGGGAGTGAAAAGAATGAAGGAAGAACATAACTCTGGTATTGTTTGCATCCATCCTACCTGTACCAGCTTGTTTGTATCTATGTCTAATTTACTGTTATACCTATGTGTTGTACTGCTATACTGTGTATTTTGGTTTGTCTTACTGTGACAAGGTACCTTTGTAAATGAGCCTATGGCTCAAGGTTTTCAAAATGCTGTTTAAATAAAATAAAAAATAAATAGAACTAAAAACTGGAGAACTGGTCAAGGATATGGAAACTGGGCTTCGAGGTCAAAAGTATAAAATTATGCACATAGGGCACAGAGACCAAACAGCTACATATCAGTTGGGGGAAGTGTTAACAGCCACATAATAGGAAAGAGATCTGGCAATCATCATATCTGATGACCCAAAGGTAGCAAAGCAGTGTGATAAGTCAGTGGCAAAGGCTAGTAGGATGCTGGGGTGCATAGGGAGAGTATCACCAGCAGAAAGAGGGAGGTAGTTCTATCCCTGTGTAGACCAATGGTGAGACCACACCTGGAATACTGTGTCCAGTTCTGGAGGCCCATTTCTGGAAAAGCATACATCGGGTGGAGGCAGTACAGAGAGGGGCAACAAAAATGGTGCATAGCCTGCATCAGAAGCCCTACAAGGAAAGACTCAGGGAATTAAATATGTGCTCACTGGAGGAAAGAAAAACATTCAAATACCTCAAGAGTATCAATAATGTACAGGAGGGTGGCATATTGCATAGAAAGAGATGCTCAAGGACAAGGGGCCTGATATGAAGCTGGAAGGGGACACTTAGAGGGATGTGAGGAAATATTTCTTCACGGAATGGGTAGAGGATACCTGGAACAGCCTCCCAGCAGAGGTGGTGGGTACCAGAATGGTAACAGGGTTCAAACATGCATGGATAGACACAGGGGACCTTAGTAACAGGGCTGAGGTAAGGCTGGAGATCAGTTAGGGTCTGTGGTAGCACAGTACAGTAGGTAGGGACTTTAGGGCAGACTTGGTAGGCCAGGAGCTCCTTTTCTGCTTACAGCTTTATGTTTCTGTCAAGAACATTTTCATGGAGATAACATGATAAATTCTCATGAAAATTCATAGTCTTCAGAGACTCTTTTAGTAACCATATGTAAAATGTATTGTATATTGTTTACATGTCTGTTGAAATACAATTCTTCTAGTCAAAAATTCATATTTTTAATATTCTTTCAGTCTGATGTTGTTGTCATGGGAGCTTGGCTGATTGAGAACAATCTTGTGCTTTTCCCACAGAGATTTTAATCCTCCCACTGTGCACCCTGCTGTGCTATTATCTGGTCTCCACCATAGGGTCATCACCAAGCAAGACATCCAAACCTCCCTCCCAGGGAGGAAAGCAGTCCTTAGATGCTTAATCCTCCCTCTCCCAGAAGACCCCCATTGACCACAGGTCACACCAAACCCTGATTGCAGGTGTGGTGGGCAGTATCATTACCACAGAGCCACGTGGCTGCCAAACAGTCTTTATGCTGAACACCACAAAGACCAAAACCATGGTCTATGGCACCACTGCAAGTTGACCCTTGAGTCTTTCCTCACAACCCATACCAGGATATCCTTGTATAGCCCAGGTCCCCATTTTGGGGTCTCAGGAGTGCATGCCCATGTCTCCCTTGGCGGGTAAGTGTTGAGAAGATTTGGTATATTCCATGCTAAGGCATGAAAGGATAATCTCAGGAATATAAGGGTCTGTGGTTGGAGAGTGTGACAGGAGCTCCTGCCACTCTTGAGGATCGACCTTTTCTTAAATCTGTTGCAACAGTTCTTCTATTTCTTAGCCTAATCTATTCTTTACAATTTTGAGTCCATAAGGTTGGCCACCTGTGGGCATCCCTCCCTTTCTTGACTATGCTATAGTGTCCTCTTTAAATGTTCCTTTCCTCTCAGTTGCTCGTGACAGGGAGGTTATTGTGGTGACCTCCAAGCTTATGTAAAACAACAGGCTGTGTTTATTGCTGTTGGATTTAGTATATAATAGCACTATGTCATAAAATACCTTGATGTATATACCTTACGTTTATGAAACCTGTAAATGTTGAAAATACCATGGCACTAGGTGTTTTGAGAAAGATAAAAAATACTAGTTGACTGTATTATAAAAAAGTAGTTAGTTGTTCTATTTAAAATGCATGTAAATTGCTGTAAGTTGAACAAGTCTGAAATTTCATGGTGATCTGCACATATCCCATGATGCTTTGTATTATGGAAGTATGTGTGATGTTGTGTTTCTTTGAAACTTGGCTTGTCAATGCCCTTTGGGTAACCTTTGTTTTAGTGCATCTGCACTGAGGGTCTTGTTTTTAGCTTTTTTTTTTTTGAGCCCCACCACCCAAGCAAACAGGGCCGATGGGGTGGAGGCTGAATCTCAACTGCTAAGTGAGATCAGAGATCAGTGAGTCAGTAGCTTGTGACTGGCAGGTGGAAAGCCCACTTGTTGGCAAGAGCATTTCTAGGGTCTTAAAAGATCAGGGCTTGAGCCCCATCCTCACACCTAGTAAACAAACAACCAAATAGGCCACAGGTCAGTTTTAGGAATTGGGATGTTTTATTTGGGGTTAATGAATAGAGATTTTGGGCTCCAGACCTAATGCTCACCCTAGTGACATCCCTACTTGCTGGACATTCCCAGCATGGGGGTCTGGGAGAGGTAGCAGAACACAGACAAGATGGACAGAAGCAGATGTTCTCAGTCTTGAGAGAAATTATATTATTATATTATATTATATTATATTATATTATATTATATTATATTATATTATATTATATTATGTTATATTATGTCACAGGAATCCAAGGGAGGAGTACAGGATGGGTGGGAAATTCGGCCACCACAAGTTAGAAGAGAGAGACCTGGGGGTTATCACAGCTGATGACCTGAAGGTGACCAAACAGTGTGAAAAGTCAATGGGAGAACAAACAGAATGTTGGGGTGCATAGGAGGGGCATCAAGTAGGCAGAAAGAGGTGGTGATGTCACTGTACAGATCACTGGTGAGGCCTAGCTGGAGTATCTGTGTCTAGTTCTGGAGACCACATCTCCGGAAGGACATTGACAACATAGAGGCAGTCCAGAGAGGGTAACAAAGATGGTACATGGACTGTACCAGAAGCCCTATGAGGAAAGACTTAAGGACTTGATATACTATTCACTGGAGGGAAAGAAGGGAGAGGGGGAGATATGATAGAGAATTTCAAGTACCTTAGGGGAATAAACAGGGTACAAGTGGAAAGCATATCTCAGAGAAAACTCTGCACAAGAACAAGGGGCATGATATGAGGCTGAAGGGTGGAAGGCTCGGGGAATGTTAGGAAATACTTTTCACTGAAAGGGTGGTGGAGCTGTGGAACAGCCTTTCAGCAGAAGTGGTGGGTGAGAAAACAATATGGGACTTCAAGAGTGCATGGGATACACTTAAAGGTACTCTGGAGATGTGCAGAGCAGGAGAGCTGCAGATCAAATAGGATCTGGGGCTGCAGCAGTGAGCAGGGAAATGAGAAGACTAGGTGGGCCGTATGGTCTATCTGCTGACAGATTCTATGTTTCTATATTGGGTTATGGGGTTTCTTGTGCATTTCTTTCTTATCTACCTTACTGCACTGTTCATAAAGTTATGTAAATAAAATATTGGGTGCTGGTTGTATCTAAGCAAGGTTCCAACAAAGAGTTTGTTCTACTGAATGCAGCATCTGTAGGGTTTCCTGTGTGTGCCTTCTATTCTCCCCACACATCTGTGGGGCTTAACGAGGATGCTAAGTGTTTATTGGGGATGTTGCCCAGGCCTCCATTTTGGGATATCCTGTGGGAATGCTCAGGTCTCTCTGGCTAGAGGAGTGGTGGGAAGGTTTGGTATGTTCCTTGAAGAGTACAAAAGGAAGACCTCATGTATGGGTTGGTGGGTGGAGAGTTGAGGTGATGGAGGTCTGATGAGCAGTGTCTCAGTGAGGGCGGGCAGGGACTATCAAGCTGTGATGGCGTATCTCTGGCAGAGCTAGTTGTAACACCTGGAAATTCTTGGGTTACTAAATGTTACGGAGGTTGCCCACTGGCAATTCAGATGTTGAGGTCTGAGACTCATGCTGGCGTGTGCCGTAGTGAATCAGCAGGAGAGAGCCTGGTGTGCTATGTGTTTGCCACTCAGGAGAGCATCAGACAGAGATCAGAAGCCACCAGACACCTTTCTCAAAACAACATCTCATCATGATGGCTTTACCCAGGGTTTTGTTCAGGTCGGCCACATCAGTTGCTTTTCCCCAGGCCACACAGGAACAGTGATGGCTGGGTTAGGGTGCTGTTTGTTGGGGTCCACACTCAGTCTAACTGAATTCAGATTGAACAGAACAAAAGAATCTCATTGAAATTGAACTGGGGTGGGATTCAGGAACAGACTTGCTGGGGGGTGATTGGGAGTAGCACAGGCAGGTTTGATTGCTTGGGGGCTCTCAGTTTCTTTGGATTGGGCCAGACTGAATCTTGAGGAAAGATGAATTAATGCTAGATATCCTGGACCCAAGCTGGAACTCATGCTTCCAGTCCCCAGTGCAGCAGGCATCAGAAGTGACTGTTTAGGTAAGGGAGGAAGAAACAAGATGGGAGAAGGGAGGAAGTTTTGTTTTCTCACTGATTCCTCTTCAACTGTGTGCACCAGGCAGAGGGAGGTTTAACTAGCAGTCAGATGTAGAACTGGAATTCTAATTCCAACACTTTTATTTTCAAATTTAGGATCTGTGGCGTTAATTATGAAAATCTGAAAAAAGTCAGACTCTGACAAATCCAATTTCTTGAACTGAGTTCCTATCAACTCTTATCATGATTATGTCTGCCTAGGTGCAGTGTGAACTGAAGGTTCAACATCTGAGACACAAGCACCCATGAACATAAACAAGCTATGTCTGGACTTAATGGTAATTGAGCTGCGTTTGCGTGTCCTCTCAGGGCACAACTACTGTTTAAGTTCAGATGCACCCCATTTCAAGTTGGACCTGAATTAGATCTCTTATTGTTCAATTAAAAATGTTCAGCATTGCTGGTTTCAAGTGCAACATGTCCGGTGAGTGTTTTCTTGTTACCAGAGACCGATGCTGGAGGTAAGGAGTAGATATTTGTGGGGTTTGCTCTGCACCTTACATGCTAAGACTACGCAGAGTGGTAAGGAATTGCTGGATAAAGGGTTTGCAATGGAGAGTTCACTGACAACCAAGTCCTCTTCGTAGTTTCATCATGGATATCAGCATAAGACCTTTGATCTAACCACCCTCATATGTTTGGGGACCCCCACCTCAAGGGTCTGGAGTTTCACTTGCACTTGAGAAGGCTCAATAATCCTTCAAATACCTAGGGTATGGCTGGATCAACAACTTACTGGCTACTTCAAGCATGCTGACCACATCATTGCAATTGTGTACCGTAGGCCAAGAGCCTCACAAGACAAGGAACTTAATTTTCACTTAAGAAAGCTGGTAACAGGGCCAGCCTGGTGGCACTGAGGGTTGAGGCACTGGATGCCACACCTCATGCCATGAGGATGACCTGGGTTCAGGAACGAGCCTGGGCCACTGGGGGTCAGTGGTGGAGAGAGAATTGAGCATCTGGAGGACTGCTTTCCTCTTTCCAGGGAAGGGATGAGTCGTTCCACCTGCTGACTGCCCTCTAGCGGTGGCTGGAGGGTAGTATGGGTTAGGAGGCTCGGAAGCCTACATGCTTATGTCAGAGAGTAGGGTAGGGAGAGACTGGAAAGCACGGGTTCCACGGACCTGTGATAGCCCAATTGTCTCTAGCAAAGTCTGCCCCTCACCAGATATGCGCACCAGGTGGCAGGGACTGCCAGCACCCTCCACCTGACCCCTGCTGTGGAGGGGAATCCACAGGGAACCTCAGGGGACAGATGAGCTGGGGTCGGGCCTGAGGATGTCCCCTGGGGGTGTCATAGCCCTGTGGAGCCCATGGAAGGAGTTAAATAGCAATAACAAAAAAAAATTGGTAACAGTCCTGCTTCCTGATGTTTTGGAACATTTTTGAAAAAATCAACAAGACTGCTACAGTGTCAGAGGTATGCAAAGAAGCCATGAACCCTCTACCATATACTTTGGGGTGTGAGTTATTGGGGGAATTGGTGGGTGAGCCATAGAAAGTACTTTGAATGTACCCATCCCTCATACCCCTCGATTTTGGATCCTGGGTGAACGCTCTCATGAAATCTTGGGCCTCGCAGTATAAGTTATTCCTCTATGCTGCAGTGCTGGAGACCAAGAGGTTACTCCTTTATTACTAGAGGTTAACCTCTCTTCACCCTCATATGCACTGGCAACAGGTCATATCCCAAACTGCCTCTTATTAACAGGTGCTCTTTTGGAGGAGAAAGAATCTTGTTGGTTTCCAAGTGGCATGGTTACCTTGGCTTTCTTACTTTGGGGTGAGTATGACTCCTGATATGGTCTAGCTGTGGGACGGGTTAACAGGCTACTGGACAGTTGCAATGGTCGATTATCCATGTGGCAGGGCATCAACTTTTTCCTAGTTTATTTCATTATTTCTGCATATAGTGGTGGGTTTTGATAAGATGTTACCATGGTTCCTATTCAGATTTCTATCTTGGTACTGCTATGTACTAGTTTCTAGATTATGTTACAGACAGTTATGTTCCAGACAGTATTGTTTGGTTTGTTTAAATTCTGTTGTTTATCATGTTACCTCGCTTCATGCCCTGTTTCTGTACCTCAGTGAGATGTTGAGCGAAATGTCCATCTTGTATTATATAATGTATATTTTCTTTTCTTCTGAAACATAATAAAATGTTTATATACAAAAAGACTGCTACAGTGCTTGCCAAGTTGCTGAAACTGCTGGCAGCCTGGCAATGCAGAAATAATCAACAATGGTAAAGGGAACCTAGATGATGCAAGGAGATCCATCACTCTGTCCGAGTCTTTGCTGTTAGTGGCAGAGAGCCACCAGAGTCAACTGGAGTTAGAGCACTCATTGCGAAGTTGCTCCCATGCCCGTAAGTGAACCAGATTCCTGCTCATTTTTTATTTTAGTATGCTTTCCTCCTGTGTCACCCAACTGGCCCATCATAGTTCCTAACAACCAGACCAATCACTTTCCTTCCTGGGACTTACCTCTCTCCACCTTCCACTTTGGCTTGGACCTAAGAATTGCAAATGATCAGGCATTTATTGTAAAGTATCAGGATAGCCTGAGAAAATATGCTGTAGCTAAAGTTCAGGTTTTCCTGATAGTTCTGCCAAGGCTGAACTGCTTAAAGCTGCTCTGGCTGGTATTGATACTGGAAAGCATCTGCCACACTTGGCATATGATACTTCTAATGAATCTGCAAGGGCTGCTGCTTCGGCATCTACCTCAGACAATATTCCTGTCTCAGGGTGGCTGGCTTTGCTACTGATGTACTACAGGCTGTGTTTAATGCCCTTTAGGAACTCCAAATTGTTTGGAATGGATGTTGATAATGCCCTTAAGGAGCATCAATCATCCAAAATGAGATGAAGGTCTGTCATATCCTGACCCTCAATCTGCCAGAGGATGTGAAGGGATCATTTCATAGACGAGCAGCCGTGGTGGCCATGGCTACTGTCAGGGGTCCCAAGGTCATGGAGTGGCCATTTCAGTTCCCCCAACCCCGGTGACTATGCTAAGGCAGCCAAAGGTATCAGTCAAGGTGGCTCTACCACCTCCAGTACCTTCTAACTCTCTACTCCTACCTCCACTGTTACCTACAGGTGTGCAGGTGGAGGAAGTATCTCCTTCACCTGTCAAAATGGAGAGAATCACCATGGACAAGTGGGTTCTGGAAATAATAGAAAAAGGCATGCTCTGGAGTTATTGTTCAACCATCCAGTACATTCTTCAACTCCTTATCTTTTGTTTTGGTGCCGACTTTGGCCCCATAGCTCAGCCTCAACCTTCCGGACCTGCCCACCAAGCAAGAGCTACCATGGACCACCGATCTGCCTTAGCTTGTGCCTCTCCCAAGGCAGGGCTGATAAGAACCCCCATGGAAACTCATCCAGAATACTGGCAGCTTCGCCGCCTGCTGGCGGGCTTCCTAGGCTTGCCCCCGTGGAGTGGGGCCGTGGGGCAGACCAGCACACCCAACATAAGACTTGATTTGGTCATGGCGGGTGTCATGGTGGGTGCAGTGGGAACTAGGAGGTGGGCATCATCAGTGGGACCATTGGCAGTTTTGCTGAACCCTCGGGAGGTGTGGCGTGCAATGACATAAAGCGCTCTAGCATGACATCTATCACGCCTCCCCACAGAACTGGCACTGGTTGTTACTGATCCTGAGCCTCCACTAGAGATCAATGTTGCACCAGACACTCAACCTCTTCCCCACAGAGGACAGTCATCACCTACATACTTAGTCCTTCCCAGCTGGCCTTCCGACTCCCAAGTCCATTCCAACCCAGACGTTAGTGCTGCAAGTGGAAGCCCTACTGCTGTGTCGATGGGCTGGCAACTCCTTATTATTTTGTCATGTGTCACTTGTCCCACCTAAGAGGAGAAATACAGTCACTGATTCAGAAGAATCTAATCTAACCCATCTCTCCCAAGGAAAGGAACAGAGGGTTCTATACAGGTACTTCCTGGTTCCCAAATAGACAGAAGACCTGCATCCTGTATCAGACCTCAGATATCTGAACAAATTTATCGACTACAAGAAGTTTTGAATGGTGTCTCTTCAGGCTTCATCCCCTTACTACAAAGGGGTTGGCTTTGTGCCATGGGTATGCAGGATGTTCAAGTAAAAATCTGAAAATGCCACAGGCAGTACCTCTGCTTTATGCTGGAAAGCAGAACTATTAGTTCTGAGTCTTGCCCTTGGCTCATCCTCAGCACTGTATTTACCAAATGCTTTGCTGTTGTGGTAGCAGCTCTTTGAAGGGAAGGACTTTATGTCTTCCTCTCTGTGTGACTGGCTACTGAAGGGCCCATCCAGGAAAGTAGGTCAGTACTGATTTGGTGGATGGAACCCCAGCACTTGTTGCAGGGGGTCCATTCTTCTCCTACTCTGGAGCAGATCCTCATAATGGATGCCTCCAGGTCAGGATGGAGTGCCCATCTGGGACACTTCCAGACTTAGGGGCTGTGACCAACCTGAATTTGGATCTCCACATAAGTGTTCTGTAGCTGAGAGCTCTTCAATTTGGTCTCCAGACTTTCACAGAACACCTCAGTCCCAGTTCTTTGTTGATAATGACAATATCAGTGTCATGCACTACATCAACAAGCAAAGAGGGAAATAACTCACCCCCCGTGCGGGAAGAGATGAGAGTTTGGTACTGGGCAATGTCTCATGGCCTTCAACTATCAGTTGTACTTCTCCCAGGTGTTCAAAATGTCTTAGCAGACAGGCTAAGTCGGTCCCAGTCAAAAGTACACTGAGTGGGAACTGCTGACCTCAGTGGTAAATTACTCTTTGCAAGATCAGGTCATCCAGAGTTGGACCATTTTGCATCCCAACACAAAGCAAAACTGCTGCATTTCTGCTTACTCGCTCCTGGGCCTGGAGTTGTTTTATGAGGCGCGATTGTCCCTCTCCTGGAAAAGAAGGTTCCTTTTGTGTTACCTCTGATCCCTCTCATTCAGACAATTCTAATCAAGCTGTGGGCAGAGCAGGCCACCCTGATACTAGTAACACCCTTCTGGCCCAGCTAGATATAGTGTCCCCTGCTACAACATCTGTGGAACATCCTGTTAGACTACCCTGTGTTGGAGTCTACTGTCAAAGATCGGGGGTCCTTGGTCCATCTGGACCTGTGGTCCCTACTTCTGACACACAGCTCCTTAGGACATAGCCATTGCATACTTTGGGGTTTCTCCTCAGGTAGCTGATGGCAGCTAGAAAACGCTCCACAAGATACACCTATTTGCAAAAAATGGAAGCATTTCTTCATATGGTGTGTTTCCTGTTGTGAGGACCTATTAACACATCCTGTCAATATAGTACTGGCCTGACTGCTGTTGCTCTCTGACCCTGGTCTCCAGTACTCATCCATTAAGTGCACTACTGCCATTTCAGCTTTCCATGCCCCAACTGATGGCCGCACAGTGGCACAACTAGAAGTATCCTGTATATTTCTTAAGGGTACTCTGCATCACCCAAATTGCTATCGATTCCACCTTGGGACATTAATTTCATCCTTGGAAAATTGGCTGTGGCTCCATTTGAGCCTGGTGCAATTTGTGAAATGCATTTCCTGACATAGAAGACTCTATTTATGGTAACTATAACTTCTGATTGGTGGATTTGCATATTAGACTTTGCCATCCTCCCTGGGTACCTGGTTTACTGCTTTGGAATTGTTCCAAAGGTGTGGTCCAATGGAGGAGATATCCTTGATGAAGATAAAACAAAACAGGGACTGCAGCTATTGGGACCGGAGAGGACAGAAGTTGTGAGGGAGAGGGAGTCCGTTGGCCATGAAGGAACCATGGGAGGCTGCAGGAAGTACTTTAATTTAAGTTCCAAGCTTGATTACACAGCATGGTGGTGCGGGGTAGAAATTTTGTTTATCTAGGGTGGGGGCAATAGGAATAGGGATAATTGTACTGAGTGGGTAAACTGTTGTCTTTCAGGGGACCCTGAGGTGGATGCTCTTGTTTGGGGCACAGTGAACTTTGCTTTCCACCTGGACAGTGCTGAAGAGGGCTGTGTAATTTTGTGCTTTTGATCTGGTGCTGGAGTGCTCTCTACCAAACAGGTGAAGCTAAAAGTCAGGGGTTCAGCAGGGTGTGTATCAGGCACAGTTGACAGGTAATATAGCAGATTGAAGTGCCTGATTGTTCTCCGCTGGAGAGGCGTGGAGACATTAGGCTCATCCCCACCGTCCCTGGTCACCCACCTTTATAGTGGATGTTCCTGTGAAGAATTAATACCTCCTGTTTCAGCCTGGACAGGAGAGGCAACAACCACACCACACAGACAGGAAGAAGCAGTTTGGCTACGGAAGGGGTATTGATATCAGAAAAGATCTGAAGTGCTGGAGGGCTGAATTGGTGGCAGCAGTGTACAGCTGGTAGTACATAACAGTAGTTAGGGGCTGGGATGTTACAGAACCTAAATTAGAACTGAAATGTTCTAGTTAGATCAGTATTTTCTAGATAGTCCTGTTCAACATGGGTAGAATTGTGGGCTGAAATGGGTGTGGGGCAGCGGTTTGGATGAACATACTGTGGAAGCTAGGAGGGTGTTCAATCTACAACAGACTGAGGAGGCTTGAGGTGGAAGTGAGGTGGCTCAAGAGGGAGCTGGGGAAGATGAGGGGGAGGGAGACACCAGAGGGCAGGAGGGCTGACCCCAGGGAGTATCGTGAGGTCACATCAGGGAGAGACATTGGAACAAGGCAGGGGTTGGGATGGGGTGTAGGAGTGAAGACGAACAAAGGACCTGGAACTGGAGGGAAGGCTCAAGTTAGGAAGGAGGAACCAAGGCAAAGCAACACAGAGGGACAGGAAATAAGTTCACGGTGCTGGTTATATTGATGAAGGAGGAGGAGGGGTTATGGAATACCCAGGAGAGGGCAAGAGAAGAAAGGGATGGAAGGGTACAAGGGATTGTAGCCGGTCTAAGGAGGGTGGCAGAGGTAAAGGAGGGTCACAGCTGGAAGGACAGTCAAGGGAGAGGGAGGCAGGGGAACGAAGCAGGGGATAGAGAAGATGTCAGGAGCATAGCAGATGTGGCAGTGGAGAATACTGATGGCGAAAGGCAACAGGAACAGACAGGGAAATTGTGTGCAGGAGGAGTCGGGCAGGAGAGGAATGGAGACAGTTGTGCAGGAGTTGGGTTGAGAGGAATGGTAACAGGGACAGATGGGGAATTGTGTGATAGAGGAGGAGGAGGAGGAGGAGCACAGGAGGGAAGCAGGCAGATGGAAATATGGGGAATAGCAGTACTGGGGATCCAATACTAAAGGGGCAGGTGGGGTAGGAAGGGAGAAAGGCATAGTCGATATGGGTGGAGGCCATGCCAGGGATGACAGCTGAAAGGGTGGGACAATCAGTCCTCAAATATGCTAGAAGGGAAGGAGAGGCCTCATTTAATTCTACATCTGGGAACAAATCACCTGGCAGATAGTACAGTAGAGGTAGTCAAAATGAGGTTTGTGGAGCTAGGAACTTTATGTGAGGAAGAGGGTAGATCAGTAACATTTTCTGAGGTACCACCAGTGCCCAAGATGAGCACAGCTAGAAAACAAAGGATCAGGGAATTTAATGAATGGTTAGGGCAAATAGTGTCACACCAAATGGTATGGGTTAGTGGGAGGGTGGGAGCAGACCTGGGAGGATAGTAGTTCATATCAGTATGATAGACTTCACCTAAATGATGAGGGTAAGAGGGTGCTAAAACAGAAGCTTGGGAAGTATGTAGAGGTAACTGGACATTTAAACTAGGAGACGGAGGATGGCAGGTGTAGACAGGGCATACAGCAGCCACGAGATGGGAAGCAGCACCAGCGTACCCCCAGAAAAAGGGAAATGAACTAAGTAGTAGCAATAGAGGACATGCTGGAAGTATAGGGCAGAGAGAGGAGGGAGGGAAGGAAAAAGGGATGGAAGGTGGTCACCATGAATGCTAGGAGTCTGGGGATAAAATGAATGACCTACAGGCCCTCATGGTGGAGGGGAGGTGGATATAGCAGCCATCACAGAAACATGAGCCACCCAATACCATGACTGGGACTGGCAGTCCCAGGGTATGGAATATTCCACAGGGATAGGAAAACAGGAAGGTGGGAGTGGCAGTATGTGTGAGGAGGGGCTAAAGTGCATTAGGGAAGCAGGGGGAGGAGGGAGTCTTTATGGCTGCCAATCCATGACCCAGAAAAAGGATTCTCCGAGGGGAGCGGTGTACAGGCCACCCTCCCAGACAGAAGAGCTGGACAAGAAACTTGTGGGACAGATTAGAAAGACATGCAGGAAGGGAATGTGGTGGTGTGGGGACTTCAATCTGCGAGGGTTGACTGGGGAACCCCAGCCACCAGTAGTAAAAGGGAGCAGGTACTGTTGGATGCCATACAGGAAAGTGTCCTGACACAGGTGGTCAGCGAACCAACAAGGGGTAGGAACATACTGATCTGGTGCTCACAAATGGTGAATTTGTGAGGGATGTCAGGGTGGACAAACCATTAGCGAGCAGTGATCATCACTCAGTATGGTTCAGGTTGAGTATGGGCAAAGAGGGGTGGCATCCAACATGACGGTGCTGGATTTCAGGTGTGCAGATTTTGCAAGGATGGGGGAGATTGTTAGGGGGCATCTGGTGAGGATCCAGCCTAGGATGGACACAGACCAGATATGTGAGCTAATAAAGGGGAGGATGAAGAGGCTACCAATTCCTGTAGCAGAACTTGGAGTAAAAGGCCAGAGCAAAAAGGCTGAGTTAGATGAGCAGGGGTTGTGGAAAGGTAAGGAGAAGGGGATGGCCTTTAGGAGATACAGGAAATTGGGGAGGGTGGAAGACTGGGAGGAGTACCAGCAGGAGGCAAGGGAAGTGACAAGGGCAGTGAGAATAGCAAAAGCCACCAAAAAGCTCAGGCTAGCGCAATGGATAAAGAGGGAGAAAAGGGCTTCTTTGGGAACATCAGGAGAAAAGGGTGGTAAAGAACAGATTTTAAGAATTAAGAAGGATGGGGATGGGTAGAAGAGGGAGAAGAGGCAGAAGCACTCAATGAATACTTCTGCTCGGTATCTACAAAGAGAGAGGGTGCTACCCAAGGGGGGGGGCAGTAAAGGATGAGGAGGGTAACAGATGGGATGATCACAGAACACAGAGTGCTGGAGGACTTGAGAGCAATGAGGGTGAACATGGCAACAGTGCCAGATGGCATTCACCTCAGGGTACTGAAAGAGCTTTCAGAGATCCTGGCAGAGCCCTTGGCAGGCCTGTTCAACACCTCATTAAATTGGGATGGGTGCCCAAGGTTGGAAGCTAGCCATGGTTTCCCAAAGGCCCCAAGGATGAACCAGGGAACTATAGACTGGTGAGCCTCACGTCCATCGTGGGAAGCTAATGGAAACCATCCTGAAGGAAAGGCTGGTGTCCCTGCTGGAGACCAGTGGGATGAAACCATCCTGAAGGAAAGGCTGGTGTCCCTGCTGGAGTCCAGTGGGATGCAGGACAGCAGACAGCATGTATTTGTCATGGGAAGATCCTGGCAAACCAATCTAGTAGAGTACTGTGACTGGGTAACTAGGCAGATGGACAAGGGACAAGTGGTGGATGTCCTGTACCTGGACTTTAGCAAGGCATTCGACTCAGTGCCACATGGAAGACTTGGAACAAAACTCAAGGCACAGGGCAGGACCAAAAATGGTGGGATGGGTGACAAGCTGACTGCAGGGGAGCAGCAGAGGGTGGTGATGGAAGGAACTCTCATCCCGAGGGCAATAATGAGCGGGGTTCCACAGGGCTTGGTGCTGGGACCAGTGTTATTTGGGATATTCATTGCAGACAAATCCATGGGCGTCAGGGTCAAGATCAGCCTGTTTGCCGATGACACCAAGGTTGGGGCAGTGGTGGATGATGACATGGAGGGGTGGCAAGGTCTTCAGGAAGATCTAAATAAGCTGGAGTCCTGGTTGGACACTTGGCAGCTGGGGTTCAATGCCAAAAGTGTAAGGTACTACCTTTGGAGCAAAATCCAAGGTGAAACTACCAACTGGGAGGGCTGCAGCTGGCAGAGACTGAGGAGGAGAAGGATCTGGGAGTTGTCATCACAGGATCAATGAACAACTCGGCACAGTGTAGGAAGGCAGTGACAAGGGCCAACGAAATGCTGGGTTGCATCACAAGGAATAACTGAGGAGGGGAGGTGATTCTACCACTGTATAGAGCATGGTTAGACCTCATCTCGAGTACTGTGTGCAGTTCTTGCACCCATACCTGAAAAGGGACATTAAATTACTGGGGATGCAGTGAAGCACAACCAAGATGATCTAGGGCTGGGGAACTTATCGTATGAGAGAAGGCTAAAAGAGTTGAACATGTACTCGCTGGAGGAGAGGAGGGACAGAGGGATATGATCGAGATATTCAAGTACATGATAGGGATAAACAGGACTGGTACAGAGGGGCTATTCAAGGTAAAGCGGGGAGGGTTACTTGGGCCATGACATGAGATTGGAGGGGAAGGTTCAGGAGGAGATGAAGAGAACTTTTACAGAGAGGGTGGTGACAGGGTGGAAAGCGTTACCAGTGGAGGTGGTGGCCTGTAAAATGGTGGGCTGCTTCAAAAGGGCTGGGACAGGGTGAGAGGGAGGATGGGGGTGAGGAGGAGGCAGCTGCAGAATAGGGTTGCTAGCTGCAAAATCGAGCAGACTCGGTAGACTGAAATGGCCTTTTGCTGCTGGAAATTTTGTATGTTCATAAGTTACTCACAGCAACAACAGATCTTCGAGAAACATCTCCTCCATTGGGCCACAGCACACCCACCCTCCTTCCCCTTTCTGAGGTTTAAGCTGGCAGGCTAGTCCATTGCTTTGTTTAGAGGTGTCCATAAGTGCCTTATGTATACTGTATTTCCAGTCCCATGCTTCTCCTTGTGTGGCTGAACTGAATCTAGTCTCATGGGTTCTCATGATAAGAGGCCTCCAGGCTACTCTCTGGTGTGGAACTGAGGAGCAAGGAACCGTCCATGTTTTATAACCATTGACACTGCATGTCATCGTGGGTGGTCCCGCTATCAAAAGTTTCCAAATGAGCCTGACGCTGATGACTTAACAGTTCCAAAGGTGTGGCCCAAATGTATATTGTTCTCTCCTTTGTCTCTATTTTTATGTTGTCTTGTGCGTGCAGTGCAGACAACATATTGGGGTTCTTGAAGTGGTTTTGGAGGTGCGGGCGCATTGTGGCCAGTGGTGCCACTGCTTTTCGAAGCTTAGCTGTGTGGCACGAATGAGATTGCACACTGTCTATGACAGCGGTTGCAAAGCGTGCCACCAACTTGAAACGTTTTAGCCACTGCAATGAGAGAGCTCCAACTCATTGCAGGTTGTGCTTCCTGGTGTAACATTTCATTGAGACATGGCGGCAGCTGTGCCATCCGCCTCTCACAGTCCCCAGAAAAGCCAACCGGGGTGCCCAATCCCTTGTCAGCATCATCATGCCCCTCCCAGTTCGCTTACCAACGGGAGCCCAAACCCCATCGGCATCATATTCCATGACAGTTGTTTGCCGAGGGGGTGTCCAATCCTCGGCATCATTCCCCTCTGCCAAACACCATTTTATTTGCCACCCCAGCATGCCAAATGTACCTGTCAAAAGAAAAACCTTCACGAGATATTTGATTTTTTTTAACGTGTAAGTAAAAACGGTCTCTCGCTGTCTGCGCCCCCTCCCCAACCCACGCCCATCCACTGTGTACCCCACCTCCCCACCCTCCTCACCCCATACTTACCTCCAGAACCTGGCGTAACGATCTTCGTGGACCGGAACACATCTGCATTCTTCAAAGCCGAATCGTGAACTAAAGAAATGCTGGTAAGCTGTATAACGGCATAAATAGGGTTTTTCAACTTTGCATATCGTGGGCATTTTTGGGAATTTTGGCACCAAATGTTCAACATGGGTTTACTGGGACCCCCTTTCATGAATTCAGTCACTGTCATGGTGTTATTCTGTCCTGAAAAGTGATTTTTTGGTCACTGTGTGGAATCACCTTCGGGACCAATTAATGAAACAACAACACCACTGTTCATGGTGAGTACTCAAAAAGCCTATGTTGCAAATTTGGTGAAAAAATCCCCAAAATGTTTTACAAGCGTGTGTTGCGTAGTTTCCACGCACGCTTGTAACTTCGTGAATCTATAATATTTTCACCCAGATTTTCAATATTGGCATTTTCCTACTCTCCTTATGAACAGCACAGCTGTCATTTTCACATCCTGGCTGAAATGTGTTTTCGCACCCTTCTGGTGCAGAATGGTTGGTTGCTGTGGGAAATCAGTGTTTGAGACAGATTAAGAAAATCACAGTGACTCTGTTCATTAGCAGAGGTCCTAAAATGCCTATGTTGAAAATTAGGTGACAAACATACATAAAATGACTGTTACAAGTGTGCATTGTGCAGTTTCCACCATTCGTAACCCGATAATCTGTAATATTTTTACTTCAGATTTTTCACCATTGCCATTTTTCACACCTCCTTATGAACAGTACAGCTGTCATTTTCCATCGTGCTAAAATGTGTTTTCGCACATCCGCACGCATGGTGCAGTCGCTGTAGGAAAACAATGTTCAGAACTGAGTTAGAAAATCACAGTAACACTGTTTATCAGCAGAGGTCCCAAAATGCCTATGTTGAAAATTTGGTGAAAAATTCCATAAAATAACTATATATAAGCGTAGTGCTATGAGTGTCCACGCCATCAGTCGTAACTTCGGTAGAATTTGTTATATTTTCACCCAGATTTCCAACACTGTTATTTTTTCACACCTCTTATGAACAGTACAGCTGTCATTTTGTCACATCCTGCCTGACATGTAGTTTCACACATCTGATGCAATTTCACGGTCGCTGTGGGAAATCAGCGTTAAGGGCAGATTAAGATAATCATAGTGCCACTGTTCATGAGCAGAGGTCCTAAAATGGCTATATTAAAATGTTGTGAAATAATTCTACTAAATGACTGTGTTATGAGCGTGCGATGTGCAGTTTTCACACAGTCGTAATCGAGAATGTTTAATATTTTCACTCCAGATTTTCAACATTGCCATCTCTTCACACCTCCTTATCAATGGTGCAGCTGACATTTTATTGTGGTGCAGAAAGGCACGGTCACTGTGGAAATCAACGTTCGAGACAGATTAACAAAATCACAGAACACTGTTCATGAGTAAAGGTCCCAAATGCTTTGTGAGTGGAGTCACAAAAAGGCCATGTTTTCTGTCACTCTCTGCAAGGTGGGGTGGGGTTGACATCGGTTCTATACTTTACCGCTACTTCTATTACACGTCTCTCTAACTCCTGCACTCACCAATGCTAACATCAGCAAGACAGCATTTGGCATTGACAAATGCTTGTTTATTTTGTATTTATTAAATACATTCCGTTCTTGAGTGCTCTGCCTTTTGTATTTGTTGCGCTTGATAATTTGCAGTTAGTACCCACCTTATAGCCCTGTAGCACGTGGCTGTATGTTCTGTGTTGCTGTGGAGTTGCAGTCTGTTGTTGGGAGTCACAGTCTATTGTTGGTGAGTTACAGCCTGTTGTTGGGAGTCAAATCCTGTTCAGGATTTACAGACTGTTAGGAGTTACAGCCTGTTGTTGGGGAGTGACAGTCTGTTGTTGGAGAGTCATAGGGAGGTACAGTCTGTTGTTGGGGAGGCAGTCTGTTGTTTGGTAGTCACAGTCTTTTGACAGGAGTAAGGATGTGGTTGGGAAGTCACTGTCCATTGTTTTGAAGTCACAGTCTGTTTTAAGGAGTTACAGTCTGTTGGTGGGAAGTCACAGTCTGTCATTAGGGAGTTATCCTGTTTTAGGGAGGCACAGTCTTTTGTTGGTGAGGCACAGTCTGCTGTGTGGGAGTCAATCTGTTTTAGGGAAGTCATAGTCTCTTGTTAGGAAGTGACTATGAAGTCACAAGCAGGACATTAACCTGGTTGAAACTGCAGTACTGTTTTGTGTCTGAACACTGTTTTTCTTTGCCTGCTACCTGTACCATGCCTGAAAACAGATACTTGTAATGTGTCTGCAGGTTGCCTGTAAGTATGCAGAGTGAGATTAAAAGGTGCATGTTAAGTAACCTGACAAAACAAAACAGCACTGTAGGCATTACAGACATGAAACAGGCACTGTTGAAGAAAGAACAGCTACTCACCATAACAGCAGATCTTTGAGAGAATGTCCTCCATTGGTCCACATCTTTGGTACCACGGAGAACTTTTGCTATCTGGGGACCACATCAGTGACTATGTAATTGTGGGCAATTCCATTGCTCCTGAATTCCCTGCCTGAGATAGGCTCAGAGTACCTCTTACCATGAGGAACCAGGTGACTGGACCAGTACCAAGTACGTAGAGAGGCATGGGACTAGAAATGTAAGACACTTACGGACATTTCCAAACAAGGCAGTGGACAAACCTTCCAGCTCATACCTCAGAAAGGGAAAGAGGGTGGGTGTGCTGTGGCCCAATAGAGGAGATTGTCTTGAAGATCTGCTGTTATGGTGAGTAACTGTTCTTTCTGGTTCCTTGACAAAGGCTCCAGTACATGGGGCAGTCCTGGGTGCAGTCCGGGTGAAGGCCTTTGTCCCTGAGGACAGGGCATCTGCCTTAGTGGGCCAAGCAGCCTTGGTGTGTTGTGACCAGGTTTCAGCCTGCTTCATGCTCTGCCTCCTGTGTCTCATTAAGCCACCATATTCATGGTTTCTGTGGATCACTTGTATATAAGGAGTCCTCAATAGTTACTGAAAGCTGCTTCCATGTCAAAACAGCAAGTTGAAAACAGCGACAGACAGATACAGTGATGGCAACACAGCGTTGGCACATACAGTGAGCACATTTCTTTATAGGGCTTTGCCCACACCCCACACCCCTTACTATAAATAACCAACTCTTGGGGAGGGATGCAACTCAAGAGGGGAAAACCATAAGTCACTAAAATGGCAAGTGCGGTGTTGCTGTTGCTGTATCTGTTCATCACCATTTTCAAGTCACTGTTTTCACAGGCTACCCTGCAAGCTTAGTGGTCTCAGGGTTTATAACTGCTGGACCATCTGATTGCTGTCTGCCATGCTGTGGAGGCAGGACATGGATCACCTGCTTGTGGGTTGTCTCTTTCTACAACAGGTAATCCTCAGCACAGATGCCCCCAGCCTGTGGTAGAAAGTGCACTTGGATCCTCCACCAGACCCAGGGTCCCTGGTCTCCACTGAAACAAAACCTTCACATAAACATTCTGGGAATGATGGTGGTTCTATATGGACTTCAGGTCCTGGCTATTGAGGTTTAAGGGATGTCCTTTTGATACAGTCAAACAATCAGAGTCTGGTCTATTACCTAGACAAACAGGGAGGCAAACACTCCTACCTTTTGTGCCAAAAGGCAATGAAGGTGTTAGAATGAATGGTAGTTGGAAGGTCTTACATGTTGCAGTTTATGTCTCTGGCTCACTAAACACCCTGGCAGACAGCCTTAGCCAGTCTGTGTTTAGCCCCATGAATGGGTGCTGAGTCAGAACATAGCTGAACAGCTGTTCTGACTTTGGGAAGGCCAGAGTTGGACATTTTTTATCCCATATAATGCAAACTGTCACTTTTCTGCTTGATTGCTTAAGGGCATAGCATTTTGGGCAAAACTCCTTGCCCCTCTGTTGGAAAGGAGATTCTTCTACACCTTTCCTCCCTGCCTCTAGTTTTAAAGATCTTGACTAAGCTCAGTCAGAAACCATCCAGAAGGATCATGATGGCACCCTTCTGGCAAGCCGGATCTGTTCTCCATTGGTGTGGGAGCTGCCAGTAGAGGTTCCATTTCACTGCCCCTCCAGCCAGGACTTTTGTCTCAGAAAAATAGTATGGTGTTGCATCCAGACTTCCAGTCCCTCTAGCCTTTGCCTGACTACTGAGGACATAGGCGTCTCTTGGTTCAGTGTCTCATCAAAGGTCTCTGCTGTTCTGCTTCCACTAGAAGACCTTCTGTCAGACACACCTACTCCCTGAAATGGAAGCATTTTACTGTGTAGTTCCAATGCCAAGGGACATCCCTAGACTACTCCAGTTCCCTAGTGGGAGGGTTCTGGGCTATCTGTTGACTTGTTCTTGGTCAGAATTGCAGTAGTCTCTGATGAAGTTTCACCCATTAGTCATATTGGCCTTTCATGTCCCTATCATGCACAAGATTGTGGCCCAACTGGATGTGATCTGCAGGATCCTGAAGTCTATTGCTTATGGCCCTTGCAGTCCACATTGTTTCTGGTTTGGGAGCAAGTTCAAGGTTGGAGCCACAGACTTACACAGTACAGGGCAGGTGCAGAAACAGAAAGAGCAATCAGCCTCAGGCTGAAAATGCTATGTCCAAGAGAAGGTGTTGCACTCAAGCTCTTGGCGTAGTACTGTCTATTGGACTAAGCCTTTTCTGGTTTGGGGCTAGAACCTAGCTTGAATTACTGATGAAAGCCCTGCTGAAGCCTGCATCTTCCTGTCACATGAAGTATCTATCCTGGAAGACTATATTCCTTGTGGCAGTTACCTCAGCCAGGTTTATGTCTGAACTACAGGCCTTGGGTCATAACCTTCCTTTCCTGGTGTTTCACAGGGATCGGGCAGTGTTGCATACTCACCCAAATTCTTGCCTAGGTACTGCCTGATTTCACATTATATCAGTGCATTGATTTGCCTGTGTTCACTTCCCTTAGAAACCAGGTGCAGCACTGTTGCACTCTTTTGATGTCTACAGAATCCTTTGGTGCTATATGGACCATGCCAAGTCTGCAACCAGTCCTCCCAGCTGTTTGTTTCTTTTGACCCTGGCACCAGGGTAAGCTAGTTTCCAAATATTACCTCTTTAAATGGATCACCTTCTGTATCCTGTTCTGCTTCATGCAGGGCAGGACCTGTCTGATGTTATGGGACATGCCACTAAAGGCATGGGGACTTCAATGGCATGTTTTAGGTCCGTCTCAGCCACTGACATTTGCAGGGTTGCTACCTGGCACAGGGTCAATACTTTCACTAAGCATTACAGTTTGGATCTGTTCTCCCAAAGGGACTATGTGATTGCATTTAGCCCAGGAGGATAGTGGGACCAGCAAACAAAAGATCAGAGCTTATAAAGACTCTAACATGCACTGCAGGCTATTGAATCTCCTGCTGCAACCATCAACCTGATGTCAGCTGCAGGGATTCTGGGACTTTCAGTTACAGAAATGTCAGCTTGCAATTCAACAGAATACGGGGTGAGGTGGAGGGGTGCTGTGGACCTGCAAGGTGGCGGTTCACACTTTAAGATAAGCTTGGATCGATGGCAATTTCAAATTGAAGTAATCTAAAATATTTTACTTCTAAAAAGCCTGAAACCATATCATCATACAACTGAAATGCCTGGGCATGGCATTGGATCAAAAAAGACCAGAGGCATGATTCTCTAGCCTTGATCCCTTCTTAATGCCTGCAACGTCTTCTAAAGGATCGGGACCCATATCTCCGGTGGAGCTATAGCGACAGACCTCATGACAGCAAAACTCTTGGCCATGCTTACTAAAACAGAAGCCAACAGGAAGAAACTAACCAATAACTGAGTGACTGTAGAAGCAAAACTAACTGACAGTGAAGGTAGATCACCAGGGTACTTGGACCTTGGGGTGAACTCTAATGCCCGTGATCGGGCTTCACGGTCCACTGGACCACCAGGGATATTGTTCTTGGGGGTTGAACTCTGTTCTGCCCGTGATCGGGCTAGTGGGGAGGTAGGATTACTACGGGTTTGCCACGATCGGGCCAGTTGGGGGAGGGATTACTACGGGTTTGCCAGTGGTCGGGCCAGTCGGGGGTTACTATTATGCCCGTGATTGGGCTGCAGGGGGGCACAGGGAAGAGTGGAGGGCCACCCACAGGTGGCAGCTGCTGTGTTGCACCCTGCAATCACGACTCACCTGTGGGTGGCCCTCGACTTACTCCTTTTTTTTTGCTCAAAATTGTGCAGCCGCGGGTTGGGGTTGTGCCTGCACAACTCTGCACAACCAGCTGAATATCGGGCTGTGCAGTTTATGCATGGTTCCTCCCCTCGGTTGAGCATGCCTTCATTAGCATTGCGCTGTTGCTCAGTATGACTTGGGGCGCAGCAACTCCCTGCTGAATATGGCAGAATGGCGCAATTCGGACTTTGCATAGGCACAACCCTATTGTGCATGGCGCAACCCTTTGAATATCCAGCCCATGGTTTATATCTTGTTTTGCCTAATTTAACAGCAGATCCTGACGTTATTCTAACACTGTAGAACACTTCAATGGAATTCTTTAGTTCTTAATATGAAGAAAAAACAGCTTGAAACAAATTATCTACTTATTGGGGCACATTAGATCTTTTCAGGATGGAATCATGTTAAATCTTTTCAGGAAAAAGCAGCAGATTAATTTTAGTAATTATTAGCCAGTAATATCTATATGTGAAGCTGACACTGACCAGATAGGGGAAGAAGGAAGACATAGAAGAAAACAATGCTCACACACACAAGAAGACTTGGTTGTCTGTGAAACCTTTAGAAGTAGATGGTCTGATACCTTTTAGGCATCTGTGCTGCACCACAGATTTTTCTTTTATTATGTCCTTTTGGCAACTTTTACTATTAAAATGCATTACATATATAGCTTACTAAATCTTGACCTTGGGATAACGCTTGAATGACTCCTAAATATGTTTTAAGTCATTCCCTTACAGGAAGTCAAGACCTGTGCAAAGGGTTGTGTTATTTTTCATATTTTTTACAAATTTCCAAAGTAAAAGTTTGGAGAAATAGAAAAGTATGTAGAACTAATCTCCTATGCATTTTCAACTCAGAGAGAGTTAATATTTGCTCAAAATCAAACCCAAAGTTTATACAGTTTTATTCTAAAGTTATTTTATTCTAAATCTTATTGGACTGTTGAGTGTTATTTTTCATATATTTTACACATTTCTGAAGTAAAAGTGTGGAGGTACAAAATATATACAACTAATCTCCTATGCATTTTCAACTTGGAGAAGTTAATATTTGGGCAAAATCAACCCAAAGTTTATGCAGTTTTTGTTCTAAAGTAATTTTATTCTAAATCTTATTGGACTATTGATGAAATGAGCAAAGAAATGTTTAGATAAAACAAATTGATGACTTCAGGATTGGGAGGTCTTTAAAACTACAAAAGGTCAGACTATGAAACCTTAAATACACTCATTAAGACCATTCTTCCTAGTGTGTAATTATAATGAATTAAAGACATTTGAATATAGACCTACAATTATACAACCATTGTGATACATATTTTAGGATCAGAGAAATGGTGCAAGGCTACCAAAATCACGGTGATCTCTTGCTTCAACGCTTCAGTGTGCTTGGATCAAAGCAAAAGCCATAATAAAGGCTTCTATCTTCTTCAAAGCAGTTATATTTTATTTTGATATATTTAATATTCTGTATCTAAGTAAGCATCAGTCCTCCTTCTGTAGGGATTAAGGGACTCAGTTTAGCTGTCCTGTTGTATTCAGGCAGGCTTGAGCTCCATTACAGCAACAGGCTTGACTGCAGCCCTAGACCCCCAACTCTGCTACTTGTACAGGATTGACTTCTTGAGAGTGAGGATCCTTGTTGCTTACAAAGGAAGTGGGAGGGGTAGCAGTTGGTGTTCATTTGTGTGCTTGGGCAGGCAGGGGGCTAGCAGGGCTGGGAGGAGTGCCTTTAAGTGTAAGGAGTGTATGTGTCTGAACTGTTGTGGATTGCATGGGCATAGGCAGGTGGGTGCTCAGGTGTTCAACCCCCAATTATCTCAGAAATGTTCAAATTCCTGTATTTTGTTTTGGGTTGCTCAGGGTCAGCTGCTAAAACACTTGGTGTCTTAACAGGCTCCATAGTGGCTGGAGCTAGCTGCAACACAATGTGCATGCATGGGGCCATTGATGGTTGGGGAGGCGATCAATAGAGAGAGCAGGAGAAGCCTGGTGAGACAGACTAGTGAGCAGGCTGCTGTGCTGCATCATCTGTACAGCACCGAGCAAGTTGTGGTGTCCCGTTGACTGTCGTGGTGGTAGAGTAGGACTGTGCTGCTCCTCTCTAGCCTCAGTTGAACTGTGGAGAACTTGAAGTATGGTCTACCACAGAAAGAACAGACCCATCGAGGGCCGAACTGCAAGTAACACGCGGTGCATCTTCTTGACTGTGATGGGCGCTGGCCAGACTGGTGGTGTGGTCTAAAGAGAAGACAGGAGAAGTCAAGGAAAAATCTGCCCTGGCCTAATGGCCTGTGGTCCTGCCTTGGGAGGGGAGCAATTGTTAAGGCAAGCCAACAGGAGGATAATCAGCAGAAAAGTGATCAGTGGAGAAAAGAATAAAGATTGATTCAGAGGCAGAGACTTCTCTTATTCAGAGGTGGTGAGGGGTATTGGCACCATCTCCCAGGGCAACCCACTCTTTAGATCTCAACCCTAGATGTTCTGCCCAACTTGGAGCTTATCATGTGAAATGGGAATAGGTGTGGAAAAGCAGATGCCTAACTGACATCTTTGTGTCTGGCTGTCGTAGAGTGGTCCCATGTGCAAAGGTGGAATGGGGTTAGAAGTACTCTCTATATGCAGATGCAGGATGATGGTAGAGGAGGAGTGATGCAAATGTGTGAGGTATCCCCATGTGTAGGAGTGGGATGGATTGGGAGCAGTGCTCCCATGTAGGGCAGTGGGATGAAGGAGCAGAATTCTCCCATGTATAGAGCTGATATAAAGTGGGAGGAGAGCTCCCCATGTGTGGAGACTGAATGGAGGGGAGGTGCTCCTATGTGCCAGAGGTGGGAGGCAGTGGGAGAAGTGCTCTCCATGTGGGGGGTGAAATGTGGAAGGAGGAAGCACTGGAGGGTCAGGGGATGGGGATCAGTGCTCACAATGTATGGAGGTGGGATGGAGGTGGAGCAATGATACCTATGTGTGGAGATAGAATGGAGCAAAGAGTACTCTCCATGTTCAAGTTTATTGTGAAGGCCTTATATCCATTGAGTAAGCTCATTTGCAAGGAGGTCCTTGTACAAGCAATGATAAAGACAATACATGGTGTGAGACACAAAAATAAGAACACATAATATAAATTAAAATCAAGCAATTTATTTATTTACATTGGTATATACAATAGATAGATAGATAAACAGATATTGTATTTATAAAGGTGCCCATTTCCTGGGACTCTGGGCACTGTACAATACAAACAGCAAACAACAATATAAAATCATACACCAAAAATGTACATCAAATTCAACTAGGAGCATATTTAAAATGCATCTATCGATCCCACTAACATCAAACAATTAATCAATAAAAGCTTGCTGGAACACGACATTTTAGGCCCTTCTTACAGGCTTCTACCGAGGGATCCTCCTTTAAATAGACAGAAAAGGAGTTCCACAGGAGCCTTGTCCCCAGAATGCTGCAGCCTAACCCTGGGAACTCCAAGAGCCTCTCCCAGCAGAATGTGTACAAATGTTGCATTCAGCAAGGATTGAGACCAAATGTGATTACATAAGACACTATGTCCGCCATGTGGAAGAGGGCTGAGAAGGAGAATTGCTCCCCATATGCAAAGGAGGCATGGAGGGAGGAGTGCTCTCTACTGTATGTGCAAATGTGTAATGGAGGAGGAGAAGGAGTGCTCCTCATGTGTGGAGGTGGGATGGAGGGGGAAGAGTCACTTAGGGGCCACTATCCTAGATCCCACTCCAGCCTGTGTGTGAAACCATTTGAAATAGGGACGATTTACAATGGTGCAGATGTGCAACCCACATCTCTTCTCTGGCTGCTGTAAAGTATTGGGTTGTTAGATGTGGGTGCAAGAGAGGCACCAGTCATGCAGGAACACTTACTGTATCCTGCCCCCACCCACCCAGCAGAGTGGGAACAATCGTGGAGGGCAGATACAGGATCTACATTTTATATTTCAGTACCACAGAGTGCCTCCATGGGCAGAGCACATTAGGTGAGAGAGCCTCTGGCTGAAGCAGAGTGTTCTGCAAGTGCAGAGGTGTGGCATAGGGTGAGGAAGTGCCAGTCACCCAAAGCCCACTTCAGCCTTCATGCTAGCCCTCGTGGAGCAGGGACATATATGAAGGAAGATGTACAACTTGCATCCCTATCCATGGCTGCTGCAGGGTACTACCTTGTGAGGAGGTGGGATGGGGCATCATTCTCACAGAGCCACCTGCCTGGAGCCCACCCAATGCCAGTTTTAGCTTTCATGGAACTCAGATGGTAAAGATGGACAGATGTAGGAACCACACCTGTCATTGATTCCTGCAGAGTGCTCCTCATGCAGAAGCTGGAATGGAAGGAGAAAATGCTTTGCGTGTGCAGAGATGCAGAATAACGTGTTGGTGCCAATGGCCTTGGGCCTCAGTGGATCTGGACCTCAGCCTCATTTCCATCCACCTGGAGCCCACCAGGATAGATTGAAACAGGTGTGCTGTGGCAAATGTGCAACTCACATTTCTGTCTCTGGCTGGAGCAGCCAATGTGCAGTGGTGGGATGGTTGTAAAGGGGCACCAATCACCAACTTCTGCCGGGCCACAGTTCACTATTTGCCTTGGGCTGCCCACTTGGAGGTCACCTTGTCACTGTGCCAACCTGTGAGAGTGGGATGGGTGTGGAGGGGAGATGAGTAACCCACATCAGCTTGTGGCTACTGCAGATTGTTACATATGTGCTGATGTGAGCTGGACATGTAGGTGACAGCAACTGCCCAGAGGTGCCCATCCAGTGCCCACCCTACACTGTGTTAGTCAATGTAAAGGGGCAGATATGTGACCCACATATTTGTTCTGTCTCTGACTGGGTGCTCTTCTTGTGCAGTGGTGGAATAGATGCACCAAGTTTGTTTTTAACACTGTCTCTCCTGCTCTCTCTCTCTTTCTCTGACCTCTGCTCCTCCATGGCAAAAGAAAACTCTGCAGCATTGCTGTTTGTCCCAGTCATGGCATTCTTGCTGCCACTTTTTCTTCCTGTCTGTATGAGCTGTCCACTTTCACTGGGCTTCAGAAAGACAAACAGAGAGTCAGACCGACAGCAAGGTGCCGGAAGAGTAGTGGCAATAAAATGGATGGCAACCGAGCTCAGGCGCACACTGTACCCACTTCTCTGTTTTAAGGGGAGGTTGACACCATCTCTAACTGGAATGGACTGGACCTGCACATATATGCTACATTGGAAGTGGCTCTCACTGTTGTTGTGTCTGTCTCGGGGCAGGGGTGGGGGTAGACACTGCTAGGGGCCAGGCCACCCATTGAAATGAATGTTTATTCAGTTGCAGGTCTGGAAACCACCAGTCATCATGGTTATCATCACTACATTGCACTGCCTCCAATTTCACACTGCCAAGATGGTACTGCAAAAGTGACAGCTTGTTACCTGGTGATCACTCTCATACCACTTACTTGCCACATCTCAGCATGTTGCTGTCACTGTTTGGAGCTCTCTCCACTCTGTCCCTGACACTGGTGCCAGTCACCACCTCTTTGATCATGTGCTCTCTTTCAGGAGGTGCTGCTGCCTCCTTCTCAGTGTTTGTCCCTGCAGCCAGTATCTGTCTCTCCCAGCAGTCCAGGGTTAAGCTCCAGCTCTACAGGCAATGCTGCCTCACTTCTCAGCACTCTTACTCCGATCCGGGATGGGTCAGTGGGTACCATCACAGAGAGCAATGCTCAGGCTGGGCATTGTGGCACAGATGAAGCACCGGAGAGAGAGGAGCTTAGGGACAAGAACACACACTCTCATTCACACAGAGACGCAAACAAGTTCAACGTGCCGTCTGTCGGGGAAGGATAAATTATATTTATTTGTTCTTTACTGCTTTGACTGTTTACTGCTTATGGCACAGAGAGGGGATGCAGTGTATGGCTGGGTACCTGGACATTTGCAGGGTGGGGAAGAAAGACAAACGGTAACATCAGTAAGGCATGAATGAAAGGAATGAAGCGCTTCATTGAAGCACTTACTTTTTCAACCAGAGAATAGCTTCCAGCTGTGAAACTGTGACTAGTGTCAAATTCTGGTTGCATGCTCATTGGTCTGTCAGGGACAAGCCCACTGTAGATTACTGTGCATTGGACTCGTCCCTGACACACCTCTGAAATGTTGTTCTACTACAGGATGTTTCTTGGCACGGCAAGGAAACAAACAAAATATGAAGAATTTAGATTAGTGACTACCTCATTTGATAGGCCTTTTGTCCTGAACACAAAATGTAAATTATTGCACTTGGAGCACAGTGGAAACTGTGGGTCAGAGCACAAACAGGTAGGTTGGTATTGACAACATTAAGAAAGCACACATTAAAGAAAGAGGTTTTACCATACAGTTGATTACTGTTGAACAATATTATGCATCTATGGTTGCCACTGTACATCTAATGCAAACCCATAATCACACTCCTCACTTGAAGTGAAGGGGAGGGTAGAGCCATAACCGACTCCTTGTTTTTGTGTTAAAGGGCCAGTTTCTTTACAGCAAAACAAGGAAAGGTATAATTTCTAAGATGTGCAGACGAGCATGGGGACCACTTTTTTCCAGAGCATGTCACCACTGGCAGCAACCACTTCAAGACTGCTACTCCCTGCCTAATACAATCAGGGAAACACCAGAAGTAGTCTATCAACACTGAGATCAATATGGTTAAGGCACATTTGCCAGAAATCACTACTTAGAAAAGAATGAGAAAGTGACTGTGATGACAAGCAAGTACCAGATCAGATCTCTAGTTTGTTAACAGACTCCTCCTGAGTCTGACTTGTACGCTGTGTGGGCCAAGCTCCCCAGATGTTATGCCATCATCAGGTTTATATAAAGCACCGTGGAAGCACTTAACAGGACTGCTGTCTGATGTGCTGCCACAGTGCTCTGATAGAGTTTCCACTGATTCTGTTTATGCAGCCTTCCCTCCACAGGCTGCATAAACATACCCACTTCCCGTGCACTACATTTCCTTCCACAACTGCAGCAGTGACGGCCACCATGTACAACATGGTGACATTGACAAACTGCGCATACATGACTATCATGCATACATGGTTATATCAGCACCCGCCATGTTGAGCAGTGCGGTCATAGAAAACTGCACATGTGCGAGTATCACGATGGCAGTACTGTAATCACTGCAGTATACGGCTGCAGCAAAAGCACTGCATATTCTTTTCCATGCTCTTGCCACTCCTAAAAGCTCCCCACAGCCATATCAGCTCTGACCAGAACATGTTTAATTAACCAACAGTGGGTTGCCTCAGTCTTTAGTACCGTGCTTTGTTTGTTGTTCTGTGCAGTTGACCGTTTTACAGCCTGTTCATATGCTGTTTCACTTATTACAGCCAAATATTAAAACTGACCCATTGGTTAATATAAGAGGGTATTAATGTTTGGTGTGTTATAACACACAACTCAGTTTGTGAATGCTACTAGCTCCTAAATATGGTATGTCTGTCACCCTTGAGGCAGCAGAAGCTGTGCCATGCAGTCGTGGGGATGCACTTCAACTTAACTGAGCTCAGGCTCCAACAAAATTCCTATTACTTTTTATACTGTGCCTATCAACCTCCCACAGACTGGCAGTTCCTGCTTGGGGCTTGGAATGCTGGTGCAATGAGTGTTAACTCTTACAGCATTACCATGCTAGACTTTATATTTGATGGACCTTGGCAGTTACAATCAATGAATGGACTCTAAGACCTGTGTTTTCATGTCTATAACTCATCTGCATGTACAATTATTGATTGGGTCTGCATACTGTAACCTCTTCCTATGTATTATGGCATATGTTGTAATGTCATAAAATTCATTAATAAAAGTAAAAAAAGCCAACAGAATACATGATACAATTCTACTATACTGGTGTTCATAGGTGTCCCCAAGGATAAATTCTACGACCCTCCTATTTAGCTTGTTTTTGAATGATCTTCCCAAGGCTTGTAACAGCAAAATCATCCTGTATGCAGATGATGCTGCTCTCCTCAGTAGTAACCCCTGCATTGAACATCTTGAACAGGAACCCAGGCCTCCTTCCATAAGATTGAGGATTGGTTCAGTGCATATAAGCTACTCATCAATTATTGAAAAAAAAACACTGCTTCTATCCAGCACACAGCTAAAGAAGAGATTCCCGTCCAATCCATCAGAAACAAAGCCAATGTACTGCTCAAACAGGTTCACTCATTTAAGTACCTGGGTGTCACCACTGACGTTACTCCTACCTTATGTTCAGCATATAGATATGGTGGTCAAAGCTGTTAACTCCAAGCTCTGAATCTTATATAGACATTGGAAAACCTCACTCAAATTCCTCCATCTCTCTGTCACTAGCTCAATCTTATTCATCATTGACTATGGGCTGGTGGCTTATGGATCAGCCATGAATACTGCTCTGCCACAGTGGCAACAGCACTAAACAAGGCATGTAGACTTGCCACTGGTGCTGACCGACTCACCCACACCTGCTCTCTGTACTCTTAGGAGAACTGGCTATCACTGGAGCATAGAATAAAATTCCAAACCTGCCTACTCAGCAAGAAGGCACTTCTGAGCTGCACCCTCTCTGCTTCTCCGACCTCATCTCAACAAGCTGACCAGTATGGAACCAGGAGTAAGGCATTGGTTGCGCTTGCTGTCCCATTCCCAGAACCGCAGCTGTCATTCAGAGTGCGATATTACAGTACATGAGCTTGGCACAGTTCAGTCGTCGGCTGGCCGTGGTGGTGAGCAGAGGGCTGTGCCAGTCACCGGTGGGGGTATTGTCGGGTGTGTGTGGGGCTTGCACTGTCAGGTGGGGGATGGGGGGGCCACTAGACTACCAGAGCATTACAGGAGTGATGGGGAAGGTATTCTAATAAGGAGGTTGGGGCTGGGGTCCACACCCGACAAGGGTTGATCAGGGTGGGCATGGGGCACCACAACACCTTCGGTGAGCACGTCTGCCGCACGCCTGCCCGTGGCTTGTGGCATACATGGGGCTGTGCCTTACCATGCACTGCTACTGCAAGTCGTGGGATGCAGGCTCCTAGACCCTGCTCATTTCTGCATCTGGCACAGGGTCCAGGATGCAGTGGCCATGCCGCAGCTGCCATTGTCGCAGCTTGTGCACACGCCTGTGAATCCAGCCCCATGTATTTTAGGAGATCACAGCAAACACACACACGGCCCATGCTGAGCTCCAACTGGGGAGCACCTTGAGCAACTTTAATACCATGCAGGCACACACTAGAATCCATTTTTTCTACAGTGTTTTTTTCCTGGCCACCTGCACCTCCATGAATATACCCTGATCTCAGGAATATGCCCCATCAGGTCCACAGCCCCTGTCTCCCACAGACCCCAATAATCCACCAGCTATCCCCACAGCCTACTCTCTGTGGCAGGGCGCCAGGGGAGGGCTATCCTCCCACTGAGACAGTCCACGATATGAACTGGGATCCAGTACCAGCGGTACTAGGACCTGGGTGGGTCATAGAGACCCAGATCATCATAGTGACAAGTTTTTTTCCATGTTGTTGCTCTCCTCCCTTGACATGAGTGTAGTCTATAGCACAGCACACTCATAGCAGACTCTGCAGTAGAAGCAAGTTCCCGGCCCAGTCTCTGGGGTTGCTGTGGCACTGGAGCTCACCGGTGACCCTCCATGTTGGATGTACCCTGTGGTGCTGCAGCTGCCTCAGCCCAGCCTACCTCCCTCAGGGTAACCTGTGCTTGCTCCTGAACTTGGGTCCTCTGCACAGTAGTGCAGCACACTCCCTGGGCCATCGGTGGCCTACATTACCATCTAAATTAGAACGCAGTATTACATTAATCCACCAGGTGGAGCTTTCTTTAGTTATCAGTGTCTATCAACAGGCACGTGCTTATGAACTAATGTTATATATTCAATTTACCACTCGTACTCTTCTCACACAAAGGCCCGCTTTGTCTCATGTGACACAGTGCTTACCCAACCTCTCTTGCCCCATCCCATAACCATGACTGAGGATATGCCAGTACCTCTCCTCTGTAACATGTGTGTACATATTCACCACAATTGTAACCCACCTCCCAGCTGTGTGGGTACCTCTTGCTCACAGAGCCTTGGACTTTGCTGTTCTGATCACAGTCTCCATCAGCAACACCTGTGCTGTTACTGGTGCAGCAGCTGGGAATACAATTGATAACTGGGTCACCTGTTGTGTAATGGGACATTGCCCGTCCCTACAGGACTGAACAAGAGGCTGCTGGTACACAATACAGGGATTATCTCTTGCTTTTCTGCATCAGAATTGTGCATAGTCACTATGGTCATGTCCGCACTCAATGAATGCAGCATTTTTGTTCTGTGCCCAGGATGACACCAAGAACCTGTGGCAGAACCACCTACAGTATATAGTAACCCAAGGTAGGGACTGTGGCAAAAGAATTGGGCATGGGAAGAGTCATCTTACAACCTTTCACTCCTGTCTGGCTGATGCAGAGTCTAGGGTATTAGCCAGCAAGCATGGGAAAGAACAGCCAATCACGAGCAAGTGAGAGTGGCGAAAATCAGCAATGAACACTGGAAAGAAAGGACATAGAAAACCTATGAAGCCAAACAGAAGGATGCTTTTGCCTTATGCCCCACCCCATCATGAGGGTCAGTCCTGATCATCCTGGAGACTGAACTACAGTACCTGTAGGCTGCAGAGGTAGCATTTACAGATCTGTCCGTGGAATAGGAGGAAAAGGAAGAGGAGGAGGAGGAGAATGAACTCCCAGTTGGGACCACTACAGGGTGAGAGCCTGTCAGCCTTTTCCACCTGTATCCTTGCTGTTTAGAGTCTGACCATCCAGCATGAGGGAAGATCACCTTCAAGGTTGTAAAGCGCTAGACCTGTGAGGCACTGCTGAGCTCAGATTCTGTAGAGGACATACTAGTAGCATTCAATCATTTTGTGTTTATGTTCTTGAGCCAGAAGGCAGACATCAAGGGGCCTACCTGTCCACCCTGCAGAGTTTGAGAAGCCCTCCACAAGGTGTGAACAGGAGGAAAGTTCCACAAAGGGATGAGGAAAGTCTTGGGTGACCAGAGCCAGTCCATGAACTAGAAGGAGCTACAAGCTTCAGTGTGCCGCCTGTTTGATAATGAGCTCCGGAGGTTTAGATTCTGCAGGTGAGCAGTCTGTTTGAGCAGAATAAGTATCTGAATAGCTAGTAACTAACAGGACCTGACCCAACAAAATATTGTAGAGGTAGTTACTTTAGGCCTGGGAAGAGTTCTGGTGTCAACTGTGGTAAAATCTGCCACCCCAGTAAAGACCTGCAGATTACAAATTAAGTAGTTGAGATTATATGACTGTGAACTGCTTGTTTTTGGAACCCATGTTAGTCACTAGGATTATAAATAGCTGACTTAAACTGTAATAGAAGCGTAACACCCATCCATCTGGGCCCCAGCATACTGTACATCACCAATGTTGTACTCCTGGAGACTCGTGGGGGTATACTAGTACACCAGGGTGATGGGGTACTGTTTGGAATTGACCTGCCATTTCCATTATTGAATTTATTTCATTTATTCCCCACATTGCCCCATACCCAATAATGGTGTGGCACTGGTGTTTGCACCAGTGGGATTGTTTATTGTATTGTAACGTAACGCTGACAAGAAAAGACTAGTCCATCCAGTCTGCCTGGCTGTTTTACCCTAGCCTAGCCTGAGACCTGTTGTTGAGACATTTTTACCCCTTTCCCCTTGCCTTATATACCTTACTGCTACCACCTGTCTCAGCTGTGCTAGAAACCACACATGCTTTTGGCACCCACCACCTCTGCTGGTAGGCTTTTCCATGAATCAACCACTCTCTGTAAAATAATGCATTTTCACATCCCAGGTTTATTGCATTTAAAGTGTGGTTAGTGTTACTCAGAGTACTGTGTATTGTTACTAGTGGTACGTCAGACTTTTCTTTCCTGGGGAGTAGGGGTTGTCAGAACTAGTTCATAAAGATTTGAATCCTCCTCGAACCCTGGTGTTTGAGTTCTAATTTAGAACTCGAACACTAGAGGGTTCGTAAAGGGTTCAATTTATTTTTCCTTAAAGGAGATAGAAAATAGATTTGATTAAAATGAATACCGTTTACTTCCAGACTTTGTGTGCCATTTTTTCAGTAGTGCAAGTTAGTTTTCTGCTGTACACATGTCCTTTTTAGTTGTTTTATTAATAGTGCTGTCAGAGTTGCCACTTCTAGAAGCTGTTCACTGCAAAGTCAGCTCACGTTGTGAATTCCAACAGAGGCTGGACATTGAGCTGTCAGACAAAATGAGTTACAGCACATCAAGATACCCTCAGAATATACAATAAAGAGACTGGCAAGTGATTTTAGGGCTGAGAGTTAACAGCAGTACTTGTTTAAATAACGAGCTTCATGCAGTGGTAGCACTAACAGCGCTATTAGAAGAAAAAAAATGGATGTTGTGGGTGTAGAAAGCAACCACTGCGACCTGGTTGTGTGCAGGTTTTCTTATGCATGAGGTTGTAAATCTGACATTTCAACTCAGTGATAAAGTTCAAGAGGTCCAGATCACTTTGCAGCAAGGTGACTAACAGACCGAAATTAGAGGACTGTCTTTCAAATGCATCTTACTGGTATCCCGCTGATAAAACTGACCACAATCCATGTTAATTAATTTCTTGTTAAATTTCACTGTGATGAGAAACCTGAGGTTTTCAGATACAGTCTTGACTGCCTGTGTCTTACATTGTCCTTGTTCACTGTTACCTGATTTTAGTAACTGATCAAGAATCAGCAGTCTTACAACAGAAGGGGCTATGTCTGACATTTCTCCACATACCAAGTGTCAGTATGGCACTGTCAGTATGGCACTGTTTAGTGACAATAAGTTGTGGTAGGAGAATCAGAGAACAGTGAACAAGGACAATATAATAACTGGTGCCCATTTTTCCCATAGGGATACCGGGCTATAATTTGTTGTTATAACCAGTTGATTATAATGACAAACACGCGCTGGTTTCCTAGCTGGGTCATGCACCAACCATGATCTTCCTCATCTGTGCCATCTTCTGGGATCCCTGTGCTTCACTGGTACGGGTCAGTTCCCTGATGGAAAGAATTAGCACTAACTTATTTGTTTAAACAAACTACAACTGCACACAGTAGAAACAAAACTTTCCTGTGACATAATAAAAAGTAAATGCCGCTTCAGTTCAGCAGCCGTCACAGACTGTGCTGAAACCCCAACAGTCTCGTGCTTGACTCGGCAACACACTTCCATTTATTTTGTGTCATTGCTGTGGTGAAAGAAATGATCCCCAGCAATTATGCAGCTATAAAGGATGGGCAGGGGTAATAACTCTAATTTTATACACTCTCTCTCAGGGTGGGATGCCTTAATAAACATCTCAAGCTTCACTCTCAGTGGTTTATGTTGCATCCCACCTCGTGTAAATCTTTGTTATAACCCCTACCCATCCATTATTCTCTATGTAAAACACAGGCAGTCAGACTGTATCTGAGGAAGCTGCAGGTTTCTCATCATCAGAAATTTAACAAGAAATTAACATGGTAGCGATCAGTTTTATCAAGACAGGATACCAGTAAGATGCATTTGAAAGACAGTCCTCTAGTTTCAGTCTGTTAGTCACTTTGTTGCAAAGTGATCTGGACCTCTTGAACTGTATCACTGAGTTGAAATGTCAGATTTACAACGTCATGCATAAAGAAAACCGCACACTAACCAGATTGCAGTGTTTGCTTTCTACACACACATCTGTTTTTCCTTCTAATAGCTGTTAGTGCTGCCACTGTGTGAAGCTTCAATTATTTAATGAAACAAGTATTGCTGTTAAATCTCAGCCCTAAAATCACTTGCCCTGTCTCTATAGAGTATATTGTGATGGTATCCTTATGTAACTCATTGTGTATGACAGCCCATAGTAAGTGTCAACCCAGGCTTCAAATAAAAAAAAAATAAATAAAACCTGCAACTTAAAATCTCAATGACAGCAACAAAATCACATCTCGTGTGCATACACACACACACAACCATTAAATATTGTCCTATACAACTGAATTAGCCTACTGGCTGTGTGATTGTTACTAAAGATTGAGTTTTCCCATTGAGAACATGTACAGGACTTGCTGCTGCTATGGTTTGGGAGTTTTGGATATCACTGAAGATACACCTGTAGGAATTCAGTGTCAGCTGACTTGCAATGAACTGCTTCACATAGCAGCAACACTGATGACTCTGTTATTTTTAAAAAGGACATTGTGTACAGAAAGCAACTAACTTGCACTGCTAAAAACACAGCACACAAAAGGTTTGGAAGTAAACTTTATTAATTTTAATCAAATATATTTCCTACTTCCTTTAATACGGTGCTTGACATGCCATTGCCTGTGATTTCCTGTGAGTGGTGCCCACTCTAGTGGGTAGGGAGTATGGTCTCAGGGGTGGTGTGGTCTTGACTCCAGCCCACATGCTGGGAGGACAGAGCCACTGAGAGTGACTGACAGCTGGGAAAGAGAGAGAGGACTAGCTAAATATGTGTACTGTTACTGTACACTTGTGTGAGCAGCACAACATGTACAGTTCGGTCATTTGACTCAAACTTGGTTCTTCTTGCACATCAGGAAATCAGTGGGACAGATGGAAATGAACTGAGTTGCTGCTCCATTTGGCAATTTTGGCACATTTTGTTTATTGCTCCTGTTGAGACATTACAGAGCAGAGGTAGGCAGGCACTGACAGTGGACGGCATTTCTGTGTGCAGAAATTACAGAAAGGAAAAGGGTCTCAAAAGAAGCAGCCAGAAAGTGGCATTAAGTGACAGGGAGGTTTGTTGGGAAGAGAGTAGGAGAGTAGGGAGTAGGCAGGCAGGGGAGGACTGTGGACTCAAGTGACTGGGATCTTTGGGGGTCTCTGTGTATAGGTCATCCTCCTGCTGTGTGCACTTTGCTGCACTCTGAACCCAGTGTGTGACTCCGTCTATGTGAAGTACTGGCCAGCATATTATCATGCAGTGTGCCCTTTGATTGCACTGTACGCAGTGGTGACCGTGTACACTGCAGCGCAGCACCAGTTGTAGTATATTTAAGTACATGCAGAAATGTTTCCCTATTTAGGAGATCCAGAAGCAAATGATTTGATACCTTTTAATGGACCAACATAGATGTAACAACAAGAACAAAGTGCTCTAGCTTTCGGACCAACCAGTCCTTCTTCAGAAGCATGAGCTTCTGAAGAAGGACTGTCTCGAAAGCTAAACACTTGTTCTTGACCCCATCATGTCAGTATAAAACATCTAAGATCTATTCTACAAGGACCAATGCGGCAACTACTAAATCTAGATTTCCCTGTTGGGAGGAGAGACAAGAAAATCCATTACTCATAGTAAAAATAAATAAATCTGTGTGTCACTGTGTTGTGTGACTCCATCTCTTAAGTGGTGTAGTGGCCAGCCCAGCATCCTGCTGTATGCCCTTTGACTGCTCTTACCTACCCAGTGTGTGGCGTGTGCAGCCCAGCACCCAGTTGTGTGATATCTTTAAATACATACCAGAAATATTTCCCTGTTGGGAGGAGACAGAAACATCCCTTACTCACAGCACAGGATGATGAGCTGGCCACTATGGGAAGGTTCTTTAAATATAGCAACTTTTGATTACTTATTTAAAAGCGACCGCAGCAAACACCAAATAACTGAGGTTAGCTAATGCCAGTTAATTTTTTTCAGACTTAGTAAGTAGTAGTAATTTTTTTTCATCAGAATAAGGGAAGTACATTCAGTTGAGCCTACAGTAGCTCATTTTCAATGAAGTCCCAAGTATTAGGGCAACAAACATCAGTTACAATATAAAAAATACACAAGTCAAACATTATAAATAAAACAATACAAAGTGTCTAACACACAATAGTCTAAAATTAACAAACATCACATTGACTACAGTGAGAAAAACTACTAGACCAGCTCAGGCACCAGTTTTTCAAATCAGAGAGATGATTCAGTTGACCGGTCCACGTAAATTTAATGGGATTTTATTCCACAGAGCACCTTCTCTGTAAGGAACAGAAGACCTGCCCATGTTCAAGTTGCATTTAACAGTGGAATATTGTAAACCCTGGGCTGATCTCAAATTGTGTTTCACACTTTTTATTGGGAAATTTTAAACCTAAGTTTAAGAAGATGTAAATTGCTGCGAACAAAGGGTTTTGGCCAATTTAGATTATTATACAGTATGCACCTATGAGTTCTATAGGACACCTCCAGAACAAAGCACATCATTCTGTGAAACATAAGGTCCACTCTTGTTCAACAGGAGCCATAGGCTCCAGCTTAAAGAAGGACCCCATAGTCTAAGGCAGGCATTAGTAATGAATCAACTACATTTAGGCAATATCTCTGGACATGTAATTTTTAAATCTTTAGAGAGACCCCAATTTCCTGTTCAATCGCACTAACATATTGTTTATATGGGAGTATCCAAGTCAGGTGGCAATCTAAGCAAAGACCTAAATATTTATAATGGTCTACCTCCTTTATGTCAGTTACCATCTAAGGTTCTAATAATCAGGCATGAATTCTGTTCTTTGGGCTGTCTGTTCCTAAACAAGAGGGCCTGGGTTTCTTTGAATTTAATGTTAAAGATGCCTATTGAAAATTCCTGAACATGGTTAAATGCTAACTGAAATTTAGATCTTGTCAAATCGGGTTTGGCCCTCTGTATATTATTGTGTCATCTGTTGACTTTTCCATTAGCAGATTATATCCTCTCACCACTAGAGGGCTATATCTCTATCTCTTTATCTAGCATGTAGCCATGTGGGCTCTCTCTGCCTTTCTCTCGCCTCCTCCTCCTCCTCCTTGCCCTGGCCCCTCTTCTCTCTCTCCTGGTCCTAGCCACCCCACCCCACCCCACCCCACCACCCTCTACTCTGGTTTCCACTGCTCCTCCAAGGGAACTCTCCACTTCCACTTGAGTCTTGTGCTTGGCGCACCGATTGGATATTCCTGGTTACTTAACCCGACCACTACTCTCATAAGTGTGGCCACCTCTACACTGTACCACCTTGCAGTCCATATGGGACACCTCCTGGAACTTTGCAACTTCTACTCCAGGAAACAACAATCAAAACTATCTCTCAAAGAGCTGTGACTCTGCTCCTTAAAACTCCTTACTCCGCCTCCTTCTCATCTCAGGCAGCATCCCATACCAATCCTGGCCTAGAAGCTCAGGCCACACACAAACTCCAGGTGCCCTTATCCCTGCAACTATTAATATCTGCAAGCTACTACCAAAGCTGGATGCACTCCAAGCCTTCATATGCCAACACAACCCTGACATCCTTGCAGTGGTGGAAACTTTGGCTGACACCTAAAGTTCCTGACTCAGCAGTAACAATACAGGGCTACAATGTCCACAGGCTGGACTGGATATCCAAAAAGGCGGTGGTTGCGCAATCTATATCAAAGACTCCTGTCTTGGCACCCCTGTAGCAACTCCATCACTTTCTGCCTCAGCCCAGATTCTACCAATAAAAATCGTCCCTAGGTCCCAACCATAAAGCCCTGACTATTGTCTCCGTATACATCCTGCCCAGGGACCCTAAACATGGATTCAGTGATGTCCTAAACTTTATCAACTCTCATTGTTCCGAGCTGAACTTATTCTACTAGCGGATTTCAACATAAACTGGTTAGCATCATGCTAGTGCCTGTAAAGACTCCATCTCAGCAGCTAACCTCACGTAAATGGTAAACTCCCTACTAGAATTAACTACAAGACTGGCACCAGTACCCTCTTGGATTGGGTCCTCACCACTCACCCCACACAGATTTCTCTGCGACCATTCTCTCAGACTCACTCAGTGACCACTCCCAGTCATGTGTGCATGGTCTAACAAATTCCTCAAGTCCCCTCCCAAAATTATCACTAGCAGATTCCTTCCTTGTGGAAAACTTCCACATCTCAAACAACACCTGCTTCTACAAGACTGGCTACCCATCTATGAAGCAACAGATGTTAACTTGGCTCTTGATCACTTCATCTCAATTTTCAACAAAGCTCATGACTCTTTGCCCCTGCTAAAAGGCTAGCAAAACAAATCTCTCTCTAACCCATGGTCACCGCGTTCTTCTTTCACAGCTGAAACTAAGGGATCATCTCTGGGCAGTTGCCAGGGCCACTGGCAAACAACTGGACATCCAAATTACAAACAAGCATGAAATGCCTGCACAAAAGCCATCACGGCTAATGAAATCCACCTATTACAAAGGCTCTCACCAATACATGGGGAAATGGTGGTGCTTTCTGGGACAATATCAAGGATGTCATAGGAAGCAGCCAAAACCTCTCAGCCATGTTAATGGTTGATGGATCCTCAACCCTTGATCCCAAGGTGATCGCAAACATCTTTAACATGGCTTTTCAGACCTTAGTGCTGTTCTACCCCATGACTTTTTCGAAAACAGGGCCTACTCCCCAAATACCTCAGCCCCTCAGTCTAACCATCCCCTTCTACTTCAGGAAGGTAAGGCTGAATGAAGCTCGCTATATTACTGCAGCTATCTCTAAATCTAGATGTAGTAGTGACACCCTGGACCTTAAGCTTCTGTTGCTCACCTCGATGGGGTAATTCATCCATTAACAAAAATCCTAAACCTCTCTCTCAGCTGTGGAAAATTCCTGGACCTATGGAAAACAGCCACTGTGACACCCATCCATAAAAGTGGGGACAAGATGATTCACTCAAATTATTGCCCTATCTCAATACTGCCCCCACTCTAAGGCACTTGAGTGCATCGTGGCTGATCAACTTCATCGACCACTTGGATAAATGCAATATACCTTTTCCACAACAACACGGCTTCCGGAAAGGTCACAGCACCACCACAGCCCTTCTTGAGTTCACTGGAGCTTTGCACAAATCCCTTGACAACGGCCTTCTCACAGGGCTGTTTTCATCGACCTCTCAAGGCCTTCGATACAGTACACCATGGACTACTAATAGACCAACTACTGAATGCTGGGCTATCACCCAACTCTTCTCTCTGGTTTAAAAGCTACTTAGAAAACCGGTCACAGAGAGTAAAAATTGCAGACGCTGTTTCTAACAACCTGCCTGTTCGCTCTGGTGTCCCACAGGGATCCATACTGGGACCCCTCCTTTTAGCCTTTCTAAACTCCTCCCTCCCTTACCACTGCTCTGAGCAGATCATACTATATGCCGACTGATGCTGTTGTTCTCCACTCACAAAGATCCTGCAGCTCTTCAACACAACCTTCAACTTGGTTTCAGTTCTGTAGAGACATGGTTTCTTAATCATAAACTGGTCCTCAATGACAAGAAAACCAAATCTATTCTCTTCTGCAGCTGTCATAACCCACACAAGCTACACCACTTGGCTATCTCCACCACCCAGGAAAACACTCTAGATCAGGTGGTGTCCTTCAAATACTTAGGGATTCAGCTTGACCCTAATCTCTCCTATGGACTTCATGTAGATAATGTAGCTAGGAGCTGCTCATACACGGCTTGGTCTCCCCTACAAACACAGACCACACCTCATGCCAGAAGCTTTGAAGGTTGCAGTCCTGAGCTCTGTGATCTCTGTAATAGACTATGGTCTCATCATTTATGGCTCGCCACAACCACAACCACAACCCTTAGACGCCTCTCAACTGCCTTAAATAAAGCATGTTGGCTTATCACTGGTGCTCGCTCTCACCCACACATGTGACCTGTACACCAGACCGGCTGGTTCCAACTGTCAAACTGCATAAAGTTTCTCACCTGCTCATGGTCAAAAATCTACCTTGGCCTTACACCTTCTGGGGTCTCAACTCTGTTACAACACCAAATTAACAAATGGTGCCTTAGGAGATCCACGCTACAGTTACTGAAAGTCCCCACTGTCCACACTTCACAGGGACAACGCTCTTTTGCTTATCGAGCACCACTCTGTTCAATAGCCTCAGCCCAACCATCTCCTCTGCCCCAACTATTGGTATGTTTAAACTAAGCTCCGGACTGTCTCACTACCAACAGCTCCTGTGACTGCCCAACTTAACCTTGTTTCTCCACTTTCCTTTCTGCTCTAGTTGTCCCCCCACACTGGATTCTACTCTCACATCTTGGTATACCCAATTCTGCACTTTTCACCTCTCCCCACCCTTCCTACATTCCTTCTCCCCCCACCCTCTTCCCTCTCCCTATGACTCTGGCACTTCTTATCTGTTGTCTATTTTCTCTGACAAATGCCCTGGCTGCCTTGTTACAATGCTACCCTTGAACTGTATTAATCTGTACTCTGTTTGCAATGTCCACATTGTTGTAATGCCTGTCTTGATGTTCCCCATAATTTGTATTTCTCTGACATGGAACCTTTGTAAAAGAGCCATGGCTCAAAGGTATTTGTAATCCTAGACTTGATAAATAAAATAAATAAATCTGCATATAGATGGTATTTAATATCTGGAAGGTCACATTTGAGCTCATTAATGTAGATGTTAAATAACAAAGGCCCTAAAATTGACCCTTGTGGGACACCAGAAGATGTGTTCACTAGTTTTGATTTAAAAGGGTCAATTTCCACAAATTGCCTTCTCTCATTTAAATAGGAGGAGAACCAATCAACCTTGGTGGACAAACCGATCCAGCTGAGCCTAGGACAGGAGCACTTGATGGTTTAGAATGTTGAAAGCCTTAGAAAGATCTATAAACAAAACTCCAACCAGTAATCTTCTGTCCAGGCTCAGCTGCAGATCAGTGACCACCTTCACCAATGCAGTGTGTTAAGACCGAAAACCGGATTGGTAAATGGACATTTTTATTTAAGTCCAAATGTTCTCTTAAATGATTGGAGATAATTCTCTCAAAGATGTTAGAAATCTGTGGCAGAAGTGAGAAGGGCCTATAGTTGCCCAGGTCGCCTCTGTCCCCAGACTTAAAAATAGGCTTCATTCTTGCAATCTTCCATCCTCAGGAATTTACTCCAAGAGCAAGAAAGACTGAAGATAAGAGCCAATGGTTCTACTATACAAGGGGCATCATACTTCAACAATCTGGCAGAAATCCCATCAAAGTCAATTGCCTTAGCTGTATTCAGCCTCAAAGTTCAGTTCTCATCTCTCAGGTGAAATAAATTTAAATCTGAATATATCAGAGCACCCATTCCCAGGAATCTTGTCACCCCATTTACTGTGTGATCGGGTGAACATTCTTATCAGGGAAAAGGGCCTACCTTACTAAAATGTGTATTAAATATGTCCACAAGTTCCTCCCCAAGTGTAAGTTCAACTCAATCAACCATAATTTTATTTATACCAGACTGTGTATTTTTTCCTGTTAAATCAGAAATGATCCTCCAGAATAGTCTTGGATTCTGCTTATGATTGCTGTCCAGTTTTGTATTAACATACTCCTGTTTAGCTAACCTAATTTTAGCTGTATAAGCATTTTGAGCTTGTCTATATAAGACCCAATCAATATCCTTCATTAAAGTCTTGCAATTTCCCATTTTCGGTCTCTGTTTTGTCTAACTTTATATAAATCAGTATTGAACCAAGTATTTCCTTTATATTTAGTCTTCCTAGCTCTCACTGGTGTATGTTTGTCTCAAACTTTAAAACTCATCTAAGAAATATTCCCATGCATCCAATGCCATGGGAATTAAATTCAGCCTTGACCACTTTACATTTTCTAAATCTAACATAAATGATATGTAATCAAATTGTTTGAAATTTCTCCAAAACACCCTATGACCTGGACTGGGTGCAGTAATACTAGTTCTGGTAGCATAAATTAATTGGTGATCTGAAAATTATTCAGATAATACCCCATATGTCCAATAGTATTGGGAGAATTAGTGAACTTAAGATCCAAGGTCATACATTTCTTAGGGTCACAGTGATTCTCATGGGTTCCATAATTATTGAGTCAGCCCCAGGTCAACTTGGAAATCAATTCAAGCATGGTTTGGGTAAATTCCTAACCAATTAACGTTAGAATCTCCTGTTAGGAATAACTCATGAGAATGTTTGCATTTTACCAAGAATTCTGTAATACATAAAATGCCTTTACATCCAATTCAGTGGGTTTATAAACTCCCATTAAAAAATGTTTTTTAATGAGGTTCTATGATCTTGATAGCAAGAGTTTCAATACCAGAGTCTGGAATAAGACATGAAATTTTCCTAGTGGTTAGGCTACCTTCAACATATATCACAATTCCTCCCTTTCTTGTTCCTATCTTTCCTAAAACTCTGGTAATTAACTAACTCAATGAAATCATCAGAAACTGTCTCACTCAACCAGGTCTCGTTATAATAATAATCCCTGGTTTATGTTCCTCCACCTAATCCCTAGTTGCATCAAACTTCTTCCCAAACTCCTCACATTAAAATGTACAGTATTCAGGCCTCCATGGTTAGGTGCATGTATATCATAGCTGTTTATTGGGAGGGACCTGGATTTGGGTGAACAGCATCACAAACTAACAGGCAAAAATAAGAAACATGTTTAATACCCATCATAAATTAAACCTTGAGTCTTGTTTTGCATGCTTAGGATGATTTTACCAAATTAATTCTTGGGGACAAATGGATGATATGGTCCTACTGAAAGGGCCTTGATAAAATCATTAAAGCAGAAACTGAACAGAAGGCTGGATGTAATGTAAACATTTTCTATAGAAGCTAAAGGCTGCTAATTCACTTCAGAATAAAAGGCCCTCTTATAGAGGACCCCATGTAAGCATCATATGGATGCATATTATTTAGAACACTATAACAAAGCATACCTCATGATGATGAGGATATAATTGAGTACATAAATGCACCACTTATTGTTTTTTCCATTCAGAAACTGTAATGCAACTGTAGCAGGAACACTTTTAAGGTATGGGTGGGAGGGTGACCCTGTTAGCACCTGTAAATTGCTGGCTTTAGCAAACAGAAAAATGTAGATAAACCTAGCTGTAGTCATATATCAAAGTCACACATGATCATCTCACTCTCCCTTATATTTAACAGATTTTTTCCCTCAATTTCACATGTATTTCACTATTATCTTCATTATTGGCAGCATAATTAAACAAGCATTTGTCAATGCTGAATGTTGATGCGTTGGTCTGTTGAGCTCGCTCACTGCCCCTCTGTCACTCGCTGAGTCTGTTTCTCCCAGTACTGCAGGCTGCTCTTTGTATTTGGCTTCTGCCTGCATTGGCAACTTGTTCTGCCCACTAAGAAATCTGCAGCTGTCCTGACAGAGCTCCATTGAGGTGGTCCTCCCTCTCTCTCACTCACTCATTCTGTTTCTCTTGCGCTGCAGGCTGCCCTTTGTACTGGGCTCCTACTTCTGTTGGTGGCTTTTTCTGCCCACAAAGAAATCTGCTACAGTCCCAACACAGGTCTGTTGAGCCTGCTGCTCCCCCTCTCACCACTTGTTCCATTTCTGCCAGTGCTGCAGGCTGGCCTTTGTAGTGGGCTCCTGCCTGCGCTGGCATCTTTTCTGCCAACAAAGAAATCAGCAGCAGTCATTATAGAGCTCCATTGAGCTTGCTCACTCCACCTCTCTTACTGCTCATTGTGTTTCTCCCAGTGCTGCAGGCTGCCCTTTTGTACTGGGCTCCTGCCTGCATTGGTACCTTTTTCTGCCCACAAAGAAATCCACAGCTGTCCTGACAGAGTCTCGCTGAGGTTGCTCACTCACCCTGTGTCACTCACTCATTCTTTTTCTCCTGATGCTGCAGGCTGCCCTTTTGTACTGGCCCTACCTCTGTTGGCACCTTATTCTGCCCACAAAGAAATCTGCAGAAGTCCTGACACAGCTCTGTTGAGCTCTCTCACTCCCTTCTTTCACACGCTCATTCTCTGCTGGAGCTGCAGGCTGCCATTTTCTACTGGGCTCCTGCCTGCATTGCCACCTTCTTCTGGCCACAAAGAAATTTGCAGCAGTTACAATAGAGCTCTGTTGAGCTTGCTCACCCCTCTCTCACTTTCTCATTCTGGTTTCTCACCACTGCAGGCTGCCCTTTGTACTGGGCCCCTGTGTGCATTGCTGCCTTTTTCTGCCCACAAACAAATCTGCAGCAGTCCCAACAGAGCTCCATTGAGCTCACCTCACCCTGCCCTCACTCGCCGTTCTGTGTCTTCGCCACTGCAGGCTGGCCTTTTGTACTGGACTTCTGCCTGCACTGGTGGCTTTGGTAGCCAGAAAGGAATCCAGGAAACAGTCCCGACACAAATCCACTGAGCTCGCTCACTCCCCCCACTTCACTTACTCATTCCGTTTCTGCCGGTGCTGCAAGCTGGCCTTTTCTACTCGGCTCTTGCCTGTGTTACTGCATTTTCTGCCCACAAAGAAATCCGCAGCAGTCACAATAGAGTTCTGTTGCTTGTTCAGTTCCGCTCTGTCACTTGCTCATTCTGTTTCTCTTGGTGCTGCAGGCAGTGCTTTTGTATGGGGCTCCTGGCTGCGCTGGCACCTTTGTCTGTCCACAGACAAATCCGCAGCTGTCCCGACAGAGCTCCGCTGAGGTCGCCCAGTCTCCCCTCTCATGTGCTCATTCTATTTGTCCTGGCGCTGCAAGCTGCCCTTTGTACGGGCTCCTGCCTGCATTGGTGCTTTACTGCCCACAAAGAAATCGAGCAGTAGTCCTGATAGAGCTCAGTTGAGCTCGGTCACTCCCTCCTCCACTGCTCGATCTTAATCTGTCCCAAACACTGATTTCCCACAGTGACTGAGCTATTCTCTGGCAGGAGTGCAAAAACATATTGTAGCCAGGATGTGAAAATGACAGCTGTACTGTTCATAAGGAGATGTGAAAAAATTCCACTGTTCAAAATGTGGCGTGAAAATATTACAAATTTGCGAAGTTACAAGGGTGCGTGGAAACAGGTTAATGCACGCTTGTAACACAGTCATATTATGGAGTTTCATCACCAAATTTTCAACATAGGGATTTTTAGGACCTCTGTTCATGAACACTGCCACTGTAATTTTCTTAATCTGTCCTGAACTCGGATTTCCCACAGCGACTGCGTTATTTTGCACGCAACTGTGAAAACACATTTTGGTCAGGATGTGAAATGACAGCTGCACTGCTCATAAGGGAGGTGTGAAAATGCCACTGTTGAAAATCTGGCATGACAATATTACAAATCTTGAGAAGTTACTAGGGTGCATGGAAGAGCAGCGCTTCTTACATTTGTAACACAGTCATGTGATAGGCTATCATCACCAAACTTTCAATACTGGCATTTTAGGACCTCTGCTCATGAATAATATCACTTGTCATTTTCTTAATCTGTCCCGACAGTGATTTCCCACAGCAACTGCTCTATTCTGCCCCAGAAGTGTGAAACACATTTCAGACAGGATGGGAAAATGACAGCTGCACTGTTGATAAGTAGGTTGGGGAAAATGGCAATGTTGAAAATCTGGGTGAAAATATTATAAATTTGAAGTTATGAGCGTGCGTGCAAACTACATAGATGCATAGATACATAGACGGTGTCGGCAGAATGAGGCCTGTGGCCCACCCAGTCTGCCCATTTGAGCTTGTAAGTTCAGTTTATGTTTTCCTAGAAGTCTGTTGCCCTCACCCTGACCTCCAGAATTCCTTTATGTCTATCCCATGCATTCTTAAATCCTGTGATTGTTTCAGCCCCCACCACTTCCTCTGGCAGGGTGTTCCACTTGTCCACCACCCGTTCTGTGAAGAAATTCTTCCTCATGTTTCCTCTGAATCATCCTCCTCCAACTTCATCCCATGCCCCTCTAGTCCTGGAACATCTTTTGCTTAAAAATAGTGTATTCCTGCACCCTGTTCCTTCCTGTAAGATACTTGTATGTCTCTATCATATCCCTTCTCTCCTCCTCTCCTCCAGGGAGTACTTGTTCAGTTCCTTCAACCTGTTTTCATAGGACTTGTGATGCAATCCATGCACCATCTTTGTTGCCCTCCTCTGAACCTTCTCTACCCTGTCTATGTCCTTATGTAGGTATGGTCTCCAGAACTGTACACTGTACTCCAGGTGAGGCCTCACTAGTGTCTTGTATAGCGGAATTATGACCTCCTTTCCTGCTGGCGATGCCCCTGCCTATACATCCCAGCATCCTATTTGTTTACCTGCTGCCTTGTCACACTGTTTCCTACCTTGAGGTCATCAGAGATGATAACCCCAAGATCCCTTTCCTGCTTGGTGCATGCTATATCCTCACCCCCAACTGATATATTGCGCCGGGTTTTGTGCCCCATATGCATTATCTTGCACTTTTTGCATTGAATTTTAACTGCCAAACCCCTGACCATTCTTCAAGTTTCTGCAGGTCCCTTCTCATTCTGTCTACACCCTCTGGTGTGTCTACTCTGTTACAGAGCTTTGTGTCATCAGCAGAACAGTGAAATTCTGCCTTCTAGGTCCTGTGCAATGTCACTGATGAAGATGTTGAATAGTATCGGTCCCAGAACTGACCCCTGTGGTACCCCACTGGTCACTCTTCCCTCTGTGGAGTGACAGCCATTTACCACCACCCTCTGTGTCCTGCCACCCAGCCAGTTACCTACCCACCACACTACTGTCCTGCCCACACCCATATTCCCCAGTTTGTGTAATAGTCTTCTATGGCACAGTGTCAAAGGCCTTGCTGAAGTCCAGATAGGCCATGTCCACTGCCCTCCCTGATCCACCTCCTAGTCACCCAGTCAAAAACTCAACGACGCTGGTCTGGCATGACTCCCCTGGTGAAACCATGCTGCCTTGGGTCCTGTAATCCATTGACAACCAGATGTTCCACCAATCTCTACTTCAGTAGTGCTTCCATGATCTTTCCCACTACCGAGGTGAGGCTGACTGGTCTGTAGTTCCCTGCTTCCTCTTTGTTCCCACTTTGTATAAGGAGACTACATCTGCTGTCCTCCAGTCTTTGGGTACCTCCTGTTTCCAGTGATTGGCTAAACAGGATAGCCAGAGGTTCAGCCACCACCTCTCTTAGTTCTTTAAGGACCCTGGGTGCACCCCATCTGGCCCCATTGCTTTATCAACTCTTATTACTTCCAGTTCCTTCAGGACCCTTTCTCATGTAAAGGGACTTGTGTCCATTTCTGCACCATTCTCACCCCTTGTACTCCCTTCAGACCCATTACCCTCCTCTTCCTCAGTAAAGACTGAGCAGAAATACCTGTTCAATATGTCAGCTTTACTGTTGTCATCCTCCATGCGGCCCCATCCTCCCCCTTCAGTCTCACTATCCCTCCCTTTGTCTTTCTTTTTCACTTATGTACCTGTAAGCGGTTTGTCCCTCTACCCACTGATTTTGCAATGTGTTCTTCTGTCTGAGCTTTGGCTTTCCTTGCTGACCTCCCCTGCCTCCCTTTGCTTCTCCTGGTACTTCTCCCTATCCCCTTCTGCCTGTGTCTTTTTGTATTGCCTGAATGCAATCTTTTGGCTTTCACTTTCTTTGCTACCTCTTTGGAAACCATACTATCTCCTCTTCCTTTCCTCTTGCTAACCTGCTTAATGCATAATTCTGTTGTTCTTGTAATCCCCATTTTAAATACTGCCCACTGTTCCTCAACCCCTGATTCCTGTCCCATTCCCCTTAATGCCTCTTTCAAGTATCTCCCATTTTCCCAAAGTCTGCCCCTAAAATCCAGGATACGTGTTTTTGTGTGGTTTTGTTCTGCTCTTTCTGTGATTTCAAACCACAATGACTGGTGGTCACTGTTCCCCAGGTGCTCCCCACTGTTACCCCATCACACTGTCCTGTTTGTGAGCACAAGGTCCAGTATTGCCTTCTGCCGAGTTGGTTCCATGACCAGTTGCTTGAGGAGACACCCTGAAGGGAGTCCAGGATAAATCTGCTCTAGTTGATGCTGCTCTGGGATGCTCTATTCCACGCCTGGAATATTGAAGTCTCCAACCAGTACTACCTCACCCTTGTCTGCCATCCTTGGATGGCTAGCATCAGCTCCCTATCTGTTTCTTCCTCCTGGGCTGGTGGTCTATAGACCACACCTGTGTGGATGGCTGTCCCCATTTTCCTTTCCAGCTTAACCCACAGTATCTCTCCCCATTTGTTTCTTCTGGATCTCTGTGGCCCTTATGTCATTTTTCACGTACAGTGCCACTCCTCCTCCCTTCCTGCCTGCTCTGTCTCTTCTGAATATGTTGTAGCCAGGTATGGCTATCTCCCAGTCATGGTCATCATTACACCAGGTTTCAGTGATGGCCACAATGTCCAGGTCTGACTGCACCATGACAGCCTCCAGATCTTCCATCTTGTTGCTAAGGCTCCTGGCATTTGCACACATGGCTTTCCATGATTTGACCTCCCTAGACTGTTTCACTGTTCTACCCCAGCCCCTTCCTGGTTGTCTTTATCCCTTGTTCTCCTTGCTGTCTGCCCTTCTGCTGAATTTTGCCCTTTCTGCCTATCCACATCTTGGGCACTAATCTCCATCTTTTGCACACTGCTTTGCAGAGATAGCCACTCCTCTGGTTCACTGGTTCCACTGCTAGCTGTGGGGTGAGCAAGTAGGTACCCTCCTTGCTGGCCTGCCACCCTTTTTGCTAGTTTAAATGCTTGTCAATGTAGCATTTAAACTTATCATTGAGTGCTTGGATTCCCTCCAGGATGGATGCAGCGTCCAGGCTTGAACAAACCTCCATCCCTCCAGGTGGGTCCCCAGTCACCAATGAATCCAAACCCTTCCTCACAGCACCAGTTCTTCAACCATGAGTTAAAGTTCCTGGTGCATGCACTCTATGTCTCCTTGCCTCTTGCAGGTAGTACTTGAGAAAGTGACAGAAGTAGCTATTTGCTTGAGACCCTCCCCAATTTCCTAAACTCTTCCTGAACTTCCTTTGGCTTCCCATTTGCCAGGTCATTAGTACCTAGGTGGATAATGACATCCAGCTCACCCTCCCTGCCTTGCCTTCCCAGTGATCCCCAGGATCTTCCTTCCATCCTCCATGTCGTGGCACCAGGTAGGCACCTCACCTCCCTGTCCTCCCCTCCTGTGTTCCTAGCTGGATCCCTCTTATGATGGAGTCTCCCACCAGGATTCGCTTCCTCCTCCTCTGGGGTCCACTGCTTTCCCTGCTGAGGTCACTTCCTTGGCTAACTTCCACATCCTTTTCTTCCACTTCTCTGGGTACCTCTATTTGGTTGTCCTCGTTTGCCAGTGAGGCATTGAGTTCTTGAGTGGAATAGGATCTGGGATGTGCCTCTGCCTGACCGCTCTAACCCTCCCTGAGCCCACTGTCATCCAAGTGCTCCTCGTTCTTGGCATCCTTGAGGCAGTTGCATTGGACTGGGTGGTCTCTGGATGGGTGATGGTACTCCTGACCCAGTTTACTTCCGCCTCGAGTCTGGCTCCTCATCCCGCAGTCCAGAGAGATGCATGCAGATAGGGCAGCACCTCAGTGTCCAGAAGGTCTGCCTGAATATGGCTACCCCACAGCCACTGCATTGCACCACTCCCCACATTATACTGCAATTATACTGCTATTCCACTACTTGTCTGCTACTGAAGCTCTCCTAGTTCCCTTTTTATTAATTTATTGTCCTAAAATCCTGCCACTGATCCTCAGATAAATTTCTTTAAAAAAAAGAAAGAAAAGAAACCAATAAATAAATAAATGAGTCAAAACACTTGTCGTGCTCAACATACACTCGTAACACAGTCATTTTATGGAGTATTGCTACAAATTTTCAACATAGGTATTTTAGGACCTCTTCTCATGAACAGTGTGACTGTCATTTTCTGAATCTGTCCCAAACACTGATTTCCCACAGTGACTGCGCTATTCTCGCCAGAAGTGTGAAAACACATTTCCGCCAGGATGTGAACAATGATAGCTATACTGTTCACAAGGAGGTGTGACAAAATGCCAATGTTGAAAATCTGTGTGAAAATATTGCAAATTTGTGAGGTTATGAGCATGCATAGCAACTGCGCAACGCCACACTGTAAAACAGTCATTGTTTTGATTTTGTCCACTAAATTTGCAACATAGGCTTTTTGAGAGCCCACCTCATGAACACTGGCACTGTCATTTCATTAATCAGCTCCAAAAGGTGATTCTGTGCCGTGACCCATAAAAGCACCTTTTGGGACCAATTAACGCCATGATAGTTCAAGAATTCATGAGGAGGGGTCCCAAAACCCCATGTTGAAAATTTAGTGCCAAAATTCCCAAAATGACTGAGATATGCATTAAAGTTGGAAAAACCCTATTCATTCCATTATACAGCTTACCGGCATTTCCTCAGTTCATGCTCGGCTTTGAAGAGTGCAGGCGTGTTCCTGGTACACTGAAGATCGTTGCGCCAAGCTCCAGAGGTAAGTATGGGGTGAGGGGTGGGGAGGCAGGGTGCGCAGTGGCTGGGCCTGGGTTGTGGTGGGAGGGCAGGGAGATCACTGAGGGACGGTTTCATTTTTACAGGTTAAAAAACAAAACGATGTCATGGGACCATTTTTTTACTTCACAGGGGCATGTGGCATGCTGGGGTGGCTGCCAGCATGCCACGGACTCTTCCTTTGGGGAGGCTGCTGCTTGGCGATGGGATTGGGCACCCCTGTCGGCACACAACACAAGGGGGATCACCTTATGCTGCGGGATTGGGCACCCCATCAGCAGACAATGAAAGGGGGGTTGATATCATGCCGATGGGGAGTGGGCTCCCCGCCAAAATCAACATTGGCCACTGAAGCCGACGGGGATTGGGGACCCGCTGGCAAATCACATGGTGGGGGTGATATTGTTTGTGAACACGGCGGCAAGCCACCGCCATGTTCACAAACATTATCAAGTTTTCTACATCCATCCAGCAATGACGGTCAGCTCCCTCATTGCAGCCGGATGGCTGACGCTGCAATGACGAGGCAGCCCCTGATTGCAACAGCTAAATTGTCACAAGTTGGTGGCACGCTGGCTGAACTAGTGTCAGCAGCAGTGTGCCATGGCATTGGGGATGCTGGACAAGCCTTTGCAGGCTGTGGGAGCATTGCCACAACAGTACCGCGCCTCCACAACCTGCTTGTGGAGAAAGCTGCCGAGTATGTTTCTTGGCATGCGCAATCAACATAAAATAGGGTTTGAGTTCTAAAAAGATTAGAACCATAGAACTTTTTCAAAAGTTCTAGGCTAGAACTAGAACCCAGAACTTCAGAAGGTTCTGACAACCCTACTGGGAGGGCAGCACCCTTGTAAGTCATTGTGTAGGAAGGAGCTCTCAGGTTTAGGCACTGTACCAGAGAAGAATTGAAGATAGCTACAGGACATGGGGCCATCTGCACAAAGGTAAAACAACTAAGCTCTGCCAGGCCCTTGTCATGAAGGGCTGAGGCATCTGTGCCTCACCTTCTGCCACACCTGTGACCTGTGTTCATGGTGTGAGTGGGTCATTGGTGGTCGGCTGGGGAGGGAGAGGATCAGGTGTCCAGAGGACTCTCTCTCTCCCGGGGATTGTGGTTTGGCTGTCCCACTGCATGACTGTCCCCAGGTGGAGACCTGAGAGTAAGACAGGTCGGTGACACCAAAGGAAGGGAGGCTGCTGTGGGACTTCTGCAGCACGCAGTGCTTCCATGCACATACTCTGAGGTGTACATCCCAGCAACAGGGAGGAAGGAGAAAATGGAGAACCCCTGATGGCTAGATGAAGACCAACCCCCATAGGCTCTACACCCGTGGCCAGGAACAACGCAGCCCTGTGGCAGCAGGGCACAAGGTGAAGATAATTCCCATGGGAGCTGGAGTGACAGGGCTGGGAGAGTCATTCAGAAGGGGGCAGCCAGAGACAGAGGAGATAAAATGTAAACAAAAAACAAAAAAATGAAGCTGTCTAACATCTGTAGGGCAGGATTAAGCTCACTTTGTAGAGTTAAACCACTACGACCTGTAACCAAAGACCTCACTGTATTGCACTGCAGTTTTGGCAATAAGTACCATAAGTGTACCAAGGAAGAGACCTCCACAAAAATAACAAATGAAATATTGCATCTCAGGGAACATCCCACCATCAGTAAGGCAGTGATTCCAAATAAACAGATAGATTAACTATTTGCCAAGCATTTTCTATTTATCGAACCTTAGTGTTCTGCTGTATTCTGGGCATATAAATCACTCTGTCAATTTTTCCCTGTAATTCCAGGTGATTTTCTTGTATTTTCCTGTAAATTATATTTCCAATGTAATTTAAATTGCAGTGTTTTCCTGTACAAGTAGTACAAGTGTATGGAAACAATTTCCTTGTAGACTGCTCTATTCTCCATTTTTAGAAATGACAAATAAAGCACCTTGGCTAAGATTAGAACCCAGGCCTATTTAGATTAGAATGCTGTTCCACTGCTCTGCTAGTTGAGCTACCAGAACAGTTGAAACCTGGGACTTCCATAGACACCAGTCTTTCTCAGTGTGCAACATGTAGTCTCACACATGCATTCCTTTCTCATTCCCAAACTGTATTTTAATTATATGCACATCACTCTCTTGTAATAAGCAGTAATTCTAGCATGTGCAGCTTTATTGTCCATTGAGAAAATATAATATCTATGGAGTCCCAGGTTTCAGCAGTTCTGGTAGCTAACTGGTAGAGTAGCAGAATAGTATTCTGAGCAGGCCTGCTAAAGCAATTACGGGTCCCTCTGCACATTCAGAGGCCTGGGAAAAGCCACAGAGTGCCACCTACTGTATGCACAAGATACATACTTTTAGGGCACTCCATGGCATCCACAACCCAGATGCATACCCCTTTGCAAGTGATCACTGGCCATACAAACTATGTGTGTGGCTGGGTTGGGGCGGGCAGGAGGCAGGGCCGTACTGGTGCTCAATCCTCCGTGCTGCTAGGGCAATGCATGAGTCTAGCAAAAATAACAGACATTATGTCACCTGAGGGACTGTCATAGCACCTACACGTCTCTCTCCACCTGGCCATCCCTTAGGTAAATGGGCCTGATCGCCCATACTCCACTGCTGCCCAGCCCCAGGAGTATCTGTATAGGGAAGGGGTGTCACCAGCAACCGCTATCCATTGAGGTTGCAGATGTGGGAGATATGGCAGTCAGTATAGCCTAGATGCTAGAGAAATGAGCTGTGAATAAGCTTGTTCACCAGCAGACTTGGATTTGATTCCCACAACCTCCAGTTTCATACTGTGTGACTCTGAGTAAGTCACTTAACCTTCCTAGTGCTCCCAGGTCACCCCTGAAAATAGGCACTTTTGCCTAGTGGGCCTTACCTGATTTACAAAAAGAATAAAAAAAAACAGTTCATGGAGAACCAACACAGTCTACCATATCCCTGGTTCCCATACCATGCAAAGTGGGAGAACTACTGGAAAACCATCCCAAGAATCCGATTAGGTGGCCATTGATCCCATCTGCAATGCCCCAGTAGTGCTTCCTAACCCTTACAGTAGCTTTGCATCTCTAGATGGTGGAGGTGGGGCTGTGACTTGCGGCCATCGTTGCTCAGTCCCAGGGCACTCTGTGCCGTGGTCATGATATCTTGTTTCCTATGTCTCTTGGCCACCTTTGTGGCTCGAGACCTTCATTTCTTTCCATTTCTAAACTGTATTTCAAATATATGCACATCACACTCTTGTAAACAAAATGTTCTCTCCTTGCAGATCTGGTAGAACTGTAAACAGTATTTATCACAAATACAGTGGAAATACTGGGAAACCAGGACTCTTTAGGTTGCTTTCTATGTATTCAAGAGGGTCAGCCAAGGTTCATTGACTGATCTCAAAGTCACTGACACAGGGGACAGGGAGCAAATGAAATGCTGATGCCCAACAACAAGTTCTGTCTTATGCTGTGATTTTAAGTTTAGTTTAAGTTCAAGTTTATAAACATGAGTTCACACAAGTTATTGAGCCAAAGCTAATTTCCAATGGCACCCAGATGCAACTTTAAAACTTCCAGTGACATTCTATAATTCACATATTTTACATAACATCATTCACATACGCAGATATTAAATACTCTAGTCACAAGAAAATTGAACAATCATTCATATATCTATGTAATAAAACACTTTTAAACAGCAAACAATAATAATAACAATATTAATAGAAATACCTTTGCCAATATGGCAAGTATTCAAACAAGTGAGTCATTTGGATGGCACTTATCGTGTATACACTGTCGCTGTAAGCCATTTTTCAATTTATTGTTACTGTATACAACTTTGGCTGTAAGCCCCTTTTAATTGTTGCTATTGGAACAGGGCCCATCTCAGTTTCATAGATATTGCAATCTAATTACAAAACAAGGACCATTACAGGAAAATGATGATCTTTCTCTGACAAAATTACAGTGAGAGACTTTAAATTTGAGCCCTGGCGCTGAACATGGACAGGTATCAAGACGTGCTTCCTTCACTTTTAGGAACTCGTGAATACAAGTTAGCACAGTACTTTGTTTTTAACTCTTAGACTGCCAACTGAATTAGAATGTGTAGGAAATCTGGACTGATATATCAGTCCATGGTACAACAAGGTTATTACATCTCAGTATAAACTGCATAAGATGCACCTCCTGTCTGCTACTAAGTGGTAGCCAGTTTAACTACACAAAAACATCACAATAATAGCAGTTTCTTAACATGTCAGTAAATGATGACTCAGTCTGTTCACAAGAGGTTCCAGTTTAGCCATTACAGCGTGCCTAATACACCAGGGGCTGGATATTCAAAAGTTAGTGCCAGTGCCAATGGGTTTTGACCTGCACTATCAGGTTTGTGCCCTTTTTGGGATGGGGTCTATATTCAGAGGCCCTGTAGCAGCTAATCCTGTTAGTGCCCATGTGCTAACACAACACTGTGCTCATGGAAATAAAGGGTCCTCCTCATACAGGCACAGCAAAGGTTTGTGACAGCAGTAAATGGCACCCATAGCAGCACTATCATCTGAAACCTCATCTTAACTGGGTGCTAAGCCCATGCCCCACCCTACCAGTGGCAGGATGGCTGTTCTGCAGCCGCCTACTCTTATTGCTGACTCACCAGCGAAGTTGCAGGCTCTGGTGCCCAGTGGCACCCCCAACACCCACACCATATAATATACAATATCTCTGGTGCCTAGTGGCACCCCTCCCCGATCACCTGTTGCATATTTGTTACATCTTTCCTGATGTCTAATGGCACCTCTCACTCCCTATCACCTGTTGACAAACGAGACCTGCAAACACTGGTAGTCCTGCATCTCCTCACCTGCCCATCCACCCAGAACACCACCTAGCCACACTCCATTTACTGCTGCATCCAGGGACATGCCTAGCACCTGATATAATAACTGGCACAGCCCTCCTTTCACCACCTTGGCAGGCAGCTGAATGAGCATACAGTGAGCTGGCATATAGGCACCACAGCACCAGTGTCTGGGGTGTCAACTTGACAGCAACAGAGTATGCTGTAACCACAACAGTTGTGTAAATGGTGCAACTCATTTCACAGGTGACAGCAAAGCCCACAGCAGCACTGCAACTGCATAATCAGTGCTTAGCACCAACATTTCCATCAGATCCCCCCCCTATCTATTCCCATGTAAGCAGCACTGAGGGGCCACAGATCCTCATACGTACCGGTTACCCAAGGACAGGGTTAGTGTTCATGAGGTGGGCTCTCAAAAAGCCTATGTTGCAAATCTGGTGGAAGAAATCCCCAAAATGGCTGTTTCTGAGTGTGTCGGCGCGGTTGCTTCACACACTCGTAACTTCTAAGTCATAATATTTGGGAGGGTAAAGAGGAGGAGGTAGTTCTTTACATAAGGGAAGGAATAAAAGCAACAGAACAAAAGGGTAAACAGGGAGGAAAAGAAGCACTGTGGGTAAATTTGGAGACAGGCATTGACTACAATATGCACAGGGTTGTATCTGAACCCCTTCTCTCGGGGAGAAATGGACAGGAAATGATAGAAAGTATACTTAGAATGGCAGAAAAAGGGGAGATATTGCTTGATGGGTGATCTGAATATGCCAGATGTTAACTGGAGTGCAGTTGTAGCTGCCACTTGAAGAGTGCAGTTATTCTAGATGCCCTACAGGGGCATGCCTTGAACAACTAGTACTGGAGCCCACTCGAGAGGGAGCAATATTAGACTTGATTCTCTCAAATGGAGATGGAGAGAGATTACAGATGTAGAAGTGGGTAGCCATCTGGGAACTAGCAACCATCGAACAGTATGGTTCACAATAAACACAGCAATAGAGTCAAGCCATACAAAGACAAAAGTACTGGACTTTAGGGAGGCTGACTTTGCCAAAATGGGTGAGTGCCTAAAGAATGCACTAGCAAATGGGCAGGAAGGAGGGTGGAAGAACAATGGGAATAATAAAAACTGCCATCACAGAGTATGAGCCTTTGTGTGAAGCAAATAAACAAAACAAGGCGATGTAAAAACCACTATGGTTCTCAAAGGAAGTGGCAGTGAGGTTCATGAGAAAAGAAAGCATTCAGGAAGTACAAGGAATGCATGAAGGAGCAGGACAGAGAACTGTATCAGTTAAAGCAAAGGAGGCTGGGAAGGCAGTCAGAACAGCAAAGGCCCAAACCAAGGAAAAGATAGCCAACTCAGTTAAGAAGGAGATAAACCTTTTATAGGTACATCAGGAGTGAAGGAAGACCAAGGGAGGGATAGTGAGGCTTAATAAAGGGGAGGAAGGTGGGCAGAGGAGACTATGAAAAGGCAGAGATACTAAACAAATATGTTTGCTCAGTATTTACAAAGGAAGAGGAGAGGTACATAAAACAAACAGTAGTAACACGCTGGATACAGAAGTTGATACCGGCCCATTTACAGAAGAAAGGGTTCTGAAAGAACTCTTAAAACTGAAGGTGGACAAAGCAGTGGGGCCTGATGGGATTCATCCCAGAATTCTAAAAGAACTAAGGGTAGAACTAGTGACCCACTGACTACCCTTTTTAACAAATCATGGGAGGATGGGGTGGTACCCGAGGACTGGAGGAGGGCAGGTGTGATTCCCTTCACAAAAGTGGGAGCAAGGCAGAAGCAGAAACTATAGACCTGTTAGTTTAACCTCAGTGATAGGGAAAATGATGGAATCACTTCTAAAGGAAAAATTGTCAAGTGTCTAGAGGCCAGAGGGCACAGGACCCTAGGCAGCATGGATTCACAGTGGGAAGGTCATGCCAGGCCAGATCTGATAGATTTCTTTGACTGGGTGACCAAAGTAGTAGATCAGAGAGGGGCTGTGGACATGGCCTACCTAGACTTTAGCAAGGCATTTGACACAGTCCCACACAAAGATTAATATACAAGTTAGCCAGCCTGGGTGTGGGTCCCAAGATGACAGCCTGGGTAAAGAATTGGCTGGAGAATAGGACACAGAGGAGTAATAGTAAATGGAGTCCACTCAGAAGAAAGGAGGGTTACTTGTGGGGTACCGCAGGGTTCAGTATTAGGACGGTCCTCTTCAATGTCTTTATAAGCGACATTGCAGAAGGACTGGAAGGAAAAATATGTCTCTTTGCAGATGACACAAAGATCTGCAACAGAGTTGATACACAGGGTGGGTTGGAAAGGATAAGAAGGGACTTGGCAAGGTTAGAGGAATGGTCAAATGTATGGCAGCTTAGATTCAATGCTAAGAAGTGCAAGGTAATGCACCTGGGAAACAAAACCAGGGGAAGAGTACATAATGGGGGTGAGATACTAACAACAACAAAAATGAGAGGGACCTGGGGTAGTCATATCAGATGACCTAAAGATGGGCAAAGCAATGTGAGAGGGCAGCAAGGAGGGCTGGGGGATACTGGGATGCATAGGAGAGGCATCACCAGTAGAAAACAGGAAGTTATTATCCCTCTGTACAGACAGCTGGTGAGACCCCATCTGGAGTACTGTGTGCAGTTCTGGAGACCCAATCTCCATAAAGACATAGACAGGATGGAAGCTGTCCAGAGGAGGGCAACTAAAATGGTGCAGGGTCTGCCCGGAAGACATATGAAGAGAGACTTAAGGAGCTTAATATGTATAGCCTCGAGGAAAAGGAGGGAGAGGGGGACATGATAGAAACTTTCAAGTACCTCAAGGGAATCAACAATGTCCAAGAGGGTAGCATCTTTCAAAAAAAGGTGTGCAAGAACAAGAGGTACAATTTGAAGATGGGGCGGCGGCTCAGAGGTAATTTAAAGTATTTTTTCACAGAGAGGTTGTGGATGCATGGAAAGGCCTTCCGGAGGAAGGTTGTGGAGTCAAAATCAGTGGTGGAATTCAAGCATACATGGGATAGTCATAAGGCAGTTCTGGGGGTGGGGGTAGGAAGAAGTAGGCTGCTGGTTAACTAGGATCTGCAGCTTATCCAGTAGGTAGGAAATGGGCAGACTGGGTGGGCCAAGTGGTCCTTATCTGCCATCAAATTCTATGTTTCTATGTTTCTATTTTCATGCCAAATTTTCAACATTGTAATTTTCTACACCTCCTTGTGAACAGTATAGCTGTAATTTTCACATCATGGCCAAAATGTGTTTCCGCACTTCCGGTGCACAATAAGCTGATCGCTGTGGAAAATCAGTGTTCAGGACATATTACGAAAAAACAGTGACACTGTTCATGAGCACAGGTCCTAAAATGCCTACGTTGAAAATTTGGTGACAATACTCCATAAAATGACTGTGTTACGGCGTGCATTGCACAGTTTGCATGCTGCTTCGTAATCATGCATTTGTAATATTTTCACTCTGGATTTTCACCATTGGCATTTTCCACACCTCTTGATGAACAGTACAGCTGTCATTTACATATCCTGCCTGAAATGTGTCTTCGCACATCCGGTGCAGAATAAGCGGAATTAAGCTGTCTGCGAAATCTCTTTTGGGACAGTTTGAGGAACTGACAGTGATACTGTACATGAGCAGAGGTGCTAAAATGTCTATGTTGAAAACTTGGTGCGAAAGTCCATAAAATAACTGTGTTACAAGCGCATTGCGCATTTCCCACGCTCCTTGTAACTTCACAAATTTGCAATATTTACATGCCACATTTTCAACACTGCCATTTTTTACACTCCTTATGAACACTACAGCTGTCATTTTGACATCCTGCCCAAAATGTGTTTCCACACTGCACTACCAAAGCCAATGCCAGCTCGACAAAATTCGGCATTGACAAATGTTTGTTATCAATAAAGATTCTGGTCGATGTGCTTTCACTTACCATTCACCTGATGCCAGGAATATGCTAATGAACACACTGAAACTTGCTGATGCGGCAGGGATGTTTAACAATTTACAGCAGTTCTGCTTGAAGGAACTATGTTCCTCTTCAAAGTCTAACAAACCATGGACTACTGGCAAGACATAAATCTTTAAAACATAAGTTTTATTGCGTATACATGTCTCTGTAAAATGTTATCTGCCAAAGCTCACTCATAAAGGTCCCCAGATGAAGTGGAACTGTGCTGAGAAATGTTGGTGTGTTCAGTCTGTTGCTTCTGTCTGTTTGGTTCTCTGTGACAGGCAGGAATAAAACTGTTGCTGCATTTCATAGAATGATGCGCCTTTATTTCTTTGGAGTGCACTGCCTATGTGTGTTTTCTAAGCAATTGCAGACTCAGCCTTGGAATGCGAATAATGAATGGGTTTGCTAAAATAGAAATTAAGAGGCTTGTATATTCTGCGGCATGATTGTCACTTTAGAAATTCACTTGTATGTCAGAAACAATATCATTATTATATAGTTGCCCTTTATATGTACCAAAAATCAGTAAATTAAGCGAAGTCTATAAAATGATTACTTTGATGTGTTTAAAACACTTTCATAGCACTGTTTAAACACAGTAATATTTATGATTCAAGACATATATTTCAAAGTTGCATAGGTTTATTGTCAAGGGGCTTTGATAAAATCAAATTCAGTTAGACCCAGGGATAACTTTTCATCAGCCAGTCCTGCAGTGCAGCCCCTGAGAGCTGTACAATATAAACATAAAGAAGATACCAAACTGGTAAGAGACCCTAAAGCCCATTTTAGACTCCGTTCACACAAAACAGTCCTAACCAGTTGATCACTGGAGGAAGCGTCAACATTTTGTGGGGAGGGGCTAGGTTGGTGATCTTGGTATCACATGTGGTTGTTTTAGGAAATATGTCATGGGAGGAAAAGGATCCGTTAGTGTGGGAAGGTGACAGCCATGCTTGTGCTGGTAATCAGGGATGAGTGATTCACTCCATGATTTTCAGTGTGTGTGGTCAAGATGTTCTGATTTATGCTGTTGTGCTGAGATATCTTTACAGATCAGTATCTCAGTTGATCGATTATATTGAATTACATGTTTATTTATGCCCTATAAGTATGATCTCAAAGCAGTATGACCCTGTGGTTAGAACACAGAGCTGCGAAACAGGGGGCATGAGGTTCAAATTCAAATAGTAAAATCATATTCAAATTGAAAGACCTAAAACCCCATATTTGGCAAAATATCTTGTTCAGCTGCAGTTAACATAAAGTGTACTATGTAATGTAATTTCTTAAACACTAGCATTAACCTCTTCTGATTAAGGATACAAAATGATGCATTCTGTATTGCTTACGTCTACAGATTGGATCATTTAAGCCCTGTAAAGTTCACAAATGTGCAAGGATTTTCAGAATATCAACATCCTGAACTAAGTTCATGATCTCATTTAAAGATTAATGCAATAAAAGTTAGACAAAGAACCCTGAGTATTTAAAAATCGAGATATTATTGATGTCTACACATTTCAGCACAATGGGGCCTATGCACTAAAGGGGCATAAAGTACACTCTGAAGGTGCATTATCCCACATATGTTAGCTACATGGCCCAGACAGGCACAGGATGCATAGTATTCATGACTGCAAGCACCCACAGGGCACTTGTCCATGGCCCCACCCCCATGCACAGGTACGAGAGGGTAGATGAGTGTGCACTAGTAGACCTGGGCAGGCATCCAATGGGATGCCGTCCGATTCACAGAGTAGAACCCTTGAATCATGGGAGCAGGGGATTGTGGGAAGGTGCAGGTCTGGGATTTTCAGAAATAGGAGCACTTGTCCAAACAGCCATCCTCCACCTCCACATGTTCCCAGTGTGCTTGAGCAACTTGGGAGGTCGACACCAGTCCTGCCATGACTGGTGAGTGTCATCCATGGGGGCGTGCAATGGGCTATGGCAGGATCCCACAGCTGTAACCTGCATCCTTCTCTGCCTGGCACTACATGTGGTTGTGAATGGAGTGTAGCATGGGCACACCCCTCACACTCCTCTAGCCTGCCCATGGCACATAGCTGCCCACACAGTCGGGGTTCTGCTCCACAACTGGTTGGCACACTGTTCATGAATTCCATCTGGGATCAGGGGCCCCCACTGTGTGGAATTCCACTTAAGGTTGCCAGCACATCAGATATGTGGTGTCTAGGCAATCCTTTTTTTAGTGCATAGGGCCAAATGTTTGGTGCTGAACACATTACCGATATGGTAATGTTTGAGACTGGGAGTATCCCCAAAGGAAGAAGCCAGTCAGTGCTCTGGTTGCCTCCTTGCAAACTGCAGGCTGGGAAATAGATAAATGACTTTCAGGCAAAATATTGCTTTCTAATAGTGCCTTCCCCAATAGGAATATGGTAGTCCTATCCATGGATGACTGTATTTCATGTCCCCTGCTACCATAAAGCAGAAGATCCACTTTGTGTTCAGAACAGTCTTCTGATTGAAAGCCTGTTACCTAGGCGCAGCTCCAGCCTCCCAGTCACCCCTTTCCTCTGTGGTGCTCCTCACATGAATAACAGAGTGTAGTGATTTGTGAATGCTGTTGGTGTGCAATGTACAGTAAGTGGCATCACAGTGCAGATCTCTGTGGGTTGACAGTGTTGGGTTGCATCTACTGTATACCGCCTGCCTATGTGAAAAGGGACCTCAGAGACCAGAAGTCTCAAAAACATGTATATCTGTACCATTTGGTAGCCTAATAAAGATAGAATTCTCCAGTGGGAGGGTGTTTCTGTCACTCCTAATGAGTGGGTGGTGCCCCTCTGCTGGATGTAAGCAGGAAGTTGAAAGCACTTGACAGCCCTCCACTTGCAGTAAAGACCTTATCCAAAGGTAAGAAGCTTTCTGTTGCTGTGCTGCCTAATAACTTTTGATTTATTTGCTTTTCACTGGATAACATATCATTTCATTTCATTTTTATTTTTAACTGGAAGGTGAACTGGACACAGCTCCTTTTCAGTGATGCCTGACACATAATGACAGTACAAAGCAGACATATAAAAGACCAGGCTATTGTATAACGTGTACTATGGAGAACATTTTATATGGTCTATGGAATATCATAACAAGAACATTGAAAGTTATCAAACTACAGTCTCCTCAGGAGAGTTCTAAATGTGATGTACTGTGAGCAGACAGGATCAATTTTGTCAAACCATTCAGAATGGTAGGGACATACCAGGTAAATGACATTTGAACATTGTTAACTTTGGGATTTTGCTGAAACAAAGAGAAGAAGTTTTACATGTTGAGTAAGCTACTGAAATATGCAGACATTTTGAAAATACAATACTGGTAATGGAATTATGGTATACCATATAGCAAAAAAGCAGTATTAACATCAGTTCTCATTTGGGGTGGGAGTATTCCCAATTTAGAATACAGACAACAGTGGTGAGTCATCGTGGGACCTTTAAAACAAATACATTATTTGGGATTGTATTGTATTTAAGCATAAATGTTGCACTCTGGTGTACAATACAAACACTGCCATAATCCAGTATGGGTATCAGCAGTTGTTTGCAATCAACATGTGAACATTGTCAGCTAATGAATTTATGTTGCAGTTTAGAAAACACAATTTTGAATTTTTTCCTCTGTCTTATCCAGATGTGTCATCTGATTCAAACTGGAATTGAGGTAAATGCCCAGATACTTAAGAATATATTCTGTACAAAGCAACTGTCCGTTACATCTATGTATGCATAGGTAATCCCTGATTTGGGCCAATCTCTTGGATATGCCAAGAGTATTACTTTGGTTTTAATTTTGTTCAGTCTTAATATATTTTAGTTACCCAAACAACTGATTTACCATAAACTGCTTTTAATTTATTTTGTAATTTACCCTTGTCAAATTCATGCAGTAGTTATACGCATCCTGCTCCATATTCAGTGAATGTTAATTTTAGTTATTTTGTTCTCCAGTGATTGGAACCTCGGTTAGCAAATTAGCCAACCAAAGTCCAGTATCTGGTCGACACCAAATTTATTATGACTTATTAAAAATGTGTTGAAGTAATCTGTAATTTCCCTGTCACCTTTCATTATTTTACTTCAATCTACCAGGCAATTTATCGTAGACTTTTTGAAGGGATTACAACCATTATTACAGGTAATACCCATAATTAAGGTTATATTAAATGTATCGAATCACTAGGCCCAGATATTCAAACTGTGGCAGGCTGTGGTGCAAGCTGGGCACAGCTAACTTTTCTGCGCGGGGGTGTGGACTGGGCGATATTCAACGGAGCTGCACCATGGCTCAGCAACGTTGAATATCGCACCCTGGCTAACACCAGTATGCATGGCACAGTGGCACTGCACCACCGCAAGTGGCCAGAGTGGAGCATGGGGATGTGCTAGTGCAAGTTCCATTCTGCCATGCACAGCAACCATGATATTCAAAAGTTGACATGCAAATGGGGTCATAATGTATGCAAAGGTGCACATGGGGCCATTTGCATGTCATTATAACCCCATTTGCATGCAGGTGCGCCGATCCTGACGACTTACACTTGGCATCTCCAGGCAGCAGCCATCGGGGACCGACGCCCTGCAGCCTGATTGCGGCATTTGTTTAAAAAAGATCACGTCCAATACTCCTGGTTGTCCAGTGGACCAGCTATCTACCCCATCACGGGCATTTGTTTAAGAAAAGATGGCCTCCAATATCCGGGTGGTCCAGTGAACCAGCTATCTGCCCGATCACAGGCATTTGTTTAAAAAAATATTCCTTCAATATCCCTGGTGGTCAGTGGACTAGCTCTCTGCTCCATTGTGGGCATTTGTTTAAGAAAAGATGGCTTCAGTATCCCTGGTGGTCCAGTGGACCGGCTATCTGCCCGATCGCGGGCATTTGTTTAAAAAGATCCTTCCAATATCCCTGGTGGTCCAGTGGACGCTGTCTGCCTGATCGCGGGCATCTGTATGCAAAATAAGCATAAGTCCAATATCCCTGGTGGTCTAGGGGTACCCCCCACCCGCCCTCTGAGCCCCGCCCTGCTCCCCGGTCCGCGGTGGGCGGCGAGCTCCCACCAGCCTGCGCCCTGCCGCCCGCCGCCCGCGGCTGACACCATTGTGAGTAGGGCTGTCGCCCATTGGTTCCTGGCATGAGCCAATGAGCATGCAGCCCATGCCGTCTACACATTCCAGATATGTGAATGATTCATTACATATCGGGGAGATATAATAATGCTTGCACAGGCTACCCATTGGCTCATACTGTGAACCAATGGGCGTGCATACACCGACGGTGTCATGCGCGGCGGGCAGGCTGGTGGGAAGCTGCCACCGCTGGCTGACTGGGGGAGGCGGGCGGTGGGGCTCAGTGGGCAGGTGGGGAGAGGGTACCCTAGACCACTGGATATGGACTTGTGCCTATTTTACATACAGATGTCCAGATCAGGCAGATAGCGGTCCAGTGGACCACCAGGCTATTGAAGGGCATCTCAGGTAGCGGTCCACTGGACCACCAGGGATATTGGACAGAATTATTCTATTTTTTATGAATGCCCACGATTAAGCAGATAAGGTCACTGGACCACCAGGGATATTGAACAAATATTCTATTTTTACAAATGCCCACGATCGGGCATGGGGGCACCACCAGGTGCAGCCAGAACTCCGTTGGCCACCACAGGTGGCAGCTGCCCGTGTTGGCTCTGCAATGTGGCAGCTCACCTGTGAGTAATATCGAACCATTCCTTTTTTTTGGTGTAACTTTGTGCTGGCACAGGTAGGGGTGCGCATGCATGGCTCTGCACATCCCGGGCTGAATATCAGGCTGTGCAGGTTATGTATGGGCATGCCCCCACCTGTGCCTGCACAGTTACTGATGCACTCCGGCATCGGGATTTGTGCTGTGCACTTTTCCTTTTGAATATCATGCCAGGGCGCATCAGTGGGTTGGGCATGGCGCAACACTTTTGCGCCATGTGCAGCCCTTTGAATATCTGGGCCCTAGTTTGTAAATCTTTATTGAATGAGGCCCAAAAATATTTTCAGATTCTTAATACTTTTTAACTGTTGATTATGATGGTAAGATGATTTTGCTAATTTTTGTTCCTTTTTACCTAATTTCTCATTTATTTGTAGTGATTCAGTTATTTCTCATCTTTTGTTTGTGCATAATGGTGCCACATTTTCTCTCTCAATTTAATCTGCTGTCTTTAAAGTTTTATTCAACCAGGAAAGTAGGCATCCCTAACTTGTTGCTTTTTCTAGAGTGTGACATGAAAGGCCCTTAAGATTTCCATCAGCTGAGTAGCTGCCTTCTCAGTGTTTTATGTAACCTAAAGTGCTGTAAGTCAGCTTGAAGTCCAATCCAAAAGGAACCATCCTGTGTTCAACCTAGCAATACATTTTTCTCAATTAATTTTGGGAGATCTTTTACCTTTTAAACTTTATTAGACAAAATAAAATTGGGAGTTGGGCAATGGTCCAGTATTGAGTCTGGTAGAGTTCCTTTTGCTGCTATATTACTGGGGTAGTTGGTAATTAAACAACCAATTGATGAGTGGTTGCCTGTCTTATGATTCAAATGAACAGGGACTCTATTAAATGATACACATTTAGAAGCCAATTTGCTATTTAACTTTATTTATCAGATTTAATATGCCAGTCTAAGTTAATATCACCCATTATTATAAATTTCCTCTTGTTACTATGATGAGATATCAAGTACTATTATTACTGCATTTTGGGAGGGTGCTAACTCATTGGTCACGAAAAGTACAGTAGTTTAATTGTTAAATAGTCAATCTGACATTTAGAAGCTCCCTTCTCTGCCTCTTGTACATGAATTTATTACTAACATAGAATTAAATTCTTCTGTCTTTCTTATTGCCCACCCTATGCAGTCTAAATAATTTAAACCATTTCATTGGCAAATATACATCAGGGACTTGATTTGTCAACCATGTTTCACTCAAACTGACTATTTCAAATCTGTTATTTATTTATTTGTATCTTTTTGACCAGGAATGGCACATTAGCTGCTGTAATTTGTTTCCAGGTGCATTCAGTATCCTGTGATATGAGTAAAATAATATGGGTGACAGTAATTACAGCAATGGCAAATGGGCGACCGAGAATAACAGCAATCTCTGAAATGGCAAACTTTGGCTTGCACCCCTCCCCAAGTTTGTTCCCCCAAGTTGATTATTTATTGAAGGGGTGCGGGGCAAAGCTCCCCATATTAAACACAGAACCGTGTTGTTGCCCTTTTAGCGATCACTGTTAAATCACAGTCACCATTTGCATCCTTGCTGTTTTCCCTCACCCAAATGCCTTCCATATCACATGGAACAGTGCATTCTTGAGAGGTGCATAGATCTTTACTTCCACCTGGACAGTGAACAGAGATGGACAGAAGGGTCCTTGGTTTAACATTTCATCCAAAGGAGGCACCTCACCAGTGCAGCACTCTGCTCATACTGCACTACATTGTCAGTTATGGGCATTACCTCAAATACCAAGTGTTGGGATAGAACCCACACGTCTTCTGATCTTCTGGCACCAGAGGCAAGCATGCTATCTACTGAGTCACATGACACTGCTCTTAGAGACTCAGACTGTTTGAGCCCAGATCAACAATTCAACAACCTCTCACCTGGGAGGCTTATCTATCACATAGTTATACAAACAGGGCTGCTGCTGTACAGAGACCAGTTTCGCTGGTTCTGTGGAAATAACCTGCTTTTCCTAATGCACATAATCTTTGAATAACTTGAGAAGGACTGTAAAGACAGACATGCATGAAGCAGTGCATGCACTGGCATATAAATTATATCCTTTCTTATTGACAGTTGCATCATGTGCCAAATATTTTCTTTTGTTGTGCAATTATGTCAGAGTTAATAATAACATTTAAAAGTAGAGTGTTATGTTCTTTGAGCCCTATGCATACTAACTCATGTTGACATAAAGCATTGATGTGTGGGAAGACTGTAGCATGTACTTTTCAGAGAAAAAATGTTAATGAGGAATGCATCATACTTTCTTTGACTTCAGTATTCTGTATTTATTTCTGTATCAGATAAAAATGTGTTGAGAACAGTGTAGTTGATTGTCATCCGATGGCAGTGAACATTTCCTAAATTATTCTGAACACATCTGAACCTCAGACAGTAGACTTTTTTAATTTAATATACTTTATTATTTTCCTTCATATACAGACATGGTAGCCACAGTACAAGGATACAGAAGAAATAGACTAACATATTTCATCCTATGACTAACAGTATCCTTCATTAAGTGATTCAACCTGAAATCTTTCCTTCCTAACACCCCTCTCCCCATCCCTTCTATGCTCCCCTCCCAAAACTCCCTCTGCACAGCTAAAGAAAACCTGCCTAAAAGAAAGTTCAGTCAGTAGGGAGGAAAAAGACAGAAATAAAGCTTAGTGCCACGTCCCTAAAGATAAAGAATACTTAATTCCCTATCTTACGGCCACACTCTGGGATGATCCAGCAAGCTATCCTAAGTTCCATGAGAAAGTAATGTCCTTAGGGGCTCCCAGGTAGTCTGGTAATATTTGTACTCTCTGTCTTACTGAGGCAATGTGCTTTTCTACTTGAATGGCAAGCAAAATTTCACAATACCACTCCAACACTACAGGAAGGGCATTCTCCTTCCAGTGCCTAAACTTATTATTAGCTTAGCTATGGCTCGATTAGTGTAATGTGAGCCTGCCATATCACCGGTGTTCCTGGCAGAATATTGCCAACATACAGGCCTGAGGGTAAATAAGTTATCAAACCTAATATTTGATCTAATTTTTGCTGGATAGACCTCAAAAAAACCTGCCTGTTGAGGCACTCCCATATCATATGATGAAGAGAGCCCTGGATTTCCTTGCATCTGAAACAAACCAGGGAGGCTGCAAGACCCACATTATACAATTTAAGTGGTGTAAGATACATGTCATGAATAATCTTAAATTGCACAACGTAGTCTATCTTGTTTAATATATTTATAATTCATACACCAGATTTTTTCGAGAACTCCACTTCTGTCGACAATGAGAACTCATACACCCAATAATAGCAAACCTAGGAAGGATTGTGGTCCATCACCTGAAGCTGTCTGTAAATCTTTGAGACTGCATGAACCATTTCTGTGCTCTGCAGAATTTGTTGCAGTCCCTCAGCCAAATGATCAGACCCACCTTCCTTTTAAGAAATTCTACTGTTGCATTCTTGATTTGCAAATACTTAAAAAGTATTTGATGCTAAGGTGAAACCGCATCTGCAAAGTTTGAAAAGGGCTATCCTATTATTTTGTAACAGATTAGCCAATGTACAATGTTTGAGCTGTGGAAGAAAAGAAGGTGGAATGGGGCACCTACCAACTAAAATTTGTGGATTGTTAACTAAAGGTTGATGGGGAGACCTGTGACACTTTATAGAGTAATACTTGAGAATTTGATGCAGTGCTTTGAGAGACCAGTCTATAGGAGTAAACCTGAGTGATTTATCAAGCTTGGAGAATTTAACATATATAAGCGGCCAGGGAGCAATTAATACTCCTTGGCCTTACCTTCAGTATTTAGCCATACTGGAAAGTACCTGCCCGCATCAACGAGTGAGCCCATCTGACACCACAGTGCTATTTTGCTCAGGTGTTGTGCTCCATAATAAGTAAACAAAGAGGAAGAGATAACCCTCCTGCAGTCTAGGGGCAGTCAGTTTATGAACGCATGTTTGGGAGGTTTATTCTTCCAGAGAAAGTTGCTAAACATTCTCTGCAAATTAAGTAAACCATTTCCTGGGATTCTAAAACCCATCATTCCTAACGGTATAGGAGCCTCAGTAAAACATTCATTTTCAGAATGTTACAATGCCCCAATAACATCATAGGAAGCTCACTTCACCTATTCAGGTCTGCCTGCACCTTCTGTACTAGTGCAGCCATATTATCCTTGAACATGGAAGAGATTCCTCAGAAATCTTTCTCCCAGATAGGTGAAGGTTCGAGGCTCTCAGGAAGGCCTGATTCTAAAATGCTGGCTTTAGCAACTCTACAGTTCAAAGGAACACCTTAGTCTTAGATAAATTGAGCTTATAAAGCTGACACTTTGGCAAATCTGTTAATTTCTTCTAGGAGAGCTGACAATGAGGTTTCTGGTTCCTCCAAATGCAGCAGTGTATCATCTACATATGCCGATAGGACAAATCTCTCCCCTTATTGTTGAATTCCTTTTAACTTTGTGCTGGATGCAAGCCTCCGAGTTAGTGGTTCCAAATAACAATTGAACAAAATAGGAGATAAAAGGCAACCCTGCCGAGTGCCCTTCTCCAGAGGAAGGCTTGAGACAGGTGCCCGTTGCATCATACTCTCGCTGTTGGAGCCGTATATGAGGTTTAACCCAGGTGAGGAAGGAGGCGGGCATACTGAACTGTTTAAGGGTAGCAAACAAAAGCACAAGGAGATCCTGTCAAATACTTTATCAGCATCGAGTGAAACAAGTACTGATGAAATGCATGAGTCTTTGGCCCTCTGCATTAGGTGCAAAATTTAGCATATGGTCTCAGGCTACAAGCCCCACCATGAACCCCCTTGCTTGTTACTAATAATACTACTTAACGCTGGGGCAAGACGACTAGCGAGGATCTTTGCCTGTATTTTAACATCTGAATTCAACAAGAAATTGGCCTATACTCCCAGGACACAAGGGATCCTTATTAGGTTTGGGATAACTGTGATGATTGCCTCTAAAAGCTCGGCTTGCTTATTCCTTTCTGGAAACACAAATTATACACATCCCTCAACAACAGGGAAAGCAGTGGAAGACAGGCCTTATAAAAGTTATTGGGCAGACCATCCGGACCGGGGCCTTGTCTGAGGGAGCTGTGTGATAGCATTTTCTACTTCAGTTAATGTGATTAAAGCACCAAGCTGATCTGCCATTACTGATGGTATTCTGGGGAGGTTAGCTGAATGGAGATAATCCTCAATTTCACTATCAGCTACTTGCAGAGGATCATCTTCTGAATAGAGGTCTTTATAAAAATTCCAAAGACATCTACTATCTCTTGGGGATGGGAAATAATACAGCCGTTTGCAGAGATCTCAAACTCAGAATGGCTTTAGCCATTTGACTTACCTAAGCCTACTTGCCAGGAGCTTCCTGCCCATTCCCCTATCTCAGCTTTGTATTATGAATGGCCATTTCAGCCTTCTGCACCATCATACCATAATAGGATGCCTGAAGGCGGCGTGTAATTATTTAGTCCTCGGTGGCGATAGCTTACTAATAATACGTTCCAACCAACGTATTTCTTCTAGTGTAGAATTCAGCTTCAGCTTATCTTCCCAGGCTCGGGTGGATGCTATTTGTATAAAGTTACCCCTAACTGCACATTTGAGGGCAGCCCACACTGTATCAATCTATAGCCACCGTCCCCAGGTTCGTGTCTATGAATCCCTTAATATAGGCCTGGATAGATGTTACAGTTTTGGGATTCTTAAGCAACAGTGTATTGAGACACCACAAGGATGACCTCCTTGTCGCTGTCCCTAAAATAAGTGATACACTTACCGGGAAATGATCGGAAAGTACCCTCGAATAGATGGATGCATCAATAATACTAGGCAGGAAAAAGAGCTACTAGCCAATAATCTATTCTGGAGTACATACCATGTGGTGGGGAGTATCACGGTGCTTTTCATCTGGATGCAGTGTTAGCCATACATCTATTAGCCCAGCTCCCATTAGAAGTTCCTAAGGCACGCTGCACTGGCAAAAGCCCACATCTCCTACTATCTGAGCGGTCAAATCCGCTCTCGGGACTAGGTTCAGTCCCGCCCAGAAAAAGTTAATATTGCGGACTACATACCACCCTTGTCAGCAACTGGGTAAAGAAAGAAGGCGAATCTATATTTGATCCTAGATTGATCCTATTAGAACTGGAATTAAGGCCAACATGCCCTGTATAATACAATAACGCCCTTCTGGATCAAACCACTCTTGTGATTTACTAAATGGCACTTGCTTAGCTATCAGGATAATAGTGCCTGGCCATTTAGTGGACTTACACAAGTCATACACTTGCCCCACCCACCTTCGTTTAAAAGGGAAATATTATCTGGGCAAGTGTGTCTCCTGAAGACAGACAATATCCAGTCTTAAATGGGCTAGATGATTAAGAATCATACTTCTCTTCTGTTTACACTGTGCCCTTTTATATTCTAACTCACTAATTTATATGCCCCCATAATCTTCGATAAAACAGTGAAAAACTGAGAGAATCCAGGATTTAGATAACTTAATACAGAATACCCCCTACAAATTTGCTGTGCAGAGTTTCCATAATTCCCCCACCCTCTCCCTTTAACAGTACAGTACAGTAATACTGAAGAGATTGCTCTCCCTGAAAAAAAGTAACAAATGAACCCCCCTCCCAACACTATACATACCCAATAACTACCCCGATTCTAGCAAAACCAACCTCCAAATATACAATACGACGCGATTATTAATCTCACTGCTCAGCCCCAAATAACTCCTCCCTCCCTCCTCCCTCCCCAGATCCACCATATAACACACATAATGAATTACCTTCCTATCCTTCATGCCCTGAACAAATGGAGACTTAATCCTGACTTTTCCCACAAACACAGAACATTGGGGTAATAAGCGAGGAGACTTTAAATTAAGGAAAAGTATCAAGAACACAGCACATAATCCAGCTGTAAAAATATAGTTCTCAAAATTTAATGCACTGTTAGTCAATCCATTTTGGCCTATTAAGCGATCATAGCTATGAAAACTCTTAAAATCTTCCGACTGCCCCATGTAGTAATTACTGTCCTTCAGCTATTCTAGGACATCACTTTACTGAGTTACTAAATGGCAAAATGTCATATAATACAGAAAACAGCTGATGTTAACTCTCTTGCACCAAGTAATGCTTATCAGTCCTTCTCTCAAGCACTTGTTCACTTGAATAGATCTGGAAAAAATGTGTGCAGGTCTTCCGTAGCTTGCTTAGGTGACTCTCACACCACCCACTTATCCTTAGACTTAACGTGCAGGGTTGCAGGGTATTTCATCGGAAAGGCACTCCAGCGGCTATCAACTGGGACACCAGAGGGTGAAAACTCTGCCTCTTAAGCCAGACTGAGTGTGGTAGATCCTGGGCCATTCTTAATTTACTCCCCTCCCATTGAATCTCTTGTGCCTCTTTAAATTTGTTTAGGATATGCATTTTGTCCAGATAGTTCAAAGCTTGAAAATCAATGGTCTAGGTGATGCACCTGGTAATGGAAGTGGGCGCAGAGGCGGTGTGCTCTTTCGACAACATACAGTCTGTTATTCGGGAGGGGCCCACTATTTTCATACAAAGCTTTTGCACAAACAGAACAGGGTTAGTGCCCTCTTGCTTCTCTGACAACCTGAAGATAATCAAATTATTGCTGAAACCACCCTTCAAGATCTTCCAACTTGTCTTCCAACTTTCACATCTTCTGTCTTAATGTGGAGAGTCCAGCTCAGATTTGTCCTCCACTTCTCCACAGATACCAATCAGACATCTATGTCCCCAACTGGAGTGGAAAGCGAGTCTAAATTAGCTCTAATTTGCTGCACATCTTTAGAAATGGATGCTATGGGCTCCTTCAGGGCAGCATAATTTCCATCAATTTGTCTTGGTCAATGCTGCAGGTGCCCGGTGGAAGATGTAGCTACAGGTGCCTGCACCTTGGGCCTCTTCAGCGGCCTTATTCTTCTCGGGGAGAGGTGGGGCATGTGCCGTGGAGAAGCCTCCCGCATTTCTGACTCCATTCACTTCCACCTCTAACAGCTTCAGAAAACTTCTTTTCTCTAGTGCTTTCCAAATTGAAAGCTGGAATTAGTGGTAAAAAGGCAAAATTACACGTTTTGATGGGGGCGAGGAAGAGTCGTCCGTCAGCTAAGCAGCCATCATGTGACCAGAGAGTAGACTTTTAAATCTTGCAGTTGTGGGACTTGTTTTCCTGCAAAAAGAAACAAAGGCATTTTCTGTTTGAAGAAGTCAATGTTTGTTAATATACTGCAGTGGATATCATTCTTACAGCTATGCATCCTTAAGCAATGAGAACTGTGAAAGAAGGGTAAATAATTCTGATACGCTAAGAATGTCAGACCCACTTTTATAACCATAAGCATGATCTCCATAACAGTATTAATATATTATTGATCACGGCTGATTAATAATACAGTATATTGAAAATATATATATATAAAAATACCTTTCCTGAATGAGCTCCTTTCCAGGACCCATGACATGAGACACTCTCTGCAGAATAAGAGTGTGTCATCCAGTGTGAAAGATTTTCTGTATTGATTTTACAATGAGTATAAAATGAAAGATGTGTCTAAAATGTTGCCGTCTGATATTTTTGTTTTTTTTTGCACAATTTTTTCCAGTGGGGATTGTAATAAGGTCTAGGGAACTCTATCTGGTGGTTGCAGGTGATGACATAGCCAACAAGACCATTGCAGCACACAACGTCACCAGTAAAACATCAAAAATAAATAACACCAGTGAAAACACTAAGCAATACAAATCAGCAGGAGTTCTTTGTGTGGCTTCACCCCCACCCCGGAAATAATCTAATCAACTTTGAGGGTGTGGACTGCAGGAAGGGAGAAACTTGGGAGGAGGAAATGCCTTAAAAACAAACAAATGCTAAAGTTCATTTCTGGGAGATGGGAAAATAAACCCTGGTCCCCAGGTCTCCTCCATTCCAGGAGTGAGTGTCTTAGCCACTCCACCATGGGAGTAGTTTGGCCAGGTACCACACTTCCTCCTCTCTTATCCCTTCCCCACTACTGCTTTCCCTTCCTGCCTATACATACAGGGATGGGGTAGGCATAACTCCGTAACCATGTACTACCTCTGTCGCTGTAAAGGCTTCTGGCATTCTGCACCACAATATTATTGTGGCAATGTTTTTAAATGATTTTGTGGGTGGATACATATCTTGTGTAGCCTGGGGTAGGGAGTTGGGATGTTAATAAGAAACAGTGCCACCACATCAAGGCTTCCCCTCCTTTGTCACTGGTTAAAATAAGAAAAAGAATATCATGGAAACAAAACCTGCAGGCGAAAACTGTACAGGCAAACATCACATAAACATACTCCACTCTTTTTTCATCTTTTCCTTCTCTGTCTCTCACTATACTTCTAGACTTACTGCTAAGGGATCAACTGCCTTTCTGCCCGCTTTTGCAAAGTCTTGTTCCTTTATTCATTACCATCTGCATGGACTTAGATACTTTTACAATAACCATAACTATGCTGTGATGCACCATAAAATCAGATTGATTTTTATCAATAAGGATTTTGGTCGATGTGCTTTCACTTACCATTCACCTGATGCCAGGAATATGCTAATGAACACACTGAAACTTGCTGATGCTGCAGGGATGTTTAACAATTTACTGCAGTCCTGCTTGAAGGAACTATGTTCCTCTTCAAAAGTCTAACAAACCATGGACTACTGGTAAGACATAAATCTTTAAAACATAAGTTTTATTGCGTATACATGTCTCTGTAAAATGTTATCTGCCAAAGCTCACTCTAAATAGAGATGGAAAAGTGGCCCCAATTAGCTCCATTGAAGAGATTCGCTGAGTGAGAAGGCATGCGAGTGCTCCTCTGAGCGAGTACTTGCGTTATAATGGGTAACATAAAGTCCATTGGAAACAATGACTTTGCATTACTCTGCCTTCCCAGACCACTACTCCACAATTCTTAAGGTGAAGTACATTGAAAACAATGTACTTGCCTTGTTCTAAGCTCAAAGGTGAATTTTGCAGTGATTCATGGGATTTCAGGTCACATGGGCTCTAGATTGTTCTGCACAGCCTCAGTTTGGGGTAGTATGTTTAGAAAGCTGTAGGAGACAATCTGCTCTGAGAGCTCTCTGTGATGCAAACCTAAAGCTGTTAAAAAGCCTTTTGAGTCATTTTTGCTGACACTTTAGTTTATGATTATAGGAAACCCTCCTGCACTCATATCATTGAGCATTTATGGTTTGTGTGGATTTTGAATGTTAATGTACAACATTCAGTCTGTGTACTGAGAGACAGTGGAAGTGTGCTTTGGGAAGGACATATCTGGTGTGAGGTAGATTAACTTGGAGAAAAGACAGTGCTTTCTGTTTTGGTGATATATTTCTTGTGTAACTGTGTTAATGTACACGGAGTAATATTTTCAATAATTCTTGCCATTTTTGCTGATTGTTGTGGTGCAGCAGTGCATAATTTTAGTTTGTTTAAAATATGTGATTATATTACTGAAGTTTTCAATTTGCTACTCATTACTTTGTGTGTGTGTGTGTGTGAGTACTGTATGTGTGTGACATGTGTCATCAAATCAGACATCTTTTATTGTGCCACATAATAATTTCAGCAATGTGAATCTGCTATCCACTGCAGCTGAGTGATTTTTGTACTTCTTTGTGGTATCTTTACTGATACTAGTACTAGTGACTGTTACTGCAGCAGTGCAGTACACTGCCCCCCGTGGCCCACCCAACCGGCAAAGGTGTTCTTTTCCAGATTTAAATTTCTGATGATGAGCACTGGTTAGGTGTTGTGCCTTTGCATCTGCATCTCTTCAGGCGCAGTGCAATCTTAATCTGTCTGTGCATTTGCATCTCTTTAGGGCCCAATCTCCATCTGTAATTTAAGTCACAGTTGTTTCTTTGGCTTCCTTCAGAGTACTGGACAGGTCTGGTGCATAATTCTGCATGAACATTGTACTCATTAATATATGTTTTTAAGTCAGGACCATCATCACGAGTCACTCATGATACAAATCACGTTCTTCATCATCACGGTCACAAATGCAGACACAAATCACTATTCATGATCACATCATGAATCACAACATTAATTTTTTGCTAGTTACTTGGATGTATTGTAAGCAAGTTTGTAGTATCTCTCAGGCTTCACACCCACCATTGTACTCATTAATGAGTGTTTTTAAGTCCCAGAGAATGTGCTACAGCTCATCGATACAGCCATAGGCATTTGCATTCCCAATACAGTTCATATTGTTTATCTCACACTGTCGACACCAAATCATGTTCTTCATCATCACAGTCACAAATGTAGTCACAAATCACGATTCATGATCACGTCATGAATCACAACACTAATTTTGACTAGTTACTTGGATGTATTGTAAGCATGTTTTGTAGTATCTCTCAGGCTTCACCACCCACCATTGTACTCATTAATGAGCATTTTGAAGTCAGGGAGTTGATGCTACAGCTCATTGAGGAATTACAGCCATAGGCATTAGCGTTCCCAGTACAGTTTCATATTGGTTATCTCACCGTTGACACGAATGACGTTCTTCAACATCACAGTCACAAACGCAGTCACAAATCATGATTCACAATCATGTCACGAATCACAACATTCATTTTTTACTAGTTACTTGGATGTATTGTAAGCATGTTTTGTAGTGTCTCTCCAGGCTTCACCACTCCACCATTGTACTCATTAATAAGCATTTTTAAGTCTGGGGTTTTTGTGCTACAGCCCATTGGGGAAGTACAGCCATTGGCATTCACATTCCTACCCGTATAGCATGTGAGATACAGTACTGTAAGTAGTGGTGGACGAAGTGGCCCCAATTTGTTCCATGAAGTGATTCACTGAATAACATGGAATCTGTGGAGAACTCCACAATGTGAAGCGGATACTTAGCTTCATAAAGAGGAATGCAAAGTCCATTGAAACCAATGACTTTGCATTATTCCGCCTTCCTCAAACCACTTCTCCACCAATATTAAGGCAAAGTACATTGAAATCAATGTAATTTGCCTCACTTCCTATAATTGAGCTCCAAATGAAATTCTGCAGTTTTTCATGGTATTGCAGGTCACATGGGCTCTAGACTGTTTGGCACAACTCAGTTCTGGCCTGGTTAGTGTGTATGCAGTGGTAACTGGAGACAGTTTACTCTCAGAGCTCTGTGATTCAGAAACTCTGAAAGCTTTTTAAATGCCTTTTTCAGTAATATTTTTGCTTAAATTTTAGTACATTGATTGTAGGAAACCCTTCTGTGCTCATATCTTCAAGTGTTTATTGTGCGTGGATTTTGAATGTTAATTTAGAACAGTCAGTCTGTGTACTGTGAAGTGTGCTTTGGGGAGGGCATATTTGTGGTGTACTGTAGGTAGATTAACATGGAGAAAAGGCGGTCTTTCTGTTTATGGTTATATTTTTCTTGTTTAACTGTGTTAATGTGCACACAGTAATATTTTCAACAATTCTTGAAATTTTTGCTGATTGTTGTGGTGCAGCAGTGTACAATTTGTCTGTTTAAAATATTTGGTTATATTACTAAAGGTTTTCAATTTGCTATGCATTACTTGAGTGTGCTACAGAGTAATTGCAGCAGTGTGAATCTGCTATCCACCGCACCTGCATGAATTTTTTTACTGCTTTGTGGTATCTTTACTGGTAGTGGATTGTTACTGTCATGCACTAATCCCCAACTGGCAAAATGTATTCCTTTCTAGATTTGGATTTATGACTTGTGAGCACTTGTTAGGTGTTGTTGTGCCTTTTCGTATGCATCCCTTGAGTGTGCAGCGCAATCTTAATCTGTGCGTCTGCATGGCACCATTAATTCTGGGAGACTGCATTTCTTGTTACACTCTCATTTCACTTCATCAGCACTGGGGAATTTTCTGGACACAAGACAATAGCACTTTGGGGATGCACATTAATTCTGGTGACTCTGTGGTGACCTGACCACTCTTGAGCATGACTGAGTGTGCCATTAATTCTGGGAGACTTTGCATTTCTTGTTACACTCTCATTTCACTTCATCAGCACTGGAGTTTTCTGGACACAAGACAGTAGCACTTTGGGGATGCACATTCATTCTGGTGACTGTGTGGGTGGGATGCTGCCAATATTGTTGTCCTCCGCCTTACTTCGTGTTTAGGGTGGAATGACAATGCAGTAATAATAACAAGGTAGTGAGCCTTTCCTATGGGGCCTCCATGTAGCGAAGTGCCAGCATAAAGTGGCCACTTGAGATTCACTTCACCAGTGGGATTTTTAAATTCGCTGCATCTCTACTCACAAAGGTCCCCAGATGAAGAGGAACTGTTCTGAGAAATGTTGGTGTGTTCCAGTCTGTGGCATCTAGATGTTTGGTTCTCCGTGACAGGCAGGAATAAAAGACTATTGCTGCATTTCATTGAACCAGTGTGCCTTATTTTCTGGAGTGCACTGCCTGTGTATGTTCTCTAAGCTATTGCAGGTTCAGCTTCAGAATGCAAATAATTAAAGGGGTTTGCTAAAATGAAACTAAGAAGCTTTTATATTCTGCAGCATGATTAAGTCACTTTAGAAATTCATTTGTATATCATAAACAATATCATTGTTATATAATTGCCCTTTATTTGTTCCAAAAATCAGTAAACTAAATTAAAATAAGTCTGTAAAATTATCACATTGAGGTGTTTAAAACACTTTCCTAGCACTGCTTACAGTAATATTTATAATTCAAGAGATACATTTCAAAGTTGAGTAGGTTTATTGTCAAGGGGCTGGATAAAATTGGATTCAGTTAGACCCAGGGATGACTTTTCATCAGCCAGTCCTACAGTGCAGCCCCTGAGAGCTGTACAATGTAAACATAAAGAAGATGCCATACTGGTAAGAGAACCTAAAGCCCATTTTTGAGCTCCGTTCACACAAAACAGTCCTAACCAGCTGATCACTGGAGGAAACTTCAACATTTTGCTGAGGGAGGGCTAGGTTTGTGATCTTGATATTATTATATTGTGGTTGTTTTAGGGAACTATGTCATGGGAGAAAAAGGATCCATTAGTGTGGGAACATAACCCTACCGGGTCATAATAGCATACAGCATTATGGCTAACCGGTACAGTGCAGTACACTACCGCTACTGGTGCAATACCACGTATACTGCTGTACATGGTATTGAACCAGTATGATTCAAACTGAGATCGACCTCTGCTGGGAGGCGGGTTCCAACGAGCAACTGCTCGTAGCTCACAGAGCTGAGCCACAGCAGTAGGAACCAGGTGCTACATCTGGGACTGGGTTTGATTCCCAGTCCCAGAGACATTTTTTTTGCAGACTTGTGTGCTCCCCAAGTTGGACCCCAGTTAAGAATCTTTGGGGTCCAGGGGCACACACCCTATAGCAGGGGGGTGTGGGAGCAGAGCCTCCCACAAAAAAAAAGACCTATGCATCATGGCATAAATTGTGCTCTATTGGCAGCATGATTTTGCCATGCGGCATATCCTTGTGATATTATGACCCCGTGCGAAGGTGACAGCCATGCTTGTGCTGGTAAGCAGGGATGAGTGATTGGCTCCATGATTTTAGTGTGTGTGGTCAAGATGTTCTGATTTATGCTGTTGTGCTGAGATATCTTTACAGATCAGTAACTCAGTTGATCAATTATGTTGAATTACATGTTTATTTATGCACCTAAAGTATGATCTCAAAGCAGTATGACCCTGTGGTTAGAGCACAGAGCTGCGAAACAGTGACACAGGTTCAAATTCAAATAGCACAATCATATTCAAATTAAAAGACCTAAAACCCCATATTTGGCAAAATATCTTGTACAGCTGCAGTTAACATAAAGAGTATTATGTAATGTAATTTCTTAAACGCTAGCATTAACCTCTTCTGATTAAGGATACAAAATGGTGCATTCTGTATTGCTTACATCTACAGATTGGATCATTTAAGCCCAGTAAAGTTCACAAATGTGCAAGGATTTTCAGAATATCAACATCCTGAACTAAGTTCATGATCTCATTTAAAAGATTAATGTAATAAAAGTTAGACAAAGAACCCTATGCATGTAAAATGGAGATATTATTAATGTCTACACATTTCAGCATAATGGGGCCTATGCACTAAAAGTGGTGTACGGTACATGGTAAAGGTACTATCCCACCCATGTATGTCCGTGGCCCAGACAGGTGCAGGATGCATGCTATTCATGACCACAAGCACCCACAGGACACTTGTCCATGACCCGCCCCACCAGTGCGCAGATGCGAGGAGGGTGGATGGGTGTGCAGTGGTAGACCTGGGCAGGCATCCAATGGGATGCCCATTCTGGGTCACAGAGTAGAACCCTTGCACTAATGGGGTGTAAGGCACGTGCCAAATGTGTACCATGCCCACATAACTCCATGGCCCAGACAGGTGCAGGGTGTGCTGTATTCATGACCACAAGCACCCACTAGAAACCTGTCCTTGGCCCCCACCAATGTGCAGGTACAAGGGGCAGATGGGTGTGCCACAGTGGACCCAGGCAGGCATCCAATGGGATGCCTGTCCCGGTCACAGAGTGTATCCTTGCACCGTGGAGCAGGGGTATTGTAGGAAGGTGCAGGTCTGGGCTTTTCAGAAATAGGGACATTTGCCGAATGGCCACCCTCCACATGTGCCCAGTGTGCCTGAGCAACTTGGGGTTGACACCGGTCCTGCCATGGCTGGTGGGTGTCATCTGTGGAGGCATGAAATGGGTTACAGCAGGGTCCCCACAGCTGTAACCTGCACCCTCCTATGCCTAGCACTACATGTGGTTGTGAATGGTGTGTGGACGGGCACACCCCAACACTCCCTCCAGCCTGCTCATGGCATGTAGCCACCGCACAGCCTGGGAGCCCAATCCTCAACTGGTTGGCGCACTGTTCATGAACTCCAGTGGCGTTCCATGGGACTCCTACTGCATGGCATTTCCACTTAAGGTTGCATACATGCCTCAGATATGCGGCACCTAGGCAATCCCTTTTTCAGTGCATAGGGCCAAATGTTTGGTGCTGAACACATTACCTCATGTTGTAATGTTTGGTACTGGGGTGCCCGAAGGAAGTAGCCAGTCAGTACTCTGCTTGCAAATTGCAGGCTGGAAAATAGATGACCGACTTTCAGGCAAAATACTGTTTTTGTAATAGGGCCTTCCCCAATAGGAATACTGTAGTCCTGTCCATGAATGACTGTATTCATGATCTCCTGCTTCCATGAAGCAGAAGATCCATTTTGTGTTCAGAACAGCTTTATATAAAAAATCATTGTATGGATATGACATTGTTATATTAAATGGGTGATATTATGGTATTTAATCACTTGTGTTCTGATTATATGCACCTGGTTGTTTGAACATAAGAATGGAAGTTAGTGTTGTTATGCCACACCCTGATGAAGAGACTGCTGGGACCTTGAAGCGTTGGGCTGTTTATAATCTTGGTATGTGGGCCCACATTGTGTTTTGAAAAACCGTGTGAAATTGCACAGTTTCTTTGTTTTTTGAAGTAAAGAATTTTTGAGATGCATTAACCTGGAGTGCTGTTATTTATTACTTCCTCTGCATCTATGTTTACAGCCCCAACTTCACTGCGGCGTTACTGTTGTATTTGGAATAGCAGAGAAATGGCGCTAGTTCAGGTGCAAAATTACCTCCTCAGGGCAAGAGATAGAAGTGAACAGTCAGTTCTTGTTCTTCTAGATCTCTCTTCAGCATTCAACACCGTGGATCCACATTGTGCTTTTGGATCTACTTAGACTGTATGGTGAACTCACTGGAACAGTTATTCAGTGGTTTGAGTCCTATCTCTCTGACTGGAGGCAATGAGTGGTGATGGGAATTTCTCCTCCTCCTCCTCCTCCTCAAAGCCCCTGTTGTGCGGAGTTCCTCAAGGTTCAACCCTTTTGCTGATGCTGTCTGCAGTGTGTATGCTGCCTTGTGTGAGCTCATTAGACAATACAGTCTAATGTTTCCACTGCTATGCAAGCAATACTCAGCTGTATATGTCATTTGCCCCAGAACTGAGGGTGCCATGGAAGTGCTAAATAAATGCCTGGCTGAGATTCAGGACTGGATGTCCTCTAACTGGCTGAGGCTGAACCCCAACAAGATGAAGGTGTTGGTGATTGAGCCTGGTCACTGGCACGATGGGGATGCCTCTGGAGTGGGGACAAGTTTTGTCCTGGGGTCCTCTGTTAATGGCTTCCCCAAGGTGAAAAATTTGGACATCATTCTTGGCGACAGGCTGACACTTGAAGCCGGGTGTCGCCTGTTGTCAGAAGTGTTTTACCACTTAAGGAATGTCACACCAATTAGATCCATGATTCCGCCAGAAGACCTGCTGTTACTAATACATGCCTTTGTTACTTCCAGGCTGGACTACTGTATTGCTCTGTACTTTGGGGTCAATGGAGGTACCCTCTGTTAACTGCAGATGGTGCAGAATGCGGTGGCCAGGTTGCCGACAGGCCTGCCCAGGTCCTGTCATGTAACGTCAGTCCTCAGATCTGCACTGGCTGCCTGTCAGGTGGAGGTTATCTTCAAGGTGGGCTTGCTCACCTACAAGGCCTATATGTCCTGGGCCCTGGTTACCTGTCTGACCTCCTTACTCCAGCCTTCCAGGTGGGTTCCCTCCACCAAGGGTTTCCTGGTGGTTCAGAGGCGAGGCTGAAAACCTTGGGAGATCACTCCTTTGAGGTGGCCAGCCCAGCCCTTTGGAATTCACTGCCTAAAGCCCTGAGGAAGCCCCATTGGTGGAGGTATTTAAAGGGTCCTGAAGACCTACTTTTCATAAAGCCTTTCCTGATAGTTTTCACTGATTTTAAATAAGTTAAGGAATTTAATTATTATAAGCATATTAATTGTTTATGCTGTATTTAACCTGCTTTTACCTGTAATGGTGCTCAGAGCCTCTGGGATTGGGTGCCAAATATAAATAAAATATTATTTACTTACTTCCTCACTAATATCTGATGGATTCTTAACATAATTTCTGAGGTAGCCTCAGTCAAAAACACAGGTTGCCTTACAATAGATGCAGAAAAAGCCTTTGATAGGATCAAATGGACATACCTGGGGAGGCCATGACAGAGATGAGATCTGGTAAAGCTTTCTTAATAGCATTGCCATGCTGTACTCCAAACCAGAAGCAGCCGCAGGGTGAAAGGTAAATTCTCAGTCAAATCATACATGAGGCAAGCATGCCTCTTCCTCCCTACTGTACACCCTTAGTATGGAACCATTAGAGAAACCATCAGGATCAGCAGAGATATTCAAGGGTGAGCAGGGGTGAGAACAGGGAAGAGGAGCACAGCACATCCTTTATGCTGACAACATGGTCTTCTACCTAAAACCCAGATGACAATCTAGATAGGTCATTATGGACACTTGCAGAATGGGGAATATTTTTGTATTTTCCAGAAATTGTAGGTTGAACATGACTCAAGCATTCCAAATTACATAGACACATAGATACATAGATACACTAGACGGTGTCGGCAGATGGAGAGCCTATAGCCCACAGTCTGCCCATTTGAGCTTATAAGTTCAGTTTATGTTTTCCTAGAAGTCTGTTGCCTTTACCCTGACCTCCAGAATTCCTTTATGTCTATCCATGCATTCTTAAATCCACGATTGTTTCAGCCCCCACCACTTCCTCTGGCAGGGTGTTCACTTATCCACCACCTGTTCTGTGAAGAATTCTTCCTCATGTTTCCTCTGAATCATCCTCCCTCCAACTTCATCCCATGCCCTCTTGTCCTGGAACATCTTTTCACTTAAAAATAGTGTATTCCTGCACCCTATTCCTCCTGTGAGATACTTGTATGTCTCTATCATATCCCCTCTCTCCTCCTCTCCTCCAGGAGTACATGTTCAGTTCCTTCAACCTGTCTTCATAGGACTTGTGATGCAATCCATGCACCATCTTTGTTGCCCTCCTTTGAACCTTCTCTACCCTGTCTATGTCCTTATGTAGGTATGGTCTCCAGAACTGTACACTGTACTTCAGGTGGGGCCCTCACTAGTGTCTTGTATAGTGGAATTATGACCTCCCTTTTCCTGCTGGTGATGCCCCAGCCTATACATCCCAGCATCCTATTTGCTTTACCTGCTGCCTTGTCACACTGTTTCCCTACCGTGAGGTCATCAGAGATGATAACCCCAAGATCCCTTTCCTGCTTGGTGCATGCTATAGCCTCACCCCCAACTGATATATTGTGCCGGGTTTTGTGCCCCATATGCATTATCTTGCACTTCTTTGCATTGAATTTCAACTGCCAAACTCCTGACCATTCTTCAAGTTTCTGCGGTCCTTCTCATTCTGTCTACACCCTCTGGTGTGTCTACTGTGTTACAGAGCTTTGTGTCATCAGTGAACAGTGAAATTCTGCCTTCCAGGTCCTGTGCAATGTCACTGATGATGATGTTAAATAGGACCGGTCCCAGCACTGATCCCTGTGGTCCCCACTGGTCACTCTTCCCTCTGTGGAGTGACAGCCATTTACCACCACCCTCTGTGTCCTGCCACCCAGCCAGTTACCTACCCACCACACTACTGTCCTGCCCACACCCATATTCCCCAGTTTGTGTAATAGTCTTCTATGTGGCACAGTGTCAAAGGCCTTGCTGAAGTCCAGATAGGCCATGTCCACTGCCCTCCCTGATCCACCTCCATAGTCACCCAGTCAAAAATTCAATGAGGTTGGTCTGACATGACCTCCCCTGGTGAAACCATGCTGCCTTGGGTCCTGTAGACCATTGACAACCTTTTGAGGCTGACTGGTCTGTAGTTCCCTGCTTCCTCTTTGTTCCCACTTTTGTATAAGGGGACTACATCTGCTGTCCTCCAGTCTTTGGGTACCTCCCCTGTTTCCAGTGATTGGCTAAACAGGATAGCCAGAGTTCAGCCACCACCTCTCTTAGTTCTTTAAGGACCCTGGGGTGCACCCCATCTGGCCCATTGCATAATCAACTCTTATTACTTCCAGTTCCTTCAGGACCCTTTCTCATGTAAAGGGACTTGTGTCCATTTCTGCACCATTCTCACCCCTTGTACCCCTTCAGACCCATTACCCTTCTCTAGTAAAGACTGAGCAGAAATACCTGTTCAATATGTCAGCTTTACTGTTGTCATCCTCCATGTGACCCCATCCCCCTTCAGTCTCACTATCCCTCCCTTTGTCTTTCTTTTTTCACTTTTGTACCTGTAAAAGGTTTTGTCCCTCTACCCACTGATTTTGCAATGTGTTCTTCTGTCTGAGCTTTGGCTTCCCTTACTGACCTCCTGCCTCCCTTTGCTTCTCCTGGTACTTCTCCCTATCCCCTTCTACCTGTGTCTTTTGTATTGCCTGAATGCAATCTTCTTGGCTTTCACTTTCTTTGCTACCTCTTTGGAAAACCATAATGGTCTCCTCTTCCTTTTCCTTTTGCTAACCTGCTTAATGCATAATTCTGTTGTTCTTGTAATCCCCATTTTAAATACTGCCCACTGTTCCTCAACCCCTGATTCCTGTCCCATTCCCTTAATGCCTCTTTCAAGTATCTCCCCATTTTCCCAAAGTCTGCCCCCTAAAATCCAGGATCGTGTTTTGTGTGGTTTTGTTCTGCTCTTTCTGTGATTTCAAACCACAATGACTGGTGGTCACTTTACATTTATTGCTCACAAAACACAATCGGGTAACATTTTGTAGCACATGCTACTTTGCCAGATCTAGTAAATGCCGTTATCTGTTTGATATATATATATATATATATATATATATCTATATATATGATATATATATATATATATATATATTTTAAAAACTGTGTTAATACAACAGGGTTTTTACAATGACAAAAGTGAAATTCTCCATTAGGGTTACCACCCTTGCACACCGACCACCCGCCCCTACCAATAGGCATTGGGGTATATGTTGGGGTCGTCAGACCTAACTCTCACCCATTCCATGTATAAATAAGCTGAGGTGGTGTGGTATAGAAGAGGGGGTGAGAGTTAGGACCGATGATGCCGGCACACATTGATGCCTGTTGGTGGGGGCGGGTGGTCATGGGGTGCAAGGGTGGTAACCCTAATGGGAATTTCCTCGCTTTTGTCGCTGAAAAACCCTAACTGTTGAGTTAATGCAGCTTTTTGCAAAGAATTTCCTTGCTTTTGAAAAGCATAGTAAAGTACAATGTCACGCCAAGTTGGTGAGCACACTCAACCAACCAGAATTTCTGCCTAGCATAACAATACAAATACCGTAATATCATACGACAGTAGGAATGATTGCGGAGTGCAGAACCCTTGGGCCCCACGCCCACCAACTTGAAACAAACCACATTTTCATCTGTCGAGTGTCAAAATTCCGCACCTGTTTACATTTTACACACCTAACCACTGAAAATTACCTCAGTGGTAGAAAGGCTAGCTACCCTATAAATGTCAAGCCACTACCACAATGCAGAACGCTATCCACAAAATGTAAATTGTGTCATACAATATCTCCACAGGAAATACATTTTCTGATACCTAAACACAACAATTCACATCTACAGGACATCCCCTCAACACCCTCCAAATTTCAAGTTAAAAGACCAAACCGCTTCCAAGATATTCAAGTTTTAGATATTGATTCATCAGAGTGGCATAAATCCATGCTTGTTAACATTTTACACACCTAACCACTGAAAAGTACCTCTGTGGCAATAAGGCTAGCTACCCTATAAATTATAAAGCCACTACCACAATGCAGAATGCTATCCATAAAATGTTAAATGCATCATGCAATATCTCCACAGCAAATTAATTTTCTGATACCTAAATGAATAATTTACATTTGCAGGACATCCCCTCAACACCCTCAAATTTCAAGTTAAAAGACCAAACCATTTCGAGATATTTCATTTTAAAGTTTTGGCACCTTTAAAATTCTTTGATCGGAGAATGGGCTGCAACCTCACAATCAAAGATCATCTTTGATCATGAGGGGACATCTGGTCATGAAATGTGGGCTATCTAGTCCCCCAGAGACATCTGGTCCAGCAAAAATCTAGCCATTTTGTCCCACCTCACGAACTAAGCTCATGATCAAAGAAATCTCATGACCAAAGAATTTGCAGGGTCACAATCACAGAATTTAAAATGTTAAACTCCATTTCTTGACACAACTACATTAAACCACAGGCATGGCTCGATAGAGGAAGCCCTGAACAAACCCATCCTAGTTTTACTTCACAAGTCACCCTGAGCTGAGATATTGATTTATTTCCAACCCAAAACTCTGGCCATCTCGTCAGTCCTCACAAATGAAGATCGAGATCAAAGAATCTTGTGATCAAAGAATTTGCAGGCTTGTGATCAAAGAATTTAAAACATTAAAACTCCATTTTTGACACAACTACATTAAACCACAGGCATGGCTCGATAGAGGAAGCCCCTGAATAAAACCTATCCTAGTTTTACTTCACAAGTCACCCCTGGGCTGAGATATTTGTTTTTTCCAACCCAGATATCTGCCATCTCTCAGTCCCTCATGAATGAAGATCCCAATCAAAGAATCTCGCAATCAACAATTTTTAGCTCTAACGATCAAAGATTGTTAGCTACCTACAATCAAAGAATTTAAAAGTTAAAACTCACTTGTTTGATACAACTACATTAAACCACATGCATGGCTCGATAGAGGAAGCTCCCTGAGCAAAACCCATCCAAGTTTTACTTCAAAAGTCACCCCTGGGCTGAGATATCTGTTTTTCCAATCCCAAACTGAAAACAAGATGGCGGCAGTTGTGCTCAATAAATTTCTTGCAATCAAAGAATCTTTGATCGTGAGCTCTGATATTCTTTAATCATGAGGAGGACCAGATGGCCAAAACCTCATTCTTCTTTCACAAAACAACCATATAAATTTTTCCATAGACTTATAATGGGAGCTAAAAGTTTAATAACTTTTGAATGGATTAATATTTTTTCACCAAACAAAAGTGGCATGTTCCTTGACCCAAGCTCTTTCTACATGCCAAGTTTCATACCAGCATGCCACATGGTGGCACACAGCACCACAGACAAAATCTGAAAACTACCCTCAAAACTGGTGAAAAGTGCATTTTTAGCGATTCACTCTCAAAAACTGTAAGTCAACCCAAATGCGATTTGGCAAATCAAGAGATCTACCATGGCCCACCATGCATACAAATGTCCTGCCAGTTTGTCTCTTTTATGTGGGTAAAACCACAAGAGCTTTGAAACTGAGGATGGGTGAGCACCTTAGGTCCACTGACAACAATGACAATCGTAGTGCTTTAACCATACAATGTAGGGATACCAGACAAAGGAGCCTGAGACATATTTTCAAGTTTTACGGAAAGTACAATTTGGTGCAAGAGGTGGTAATCTAGATGATAAATTGAAGCAAAGAGAATCTTATTGGATATTCACACTTGGGGCCCTTAGAACACCAGGCTTGAATGACAGAATAGATCTGTTGTCATGTATTAAGAACAAAATATTAAAAATGTAAATATGAAATATAGCACTGGTTTAGGTTAGCTATGTGAAGTCCTTAGAAGAATTAGTGTGTATCTGTAGCCATATTAGTACTGTTTTTTCATGCTCTATGTTCATTTTACTGGTTATTGTCAATTTAGGAGTAGATGTTAGAGGAATACAATTACAGACTACAAACACCTTTCTTTCTTATTTTTCAGATATATTTTTCAAAATTGTTAGGAACAGCTTGGCTACCTATAATATTGATGATGGCTTGAAAGATGGAGAATGCAGTCGGTATCCTTAACATAGCAGAATCTAACTCCTTTTTTATATTCAAAAGTTTATACTTTAAGTATAATAGGTTTAGGATAATTTTACTTTTGTATGTACTTATGTATCTGCAGTGTATAACTGTTATGTGGTTATGGTCACTATTTTTAATATAGGTATGAAATGAGGTGATATAAAGAATTCAAAGTTTGTAAGGATAGAATACATATTATCTTAAATGAAATGTATATTTTGTAAATGCACTGTCACTTTAAATGATTTTGGATATGAGTGGCCTAGACCACTCATGAGAAACCACCCTGATGATGTACTGTGTACGAAACCAGTCGGGTTTCAGTGAGGTAGGTTTCACCATGTTGGTTTCTGAGCATGTTTTAAATTCAAATAAAAGTTTTTGTTAGCAGCTGAGGAATGTGGTAGTTTGCTTGTTCATATATATCTTTTACGTAACGCACTCTCCTAGCACAGAGCAGCTGTATTGTGGGAATATAGTGTCATGCAAATTGTTGAATGGATCCAAAGTTATTAACAAGCAAATTTAAAGTTTAACATTAAAGTGCCTTCATAACCCTAACCATGTCACTTTAAATGATTTTGGATATAACTGGCCCAGAACATTCATGAGAAACCACCCCCTGATGACGCATTGTGTACGAAACTGGTCGGGTTTCAGTGAGTCAGGTTTCACCATGTTGGTTTCTGGCGCATGTTTTAAATTCAAATCAAAATTTTTGTTAGCAGCTGAGAATTGTAGTAGTTTGCTTGTTCATATATATCTTTTACTTCACACACCCTCCTAGTGCAGAGGAGCTGTATTGTGGGAATACAATATACCAAATGTCATGCAAATCTGTTGAATGGGTCCAAAGTTATTAACAAGCAAAATTTCAAGTTTAACATTAAAGTACCTTCATAATCCTAACCATAGGGATGCAACTGCCCTATAATTAATATATATATATATTCATTGCACATAGCACAGCGACAAAAGTTTTGAAACTTGAGGTTAGTTACCACCCTACCCACCCTGCACACACCAACAAGCGTTAGGGTGTGCTATGGAGGCATCAGCCTGACTTTCACCCATTCTCCTGTACTGTACCATTTGAACTTGTTACATATGGAATGAGAGGTTAGGCCTGACGACCCCATGGCACACCCGCCTGTTGGTGTGGAGGGTGGGTGGGTGGCACCCCAACCCTCGAATTTCCAAGCTTGTTGTTGTAGTTATGAATCCTAACTGATTCATTAAAGCAGTTTTTAATGAATATATATATATATATATATTAGAGGCAAAAATTCAGTTTAATGCATCAGTTAGGGTTGTTCCACACATCAGAGGGTTAGTTCGCCCCAACTCTCACCCCATCAGATGTGTAAAGAAGCCCAGGTGTAGGAGAATAGGGTGAGAGTTAGGACCGACAACCCCAATGTGCACCCTGATGCCAGTTGGGGTGTGGACAGGGGGTCAAAGGGGCCTAACCCTAACACCAAATTTCTCACTTTTGTCGCTGTGGAACAACCCTAACTAATGCATTAAACAGAGTTGCCTCTAATTTTCTTCTTTTTGAGAATGATAATGAGAAATAGTGAATGTAAAGCACCCTGCCACTTGATGTCTTGTCACATAGTAACACGGTGCCCGCAAACGCAAATGGTAATGCATATAGTGATGCAAAGTGAAACAGAAAGATAAACAGTACTGTAGACATAAATAGTTAAAATAATGCAAACGCAAGCGCAAATGAAAATGCAAAGGGTAACGCACAAGGTGCCATAGATGGGAACGGTAAGTGAAACAGGTATGGAACGCAAGCGAAGGTAAGGCAACAGTAACAAGTGCACAGGCTGTTTTTTGTCAAAAGCTGCATAGAGAAAGACAGTGAGTACAAAGAATGTATGCATAATAATGGGTCTCGAGCAGAAAATGAGGAGTTGGAATACTAAATTGCTTATATCTCAGGAACCATACGACGTAGAAAAAAATTTAAAGTCATATGATGTATGACTTTCCTTGCTAGTTTGTACTTAGCCCCATCAGGGGCTAAGCATTTTCTGATGAAAAGTCCACATCTTGCACCGCTTTCTGAGATACGGGCCCCGAAAGGCATGGCAAATGCCGTAATGTTATCCTATGGGAAAAAGAGAAGTTCAGAGTGCGATAACTTTGGCTCCTTGTAATATTTGTTCACTAAACCACTGAAAGGCACATCTGTGGGATGTTGGCTTTCTGCTCTCCAAATTTCAGCCCAAAGACCAAACCGTTATTTTGCAGAAGGGCGCAAAGTATTCCTGTGATGTGGCAGACGCTGTAATTTATCCTATGGGAAAAAGTGTCAGATTTGGAGTGCTGTAACTTTGTCACTAATAGTATTTTTTCACCGAAACACTGAAAGGCACATCTGTGAGATGTTGGTCATGCTTCCTCCAAATCTCAGCCCAAAAGACCAAACCGTTTCTTTTTATTTTATTTTATTTATTTATTTATCAAGTCTAGGATTACAAATACCTTTGAGCCATGGCTCCTTTACAAAGTTCCACGTCAGAGAAATACAAATTATGGGAACATCAAGACAGGCATTACAACAATGTGGACATTGCAAACAGAGTACAGATTAATACAGTTCAAGGGTAGCATTGTAACAAAGGCAGCCAGCGGCATTTGTCAGAGAAAATAGACAACAGATAAGAAGTGCCAGAGTCATAGGGAGGGAAGAGGGTAGGTGGGAGAAGGAATGTAGGAAGGGTGGCGAGAGGGTGAAAGTGCAGCATTGGGTATACCAAGATGTGAGGTAGAATCCAGTGGGGGGCAACTAGAGCAGAAAGGGAAGTGGAGAAACAAGGTTAAGTTGGGCAGTCACAGAAGCTGTTGGTAGTGAGATAGTCCCGAGCCTAGTTTTAAACATACCAATAGTTGGGGCAGAGGGAGATGGTTGGGCTGAGGCCACTGAACCAGAGTGGTGCTCGATAAGCAAAAGAGTGTTGTCCCTGTGACGTGTGACAGTGGGGGACTTTAAGTAGCTGTAGAGTGGATCTCCTAAGGCACCATTTGTTAATTCGGTGTTGTAACAGAGTTGAGACCCCAGAAGGTGCAAGGCCAAGGTAGATTTTTTTGATCATGGAGCAGGTGAGAAACTTCATGCGGTTTGATAGTTGGAGCCAGATGGTCTGAGTGTACAGGTCACATGTGTGGGTGAGACAGTGAGCACCAGTGATGAGCCGACATGCTTTATTTAAGGCAGTTGAGAGGCATCTAAGGGTTGTGGTTGTGACCGAGCCATAAATGATGAGACCATAGTCTATTACAGAGATCACAGAGCTCAGAACTGCAACCTTCAAAGCTTCTGGCATGAGGTGTGGTCTGTGTTTGTAGAGGAGACCAAGCCATGTATTAGCAGCTCTAGCTACATTATCTATATGAAGTCCATAGGAGAGATTTTGCAGCAGGGTGGCAAAGAATTGCTGTCATTTTGCCATTGCCTGAAAAAAGTAGTGTCGTAATTTGTGAAAGCTTTCACAAAAATTTCGCGACACTTTCGCTGGAGTGCGCCACTACTTCATGGAAGTATTTTTCCAGAAACTTGAAAACATATTTCTAGGGTGTTTAACCTCAAAATAAAGACATGCCTAGCATCCTCAGGGTCCGACTAGGTAAACACAAAAAGAATTTTGTTGTTATAGGGACCCAAATTTAAATGCCGAGCATTTTCTAATCACCAACTGAAAACAAAATGGTGGATTTGCAAAGAAAAGGGCCATTTATGTAAAGTAAAACTGCATTTGCGAAAGTGTTGAACTTTTCGTTAACTTTTCCCATTGGCTTATAATGGGAAACTGTTTTTTGAATAACTTTGAACCATTTAATATTTTTCATGAAATCTTAAAAGGTACATCGGGGACCCTGGCCACACATTCTCTGAAGATTTCGGACCAGTCGGCAAACCGTGTGACCTGTAGAGACGACAAAGAATTGCAAAAGCGTAAACACATGCAGATCATGCTTGATAACTCTGCAGCTGTATATCTGAACAGTATGAAACTTGGCATATCCCACGATGTATAGTTCTTGATCATATATTCCAAATTTCAGCAAATCTGTTGAATGGTTGCAAAGTTATTAAGGTGCAAAATTGTAGGTTTAACATGTAAATGGCTCCTCAACTCTAACTTATGGTAGCACTACCGTACTACCATAATATATGTGTGTGTGTGTGTGTATATATATATATATATATATATATATATATATATATATATATATATTAGAGAAAAACTCCTTTTAATGCATCAGTTAGGTTGTTCCTAGCGACAATAGTGAGGAAATTTGATGTTAGGGTTGAAACCCCTTTGTACCCCTCAGCCCACCCCCAACCAGAATCGGGAGTGCGCATTGAGTCGACAGCCCAGTCTCACCCATCACATGTGGAAAGCTGAGGAATAGGAGAATGGAATTGAGAGTTGGTTAGTATTGCGCGCCTCGATTCGGTTGAAGTTGAGGCTGGAGGGTGCAAAGGGGTTTCAACCATAATATCGAATTTCTCACTTTTGTCGCTGTGGAACAACCCTATCTGATCTATTAAAGGAGTCTTTTGCCTCTAATTTCCCTTCTTTTGAGAATGATAATAGAAATGAAGGTAAAGATACAATGCGGTGGGAGTGCGGGGCCCTGCAGTAGTACTCCCATCACATGCGGCAGCAGGAGGGCCCCGCGCTCCTGCCATGTGATGTCTTGTCACATAGTAACATTGTGCCCGCAAAAGCAAATCATAATGCGATGGTGACACAAAGCTAAACAGAAAGAGAAACAGTACTGTAGACAGAAATTTTTAAAACTACGCAAATGCAACCGCAAATGAAAACGCAAAGGGTAATGCACATGGTGACGGACGCGTAAGGTAAGTGAAATGGGTATGGAACCACAAGCATAAATGGTAATGGTAACAGTAATGTGTTATAGGCTGGTTTTCCCCAAAGCTGCATAGAGAAAGACAGTGAGTACAAAGAATGTATGCAAAATAGTGACTCGGAACAGAAAATAAGGACTTGGAATAGTAAATTGCTTCTATCTCAGGAACCATATGGCATAGAAGAAAAATTTAAAAGTCATATAAATTAGGGGCTAAGCATTTTTCCAATGAAAAGTCCGTATCTCGTACCGCTTCCAAGATACTGGCACTGAAAGGCACGGCAACGCTGAATGTTATCCTATGGGACAAAACAGAAGTTCGAGTGCCATAACTTTGCCTCCTGTATTATTTTTTCACCAAACCACTGAAAGGCACATCTGTGGATGTTGGCAGTGTTCCTGCAAATTTCAGCCCAAAAGACCAAACTTTTATTTTGCAGCAGGGTGCCAAACGGTTGCTGCAATGCGTCGTATGCTGTAATGTTATCCTATGGGGAAAAGTGTCAACTTTGGAGTACAGTACCTTTGCTGCTGAGTAATATTTTTCAATAAAACACTGACAGACACATCTGTGAGATGTTGGCTGCATTCCTTCAAATTTCAGCCCAAAACTCCAAACCGTTCTTTTGCAGTGGGGTGCCAAAGAATTGCTGTCATTTTCCCACAGCCTAGAAAAGTACTGTCGCACTTTTCAAAGCTTTTGCAAATTCATTTGACAGTGTCGCAATGTGAAAGTACTTTGTAAAACTGCTTTTCCAGAAATGTGAAAACATATTTCTGGGATGTTTTACGAAAATAAATTAGCAACCTCAGGGTCCGACTAGGTGAATACAAAAAATTAGGTTGCTAGTGGGTCCCAAATTTAGATGCCAAGCATTTTCTGATCACCAACTGAAAATGAAATATGGATTTAGTGACAGTAAAGGGCCATTTGCAAAAGTAAAACTGCATTTGACGACACTCTCAAACTTTTTGTTAACGTTTCCCATTGACTTATAATGGGAACTTGTTTTTGAATGACTTTGAACCGCTTAATATTTTTCATGAAATCTTTGAAAGGCATATCAGGGACCCCGCTGCATCGTTCCTGAAGATTTCGGACGTGTCGCAAAACCTGTGCACCTGTAGGCACGACCGTAGAATTCCAAAGCATAAATGCATGCGCAGATCAAGCTTAATAACTCCGCAGCTGCATATCCGACCAGTACAAAATTGGCATATCCCAAGGCGTATGGGTTTTGATCATGTATTCCAAATTTCAGGCAAATCTGTCAAATGGTTGCAAAGTTATTAAGGTGGAAAACTTTGGGTTTAACATGTAAATGGCTCCTCAACCCATAATGTATAGATGTATGTATATGTGTAGTATACATATATATATATATATATATATATATATATATATATATATATTACTGGCCGGTAGAGCCAGCATAGTTAGGGTTGGTGTGCCACTTTAATGGTAAACCCCAAAGTTTTCACTTTCATAACTTTGCAACTGTTTATCCGATTTGCCTTAAATTTTGCATGTTTGCCATCTAACCATAGATCTCTAGATCTGGAAAGTTTTGTTCGGTCAGATGTACGGGTTGTGGAACTGTAGAGTGTAAAAAATGAAAAATACCTAACTTTTGTGCATTTTTCAGTTGGGCTTAAAGGACTGAAGAATGTTTCTGAGTGGATTCAAGTTTGCATGTCTATATGTGGCCTGGGTTAGACTGGTGCCTTTTGAAGATTTGGTGAAAAATCTTCAATCCATTCAAGAGATATACAAGTTTTTCATGTCTATTTTAGCCAATGGGAAAATTTATATGTGCATTGTGAAAACTTTGTGATCACTTTTTGTTGTCTTCCTCCCAGATTTTGTTTTGTGCTGCTGCCATCTTGTTTTCAGTTAGCAGAGACAAAAACATTCTAAGTAAAAAATAATGCCCTTTGGTAAACACCAACAGTTATATTTACCTAATCAGGCCCTTATGGACATGACCCTGGCATTAGTTTTTCTGCAGATAGTCTGAAATATGTTTTTCAAAGTTTTTCCACCATTTTGCCATTTTGTTGCCACAACAACATTTTTGTTTGTCACAGTGACCACAATAAAAAAAGTACCTCAGCAACATTTTTTGTGTGTGAAAGCATGTCATTATAAGGTATAAGGGTGTCATGAAACATTTTTGGTTTCGAGATAACGATGCTCAGAAACATTGTTCCATGTGTTGTTTTCTTTGTCTCTTCATTGCGATAAAGTGGATTGGCTTTTGGGCTGAAATTTGTAGGTAGCAAGCCCTGGTCCCACAGATGTGTCTTTTCATGGTTTGGTCCCAAAACATTCAACGGCCCATAGTTACAGCATTCCAAAGCTGAGAAATTTCCCATAGGATAACACTGTGGTGCCCGATCTTGAAAACGATTCACGATAAGTATTTTTGCTACCCATAGCAGGGTTTTAAATAATTGGTTAGCGGTTTTTTCTTGGGATGATACTAACTGTACAGAAAGTATTTATATAGATTTTCTAGAAGTGCTGTGTTTGTTAAACACAGTGAGGCAAGAGCTATGCAATTTCACAAAGATTTAGCACTTTTATGAGCAAAACACTATTTAATTTTTAGAGTTAAATAAAACCCTGCATAGCTTAGTCCAGATGGACTAAGTACATACAGGTTTCAAAGTCATGATTATAGCTGCAGTAGATTTTTTCCGTAGAAACATGAAGTTGATGGCAGATAAGGACCCAAGGCCCATCCAGTCTGCCCATTTCTTTCTACCTTATGAATATGCATAGGCCTTTGCTCTGTCAATGGCCCATCTATTCATACTCATCTGTATTGCTCCTTATGCCTATCCCAAGCCTGTTTGAAGCCCTGCACTGTATTCATATCCACCAGTTCCTGAGGTAGCCATTCCATGCATCCACCACCTTTCGTGAAAAATAACTTCCTCACATTACCACTTAATTGGCCTCCTCTAATCTCATGCTGTGTCCTCTTGTCCTGCTATTTTTATATTGAAACGTGTTAGACTCTTTCTCACCTTGTTAATGCCCTTAAGGTGTTTGAATGTTTCAATCATATCACCACCTCCTCCTTTGTTCTAGGGTATACATATTGAGTTCAGTTAATCTGTCCTCATATGTTTTCTGATGCAGTCCCTGCACCATTTTGGTTGCCTTTCTCTGGACTGCCTCAATTTGGTTACTGAGATATTGCCAAATAAGTGTTACAAGGGCTATTTTTCAGTACTATGGGGCTGCTGTATGGCTCTATATTTAAGTGTAGTGGGAACACAGGGCTCAAAGGGCCTGCACTCCCACATATGCATACCATTATGGAAAACAAAGGCAACATGAAGGAGGGCAGGGCCCGGAGGGCATGCGCTCCCACAAACACATATCACTAATCATTTACATTACACTTTCTCAAAAGAAGGAAATTAATTGCAAAAACTCCATTAATGCATCGGTTTGGAAATTTTATGTTAGGGTTGCCACCCCACCCACCACCCTACAGGGACCAACAGGCATAGGGATGTGCCATGGGGTCATCAGACCTAACTCTCACCCCATTCTTCTATACTGTAGAGTGTCAGCTTGTTTACACATGGAATGGGGTGAGTGTTGGGCCTGATGACCCCATGGCATGCCACAATGCCTGTTGGTGCTTGTAGGGTGGGGCTGTAGGGTTGGTAACCTAACATCAAATTCCAAACTTTTGTCACTGTAAGATCAACCCTAATTGATGTATTAACAGAGTTTTTTGCAATGAATACATATATACTGTATATATATATATATATATATATATATATATATATATATATATATATATATACCGACAGTCGTGGCAAAATATTGGTGCCTTGCACTTTTTCAAATAACTCACAATTTCCTCTAAGCATAAGTTGAAATTAACAACAGTATTTGGTCTCCACAATTTTTTTTCTATTAATATTACAGAACCTTTGTTTTGATTCAGAATTTAATATATCCTTTTAAATCAGAAAATGAAAAGAAATGGCACTGACAAAATTATTGACACCCTAGACTTAATATTTGGTAGCACAGCCTTTGGTCAAAATAACTGCAATCAACCACTTCCTATAGCCATGGATGAGCTTCCTACACCTCTCTACTGGCAGTTTGGCCCACTCTTCTTGTGCAAACTGCTCCAGTTCTCCTAGATTGGAAGGGTGCCTTCTCTCAACTGCTGTTTCAGATCTCTCCACAGGTTTTCAATGGGAGTTAGATCTGGACTCATTGTTGGCCACTTCAGAACAGTCCAGCGCCTTGTCTTGAACCATTCCTGGGTGATTTTTGAAGTGTGTTTGTGACATTGTCCTGCTGGAAGACCCATGACCTTCGATGGAGACCCAGCTTTCTGACACTGGGTTTAACATTGTGCTCCAAAATGGCCTGGTAATCTCCAGATTTCATGATGCCATGCACACGTCAAGGCACCCAGTGCCAGAGGCAGCACAGTAACCCCAAACATCAATGAACCTTCTCCATGTTTGACTGTAGGAAGGTGTTCTTTCTTTGAAGGCTTCATTTTGTTTTCTGTAAACATAGAGATGATGCTTTACCAAAAAGCTCTAATTTGGTCTCATCTGTCCACAGGACATTCTCCCAGAAGGATTTTGGCTTGTTCAGGTGTATTTTGGCAACTCCAGTCAGGCTTTCTTATGTCTGTCTCGCAGCAGTGGGGTCCTCCTGGGCCTCCTACCATATAACTCCCTTTCATTGAGTTGGCAACGGAGTGGTGCAAGTTGAAACTGTCGTACCTTGTGTCTGAAGGTCAGCTTGAATCTGTTTGGCAGTTGATCGAGGTGCTTTCTCCACCATTCGAAAAATCCTGTGCTGCAATCTTCGATCAAGTTTTCTCTTGCGCCACGTCCAGGAGGTTGGCTACAGTGCCATGGGCCTTAAACTTCCTGATAACATTATGTACGGTGGAACAGAAACATCAAGGTCTCTGGAGATTGATTTGTAGCCTTGAGATTGTCCATGTTTGGCTACAATCTTCTGTCTTACCTCCTCAGACAATTATCTGGCTTTCTTTCTTTCTCCATGCTCATTGCGGTACACACAGTGACACAAAACAGGAGAATTAGTCCTTTCTATTCAAACTGGTTGAATGAGTGATTTTTATATTGTAGGCACTGCAACTCACCACAGGTGAGTTCAATTCCAAAGTGAAGGAGAATCACCTGCTTGAAATCTAATTATTTCTAACTAATTTTGTCCAGGCCATTTAAGGATTTCTGTGTGAAATAAGCTAAGACTTAGTAAATTGTTCTGCTTTTGTGTTTTATTCCACTGCAAACCAAAGAAATACATATGGATACCAAAATATTTTTAATTTCAACAATTTTCTGGAAGGAATGATGCATTATTAGAAAAAACTGCAAGGGCACCAATATTTTTGGCCACGATGTATGTATATATATTCTATGGAAAACGTTGTTAATACATCAGTTATCATTCTTCTACAGTGAAAAAGTGAGAATTTGCCATTAGGGTTTCCATTCGTTGAACCCCACCCCGCCCCCACTGACAGGCATCGGGTGTGCGTTAAGGTTGCAGCCCCACTCACCCTATCCCATGTGTAAACAAGCTGAGGTGGTGCAGTGTAGAAGAATGGGGTGAGGTTAGGCTGATGACCCCAATGCACACCCCAATGCCTGTTGGTGTGGGCAGGGTGGGGTCAATGGGTGGGAACCCTAATGGCAAATTTCCTCACTTTGTCACTGTAGAAGAACCCTAACTGATGTATTAACGAAGTTTTTTGCATAGAATTTCCTTACTTTAAGAAAGAATAGAAAAGTAGAAGTGCGTTAGGTTGGTGGGAGGGCCTCATGCTCCACCAACTTGTAAGTGTTAGGCCACATTACATACCCAGTGACTAAAAAGTCATTGGCAAGAGCAAGACCAGCCATCAAACAAATGTTAATCTAGTAGAGCAATAGAAAACGCTGTCCACAATGTAAACTGTGCCATACAATATCTCCACAAAAATATTGTCCGACACATAAACACCAGTACTGACATCTACAGGACATGCCATCAACACCCTCAAATTTCAAGTAAAAGACCAAACCGTGTCAGAGATGTAACATGTCAAAGTTTGACATTTTCATTCGTCAGAGTGGCACAGTTCCGCACCTCTTGTATGCATGGAGGGGCTGACAAGATGGAAAGACAACAATTATGGTAGCTACATGCTGCATGATGTTCAACTTACTTACTGCATGTAGAACAGCATGCTGAGGATGGGGATAAAGAGAATTATAAAAGGGTCTCAGAAATGCTGCAATCTGATTGGCTGTGAGGATTCCAACAGCCTTGCATTAATCTCTGTTACATTGTCATGTACAGCCTGATCACCATGGCACATAGATTCTTCCTGTCAGCATTCCATCCTCTAGATCTGCTGAATGACTGGAATGATGCATTCTGATTTTGAACCAGCATTCTTAAACTGTTGGTGGAAGAACTCTTTTATTAAAAACCTTTCTATGAATGAGGAAAACATTCAAAATGTATACTTTTAACACTTTTCTTTTGGAATATTTTCATAATAGCAATAAGGCACTCCTAGGAATTAAATTAACAGACAATCACCACCTAGGGCTATTATGACACTCGGCTGTACCTCATGCCACATTACACCCCTAGGGGTGATTAACAGACTGTTACTCTAACCCTGGTCATGCCTTTATTGCTTAATTACTGGATGAGGCAACTGATGTTTAATTGCATGTAAATTAAAGAAGTGACATGAAGTAAACTATAGATAGCATACATAGTCAATGGACATCCAGAGAGACTGCTCAGGGCCAAGTCAAAGGAAAGCAAAAGACATCAAAGTAAACCCCAGCAGAGACTGTCTCTCTTCCAAAGGGACCACTGAAAGCAGGTATGCAAAACACTTTGACAAAGGATTCCATGTCAAATACTGAATTCTCTGAATTGCTTCTGTAGTGTATGAAAGATATGTTGTACTACTGAGATGTCATAATAAATTTAAAGTTAAAAAATGGGAACGCTTTTTATGTTGGCTTTGCCGCTTGCATGCAAGCCAACATCTTGGGAGAGTGCAGATTTGGGGCAGGGCTGCTGCTGGCAAATGCAGGCACGCATCAGTAGGTGCGCCCTTCATTCTCCAATCAGCCTGCATGCTGGTGCCACACCATGCGTACATAATGGGGTGAGCACATCTAAGAAAAGGTCCACTGCAATCCAAGCAAAGCTTGTCATATACAGCGGTCCTTTTCTTGCCATGTTCGCCGCAATTATGAGCATGGTTGGTGAGTGGCGGCCGCTAATTTGTGCCGACATCAGGGGTGCCCAATCCTCCTGTCATTAACACCCCGTCTTTGTGTGCTGATGGGGAAGCCCACCTCCGCTGGCATAAACCCCTCAAATGTTGGAATGCCGAGGGGTGCCCAATCCTCTCAGCTCGTGCCCCCCGCTTTGTTTGCCGATGGGGTGCTCAATCCCCATTGGCATAAACCCCTACAAATGTTGAATGCCGAGGGGTGCCTAATCCCCTGGCTTGCGCCCACTTTCTTTGTTTGCCGATGGGGGTGCCCAACCTTTCGGCACTACTGTCCCCCTGTGTTGTGTGCCGACGAGGGTGCCCACCCCTGTCAGCTACTGACACCCCCAAACAGTTAGGTGGCACGCTGGGAGCCCACCCCAACATGTCAAATGCCCTGCAAAAGGAAAACTGTCCTGCAATGTTGTTTCGCTTTTTTCCCCTGTAAAACGAAAACTGTCCCTCGTAGTCTCAATGCCCCTCCCCACCCGCACTCCACCCACTGCGCACCCTGCCTCCTCACCCCCTCTCACCCCATAATTACCTCTGAGTCCGGCGCACGATTTCGTGGACCAGGAACAGGTCTGCACTCTTCAAAGCCGACCGCGAACTGAGAAAATGCCGTAAGCTGTATAATGGAATGAATAGGGTTTTTTCAACTTTCTGTATATCTGGGCATTTCTTGAATTTTGGCACCAGATTTTCAACATGGGGTTTTTAGTCCCTCCTCATGAATTATATCCCTGTCATGGTGTTAATCGCTCGAAGGTGATTTCGCATTCACTGTGTGAAATCACCTTCAGGACCCATCAATGAAATGACAGTGCCAGCGCTCATGAGGTGGCCTCTCAAAAAGCCTATGTTCCAAATTTGGTGGAAAATCCAACAAACGCCTGTTTTATGAGTGTGTGTTGTGCAGTTGCTATGCAGGCTCGCAACGCCGATTTGCAAAATTTTAATGCTGGATTTTCAGCATTGTCATTTTGGTACACCTTCTTGAACAGTACAGCTGTCATTTTCCACATCCTGCCCGAATGTGTTTCCACACTTCTGGCGCACAATAGCGCAGTCATTGTGGGAAATCAGTGTTTGGGCCAGATTATGAAAATGACAGTGACACAGTTCATGAGCAGAGGTCCTAAAATGCCCATGTTGAAAATTTGGTGATGATACTCCATAAAATGACTGTGTTACGAGCGGTGTTGGCAGATTGCACGCACGCCATACCATCGCAGCATTTGTGATATTTTCACTCTGGATTTTCACCATTGCCATTTTTCCACACCTCTTGATGATCAGTACAGCCATCATTTCACATATCCTGCCCAAAATGTGTTTTCGCTTCGGCACAGAATAGCGTGGTCGCTGTGCGAAATCACTTTGGTACACTTTGAGGAAATAACAGTGACACTGTACATGAGCAGAGGTGCTAAAATGCCTATATTGAAAATTTGTGCTGAACGCCTAAAAATGGCAGTGTTGCAAGCGGTGTTGCATATTTCCCACGCACCCTTGTAACTTCGCAAATTTGGTATATTTACATGCCACATTTTCAACACTGGCATTTTTTTACACCTCCTTATGAACTGTACAGCTGTCATTTTTCACATCCTGCCCAACATGTTTTCCTGCACTGCACTACCAAACACCCAAAGGGATACCCTAATGCCTGTCACTCTCTGCAGGGTGGGGTGGGTTGGCATCAGTTCAATACTTCACTGCCATTCCTATGATGCATCTTTCTAACTCCCAGATACCAATGCCAATGCCAGCAAGCCAACATTCGGCATTGACAAATGCTTGTTTTTAATACAGGACACTATTTAAAGAGCTTGTGACATGCTCAGGAGAACTTTAACAAACCAAATGCTTTGACACAGTCCTGCTTGTATTTCCCAATTAGTGCTGTATTCCTCCTCCCATTGTTTATTACTGAGGTAATTTGTATGAAAACAGGATCTTTGCTCCTGAAGAGTTTCTCTACTCTGCTGCTTTCTCCTACCTGAAGTCACAGAGCACTGCTTGTGACATCACAGTTACTCCCATGGCAACAGATTGTGATGTCACAACAGAGGATTATGACATGACATCGTGAGTAAGCTGCAGCGGCAGATGGACTCTAAAGAAACTCTAAGGAATAAAGATCATCTATTCATGTGAATTTCCTTAGTAATAAATGCTGAGGAAGAGAAATATATAAAATATAGATGGAATGCTGGCAGAATTGTGTCTAATTTTATGTTTTATTTAAGTTTTCTTTGTATGCCAGTAGCTCTTTAACCATTTGTCATTAAGCTTATACCTTTGAAATGCCTTTTGCTTGTTTCAAGTAAAAATTCATAACAACCACTTGTCCAGTCAAATTTCCATTGTACCCTGTTGCTGCACCCCATATAAGCATACTATTTTCTGTTCAACACGTTATTATTCCATAATGTATATTGTCAGAGACGGTGTATTATATCATTCTGATGTAAACATGTCTTGTATTGTATTCACTGACTGGCATTGCTGACAATGAGTTTTAACTGAGCCTCCACTGAATAAACAAACTAAATAAACAAACAAACAAACAAGTATCTATACATTTTGCTGGGTTTTGTATTCTTGCTCATCATCTAGAGATTGCTGTAGCCTTACATTTATCTCTGCTGTGGTCATCTGATTGGTGTGCCTTACAGTTTTCAAGCCCAGTTTGATTTGATTTCTGGTTTGTATGTATTCAAACATTTCCAAAGCTGTTCATGCATTTGAAAAATTGCATCCTTAGCTAGGAATCTGCCTGGCAAACAATCTGAAGCTTGATGACATATTTTCTGTGACAACCAGTTGCTTACACTAGTGAAGAGAGTTCAGGCTTTGTACAGTCTGTAGCAGGTGAATATTAAATCTTTTTGTTGTTATTTATTTACTTGCACTTAAAATGTTTTTAATAGCTGTACATATTAACAGTAAAATAAATACATATCAAAATATATCTATATACATATTGTGGCAAAAACTGTGTTAATGCTTATCGAGTTGTTACTGCACAAAACTAAATTGCACAAAGATTGCAAATAAACTATTAGGGCTGCAAATACAATGGCCACAAAGTTTGAAAATGTTTTATTAGGGTTTCATGACCCAAGGAAAATCTGAAGATACAGTACAAGACCATAGATCAATGGTATGGTACCTCATACAGGGTCCACATATTCAAATTGGTATATAGCAACCCCAATCCACATGCCTCTTGACTGATGGGCAAAGTACATGTCCAGAGTCATGACACACAGGTCTGGTATTCCATCCATATTGCATGTCTTTAATTAGAATACTTTTGGGGTACATGCCTGAAGGTTTACATCTGTTATAACATGTGCCTTACTTCACACACACACACACTATGGTACACCTTCCACAAAGCAGCAGAATTGTTAAAATTTGAAAGTACTATATATATTACATAGTTGTCAGTTTTGTGGGACTCAAAATTCACTTCATGAGCATGTACTCAGTTGGGTAGTATGAATACTGATTTGTCTCACCCTGGCCACAAGGATATGGTAGTGGTGAGGATTAGGTTGCTATATACCACTTTTAATAGTATACAGTGAATACAGTGAATCCTGTATGTGGCGCATATCACTGATTTACAGTCTTGTACTTTTGGTCATGAGGGTAGGGAGTGATAGGGTGGGTATGAGTTAGACACAGGAACCCTAATAGGACATTGTGATTGGCTGATCATCCATGGCACTCCAGACATTACCTCATAGGGTTTTAGCCCACCTGATAGGCTAGTGATGCACATGACTCTAGGATCAGATTTCTACTATATCCAGGTCCCAGAAACCCCTGCTCTCCAGTTCAAACTTTGCATCTGATCAGGTTAGCACTCCAGGATTCGTGCTGTCCTAATTATCAAGGTAGGCTTCTTCACCTTCACTATTTAACAGTTTCTAAACAATGCAGTTCAAATATAGAGCATGGTTTTCAGACAGACTTTGGTATGGAATAAGATTGTTCCTTTCCTTCCCTAGGGGCTAGAACATGCCTTACAGTGTTTGTTAATAAGTATAAGGAGTACACGCCTAGCTTGTACTGGGAACCCTCACTGTGTGTCCTTTCCTGCTGTGTGGAGAAAGCAACCTGCAGGTTATCAGCATTTCCAGCCTTTTGTCATTTGTTTAAAAGATTGTATGAACCTCACTATGGTGCAATGTTTTTGGCTTGTGTCTTGGGCGTCATGGGGTAATAACGAGGTCTCTAGTTCGGGGCTTGTGTCTTGGGCAATTGCAGCATAGAGGTCTCTTTGTGCTAATGCATCGCGCTGGTGTTTTTTCTCTGTTTACCAAGTTTCCACGCCCCGTGCCCTGCTGCCTGCCTTCATTGCGGTTCTCTCCTTCCCCTCCTCCTTTCAGCCTTCTCACTGTCTGCGATCTCCCATCTGGTGAGGCCCTGGGCTAGAGAGCTTGAGCATGGTGGCCATGTCAGGCCTCGGCCTTCCCCTTTGGTCACCCTGCGGCCCCACCACCTCCCCACATGGCTTCCTCTTGCGGTGGGGCTCTGCTCGGGCCGTGCGCGGCCCTTCCTCACTGCAGCTCCCTCCCTCCCCGCTCAGCCTTTCATGGCACTAGTGTGGCGAGGCCTTCTTGGGGGAGCCACTCCACAACGAGCATTGTTTTTCCTCACATTTGGGCCCAGGGATTACATGGAGCCTCTGTCCCAGCCTAGCATGGCCAGAGTGGCTATCTTCGCCTCCGGCCACTGCGCCCTGCTGGGAACTTGTTCTGCCTCCGCCTGGCCTTGTTCCTCAGGGCTGGAGCCGGATGCTCATTGTGGGCTTAGATGTCAGAGCCAGCCTTGCTGGGGCTTCAGGGTGGGTCAGCTTTGTGGTAACCCACAATTGTTGCTTGCAGCCAGTGGCTCAGGCAGCACCTAGGAGCCCATTCGGTTATGGTTGCCTGCAGGGCTGTGTACCGGTAGACGGAGGAGTCCCACAGCCCCACTGCCTCTGCGTCTTTCTCTCTCTCGCCTCCCTACTTCAGTCTGGGCAGGTACCATTATGGGGTCTTCCTGGCCTCAGCCCCAGGTCCTCTGGGCTACCTTGGGGTTTACAGAAGGCTGCCAAGACCAATGCTCTGAAGAAGGCCTGAACCAGGGACTCAAAATTTCAGAGAGATCTAGGAGGAGTTGGAAAAAAATTTTTGTTGAAGACCATCACGGGTTCCTCTCAAGCAACCCATATGAGTCCTCCAGTAACAATTATGCTCACTGGGGTCCCTCTCTAGCGACCCCCAGTATTCCCGCTCCATGTGGGTCCCTCATCAGCGACCCCCATGATGAGGACAGCCCACATCTCTCTCTCTCTCACTTTCTCCTCTTGCTCTCTAGTTCCTAAGATTAATGCATCCTCAATGCTGCTAACAGAGGCCCACTACCCGTGAAGGCCCATTTCGCTCTTAGTAACACATGTATTCTTTTGTTTTCTCCAGATGGTCAAGGCCAAGAAGTGCACGGCGCAGATGCTAATCTCCCGCCCCATGCCCCTGGCTCCTGTGTCGCCGATGCCTCCACGACGATGATGACCTATCACTGGAACAGTCCGCCGCATGGGCCCAAGCAACCCGGCCCCAGCAGTTCAACGTGGCTGGATCTGGCGCTTCCTACTACAGAACCAACAGGCCACTGTAGCAATGATGGAGGGTCAGCAGAACTTTATGCTGAAGGTAATGGAAAAATGGAGTCTCTCACTCAACATAGAACATCAGCACACAACCTCTGGAGCAAGACATCGGTGGAGGGCCAGCAAGGATCACATGGACCTGACGGAGCCAATCCCAGATAATCACAAACCTGACACCGGGGAGGACAGAGACCTGCCAGAGGAGGAAGACGGAGCAATCTCCGACCAAGAGGACATGCAGCCACAGGCCATTCCATCGCCGCCTCAAAACTATGCTCCTTGATAGTGGTTCCAGGCCTCACTAAAATCGTGGACGGCCACCATGGGGTTCAAGATGGAGGAAAGTAAACCAGAATCCAAGTTGGACCCCTGATCCAGCAGAGGTCGACTGTCAGTGAGACATTCCTGTCTGTCCGGGCGATCGAAGACATTGTCACTAAGGAATGGCAATCCACCAATCCTGGCCGGATGTCGAACAAGAGAAATCTGGACCGTATGTATCCTGTTCAGAACGACAAGGCCAGCATGTGGTACACCACCCCAACAGTTGATCTTCAGGTGGCTGCGCTTAGTAGAAGGACTAGTCTACCTTGTGGAACCATCTCCTTAAAGGACCCCACAGACAAAAGGGTCAAGGACATGCTAAAGAAGGCCTTCAAAACAGAGGGCATGGCGGCAAGAGCGTCCACAGCAGCCATTTATACAGCACAGACACAGATATGTTGGCTAGAGGAGCTTTGGAAAAGGCCAATCCAAAGTCTAGAGAGGCAGAACTATTAGAGTGCACTCTCGATGCAGCAAGATATCTCAGCCAATATGGCGGTAGACCTCTCAGACTTAACGCAAGGGCCACAGCCATCACAAACAGGGCTAGACGGGCTTTGTGGCTTAAACTGTGGGAAGCCGACAATGAGTCCAAGACTTTACTACAAAATCTTCCCTGAAGGGTAAACATGTTTTTGGGAGGGTCTGTTAGAGTTCCTGAAGCAGAAAGAGGAGGGCAAGGAACTCCTTAGAAACAAAAGTAGGCACTCCTATCTACCTTCCACTAGACAGAGATTTCGAGGGGCCAAAGATCTTACCAAACTTGCAGAGAAACAGCATACCCAAACACCTCCTTTTGTGGTAGCGGCTCCTACACCTCACAACTCCCCTCCACCCAGTCCTACCAGCCTTCACCCTTCAGAACCCATGGATCTAGGTTCGAGGAAGACGAGAGGCCAGCGAGGTAAGCAACAATGACTGTTTCAGACAGGACCCTTTGGGCAAGGGTGCTGTCCCTGTGGGTCAAAGACTAGCACGCTCAGCCACCAGTGGTTTCACACCACCTCAGACAAGTGGGTTCACTAAGCCGTGTCTCAAGGCTACTCAATAGAGTTATCAGAGTCCCCTGACACACAGGTTCATCATCTCACCGATCACCAAAAGAGGGCCACTGCTCATCAGGTACAACAGATCCTGTGGAACCTGATCAGCAACAGGGCGATACAACCCGTACCGCCACACGAACAGGGTTTGGGAGTTTACTCCATCTTCTTTCTCATTCCAAAGAAAACCGGAACTTCACCCCATCCTGGACCTCAAACACCTAAATCAGCATGGTCTCCCAGAGGTTCAAGATGGACACTCTGAGGTCAACGCTACACAGTATTCGCATGGGTGACTTCCTGGCGTCCATAGACCTCAAGGACGATACCTTCACATTCTCATCAGGCCGAAACACAGGCAGTACCTCAGATTCCATATACTCAGTCAGCATTTTCAATACCAGGCACTACCCTTCAGACTTTCCTCAGCTCCAAGAGTATTTACCAAGGTATCAGTGATGCTAGTGGCCAGACTCGGGAACAGGGTCTCGATATCATCCCTACTCGAGCGACTGGCTGTTCCGGACGCGATCCAAGGAGCTCTCTCACCAACACACCACCCTCACTCTAAGGGCTCTCGAAGAGCATGGCTGGGTAGTAACCTAGACAAGAGCCATCTGGTGCCCACACAACAGATAGAGCATCTAGGCGCAGCTTAGACACAGCAAAGGGATGGGTGAAACCGTCCGAGGCGAGGGTCCTCAACCTGATCAGTCTGGCACGCAGAGTGCGCACTCAGCTGTCAGACATCCATGGCAAGACTAGCTCAACTATTAGGGTGCATGGCATCCTGTATCGACCTGGTCCCCTGGGCCAGGTGGCACATGCATCCACCACAGACGACGTACTCACATGGGATCTCCAACAAACACAACCTGAATGTGACACTCCTGCTACTACTATCGGTGAGAAAATCACTAACTTGGTGGACAGTTCGACCAACCTAACCAGAGGAAACCCACTGGAGGCCTTTTCAGGTTTCCATCGAGACGGATGCGAGTCTTCAGGGTTGGGGCGCTTGCATGGCCAATAGGACAGCACAGGGCCGATGGACCCTGCAGAAACCAAGCTGTTCATCAACGTCCTGGAGATGCGGGCAGTCTACCATGCCCCAACAGCCTTCAAGTCCGCTATCTTGGGACAATCGGTGCTGATTCGCCCGACAACCAAGTGACAGTGGCATATATTGCCAAACAGGGAGGCACCAGAAGCAGAGCTATGCTGAGGGAAGCGGCAATGGTCCTCAACTGTGCACAACACCACCTCTCCCACGTCAGTGCAGTTCATCTCACCAGAAAGCTCAACATTCATGCAGACTGGCTCAGCCAGCAGCAAGTCCACCCAGGGAGTGGCATCTCCACCCCAGTCTCTTCCAGCTGATACAGGAGAACTGGGGACCCATTTCCATGGACCTCATGGCCATGGCACAAAACGCGCAGGCCAGAGACTACTTCTCAAGGTACAGGAGAGACAGTCACAGGGAACCGACGCCTGTCGCAACCTTGGCACCGGAACCACTCCTACATCTTTACATCCATTCCCTTGCTACCACAAGTACTTGCCAAGATCCGCCTCGGATGGACCATCATCCTAGTGGCTCTCTACAGGCCGCTAGAGAGCGTGGATTTGCCATGATCCTAGCAATGATGTTGGCCACTCTCAGATTACCCTATTGACCTGATATGCTGACCCAGGGCCTGGTACTACACCCGCGCCCCAGGGCCCTGAAGCTCACAGTCTGGCTCCTGAAAGGAGAAGACTAAAGACCGAGGTTATTACGACTCAGTCATTGCAACAATGCTGCAGTCCAGATGTTCTCAACCACTTCTACCTATGGCAGACAATGGTCGGTATTCACCAGGTGGTGCCAAGATCGAGCTATGGATCCGGAACTTGCTGACATGGCTACCATCCTGTTATTTCTTCAGCAAGGTCTGGATAGGGATTGTCCCACTCATCCCTCAGGGTGCAGCTGTCGGCCATCAGAGCAGCTATTGGGCCCGTGAGGGCCACATCCCTGGTGCCCACCCGGATGCCCTGTGCTTTTAAGAGCGGCCGAGATTCTGCGACCTCAGTCCGCCCATCCGCTCACTCCTTGGGACTCCCCGGTACTAGACTCCCTCAGTTTGGCCCCATTCGAACCACTACAGAATGTAGACTTGTTCTGGGTTGGTCTGAAGACCTGTTTTCTCATGGCGATGATGCTCAGCCTGCAGGATCGGGAGTTAGCACACTGTCCTGCAGGGAACCCTACACAGTGTTCACACCATGCAGGGTATGTCTATGCACTGTCCCAGCCTTTCAACCAAAGGTCTCCTCCCCTTTCCACAGGAGCAAACAATCAAGTTACCCACATTCACGGAGATTCTCAATCGGGAGGCATAGCGTCCCTCAGTACCTGGATGTAGGCACCACCCTATCCATGTACATAACTAGGACACAGCCTCTGCGGAAGACAGAGAGGTTGTTCATAGTCACGAGGGGCCAGAGACAGGGAAATGCCATCTCCAAGACCACCATTGCTGGTTGGTTATGGAGAACTATTCAGGAGGCCTACAAAGCAAAACAAAAGACACCACCTCTGGGGATCATTAGCACTCCACTAGGGCAGTAGCTACCTCCTGGGCAGAGAGAGCCAATGTGTCAGCAGAGGACATCTACAAGGCAGCTACGTGGACTCTCTCCACACCTTGCCAGACATTATCGCTTAGATCATCTGTACCAACTACAACCAACCTTTGCAACACAGGTCCTCTCTGTGGCCACCAACACTTCCTTCGCCTCCTAGACCACTCTGTCTCCCTCCGTAGGTACAGTACTGCTTCTTATCTACCCATGAGGTAATGTCTGAGTGTCATGGATGATCAGCCAATCACATGGGTGTTTACTCACCTGGTAAAGGTGATTGTGTTGGTTGACATCCATGGCACTCACCACCCACCGACACAGTGGTCAAGAGGCGACCAGGAACTAGTAGACAACATTGATCTGAACTGACTGTCTCCTTGCCTTATCAACAGACATCCAGGATGTCCACCGTCGGCTCATTAGGGTCGAGTCTAGATTGTATTATCAGGAAATAAAGTAGGGCCCATGGCCTGAATTGACAGACGCTTCGCTCTGCTTTATTTGTTCTGAATGGACACTGTGTATTTTGTGTGTTTTTCTTCTTCTTGGTATTGCCTGTCACTAACCTTACTTTCAGCTTTGGAAGATTCAAACTGGAGAGCAGGGATTTCTGGGACCTGGATATAGTAGAAATCTGATCCTAGAGTCATGTGCATCACTAGCCTATCAGGTGGGCTAAACCCCATGAGGTAATGTCTGAGTGCCATGGATGTCAACCAACACAATAACCTTTACCAGGTGAGTAAACACCCATTTCCAACCTCTGTGCAGTTTTCATGTTGTACAGCAGTAGCTTTAATGAGCATTTACATAGTTTTGCTATAAATTTCTTATTTTCTAAGAAAGTTGTGTAGTAACTTAATTTACTCATTCCTGTAATATTTTTTCAATGTTCTTATTTTGGTTAAACCACCACTATGTACAAGTAATAGTGTATTATTTCACAAAATCATATAACATTGTAGTAGTTGTCCCAATTATTCAAATACTGTACAACTTAAAAGTAAAATACATAAGTGTTAAGTTGTGACTGAAGAGGTAGATTACAATCACATTTTCTAAGCATCTGGAGACCTGGGTTTGAATCCCATATACTGTTTTTCCAGCAGCTGCAGTATTCACAAAGGTGGAGTTAACTTATCACCAGCTCCACGATTTACAGCAGAGTTTATCCTCAGCTGTGGAAAATGTTATGGCTGGTGGGACAAGGCATAACATCTGTGCAGCTGTGGGGACTATGAATACAAATCTCCACAGCTGAGGAGATTTTGGTCCACAACTGGCCTTGTGGAGGGACTTAGTCCCATTTCGCTTTTGAATCTGGCCCCAAGTTTACAAAACTAGTTGCAAAACACAAACATATTATCTCAATTAATATGCAAAGTGCATATGTTTTCTAAATTTGTATGTAAAGCTTGCTCATTTAAACACAAAAACCATCATGCAGCACAAATACTATTTATATTTTATATTATATATATTTTATAAATCTTCACAAATGCTTTTTACTGCATGAGGATTGTATCTTTTATAACTCGCAAAGCACAAAAATTATTGTGCAATATGAATATTATTAGAAACACTTTATAACTTCATGATCTTCGGTTTGAAAATCTTTGCATAGCACAAAAACAGAGTTGGGCATGAATATTTTAAAAATGTTTTTCAATATTCATAATGCATATAGATTTTACACAAAAATAATGTTCATGAAGGATTGCTTTGCAAAGACTTTCATTTTTAATCAAAGATAACTAACCAATTGTTTAAAGAAAATACCTTTTGTAACTCATACTGACCCTTCATTACAAACACTGCACTGTCATGCTTAACTTTTACCTAACTAAAAAGTTATCTTACCATAAACTGTTTGTTCATGTTGAATTTTAGCATAAAAAGTTTATGTGTAGTTCTAGGTATCTTTCTTGGGTTTTTGTTTTTGAATGCACATGCATGAACAATTGATTGTATTAGCTTAAAACTAATTATGTTTACCCAAACCCAACAGAACCTGTTCCCATGGGATACCTACAAAACCTGTAATTTTCATACCTCAACTTGTTACCACTTTTTAGCTGAGTACAAAATTTGAGTAGTGAATCAGACAAAATATGTAATTTCAGCCTCTAATATTTCAAAACTACAAACCAGTCTTTATAAAATTTAGGAGGTTAAAAGATCCTAGGACTGAGAAGGTGCATACTACATTTTGAAGTCCTTAATCTAAGATGGCTGATGTATAAGGCTTTGAAAATGGTTATTTTAATGACACCTCGATACAACACTTATATACAGACGCTACCACTCTTGCATAATATATAAATATATATGTGTATATACAGATAGATACACATGTATTAATAATATTGTAGTATCCACATCTAGGATGATGGAAACAGAATTGTTGTGCTCACAGGGCAGCATTATATACACCATCCTGCCTGTAGAGGACAGAGGTGGGTACATCTTCAGCTGCTGTGCACATGTTGTTACTCTGAAAAGGCATGTTGACAGCCTGAAATGGAAACAAGCTGTACCCTGCCCATGACTCCAGATCCCCAAATGTCTGACAGTAGGGTGCTCTGATCACCATAAATCCGATCATAACGACTGATTTCGGATTTCTGAATCCATTTCAATCTGATTCCAAGTCACTGCTCAGATTCAAAATTGGATTTCAAAATCTGAAAATCCTAATGCCACATTTAAAAGCTTGAATATAAACGTTAATAATAAAATCAAGGTAATGGTAAAAAAATTAGGAGTACTATGCAGTATGGAGCTATGACTGTCACACACACACATACAGAAATGATAAAAATACAGGTAACACTTATTCAGCATTGCACTTATATACATAAATAATTTGTGACCTACCTTATCATCATTCTCCAAGTCAGTCCATGGCTTCAAGTTCCCAAGTCCTTGGTCCCTGTTAGCTGAGCAAACCTGAAGGTTCATAATAAGTAACTTGATTATTGCAGTACCCTATACCTAAGGCTTCCTGGGGTTGATATCTGTGGCTTGCAGCTGGTACAGAATGCCATAGCCAGGTTGTTGAGTGGGCTTTCTCGATCTTGCCATGTCACACCTCTGCTGTGTGGACGTACAGCAGCCTGTTCAGTGGTGGATAACTTTCAGGGTCAGCTTGCTGACCTGTAAGGCCCTACACAGACAGGGACTGAGTTATCTGCAAGAGCTCCTGCATCCCTACCGCCCTCCGACCACTCTGCTCCACCGATGAGGGATTGCTGGAGATTCACAGGGTCCGCTTAAAACCTCTGGAGCCCAAGCATTTGCATTTGCATCTCCCACCCTGTGCAATTTCTACCTTATCGGATAAGGAGTGCCTGACTGTGGAGCGCTCAAAACAGCACTGAAAACATTTTTGTTCACACTTGCCTATGCTGAGTATTCATTTATTTATGTCTGATTTTATAGTGGTTTTAAATATTTGTAGTTTTAAGGTTTCTTTGTAAAAGTTTTGGCACTTGTTGAATAGTGCTTTTATTTATTTATTTTTGCATTCTCTAGCAAGCTCATTTACAAAGGTGCCGTGTTAAAATTGTACAGGCAGCTATGATAGACAGTTGACACTTAACAAATACAGGTAGTATACAGTTACAAATTCAAGCAACGAGGTTGTAAATCATCAGTTATGTACAAACAAGTTGTAGGTGAGACAAAGTATAACAACTGAGAACAATCTTCAGATTATACCAGTGGAGGAACTAGTAACAGAAGTTAGTAGGAGTTGAGCCCAAGGGTGCTGAGAACAGAAGCACACAGTTCAGGCAGAGTTCAAGAGTGGGATAGTTTACAAGTTAGAGAGAGGAAGAAGTAAAGAGTGAATAACATGGGTGGGGAGTAGGAGCAGGGAGAAATCCATCCAGTGGGTTTCATAGATGAGGGCAATAGGTGAGGATCGGAATGGGTTATAGGGTGAGAGGGAGGGGTGAGATAAATATGTAAAGGGCAGCCCCAGAGGGTTATAATAGTAAGGTATTTATGGAAGAGATGGTCAGGGTGAGAGAGGAGGTAAAAAAACAAACCTAGAGGATTAGAAGAAGGGTCTTTCATCAAATAAAGTTATTATTATTATAACTTATTATTATTATAACCCTCACTATTTCTAGCCTAGAGGCTCCTCACCTCCTTGGTTACCATATAGTTGCACTGACTATGAATGCATTGTATTATGTATAAGACAAGGCCTCCTGAGGCATCTTACTACCAGCTCATATCATGCATTGCTTTAGCTACCAATTGTATAGGTCTTAACCACTCATTAGGCAAATATGTCGACAGCTCTGCCCTGTTTTAGCTACCAAATGTATAGGCATTAACCAGTGCTCATTGTACTTATACTCTGTATGATTGCTCACCCACATTTATTCTATGTATGTGCTGTATGAATGGCTATGTTTTATTCTGACGTGGAGCTTTTGGAAATGAGTCTATGACTCAAAGGGTTGTAATTCTGATTTCCTAATTAAATAAATAATAAAAACTTGTCTTTGTGCTTTAAATGATGAGTTATTATGTAGCCCATAGTTATGTAAGCAATACTATCTGACAGAGTGGTAGTATTGAGCTATACTAGACTGCCCAGGGTGTAATAAGGCCCAATGCCACAGGCGGAGGGTCTTATAACTCATGGAAGGTCCAGTATTGTGTATAGCACAATATGACCCACCTTGGAAGATATTGCACTTAGAAAATGGGTTGTTTGTGATAGTTTTATAAAATTATTCATAAATGACAAAAAATGATTTTAAAAAGTACTAGAAATGAATAGAAATGTACTGTTTGGTAAAGTAGTCCCTGTACTGTCTGTACTGAAGCTGCCAGTATAGAGTGCTGCTTGTTTTATTGTGCTGAATTTTTTGTGGCTCTGTCATTTTTAATAGATGGGATGTGGCTGGGTGACATCATGGTCAAGAGAGTGTGGTTGGGAGACTGGACCAGTTAAAATGAGCAGGGTTTGTACATGAGTGGACAGCAAAATGAAGCCTTATTTTTTTTAATTGATAGCAGTTGCAGACAGGCTGGTACAGTGTCTGAACTGAAATAGGTGGAAGGCAGAGATCAGTGTTCAGAGGAACAGCTACTATCACAAAGATACTGCTAGCAAGAAGAAAAAAGCAGTTTGTGTGACAGTGATTGTGACACATTTTTAACATCTCCAGCTTGTTATTGTGCAATCAGAACAGAAGAGCTGCTGGTAGCGGGCACATGGTTGCCATGTAAATGTAGCACTGAAATGAACTGTCGTGTGTACATGGCGACTCTGCTTAAAAGAAAAAATGTTTTATGTGCATTTGTTTTCACACAGTCTATCATTTGTGTGGGTACCAGGGCAGTTTACTGCCTGAGGGTTGTGTGTATGTGATGTGCGTGTGGTGGGGCTGACTCAATCTTACCTCTTGGTAAGTGAGCAGGGAAAAAATGGTGGCTAGCTACTTTGAAAATTTGGGGTGCCCATGATACCCTAAGTAATGGGGTACCCTGAATTGGCACTTGTTTTACTGGCCTTATTGAAAATAAATGCATGCCTGACCGTAGCTCAACCAGTCAGGATGCTTTATTACTAACATACTAAAATGCCAGCAGAATAGGCCTAATGGTCTTTCATGTCTGCTCATTTGGTCAGCCTCTCCTTGGCAGCTGACCTTGCTGCCCCCTCTCCTCTGGCTTCTCCCTTCCCAGTCCCAGATATTCTCACTGCACTAGACTTTGCTTCCAGAACCATTCCCCTGTACCTGTCCCACCCTCTCTGAACCCTCCACCATCTTTGCCTCCACCAGCCCCTGGGCAGCGATTCCATGACTCCACCACCCTCTCAGTGAAGTAGCACCTCCTCCTTTCTCCCCTGAATCTCCCCTTCCAGCTTCCACCCATGCCCTAGTTGCCCCCCTCCTTCCTTCAAGCACCCTGACTGCTCCTCCCTATATACCTCTTCATGTACCTGAAGACCCCTATCATGTCCCCCAGTCTTTTCTCTCTTCCACTGTGTACATATTTAGCTCTTCGAGCCTCTCCCCATAGGTCCTGTCCCCAAGCCCCAGATCACTTTGGTTGCTCTCCTCTGACCCTCTCCAGGAGTTCAATGTCCCTCTTAAGTGTAGCCTCCAAAACTGCATGCAGTACTCTAGATGCGGCCTCACCATGCAGTTATACAGAGAGTATCATTTCCTCCTTCTGGAGGTGATCCCCAGTGATGCATCCCAGCATCCTATTGGCCTTGGCCACTGCCCTCCTACAAGTCTCCAAGTAGTTTATCTTGACATCCACCACCACTCCCAGGTCCCTCTCAGCCATCAAGACTTGTAGCATTTCTAAATAAGCAATAATACTCACAGGGTGGGTGATATTGGGCTATACTGAACCACCAGAGGGCATAATGAGGCCCAACACCACAGGTAGAGGGCCTATCGCCTCTGGAAGGTCCTGTATAGCCCAATACCGCCCACACTGGAGGGTATTATTGAGCTTAGAAATGGGTTATTTGTGATAGTTTTATAAAATTATTTATAAATGACAAAAATGTTTTAAAAGTACTAGAAATGAATAAAAGTACTGTTTGGTAAAGTAGTTTGGGGCAGCATAGTGTAGTGGTTAAGGTCACTGAGCTGCAAACCTGGAGACCTGGGTTTGAATCCCATCAGCCCCCAATTGAATACTGTGTGACCCTGAGCAAGTCACTTAACTTCCTTGTGCTCCCAGGTTGCACCTGGAAACAAGCTCTGGCTTAGTGTGCCTTTACTGGTTAAACACTTCCTTCCTTCCCTAGTCCCTGCACTGCCTGTACTGTAGTTGCCAGTAAACAGACCAACAAGGAATGGCAGGAACACAAAAGGGGAAGGTGAACACATGTCCATTTACAGAGGAAAGAAGGGACTTGCAAACTGGAAAGTGGATACGGCTGTGGGACCAAGGGTCCTAACACATAAGTTGTGGAGAAATTAATGGAAACACTGTTAAAGGAAAGGCTAGTGGAATATCTTGAATCCAGTAGGTTATAAGATCAAAGAAAGCATGGATTTATTGGGGAGGTCATGCCAGACAAATCTGATCGATTTCTTTGACTGGGTGATCAGGGACATAGATCCGGCAAAGACTATAGATGTGTCCTACATGACCTTCATCAAGGCCTTCAACACTGTGCTAAAGAGGAGACAGATAAAGAAATTGGATAGTCTAGGGTGGGAGTCAAAGTTGTAAACTGGTAAAAAACTGGTTAATGGATAGGTAGAGGTGAGGGTGTAAATGGCATTCACTCCAATGAGGGTAAAGTCACCAGAGGGATGTCATGAGGTTCAGTAGTGGGACTGTTCCTGTGCAACATCTTCATAAGTGACACCGCAGAAGAACCTGAAGGGAAGGTATGCTTTTTCAGATGACACTAAGATATGTAATAGGGTGGATAGACAGATTGAGGAGTGGTCAATGGTATGGCAGCTAGGGTTCTCGGTCAAGAAGTGCAAAATCATGCACCTGGAGCATAGAAACCCAGGATGAGTGGGGGGCTGTTGGTCACCAAGCAGAAAAGGGACCTTAGGATTATAGTATCTGATGACCACAAAGTCACAAGGCAGTGTGACAAGGCAGTGGGCAGGGCCAGTGGGATGCTGGCATGCATAGGGAGAGGTATTACAAGCAGAAGGAAGAAGGGAGGTGATATTACCACTGTATAGATCATACCTGGAGTATGTGTACAGTTCTGGAGACCACATCTCAGAAACAATATAAACAGGGTAGAGGCAGTCCAAGGAGGGCAACTAAAATGATACTGGCGTTGCATGAGAAACCATTCAAGGAGAGACTGAGGGATCTCAACATGTACACCCTGGAGAGGAGGAGGAGAGGATGACATGAAACAGACCTGTAAGTACCTCACAAGCTGAATAGGGTACAGATGGGGAGCCTGTTTCCATTTGTAACAAGGTATCACAAGGATCCATTTTAGGCCTGCTTATATTCCTAGGTTATATCAATTATCTTGGTTCTAAAATTGAAAGGCAAAATTTCTATTTATGCTGATGACACAGTTATGTATGTCTCTAGTCCTACCTCTGCCTTAGCTATGAATGTATTGCAGGAGGAGTTTGATAAACTTCAACTTAGCTTGTGTGCATCTAAGTTTCTATCAAATGCTTCAAAAAGCAAGTACAGTACATGTTTTTCTCACCAAAATCTCTCCTGCCTCTGCCACCAGCAGGTATTATAACTCTAACAGAAGATAGACTTGAACTGGCAGGCTCTCTTAAATAGCTAGGTATGTGGATACATAGCAAGCTATTCTTTAGTACACATATTGACAGCATCTGTAAAAAGTTATGTCAGAGACTTGGGTTTTATCATCAGAACAAAGTCTGTTTTAGCCCAGAGACAAGAAAAAGGCTTGTTCTGTTGACCCTTCTTCCACTATTAGATTACAGTGACATCATATACAGGAGTGCCTCTGTTTCCGTCCATCTAAACTAGATGTATGGTACCATACAACACTCCATTTTATTACTGGTGCATGTTGGAACACATCAATGTGCTCTCTACAGTTGGGATGGACTTTGCTTACTATTAGAATGCTAAGAAATCTACATATGTGGTCCTTAAAGGCAATGCAGAACTTTCTGCCATCTTATTTGACAAACCCACTTCAAAAATTTGCAGGATTATATAATTTTTATTTTGGGGGTATTATTTTCTCTCCTCAGAGCTCCGGCTATTACCCCACCCTCCGTTGTTCCCCCAGTGCCATCCCCGGACATCAGACCCCTCCCTTATGTACCCTGTGACTTACCCTTCATGGCAGGGTGGTGGGAGTGACTCAACCCACCCCAACGGATCCATGCCAGGAGGCACCCTTCCAGGAATGGCGCGCGGGGAACAACTTTGTGCTGCCGGGCTTGCTTTTAAGCTGTTTTCCTCCCAGCGGGTCATGGCGTGCAATGGCGCATGGCGACTGGAGTGCACGCACACTCTCGTCGTGCCCCAATCAAGCATCTGCCATCCCGCCCCCCATAGCTTGCAGCTCGTGCTGTCGACCCTCCAGCCCCCACTTAGGGTCAGGCAAAGCCCGGCCGCCCAAATCCCCCTCCCGGAGATGGAGAGCAGTCCCTTGGATGCTCAATCCATCTCCTCCCGCACGACCACGGCAACCCATGCCCGTTCGAACATGGGTCGCTGGCATGGCGCGAGTGGCGACCAGTGCCTCAACCCTCAGCGCCACCAGGCCGGCAGGATCATATAATTTAAGAAACTGTAATACTATCTTGCAGGATGTCCCAAGACATCATTCAAAATTTGGTAAGATGGCTTTTAGTTGGATGGCCCCTACTTTGCTCAAAATGTGCTGTTTTGAAGGTGCCCCCTCCCTTATCTCAAGGTCCTTCTTGGCCAATTCTGTGTTGATAAATGTGTATGCTGTTCAAAAATTAATAATTTATGAATTGTTATTGGATGTTGCAAGTTGTTTTCTGTATTTATAGTGGTATTGTACACACACATATTTCTTTGGGTAGGACCGAGGATTCAGCTGCTGGTAGGTTTGTTGACCATGGTGAGAGGAGTGAGGAACTACTGCCAGAGGACTCCTCAGCTGATTATTTTGGACACAGCCTGCAGTGTAACCTGAACCTCAAAGGATGCCAGAGAAAAAGAGTGATTGGAAACATAAACAAAAGTGATCACACAAGCGAGCTCCAAAACCAAAAGTTTTATTTTAGGGCAAACACAACTTCCTGGCACTTCAATGGAGAACCTTCTTAGTCGAGGGTGGGGGGTGGAGTCAGTAATTTACTATCACCTTAAATACACAAAATTGAGTGACATCACAAATCATTCTACCCATGCACCTCTTACATATTACATTTCTTTGATCCCTTAATGGGTCCTTGTGCAAAAATACAAGCTACACTAGTGGAAAAGTAGAGAAATGTGAAAAAGTATTTGTTTTAAAAACTAAAACACATGAAATAGTTATCAAAAGCATTATCAAAAAGCGTTTGCTTCTGTTCTTGCCAGATCCCATTAGGGTAGGAAGTAAAACTACCTAGGAAAAAAAGGGGGGGGATGTTAAACAGTTGCATTTTTTACATATTCAAGTAAGACCAACTATGAGAATTTTTTTTTTTTTCTTTCTTTTTTGTGAATCCGCCAAATTGGCAAGCATGCTCTTAAATCTTTAAAACTATATAGTTTAAAAGAGGAATATATTTTACCTCTGTTAGATCTCCTGTGAATTTATATGAATGTTACAAACCATGGCAGGTCCTAGAAGCAAATAATTTGTGTTCTAGTACTTAGGACATCTTTACATAAGAACAGGTAGGGCTTTGACAGTAAATATAGATTAGTATATACAAACAACAATCTGGTGGGTCATTTCTATATTAAATGAGCTTGCAAATAATTTTTTCTATTGCAATATGGGATAAAACACGCCATGTTCACAAATGAGTTACATTACAGGTCCAGTTTAATGTTTCCTTTAGTTCAGAAAAGGATAACCAAATTACAGGGTAAGGGAGCGGGGGGGGAGCATAAAATGGACTCTCATAGGAATTTTTACCTTTTGTCTTTTATAAACTGTCAGAACCAGTTCTCTATTCAAACCATCTGGTTCTAAAGAATCCAGAGTAAAAATCCAGCTGGATTCTTTCTGTAATAGTATTGTCTTCCTATCCCTTTCTTTGTAACAGTTTCACATACTCTAGAATAGTGAATTTTAATGCTTATGTCACCATTATGCATACAAAAAATGTGCTGCTAATGCTGAATCCAGATTGTGGTTCCTGATGCCCTTATATGTTCCAACAACCTTTCCTTTGCTGGGTTAAGTGTTTTCCCACATATTGCAACTTACAGGAACAATGAGCCACATAAACCACAAACTTAGTGGAGCAGTTTACAAAGTCTTGGATTTCCACTGTAAGGTCTTTTGTGGGGTGTTTGTAGGTCTTCTCCTGGTCGATAAATTTACAGGCACTACAGTGGCCACACCTAAAACATCCCACTGGCCCATTTGGCAACCAGGTTGCTTTAGTTGTTTTGTCTGGGATGTTGTGGCTGTTACTTACTCTCCCAAGTTCTTTGCCTTACTATAGGTGACTCTAGGTTTTAATGCAAAGACCTCAGGCACCCCACTTAGACCAAACATGTTCCAGTGTTTTAATAAAATTGTCTTCACTTTCGAGCAATCGGATTATGTTCAACACAAAATTAATTATTTTTGTATCAATTTTCTGTGAGCTTTGTTTAGGCACTAATAAAGAAGACCTGTCTTGGGAAGCTGCCCTCTGAAGGCTCGTATCTAAAACTTCTAAGCTATAACCCTTTCCACAGATCTTTGTGCAAGTCTAATGCTTGTATTTCAAATTTGAATCACTTGAACAATTTCTCCTAAGTCAGAGAAATTGTCCATATGGAATGGATCTAATCAAAGTCAGGGAGTGGGCACTCTTTGCATGCAAAACAGTGTTGCTTGCTGATTGTTTTCTGGAGTTAGTGCTTTCTATCCTACCATCCTCAGATGCAGGAAGTGTTAGATCCCCAAAAATCTATTTTATTTGCATTAATATTGTATGTAAATCTTAGATTGATGTTGTTGTTATTCAGACTCTCCAGACTATTAATAGGTCATCAATGAAGTGACTCCAATGTTTAATATGGGCAGTAAATTCATTTTCTCCATTAAATAGCACTGTCTCCTCCCACCAGCCTAAAAAGGTGGGTGTATGTAGGGTTATTGTGGCCATCATTGCAGTACCCTGTTTCTGCAAATATACTTTGCCATTGAAAAGCAAATAATTATGCGTTAGAATGTGTAGAGGAATCCAGAAAGAATTCTGGAGGGGGTATCAACAAGGATATTTCTACTTTAAAAATACTTGAGTGCCTCCAGGCCTAGAGTATGTGGGATGAGGTGAAGTGAAATTACACCAATACTTTTCCACAGCCAATCCTGATTTCATGTAAAATTTTCCAACTTTTCTAATACATGTAAGGAACCCCTGGTATAGGAGGTGACTTGAAGACTAGTGGTTGTAGAAAATAGTCCCAAAAACATGACAGGACATCACACTGGTAATGGCAGCATAGTTCTGTAGCCTCCTGATCCTCCTCGAATAATCTCCTTAAAAACAGCGATCGATTTCCTGCTAAAAATTTACAGGAACTGCCAGGAGACTTCTATATTATGCCAAGAGAGGGAAAAGAAAAGTTTAAACCAGATGGCTAAAAGGATTTGGGCGGATTGTCTGACGGAGACTGGTAGCAAGTACTCACAGGTCTCGCCTCATCATACCTCAGTCAATCAAGCAGCAAACAGCTACCACTGAGCTCCATTCAATGGAAGATGACCCTGGTCCTATCCGAGCTACAGGATTTTAGAAAAGAAATGCGCTCTACAGCAGCTGCCCTATGCACAGACCTCACCAAAATAGAGAACCGACAGGAGGCCTTGGAAGGACATGCCGTGGAGACCGATGGAAGGGTCGACTGCGCAGACCGTGCAATTGCACAGCTGCACCAGGACATCCAAGGATTGCAGGCAAGAGCGGAAGACGCTGAGAGCTGCAGCAGGTGGAACAACATTCGAATCTCAGGGGTATTGAGGGCTTGGAGGGACCCGACATGCTAAAATTTATTGGAAAACTCCTACGAGAGGTAATACAACTCCCAGAGTCCCTGACCTCGAGCTGGAGCGCACTCATTGCACCCTCAGACCTAGCCATCACAGGAAGCTTGCCCCTGAACCATTCTGGCACGGTTCCTTCACTTCCAAGAAAAGGAAGCTGTTTTACATGCGGCATGGAAACAGAAAGAGGTACTCTTTAACCAGCAATGCTTATACTTGAAAATGACTACTCTCCAGACATAATGAATCGTAGAAAGCAGTACATTCCTGTCATGAGGGCCCTTAAGCAGGCAGGGCTACGATTCCATACACCATATCCTACTAAAATGGTAATTCACTTTCCAGATGGGCAGCTGACCTTCGAGAATGCTGCAGAAGCTGTGCTGAACTTATAAACAGAAATATCGAGGTACAACAGGGCCCCTCAGGCCAGAAGCAATCCTTATCCTCCAAACTATCACAATGGGTCTGGAATGCGGGAACTAAGGAGGCACGAGACTACAAGGGCAGGCACCCATTGAACAAATCGCTACACCCCTACGCCAATTGCCACAGAACTCTCCCCAAGGATTCCACCCCTACGAGCCAGTCAAACAAAGGACCTTTGAGCTGAAATCCCAAGAGATTAACTTTATGGAGAGAAAGGGAAAAGTGTTTTGTTCTTGATTCTTAAGTTCCCTGGGACTGAAGGATCATTGAGGGAATTAAACAAACCAGGGACAATATAGTGGGACTTCAGATCCCAACGGAGAACTGACTACTATCCGAACCCGGTTCCATCAGAAGACAGAATCACCGCAGCATCAAACATTCAGATAAGTCCCAGTCTACCAAATTTAATTTCCTTTCTTTCTTACTAACATCATTGTGGCTGGGGATCGATGGGGTGATTCTGATAGGATTAATGACTATTGTATATCCCCCTCCCCTTCATCCCTTCCCCCAACTAAACTGGCTACCAAAACTCCCAAACAGCAGGGTGCTTTGAAAGCAAGCTTTCTGCTAAGCCCTGATTAACTTAACATCAAACCTGGGCCTCAGTGAGCAAGGGCCAGAGCCTTCTCCCTGACCCTCCCCCCCACTACTTTACCTCATTCCTCTCATATAGTTTTGACCTTACTGGGACTATTTATTTATTTACTTACTAACTACTAACCAAAAATGGGACAATAAAAGGGATTGTGTGGTTTTATGATCAGGAACCTATTAAGGCCATGAATCACATAGGAGGACTGGACATAGAGGGATATATGAGCGTTGTTTTGCTTTACAACATCCTGTTAATATTTGAGAGTCTCATTTCTGGAGGCCATTTCCAGACTCCCCAAAACAGTCTAGCACACCCACACCCCTGGCGGCAACCTGTGTATTTACGCCACATAGGGTTTAACTCTATGGGTAATCCGTGGTCTGGACTGGTTGGGGACTGAGATTTTTCTTCCCCATTTGATTGGAAGAGCCTTCCCAAATCCACACCTCTCTTCAACACTTGAAACAATCAGAGGGAGGGATCAGGATGGTAGTGACGTCCCAACACACCTTTACCCCCATTGACACCAGTGGTGTCAAATGCTCTCAATGCCACTGATAGCACAGGTGAGTGTCTTGAACACACACCATGGTCATTATATACAACCAGAAACAACCAAAAATCTGAGGTGCTCACAGTTAACTCAAAATGAGAACAGTTTGACCCGGTGCAGTTGTGGCGTCAGAGAATTAAATGCCAAAACAACGCTACGATCACAGACGCCAAACCAAACGCACTGACCGAAATAAGTGTGAATAGTCTCAATAAACACAGCTTACCGTGTCTTTCCAAATTATTTTTCACTTTATTTTCATTTCGCAGACAAGACAGGGTGCAGCGACTGGTACCGAAAGCAAACTAAAATAAAATTATAACCACATATTGAACATGTTGATATCACCGACCGGAGCAGCCGAACAGACTGAAAGCCCACGCTGTAGTGACGCACGTGGAATCAGCTGACGCTTCGGCAAAAAGCCTTTCCTCAGAGCTGTCTTGAACACACACCATGGTCATTATATATAACCAACATGATGGAAGCACCATTTCTCAATGTCTGACTAGACTTGTTTTGTTGGCCCAAATAGTTACCTGGCCCAATTGAAATGGGGAGTTGCACTCCCAGTTAGTTTATCCTAATGTTCATAAGGTTGGTGGTCAAATTCTTTTACAGTCCTAATTCAAAAGATGTTTGCCAAAGGTTATGGCTATGAACAACATTGTTCCTGTGTTTATTAGAGGAATGGCAGAAGGTCACAGATTCCTATTGTACGAGGCAGAGATAAAACATGTAACTGAACTATCTGAAGGAGACAGCAATACAGCCAGTTTAAGTAAGGTTTAAAAATGTCTCAACATTGTCTGTTTACTCTTTGAATGTCAATGGCCTGGAAGTCCCATAAAATGCACTAGGGTTTTGGGCCTTTTGAGAAAATCCAAAGCTGAGGTGGTATATATTCAAAACCCATGTGACTCAAACGGAGCATAGCAAATTAAGGAGAAGGGCTTTGCCAAGTATTTTCCTTGGCTGTGGGGACTGAGGGAAGAAGAAGGGATACGCATTCTGATTTCAGCCCACACTCCATTCAGGCTAATTAAAGAATGGGCAGACACAGAGGGAGGCTGATTATAGCACAGGGATGGTTACAGGATCAAGAGGTCACACTGGCGAACATTTACCTCCTCCAGGGGCAAATACGCCAACTATTAGATTTTACTAGATAAAGTAGTCACTACTGACTAGGGTACCTTGTTCCTGGCAGGAGACTTTAATATAGCCCCTTCCTCACTGGATACCACGAGGGTTATGGGAGATAGACAACCTGCTGCTCACAAGTTCTTCAAGCGATTTATTCAGGAGATGGGAGGCTGGGTGTGTGGTCCCTGCACCCTGGAGCCAGGGGCTATACGATATTCTGCTGCTCACGGTACATGCACCATATAGACCATTGTTATACCCAAAAAGAAAATTTAGACAACTTAATTGATGCCAAGCTGGGCACAATAGCACATGTAGACCACGCCTCAGTTATCGTAGTGTCAGTGGCTCAGTAGGTAGCACACCCGCCTCTGAGGCCGGAGATCAGAGGGCTGTGGGTTCAGTTCCCACATCTGGCACTTAGAGTAATATCCCAGTACTGACACTGTGTCCTGGCCAAATTTCCCTCATTCACTAAAAATACCACCAACAGCTTAATCTGGTTCAAAGTCAGTTGGAATTCATCTGTATCCCCTCCCGGGTCGTGCCTGAAAATAGGTAGGATTTGTCTAGTGCACTTACCCGGTCAACAAAAAGCTAAATAAATAAATCTCCACCTGGTGCTGGGGGATGGAGAGACGCCGCACCGATGGAAATTTAACCCGATTCACTTAAAGAATGAACCATTTAGGGAATTCCTTAGGGGAAAATAGATAAGATAATCAGGGACAACTCACAGCCGCTAGTACTGCATGTATCCAATGGGACACCTGAAAGATGTCCTTAGGGACACCTAATAAAACACATGACACAGCTAGCCAAAGCAAGATTGAGAGACAAAGGTCCCTAGAGCAGGTGCTGCAGTTCCTCCAGATGGCACACCAACAGGGGGATATCTCAGTTCTAGACCAACTTAAACAGACTAGAAGAGAGCTGGACAACATGTGTATTCAACAGACTGAAATAGCCTTAGCTTTTCTGAAACAGAAATATGGAGAGATAGTCCCAAGAGCCACTCGCTTATTGGCTTACAGACTTCTTGGCCAATATAAGGCATCTACAATCACAGACATAAAAGACCCCACCTCTGGCCAGCTTGTTTCTAAACTTAAAGGAATTACACAGTCCTTCGCAAAATACTTTGAAGAATTATACACCCCTGAACAGCCACACCCAACTCCCAAATTAGCAGTTTTCTAAACAGATTAGGGATCTCTAAGCTCAGGGAGGACCAGAGGGCCTCTCTGATAGCCCCAATCTCTCCTACAGAATTGGCAACAGCGATTTCTCATTCAAAACACACAAAGGCACCAGGTCCCGATGGATATGGGGCAGAGTTTTACAAAAACTCATCTCAATTCATAAATCCCTTGTTGGTGAAGGCCTTCAATGACGTGTTACAGGGTGACCCACCCTCCCCAGCTGGGCATATGCCACCATCCACCTTATATCAAAATCAGGACGGACCCTCCATTGTAGCTCGATAGGCCCATATCGGTCCTTAATGTAGATGATAAATATTTTACATCTCTATTGGCAAGAAGACTCGATGCAGTTCTGCCAACTCTGATCAATCTAGACCAGACGGGCTTTGTGAGCGCAAGATCCACAACAGACAATAAGTGTAGAGCTCTACATCTGGTCCAGGAGATGCAAACCAAAGGTATATAGAGTGCACTTCTCAGCGTAGACGCTGAGAAGGCATATGACCATGTGTCCTGGACTTTTCTTCTCCACCATGAATAAAGATGGGCTTCCTCCAGATTTCACAAGTATCATTCAGACCCTTTACTCCTCTCCTTGAGCATGTGTTAGAGTATCCAGACATCACTCAGACTATTATCCCTTTAAGAGAGGCATGAGGCAAGGTTGCCCATTATCCCCGGCCTTTTGCCATCTTCATCGAACCACTGGCGCAGGCAATAAGAATAGACCCGGAATTAGAGGTGTGGAGATGGGGTACACAGAGCACTGGATTGCTCTGTAAGCAGACGATGTCCTACTTTTCCTCTCTAACCCCATAGAATCCACACCAGTAGTGTTTGGCCTGCTGGAGGAATTCAGAGTGTGCTCAGGTATAGGCTTAATACTAACAAGACGATGCCCTGACATTCCACTTGACCCTCGGGATGGTTTAGACAAAAATACCCATTCAGATGGAAACAAGACAAATTCAAATATCTTGTCATATACCTGACACATAAGGCAGGAGATATATTTCACCAGAATTATAACCCGTTTCTGAGCCAGATGAAGGTGACCTGGAGAAATGGGATCTCCTCCCATTAAACTTGACTCAAAGTATAGAGGTTGTATGGATGGTTCTGCTCCCGAGGGCTCTGTACCTCTTTCAGAATGTCCCAGTCAGTCTTCCATTAAAGATGTTTGAAAATGGAATGTAGTAATTTCAAATTTATATGGGCCGGAGGCAGCCTAGAGTCAAGTTTAAGACCTTAATGTTACCTAGGCACAGGGTGGCCTGGCCTACCAAACTTTCAATTGTACTGTTGGGCTTCTCATATAACCTTCCTGATTCAACGAGCCATAAACTCCACCAAAGCCAAATGGAAGGAGTTGGAGGAGGATGTCCTCCCTAATTCTGAATGGGAACAAGCACTGTACTACCTAACTCCCCATCCCCAAAGATAATATTAAAAGCCCTGGATTCGCCATCAACTCCAAGCTTGGCATACTATATGTAAAACCTTACAACTTACCCCATACCTATCTTTATTAACCCCGATAAGCTTGTTAGAAAACTTCCAACCGAGTCGGCTGGATCACACCTTTAGGGATTGGAGGCACCTGCATTAAGACTGCCTCTCACAGTTCCTTAGTGGCACACATTTTAAAACATTTGCAGAGATCCAGAGAGAGTTCAAATTAAGACACTCAGTCTTTTTTCGATATATGCAAATAAGGCATTATTTCACTTTACTCCCACCTGGAATTCACAGCCCAGAAAGATACCCACAATTGATAAAACTGATGCTGCAGGTGCTTGCTTGGTGGTCTGGCACACGCCATAACAGTCATATATAAATCATTGGGGACACCTTGGGAGAAAACATGTTCTAGTACGGAAAATGGAACACAGAGATGGGTTCCAACCTAACCAAGGAAGACTGGGATGCCGTTTGCTGTACCACCTCTGGACTGACTTGCATGCATGCCTGGCATCTTTTTCTTGGCAACTTCTTGCTAGGTTTTTCAACCCCTCTATAACCTCACGCTTTAGCGGAACATCATCTGCTAACTGTTGGCGTCTTTGTGGGGAGATGAATGCGCATCACTGTCATGTGTCTGGTTTTGCTCCAAATTGCAAACTGCTTAAGGACCTTTTTGAGGAATTGGAGGAAATCTGGGTCTCTGGGATCCCAAGGACAGGGAGTTTTCTTCATATCTTTCCTCCTGAGTTTGGGGCCCTATAATGCACTGCTTGGGAATTTTATTACTTGTAGGCCAAAAGTGTAACTAAATGCTGGCTTACCAACATTATTCCCTCTACAGAATCCTGAAGGGGTATAGTGAATGGCATCTACAGATCTGAAAAAATACTTATTCATTGAATAACAAAGCAGAAGCCTGTACTCTAAAGTGGAATAGATGGCTCATGTATATAATGACTAAGGATCCTGACCTTAGTCCCATAGAATGTATAGTTTCTATTTAGAAAGACTATTGGGAAAGGGTTGCATCCTGAGATGAGACTTCCATCAGGGCTATAATAATACACTCTACAGAATGAACTGGGTATCTACCTACTAATTCTGGACTGACCAATAAAGTATAGCCTATTACCTCAGTGATGAAATGTTATGTAATATGTCTCTCTGCCAATGTAAGTAAAACTGATTATTCTTGTATGACCAAAGGAACTGTGACTGTAAAAATTGAGAAAACTTTAACAAAAATTACTTTTTCAAAAAAAAATGACCATTTTTCAGTAAGTGAGTTAATGCCTGCTATAATCTGCCTTTTCCTGGAGGGTCTCCAGTGATTTATGAGCTTTTAGCAAATAGTAAAATGTTGCTATCTGTGGGTATTCTGTTTTAGAAATGTTGCTTCATTCATTGTTATGTGCCCCCACATGCTTCATCTAAAAATCAAACAATAAGGTCTGGTATTCTAGGGTAGGGTCCTTCTTTAACATGAAATAGTTTGTCTCATCTGAAAGCAAATGTAGTGCTTCTTTCTCATAATCAGCTTTGTTAAGTGCTACAATGGTCCCTCTCCCTTTGTCTGCTTGTTTAAAATAATTCCTTCTTGTTTTTAGATGTTCAAATGCAGTATTTTCAGCTGAGTTAAGTTTCCTGAACCATGTATCATTTTTGGAAACAAAGTTTCTATTTCCCTCATAGTTATTTTCTGGTAAGTGATACTAGCTAGATCAATAGCCTGTGGAGAGAAAGTCGATTTTACTTTAAACTTTGCATGTCTATCTAAATACAGTATCCCATCATTATTTTCACTCTGTTCACTTTCATTATTCTGAACATACGCATTTCCGGTCATCAAATTCCATAACTCCAAAAATCAGATTCCTAGAGGCATTAAATTCACTATCACATTCATTTACATATTCTGAATTTTCCCTAATACATTTTCAAGTTCTTCTTGAAATAACCATGTTTGTATTATCTACAGATGTCTAATTTCACCCCATTTTTGTGCAGCAATCGAAACATTTTACATTAATTTTTCTATATGTCTTATACAGTTCTACTTGTAAATTGAACCTGTTAACTGAAGGTGAGGAAACAAAACTGAAACCTTTATTTGGAACATGTTTTCAGTCTCAGAAAATGTATAACTACTCAAGTTAATTCTTTTGGTTCTTGAACAGTGGTTCTCATTAATTGGGCCTCGTTCTCTTTGTCACCCGTTTGCACTGTCTTGTTTTCCTTTTGCTTTGTCTTTTTCTCTAAAAAACATCTTCTTCACTTTGTTGGTGCTTGTAATGTTGGTACTTGTGGAGGATGCTGTACTTCCCTATGAGACTTCAGATTTATCATCTTTGTTCTCATCTTTATCTTTTTTTTATCCCTTTCCTGTGTTCCTTGTTTGTCCCCACGTTTGTTTCTGTTTTTATTCCTCCAGATGCTGGATCCCCTCGTTTCCTGTTTCTGTAAATGCTCCTAGTTTGTGTACTCCTCTACTTTGTGCCTTCTGTGGTCTGTCCCAAAATGAAAACTTTTCCTAAATTGTTATCTTGTTGGTCCTGTTCATGTTTTGTTTTCTTTTAATGATTTTTTCTCATGTTGTTGCATATTTTTATTCAGTTCTTTTTCTTTCTGTTTGAAAAGTGGATGATATTTTAGCTCTCTAGTTCACTTTGTAGTTGCAATGTCCTTTTACTTGTTCATACTTTATTGTCTTCCTTGATTAGTAATTTAATTAGACCTCTGCTGCAAGTTTAGATTTGTTGACCCGGTAAGCCCACTGGGCCTAGAAGTCCTTTTTCAGGGCAACCGTGGCGGGGAAATAGATGGTAAACAACTGAGATTGAACCGGATTAAGCAGTTGATGGTATTTTTAGTGAATGAGGAAATTCTACTCTTTTTCGATAAGTGCCATGAGATCTTTAACATCCACCTGAACTACCACCAATCCAGGCAGATGGAACCTCTGTTTAACATCTCATCCAGAAGTGCAGCACCCCCTCATGCTGCAGTACAGTGTTAGTACTGGGATATTAACCAAGTGCCAGATGTGGGAACTGAACCACAGCCCTCTGATCTCCCAGCCTCAAAGGCAAGTGTGCTACCTACTGAGCCACTGACACTGCAAACATGTAAGCAGAACTCTTTGTCATGATGCACCACAGAAACTCACGACAGAGAGTGTTCTCCCATCTAGTTTTTCTTTTAAAATTCTCAATCCCACATGATGGTTGTATAACCAGTCTCAGCCCTCTCAGAGATTTGTTGTTTCTTAGATATTCATCTTGCAAATTATGTGAGTTATAGTGCAAAGAGACTTCAGTGATTGAACTACATTGGGTTCAGGGAGGGTGGGGGTCAGCACATCCCCAATCAGTCCCACTTAGTAACTCCTGCACTGATTTGGAGGAATGGAAAGCCCCATTTAGGAATATGAGGCTGGCATCAGGAGGATAGATAGTTCCTCTAGGATGGAGCCCCAGGAAGGGAGGCAGGCACCCTGGAAGAGGGGAAGCTTCCTAGTGGGGACTCCTATTCTCCAGGGAGTGGAGTTAGGGACACCTAGCAGGGAGAGAGTGCCTCCTGGGAAGTGCTGCATGGAGGAATAGGAAGCAGATCCATAGGATCACCAGAGCAATAGCTAGAGGGAGCAGCTGGATGTCATTGTCCACCTGGGGACCACTGACCTGGTGAGGAGAAGGGTGGAGTTAGCCAGATTTCAGGAATCTGGAGGAAACCTGAAACAGATAGCACACTTCATCTCATTCTTGAAGGTGCTACCTGTCTAGGGCACAGGGAGGTTAGGTCATTCCATATCCGTACCTTCAACTGCTGGTTGAAGGATTGATGTGGAGGGAGGGTTTTGGCTTCATAGGGACTGGTGCTTGAATGATCTGGGAAGATGTGAGCTTATATAAGGAGAATGGCCTGCATCTGTCCAAAAGGGACCTTGGTCCTACGAGAAGTTTAAATGCTTCAGCAGTGAGCATTTAAACTGGCAAAGGGGGAGAGCCAGGAGGTTTAGGAACAACCCTCGAATGGGAACATGCAGAAACATAAGTTGACAACAGGCACAGCTGAAGCAGACTGGGAGGGCAGGCAGGCATAGAGTGTATAATGAGGATACAGGGGGAGCGAGAGCACATAGGAAAGGAAACCAGGGTGGGGAAGACGCTGGAGAGGGAGTACAAGAGCAGAGGGAGGGCAGACTGTAAAACATGGAAGGTTATGTTAACAAATGCCCATAGCCTAGAGATAAGGTTCCACACCTGGAGGCCTTGTTGGTGGATGTAGACCTTGACATAGTAGCAATACAGAGGTGTGGTACTCTGCTAATCATGGCTGGAAGTCAATGTACCAGGCTATACACTGTTCAGGAGGGACAGGGAGGGTGAAAAGAGTGGGGTGGCCCTGTAGATCAGAGATGGTATAAAGGCTACAGAAGTTCGGGAAGCTAGGGATAGGCTGAGGCAATGCAGGTCTCCCTGAGCCAGGAAATGGAACAGCAATACGCACAGGGGTGATCTGCTGACCTCTGACAGAGAGGAGGAAGTTGACAGGAACTAGTGGAGGACATACATGACATGGCAGCTAAAGGCAAACCCTGTTACTGGGGGATTTCAATATGCTAGACATGGATTGGCCACCCAGGTGGTACTTCAGCCAGAAGCACAGCCATCCTAGAATCCCTGCAGGGGTTGGACTCAGGTAGCTGGTGCATGAACCAACCAGGGACAAGTCAATTCTGGACCTGGTATGGACCAATGGTAACAGAGTCAAGAAATACAGGTGGAAGGGCAGCTGGGGTCCAGAGACCACCACATGGTATGGTTCGGCATGGTGACATGGACTCAATTAAGCCACACAAGGGCAAGAGTATTAGATTTTAGGAGGGCAGATTTCACTGAAATGGGTGGATGTATAGAAGCAGTCTGGGGGAAGGGAGAGTAATAAAGGGGTGGAGAAACAATGAGAGAAACTGAAAGGAGCAATAGTGGATATAACAAACCAATGCATTAGGATAGTGGCCAAAGGAAAAGAAGAAGGAAACTACTATGGTTCTCTAAAGAGGTGGGGACAAAGTCAGAGGCTAAAAGGCTGAGTTTCAGGAAATATAAGGGGACCCAAAGGGAGGAGGACAGAGAAATGTACCTTTAGTGTCTGAGGAAGCAGGAAGACTGTTAGGAGAACAGGGCGCAGACAGAGGAGGGTTTAGTATGGTCTGTGAAAAAGGGACAATGCATTTATAGGTACATCAGCAAAAGAAGAAAACTGGGGGTGGGATTGTGAGGCTGAAAGGGGAGGAGGGAGAGTGTAAGGAGGGAGATCTGGACAAGGCAAAAATACTGAACAAATACTTCTGCTCAGTATTCACTAAGGAGGGAGAGTCAAGGACCACAGTTGGGTAGCAGAGGAAATTGGGGGATGAGGGAGAAGTGGACACCAGTCAAGTTACAGTGGAGAGAGTTCTGGGAGAACTCACAAAGCTGAGGGCAGATAAGGCCATGGGGCCAGACGCATCCACCCATGGATATTAATGGAGCTAGGGAGGAACTTGCAGTGCCTCTGGCAGCCATGTTCACAGAGTCACTCAACACGGGTGTTGTTCCAGAGGACTGGAGGAGGGAACATGTAATCCCACTGCACAAAGCAACAGTAGGGAGGAGGTGAGGAACTACAGGCCAGTCAGCCTCACCTCCATGGTGGGAAAGATCATGGAGACACTGCTGAAGGAAAGGATAGTGGCACACCTGAATCCAAGGGTGCCCAGAATCTGAGACAACATGGATTCATAGCAGGAAAGTTGTGTCAAACGAATCTGATAGATTTTTTGATTGTTAGGGAGGTAAATCAGGGAGGAGTAATAAACATCACCTACCTAGAGTTCAGAAGTCTTCTTACACCATCCCACATAGAAGGCTGGTTAACAAGATGGGTAGTCTGGGCATGGGAGACAAGGGTGGTGAACAGCATTAGAACTGGTTAACAGACAGGAGACAGAGGGTGATGGTAAATGGAGTACAATCTGGAGACAGGGGGTGACCAGTGTGGTACCTCAGGGATCAGTACTAGGACCAGTCCTGTTCAATGTCTTCATTATAGACTTTGCAGAGGCCTGGAAGGAAAGGTCTACTTGTTTGCAGATGACACCAAGATCTTGCAAGAGGGTGAATACCCAGAAGAGGTGCAGAAAATGAAGAGGGACCTGGAGAAGTCTGAAATATGGTTGAGATGTGGCAACTGAGGTATAATGCAAAGAAGTGCAAAATAATGCACCTGAGTAAAGGGAACCCTGGGGAGAGCTACAGGTTGGGGAGGAGGAGCTGACTGTCACCAGAGAGGAAAGGGACCTAGGTGTTATCATCTCTGATGACCTTAAGGTATCAAAGCAGTGTGCAAAGGCAGCAGGGAGGGCCAGTAGCATGCTGGAGTGCATATGCAGGGGTGTCACTAGCAGGAGGTGGGAAGTGGTGATGCCATTGTATAAAACATTGGTAAGGCCTCACCTGGAGTACTGTATGCAGTTCTGGAGGCCACACCTGTGCAAGGACATAAACAAAGTGGAGACTATCCAGAGAAGGGTGACATAGTTGTGAGGGCTTGCGCCACAAAACATTTGAGGTGAGACTAAGGGATCTCAATATGTACTCACTGGAGGACAGAACAGAGCGGGGACATGATTGAAACTTTCAAGTACCTCAAAGGCATAAACAAGGTGCAGGTGGGGGACCTTTTCCAGTGTAGAAAAGTACTAGAACAAGTGGGTACAATATAAAATTGAGGGATAGATTAAGAGGTAATGTTAGGACATTTTTCACACAGAAAGGGTAGTTGATACTTGGACTAGTCTGCCACAGGAGGTATTGGGGCAAGCACAGCAGAGGGGTTTAAGTATGTCTGGGACAGGCACAAGAGAACCTTGAGAGGGGAGGGAGTGATGAAAAGCCATTCATCACATAGGGTCAGTGGCCACATACAATGTATAGGGCTTGTGGGCAGTCATGATGAGCCTAGCAGTTCTTATCTGCTGACAGTTTCTATGTTTATTTGATAGTAGGCCTTTGAGACCTTCATTACTAAGAAGGCAATGAGTGCTCTAGGTTGTGGTGCCAAAGCCAGCTTATCCACCCCAATCATTGACCACTGCTACTAGGAAGTCCTCCCTGCATTTGTCAAGCTGTTAACGATGATCATCAAAGTCTTGGAACAAGGGCAAGTATACAAAGTCCTCATCATACAGCAACCAACACAAGCATAAAGACAAAGCTCCTTTTTGGTTGACGCCCCACTCCATACAGAGTAAATCCATGCCATTTTCCACTCTGGCAGTCATTGCTTCTAAAGCCCCCACCCCCGACCATCCATCAGAAACCAAGGTCCGAGCCTGTTTTCCTATACCTACTATGGGTGGTTTGCAGCCTCCACTGATGGGTAACACCCCATCGATGACAGTTGATCCATCTCCCTTACAGGGCATCGCTTAGTTGCAAGTTGTGCTTGCCACAGTATCAAATTGTTTCTGTGCCTGTTGCCATTTCTCCCACACAGCTGTGCCATCAATAGGGCCTACCCCATCAGCCCTGTTGTCCTTCACAGGCTCTCAAAGCACACTTGTGATTCCTCTTTCACAGCCACTGCCACTGATGCTGGCTCGACCTGAACCCACTGTCAGTTTTACAGATGGGGAAGAGGAGTATAATTCTGACCTTTTAATATGGAGGAGGATTTGGAGGAAGAAGAAGGGGACATGGGTCTCTGTGAGGGTGGTCTGGGCTCCAGCTCCACATTATCCTCATGTAGTGAGAATGCTGTGGTTTATTCACCTAGGTCTCTCCTGAGGATGCCTTCTTTCAGGCATTATCTGGGCAAATGCAAAGTACTAAGGGCTTTGCTGCTGAGAAGGAGGACTTGACAAAGCAAAATCTGCTGGAGATTTTGTTAGTTCTTGCTACTCCTCCATAGTGATTCATCCAGTTTATCTTGCATTGACGGATGCTACAATGACTGCATGGTACAGGCCTCACACTCTGCTTGCAGTTCCTAGAAAGACTGACAAACAGTATCCTGTTCCTTCTGCCAAACCTTACTTTGCCTCACAGCCAGAAACAGACTCTGTAATCATCATGGTTGCTCATGATAGGTCTAGGGCCCTTAGATATAAGAATTCCTCGCCTTCTGATAAGGAATCCAGGAGGTAGGATGTGATCAGGGCCCCTGGTGTTCTCGCGGGAATTTTCTGATTTCTGCGGCAGGGCTCCTTGACTTCTGTGGCAGCATTTTGTGATTTCTGCGCATGATTTATTCATTTCTCTGGCAGAATGCAGTCCTGTCATTGGCTAAATATGATGTGATGTCATCGATGACATCATATGCTAAGCATAGAGGAGGGGCTTCAGGATAAACGAGCTGGGAAAGAAAGCCTGACACTATGAAAACAGTATATTTATATGAAAATTCACTCAAAACAATAAATTCTATGGCACTATATATATTCTATGCATGATGCAAATTCTGTGGCAAATTCTGCAACCGCAGAATCGCAGAATTCCAGGGCCTTGGATATGATGGACAAAAGAACATATACTTCTGCTTCTTTGGGCCTAATGTTAGCAAGCTACCAGGCTTGCATGATTAAATATCAGAACAGAACAGTCTCTGGAAGTTAACCATGACAACCATTAATTATTTGCCTGACAGTCCTACCAAAGCTGATTTGTTGAAAGCTGCTACTGCAGGTATTGATACTGATAAGCATCTTTTGCATTCTACATATGGAGCCTCTGATGCTTCTTTTGGGGCTGTTGCCTCTTGTCATCGATGTGGGGGTCAGGAAGCACGGGAAAATCAGGAGCAGTTATAAAATTAGCAAGTAGCATTTTATTATTTTCAATAACAATAAAATAAAACATTTATGCAGGATTGCTTTCATACAGGCAGTTCAAACAAAACAAAGTCCTTCCTCTGGGGTATCTCTAATTCTAAATTTCGATCTCTCTCTCTCCCCAACCAAAGATTGCTCTGTCTTTTCCTGGCAATTAACTGTTGCATCCTGAGCTCCTAGAAGGAGAACTAAAGTCAAAATGGGACCAGATAGGATACATCCTAGAATAAATGGGACCAGAAGGGATACATCTTAGAATAATGGGACCAGACAGGTACATCCTAGAATATTAAAGGATCTTAGGAAGGTGCTGGCAGCACCAGTGACAGCCCTGATAAAGAAATCGCTGGAAATGGATGTGGTTGAAGAGGACTGGAGGAGAGCAGATTCATACTTGGGATAGCTAAGACAACAGAAGGCTATAGCCCATACTAGTTGTCCCCACTACACAGTGGAAGTGACAACTTTACTAACCTCCAAATATCTATCTGGATTATATTAAAAGCTAGAAAACTTGTTGCATTAATTACATCTGCTGGTAGTTCATTCCACCATTTAATAGTTTTGGACACAAAACTATTCTTCCATGCCTCAGTTCTATATTTCTTTTCCTTAATTTGCAGCTTATGACCTCTCATGTCATAGCTACATTCTTTAAATTCTAGTCTCAAATCTCCTTCAGCTGTTCATCTCTCATATCCTATAAAACAATAACTGCTCACCTCTTTTACGTCATAATTCCAATGGCCATAATTTTAAATAACTTAATCTTTCTTCATATGACTTTCCCTACAACCTGCTATTAATTTAGTAAAGGTTCTTTTTGGTTTCTCAGTTAGCCTTACATCTTTCATTAAATATGGACTCCAGCTTGGTGTACCATAATCTAGAATTGGTCTGACATAGCTGTTATAGACAGGTAACAGGACTGTTTCATTTCTTGAAGAATCTTCTCTCACACTATTTGTTAAATACATAGCATTATTTGCCACATGTTTACAATGGGCCTCACATTTTAAATCTTTCCTAATACGTTTCCCAAATCCTTTTCACAGTTTGATGTTTTCAAAATTGTCCCTCTGATGTTATAATCCTGTCCTACATTCTTTTCTTCTCACATGCAGAATATTACATTTCTGCAGATTTAATCTCATTCCATTTATCTCAGACCATTCCACCACTGTTAAAATATCTTCACCAAACCTTAGTCTATCATCAAATGAATCGACCACGCCTCGATCTTAACATCATCTGCAAATTTGACTATTTTATTATCACTACTTATTTTAAACCACATATATATATATATATATATACATATACAAAGCCACAAGCCCAATACAGACCCCTGTGGCATCGCACTTTCTAGTAGTCCCTCTACACAAAAGTGGGAGCAGGAGGAGGCTAGAAACTATAGACCAGTCAGTCTGACCTTGGTGGTGGGGAAAATAATGGAAAACTGCTAAAAGAAAGGATTTGGAACATCTTGAATCCAGCAGAGCACAGGATCCAAGGCAGCATGGATTCACAGCAGGAAGGTCATATCAAACAAATCTGATAGATTTCTTTGACTGGGTGACCGGGAAGTGGATTAGGAGGAGCGTTGGATGTGGCCTACCTGGATTTCAGCAAGACTTTCAACACCATTCCACATAAGAGGCTTGTAAAGATGCTAGGTAGCCTGGAAATGGGTCCCAAGGTAGTAAACTGGGTTAGTAATTGGTTGAGGATAGAACACAAAGGGTGGTAAATGGAGCTCAATCTGAGGAAAGAAGAGTGACCAGCAGGGTGCCTCAGGGATCAGTACTGAGCTAGTCCTATTCAATGTCTTCATAAGTGACATTGTGGAGGGGCTGGAATGAAAGATATGCATCTTTATGATGACACTAAGATCTGCAACAGGGTAAACACTCCAGGAGGGGTGGAAAAAATGAGGAGGACCTAGATAAACAGGAATGGTCAGGAGTGTGACAGCTAAGATTCAATGCAAAGAAATACCAAATCATGCATTTGGGCACAGGAACCCAGGGAGGCTTACATGATGGGGGATTCTGAAGGCCACCAAACAGGGACAGGATCTAGGGGTGATCATACTAGATGGCCTAAAGGTGGCAAATGATGTGCCAAGGCTGTGGGGACAGGTAGTGGGTACTGGGGTGCATAGGAGCGGTATCACCAGTAGAAGAAAGGAGGAGGTGATGCCACTATGCAAATCATAAGTGAAGCCTCATCTGGAGTACTGTGTCCAGTTCTGGAGGCCGAATCTCTGTAAGAACATAGACAGGTAGAGGCAGTTCGGAGAAGGGCAACAAGAATGGTGCAGGGCCTGCACCAAAAGTCATATGAAGAGAGACTGAGGACCTCAATATGTATACCCTGGAGGAGAGAGAGAGGGATATGATAGAGGCCTTCAAATATCTGAAAGGCATACATTAGGTACAGGAGGGCAGCATTTTTCAGAAAAAGAGATGTTCTAGATATAATGCATTCAGGACCATTGATTCAGAGAGTAATAACTGCTGCAGTAACATCTATTGTTAGAGGCCTGATATTCTGGCTTCAGCTAAATACTGTAACTCTGTCTAATCCAAACTTTCTGTTTTCTAGGTATGTGTCTAGGTCTATTCAGTAGAAATTAATGTTTTGTTTTAAAGCCTTTCATGTTATTAAACCACACAGAACCATTAGAAAGCATGCAAATACAATTTTGTGATATAACACAACATGGGTTCAAATCTGGTTATTCATGCACAACCAACTTGTTATCCTTTTACAACAGGATTAGTAGATACCTGGACCTTAATATACCAGTGGATGTTATCTTGTTAGACTACAGTAAAGCTTTCTATAAGGTATCAAATTTCATATTGTTAAATAAATTAATTCAATTGGTTTTATATTATGTTGTTTCTTGGGTTCATAGTTGGTTCAATAATAGAACACAGCCTGTCAGGGTTAATGGGGAACTTTCTGATAAGGGTAAAGTTTCTAGTGGTGTTCCCTAGGGATCTGTTTTAGGACCGACATTATTCAGTATCTTTATTGCCGATTTGACTATTTCATCAAATAACATAATTTCAGAATTTGCAGATGACACTAAGTTGGGAGGCCCTGTTGATAGTAACAAAACAGAAACATTCTAAAAAGCGATCTTGCTAGAATTGAGTGCTGGGCAAATACCAATCGAATGTCTTTTAATGCTTCAAAATGTGCAGTTTACATATGGGAAAAAATAACCCCAAACAATAGTATTCTCTTAATAATATTAGTATAAGAGAGTCAGTTGTGGAAAAAGATCTGGGAATATTAGTAAACAACAAACTGTCATCTACCGATCATTGTAACAAAGTGGCCAACCAAGCTAATGCGCTTCTTCAGAATAAACAATACATTTGTTATTAAATCTGAGGAATGCATCATGTCTCTTTATAAATCACATATTAGACCATATATGGATTATGGATCTCCTTTGGAATCCTTACTTGATTACAGATATTACTAGGATAGAACAAGTGCAGAGAAGGGCAACAAAATTGTACCCACATCTTTCTCATTTAGATTATGAAACTAGGCTTCAAAAAACTGGATTGTATTCATTAAGTCTTATAAGAACAAGAGGCAATTTACTTCAACTTTTCAAGATTGTGCATTCCAAATTTTAATGGAATTATGTAGATTATCATTTACAGGAAGGAAAATTGTAGCAAGAAATCATAGTAAACAAATAGAAATTGATCGAACCAAAACAAATAAAAGACAGCACTTTTTACAGTTAGAGCTCCAAGAATTTGGAATTCTTTGCCACGTGACATTGTTGAATGTGATAGTATGAATAACTTAAAACAAAACTAGACAAATGGCTTCTAAAATAATATAAAATAACATGACAGGGTACAGTGATCCACAAGGTGTGGAGGACAATCTCAATGGGCCTTGGCCTTCTTTTTGTCCATTAACCGAGTAACTCGAGTAAATCACCCAAGGTCACAAATGCTATAATTAGTGAAGACTCCAGCTGTTTCCTTACAGAATAGCACACCTCAATTATCCCTCAGACATTTGCCATGTGTAAATGTAACTTTTATTAGAACTCCCTGGACAGTGAGAGTTAATTAACATAACAGCTATACTAGTGTAAACTTGAGAAAACAGCCTTGTTGAATTTATGGTCCAGGACACATCACTGTCACATGGGACAGGAGGCATTGCAGGAACAAGAAGAGCCATTAGAAATGCTAATATGGAGCACCGGCCATAAAACTAGCAAGCAAATTTAGAAAAATCCTTTCAGAAAATAAAGGAAAGGCCTACTAGGAGTACACCTACAAATCAAAGCACCCTGCACAACATGTTTTTTTTTTGTGAATTTTGACTTTAGTTTTCCTTTAAGATACCTCCTGTTTCTCACAAAATACCCCAGGCAGGGTTCTCAGCATCCTGAAGGGTATAGTTCTAGGCATGCCTCTTCCTTCCCTTCTCCCCTCATCTACCTATCTACCCAACCTCCACCTTCCCCTCTACTGTACCTCCACTGTACCCCACTGCACTTAAATAGGCAGCCCCTGTACCTATATGCACTGTATTTAATTACTCTCCTTGTCCCCATGCTTATTGTACTGTCAGAGCTGCTGTTTCAGCTCGCCCTGAGACCTGTGATATATGTTTCATTCAATTAGGCTTTGCATTTGTTTTTACTGGTAATGTCCTGGCTTCCCCTGCCTCACTTGCTTTTCCTTCCCATAGCACTTCAATTGTATAATTGTACTGTTTACCTGTTTCTAATTGTAACGCCAATCCAGCAGTGTGTTGGTGACACTGTGATTTTAATCTTTGTACCTAAATCCTCATGAATGTCTATGGAACTTGTATGTATAATACTTGTACCCCCATCGCACCGTGAGATGAGCAACTTGTTGTTCAGTGTGCCTTTCTGGAGAAACATTTCAATAAATAAGTACACAAAATGTATTAGAACTTTGTCAGTTTCTTTTCTGCAGGTGAACAAAATAGAATATGGTGTCACAGAACTAACCTTCTGCTGATAGGTTTGTAAAGGAGCTCGTGGAGGTCAAACTGCATCTCAAGGTTAAAGGTTAACCCCTGAGTTCCAAATAGCTTGCTGCACTCATTTCAACAATGCAACTATTCTTCATTTTCAAACCAGAGAACCCAGTTTCACATAAAGATCCACATTTATTTTAATACCACAGATAAGCAAGGGGAAGAAAATATAGAAACAGCAAGTGAAGACAGTGAGACAGTGGGAGGAGGAGAGTGTGAGACTGTCAGAGTGATCAATTCCTAGATCTCAGTAGAAAATTTGATTGTGTAATCAGACAGACAAGAGACAGAAAAGGAGAGGATAAACTGATCCTTGCTTTTAACTCTTTCTGCATAATAAATGGGACAGGGTCTTATTCAACCCTGTCACATACCCCTCTTTAAGAGGGATCCTGGTTTTTTTTTTCCATATTTTCTTTTATTTTTGTACTTTTCACCCTCAGGACTGTAGGCGTACACATGTGTGCATGCGTGGAGGTATGCATGCATGCCAGGATCCAGCGGCCCCTTCCACTCCTCCCAGACTTATGTCACCACTTCTTTTCACCTGCACTCTACTGGACCTCCACCCAGTGGGAGCAGAACTACAGAAGAGTGGGCTGCCACCCCAGGAGGAGAGAGCTGTAGCATCTCAATCCTACTCTGACCTTTCCTCCCCAAGCCAGCTCCCCAGTGACCTGAGGTCATTCCCGAACCTGGCTCACCAGCATGGTGCAAGGTAAGGCATCCAGCACTTCAGCCTCAGTGCCACTGGGTCGGCTAGAGGAACCTGTTTTTAAAAACAGATTTCCAAAACTTTTTTAATTCTCTTCTAACATTACCTTATAACCTTTACAGTTCTGCACATATGCAGTATCTCTTTTCCATAACAAGCAATAGAGCAAACAGCTAAGTTTAAACCCACACATTTTTTAACCTTCAGAATTCTCAATTTCTGATCCATATCTAGACAGAAAATCAGCATTGACATTCTCTTTTCAGATTTGTACATCACTTTGAATTTAAATGGCTGTGGTGCCAGGTACCACCTTGTGATTCTGGAATTTTTATCCTTCATTTGATTCACCATTAGGCTGCCAACAGAATTAGAATGTCTAGGACTAGGATATATCTGTCCACAGCACACCAAGGGTTAAGCCAACAGACAGGATTGTGATCTGCTATAAGTGCAAAGTCAGCTCCTAAAAATAAATGTAAGGGGCTCCATGGCCCACTTTGCCTAAGGCATTCCTTTTCAATGGTGGAGTACCTTTATCTCTGTCATGCAATTCCCTACTAATGCTAAACCAGCAAGTGAGCTGAGATTGGCTCAGGGGATCAGGGGATAAGGGGTTCTTCAAGTACATAAGGAAGAAGAGGAGTTGTAGGGATGAGATTGTCAAAATCAAGAGGAAGGGTGTTGGGCAGAAAAGGGTAAGACCAGGTGGAGGCTCTCAATGACTACTTCTGCTCGGTGTTCACTAAAGAAAAGGATGGGCTGATACCACAAGGGAAAGTAGAGAAGGGGGGGGGGTAGAGGTAATGGATGGGGTCATCCAGAAGGATAGGGTTCTAAAGGGCCTTAAAGCCTTGCAGGTGGACAAGGCACTGGGACCCAGATGGTATACAGTGTAACCTCCTTTAACCGACCTCCTATTATCTGAATCTCCAGATTAACTGAACCAGAGATGTGTCCCCATATTTCTTACTACTTTTAGACGTACTACATTAAAATGCGGTCAGTCCGATGAAAAGTGCAAGTACTGCCCATTACCACAGCCCCCACAGTAGCATTTTAGTACCTGTATGTAATTGAATGCAGCTCCTAATCCATTCAGTTCTGTTACAGTATTTGCTGGTAGCCGTTCCTTCTTGCAGCTGAAATGGGCAACAGGAAAAGATAGGGCTGCCTGGACAGTGGTGAGAAAGCAGCTGATACAGAGGAGGGGGTATGCATCTGAGGGTAACACAAGGGATGAGGGACGAGGAGTATGGGAGCTCATGGATGCTCATGGGTCATGGATGCTGATATTCTTGTCATCGCATCTGAGGAGCAAACTAAGACAGCAAATGCTATCGAAGAGAATGAGTTGATGACAGTTTTTCCAATTCTTCCAACTGCCTCAGGTGCTGCTAATGCTTTACCTACACACACCTGCTCTGACAACTAAAGCAGAAAGCGGTTCAAAAAATGAAAGCTGCTAAACAAAAAGCCATTACTGATTTTTTTTATAAATTAGTGAAAACCTGAAAATACTTTTATTTTATTTATTTGTTTGTATTTGTTCTAATAAAACTAATTTTAAGTGACTACATTTTATTCATATGCTAAGCGTATGACGGTTTTAATTTCGATCCCATTATTTTCAATGTGAACTCAATTATCCAAGCACTTTTTATCTGAGTGAAAGGTCTGTTTCCTGTTTGGTTCAGATAAATGAGGTTGTACTATACATCCAAGAGTCCCAAGGAATTGGCAGACATTTTAGAAGGCCCTCTGGCAGACCTGTTTAACACCTCATTGAAGTCAGGGATGTCCATGGACTGGAGGATGGCGACGTGGTACCCCTCCACAAGAGTGGGCCCAGGGACTAACTGGCAACTACAGACCGTAAGCTTGACGTCATAGTGGGGAAGCTGATGGAGACCATTCTGAAGAGGAGTTTGATAACCTTCCTGGATAGTAATGGACCCTAGGACAAAAGCCAGCACAGGTTTGTCTTGGGAAGATCATGCCAGACTAACCCTAATGCGACAAGAGCAGTTGATGAGGGCCATGCTGTGGATGTCCTCAATCTGGACATCAGCAAGGCTTTTGACTTGGTGCCACCGGAAGGTTATTAGGCAAGCTTGAGGAACCTGGGGAAGGGGAGAAACTAGTGGGGTAGGTTAGGAGCTGGTTGGAGAACAGACAGCAGATTGCCTCTGTAACCTGCCAAGACTCCTGGACTAGTGCAGTACTGCAGGGTTCAGTGCTAGGCCCTGTTTTATTCAATGTCTTTATGGGGGTCAGAAGTAAGATCAGGCTGTTTGCCGATGACACCAAGGATGTGGAACAGTGGACAGTGAGGAAGGCAGGGAGGTAGGAATTAAGGGAGGCTCTTGCTAAACTTGAGCACTGGTCAGATGTGTGGCAGTTGGGGTTTAACGTTAAGAAGTGCAAGGTCGTGCACCTCAGAGCCAGAAACCCCAGGACCAGTTATTAGCTAGGGAGTGCAGGTGTCAATTTCAGAGGAGGAGGAGAAGGCCTTGGGGTACTAGTCACAGGGGACATGAGGTATCTGCATAGTGCAGGAGGAGCAGCAGGGTCAACTGGATGCTAGGGTGCATTGCCAGGGTATCACCGTAAGAAAGGAGATTATCCTGCCCTTGTACAGATCACTGGTGAGGCCGCTGGAGTACTGTGTGCAGTACTGGTGCCTCTTACCTAAACAAGGACTTAAGATTGCTGGGGTGCAGCATAGGGCAACAGAGATGATCATGGGTCTAGGGAATAGCCTTATGAGGAAAGATTGAGGAACTCAACATGTACTCCTGGATGATAGAAGGGAGAGGGGGACATGATAAAGACCTTTAAATACTTAAAAGGCATAAACAGGGTCAGAACGAGAAGATTGTTCCACTTAAAGGAAGAAGGGTCATGAGAAGGCACAGTCTTAAATTGGAAGGGGAAGATTCAGGAGGGAGATGAGGAGGTACTACTCATAGAGAGGGTAGTGGCTGGGTGGAACACACTGCCAGAGGAGTTCTTGCACTAAAGACAGTGGACAGTTTAAGAGGATGGGACAGAGTCAAGGGAGGTAAGTGCAGACAAGAACAAAGGGAAGCCCAGGAGGGGATGATAGAAAGGGAATGGGGGAGCAGCTGCAGGAGAAGTAAACTGTGAGCTGCACACTTGAGCAGACTTGATAAACCTATGGGCCTTTTTGCCAGCGACTTCATATGTTGATATATAGAATGGGATGTTCCTTCCCTCTATATTCTGACTCAAGACTGCAGCTAGGCCTACCTCTGATGCATCTGTCTGTAACAACAAATGTTTCTCATCATCTGGGCTTCTTAAAACAAGGGCTAAACATAATGCAGCCTTGATGGCTCAAAAGCCTCATCACATTCTGGGGTCCATTCATATTATTTGGGTGCTGTTTCTTCATGAGTTCAATGAGGGGTGTAGCCATTTGGGCAAAGTTGGGAATGAATCTCTGATTGTAACAGCCAGGCCTTAAAATGACCTCATGTTTCTTGTTTTAGGGTCAGGACTGTTAGCTGCAGCTTCTGTCTTATAAGTCTCTGGTTTTACTTCTCCATTTCCCATAGCTCCTCTGCTGAGATTGTGGTTTTGGCACTGCTCTTGGCCGATCGCATCCTCCTCACCAATCTGTCTGATTCCCGGATGCTGCTCAGGTATGCTTTGCCAGCACTAGGACCACTTGGCTTATAATTTGATGGGTCCTTCTATGGCTGTTCTAGTCCTCTTTGGCTGCTACAGGCACCTACTGCTTCTCTATTGGACTGGCTCACCCTGTATTTCTAGTGCTTGGCACTCCTACTGACTGTGTTTTCTGTATCTGCAGTGCCAGGTACCTTTGTATAACTGAAATTGCAGTGCCAGGCACCCTGTGACCCTCTATGCTTTTTTTGTGTCCATTTTCCCATTAGCAAATTATACTGTACTGTCCCTAGAGGGACATAATCTTTATCTAAAGCAATCCCTGCCTGTTGTTCTTATAGATACCTTCCTAAACTACAGCCCCTCCATCTGACCAGCCCCTCCTCCACGTTCCTGCTTATAAATTCTTCCTCTTCCTAATCAATTATTCACTAATTTCTCTGCCTTTATGAACAATGCATCCCTACCTCTCTCCCCTTATTCTGCTCATATCCTCTCTTTAACACCTCCACTTACTCTCTACTCACCTATTCCTAATAACTCTCCCAAACCCATCAGTTACTATCTCCAGTCCCCTACCCACATCTATGCTATCACTCCCTCCCGACATTTGAAATATGGTCTCACTCTACCACTATTCCTCATGCGGCTTTGATAACGATGTCCACTTTCACAGCAGTTCTCCACCTTCGCCTTCCTCACTCATCTACTCCCTTCTCCTCAAAAATCCCAACCTCCTCGCCAGCCCTTCAAAACCTCTAAGCTTCACTTTATCATATTCACCCTCCTCTTGCTCTCCACCAGGAATATCCATCCCAACCCAGGGCCTATTGCCCTTGCTCCCTGGTGCCTGATCCTCTACTAGCTTCCCTGTTCTCTCTCTTAGCCCTCTCAAAGGGCTTAAAGATCCTACATCTAAACACCCGCAGCTTGTTGCAAAAAATAGACAAGATTCAGACCATGGTGTGCACTCTAAAACCAGACATTCTAATCATCTCAGAAACTAGGCTAAGGAGCACTATCCTGACCACTTGGTCTCCATTCTGACTACTCACTGCTAAGGCAAGACCGTGCTGGCAGGGGTGGTGGTGTGGCCATTTATGTCCTAGCCTCCATCCAATATGCCATCATCTTCTCATCCTCAATCCTGAGACCCATGATGCCCCAGCTATCCATGTGACCCTACCCTTCACTCTCCCAATCTTTGTAGCTGCATATACCGCCACCCAAATGTCCATCCTTCAGTAGCGCTTAGACCGCTTAACCGCCATCACTTCCCTGCTTGCTCTGGGAATTATTCATCCTAGGCAATTTTAATATCAATTGGTTGTCACCTAAAACTACCAAAACTAAAATGAAATTGGAGCTCGAACCTCTCCCAACTGATCTCTGAACCCACCCGCCCAAACCACAAGACACAACAACACTTCCTACTCAACTGGGCCCTTACCTCCACCCCCACTCGTCATCACCTCTGGCATCCTCCCTGATACCTCAGTGACCATAACCCAATATTCATAGTTAGGAAAGTCCACAGAACTAAATCAACACACAAAACCATACAACTACATTCTTTCAAGTCATTTGACCTTGAACCTCTCTTGAGTAACCTTGCCGCTTCTGACCAGTCCCTTAACCTCCTTCCCTCAGTTGATAAGGCCCTTGCCTACTTCAAAGAAATCTTTTATGTAAACTGGAATGCCTTTGCCCCACTCAAACAAACCAGAGTCAGAGGTAACCACTTACTTTGGATAACTCCTGAACATCTGGCTTGCCTCAGGGCTAGAGATTGAGCCTGGAGGTGTCATAAATCTACCCAGCATCCTAGTGACCTCGCGAACTACCGATGCTCAGAAACACTTGCATCAGGGCTACAAGGTTAGCCAAGTCTGAATATTTCAAATCTAGCAACATCACCAACTTAAATTCCCTTCAAAGTTCTGGAAGGTGGTCCACACCCTATTTACCACCTCACCTCACCCACCACCCCTGGTACTTAAAGTAAATAACTCACTAGTGTCTGACCCACCAGCTGTAGCTGTGGAATTTAACTCTTACTATATCTCCTGCACCACTGAGCTACTGAAATCCTCCCCTCCTACCCTTCCCCCTCCCCACCCTCTACTGGTGTGCCCCTCCACCACCCTCCCATCTTCCTGTCTCTTTGCTACTGTAATCCCAAACGATGCCCTAAGTGCCTCCTTACCATCAACCCCTCTAAAGGTGCCTCACCTGATGGCCTTGACCAAAACACCTCTCCCTCTCTGCTGCCATTGCCTACCCCTCTCAATAATCCTAAACATCTCATTTTCTACTGCCTCGGCCCCTCTTCATGGAAACATGCTGTGGTCCTCCTCTACCCAAAGGGGTGACCCTCATCCTCTGGCAACTATCACCCCATTTCTCTCCCCTACCCTTACAAAACTTCAAGAACACATTGTCCTCTCCCCAACTCACCTCTTTGTATCTGACACCTCCTTTTTCACCCTTTCCAGTCTGGTTTCAGGAAAAACCACTCAGCCACCAACTTTCTCCTATGGCTCACAGACTCCACCCTAACGGGATGGACAAGGGCCAAATTACCTCTGCAATTTTTCTCAACCTGGCCAAGGCTTCTGACACCGTCTCTCACTCCCTTCTCTTGACTCACTCCTGGCAGCTGGCCTATCTCCTCCACCACAAACTGGTTGAAGGTCTCACCTTATTAGCAGAACCCAATCAGTTAAGATCTTGGACGCCACTTCCCCTCACCTCCCGATTAACACTGGCATTCCCAGGGCTTGGTATTAGGGCCCCTCCTATTCTCCATCTTCTTAAATGATCTTCCTCTGTTTGCTCCCCATCTTTGGCTATACATATGTGTGCTGATGATACAGTCCTGTATGCATCTGGTTCCTGTCCTGATGAAGTTACAACCAGCTTACAGCAAGACTTCAAAAGATGCAGCTCTGGTTTGCTAACCATCAACTTTTCCTCAACGCCAAGAAGACTGTCTCCATGACCTTTGGCACAAGGTAGAGACTCTCTAGGCTTCCTCCTTAACCACTTTTCACACCCTTGATGGGGCTTTACTTGAGGACACATCCTCCTTCAGGTACTTAGGTGCTTGGTTGGACCAACACCTAAACTTCTCTGTACATATTGACACCATCCAGAAAAAACTGCACCCCAAGCTTGGTGCCCTGTTCAGGAACCGTAGTTGCATCCCTCCTATGGCTAGGCGTGAACTTGTCCAGAAGAAGATACTGCCCATTTTTGACTACTGTGACATAGTCTATGGTGCTGCCACTAAGTCCTCCCTGGCCAGACTGGACACCTCTTCATTTCCTTCTGCCGCTTTGCCTGGATGCTCCCCTCGCACCCATCACTGCGATCTTTATGGTGCCCTATCCTTCCCTCTCTTACAAATAGTCGACTCTCCCACTGTGCTAAATTCACCTCCAAGCACTGGTTGGATGAGCTCCTTTCCTATCTTACCTCCTCCTCCTTTATAGCACCCCCACTCCGTGCCTGGTTGTCCCCTCGCAGATCCTCCCAAATTGGCCAATCAGGTTACTTTCACTGCCTTCCAAAACCTCAAATCCAGCACTCATCTTCCACCTACTCTATCAGCTCTGCCTCAGTAATTACCTTGCACCTAGCTGCTCCTGCCATGTCCCTCCTAATTCTCTCCTCTAAGCCCTGGACAAACTCTACCCTCTACCTCACCTTCATTTTACCCTGTGCACACCACCCCAAATCTCTAGCCCTCCTCCCTTCCCCAAATTGCTCCCCTTACTGACATCCCTTGATCGCTCACAGAATGTAAAGGACCCTGAATGCTCTCCATTGGTCCTCTCTACCCCCCAGGACTTTCTTCTCTCATCTACTCCCTTCCCCCACCATCCTAATTGAGTCTCTCTGTGACACTGCTTTATCCCCTCTCTCTGGTCCCCAAGTCCCTTGCAGGTTCTTTGCATCCTGAGGGGTTTCAGGTCATGACTCTTCCCCTCCCCACCTCACCCCTCCCTCCCTTGCCCTTTTTCTTCATGTAAGCACTTGTTTACTCATTAACCCAGCACTTATTATTGTCCACTCTTTCTACATGTTATGTGCAATACTGTTGTAACACTGCTTGTAACACCTGCCTTACAACTGTATGTTAATGTTGATCTTGTAACTTGAATGTCTAATGTCTCATTCCAGTTGTACCCCTTCCTCCCAGGTCGCACCGGAGACATACGACTTGTTGCTCACTGTGCCATCCTGGTGAAACATTTCAATAAATAAAGAAATAAAACATAGCCCAAATATCTGGTTTCCTGTGTGCCCAATGCACATTTGGTAGGATTAATGGTCAGACCTGATTTCTTGATAGATTTGATAATTGCTCATCAGGTGTTCAGGTGACTTTTCAGTCTGGACTGAATACCACAACATCATCCAGGTAAGTGGCACAATAAAAAGTGTGGGTAGTTAAATTTACATCCATGCACTGCTGGAATGTCACAGGTACACCATGTAAAACCAAATGGCATTGTGGTGAACTGATAGAATCCAAAAGGAGTGGCAAATGCAGTTTTGTCTCTGGATTCTTTAAGGAATTTGCCAGTAACCCTTGGTGAGATTGAGGTACTGATGTGCTCCCAATCTGTCCACCAAATCATCTATCATGGGCATAGGATAACTGTCAAATTCAGACACTTTATTAAGTTTCCTAAAATCAAAGCAGATTCTTACACACCCTTTTTTTATTTACAGTCACCATTAGTGATGACCAAGTACTTCTCGATTGTTCAGTAATTTATTTATTTATTAGCTTTTGTTGACCAAGTAGATGCATTAGGCAATAATCCTGCCTATTTTCAAGCATGACCGGGAGAGTACAAATGCAGTCAACAAACAAAACAACGGTGAAATACAAAACAGTTTTGAATGCTTACAACAGATATTACTCAACTGTTTCATTTTCCGTATTTCCTTAACCACGTGTGTTCTTAATTGCTCTGGTAATCTGTATGTCTTTTATCTGATAGGGCAAGCTTCCTTTGTCACTGTTACTTGCTTGACCCTTTTGTTTGGGCACTGTGGTAAAGCACTGTTCAATGTCTTTACCAAGTTACAAATTTCTACATTGTTTGTTCAGAGGTTAAGGAAACATTCATTTTACAGCATTAGCAGTTACAGTTTGTTCTAGTCTATCATAAGCCATATCCAGGGCGCCGACTGCATAGGTGCTTAGGTGCCCAGCACCCGCACTCCACAAAGTCATTTTGGGCACCCACAAAAAACCTCCATATAGTCACTTTAAAAAAAGGCTCCAGTCACTTTAATAAAGGCTCTCGCTCTTTTCCACCTCTCACCACTAGCCCCACCCAGTGGGCCGATCCTGATTGTGGAAAGCTCTACACTAGAAGGCTCTTTCTTGCTTTGTCTCCTACTCTTGCACTCTGGTACCACCCAGCAAACTGACGTTGACTCACCCTGACTGAAGCTTCGCTCGGCTCTGCGGTGCTTGCTGTGTTCCGCTCGCTGTTCATGCTGCAATCGCTCGGTGATCTCCGACTCAGCCTTTCCACCATCATGGCCAGTCAGTCCTTCCTGCACATGGAATTTGAAACAGTGGATACACTCAGGTACCAACTGCATTGGTATTTTTCTGTCAGACAGCATTTGTTGTGCTTCTGGGCTGGTCGGACATGGTGGGGACTTGGGAGTATTTTTGTGAGGGGTGGGGGCATACCTCTCAGCTGTACCACATTGCGAATTTGCAAGGAAAATTCCTCATTTCACCTCAAGCCCTCTGTTACAAGTTCCAGATGAGATTTGAGTGTGTACTGCCCAGCATTTTACCCAAAACTTTTACAGCAGAATACCACAGTGAATGTAAAGCGTGTTGCTCAATACACCAAAAAACTTTGTGAAGTTTAATACATACATTATAACAGTATTCTTTGAGCTTTATTTTGTGATATGATGAAGTGTTCCACATAATCATTTGGCCATTTGTTATACATTTTGAAATGTACTATTCGGGTTTGAAAGGTTGAGAGGTATTATGGGGGTGCTGCCAGAGCTGATTAACTGGGTCACAAAGGCCAAAGTTTTAGTTATAAAGCAGCAGGAGCAGTAGGCTGCTGCTTCTATAAAATGCCCAGGGCTTTGCTGATTTATGGAATATGACTTTGTGATGGATAGGTGCAGGGGCTAGACAGATATACAAACTTGCTGGTAAAAGAAAGAAACAGTTTTGGTGACTGGAAGGCCACATAACTAGAAAAGAAGCAATGTGGAGCTGACAAGTTAGTATATTTACTGTTAGCCTGACAACTTGTTACTGGTATTGAAATTCAAAAATACCAGTAACAGCAAATATATTGGAACACAGCTAAGCAAGCTTACAGGTATTTTGCGATGTGTGTGTGTGTGTGTGTGCGTGTGTTGTTGGGGGGTGGGTGTTAACTGGGCCAGGCAGCAAAATTAAAGCATGAGGTAGCTGTTGTTAATCTGATTCAAAAGTAAAATTTAAAAAACAGTTTGCTGATTTGTGTTTTTTTTGGGGGGGATAGAAACCATGGAACTGACTTCAATAATTTCTGCTAGGGGGTTTCTATTAAGAGCAAAGGGTGCTACCAGGTGACAACCAGTGTATTCAGAATCTTGAGCTAGCAGTGTAGGGTGGGCTGTGGGAGGGAGGGGATGGGCTGCTGCCTGACTTGAAGTGTCGATACAGGTCAGACCCCGCTGTCTTGGTGTGGTCACTTGTCCTCCTGTCCACTCTATCTAAAAAAATAAAATAAAACGTAAAGAAACTCAGGATTAAGGGAGTATTAAAAAGAAAATCAATTTACACTTTTGGCAGCCTTGGCTGTGTGTGTGAGACTGACAGGCAGTGTGTGAGGAAAGGGTTTTCAGCACACCAGAGAACTTCTGTGAGGTTTAAGGAACCACATGGTCAGAGCTGCTTGCACAAACACAGAGCCAGAGCTTGGTACATTGAGAATGCCGGAGTTTAATTCCAGCAACCTCCACTTGCTTTCATACTGTCTGACCCTGAGGCTGAGCAAGTCACTACTAGCCTCCTTGCAAATAAACAGTTTAGTTAGTGGTCTGACTCTGTTGTGAAATGAGGCTGGCAGAAGCAAGCACAGGCCATGTGGGAGGGAGGGCAGCTGCCTGAACCTGAACTGTTTATGACATGCTGTCTTGTTGGTCCTCTTGTCCACCAACCTAAAATATAAATAAAACCTACAGAAACTCAGTATGATTAGGGATAATTAAAAAAGGAAAATCCTATTCAGTGCATAATTGCAGCACCTGGCAGCAGCAAAGAGCCCTCAAGGCACTCTTGCATCCTCTGTAGCAGAGTACTGATGATGGTGGCATACACATTCTAAATTGCATCACAAACACCTCAAAATGAATCACAAAGCATGAAAATCCTATAGCTTCTGGAGGCCTAGGCAGCCCCCAGACCTCTGGCTTTTCTTCAAATACTCTGAGCACCCACAACATTTTTCAAAACTTGGCACCCCTGACCATATCAGTATCTTCTATAGAAGTTTTGGAAACTAACAAAGCAGCCTTTGCTGTTTTTTCAACCCATTTCTTCTGGAGGTTAGCATGGTATATCTTGTTAGGACTTTTCCTATCAGAGGTCTCAGTCTCATAGCTGACCGTGCCAGTACATCAAAGCACTTTATAAGGCCCTTGCTAATTCAGTAACGGTTTATTTTCTGTAGTGGGTAACAGTGGCAAGACCTTTCACCTGGCTCAAAACTTCTTCTCTTACCACATGATGATAATACACCTTCTGCTGATTTTGGACCTCTTCCTAATTTCTACAGATGATTTCAACATATTTTGGCAGTTTCTTTCTCAGGGCATGCATATAAAATGTAATAGATTTTCTTCTGAGTGGGGTGATCTTCCCATGTTTCTTTATTATATCTAGTGGTCCTCTAGCTTGTCTCCATACAAAATTTCAAATGGTGAAAAATGGTTGAGGCTTGTGGCACTTTTCTGTAAACAAAAAGCATGTAAGGCAAGTAATGGTCCCAGACTTTCCTCTTCTTTTACAAACTTTTCAACATGCGTTTAGGGTTTGATTAAAATGCACAGCAAGATTGTCTGTCTGATGTTGATAAGGGAGGTTCTTATGGCAGTGATACCTCATAGTCAGTACAGCTCCTTCAGCAATACAGCACCAAAATGACTACCCTGATCAGTAATAATTTATTTATTTGTTTTTGTTAACCAGGTAAGCACACTAGACAGCACGTGCCTATATTCAAGTGTGACCTGGGAGGATTACAAGTGTACAAATCAGAGTAAACAGGTAGACAGGGTGCACACAAAGCATTAAAACAATGGTTACATTAAGAGGTGCATTGTGATCATCGGGCAGACAGGGGTTCATACAGAAGCAAGAGACATAGTGACATTTGCTGGGGGTAGAATCACATAGGTACAGGCATGGAAGTAAAAACAAAAGTATATAATACCAAACATCAAGCTAGCTAGGTACAAGGAAGAGCTTTCAGGCTCATGCATTTCATCACGAGATAGATGGCAGTGTGGTGCCGGCCTGGGCAGCAAATGCTTACAGGACAAGTCACAAGTACCGCTCTGCAGAGCCAGGTAATTGAGAGGCAAGCTACAGAGGATGGGCAACAGGTTGTGGGTGGGGGGATTCTGGTTGTGGGCACACAAGTCCGGGTCATCTAGGGCTGGGGAGTAACCATGTACAGAAGGTGGGACAGGAGGCAGTATGCCAGCCCCATATTCAGCAGGTGGGTCAGGAGGCTTGAGCTTGCCTGGTGGAAGAAGTGCTAGTAGAGACCGGGTCATCATGAACAGACTGTTGGGACCAGTTTGGCACTCAGACACAGAGGGAGGAAGAGGCTGAGTTTAGGGAAGCTCCATGGAGGCTTTGAAACAGGGGTGGGAGGTAGTGGGTGAGTGTTGCAGGAAGGGAGTTCACAGTTTGGGTGCATAGGCAGCAGAGGTATGCTCACCCTACTGGAATTTTTGGCAGCCTCTGCTGCCACTGTTGGGGCTGTGACAGTACACACTGGAATTGCCTCTGGGTGTCAAGTAGCATAGTCACATGATACCAAATGAATCAATTACCCTTTTACTTTTGTCTTAGGGGCCAACCATATGCATTGCAATACCTCAAAAAGGCACATCTATTAAGGGTAGGGCACCTGGGGTACTTTGTCTTTTCAGTCACTGGGGCAACTTTCTGATATTGAGCACAATAACTGCAAAAGAGAGCAACATCTTCATGAATTTCAGGCCAGTAAAATCTGTACAGCAATCTGACAAGGGTGCAAACTCTCCCCGGTGACCAGCCATAGGACTATCATGTGCTATCTGTAACAACTCAGATCTATACTTTTGTGGTATAACCAATTGTTCGATCTGTTCCTGTGTCTGAAGTTTAACCCAAACTCTGTACTGTAACTCATTACATTTTTGTTCACTCTGTTTTTGTTTTATTCCCAGCTCTCATTAACCATCCATTGCTTAACCTGCTACAAAATGGCTGCCTAGGATAAAATGAGTTAAAATAACCTTGAGAGAATCATCAATAGTTTGTTCTGAAACAAAATTACATTCGGGTATCAGTTTAGTTTTCAGCATTTTCATATATTAACCCCTTCTGTTAATCAGTCTTTTGTTGCCACTGTTTTATAGGCATCTTCTTTCTTTCCTTGATTTTCAAATCTTGAGCTGGTCTCAGACTAGTCCGTATCAAAGTCACCAAAAGAAAAGTGTCCCCACCATCTGAGATTTTCTTTGCATGTGCTCTTGTTACCACTGCTGCTGAAACTGCTGGGATTAACTGAGTAGATCCTGGAAAGTCATTTCCGATAATCACAGGTACAGCTAACTTAGGTACTGCCCCATTTTCATATGGTACAACACTCCACTAATGCTCAGAGTCACTTGGGTGGTAGGATAGTATCTAGTGTCCCTTGAAGCAGATGACACCAGTACCTGGTCCTTTGTGCCGTGTTTTCCAAGCAGTTCAACATGCTTTGGTGTCTGTCTGCTTCCTGAATCAAGAAGTCCTCCATAGTTTTATCTCCCACATTGACATCTGTTAAATATTTGCCCCAGTTAGCTAAGGTGAAATCTACTCCAGTGTTACCCTTCTTATTTTTATGGCAGTTTCTTTCAATATGGCCTGGCTTATTACAGTTATAGCAAATAAAGTCTTTGGGTGCAGATTTGTTACCCTTCCAGAGGTTTATCTTATCTGGAGATAAACTGGGAAAAACTGGGTCTTATGGGTCCTTGGCTGTTACTTCACTGCTGCATGGTCTGTCTGGTCATCTGGCAGTCCTCGGTCAAAGGAACAGCTTTTTCTCACTTTCTGGTTGGTGTTCTTTACCCAAAGCAGCATGTCTGTGGAAAGGATGTTGATGACTTGCTCCATTGCAAATATGTTGGTGATCTGTGGACTGTTTTGCCCTCTGGTTGGTGTTATTTAATGATGAGTTCTTCGAGATGAGTGAAGGCTTCTCGAGGATTGTCAACTGAGTGGTACTTCAGGGCCAGCATCTTTGCCTGTAGGTCTCTCCTGAAATGTCATATCTTTTCAAGATTTCTCTTTTCACAAAGTCATTATTTTCTGACCGTGCAGTGTCCATATTGCTGTAGGCAAGCTGGGCTTTACCTGTCAGGTAAGGTACTAGCCTGATTGCCCATTACTGCTTTGACCACTGGCAGGCTGTGGCAACCCTTTCAAAACTTGTCAGGTATACTTCAATATCATTTGAGGGACATAACTTTGTAAGTTTAAGGTTCTTAAGGGAAACTCCTACAAGCCCAGAAAGTGCAGCAGCATTGGCAGAAATGCCAGATTAGAGCCTTAGCATTAAAATCATTTTTTATTTACCTGCTGCATTGTGAGTTTACTTTATAAAGACTCACACTGTCCATAATGTCTACAGAGCACCTGTGGCCATCACCGCACCCAGGCAGCTTCTGCCCGTAGTTTATGCTAATGAGGGCTCAACTCTGCGTGGTGGGAGCCCTCATCAGCATAACCACATGACAGAAGCTGCCTTAGTGCTTGAGATGGCTAATATGTAAACAAATCCACCTTAGGACCTTAATTTGTTCTTGAAAAATGTACTGGGGTCTGTCTGAGCACGCAGTGCCTTATGAATTGCCATCACGTCTGCTCACAAAATGTCTGAGCTTAGGTTCTTATGGCTCAGCCTCCTTGTTTGATTTTCCACAAGGATAGGGTTGCCTTTCAAATCAATCCTAGGTTTTTACTGAAGGCGGTGCCTGATTTCACAGAGAACCAGACTACTCATCTTCATGTGTATTATACTGAGCATGCTAACAAAGGAAAGCATTGCTGTATACATGTGATGTACTTAAAACACTATGTTTCTGTCTTGCTTGCATTGAAGGTAAAGACTAAAGGGGTAGCTTTCAGAAGGTATAAGGAGATGCAGAGGGAGGAAGATGGGGAGCTGTACTGGGAAGCTGAAGCAGATAAAGCAGTAAGGAGTGCAAACAAAAGGGGACAAGATATTTTTAGGCACCTAAGTGAAAAGAGGAAGCCCAGGGTGGGGTTGAATTACTAAAAGGAAAGGGGGGACAATGCAGAGGGAGACTAGGGAAAGGTAGACACCCTGAACAAATACTTTTGTTCAATGTTCACAGAGGAAAGAGAAGGGCAGGACCACAAGAAAGTAACAGAAGCTTAGGAGGTGTGACACTAGTTATTTTTGGAGGTGAGGGTCCTGAAGGCCTGCTAATCTGAAGGTGGACAAAGCAATAGGACAAAGTCCAAAAATCCAAGGGTAATTCAAGATGAGTAAAGAGTTCTTAGGTGTGGAGCTAGGTTGCATGGCATGATTTCTTGAAATTTGAAAAGGGTATTTGGTTCAACCACTCTTGTTAAATACCAAACACATACAAATTCTTAATTTCTTGTGTGTCTTATTTATTTAATAGATGCCCAATGTTTCACCAAACAATGGCTTCTTTGGGGACTGTAAAAGATAAATCAATTTCAGAATCACTGTGATAATCTTATTTTGTACATATATTTTCAACACTATCAAATATATTTATACCGCTAATCCGATATCAGAATGTGAATGTATTAATTTCTAATGCCATTATTCTCATAATCAGTTACAGTGCTTTGCCATGAATAATAAACATCAATTCAAGAGTGTTCTAGGCCCCAAATTGTACCTTGTGCCATAAGGCTACCTACTAGTGACTAATGCAATCGAGTGCTCCTGCCACCACATTATGATTTTTTAACATTATATTATAAGTATCTCAGCCAAGCAGTACCTTATATATCACTTATAAAGTTATGCCGTTAACTTCTTTCAACTTTAAAATGCAGACTCCAGTATTAGTCCAGCCTAAAGACCATAAACAAGATTTTTCAATTTCCACCTAAAATCACTGCTGTATAAAACCATGTGACTCAAATAATACTTATAAATCTTTAATAAACATTCTATACACCCTGTAAATACAATATTTTAAGCCCTTCTAGTTCCTGACTATATTCCCCTGCTGTGAAAGGAGGTATGTAGTTAATATTGTCTCCATGAATCTCCGTAAACATTCCATGTGCTGTATATATAAAATGCCTCTAGCCCTTCTGATCTATAACTCGTCCAATGCAATAAACATTCACATTCCTTTATTCTCACTTCATAACTGTTGGTATTTGTTAAGAGAAATGAAATAATGTTACACATTCGTACCTATTTTGGTATATGCTGCCCGTGTAGTGCTAATAACATAAACTTGCTTCCAGGTACAAGACACTAGGACACATGAAGCCTGCAAATCTCTTTTGCCATATTGGTTTATTTTAAAACCTGTAAATCACATAACAAACACTGTGCAATGCTCACTTGTTGCTATTCAACTGAATACATAATTATTAGACTAAATACATTTGTGTACCTGCTTTCACGCTCTGTTTTTATATCTGCTGCTAACAAACTAGTTATTTGATTTTCTAGACACTGAAATAGGAAATCTTAAGTTAAACTCTCCTCATTTAAGCTATCTTCAGATAATTTATTTAAGTATTGCCTGCATGTTTGTGATTTAATTGTTAAATGTTATTCTTACCGGAACCATTCCTCTAACGTCCTGTTTGCATTGTGGCAGCAAGATGCTCGTTGCATTTCCTTGCCTCTTATACCCGCATGTACGCTCATGTCACCATCAGTTGACAGTGATGATGTGCTGTCGTTTCCAGGCAAACAGTGCCTGGAAAGCGCTTTTACATGGGTATACTGAGGCTTGGTTTACTCTGATTGATTTATTTTATGTTTATTTTAAGAATCCTTTTGAGGTCAACTCCATTTTCATTGCTGCAAATATTGTGATGCAGTTCACTTTTGTATGTGAGGAAGATGCTGCCATTTAACAACAATTATTTACTATCAGAATATAACTAAAATAAAAATTAGAGATAGCCATCAATAAAAATAAAACTGTTACCATGGGAGGAGGGGGAGTGATTATTATGGTGAATGACTTATTGCTTTATATATGGTAAGGGGGAAAGGATACCACTGAAGATTCCTATTCCTCAATTACTCAAAGGGGAACTGCACAACAATTCTAATATTACCAGTAGGGAAGAGGGGAGGGGAAGGGGCAAGGAGAGGAAATGTTACAGATTTAATTTAATTATTAAATGCTTATTGTTGACAACACCTTTGTCCTTACGATTACTTTATTCAGATCCCTGCTCTTATATCGTGGAGGGGAGGAAGATTGTGGGGAATCTTTGTAAGGATGAATAATTTTAATTCACTTTTGGAGAAGGTGATGACTGGTGTTACCAGCACACTCTCCAGTTGATTTCTTCATTCAGACCCCAACTATTGTGGTAGGTTCCTAACTCGTATATCCACCTGGTTTCTCTTGCCTCTAGAAGATCAAGGTATTTACCACCTCTTTCTGGCTCTGGGATTTGTTCAATGCCCCAGAACATCAGCTGCACTACTGTGTGGCCCCTAGCATTAAAGTGTCTAGCCACCAAGAATTTTCATCTTTGTACGGATCTTACTTTTATGCTCAGAGATTCATTTCCTCAACTCCTTTGATGTTTGTCCAACATAAAGATGGTCACACGGACACTGTAGTATGTAAATGACTCCTTCTGTATTACAATTAATGTGTTGTTTAGTGGGATATTCCTTGCCTGTGTATGGATGTCTATATTTTCAGTTCTGGATGTGTTACCACAAGTCACACTTTTATTGCATGGACACATTCCATTCTTGAGGGACACAAAAGTAATTGTCCTTTGTTTTCTTTTATGGATAGTTTTACTAATCTATCCTTAAAATTATTGTCTTTCTTGGAGGTTTCATAAGGTCTACTACTAAAATTCCCAAGGTTTGTGGATTATTCTGCAGAATATCCCAATGTTTGTGTATTATTTTCTTAATATCGGCATCTCGCACAGTGTGTTGTGCTAAAAGTCAATGTTCTTAAGGGGTGATCTCACTCTTTTGTTTATGCTCCAGAAGTTGCTCCCTAGGATATTTTATAAGGTTTTACTTGTTTAAAATTGGGGCTTTGTATCCACTAGTTTTAAATCTGTTAATAGTTTATTGCTGTTCTACTAGATAAGCCTCCTATGTACTGCAGTTTCTTTTAGCGTGTAATAATTGTGAATAAGGGATGCTGGTTTTAATCCCATTGGATGAAAACTAGCATAGTGCAGAATGGTATTTCAATCTGTAGTTTTTCAAAACAGTTTCATTTCTAGTCTGATGCCCATTTTATAGATGGTAATATCAAGGAAATTTACTTGGTCAATGCTGTATTCGGCTTTAAATTCTAAGTAAGGGTCACACCTGTTGACATATTTTAAAAATCTTTCAATTTCTCCTCATTCCTTTCCACAGAAGAAAATGTCATCTAAAAGTGCTTCCAACAAATAATGTGAATACACAGATACACAGAAATGTGACGCAGAGAAAGGCACCACGGCCCATCTAGTCTTCCCAACGCCCTACCTCCCCCTTCTGTTATGCTTCCACCCTCTTTTCCCAACCCCTTAAATCTATCCCAAGCACTCTTGAACCCCTCCACTGTTTTGGCTGCCATCACCTCCACTGGCAGCTTATTCCAGGCCGCCACCACCCTCTCCATGGAAAACTGCCCCTGACATTACCTCTGTATTGCCCACCTTCCAGTTTGAGGCTATGTCCCTCGTGTTCACTCCTTCTTCAATTTGAACAAGCTGTTACCCTCTATCTTATTTATTCCTTCAGATATTTAAAGGTCTCAATCACGTCCTCCCTCTCCCTCCTAGTCTCCAGAGGGTACAAATTCAGCCCTTTCAATCTTCTCTCATAGGGTACATTCTGCATCCCTCGTACCATTTTGGTTGCCCTTCTGCACCCTCTCCATCAGCTCAACATCTCTGTAGGTGAGGCCTCCAGAACTGCACCCCATACTCCAGATGTGGCCTAACCATGGTTCTGTATAATGGCATTAGCACCTCCCTCTTCCTGCTATTAAAACCCCTTGCAATGCAGGCCAGCATTCCATTTGCCTTTCCCACTGTCCTGCTACACTGGCTGCCCACCTTGAGGTCATGTGATACCATAATCCCCAGGTCCCTTTCTGTTTCCTTCTCCTTAATCACCAACCCCAAGGGAGTAAGTTTCCCTCCTATTCTTCCTCCTCAGGTGCATCAGTGAGCATTTTGTGTATTAAACTTCAATTCAGGTGTCAGACCACCTCTCCAGCCTCTCCAGGTCCCGCCTTATGGCTAGCACCCCACTAAGTGAATCCACCCTATTGCAGACTTTTGTATTGTCTGCAACAGGCACACCCATCCCTCCAGACCTTCTTCTAGGTCACTAACATAGATGTTAAAGAGTATTGGTCCTAGCACTGACCCTGTGGCACCCCACTGGTCACCGCCCATTCCTGGAATGTGTCCCATTTACCACCACCGTCTGACTCCTTCCCTTCAACCAGTTTTCCACCCACCTGGTGATCCTGTTGTCCACCCTAGTCTGTCCAGTTTATGTACCATTCCACCATGCAGAATGGTGTCAAGGCCTTATTGAAATCCAGATAGGCCATGTCCACTGCTCCTCACTGGTCCACTATCTGTGTCACCCCCATCGAAAAACTCTATCAGGTTAGTCTGACAGGATCTTCCTTGGTGAAGCCATGCTGCCTAAAATCCTGCATGCCATTCAACTCAAAGTATTCTATCAACCTGATCTTAAGTAGTGTTTCCTTTACCTTCCCACCACCAAGGTAAGACTAATAGGATGGTAGTTTTTGACCTCATTCTTCCTCCCCCTTATGTAGTGCGACCACCTCTACCCTCCTCCAGTCCATTGGCACCACCCTGTGACCAAGGACAAGTTAAACAGCCTTGCTAGATGCAGTGCCAGTTCATCCTTCACCTCCTTGAGAACCCTTGGTGTATTCCATCAGGCCCCATTGCCTTGTCTACCCTAAGTCTACCCAGCTCTTCCTTACTCCTTCAGCAGTGAATTCTGCCACAACCACCTGCCTGTGGCTGTCACCCTCCCACCCCTTCCTGGTCCCTTACCCTCCCCTCCCTTTCCTCCGTGAAGATTGAGGTGAAATATTGTTTAATGCCTCTGCTTTTTCGAAGTCCCATTCCAGTATTGTTCCACTTTCCCCCTTATCCTTCCAATCCCATGCTGTGCCCTCCTTCCTTTCTCCAACTTACCTAAAGAAGGTTTTGTCCCCTCCTTGCCTGCTTTGCTATCCTCTCCTCAGTGGCCTCCTTAGCCCTCCTTATCTTTTGCTCAGCCTCCTTTCTTTTTCCCCTGTAGGTTTCCCTGTCCTCATCCTTTTGTGTCTTCCTGTACCTCCTGAATACTCTAATATTCTCCTTGACCCTAAAGCCACCTCTCTAGTGAACCATAGAGGTCTTTTCTGTCTTCTACTCTTCTTACCCTTCTTATACATGAGTCCATGGTTTTAAATACCCCTCTCTTGATGGCTGCCCATAATTCCTCTACCCACTGCACATCCCCTATCCTCAACATTTCTTCCCATCTACCTTCCTCATTCCATGAAAGTCACCCTTTCTGAAGTCCATTACCCTGGTTCTTGTTCTAACTCTCTCTGCCAGCTCTCACCCTGAATCTGTCAGCCCTGTGGTCATTGGTGCCAAGCTCTTCCCCACCTCCACCTCCTACACTCCTACACACTGCCTCATTTGTGAGGACCACATCCAACAGGTTTACACCCCTAGTGGGCTCACTGACCCTTTGTTGCAGGAATATGCCCTGAAGAGCCTCTAAGATGCCCCTGCTCCTTGCAGAGATTGCTGTCTGGGCCTCCCAGTTGATGTCCAGAAGGTTTAAGTCCCCAGCTACCACAATTTCCCCTTTACATGCCATCGTCGCTACTGATTCTACAAAGTGTCTATCTCCTTCCTTCCGCTGCATAGGAGGCCTATAGACTACCAAGCAACACGAGGGTTTTCCCCATGTACCCTGTTTAGGTTTGACCCACATTATCTCTGTTTTCCCCTCCTCAACCTGCCCTTCCATGGCCCCAATCCCTTCCTGATATATAATGCCACCCCTTCCCTTCCGATCTTTCCTAAACAACCGATACTCTGGGATCACCATCTCCCAGGCGTGAGTGCTCATTCCACCAAGTCTCACTCACTGCTACAATGTCTAGGTTCTCCTCCATCATGGTGGCCTACAGTTCTCCATTTTGTTCCCCAGGCTCCTGGCATTTGCAACCAAAGACCTCCAACATATAGTCCCATCCGTCCTTCCCTGCTGTTAAGTGTTCCCTTGATGAGTGTTGTGACTTGGGGAGGCTGATAGCCTCTCTGCTCTGCCTCACGTAAGGCTGGCCCTGTCCTTAGCCACCCCCTTATTTAGTTTAAATTGAACTTCCTTGCCATGAAGTCCCCCAGTTTACTCTTTAGTACAGCTGCCCCTGAAGAGCTCAGGTGTAGCCTGTCTTGGGCATACAGCCCCTCCTCCTCCTCCTATGTAGAGCCACAGTCACCTATCCAGCCGAACCCCATCTGACTGCACCAACCTTGTAGCCAATTGTTGAATGCCCTTATCTTCTCCTTTCTGGGTGTGCTCACATTTGGTATTGGCAACACCTCAGAGAAGGAAATGGAAGGAAAAACAGTGTTGCTCCTACAGAATCTAGCAAGTTCCTCGAACCTTACCTGTACCTCCATCAGACTGTTCCCCCAAGTCATTTGTGCCCAGGTGAAACACCAGATGTGTCCTTTCATCCTGCTGCTTACCTCAAGAATGAATATGATGCCTCACTTCCAGAACCATCATCCTTGGCATGCACTGTACCCATACTGCATTATTTTTTGCTCCTTTCCTTCCCCATTTTAGCTCCTTAATTCTAGAGTCCCTGAAGAGTGCCACTCTACTGCCCCTGCTTCCTGAGTGTCCTTTTGGACTCTAGCTTTGTGTCTCATAGGTAAATACAGAGCCATATAGGCGTTAGTCCTTTTGCTTCGCCATTTAGTTAATAACCCGGATATTGTATTTAAATGAAAGCTATCCAATCTGTTTTTAAATGTGTTCACAGTATCACTAGCTACTACTCTAAGGGTAATTTATTCCAAATATTGGTGGCCCTCAAGCGTAGCAGATTTCCTTTTATTCATTTTGGACATTCAATATATAGTTGTAGTGGTGAGATCTGGTATTATATATAGGTTCCCTGTATTTCAAGCCAAGTAATTCCCATAAATCTGGATTGATAGTTGCTTTATATATTAAACACATATCTCCCCTTAAGCATCTATATTCCAAGGAGTACAGACCTAAAGTGTTTAACCTTGTTGTGTACTCTAAGCCTTTGACCTCTTGTATATATCTGGTGGCTCTCCTTTGGACACCTCTGAGTGCCACTATTTCAGTCATACCATGGGTGACCAGAACTGCATGACAGTAATCCAGGTGAGGCCTCACCAAGGACGATACAGGGGCAGGAGAACATCCCTACTTCTTGAAGTAATATGCATGTTGATACAGTTTAAAATACTGCTCGATTTTTAATAACTGCATTACAGTGCATCTTAAATGATAGGTCATTCGTAATCATAATTCCCAAGTCACTCTGTTGTTCGACAATACTAAGTATTTTACCACCAAGTATATAGGGTAACTGCTTGTTTGCCTTCCCAAAATGCATTACACAACACTTGTATACATTAAACGTTGTTTTCTCTACTGCCCAAAGTTCCAATGTATCCAGTGCTCTTGTAGTGCTATAGTGTCGTTTTGTTATTAATTGGAAATCCAACCCTGGTGTCATCAGCAAACTTGAAACCCAAACCCCATTATTGACCTTCAATGAGGCAATGTGTGTATTGAATAAACAATGCCCCAAGACAGATCCCTGGGGAATCCCACTTGTCAATTCGGCCCATGCTGAGTTGGCCCCATTTATGTTGACTGATTGTTTCCTAGAGGTAAGTCATGCATCCACCCATTTTGTTATTGTTCCTGGTAGGCCATGCAATATTAATCGTCGATGAGCTCGCCATGAGGAAACTTATCAAAGGCCTTTAGAAGTCGAGATATCATGACATCCACAGGCTGCCCTCTCCCAATGCCCTGCTGACCCTTCCATAAAATTCCAGGAGGTTGGTCTGGCAGGACCTTCCAGTGGTGAAACCATGCTGGACGGGTCTACCAAGGCTCTCTCCTTGATGTGTTCCATAATATACTCTTTTAGGATACCTTCAAATATTTTTCCCAGGACTGACGTCAGACTAATGGGTCTGTAGTTGGATACGTTATGTTTATTCTCTTCTTATATATGGCACCACTTGCCTGTCTTCAAGCCTCCAAAACCATCTCCTTTCTGAGTAAGGTTTGAAAGATTACTGTCAGGGGTCCCGCCAAAGGTCTGCCAGTTCTTTAATTATTCTTGGATGAATTCCATCCGGACCTTGGGATTTATTTTGATCGATTTTAAGTAGCCTTTGAGTATATCTTCACTAGTCATCAGTGATTCTATGTTTAGTATGGTAGGCAGATGTTCAAGTTTAAGGAGGATTTATTGTTGAATACAGATATAAAGAAGTCATTGTATAACTGGGCTGTGTGAGACTGGTCCATAATTGTTTTACCATTGTTTGTGTATAATGGGCCAATAGGTCTGTAAGTTCCTTTATTGTTAATATATGCAAAATGATTTGTAATTATCCTGGACTTTTGTTGCTAATTTTAATTCAAATTTTGATTTAGCTTTAATACATTTTGGACTTTTTAGTAGGGCTTTGTAAGTATTCCACTATATGTTACTTCCTGATTTTTTGGCCTTGTAAAAGCTCTATTTATTTTCTTTATCAAAAGTCGATTGATTTAGACATCCATTTGGGTTTACTATTGGTGACATCTGTTTTCTTTATTAGAGGGGTGAAGGTTTGAGTGGCAAGAGTTATTTTACCCACAAAAGATCCCACATAGACTCGAGTGTTTTGTTCTGGAAGTCCTCAACCCAATTCCAATTTTTAGAAATAATCTCATGCTAGTAAAGTCAGCTTGATTGTAGTTAAATTTACTAGTCCTATTTTATTATTATCGGACAATATGTCAAGGGAAAAATAAACCATGGAATGGTCACTGGATCCAGAGGAGCTATAACTTACAGGATGATATAATATCCTCTAAGTTACATACTAGGTCAAGTATGTGGTTGTTCCTGGTATTTGAATTAACCCATTGGTTCATCCCTTATAGTAAACATGTTTCCAAATATCATGATTCTGTAATACTACTTGTCTGTAGGGTTGTCCAGTTAATACCTGGTAGATTGAAATCTCCAACTACTATATTGTTCTTTGTTCCACCTATAGTATTCAGAAAATCTAGGTTGTTCTTCTAACCTGTTGTTACAGACGGGCTCTATATATTACTCCAATGTTGATGGCATGTGAGCGGGGGATATTTTGACCCATAGGACTTCAATTTTGTCCCATTTGGATGTATCAATTTCTTCAGAATCTATTTTGTCAGAAATATATAAGGCCACTCCCCACCTTTTTGGTCCTTCCTATCCTTATGGTACAAACTAAAACCATTTATTGTTTATTCCATGAATCATTTGGGCTCCACCAGGTCTTGGTCATGGCACATAATCTGATGTTTAATTGTTCTAGGTTAATTTTAATTTGTCCATTTTATTATTTAAACTCCTGGCGTTTAAGAAAGGAAATTATATGAAGTGAATCAGCGTGTATCTTTATTTAGAAGAGAAGCAATTGGCCTACCCTCCCCCACACCAAGTTTAAATTTACTTCTAAAGTATGTCTAAGATGGTGGGCAAAAATTCATTTCCTTCTGTTTAGATGAAGTCCATCCTATGCGAGTAACTTTGGGTCCCTGAATTTAGTCCGTGTTCAAGAAAGGTATGACCCTCTATAATACACCATCTTTTCAGCCATCCATTTAGCTGTGATATATCATTATTTACCGCACGTGTTGCCCTAGGTATTGGTAAGATCCAGAGATAATAAGATTGCATCCATCCCTTGTAAGGGTCCTTCCTACCTTATCAAACTCTCTCTGAATTTCTAGGAGCCTTCTTTACCCTGATCGTTAGATCCCACATGTAGTAGCACAAGAGGTTGATGGGTATTTTCTCCAGGCCTGGGAGGAGATTTTTAATGTCTTTTATGCCTGCTCCAGGGAGTGCACTTACTGTGGTTGTTAGTTTACAATTTTTGCAAATAATGTGGTCTGTGTATTTCAGCATGGAGTCACTCATTACCAAGATGTCTCTTAAATTGGTCTCTTCATTTCCTGTTAGGTTATTATCAGTTGTGTGTTTCTCTTTTCTATTGTGTGTGCGCTAGTGATTTATTATTGTGCATATTTGTGGATGAGTGAGGGGGTTCTGTAGTATTTATTCCCTTGTTAGGTGGAATATTCTGCAATGAACATGGTTCTCCTGTCATGGGGGGTCACCTTTGCAGATGTATTGCATTCTCATGTTTGATTAAAAATGGAGAACCTGTTTGGTCTTAAGATATTTGAGGAACCTCCTATGTTCCTTCTACCCTTTTTCCTGTTTTTATTAGTAATGTTTGTTACTAGACTCCAGTCCTCCTCAATCGCATGTGTTTCATTCTGGTGGCTAAGTTCACATGACAATATTGTTGCATCCACAGCAGAATCAATATATTGTTCCAGATTACTAATATCAATCTGTATTTCGGTTTGTAGAATATCAATGAGTTTGCATTTGTCACAGATAAACCCATCACTGGGCTCATCCTCAGTAGACATTAAACATCTAGTACACAGCCTCATTTTTAACACAGTGAGTTACTATACCTTATAAGAATGTTTAGAGTCCAGAATCCTGCTATCCCAGTGGACACAGCAAATACGGCCGCATGACGATCGTCTCTGGCACAGATCTCCGCAGCGCTTGCCGCACGCCCGCTCACTACAGTGTGAGTTTTATGTTGTAATATGACCCGGAAGTGTTCAAAAGGTCACGGGCACTCGCAACATTTTTTAAGTGAATTTAAGCTAAAATTGATCCACCAGTGTCTACCACTCATTCGTGGCACAGGCAAAGGGTTTTCAGGAGTTTACAGATAAAATAATGGTTTAAATGCAGCCTTTGTAGTTTTGGGTACTGCCTCCAAAACTACAGGCTCTCTTCCTGTTTTCTGTTGCACAGGACAGGGCTCCACAGCAACTTAGCACAAACAAACACAGCAATTAAAAGTAAATCCTTTCCCCAAACACTGTAAAGCAACCCAGAGGTGTTGCTACATGAAGTGCCTCAGATTTAGCGATTTCACTCACTGCAGTGTGAGTTTTATGTGTTGTACATGACCGGAAGTGTTCAAAAGGTCACGGGCACTCGCAACGTTTTTAAGTGAATTAAAGCTTAAAATTGATCCACTCACCGTCTACCACTCATTCGTGGCACAGGCAAAGGATTTTCAGGAGTTTACAGATAAAATAATGGTTTAAATGCAGCCTTTGTAATTTTGGGGTGCCTCCAAAAACTACAGGCTCTTCCTGTTTCCTGTTGCACAGGACAGGGCTCCACAGCAACTTAGCACAAACAAACACAGCAATTAAAAGTAAATCCTTTCCCCAAACACTGTAAAGCAACCCAGAGGTGTTGCTACATGAAGTGCCTCAGATTTAGTGATTTTACTCACAGCAGTGCGAGTTTTATGTGTTATGCACGTGACCCGAAGTGTGCAAGTGTCATGGATTTGGCCCTTGACTCTCCTCATGTTCCATCCTGACTTGGTTTCTGCCCTGCTCATCTTTTGTTCCCCATTACCTAGCCTATCCTGATTTTAACCCACACCCAGCATCTGTACCTCTTCACCTCTCCCTTTAGCCTTTCATCAGACTCCCTCCCTGCACTTCTCATCCCTTGTACTTCCGCCTGGCTTCCTTCATCCCTGCAGACCCCTCCTGCTTCACTGCTTGAGCATGATCCAATTTCACCTGACCCCTCTAACTGCTCCTGGCCTTCCCTCATCTGCATCACTATGCGAGACTGTCAACTGTGCTTGATCCCCTCCAACTGTTCCTGTCCTGCCCATCTTTGCAGAAGGTTTTGAGCACTATACCCCACATGGGGAAGTCTTCCTCCTTACCACGTGCCCTGTCTGCATATTTCCCCTCCTGCACCCTGCCCAGTGCATGCCCCAGGCACCTACTGCAGCTCCCACCCTGCAGGGTTTCCTCCAGTTCATTTTCAGCCTTCCAGGAGCTCAACTCCAGCTGTTCCAGTGCTTCCTTCCTGCCCCTCTTTATGCCACAGTTCCCTGGTGCCACCTTTTGTGTGTCCTAATGTGCCCATCCCTCCTCCACCCCTTCTTCTGCATACGAGTGCCTGCTCCTCCTCCCCTTCCACTGCACCTGAGATCTTTTCCCCATGTCCCCAGCCAATCTGCACCCCCTTCTGATGGCCCTGCTGAAACCCTTCCTCTCCAATGTCCTTGACTAGAATACCTAGGAGGGCAAAACTATTTGTTACTTCCACCTCTGACCCATTTCACCTATGCTCATGCTTGTCCTTCATACTGGGCATGTCTGTCTTTCCTGAGCCTACTGTCTTCCATTCCTCCTGATCCCTGACTGACCCTCTTTCTCTAGCTACAGACATCATTTTGTGCCTCTAGACTTCCTGCTGTCAGTTCCCACTGACCTCTTTCCTCCTGTCTCAGGCGTTACTGTCCCAAATCTGGATTTGCTGTTGTCTGTTACCACCTCTGGTCTATCCCTCTGGATCTCCTTCCATCTCTCTCTCCATGTCTTTGACTTCCGGAACAGTGTCTCTGATCCTCCAGTGAATCCACTCAGCCCTTCCCACTCCTTCCTTGGCTTATACCATCCTGGTCTCTCTACCCTCTTTCCCCAGTTTCCCCCATTTAACCCCCACCTTAGCGCCGCCACTTCCTCTCTCAGCTGAGTGAGCGGCTTACACAGCATACAACCCCCATCCTCCAAGCCCAATTTAGGATCATAGCCATTCCACAGTTACTGCCCCACCACCCTGCCAAAGATCCTCTCCCTTGGTCACCCTCCCTCTGTGCTGCCTATCATTTCTTCCATGATACTTAGATGCAGTCCTAAAATTACCGTTATGTATTTTTGAGTCCCTGACTCTCACCTCTTCCTCAGCCCCAACCCACAGTCAAGACTTTTAGAAATGATAAAGCATGTGCAAACCATAGGCATCAGAATTAAAACCATAGCCACCACATTCAAGTCCAAGTCATTGTTCAAGTCCAAATCCCCAGCACCTCCAGTGTCAGGAGTCCAAGATCAAGTTCCCAGCACCTCCAGTGTCAGTAGTCCCGACCCAGTTCATTTCACCCAATTTCAGCTCTTTTGTGAAGGATTTCTTAGTGTCTGTGTCAATTTTCTACATCCACCGGCGTTGAAGTCCAAGTCCCCTGTGGAGAAATGCAGAACCTAGTTCCTTTGCTGCAAACCAGCTCCTTGCAGTGATTTCTTTAGCTCAGGATGCTCCTTGCTCCAACTTTTAGTCCTTCTATCAGTCTGGCTGGCTATTTTAAAGCCTACCACCTTGGCACCTCTCTCCCTGATTGGCTTGATCCTCACACGCTGTTTGCGGTTGGTCGGCTGGCCAGCCCTGCTTCAGTTGCCAGACTGCCACCTGTGCCCTTGCTAGCTCGGCTCCAAACAGCTCAGCTCTCCTTCCTCTGATCACCAACCTCGACCCAGCTGCCGACTGCAGCCACAGCTCCACGCAGCTCTCCACTCTCCTTTCTCTGGTCGCTGACGGTGACCTGCTCCCTGCTGCTGACACAGCTAACAAACACAGGAATGCACAGTCTAGTTTCGCTCTGTGCCACCTGGGCTATTGGTACAACTTATGACAGAGGTCACCCAGGGTCACAGCTAGGCAGATATTGCATTCATTGATATTACATTCATTTTCTGTCCCTTCTGTGCCCAACACAAAGGTGGTTTCAAAGGTGTACATGTAGCGTTGGCATAGCCAGGGGCCATCATAAGGACAATGGAGTTGTCAACATTAAGCATTTAATAATTAAATTACATCTGTAACATTTTCATCTCCTTGCCCCCTTCCTCCCTCTCCTCCCTCCTGGTAATATTAGAATTGTTGTGCAGCTCCCTTTGAGTAATCAAGGAATAGAAATCTCAGTGGTATCCTCTCCCTTACCATGTATAAGCAATAAGCCAGTCACCATAATGATCACCCCCTTCCTCCCATGAGAACAGTTTTTATTTTGTTTATGGCTATCTCTCATTTTTATTTATTTGAATTATATTCTGATAGTAAATAATAGATGTTAAATGGCAGCATCTTCCTCACATGCAGAAGTGAACTACGCCACAATATTTGCAGCAATGAAAGCGGAGTTTACCCCAAAAGAGATTCTTAAAAGAAATCAATCAGAGTAAACCAAGCCTCAGTACACCTGCATAAAAGCGGTTTCCAGGCACTGGTTGCCTGGAGCGACAGCACGTCATGCTGCGCCAACTGATGGTGACATCAGCGCCATCGCGGGTATAAGAGGCAAGGAAATGCAACGAGCATCTTGCTGCCACAATGCAAACAGGACGTTAGAGGAATGGTTCCTGGTAAGAATAACATTTAACAATTAAATCACGAACTTGCAGGCAATACTTAAGCAAATTATCTGAATATAGCTTAAATGAGGAGAGTTTAACTTAGGATTTCTATTTCAGTGTCTAGAAAATCGAATAACAAGATTGTTAGCGGGATATAAAAACAGACGTGAAAGCTGGTACACAAATTTATTTAGTCTAATAATGATGTATTCAGTTGAATAGCAACAAGTGAGCATTGCACAGTGTTTGTTATGTGATTTATAGGTTTTAAAAGAAACCAATGTGGCAAAGAAATTTGCAGGCTTCATGTGTTCTAGAGTCCTCTAACCGAAGCAAGTTTATGTTATAAGCACTACACAGGCAGTATGTACCAAAATAGGTACAAATGTGTAACATTATTTCATTTCTCTTAACAAATACCAACAGTTATGAAGTGAGAATAAAAGGAATGTGAATGTTTATTGCATTGGACGTAGTTATAGATCTGAAGGGCTAGAGGCATTTTATATGCATGTACACATGGAACGCTTACTGGAGATTCATGAAGACAATATTAACTATATACATCTTTTCACAGCAGGGGAATATAGTCAGGAACTAGAAGGGCTTAAAATATTGTACTTACAGGATGTATAGAATGTTTATTAAAGATTTATAAGTATTATTTGAGTCACATGGTTTTATCCAGCAGTGATTTTAGGTGGAAATTGAAAAAGTCTTGTTTATGGTCTTTAGGCTAGACTAATACTGGAGTCTGCATTTTAAAGTTGAAAGAAGTTAACAGGACTGCTTTGCAAGAGATATATAAGGTACTGCTTGGCTGAGATACTTATAATATAATATTAAAAATCATAATGTGGCAGGAGCACCTATTGCATTAGTCACTAGTAGGTAGCCTATGGCACAAGGTACAATTTGGGGTCTAGAATACGCTTGAATTGATGTTTATTATTCATGGCAAAGCACTGTAAATGATTATGAGAATAATGGCATTAGAAATTAATATATTCACGTTCTGATATCGGATTAGCATTATAAATATATTTGAAATTGGTGCTTATAGCGTTTCAGCGTTGAAAATATATGTACAAAATAAGATGATCACAGTGATTCTGAAATTGATTTATTATCTTTTACAGTCCCCAGAAGAAGCCATTGTTTGGCAGAACATTGGGGCATCTGTTAAATAAACAAGACACACAAGAAATTAAGAATTGGTATGTGTTTGGTGTTTACCAAGAGCAGCTGAACCAAAACTCTTTTGAACAAAGCAATAGGGCCAGATGCAATAAATCCAAGGGTATTGAGGAGCTCAGAGAAATACTAGCTGCACCTCTGACAGTTCTATGTAACAGCTCACTGGAAACTGGAGCAGTTCCAGAGGACTGGAAGAGGGTGGACATTGTCCCACTACACAAAAGTAGTAGCAGTGATGAGGCTGGCAATTATAGGCCAGTCAGCCTGACATCAGTGGTAGGAAAGTTAGTGGAATTACTGGTGAAGGAAAAGATTGTGGAATATCTTGAATTCATTGGGTTACAGGACTCAAGGCAGCATGGGTTCACAGAGCGGAGGTCATGTCAAACAAATCTAACAGATTTTGTTGATTGGGTGACAAAGGAGTTAGATCAGGGTGGAGTAGTGGACATGGCCTACCTAGATTTCAGTAAGGCTTTCGGCACCATTCCACACAGGAGACTAGTAAGCAAGTTAGGTAGCTTAGAAGTGGTCCTAAGGTGGTAAACTTGATAAGAAATTGGGTAGGGAATAAGTGACAGAGGATGCTGGTAAATGGAATTCACTCCAAGGAAGGGAGGGTGACCAGTGGGGTGCCTCAGGGATCAGTGCTGGGACCCATCCTTTTAATGTCTTGATAAGTGACACAGCAGAGCAGCTGGAAGGAAGGTCTGCCTCTATGTGAATGTCATTATTTTTATTTTTATTTATTTATTTTATTTTAGTCTTTGGTAACCAGATAAGGCCCACTAGGCACAAGTGCCTGTTTTCAGGGCGACCTGGGAGCACTGGGCGGTTATGGACTTGCTCAGAGTCACACAGTATGCAAGTGGAGGTTGTGAGAATCAAACCAAGGTCTGGTCTGCTGGATGTACCAAGCTTGATCACAGTGTGTTACTCTAACCTCTAGGCTATACTGCCCGCCATTATAATCTGCAATAGGGTGGATCCTCTTGGGGAGGATGAGCAGAGACCTGAGAAAACTACAGGAGTCGCAGAGTGTGGCAGCTGAGTTTCAATGTGAAACATACAAAATAATGTACTTAGGCACAGAAACCCAGGGCAGAGTACAAAATGGGTGAAGTGGTATTGATGACCGCCAATCAGGAAAGAGATCTGGGGTAATCATTTCAAGATTGACCTAAAAGGTGGCCTGGTAGTATGACAAGGCAGTTGTGAGGGCTAGTGGGATGCTAGGTGCATGGAAGGGTATCACTAACAGAAAAGGAGGTGGTGTTGCCACTGTATATATAGCTGGTAAGACCACACCTAGAGTACTGTGCCCAGGTCTGTAGACCACATCTCTGGAAAGACATAGACGGAGTGGAGATGATCCAGAGGAGGGCAACTAAACTAGTACAGGGTCTACAAACAAAAGCCCCTATGAGGGAGAAACTAAAGGACCTCAATATGTACACCCTGAAACAGAGGAGGGGAGGAGGATATGATAGAGACCTTTAAATCCTCACAGGGGTAAATAAGGTTTAGGAGGGAAGTATTTTCAGAAGAAAAGGTGTTCAAGAAAAAGGGGACATGCTGTGAAGCCAGAGGGTGATGGATTCAGGAGTGATGTGAGGAAGTACTTCTTCACAGAAATAGGAAAGGAGGAAGAGCAGTAGATTGGGTACGGTCTGTGTTACTAGTGTAGGTAGGGAGGAATGGGCAGACTGGATGGGCCAACTGGTTCTTATCTGCTGTCAAATTCTATGTTTCTTTGTTTCTAAGGACTGCAGAAAGTTCTTTTAGCTTTTTGTACCATTCACCCCAGAAAAGAGAGTGCTCCTGTGATAAACAGTGCCTGTCTAGATGGCAGGCTGATCGAATATTTTCAGTTACAGGAAACACAGTAAGAAACATCCTGGTTTTATTTGTAGCCACTCTACCCATGGCTTGGCTACTTCTGCTGCCTGGTTTCAAAATATTTCTGCATCTGACATATCGCTGCTGCAACATGGAGTATTGTACATTCTCTCTTACAGTCTGGACATCTCTAACAGCAAGCTGGTTTTGGCCTTGCTGTACTGCAAAACTCCTGTCATGATGCTGTATCAGACACTGCCATCCTCCCTGGGTGCTTTGTGTACTGCTTGGGAATCAATGCAGCGGATGTCCTCTATGAAGATAGAATAGTTACTTTCCATAACCCTAGATCTTTGAGAGACTGTCCTCCTTTGAGGCCACATTGCACCCACACACACCCTCTATCTCCATGATATAGTTGCTGGCAGAGACATCTACTGCCTTCTTAAGGTGTCCATAAGTGCCTTACTGTATGTTTACTTTTATGTTTCCAGTCCCATGCCTCTGCAAATGTTTCTGGTCCTGGTTGGGCCTCCTGGTTCCTCCCAGCAGGCTATCGTCTAAGCTTGTCTCCAGTGGGGAACTAAGGATTGATGAGATCACCCATGTTATATAGGAGTCAATGGTGTACGTCATCATGGGATGTTCCGGCTAGAAAATATTTCGTGTGGTCCTGATGCTGGTTGCTTACAGTTCCAAAGGTGTGTAAATGGAGGAGATCTCTCAAAGATCTACTGTTATGGTAAGTAACTGTTCTTTATTAACATACATGGGTTAAATTGGGCAGGAGCCCACAGGAACTCAGTTGCACCACCTCTAAAATAGTAGGAGAGTTCCACCACCTCTGGTTCCACTCCCAAGAAATGACAGTAGAAATCTAAAAGAGTTCTCCACCTAAACATTTCCAGTTTAACCACTGTAAAATTTACAAACAACTTTTCAGAACATTAAGAACAACTTGAAATGTTGAGCACAGGCTCAGCTGCAATCACAGCTGTGCAAGTCAGAACCATACACTTAGTCAAACTGTATTTTCACTTTGAAATCACTCACTCACCAGCACTGACTCCAGCAATAAAAATGCAAGTGCTTAAAACATGCTAACTGTTGTATTACAAAAATAAAACACCAAAGTGTGAAGAACTCGGTGCTAGGGTTGTCCCCTGTCAGGTTTTTTACCTGGTGGTCAGGTTTTCAGGGCCCTATCAGGTAATCCGGTTTTGCTCTGTGCTGGTCAGGTTTTTGAACCATTTTGAGTGCTCACATACTTTTGAAACAAATGTTGCCATATTATTCATTGTTTCAGCTGCATGTCCAGTTTACAAATGAGTTCTGTTAGCAGTATAGCCCTTTGTTTGTGAAAGCAGTCAGCCTGTGAGGTGTAAAGTAGACCATTAACACCATTAGCACTTTAATCTTTTCCACTGCATCTTAAAGTGGCATAACAGCACAACTGCCCCAGCTTTTGTCACAGCAACAGAGCCAGTTGTCTGCCACTTTCATTTGCTGGTAAACGTTTAATCTCCAACAGAATTTAGGCATTTTAAAATGTTATCATTTTTTCTCACGAAAAAGTATGGTTACTTCTTTGGCTTCAAAATAGCACTGTGGACATGAAAAGGAAATGGAGCCAGAAAAGATATAAAGTACACATTACAGGAAACAGTTTCTTATGTATTATTATATACCATGTATAATGTTGTATGCTATTTACAGTATTTCCTTTGCCTGATCATATCTGTAAATTATATTTCTTTCATCTCTGTATGTTTATTTGGTAAACCAATGTCAATAAAATAAAAAATATTTATCCGTGTATCCGTGTATCCTCGGCTGGTCTTAGACACAGTCCTTACCCGATCACATGCCTCATCAACCACTCTCTTTGCCTGGGAAGGTTCCAACTGCCTGGAAAAGTCGCCACTGTCACCCCTATCTTTAAAGGTGGTGATAGGACTGTGGCTGGAAACTATCGACCGATCTCCATTCTCTCTCTCTCTCCAAGGCCTTGGAAAAAGTGGTGGCCTCTCAAATCTCTGACTACCTCTCCACCTACAATGTCCTTTGTCCTGAGCAGCATGGCTTCGAGCGGGCCACAGTACCAACACAGCCCTCCTAGAGTTCTCCAACTTTCTCACTCCTCCTTAGACACTGGTTCTCTGGCTGGTGCTGTCTTCATTGACCTCTCGAAGCTTTCGACACTGTCTCCCACCCCTCCTTCTTGATGCCCTTAGTCTCTCTGGTTTGCTGCTGGGCCTATCTCCTGGTGCACCAGTTATCTGTCTGACTGCTCACAGCGTGTAAAAATTAATGGGACCTACTCAGACATCTGTCCCATCTTTCTGGGGTTCCCCAGTGCTCCATTCTGGGCCCCTTACTATTCTCCCTTTACCTTAACACCCTTCCACGCTCTTGCTCGGGAACATTCTATTGTACGCTGATGATGCAGTCATCTTTGCCTCAAATCGTAACCCTACTGCCCTCCAGGACTCGCTGCAGAAGTCCTTCACTGAAGCCGAGGGCTGGTTCAAGGACATAGATTGGTGATAAATCTTAAAAAACAAAACCATGTTCTTCACTCATCCCAAAACAAGTCCTGCAACTTCAAACTCCTCATTCACTCTGGATCCTCATTCCCACTCGAACAAGTTTGCTCCTATAAATACCTAGGGATACATTTGACCCCTCCTCTCCTTCCATGGACACATCACTGCCTAGCCACTGCCACTAATATCCGATTGGGCATCTTACATCGGTATAAACACTGCCTCCCGGAGGCCTCTTCGACCTCGCAGTCACCTCTTCTATCCTGTCCCAGTGGACTATGGACTGCCGGTGTATGGTGCTGCTGATCAGACCGCACTCCATAAAATTCGCACTACTCTGAATAAGGCCTGCAGGTTAATTACTGGAGCACCTAGGATGACACACACCTGTTCTACTGTATGCTAAAGCACTGGTACTTGATCTCACGAGCGCCTCAAATATCTTACCTGTACCCTACAAAAAGACCCTCCTTGGGCTTTCCCACCAGGATTGACCACCACCATATGCCGCTCTGTCCCACTAGTTCATACTGGACCTCTGGGAAACCTCTTGTTATCCCTAGAGCTAGGACCTCTCACGGCCAAAGAGCCTTCAGCTTTAGGGCCCCTCCTGGTTCAACACACTGCCCCTCCATCTCCGAGCTCCAACTATATCATGCTTCAAAACTTCCTTACGTAACCACCTTATTAACACCGATGCTGTAACTGCCACTAGTCAAAGCCGACTCAATACTTATGACAAAGCTTATTACTAAGCTGCTAAGGACGTACATAACTCTGGTATTGTTTGCATCCATCCTACCTGTACCAGCTTGTTTGTATCTATGTCTTAATTTACTGTTATACTTATGTGTTGTACTGCTATACTGTGTATTTTGGTTTGTCTTACTGTGACAAGGTACTTTTGTAAATGAGCCTATGGCTCAAAGGTTTTCCAAACTGCTGTTTAAATAAAATAAAATAAAATAAATAAGTAAATAAATAACTAGGAATAACCTAGGAAAATAACTTTAACAGGCACAGTACCGTATCTTAACATTTTGTTGAACCGCTGCTTTGTGTTGTCTTTTATTGATATAACAAATGGTCTTGTAGGAGGAACAATGCATCATGAGTCATGAAAAGCTTTAGGGCCCCTCCTGGTTCAACACACTGCCCCTCCATCTCCAAAGCTCCAACTATATCATGCTTCAAAACTTCCTTACGTAACCACCTTATTAACACCCGATGCTGTAACTGCCACTAGTCAAAGCCGTACTCAATACTTATGACAAAGCTTATTACTAAGCTGCTAAGACGACATAACTCTGGTATTTTGCATCCATCCTACCTGTACCAGCTTGTTTGTATCTATGTCTTAATTTACTGTTATACTTATGTGTTGTACTGCTATACTGTGTATTTTGGTTTGTCTTACTGTGACAAGGTACTTTGTAAATGAGCCTATGGCTCAAAGGTTTTCCAAACTGCTGTAAATAAAATAAAAAATAAAAAAGGGGTGGCTGGGTGGGGCTTAGGATCCAGTTTTTGCCCCATCCAAAGGTAGCAACCCTAGTACTCACTGATTCACCCACCTTGTGGTGCCTCATGCTAAATAATGTCCCAGCACCCTACGAGGTGTGGAAACAAAGTTGTTCTTCAGACTTTGGTGTTAGTTATTCTCTAGTGCTTGTCCCTAATCTCTACATGGGGTTTGGTTGCTTGCATGTTGCATCTCCAGTGCAGTATCCAGTGTACATCATAGCTGGGTTTGCAGTGTTACACTGTACCAATGTCTTGAGTTCTGCAGCTGGTGTAAGCAAGATTAAATCTGTTTATTCCAAAGTGACATTCAGAGTCCCAAAATAGACATTCCAATGCGGTCATTCTAGTTCAAGTTGCAGCACAGGGGACATGAAGACCTGCAGCAGGTAGCTGACAAATTTTTTCTACTGCTATATTTAAAGGTTATGTGGGTGCTGACGTTAAGTAGTTGTATGATATCTGTGTCCCATATGGTATATAGTGCAAGGCAATTGTGTTGTTTTTAAAGGAACTTATCTTGTGGTCTATTTTTCTTTTCTTAATTACTTGTATTAAGATTCACTTGGAACAGGCCTGGGTGGGAGGCAGATGGAAGTCCTTAAAGGGAGGGTCCCCTCCACCTTTTATTATGTTTGCCTGAGAAGTCTGTAGGCATGAACAATGATTGCCACCACTGCACCCTCCTGATTTCATCAGGATTTAAATGTAAATGAAGGTCCTTAAGTCTGGTGCAAAACTTGTTTGGCTGCATTGCAAGGTCATAGCCTGACTCATGTAAGGCATCCTGAATTTTATGATCCTTTAATGCTAAAGCCTGCAGTAGTTACTATATACTGTATTAGTGCTGCTGTGACTTCTACAGTCCCTCTGTTCTTGTCTTATTTATTTTTATTATTTATTTATTGAAGTCTTGGATGACACCTGTGAGCGGATGGTCATTGAGAGGTTCCACATCAGATACATTAACACAAGAAGACACAATATAGTTACAATAAATTATTCTTACAGAGTACAAAAAATTCAACAGTACATGGGTTGCAATGACAAGCAGTTCTAAATTGTGCTAAGGCATTGTACTTGGTTTGCCAGTATCCTCTGAGAGAGAGAGGCAGAGGAAGACTGTTAGGGTGAGCTGGGAGGCAGGGAGGGCAGGGAGATGGGATAGGGAGGCAGAGGAAAGAAAAGAGCCAAGGGTAGGGGTGGAGGCAAGTGCTTGGGTGAAGACTTAACTCCGCGGGCCAGGAGTTGGAAGTGCTGAGGCAGACTAAAGCCACGGTGCAGACTAGTGGGAGCACCTACAGGTACTACTGATACCCATCTCCAGCCAGGGGTAATGGTCAGATGTCTCCCAGGTACATCAGCGTGGAGAGACACTGACTACATTACAAAATTGTTCACAAAGCAGGAGAAAACATTGATTTCCTGGTCACATAGGGACTAATGATCTCGCCAGCCGAACAGTTGTGGAGACCAAGGAACACCTGACTAGGCTGGGTGACAAACTATCATCCATTTCATCCTACATCTCCTTCTCTGAGATCCTGCCAGTCTGGGAGAGGGGCAGATGGATGGAAGGTCAGAGAAGGGGAGCTAGGGAGCTAAACATGTGGCTCAAGGGCTGGTGCAGAAAAGGACACAGATGTGTAGGGAACTGGCAACAATTCTGGGAGCGAAAGTTCTTTAAATTTGATGGACTGCATCTGACTAAGGAGGAGTCAGTGCATTGGGGCAGAAGTTTGACATCTTTGCAGAATATTTAAACTAGCAAATGGGGAGAGGTGCAGCACCCCATACAGTGGCGGATCTACACTGGGCCCGCCAGGCATGTGCCCTGGAAAAATGTTGTGCCCTGTTGGTGCCCCATGTGCAGAGCTTCCTCATAGTAACAATATATCAGTGCCCTGACTGCCATCTGTTGTGCCCCAGCTGTGCCCTGGTAACCATTTGTGGCTAGAGCCGCTAGTGACCCCATACGTCGAATGGGAAGAACACCCTCCCCTCAGCTAGTGGTCAAACAGGGATCCAGCATGTTTGCAGTTCATTTGCATCACCAGGTAAGAAAAAGGTCCATTTACCCATAATACACACAGGAGAAATGCCAAACCTCACCCAACAACTAACACACCAAAATTTGGCCAATGGAAAATCACATACACAAATGCTCACAGCCTGGGAAATAAGATCCCAGACCTGCAGGCAATAATTTCCGAGGCTAAACTGGACATAGTAGCAATTAGTGAGATGTGGTTACCAGTAACCACACTTGGGAGACTTCAGTACCTGGCTATGTACTGTTCAGAAGAGACCGAGGTGCAAAAAGGGGGTGGAGGGCCCTGTATGTCAATGAAAATATCAAAGCTACAGAAATTCAAAATACACATAAGGAGCCAAAGAACTGTGGGTCACCCTGGAAACAGGAAATGGGACAGCCATAAGAACTGGGGTTGTCTACAGGCCCACAGACCAGGGGAGGACATAGACACATTACTGTTAGAAGATATACAAAACATGACAGCTAAAGGGAGGTTCTGATAATGGGAGACTTCAACATGCCAGATACAGATTGGTCAATACCAGCAGGAACATCTGCCAGAACTAAACACATGGTGGATTCCTGCAGGGAGGGCCTTAAACAACTAGTACAACAACCCACAAGAGACAGGGCTATCCTAGATCTAGTACTGACTAACAGGGAAGGGATCCAGATCTCTAGGTAGAAGGTCACCTGGGAACCAGTGACCATCACATGGTATGGTTCAATTTGGCCACTACATCTAAATCATCCCATTCCAAGGCAAAAATATGGGACTTCAGAGGAGCTGACTTTGATAAGATGGCCAACAGAGTTAAGCTAGCCCTGCAAAAAGAAACACAGGAAGGAGGTACAGGCAGAGTGGGCAAGCATTAAGGATGCAATACTTGAAGCAACATCCCATTGTGTTAGACAGAAAAGAAGTGCAAAGAAGAAGGAAGCCACTTTGGTTCTCAAATATAGTGACAGAAAAGGTCAGAGCCAAAGGCTGGCCTTTCAGGAAATATAAGGGAACACAGCGATGAAGATAGGAGGCATACCAAACTGCCCTAAGGGAAGCAGGGAGGCAGTAAGGCAGACAAAGTCCCAAACTGAGGAAACACTAGCATGAACAGTAAAAGAAGGTGACAAGACTTTCTATAGATACATTAGTGAAAGAAGAAAGTTCAGAGGGGTATTGCTAAGCTCAAAGGAGAAAAGGGGACATGGAGGAGGAGGATTCTGTAAAGTATCTATCCTAAATAGATACTTTGCTCAGTATTAATTGAAGAGAAGGTAGGGCAGGGCCCACAGCTCAGCACCATGGACACAGGGGGGAGGTGAGCAGTACTCCCTTCACAAAAATGGGTCTTACAAGAGCTCACTAAGCTCAGGGTGGACAAGGCAATGGGACCTGATGGCACACGTTCCCAGGGTACTTAAGGAGCTAAGGGTGGAACTAGCAGAGCCATTAGCAGAACTGTTTAGTGAGTCTCTGAGCACAGGAGAGGTCCCTGAAGACTGGAGAAGGGATCATGTGATCCTGGTCCACAAGAGTGGTAGCAGGAGGAGGTAGAGAACTACAGACCAGTCTGTCTTACCTCAGTAATGGGCAAGATTATGGAGGCACTCCTTAAGGAAAGGATAGTGCAACACCTGGAATCCATAGGAGCACAGTATCCAAGACAGCATGGGTTTACAAAAGGAAGGTCCTGTCAAACTAATGTCATATATTTCTTTGACTGGGTAACCAGAGTGGTGGACCAAGGGGAGCAGTTGATGTCGCTACCTTGACTTCAGCAAAGCTTTCAACACTGTTCCACATAGAAGATTGATAAATAAGCTGGATAGGCTCGGTGGGTCAGAAGTTGGTCTCATGGGTGGCAAACTGGTTGATGGGCAGAAAACAGAGAGTGGTGGTAAATGGTATACAGTCAGAAGAGATGCAAGTCACAAGTGGGGTACCTAGGATCAGTCCTGGGTCCAGTCCTCTCAATATCTTCATAAGTGACATTGCAGATGGACTAGAGGGTAAGACTAGTCTGTTTGCAGATGACACCAAGATCTGCAACAGAGTAGATGATCCAGATGGGGTGGGCAGAATGAGAAGAGATCTGGATAAACTAGCAAAATGGTCAGAAGAGTGGCAACTGGGATTTAATGCAAAGAAGTGCAAGATCATGCACATGGAGAAGAGAAACCTGAAGCCACCTATAGGCTGGGAGGGCGTTGTTGGGAGTCACAAAGAAAGAAAGAGACTTGGGCACCATCATCATCGATGACCTGAAATCATCCAAGCAGACCTCTAAAGCAGTAGGTAAGGCTAGGGATGTTAGGGTGTATTAGTAGGGTATCACAAGTCGTAAGAGGGAGGTAATAATCTCTTTACAAGACACTGGTTAGGCTCCATCTGGAGTACTGCATGCAGTACTGGAGGCCACACCTTCACAAGGACATTAACCAAATTGAGGCAGTCCTGAGAAGGGCAACCAAAATGGTGCAGGAACTGCATCAGAAGACATATGAGGACAGATTAACGGAGCTCAATATGTATACCCTAGAGCAAAGGAGGGAGAGATATGATCAAACATTCAAACACCTTAATGACATTAACAAGGTGAAAGAGTCTAACATATTTAAATAAAAGAAAAATAGCAGGACAAGAGGACACAGCATTAGACTAGAGGGAGGCCGATTAAGGGGGAATGTGAGGAAATTCTTTTCATAGAAAGGGTGTTGGATGATGGAACTGCCTTCCTCAGGAAGTGGTGGCTATGCATACAGTGCAGGCTTAAAACAGGCATAGGATAGGCATAAGGCAGCAATACAGATGAGTATGAATAGACAGACCACTGACAGAGCAAAGGCCGATGGCACATTTATAAGGTAGAAAAAGAAATGGGCAGACTGGATGGGCCTTGCGATCCTTATCTGCCATCAGCTTCTATGTTTCTATTGTTGATGAGGTGCTGACGGAGTTTGCGCTTAAAGGAACCAAGGGTTGTGGCTTTGGCGATGTCAGGTGGTAGACCATTTGTCCACAGAGGGGCCCGTGAGCAAAGGATCGCTGGACCATAGTTGTGCGGCACCTGGGCACATGGAATACTTGTGTAGTCAAGCTCCTGGTGATGACTGACATGTATAGGTGGTGATAAAGATTCAGAACTCCTTGGGAAGTAAGTTTAGTGAGACCTTTTTGTGAGTAGGCAGATTTGATAAAGTATTCTGTCCTTCAATTGAAGCCAGCCTGATCACATAGAAAGCTTGAAGGTGTGGGTCTTATGCTGACCAAGAAACTTTTCTAGGTGTAGTTAGTGCCCTGCTGTTTTCTATAGTTTAAATTGTGTCTGAGTTAGAAAAATGCTTTTAGAGAATACAGAAAATTCACAAGACATGTAACAGAACTGAATGAGGTATAACTTCTGCTGGCTTGTGCAGATATGCATCATCAACTCCCATGATGTTTTGCATGAGTGGTGTCATGACCTTTGCAATGGAGATCACACCAGGGCAACAGAGAGTAAAGCAATCTAATTTATATTTAAATTAAGATGAAATTAGGGGATGCAAGAGAAGGAATCATTGCTCTTGTCTACAAACTACACAAGTATGCAGGAAAAAGGTTGAGAGGACTGTCCCTTTAACTGCCAGCAGGCTACATTGTAAGAAAGAACAAACTCTGGCCAGAACCAAAACAGCTTCTAATGGACTGCATTAACCTGATAAATGACATATGTAACAGACCCCTTTTGCTCGCACTCACATTCACCTGGGCTGCCCTGGCATCCTCGGGTGTCCTCGTCGTGCACTCCCCAAGGGGCCGGCCCTGAGTCCTGACCAGATTTCCTCACGGTGCCTTAGTGCCTCCACCTGGGACAATGGTGCTGTCACCTGTAGGAGAAACAGGTTAACACCCCCATGAACAATAATAGAGACCCCGATGACTGCCCCTCTGGCCCAGTTACATCCCTCCCTCCCACAATAATGGTAATAAAGCACAACCACCTAGGAGTAGGTGGCCCACAATAATCCTGTTTTATTTAATATACTAATAGTACAGAGGAGGTGAGGGCTATCCCTAGGTTCTCCCCAAATTAAAACACACACACCCTGTTGGATCTCCCCCTCCCTGGGTGCACCCAGAACACTCCCAGATGGTGTGTACCTCACCACTTCTAGTCTGCAGGCCTGCCGCCTCTCATTGGGGCCTTGCACAACAACATGAGTTCAAAAGATATAAGTCTGGTGAGGGGGAAAACTCTCCCTGACCCTCCTGACAGATGCAACAATAGTCTTCCCAGAGCTGCAGCTCGGGTACTCACGGTGACCTTAGAGGGTGAAGACACTCGCTGTCCAAGGTACTGCATTCCACGAGTGAGGCACTGTTCTTCACCTGCCTGGCCTTTCAGCTTCACCTGAAGGACTTTGTATACAGATTTCACCAGGCAGGCCTGTTCGTCCTTCTTCCCTCTGCATGGGTCTCGACACTGTGGGGGGCACAGTAGCTCAGTCCCCTCGAGGAGGGCTCCTGCTGCCCTAGGCCTGCTCCCCAAGATTCTCCCTGGCAGAAAACTCTGACCCTGTTAAGCAGGGTCCCTGAGGCTCCAGGCTGATGATCGCTGGGCCTTCCAGTCCAAGCAGTCAGCCCCAGTGCCTCAGGAAAAACCTTCAGCCTTTCCTGCACTGCAGCAGCTGCTGCCTTCCTCCTTCTTCTTCCTTTAGTTTAATTGCTGGGAGGGAGGTGCAGCCAGAGAGCCCTCACCTGACAGGCAGCCTTAGTAGTTGGGGTTTCTTGGTTGGGGCTTATGGTTTCTCCTCTCCTGGCTCTCTCTCTCTCCCTCCCAGCTGGCTCTCCTTTCTTCTTTTTTCTTAAGATTCGTGCCACTGCCCTTTTAAACCCTTAGCTCATGTCTCTTCCCATTGGTCATCAGCCCCCATGTGATCTCCCTGCTGCCTGTGGGAAATTCCCAGCAGCCTGAGGTCACTTGGATGCATGGGGACTGCCATCTTTGTTTCTTTCTCCAGCCTGGAGGATCCTGGAGCCCCTGGGTGATTTAGCTGCAGACTGGGCTAAAATGCTTTTATCCCGTGACTGGAGCTCGCCTCTGGTCGCAAGGTGGTTGTTCCATGGCCCCTCTACTCACTTGGGGCTGGGGAAACCCACTGTGGTTGGATGGCCATGGGCAAAAGGAGCCTGGTCCCTTTAAATTTCTTTGGCGGTCCCCATTCATACACAAAGCGCATGGGACCACCATTTTAATCAAAAACCCTATTCTTTAGTTCAGCAGCCCCCGAGCCTCCAATTTAGCTCCGAGCCAGGCCCAGGACTGTACAACTCCCCACCGATGGCCTGAATCCCACCCCAGCCTTGGTTTAGCCCTGTGCTGGTCGAGGCACCATGGAAGCTGCAGCATCATCGGTCAGGGAGGTCGCCAGGCGTGACTCCACCAGCTTCACCAGGCACCGCATGTGAGGGGGAGAAGTCTGGGGACACGGCCAGCACCACAGAAAGTAAGCCCATTTTGGGAGATTACACACTCCCTGGCAGAAAACTTGGCATCACGACAAGTCCTCTGGGAAACCCATAACAAGCATCATACACTTTTCTAGCTAGACACCTGGTTCCTGACTAGCACCATTAACAATTGTATTCCCAGATTGGCTTGTATCAAGTCCCACCACAGTAATGCACTATACACAGGTAACAGAGTTGGGCACCTACATTCCCTACTGCCTTCCTATGGTTACACACCATGGGGAGAGAGAACAGGCACCATGAGCCAAGGAGGGCATCGATTGGCAGGTTTGTGGACTCACCCAGGGTGTTGTACGTGAGCTTTACAATGGGCCAGGGAGGACAGCCTGATCTTCGAGGCAAGACGTCATCGGGTATGGGGACCAAGTCAGTGGGGGTGGTTTGTCTTGTAGGGTCATAGTCTACCATCCTCCCTGGGGCAACCTTGGTACCTCTACACTGTTGGGGGTTATTTCAGGGACAGGGGTGGGGGCTGTAGCTACAGGTAACTCGCTGCCCTGTGGGGAATGCAGGCCAGGTGACCCCTGGACTACCCAAGTCACTACCTACTTTGGGTCCTGACATGGGAACCGTGGGTCGGATCTCGAGACTAAAAGGCTGGGCCTCTGGGTTCAAATAAGACACAGGGCTGGGTGGCTGGTGCTTGTGGAAGGGGCAGAGTTTTGGCAGAACCACTCACTACGTGGGACTGTCTGGATCCGCTCCCCACTGAGAACAGGTGGAATCCTCTTCCTTGCTGTCATCGCTGAATTGGCCCCTCTGCTCCTCCTGGGGCTGCAGGAGTCGGCATCAGTACCCCCCATGGAGGGGCCCAGAGGGGAGAAAATGCCAGCCCCACTGTTTACGCTTCCCGGGTTACAGGCCATCTTGCAAGTGGTGGGTCGGGCCCCAGGGTAGGGTTGGCACGATCTCCTATGGGGAGCAGATGGCTTTGGTGCACCATTTTCTAGCCCATGACCATGTTCCTGCTTTATACGGTACACCAGCAGGCCAGGCAGTTTTTCCACACAAGGAAACTGTAGGGGCCTCCGGTCCTGGATCTTGTATTTCCTGGAGTCGCTAGATTTTGCAGCAAGACTCATTCCCCACTCCCATCTCCTGACTGACACGCTGGCATCGCACCTTCTTCGCTCCCTGACAGCTAAGAGCCAGTGCATCAGAGGCAAGCTTGTACGCTGCCTGGAGCTGTTCCATCAACCTGCCAGTATACTCAAGGTACGACTGATGAGGTCCCATCAATGGATACCCTGAAACAAAGGCCTACTGGCAACTGGGCCTTACGACCAAACATGAGGTAAAAGGGAGCACTGGGTCATGTCATTTTCCACACAGTTGTATGTATGCACCAGCTGCCACACTTTTTGACTCCAGTTCACCTTGTTGGTGGGGTTCAGGGTACCCAACATATTCAGCAGCATCTGGTTGTAACGTTTGGGCTGTGGATCCCCGGGTGATAAGGGGTGGTGGGATTTCCTATGCTATAGGCCAACAGAAACCTCCCAAGCAGCTCTCAAAGTCCCGGCCCTGGTCAGAATGGATTCTCTTAGGGAGGCCAGAATGCTGCACGTACTGCTGCAGGATCTTGACCATGGTGCCTGCCTTCTGATCATTGGTGGGGAAAGCCTAAATGTACCAGGTGTAGTGGTCCATGATGACCAGTATGTTAGCCGTGTTCTTTCTGTCAGGCTCCAGGACAGAAAATCCATGCCACACACTTCCAGAGGCCCACTGGTGCTGGCTGACAGAGGTGTGGCCCCGTCGGGGCAAGGTCTTTCTCTGCATGCACTGCAGGCAGCCTGCAGTGGCTCTACATGTCTGCTTTCATCCTGGGACAATAGAACCTGGCCCTACATGCATCTAAGGTGCGGTCATAGCCCAGGTGCCCACATGGTTATGTAAGCATCTGAGGACAACCCCCCGATACTCCTGGTAACACCAACTGCTGTTTAGATCAACCTGGGTGGTCCCTGTCCTGCACCATGCGCATCAGCAATCCATCCCGCAGGACCAGCCTGTCCCATTCCCTTAGCATTCAGCGGGCATCAGGGTGATTGCTCTTTATTTGCTGGGGGCACTTTTCCTCTGCAAGAGCCCAAGCAGGTCTTGTATACCGGGGTCTGACTCCTGCTCCTGTTGCAGGTCAGTCTTACTAGGCTTAGGCAGGAATGAGATCCAGACCGCAAAATTTAGATAAGCAGGGCGGATAGCTTCAGGAGGAGCTCCCAGTACTTCTATGCTCCCGTGGGTATAAGCGATGGCTCAGTAGGGGTCATACCTGGGAGCAGAGCACCTGCACCAGGGCTGGTCCAACCAGGACAGGGGGTCTAGGGTGTTGCTGGGGTTTCAGGACCGGGCATCCACATCCTCATTGGCATGCCCACTCTAATACTCCAGACTGAAATTGTAGGTGGAGAGTGCTGACAGCCATTGGTGCCCGGCAGCATCCAACTTCGCCATGGTGGTGACGTATGTCGAGGGTTGTTGTCCGTACGCATGGTGAACAGGACCCCATACGGGTAATCGTGGAACTTTTCCATCACTGCCCACTTCAATGCTAAGAACTCCAGTTTATGAACTGGGTAGTTCTTTTCTGAGGTTAGGCTGTGGCTAGCAAAGCGACAGGGAGGAACCCCTCAGGTTACTCCTGATACAGGATGGCTCCAGCCCAGTCAAACTGGCATCTTTGTGCAGAACATAGGGCTTAAGAGGGTCCGCAGTGCAAGACCGGGGCCCTCTCAGCAGTGGATGATCTCTGAAGGCATTCTCATACTCCTGCATCCATCGTTCCTCAAAACATTCTCCAATGTGGAGGTACCCCTTACGAGGGCTTGTCCTTTCTTCTGGTTTGCAGGAGGGTAACCTTGCATTAGGTAATTCAGAGGATATACCACAAAGGAGTAATCCTTCATGAAATGATGATAGTAACCACAGAACCCTAAGAAAGACTGTAAGGCATGCAAGTGGGTGGGCTGTGGCCATGACTTGAGGGCTCCACCGTAGCAGGGTCCATCTGCACCCCTCAGCCGAGACGATGTGCCCAATATACTTAACCACCGGCTGACAGAACTGGCATTTGTCAATGGAGACCTTCAGGCTGAACTCCTCCAGCCAGTCCAGGACCTTCATCAGCTGGGCCTTGTGTTCCTCTAAGGTTCACCCAAAGATGATGTGCTCATTCAGATAGATTATGATGTCAAGCAGGTTCCTGTCTCCCACAGCCCATTCCGTCAGGTACTTGAAGGTGGCAGGGCTTCATGCACTCAAACTTGTAGAACCCTAGTGGGCAGATAAAAGTGTTCTTCCCTTGTCCTCCTCAGCCATGGGTATCTGGTAGTAGCTGCAGTGGAGATCCAGTACAGAGAACCACTTGCTCCTGACAAGGTGTCCGATGCATCCTCTCTGGGTACAGTGTATTGGTCAGGGATGGTCTGCTTGTTTAGCAAGCAGTAGTTGATGCACATCCTTAATGCTACACTCTTCTTCCAGGCCACCACAATGGGGGAGGCATATGGGCCTTCAGACTCGTGATCACCCCGGCGCTCAGCAAGTCCAACAGGTATTTCCAAATATCGCCCACATCCCCGGGGCTAACCTCCATGACCGCTCCCTGAATGGGTATTTGTCTTTCAGCTGGATGTGGTGTTCTCCCCAGTGATACAACCCATGTCCCACTCATGTAAGGAGAAAACCTGCCGGCGCTTCACCAACTGGTGGCTCAGACTCCACCTACAGCTGTCAGAAATAGGGGGCTTCAAAATCGAACGAGAATGGGTCTGTCTCCTCCCTGGATCTTCTCCAGGGGCTGACGGACATGGCTCTGTCACACTGAAAGATAGTAGCCAACACACACAACCCATCTGGATGGTCACTGGCCTTTGGACTCGATCAGAACCCTCATTGTAACTCTCCAGGCATGGAACTGTCTGGGAGGTAGCACTCCTCTGGACCAATAACCCATGTGACAAGCTACCCGGAATGGAACGTCGAGAATGAATGCAGCCTCTTGGAGAGATCAGTCAAACGCATGAGACCCACCATGTGGCATTCGGCACCTAAGGGAAGGGTTAACTTCCCCCATCCACCTAGCAGACTGTCCCAACCCTGTCTCCCTCACTGGAGTTACTCTGCACCTCCAGCCCCACCTGTTTCACCATGGCTTTAATGGTGGGGCTGGCAAGCTTCTCCATCCCACCCTGGTCAGAGCACATCTGGTCCAACCACTCAAACATATTGGCATTGGTCCCTATTAGCATTGGGGTGTCAGACATGCTCCTCGGCTCAGGGCAGACCAACACGAGGACCCTTATGATGGGTGGGGTCTCCTGCCCCTTTGTCGGGAAGGTAATGCGACCACACAATACCCATCATATGGGTAACCATGCTACCTATACCCCACAAGGACAACCCAGACAGGGTAGGAAAGGTAGGCGAAGTTAAGTGTCAGTCATGAAATGGCCGTGGGACATGGTGACCTGAGACTCGCTATCCAGCAAAGAGGAACAGGTCACATAGAAACATAGAAACATAGAAGCTAATGGCAGATAAGGACCACAAGGCCCATCCATTCTGCCCATTTCTTTTTCTACCTTATAAATGTGCCATCAGCCTTTGCTCTGTCAGTGGCCTATCTTTTTATACTCATCTGTACTGCTCCTTATGCCTATCCACGCCTGTTTGAAGACCTGCACTGTATTCATATCTACCACTTCCAGGCAGGCGTTCCATGCATTCACCACCCTTTCTGTGAAAAATGACTTTCTCACATTACCCCTTAATCGGCCTCCCTCTAATCTTATGCTGTGTCCTCTTGTCCTGCTATTTTATTATACTGAAACATGTTAGACTCTTTCACCTTGTTAATATCCTTAAGGTTCTTTGAATGTTTTGATCATATCACCTCTCTCCCTCCTTTGCTCTAGGGTATACATATTGAGCGCCATTTATCTGTCCTCATATGTTTTCTGATGCAGTCCTCGCCATTTTGGTTGCCCTTCTCTGGACTGCCTCAATTTGGTAATGTCCTTGCGAAGGTGTGGCTCCAGTACTGCACGCAGTACTCCAGATGGGTCCTAACCAGTGTCTTGTAAAGAGGGATTATTACCTCTCTTCTGACTTGTGATACCCCTACTAATACACCCCAACATCCCCTAGCCTTACCTACTGCTTTAGTGGTCTGCTTGGATAATTTCAGGTCATCGGTGATGATGATGCCCAAGTCTCTTTCTTCCCTTGTGACTGCCAGCAACTCCTCCCAACCTATAGGTGGCTTCAGGTTTCTCTTCCTATGGGCATGATCTTGCACTTCTTTGCATTAAACCCCAGTTGTCACTATTCCAACCATTTTGCCAGTTTATCCAGATCTCTTCTCATTCTGCCCACCCCATCTGGATCATCTACTCTGTTGCAGATCTTGGTGTCATCTGCAAACAGACAAACCTTACCCTCCAGTCCATCTGCAATGTCACTAATGAAGATATTGAAGAAGACAGGCCCCAGATCTGATCCCTGAGGTACCCCACTTGTGACTTGCATCTCTTCTGACTGTATACCATTTACCACCACTCTCTGTTTTCTGCCTGTCAACCAGTTTGCCACCCAGTTCACCAACTTCTGACCCACCGAGCCTACCTAGCTTATTAATCAATCTTCTATGTGGAACAGTATCGAAAGCTTTGCTGAAGTCAAGGTAGGCTACATCAACTGCTCCCCTTGGTCCACCACTCTGGTTACCCAGTCAAAGAAATATATGACATTAGTTTGACAGGACCTCCTTTGTAAACCCATGCTGTCTTGGATCCTGTGCTCCTATGGATTCCAGGTGCTGCACTATCCTTTCCTTAAGGAGTGCTCCATAATCTTGCCCACTGCTGAGGTAAGACTGACTCGTCTGTAGTTCCCCGCCTCCCTGCTAGCACTCTTGTGGAGCAGGATCACAAGAGCCTTCTCCAGTCTTCTGGGACCTCTCCTGTGCTCAGAGACTCACTAAACAGTTGTGATAATGGCTCTGCTAGTTCCTCCCTTAGCTCCTTTAGTACCCTGGGATGTATACCATCAGGTCCCATTGCCTTGTCCACCCTGAGCTTATCGAACTCTTGTAGGACCCTTTCTTTTGTGTGAGGGACTAGTGCACACCTCCTTCCCCTGTGCCCATGGTGCTGAGCTGTGGGCCCTGCCCTACCTTCTCTTCAGTAAATACTGAGCAGAAGTATCTATTTAGGATAGATGCTTTTACATGGTCCTCCTTCTCACATCCACTTATCTCCTTTGATCTTAGCAATACCCCTCTGGACTTTATCCTTTCACTAATGTATCTATAGAAAGTCTTGTCACCTTCTTTTACTGTTTGTGCTAGTGTTTCTGTTTGGGCCTTTGCCTGCCTTACTGCCTTCCCTGCTTCCCTGCTTCCCTTAAGGAAGTTTGGTATGCCTCCCTATCTTCATCCCACTGCGTTCCCTTATATTTCCTGAAGGCCAGCCTTTTGGCTCTGACCTTTTCTGCTACTGTTTTTGAGAACCAAAGTGGTTTCTTCTTCTTTTGCACTTCCTTTCTCTCTAACACAATGGGATGTTGCTTCAAGTATTGCATCCTTAATTCTTGACCCTCACCTGTATTTCTTTTGTCATGGCTAGCTTAACTCTGTTATCCATCTTATCAAAGTCAGCTCCTCTGAAGGCCCATATATTTGCCTTGGAATGGGATGATTTAGTTCTAGTGGCCAAACTGAACCTACCATGTGATGGTCACTGGCTCCCAGATGACCTTCTACCCGGAGATCTGTGATCCTTTCCCTGTTAGTCAGTACTAGATCTAGGATAGCCCTGTCTCTTGTGGGTTGTTGTACCAGTTATTTGAGGCCCTCCTCCTGCAGGAATCCACCATGTGTCTGTTTCTGGCAGATGTTCCTGCTGGTATTGACCAATTTGTATCTGGCATGTTGAAGTCTCCCATTATTAGAACCTCCCTTTAGCTGTCATGTTTTACATATCTTCTAACAGTAATGTGTCTATGTCCTTCCCCTGATCTGAGGGCCTGTAGACAACCCGTTTGTATGGCTGTCCCATTTCCTGTTTCCAGGGTGACCCACAGTTCTTCTGGCTCCTTAGGTGTATTCTGGATTTCAATAGCTTTGATATTTTCATTGACATAAGGGCCGCCCCTTTTTGAACCTCGGTCTCTTCTGAACAGTACATAGTCAAGAACTGAAGTCTCCCAAGTGTGGTTACTGGTAAACCTTGTCTCATTAATTGCTACTATGTCCAGTTTAGCCTCCCCTCCACCAAGACTTGGTGTCTGCTCGAGGGCCGATAAGGTCCGCTGGCACACCCAATTTGGAAGTACTTGAGGGTCAGTCCACAAGGTGGAGCAAGGCCATTTCAGGGGTCCGGGTTGCTCCGTTACCGGTCCCGTTGGAGTTTTCCTGCTCCCTCGCTTCTCAGTCACCAGCTGCAGGTTTACCTCCTGCAGCAATCCTGCAGCTATATGCCCCCTTCCCACACCTGAAGCAGATCCATACATCTTGGGGCCCTAAGCACTGTTGAGGGGCTGGGCTGAGGGGCCACATAGTTTGGGAGTGGCCACTGAGCATCAAGGGCCACCCGGGCGAGGAAAGAGAGGGAATCCATGGCCAACTGCATGGTCCATATCATGTCTTTCATACACTGGACCCCTGCAGGACCCACTCCTGGTCTGGGGCTGGCCTGTTGGGCTGCAGGGCGGTACTGGTGGTGGTGTGCACCAGTGGTAGGGCTCCCACCTCCTGTTGGGCTTCCTCCTCCTTGACCTCATCCAACAACTGCTTGAAAGAGGGGATCATCTTTCCGGGCCCACACCCCAAGATGACCAAGGTCAGCCTGGAGTGCACCGCCCCTGCGCGATGTGCTCCATTCGCATCTGCACAACCACTGATGGTGGATTGTGTCCAGCTTCCGCACCACCATCTCCACTCGGGTGATTTACTGGGATAGTTTCTCACCCATTCACTGCTTGGTGTCCCACAACTGGCCCAGCACTGCCTCCCTCTTCTCGACCACGCCAGACATACTCCACTGGATGTCCATAGTCCTGGGAGGAACAGTGGGCTGGCTGGCCCATAGGACCGGATTACGCCCAGCACTTCACCCCAGAGGCTGTCCATGACTCTGTTTTCACTTCTCCTCCTCAGAACACCCCCAAATCTGGATAATCTTGGTGGCCTGGCTGCTCCAGCAGTGGAAATCATCCTCCCCTGTGTCCGTCAGGAGGGCCCGGAGAAGGTTCAGGCAGCTTGTACTGTTCATGGGCCATCCCCATATGGGGGACAGTCCACCAGGCAGAGTCATCGGGGCATGACGCCTCCAAGGAGCAGAGTCTGAGATACTGCAGGGTCTTACCTTCCTCTTAAACAGCATCCCCAACTGGGCCTCAAACCCTTCAGCTCCCTGGTCAGGGAGCCGAAGGGCCCAGCTCCCTGGAGGACAGGCTGCCAGGCACCCTTTTTTAACAGGACCCAGGTCTCTTTGGATGCATCTGGGATGACTTGGGAACACTTCCACAGAGCCAAAGTCCTTCTCAGCCTCCATGGTTATATCCCTGCTCCCTTAACCCTGTTGGTCATCACCCTATAAATCTTGAATGCACCGCAGTCCAACAGGGCCCTTCTAAAATCTCAAGGATGCCCCTTTTGTCGCCCCACTGCCACGTTGTGCACCAGCTACATCTTATGGGAGTCAAGACCCTCAGAGTCACACCAGTCCTCTATGTCCTGAAAGCCATTTCCTGGTCTCCACCCATGGGGTAAACCACCACCAACTCAACCACAAACAACCAACCAAAAATAATGTGAAAACCGAACTAGCTGGGGGTGTCAAAGAGTCAACTACAGTTGCATTGGGGCAAAGGGCAGTCTTGGGGCCAACAGAAGATCTCAGCAGTGTTCCATTTGTAACAGCCCCTTTTGCTCACACTCACCTGGGCTGCCTGGTGTCCCTCAGGGGTCCTCATCATACTTCCCCAGGGGCCAGGCCTGAGTCCTGACCGGATTTCCTATGGTGCCTTAGTGCCTCCACCTGGGGCCACGGTGCTGCCACCTGTAGGACAAACAGGTTAACACTCCCCGAACAAGAATAGAAACCCTGATGACTGCCTCTCTGGCTCAGTTACAGCCACACTCTCTCCCCACAATAGGTAATAAAAGCACAAACACATAGGAGTAGGTGACCTACAATAACCCTCTTTATTTAATACACTTACAGTACAGAGGAGGTGAGGGCTATCCCTAGGTCCTCCACCAAATTAAAACACGACACCCTGTTGGATCTCTCCCCTCCCTGGGTGCACGAGAACGCTCCCAGACGGTGGGTACCTCATCACTTCTAGTCTGCAGGCCTGCCATCTCTCATTGGGGCCCTTGCAAAACAACACGTGTTCATAAGATGTAAATCTGGTGGGGGGACTCTCTCCTGACCTTCCTGGCAGATGCAACAATAGTCTTCCCAGGGCTGCAGCTCGGGTACTCACGGTGACCTTAGAGGGTGAAGACACTCGCTGTCCAAGGTACTGCAGTGCACGAGAGTGAGGCACTGTTTTCACCTGCCTGGCCTTTCCAGCTTCACCTGAAGGGCTTTGTATACAGATTTCACCAGGCAGGCCTGTTCGTCCTTATTCCCTCTGCATGGGTCTCGACACTGGGGAGGCACAGTAGCTCAGTCCTCCTTGTGGAGGGCCTTGCTGCCCTAGGCCTGCTCCCCAAGATTCTCCCCTGGCAGCAAACTCTGACCCCTGTTAGGCAGGGTCCCCGAGGCTCCAGGCTGATGATTGTTGGGTCTTCCAGTCCAAGCAGTCAGCCCCAGTGCCCTCAGGAAAAAAACCTTCAGCCTTTCCTGCACAGCAACTGCCACCTTCCTCATACTCCTTCCTTAGTTTAATTGCAGAGAGAGGAGGGTAGAGAGGTGCAGCCAGAGAGCCCCTACCTGGCAGGCAGTCTTAGTAGTTGGGGTTTCTCAGTTGGGGCTTATGATTTCTCCTCTCCTATTCCTCTCCCTCCTCCCAGCTGGCTCTTTTTCTTCTTTTTTCTTACAATTCGTGCCACTGCCCCTTTTAAACCCCTAGCTCCTGTCCCCTTCCCATTGGCCATCGGCACCCATGTGACCTCCTGCTGCCTAGGTGATTACGCCGCAGACTGGGCTAAAATGTTTTATTCTGTGACTGGAGTGTGTCCAACTGCAAGGTGCTCCTTCCCGGCCCCTCTGCTCACTTGGGAGGCTGGAGAAACCCTCGAGGTCGGGTGGCTGCATTGCCATGGGTGGAAAAGGAGCCTGGTCCTTTTATTCCTTTGGTGGTCCTCATGCATGGGCAGAGCGTGGGACCACCATTTTAATAAAAAAAAAAAAACTACTTTAGTTTGTGCTGCCCTGGGCCTCCTATTTAGCCCCAAGTCAGGACCACACACCCCACCCAATGGCCCAATCCCACCCCAGCTTCAGTTTAGCCCTGAGGTGGGCAAGGCACCACGGAAACTGCACCATCGCTGGCCCAGGAGGTCACTGGCACAACTCCCACCAGCACCAGCACCACCAGGCACAGTATGTGAGGTGGAGAAATCCAGGGCACAGCCATTGCCACAAAAGGTAAGTCTGTTTTGGGGGCTTACACATAGAATTAATGTGTAACTTAGTTGTAATTTAGTAGTATTATTGTGATGTAAAACTCCACATTTACATCATAATAGCACACAAACATTTGCACAGCAAGATAATGAAGCAGCTGTTGTTGGCTATGGACAAACAGACATGCACAGAAACCTTGAAAGCACACCCAACAAACACAGGTGCATATTCACACAGACCACAGGACACATACAGGCACACTCTGTAGTCAGTTATAACAGTTGTGCACACAGAAATGGAGTGAGTGTGATTAGCAGGATAGGCCAGCTGAGATACAATATCTAGTTTTCAGTGGGTATTGCTTTTTACCTTGTGCTTGTTTTCATTGGGGTTCTGCTCTTTACATATGTTTACATTGTATTTTCCTAGGATAGAGCAGCTGGGATGCAAGTTCTCATTTCACTGGAGTTCTGCTTTTACCTACTTTTTCAATGAGTTACCCTTCAATAGCTTAGCTGAGATGAAACATCTCATTTTCTGTGGGTTCTACATCTACCCATTTGTGCAGTATATTTTCCCCAGGATAGAACAGCTGTAATGCTCATTCTCAGTGGGGTCCTGCTTCTACACATTGTTACAATGCGCTTATGTACAATAGCTGCTTCTAGATGTAATATCTTGTTTTCAATTATGTCCTGCTTTTACCCATTTTTATGACATATTTACCCAGGATACCCCAGCTGAGCTGCAATATCTCATTTCTGTGGGGTCCTGCTTTTACCCATTTTTACAATGTATTTACCCAGGATAACCCTGATAAATAACATGCTATTAAATTCTACACTCGGATGTAAAACGGAATCCTCGTCAGCCATCTTCTGCTGGCAATACATCAGCTTATCTCTGCTGTGCAGCTGTAGGAAAGTGAAGCTAGATCTGCTTTTCCTGTGTTGCTGTTTAACCTTAGTTTAAAACAAGCATTTGTCAATGCTGAATGTTAGCTTGCAGTGTCAAGACAACTCTGAAGAACAATGTCTAGACACAGTTTAGCATATGTTTCACTCTTTTTGTAATTGTTGCCCTTATTTGTTTATTACTAATGACATTTGCATGGAAACCAGATCTCTGTCCTATTTGCTTTGTCTGCTTGTTCACTTCAGTCTGTTTATGACATCTCAATCTGTTGCTTTGGAGAAAATTATGATGTCATAAACAGATCATTATGATGACATGTGTAGACAAGCAGCCAAAGCTAATAAAGTCCAAGGGACAGTAATCTTTTTTTTATGTCACTTCCTTCAGTAGTAAAGAAAAGGAAAATATTTGCAAAAATATAGTCATAGCTGAATGATACAGAGGATAAAAGCACAGAACTGTAAATACTGGGTTGCAGCACCCTCAGGGCCACAAACGATATTGTCTTAGAAAATCTGAGCTACAGTAAGCGTGTAGCTGGGTCAGTGGCATGGAGGACTGAAGTGCTGGAAGCCTCACCTCGTGCCACACTGGTGATCTAGGTTTGAGAATGGACTAAGGTTGCTTGGAGGCTGGCAGGGAGAAGGAGGATTTAGTGACCATCGATGGATCTCCTCCTTGGGGCGGTGGGACAGTGTGTACTGCGGTTGCCAATTAGTGGAGGGTAGTTGGCATAGCAGCGGTCACCATAATTAAAAGTCAGAGGTGGGCATTGAAAGTGTGCACCATCTTCATGGTCTACATGTGCACCGTTGTATACTGCCAACTCTGACTCAAGGGGCACAATGGCAGAAAAGAAATCCTGTCTGCAGGATGATGCTGTGACCCTAAAGAAACTGCACCACCCCAGTCCATGGCACCCACTCACACAACAAGGTAAGAAGTAGATGGGTAAGTCTCAGAGGTGGGGTGAAGGGTCAGGGGTTCAAAAAGGATTGGAAAAATATAGGAACTATATACTGAACTGTGTCTAACTTTAACAGTTTTCAAAGTTATCCAGCTGGTATCTGGGTCTCTTTAATAGGAACATATAATACAAATAATTTACTGGTGCATAGGAGTTTGTGATAGTTAAACTATTTTTAAATAAGTTACTGTGGTTAAGGAGTTGTCATAGCAAAACCTGCAGTGTGAAACAGGAAAATACAGTCTTTCAAGCAACAGAGGGAGGTGGATCTAGGTTTACATTTATTGTTACAATTCTTAAGATTTTCAGTGCAGGAAGAGTTTAAAGCACAGCTGACTTATTTTGGGGCTGACAGCTTTCAGAGCACGAACCACCAGGCCTGTTTTGGGGCTGGGGAGGTTTACCTGTGTCTGACTTGGATGTGTGGGTTTTTCTCTGTTTGATTAGCAGGGTATTTTCTCTGTAAAATTGTTGTGTAGGGCATCTTTCTGACAGGAAGGCACTCATCACAATGGTGGGTCAGAGCTTTTAGCTGATTGTTTTGTGAGGGCACAGTTTAGGCCCAACCCTTCCCACCCTCACCCCACCCACCCCTGGAAATAGTTCCATTATACCTGGGGTTCTGACATCATTTCCTCAAGAGTGCAAGGTATATCACTGTCATATCCTCTCTAGCACACTGCACTGACAATATAAGTATACATATTATATATATATATATATATATATATATATATATATATATATATATATAAATATAATATATATTTCTATATAACAAACCAATCACACACACACACACACACACAAAAAAATGTGGGAGTAGTGCAATGTAATGGCTGTGGGGCAGCAGTCTTCCGGGAGTCTTTCTGGAGGCTGAGAGGCTGCCTTATTTGCAGACAACTCTCTGCCCTGAGGGAGGAAGTTGCCCATCTTCAGGCCACACTGGACAGTAGTAAGGAAACCTTCCCCAGGCCACACTGGATGGTAGGAAGGAAACCTCCCCCATCCAGGGAGCACCAGAGCCACCACCACTACCTCAGAGGTTGCGAAGAAAGCACAGCAGTTGGACCACAGTGGCTCAGGGAGGGTGAGGATGGTGGAACAGAGGCACACCCAGTCAGTTGTTCCACACCACAATCCATACACCATTCTGGGAGCATAGCTCCCCATGGATGTACCCATAGAGGAGACTAAGGAGGCTGAGGACAACTGTCACAAGGGAGGCCCACAGGAAGGAGGCAGAGGACACCTCAAGGAAAGGAAGCAGCTCCTGGTAGGGACTCAGTTATGGGGATAGAGAACTGGGGAGCAGGAAAACTGAAGTAAGGTGCCTGCCTGGTGCCATGGCTTGGAGAGACAGGAAGCGATCCTCAAGATCACGAGAACAGCTGCAGGAGTCTGAGCTGGACGTCATTGTCCACCTAGGGATAAATGACTTGGCTAATCATGAGATTAGAGCAGTGCAGAAGGACTTTGTAGAATTGGGAGGGCCTAGACACAGTGGCACACAATATCCTCTCTGAGGTGCTGCCTGTCAATGGCATGATTGAGGCGAGGGTACTTTGCACCATGCAGTTTAATGAATGGTTGAAAAATGGTGTGGAGCACAGGGGTTTGGCTTCATTGGGGACTGGGGTTCCACCTGGAGGACACCAGCCTATACTGGCAGGATGGTCTGCATCTGTCCAGGAAGGAACAAGTCTTTTGAGCAATCGGTTTAAATGCTTCATTGGCAAGCTTTTAAACTAGTCAAAGGGAGGCACTGATAAGCAGCAGGAAAATCCCAGCCCTCCCTACAAAACAGGGTACTAAATGGGAAAAGACCTGAGGTAGAAAGGTCAGTGGGATGCTGCAAAAGAAGGTAAAGCCATCAAAAATGGAGACAATGAGTACCAATGCCCGTAGTCTGAGTAACAAGCTTCCTGAATTAGTGGCCTTGATGGAGGAGGAACATCTGGATATCGTGGCAGTCACAGAAACGTGGTACACACAAAACCATGACTGAGACATAAACATACCAGGATACACTATCTACAGGAGGGACAGGGAGGGTAAAGAGGAGGAGGATTAGCTCTTTACATAAGGGAAGGAATTAAAGCAACAGAACAAAGGAAAACAGGAGAGGAGAAGAAGCACTGTGGGTAAATTTGGAGACCGGCAATGGCACCACAATCCGCATAGGGTTGTATACAGACCCTTCTCAGGGGAGGAAATGGACAAGGAAATGATAGAAAGAATACTTAGAATGGCAGAAAAGGGAGATATTGCTGATTGGGTGATCTGAATATGCCAGATGTTAACTGGAGTGCAGTTGCAGCAGCCACTTCAAAGAGTGGGGTTATTCTAGATGCCCTACAGGGGCATGTCTTAGACAACTTATTGGAGCCCACTCGAGAGGGAGCAGTCTTAGACCTGGTTCTCTCAAATGGAGATGAAGAGAGGATCACAGATGTAGAAGTGGGTAGCCATCTGGGAACTAGGCGACCATCGAACAGTATGGTTCACAATAAACACAGCAATAGAGTCAAGCCATACAAAGGCAAAAGTACTGGACTTTAGGAGGTCTGACTTTGCTAAAATGGGTGAGTGCCTAAGGAATGCACTAGCAAATGGGCAGGAAGGAGGGTGGAAGAACAATGGGGAATAATAAAACTGCCATCACAGAGGTAACAAGCCTTTGTGTGAAGCAAATAAACAAAATGAAACAAAAGAAACCACTGTGGTTCTCAAAGGAAGTGGCAGTGAAGGTTCAAGAGAAAAGAAAGCATTCAGGAAGTACAAGGAATCACAGAAGGAGCAGGACAGAGAACTGTATCAGTTAAAGCAAAAGGAAGCTGGAAGGCAGTCAGAACAGCAAAGGCCCAAACCGAGGAAAAGATAGCCAACTCAGTTAAGAAGGGTATAAAACCTTTTATAGGTACATCAGGGAGCAAAGGAAGACCAAGGGAGGGTTAGTGAGGCTTAATAAAGAGGAGGAGGGGGTGGGCAGAGGTGACTGTGGAAAGGCAGAGATACTAAACAAAGATTTTGCTCAGTATTTACAAAGGAAGTGGGGAGGTACCTAAAACAAACAGTAGAAACACTCTGGATACAGAAGTTGATACCAGCCCATTTACAGAAGAATGGGTTATGAAAGAACTCTTAAAACTGAAGGTGGACAAAGCAATGGGACCTGATGGGATTCATCCCAGAATTCTAAAAGAACTAAGGGTAGAACTAGTGACACCACTGACTACCCTCTTTAACAAATCATGGGAGGATGGGTGGTACCTGAGGACTGGAGAAGGGCAGATGTGATTCCCTTCACAAAAGTGGGAGCAAGGCAGAAGCAGGAAACTACAGACCTGTTAGTTTAACCTCAGTGGTAGGGAAAATGATGGAATCACTTCTGAAGGAAAGAATTGTGAGTATCTAGAGGCCAGAGGGCTCAGGACCCAAGGCATCATGGATTCACAGTGGGAAGGTCATGCCAGACAAATCTGATAGATTTCTTTGACTGGGTAACCAAAGTAGTAGATCAGGAAGGGCTGTGGACATGGCCTACCTAGACTTTAGCAAGGCATTTGACACAGTCCCACACAAAGATTAATATACAAGTTAGCCAGCATGGGAGTGGGTCCCAAGATGACAGCCTGGGTAAAGATTGGCTGGAGAATAGGACACAGAAAGTAACAGTAAATGGAGTCCACTCTGAAGAAAGGGGGGTTACTAGTGGGGTACACATGAGGGTTCAGTATTAGGACCGGTCCTCTTCAATGTCTTTTATGTGACATTGCAGAGGACTGGAAGGAAAAGTATGTCTCTTTGCAGATGACACAAAGATCTGCAACAGAGTTGATGCACAAGGTGGGTGGAAAGGATGAGAAGGGACTTGGCAAGGTTAGAGGAATGGTCAAATGTATGGCAGCTTAGATTCAATGCTAAGAAGTGCAAGGTAATGCACCTGGGTAACAAACCCAGGGAAGAGTACACAATGGGGGTGAGAAACTAACAACAACAAAAATGGAAAGGATCTGGGGTAGTCATATCAGATGACTTAAAGGTGGGCAAGCAATGTGAGAGGGTAGCAAGGAGGGCTGGGGGATACTGGGATGCATGGAGAGGCATCACCAGTAGAAAACAGGAAGTTATTATCCCTCTGTACAGACAGTTGGTGAGACCCCATCTGGAGTACTCATGCTCAGTTCTGGAGACCCAATCTCCATAAAGACATAGACAGGATGGAGGCTGTCCAGAGGAGGCAGCTAAAATGGTGCAGGGTCTGCACGGAAGAATATGAAGAGAGACTTAAGGAGCTGAATATGTATAGCCTCGAGGAAAGGAGGGAGAGGGGACATGATAGAAACTTTCAAGTACTTCAAGGAATCAACAAAGTCCAAGAGGGTAGCATCTTTCAAAAAAGAGGTGTGCAAGAACAAGGGGACACAATTTGAAGATAGAAGGGGCGGCTCAGAGGTAATTTAATGAAGTATTTTTTCACAGAGAGGGTGTGGATGCATGGAGCGCCTTCCGGAGGAGGTTGTGAGTCAAAACAGTGGTGGAATTCAAGCATGCATGGGACAGTCATAAGGCAATTCTAGGGGTGGGGTAGGAAGAAGTAGGCTGCTGGTTAACTAGGATCTGCAGCTTATCCATTAGAGGGAAATGGGCAGACTGGGTGGGCCAAGCAGTCCTTATCTGCCGTCAAAATCTATGTTTCTATGTTTCTATAATTTAAACCAACTATTGTTGGTGTTTTCTGTTCATTATTGACATGCTGTTAACATATTTGAAACTACTGTGTTTGCATTCTGCATACAGTCCCCCCAACACTGCTGGGAGGGAGGTATAGGGGGTAATAAAGGGCAGACTAGATGGGCCAGTATAGTCCTTTTCTGCCTTCAAGCTTCTATGATTCTATGATGATTCTGTTTAGTGGTTTCAAGTAAGAGCTTTCTGCCCGTTACTTGGAGAAACACACACACACACACACTTGCAGTGTACTTTATTTGTGGTTAGTCTTTTATTGGCAATAAAAGTAAGAAATATAACCAAACAGCAACAAAGTCACACACCAGATAGATAAGATACAGAAATCAAAACTGAAAGCACAATAGATTGACATACATTACAACCAGAGACACAGGCAAAATGTATTCAAATGAATTACAGTCCCAGCTGCTGGAGTGATACATCATCCAGTGGAAGGAAGTAATATAAACAGCGGTAGTAATGAAGACTTGCTAAAAACAAAAGGGCAAAAACAAGGATCAAGTCCTATATCAATCCTTTAACCTTCCCTCACGGATGGTATGAATTTATGAGTGGTTAATATGTGACACATATAACAGGAAAATACAAACTGTCAAAACAAACTAACAGCAACAGCAGTACCAACTGCTGCTTCTGCTAAGGAAGAACTGATGGAATTACATGGGGGTGCAGATAGCCTTCTCAATCAACTGCTGGTGCTATAGGGGGCTCTGTGCAGCTACCGAGGAGGGTGACTGCAATTCAGGATTATGGTCAAATCTAGACTGAGAAATGGGCCCAAGCATTTGGTAAAGTGAGACATTGTTTTGGCTGCAACACAAGATCATTTCTCATAAACAGGTAATTGCCCAACAGCCTAGAGCGGTCAGTTGATGAGGAACATTGGTGGATTGCCAGTTGCTTAGTATTAACCTTTTAGTGACTACTCCCACCACTGTGATCCATTGTACTTCTGGGGAATGCTTAGGGTATCATCTAAGCAGCATCCTAGAAAGAAGAGCAGAGTATTCATCTGAATTTTGGAGCCCATGGCTTCCTCACAGATCTTGATGAGTTCTTGCCAGAATGTATTTAGGAGTGGTCACTCCCATAAGATATGGAAGAAGTGTGCTGAGGATGCCCACACCTCCAGCAATGGTCATGGCCCATCAGCCCATGGTACTTAGGAACTTGGGTGTCCTGTATCATCAATGGATGGTTTTATAAAAGAGGAGATGACTTCTGCCATCTCTACAGGCCTTGTGTCCTCTGAACCACACCTGGGACCAATGCGTGTCTGTAATAAAGACCCCATTTCATCTTGCCATTGAGCTGTTGCTTCTCAATGTGTAATCAGGTTGGTGCATCTCTTAACACCTGATATATGCAGCTTGCTTTCCTTTTTGCCTATTCCCACAATTGACAGGGAGTGGTATGTGAGTCCTGTCGGGTACTCTGCCTTGGATTTGAACAACTCACAGATTGCAGTTCTGATCTGAAGGTACTTTCAGAAACCAGCTTTTGAAGGTGAAAATGTGTTGCTGGGGAGGCAAAGGAGTCTAGAGTTCTAGCACCCAGGTACGTAAAGATCCTTGATGAAGAGTATATCCTGCAACTCCCATATTTTCCAACTAATCGGGCATCCCCTATCTGTAAGAGGGGTTATCCCATAAAGGACTGTAGTCCAATGGAGTGATCCTCCGATAAATCACTATGGACTTTGACCCAGTATTTAGCAGAGATTTGCATAGTGGTGGGACAGCAAGGATGTCTTCCTGCATGAAGAATATAGAGGAACAGCAGGCATCTTGTTGCCTAGTAGGGCTGATTCAATATAAAGCCACAAGGGGTCGAGAGAGCCTGGGAAGGAGAACCACTTGGTCATTTGGGTTGTGACGAAAGCTATGTGGTACTTCTGAAAGCAGGGAAGCTTCCACCCACCTCTGCTCCAATAACTGCAGAGTTCAGCCCTACTGAATCATGGGGCTTCCTTCCTATAGAAACTGGCCAATCATATTATCGATTTTCTGGAACCACATAGGAGGGACATGCAGGAGTAGATGGGATAAAATGTGGAGCACATGGGGGCTATAATAAGCTTGATGGCATCAATATTTCCAGCCAAGGACAGCTGAAGGGCTTTCCAGCACTCAAATTCCTTCCTCGAGGAGCAGATCACAGGTCCATATTAAAGGGTATTAGTTTAGCAAGGTTAGAGTGCAGTTTGATTCCCAGGTAGGTTATACCATTTCCAGCCAAGGACAGCTGGAGGATTTTCCAGTGCTCAAATTCTTTCCTTGAGGAGGAGATCACAGGTCAGATTAAGGAGTATTAGTTTAGGGTTAGATTGGTTTGAGTCCCATGTAGGTTATACCACTGGGTTTCCATTTCTGGCCTATTGATACAAGAAGTCAGCCATACAACTAGAACTGAGAAGTAAAATTTCAGTCTTCGACTGATTTACCTTAAGTCCCAAGATCCTAGTGAAAGTGTTTAGGAGGGAAGAATATGAGAGATAGATTGCACTGCCTCCGAAAGGGTAAGCAGTAAATCTTCTGTATACATGAATGTAGCCCCCTACCAATTTGGGGCTTATCTTAAGTATCTTCTTGGCTCTATCCATACCCACTGCCAGGCGGATGTCCTGCAGAGGTAGTAAATCCATGGTTGTTTGTTTGATCCTGTTGATTTGCATGAGAGTGCCATGATGTGCCACCGACTGTCCTTTAAGATTACAGACCGTGTGTATAGTAAATGGTCTGGGCCGGGTCCAAGTGTTTCAAAGCTCATGACCGCCAGATGTTGGAGCTTAATTTGTTTCACTCTGCTGTCAATAGTAAAGCAGAGGAAGCTCTAACTAATACTGTAAATATTTACATCTAACTTGCTGTTATATTTGAATTAGAGTGTTTGCTTTAACCTGCCTTCTTACTGTTTTGTTTATCCAAATGGAGCCACCATGTTTGGTCAGAACTTCCAGAATTTGGACCATTGGGACACAGGGACCTTGAGGGTCCTTAGTTCAAGTGCCTCATGGGAAGAAAAACAATTTTTAGTAGTTTTACAGATTGGTGCCTAAACTGACTAATGGGAGCACCAGAACTGTGCCTGACAGCTCCCTAGCCAGCCGGGACACAGGAAAACTGGACTACTTCCAGAACTGTTTTGAGAGAAGTGGGCAGTTGGAGCTAGAGTTTAGGGAGTGAGCAACATGAGCTATCAAGAGGCTACTTCAAGGAAGGAACTGAAGGGAATTAGCGAGGAAAGGCCTGACTTGCCTTCCTGCTGTGGTCCTCCCACATGGGACTGCCTTGTTGCACTAATCGGACTAATCCAAGAAGTAACTTTTACTGCAGCAGAAAGCTCTGAGATTCTGCGGAGTGCAGCTCGAGTGATTGGACTGGAAAGAATCTCCTGTGAAGTATTCTGCCCATAACTGTGGTGAGAGACTGCTTTGAAATTAAGAGGTTTGTTCAGTAAATTGACTGCAATAGTAACTGGCCTGAAACCAAACTGAGAGATAGAAAAGTTAATGCTGTTTCTGTTAAATGTGCTGAATGTTTATCGTGGGTTGAGGCCTGTTCCTGCCCATGATCAAACTGTTAGCCAGTTGGAGGCCTTCACCAGCAAACAAACTGAATTTTGCCTGTAAGTGTTTATTCCCTTGAGCCTATGCCAAACTCAGTCCAAGCTGACTATTCCTGCACCAAAGACTGCTTTCTCAGCGAGAGACCAGATTGGGAATCCAGCCACTGCTAGCAAGAAATCGCAGGTTGCAGTCACCTGGAGGGAAAGGCGTGAAAGCAGAAGTGTGTCATGTAGGCCCAGCTTCCCCATGCTCTTTGGTGATCTGCAGCTGGTCTTCATATCACCAGGCCAATCCCAACCAACTGGTGTCGTGAGTAAACTCAGGGTAGCTCCTGCAACAATTCTTCTAATTATTATGTGATACCATCTGATTGTCTCAGTATGTTACAGGCTTACAGAGGACTGGGCCAACTGGCCAGGAATACAAATAACCAAGTCTTGTTTGTGTATGTTAACTGCCTTTTCTTTCCATCAAGGGCCCAACAACAGCTGCAACGGCCACCCCATGCACTGATTCTGGCCAGCCAGGATAACAATCTGGGTACCCAGTGTTGACAGACTGTTTACTGAGGGACTAGCATGCATGCATAGTAACCTGAATCAAATCAGAAAATAATAATTCTTCTAGATTCACGCCCATCCTTGTTCATGTCCCCTTAATAAACCTGATTTGCTGTTTCACGTTTAAACTGGCTTATGAGCATATTCTTAGTTGGTGTACAGTACTGAAAGTGCATGCTTGCCTTGCTAACATTGTCTTTACAGGGGTTCCAGGAGTTGCTGAAGGCCAGACCCTGGTGGAAGTCAAGGATGTGTACATATATTAATGCTGATTGCAAACTGTGTATTAACTGCCATAAAGGATTGTTTTCAAGCACAAGGTAATTCGTCACTTGGTGGGTTTGTGGGTGGTTATAGCTTCCCAGAGAGCTATACCAGAGTAGGTAAGTACCCCACTTATGTTTCTCTGGGTGGAGGAACCAAAATAGTGTGATTACTGAGGGTAGGGAAACCCTGAGGGTAACAGTGAACCCAGGCCTCTTAACCTGTGGCCAGAAGTACAGGCAGGAGTACTAGCCCTAGAGATAGCGCTGCCTAGGGAGTTACATGAACCTTTTACACTCCTTGTCTAACCTTAATTCCCTGAATTTCAGGATTACTGCAAATGACTATGGCCAGGAGTTCTACAGCCATTATAAAATGTAGAGGGGATAATAGGCACCCTTGCCTGGTGTGATGAGTATAATAAAGAGAGCGAGACCTAAGCGTAGGGCCTATCCCCATCTTTGACATGGTTTGAAGAAGTCAGCTCCATTCTATGGAGTTGAAAGCTTTTGAAGTTCACTGCAAGAGCAGTGGTCGGAGACTGGGATGACTGAGAGTGATGTATGAGTAATATTAGGGATTGAAGGTGATCTGAGTTGAGATGACCTTTATGAACCCCACCTGAGAAGGCTATATAAAGCCAGGAAAAACAGCTTCCAGCCTCCATGCAAGGATTTTTGTGTCAGCATTAATAAAGGAGACAGGCAGTAGCTGCCCAGTAAGGAGGGGTCCTTGTTCTTCTTGGGAAGTACCATTATGACTGCTTTCCTTATGGATTGAGGCAAGATACCTTGACTGAAGGCAGCTTGAAGACCTGTTGTAAGTAGGGTGTGATGTCCTTGCCAAGGGCTTGATAAAAATCAATGAGGACGCCATTGGCCCCTGGGCCTTGTGAGGGTTCATGGCCCTAATTGCACTTAAAATTTCACCCTGTGTAATTGGAGCATGAGGATAGTTGAGGAGTAATTTTGGAAATAGGAAAGCTGTCCAGAAAGAATCTGATTTCTTCCCTCTTCGGAGGGTTAGGAGAGACATATAAGGACTGATAAAATCTGCATTATGTTGTTTATTCCACTTGGGATGTTGTCAAGCTGGCCCATGGGATCTAGAAGCCCTCTAATTGTTCTGGCCACTTGCCCACATTTCAATCTGTAGGTGAGCAGTTTGCTACCTTGACGATGGTGGTTTGGCTTGCTCACATCAGAATTCCAATCTGATAACTAAGATGACCCCTTTTCATGAAGTTAAAAGTAAGAAAATAGCCAATTCATTCATTTTAAATGTTTAATTTCTCAGATGTGCCATGTTGGTGTGTGCAATGGATTCTGTTTGTTTGTTTGTCATATGCCACAAACCAGTCTCATCCTCAGTAGAAATGTGAATTGTATTTTGTGAGCAATGTAAAGGTTAGAGCTGTTACTTTTGGAATGTGTTAAGAGCTTTGGGAGTTTGAGGTTCTCCTTTAGCATGCTCCCTTTGATCACCTGTGAAATTTCCTGAGTGGAAGCACTTTATTATACAGGAGCCAATTTAGGCAATGCACTCTGTTTAAGAGTATCACTGCAGGCATTTCAGAGTTGGGAAGTAGGGACCAAACCGTTGGGTTCCATCTTGACGATTGGTGGTTTGGCTTGCTCACAGTGGAATTCCAATCTGATAACTAAGAGAACCCCTTTCTCAAGGAGTTAATAGTAAGAAAATTGCCAATTCAGGCAGTTTAAATGTTTATTCTCAGATGCAGTGTTGTGGGGAGGGGTGTTGCACTGGATTCTGTTTGTTAGGTTCTTTGTGAAGCCACCTCTAGTTTATCGATTTGAGTCAAAAGTGTCTCAAACATTGCTTTAATTTCTTGCAGGCTAGTATCCATCTGAGGAGAGTTGGAGGTAGCCATGCTGAACGAGGGTTTCCTGCATCCAGGGAGGCAGACAACACCCAGACCTCTTGGTGTAAATTGTGCCCAAAACCAATATGATCCAGGCTGGGACTCGAACTGCCTGATCTGGAGGTAAGTGTTAAAAGCAAGATAACAGGATAACATTTGGTCCAGTTAGTACTGCTACATATGCTGCCAGATTACTACAGGGATGATGCAGAACTTAGGAATTAGGCTGCTATCTTGCTAACCCATGGCCCCCGCTTCAATGTACTTAATGAATAAACACCTGCAAATACAGTAATGATCTGTTTTATTTTCAGAAGAAGAAAATCCAGGTCACATTTGACATTATTTCAAAAGTATTAAAATGTTCAGACAAAGGAGTTTTTCAATGAAAATGTTTCCTGCCAGATTAAAGGTGCTGTAGTAATAAGAGACAAATCTAGCTACCCTTTAATGATGCCTGATGTAGGACTATATTTTTCATCAAGGTGTCTTTGTATTAAAACCGACTTGAACTTAAAGATACAGTAGCTTTAATCAAAGAAAGTTTACTGATAGTACCATCCCTATGTGAATGTATTCAAAGTGTCCAGTTGGTATCAGGATTGGGAAGATCATTAAATGTGATGCTGCAACTTGTGTCATACTTTATAAATTCCTAGACACAACCACTTTTCAGAACTTTCAAAGCCAAGGTACCATGAAACTAATCAGTGCAGTGTCTACTCCAGGACAATAGAGACTTGGCATCTTTTTTTGAGACAATGCCCAGACTGCAGGGGAAAACATTGTGTTGTTCATTAAAAGTTTTCTTTATTTATTTGAAAATTGGTAACTGGGAAAGGCACACTGAGCCAGATCTCATTTCCAGGTGAGACCCAGAAAAGAAATGGAATTCTCCTTTGTAATATATGCCTGCTGTTTTTTAATAGAACTGTCAGCCTGATTGAGAGTCATAATGCAATCATTCTAACATCATGAATACACAATACTATCGACCTAACATCAAAATGATGGCATTACAGAACTGAATGTCAAAGTTTCTTGTGCTCAGTTGTTCTTAGCACTTGCTTCTGTCATGGATTTCAAACTTCACTTTGAAACAGACAGGAGCAGTGCCAACAGCTAAGATGGTTGGAGTTCTGTCAAGATAACCAGTGTCCATGTGTAACACAGAGTGCCAATTTTACTGACAGACCAAGTTAGTGGAGAGACCCCAGTTGGGTGAAAAGCACAGAAACAAATCTGGGGGTCTTCTGGAGGCTGAGATGCTGCCTATTTTCAAACAACTCTCTGCCCTGAGGGAGGAAGTTGCCCGTCTTCAGGCCACACTGGACAGTAGTAAGGAACCTTCCCCAGGCCACACTGGACAGTAGGAAGGGAACCTCCCCATCCAGGAGGACCAGAGCCACCACCACTACCTCAGAGGTTGCGAAGAAAGCACAGCAGTTGGACCACAGTGGGCTCAGGGAGGGTGAGAATGGTGGAACAGAGGCACACCCAGTCAGTTGTTCCACTCCACAATCCATACACCATTCTGGGGAGCATAGCTCCCATGGATGCACCCGAGAGGAGACTGATGACAACTGTCACAAGGGAGGCCCACAGGAAGGAGGCAGAGGACACCACAAGGAAAGGAAGCAGCCCTGGTGGGGACTCAATTATTAGGGATAGAACTGGAGGGAGCAGGGAAAACTGAAGTAAGGTGCCTGCCTGGTGCCATGGCTTGAGGGACATGAAGCGATCCTCAGAATCACGAGAACAGCTGCACGGGAGTCTGAGCTGGACGTCATTGTCCACCTAGGGACAAATGACTTGGCTCATCATGAGATTAGAGCAGTGCAGGAGGACTTTGTAGAGTTGGGAGGGGCCTAAGACAAGTAGCACACACAGTATCCTTCTCAGAGGTGCTGCCTGTCAACGGCATGGGTGAGGCGAGGGTAATTTGCACCATGCAGTTTAATGAATGGTTGAAAAATGGTGTGGAGCACAGGGTTTGGCTTCATTGGGGACTGGGGTTCCACCTGGAGGGACACCAGCCTATACTGGCAGGATGGTCTGCATCTGTCCAGGAAGGGAACAAGTCTTTTGAGCAATCGGTTTAAATGCTTCATTGGCAAGCTTTTAAACTAGTCAAAGGGGAGGCACTGATAAGCAGCAGAAAATCCCAGCCCTCCCTACAAAACAGGGTACTAAATGAGAAAAGACCGAGGTAGAAAGGTCAGTGGGGAATGCTGCAACAGAAGGTAAAGTCATCAAAAATGGAGAGCAATGAGTACCAATGTCCGTAGTCTGGGTAACAAGCTTCCTGAATTAGTGGTCTTGATGGAGGAGGAACATCTGGATATCATGGCAGTCACAGAAACATGGTACACACAAAACCATGACTGGGCGTAAACATACCAGGATACACTATCTACAGGAGGGACAGGGAGGGTAAAGAGGAGGAGGAGTAGCTCTTACATAAGGGAAGGAATCAAAGCAACAGAACAAAAGGGTAAACAGGGAGGGAGAGGAGAAGAAGCACTGTGGGTAAATTTGGAGACAGGCAATGGCACCACAATCCAGCGACAGGGTTGTATACAGAACTCCTTCTCAGGGGAGGAAATGGACAAGGAAATGATAGAGTATACTAGAATGGCAGAAAAGGGAGATATTGCTAATGGGTGATCTGAATATGCCAGATGTTAACTGGAGTGCAGTTGCAGCAGCCACTTGAAGAGTGGGTTTATTCTAAATGCCCTACAGGGGCATGCCTTAGACAACTAGTACTGGAGTCCACTGAGAGGGAGCAATCTTAGACCTGGTTCTCTCAAATGGAGATGCAGAGAGGATCACAGATGTAAGTGGGTAGCCATCTGGGAACTAACGACTATCGAACAGTATGGTTCACAATAAACACAGCAATAGAGTCAAGCCATACAAAGGCAAAAGTACTGGACTTTAGGAGGGCTGACTTTGCTAAATGGGTGAGTGCCTAAGGAATGCACTAGCAAATGGGCAGGAAGGAGGGGTGGAAGAACAATGGGGAATAATAAAACTGCCATCACAGAGGTAACGAGCCTTGTGTGAAGCAAATAAACAAAACAAAACGATGTAAGAAACCACTATGGTTCTCAAAGGAAGTGGCAGTGAAGGTTCAAGAGAAAAAGAAAGCATTCAGGAAGTACAAGGAATCACAGAAGGAGCAGGACAGAGAACTGTATCAGTTAAAGCAAAAGGAAGCTGGGAAGGCAGTCAGAACAGCAAAGGCCCAAACCGAGGAAAGATAGCCAACTCAGTTAAGAAGGGGATAAAACCTTTATAGGTACATCAGGGAGCGAAGGAAGACCAAGGGAGGAATAGTGAGGCTTAATAAAGGGAGGGAGGGTGGGCAGAGGAGACTGTGAAAAGGCAGATATACTAAACAAATATTTTGCTCAGTATTTACAAATGAAGAGGGGAGTTACCTAAAACAAACAGTAGAAACACTCTGGATATAGAAGTTGATACCAGCCCATTTACAGAAGAAAGGGTTATGAAAGAACTCTTAAAACTGAAGGTGGACAAAGCAATGGGGCCTGATGGGATTCATCCCAGAATTCTAAAAGAACTAAGGGTAGAACTAGTGACACCACTGACTACCCTCTTTAACAAATCATGGGAAGATGGGGTGGTACCCGAGGACTGGAGGAGGGCAGATGTGATTCCCCTTCACAAAAGTGGGAGCAAGGCAGAAGCAGGAAACTACAGACCTGTTAGTTTAACCTCAGTGATAGGGAAAATGATGGAATCACTTCTGAAGGAAAGAATTGTCCAGTATCTAGAGGCCAGAGGGCACAGGACCCTAGGCAGCATGGATTCTGGCGGGAAGGTCATGCCAGAGCAGATCTGATAGATTTCTTTGACTGGGTGACCAGAGTAGTAGATCAGGGAGGGCTGTGGACATGGCCTACCTAGACTTTAGCAAGGCATTTGACACAGTCCCACACAAAAGATTAATATACAAGTTAGCCAGCCTGGGAGTAGGTCCCAAGATGACAGCCTGGATAAAGAATTGGCTGGAGAATAGGACACAGAGAGTAATATTAAATGGAGTCCACTCAGAAGAAAGGGGTTACTAGTGGGGTACCGCAGGGTTCAGTATAGGACGGTCCTCTTCAATGTCTTATAAGTGACATTGCAGAGGGACTGGAAGGAAAGTATGTCTCTTGCAGATGAACAAAGATCTGCAACAGAGTTGATGCACAAGGTGGGGTGGAAAGGATGAGAAGGGACTTGGCAAGGTTAGAGGAATGGTCAAATGTATGGCAGCTTAGATTCAATGCTAAGAAGTGCAAGGTAATGTACCTGGGAAACAAAAACCAGGGAAGAGTACACAGTGGGGGTGAGATACTAACAACAACAAAATGGAAAGGGACCTGGGGTAGTCATATTAGATGACCTAAAGGTGGGCAAGCAATGTGAGAGGGCAGCAAGGAGGGTTGGAGGATACTGGGATGCATAGGGAGAGGCATCACCAGTAGAAAACAGGAAGTTATTATCCTCTGTACAGACAGCTGGTCAGACCCCATCTGGAGTACTGTGTGCAGTTCTGGAGACCCAATCTCCGCAAAGACATAGACAGGATGGAAGCTGTCCAGAGGAGGGCAACTAAAATGGTGCAGGGTCTGCACCAGAAGACATATGAAGAGAGACTAAAGGTGCTTAATATGTATAGCCTCGAGGAAAGGAGGGAGAGGGGGACATGATAGAAATGTTCAAGTACCTCAAGGAATCAACAAAGTCCAAGAGGGTAGCATCTTTCAAAAAAGAGGTGTGCAAGAACAAGGGGCACAATTTGAAGATAAGGGGTGGCTCAGAGGTAATTTAAGGAAGTATTTTTTCACAGAGAGGGTTGTGGATGCATGGAACGGCCTTTCAGAGGAGGTTATGGAGTCAAAAACAGTGGTGGAATTCAAGCATGCATGGGACAGTCATAAGGCCATTCTAGGGGTGGGTAGGAAGAAGTAGGCTGCTGGTTAACTAGTATCTGCAGCTTATCCAGTAGGTAGGAAATGGGCAGACTGGGTGGGCCAAGCGGTCCTTATCTGCCGTCAAATTCTATGTTTCTATGTAAAAAAACAGTGGCAGCCATATATTACACAAAAAACAAAAAAAAACAAATGGGCATCAACTGTTATGGTTGCTACTGAATCCATCTAGGGATTCCTGTGATGGTGTGTACGTCTCAAGCTGCGCTGGTGAAATTTATTACATCACAGGAATCCTCGATGGATTTACAGCAGCCATAACAGATACTCATCGTTACTCTGTTTTGTGACAGAGACTGACTAAACCCAGAATATCACTGCCCAGAAACTATGTATCTTTTATTTACAAAGATATTTATAGTTTAGAAGTTTTAATTTTCTTTTAGATGGCATTTTACCTTCAAGAATGATGGTATATACAACAATGCTCACATACTGAAAATTGCTCAACATTTTAAACAGATTTTGTTTCTCTTTTCTTTTATCAAAAAAAAGTAATGCACTGTATTTTGTACCTTTATTTCTTTTCACCATTTTTGTACATTGTTTCTCTACCTCAGCATGTACTATGCACTCTTAATGGCAATTATTTTAATAGCCTTCACTGTTTAATATAAAATAAACTATGTATTTTTATACCACATCTTGGTGCCATATGCAATGTTCATTTATAAAATAAGATAAACCTTATTAACAATAGACTATGAAGGAAAAACAAGAGAAATGTTCCTTAAAATGTAGAGTGTTTACTTTGAATTGTAAATCTTAATTAAAAGTGATATTAAGTTTGAATATTCCAGTCTTGTGTTCTGATAACCTTTCATCCTTGGACCTAAGTACCTAGCCTACTGCATCAGAACACAGATACACAGATTCTGACTGATGAAAAAGCTCTTGGCCCATCCAGTCTTCCTATCCTACCTAACTACTCTGTCTTGCCCTAGTGGCAGGCCTCACCTTTGTTACTGTCCCCTCTTTTCTAAGTCCACCTGCCTGTCTCATTTGTGCTTGAAGCTGCTGATTGATATGGCCTGTACAACTCTGTCTGGCAGCTTATTCCTTTGTGCTCTACCCTGTCTGTGAAGAAGTGCTTACAGACATAATTTTTGAATCTCACTCTTGCCAGCTGTAGCGATTCCTTTTCATCCCCTGTCTGAGCTCTGTGAGAAGAGTTCCTTGGTGTCCACTCTAATACTGATCCCATGCAAGTGCCTGTATGTCTCAATCATATCACGCCTTTCCTCTTCTCAAGGTGTTTAAGTCCTGCAGCCTGTCCTTGTACATCATTTCCCCAAGGCCATGGATAATCTTAGTTGTCATGCGCTGTACTGTATCCCTCTTGTTGCAGTCTTTCCTCAGGTGTGGGCTCCAATACTTCAATGCTTTAATACTTTGTTCAGTATTAGCCAGTAAACCAGCACTCATAAGCCATAGCAGGACATCCAGATCCAAGCAATGTACAAAATAAAGATATTTTATTAAGTGCTCCAGCACAATTGGATCTTCAGGCATACTAAAAACAGAACGCCACTAGCCCCAGTGCTTCAGCTCAGAACGAGTGCTGGTTTACTGACTGTTGCTTGTGTGTGGGCTGGCTGCCCAACCTACAGCACCCCCAAATCTTCACGCCAATTGCAGCACTTCGCTTCTGTGTCTTTGTACAGTATTTCATGTGTGGTTGCATCAAGAGTCAGTCTGAAAAAGAAAACAATGATGCAACTCCTTCTTTGGAGTCAGTGACAGGAGCTCTTTTGCTTGATCCAGAGTCCTCCTGTATAGATCATTACCACTCCACACCAGGAGCACTTGTAAAACAATGGAAATATTATTGACACAGACCTCTCTCTGCTGGGAGCAGGTGTCAGTCTCTGAAATTGTTGGGTCCAATGGGGAATTGTGGAAATGAAGTTCCAGCTTCAGAGTAGCTGTGAACACATTTTTTGCTGCTGTGCATTGCCACACTCAACCACATTTCACTTATAGTAGTAGTTAGGGTATTCTTTATATACTTTGGTAATGGCCCTGTCTGAGGCAGTCCCGAGACTGGAGGAGCAGGCTCAAGGGATGCCCTCACAGTTCATTTCACTACTGCATGCTTAACAATGTTGTACCCACTTCCTAGTCAGTTAACATGCCTGGAACCAGCCAGCCTGTTGGGCTGAGGATGAAGTGCTGAACACCACACTCACAACATGCCAGCGAACCAGGTTTGGGAGCGAGCGTGGCGCTTGGGGTCAGCAGGAGGGAGATGGATTGAGTGTCTGTAGAACAGCTCTCTTCTCCTGGGGAGGGATCCAGGGTCTTCCTGGCACAATAGAGACCCCAGTGGAGACCGGAGGTACTACTAGCATGGGAACAAGAATTGGGGATGAGCGTGGTGGGCATCTACGGGCAGCAGCAGCTGACGCCATTGCACGGCTGCACTCAGGGGCAAGCACAAGAAAATCCCTCTAGACCACTGGTGAGATAACAGTGGCCCCAGTGGAACACCCACATCCCAGTGCCGGCCTAAGCATGCCCGGGTCGCCCATGGCCAACCCGATGACTGAAGGTAAGGCACCTCACACTTAGGAGTTGACTGCCAGAGGGAGGGCAGAACCAGCCCTGGAAGTGATCTGGGGGTCGAGCCTGCCTAGGTCATTTGGGGAGAGAGTCTGGGAGAAATGGGGATCAGACTGGGAGTTAGGGTAGTTTCTGCATGGGCACTCCTGAAGGATGCCTGGGGTCTGGATGCATAAATAAAGTTTCAAAAAAAAACATGCCTGGAACTAGTAACTTTGCCTCCTTAAAATTATATGGATCCAGATGGTCAGGTCATTTCCCTTTCAGTTTCTTTTACAGGGCCACCTCAGCAAGCCATACATTCTGGTGCTGCTTGGCATAGTCCCAGAGGGATCCTGGCAAATAAAGTCATTTGAAGCCAAACTCATCCTCCACTTTCCAGTAAATTATATGTGTCATCTTGCTGAGTTTGGGTAGCAGTCCCTCCCCACTCTGCTGGGCAAGGCTTAGGCCTTCTCATTCCAATCCTGCATCTGCATCACCATGGAGCACACACATCAGAGGTGTGACTGTATGTCTTTCACAGTTGACACAACCCAGGCATCTTCCCTTGCCAACCCAGTAGATACTTTACTTGGAACTGAAGCTGCTGTTGCTGGGTAGGTGGATTAGGCAACATTCTGTTCACTGGAAAGAAATGCTCTATTGTGTCCTGGCTAGCCAGCTTGGCACTGGTCTGGGAAAACAATGTACCCAGTTCAGGTTATGGTGTAGTATATCAAACTGTGACATTTTCCAGTGGAGGAGAAAGGTGTACGCCTTTTGGGCATTTTACCTTTGACTGCAGTGGAAGTGACACAGTCTGGTGAGCGGGAACAGCAGCAGTCACAGCTGAGGGTAGAGCTGGTGACACGGTGGACAAACAGAGCATGTGATGGAGGATCTCAGGAGAGGGTAATTCCATGTACTGGAGTATTTTACCCCACACTGCATGCTGACAACCTGGACCGAGTGGCATTTCAAATGATGTGGTGGGAACAACTGTATTGGCAGAGCCAGTGGCTAGCAGTCTCCTGTAAGGATCCATCCTGCACTACTAAGTTGGCAACAATGACCATGAAGTGCAAATTGAGAGGAAAGCAGTGTGTCCATGAAGTAAAAGCCCATGCTAGCCAAGACTGCCAGTCCTCGGAGTATGTAACGAAAAAGCAGCACGCAAGGAGACCAACCAAAATAAATAACTGCAGGCTAAAGCAGCTAATACCATGCATGATATTTTTGTGAGCAATGCCAAAGGGTGGGGAAAAAACAACCCCTGTGCTTTGACCGCAACGGTTCTTAGTCAGGGGACAATCTCTGACAAGGGTTGATTTTTCTACCCTCGGACATTGCTCACAATAACTTTATGCACAACAAAGGGCATGGCAGTCTTTACCTTGGGCAGTATTCCAAAAGTGGCTGTGGGGTGGATTGACTTCCCAGACCTTCTCCGTGTGTAACTGGGTCGCTGTATAACTTTCAGTTACTACCCCTGCCTTGCTGACTCAACAAGGTTGAGGGCCTGAGCTCTGTTTGTGATCTAGAAGAGTCGTTCTTTCCCAGTACAAGTTAGTTAGTACAGTGCCTCCACCCAGAGTTAAGATATAGTGGCCCAACTGTCTGTCTGTCTGTCTGATACAACCCCTGAGATGCTGTACCTACCCATCAACCCTTGCAGTCACCCCACACATGAAATACCATAAGCAAATACAATACTCCAATATGCATGCAATTGTTTAGCTTCAGCCAGTAATATGCTTATGAGTCAGTCTTAAACAAGAACAGCAGCAATTTATTAAAGGGGCAGGGAATGGGGTGCAGAAATAAATAATGGTTTCAGAACACTCGATATAACCATTAAAAGCATAAACATCCACAGTAACAATAAATAGTACCCCCCACCAACTGCAACACATCAACACTGAAACAACCCACCTCCTGGCTGGTACCAGTTTACTGCAGAGTAAGTCTGGGTACCCAGGTAGTGTACAGTGCAGGCCTGAAGTGGTGCAGCTGGTTGGCTGGCATTGGTGCAGTTTTAAATAAAACAGAAACTTGTTGGCAAACTTTATACAAATCCTTAGGTGAGAGTAAACTCAAATTTACTCAGTGGCAGCTTGGGCTAAAGGCTGAATCTTTTTCTGTCTGCAACATTCAGGACCTCTTGTAGCTCTTAGGGGCTCTTTGCAGAAATGCAGGTCTCTGGCTGGGATGCAGCTGGGTCTGATGCTCTCTCTCTGTCTCTTCTCTCTGCAGTCTTAAGGATCTCTTGTAGCTCTCTGGAACCCTGGATGGACCAGTCATAGGAATCAGGGCCACACACCTCCCCACCTGTCCAGGCATCCAGCCCCAGGGAGAGGCAATAGTCAGGGTTCCATGACGCTGGTTCAACCTGTCCACCAGCTTTACAGTGATGGCACAAATGCCAACAGCGATCGCAGTCCGCACTGTGCCGTAGGGAATACTAGTGTGTTTTTAAGGGTGGCTGTGCCCCCGCACCTCCAGATTTTACTGTAATCACCTTTACAGTGGAGGTGTTTCAGGGAGGGTGCACAACACCCAGAGAAGCTGTGCTGGAGGTCCCGATGCTGTAGCATGATCATTACAGCACCTGTCGTTTTGTCACTGTAAACAACCAGTTGCTGTAGTATTTTCATTGTAGCAATGGTACACTGATAGTCAGTACCAGATGTTAGTGCTGACTGGCCGATTTCCAGACTGTCCAAAAACAAGAACTTCCTGGATCTCAGGAACACAGTCTTTGTAGGCTTCAAAATCACTCTGCAGGCTGGCAGAAGTAGCACCAATGTAGCACAGATCTGGCTCCTCCTGGCTGGATGAAGGAAACAGTGCCTCAGCTTCAGTCTTTTAAATGCTCAGGTTTTGAAATACAATCCAATTTTCACCTTCATCTGGCTTTCCAGATATTGGAAACTAGTGAGTATGCTCCTGGGCTGTTGGCTGTAGAAAGCCCCAGGTAGGCCTCTAAGCCTTCCACAGAGTGCACAGCAAAACCTCTTCTCGCTCTGGAAGCTCACAGATAACTACTTCCAGCTGGATCTGCCCCTAGGTCTCAGGGATCAGATCAGAGCCCCAGTTTGTCATCATGCTGTCAATCCTTCTAATCAATATGTAGAATCTTCCTTTGATGCCTGATTGACTGAGGTAAAGATGCCAATAACAGTCCCTACCTTTTCCATGAGTTCTGTTTTGTAGTCTTTGGCTCCTTGTCTTCTCATTGGTTGCAGAGCAGGTCAAAAGCAATAAAGATGGCTGACATATGAGCTGGAAGTCTAGTTCTAAACACAGTCCCAATGTTAATGTCTTTTGCAGTCAAATGGTGGAACTTAACATTAACAACCTCCAGGGTTTGATAGCTGTGCTTCTGTCCTATTACCAAATGGCAGAGTAGGGCATAGCAAAGTCTCATCCTGCCCATTGCTAGCTCTGTAGCGCTGTCCTCCCAGGTAACTGGCAGAGCATACAGTGACAGTGCAATCTCAGCTGCTTTTAAAGAAACAGTGTCCCAGCACTGTTGCAGAGTTCACTTCTTTCTCTCTCGTGTGCCTCCAGACCCCCACTGATGTCTTTGGGCTCAAGGGATCAGAATACACTAGGGAGATGCTTGCTGAGCCATCTGGGTGGCTTTAACATTAAGTGCCATAGCACTGTTAAGACCTGTGAGCAGACTGTGGCAGCTTACACATTTGAGCAAGAGCCAGTTCGAACATGTGCACACAGAGCTGCATGGTATTGCTTGCCCAGAGCTAAATGTGCTGTACTGCCGAGCTGGTGGTTTAAACTTTAACACACAACTTCTCCGGTCCCACCAGCAAAACAGGCACACAGGGGTTAGCAGGAACAATAAAGGGCACCACTGGAGTGCGACTGGCAAGACCAGATGGCTGGGAGACAGATCAGGTAAGTCCCACTCATGGGGGAGGGGTACAAATGCATTACTAGGGCCCAGCTGGGTTGTGGAGAAGGACAGCAACCACAAGGACAGGTCCTCATGGAAGGCTCTTGGTGAAGAGGAAGCAATGCCAGAGGTGCAGGAGCAGTCTCTTCAATCCATGAAGCATGTTTTACTGATACAGTGTGAGTCAACTCCCAAGGGTTGATAATCTGGGCACTACAGATGGAAGCACAATGGCACAGTCACATAATGTCTGATTCATGGCACAGACAATTCTTGCAGAAAAAAAGAGCAATTCTGGCCTATCCATGAGTGAGATGACTCCAGCAAAGCTTCATGTGATGTCGTAGTCAAAAGTTCTCCACTCACCCATCCAATGTCTGACATCATTTCGGAGGTCATGAGTTCCATAGGCCATTTTCCCAGAAAACGTTGCTCCCTGTGGCTTTGAACTAGGTTGCTTAATGCTTTGCTTACTACTGCAGGCAGATTCTTGCTCAACACTGGCTGCACTTGGTTTGTCTATACGTGCTTCCAGGCTTTGTGTTTCTCATGGTACCCATCCTAGCCACATGTAGAGTCTGTGGGGTGGGACCTATCACACAGGTAGGCTATTCTTGTTGTGAAAATTATTTTTAGAGGCCAACTCTAGCTTATTCATCTGTCACAAGCAGCCCAGAAAAGCCTAAAACACACTGCAACAGTAGTTTCTTGTCTTCTTGGGCAATGCTGTATTCTGTATTGCAAACAAGTGCAGTTTTTACATTTGGCCTCCACAACCTTGAGGGGCCTCAATCTGTGCCTATGCTCCTTCACAGGGACCATTTTGTAATCAACGTTTGGCAGTTGGGTACTACAGGGCCTTCCTCCATGGCAGGAGCTGACTAGGGTCCATTAAAGTAGAAATCCCAGAGAAAAGGTTGCCCATTGGCTCCAGTTATGTTAGGCTAAAAATTAAAATGCTAGAACAAGGAAGTCATGCAACTCACCCCAAGTCAACCATAGTTACAGTGCAGAGAGTTATGTGTGAGACTAATATAATTTATATAGAGAATAATGCATAGGTGACTGTTATGAATTTTTTACACACCAAGGTGTGTGATGATCCATAAACCTCGAGAGGAAAGCTTGAGAGGTTCATTAGGTCATCACACACCGAGGCTGTTTAAAAACTTCATAGACACACAGTCGCCTATACATAATTGTTTTATAATTACTGGTGCAAGGAGTTAATGCTGAAGGAAGTTACTGAAGCAGCTATGTTGTGATCCCTGCTGCTGCTGCTGCTGCTGCTCAGTCCCACCACTCCACACTGACACACACACACACTGACACACACGCACATACACACACACACACACACACACACACACTGACAGACACACACACACTGACACACGCATATACACACACACACACACGCACACACACACACTGACAGACACACACACTGACACACACACGCATATACACACACACACATGCACAAACACACACTGACAGACACACACACTGACACACACACACACACTGACACACACACACACACATGCACATGCACACACACACACACTGACAGACACACACACACACACGACACACACACACACACACACACACTGACACACACACTGACAGACACACACTGACACACACGCACACATACACACACACACACACGCACACACACACACTGACACACATACACACTGACACACACACACACACACACACACACACACACACACACACACACACACACTCTTTGTCTGTCTCTCTAAAATAATTTCTTAGCAAGATTTCTTTTTTTTAATTACTTTGTGGAATTACACTCAGTCAGCCACGTCCTGTTCCTGATTAAAGTGGCTGTCTCCCAAAGCCCACTGAAAATGTAGCAACACCAGGATCAAGGAGATTGATTTCTAAAATGTAAAGGCAGGCTCAACCAGGTAAATACTGTTAAAAAGTAATACGTTACCAGAAGTAAGAGGCAATGAAGAATGGGGTCTGACTCCTCGGTAACGGAGAAACTGATGCCATGTTTGTTGATGTGTTCAGTCTACCCACACACAAAGTAAGAGCCAATCAGGTGCTACAGATGAATGACATAAACTGTCATAATAACAGGTTCTACCAGTTATTATGGCATTTGAAGCTATGGCTCTATTCCATGTATTAAAGGGGTCACCAGTAATTATTAATAAATATACTCACACCATATAAATCTAAAAAGCTGTATAGGTGCCACCCCACAGTCCATTATCGAAAATCCCAATGGCATTTCGCTCCTACTGCTGGAGCTTTATCAAGGGCTAAAATTCTATTCAAATACCTTGCTTAAATAGCGTGCAATACATGACATCATGCAGCATCCCACCCCACTGGAGTGATGCTACCATAACAAATCATGCACATAAAAATACTATCTAATACACATATTTGCTGTCTAAAAACACACTCCCCATAGCATAGATTCCCCAATCAAGGAGTTGCATATAGTGACTCATTCTCTCTGAGGTCCTCATGGATTCCATATTATAAAGATTAACATAGCAGTTGTCTGATTGGGGGATCCATTTGCACTATGGAGAGTGTGTTTTTAGATAGGCATTATGGCAACCAATGTGAATTGAGAATCCTTGTCACTCACAAGCTGCTGTGGAATGCCATAATTACTAAATAAGCCATGAAATATATGAATCATCCTGTCTGCAGTGGTAGATTTCATCACATATATCACAGGCCTCTTTGAGTAAGAATTCACTACCTGCTAAATAAATTCTTCAAAGGGTACTGTAACATCTATGTGGATGCACTGCCAGGGTAAATTGGCCAAATCCATGGATGAAGCAGGGATGTTCTGTGGCATTCCAGGCCCCCAGATATAATGCAGCTAGCCTTCATCCTTACCAGTCCAGGATGCATGATCCAAAACTTGAGACAATGAGGTCTGCTGTGGTCTGTTTCCAACATCTGAACCCTTTATAGTCAGTTGCTCTAGCTGGTGGCAATACTACACATCCACTATGTCAGTCTTTTCACTCGTGGTATTTCCAGCAGTGGTCTAGATATACATCTGTATTTCCACAAACTGCATTTCCATGAACTGCTGTTTTCTTGTCACGGATTATCATACGTAAGCAGATAGTAGCAAAGGCCAATGCTATCCCAGCTCCTGCTAATGAAGAAAGCATTCCTTAGATTAAATTCAGTGAATGGTAAAGTTAAGTTTCAGCATATTTAGATATATCAGTATTCAAAAAGAATTTGAAACAGTTTTTGCTCAACAATGGTATTTACCTTTATAAATGCAACTGAGTGTATATTTGACTGGTGTTATGTTTATTGTATTCATATATCATGCTTTTTAAATGTCCTGCATTCCAGGTCTGAGCCTGAAAAAGACCCTCTGTCCAGTGCTCTTACCTGGTCAACAAATTAATAAATAAATAAATCTAGATATTTCACATGAAATCCCAATTTGTTTCAATGACATGTCTTGTGATATATCAGGATGTATCTGAACATTTACTAGGACATATCTCTGGCTACCACTGTATAGCTGGCAGTGGGCAGTTAACAAGGAAAATTGTCACCCATAAAGATAATGATGGAATTTGCACATCCCGTACACTATTCCTAGTGCTTCCTGTTCAATCTGTCCATAGCTTTGCTTCTGCCTTACTGCAGATCCTCGATGCAAAGGTGATACTCTTGTCATCCTCATTGTGATACTACATCAGAGATAGCTGCACCTACCCCATAAGGTGATGCATTACATGCAAGTTTGATAGGCAATTTTGGTTAGAAAGGAGTCAGTACATCAACTAATATCAGCTGCTCCTTAGACTGGCTAAATGCTTGATTGCAACTTCAAGACCAGTATCATCCTGTACCTTTACACTGTCATGCATTGAGTGGATTCAAAATGGTAGTCAGGTTAGATTGAATGTACTATAGTAGCTTTAAAGTCCCAAGAATGACCACAGGCTAACTTATCATTTGTAGGCACTGGGACATTAAAATTGTTGTTACCTTCTCTGGTGATTTTGTAACCCCACAGCATCAATAACAGATATCATGTCAAGTCTCGTGAACCAAAGGAGTGGTGTCGATAGTGCATGGTCAAAATGTCAAAATACGGAAGAGTGCAGTGTACAAAATAGTGCTTGTGTGACTCCACAAAGTGAGGAGGTGCCTTAACCATGAGCTGCACAGCAGTGTGGAATAGTAATAGTAAATCTGCACTTCAGGGGAAAATGTCACTGGTGTGGTGATACATGACGGAGTGGTGTTGTAATAGTAAATCTTCCATTTGTGGACACTATGCTGTTTTGACTTTAGCTGGTTTTGAGAGGCGTGGATTTGCCATGCAGCATTTTGCCAATTCTGTTTCTTACTGCACTGTATAATTTGTAGCTCAGTTGACTTGGAACCTCAATAATATGCCCAAGGTACTGCACTGACTTCTCAAAATGCACATTTGTCTTTCTGCCCACACAAGCCAAAATCTCCTAAGCATTGCAAAACAGCATCATGGTTATTAAGGTGCTCAGCATCATCTTTGCCTGTCAACAAAGTGCTGTCTAGGTAACAATGGACATGGGTGAGCCCCTGCAGCATTTGGTCCACTGCCCTCTGAAACATTGCTGGGGCAGATGCAATCCCAAAAGGTAGATGACTGCAGCAAAACAACCCTTCTGTGTTGTTATGGTGAGATATGTGGAGAATTTCTTCAACTGACAATTGCAAGTAAATACGAGACAGGTCCAGCTGTCTGACATGCTACCCTCCTACCAAGGATGCCAAGAAATATGCAGTTCCTGGTACTGGATAACAATCAACACACAATACTGGATTTACAGTAACTTTAAAATCCCTGTATATCCTCAAAGAGCCATCCACTTTACTACCCAAACAACCAGGGTTACCACCTTTCACTAATTTGTACAGGTGCTGTTTAAACTCCAGATTTTACTAAACATTCCCAGTCTGCATCCATTTTGGCTTAATACAGTAGAATAAGGAACAGTGCATATCTGGTAAAACTTAGACTGACAGTCTGATTTTACCATTATCTTTTCTTTTTAATTGAACATGCTTTATTGAAATTTTCAACAAAAACTATGTAACAGTTGTTAAAAGCAATCAGTAAGATAATGCCATATAAACCCTTTAATATACAGTAATATAAACACCTACCTAATACCTCCACCCCTTCCCTCAACCATGCAATTCTAAATTAATAATAATCAGCAGGGGTTTTATAAAATTGAAAAAGGAAAGAAAAATATTATATAACATACACAAAAAGAATAAGATTCATTAATGCACTAAGGTGGACAACCAGAGCTCTAGAGGACGCCAACAATTACAATAAGTATTATATGTTTTCCAAAGGATGCAAAATACATATAATTCATCGTATTTGAGCCATCTGTTTAAACCACTTAGTGAAAGATGGAACATTTTGATTAAAACAATGCCTAAGGACTACCTTTTGGTAACCATTGTGATTAAACTAAAATAATAATGGCTGTTACCTTCCCAACTCTGAATGTCCAACCCCAGTATACAGTTTGGGGCAGTAAAAGCTTCATTAAGACCCATATTGGGGACTAAACAATCTCTAAACTAATCCACAACATTTTAACTTTTGGGCAATCCCATAATATGTGTAAAAGTGATCTTTCATTCAAATTACATCTAGTGCATACATTAGCGCTTAGAACTCCCCACTTATACAACTTGAGGTGTACTGTATATGACATGTATTATTTTAAATCGAGTGTATCTATATCCATCAAATGGAATATATTGGATATATTCTGCCAGAGACTATGCCATTGTACCTCATTAGGAAATTGTTAAAGGTTTTAGGCCAGTAATTGGGGATTCCCAATTAATATTCCCATACTAATGGAATACTTTTTAGAATTTGATATCCCATGACATTCCATGCTCAATTTTCCAAACTCTAACAGCAGATTCGAATGACAGAGGGATGCCTAGGTGGTCCTAACTGTGACAGAAACAAATATTTCAATGGAGATGTTAAGTAATCCTTATTACTTAAATTGTATAGTTGCTTAACATTTGATAAAGGTACCCATTTATTATCTTTGCAAACTGGGACAGACTTTCAATACCTTTATTAGACCATACAGAATTTGAAAGTATATTTCCTTGTATTTTGAAATTGGGGTTTATCCAAATAGGTTATCACTAAGAATTGATAAAATATCCTTTGCATGTCTTTTAAACTAATTACAAATTATTAAAGAAGTGCCAATGGAAGTGTATTTTAGAGCTGCCAGCAGATTTTTGGAAGTAAGGTATAGCAAAGTCTTCAGAGAGATCTTATGTATTAAGCATAATTCATGTTCTATTTTAATCCAAAGTAGATTATAAATTGAGCCCTGTTGTTGTTTATATAATAACCATTTACAATATTTAGCTCATTGCTAGCGTGATAATACACACGAAAATCAAGGGCACCAAGTCCACCCTTGGTTTTCTGAGAAGTCAAATGGAGGTAACGTAACCTTGGTTTGTGACCATGTAAAATTAATGTGAAAGTAATCTATGAAGATTCTGAAACCAGCTCATCAGAAGTTTGACTGGTAGCACAATCGTAGGATATAGTATTTTATAAAATATTTCATTTTTATTATATTAATTCTTCCCCAAATGAATAAAGGTAAATTATGCCATCTTTCCAAATCAGCCTTAATTAATTGTATTGGTTCAGAAAAGTTACTTTGTATAGGTTTAGTGTGGGAAGTAGAGATTTTAATACCCAGGTATGTCAGCTCTTTAGTTACCCACAAATATTCAAAGTAATCTAAATCAGATCTTTTGGTATAATGGTTTAAAGGTAATATTTGGGTTTATCAGTATACAGTTTGTAAAGGAAATAGCACTAAACTTATTCATTTGTGCAAAGGCAGTTTTCAAAGAAATGGCCAGCTTAGTTAAGTAAAGTAAAATATCATCTGCATAAACAGATATTTTATATTGGTTATAGCCTAATGATACACCACAAATAGAATGGTGAGAATTAATTCATCATATCAGAGGTTCAAGATATAAATAAAAAGGGGGGAGAGGACAGCCCTGTCGGTGCCATTCAATAAAGAAAAGGAGAAGATAAAGCTTTATTACATTTCATTTGGACAGTAGGGTGAGAGTATAACAATTTTATCCAGAGAAAATCTCATCTGGAACACCAGATTTATTTAATACCCTAAACAGAGTAGTCCATGAAACTCTGTTAAAAGCTTTTCCATGTCCAGGGAAGCCAGAACCACAGGGAATCTGTGATCCCTGGACATGAAAATAATATGCTGTAGTTTATGTAAATGATCTGCAGGATTCCTGCTGGCCATAAATCCTTCTTGCTCTGGGTTAATCAAAGCCTGCCAGACTTTTTAATTCTATTTGCTAATGCATGAGTTAATATTTGTAAATTTATATTTAATTGTGAAATGGGTCGATAATTTGAAAATTTCATATGGTTCTTACCTAGTTTGGCCAGCACTGAAATAAAGGCTCCTTGCATGGAAATATCTAAATCTCCTGTGGTATATGCTTCCTCAAACAACTTCAGAAGTTGAAGTAATAACTCCTAAGAAAATATCTTATAAAACCGAACAGAAAAACATTTGAACCTGGGGCTTTATCGTTATTAATTTTCTGTAGCGCTACTTGAAATTCAAGCAACATTAGGGGCTATGCTAAACTTCCCTGTTCCGCTGATTTAACTGAAGTTATTGGGTGAGTTATTAACTGATTTTTATCTATACTTTAAAGATGTTTAACTGAGCATGATGCTTCCTGTTGTTTAATACGTAGGGCTAGCAACTTACCTGCTCTTTCTCGATGGTAGAAATACATTTTGATTTAGATTTTAATAAAGCCATTTCAGCTTGATTCTGATTAACTTCATGATATTGCTCACATCTAGCAGTAGGTTGTTATAATAAATGTTCAGAGTAACTTACTGTAAGTTGTTGTTCTAAAGATCTTATATCAGCTAAAAGTTTTTAGATTTATTTTGTTTTTCTTTCTTTAGTTTAGAGGCAAACCTAATGATTTCGCTGCTGATTGCACATTTAAAGCTAGCCATAAAGTTATCTGTTTATCTTCTGAGCCAGTGTTTTCATTAAAGAAATGGGAACAACATTTTAAAGATGAATTACTATTTGTTCATTATTATTATTGTTTTAACATATCAAAGTTTATTGACTTTTCAGGTTACATGCTTTGGCATTGCCAAACCAAGGCTTAACAACATGCTTGTAAAACATGAGATCAAGTAAAAGTATAAGTCTATATTAGGCTAGTAAAGTTATGAACTAGCATAAGCTATTTAGTTAAACATCATTGGTATCAACTCATGAAATAAAGCAAGATAATATTAAACTGGTTATCCAAGAGGGAAAACACTTTAACTGATATTTGCTACAGGTACTTCCAGATAAATAAAGGGTGATTCAGAGGGTTCATAGATAAATAGAGGACTTATATTGGTGGATTTTCTGGAGGAGGGGGTAGAACTGTACACAGGTGAGATTGTAGTACACACCCACTTATTTTGATATTTGTTAAGGTGGCCACAATGGGAATATGATAACCCTTCCAAGGTAGCTGTCTGAGCAAGGGCCCACCTCCATGCTGGGGGGATTGGGTTTTCCAGTACATCAGGACAACCCACTTGGCTTCAAGGATAGACACTAAGACTCATTTTTGAAGAGAGGAGACAACATGGTTAGTGAGATGGGGTCACCCAGCAGCAGTATTGTATTTGAGTGTGAAATGGGTTGGCCTACTACTCTAGAACAATCAGCAAACAACATGTCCCAAAGGGAATAATCTTCGGACACTGCCAGAGGATATGTAGAAGATTAGCGGATAGTTGATGACATCTCCAACAGGAGAAGTGGTTGAGAAGGCCCATATGGGGTAAGACCGCTGGGGTTCTGTACCATCATAGTAGGATTTTCTGCTGGCTAGTTTGGCTTTTGGTGTCCCTGTAGGCTGTGTGTGCAAACCTTAAACACTGCTTCCATATGTCAGTAGGCAGGGTGATCCCAAGTTTGGTCTTCTAATGTTTCCTACTGGTTTTCGTGGGGTCAGGTTGGGCTTCTTTATGGTCCTATAGAAACCACCTGTAATGCCTTTTGAGAGGCTGCTATGTAGTGATCTGAGCCAATCCCAGTGGGAGTCCTCAGTCCTTGAATCAGCAGTTTGAACACTGCACTATGGATTTGTAGGAATTTCCAGAAGTCTCTAGTTAGGAGGGAATACCATGCCTGAAGTTGTTCAGAGGACATCAGGTCAACATGTACCTGGAATATAAAAGTCCTGTAGGACCTTAATCCCACTGAGTCCCAGTTTTCCCAATGAACCAGCTTCCCATCTAAGCACAGGAGCTTGTTATTCCAAAGGGAGTATACCTTACTGTGGGTCCACTGTCCTGCTAGGAGTATGAGAAAGAGCCATACAGTTCTTCCACGTGTGTACCATCTCTGTCATGATCGGGGTGGGGCATTTGATTCCAGAAAAGGCAGGGTGAAGCAATGACCATAGCGGTGTACTTGACATAAGTCTCCTCTCCATATCCATCCATGGGGAGGAGAAGAGGAGGATGAACCACTGATGCCTGAGTGGCTATGAGGGCTGATTGATAATGTTGAAAGCATGGGAGCCCCATACCTCCATTGGACCAGTGGGCACAAGATTTTGCCTTGCTCCATCTAGGGTCTTTCCTCCCAGAGTAGCAAGGATACTGTCTTATTTATTGTGTGAAAAGCTTAGGGATAGCTGGATGGGGAGATTGTTAAACAGGTATGAGTGTTCTGGGTGGAAGAACATACGATAGCTTCTTCTTTACTGCAGACGGATAAATGGAGCTTACCATCGGTCTGCCTCCGCCAATAAAGAGGTAAGCAAAGGGGAGAAATTGATGGTTTCCAGGTCTTACCACCTCATAGGGATAATTATCTCCAGATATGAAAAGCTGTCTGGAGCCCAGGCAACGTCAGTGCCAACCAAACAGTCTTTGGAGCATAAATTATTGAGTGGGCTAAGAAGTTTTGTTCGGTTTACTGTCAGACCTGAAAGTTGTGCAAATTCCTGTAGGATGCCCAGGGCCTTTGGGAGTGAGAGGCTAGGTTGGGAGACGGTGAGTAGGAGGTCATCTGCACAGGTATTCACAAGGTGAGTTTGGCCTCAAACTGTGATGCCTGTGACATCCTTAGTGTTTGTGAGCTTCCAAACCAGGGGGTCTAATGCTACCAGAAAGAGCAGAGGGAAAGGGGCAGCCCTGCTGGGTACCTTGGTGTAACTGGAAGGGGAGAAATATTTTATTTGTCAAGATTTTAGCAAGTGGTGCATTGTATAAGGTAGAAACCAACCCGGAAGTAGGGGCCGAACCCACAGATCTGGAGTATCTCGGTAGGTACCCTCATTCTAGGGAATTGAAGACTTTGGAAAAGTCAACTGCTAGGGCTGCAGCTGGTTCAGGAGAATGTAGAGCTAGCCACTTAAGGTTTAGGACTTGCCTAAGATTATCTACCCCAATTTCCCCTGGTGAAGCCCGCTTGGGAGGGGTGAATAATAGTTGGGAGGACCGATATCATCTGTGTGGCCAGAATATTTGCTGCCATTTTTGTATCCACTGACAGAAGTGAAATTGGGCTGAAGTTGGCACAGTCTAAGGAATCATTAGATTTTTCAGTAACAACGTTACAGTGCTTCTCTTATGGAGGAAGAGTGCCATTAGCATGCGACTCTTTGTAAGGCAAAGAGAAGCTAAGAGGAAATTTCCTCAGTCATCACCTGGTACTACTCCACACTCATCCCATCAGGACCTGGGGCCTTCCTTTGGCCATTTGAAGGAGAGCTGTGCATAAGTCCTGGACAGTAAAGGGCTGCTCCAAAGCCTCCACAGACTCAGGGGACAGGGTTGGAATGTCAGCTGAGGCACAGAACCTGAGCAGCCAGGACAGGTCATCATTCATCAATGATGCCTGAGACTGACAGAGTGTCTGATAGTAGTGGGACATGGCTCGGTTAACTCCTTGGTGATCTGAGACAACTGAGCCATGTGATCTCTCATGGCATGTATACAGGAGGTAGCTTGCTGTTTTTGGAGTTGGTGAGCTCGAACGCTTATCACCCTTCCACCACCCTCCCAGAAGGTGTGTTTTGCTCAGAGGAGATGCCATTCAGCCTTCCTCTGGAGGAGGGTATTGATTCAATATTTGAGTCCAGTGATTGATCCAACCAGGAGAGCTTTAAATATAGCCTACAAAGTGGAAAGTTCTGCCTGTAATTTGGAGAGTTCAGCTTTCCTTGCCTTATTCTTAGTGGCCTGCGAAAAGATGATCCTACCCTCAATACAGCCTTAAATGCCTCCCCACAGGGCTAGCCTTAACTTTCCCATCTCATTTTGTTGAAAGTAGGCCTTGGCTTCATCCCTAATCATTTTCTGAAATTCTTTGTCCTGTAGGAACAGGGGCACAGCGCCACCTAGTGCTGGTCGGCTCCTGTCCCACAGGGAGATAGTGGAAAAGGATGGAAGCATGATCTGTGATGAGAATGCTCCCACTTTGGTATTGCTGATTCTGGCAAGGCCTCGCCATTGGCCAGCCAGAAATCAATGCGGCAAAAGGAGGCATGTACAGGGGAAAAGAAGGTGTAATCCTTTCCACTAGGATGGTCCCGCCTCCAGGGATCCATAAGTCCCCATTCATTCATGAGTTCTTGTAGTGCTGCCCTCGCCTTGGGTGGGCCTGGGGGTGGGTTTAGTTTTATCTAGAAAGATGTCCAGGACCAGATTAAAGTCACCCCCATGATGATGGGCATGTTGGAATGGTCCTTTGTGATGGAGGTAAGAGCCTGACCTAGTTTGTGCAATGGGTCCTCTGAGTCGGTGTTGGGACCATATATGTTAGCAATTACAACCCTGCCCCCTGCATAGGAAAGTTGGGCTATCACCCATCGCCTCTGTTTGTTGGTTTGGACTTTTCAACAGTCCAGGGGCAGGCTTAGTGTAGTAAGATGGCCACTCCTCTAGTTTTGTTTGGGGCAGAGCTAGCCAAAACCTTGTCCACCCACATCTTCTGGAGCCATGTTACCGTCCTGGCAGTGAGGTAGGTCTCCTTGATGAGGCAATGTCAGCATGGAGGGAGCGGAGGTGCTGAAGTACCTTTGTGCACTTCACTGGATGGTTTAAGCCTTTAACATTCCAGGAGACCCACCTCATGCTTGTAGAGGGTGCCCAGCCATAGTGCAGCTATCAAAGCAGGGAACTTCACCTACCTGGGGATGATCAGTCAACAAAGAAAATTGTAAGTACCCCAAGTTGTGTGGTGTCCACTCAGTGAGAGCCCCTACTCACGTCCACATAAAGGCTCTGGAAGCAGCTGTAGCAAAGGGTTGGTAATGCACTCAAAAAATTTCAAAATTGGTTGTGTACTAATCTATGAGTGAGAGAAGCAGAAACACAGATCAGAGTTAATAAAACAGTAGAAACAACAAGAAACAATCAACTGACAAACAATCAATAGAAACAGTAGCAGGTTATACCAGTGGATATAACCTGTGTAACCACTAAGGGTGCAGAGATAAGCATGTCTAGGAGTCATACCAACACAATTGGTACGCCCGAGCAACACTAGCTCACAACACCCAGGAAGGATGGAAAAGAACACCAGTGATGGGGTCCATCCCACCCAGGTCCAGTTCCTCTGGAGTGTGATCCTAGGTGATCAGGAAGCAAAAAAGGAGGAGCTAGAGGGGTAAGTAGGATCGGGTAACTGGGATGAGGGGAGGGAGCCAACTGTCATATGCAAAAGCTGAAAAGCTCAGCTGAATGGCATGGAAGTGGTTAGGCCCTTCCAGTCGAGATATCACAATAGGGAGATACAGAGTGAGGGTACCAGGGTGGAATGGCGGGGCACCAGGTCATGGCACTGTACATCTATCTCCCAAGCTGGTTCTGGAATTAAGCTATGATATCCATAAAGACTACCAGGGAGGAAAATCAGAGGGACAACGAGGGGCTGTCCGGCCACATCCTGGTCTGACAAAGTACCAATGCACAAGTAGTATAGGTCTGTAGGCTACAATTTAGGAGGGCTGACAAAGGGTAAGCCCCAGCGATAAGTAGCCCCTCTGTAAAAAGACAATGGGAAAGGGCACTAAAGAGTGTGAGCCTAAGGCCAACAAGTGTTCATCACCCTGTTAGCTGGGTAGGGTATCTTTTCCCACCTGGTGGTGAAAGGGAGAACTGTGGATATCTTCTGGGTAAACCTTGAACCCAGGTATCTGCTACACAAATTAAGTAGTCAGGTACTATATTAAAAATGCTTACTGCCAGTGAGTCCATAAAACAATCTATACAGATCATCCATCTGGTACAGGCGAGGGAGCATTGGTGAGAGGTGCACTTTGGGACAATCTCAGAGGAGTCCCTGTGATACTGCTGCAGTGAAGGTCAAAAGGCCTGGCCTGACTGGTAAGAAAAGTTATCTGCATTGGTCACAGTTATATAAGGTTCAGCCACCCAGTCCAAGGAGGGACTAGAGTCCATCTTGTCCGGCATGTCCACTGACTTTTGCCCTCTCCTTCATCAGAACTAGAGTCTCCTTTCATCAGCTTGGCTGAGGGGAGGCTTCTACATGTTGCATATTGGTCCTTGCTTGGCTGTGAGAACGTGATCTGGGTCTGCTTATTCGAGTCACAGATGACTGGTCGGAAGGAGAGGAGGTAGGTGGACTTCAGCTGGGCAATTCATTGCTTCAGGCTGTGAGTCTGAGAACTTCAATCACCTCTTGAACTGGAACTGGAGGCTGAGAAAATTGTTGCACTTTCTGCTCCTGAACTGCATCTTCTGTAAGCTGCATATCAGAAGTTTGGTTCCTCCTCATCTAAGCCCCACCTGACACCCAGAGGCATCTGGGGATGTAGTTAGCAGCACCACATCGGCCAATATTTCACCAGCCAGTTTTCCACCTCTCTTGGGGACTGTGCCAGGATTTCCCTACCTTCGGCCACGTACAGGAGGTGAGTCTTCTCATTTGGTATTTGTAGCCATATGCCAGCAGTACTTTTTAATGGGCACAAGGCCTTTCTTCTCATCGCTACTTGTGAGAGTAGTCTTGAAAACAAAATTTGGGGCCCCTTTCAGACAATGTCCCCAAGTCCCTGGTTGCTCTCAAAAGTTTTTCTTTGTAGAATAGCTAATACATATGCTATTATGGGGTGAGGAGGAGAGGTGCGGGGTCCATTTTATAGATAAGCAGTGTGCTCTCTCTACTTCTACTTGATCTTTCCATCTGTCCCTCAGCACTTTAGGTAGCCATTCATTAAGAAATCTCTCCATATTTGGACCCTCTACACCTCAGGATGCCAAGTGTCTGAATGTTATTGCAGCGTCCCCAGTTCTCCTGATCCTCAGCCTTTTCCCACAGTTTGGCCAGCTTGGATTCATGGTCCTGTAACCACTTCAGACTTGCTCATGTTGGTCTTCTAATCTGTCTGCACATTATTCCACACATTTCCTTGATCCTCTAGCTTATGAACATCATCCACAATTCATGTAGGGTATTAGAAATACCATCAATTCTGCTGAGTAATGTTTCTAGCAGTTGGGTAATGTATGCCAATGGATCCCCGGATTGAGGTTGTGGTGGTGAGGAGTCTGAGGTGAGCTCGAGAGAGAGAGAGAGTTCGTGGAGATGCTGAATTGACTATATCACTGGACCGCAAGTCAGACACAATCAGAGCTGGTAGCTGAGGAGCCACAGAGATGAACTCAAGCACTGTTGCTGAAGGCTAAAAATAGGCTGATGCCACTGTTCCTGAGTGGGAGATGCAAGCAGATCACATCAGGCATAGAGGCTCGTCTGGTGCTTGCTGGCTGAGAGGCCTACCAGGGCCACAGTTTAAATTAGATAGCTGAGGCAGAAGCAAAACAGCAGTTAAACAGTCGGGGAAGTAGGTGGTTAAAACCCATCCTCAGGGCCGATCAGGTATGGGGATCACATTAAAAGTTTGCCAATAATGCCTGGAAAGGGATGGAACTGTGAATTATGCTGATGCTATGTCTCCCGCAAGCCGCACCCCACTATTTGTTCATTATTTAATAAACTACCATTGATTCACCAAATTTTGTCTGTACAAACATTAGATTCTATTTTTATTTGCATGTGGACCGTAGCATGATCTGAAATAACTTTCGGTAAAATCTCTGCAACAATCAGCTCATTAATAAAGAATGGCTAGTAAGAAAAAAATCTATTCTGAAATAGTTATTATGGGGAGTAGAGAAAAAATTGTAATCTTTAGAGAGGGTGGAGAGTCCTCCATAGATCAACTAACATATGTGAGTCAATTAGTTGGTGTAAAGCCCTCTGATTAGGATTTAAAATATTAATAAAGGTCCTGATTTGGCTTTGTTTCCTCTTGTACAACATTCCAATCTCCATCTATAATATACGGAGATCTAGCCATTTAGTTAAATGCAATGAAAATTAACAAACAAGTGTGGGTCATCTTTGTTTTGGCCATAAAAGAAGCTAAAATTAATTCAGAGTAGTCAAGAGAACCATAAATAATAATAAATCTAGCATTAGGGTCAGTAATTATTTGATGCACTTTAAAATATATTTCTTTAGCAATCAAAAATAGGGACACCTGCCCTTTTTCTATCCGCACTAACTCCAAATACTTGTCCCACCCAGCTACGTCTTAAAAGTGACAGATCATAGGTAAGAAGATAGTCTCTTGCAGAAATACAAGCTAAGGGTTGTATTTCCTGAGGTGCATTAACATTTTTGCCCTCTTAATTGGGAAATTAGCTCCTTTAACATTCCAAGTAATGACAGAGTAAGACATCCTTAGTAATGAATATGGGATTGTCCAATGTTTTATCTGTGTTTGTACTATATGCCCTATATCAAAAGGATGATCCACAAAACTGCATCAGGACATGGTTAATTTTACAAGTCCAAGACTTTATTCCCTGCTATAAAGTGAAAAAAAACAACAACAACAGTATAATACCCCATATCATCATTCCCAGGTCAGTGAAAGCTGATAGAAACATACAAACAAATACTGGTCTAGTATGCAAATCAAACTTATGTCTAACAGGTAAAGATTAAGCAAAAGCCTACCAAAATTATACCCCACACCCCCACACTAACTCATGCACCGGATAGCAACTACCATTTAGAGGTATCGCAAGTCGAACCAAAGCAGGTCTGCACCCAAATAATAAAAAAGAGTAACTCCACCCAAATGCATAGGAAGCAATTAGTAAACATCCTAGGTCTGCAATAAATAAAAGGCAGCATCATAGGTAACTTAATCTTAAATATATTAACAACTGTGGCAAATATTTTAACCAAGTCATAACTAAATCTAAGTAATAAAAGATACTGCCCAATATGAATGTACAGTATTATAATTGCCACACAAAGTTGAAATGAACCTCGATAATCCGAGGTAGTCAAACATCTGACATCATCTCCGTGATATACTGTCAACAACAGTGAACAGAAAAAAACTTGTTTACTATACAATCCAAAATCGGACCCAATAAACAAGTAACTGTTTTAAACCTCAAATTCCTATAAATTCTTCTTAAAAACAAACAAATAGCTGTCCTCCAAACCTATAACCATTTAAAGCGAGGACACCATTAGCAAGCTGTAGCTGTGAAATCAACCAGTATAATCATCCAAATATATTGGCTAACAGCCCGGAAACAAGCCCAAATCACCAATGTACCTGACTTGCATTTCAGCAAAAGAAAATTATATATGTAACTTTTCAAAATAAAATTATTTGCTATTATTTAACCTCAAAAATGGGTAAAGGAGAACAAATGTAATACCTATTTAGGGAAGGAGAATATGTTACTAACTAAAATTCATGCCAACATTTTCCTATCAGAATTTGCTTGATACTATGATCTTTAAAAATCAAAGGCAAACACTGATCAGAAAATTAAAAGTATAAGGATTAGTAGCTGGACTGAATGTTATAGACCCAATACAAAAAAAAGTCCACCAGGTGTCCATTATGACTTATAGAACCCAGTGCTTTATTCATGTATAAAAAAATACATAAAATGATTAGAAGTCCTTAAGGCATGTAACCAACACCATAAGCCAATCAATAAGAAACTGCAACTATGATCCTACCCCAAATTATAAACCTCCTAAGTATTTGTCCTGAACCCTCAAAAAACACCCCACACCACAAAAAATATATATATATATATATATTTCTACAAAAATAGGGAATGAGACATGGGACTTTCAAAATTAAAGCCATATATTGCAATCCATACCAAGGAGAAAACAGCATAATATTAATATAAGAAATGAAAGTCTATCCTGGCTAGACTTGCATTGCAGCATCTTCCTACTGACTGCTGCACCTTACCCATGGGCTGTGCTAACTTCGAGAGGACATTGATTATGCAATTAAAATTATAAGGACTGTAAAGAAAGTTGAATAAAGAACTTTTGAACCAAACTTTATAAACATCAAAGACAGCCCAAAAGAAAAATGGTAACCATTGCAATAAGATTTAAATTTCTAAATTACATTGGACTCCTTTCAATATTGTGACAATGAAATATTATATGGGTAAATATGAACATTACAAAACATAAAGCCACTTGAATGTCAGTCAATGTTTGTGTAAAATGTTATCCAGTTCATATATAACAAAATAAAAAGCTGAAAAATATATCAATATGTTCTGTTTTGTACTAAATAGCATTAAAGGTAGGAACATGAAGAACAATATTTCAAACATATTAATAGTCCATTCGATACGGAAGCTCTCCCAATATACTTCTTAAACAATTCAGGAAGTAACTTTGTCAAATTCTGAGTTGCAGATTCTGCAAAGTGAAAAGTTAAATCTCCTTGGGGTAGAGACAACACAAGCTTTGCCAGATACTGTATTCTAAACTTAATTGCAGCTCGGTGCAGGCACTTTTAATATTAGAATAAGTTCTGTGGCGATTACTGAACTAGTTGGCTGACATCGTTGAAGATATAAAATCTATGATTCTGCCGATGTAGGGCCAGCGGGCTTCTAGCAGCTCTTTGGATTTTAATTTTGTCCTGGAAATTCAGTAGCTTACGAATCAGTGCCTGTGGTTGCTCCTCAGGTTTAGGCTTAGGCTGGAGAGCTCTATGGGCCCTTTCAATTCGGTACACTTGCCCAGAATCCAGTGGACCAGCAACTTGGCAACATATTGTATTGATGAATTTAGTGGTATCTGCTTGTTCTGCCCCTTGGGAATACCTATAATTAGTAAATTATTCCAACGTGACCTATTTTCTAGGTCATCCACTTTTCCTCCATCTTCTGCAGCTTTCTCCATAGAGAAATAATTTCTTTATCTTCAGTTTGTGCCCTATCTTTGAGAGACTTAACTCTCACTTCTACATCTGAAACTCAAATCATCAAAGAAGTTAGGCAGGACTTTATCGACTTCACATCTGAAATGAGCTCTGTAATATGGATTTAATCGTGTTAAATTCGTTAAATATATGTCTTGCTCTTTTTCCTTGCCTGATTCATTTAAAGTTGAAGAACCACTAGTTTTTCATCAGATTTATATCTTTTGTGGTTTTGCTGATTCGGGCTTTGGAATAGAGCCATTTGTGCAGACTTCTTACCGCATCTTGCTCAGCCATCATACAAAGAAACAGCCGAGTTATTTAAAAGCAATAGAAAAAGAAATATAATATAATTTAATATATGGATTGTGAAAATAATATAGTTGAAAAGCATATAAAAATCCTTGTAATATCATCGCTCCTGGGCGATAATACTACTGTTCTAAGTGATAATACTATCGTTCGGGTGCCATAATAGTATCGATTCGGCATCAGATTGATAGTATTATCAAGAAACTGAAGCGCATGCCAAGTCTATCCTCGATGTTTTACAAAGCGTGCCCTCTGATTGGCCACTTTTGCTCAGTGGGCAGGCTGCGCGAGCATGAAAACACGGTAGCTTGCTCACTCGCTTAGCGAGTGAATGGTCAATGCGCCGCAGCAACTGCTTTTTCTTCACTTTTGAAAACTTTTTGAGCTCCTACCGCCAATACCGCTGCCGACAAACAGTTTAAAAAAGCAGTGGTAAATGAAACCTACAGCACCGTCATCCACACCGCACTGGGGAACCCTGCCAGCACTCACATGGACCCGCTGATTCCACTGTTTAAGCGAGGTGAGTCAAATCACCTCGTATCCATGTATTAAAAATAATAAATAGGTTCTATATAACAGTAGTAATTCCATCTCGAGGTTCTGGGGACATATGAAACCTTCTCGACTTTTCGCTCGAGGTTCTTGTGTCCTCAGAACCTCTCATGGAATTACTACCTTGTAATATACCAGAACTTATTATTCTATATTATAATATAATATAATATAATATAATATAATATAATATAATACTTTACAGTGTTGACAGGAGTCAAATTAACTGTTAAATTGTACAAAAATAGGGGTGACCTGCCACAGAGCTTTAGTTTGCAACCGCTGCCATAGCCATTCCATCGGAAGTCTTTACCATTATCTTTACTTCAGTGTCTTTCATTGTACCCAGTTCTTTCTAGAACAATATTGCAAGTTTCTAGAGTGCTGTCTCCAGTGTTATTACTGATGCTGACACCTTCATTAATGCCTAGTTATCTTTTACCAATTAGTTGATTTGCATCAACCATCCCCTTCCCAGGAGAGTGGATAGTCACCCACAATCACATATAAACAAAGCGACTTTATTTGAACATTATGTTTCTTCACTGTGGCAATAATAATTCCCTTAGGCACCACCATTTCCTGGTGTAAGTCTTTATATTTTAAAATGCTATGCCCGCTATTCAATGGGTGGAAGCAACCAGCCAAACCTCCTACCTGACCTATTTAAGTCTGCGCTCTCCAGTCTCACTCAGAGCACTGTCTCTTTACTGTTGCCAGAGGCTCTGCTGGGGTTCTGCCACCCCACCCCACTCCTTTTGTACCAGTGTTTGTCTCCACTTTACCTTTGTGATTTTGGACTTTCTGCTTGGTTTGTGCCTCTCTGGCTTTCTAGGTCAGTATTTCGCTTTCTACCTTACTGGCTGCAGTTTGTGCTTCTCTCAGTCACCTATTCTTGCTGCACTCCTGTTCTCATGTGTCTTGTGTTTCTTTCTGTTTTGGGCCTTCTAGTTTTCCCAGTGTCCTGCCTTCATCATTTTCTGTTGACTTGTGCTATTCAGGCTCCAATTCAGCTGTTTTTCCATACCTTTCTCAATCTCTCAATTCAACTGCAGTCCTTAAATGTTTATACCTGGCTCCTTGCTGGGCAGCCACTCCCTTTGAGTTCTGCTGTTGTTCACTTCAGCAGCTACTGCTTCATAGTTTTCAGTTCCTATATGTTCCTGCTTGCCCTAGTAGTTTCATTTGTTGCTTCTACTGCCTCAGCATACCTGACTTGCAGTTCATCAGCAACTAACACTAACCTCCTTTATGGAACTGGTTGGCATACATTCTTCATTTAGTCCAAGCTCATATCATTCAGTCTCATTCAGTGTCTTGGTTGTCATTTGATGTCTCAGTCAACTGTTCAGCCTTACCTACGTTTCATTTCTACTGTGTGCTCATCACCATCAGACTTCGCCATCAGCCTCCCACTACTCTGGCAGTTAGATGCATGCAGCCACAACCATAACATGGCTTCCAGGGCTGCTGCCCTTTAAGCCGATGGTCTTGCTCTGCCTCCTTGAAGTCTGTATCTTGACGGTGGGTCCCTGGGTTAGGGTCCTTCTATTTCTGCCCTTCAGGTGAGAATGTTCTATGCTCTGGGGAAGTTTTAGCCATGCAGATTGACTCAGCGGCACATCTTGATGTAGCATTTAATTAAGACTTCAGCTGCTGGAGGGTGGGGCCTCTAAATCCATGGGGTTCCATTAGCTGTGTAGACATGTCAGCAGCACCTTCAAAAGCTATTCCTTCTACAGCTGCCTACGGTTCACCTAATCTCCACCTCCTCTCTCTTCCCTTCCTCTGCCTCTCAAGGGTGAAGATCATACAACCCAAGTCCTGGACCCTGAAGGGCTCAACTCCTATGCCTTACTCCTCAAGGGTTCAGGTTTCTCTCTAGGCTTTCCCTCATGGAGGCCAGGTGAGGGCCTTTCAGCAGTTGCTGTTCTCTTCCTTGTGCCCTGGGGGTGGACCTTCTTCACAGGGAACATAGAAACATAGAAGCTGAGTGATGGCAGATAAGGACCACAAGGCCCATCCAGTCTGCCCATTTCTTTTCTACCTTATAAATGTGTCATCTGCCTTTGCTCTGTCAGTGGCCCTATTCATACTCATCTGTATTGCTCCCTTATGCCTATCCCACGTGTTTGAAGTCCTGCACTGTATTCAGCCACCACTTCCTGAGGTAGGCTGTTCCATGCATCCACCACCCTTTCTGTGAAAAGAATTTCCTCACATTCCCCTGAATTGGCCTCCCTCTAATCTCATGCTGTGTTCTCTTGTCCTGCTATTTTCTTATATTGAAACATGTTAGACTCTTTCACCTTGTTAATGCCCTTAAGGTGTTTGAATGTCTCGATCATATCACCTCTCTCCTCCTTTGCTCAAGGGTTTACATATTGAGCTCCGTTAATCTGTCTTCATATGTCTTCTGATGCAGTCCCTGCACCATTTTGGTTGCCCTTCTCTGGACTGCCTCAGTTTGGTTAATGTCCTTGTGAGGTGTTGGCCTCCAGTCACTGCAGTACTCAGATGGGGACCTAACGTGTCTTGTAAAGAGGGATTATTCCTCCCTCTACAACTTGTGATACCCTCCTATACACCCTAACATCCCCATAGCCTTACCTACTGCTTTAGAGGTCTGCTTGGATGATTTCAGGTCATCGTGATGATGATGCCCAAGTCTCTTTCTTCCCTTGTGACTGCCAGCAACTCCTCCCAGCCAATAGGTGGCTTCAGGGTTTCTCTTCCCATGTGCATGATCTTGCACTTCTTTGCATTAAACCCCAGTTGTCACTATTCCGACCATTTTGCCAGTTTATCCAGATCTCTTCTCATTCTGCCCACCCCATCTGGATCATCTACTCTGTTGCAGATATTGGTGTCATCTGCAAACAGACAAGCCTTTACCTCTAGTCCTTCTGCAATATCACTAATGAAGATATTGAAGAGGACTGGCCCCAGGACTGATCCCTGAGGTACCCCACTTGTGACTTGCATCTCTTCTGACTGTATACCATTTACCACCACTCTCTGTTTTCTGCCTGTCAACCAGTTTTCCACCCAGTTGACCAACTTCTCACCCACCCCTGAGCCTACTCAGCTTATTTATCAATCTTCTATGTGGAACAGTGTTGAAAGCTTTGCTGAAGTCAAGGTAGGTGACATCAACTGCTCCCCTTGGTCCACCACTCTGGTTACCCAGTCAAAGAAATCTATGAGATTAGTTTGACAGGACCTTCCTATTGTAAACCCATGCTGTCTTGGGTCCTGTGCCCTGTGGATTCCAGGTGTTGCACTATCCTTTCCTTAAGGAGTTCCTCCATAATCTTACCCACTACTGAGGTAAGACTGACTGGTCTGTAGTTCCCTGCCTCCTCCCTGCCACCACTCTTGTGGGTGGGATCACATGAGCCCTTCTCCAGTCTTCTGGAACCTCTCCTGTGCTCAGAGACTCACTAAACCATTCTGCTAATGGCTCTTTGGTTCCACCCTTAGCTCTTAAGTACCCTGGGATGTATGCCATCAGGTCCCATTGCCTTGTCCACCTTGAGCTTAAGAGCTCTTGTAGGACCCTTTCTTTGTGAAGGGAGTAGTGCTCACCTCCTCCCCTGTGTCCATGGTGCTGAGCTGTGGGCCCTGCTCTACTTTCTCTTCAGTAAATACTGAGCAAAAGTATCTATTTAGGATGGATGCTTTACAGAGTCCTCCTCCTCACATGTCCCCTTTTCTCCTTTGAGCTTAGCAATACCCTCTGGACTTTCTCCTTCACTAATGTATCTATAGAAAGTCTTGTCACCTTCTTTTACTGTTCGTGCTAGTGTTTCCTCAGTTTGGGACTTTGCCTGCCTTACTGCCTTCTCTGCTTCCCTTAGGGTAGTTTGTATGCCTCCCTATCTTTATCCCGCTGTGTCCCCTTATATTTCCTGAAGGCCAGCCTTTTGGCTCTGACCTTTTCTGCTACTGTATTTGAGAACAAAGTGGTTTCCTTCTTCTTCTTGCACTTCCTTTCTGTCTAACACAATGGGATGTTGCTTCAAGTATTGCATCCTTAATGCTTGCCCACTTTGCCTGTACCCCGTCACCTGTGTTTCTTTTGCCAGGGCTAGCTTAACTCTGTTAGCCATCTTATCAAAGTCAGCTCCTCTGAAGTCCCATATTTTGCCTTGGAATAGGATGATTTAGATGTAGTGGCCAAATTGAACCATACCATGTGATGGTCACTGGCCCCAGGTGACCTTCTACCTGGAGATCTGTGATCCCTTTCCTGTTAGTCTGTACTAGATCTAGGATAGCCCTGTCTCTTGTGGGTTGTTGTACCAGTTGTTTCAGGCCCCTCCCCTGCAGGGAATCCACCATGTCTAGTTCTGGCAGATGTCTGCTGGTATTGGACCAATCTGTATCTGGTATGTTGAAGTCTCCCATTATCAGAACCTCCCTTTAGCTGTCATGTTTTGTATATCTTCTAACAGTAATGTGTCTATGTCCTCCTCCTGGTCTGGGGCCTGTAGACAGCCCCAGTTCATATGGCTGTCCCATTTCCTGTTTCCAGGATGACCCACAGTTCTTCTGGCTCTTTATGTTATTCTTAATTTCTGTAGCTTTGATATTTTCATTGACATATAGGGCCACTCCACCACCCCCATTTTGCACCTCAGTCTCTTCTGAACAGTACATAGCTGGGTACTGAAGTCTCCCAAGTGTGGTGACTGGTAAACCACGTCTTGCTAATGGCTACTATGTCCAGTTTAGCCTCTGTCATTATTGCCTGCAGGTCTGAGATCTTATTTCCCAGGCTGTGAGCATTTGTGTACAAGATTTTCCTTTGGCCAGATTTCAGTGTGTTAGTTGTTGGGTGAGGTTTGGCATTTCCCTGTCGTCAGTATGGAGAGATGGACCTTTTTCTTACCTGGTGATGCAAATGAACTGCAAACATGCTGAATCCCTGTTTGACCACTAGCTGAGGGGAGGGTGTTCTTCCCATTCGACGTATGTGGTGCTGCACCCCTCTCCCCATTTGCTAGTTTAAATATTCTGCAAAGACGCCAAACTTCTGCCCCAATGCACTGACCTCCTTTAGTTGCAGAAATTGGCTTTTCTGTTAGAGGAATACAGTGGGAGCCCTTCTTCTAAAAAATCTCTCCCTGAATTGGGTCTCTGAATTGCAGTAGTTGAGCCAGTCACTAATTTATCCCAAGCCTGGAGGTAAGATGACCAATGCCTCAGATCCCCAGAGGTTTCCCTCATTGGACATTTTTCCTCCTCCGTGACAAAGGTCATACAAGTTTGGTAGTCTCTGCAACAGGTAGTCCATAATGTAGTACATTTATAGTGGTATAATGTTTACCCAGGTAGGTTTCCGCTGTGAGTTGGGGTTGATGATGGCCTCCTTCCATTTTGCCATTCCTCTCTCCTTATAGAAGTCATGCCTCTTCTGCTATCAGTTCTGTTATCTGTCAGTCATTGCTCAGTTCAGTCTCTGTCTGTTTCCAGTTATCACTAGATGCCCAGTCTGTCCTCACTCAGGCTCTGTGGTCACTACTTGCTGCTCAATACTTTCTGAGGCTCCTTCCTAGGTACCTTTAGTCTGAAGGAATTATGTTATGAAAAGGAGCAGAAGTGGGGAGTCTCATTCAAAGGAGAAAAGCACCAAAACATGGGGCATGCAATGAAGCAGGGGGGGCTGGAATTTAAGAGGGGTGTAAGGAAATACATCTTTACAGAAAAGGTGGTGGATGCCTGGGACAGCCTGCCAGCAGAGATGGTGGGGCAAAACAGTGGGAACTTCAAGCATGCATGAGATAGGCACCACAGGCATAATAAGCAGAGAAAGGGAGGCATGAGGGTGCTGGTGATCAAATAGGGTCCAAGGTCTTAGAAGAGGCAGAAAATAGGGCAGACTGGATAGCCTACTGGTTCTTTTCTGCCAACAAATTCTGTCTCTGTGTTTCTCACAGTCTTTTTCTCTGTGGTTCATCTTACCTAAATACTCATGTTTATTAAACTTTTCTTTTTACTACTTTTCCTTCCTTCCTTCCTTCCATTATTTTGTTCCTTTACATGCACCGGTGGTTGTCACCACATTATTATTATTATTACTGTTCCACTCTGTAATCATGCATTTGCAGAATGTTTTGCTTTGTGTTATACCTTGGCAATTGATTATTTGTACTTACATTTATTGTTCCTGTACATGTGCTGTTGTAGTCACTGTATTTGTTGCTGCTAACTCCCACTTATAACTCTTCTCTCGGGTTGCACCTGGAAATGAGCTCCAACTCAGCATGCCTGTCTTAGTCACCAAATTAAACAATAACACAAATAAAGTTCCTGTGTAGACATGGATAATTTATAGACTCTTGCTGATGCATTTCATTGATGGGACTCCTTTGCTGCCATCTAAATAGCAAGGGCAATTCCACAGTTTTTTATACAGCTGCATGGGCAGAGTCCTGCAGATGTTTGCATGTAGAAAAGGGCTGATGTCATGTTTTCCATCCATGGAACTATTTTCTCCGCCTGACCCTCCCCAAGAATCAATCTGCCCATGTTGTCCCTATGGACTGCAGCACTGCACTATATCACAGTGGGCATTTTTTTTTTTTATGGGTGTTTCTGTCCCCTCCCTTAGAATAACCATAGGGACTACATTCTGTTCAGGTGCTACAAATGGATCGTCATTTGTGTAGGAGCCGATCACACAAATGGTGACTGAAAAGGGTTTCGTGAAACAGCTGGAGAATAATCAAGTCATAGTCCCAACATTTAAAACATTCCATAAGCTTAGCTCCATAACACATACTTGCAGGAAGTAAAAAGAAATTCAGCTTGTAATCCCCACTCATGTCTTTATTTGGGCCAATTGCCAAAAAGCAGCAAGACAAGTGGAGACCCACAAAGAAGATTTCTCCTAAGGGCAGGCCTTTCTTTTTGAGGTGACCACTGTTTGCCATCAAGGTGGTAAGGGTTTCCAATGAGCAGGTTGAGTATCTCTGGAAGAAAACCACAGCCCTAACTTGATTAATGCATCTCGAGCTCACCTACCACAGTTTATTCCACTTGTGATCTGTGCGGAGATTTGAACCCTGACCTCCAACATCAAAATGTCATGCCTTTAACTACTTGGCCATCCTACTACTGCATGTTATGTGTTCTTTCACTACAGCTCATCGTAATTTTTACATGCTTACAGAGGACATGTGCCAGTTGGAAAGGCATCTGACGTCCTGGCTCTGAAGCTTTGTCTCTTCCGCAGGAGCTGCACTTTGCCAGCTGAGGTCAGGCAGGGCAGAGCTGGAAAAATTAGACCTCCTTGGCATGCCAGCCGCAGCTTCAGAGTTTTGCAGTTAGTGCTGACCACGGGCCTTGAATGCTGCTCCCTTCACACACACAGCCATCAGACGTGCCATAACATGTGGAGATTGCTGCAGTGACTGAAAAGGGTTTCAACGAAACAGCTGGAGAATAATCAAGTCATAGTCCCAACATTTAAAACATTCCATAAGTTTAGCTCCATAACACATACTTGCAGGGAAGTAAAAAGAAATTCAGCTTGTAATCCCGCTCATGTTTTATTTGGGCCGATTGCCAAAAGCAGCAAGACACATGGAGACCCATAAAGCAGATTTCTCCTGAGGAGCAGGCCTTTCTTTTTGAGGTGACCACTGTTTGCCATCAAGGAGGTAAGGGTTTCCAGGGAGCAGCTTGAGTATCTCTGGAAGGAAACCACAGCCCTAACTTGATTAATGCATCTCGAAATGCTGCTTCCCTCCACACACACAGCCATCATATACAGAACATGTTACAAAACAAGCTCAAAATTCATTCTGGTTCAGATACCCCTGCATTCAAAACGGTTTTAAGAAAAATGGGTATATCAGCCAAAACGTTGGCCACAGTAAATAGGTGTACTTTTTCAAGACCTAAAGGCAGAGGCAGCTACCAAATGAACTTCCAACACACTTGTGGAGCTTTTTTTTACTTTTTTTTGCAGTTAATCTTTTATTGTTTTTCCAAGTTTTCAAGTATACAACACAGGAACAGACAGATACAACATACCTTTTAAATACATTATTTATGCAACGGATAACCAAAGCCTGGTTCCTTTGTCTTGTGGACACTTTCGCATCGGTCTAAAGTGATGCTTGTCCAGTACTTTTTCAAAACTAAAACTTTTTATTGTTAAATAAAATATCATTTTCACTGTAGTGTCTGGATACTTAACTTAATTCACAACTGGTCAGAGTTTAGAATAAGTGATATATATATTTACAAAATTGCAGAAGTGTCGACTTGAATAAGATGGCAAGATGCTCCGCAACACTAAATCAAGAATCGCATGCCACCATCAGTAACTAGGCAGAGTCTTTGGTAAATTAGTTGATAGCAAATGTATTCATCAAATATTTTCTACATCAGTATAGCCTAATTGTGATCATGTACTCTGATACATAATTTGCAAGAGATTCAAGGACAAGCAGCAGCAGCAGCTGCACATGCAGCAGCAAAGGCACATGCTACAAAGTTACCCAATATATTATAGCAAAATACATTACACAGAAAATTAACACACTACATTAACATATTTTTTCAGTTAATAATTTTTATTGCAGATTACACAACCGTTTTTTCAGTCCAGGATTGTAACAATTATTCCATTATGTTATATACAGTACAGTGTGTTATGTTTGTTTATAGTTGTTATTACAGTCTTAACATATTGGCATATAACATTCTAATTTTGTGTTGCTTAATAGACAGCTCTTTAAATCGGTAGTCGGTCAAAACCGAGCAGGCGAAAACCACTAAAGCGCCCGATTGTAACACTTTCTCTAAAAACTTGTAAGGTTCCTTACAGTGCCCATCACAGTCAATGGGCCAGTGTATTACAGCGTAATTTTCTGGTTCTGCCAGCTACATTATTCAGCTCAAATAAAAAATAAAGCATAGCTGATTTTACAGAATGCAATACGATATGCCATCTCTGGTACAGTCGGCAATTCTTGCCCAAAAAGAGCTCTGGTGTTTATCTAGAGTAGAACACTGTAGCCGTAACTACAGTAACTTGTCTTGTTTCTCGTGAATATTATCAATTCATCCACCTGAATAAGGTTTTAGAGTTCAGAGATGTAATATGGTTATTGCTCATGTCATTGCAATTTTTTAATATATTTTATTACACAGATTATTTACAGTAAAAACAAACTGTAACATAGAATCTTGTTTTATGTATGGCCTGACTCTACCCACTGGAACGAAATTGTGACGACTTGGAACTTGCCAGTAGCTTCACAGTGAGCAAATGACTCCATTTAGAGTTAACATGGATCTCCCATCTGTGCTTTTACCTGTATCCATAGCTGTCTCCGTGGTCCTATTACGGCTGCATGGGCAGAGCCCTGCTGGCATTTTGCATGTAAAAGGGCTGGCATCAGTGTTTTCCGTCCGTGGAACTGTTTTTCCTCTGCCTGACCCTCCCCAAGAAGCAATCTGCCCATGTTGTCCCTATGGACTGCAGCACTGTACTATATCACAGTGGGCTTTTATATTTTTATGGGCATTTCTGTCCCTCCCTTATAATAACTGTAGGGTTTACATTCTGTTCAGGTGCCACAAATGGAGGCGTCATTTGTGTGAGCTGCATCATGCAAATGGCGACTGAAAAGGGTTTCAACAAAACAGCTGCAGAATAATCAAGTCATAGTCCCAACATTTAAAACATTCCATAAGCTTAGCTCCATAACACATACTTGCAGAGAAGTAAAAAGAAATTCAGCTTGTAATCCCGCTCATGTCTTTATTTGGGCCGATCGCCAAAAGCAGCAAGACAAGTGGAGACCCACAAAGAAGATTCCTTCAGAGGGAGCAGGCCTTTCTTTTGAGGCGACCACTGTTTGCCATCAAGGAGGTAAGGGTTTCAGGAGCAGCTTGAGTATCTCTGGAAGGAAACCACAGCCCTAACTTGATTAATGCATCTCGAGCTCACCTACCACAGTTTATTCCACTTGTAATCTGTGCGGAGATTTGAATCCTGACCTCCAGCAGCAAAATGTCATGCCTTTAACTACTTGGCCACCCTGCTACTGCATGTTATGTGTTCTTTCACTACAGCTCATCGTAATTTTTACCTGCTTACAGAGGACATGTGCCAGTTGGAAAGGCATCTGGCATACTGGCTCAGCTCTGTCTCTTCATGAGGAGCTGCACTTTGCCAGCTGAGGTCAGGCAGGGCAGTGATGGAAAAATTAGACCTCCTTAGCATGCGGCCCCAGCTCCAGAGTTTTGCAGTTAGTGCTGGCCATGGGCCTTGAAATGCTGCTCCCTCCACACACAGCCATCAGACATGCCATAACATGTGGAGATCCCTGCTGTGAGAGACAGTGACAAGCGGAGAGGAGAAACAAGTTTTTCTTCCATCTGGTTGCTAGAATTTGAGATCTGGTTGTTTCTAGATCTGCCTCTGCTCTGTTGGTACCCTGGGTAGTCCCAGACTGTTGTTGTCACCTGTTCTAGTTCACTAGAAGAAGTGCTCAAGTGGAACCAGAACCAGTTAAAACTGGGTTTCAATTCAAGGCTGGAAACATCTCTTTCCATATCATTATTCATTTTAATTATTTACTTAATTATTTATTTCAAAGTTTTCCAGGAAACTCACACTGAGCTAGTAACAGCTCATTTCAGATGAGGTGGTGCAGAGGTAGAACAATACAGAGTATATAGCATAACAACAATTAACAGTGAAAAATACAACAACAGTTCAGCAGTCAGCATATTCAGTGACAATTAACCCTGTTAAAAAATAATGGACAATAACATAATAAGCAAACTGCAACACTAACAGATGAGTACATCCAAAACACAGAGCAGAGCAAAACCATTCAATGATTATTATTATTTATAATAAAGCTTGGTACAACCATGGCATGTAGTGTACACGCTATATGCTTCCACCTGCTGAAACAAGTCATTTTGGTAACTGCAGGTTGTTGTGCATATCGACCAGACAGAAGCTTACTGCCTTATCCTGCAGTACAAGACCACACAGTTATGTACCCTGGCGTGCTGTGGTGTGGCAGAGAAATGCACCCATAACTTACCTGGCATTGTTTTATGTCTGGTGAGGGGTTACATTTGGAAAGCAATTTCTTTAACTTCAGCTATCTCTTCCAAACAGGAGAGCAGGTTAATGTATGCTGAGGAAATGTACTGCCGGAGTTAAAGCAAACACCTCCTCTACTGCTCTTTTACTGGGGGAGCAGTGCAAAGTTTTTAGTTATTCATTACAATATTTAGTGAAGAAACAAAGCATGACACAAACACACATATTAGACATTAGCATGACCAGGGGTTAGATTACTGTCATCTAACCCGAAGGGATCATAAGGCATGATGTGAAGCTGAGTGCCATGTGTCCTTAGTGTTAAATTAAACAAAGGTAACCCAACCATTGGAGTACTTTAATGCTATTAAACTAAACCATTTTTTTCTTTAAGAATGTTTTTCCAGTTTAAGTTTGAAATGTTTTGTTGTATATGAGGGTTTCCAGTTATTGACATAACCCTTTAGAACGCTAGTCCACCAATCAGAATGCTCCATTTCTTGTCATTGTGTTATGATTCAGTAATAATACATGAGAAGTTGTGGTATGTCAGAGGATATCATCAAGGCTTGGATGTGTTGTGAGATACAAAGCAACACCGAGTGCCTTCAACCACCTGAAAAGTGATTTCCATGCTACGCCACAACCTGGAGTGTATTTTTGCAATTGTTAAATGGATTCTTTTGTTTGCATCAACTGAAGAAAATATATTCAAAAAGTTTTAATAATGGTTTCTGAAAGTGCAGGTCTACAGTGTAAAAACATAGTTTGGTTAGTTTGCATTGTGGGCAGTAGGTGGCACAGTTGTAAGGCAGAAGAGCTGTGTACTGGTAAGTGAAAAGCATCATGCTAGGATCTACTTTTACCTAGGAAATGATATGGTTCACTTTAATCAGAATTGGAAATGCTGTCAAACAATCAGGTTTCAGCATTCTTTCTGTCTATTTCATACTGTAAACACACACACACACACACACACACACACACACACACACACTCTCACACTGTTCCTACAGAGATTGTTTAGGTATTCCTACCAGAATGAGAGCCTCAGCCTCTCACTTTGCACATTAAATCGTAACACAGAACTGTTTCTGTTTCTATTTCCAGCTGTCCAACACATCAAAAATATCTGCCACAGCAGGCAGAGGGATGCAGACCATTTCTGCAGGATTATATTCTAGTTCCCTCAACAAGCTGTGGAATGATGCATTGAACCAAAAGCAATCGTAACTGAACTTAGGTCCTGTTTTTGGTAACAGTGATCTCGAGCCCCTCAGCTGTGGAGAATTCCTTGTGGCCCTGCTTCGTAACTGTACTACCAATCGAGCTGGATAGGGGTGGTAAATTTATATCCTTTTTCCTTCAGAATTGGCAAGATGTCAGAATAGGCCTGGCAACTACGCATTGTTGCTGGAGCCTAGTTGTTATCCAGAAAGATGTATGTCTGGCCATAAGCGTTGTCATCACCAGGCAGTGGCGGCACCCTGTCCTTCATAGTCTAGCTAAAAACAGACAATAATTGACTGAGGACAGGCTGTGGGGCTGTCGGCTTAGGGCCCAAACTAAGCCCGATGCACTCTCCATATCTAGGGGAGGTCAGAGGGAGCTCCAAGATGGTCTGAAGTAAAGTTGTGATAAAATCAGTTCTATTCTGCCCTCCAACCACTCCAGAATCCTGTAGATGCAAACAGTTTTCACCATGCACTATTCTTGGCATCCTCCTGACGTGCCTGCATTAAATAATGCTGTTGTTGCAGCTCCATTACAACCTCTCCAAGCCACCCACCCGATTCTCTGCCGCTGACAGCGGTCTCTCCATGTCATCTGCCCACTGCTCCAAGTTCATCACATTGCAGCTAGTTCTGAATACAGCTGTTTTATTGCCGTATGGAAAGAAAACAGTTCTTTATAAATCATCTCCAACTTAATTTTTTAGGTTTATTCTGCCTGGAGCATGGGGTTCTGGAAGGATCTGGATGATGACCAGCACCAGCCGAGGCCTGAGACGACTCGACTCAGAAAGGTCCCGTGGGAATCATGAAGATCCTCTTCAATCCGGTAAGATCTTTCACTCATATCTCTCAACTGTCCCTGATTTTCAGTGATGTCCCTGATTTTTTCTCAAAATTTTCCTTTGTCCCTCATAAAGTTCATGTTTTGTGACTGAGCAGTAGGATTGCAAGCACAAAAAATGTAAGGCGTTATAGTTACAGACTTGTTCTTCTTCAGAAAATCGTCTTACAGTAATCCTCTTATTCTATTAGCTTTCTGAGAGAATACTGCCAATTGCTAAGATGTGTCCCTGATTTGGGGTTGTTGTCCTGATCTTTTTATAGCCACATGGGCCTCCACCTGACCCTCCCCAAGAAGCAATCCCCCATGTTGTCCCTATGGACTGCAGCACTGCATTATATCACAGTGGGCAGGTTTTTATGGGCGTTTCTGTCCCCCCTTAGAATAACCGTAGGGACTACATTCTGTTCAGGTGCCGTAAATGGAGGCGTCATTTGTGTATGAGCCACATCACACAAATGGTGACTGAAAAGGGTTCGGTGAAACAGCTGGAGAATATTGGAGCCACTGAAAAGCGGGATGTGAGTGCTTGAGTGAGGGAAATATTAATAAAATTTAAAGCAACAAACCCGTAATAAAAGGAATGGCCGATGTTTGCCCTCAACATGCCCTATTTCATCCCTATTTTCATCCGTCTCTTTTTTTTTAACTAACTGTATGGCAGTGGGCGGTGATACAGCAGTAGCTGTGGGCGTGACACAGCGAGGTGAGCAACAACTGCATAATTATCACCTGTCTTGGAGGGGTCCTTAATTATCAGGTATCTCCCTAGAAGCAGGTAAGAGGGTAAAAAGTGTATTAAAACTATACAAAAATCCAAAATTTATAAAAATCGTGTCCTTTACCTCTCCATCTAGTGCCCGTACTTTATAATTCTGTGTTTCTCTCACTCCTCTGAGCTTTACTTCCTGATTGCTCATTATGTATCGACAGGCCCAAGTCGAAAATCGGCCGAGGTGAGTATGAATCAGCTTGATTGCCCTGCTGGCCCAAAATGTGATGCTTTACTTTGAATACTGCCATGTCCATATTATACTGGCAATATTTAATCCTGGCTGTTTCTTGCCTTGCCACTGGTGCTTGTGCAGGAGCTGAAAGAATACCAGGTCTGTGTGTGATCCGTGTCCTCTCTCTTCAGTTCTGCTATTACACAGATGCTTGTGCAGGAACTGGAAGAATACCAGGTCTGTGTGTGTGATCTGTTGTCCTCTCTCTTCAGTTCTGCTATTACTAGCAACTGCACGCAGTATATATAGTACATATGAGCCTTTACTACACACACTTCCCACATCACTTTTGTTGGCTGGACGAGGTCACCGAACCCATTAATTTGACATCATTTAATACACTTTATACCGCTTTCATACATAAATAAAGGGATAAAAGGCAGAAACACCAAACTCTGAATTTAAACATTTTTTTATTATTTAGCTGCTCCTTAAAAGGTTGGATTGGGAAGGCAATGAACATAACAGAAGCTATGCAGATTTGGTAAATTTATATTTTATTTGTTTATGTTTTGTTTTGTTTAAATTAAGTTAAAGGCAACGTTTACTAAAGCATTGCCGCCATTACCTTTTTCATTAGGATCTGAGTAGAAAATCTGCTTCTAGAGAAGAAGAGGTACATCAAATCTGAAATTCAAGCAAAATAGCGTTAAGGCTGTTCAATTTATTGAGAGGTAAACATTTGTTTTCAGAGTAGGAGGAGTTGTGAGCATAGCCACACTGCCCACTTTAGGTTGGCTCCTTCAGCAGCCAGCCATTCAGAAAACTGCTTTCATTCTGTAGTTAGGTCTGTGTTGTTTCTTAAAAGGCTTCTGATTGGTCACCATCGATTTATTTTTGTTGCTGGTTTTCTGCTCTTCTGTGAAGGGGAACACTCAGTGACAGGCCTGTGCTGTTTGAAGTATACATTTTGGAGTGTTTATCAGCATTTTCATTGTATGGTTTCAGTATCTTGAAGTGTATTTAAAAGTGGCAACATAAATCTCCAGTGCAAATCTGCACACTAGGGGTAGTGACTGGAAAATGGTAGGGGACAGATTCAGAAAGGAAGCGAGGATGTACTTGAGGAAAAGTAGAAGAGACTGCCCAACAAGTTAGTCTGCAAAAGAGTGGTTGGATTCAAGCAGGCATGGGACGGGGCACAAAGGTTTGAAATGGGGACATGAAGGGATGGGGTGACAAGTGACTGTTAGGGGTCTCAGTCTCGGTGGTTAGGTAGAGCAGACCGGATAGACCAGTTGACCTTCCGTGTGCATTTTCTTTGTTTCTATGAAATCTGATTCATCTGTGTTTAACCCATATTTATTTACCCTCCACACTTGTGGCCAGATTTTTCTATCCTGGTCTTGTTGATAAATGTTCTACATGTGGAACATGGTTGCCCTACTCCTGCAAAAGGGCAGTAAATTGAAAACTTTGTCCATAAAAGGCAAATTGACTTTACTACAAATAGTGCTGAGCCCTTATTTTTGTTCATAAAACGCTCTTAACTTCAATAATTTGGGTAACATGAGACATCCTCCTTTAGATCTTTCTGTATTGATTTTTAAAGCCATCTGCAGGGTGGTCTAGCCACCATAGGAATGGCTGCCTAAATCCTGTGCTCGTCTGAATCTGCCAGCAATTTATGCTTGCATGGCCTAACCCGGATTTTCTTTAATTTCAGCTAATGTACCTTACATGGGGACCTCTCCTAATCGTCGCGTGTGATTACCCTACGGTTTCAAGTTGTGATAGAGCTTTATTAAGCACTGATACTCGCGAATCGCCTGGTGCAAGTAGGGCAAGCCCCGACTACAGTCTTCAGCCCGACTCCGATTATACACGCTTATTGCTGGGCACGCTGTAAGAATAATTAGTAGCGATCCTTTCCAGTACTTGGAGAATGGCATCCGGAGAACCTCCAGCCCTCCTCGTCTGTGCTACCTGCATCAACTGCAACCAAGTCTGTTGGCGATTCCCTGGCTACAATACTTGGATGCTTGAAGCCTTGCTAGTAAGGGTAGATGACATCGGCACCACACTCACGGGCACTACAACCGATTTTCACCATTTACAAGATAGAATTAATGTGGCGGAACAGCAAGTTGAAAATCTGGAACAACAATGTATGCATTTGTGAAAAAGGTGCAGAACCAAGAGGGCAAACTAGAAGTGTTATTAGCCAGAATAGAAGATCTTTGCAGATCACACAAAGATCTGCAACAGAGTTGATGCACAAGGTGGGGTGGAAAGGATGAGAAGGGACTTGGCAAGGTTAGAGGAATGGTCAAATGTATGGCAGCTTAGATTCAGTGCTAAGAAGTGCAAGGTAATGCCCTAGGAACAAAAACCCAGGGAAGAGTACACAATGGGGAGATACTAACAACAACAAAAATGGAAAGGGACCTGGGAGTAGTCATATCAGATGACCTAAAGGTGGGCAAGCAATGTGAAAGGGCAGCAAGGAGGGCTGGGGGATACTGGGATGCATAGGAGAGGCAACATCAGTAGAAAACAGGAAGTTATTATCCTGCTGTACAGACAGCTGGTGAGACCCCATCTGAGTACTGCATGCAGTTCTGGAGACCCAATCTCCACAAAGACATAGACAGGATGGAAGCTGTCCAGAGGAGGGCACTAAAATGGTGCAGGGTCTGCACCAGAAGACATATGAAGAGAGACTTAAGGAGCTTAATATGTATAACCTTGAGGAAAGGAAAGAGGGGGACATGATAGAAACTTTCAAGTACCTCAAGGAATCAACAAAGTCCAAGAGGGTAGCATCTTTCAAAAATGAGGTGTGCAAGAACAAGGGCACAATTTGAAGATAGAAGGGGCGGCTCAGAGGTAATTTAAGGAAGTATTTTTCACAGTTGTGGATGCATGGAACGGCCTTCCAGAGGAGGTTGTGGAGTCAAAAACAGTGGTGGAATTCAAGCATGCATGGGACAGTCATAAGGCAATTCTGGGGGGGAAGAAGTAGGCTGCTGGTTAACTAGGATCTGCAGCTTATCCATTAGGTAGGAAATGGGCAGATTAGGTGGGCCAAGCAGTCCTTATCTGCCATCAAATTCTATGTTTCTATGTTTAAAACAGGGGCTGGCATAATAACCTTAGAATCATAATAGTACCAGAGGAGCTGAAGGAGCATCTATGGAGAGGTTTTGAATGAACTCCTGCCTACGTTATTGGGGAGCGCTGGAGGGGTCCAGTGGAGGTGGAGAGGGCCCATCGTATCATTGGCTGGAAAGACAGGCAGATGCATGCTTGAGGGCTATAGTGGCCTATTTCCTTAGATTTTTCAACTAAGGAGCGTATTTATGGGCAGGGCAGTGATTTGGGGAAATTAAAGGCATAGGAGCATCCATTTCCTTTTTATAGAGACTTTGCCCAAGACACAGCTAATAAACGAGGGGGATGGCACCTTGAAGAAATTTTTAGCTGCTTATGGTTTCCACTACAGATTCCTGGGTCTCACTAACTTCCTGGTAGCCAAATAGGGGAAAAAGTTCATGGCAATAGTCTCGGATCAAGTGGAACACTGGATTGGTAAGCACTGCCCAACCTACCTCCCACAACTACATCATCTAGAAGGCTGTGGGATGCCTCAGCAACTGCCGTGAGCTGCCTCACAGGGATGAGTATTCAGCTGGACTAGGCTTGTCGACCCCAGATTCCCCAGACAGCAGAACGCTCGCGTACATTATCCACGGTCACTGCTGCTGAACAACCATCTCTCCCCCAGAGCTGCAGGATCCTCTGTTCAGCACAGACAATGCTTGAGAAGTGGCCAACAACCCGCCCCAGATGTACAAGCCGTTGTTCCTCCAGCTAAGATGTCCCGCAAGGACTCTCCAGGAATTCCACCAGGTTGTTACTCACCAGGCCCTGAATTTTTACAAGCAGAGTCAGCCCCATCCATGGACTGGGCAGACATACCGACTCTTCACTAGTTGATGCGGTGGACCACGTGGGAAGCTCAAACCAGGGAGAAGACATATGCTGCTGCTGCTCATACGATGGCTCCAGCCATGCCCAGGGTAACTCGGACACTTGAACATGGCAACATCTGTTATTATAGTCAGCTAACTCTAATTAGTGGTTTAATTGTACTCTATATGAGCTAGCCTATGGCTGTTAGAATGGTACTTGCCTATCGCCTTATTGTAGTATGCAGTATCTCAGATGCATCGCTATTTCTATAGATATAAATACACTTACCTTCTGTTTTAGTAAGTAAAAATTTGCACTGTAGTTGTATCAGTGTTGAGTAGCTAAGCAGCCCTTATAATGGTCGATTGGGGTGACTACTCATGTTCCTTTTCCTCCCCTTTTCCCCTTTGTGTTATACCCCTCCTCCCTCCCGGAGTTGTGCCAGCTACCACTGGATTGTTGGCGGATGAGGAATAGCAGGTTTGTTTGATCGACCTACTCCCCTTTTTGACACATTAGGCTTAGTAGCAGGGGTGCTTCTGTTCTGAGTACTTTCTTTCGCTGTAGCTCTCCTCGCTTACGTAAAAAGCTTATTTGCATTGTTATAGTTACCTTGCATGTTAATTGTTTTTTGTTTTTTTGCTTGAAAAGTCTGTTCTCCTCAGTACTGGTGTTTAGACTATTTTCCTAGTATACCCTCTGTATATATATATTTTTTGTCCTGCTCAATAGTGCTGTTATATCTTTATGATACCCACTGCAGTTACTCCCGGATCTGGACTAGGTTGGCAACTCACCCAGATACACCCAACGGGTTTGCATTTTCTTATTTAGTAGTAAGGGTGTGTGCTTAGGGGTTACTCCAGTGGTATACTATGTCCTTCTCTGCACCCCAAGGTTTACGCCTAGTGTCATGGAATGTTAAAGGTCTTAACCATCCCATTAAGAGTACCAAGGTTATACAATTTCTTTGTTCTTTGCAAACAGATATAGCCCTTCTTCAAGAAACACATTTGCTTTGTAAATCGGTCCTTGGCTAAAGAAATCATGGGTTGGTGCAGTGCAATGTGAGTTCTGCCACATTTAAGTCTAGGGAGTTGCCATCCTAATTGTAGATCTAGCTTGTGGGTGGTGGAAGAATCTAGATCGGATTCTCAAGGTAGATGAATTCTGGTTAAATTGACATCACCGGGGGCTCGTTGATCCTGGGTAATGTGTATGCTCCCAATTCTGATCAGGCTGATTTTTTCCTAGGGTTGAGTCAAGCCATTTCCACGCTGAGTCAATTTAACTCCAATATTCCCTTTAACTAGGAGGTGATTTTAATTTAGTATCTGACATTTTTCTAGACAAATCGAAACCCACCCACAAAACACACCCTCGAGCTCATGCAGCTTTACTAGATTTGCAGGGAGTGGGACCTAATTGATGTATGGAGGCAGGATAACCCCTCTGGGTGTGACTACTCTTATTTTCTCCTGTCCACGTAGTGCATTGCCGAATTGATTACTGGCTGGTGAATAGTGCAGCATCAGGAGCAATCTCTCACATTTCTATAAGTAGTATCCTTATTTCGGATCATTTCCTGTTCTCACCATGTATACCCTATAGGCCACAGATCTACGGTACGAGATGGCAGTGTAACCTCTGTTAGTCAAAGACCTGGAGTTTAAGCAAGCAATGGTAAAAGCTGCCAAAGATTACTTTGCCCTTAATTCAGACTGTGGAGTATCACCAAGTATTGTATGGGAGGCCTTCAAAGCCTATATTAGGGCCATATCTATAGCATTCGCAGCATACCATAATAAAGCTAGGAAGAAGTCTATGGAGGTCTTGCAGACAGAGCTTAGGACTGCAGAGGCACAATTTAAGGCCTTACCAGATGCCACTAGGGACACATCCCTATACGGTAGAATAGTAGGACTTAAATATCACATCAATGCTCTGCTGCATAACAAAGCTGAATGGCTAATGCTAAGGTCCAGATACTCTCACTGGGAGCGGGGTGATAAGGAGGTAAACTTCTTGCCTTTCAGTTACGTAAACAGCAGGCATCTACCAAGATACATGCCCTCACGACCTCCTCTGGTTCACTAACGCCTGATCCTGTAGGAGTTAACCAGACCATGGCATCTTTCTATCAAACACTGTATAAATCTCAAACATCCCAATCACCTAATCAGTTGTCTCAAGATCTCACTACTTTTGTCAACAGAGTACTATACCTGCCCTGCCACCCGGATGGCCAAGGGAAAGCTCCGGACCTGATGGGTTGACCGTCGAGCTGTATCAGATAATGACGCAGGAGATTGCCCAACCCCTGTTGTTAGCTCTACAGGATGCCTACACCACAGGCTCTCTCCCTACAATAAGGAAGTTTTAATTACACTTTTACCTAAGAAAGCACGACCACTATAGCTGTGCTACTTTTCAATTATATATCACTGCTGCCCATCGATACCAAGATCTTGGCCAAGATTTTAGCTACCAGAATGCAAGGTCCTTGCATCCTTAATACATCCTGCACAGGTAGGCTTTATGCTGGGTAAGGTGGGATCAGACAACACCAGGTTACTACTTAATCTAAAATGGATTGGCCTAAGGCCAAGATCCCTATGGCTGCTTTAGCGGTAGATTTCACTAAAGGCGTTTGATTTTATTGAATGGAATTATTTACATGAAGTGCTCCATCTCTATGGATTTGGATCACAATTTCGCTGTTGGGTCTCGACTCTATATAATTCCCCACTGGCCAAAGTCTTAACAAATTCAGATATTTCCCACTTTTCACACTATCTAGAGGTACCGACAAGGTTGCCCTCTTTCTCCCACTGCTCTGTTTGGTTGCTTTGGATCCACTAATTAGAGTATTAACCGCTACACCTGGGCTGTCGGGTGTCACAGCGCATGGTAAATCCATGCTGTGGCTGCCTACGCCTACGCACCTATTACTTACCCTTTTCCACCCCCAAAATTCTTACCAATAGCCCTATCAGTATTGCATGACTTTTCATTACTTTCTGGCAGGATAATCAGCAAAAACAATGTTTGCTCCTTTTAATAACTTATGCATCGGACTGCCTAACGGTACAGAACTGAAGTGGGCACCCTAAGGTTTTACTTATTTGGGAATTTATATCCCTATAAATGGACAGATTTGTAAACCTCTAATTTTATACCTCTGTTGAAACAATTGGCCACCGAAGTGGAGAGGTGGTGCAAATTACACCTCTCATTACCCGTAAGTAGTAGTTTACAATGTATGCTTTTACTTCCTGAGTTACATATTTATTCAATAATCTTCCGTCCATATCTCACCCAAGGTATTTTCCTCTCTTGAAAAACTTTTATTCTCTTTTCTCTGGGAAGGAAAGCACACAGATGGGGAAACAAAAGCATTATGCACACTGTTCAAAAGGAGGTTTAGGGGTCCTGTGGTTTCAGGGCTACCACTGCAGTATAGCTGCTCAAATTACAAAATGGTTCGTACCCTCTAGTGCTCCACCTCCTCTGTGGGTAGGCCTTGAATCTAGTATAATGTCACCTACCCCTCCGGGCCCTCTTGTGCACAAGTGGGCTGTCTGATAGAGGATTCCCCAGTGTTACTGGAGTCTCTGTGCTTGGCGTCAGACACCCCAAGGAGGCATGGCTCCACCCATGAGATACACTGAGTTGTAGAATAATAACTTTGTCACCCTTGGAAAGCAGCCCATCAAGTGGCCCTCTTGGGAAGCTAAAGGTATCCACCATGTACAGGACTTAATGTTGCCAAATTCAGATATTATCCTATCCTTTGAGCAGCAAACAGAAATTCCATCTTCCCAATAAAGATTTTTGGCGCTTTTTGCAAATCTGAAGTGTTCTTCAGCACCTTGTTGCCAAACAAAAGACACACAAACAATGGGGCTGGCTGGCTACACTGCAGCAGTCCTTGATGGCCAAGGGTAGGGTAGGTAGGTATTATGCCACTTGGAGAGATTCCCAAACCGATCCACTGAAAATTTAAGGTTAAATGGGAAATAGAGATGGGATTGACTATATCTGCAGAATCTTGGTCCTCTCGTCTTATGGACTCGCATAGAATATATAGAGATTCCAAGAGTCATTTTTACAGCGAAGATACTCCTGTGATGGTACAGGATGCTGGCAGCCTTACAAGCAGCTGGACTCTGTCTCATTCCAAGTGCTGGAGATGCCAGCAACCTGAACCCACCTGTTTCACATTCTGTGGACATGTCTCGAGATTACTGCTTTTGGTCTGCTGTCACCCACGATTGCTCTCAGGTCCTGGGTATTGATGAGTTACCCCAGAACCCAGATTGCTATTGGGTGATACTTCTGGATTAACCCCTATGTACAGGCCACAGAGGAATGGATCATTCTGGCAATCCTAGAGGCCAAAAGACTGCTATTGATGCATTGGAAACAACCATCACACCCACCTATTGCCTTATGGCAGGCAGCTTTAGCACGTTTGACCCTGATGGAGCATTTTCACACTCAAGTGTGGCCAGTTAGAATATTATTTTAAGAAATGGGATGCATATCTGCACTCGTCACTATGTAAAATCCCCCTCCACTGGAGAATCCTCCTTCTCCCCAAGATCTAGATAGAACATGTCTCTTGTCCATGTTTGGTGGTTATATCATGGGTGAATGTGATCAGCAGTGGTGTGTAAATAGTTGGTTAGATCCTTATTAGTGCTATTGAAATAATGATTGTTGGCTTCCTTTACTATACATGGAGATATAGTACTGTATATAAGATATTGAGTATATCATGTATTGGAACGTATAGAATGCTTGTTCTTTTTCTTTGTACAGAGGGTAAATGTGATATCAAGTGTATCATCAGATGTATTGTCTAAAATTAAAATCTCAATAAAACTTTATATGATAAAAAAAAGCCATCTGCAGGAGTTGGGCTAGTGACTGAAAATACACTGGTCCCACAGACTTTTCACTGACCCAGCTGGTGAACTTACTGACTTTATTCAATACAAGCCAGCAGGGTTAGTTAAAAGGGGTTTCTATTAAATTTCAAACATCAATAAATTCAAAATTGGGATCAGCACATTCTAATCGGCCTCTTGCCAAAATGAGATTTCTGAGACACTTGTGTTGGAAAAAAGAAAAATTACAAGCCATACTGTGATCCTGTTTTTACTGCCTTTCAAAGAAGCCAGCTTCAGTGAAGAGTTACTGATGCCATAACCAGAACTCACAGGCAAGCTTTTCCTGCATGCAGCCTTATAGGACTTAGTTTCCCATGTCACATAAAACTGCAGTTGTAGAAAACATTTAAAAGGAAAGCTGACACTGTGTGGGCACAGGGTATGCGTTTTCAGAATGTTCAGATGCAAGGTATTTAAGAATGTCCTGAGGGAGGGGTTGGAATGCAGTAGCAAACATGGCTTTAGAATGCCAGTGTTGTCTGCCATTTTAGGGCTGCATAGGCGGAGCTCTGCAGGCTTTGCATATGAAAGGGCTGACATCATGTTTTCCGTCCATGGAACTGTTTTTCCTCTGCCTGACCCTCCCCAGAAGCAATCTGCCCATGCTGTCCCTATGGACTGCAGCACTGCACTATATCACAGTGGGTGTTTTGTTTTTTTTATGGGCTTTTTTGTACATTTCTGCATCCCTGCCATTTCTGTCCCTCCCATAACAGCAGTCAGGTACAGACCTGGCACTGCAGCAGCAGAGTTTATTAACTTCCTTAGATAGGAAATCTGCTCACCCCATATAGCTTATGCGGTGCTGGGAGGGCGTCCACGCATGCGTTTGGAGCCTTTTGGCTTTTTGCTATGGCTGCATTGCAAATAGCAGTACAATATTAGGATCACCAATGGACTAAATATGAGTCTTTAGCTTACCATTATTTATCCCCAGCTAATCTCCTGGCTTTCAGCAGGTGATTGTAAGGGCCCTAGTTTTGTAACAATATATTTAATTACATCTAGTCTTGCTGTAATTTAAACAGAATTTACCATCAGAATTGGCAATATGACACAGAAAAGATAGCTCTTGGTGTATTAACATTCCATATTTTCCAAAGCAAATGACTACATTACCCTCATAAATATACAATTTGACACTAGGTAAGGACCACAGGGCCATCCTAGTTTGCCCATTCTTCCACAAACTTCATTATGCAGCCGTGGTGGATCTGACAAGAACTTGTTTAATATGCGGGACTTCCTCAGATAAAAGGCTCTTTCCTATTGCCTCACTTTTATGGACTCATACCAGTCTGTACCTTAATGAGTCATTTAAAGCTGTATCAAACGCAGTATTCTGCTATTTTGTTTAACACTGACACATAGTGTGATGTAGACTTTCTTTCCTTCTGGTTGCATTTCTGCAACTGAAATATTTTGGCAGTTACTAAAGACTTGGGAAACAGTGTGACTGCAGAACTTCAACTATGTTCTATAACTTTTTCTCCTAATAAAGGGAGTGCTGCTAGTTGATGACTTCAGTCTGCCATATGTGGATTGTAGCCTTCATGCTGCAGTTTCAGCAAGGAGCAGGGTCATCCTTGACTCCCTACAAGGGCCTTTTTTCAGGCAGCTAGTCAGCGAGCCCACTTGGGGTGGGGCAGTGCTGGACCTGGTGCTTACAAACAGAAAAAGCATTGCAGGCATCCCAGTGGGCCATCCCCTACATACCAGCGATCACCATACAGTGTGGTCTAACATTAAGATGGGTGCTGAGGCAAACTTCATGAGGACAACATCCTCGATTTTATGAGGGTGGATTTCAAGGATATGGAGACTGCCTCAGAAACTGCCTAGTTGGGGGTGGATGTCAGGGAGGGGTAGATGAACAGTGGGGGAGAAGGGAGGGCATAATGAAGTCAACCAGTCTCTGTGTGAAGGAAGTGAAAAGCAAAGGAACAAAATCTGATCAGATCCACCAGGGCTGCATAATGAAGTTAGTGAAGTTGTGTGGAATTGTTAAGGAGGTATGGAGAAACAGCAACAATGATTTGTAAATAGTAAGATTTGTTTTAGTTTCTGTTCTAAGGAAGGCATACACATTATTAGAAAAATATATGGATGTGTACACTGTGCTGCAAGGACATTGTTGTAATTGATTTTCTTTGTATTTAAGATTTAACTGCAGCTTCAAATGCATTTTCTCTGGCTAGCCCACTGAAATGGATTACTAAATCTGCTTGAAAGCACAGTACAGGCACAGGTCATTATCAAGCAAATGAATTATGAAAGTATGTATAATGCACTGCAAATGTATCAAACAGATACAATGCATCACAGCAGCTACAGAAACAAAGAGAAGAAGTTTAAAACAATAACAAGTTTAGCAACATCCTCGCAGACAGCTTCAGATCTGCTTCCCAGAATGGATTTCTAAGCAAAGCAGTAGAAATGGGAACAGCACTGAGTCTTACTGCTGCAGACAGAAATATGCATTTGAGGCTGTAATTAAATAAATACAAAATAATTGAAACTTATCCCCTGACAGTATGTGTTCTGCTCAGTCAGAGACTGGAACAGCACTGGCTTACTCTGCTGCAGACACAAATATGCAAATGAAATAGAAAATCATTCTTGGCACTCAAGGAGAACTTAATTGTCACCCTGACAGTATGTGTTCTGCTACGAAGACTGACTCACGCAGATCAATTGGTGTAAGATGCCTTTTCTGAAGAACAAGTCCAGTAATTTTAATGTTTGACATTATGTTGTGCTTACAATCTTGCTCTTCAGTCACAAAACACAAATTTTATGAGGAACAGAGGTGTGTGGGTTACAATCTGTGCAAGATAAAGTAAACAGCCAAATGCCAAGAGAAGCTTTTTCCCCAAAACAGAAAAGTCCGGTGCACTAGCTAGCTGATTGTGAGACAGCTGAGCACTGTCAGCTCTAGCTACTGAAGCGCCAGTGACACGATCTGATCTTGAACCTCACTGAAATCGGGGCACAGCAAAGGAACCTCACATAAAGTGCATTGTGTGAAAACATGACAGGACTTGGCAGGCATAGTATTTCAGTAGTGGACTGAGGCGGGTCTGTCGATAACGTCACGAGTAAATGCTGCTACTGGGCATTGGCGGAAATGGAACTTTGCAGGCATAATAAATAAATGGCGTGCAGGCATAAGATAAGATTTTATGGTTAAGCCTTGAATTGTGCAGGGTCTGATGGGGATGTGCAGGTTGTAAATGTTGGAATGCTTACAAATAATGGCATTGATGACATTTCCTACCAGAAAATGCTCATCGAGAGGGGATTTTTCGAGCACTATGAGATTTGGCTGAGTGCTAAGCTCAGAATAAAGGGACAGGAACAGAGGGTGGGGGCAGTACAGTGCACACTGGGTGGTAGCAGGAGGGTTTTGGAGCTTGATGGGGAGGAGCTGCAGTAAAGAGAAAGGAAAAAATGCAGAGTCCTCACTCTGTTCATTAAAGGACTGCAGGCTCCACCCATGCAGCCCTAAAAAGGGCCAGGAGTGCATCGAGTCTGCACAGATGCCCTACTAGTTTTACTTTGCCCCTCCAGAGTCTTTCCTGCCTCTTGACTCAATCTTGTTCCAAAAACTCCTTTGAAATGTCCCTGTCAAGCTTGCCGTACTGTCCAGCAGCAACAACCCCATGCAATTAGTATCCATGCCAAGCAGTCTCTGGTGTTCAGAGGTCTTTCCTCTCACTGTCTAGTGCTAAACTATCAGTATTGGAAGATTTTCTCTCTAGTTTAAACTTACGACAAACTACACTTCCAGACAAAATTACTGTTTCGTATCATGAGAATTCTAATACAGTATGAAACGATTCCCGCCCTGACTTTTAAATCATTTGGATGCATGTATTACAGAATAATTTAAAATAAATGAAAGCTGTGATATAGGTGGGTGATTTTATGGTTGGGGGCTCACAGTTAACTCAAGTGGGCTGCGTGGTTGCTTAGCCCCTGTTGGAGTCTCATCCTTGATACGGTTCTATGGTTGTTATGCATATTATACAAAGATAACTAGTACGACCTAGCATCATCCAGTGAAATGTGAAAGCCCCTGCAGTGACTGAGCAAGCTAAACTCCTTTGACGCTTATGCAACTCAGCATGTAAGAAGTGAAAACTACTCTTTATTTTAATGCCAGGCAGTCAGACTCCAAAGTTTAAATAGCAGAGCCAGGTGGCAGATCCAGCAGAGTGACACCTGAAACTTGTAGCAGCCCATCTGGGAGGGAGGAACAGTAAACTGCTGGTACACTTTACACACATTCTATGCTGCACCCCAAAGTTAGTAAGGCTGATCGTGGGGCCGGGCGGGCTGTCTTACTTGTTGCAGTAAGAGGTTGCAAGGCTGCACATTCCTACTCATGAATAATCACCGCTACTGTTTGTTCTCGCTAAGTGAAGGCATGGTTCCCATACCCATCGGAAAGATCTAATGATGGAGTGCGTCTCCTCAGCCGATACCTGCGATCCCTACAGTTGCCCAGCCCACAGAACTCAGTGGATAGTTAGCGCTGTGGCTTATCACTGTAAGCTTGGACCGCGGGTGGAGAGCGAGGTCATTGTGCTGGCCACTGCTCTGGATCAGTACCTGGAGGAGATCTTTCATCACCTGAACTACAAGGGAGGCAAGATTCCAGGGGAGGACTTCAGGATACTCTGTGAGGTGCTGGGACTGGAGCAGGAGGCAGAGGAGTGTGCCGGCATCCTGGATCAACTTCCTGAAGAGCTGATGTTCCGGCAGTTCCTTGCCAAGCTCTGCAGCTATATCAGCATCAAGGCTTGCTGTTACTGCGAGGGCAGGTTGCCTGCCTGTGGGGAAGAAGGCGAGTACATCGAGATGCAGATCTACCTGAGAGTCTCTGGTAGTGGTGGCACAGCACCTCTGGACTGTGGGGCAAGCCGAAGAAATGGGGATCGTGAAACTGGAGGATGAGAACCCCAGCCGCGGGAGCTGGTGGAGGACATGAGAGCTGCACTGCAGAGCAGTGATGCTTGGTCCCTAGCTCTACAGGTGAGAGAGAAACCAGTGTCCACTGATTAACACACACACGCGCAGCACATAAAGCTTAGTTCACATATCTGCTCTGCACATGACCAGGATAAATCTATGCATATTTTGAACTGTGATAGAATGGTTTCTCCAACTCTGAAGCTTTTTGCCTCACCTCACCAGGAAGCACGTCGGGAGGGGGATTTTTTGAGCACTATAAGATTTGGCTGAGTGCATGCTCAGAATAAAGGGATGGGAACAGAGGGTGGGAACAGTACAGTGCACAGTGGGTGGTACTGGGAGGGTTTCAAGAGCTTGGTGGGGAAGAGCTGCAGTAAAGAGCATGGGCACCAGAGAGGGGCAGGGTTGTGATGAGCGGAGAGAATCCATTTTTTTTAATTAATGAAAATATGCAGAGTCCTCACCAGCTCTAAAAGGACTGCAGGCTCGCCCATGCAGCCCTAAAAGAGACTATTATGGTACTCTGGGGAAGAGGTCACAGTGGTGAAGGAAATGCAGAGGGAGGAAGACTGGGAGGTGTGCTAGGTAAAAAGAGAAAAGCAGGTAAGGCAGTGAGGGGTGCAAAGGTACAGACAGAGGAAAGGATAGTCAAAGAGATAGCAAAGGGGAAAAGACCTTCATCAGGTACATAAGACGAGGAAAGCAAAGGGAGGGATAGTGATGGTAAGGAGGGTGGCAATGGGAGACTGTGCAGAACAGAACAAGAAAAAGTAGATATCTTGAACGGGCACCTCTGCTCAATCTTTACAGTGTTGGAGGGGACATACAACCAGTGATCAAGCAGGAACATAGGGGAGGGATGCTGACTCAATTCTGTTTTCAGAGGAAAGAGTCCCAAAGGACTTGCAGCTCTGAAAGTGGCAGGGCTATGGGACTCAATGGGATGCCCCAAAGGTACTGAAAGAACTCAGCGAGGTACTGGATACCTCATTGATGGCCTTATTCAACAGCTCACTGGAATCAGGTGTGGTTCTGGATGACTGAGGAGAGCATACATGGTTTCTCACATATACGGCAGCAGGAAGAGGATAGCAACTACTGGCTGGTGAGCCTAACCTCAGTGGTGAGGAAATTAATGGAAACACTGTTAAAGGAAATTTAGAGAGTATTTGAATCCAATGGGCTGCAAGACCAAAGGCAGCATGGATTCATGGGGAAGGACATGCCAGATGAATCTGATTGACTTTTTGACTGGATGACAAGGAAATAGATCAGGGAATGGCCATGAATGTGGTCTATCTGGACATTAGCAAGGTCTTTTATTTATTTATTGAAGTCTCAGATTACAACCTGAGCTATAAGCTCATTTACAAAGGTTCCATGTCAGGTAGAAAATGACACTACATACAGTAGAAGCAACACAGAAGCAACTGTACATTAACAAATGGTCAAACAGTTAGCAACATGTTTTCTATAACTGGCATAAACACTGTGCCTAAGTACATTTGTGAAACAGGATAAGCAGGAATGACAAGGAGTAGCCTAAGGGCATGGCCAATAAAGAAGTGGGGATGGGGGTTATAGAAAATGGTGCGGTAACCATAGGATCTGGATTGCCTTGTCAAGATTGAAGACAGTGGGGGTAAGAGAAGTTGTAGAGACTGGGAAGGGGCTTGGGAGAGAGAGGTGGTTGGTGAAACAGTGACAAATGACAGGGTAGGTGAGAGAAAGGTCTTTGATGCTGTGCCACACAGGAGATTGATTAAGAAACTGAGCATCCTAGGTGTGGAATCTAAATGGTGAATTGGATTTAGAAACTTGTTAACAGATAGGCGACAGAGGGTGGTGGATAATAGCACTCACTCTAAAGAAGGGAGCGTGACCAGCGGTGCCACAGGGCTCAGTCCTGAGACTGGTTTTGTTCAATGTCTTCATAAGTAACATTGCAGATAAACTGGAAGGGTCAGAATCCTTTTGCAGATGTTACCAAAATCTATTAGGGAGGACAATAAAGAAAGGGTGAGAAGAATGTGTAAGGCTCTTGGGAAACTCTTGGAGTGGTCAAGAGCATAGCAGTGAGTTCAATGCCAAAGAGTGCAAAATCATGCACCCTAGCTTGACAGGAACCCAAGAACTTAGTATAGGGTGGGGAAAGCACTGTCAGTCCCTAAGCAGGAAGGAGACCTTGGGGTTGTCATATCTGATGACCTCAACGTGGCAAGGCAGTGCAACAAAGCAGTAGACAGGGCCAGCTGGGATGCATAGGGAGAGGTATCTCCAGGAAGAGGAAGGATGTGATGTTGCTGCAATATCCTCACTGGTGAGATCCACCTGGAGTGTGTGTCCCAGTTTTGCAGACTGTTACCTATAAGAAAGGATATAGACAGGTGTAGTCCAGTCTGGAGGGCAAATGAAATGGTGCAGGAGCTGCACAAGAAACCCTAAGTAGTGACTGAGGGATCTGAACACATACACCCTGGAAGACAGGAGGGCGAGAGGGACATGATAGAGGAGTACAAGTACCTCACAGGCATGAACAGGGTGCAGGAGGGGAGTATCTGTCAAATCAAGGAAGACCTGAACCAGAGGACATATAATGAGGCTGGGGAAGGGAGGAATTTAGGAAGGATATGAGGAAGTAATACTTCACTGAAAGAGTGGTGGATGCCTAGAAGAGACTGCCAGCAAGCGTGATGGAGGTCAAAACAGTAGTGTGCTTCAACCATGCTTGGAATAGACATAAGGAATATTAAGACATGAGCAGGGAGGAGAAAGAGTTGCTGGAGACCAGTAAGGGTCAGCGGAGGAACAGACTAGGCAGGTGTAGTGCCCCAGAGTTGGGGGCACAACAGAAAAGAAACATAGAGGTACCCAGCTGTGTAAGGTGTCCTGTGAAGGAGAAGTGCCCCAGATCAGAGTGGGCAGGAACAGCGGTAATGTACAGAGGTCCTCTGCAATGTGTTTTCTCTCCTTGTCCCACAACAGTAGCAGCACTGTATATATATATATATATATATATATATATATATATATATATATAAATATCAGGCAAAAAACTCCATTTAATGCATCAGTTAGGGTTGTTCCACAGCGACAAAAGTGAGAAATTTGGTGTTAAGGTTGAACCCGCCTAGGACCCCTATAGCCCACCCCAACCGGCATCAGGGTGCGCATTGGGGTGATCAAATATAACTCTCACCCCATCACATGTGTAAAGAAGCTGAGGACTAGGAGAATGGGGTGGAGTTAGACCGACAACCCCAACGCGCACCCGATGCCGGTTGGGGGTGGGCTGAGGGTCCAAGGGAGGTTCAACCCTAACACCAAATTTCTCACTTTTGTCACTGTGGAACAACCTAACTGATGCATTAAACTAATTTTTTGCCTCTAATTTCCTTCTTTTGAGAATGATGACGAAATAGTGAATGTCATGCAGCGGCGGGAGTGTAGGGGCCTTTGGGCCTCCTGCTCCCGCCACATGATATCTTGTGACATAGTAAGAGGAACAGCAATGCAAATGCAAGGTGGAAATGCAAATTGTTTCAGTAATGAAACGCTAAGCTCGAAATGACAATGTAAAGGGTAACGAGACACGTATGACACGCAGAACGCATGATGCAAACGGGACATAAACGCAAGTGGAAACACTAAGGCAACAGTAACAGAAGCACATACCCTGTTTTGCTGAACAGCTGCATAGAGAAACACAAAGAATGTATGCATTGTAATGGGCATCGAAGCTGAAAGCTAGGCAGTGGAAGTACTAAATTGCCAATATCTCAGTAATCGCATGACGTGAAAAAAAATTAAAATTTCACAAAAATCATGATTTTCCGAGCTAGGTTTTGTTATTGCATGCAGCCTATGGGCTATGCAACTTGTAGCAAAAATCTGTATCTCGCATCATTTTCAAGATACGAGCCCTGAGAGGCACGGTATATGCCACTATGTTAGTATCATGAGAAAAACACCAACTGAGTACCGTGAACTTTTGCAGCTATGCAATATTTTTTTCACCAAACCACCAAAAGGCACAACTGTGAGATATTGGCTGCTTGCTCTCAAATTTCAGCTCAAAGACCAAACTATTCTTTTGCAGCAGGGTGCTAAAGACCTGCTGTCATTTTGGAGCATAGTGTTGCAAAGTAGTGTTGTGATTTGCAAGCTTTCTGAAGCTTTTGCAAAATTGTCATAGTGTGACACTACTTTGCGATACTACTTTTTCCAAAATTTGAAAACATATTTCTAGGGTGTTTCACCCCAAAATAAAGACATAGCTAGCATCCTCAGGGTCCGACTAGGTGAACACAAAAAGAATTGTGTTGCTAGGGTCCCAAATTTAAATAGCAAGCATTTTTCTGATCACTAACTGAAAACAAAATGGCGGATTTGTGACACTACTAGGTCCATTTGTGACACTAAAAGGGCATTTGTGAAAATGTTGAACTTTTTGTTAACTTTTCCCTTTGATTTATAATGGCAACTTGTTTTTGAATAACTTGAACCGTTCAATATTTTTCACGAAATCTTTAAAAGCACACATGGGCACCCCAGCCACATGTTTCCTAGAAGTTTTGGACCACTACATTGCAAACACGCAACCCGTGAGGCACGAGCAAAGAATTCACCATATAGCATAAGCGCGTATGCAGATCACGCTTAATAACTCCTCAGCTGTATATCTGACCAGGACAAAGTTGGCAGATCCCAAAGTGTGTGGTTCTTGATCACATATTTCAAATTTCAGGTAAATCCGTTGAGCGGTTCTAAAGTTATTAAGGTGCAAAGTTTGACCCTTTAACCTTAAAGGGCTCCTCAACCTAACTATGGTAGCACTACCATGCTACCATAATATATATATATATATATATATATATATAAGGTACTCCTCTGTGGCAGCTTGTGCTCTCCCTTGGAACCTCCACCCCAAGTAGGCAGCATGAGAAATGGTGACCTCACACTGAGACTGCTGTCCCTGCCCAGTGTGTGGCATGGAGCTTAAAAATAAATAGGGCTGTTGAAAGGCAACTGGCATTGCCAGAGATGCAGTGTCATGAATGTTAAAAAAAAAAAAAAAAGGAAAGAAGCTGAAAGCATCAGTTGAGAGTCTGCCTGTGTGGGAGCAAGAGTGAGGGGCGGAGAGCCAAGGTGGGCAACTCCAAACTCTGCAGATTACCTCCTTATTCCTCGCCAGCTTTAATCAATTCTTTTACATTCCATTATTCATGAATTCTCTGCACACAGGGTACCCTGCAACCTATTCCCTATTGTTACCCTCCATCCAGCGTATAGTAACAAATTCCCCTGGTGGCCTCCCGACTTTAACCTGTATGGGCTGGCCTCCTTTGGTCTCATGTTAACCCCAATGTATGATGTATTGTGTCTCTGCTTTATTTTTTTATTTTATCCATGTTCTTTGTACACTGCTGTATCTGTCTTCTTTTTGTAACTAATTCCAGGTGGCCCTGAAAAGGGACCTCCGACTCTCAGTGGGCTTACCTGGTCATCAAGATGAATAAATAAATAAAGTGTGGAGACTTACCTGGGTAGGTTGAAGCCATCCACAGGGCTTGTCCAGATGCCTCCACTCTCTCCCTGAAGATGTCTATCCAGTTGTGCAGCAGTTAAGTGGTGCAGCGGTCCTGGTCCATCTCATCCTCTGGTGCCACGGTGTGGGCTCAGTCCAGCTCCATTTTTAATTTATTTAAAAATAATAAAAGTTCTTTGGTCCTACTTTGGCAGTGAGAGAAGAGCTGCATCATCAGTGAGGAGAGAGTAGTCAGCCATTGCAAAGTCCCAAAGGCCCTAGTCATCCGACCAGTGCCTGAAAAATTACCTCCCTCTGTCAGCAGCACCTCCTGCCTCCCGAGCAGCTTTCTTCTCCCTGGCCAGGAGGCTAATTGGCAGCAGCACCAGCAGTCAGGTGATGACCACCTAAAAGTTATTTAAAAGAATTAAATTATTTATTTAGCAGCACAGTCGGTGCTGCATAGGACTGCCAACATCCATGAAGTGGGAGGGCAGAATTTAAATAAATGCATATTCAGTGGGCATCAGACATCCGGGGAAGGGGCTAAGCACTGAGTCACAGGGGGCTGAAATGAATATTACTTTAGGAGGTAGGGTAAGGTGGGAAAAGGAAGGAAAGCCACATGGTGGCCTGAGCAAGGCCCAGGACAATTACTTAAAGGGCAAGTCAGGTCAAATATTTATTTTAAGGCACTCAACTAAAATCTATTGAATCACAGAGGGACCTGGGTATCAGATATTGAACACTCTGGTTCTCAGAACGTGTATTAGGGCAGCTGAAAGGGTATGGAATACTGACGTGTAGGAAGGAGCATTGGCGCTTGGGACCAGAGAGGTGATAGATGCCTCTGTATGTCTCTGGTGCCCCCACCTGGAGTACTGTGGCCAGTTTGGTTGCCCTTTCTGAAGAGGGTGTGGCGAGATTGGAGGGTCCAGTGGTGGGCTCACGAGGAGTGGTGGTGGGAATAGATGGGATGACATGTGGGAGAGATTATTAGATCTGGGGAATATTTGCTACAGTATCGAGGTATAGAGGCGATATGTGTTTAGTATTTAGGGCATTTCAGGAGGAGAATTGTGGGAGTGCTTGGGGCCCCAAAGAGACTAGCAATCACTAAAAACAGAGGGCACCAGTTTCAACTAGGAAGAGGTCCCTTTTAAAAAGACAGTGAGAACATTGATTTCCCAGAGAGTGGTGCCAAAGTGGAATGCTTTACCTTCTGAGGTGGTTTCTAGTGAAACTTTGGGGGATTTAAAAATGCATTGGACAAATATCATGGTAACATGTGTTTCCAGTACATAACCTAAAATGCACAGGTCTCATATGGCTAATGCTACATGACCTAGTAATCTAGCCTATGAATCCTATGAGCTATGAAAATCAGGCCCATGTATTCATTTAAGGGGAAGCCAGGCCCAATGAGTTATTTAAAGGGTACAGCATCCAGCACTTAAAAGGGGCATGTTAGGCCCAGGTACATGTTTAAAGGGGCTTAATCCTGAGAAGTCCATAGATGCAAGAGGCCCAGTCAAAAGGTCTCAAGTATAAAGGGGCAACTCTAGGCCCAAAAGGTGTCACAAAGGGTCTAACCAACCATTCTTGTCCACAGGTGGTAAGGGACCGGGTCAGCCATAGCAGGGCAATTGTTGGTGAAAGGCCCAGGTCAGCTATATTAAACCCACCACACCAGAGCAACTCATGTCCTAAAGACTATTTAAAGGTTAGTAGCCAAAGTACCCACAGTAGCAGGAGAGCCTGTTTAAGTTAGAGGACTCCACTACAGTAGGTCCACGACCAGTAAGGACTTCACCAAGGAAGGTGACCAGATATAAGCAGCCAAGTGCCTGTTATTTACTGTGGTCTGTACATTTCAGAGACTGTGATATTGAACAAAACTGTTGGAACTGTGATATTAAGCATCACTGTTGAAACTGTGACTTTTAATTGCATTGAGCCAGTATCTTGTACTAGTGTGTTTCGAATCAGTCTTCAGTAATCCTTCAGAGATATTTCACCAGTGTGTTTCTGAATCAGTATTCAGCAACACTTGAAGAAGAGGTGATCCACAAGTACACGCCAGAATCAGCCTGCAGCAGTACTTCCAAAGCATAGAGGCATGCTCGTAGTCATACCCTTGCAGCATCATGTTTGTTGTTTTCCTCTAGCAGTTCCTAGTGTATGGCTTGGCCCAGTGCAGAGTCTGCCATCTGTTTCTTGTTTTGCTGTCTGCACCGATGTGCCATACAGATCTTCTGTTCCAGTTATCCCTGTCAGCGTCCTGTTTATTCTTTTCACGTCAGTCCTTGGCATCAGCCTTGGTGCCCAGTACTCTGTCACTCTTCAACATTTATGGACTTCTTCCCCATCTTCTTTTTCACTTAGCAGTCCAGAAGCAGGCTGTGGCCAGTTGTTCTGCATCTTCTTCTTTACCAGCAGTCCAGAAGTGGGCTGTGGCAGGGTGTTCTGCATTGTCTTCTTTACCTGGCAGTCCAGAGCGGGCTGTGGCAAGGGTGTTCTGCATTGATGATACCCAGCAGTCAGAAGTGGGCTGTGGTGGGGAGTAACCACTGTATTGGTAATCTCAGCCTGGCTGTTCAGAAGTGGATGGTGGCGGATCCTTTGTGCTGCAATTCGGTGACCCTCAGTGGGTTTTTAGCCAAGGAAATCTTTGTGCTTGTTCTTGAATTCTGGCAACCTAGGGAGGTGAGGTGTTGCCAAAAACTCATGGCCTGTTTAAAACCCTCTCTGCATTCTCCTAGTTTCTCAAGAAGTCCCCAGAGTCACACTAGCCAGCCAGCCAAGTTGTTCCTTGTTATGTCAGTTTCTTTGTCCCTGTTCTCTTCTCGATGACAGAGAAAGTACAACCGTGCATGAACTGCCTTTAATAACATATGTAGAGTCTTGCAGTAATGTGCTATAAAGTTTCATACACTAGAGTACTCCAGGTAATAGGCCTTAGTTAGGTTTGCACCTCGGGGAAAGTTTTAGGGGTTGCATAGTGATCCTGCATTTGCATCGTACTAAGATGCTCTTACAGCATAGCTGTTACAGTTGATTTGCTGATTTTAGAGATAAGGACGGCTCATACAGCATAGCTGTTACAGTTGGTTTTATATTTAGAGTCCTCCTCGTACAGGACATTAGAGTGATAGAACCCTCATTGCCCCTGTGACGTGTTCCCTTCCCGGTTAAAATAAACAGCTGTCTAACATTTGGAACTTACTTTCCAACTCCGCCTCTCTTTGTTAGGTGACAACATCCACCTCATTGGGAACCTAAGTGTCCTCCTGCCATTCCACCTGCAAGGCAGTGGCACTGGTTTTCGTAAATTGTATGTGACTTATCTAGGTCATCACGACACTGTGCTCTACTACCCTTCTGTTCTTAGTGGATCCCAGTACACACTACCATTGGGGCACCACACAGGGACCATCTGGACAGGCAGGGTGGACCAAGTGGTTCTTTTCTGTGGACAGATTCTATGTTTCTATGTATGTTTCCAGCTTTGTTTTGTCTTGTGCCATCAAGCTCCAAAACTATCCAGATGTCTTTCATCCTCTAGCCAAATATCACGGGTACTAACTGCCCTGCAGAATATTGTTTGCAGTGGCAACATGCTATTAAATGAATAAACCTTGGCATTTTACTCAGCTTATTCATGTTGCCTTTTTAATTTTTAATTTTGAACCGCATTTCAACATACTTATTTTTTACCCGTCTGATGAATATGGCAGGTTTCATTTTAAATCCCTCTATAAAACCTGTTTATGTGGTTGCTCTTGAAATCACGTTTCAGGTGGCATCTGATAAATGACACCTGTCATGTTCATATCTTTTGGCAATAAACATGCTACCTTGAAAATTCAGGGTCATATTCTAGAAAACAGTTATGTGTGAACCTCTTTGTTTCCCAGTCACGACAATTTCACTATAACATCTTGTGTTATTAATTTGTTAATTTTAACTGCTGTGCTATCCTTGCCCCAGCTACATAGCAAATGCAAACAAGTGAACATTAAGTGTTGGCTAATACTTATTTTATATTGCCGTCACATCCCCAGCCATCTATGCTATTATCTTCCAGGTCACCCTTACCTGATATGCTCATAAACTGGGGAGAGGCCGCATGATCCCCTCCTTGGGAAAACTTTGGATTCTGGGCCCATAGTAGCCCCTCCTGGCGTTAAGCCTAAGCGTAGTTATTCTTGATATATGCCCCAATCTTATCCCTATCCTGGTACCCACCCCCACCAAGGTGTAGCCATCTGAGGAGTACAGGGATTTCTCATCACAGACCCTTCCCAGTTCCCTATGCAACTCAAGCCCTCCTCCTCATACCATTTTCTGAGCCATCTATTGAGGTTGGAGATTCTAAACTTCCAAACCGAACTGACTCTAGCACCAGCAGCATATCCCAGAATGACTCCCTTTATATTCTATCCGAGCACCCTGAACCTGTCCTGGACTACCATTACCTCAGACCTCACCAGGTCATTGGTACCCAAGTGGATGACTACATGGGGTATACCCCCACCCTGTGAGTGAGTGGTGAGGAGTACCCTGTGAGTGAGTGAGTGAGTACCCTGTGAGTGGTGGTGAGTGCCCTGTGACTGAGTGAGTGGTGAGTACCCTGTGACTGAGTGAGTGGAGTGGAGTACCCTGTGACTGAGTGGTGGTGGTGGAGGAGGTACCCTGTGACTGAGTGGTGGTGAGTGAGTACCCTGTGACTAAGTGGTGAGGGTGAGTGAGTACCCTGTGACTGAGTGAGTGAGTGAGTACCCTGTGAGTGAGTGAGTAGCCTGTGAGTGAGTGAGTGAGTACCCTTGAGTGAGTGAGTGAGTGAGTGAGTACCCTGTGAGTGAGTGAGTGGAGTACCCTGTGAGTGAGTGAGTGAGTACCCTGTGACTGAGTGGAGTGAGTGAGTACCCCAGACTGAGTGAGTGAGTGAGTGGGTGGAGTGAGTGAGTGAGTGGCGTAGTGAGTGAGTGAAGAGTACCTGTGAGTGAGTGAGTGAGTGAGTGAGCGAGTGAGGCACCCTGAGACTGAGTGAGTGAGTGAGTGAGTACCCCCAGAGGAGTGGGAGTGAGTGAGTGAGTACCCCAGACTGGAGTGGGAGTGGAGTGAGTGAGTACCCTGTGAGTGATGGAGACTGAGTACCCTGTGACTAAGTGAGTGGTGGGTACTCTGTGAGTGAGTGGGTGAGTGGTGGAGTAGCCTGTGGTGGTGAGGTGGTAGGTACCCTGTGAGTGAGTGAGTGAGTGGTGAGTGGTACCCTGTGACTGGGTGAGTGGGTGAGTACCCTGTGACTGGAGTGAGTGAGTGAGTGAGTACCTGTGACTGAGTGAGTGAGAGAGCGAGTGAGTGAGTGAGTACCCTGTGACTGAGTGAGAGGAGTGAGTACCCTGTGACTGAGTGAGTGAGTATTCTGCACAACCTCACCTTCTGATTTTCACAAACATTTGGTAAACAAACAAATCTACTTCTAAGGACTGGTGAACCTTTTTCAGGATATACAGAATCTTCCTTGATTGTACAGAATGTATTAAGTCAGAAGTTAATAAACAATTTCAAATGCTGTTTCATTTTTGTTTTTATTCAAGCAGTTTGAATCATTGTAGAGTAGACTGTTGGACAAGTAAAGATTCAGAGGTACTGCAATGCTATGAGTCTCAGTAACGCTCCAGGCTACAGTTTCTTTCTGATGGTAGATGAAAAATGCAGCGATGGAGTGAATATTTATTATTTTGAACTCAGTGAACTTGCTGATCTCAAGCACTCTATACTCTCTGTGGAGTGCCAGAGAGAGAGAGAGACAGAAAGAGCTGACAGAGCTAAGCAGGTTTAACACACACCCTTGAGTGCACTAAAGGTCATTAACAGATATGGAAACATTTATTTTGCTCTAGGAATACTTGGCTGTGGTTCAAAGAAATGTGTGCCTGATTGCTTGCCAGAACAGTTCAAGTAGAACGCTAGCCAGCTGGGTTACAGTAAAAACCTGCCCAAGATGACGTACAATGTAACACATGTGTGGAATGACTGGACAAATGTTCCACCCATGGGTCAAAATCCAGGAAGACTAGAGGATTAGTGTTGGGTCTCTATTGGCTGGGTTTCAAATGGATTTGTGTCAGGTGGTTGAGTCACACGTCTCACTAACGTCTGTTGCAAAACTCCTGGCAAATGCTACTTCAGAAGAAGATGAAGCTGGAACTGGGACTCACATAATGGCCATTGTTGGAAAGTGCATCCCAAACTGTATACCATTACAACAGTGACATATTTATGTCACAGCATTTACGGTGACTCACTTTTGCCGACACTGACAGGGGCACCTTGATTTCTGGTACGCTCACTGTCTGGTTGACTTGGCCTCCCCAAACAGTTTTCTTTTCAGGCGGTTTGGCGCTCTGACATCAGAAACTGCCTAGAGGCAGAAGAGCGATTTCCTACGCCTGTGTTGGTGTCGACAAAAATGTTGCTGCACCGACATGGAGGAACCATCACAAATAGGGGCAGGGTGTTCTGTCACAATTTATTTCTTTGTTTGAAATGGTTTACATCCAGGGAAAGGCAAACAGTAAACAGCCTAGTTTTCAGTTGGGAGCTGGAGGGGGAGGGATGTTGCATGCAAGAATATAAAGGAAGGAAAATTAAAAGAAAGGTTTTAACAGAATATTACAGATTGAGGAGCACTTCCAAACCAGTTGGAGCCACTCCTTTCTGCGTGTGAGATACTCTTATTCTATGAAGAGCATCTCACACATACTAAATGGAAATGCGCGTTCTGGCAAGGTTTTAAAAATGTATCAATTATTGATCAAGCGTGATCACTAATATAGTAATACTGCCACTATGACCACTCTTGCAGTAGTAAGTGGTCTCACTTATTCATATGGTATCTGAACCTCTCACCTTCAGTCTGCGGTTCTCATGCCCTAAGAATGCATGTGAGACCACTTTTACAACAGTAAGTGGTCTCTATGTTCGTATTAACATACAAAATAGATGAATAAATACATGACCAAGCTTAGGAACGGTAACAAGAAGGAACAATTTTAAGAGACGTGGTTTTGGCAATCGTGCAGGAAGCAGTGAGAGCTAGAAAAAAGCATTCTCAGATACAAAGAAAAGCAGGAGGAGGATGAATGAGGAGAATACATACTGAGAAATAAGGAGGCAAAGATGGTGGTTGGGGAGGCAAAACCTGACACAGAGCTACATATTGGGAAAAGGTCAAGGTGGAGAAAAACAGTTCTTCTGGTGTATTAGGGAATATATTAGGGAAAAAGGAGAGGATTATGGTTATCAGGAGGAGGGGGTGATAGAGGAGGAAGGACAAAAGGCTGCCATCCTTACAGATAACTTTGCTCTGATGGCGGCCCCATCCAAAAGTGGTATCAAAGTGGTCACAAAGGGTTCCTGAAGATGAGAGTGTGGTATTTACTAGCAAAAGAGTCTGGAAGGGGCTTGTAGCCCTGAAGACAGATACTGCTCCGGACCAAATGTAATGCATGTGACAGTGCTCAGGAAATTGCCATCTTAACTGGCTAACCCCTGGTTGGACAGTTAGTAGCTCACTACATACAGGGATAGTCCCTAAGGACTGGAGCATGGTGGATGAACTTCCACTACATGGGGGAACAGACCTGTCACTCTAACCTCTGTTGAAGGGAAGTTGATGGAGTTATTGGTCAAAGAGGAACTCATGGACTACCTGGAGGGCAGTGTTATCCAGTATAGAAGACAGCATGGATTGGTGGCAGGATGGTCTTGTCAGACTAACCTGATCATTTTCTTTGACTGGGCAATGAAGTCAGTGGATAGGGCTCATGCTGTGGATTTACTGTACTTTGATTTCAGCAAGACTTTGGACTTAGTGCATCACAGATGACTGCTGAGAAGAAGATGGAGGATCTGGGTGCAGCCAGTGGCATAGTAATGTGGGTAGTAACTGGCTAAAGGGGAAGCAGCAGAGGGGTGTGGTTAATGGAGTAAATCAAAGAAGAGGGAGGGTCATGAGTGGGGTACCACATGAATTTGTCCTAGGCTGGATCATTTTAATATGTTTAACAGCAACATAGGAGAAGGAATTTAGGGCAGATTGTGTCTCTTTACAGATGACACTAAGCCCTGTGGGAGGCTGGATAGCGACAGGGTATCAGGAAATACAGAGTGACTTGCAAAGGCTGGGGTGATCTAAGGTTTGGCAGTTGAAATTTAACACCAAATAGTGCAAGGCGATGCACCTGGGAACAAAAACCCCAGGACAGAGTGCTGGATGTGTGGAGTAGACACAGCACTACAGATGAGGAATGGGACCTAGGGATTATCATCAGGGTCACCTCAAACATTCAAGCTGGTGCACCAAAGCCTATGGTAAGGCAAAGGCTGCTGGATGTACTGTGAGGAGTGCCGACAGCAGAAGTGAAGAGGTAATACTACCCCTGAATAAATCTTTGGGGAGAACTCACCTGGAGTACTGCACCCAGTTATGGAGTCCCCACCCCAGGAAAGATAAGGACAGGCTAGCGATGGTGCAGCAAAGGGTGACCAAGATTATTCGGGGCCAACTACTTGACAGAGACCAGATGAGAGAGGAGAACAAGATAAAGTCCTTCAAGTTCCTGAAGGCATAAACAAGGTGAGTGCGAGGAATTATTTAGCTGAGGTGACAGTTCGAGGGCAAGAGGGCATGGTGGAAACTGACAGCAGGGAGGTTTAGGAGGGAGATGAGGAAGTATTCCTTTACTGAATGTGTGGTAGAACCATGGAGCAGTCTGCCAGCTGAGATGGTGGGCGCTAAAACCATTAATGGCTTCCAGAATGGTTGGTGCAGAGTGGAGGGCATAGTGGCTACTCAGGGTGACAGTAGCTGGGGGAGTTCTGTTTGACCCAGGCACTGTGCATCAGTGTCATGTTCTGAAAATCAAGCCCATGAAATTTTGTCAGTTTTAGGAGCGTTAATTCTCTGTGTTTATTGATTTTTGACTTAGAGCAAGGTACCTTCATTTTTGGGAGCATTACTCTAAAAGACAAGGTGAATACCAGGTATGAAAAGATTTTATGTTGTTATGGATATTGATTCAGTACTTACTAGTAAAGAGTTGTATTTATTTGAAAGTTGTATTCACTTTTTGGTAAATATGTTAAACTGTTTTGGTCATTTTGATTTTAGAGTTCCTCTTCCACCCTAATGAAGTGGTCTTGAGCCACAAAATATTGGTGGGGCACTGAGGTAGACTAGGCAGTAATACAACACAAAATGATAATCATATAATCTATTTATTGCAAAAACTATGTTAAAGCATCAGAGTTGCAGCATAAAGTGTAAAAGTAGTAAAAATGCAGCATCAAGGTAAAAAGCCCACTGGGCCTTGTTAAATCTCTGGAGTCACATTCTTTAGAGTTTGAACAGTCAAGCGAGACAGCACTGATGTTGTCCAGACTTTGGCACTATGTCTCCATGCACTGCTGTGTAACTGTTATTTCTTTCCCTGGACAGACAGTCTTGAAGTTAATGCAACATCAACACCACACTGCGTGATTATTCAAAACCAAGGACCCCATGTCACAGATTCAATAAGGCTCTGACAACTTTTTACTCCTGTGACAACCCACCTCCCCTGTGGGTTGAAACAGCTTTTAGAGAGGTGTCTGTCTTCAGGTATTCGCTGCCACCAGCCAGACTCTCTTCGGCACCTCCTTCAAGCTTACAAACTTGTATAATTAAACATGCAATTGCACAAGTTAAAGTCTGGTAGTGTGTCTCTCTCTGGTGGCGGATGCTACACAGAGTTTACCTCAGCCAGTGGAAACCAAATATTACCTTAGAAAATGACATCACAGTCACAACTGTTGAGCAAATAAATAGCTTTTACTTAACAGAAAGTGCACTGAGCATTTACAGGATATATATTTACAACACAAGAGAATAACACTCATACAGAAAAAGTAAACAAATGTTTTAAATAGCAGATAGCAAAAGAAGAAGGCTATTACTGAAATATGCTAGTACTAAACTTAACCCCTTCCTGTCCTTACAAGAGACACTGGGCCCTGTGCTAACTGCTAGCTCCCACAGACATAGCTAAAAGGGTAGACTCCAAACTTGTGTTTCTCCCTCCAGCTTCCAAAGTAAGAGAGACCACTTCATTGTCTTTCAGTCTCTTATATATTCTCCTGGGAATAGGTAATGCCTATTCCCCTTTGAATGCACCAACCATCTAACATGTATGTATTTAATTGTCCCAAACAGACTGAACACCTATCAGTGACCAACTATATTCCATTTTAACCTTCAGTTTATATTTGAATGACCCAATCAGTTCAAACTGGCCTGTGTATGAGTCTGCAGGTCTGTGTGTGCGGAGATGTCCACCGCGATTTATGACCCAGCTGTTATCTAGCAGCTAGGAGGACTGAAAATCCCAGCTGGTGGATGCTGCTGGATAGTGGATTTATAGCCTGTGTGTGTTTTTTCCAAACTGCTAAAAAACACCAGCTAGAGAATCCAAACCATTAACTCTTTCCTTCCCATTTCTGTCACATCTCCCTCCCAGATAATGAAGGTGTGTCCTCTCGCCACCCAAGTGACACAGCCGTTCATGCAATTACTGGAAGTGCCCAAGTATCCAGCCAGGCCATTAGCCCTGTCTAGATAGCCCATCCGCATTTGCATTTTGTTTGCCATGCATATGCTGGATGGTCATGTTGTATTCCTGCAGTACCAAACTCCAACGTACTAGTTTTCCATTTTGCCCATTTGACCTATGAAGCCAAATCAGGGATTATGATCTGTGACCACAGTAAATTCTCTCCCATATAGAGTAAGGCTGCAGCTTCTGAAGGGCCCACACTATTCCCAAGCATTCCTTCTCTGATTAGGTATGCATCCTCTCTGGGCAAAAGCCTCCGGCTGAGGTACACACCCAGGTGCTCCTCCCCCGCTGGGTAACTTGGCTCAGCACAGCCCCTAGCCCATGATCTGAGGCATCCACATGGACCATAAACTTTAAACTATAATTGGGGCTAGCCAATACAGCTGGGCTGCTTAAGGCCTTCTTTAGCTCCTGAAAAGTGACCTCACAACCTTCTGACCACTGCACTGTATCTGGCTTTGCCTTCTTGGTTAAAGCCTGTCAGGGGCTTGGCCAGATGGCTATAGCAGGAACAAATCGGTAGTACCCTGCAGTCCCTAGAAATGCCCTGACCTGTTTCTTTGTGGTAGGAGTAAGGCCAGGCCAGGATGGCATCAACCTTGGCAGGCTCCGGGCGGATGTCCACTACCCACCCGGCCCAAGGTAGAGCACTTCTGCCATACCTATCTGGCACTTCTCTGCCTTGACTGTCAGACCTGCATACTTTAACCTGTGGAACACATCCCATACATTCTTGATGTGCTCATCCAGGTCTGGCTCTATATGGCTATATCATCCATATAAGCCAATGCAAACTCACCTGCCCCAGACAGAATGCTATTGCAAAGTGTGTGCTAGTCAGTCCAGCATACTTAGGGAATAATGTCTGAAAAAAATATAGGTTACACAGCAATGAATGCAGGGAGTCTACACAACGCACAATGACATCAGTAAGGCATGGGAGACAGTATAGTGTAGCATCTGTTATATTTGCTGTACACTTTGTGTGCATGATTCAGAGATCCACTGTAATGGGAAAATGGGAAAACACAAATGGCTTGACATGTATCAAGTGGTAATGAAGTATGGTGACATAAGTGAGGAAGGGTGGTTCAAGTACAGTATAACACTTGAGTACCTGCTGTAAGGATAAGTCCCTTTTGTAGTGGACCAATTAAATGGTACTTAGGCTATCTAAACATAAATGCAGTCTCTTTCTCCATGGGAAGGTTATTGGCAGTGTCATTTTTAACCTTGGTGGGAGATGCCGACTGTATTGTGTATTTTTGCTCAATTCAAAATGCACCTGTCCTGGAGGCACACATGTCGCGCAACAAGTCAATGCTGGGATGGTATTACATATGCTTATGAGACACTAATGACAGCTGCAGTCTGTATAGTTCCTGAGCACTTAGAGGTAACACAAGGCTGGTGCAATAATTTGTGGGTTTGAATTTATAACATGCCGTGAGGAGGAACGGTGACTTCAACACGTTACTCAGTCACTGATACATATAAGGGGAAAGTACAAGCAGGCCACCCCACCCCAAGCACACACACATACAGAGAAGAAAGCTATAGTGTAGACTTATCAGCACTAGGGAAAAGATAGACCTGAACAGTATAAATCATTTACAGATAATAAAAGTTCCATGCTGCAGCATTTTTCTCAATGTACGTGTGTGGTTGGGGGTTTGGAGTGGTTGGGGACAAGGTACCTGCTTGTAATTTCTACCTAAGCTCCATCAGAGTGAGTGACCAATAAATCAGTTGGTGGCTGGTCACTACTAACTAGTACCAGGTGAGGAATTTGGACAAATTGGATTTTGGACAAACTGTGAGCCATTTATCCTGCTCAAGCAATGCCACTGGATCAAGACGTGCTCTCAGTGTCAAGCTGGAGAGACCAACAACTGTTATGAGGGAAAACAACCAGAGAAAGATAAAACCCAGGGTACTATCATCAGCATTTGTGTGGGCAGATTGATGCTGAGAGTAATGGAGCACACACCATAGCTAGATTTTGCACAGCAAAATGACAGCAATGACGGGAACCAAATCATAGCACCAAACAGCAAAATATAACATTACCAGTCCATATTGCCAAGTCTGCTCTCACTGCTATACTGGAATGGATCGGGACTACTGCTGCGAACTGCGTGAGCTGCTGCCCATATCATTCTCGTTGCTGTCATAGGGTCATCCCTATAGGGATCCATTATGCAGCAACTGTCAAATTGTGGCACTATGTCAGTGTCCGAAAGATCACTGTTAGTACAGGACAACATTGGATCCTGAAAATGAACTGTTGCGACCAAGAGCTCTGTTATCAAGACAGAATTGCTGTGACCAAGAACTAATTTTAATTGCAGGGCTCAGATCTCCCTGTGGTGACATTGCAAAGGTACTAAGTGTCAAAGTCACCAAATACAGGCTCAATACACAAAATGACACTTCCTGTTTTGAGGGAAAACCTGATTTAATTTGCTAAAATAGGCTATGCATCTACCAAAATACATTGCAAATCAGTTGTATATGCAGTCACCTTCAGTGAATCGTTCATATATCAAAACTTGGTAAATCGCTTTAAGCAGCAACTTTCTTGTTGAGATACATTGATTGTCTTCTGTGTATTTTCAGTGATGAATTTTATTCAAGCAATCAAAGTTCATTCTTTGACTTCAAGTCATTATAAAAAGTACAATAAAAGAATAAATAAATAAATGAATATTAATTGTCCAAGTCCACTTGATGAATTTTATTGTATAAACATGTTGTGTATATTAACTAAATGCTGTGAGGACCCCACTGAAAAAGAGCATCTGCTCAATAGGCGATCCTTGTTTATATATTCTATGAATAAAATATATATTACTAATGAGCAACGCACACAATGTAAAAAATGTTGTTACAGACACCAGCTGAACTCTGCACCTTTACTTTCAAATTGTTATCTAGTCAGAGCAAAGTTACTTTCCCACTCCTGAAAGGTGAGTGAAGGGGCACAATAGCAGATGTATAACAAAGTAATTATTAGCTAGCGTGAAACAAAGACGTAAACTCTGAAGGACATTCAGACAAAGACAGCACCAAGAATACTGGCTTAAACACTTGGAGGCAAGAAATATATTCAAAGAGAGATCAAAAACACAAAATCCACATTTGTAACATGCAACAAAAGAATGCCCATGGTAGTTCTAAGCAGCAATAAACTCCCGCAAACCTGGCACAAAATAACATTCAGACCATATTAAAATATTTAGGGAAGGAGGTGTTGAAAATCATTTGGGGTACTGGCTAATAACTCCAGCCCAGAGTAGGCCAAGCACAACTCACACTGACATACAAGCACACAAGATAGGACATTAGGTATTTTCTGCCATCGCATTCTATGTACCTATATATCTGTAGGTGACAATATACAGTAGTAAGGTGCCCTAACAATATTGCAGATAATTTTGATACCAGGTTGACTAACCTGTCTTATTATAAAGCTGACATATCCCACAAAGTAGAGTCCACCTCTCACCCTGAACTGGTTACTGCAACTGAACAGTTATTGAGATAACCCTTCTTCTATTTCAGGGCAGTTTCCTCATAATTGATGACATTTTCAGAAATTAAACTGTCAGTGCAGTCAGAAACAGTGCCTGCCTGGTCTTTTATATGAAAATCTACAATTTCATACAATTTTAAGCATTTTGTCTATACCCCAAAGAAACTTATATGCTTCAATCATGTTCTCCTGCTCCTGCTTCACCTTCAATGAGTATCTATTTAGGGCTTCCAGACAATCTTCATAGGATCTGCTCTGTTGGTCCTGCATCATCTTGGTGAGCCTTCACTGTAGTGACTAGCCTGTCAATGTCTTTCCTCAGGTAAGGACCCCAGAACTAGGTGCAGCACCTCAGGTGAGGCCTCACCAGGGATCTGTACAGTGGAAGAATCCCCTTCGTCTCCTGCAGTCAAACACCTCTCTATACACCCTGCATTGTCAATGCCTTGCTGCATGCCTTCTTGTATTGACTCATTTGCTTGAGGGAGTCACTGACGATGACTCTCAAATCCTCTCTGTCCTCTGTTAAAGTGGCCAGTCTAACCCACCCATATAGTATTCTGTGCATTGAATCTATTTCCCCAAGTGTATTGCTTTATGTTACTTTGTGTTGAATCTCAACTACCAGACCTTAGACCATCTCTAGCTTCTCTAGGTCCTTCTGGAGCTCCCAGACCCCTTATTCATGATCTACCCCACTCTAGCTTTGTATCATCAGCAAAGAGACACAACTTTCCCAGATACCTTCCCTATGACACTTAAGAACACACATACACACACACACACACACACACACACACACACACACACACACACATAGTTTATTCTTTGGTAATTGGGTAAGGCCCACTAGTACAGATGCCTGTTTTCAGGGGCAACCTGGTAGCATTGGGGAGTTTAAGTGACTTGCTCAGAGTCTCACAGTATGCAAGTGGAGGGTGGAATCAAACCCAGGTCTCGTTGGATGTACAAGCTCATTCGCAGCTTGTTACTCTAACTGCTAGGCTATATTGCCAGCCCAGTAATATTATTATTATTTTTTTTGGCTCCTCCTCTGTCCCTGGTCAGCCACTCCTTCAGGCTGACAAGGGCCCAACGCTGTCCCATCCCCATCGCCATCCACGTCCCGTTTGCACCATGACTCGGTAACCCGATGTAACCCTTAGTCGGGTGGGTCCCTCCTCCATGGGCCTGCAACCAGGAGAGGAGAACCCACAGGCATCTATGATGTATCTCGGCATGGGAGGAGTCAGCACAGACACTCCAGGCTATCGTGGTAGCAGGGACTGACAGCTGTCACCCAGCCGACTGAGGTGAATTTTCCACTTTTCTCCTGACCACCCACATCCTTCCACAATGGGCGCCATGGCAGCATCCTGGGGCAGGGACTTTGGGCAGCATGTCAAGGCCACATACCACCAAGAAGACCACCTGATCCACCCCCAGAGGCCGACAAACAGCAATCTGAGGCAACTCTCCCCAGGAGGGAAGTGTTCAAAAGACACTCTAAATCCCTCCCTGCCGGACTCTGCTCTTGACATTGGTCTTGGCAGCGAACTCGGTCTTCCGCATGCCGAGTGAACATCCTTCACTAGCCACAGAGCTGGCCTGGCCAGTAATATTAAATGGGACAGGTCCCAGTACAGATCCCTGTGGCTGACCTGCTTGTCCTCTGATTTAGCCTCAGTTACCTCTATCCTCTGTTGCCTCTCCCAAGCCATCTCCTTACCCACCTAACTAAACCCCACTCTACTCCCAAGTCTTCTAAGTTCTTCAGCAGGCTCCTGTGTGGTGCCAAATCGCAGGCCTTGCTAAAGTCAATACAGAACAAATCTATCACCTGTCTCTCTGTCAATCGCGTTAGTGACCCAGTCCAAAATGAGTATCAGGTGAGTCTGGCATGAACTCCTGACACAAACCTATGCTGCTTATTGTCATGCAGTCCATTGTCCCTCTAAGTAGGTCACCAAGTTTCCATCACTACAGTTTCCATTTGTTTATCTACACTGGAGATAAGGCTGACAGGCCTGTAGTTTCCTGGATCTTCACTGTCCCCCACTTGTGGAGTGGTAGTACATCAGTGGATATCCAGTCTGCTGGCTCCCTCTAGACTTTAGTGAGTTGTTCAATAGATGGGTTAAGGGTACTGCCAATCTTATTGTCAGCTTCCTGGGCACTCAAGGAAGCAGGCCATCTGGGCCTGGAACTTGTCTACCTTGAGAGCATCTAGAACCTTTTAACATTTTGTCATGTCCCCTTCTCCTTCTGGTCTCATATGATCTGCCTTGTTGGCCCTGAGGAGTAGCTCTCATGTAAGGGAAGGGATAAAGCAACAGAACTAAAGGGTAAATAGGGAGGAGGAGGCACTGTGGGTCACCCTGGAGACTGGAAATGGCTCCACAATCCGCAAAGGGGTTGCATACAGACCCCGTCTCAGGGAGGAAATGTACAAGGAAATGATAGAAGGCATCCTTGAGATGGTAGAGAAAGGGAGATATTGCTGATGGGGACCTGAATATGCCAGATGTTGACTGGAGCACCTTTTCTGCAGCCACATCCAAGAGCAGGGCCATTCTTGATGCTCTACAGGGGGCATGCCTCAGACAGCTAGTTTTGGAACCCACTCGGGAGAAGCAATCTTAGACCTGGTACTTCTCAAATGGAGTGCAGAGAGAGGATCTCTGATCTTGAAGTGGGTAGTCATCTGGAAACAAGCAACCACCAAAGAGTGTGGTTCATTTATAAACGTAGCTGCAGAGTCAAGCCACACAAAACTGAAGGTACTGGATGTGACAACCCACCTCTCCCTCTGGGCTGAAACAGCTTTTAGAGAGGTGTGTGTGTGTCCTCAGGTATTCGCTGCCACCAGGCGGACTTTCTTTCGGCACCTCTTTCAGCGATGTACAAACTTGAAAAATCACACGTGCAATTGCACAGAGATTAAAGTCTGGAAGTGTGTCTCTTTCAGGTGGCGGATGCTACACAGAGTTTACCTTAGCCAGTGGAAAACCAAATCTTACCTTAGAAAAATGACATCAGAGTCACAACTGTTGAGCAAATAAATAGCTTTTACTTAACAGAAAGTGCAATGAGCATTTACAGGAAATGTATTTACAACACAAGAGAATAACACTCATACAGGAAAAGTAAACAAATGTTTTTAAACAACAGATGGCAAAAGAAGAAGGCTATTACTGAAATATACTATCACTAAACTTACCCTTCCCTGTCCTTACAAGAGACACTGGACCCTGTTCTAACTGCCAGCTCCCACGGACATACCAGGTAGGCTCCAAGCTTATGTTTCCCCTCACAGCTTCCAGGGCAAGAGAGAGTTCTCTGTCTTACAGAAGCTTATATAGTCTATGGAGACTAGGTCATTCCTATTCTCCCTTAAATGACCAACCAACTAACATGTATCTATTTAATTGTCCCAATCAGAGTGAACACCTATTGGTGACCAATTATATTCCTTTTCACCTTAAGTTTATATTTGAATGATCCAATCCATTCAAACTGCCCTGTGTCCATGTCTGCAAGGTCTGGGTGTGTCTGGAGATGTCCACTAGATTTATGACCCAGCTCTTATCTAGCAGCTAGGAATTCCACAAGCTGGTTGCTACTGGAGGATTTCAGCCTCAGTGTATTTTTTCACACTGCTAAAAAAATAAGGCATCTACAGAATCCAAACCATTAACTCTTTTCCTTCCCATTTCTGTCACATCTCCCCCAGATAATGAAGGCATGTCCCTTGGCTACCCCAAGTGACACAGCCGTTCATGCAATTACTGAAGTGCTCAAAGTATCCAGCCAGGCCATTAGCCATGCCTAGATAGCTCATCCGCATTTGCATTTTGTTTGCCACTGCAATGCTGTATGGTCATGTTGTATGCCTGCAGTACCAAACTCCAACGTAGTAGTTTACCATTTTGTCCACTGGACCTATGAAGCCAAATCGGAGGATTATGATCTGTGACCACAGTAAATTCTCTCCAGTATAGGTAAGGCTGCAGCTTCTGAAGGGCCCACACTATTCCCAAGCATTCCTTCTCAATTGTGGCTATGCCTCCTCTCTGGGCAAAAGCCTTCGGCTGTGTACACAACTGGGTGCTCCCCCTGCTGAGTAACTTGGCTCAGCACAGCCCCCCAGCCCATGATCTGAGGCATCCATATGGACCATAAACTTTAAACTATAATTGGGGCTAGCCAATACAGCTGGGCTGCTTAAGGCCTCTTTAGCTCCTGAAAAGCAACCTCACAGCCTTCTGACCACTTCACTGCATCTGGCTTTCCCTTCTTGGTTAGGTCTGTCAGGGGCTTAGCCAGATCGCTATGCGGGAACAAACCTTCGGTAGTACCCTGCAGTCCCTAGAAATGCCCTGACCTGTTTCTTTGTGGTAGGAGTAGGCCAGGCCAGGATGGCATCAGCCTTGGCAGGCTCCGGGCGGATGTGTCCACTACCCACCCGGTGCCCAGGTAGGATACTTCTGCCATACCTATCTGGCACTTCTCTGCCTTGACTGTCAGACCTGCCTTCTTTAACCTGTGGAACACATCCGCACATTCTTGATGTGCTCATCCCAGGTCTGGCTCTATATGGCTATATCATCCATATAAGCCAATGCAAACTCACCTACCCCAGACAGAATCCGATCTACAAGCCGTTGAAAGGTTGCAGGTGCATTCTTCATTTCGAATAGCATTACCTTAAATTCATATAAACCAAATGGAGTAACAAATGCTGATCTTTCCTGGCCGCTTGAGGTCAGAGGTACCTGCCAATAGCCCTTTGTTAGGTCTATTGTGGTCAAAATACTTGGCTCCCCAGTCGCTCCAGGGTCTCATCTGTTCTGGGCATGGGATAAGCATCAGATTCCGTGCAGCTGTTAAGCTCCGTAGTCCACATGAGAATCGGTGGTGCCATCCCTTTGAGGATCAGTACCACGGGTGATGCCCAGGGGCTACTAGATTCCTGGATTACCCCAGTTCCAGCATCTCTTTGAGCTCCTCTTTCACAGTCTGCTTAACCTGCTCAGGTACCCTGTAGGACTGTTTCAGGGATCCTGGGTCCCTGTATCCACATGGTGCTCTGCCATCGTGGTGTACCCTGGTTTCCTGTGAACAGGTCTTCAAATTCTCTCAGCACACCCCTAATTTCTTGCACCTGGGCTGGTGTCAGCTGTTTCAAGAGGGTAAGGCTGTCCACAGAGGATGCACCCTGGCCTCCCCAAGTAGGTCCACCAGTGGATCTACCTCAGTTTCCTCCTCTGGAGCACTGCATAGCAGGACCATTTCCTCTCTGTCATGGTAGGGCTCAGCATGTTGACTATGATACACCCTTTCGTTGCATCTCCTGTCACGGAGCTCTATCATGTAATTAGCGCTACTAACCTTTTGGACAATGGAGAATGGCCCTCCCATGCTGCCTGTAACTTATTCTGTCGGACAGGGATGGGTGCCATCACTCGCTGTCCCACCACATATTCTCTGGCTCGGGCCCACGGTCATACCAGACTTTCTGCCGCTGTTGTGCAGTGGCCAGGTGCTCTTGAGCAAACCCATGAGCTCCCTAAGGCGGGTCCTGAAGTTCAGGACATACTCCACAACAGACTCCCTTTGGGAGGCACGGTCACCCTCCCATTAGTTCTGAATCAAATCTAGTGGCCCCGCACCCTATGACCAAACAGGGCTCGAAGGTGAGAACCCTGGACTCCTGTGGGACTTCCCTGTATGCAAATGGGAGATGAGGCAAATATTTGTCCCAGTCTCTCTTATGCTGGTCAGCAAAGTCCTTAGCATGGTCTTAAGGGTTGAATTAAATCGCTCCACTAGACCAGTAGGTAGGGATGGTATGGGAGGTTTGAGCTGCTTTTACCCACACTTCTCCACAAACTACTCATTAATCCTGACATAAAATTGGCACCTGGTCTGACAGTATCTCCTGGGAAAGCCCACCTGGCTAAATATTTCCAACAGTGCATCTGCCACTGGTCCTGCCTCAGAGGATGTTAGGGCCACTGCCTCTGGGTATCTAGTGGCAAGTCTACAACTACCAGGATATACCACTTGCCAGTGCGACTTGGGTGCTCAATGGCCCCACTATGTCCCTGCTACCCTCTTGAAGGGTTCATCAATAATGGGCAGGGGCACCAAAGCTGCCTTGGCCTTGTCCCCATTTTTCCTACCGCTGGCACTATGGACAAGTCCGGCAATAATTTGCCATCCTTGCCAATACCAGGCCAGAAGAAATTGTTGGTGAGGCACTTTTTTAGGTCGCCTCACTCCCAAGTGCCCTAAAAGGGATATCATGTGCAAGGGCCAAAAGCTGCTGACGGTGAACCTTAGGGACTACCAGCTGCTGGAGTACCTCACCAGCTAGCCCTTCCTCTGTTGTCATTCTCTGTACAACAGCCCATTATCCCAGTAAATGGATCTTTACCCCTGAGAATGCTCAGCCCTAGAGCTATTTCCTCAGTTTTTCCAGGGTAGGGTCAGTTTGCTGTGCAGCATTCAGCTGCCCTCGTCTGACCCTTCCCAGTGCCCCTCTGAAGGAAGTCCTGTGGGTTCCTCTATTTGTGACTGGGGTTCTGGACTGCAGCTTCTAGCCAGCCCTCCCTGTGCTGGACACTTCCTCAGCTGCTGAGGGTGTGGCTGGACCACCAGAGTCAACCCCTCTTCCCCCTCAGAAGCTTGCCCTTGTGCCTGACTATGAGTTACAACACACACCAGTTTTTACTGGGGTCCAAATCCTTCCCCACAATCATACTTACAGGTAGGTCCTCTCAACTCCACCTCCTTTTCTACATGGCCCCTTCCCAGCTCAGGAAGACTCTAGCCATTGGTAATGGGACTGGTGGCCCTGTGAATGCCGAACCTTGGGTATTTCCAGGCACAATCTGCTCTGCCGAATGAGATCTTGCCTTACCAGGAGATGTTAGCACCTGTGTCCCATAGTCCCTGTGTTACTATTCCATTAACTGTAATGGGACGCAGATTCTCATCAGAGGAGAGTGGTTCTTCAGACTGGACACACCCTACAAACACACCAGTGCCCTTTTGACCACCCGCCCCAATATCTCTGCCTCTTAACCAGTTTCTGAGGCAGTTATATCTCAAGTGTCCCACTTGATTGCAAATATGACATTTCTTGGGACCTATTTCTTGAGTCCCTTAGAACCAGAGGGCTCTACTTTGGGCTCAGGTGCAGGCTGGTTTCCTTTGGGCTGCCCCTTGGGATCCCTTATACCCATGTGCTGCCCCATACCATAAGACTTACGTTGTGTGTGTGGCCGGCTAGACAGAATGCTAGTCAATGGCTTCCTGCCACCTCTGTGGAAGAGCGCATGCCCTGTCTATGAGCCATACACGCATGTCCTCAGTGTACATTTTAAGGAATGGTCTCTCACCAATACATCTTTAATCAGTTCCACAGTAGTTGCTTTAGCCCCCTCCATCCACCTATCAAGGTAAGTATACAGTTTAACCTGCAGTTCTGCATAACTGTCTTCTGGGCTTTTCTTTAACTCCTAAATTTTCTTCTATAAGCCTCAGGAGTTAATTCAAAACATTTCAACAACACTGTTTTACTTTATCATAATCAGCATAGTCTTCATTACTCATTTTAGCAAATGCATTCAGCGCTCCCCGTCAGCAAGGGTGTGAGATAAGTTGACCAGGAAGCCTTATTTAATTGTAATTGATTACACTCTCTCAAATGACCTTAAAATAAATCAAGGTCATCTCCCTCTTTAAACTGAGGAACAATTTAGAATTCATTTGGCTTCATGAGGTAAACTCACTCCACCATTACTCACGGTTTGCTGACTGCTGAGGGTCATCATCTCCTTCTTGTGCTGTTGTCTCTGGAGTTCATGCTGCCGTTCTTTCTCTCTGTCTTCACGTTCTTTCTCTTTGTCTTGGCGTTCTTTCTCTCTGTCTGCCAGTCTCTTTTCTTCAAGTTCTGTCTCTGCTTCCTGTCTTCTTGCTTCTGCTTCCAACCTTCTTGCTTCTGCTTCAGCATCCACTCTTTTCACCTCCAATGCCTTGTCTTGCAGCAATAGCTGCAGTCGCAGTGCCTTAGCTGGTTTGGGGTCTGCTGCCTCAGTTCCTGACTCACCCCCAGCGACAGTCTGCTTCAGATCATGTGCCAAGAGAGTAGCTATGAGGTCTGCCTTTTTCTTCTGCTTTAGACTTTCAGGCTGAATCCCCTTTCTGGCACCTTTCAAAAAGCTGTGTTACAGTAAGTGAGTCATACTCGTGGAGCTCATTCTCTACTGCTACACTTTACTGTGCTATCTAGAAACAAATAAAACTGTTGTACAAATGTATCCTCTTGTATAGCCTGTTTTGCAATGCTAAAGGTAACTGTTCACTGGCAAACTCTGTATCTCAGTGTGCTTTCAGCATCCGCTATCATCATCCCACCGCCACACCAATATGTGACAACCCACCTTCCTCTGGGCTGAAACAGCTTTTAGAGGTGTGTGTGTGTCCTCAGGTATTCGCTGCCACCAGCCGGACTTTCTTTCCAGCACCTCTTTCAAGTGTACAAACTTGAAAAATCACACGATGCAATTGCACAAGTTAAAGTCTGGTAGTGTGTCTCTTTCAGGTGGCGGATGCTACACAGAGTTTACCTTAGCCAGTGGAAAACCAAATCTTACCTTAGAAAAATGACATCAGAGTCACAACTGTTGAGCAAATAAATAGCTTTTACTTAACAGAAAGTGCAATGAGCATTTACAGGAAATGTATTTACAACACAAGAGAATAACACTAATACAGGAAAAGTAAACAAATGTTTTTAAACAACAGATGGCAAAAGAAGAAGGCTATTACTGAAATATACTATCACTAAACTTACCCTTCCCTGTCCTTACAAGAGACACTGGACCCTATTCTAACTGCCAGCTCCCACGGACATACCAGGTAGGCTCCAAGCTTATGTTTCCCTCACAGCTTCCAGGGCAAGAGAGAGGTTCTCTGTCTTACAGAGAAGCTTATATAGTCTATGGAGACTAGGTCATTCCTATTCTCCCCTTAAATGCCCCAACCAACTAACATGTATCTATTTAATTGTCCCAATCAGAGTGAACACCTATTGGTGACCAATTATATTCCTTTTCACCTTAAGTTATATTTGAATGATCCAATCCATTCAAACTGCCCTGTGTCCATGTCTGCAAGGTCTGGGTGTGTCTGGAGATGTCCACTGAGATTTATGACCCAGCTCTTATCTAGCAGCTAGGAATTCCACAAGCTGGTTGCTACTGGAGGATTTCAGCCTCAGTGTATTTTTTCACACTGCTAAAAAAAAAGGCATCTACAGAATCCAAACCATTAACTCTTTCCTTCCCATTTCTGTCACACTGGACTTCAGGAGGGCTGATTTTGTCAAAATGGGCGTGCCTCAGAAAAGCACTAGCAAACAGGCAAGAAGGTGGGATGCAGCAACAATGGGAAAACATCAAAACCACCATCACAGAGGCAACAAGCCTTTGTGTGAAGCAAATAAAAAATCAAAATGAAAGAAAAACACTATGGTTCTCAAAAAGTAGTGGAGAAGGTAAGGAGAAAAAAGATAATATTCAGGAAGTATAAGGAAACACAGAAGGAGCAGGACAGAGAACTGTACCAGTTAAAGCAGAAGGAAGTGGGTAAGGCAGTCAGAATAGCAAAGGCCCAAACCTAGGAAAAGATAGCCAACTCGGTTAAGAAGGGGATAAAACCTTTTATAGGTACATTAGGAAGCAAAGAAAGACCAAGGCAGGGATACTGAGTCTGAACAAGAGGAAGGTGGTTAGGCAGAGAGCAACAGTGAAAAGCAGGGATATTGAATGAATACATCTGCTCAATATTCACAATGGAAAAGCAGGGAAATACCTAATCCGGTCAATAGAAGCACTCTGGATAGGGGGTTGATATTAGTCCTTTCACAGAAGAAAGGGTTCTGAAAGAACTCTTAAAACTGAAGATGGATAAAGCAATGGGGCCTGATGGGATTCACCCCAGAATTCTAAAAGAACTAAGGTAAGAACTAGTAACACCACTGACTATCCTTTTAATAAATCATGGGAGGATGGGATGGTACCTGAGGACTGGAGGAGGGTGGATGTGATTCCCCTTCACAAAAGTGGGAGCAAGACAGAGGCAGGAAACTACAGACCTGTCAGTTTGACCTCAGTGGTAGGGAAAATGATGGAAGCACTTCTGAAGGAAAGAATTGTTGAGTACCTAGAGGCCAGTGGGGCGAGGACCCAAGGCAGCATGGATTCATAGTGGGAAGGTCATGTCAGACAAATCTAATTGATTTCTTTGACTAGGTGACCAAAGCAGTAGACCAGAGAGGGCTGTGGACATGGCCTACCTAGACTTTAGCAAGGCATTTGACACAGTCCCGCACAAAGATTAATAAACAAATTAGCCAGCCTGGGAGTGGGTCCCAGGGTGGTAGCCTCGTGGAAACACTGGTTGGACAACAGGACACAGCGGGTAATAGTAAATGGAGTCCATAGTGAAGAAAGGAGGGTTACTAGTGGGTACCACAGGGTTCAGTACTGGGACCGGTCCTTTTAATGTCTTTATAAGTGACATTGCAGAGGACTGGAAGGAAAGCATATCTCTTTGCAGAAGACACAAAGATCTGCAACAGGGTTGATACACAAGTTGGGGTGGAAAGGATGAAAAGGGACTTGGCAAGGTTGGATGAATGGTCAAATGTATGGCAGCTTAGATTCAATGCAAAGAAGTGCAAAGTAATGCACCTGGGAAACAAAACCCAGGGAAGAGTACACAATGGGGGTGAGATACTGACAACACAAATGGAAAGGGACCTGGGGAGTCATATCAGATGACCTAAAGGTGGGCTAGCAATGTGAGAAGGCAGTAAGGAGGGCTGGGGATACTGGGATGCATAGGGAGAGGCATCACTAGTAGAAAACAGGAAGTTGTTGCCCTCTGTACAGACAGTTGGTAAGACCACATCTGAGTACTGTGTACAGTTCTGGAGACCCCATCTCTGCAAAGACATAGGGTGGAGGCTGTCCAGAGGAGGGCAACAAAATGATGCATGGTCTGCATCAGAAGACATATGAAGAAAGACTAAAGAAACTAAAGATGTATAGCCTCAAGGAAAGGAGGGAGAGGGGGACACGATAGAAACTTTCAAATACCTCAAGGAATCAACAAAGTCCAAGAGGGTAGCGTCTTTCAGAAAAGAGATGTGCAAAAACAAGGGGACACAATTTGAAGATAGAGGGGATGGCTCAGAGGAAATGTGAGGAAGTATTTCTTCACATGAGGGTTGTGAATACATGGAACAGCCTTTCTGAGGAGGTCGTAGACTCAAAACAGTGGGGACTTCAAGAATGCATGGGACAGACATAAGGCAATTCTAGTGGGGGTAGGAGGAAGTAGGCTGTTGGTTAACTAGGATCTGCAGATTATCCGTTAGGTAGGGAAATGGGCAGACTAGGTGGGCCAAACAGTCCTTATCTGCCATCAAATTCTATGTTTCTATGAATCATTTTGGTTACTCTACTCTGCACTGTCTCCAGCATGTCTCTGTCTTTCTTCAGGTGAGGACTCCAGAACTGGGCACAGTACTACAGATGGTGTCTCATCAGTGATCTATAAAGAGGTAGTATTATTTTGTTCCATCTGCTATCAAAGCCCTTCAATACTCCCCAACATTTTGGTTGCCTAGCTGTAGGCCTTGTTACATTAGCTAGTTTATTTTGAGAAACCGTTTATGATTACCCCAGGTTATTTTCCTCTGAAGTAGTGGCCAGCTTAACCCCTCACATCCACTATCCTTTCTTGGGGTTCTTGTTCCCTATGTTCATCACCTTGATCTTTTTGACATTGAATTTCAACAGTCAGACCTTGAACCACCTCTCTAATCTTTGCAGATCCCTCTGCAACTACCTTACGCCCTCCTCACCATCTACCCTGCAATGGAGCTTACTGTCATCTGCAGAAAGACACATTTGCCCCACATTCCTTCTCCTATCTCACTGATGAATATACCTGTATTGAAAAGGACTGGTCCCAGGACTAACCCCTGCATTGACCCACTTGTGACCTCCCTTTCTGTCGATTTGACCCCATTTACCACCACCCTCTGCTGTCTCCCAGCAACCAACTTCCTTCCATTTAACTAGGTTCTTGCTGTTTCCAGATTCTCTAATTTCTTCAACAACCTTCTATGTGGCACAGAGTCAAAAGCTTTGCTAAAGTCTAAATAGAGTAAATCTACTGCTTGTCCCTCATTCTCTGCCCTTATCATCCAATTAAAGAATGCCATCAGTTTGGTCCGACAAGACCTCCTGCCAGAAACCCATGCTGCTTACTATTCTGGTGCCCATTTCTCTGCAGGTTTTACCCTATTATGTAACCTGTTACTCTCCTACCTTCTCTATAAACTCTGTTGATCACTTTTGCAATTAATTCTGGGTCGTCCCTGAAAAAGTGACTTCTTGAGGCCCAATGGGTTCACCTGGTCACCAAATTCAATAAGTAAATGAATAAATAAATAGGTAATACAGTAGGTCTTCTTTGACTAGTGTCTCCATCAGTTTACCTACTATGGAAGTAAGATGGACAGGTCCATAATTTCCAGGTTCCTCCCTGTCCCCTCCCTTGAGAGTGGTACCACATCTACTAGGTTCCTCCCTGTCCCATCCCTTGTGGAGCAGCATCACACCCACTATCCTGCAATCTCTTGGAACCACCCCTGACTGAGTCAGCTATTAAATAGCCCTGCCGGGTTTAGCCAATCTGATGCCAGTTCTGATGCTAATTCCCTGAGCACCCTCGGATGAATAAATGTACTACAGGTGTAATTTTTACTTAGGGCAAGTGGGGTGTTTTGTGGGTGGTGGACAGCAAGAACAAATGACAGAGATTGTGGTGGTGGTCATTAGGAGGACTGTAAATGTGTCAGGTGCATGGGGTGCCTTTGGGGTATGTGCACTGTGTTTCCAGTGCTGGGTGGGTGGTCCAGTGTGGGAAGGGTCTGAGAGTTCAATGGAAATGCATTGGAGACAGATTCGGGGCCTGCAGCAGGAAAGGTTGTTGGGTGCCAGTATGAGGGCCTTGTGCACAAAGAAAGTTATAGGCCTGAGCCTGAGTGAGAAGCCCTATGCTTTGTGAATGGCAGTGCCTACTGATGACCAGCACTGTCACTATAAAGCTGTGAATGGTGTTGTCAAATATCTTTTCAAAAAGTAATGAAATTCATAAAAAATACTATTTTAAACCATCAGTTATGGTTGCAGCATAAAGTGTCAGAAGTAGAGAATGAAGCCGCCCAGTAGTGTAGAGGGCTGTGGCACTGCAGCACCTTACCTCTCCCACGCCGCTGACCTGAGTTCGGGAATGAGCTTGCATCACTGGGGGGTGCTGGGGAGGGGTGGGAGAAGACATGAGTGACCACCTGGCAGCTCTCTCTCCTGGATCAGAGAGGCAGGCCATCACAGCTCATGGGTGCCACTGGTTGGAGGTCTGGTGGTAGCACCAATTCTCAGGGCTGGCATTATGTTGGGTGGGTGGAACAGTGCTGGCAGTTCTGACGCATAAGTATGTCTCCAGCATGCGCAATCACATTTGCCATAGTCTCGAGAGGTGAAAATAGGTGGAATAAAAAATGGACGGGGAACAGGCTTCACTGAAGCCCTGCCTGAGGCAGTGTGACCTGCTTTGCCAGAACACCTACAGGAGAAGGAGGAAAGGACATAAAAGGTCACTCATCGACACCCAGGGACAGGGATGATAACCTACCCAGTCCCACCCATGGAGGATATAAACCTTTGTAAAGAAACGTGGGAAATGTGATATTGGAGTTGTGACAGAAATGGGAAGGAAAGAGTTAATGGTTTGATTCTCTAGCTGGTGTTTTTTAGCAGTTTGGAAAAAACACACACAGGCTAAAATCCACTGTCCAGCAGCATCCACAAGCTGGAATTTTCAGTCCTCCTAGCCGCTAGATAAGAGCTGGGTGTAAATCTCGGTGTGCATCTCCACACACACACAGACCTGCATACTCATACACAGGCCAGTTTGAACAGATTGGGTCACTCAAATATAAACTGAAGGTTAAAATAGAATATAATTGGTCACTGATAGGTGCTCAGTCTGATTGGACAATTAAATACATACATGTTAGATGGTTGGTGCATTCAAGGGGAATTTTTTATTTATTTATTTATTTATTAAGTTCTCGGATTACAAATACCTTTGAGCAGAAACTGCTCGTTTACAAAGGTTCCACGTCAAAGGATGAGGGTCAACATACATACAGAGGTAGTAAAAGAATGCACAATAAACAACCAAAACAACTAAAAGAAAAATAAAGATGCTCTGTTATAACATACTTTGAGATAATATTCATATAACGAGCTGCTTGAGTAGGCAGCTGGCTGCGGTAACAATAAGAGATAGAGGGCACCATAAACAGTTAATATTGTAGGCGTGCGACCGGAGAGGAAGTTGTCAGGCTAATGGGCATTACCTATTCCCAGGAGAATATATAAGAGGCTGAAAGACAATGAAGCTCTCTCTCTTACTTTGGAAGCTGGAGGGGAAACATAAGTTTGAGCCTACCCTTTTAGCTATGTCCATGGGAGCTGGCAGTTAGTACAGGACCCAGTGTCTCTTGTAAGGACAGGAAAGGGGTAAGTTTAGTACTAGCATATTTCAGTAATAGCCTTCTTCTTTTGCCATCTGTTATTTAAAACATTTGTTTACTTTTCCTGTATGAGTGTTATTCTCTTGTGTTGTAAATATATATCCTGTAAATGCTCAGTGCACTTTTGTTAAGTAAAAGCTATTTATTTGCTCAACAGTTGTGACTGTGATGTAATTTTTCTAAGGTAATATTTGGTTTCCACTGGCTGAGGTAAACTCTGTGTAGCATCCACCACCCGAGAGGACACACTACAGACTTTAACTTGTGCAATTGCACGTTTAATTATTCAAGTTTGTAAGCTTGAAGGAGGTGCCAGAAGAGTCCAGCTGGTGGCAGCAAATACCTGAGGACAGACACCTCTCTAAAAGCTGTTTCAGCCCAGAGGAGTGGTGGGTTGTCACATATTGGTTGGCAGTGGTGGGGTGATGATAGCAGACTGCATAGCACACTGAGATACAGAGTTTGCCAGTGGAACAGTTACCTCAGCATTGCAAAACAGGATATATAAGGAATACATTTGTTCAACAGTTTTATTTGTTTCTAGTTAGCACAGTATAAGCGTAGCAGTAGGGAATGAGCTCCACAGAGTATGACTCACTTACTGTGCCACAGCTTTGTGAAAGGTGCCAGGAAAAGGGATTCAGCTTGAGGGTCTAAAACATAAGAAAAAGGCAGACCTCATAGCTACCCTCGTGGCACATGACCTGAAGCAGACAGTAACTGGGGTGAGTCAGTAACTGATGTAGCAGACCCCCTAAACCAGCTTGAGGCACTGTGACTGCAGCTGTTGCTGCAAGACAAGGCGCTGGAGGTGAAAAGACTGGATGCTGAAGCAGAAGCAAGAAGGTTGGATGCAGAAACAAAACAATGGGAAGCAGAGACAAAAGACTGGAAGCAGAGAAAGAACATGAAGAAAGAGAAAAGAGAACGCCAAGACAGCGAGAAAGAATGTCAGGAAAAGAGAAGGAACATGAAGAAAGAGAAAGAGAATGACAGCATGAACTCCAGAGACAACAGCATGAACTCCAGAGACAACAGCAGAAGTAGATGATGACCCTGCGTGAGTCAGCACACCATGAGTAATGGTGGAGTGAGTTTACCTCATGAAGCCAAAATGAATTCTAAATTGTTCCCTCAGTTTAAAGAGGAGATGACCTTGTTTTATTTTTAAGGTCATTTGAGAGAGTATCACGACCAAGTAAATTAACTAAGGCTTCCTGGTCAACTTATCTCACACCTTACTTACAGGAGAGCTTTGCATGCATTGCTAAATGAGTAATGAAGACTATACTAATTACGATAAAGTTAAAACAGTGTTGTTGAAACATTTTGAATTAACTCCTGAGGCTTATAGAAGAAAATTTAGGGAGTTAAAGAAAAGCCCAGAAGACAGTTATGCAGAACTGCAGGTTCAACTGCATACTTACCTTGATAGGTGGGTGGAGGGGCTAAAGCAACTACTGTAGAACTAATCAAAGATGTATTGGTGAGAGAACAATTCCTTAAAATTGTACCTGAGGACATGCTTGGCGTATGGCTCCTAGACGGGCATGCACCTCCTCAACAGAGGTGGTAGCAAGCGCTGACACATATCTGTCTAGCCGGCCATACACACAGCATAAGTCTTATGGTGGGGGCACATGGTTATAAGGGATCCCATGGGGCAGCCCAAAGGAAACCAGCCTGCTCCTGAGCTGAAAGTAGAACCTCTGGTTCTAAGGGACTCAAGAAATAGGACCCAAGAAATTTCATATTTGCAATCAAGTGGGACAATCTCAGTGTGCTATGCAGTCTGCTATCATCACCCACCACTACCCTCAAAAACTGGTTAAGGGGCAGAGGTATGGGGAAGGGTGATGAAAAGAGAACTGGTGTGTTTGTAGGGTGTGTCCAGTCTGAAGAACCACTCTCCTCTGATGAGATTCTGCATCCCATTACAGTTAATGGAATAGTAACACAGGGACTGTGGGACACAGGCGCTGACATCTCCCTGGTAAGACGGGATCTCATTCGGGCAGAGCAGATGGTGCCAGGGAAACTCCAGGGTCCGGCATTCACAGGGCCACCAGTCCAATTACCAATGGCTAGAGTCTTCCTGAGCTGGGAAAGGGGCCATGAAGAAAAGGAGGTAGGAGTTGTAGAGGACCTACCAGTAAATATGATTGTGGGGAAGGATTTGGACTCCAGGAAAAACTGGTGTGTGTCGTAACTCGTAGTCAGGCACGAGGGCAAGCTTCTGAGGGTGAAGAGAGGGTGAAGAGCGTGAAGAGGGGGTGACTCTGGGTGGTCCAGCCACACCCTCAGCAGCTGAGGAAGGGTCTAGCACAGGGAGGGGCTGGCTAGAAGCAGCAGTCCAGAACCCCAGTCACAAATAGAGGAGCCCACAGGACTTCCTTCTGAAGGGAGCACTGGGAAGGGTCAGACTAGGGCAGCTGAATGCTGCACAGCGAACTGACCCTACCTTGCAAAACTGAAGGAAATAGCTCATAGGGCTGAGCTGCCTCTGGGGTAAAGAGTCCATTTACTGGGAAATGGACTGTTGTACAGAGAATGTACAACAGAGGTAGGGCTAGACGGTAAGTACTCCAGCAGCTGGTAGTCCCTAAGGTTCACCATCAGCAGCTTTTGGCCCTCGCCCATGATATCCCTTTATCAGGGCACTGGGGTGAGCTCACGAAAAACTGTCTAACCAACAATTTCTTCGGCCTTGTATTGGCAAGGATGTGGCAAATTATTGCAGGACTTGTCCACAGTGCCAGTGGGTGGGGAACTCGTGGACAAGGCCAAGGCAGCTTTGGTGCCCCTGTCCATTATTGATGAACTCTTCAAGAGGGTAGCTGTGGACATAGTGGGGCCATTGAGAACCCCAAGTTGCACTGGCAAGCGGTATATCCTGGTAGTTGTCGACCTTGCCACCAGATACCCAGAGGCAGTGGCCCTAACATCCTCTGAGGCAGAACCAGTGTCAGATGCACTGTTGGGAATATTTAGCTGGGTGGGCTTTCCCCAAGAGATACTGTCAGACAAGGTGCCAGTTTTATGTCGGGTTAATGAGTAGTTTGTGGGAGAAAGTGTAAGTAAAGCAGCTCAAAACCTCCCTGTACCATCCCAAGCTAATGGTCTGGTGGAGCGGATTTAATTCAACTCTTAAGACCTTGCGAGGACTTTTGCTGACCAGCATAAGGCAGACTGGGACAAATATTTGCCTCATCTCCTATTTGCATACAGGAAGTCCCACAGGAGTCCACAGGATTCTCATCTTCGAGCTCCTATTTGGTCATAGGGTGCGGGGGCCCCTAGATTTGATTCGGGATGAATGAGAGGGGGACCGTGCCTCCCAAGGGAGTCTATTGTGGAGTATGTCCTGAACTTCAGGACCCGTTGGGAGCTCACCTCATGGGGTTTGCTCAGGAGCACCTGGCCACTGCACAACAGCGGCAGAAAGTCTGGTGATGACCATGGGGCCCTAGCCAGAGAATATGAGACGGGACAGCAAGTGATGGCACTCATCCCTGTCCGACAGAATAAATTACAGGCAGCATGGGAGGGCCATTCTCCATTGTCCAAAAGGTTAGTGATGTCAATTACATGATAGAGCTACCGGACAGGAGATGCAGGCGAAAGGTACAGCATGTTAACATACTAAAGCCCTACCATGACAGGGAGGAATTGGTCCTTGCTGTATGCAGTGCCCCAGAGGAGGAAACTAAGATAGATCCACTGGTGGACCTACTTGGAGAGGCCAGGGTGGCATCCTATGTGGACAACCTTACCCTCTCGGAACAGCTGACACCAGCCCAGGTGCAAGAAAGTAGGGGTATGCTGAGAGAATTTGAGGACATGTTCACAGGAAACTGGGGCACACCACTATGGCAGAGCACCATGTGGATACCAGGGACCCAGGTTCCCCTGAAACAGTCCTACAGGGTACCTGAGCACATTAAGCAGACTGTGAAAGAGGAGCTCAAGGAGATGCTGGAACTTGGGTGATCCAGGAATCTAGTAGCTGGCATCACCCGTGGTACTAATCCCCAAAGGAATGGCACCACCACGATTCTCGTTGACTACTGGAGCAATAGCTGCATGGAGTCTGACACCTACCCCATGCCCAGAACAGATGAGACCCTGGGCGACTGGGGGAGCCAAGTATTTGACCACAATAGACCTAACAAAGGGCTATTGGCAGGTACCTCTGACCCCTGCAGCCAGGAGCTCAGTGCTTGTCCTCTTATGGCACTGCTCCTGGGACTGGACTGTTCAGCTCAGTGCTTGTCCTCTTACGGCACTGCTCTCCTGGCACTGGACTGTTCAGCTCAGTGCTTGTCCTCTTACGGCACTGCTCTCCTGGGACTGGACTGTTCAGCTCAGTGCTTGTTCTCTTCTGGCACTGCTCTCCTGGGACTGGACTGTTCAGCTCAGTGCTTGTTCTCTTCTGACACTTTTCTCCTGGGACTGGACTGTTCAGCTCAGTGCTTGTACTCTTATTGAACATTACAATTCTGAACTGTGAAAAAGTCATCCACTTAACACAGACCTCTATGTACCAATACTGAAAAGCTTACTGCAATTTATAGATCTGCCCAGTTCAAAAGTCATCCTTTTGTGTCCTATAGATTGCAGCTCCACTCAGTTAAAAATATATTTTTATACAGATTTATTATAATTATGAACTTGCAGCACTTACTAAAACTGTAACAGTGTACTCAAGCAATGTAGATTTGATGTTCCTAGAACCAATGGACCTAGGGCGGAGCTTAGGGTCAAGTGAGTAAAATTGAAAATCAGGAGAAATTATCACTTCTGCAATCCCAAAGCAAGTATCTGCCTCAGCTCCCAATATAACAAACAGTTTCAGTCATCAGTGCTGTAATTTTACCAGTTTAGTTTGGGTCTGCACTCACTGAAAATGCTCCCGTTTGGCTGGGTCCAGAAAAGATGAATAAATAAACAAGCAGTGAGAAAGGTGCAGTGGAATGCCTTCCCTGTGCTGGCGTCACTCGTGGATGCTGATGCATTGCTCTATGCGAACTTCAAACAAAGAAAAAATCATGTGGAGACAACTGTGGTGCAAAATGTTAAAAAACTAAGCATTTGGATATATTTAATACTTCACTTTGGGGCAGCTGAGTTTTACATCGCTCAGTGAAGGGAAGGTGATCTGCAACCGTGAGATCGAGGGAAGTTGGTAAGTTGCTTTAACAGATGGAAAACATACTTAAAGAGAATGTCTATGATTTTGGTAAGGGCTTTAAAATACATTAGTCCATTACCATATGTTAGCGACACTCATTTAAGCCCAGAAAGCAATTTTTTCATTAAGTTCACTATTAGAGGGAAGAGATTGAAAATTATGCTGAGCAGATAGCCAGTTGAACTCTTCCACGTCCTGGTCAGCTGGCCCCACCCCTCACTCAGATGTTTTGTGATGTCTAACCAGGCAGAGGGAGGGTGTGCCACTATAGAAGTCAAGGAAGACATTTTCTGAACTGTTTGATGCTGTAGATACTAAAGTAACCTTTGATATAAATGAAAGTCACTGTCCAACTAACATGGGCCCTATTAGTTGAGTAATGACTTTTATTGATAACAAAGGTCACTTTAACATACATAAAACTGTTTCAAAAATTTCCTCCATTGACTTTTATGTGGCACACTCTTGTTCTGCCTGGTTAGACATCACAAACTGCCTGAGCATGGGGGCCGGCAGGTCAGGAACTGAAGGGGTTGCCTGGCCATCTGTTCAGCTCAATTTTTGATCACTTCCCTCCCATAGTTGGCTTAAGCAAAACATTCCTTTCTGTGCTCAAATGGCTATCCCCAGAAGAAGGTAATGAGGTATTGTATTTAAAATGCCATTATCGAAACCTTAGACATTTCCTTTAAACAGTGCCAAAATCATCATAAGAATATAAAATATAGCTGTAGAGGTCATATAAGTCATAAACAATAGTACAGTACTTCATGACTACAAAGGTAGTAATAGTTGTAATAGTGGTAATACAGATGGTAAGAATACACTTTGGCCATGTGGCAAAATCCTCATTTTATTAATTTAGGGAAAAAATGAAATCTGTTCAAATATAATTATCCTGGATTATAATTCAGGCAAGAAGGTAAAGTTTTGGATGTTTGATCCCAGGTCCAATATTAAAATTTAGTAGAAACATTCAGGCCTGAGTTTGGCCATAAATACCGTGAGACCGAGCCCCATATCATAGGCACTTGATAAACAAGCATTTGTCACTGCTGAATGTTGTCGCGCTGGCATTGGCAGTGGCAGTGGCAGAGAGTGAGGCACATAATAGAATGGCAGTGAAGTATTGAGTGGCGCCAACCCCACCCCACCCTGTAGAAGCGACAGGCATTGGTGTGCCTTTGGGTCGTCAGCTATAATGCTCATGCCATTGTACCTCATCCTACCCTGTAGACACTGACAAGTGTCATGGTGTGCTTTGGGTCTTTGGGCATTATACTTACCCCATTCCATAAGAAAATCGCTGACGTGGGTGCAGTATAGCAACATGGGGTGAAGTTTGTGGCTGAACAGTGCAAGACACCTACAGCGATGCCTGTCAGTGGCTGCAGGGTGGGCGTGGGGGTGGAATGGCGTGGGCATTACATCCGATGATCCCAAGTCATAGCCCTGATGCCTGGTAGTCAGTACCAGATGGGGTGCTACAGTTGGAAACCCTAACACCGTGGGCGTAGTGGTAGTTTCACTGTATTTGTTCTACATGGGCTGCTTGTCAGGCCACCTTATGAAAGTGGCACAACCATTTTGTTAGCTGAAAGGTGGTTTTGCACAGCGGCTGTAGCATTTGGTGACAGAGGGATGAAAACACAGCTTTGGGCAGGATGCGTGGAGAATGGCAACTGTATTGTTCATGAGGAGGAGTAAAAATGGCAATGCTGAAAATCTGGAATGGCAATGAAACTGCCCGAAAACTGATTTCGCACAGCGACCATACGATTCTGCGCTGGATGTGTGAAAACACATTTCAGGCAGGATGTGTAAAATGACAGCTGTACTGTTTATAAGGAGGTGTGGAAAAATGCCAATTTTGAACATGCAAAGTGAAAACATTACAAATGCATGAAAGGCATGGCGTGTGTGCAAACTGCACAGCATGCGCCGCCATAAAACACTCATTTTGTGGACTTTCGGACCCAAATTCTCAACATAAGCATTTTTGGACCTCTGCTAATGAACAGTGTCACTGTCATTTTCATAATGTGTCTTGAACATGGACTTTCCACAGCAACCATGCTATTTTGCGCTGGAACTGTGAAAACACATTTTGGTCAGGATGTGAATAACAGCTGTACTGTTCATAAGGAGGCGCAGAACAATGGCAATGTTGAAAATCTGGAGTGAAAATATTATAAATTCGTGAACACAGTCATGTTATGGAGTCTCATCACCAAATTTTCAGCATAGGCATTTTATGACCTCTGCTCATGAACAGTGTAACTGTCGGTTTTGTAATGTGTCCCAAACACTGATTTCCCACATCAACGCTATTCTGCGCGGAAGTGCGAAAACATTTCAGGCAGGATGTGAAAATGACAGCTATGCGGTTCCAGAAGGTGTGGAAAAATGCCAATGCTGAACATGTGGCGTGAAATATTGCAAATGCACTAAGTTACGAGCATGCATAGCAACTGCGCAATGCATGTTTGTAAAACAGTTATTTTTATTTTTCCACCAAATTTGCAACATAGGCATTTTGAGAGCCCCCTCATGAACACTGGCACTGTTGTTTCATTCCTCACTCCTGAAAGGTGATTCCACATAGTGACTGCGAAATCACCTTTCAGGCCCGAATACGCCATGACAGTGCAAGAATTCATGAGGAGGGGTCCCAAAACCCATGTTGAAAATTTGGTGCCAAAAATCAAAAAATGCCTGAGATATGCAGCAAAGTTAAAAAAAAACTATTTATTCCATTATACAGCTTACGGCATTTCCTCAGTTCGCGGTCAGCTTTGTAGAGTCTGAGCGTGTTCCCAGTCCACGAAATCATCGCCAAACTCCGAGGTAAGTATGGGGTGAGGTGGTGTGGGGAAGCAGGATCAGCAGTGGGTGGTGGGTAGGGAGACTGCGATGGACTGTTTTGTGTTACAGGGTGTAAAAACAAAATAACTACAGCGGGACCATTTTTTTTACATGGTATTTGGTGCACTGGGGTGGGCTCCCAGCATGCCACCTAACTGTTTGGGGTTGCTGCAGCTGATGGGGGATTGGGCACCCTCATCGGCACACAAGAAAAGGGGGTCAATTTATGCCGACAGAGGATTGGGCACCCCATCGGCACCTAAAAAAGCGGGGGATAAGAGTCGAGGGATTGGGCACCCCCTCAGTATATAAGAAATGGGGGGAATGCTTTATGCTGATGGGAGTGAGCTCCCCATCGACACATACTACTGCGGCAACTGGAAGCGGCAGGGACTGGGCATCCCGAGTTGGCAGTTGGGTGGCCAGGCAGCCGCCCACCATGAATACAGTGTGGCCAAGCACGTGGGAAGGGCCCGCTGCATCTGACAAGCTTTGCTCGGATTGCAGCGGACCTTTCCTCAGATATGCTCGCCACATTAGTATGCATGGTGTGGCACCGGCATGCAGGCTGATTGGGAATGAGGGGCGCACCTACTGATGTGTGCCCTCGCATTCGCCAACAGCGGCCGTGCCTCCAAATCCCATGCCACAAGATGTTGGCTGCACATAAAAGGAAGACCTTCCAATATTTGTCTTCCATACTGGAAAAGTGTATTCCTCCTGCTCCCACCCTTAACAATTCTTAATTTGTTTTTCCCCAAGCCCATTCAAATTATGTTTCGGAAACCTTCCTTTGTTACAGTTAAACATGTAATTAAGAAGATGAAAATTCATCTGTTCATCTTGCCTCATCTACCCTATTTCTAAATACAAATGACAATGGTAAGTTTTGCAAGGGCATCGATGATAAAGCAGGCAAACCTACTGTAGATCACATCTAGCTCTGCCAGCTCCCTGATGCCACCAAGTACAGCAGATCACCATAATCCGAGATTGGAATGGCCATAGTATTCACTATATTACAGTATGTTCTTCTGAGGGTAGACATTTTCTGACTCTATGTAACATACCAACTCTGCATCTTAAGTTTACAACCATCTTATCGATGTGGGTGTCCCAGTTGCCTTTTTCATCTAGCCAAATCCCAAATATTTATAGATTTGAACCTACTATAGAACTATATTATGATTTGTTACTATTTCCATAGTTTTGTGTGTAAAGAATTGTCTAAATTCTTTATTAAACAGAATAGTTTTAGATTCATTTGCATTTGTTACAAGCCTGTGATTATTAAAAAAGACTGGACCTGATCAAAGCTTTTGTAATTCCTTTTCAGTCTGTACTATGCTGCATCCTGGGATGTATATATATTATATAGTATATTATATTCTCTGCCTAAAGATGATATTTAGCATCACGATTATGAATGGATAAATTATTCATATCCAGATTGAAAAGCAGGGGCCCAGAATTTTATTTATTTATTCATTTGAGTTTTGGAAACCGGGTATGTCCACTTAGACAATTGCAGTCCCTTTTCAGGGGCAACCGGAAGTGCAGTATGTATTCAGTACAGTGCTTTAACATAACAATGACAGTTACAATGGAAAAATTAATATACAGCATTCAATTATCCACTTTAACCTTGTAGGACCCTGATATAACCATCACTGTCTTGGATTCAAAATCCTTGATGCTAATAAATTATTGATGTCTTTTAAGGTACATCACAAGCAATTTTTGTGTGTTATCTATTTTTTCCCTAAGTGCCCTGGGTACAGCCACTCCTTCAGGCTGCTAAAGACTCCCACACCCCTCCGTCTCCCCTCAAGTCTCCTTATCTTGCATTGCAGCCCTAAGGTAACCCAGCATATCCCTTCACTGGACAGGTCCCTCTCTTGCGAGTGGGAAGGCACTAGGGAAGCCAAGCCAACACGCTCACATTGGCCCACGCTGCTGAGGTGGACATGGCTCCATGGGAGATCCGGAGGAGGAGCAGGCCAACAGCTGTCATCTGGCTGAGCCCAGTGTGGAGTTTCTGGTTTTCTGGTCCCACAGTTGTTGCGGTCCTCTCACAGTGCTCCCGGTGTCCACCAGGGGCTGCTGCAGTGACAACCTCCCAGAACTCACCCCAGGGGAGAGAGCAGTCCCTCGGATGCTCAATCCTCATCCTCCCCACCGACCCACAGCAACGCGAAGTCCATTTCTGAACTCGAATTGCGCGGCAAGGAGTGAGGTGTAGCGTCCACTGCCTCAACCCTCTGCGCTACTTGACCAGCTCCCACAAACCATTTTAAAGGTAAACGCACAGTCCAAAGATTTTAATTTGGACAGAAGAATGTAATGGTCAACACTATCAAATGCTTTAGAAAGATCAATAAAGGTCACTAACACCAACATTCTCCTTTCCAGGGCCTCCTGTACATTCCCAACCACCTTTACTGATGCCGAGTCGGTATGTGCTGTGATTGGAAACCTGACTGAAATTTATTTAAGATGTTATTTTTGTTCAGATATGTTTTCAGCTAACCATTTGTTAATCTTTCAAACATCTTGGAAATGATGGGCAGAAAGGAGACGGGACGATGCCTGTGGATATTGACTCATAGTTAACAAAGGTTAAAATGAACCATTAAGGGAGATGCAGTAACAGGGGCTGCATACTTTAACAAGACAGTAGGGGCCAGATACTCAAAAACTTTCGCTAGGCGCAAACCGTTTGTGCAGGGTTAAGCGTAAGGTTTCTGAGTCCGCTATATTCAAAAGGTAAAATAGCATGGGCAAACTACGTTAGCACCAGGCAAAAATATAATGTATCAAAGGGCAAACTGAGGGCGTGTACATAAATACAGGTGCAGTGCTATATTTGGTGCATTAGCGCCATGCTAGTATTTAAGCGCGACTTGGCGCGACACTTTGCATGAACTGCAAATGCCAGGAAAGGGTAGTCTTAACTCTGGGTAAACCAGCTTTGCATAACTTTGTAGCTTTTCATGGTTTGCATGACTTTTGCACAGTATGTGCAACCCTAACCAGTAAATATTTAGCATATAAAGAAACCAGACATGGAAGTAACATGCTGCACACAGATGGCACCTCCTATGATGCCATCATCTGCCACCTGTCCCAACCATGCCAGACAGTAAGTGGTGACCGGCACCCAGTGGACACCATGGCAGTGTGTCCTTACAGCACACACCTGTAGTCCGCCTTTCTATGGACACCAACAGAATCCAGCACACACATGCAGCACTGGGGTGTGGAGTGTTGAGGGGAGGGTGTACAGGTGGCCAGTCTGCACCACATACTGGTGCTGCCACATGGCTGGTACAATCCATGCAGTGCAACTGGTCCAGTGTTGGGAATACCCCAACACCAGTGTGCCTGTCTGCTGGTATGAGCCCCCAGTCACATACTGCACATCTGTACAGACACCACAGCATACACAGCCAGCCATGTATAGTTACTGTGAGTATCCCTGCCATTGGTGCAGCATCTGGGGATCACACAACAGCATAACAGTAATGTCCACTGTTGGTACACACCTGCAAGATGGGCCTGTCACTGTGTATAGTGCAGTGGTCGTTGATGTCCTACATACCATAGGCATTGCTGTGTCCCTCAACTACTGGCCCTCTTGTTACTGTAGTGTCTGCTGTGCACTGTAGCAAGGACTACAGTTTGACAACTGCAAGCAGCACCACCACCTGTGCCTGTGCTGTGTAGTCCCTGGGGCACAATATTCTATGCGATTCTGCAGCTACCATGCACTTCCAGACTGACCTACAGGTGGAGCTGTGGGCAGACCCAGCCAGCCCCTCTATTTCCAGACTGACATACAGTTGGAGCTGTGGGACCCTGCAGTAGTGCTGGGCAAACTGCATGCTAATCAGGACACAATGAGATGCTAATCTGGATGTTTGCCCACAGACTGCCTAAATAGGCTCATTTGCATGTCACTTTTGAATATAGCAAAGTTTTGCCCCAGGAAAACATGATAGCACCGAGCAAGCGGCTTAGCTCCATGCAAAACCTGTACTAAACCAGCGCAAAACCTGCACAGCACCTGCGCAAATGTGTCCTGCATACGCAAACATTTGGAAACTTGATACATTTCTGCAGAACTTCACATGCACTGATGCTTGCAGCTTTAACGATTCCACTCATTTGCTAGCCACACATTGGCCACATAGTTCACCTCTACCTTCCTTCACGTCACTGTGCACTGGGCTGCTGTTGTGGTTTGCACTTCCTGGCTGCTATATTCAGAGCTGTCTTATTTCCTGGGCTATTTTGCACTGCACTCCCAGCCCAGTTTGCCCAGCTTCCTTAGCATGCTATATTCAGCAGGTTTTGCACCAGAGCTATCCTTTTGAATATAGTGGGCTATTGGTTCTGGTCTAATTTAGCATACCAGGCTGTGCTAATTTAGCCCTGGGGCAAAGTTTTGAATATCTGGCCCTAGGTGTACAATCTTGTCCAGCTGCCTTGGAAGTGTTTTGTTCTTGTTTTGTTTAATTATATTAACTCAATTAAAAACAAGAATGGCATGTAGGCCATTTAATTACTGAAAATGAGTCTATATCTGAACCCAGTAAAATGGCAGAATTGTTCAGTCTAGAATTCTGTAAAGCCTTCAATAATTCTTCCAGTAATACTAAATTTGATTTTCCAGTACAAAATTGCATCAATATTTCCATTAAAACTATTGGAAAGAAACTGAATGATATAAAAAGAGGTTCATCCCTAGTCCTGATAATATTATAGAAGATATTCTTTTCATTATGAAACATTATACTGCTTACCACTAAAATTAATATTTGATAAAAGTTTAAATTTGGAACTGTGCATTCAGATTGGAAAAAAGCTAATGTTATCCCATTATACAAAAAGAAAGGAAGTAAAATTTACTAGATAATTATTGTCCAATAAGTCTGACACCCATTATTTGTAAAATATTGGAAATAATTATTAAAGACAATTTAACAGAACACCTGTCTGTGTTAAATTCAAGCCAACACAGCTTTTTAAAGGCGTTCCTACACTACTAATCTTGTGAGTTTTACTATTACATTAGTATGAATTTGAATAAAAAATGCCTTGTGACATCATTTTCTGGACTTTTGTAAGACATTTCATTCTGCTTCCGTTGGGCACTAATACACAAATTACAATCATGTAACATTAATCCCTTATATTCACATTAGATAGCAAATTGGCTGGATAATAGGAGCGAAAGGGTAATAATTGATGGCTATAAATCATCATGGTTTAAAGTGGAAAGTGGTATTCCTCAGGGATCAGTGCTGGCACCAGTTATTTTTCAAATATTCATTTTGGACTTCTCAAAAGATATCCAAAGTAAAATCATAAAATATGCAGATGACTGCAAGATTGATAACATCTGCAGGACAGAAGAAGAGTCAGAAATTATTCAAAAATATCTTAATTTACTAGAAGCTTGGTCTATTAAATGGAACCTTAAATGCGACATGACCAAATGTAATGTTCTTCACTTTGGAAAACATAACAAAAAGACAATATTTTCTCTATAATGATATTATTTTAGAGAAAAACAACAAAAGAGATCTTGGTATTAATGTTGACATAGGTCTTAAATTTGACTCACATATTACTCAAGTTATTGCTAAAGCAAAAATTCAATATAGTGGGCAATCAGACATAATTTTGCCGCTAGAATCCATCGATACTTCTATCTCTGTATCGAGCCTATGTCAGGCCTCGTTTTAATTTTCTGTCCCAATTGTGGAGTCCATATAAACATATGGACATAGGTAGATTAGAAAGGGTTCAGCACAGGATGACCAAGTCATTCCTTAACTATAAATCTTTATCCTATAATGAAAGACTTGCTGCTTTAAATCTTATGTCCTTGGAACAAAAGGCGTCTTAGGGAGATTTACTGTTTGCAAGAGACATTATCATGGATGCATCTTTAATGAATGAATGTGGACTGGATTTTAAACAAATAACAGTTAATACCTGAGGACACCTGCTACAGCTTATGAGAAAAAATGTAATACAAAAATAGAGCTCATTTCTTCTCACATAGAATAATTGGATTATGGAACAAATTGCCATTATTGGTTGTTATAGATGAAAGTAAGGCCCTCTATAAAAAAGATTGAATATTTTTCTTCAGTGTGTAAATAAAAAATAATTTTTCCAGCTGTATGTAAGTTTAGGAGTATATGGGCTGTTGCCTTTTACTCCTTTTTCATCCATAGTATGGTGCTTAGTATCTTCAGTACATTTAGTTCATTCCACACTTCACCAATTTCAATCTCCGAAATTCAAAAGCACTTTGTATATCTGGGTCTCCATCAAACCCAGTGTTATCCAAGATTGTTTGAGTCCTATTCACATATTTTCTGTTCCCATTTTAATGAAGTAATTACTGAATTCTTCAACTATTTTAGTCCATGGAGAAAATTGTTGATCATTTAATGTGAAGGCATTTGAAAAGTTTTGAAATTTGCAGGTTATGCGGTTTTTTCATGGTCATCTAGAAATCTTTTAGTTGTAACTATTCTTATCATAAGACTCTTTAAAATATTTTTGTTTAGTTTGTTTAATTTCCTTTGTGTATAGATTGTTGGCATAGTGATATACATTGGCAGAGAACACCAGGAGGAAGAGGTGCTGTGTGACTGGACTTCTCTACTGGGACTATATTGCCCTCCTTCCCACCCAAAGCTAGTTCTACTTTTTATAGGCAGGGTTTGACTGACAACAGGAACTTCCTGTTTGGGAGCAGGAAGTGAGTGATCACACAACCACCAAGACTCACCATCCTAGAAGGGCAGAGTAGCTCTCGCCCCCCCCAGCTGCTGGAGGTCTGCCTCTGAGCAAGTAAGGGGTCTACTGAGAAATATAGGACCTTCTTGTCTCAGAACAGGATGATCAGGAGCTTAAAGGGCACAGAGGCAGTAAGTAAGTGGGAAAGAAGAAAAAACATAGGAAAGAGCAAGGATTCCAAACAACAGTGAAGGGCCAGAAATAAGACATGAAGGAGTGGTGCAGTGCAGTGGCTGGGAGCAGCAGTCTTCCTGGAGACATTCTGGAGGATGCGGTGTTGTTCCATCTGCAGGCACTCTCTGGGCTGAGGAGGAGGTTGCTCATCTAAAGGCTGAGTTGGCCAGGATTGTGGGACCTCCTCTTCCATCCAGGGACCACCAGAGCCTGCCGTTGCCTCAGAGGTTGCCAAGAAAGAGGTGGTTGGACCACATTGTGCTCAGGAGGGGTGAGGGTGGTGGAACAGAGGTGTATCCCTCCAGTTGTACCTTTCCACAATTCCTATGCTGTTCTGGCAAAGTGTGGTTCCTCTATAGAGGCACCCGCAGTAGAACCAAGGAGAATGCTGGGAACCTCCATAGAGAGACCCACAGGAGGGTGGCATGGGACCCCACAGGGAAGGGGAGAGGGAGGTAAGGTGCCTGCCTGGCACCATGGCTTGGAGGACAGGGAGCGAATTCTTAGGATCACCAGAGCAGCTGCACAGGAGAGGGAGCTGGATGTCTTTTGTCCACCTAGGGACAAATGACCTGGCAAAGAAAGGGATCAGAGCAGTGCAGGAAGAGTTTGTGGAGTTGGGGAGGGCCTTAGACAAAGTATCATGCACGGTAACCTTCTGGAGGTGCTGCCTGTCTATGGTGTGGGTGAGCTAGGGTACTCCACACCATGGGATTCAATCAGTGGTTGAAAAACTGGTGGAGAGCTCAGGGATTTGGCTTCATGGGGACTGGGGATAACCTGGGTGATGCAGGCCTATAGTGGCATGATGGGCTGCATCTTTCCAGGAAGGAACCAGGATCCTAGGTGATAGGTTTAAATACTTCCTTGGCGAGCATTTGAACTAGCCAAGGGGAGGCACTGGAAAGGAGCAGGAAATCCTAGCCTCCCAAGAAATTCCAGGGTAGTAAGTGAGGTAAACACCAAGATAGACATGTCGATAGGGAGAAGGGCAGGGTAAATGGAGGAAAGTGACAAAGGCAATAAGAACAGGGATGGGGCAAAAGGAGTAAGGCCATCAGGAAATGGAGGGTAATGAGTACCAGTGCCCATAGTCTGGGCAACAAGCTCCCTGAACTGGTGGCCTTGATGGAAGAGGGATGCCTAGCTATTGTAGCAGTCACAGAAACAAGGTACACAGAGAACCATGACTGGGATGTTAACATACCAGGGTACATAGCCTACAGAAGAGACAGGTAGGGAGAAGAGGAGGAGGAGTAGTTCTCTATGTAAAGAAAGGGATAAGAGCAACTGAACAAAGAGTAAACAGGGAGGAGAGGAGCACTGTGGGTCACCTTAGAGACTGGAAATGGCACCACAATCTTCACAGGGTTGTATACAGACCCCCATGTCAGGAGGGGAATGGACAAGGATATGATAGAAGATATTCTTAGGATGGCAGAGAAAGGAGAGATACTGTTGATGGGAGACCTGAATATGCCAGAAGTTAACTGGAGCACATTTGCTGCAACCACATCCAAGAGCCGGGCCATTCTGATGCCCTACAGGTGGCATGCCTCAGACAGCTAGTTTTGGAACCCACTCATGAGGGAGCAATCTTAGACCTCATGACTCTCAAATGGGGACAGTGAGAGGATCTCAGATCTAGAAGGAGATAGCCATCTGGGAACAAGTGACCACCAAATAGTGTGGTGGATAAACTCAGCTACAGAGTCAAGCCATACAAAAGTGAGGGTACTGGACTTCAGGAGGGCTGAATTTGGCAAGATGGGAGAGTGCCTTAGAAAAGCACTAGCAAACAGGCTTGAAGGAGGGGTGGAGCAACAATGGGAAACATCAAAACTGCCATCACAGAGGCAACAAGCCTTTGTGTGAAGCAAATAAACCAAAATGAAAGAAAAAGCCACTATGGTTCTCAAAGAGGTGGTGGGGAAAGTCAGGAGAAAAAGATGGCATTCAGGAAGTATAAGGAAACACAGAAGGAGCAGGACAGAGAGCTGTACCAGTTAAGGCAGAAGGAAGCAGGGAGGAAGTCAGAATAGCAAAAGGCCCAAACTGAGGAAAAGATAGCCAACTCAGTTAAGAGGGGGATAAAACCTTTATGAGTACATCTGAGAGTGTAGAAAAGACAAAGAGGAGGGATAGTGAGGCTGAATAGAATGGACAGTGGGTGAGCAGAGAGGGACAGTGAAAAAGCAGGGATACTCAACAAATATTTCTGCTCAGTATTCACAAAAGAGGAGGGGGGCAGTGCCTAACCCAATTAACAGAAGCACTCTTGATAGGGGTTGATCCCAGTCCTGTCATAGAAGAACAGGTTCTGAAAGAACTCCTAAAACTGAAGGTGGACAAAGCAATGGGGCCTGATCTGAATTCACCCCAGAATTCTAAAATAATTAAGGGAGAACTAGTGAAACCACTGACTACCCTTTTAACAAGTCATGGGAGGATGGTGTGGTACCTGAGGACAGGAGGAAGGCGGATGTGATTCCCTTCACAAAAGTGGGACCAAGACAGAGGCAGGAAACTACAGACCTATCAGTTTGACCTCTGTGGTAGGGAAAGTGATGGAATCACTTCTGAAGGAAAGAATTGTTGAGTACCTAGAGGCCAGTGGGGCAGGGACCCAAGGCAGCATGGGTTCACAGTGGGAAGGTCATGTCAGATGAATCTAATTGATTTCTTTGACTGGGTGACCAAAGCAGTAGACCAGGGAGGGGCTGTGGACATGGCCTACCTAGACTTTAGCAAGGCATTTGACACAGCCCCACACAAAAGATTAATAGTCAAATTAACCAGCCTGGGTGTGGGTCCCAGGGTGGTAGCCTGGTAAAACATTGGCTGGACAACAGGACACAGAATGTAATTGTAAATGGAGTCCACTCTGAAGAAAGAGGGTTTCTAGTGAGGTACCACAGGTTCAGTACTGTTTCCAGTCTATTTTAATGTCTTTATAAGTGACATGGCAGAGGGACTGGAAGGAGAAATATGCCACTTTGCAGATGACACAAGGATTTGCAACAGGGTTGATACAGAAGGAGGCATGGAAAGGATGAGAAGGGACTTGCAAGGTTGGAGGAATGGTCAGAAGTATGGCAGCTTGGATTCAATGCAAAGAAGTGCAAAATAATGCACCTGGGAAACAAAACCCAGGAAAGATTACACAGTGGGGGTAGTAACAACAACAAGAATGGAAGGGACCTGGGGTAATCATATCAGATGACCTTAAAATTAGCAAGCAATGTGAGAAGGCAGTAGGGAGGGCTGGGGGTATACTGGGATGTATAGGAGAGGCATCACGAGCAGAAAACAGGAAGTTGTTATCCCTCCTTACAGACAGTTGGTGAGACCCCATCTGGAGTACTGGATCCAGTTCTGGAGACCCCATCTCTGCAAGGACATAGACAGGATAAAGGCAGTCCAGAGGAGGGCAACTAAAATGGTGCAGGGTCTGCAAGAGAAGCCATACGAGGAGAGACTAAAGGGCTTAACATGTATGCCCTTGAGTAAAGGAGGAGAGTGGGGACATGATAGAAACTTTAAGTACCTCAGTGGAATCAACAAAGTCCAAGAGGATAGCATCTTTCAGAAAAAGAGATGTGCAAGAACAAGGGACACAATTTAAAGATGGGGGTGGTTCAGGGGCAATGTGAGGAGTATTGTTTCACAGAGAAGGTGGTGGATGCATGGAACAGCCTTCCTGAGGAGGTTTTGGGGTCTAAAACTGTGGGAGAATTCAAGAATACATGGGACAGACATAAGACAATTCTTGGGGGTAAGAAGAAATAGGCTGTTGGTTAACTAGGATCTGCAGCTTATCTTGTAGGTAGAAATGGGCAGACTAGGTGGGTCAAGCGGTCCTTATCTGCCATCAAAGTCTATGTTTCTATCCTAATCTATCTATTTGTGCCTTTTGTTGCCATCTACATCTTGTCACAGTTATTTTTTAATTTGTTTAATTTTAACCTATACTGTGGGCAGTATTAACTTGTATCCATTTTTTCCTCACTGGGGCATAACTGCTGCGTACGCCATAAATTGTTGATAAAAATAGCTCCAGGCATCACACACTGTTGGTATTAAACTAAGTCTTTGCCAATCAATGGATTCTATAGCATAAATGAGATGAAATCAACATTTTTTAGGATCCTATGGGAAATAGTGTTTAATAACTAAAGGCACTGATCATTAGCTCTGAGACAAAATATACTTTAGTGATAGCTAAAGCAGTCTGGTAAAACACAACTAGACTTGCAATTTTCTTGTCTGATTCTAAAAAATCAAGTCTATTAGAGCTGAAGATGACAGATCCTTTTAATTTAACTGTATAAATTGGGCCGATCATAGATTTGCTTGAAATCCTTTATGTCATGGGAGAAATTTATTGAGGATCAATGTACATTGAAATCTCCTAAAATCAGTAATTCATGATTCAGTTTATACCTCTCACATTGAAATCTCCTAAAATCAGTACTTCATGATTCAGTTTATACCTCACATTGAAATCTCCAAAAATCAATAATCCTTGATTCAGGGTATACGCTCACATTGAAATTTCTTAAAATCAGTCATTCATGATTCAGTTTATACCTCTCAAGCAAATCCTATAAATCCTCAAAACACTTCATATGGATTTTGGCAAGTGATACATACGAATAATAAAATAAGTTGAGCATGTGGCAGTTTAACACAAGCCCAATTGTTCTAACTTTTCAACCTCCTTTACAAATATAACTTTAGTGGCAGCTAACCCAGTCTTCTCATATATCAGTAATCCACCACACTTTTGTTTTGGTTTCTGTGCCAAATTTGGTAGCCCTCTGTTAATGCTGATGTCAGTCACTTTTGAATTTAGCCACGTTCAGATATTATTATTATGTCCAGTTTATAGCACAGTATCCTCTTCCTAGCATTATTCAGTTTTGGAATTAAACTTATAGAATTAAGTGGACAGTAGAAAATGTGTTTCAGTCAAAATCTCTGTAGCAGACCATTTCCTTCTAATAGGGCTGGGTTTAGATGTATGTCTCCACATGTTAGTGGAAATGGACAATAAAGCATTGTAAGGGTTTTAAGTTTATTTGAATTTAATTTCTACATTAACAGACCATCATGTAAGTTACAAGTTCTCCAATTTGCAGGTCTCAGGTCCTTGCCTATAAAACCTAAGTAACAGCCATGAGAGCCATCAATTTCATAAAATCACATCTCATCACCCTAGACAATATATTGTGATTAACCAGCTCCGTCATTGTGTAAGGGTCACTGTTTGTGGTGAGCGACTGTGTGGAATGGTTGCTTGCATATGTTCCTGGAGGTATCATCCTGACTACTGTCCTAGTAGAGACTTCCCAGGTGGAGGAACTGTATCATTGTTTATTCTGCCCAGTTCAAAACATTTGAATTCAGACCCTTCCATCTGTCAGGTCCAGGCCTAGGTCAGCCATCAGAGGATGAAGTCACGTGCTCCTGGGGATCCATCAGAGGAGGAGGAGAAGGTGCTCAAGTCAAGTCATCTTTTATTTCTTGGCGCCCAATCCCAGAGCTCTGGGCACTTCACATTGATACAGGACAAATATTTAAAGCACATTATTATCAGAGTCAATTCAATTTAAAACATTTTATAAATGCAGAAAATTTCAGCTCACTGTCACATTAATCAATATCCTTCAAATGCCATCTTGAATAGATGCATCTTCAGGCCATGTTTGAGACTTTCCATAGTAGGGCCTCCTTCAATGAGCGTGGGAAGGGAGTTCCATAAAGTCGGGCCTGCCACTTTGAAGAACAATCACCAAGTTTTGAGTCATGCCACGGGACCACTAAATACCCCTCCACAGATGACCATAGGGAGTGCACCTGGGCGAGCAAGTGTCATAAGGTCAGACAGGTAGCCCAGACCTGATCTCATGTAGGGCCTTATAGGTAAGCAAGCCAGCCCTGAAGATAATCCTCCACCTAACTGGCAACCAGTGCAGATCGCACAAACCTGGGGTTATGTGATCAGACCTTGAAAAGCCCATCAGTAACCTTGGTGCAGCATTCTACACTAGCTGCAGCCATCGGAGGTTGCCCACTGACCTCGAAGTACACAGCATTACAGTAATAGAGTCTGGAGGTGACAAAAGCATGTATCAGTGATGGCAGATCTTCAGGTGGGACTAAGGGTTTAAGCTGGACGACATTCCTAGGTGGTAAAACCACTCCAGATGATGGCAGACACCTGAGCTTCAAGTGTCAAACCTTCATCAAGGATGACACCCAGATTCTGCACCTTATTCACAGCCACCAGTGAGGTGGACCCTAGGAACAACCCTGTTCCTGCTCTTGTAGTGCCACTTCCTCCGATGACCAGGCTCATCACCAGTACCCCCATCTTGTCTGGGTTTTGTCTCAGCTAGTTAGAGGACTTCCAGTCCTGGATCTTGGATAAAAGCAGCACATCCACATCCATAGTGTCTGATGTTCTGGGGCAAAGGACATATACAGCTGGTATCATCTGCATAGCAGTGAAAACCCTGACTGTAGCACCTAATGATGTCACCCAGGGCAGCATATACACTGCAAAAACATGGCCATCAAGATCGACCCTTGAGGTATTCCACAGGACAGGAGCCTCAGGCATGATGAGAAATTTCCATCTCACCCGTTGCATCCTACCTGATAAAAGACTCAAACCATCTGATGACATTGCTGGTGAGTCCACAGAGTTCTCTCAGGTGATCAAGTAGCACCACATGATCTCACGGTGTCAAAAGCTGATGAGAGATTGAGGAGAACGAGAATTGACCATTTCCCTCTATCTCACGCCCTGAGAAGATCATTCTGCACCTCGACTACAGTGGAGACACTACTGAGATCTCCTGATTACCCCCACCTGATGCCTCACCTATTGTAATTGTATTCCAGTGGATTTGGTGCCTCTGCTCAACACTGAAAAGCGTTGTCTGAAATTTGCCATTGGTGCTGAAGTGGATGGAGACATGGTGCAATTCAGGTGTATGATGAAAAAATGGTGTTGCTTGGCTTGATGAATCTGCCCACAATCAGAAGAACACATGGTAGGACCAATGTACCTGGATATTATAATAGAGAAGACCACAACACCCTGTGAGTGATGGAGTCCTATAGAGGTTGTAGAGCCAGATATGGAGACAGAATTGCCTGTGCTCAAGAATCTTGTGCTGGATGCTGAAGTAGAAAGTACAGTATACTTGGCGGTCATCTCTGGAGGAAAATTGCAAATTCCTTAGTTCATGCCTCCAAGTGTACACCAATAGCAGACATGATAGGGAAGTCCACCACTGGAGGACTAGTGTATTGTTTACAGTGGGGCTGCCATGTAAAAGTCCCAATAATGCCTTGAGGTGCCCACCAGCCAATATGTGAAAAGATGACAGATGGTGTGTTTGTTGGATTGTGGGAGTTCTGGGCTAGAGAAAAGCCAGGAAAATTCCAAGCAATGAGATCCTGTTTTTGGGATATGAGCCGCTCTACTGCACCACACCACTAGGGGCATGGAGCCAGCCTCTGTAGACCGCAGCTATGCAGAGCTTTTGTCTGGAGTCCCTGCAGGGCTGGAAGGAGCAGAAGCTTCCTTCAGAAGTAGAGACAGTATGTTTAGGCCTGTTCAAGATTGTGGGTAGCTTCCTATAGTGTTTAGGCTTGCACAGGGTATTGATTCAGCAGTAAAAGCCAGAGAACTTGCCAGGTGTCCAGAGATAGTTTGATGGTTTCTGGCCAGAGCCCATTCATTGAGTGTCCACTCTGAGGAGTGAATAGCTGAGGTGGAGCTGACCAGACATCTGCTTGGGAAGAGGCTGTGGGAAGGAATATCTAGCCTGAGACACGACATTCATCAGTGTGTGACAGAGAGAACATGAAAGAGAGAAACAGAGACAAGCCAAGAGGCAGATGAATGAGTGGTTGACCCAAAGGTCACAATATTTCCAAGCGGGTGTGAGAAGTTTCTACCCATGGTAGATGTATCCCATATCAGGGAGCAACCTTTTTTTTCCACCCATAAGTGAGGGAGATAAGGAAAGGGTTCTGAGAGCACTGCAGCTTTGTGGGTTTCCTCAAGTAACTGCAGGACCAGGAGGCGGAAGCCCCATTTCCTGTCAGTGGCACCCCCCCTCAGAATGAAGACCAGAGCTTTCAGTGTAGATTGACACATAATTTCATGACCATCAATCAGGGTCTTGGCTCTGCATCTTTATGAATTTGTTAGGTAACTTAGGGCCTGTAGGTTGATAGAAGAGAGTGATCTCTTAGAAACCTGAGAGTGCCAGGACTGTCTAAACTAGCTCTGATGGAAGACTTGTTTTGGTACCATCAGGTCCAGGATTACAATTGGTGTTACATAGATGTTTACAAGCAAGTAGACTTATGTCCATAAAGCTTGCCCGTTTGTATCATACCTCAAAACTGAAATTTCTTTCACCATAATGCAGATCCAAGTTATTCTTAAACTGATTCATACTTCCACTATTAATTATTGCCTGAGGTAGAGCATTCCATGGAGTAACCACCTCTGGCTATACCAGTGCTTTCTTATATTGTGTCTCCATTTACATTGTATCAATTGTTTGTTGTGCCTTCTGCTACCATGTTCATCTGTTCTTGGATAGATTCCAAATTCAGTGCAATAGCTGCCATCTCCAATTATCTTATACAAAAGGTACATATCTCCCTAAACCTCCTATAGCATAAGGAATACAGATTAAGAGACACTAATCTATCTGTTGTGTTGTTTCACTGTAGCATTCCCCATTAATGTAATTGTGTAACTGTAGCATTCTCCAGTAAGGTGACTGCTCTAATTACATCTAGACCGCCAGACAGTTGCCACACTCGGGAAAATAACAAATCTGATGCAAAGCTATTGCAAATTGATTTATTTGAAACAAAGTGCAGAGTAACTCTCCTTAGAGCAGAGAAGGTGTCTGCTGCTTGCACCAAGCGCTTGATTCACAATGTCGTTGATTGTGTTGAGGGAGGGCATGGCTACTATGAGGACAGGGCCCATCTTTTGTCCATCATCTCATACATATTACAATAGCCCACATTTACAGTGCAATACAACATAACATAATTACTTGTACAAAAGAAATACCTTACATGTAAAAAGTATTACAAAACTACAAACAAAATCAGATCATTCATCCTGTCAAGAAAATGCTCCTAGAAAAGCTCAACTCAAGGAGGGAAACACATCAATAGTAATTTAGTGAACATTCATATTTTTCTGTGAATTACACCCTTACTCTGATTCCTGCTAAACCACTCCTCCTTAACGGGCTCTTCAAAATAGTTTCTTTATAACTGATATTACATGATGTTATGGAGCACATTTCTTAACAAAGACTACTCGCTAAGCAGTATCTGGTATTGCCCTCTACTATTGATTGTAATCAAAAGCAAAGCTTATTAATATTTATAACTTCTCATAAATAAACATTAATTCTGTGTCCATCATTTTCTATCCCTTTCTTGCTTGCAATTATTTATCACACAAATAAAAAAGGCTGATTGCTTTAATGGCTCTTTTATGTCCTTTCATTTCATGTTCATGGAGTGCTCAGTGGCAAGGCCTCCCATGTTTGTCTTTTGCAGGGATCCCCAAACCACTAGGAGACCAACATGGCCATCAAAATATTTTGTTTTTGTGGCTGCACTAGCCAGCTGCCCAGATGGGCCAGGTTCAGGAGCAGAGTTGGGCTACCATGACAGTGGATGGGCATGTCTGAAAATCTTTCCTGCTGTCTCAGTGATGGCTCACAGAACCTGAAAAGGACAGTATATCCCATTCCCTGTCTGATTACAGTGGGTATATATTCCTGTCTGATTTGAGGGTACATCCTTGTCTGATTACAGGGTATATCTTTGGTAGATAGCATGGAGTGTAAAAATAATAGATTTCAAAAGAGTTTTGATTTCCTAAAATGAAAAGAAAGAGCCAGCCCCATAGCACTACAGTACCATCTGTCAGTACGCTAACTACTCTGGTGAACCAAGTTTCCACATGGACCCTGGTTGCTCGGGCCAGCCAAGGAAGGAGTGTTAAGCATCTCAAGATGGCTCTTCTCTGAAAGGAGAGCACAATCTTTGCCCCTGTGGGACTGCCACCTAGCATTAGCTGGGTGGCAGCTAAGTAGATGTGTTAAAAAGATAATTGCAGCCCCCAGGTGTATGGTGGTAAAGTCCCAGTGAAGGAGCAACCACAGTAGCAGAAAACCTTTCCTGGATGGCTTCGTTTCCCAGGCCATAGCTTGTACTGGGCTGCCCGTTAACTCCCTAATGGTGCCAGGCTGTAGGAGGAAAGTTCTGATTAGCAGCTGAACAGTTCAGGAGTCAATGCAACCACTCTGAGAATTGCAGGAAAACACGGGATCCCTTTAATAAATTGATAAACATCCAACAAATTACTCCATGAAGCAGTAACTAAATAAATGGTGGAGGAAACATTACATTGTTCAAGACCTCGGTGGTCACATTAGAACATTGAGCTCATTCGCGAGAAGTCTATTACAGGGCGTTAAACGGATGACCCCAAACATTGCAGGCAGCTTGATTCCTCCCAAACGAGAGAATACCAACACATGCTTCTCAGTTCCCAAACAGTTCTGCTCCTTACCCTCCTTGCAGTGACCACACAGATTCGGGGCCATTGCTTCTATGTCCAAAGGGGCTCTCTTTCCACTGAGGAGTGATTCAGTTTACCTCACAATTTGGGGCTGATTGCTGCTCCTTCTGACTTGGTCACGCTCAGCTTCAGCTAGGGCCACACACCTCAGGGCCCCAACTCTGCTGCTTGACTGTCCCTTTTCCTCTTTGGGGCTGACCAGACACATTATGGCCACCCCCACCCTCATCCTCTGGCTTGTGCATTTTCCCACAGCCAGCTTACTAAACACACTGGGGCCCATCTTCTTCCCTGCTGACACTCCGCTGTCCCTCTGGCCTTGCAGCTTGGCTCGGCCATCACCAACAGCACAGGATCAGGGTTTGATTCTCCAAAACCCCCAACTGGGGCTGCTTGTAAAATGGCTGCTGCCACATTACTCCCAGCTTCTTCTGACACCACCAACCAGAGGAAACTATACCAATGCAAACAGGCGATCAGCCTCGCTTGCAGCCTGTCACACTTTTCTGGCTGTCGCACCTCAGACCCAGAACCGGGGCCTGGAACCTCCTACCATTCCCCGTAGCTCCTTAAATTTCCCCAGACAGCCCCTCCCACAGATCGGTGACAGACAGCCCAAAGGGCAGCAAATGATCAACCCTTTTATCTGGGGACAGAGACAACAGGTCCCAGACAATTGAGGCACACAGTGCACATCCAGTGCATTTCAGAGGCCACCTCTAACCCACAGGGTGTTGCATAATGAAATGGAAGAATTTTAAAAGCACAGTAAAAGCAGACGGTCTTTTTATTTGTGACAGAAACACTTGCAATCAACATAGGGATAGCAACATGATGAAAACAGTAAAAACCCAGTCAACTAGACAAACCAGGTTAGATAAACATTGAGGCTGTGTGGGTGTTTAAGTAAAAAAAAAGATTTGGGGATGTTGTTTTTGCAGGCTTTCCAGCAGGTATTTTCAGCAGAAAAAGACTGTGACTGATCATGTCATCTTCTGTTGCTCTTGGCAGAAGGACATGCTGAGCACTACCCACTCACTCTCCTGAGTGCTGCCACCAGTACCAGGTATTTCTTCCCCATCTCCACCAGTGGACCAGAGCCAGACCAGCAAGATGCCATTCCTCTCTCTCTCATGAGCTTCTTCCTAGATGGTTGCACCAGTCCCTGCATGCAGCCAATCAGCTCATCTCACAGCTCTTGCTGAAAGTGACTCACTCTGTGGCTATCCCTAGCCATGTGAAGGATCTTGCATTTGAACTGGAGATCTAGCAGGGTTGCAAAAATGGCTGGGGCCAACCATCAATTTCTCAAACCTCATGTCTAGTTCAGCTTGCAAGTGCTCAATAAGCACAGCCACCTCGTCGGAAATCTCACCGGTGTTCATATGAGTATCTATCAAGGATAGTTTCAGGATAGGCACTGCTGGGATCATTTAACTCTGATTGGCAGTGGTCATTTTATTTTATCCTTTTGGCTAATTTTGTGTGCTGGATGGAAGTAGACTACTGTTTCTTAACAGCTCAGACATCTGTCTCTCTCACTTTTTCTTCTGCAAGTGCTGGGTCATGTGGGCTGCCTTCAGTGAGCTTCCAAAATGGTCTCTGATTGGACAGGAAGTCTCAGGATGTCTTGAACTGTTACACATTGCTCCAGTGGCTGAATATCAAATAATGAAGCACAAATAATGAATAATTAGATACCTGAATACAAATACTCAACAGAATATTCAAAATAAGGTATTTGCACACCTAGTGCCTAGGAGGATGGTGACAGATTTGTTTGCGTTTAGGGCTTTGCAAACCTGAAGTAAGTGTCCCATCCACATAAAGCAAGTGATTATGGTACTTACAGCATCAGAAACTTTTCTAACCGCTACCACAGAGAAACATGTACCTGCTTCATATTCTGATGCAGAGAATGTGACTACTACCTGCCTGTAATACATCATGGTTTTAGTATTTATTGTTATTCCTAAGGATTATTGAATTCTCATTGTTTGCCTATTGTTAGTTATCTAAATGTTAAAGCAATTTTACTTTTTGCAGAACACAGACAGTTTATTGATTTAAAATGTGATTATCAGAATAGGCCCACTGAGCCAGGACTAATTTTAAGGTGTGACCGAGAGGAGCGTCTCTTTATCACTCAGTGCTGTCCCTCAGTCCAAGAAGATTGCTAAGGTTTTACCTCTGCACAAAGGAAGTGACCCCTCCTCCTCATCAACTTCTAGCCTATCTCTCTCCTCCCTCTCTTGCAAAGCTGTAGAACAAACTTCTCTATTCCAGGCTTGCAGACTTCCTCCTCTCGTCCAGTTACATCTCCCATTCCAGTGTGGTTTTGGAAGCACTACTCCATCGTCTCCTCCTTGCTGCATGTCACTGACTCCATCCTCACAGGGATGGATCAGGGCCATATCACAACAGCTAGCTTCATTCATCTGGCCAAGTCTTCAACTCAGTGTCCACTCACTCTTTCTGAACAAAGCAGAGCTCTGCCAGCCTCTCAGCTCCCACAGTTGGCTGGTCCTGTTGTTACCTCACAGGCCACCAACAGTCTGTATAGGTAGAATTGAACTGAATTTTATTTATTTGTTTGGTGCCGACCATTACAAACATTATAGATAAAAATACAAAATGTACACCATTCTTTTCATTCTTTAAAAAAAGGAAAAATACATTTCATTTTAACAACATTTTCACTACATAAATACTAATCATAACATTTATAATAAAACTATAAAATCCCTAACAATAGTTCACATCGACCCTGCATTCATGTTTGTGTTCTCGTAATCCTCCTTCAAATTTTTACAATAGTTTCCAAATATTTTGCAGTGGACTTAATAATAATTTCATAATTTGTCGTAAACAAAATTTTGAATAACAACTCTTGATCATCAGATAAAATAGTTCTACAGATTGGTATACTCCATTTATTTCTAGGCTTCTTGTACCAATGACAATAAAAATTACATGTTTTAAATCTTCATGACTTTTTCTTGTACAGGAACATAGTTTTGCATCTCTCTGATTTTCCGCCTGTGTCTTTCATCCATAATATTACTGGGAAACAACTCTAACTTATATAATGTATACAATCTTCTTTGATTTGGGTCAGTAAGAATTTCATAATGATGTCTAAAAAATTATTAGCATCATTTATTCTAAACCAATAGAAATTCTTAACTTAAAATTTTTCAAAATCTTTAAGTTTATAAAATCCAATAATCTCTGGGTGATACAGGGTTGGTAACTAAGACCTATTATAATACCTTTCTCAGTATTTTCTTAGAGAATCCAGACCTATGACCTGCAAGATTTCATATACAGATTTTAGCCAACTAGATTTTAGATGACCAAGGTTTAACCAGTTAAGTTTTTCCTTTAAAAGCAATGAAGTTAATCTATGCTTTTTATAGTGTTGAATTTTTATCCAGTAATTACCTTTTGTGGCTGCAAAGTACTGTATGCTCTAAGGATACCATGCCCAATTCTGCCCTTATAATGCACATGAGAACAGACTTTTCTAACCCTAAACTTAATCTAATATTTTATTTATTGGTATTTCAATTTTGTTTACCTCCTTTGGTTGCCAATTTCCCCATTATATAGGGCTTAGCATTGTACTTCACCTCAATAGCTTTAATAAGGGGTTTAACTGAATTCCCTCCATGATTTTTATTAAACCTATATAATGAATTAGCTGTTTTTAAGATTTAAAATAAATTTCTCTGTATGTTTAACCCATTTCCTTATTGTTAAAAATTGAAGACCTAAATAAGTATATTCTTTAACTTTATCCAATATTTTTCCCCAATCTTCCATTTAAATGAACAATTTTGGCTCCAAATACTATAATTTGACTTTTTGTATCATTGATTTGTAAATCATATTCTTTTGAAAAATCATCCAAAATGTTCAACTTCATTTGTAAACCTGATCAAGTTAATGAGAACAACACCAAGTCATCTGCATAAGCAAGAGAAGCACATTTTGCTCCAATATTTTTGGAGAATCTGTTTCCGATTCCTCCAATTTATTCAACAAAACATCAATATAGATGCAAAACAGGGTTGGTGCTAAAACACAACCCTGCCTAACTATTTGTCGGAAAAGAATCAGAAAGTTGGCCTCCTTTGCAGCTTTCACTTGTCTAAGTATAAGTATAAAGTTCTCTAATAATAGAATTAACTCCTGTGAAATTCCCTTTTTCCCATAATTCCTCATAATTTATTACGGATATGGTATCAAAAGCAGTACTAAAATCTATAAAAGCTGCATAAAGTTTTTGTTTCCTTAATGTAACATATTTTCAATTAAATGCCAAATCACAAAGGAATTATCAGTAGTAGAATAACCTGGTCTGAATCCTGCTTGAGCCTCTGAAAAATCCTCAGTATTAGACATCTGGTCTCTTAATCGATTTAAAATCAACCTAGCAAAAATTTTACCTAGGTGATCTAAAGAGAAACAGGTCTATACATTGCTGGATCAGACCTATTACCTTTCTTGAATATATAAATTATTATTGCACCTTTCCAAGATGCTGGGAAACTCAATTCTCTACTACATACATTAAATAATACTGTAAGAAGCTTGGCCGATATTACCGGTGACTTTAAGAAAACCTCCGAAGGATTTGATCTGGCCCTGGAGCTTTCTTCAATTTTAACAGTGCTACACCTGAAGCACCTCCTCAAATTTAAAGGGATAAATTGAGTTAGATTGTAATTTAAACTCAACCAGGAATTACCACACTCATTACTAAAAAATGTCTTTGTGTAATAGAATCCAAGACTCTGTTGTAATGTATGTATCAATTTCAAATCTTACTTTATTTGATCCTTAGCCACTAGAAGCCAAAATGATTTATAGTATTTTTGATAGGTAGAAGGTGCCCTGTCTGCTCCCTACCTATCCAAGTTGGGGTTCCCCAGGACTCTACCCTGGGTCCAATCCTCTTCTCAGTTTTTCCTTAATGACCTGCCCTCTGCCTGTGTCACCTCCCATATCCATAGGTATGCAGATGACTGAGATGTTTACACCACTGGCCCCTGGCTATGGCTGTGGAAGATTGCTCCATCAAGACTTCCACAATGTCCTGTGCTGGTTCTATGCCAACCAGCTCTGGGTCAACATTAAAAACAGTGTCCATGGCCTTTGGCACCAGTCAGAAATGGATAGGCTCTCCACCTTCCCATCTTCTCCATGCTGGATGGCATCCCTCTTGAAGTAGTCCCCAACTTTCAAGTACCTCGGTGTGTGGTTAGACAGTAGGCTAGACTCCTCTGCCCACATTGTGCCATCCACTCAAGCTCCACCACATGCTTGGTGACCAGCATCACAGTAAAGACTGCCTTTCTCCCTGGGTCTGCCAGGTCACCAAAATGTTTCTCCCAGTTTTCAACTACACAGATGTGGTGTATAACACTGCCTACTCCTCTTCCTTCACCAGACTGGATATCCTTTGCAGTACTTTCTACTGCTTTGCTTCTGAGTCACACTAGTACACACACTTTTCCCTCTACTCTTCCATTTCCATCCTCCCTCTCCCTTGATGTTGCTAGACCCACTGTGCTTCCTTCATCTCAGAATACTAGTTGGGTCCCTCTCTTCATATTTATGCTCATGCCTCTCTCCATCACCTCTTCCTCCTACTCCCTTTGCTCCAGCAACCCTTGCACCTTGTCCCTTCCCACTCACATTCCTTTGCTGAGCAGTCAGCCTTCTCTATCTTGTCCCCTTCCTAAGGCCCTATTCAGTTCCTTCCTCCATGTCTCCCTCTTACCTACATCCCTTAGACAGTAGCTAAGACATCTCCTGCTCCGTCCACTCCTGTCAACCATCCACCTGCCCCCGCTTCTGACCTCCCAACCTGCTATTGTACCACCTTCACCCTATGATTCTGGCACTTACCAGTGAACCATAGCTGACTGTTTTAACCCATCTGCACTGATCAAGCACCATCAACTTTTTCTACCAGCACTTTATTTAGCTCCTGTCTACACTGAACACTGTCTTTCAAGCCTATTTATGGTTCCTCCATTTGTTGTGGTTTTGATCACCTTATCATTCTGCACTATGTTATTGCACTGTAATTCAGTTGTTCTGTACTATATTATTTAGCTGTCTAAATTGATTGCTCTGTACTGTTGTTGCACTGCTCAATTTGATTGTTCTGTACTGTTAATGCACTGTACAATCTGAGTGTTCTGTACTGTGTTATTGCATTGTGTAAATAGATTTTTCTGTACTTTGTTAATGCATTGTGTAGTTTGAGTGTCTGTACTGTTAATGCACTGCATAATTTGAGTGTTCTGTACTGTGTCATTGTATTGTGTAATTTGATTGTTCTGTACTATATTTTTGCTGTGTAATTTGATTGCTCTGTACTGTGTTACTGCACTGTGTAATTTGATTGTTCTGTACTGTTGCTCGCACTGTATAATTTGGAGTGTTCTGTACTGTATTATTTCATTGTGTAATTTGAGTGTTGTGTACTGTGTTGTTGCACTGTGTAATTTGAGTGTTCTGTACTGTGTTATTGCACTGTGTAATCTGATTGTTCGTACTGTGTTACTGCACTGTGTAATATGTCATTGTAGTCATATTTTATAACTTGTTGAAATCTTGTTATACTGTACTCCTTTTCTCTCTCTGTCCCCAAGTCACACCTGGAAACAAACCTCAGCTCCTGTTGCCTTTCCAGTTACCAATTTTCAAATAAATAAAAAAATAAATAAAAGTATAGCAAGGATTGAAACAGCAAAAGCAATAAATAAAGTGACAGCAGCAGCTGCATGCATATTAATAATAAAAACAAGGTACAAGTAATAAATTCCAAAAACAAAAGAAAAACAATTTAGAAAGAGTGCAAAGTACGTTAGGGGTAGCAAGGATGAGAGCCAGGGGTGTGCAGTCTATATATGACAAGATATTTGCAACAGAATTATAGTGGCTACAATTCAAATTACAAGGTACACTGGGCTTAAGCTATACAGTAGGGTAAGAGGCAAAATGGGTAAATGGGGTGAGGCAAATAGGGCATGGTTTGTTGGAATGCGGAGAGAAGAGGAAGAAGGTTCGCTCAGATGCATGCTTTTGAGGGTGTGCTAGTAAGAGTGGTTTGAGAGACTGCAGGAGAGAGAGAAGGATGGGGAGAGGAAAGTTGTTCCTTAGTGTTGGAAGGCAAATTGAGAAAGCAGACTGGTCTGTTACAGATTTACTCTGAGGGCTATGAAGTGACTGATCATTGGGTGATCACAGAGAGTAGGAGGAGGAATGGTGGGAAATTAGGCTGCTTGCCCTGGGGTTAATCTTTTCCTGCTGCTTTTCTGCTTTGCACTCATAATCCTCTACTGTTGGATCACAACCTGTTGCAAGAGAAACAATTCTGTTGTCAGAATTACATGATTGTGATTTCAAGACAGAACAAGCAGGTGGAACAGATAGAGGCTAATGGCTAAGAGCCTATTCTCATGCAACATACGTTCATGAATAAAAAAATTAAATGTTCAAAAACTCAGATCAAGGGAAATTTTGTGTAACTGAGTGCTGCTGAGGCCAGCTTTGAATATTTTGTTCTCACACAAAAGCTTGTTGCCTCTGTGATGACAGGCATCCCTCTTCCATCAAGGCTACTAGTTCAGGAAGCTTGTTACCCAGACCATGGACATTGTTACTCATTGCATTATATTTTTGATGACCTTACACCTTTCATCCCCATCCCTGTACCTACCCTTTATCTTTTCTCTATTTACCCGCCCTGCCCACTATTGACCTCTCTACCTTTTTGTTAACCTTGCTAAGTACCCTGTTTTGTTGGGGAGACTGGAATTCCCTGCTCCTTTTCAGTGCCCCTTGCTAGTTTAAAAGCTTGCCAATGAAGCATTTAAGCCTATCACCTAGGATCCTGGTTCTCTTCCAGGATAGATGCAGACCATTGTGCCAATATAGGCCTGTATCCCTCCAGGTGGACCCCAATCCCCAGTGAGGCCAAAAACCCTGTAGTCTGTACCAATTTTCATATTCATTAAATCCCAGGGTATGGAATACCTAGCCTCACCATACCATAGACAGGCAGCACCTCCAGAAGGTTACCATGCATAGATAAATAATAGCATCATGCCACAAAACACGCAATGAACAGATAGGTCTTGAGTTTAGATTTAAAATGGTCAGGGAGGGTATCTCTTACTTCTGGGAAGGGACGTTCCAGAGAAGTGAGGCCACTGCTCTGAATGCCTTATCCTCAAGGATTTTAAATGAGATTTTGGAACAGAAAGAAGTCCCACATCCACTGACTGAAAGTAGTGGCCAGGAGCATATGGAGTCAGGATATCTTTCAGGAGGGTACAGAATAATAGGGTAAGGCAGCAGTAATACCTTCATTTTGTGGCTCACGGTTTCAGTATATCTTACCAAAGAACTCAGTATAGCTGTCATATTGAGCCCCCAGCCTTTTAGACTTTGTAATATGTTTTGCATGCCATCTAGTGCAGACCCTTCCTGCTGCACCCCAAAGATCCCAATATCTGCATGACAATGCATGCTATATGGGAATCAGGAAAATAATAAAATAAAAATAAACAGGGATCTCAAAGTCTCAGATTGCTATCTTTTTCTGTTTTGGGTCTTTGTATAATTTTGTAAGTCAGGCTGTAGTGCAAAATTTGTGAGGTATCGAGGCAATGAGGTCCAGGTTTTCACAGAACCCCAGGAGCACTAGAAACAAACCAGTACTAATGGGTATTTTATATTATCACATTTTGCACTTGCTCCTACTTGCCCTCTCTTTCTGCTGACAGACCAGATGGAGTAAAAGAGAACTATAATTAGCCTTTATGCACTGGAGAGCAATTGCTAAATGCAATAATATTAAAAAAATTATTGTTTATTACTTAATGTTAAGATAAGAATCATTATAGAGTTATTAAATGCTGCATAAAGAGTTCAGTGTAAGAGTTTTCGTATACCCTTACTTTAACCTTCCAGGCTATTTTCTAGATACTCATTAGTTAAATGAGTCTCCTGAACATTTCTGGGCTACTCCTAATAACACAAGCTCTAGCTAGAGCAGATACATCTACAGCCGAACTGGGAAAGGTCCCATTAGGCCCATTTGGTCACGCCATTTTGACCCGAGTCACTGATGATGCCTGAGTCCTGTCTGGTCCCAGATAATGTTTGCCCTTCTAAAGAGGGGCTGGAGGAGTAGAGAATGCAGAACCACTTGCAGTTGCACCGAGAATGTCTCGAGCTGGCTGTCTGTGCATGTGTGGTGGTGTGCATCCATTTTCTCACCACGATAGCAGCACATCAGGAGCTTCCCCAGTGCTCCTGTTCCCAAGATCAGTTAGTTGGGGTCGAGGAGATACAAGACTGCAGTGGAGAAGGCACAAAAGTATTTGTTTAAAGAGCACCAATGAGCAGAAGGATGGCTGGGTTCATTAATATTCATGAGCAGGTCATTATTATGTATAAATTCAGTCTCATAGTGCTCATTGGCACTCTTTAAATAAATACTTTGCAGCTTCTCAACTGCAGCCATGTCTCTAGACCCCAACTAAGTGATATTGGGAGTCTGGGGACACCAGGGAAAGCTCCTGATGCACCGCTATCATGGCAACAAAACAGATGCACACCACCACACATTCAGACCAGCAGTTCTGACAGTCTCAGTGCAGCTGCAAGCGGTTCTTGCATCTCTGTTCCTCTAGCCCTCTTTAGAAGAACAAATGTTATGTGGGGCATGATGGAGAGTTAGCCAGCATCAGGTACTTGGGCCAAAGTGGTTGTCAACAAATGATAGGAGTCATACAGAGCTAGGTAGACTTGCATCCTGTATGCTCGCTGACGAATTTCTTAACAAGTTATTATTTCAGCTTCTCTCATCTTTCTGATAGTGTTTATCCAATCTATTCTTAAAGGTCTGTGTGGTTTCACTGGTTACAACATCTAATGGAAGTCTATTCCAGTCATGTACCACTCTTTGGTTGAACCAGTTATGGTTCCTTGCCAGTCTTGTCTTCCTGGCCCTTAGATGGCAAACAGGACTTCCACCAGCATGCACATGCATACAGAACTAACAGGCTAAAAATAATGCTGTGCAAAGGGCAAACTGAGACAGCGGAGTGCTTCACAGACCATGGAGATGACTGTGATACAACTAAATTGTTCTTAGGTCAGAGGGTGAGTCCTTTTTGATCATAAGATGTCTGCAGGGCTCTGCCCACTGCAGCCATAACAAAACTGGTAGGTCTGCACTCTGCACAGCTACATTAGGTTATGTGACCACACAAGAGTTTCCAAATGTCCTAAACATCTCCTTGTTCAACAGTTTGTAGGTGGCTAAAGCACTATGGAATGTTAGCTGGGCTGCTGCTTGCTTACTGTAAGTAAAGCCCACAAGATATGCAATGTCTCCTGTTTAGTGGGTCCTACTTTTTGTCAGTTTAACAACTGTGAGGACTGAAGACCAGGGAGGCCAAATAGTAAACTCATCTCCTGCATCAGCAGGAAAATGTGAACCATCCAGTAGTACTACAGCAAATCCTCCATTTCACAAGAGCACATGGGGCATAAGTCAATAGGCAGATGTTGCAGTCCAAGGGTTTTAATGGGTTTGACTTCTATGTTCATTTTCAGAGGAGCACAGGCCCAAACATTAGGCATTACAAGCTGTGCTCCACTTACAGTAGAGACAATGACTGGTGTTAGTAATACTAAAGATTGGACTCTTATGACTCCAAAAGAGAAATTGGCTCATGTTAACCAATGGGCCATCCTGTCTCCATGTCTGCAGCTCCCCATTAATGATACTTGTGTATTAATCTGGCCTACTTGGGTAGGCTAGTATCTTCATGTTGTCTTTCCCATGGAGGTAGCCTGGCGAAATCAGGCTGAACCATTTTTGTGAATTGGTTTTCTAAATTTACACTAGCACAATTAACATTTTATGGGCATAAATTAGGCATGAAGGTTTGAATATTAGGCCCCAGGACCCCATGTTAAAATGTGTGTCTTTTGACTGTGACCAGGCATGGAAGAAACCAAAGTTTTCCCCTTCTCCACAATGCTGATATTCTAGTATACTGTTCAGTTATTCCACTGTGCCAGTGGGAGGAGGTGATGCTGGGGCAAAGCCAGACCAGATCAGAAGCTTGCTTTTGGGCTGAACATATCTCCATTCAAGGGTATTGCAATTTGTGCCCTGCATCGTGGGTAATGACAGCCATGTGCTACCATGTACCCATAGCTATTTGTGTATATAGCCTCACTGTGTGAAATAATTCTTCACTGACTCCTGAATACTACTGCAGATGTTAGAGTCAAGTACAAGCCTACCATCTGAAAGTGCCCCAAAATCTTAGTTCTGGTATGAAATGAAATACAGTCCTCAGTGGACAATTTAAATGTTACTTTAATGAACATTTAAAAGTAACAAAGGGGTACAGAAGGAATCAGGGAGCCAGAAATTCCCCCTCAACACACACATACACATGCTGTAGTAGAGAATAAGGAGAACCCAAGGAGAGGAATCCCAGGGTGCAAATTAATAACGGAAGCAGGGTGATAGAAATGAAGAGATGGAATGAGAGCATTAAAAAGAAAGGGGGAGAGGCAAAAGGAAAAAAAGGGGGGTAACAAGAAAAGTGATAACAAAATCTGGAAGACCATATGTGCAAATTTTAGACTTCTAGGAGATAAGATTCTGGACCCCATGGTCATCATGGTGGGAGGCCAAGCCAGATACTGTGGCCATTGCAGATTCCTGGTGCACTGAAAACATGACTGGGACATGGCCATACCTGGCTATACTCTGTTCAGGAAGGAGCAGCTAGGAAGGAAAGGAGGGTGTAATGCTTTGGGTGAGGGAAAGCATAAAAGTGATTGAGATACAGTACAAGGAATAGTGGGGCAGAGGTACTGTGTGTCACCTTGGAGCTGGGGAACAGCCACTATTTGCACTGGCATGATCTACAGACCTCCAGCAAAAGGGAGGAGCTAGATAAGGTACTAGTGGATGCCACTGGCGAGATGGCAGAAAAGGGGAGGTGCTGCTGTGGGAGATTTCAATCTGCCAGATGTAGATTGAGCCTCCAGCTGCAACTTCAGCTAGAAGACAACCTAAACTCCTGCAGGGACCTTCCTCAGGCAACTAGTCAGGAGCCCACTTGTGATGGGGCAATACTGGACCTGGTATTCATTAACAGAAGCAGTTTTGAAGATGTCAAGGTGGGAGGCAACCTGGGGTCCACTGAGCACCATACAGTGTGGTTTAATATAAAGATGGCTGCAGAATCGAACCACACAAGGCGAGAGACCTGACTTCAGGAGAGCAGATTTATAAAGATGAATGAATGCCTCATGGATGACCGCAAGGAGATGACCTCGTGGGGTGGTGGAATAGTGGAAATTAAAAGGGGCATAGTGAAGACAACAAACCTCTGTGTTAAGCAAGTGATCAAAAGCAAGAGAAAAGAGACTGCAATGTTTCTCAAAAACAATTGCAAAAAGGTCAAATCTGGGGAATTAGATAGCTCAGTGGATTGGAAGTGGGTTAAAGAGACTTTCACCTCTAGATCATGGGTTCAAATCCAGCACAGGTCACTAGTAGTTGAAAGCCATAATCACATGAGAGCTGTTTAATGGCCTATGTGAAATGAGTTGTGGTGGTCTCAGTCCAGTTCCAAGTGGGCATGTGTCCACATCACAAAAAGCACCAACACAATTGGCACTAATTAGCCCCTTGTAGGCAATCTCAGTAGATTTTGGGAAAGCTTTTGACACCATCCTCCACTATAATCTGACTAAAAAAATGGAAAACTTAGGTTTTAACCAACATATCACAAACTGGATAGAAGAATGGTTGACATATAGGACCCAGCTAGTTAGGTAACTAACACCCTATCCTGGGAGGCAGGTGTCACCAGCTGGATTTCCTAGGGCTCCATGCTGGGGCAAACTCTTTTGAATTTTCATCAGTGACATACATCTCAGTGTTCAGAACAATATAATCATATCTGCTGATGGTACCAAGATTAGTTCAGAAGTGAACAATGATTTCAAATATCAAACATTAGAACATGATCTTAAGAACATTGAGACATGGGCAAAGGCAAATAAAATAAAATTTAATGTTAATAAATGCTATATTCTCCATGTAGGCAAAAGGAACCCAAGTAGAAATTATATGCTAAATGAGAGAGCCATAAAACAACTGACAAATGAAGAGACAACAAAGAAAATAAGGACACACTGAATGTAGCCAGACAAAGGAGAACACTGCAGCACGAGGAGATTCTGCTCCATACGATCAAGGATACAATAACATCCACTGCTTGGATACTATAAATGCTTGTGTTTATTCATTAAAATCGCAGGTAAAAGACAAAGGATTGTCTAGGTACAAACATGTGGTAGCCTCTTCCCACATACACACACAGGTAGGGAGAAAAAGCGTCAACGTTTCCGTCCTCTGATGCTTTGTCAAGATGTCAGCAATATCCCTATACTACCTATTTAAAGCCCCAGCAAATAATTAATCAATTAAATAAATTAAATAACTACAACAGTGCACAAAACACAAATTACATGTATACAATCAAAAACCATACAACCCTAAAAATATTTATACACTAGGAAACAGCATATACAATGTACAGCATTGTACTAAAAAGTAAACTATTAAAATGATATATCACAATTATTTGCATTTTTATTAACTATCTGCATTTTATACTACCTGCTTTATTTTACTACCTATGCCTTTTAAGGAAGGGTGCCAGCTGGAACTTATCATTTAATCCAGTGGACTACTAGCACCAAGTTTGCATTGCCAAAAGTTTCTCTACAGAGTAATTTGTTGTTCAAATTAACCCTATCTTGGACCAAGAGTGACATGTTCCAGTCCTTTCAATCTGAAGGAATGTCCAGGATCTGATTTTTAAACATGCAGAACCAAGCATTTTCCATCTGACATGCTTTAATGTGTCTCAGATGTTCCAGGACTCTCAATTTAAACTTATATGCAGTCTTCCTACATAATAGCTGCCACATGTACAAGTTCCCAACATAAATTACTGCTTCCGTGAGTACAAGAGATAAATAACTTTATCCTGTATTGCTCTCCTGTTCTAGTTAAAGTAAAGTCTGGTCCCACACCTGTATATGACTGCATGGCAAACAATTTACACTTGAAATTTGCTAGGAACAGCCTGGCTCCATTTTGTTCTGTACCGGGGAATTATGCACAAGTAGGTCTGCCAGGTTGTTCCCCTACAGTAAGTTACTCTGGGTCCTTGTTGGACAAGCTCTCTCAATTTTGGCTCTACATTCAATATGTGTCAGTTCTTCTTTAAATTTCTTCAAGATAGTGAGCCTGTGTGCTGAAAGTAGTGATCAGGTTAGGAACGATACTGTGACGGCATTTCCTATATCTTTTAACAAGCAACTCTGCCCTGTAATATTTTCGACTTTATCTAATGCATAGTTAATATAAGCATCACTGTATCTCCTCTGTTTACATCTCTTGGTCAAAATACTTGAACCCTTTCATAACTCTCCACTGTGCTGCACTTGCATTTAAGATGCATATATTGCCCCACAGGGATACTTTTAACCACATGCTTTGGGTGGCAACTGTTAAACTGCAGAATGGCATTGTGATTGGGGGTAACAGTGGGGGAGCACCTGGGAACAGTGACCATGAGTCATTGTGGTTTGAAATCACAGAAAGAGCAGAACCAAACCACACAAAAACACGTATCCTGGATTTCAGGGGGCATACTTTGGGAAAATGGGAGATACTCGAAAGAGGCATTAAGGGAATGGGGCAGGAATTGGGTTGAGGAACAGTGGGCAGTATTTAAAATGGGGATTACAAGAGCAACAGAATTATGCATTAAGCAGGTTAGCAAGAAGAAAAGGAAGAGGGATACCATTATGGTTTTCCAAAGAGGTAGCAAAGAAAGTGAAAGCCAAATAGATTGCATTCAGGCAATACAAAAGGACACAGGCAGAAGGGGATAGGGAGAAGTACCAGGAGAAGCAAAGGGAGGCAGGGAGGTCAGTAAGGGAAGACAAAGCTCAGACAGAAGAACACATTGTAAAATCGGTGGGTAGAAGGACAAAACCTTTTACAGGTACATAAGTGAAAAAGACAGGCAAAGGGAGGGGTAGTGAGACTTAAGGGGAGGATGGGGGTCGGCGTGGAGGATTACAGCAGTAAAGCTGACATATTGAACAGGTATTTCTGCCAGTCTTTACTGAGGAAGAGGAGGGTAATGGGTCTGAAGGGAGTACAAGGGTGGGAATGGTGCAGAATGGACACAAGTCCCTTTACTCGAGAAAGGGTCTTGAAGGAACTGGAAGTAATGAGTTGATAAAGCAATGGGGCCAGATGGGTGCACCCAGGGTCCTAAAGAGCTAAGAGAGGTGGTGGCTGAACCTCTGGCTATCCTGTTTAGCCGATCACTGGAAACAGGGAGGTACCCAAAGACTGGAGGACAGCAGATGTAGTCCCCTTATACAAAAGTGGGAACAAAGAGGGAGCGGAAACTACAGACCAGTCAGCCTCACCTCGGTAGTGGAAGATCATGGAAGCACTACTGAAGGGAGAGACTGGTGGAACATCTGGTTGTATGGACTACAGGACCCAAGGCAGCATGGTTTCACCAGGGTGGTCATGTCAGACCAACCTCATTGAATTTTTGACTGGGTGACTAGGGAGGTGGATCAGGGAGGGCAGTGGACATGGCCTCATCTGGACTTCAGCAAGGCCTTTGACACTGTGCCACATAGAAGACTGTTACATAAACTGGGGAATATGGGTGTGGGCAGGACAGTAGTGTGGTGGGTAGGTAACTGGCTGGGCGGCAGGACACAGAGGGGTGGTGGTAAATAGCTGTCACTGCACAAAGGGAAGAGTGACCAGTGGGGTACCACAAGGATCAGTGCTGGGACGGTCCTATTCAACATCTTCATTAGTGACATTGCATGGGACCTAGAAGGCAGAATCTCTGTTCGCTGATAACACAAAGCTCTGTAACAGAGTAGTGACACCAGAGGGTGTAGACAGACTGAGAAGGGACCAGCAGAAACTTGAAGAATGGTCAGGGTTTGGCAGTTGAAATTCAATGCACAGAAGTGCAAGATAATGCATATGGGTCACAAAACTGTGGCACAATATATCAGTTGAGGGGTGAGGATATAGCATACACCAAGCAGGAAAGGGATCTTGGGGTTATCATCTCTGATGACCTCAAGGTAGGAAAACAATGTGACAAGGTAGCAGGTAAAGCAAATAGGATGCTGGGATGACAGGCAGGCATCACCAGCAGGAAAAGGGAGGTCATAATTCCACTATACAAGACACTAGTGAGGCCCCACCTGGAGTACAGTGTACAGTTCTGGAGATCTTACCTACATAAGGACATAGACAGGGTAGAGAAGGTTCAGAGGAGGGCAACAAAGATGGTACATGGATTGCATCACAAGTCCTATGGGACAGGTTGAAGGAACTGAATATGTACTCCCTGGAGGAGAGGAGGAGAGAGGGATATGATAAAGACATACAAGTATCTTACAGGGAGGAACAGGGTGCAGGAATACGCTATTTTTAAGTGAAAAGATGTTCCAGGACTAGAGGGCATGGGATGAAGTTGGAGGAGGATAATTCTGAGGAAACGTGGAGGAAGAATTGCTTCACAGAATGGGTGGTGGACACGTGGAACACCCTGCCAGAGGAAGTGGTGGGGCTGAAACAATCACGGGATTTAAGAATGCATGGGATAGACATAAAAGAATTCTGGAGGTCAAGTAAGGGGCAACAGACTTCTAGGAAAATGTAAACTGAACTTACAAGCTCAAATGGGCAGACTGAGGGGCCACAGGCCTTATCTGTCGACACTGTCTATGTATCTATGTATCTATGATCAGTACTTGTCCTATACAGATCAGATCAGTAGATAAGCCATTCTGCTCATTCTCATAAATGACCAGATCGAGACAGGCCACTTGCTCCTTGCTAGCTATTATAGTAAAGTTTAGATTTTAATTGGAATTTTCCAGATATTCCACAAAGCGTTTTAACTCCAACATGTCACCCCTACATATTAAAAAAATATCAATAAAACACCTGTAAAATGAAGCTGACCATAAAATGGATTTATTTCTGCATCATAGCTAAATCTGTTTTCCCATTCTGATAAGCAGATATTAGCATAATTAGAGGCCATCGCAGCCCCTGTTGCAGCATCTTTCAGCTGATGATACATCTGAGATTGATAAATAAATACATTTTAGTAAGTACCATTTCTGTTATGTCAAACAAAAACATGATAAATTCATTACTATATGTAGTGTTGTTACATAATGACTCCTGGACAGCTTGTAATCCACTATCATGTAGAATGTTGGTATATAGAGATTGTATGTCAAGGGTTACCAACATCCACTCTGGTTCCACCCATATTTCAATGAGTTCTAAAACTTGTGTGGTGTCCCTGAATATGCTCTAGAACTCATTGTCACCTGTTTGATGTGTGTATCAATAAACTGAGTCAATGTTGTACTTATTTAATTAATTACTTACTTGCTGGGGCTATAACACCTTATCCTTCAAATATCTTGGGGTTGCTCTGGACCCGGTCCTTGATTTTGCTGCTCACGTCAATGCGGTATGCCGATCAGTCAATGCCAAGATTGGTGCGGCCTACAGAATCGTCACTCTCTCACTCCAGCTGCTAGGATCTCAGTAGCGAGAGATGTTTTACTCCCACAACTGCTATCGCTCTCCCTGTACTCTCTCATGCCAATGCTGGGGTTCTTCACCAATGGGACATATCTTATAACATATATGTAGATTCACCTTATCAGCTCGTCCGCCTAATGCATCACTGCCAGCTCTATTCTGCTTTAAACTGGTTGTCTCCCAAAGCCCTACAATCTTATACTCTTGGGTGTTTGTTGAATCCCTATCCAGACCCCTCTGTCTCTCACTCGCTCCCTTTGGTCCTCCACCTCTCCTTGCTCACTGTATAGCCCTGCTCCACTAAAATGGGTGAGCAAGCTTTTCAAATTTGCACCTCGGTTCTGGTACTCACTCCCTCCCATGTTAAGACCTCCTCATCTCACCTTACATTTAAGCATACTCTGTTCTCTCACCTTTATGCTCTTGGAAGCTGTGAATACACTTAACTGCTGCCTGTCTTTCAACTCCATCCATTCAGCTGTATATATGCCCTTTGTTTATGTAAGCCTTATATGTACTAGTGTTTCCTGTCTTTTCTTCCCTAGCTAGGTAATACGCTGTTTGTCTGCAAGTATGCCATCATTATTCTATTATGCAAGTTGTATTCAACCATAACTTCTCCATTCCTGATGTTATCTCCATGCTGATAAGCCCTGTAATCTGCTCCTGCTGATGTGTTTGTTGTTTGACAGTTAACTTACTTTATGTACCTGGTTGTTGTCCACTGCTGTATTTTTTCAACTTGTACTCTCCGGGTCGTGCCTGAAAATAGGAAGGGTTTTTCCTAGTGCACTTATCTGGTTACCAAAAGCTAATAAATAGATGGGTAGTACAGGGTATTGCTGACGCCTTGACAAAGCATCAGAGTGACATGAAACGCTGACGCTTTTCCCTACCTGTGTGTGTGGGGGCTACCACATGTTTGTACCTAGACAATCCTTGTCTTTTTACCTGTGATTTTATTGAATAAACCAAACCTTTATAGTAGGCATGGGAGACTTCAACATGCCGGATACAGATTGGTCAATACCAGCAGGAACATCTGCCAGAACTAGACACATAGTGGATTCCCTGCAGGGGAGGGCCTCAAACAACTGGTACAGCAACCCACAAGAGACAGGGCTATCCTAGATCTAGTACTGACTAACAGGGAAGGGATCACAGATCTCCAGGTAGAAGGTCACCTGGGGCCAGTGACCATCACATGGTATGGTTCAATTTGGCTACTACATCTAAATCATCCCATTGCAAGGCAAAAATATGGGACTTCAGAGGACCTGACTTTGATAAGATGGCCAACAGAGTTAAGCTAGCCCTGGCAAAAGAAACACAGGTGAGGGGTACAGGCAAAGTGGGCAAGCATTAAGGATGCAATACTTGAAGCAACATCCCATTGTGTTAGACAGAAAAGGAAGTGCAAAGAAGAAGGAAACCGCTTTGGTTCTCAAATACAGTAGCAGAAAAGGTCAGAGCCAAAAGGCTGGCCTTCAGGAAATATAAGGAACACAGCGGATGAAGATAGGGAGGCATACCAAACTGTCCTAAGGGAAGCAGGGAGGCAGTAAGGCAGGCAAAGTCCCAAACTGAGGAAACACTAGCACCAACAGTAAAAGAAGGTGACAAGACTTTCTATAGATACATTAGTGAAAGGAGAAAGTCCAGATGGGGTATTGCTAAGCTTAATGGAGAAAAGGGAGCATGTGAGGAGGAGGACCCTGTAAAGGCATCTATCCTAAATAGATACTTTGCTCAGTATTTACTGAAGAGAAGGTAGGGCAGGGCCCACAGCTCAGCATCATGGACACAGAGGATAGGGAGGTGAACACTACTCCTTCACAAAAGAAGGTCCTACAAGAGCTTGCAAGCTCAGGGTGGATAAGGCAATGGGACCTGATGGGGCACATCCCAGGGTACTTAGGAGCTAAAGGTGGAACTAGCAGAGCCATTAGCAGAACTGTTTAGTGAGTCTCTGAGCACAGGAGAGGTCCCAGAAGACTGGAGAAGGGCTCATGTGATCCCGCTCCACAAGAGTGGTAGCAGGGAGGCGGGAACTACAGACCAGTCAGTCTTACCTCAGTAGTGGGCAAGATTATGGAGGCACTCCTTAAGGAAAGGATAGTGCAACACCTGGAATCCATAGGGGCATAGGATCCAAGACAGCATGGGTTTACAAAGGAAGGTCCTGTCAAACTAATCTTATAGATTTCATTGACTGGGTAACCAGAGTGGTGGACCAAGGGGAGCAGTTGATGTCACCTACCTTGACTTCAGCAAAGCTTTTGACACTGTTCCACATAGAAGATTGATAAATAAGCTGGGTAGGCTCAGGGTGGGTCAGAAGTTGGTCAACTGGGTTGGCAAACTGGTTGACGGGCAGAAAACAGAGAGTGGTGGTAAATGGTATACAGTCAGAAGAGATGTAAGTCACAAGTGGGGTACCTCAGGGATCAGTCCTGGGGCCAGTCCTCTTCAACATCTTCATTAGTGACCTTGCAGATGGACTAGAGGGTAAAGGCTTGTCTGTTTGCAGATGACACCAAGATCTGCAACAGAGCAGATGATCCAGATAGGGTGGGCAGAATGAGAAGAGATCTGGATAAACTAGCAAAATGGTCAGAAGAGTGGCAACTGGGATTTAATGCAAAGAAGTGCAAAATCATGAACATAGGGAAGAGAAACCCTGAAGCCACCTATAGGCTGGGAGGGAGTTGCTAGCAGTCACAAAGGAAGAAAGAGACTTGGGCATCATCATCACTGATGACCTGAAATCATCCAAGCAGACCTCTAAAGCAGTAAGTAAGGCTAGGGGGGTGTTAGGGTGTATTAGTAGGGGTATCACAAGTTGTAAGAGGAGGTAATAATCCCTCTTTACAAGACACTGGTTAGGCCCCATCTGAAGTACTACGTGCAGTATTGGAGCCACACCTTCACAAGGACTTTAACCAAATTGAGGCAGTCCAGAGAAGGGCAACCAAAATGGTGCAGGGACTGCATCAGAAGACATATGAGGACAGATTAACAGAGCTCAATATGTATACCCTTGAGCAAAGGAGGAGAGAGGTGATCTGATCGAGGCATTCAAACACCTTAAGGGCATTAACAAGGTGAAAGGTCTAACATGTTTAAATATAAGAAAAATAGCAGGACAAGAGGACACAGCATGAGATTAGAGGGGGCCAATTAAGGGGAATGTGAGGAAATTCTTTTTCACAGAAAGAGGTGGTGGATGCATGGAATGGCTTACCACAAGAAGTGGTGGCTATGAATACAGTGCAGGGCTTCAAACAGGCATGGGATAGGCATAAGGAGCAATACAAATGACTATGAATAGATAGGCCACTGACAGAGCAAAGGCTGATGGCACACTTATGAGGTAGAAAAGAAAAGGGCAGACTGGATGGGCCTTGAGGTCCTTATCTGCATCAACTTCTATGTTTTATGTTTCTATGTATCCTAGCAGTGGATGTTATCATATCCTTAATCGTTTGAGCTGGAATCTCCTTGTGCCACAAATGAAAGAGACCTATGATTAATTATAAATAATGAATTTAGACAAAATGACCAATGCAGAAAGATAACATTGACAGCTTACAGACTTTTTAGGTCCATCGTAAGGCATTCATTTCTAGAAATAAAACCTGCATTATACCACTATATAAAACATGTCAGACTGCACTTTGATTTGCGGCATCATTCTGATCAGCATATCTAATCAAGAACATAATGATAATTGACAATATACAGAGAGTGCTACAAGGCTAGTTCCTAGATTGAAAGAAATCATACACAACCAGATTATAAGACTTTATTAATTTATTTAGTTTTTGTTAACTAGGTAGGTACACTAGACAGTATAGCTGCCTATTTTCAGGTGCACCTGGGAGTTAAAACTATACGATCTTCAGTCCAGAAGAAATAGAGGGATCTCCTATTGTTATTTAAAATATTACAAGATGATGAATTAGATAAACAATGTGACATCACTTGTGACCAACCAACATCCCTGCACTCTCATAACAAACAAATCATTATTAAGTGAGTACTTGCAAACAAAAGAGCAAACTTCTCTACCCTATGTGCTTGCATGTCATGGAATAGTCTCCCCAGATGTTAGTAAACATCACTGACTTCAATTTATTTCAATTGGAAATAGACAAATTGTTGTTTGAGAAAGATGGTTAATACCCCACTCAGTGTGGGAGGACGGCTAGTGCCTTTTTTCTGCTTTAGCCTACCAAGTAATGCCAAGTAAGTGAGGCCAAGGACTAATTTGGCATGGGGTCTGAATTACCCTCACATAAGTGATGATCCCTTCAGGGCAGGGTTGAAGAACTTTGGTGAGGAAGTGTGGGAAGCTTGCACTGTGATCGCCAATGCTTGACCTGTTATGTGGATAAATGGGGACTTCAGGTTCCAGTACTGTCAACCCAACACCTTTCATGATCACTAAAAAAATTTACACACAGAACCCCCAAAAAAATCTAAAAAGGAAAAGCAAAGGTAAAGGCTAAAAGGGTAGCATTTAGAAGGTATAAGGAGAAGCAGATGGAGGAAGATAGGGAGGTGTATCAGGGTAACAAAGGGAAGCAGAGAAAGCAATAAAGAGTGTGAGAGTGCAAACTGAAAGAGAGAATAGCCCAGGTAGTAAATAAAAGGGGACAAGACATTTTTCAGATATGTAAGTTACAAGAGGAAGACCAGGGTGAGACTGTAAGGACAAAAGGGAATGGGGAACTGTGCAGAGGGGTACCAGGAAAGGCAGATATCCTGAACAAATACTTTTCTTCAGTGCTAACAGAGGAAGGAGGGGGTAGGGGTCACAAAAAGTAAAAGGAGCTTGGGAAGGAGGAGGTGGACACTAGTCATTTTATAGTAGAGAATCCTGAAGGGACTTGCTAATCTGAAAGTGAGCGAAGCAAAGGGTCCAGATGAGGCATCCAAGGGTATTGAGAGTGCCCAGGAGGTACTGGCTACACCTCTGGCAGTCCAGTTTAACATCTCACTGGAAACAGGAGTGGCTCTGGATGACTTGAGGAGGACAGATGTAGTCCCACTTCACAAAACTGGTAGCAGGGAGGAAGCTGGCAGTTACAGGCTAGCCAGCCTGACATTGGTGGCAGGAAAGTTAATGGAATCACTGCGGAAGGAAAGGATTGTGGAATATCTTGAATCCAATGGGTTATATGAGCCAAGGCAGCATGGATTTATGGGGAGGTCAAGTCAAATGCATCTGATAGACTTCTTTGACAGGGTAACTAGGAATTAGATCAGGGTGTAAGCAGTGGACATGGCCTATCTAGATTTCAGTAAGGCTTTGACACTGTTCCACACAGGAGACTAGTAAGCAAGCTGTGTAGCTTAGAGTAGGTCCAAAGGTGGTAAACTGCATAAGAAACTGGTTAGGGATAGGCAACAGAGGATGGTGGTAAATGCAGTTCACTCCAAGGAAGGGAGGGTGACCAGCAGGGTGCCTCAGGGATCAGTGCTGGGATTGGTCCTCTTAATGTCTTTATAAGTAACATTGCAGAGGTGCTGGAAAGGAAGGACTGCTCTTTGCAGATAACAGCAAAATCTGCAATAAGGTGACACTCTAGGGGTGGAAAGGATGAGCAGGGACCCAAAAAGATCAAGTAGTGGTCAAGGCATGGCAGCAGCTGGGTTTCAATGTGAAAAAATGCAAAATAGTGCACTTAGGGCACAGAAATCCAGGGTCAGATTATAAAATGGGTGGAGATATACTGGACGACAACCAAACAGGAAAGAGATCTGGAGCTAATCTTATCTGATGACCTAAAGGTGGCGGGCAGTGTGACAAGGCAGTTGGGAGGGATAGTGGGATGCTGGGGTCAATAGGGAGGGGTATTACCATTAGCAAGAGGGAGGTGGTATTGTATCTGTATAGATCGCTGGTAAGACCCTACCTAGAGGACTGTCCAGTTCTAGAGACCACATCTCCAGAAGGACATAGACAAAGTGGAGATGGACTAGAGGGCAACTAAAATGGTACATGATCTGCATCAAATGCCCTATGTGGAAGACTATAGACCTAAATATGTACACCCTGGAAGAGAAGAGGGACAGGGAGATATGACAGAGACTTTTAATATCTCACAAGGACAAATAAGGTGCAGGAGGAAAGTATTTTAGGGAACAAAAATTGTTCAGTAACATGGGGACATGCAAAGAAGTTGGGGGTAAATTCAGGAGAGGTGTGAGGAAATACTTCTTCACAGAAAGGGTGGTAGAGTCCTGGAACAGTGGGGTTCAAGAATGTATGGGATAGACATAAGGAAACTAGTGAAAGAAGGGGAGGAAGAAAGAGCAGACTGGTGGCCAAGCAGTCCTTATCTGCCATCAGATTCTGTGTTTCTATGACACTGTACCTTTCACTTTGCCCCAGAATTGAATGCATGAAATTTGCTGAAGTTAGCGATGCTCTAAGCTAGGCATCAGCTCCATAATTTGATAAGGTTATCTATTACAAGTAGCAAAGAACAGCTGCATAAACACAGTTTACAGATAACAGGGCATGATAATCTTTCAAAGAAAAAGTGGTTAGCACGAGGAGGAGGAGGGACAGTGGTTCAGTACTGTACCAGCAGTGTAAACAGCAGTGTGCTCTGCAGTATTCCCATCCCCAGGTCAACTATTGTCTGAGTACACCACAACTGAGCCCAATCTGGCATCAACCACAAGGGCTTCTGGCTACACGTTATAGACAGGTTGCAGCTGGATAAACTAGATTGGTGTATTTACTTGTTAGTTTTGTTTACTGGGTGAGGTACACTAGACAAGTCCATGCTCATTTTCAGGTATGACCCAGATGAATACATCAGATAATAAACACAAGAAGAATATATAATACAGTTAGCATCCATCACAGAACAAGAATAGACTCTAATGCAGAATCGTGACAGGCAAAGGTTATAGAAATGGATAAAAAGGTAATTTTAAAAGTAACCGATAGTAACATAAAAAGTCACAAAGAAGATTTTGTAGATTGGGACCTCCTGATCCCAGTGTTTTATTCAGAGGTCATCTTTAGTTTACTTCCCTTTAATGCCAAGAGTGAGTGAGTGAGTGTGAGTGACTGAGTAAGTGAGCGAGCAAGTGAGTATATGTGTGTGTGGGCTGGGTGGTGGTAACATTGCTTTCTTTATTTGTTAAAATTTGTTAAAACCAGTCCATAACCTATGGCTCTATGGGTAATTTTAATGACTTTTTGGCTCTGAAATTCGAATGTATCCTGCAGTTGATATGCTTTCTAGTAGCGATATATAAAAGAATAAATGTAGCAGCTGATACTAGTGGTAAGGCGCATCTGTGATCTTACCATGAGGAGCCCAGGTTCCTGTCAGGAATACAGGGATCCCTGGTCATGCTGGTGGAAGCTTAGCACAGTCCCCAGAAGTTGCACAATGCCTTCAAGCAGGGTTTTCGGTGGAGGGAAAGTCCAGTAAAGTTGTACCTCCCCTCCTGGATGTCAGGTGGCGCCTATGGGTCATGCAGACAAAGCCCATGACATGCCCCTATAGCCTGACATCATGTGTATGCCTATTCTGGTGCATCTCCCCAACCTCCATGCTGGATCCTGGTTTCTCCCCAGGTCCTCTATTTCTGGGGTGGGGAAGACGCACCACAGTGGGGCATGACACAGATACTTTCTTGGACAACCTTAAATTTATCCGTTTGATATCCTCCTCCCCTGATTCCAAGTCCCAGTGGTCGTGCTGCCAGTATGGTGTTGTTGCATCCTGAAGCTCCGCCTTTTCATGCACATGGAGATTAGATGGCATCCCACGCCAAATCCTGCAGCACCTAAAAGGAGAAAAGAGAGAAAAAAAGAACACATCTAATCCTTTTCTATTCTTTCCTCTTACACGTACTGATCCTTTCCCAATCCATCTTAGCATAATCAATTCAAGTATTTTGTCCCTTAGAATGTGTAAGAGTGGTATGTATATATTATGCCAGAGTTAACTGTCAAGTTGCAGCTGTGTTATCCGTATGAGCCATCAGAAATTGTTCAGCTTTTTAGGGTCTGAGAATATCCAAGTTCTCCCATGCAGAAAAAGTGTATCCTTGCTGGATGAAGAAAGGCAAATTGTATGTCTCGCTGCTTGAGTAGTTCCTTAGTTTATTGAAGGCTCAATGAGCTTGGAAAGTGGTTTGTGACAGATCCAGGAAAGCTGAAAAAGGTGCTAACCTTAATGCAACCCTCTCTTAATTCATGCAAACTGCAGAATCAGTTCTCTGTCCTTGAAATTGTGGGGTTTAATAAAGATAAGTCTAGAAGTACGTTGTTTTCAGGTTGCACTGAGACTTGGTTTGACCTTGTATGAGCTCTATCAAGAGATATTCATTCCTCGGGATTACGGTTAAGGGCCAGAATAATTAATTTTTGAGACATGGAAGTGGGTCTCCAGGGCCTTATAATCCTTCCAGTATCCCAATTAATTTAACATTCCTTCTTCGGACCGATCTTCCAGATCAGTAATTTTACATTTTAAGTCAACTAATTCTTTTTCAAACTGATTTTGTTTTTCAACTGGGGAAACAGTATCTTCTAGGGAAAATATGTTTGTTTCTGTCTCATTAGTAAGTATAATAAGAGATTCAAGCTTACTCTGAATGAACATATGAACACATGAAATTTGCCAGCAGATGAAGGCCTAGAGGTCTATCAAGTCTGCTCGAATGTGCAGCTAGCACTCTTATTCCTGCAGCTGCCCCTCCTTCCACCCTTCCCTTCATTAACCCTCCCTTGTCCTCTCCCATCCTCATTTGAAGCAGTCCACTGTTCTACTGCATACCACTTCTGCAGGTAACGATTCCACCCAGCCACCACCTCTCTGTAAAAAGTGTCTCCTCATCTCCTCCTGAACCTTCCTCCTCCAGTCTCATATCATGGCCCCTGGTGTTCCTCCCTCTTACTTTGAACAGAAGAAAGTGTTGCTGAACGGTCAGAAATGGCGATAGAAATGCTGGCAAATCCTGTTTTAATTTCTTGTTTAATGTCTGCCTGTAGCTTTAGGAAGTCATGAATTGTAATATTGGCCCCTGAGTGTAACATTTCTTCCCATGTCTCCTGGCTTGATTTGCCCAGCTGAGTGCATTTTGGATGGACTAGCATCAATTATTGCTTTAGGCAGAGTGGTGATAACTAAGTTCAGATTTCCAGCCTCATCAAAGGTTTGATCCTTAAATGTAGAATTGTCAGTCTTACCATTACTTTGGTAACAAGCGCGTTGATCTACAGCAAAGCCATGTCCTTAATGGTTACCACAGAGATATTAGAGTTGAAGCCTTGTCCTGTGCTGTGGTGTATCCATTCTCTTCAGGTCAAGATCCAGGTTCACTGCAATGCTAGAAGCCCCAAGAAAATGAAGCTGGATTTGAAGACTCAGGTAAAGGTGAAATTGGTTTCCTGAGAATATTATTGTAGTTCCAAAAAGAGTGCAGATTGTGCAGTTAGGACCTTGTGCAGCTAGCGACTGCATGATTTTGAGAGAGTACAGAGTCTTTAGGAGTGGTTCTTTTTCTTATGGCATTGTTCACCAGGAGGTTTCCTAGTCTTGTCTTGAATGGTGCCATCACAAGAGAGAGATGACATGCTCCAAAACCACCGACTGCTGCATAGACGGTAAGAATTCAGTAGAGGTTTCTGTCAGGTCCAAGGAATTTATGCGGTTAGTCATCTGATATTGACCTGAAACTTTGATTGTAAATGAAAGCCCTGCAATGCCGGAGAAAAAAGGTGGCCTGAACTGAGCGAGCCTCCGCTCCCATTCAAGGAAAACAAATGACCAAGATAAGTCCAAACTAGTTTGGCTACAATGGCCGCCTGCTTTGCCCTGAGTTTCATTCATGAGCAGATGATTTTTTACGGGAGACAATAAATTACTGAATAAATGATCAGGCGAGCATCCGAACAGCAACGTTCATCCGCTCAGTCTGCCATCATGGAGCCGCTAACACATAGCTTCTTCCTCCCTACTCTGCTGCTCATTCCAGCATGACTCTGACAGTCTACTTAACAGCTTATTGGAAACAGGAGTGGTTCCGGAGGACTGGAGGAGGGCAGATGTAGTCCCACTTCACAAAAGTGGTAGCAGGGAGGAGGTTGGGAGTTACAGGCTAGTCAGCCTGACATCGGGTGGTGGAAAGCTGATGGAATCACTGTGGCAGGAAAGGATTGTGGAGTATCTTGACTCAATGGGTTAAAGAGCCAAGGCAGCATGGATTTATGGGGAGGTCAAGTCAAATTCATCTGATAGATTTCTTTGACTGGGTGGCCAGGGAATTAGATCAGGGTGCAGGGGCAGACATGGCCTATCTAGATTTCAGTAAGGCTTTTGACACTGTTCCACACAGGAGACTAGTAAGCAAGCTGTGTAGCTTAGGAGTAAGTCCAAAGGCAGTAAACTGCATAAGAAACTTGTTAGGGATAGGCAACAGAGGATGGTGGTAAATGCAGTTCACTCCAAGGAAGGAAGGGTGATTAGCAGGATGACTCAGGATCAGTGCTGGGGCTGGTCCTCTTTAATGTTTTTATAAGTAACATTGCAGAGGTGCTGGAAGGGAAGGACTGCTCTTTATGGATGACACCAAAATCTGCAATAGGGTGGACACTCTAGGGGTGGAAGGGATGAGCAGGGACCTGAAAAGATCAAGGAGTGGTCAAGGGTATGGCAGCAGCAGCTGGGTTTCAATGTGAAAAATGCAAAATAGTGCACTTAGGGCACAGAAACCAGGGGCAGAGTATAAATGGTGGAGATATACTGATGACCACCAAACAGGAAAGAGATCTGGGGCTAATCTTATCTGATGACCTAAAGGTGGCCAGGCAGTGTGACAAGGCAGTTGGGAGGGGTAGTGGATGCTGGGGTCAATAGGGAGGGATATCACCAATAGAAATAGGGAAGTGATGTTGCAACTGTATGGATCGCTGGTAAGACCCCACCTAGAGTATTGTGTCCTGTTCTAGAGATCACATCTCCAGAAGGACATAGACAGAAGTGGAGGTGAACCAGAGGGCAACTAAAATGATGCAGGGTCTGCATCAAAACCCTATGTGGAGAGATTATAGGACCTGAATATGTATACCCTGGAAGAGAAGAGGGACAGGGAGATATGACAGACCGTTAAATACCTCATGAGGATAAATAAGGTACAGGAGAAAAGTATTTGTTGGAAAAAAATTGTTCAATAACATGGGGACGTGCAAAGAAGTTGGGGGTAAATAGGAGAGATGTGAGAAAGTACTTCACAGAAAGGGTGGTAGGTTCCTGAACAGTGAGGTTCAAGAATGTATGGGATAGACATAAGGGAAACTTAGTGATAACGAAGGAGGAGGGAGAAAGAGCTAGAGATCCAATATGGTCTGTGGCGATCCAGGGATGATTCTGTAAGTAGGAAAATGGGCAGACTGTGGCCAAGCTGTCCTATCTGCCATCAGATTATATGTTTCTATGACACTGTACTTTCACTTGCCCCAGAATTGAATGCATGAAATTTGCTGAAGTTAGCGATGCTCTAAGCTAGGCATCAGCTCCATAATTTGATAAGGTTATCTATTACAAGTAGCAAAGAACAGCTGCATAAACACAGTTTACAGATAACAGGGCATGATAATCTTTCAAAGAAAAAGTGGTTAGCACGAGGAGGAGGAGGGACAGTGGTTCAGTACTGTACCAGCAGTGTAAACAGCAGTGTGCTCTGCAGTATCCCCATCCCAGGTCAACTATTATCTGAGTACACCACAACTGAGCCCATATCTGGCATCAACCACAAGGGCTTCTGGCTATATGGTATAGACAGGCAGACAGGTTGCAGCTGGATAAACTAGATTGGTGTATTTACTTGTTAGTTTTTGTTTACTGGTGAGGTACACTAGACAAGTCCATGCTCATTTTCAGGTATGACCCAGATGAATACATCAGATAATAAACACAAGAAGACTATATAATACAGTTAGCATCCATCATAGAACAGGAATAGACTCTAATGCAGAATCGTACAGGCAAAGGTTATAGAAATGGTTAAAAAGGTCATGTTTAAAAGTAACCAATAGTAACATAGAAAAGTCACAAAAGAAGGTTTTGTAGATTGGGACCTTCTGATCCCAGTGTTTTATTCAGAGGTCATCTTTAGTTTACTTCCTTTAATGCTGAGAGTGAGTGAGTGAGTGAGAGAGTGAGCGAGCAGCGAAAGCAGGTGAGTGGTATTGAGTGAGTGAGTGAGGTATTGAGTGAGTGGTGAGTGAGTAAGTAGTGAGTAAGAATGTATCCTGCAGCTGATATGCTTTCCTGGTAACGATATATAAAAGAATAAATGTAGCTGATACTAGTGGTAAGCACATCTGTGATCTTACCATGAGAGACCCAGGTTCCTGTCAGGAATAGAGGGATCCAGTCATGCTGGTGGAAGCAGCACAGTCCCCAGAAGTTGCTCAATGCCTTCAAGCAGGGTTTTCGGGGAGGAAAGTCCGTAAAGTTGTACCTTCCTCCTGAAGTCCCATCCCTGGATGTCAGGTGGAGCTCATGGGTCATAGAGGAAGCCCATGACTTGCACCTGTAGCCTGATATCATGTGTGGGCCTGTTCTGGTGCATCTCCCTACCTCCATGCTGGATCCTGATTTCTCCTCAGGACCTCTGTTTCTGGGGTGGGGGAGATGCACCACAGTGAGGCATGACACAGAGGCTTTCTAGGCATTTAATCAAAGTGACTCTGATCAGATGCAGGCTGCAACAGAGGAGACATGCTGAGGGCACAAGGATGGAAGAACTGGAGACCCTGGAGGAAGAATTGAAGGTATGGACGGTATAATGGAAAACATGGTGAAAATGGATAAAAGTAACTTGGTTGTGCGTGGGATTATGTAGCTGTTTTCCCATTCTCATTCTCAGCAGCAGGAAAACATTTGTAATCACACCTAACTTTGAGCATGCCATGTGGTTTGGTCCTGCCCACCTGAATAGCTCTGTGGGTGCAGCAGGATCTGACTAGGCTGGGACCTATTTGGATTGTAAATGCTTGAGTGGGTCCCTCACATATTTACAACATCTCAGCATCCTGAAAGCTGGCATTAGCTCCCTAGTCTCTGCAGTCATGGGGGGTCAAAAGGCTCTCAGTGTGGACTAGTGCAAATTCTTAGTCTTTAAAAATGTTTTCCAATTTACGATTTTGCTTACTTACTGTGCCCTATTGAAGTTCCACATCAGGAGCATTGTTGGCTAGACAGAAATATCTCAAATGAAATCAAATTGCCATGAGGTTACTTGCAAAGTATGCTCAACCAATCACAGACTGAAAGCAGAATGGATAGGGAGACTTCATGTGACTAACCTTCCTGGAGGCTTCAAATACATAAGGCCACCACTGGAGGCAGGCAGAGGATCATGCACCTTAAATAGCTGTGTGTATGCCACAGTGGATAGAAAACATTTACGATTTATAAGAGTTATTTACATAGGGCAGCCCAGCTGATATACAAGGTCTCATTTTCAGTGGGGTCCTGCATCTACCCATTTTTGTAACTGGGTGGACTGGAGCACTGTGAAGCTAAGGTGATGTCCACATATAAAGTGTTTTAAAAATGTTAAAACATTTTGCTTTCCATTCTTGAGCATGATTGTCGGAGCACCCAGATTATGCTCTGACACTGTGCTTGCCCAAGCAAGTTCCCAGGCATGATTGCGTAGTACGGCAAAGCATCAGGGTACCACAATGCCTGCCAGATTACTCATGACTGAACCTGGTAGCAAATTCAGAAACAATTGATGGTATTAGGATCAGTAGGTCATTCTGAGCTCAAGAATGCTTGTGCTAATTTTGTTCCTTCTTGACAGCCCAAAAATAGAGCTAGTAGTGTTACAGCAGTTGCCTAAAACCATGTTTGAAACATAGAATTTGCCAGCAGGTAAGGACTGCTTGGCCTACCCAGTCTGCCTAATTTTTCCCTGCCTGTAGTATCACAGCAGATCCTACTTGATCTCTGCCCATTCACCCCCCACACCTTCGCTTTCCTAAGAGTCCCTTATGCCTATCCCTGCATTCTTGAACCCCACCACTGTTTTCACCATCACGTCTGCTGAAAGACTGTTCCAGGAATCCACCATGCTTTCTGTGAAGAGGTACCTCCTCACGTCTTCTGAATCTACCCCCAGCTTCTTATCATGCCCCCTTGTCCTTGAGCACCTATTTTTCTGAAAATACTTCCTCTTGTACCTTGTTTACCCCATGAGGTCTTTAAAGGTTTCTATCATATCTGCCCTCTCTCTCCTCTCTTCCAGGGTGTACATGTTTAGGTCCTTTAATGTCTCCTTGTTGGGCTTCTGATGCAAACCCTGCACCATTTAGTTCCACTCCTCTGGACCACTTCCACCATTTCTATGTTTTTCTGAGATGTGATCTCCAGAACTGGACACAGTGCTCTAGGTGGGGTATTACCAGTCATCTATACAGAGGCTATCACCAGTCATCTATACAAGAGGTCAGTGGTGTTCCTCCACAAGGTGGCGCTCAAGAGGAGAGTGTATTTCTGTGGCTGTTGAGAACTGCTAATTCAGAAGAAAATATGCAATCAGTTTTCATTATACAGTTAATGGATTCAAGTTGCTGTATGTGTCTGTTTCTAACCTTGCATTCTGACTGACTGTCCATTGGATTCTGAGACTGGAGACTGAAGAAGTCCATAAAGACCTATGTTGAAACATAGAGGTACCTCTGATATGTATAGCTGAGCTATTCCAACACCTGTCTAACTTGCTGGGGACAAAATTCCATTCTAAACTTACAGTCCAGCTTCCTTCTAGGAAAACAGCTGCTGGACAAATGGTTACACACCCTATGCACCCCAGCACATCACTTGCTGTCTCAGCTGCCTTGCCGCACTGCCTGGCCACATTTAGGCCATCTGATATGATTATCCTAGGTCTCTTTCCTGCTTGGTGGTCATCAGTACCACCACCCCCATTTGTTCTCCGCCCCTGGGTTCCAGTGCTCCAAGTACATTGTTTTGCACTTTTTGCATTGAAAACCAAGCTGTCATACCATTGACCAATCATTTAATTTACTCAGGTTGCTGCTCATTCTTTCCACCCCCGGAGTAGCCACTCTATTGCAGAGTTTGATGTCATCTTCAAAGAGATAGAACTTCCTTCCAGGTTCTCTCCAATGTCACTTATAAAGATATTAAAGAGGACTGGTCCCAGTATTGATCCCTGAGGCACCCTGCTGGTCCCCATCCCTTCCTCTGAGTTAACTCTGTTTACTACCACCCTCTGCCACCTATCAGCCTAACCAATTTCTTACCCCGTTTACCACCTTTGAACCCACAGTATGTGAGAGACTTTGTTCTCTTTACCAGGTTAATAGGTTCCTAGTTCTGGAAACAAAGAAACTGCTTGTCAACAGCCTCCTGTTCTCTGTAATTGATTATGACTCCTTGTTGTATGCTGCTGGTCCTGCTAGGGTCCACTCCAATGTGCACGCTGTCTATAATAGTGGTTGTCATTTCCTTAATTGCCTGCCCTATCATACCTACCACTGTCTTTTGTATGCCACTGCTTCTTGTCCATCCCTGGTGGATCATCTAGCCCATAGGTCAGTGGTGTTCCTCCACAAGGTGCTCAAGAGAGAGTGTATTTTCTTGTGGCTGTGAGAACTGCTAATTCAGAAGAAAAATATGCAATCAGTTTTCATTATACAGTAAATGGATTCAAGTTGCTGCATGTGTCTGTTTCTAACCTTGCATTCTGACTGACTGTCCATTGGATTCTGAGACTGGAGACTGAAGAGGTCCATAAGACCTATGTTGAGACATAGAGGTACCCTCTGATATGTATAGCTGAGCTATTCCAACTCCTGTCTAACTTGCTGGGGGCAAAATTCCCAGTCTAAACTTACATTTCAGCTTCCTTTTAGGAAAACAGCTGCTGGACAAATGGTTTTGTTCTGCAGGGCTAGTTTCCCATACAACCTCCTCTCCTCAATCCACAGAGGGAAATAACAATTCAGCCTGCAGCTCCAGGCTCCACCAATTTTGAAAGACAATTTCCACTGTGATTGTTTCTAATTGTCTTAATTTGTCATGTCCCAATTGTTTCTAAGTCTGCCTTTGTACTCTGTATTTTACTGATTCCTGTCTATTTTGTACTCTGTAGTAATACTGCAATTGGGTTATGCAGCTCATCTTGCTCTCCAGTATAAAAATAACAAACATTTGTCAATGCCAGATGTTCGCCACTGGTATAGAAGCCCTGGGATAGTAGATGCTTTGTGTGACTGAGCAGTGTTAATGGTGGTAAAGGACATGCTGGCAGAGGTTTAAAATAAGGCATCTTATGTTAAAGAAAATATGTAAGCTGCCTTATTTAACTTAAGATTACTTAGATGTCAACAAAGGAAGTCACAGACTGTAGAGAGAGAGGAGAGAGAGTAAGTTCCATTGCTGTAGTGTAGTGTAACGAGCGGTGTTAATGGAAGCAAATGATGTGCTGCCAGAGGTTTAAAATAAGTCTTCTGTCAAAAAGTATGTAAACTCCTTCTTTTTAACTCAAGAGTAGTTAGATATCTGTAAAAGAAACAGCCGACTGCAGATAGAGGCTGAGTGAGTGGGGTGGCTTCAGAAGGAAACACAAGCCCAAGTGACCGTTGCTATAGCAGCACTCACTCCTGGTCGTCTTGCCTTCTGAAATCGCTAAGTCAGTCACTCTCCTTTCTCTATAGTCAGCAGCTTCCCCATGCTGGAAGACTAGTGTACACGTCGAACATAAAAACAGGAAGCAACTAAGGCACAGTCAGTTTATAGAGGTATACTGTGTGAGCCGAGAGGTTCTTCCATATGACCTTGAGACAAGTTGTTTGCAAAACCCATTTTCACAAAACTGTGCCTTTAGCAACACTAAAAGCAAAGTTAAGGTGAACATGCAATGTGAAGTTACAAAAAGCACATTTTAACCTAGGGACAAAAGTTCATAACATTTTCCAGGAAGGTGAATTTCTGCAATGTCTTAACTTTGCAGGCAAATTAAGACTTCACAACATCTCTAGTCTAGATCAAACTACATTTTAAGAACATACAGTGCAGTTTAAGCCAGTAGGGAGATTAGTAAGTAGTTTTCCTACAATGTAAAGGTTAACTGGCTAGCACTGACACCAGTGACAAGCACCTCCGAACCCTGTCCTAGCAAGCTTATGCTAACTTTGCTCACTAAAATATGAGGACAAAGGTTTTGATGGGGGAGGGGATTTAAATGACTTAAGCCCTGCTTATACCGTGCGGCAATGTGAAATCTCTGCCACTCAACGCCTGCTGTGCTGTGTATCTATAGGGCAATTTAGTTTACACAGCCCCCTTGCTCTGCTGCAAGTCGTGCTGCGCCGCTACTCTTCCTTAGTAGGGCGCGATTCAGGAGTGAACATGCATTACAGGAAAAGGGACTGCACAGTGGATCATGTGCATGATCGCTTCCAGTCAGGGGAAATGCACTCGACTTGAAACTGATACCCTGTCCTGCATCTCTCTAAGACGTGGACCAAGGCATCTTGAGGCGGTCCAGTGAGTGTCCTACAGTGACATTTGCAGCAATCTAACCTCTGCCCATGGGTTAATACGCTGCAAACAGGTAGTGTAAACAGGGCTATAAAATCCCTAAACTACCTGCAAAATGCATGTTTTACACACAAAAAGCAATACGTGCAAGAGCCATCATTCACCAGTAAAAGTCTAGTAATTAGGAATGAGTGAGATTTAAATGAAATTGTTTCAGAATACAGCCTGTGAAGAGACCAATCTAAAAATATTCTAATATAATAATATTAACATATATATAATATTTGAGTCAGAAGTTATTAATGTTTATGTACTTTATAAGGAAGGCCATATGGAGTGCTATCAGTTAGCTGGGTATGATCTAGTGATTAGAGCACTGCACTTCAATACTGAAGTTCCCACCAAGTCCCACAACAGCCACTGAATCACTTTATGTCCCTGAGCAAGGCATGTCTCTCTATCCTTCAGTCCAGTCAACCACTGGACTAGGCAGAAGCAGGACCACTGACACAGAATCGATGCATCTCAGTTGGCGATCCTGGTAAATAAATAATATGTTTTCTGTCATATAAAGGGAACTGTATATGAGAACCCATAAATGTAACTAAAGATGGTATATTGGTAACTCTTAACCATAGCTCCAAATCAATCAATATGTATCATTCTGTAGTTTATATGTTATTACATCTACTCTTTAAAACTGTGCATCATTGCTAATGAACTCTGTTTATGCTACTTTCTGTGTTTTGCATCATTTGAATGCATATTTATTTATGTATTCATTCATTTATTCAAAAGTTTCACCAGGAAGGCATATTGAGCAGTAATGCTCATTTCCAGAAGGCCCTGGGGGTAAGGGGAAGTGGAGACATACCAATTCATGAGCATAAGCAAAAGGCACATGGTACATAGCAGATAAAACATAACAGCAAAACTGAATTAAATTTGCAGTAAGTACAGTATTACAGCACAGGTATCATGGTAATTACATACAGGCAGAAGTAAAATAAACAGGTAGTCCCGCAAACTAGGGCCTCAGATTGAATTATACTAAATGGAGTGGCCTTGATAAGGTCAAGACCTATGGGATTGCCAGTGGATTGAGCAAGCAGGTGTCTGCCTAGCCGGACTCTGCCTTGGGGTACCTGTAAACTGGATCTAGTGGTTAAGAGAGATGTAGAAGAGGTATTGATTGGGAGGAAAGATTATGGGTTTGGGCAGGAACAGGAGGGGCCATGTATTCATGCAATAGGGAGGAGAGGACTTGTGTGAGGTGGCATTACAGATGGGGAGCTGCTTCACAGTTTAGGACAGCAGAAGGAGAAAGCATACTGGCCAGTGAGGTGGAATGGAGGAGGATAGTAAATGTTTTTAGGTCAGATTTATGGAGGGAGTAAGCGCTGGGAGGAAGTACAAATGGAAGCTATGAGATAGAGGGAGGCAGCCAGTCCAGAATTTGGCATAAAGGTGGCAGTATGAGAAAGTCTTCTGAAACCAGGGAATGGAATGATAGGGCTTTATAGAGGTCACAGTGATGATTACGAGGGGCAGAATAGGATAAGCGACAAAAGGAGTTGAAAAGGGTGTCCAGTCTGGCCAAGGTAGTTTTAGGGCAGCACTATAGACTATGTCAGCATAATCAAAGATGGGAAGGACCATTTTCTGCACAATTGCATGGTGTGAATTCTATGGAATACAGTTCTTGTTTCTGTATAAGACACCAGGTTTGGGGTGACGGTTCTTATGGATGACATTCCATGCACTGAGAAGTCCTGATGGTTATCTAACCAGATCTCAAGGTATCTAAAGGAAGTGACATTTTTAGTAGGTGTGCCATCCAAGGTATGGAATACAGGGAGGGGTTGGAGTTTAGCAAGCTTCTGTCTAGTGCTGAAAGACATGGAGACTGTCTTTTGGCATTCAGGAACAGCTGGTTAGACTGGAACTATAGCTGGACCTTGTTGAAATCATGTTCCAGCCTAGCCTCTGCATCAACAATGGAAGCACTAGACATATAAAGGATGGTATCATCTGCATACATGTGTATATGGATGAGGAACAGACTGTGGGGAGATCATTAGAAAGATAGATAATAGAATAGGGCCGTGTACTAAGCCCAGCGGGACACCAGTTTTGATGGGGAGAGGAGGAGAGAGGGAGGTGGCTATCTCAACTGATTGAGATCTACCTGATAAGAAGGAGTGGAACCAAGCTATGGCCGTGGAAGTTAGCCCAGTGACAGAAAGTTACTAGAGGAGAAGTGAATTGATGGCTGAGGTTACATGTCCCGATCCTTATTGGTGAGTCAGAGTCCGTGAGGTGTATGAGAGAGGTGGTGGTGGAATGGGACTTGTGAAAGCCAGACTCAAAGGAGTGAAAATGAAGAAGAGTCAAGGTAGGGAGAGCTGAGCGAGGACTATACATTCTTAGAGCTTAGCTAGAAAAGCAAGTAAAGAGATACTGTAGGTCGATAATTTCCCAGGGCAGTTGGATCACCACCTTTAGGAGAGGAATAACTGTGGAGTGTTTCCAGGATGATGGAACAGAAGAAAGAGAAAAGAAAGTTTAGAAGAGAGGCCAAGGGGGAAGCTATAGCAGAGGTGGAGAGAAAAGTAGATTGAGTCAAGCTATCTGGGCTCTTACCCTTACTGGCATTCAAAGCTTGAGGGTCTTTAGAGCCTCATTAGGAAGATATGAGAGAAAGAGGAGAGGGTAATGGAATGGTTTGTGGGAGAAGAGGGTTCTGGGAGACAGTAGGAATAAAGAGGCGAGAGAGGTTAGAAGGGAGAAATGCAGGATGTGAAGAAAGTATTGAAAGTGGAATCAACAAGCCATCCCGGTGGTGCTGAATGATGAGGCGCTGGTCACCTTACTCAGGCTATGCCGGCAACCCATGTTTGGGAACAAGCACGGCCACCGGGGTCGGCAGGGGAGGAGAGATTGAGCATCCGAGACTGCTCTCCTTCTCCGGGAGGTGACACCAGCACCTGGTGCATGACTGGCCCCTGGCAGAGGCTAGGAGCTGGTGCACCAAGGCTACAGAAGGGAGAGATGAGGCAGATGCTCAGAGGAGCATGTACTGGAAGTATACACATTTGCTCCTTGCAGCGCCATTGCATGCCCCTGCTCTGGGGACCAAAATAACAGGACGAAAAAGGTAACTGGCACTACATGAATGAAGGTCGGTCCCTACAGGCACCACCCCTTGACTGGAAGTAACCTTGCAGCACCAGATCCATAGTTAGGCGGGTTGAGGGATCCCCGCTGCCCCGCCATGGGGGGCAAGCCATGGGCAGCTGGAAAGGTAAGTTACGAGCAGGGAACAGGGCTGGGGCATCACCACCAGGGACCAGGCAGATAAAATAATTAACTGTAAAGAAAGTGGAAGCAACAGATGGTGGGTCAGATAATGTAGTGTTATCATGAATAAGGTTGGGACAGGGGATGGAGGGGAGAGTAGAGGATATAACAACTTTCCAGAACTTGGAAGAATGGCTTAAATTTGTGTTGAAGAAGGTAGAGAAGCATTCAGATTTAGCATATCTGGTGGCCTTAGTACAGGCTCCTAAGATGATGGTATTGTAGAAGGAGTGAGTTGGACCTGGATGTCAGGTAGGCCTTCCAGGTGTGATCTCTGGCATGCATACAGGCTATTAGTTCAGTGCTGATCCATGGAAGGTGTGATCCTTTGACTCAACTAGTTTAGTAGGAGCATACAGGTCCCATATTTCAAGGAACTGTGTCTGAAAATAGCAGACGGCAGTGTCAATAGAGGATTCTGAAGCAATGGGGACCAGTCAGTATGGTGTAAGTCAGTTAATATAGGTACTAGGTTCAGTGAAAAAGGAGCACAGAGAGATCAATTTAGGGGTACTTTAGTCTGATAAAATTTACAGATACAATAGATCATATGATGATCACTAAGGAATCTGACAAGATGCCTGCATTAATTTTGCAATGGGGATGAGTAGTAAGGGGCCAGTCTATCAGTGAATGCTTGAGTGATTTGTGGTTGAGTCGAGCTGAGAGGTTATTAATTGTGTTTAGTTTAAGGAGGTTACACGGAGCATATTTTAGTGTTAGAAGATGAGATCCAAATCAGGTTTATGTCTCCTAAGATGTATAGCTCACCAGAAGAGGTAAGTAAGTAATAGTGGTGATGAGTTCAGATATGGTAGAAGATGGGACACCTGAACAGCAATAAGAGCCGGCTGTGTATATCGGCAATGAAAAGGGAGGAAATTTCAGTAAGGAGGAGTTAATATTGGGATGGGGAGGAGAGTGATAGAACAGGGAGTATTGGAGGCTGAAGGTTACGTGAATAGTGACACCTCCACCCTTGCTGGGTCTGTCTTGCCTGATGAGAGAGTAACCAGGGATAATAAGACTACTGTCATGAATCTAGGTGGGATAACCAGGTTTCAGAAAGGACCAGAACATCAGGGCGAAGATCCATCATGAAAGGCTGGAGGAGGGTTAGTTTGGGGAGTAGGCTACGAACATTAAGTTGTGTGATTTTTATGCCCTTAAGGAGTTGAAAAGGGGAAGGGGGAAGGGCCAGGGTTGGATTCGATGTCATCTGCTGAAATGAGTAAGAGGGTAACTAGCAATTTTGATACTGAGTTTGTCCGTTTTCAGAATTTCTAGCATAAAACATGGGAGGGACGGGGAGGGGTGGGGAAGAGAGGAAGTGAATTCTGATAAGTGAAGGTGAGCTAGGAGGGATGTCAGAGGAAGAATGGATGCATGAGGTGGCCAAGGGTAGCTGGTTAGGTTAGTGGGAAGGGGAGTGTAAAGTGAGTGGGGTAAAAGATGGTTGAGGTGAGGAGGAGCAGGGATAGAGGGTAGATTGACAGGAGGTAGGGAAATTAGAGAGGGCAGGAGAGCAAGATAAGACAATAGAAGATACAGTTAAACACTGTAATGTAGACAAGAGGGTGAATGTTCCACTAGGACAATCTGAAAACAGGCTTGGAGCTATTAATTAATTAGATCTTGTGAGGGTAAGGTGATAGTTAATACCGCCAGTAACACTTGGCAAAAGGATAACAAAGGTTGTGGAAAGGTGCTCACTAGCAGGTTGAAATAGCCTAAGGGTTAGGCAGTTGGCTGTAGCTGGCTCTGATTAGAAGGAACGTGGTTTGAATCTACCACAGGGAATTGAAGATAGCATGACTGGTGATGACAGGGAGGGCAGGGATTTAGGTTGTGGAAGGATAATTTATCAGTACTGAACTAGTATAACGTAGGGAGACCGGATACAAATGTTACAATGTGCCAGAGGAGCAATGGTGGACAAATCAAAAACAGCTACTGGAGCCTTAGGGAGGTAGTGAAATCATTCATGCATTCATTCATTTATTCATACATTCATTGTTGACCAGGTAAGTACACTGGTCTGAGGGACCTTGTTTAGGAATGACCCAGGTCTAGATTTGGAGCTCCTCCTTAGTTCCATCTCGCTCCTGGGATAAGCAACATAGTGAAAGTGCAATGGCCTGTTAAAGCAGAGTCATGTAGTTGTGTGCCTGGCCTAGCCTGTTGTAACCAGGTCCCATCCCCAGAACATCATTTAGAACAGTGGGGGTCATCTATCCATAGCAGTCACCTCCTCTGGACAGGTTTTATACCCCAAGCTCCATTTAAACTCATCTAATTCTCCTTTTACTCCTGCCCAGCTGTCAGTATGTTGAACTTGAAGACACCACTAAGTTTATTTGGACCCAGAGGACATAGATCCCTTGCACAGTCTGACTCCTGCAAAACTCTTCTTAGACATGCCTACTGAAATCTCAGTTTGGAATTAAGGAATGGACTGTTCCCAAGCTGATGTCTGCATTCTGAGCAATAAATGTCCCCTTTTCTTCCTTTGCCAGGAAGCAGGAACTGTTTGATTTGTATGTCCTAGCACTGACAGCCAACCCAGCTTCTCATTTACCACCAGTACCTACTCCTATTACTAGTCCTGCTTCATCTTCATTTGAGAGGGTGCACGATCTTATCCTCCAAGTGGGCTCACCTACAGCCCAGCTTGATTCCGGAGTGGTGTACTTGGAATCTAGGCACTTCCAATCAGTGTCCAGTTCTTCCTATCAATATTCTTGTTCCAATATTGATTTTGCCTTCACCTTCAGTTTACTTGTATTGTCTCAACAGCTAGTGTTGCTTTCTCCAGGTCAACCACCCTAACTGATTCAGCAACGATCAGCACCCTTGCCAGAAAAGTTTCTACACCTTCACAGTTTGATCTTGCTATCAGATATGGCAGCACTTCTAGGATTACTACAGGTCATTCTCTGCCACAGCCACTACTTATCTATCAAAATGTAACTCACAGATTTTCTGGGTGACTTTAGATGATGAGTTATTTTACAGGCACTTTGCTGGACAATGTGCTCTAACCTGTTCCATATGTAGGTCATGTTCTAATTTTCACAGCGTTAAGTCCTTTCACAGTTTACAGCTGTGGTCCATCTCCAAATTCCCACTCATCTCGAACTTTTGTATCTCAGTAAAAAATCTTCTGATAAAAGAGGATGACAGATTGCATTTTTTCCTGTCAAACAGTTGCAACAACTTCAACGGATCTGCCTGCTTTCTGCCACATGCACTCGGCTGCACACCTGCAGCTATGGCATAGAAGATCACTCTAAGCTGGCCTGCCATTATAAACCTGTTTCTTTTCAAAACCACAAATGACATTTAGCCTGCCCTTTGACTCCAGTTAATATTCCTCATCTAGAGAAGTTGTTATCTACCCATCCATCTGAATCTAGTTCAGTTTCTTCTCTCAAGCCTCACTGAAGCCTTTCATATAGGACATCATTTCATTCCATCCCATCCACTTCAGTTGTTTGTCCTAATCTTAATTCTGCTACTATAGATCCAGACCCTATAGATGCACTACTTGCAAAAGTACTAACCAAAGGATTCCTCATAGGTTCACTTTTCCTACATACAGAATCAGCACTATTGGGGTTGCAACCCATAAATTTTCAGGAAATAAACAACTGATTATAGACTTGTCATCCCTTCTTTCAACTCCTAATCCTAGGTTCAACTGTCTGATTCATTCAAAAGACTATCCTTTAGTTTACACATGCATTGATGATGTAATCAAATTAATTAAATGAGCAGGCCCTGGAGCCTGGTTAACTAAAGGCCAGCATCATGGTTGACTTCAAACTCTTGCCTGTCCATCCATTTTTATGGCACACCTATGGGATATCTTGGAAAAGTCAATAACATTTTGCAGTCTGCTTCACTTTTTGATGTAAAAGTAGTGCAGAACTATTTGATACATTTTAAGCACCCTCTACTGGATCTTGTTGAATATATACAGAGTAACACCCATTTGTCTTACATCTCCTTGATGATTTTCTCCTAGTGAACCCTCCAGTATTTCCTATTCTGCAGCCTGTATATCGTGTCTCAAACATTTGCTCTCTTCTTTATCTAGTACCATAGAAGACTATAAAACTGAAGGCCCAGTTATGACTTCAGAATTCTTAAGCATTGAGCTAGACTATGTTAAAGTGGAACCCTGTCTCCCTCAAGACAAATTGCTCTGCATTTCATAACTCGTCTCTTCTGTCTCATCCAATCAACCATGCACAAAGCTACTGTTAATATTAGGGTGCCTTTCCTTGCGATAATGATAATTCCACAAGGCAGAAGTTTCATTTCCTACCTTGTCAAATTGGCACATTCAGTGTTTGCTGTAGACCATCATGTTTCCATTACTGCAGCTACTCGCCACATCTTGCCATGTGGTCTTGCGTCTCATAAAATTGAAACAGCATAACTAAAGTTCAATAAGGATCCTTCTTCAAGTTCAAACATAGAAATCATCACTAATGCAATTCCAGCCTTGTTTTTTTTTGGCAGTTTTCAGCATCCCGTGGTTCACTTGTCCATGGTATTCAAAATCTGAGATATTCTTCATTAGCAGTCCGTGTCTTCCCTGTTTAAATACATCCTATTAAAGCAGATGCTCTCACTGGGGATCACTTTTGGAACCATCAGTTTGTCACATTCTGCTATGGCAAACAAGTCAGCATAGCCAGCATAAACAAAGGACAGTCTTCCTCCTTCTCCATAATGACATTCTGTTATGTGTAGTATAGCTTTAAGAAATGTTAGAGGCAGTACAGCTTTAAGAGAATGTGCACTTCCTGTAAGTGTCTCCTCTTCTATGTGTTGCTGAATGGAAGTAAAAGAGAAGGCCTAGATTTCAGTATGGCATGTTTCCTTACTACCAAAACCCTTGTGTGTTTAAGGTACTTACGGTATTTTCGCCACCAAATACAACAAACTGGTGACGATGGATGGTGGACATTTTAATAGCTCCAGCTACTGAATTACACCATTTTGTGACTTTCTGCATTGGAGGCAAGCCAGCAATTTGGAACTGTGCAATATAATGGCAACTTCAGCCAGGTTTGAAATTTTTACAGGAATGGACTGGGATGCATGGCCCCGGTGGTTTACTCAGTGGTTATTTAATCCTGCCATACAAGCTGCTAATGATGAGCAACAGGATAGCTTAATCGAGCTACTTTTGTACTTTCTTGGGGAGTGAAACCTTCAAACTTTTATGCAGTCTGTGTGCACTGGACCGAACGGAGGATTTGTCATATCAAGAGCTAAAGGCTAAATTGAATGCACAATACAGTTTAACGACTTTCCCAAGGGCTGAACATTATAAATTCTACAGTTACTGCCAGAAACCAGGTCAGTCATTACAATCATATTTGGCTGAGATCAAACACTTAGCTCTCACGTGTGAGTGGAGCAGGGAGCATCTTGAATCTAATCTAGCTGATAAGTTTGTTATGGAGTTGAATAATGAACCTCGATTCAGCAATTACTTTCTGTAAGTGTCAAGAAGTCCACTGAGGAACTTTTACATTTGGCACAAATGTATGAGGCTGCAGAAAATGAAGCATATGCTAAGAGGGACACTAAAAATGAGGTACAAGTAGCTGCAGTAAACCCCAAATCAAAACAACTCAAACCTACGTCTAAGCCACTGTTTTCAAAGAACAATTCAACCACTACACCCAAACTGCATGGCCAGTACAAATGTGCATCATGTGGGTTGTCTCAGCATAGCAGGGACCAGTGCAGATTCAGAGAAGTTCAGTTCGTGCATGTAAATGTCAGAGGCATACTGCTAAGGTTTGCAGGAGCAGGAGAACTGCGGTAGTCAGTTCAGAGAGCCCAAACAGTGCGTTGATTTGTATTACATCACAAATCCAGACTAAGGATGTTCCTCCTTTCTATGTGTTACTCAATTGCCACAATTGAGGCATCAGTTGCATTTAATGGTAGACTCTGCTTCTCCAGTTACTTTTATTAACCATCAAACTTGGTCTGAGCTGGATAAGCCACCATTGTTTCCTTGTAATAAGTTGTTGGATGCATTTGTTGGGCAACCAATTCAGCTACTGGGCTTGTTCACCATGTTGGTATGCAGGACTGATTCTCCTGGTACACCTTTAAATTTTCTGGTTTCAAAAAGGGTGTCAACATTTTGGGCAGAGATGCCCAGGTTCTTCTAAACATTCATGTTGATCCAGCAGATTTTGGCCTACTTGTTGCTGTCCAGGTACCACAAAGTAGTAATCCGCCCAAACTTGGGGAGCTTCACATGTATCCAGAGTTGTGGAAAGGCTTGGGATGTTGCACAACAGCTAAAGCCAAGCTAGTTACAAAGCCTAATGCAGTCCTTAAGTTTTGTAAACCATAGAAACTCCCTTTGCATTTAAACTAGTCATTGGGGCAGAATTGGACTGACTGGATAAAGTGGGTTTGCTGGGAAAGGTTTCAAGTTCAGATTGGGACACTTCAATTATGGTGGCATCTAAACCAGGTGGTAAGGTTCAAATATGTGGAGGTTTTAAGGTGACACTTAATCCAGTACTTAGCATAGCTGTATTTCCTTTTCCCTTACCAGAGGAACTTTTGTAGACTGAATGGTGGTGTGGGGTTCTCTAAACTTGACCTCGCTGATGCATAACTTCAAGTGGAACTGGATACAGACTCTCAGAAATTGGTAGTGATTAAGAAAACACCAAGGACTGTACAAGTACAGAAGGTTATGTTTTGGCCTTAGTTCTGCACCTGCTATTTTTCAAGAAAATCATTGAGCAAATGGTGGGTGATATACCAGGTGTTGCTTGTTATTTGGATCATGTCATTCTAATGGGCAAGACAGAAGCAGAACATTCACTTAACTTACAAAAGACTTTAGAGAGATTGCAACAGAGTGGATTCAGACTTAGGACAGAAAAATGCCAGTTTTGTCAACCAAGTGTCACGTACTTAGGTCACACTATTGACAACGATGGAATTCATCTGAATGATGAAAAGGTGGAAGCCATTGTGCACATGCCTGAACCACAGAATGTTTCAGAGTTAGCGCTCATTCTTGAGTATGGTGCGCTACTATGATCATTTCATACCTGCTTAGCCACATTGCTAAAATGAAATCCCTGGCCAGACTTCACGATGGTGGCCTTCCATTGACAGAGACATATACCAGGTTGTGCAAAGATGTGAAGGTTGTGCTGTATCGATGGGAAATCTGGCAAAAGCTCCAGTTCACCATTGGGAATGACCTGAAAACCCAGGCAAAGGTTGCATATTGATTTCAGGACCCTATTTAAATTCCATGTGTTACTCTTAATTGATGTTTATAGTAAATGGACAGAAATTCATCAAATGTCTTTGACAACTACTGAGAGTACCATCAAAGTGTTGAAAGCTATCTTTGCTACCCACAGTTTCCTGCAAGTGATTGTCCCAGATAATGGACCACAGTTCACATCTGTTGAATTCCAAGCATTTTGCCAGCAATGTGATATCCGTCATATGTTCTCACTTCCTACCATCCAACTTCATATCCGTCATATGTTCTCACTTCCCTACCATCCAACTTCAAATTGTGAAGCCGAACACCTGGTTCAGACTTTTAAAAGAGTATGGACAAAGCTAATCCTACTACACCGTTGGCAATGCAAATAGCTTTTTGGACTTTCTTGTGATGTATCGAACAACACCACATTGTGTCACTGGAATATCCCCTGCAGAATTGTTGTTTGGACATCAGAGTCTAACTCAATTGGATCTTCTTCACCTCTAGGCTATAAGTCAGTAACTGAAATGCTTCCTAAGTCCAGATCCTTCAAACCCAATGATCTTGTATGAGTCAGGATGTATGCAAGCCAGAAGAGATGGATAGAAGGCATGGTGGAAAAAGTTCAGAAACGTCTATAGTGTTCGACTGACTAACCAGAGGAGAGTGAAAAACATGTGGACCAATTATGTACTAGAACTGAGACAGAACAAAAAAGGGATACCTACAGTCAAGGTAGTTATCCAGCATTATTTGTTCCAGAACAAAACAGGAAGAGACAGTGGAACCACAGTGTTTGAGACAAGATGTGGCTAATGCTAATCAGATTCCACTGCAACAGCCTTGAGTCTCACTACGCTCGCTTCAGGATTTATAAACGCCCACCAAAGAGAATGGACTTTAGAGATAAAGCCTAATGACATAGACAAACTAAAGGGACATTGCAGTAATAACTTTAATAGTTTCATATTACTTCTGAATTATTGCTTTAAGTATTTCCTAGCTAGGTCAGGAGGGATTGTATGTGTAGTATAGCTTTAAGAAATGTTAGAGACAGTACAGCTTTAAGAGAATGTGCACTTTCTGTAAGTGTGCTTCGTGTGTTTGAGCCAGTCTCCTCTTGTATGTGCTGCTGAATGGAAGTAAAAGAGAAGGCCTAGATTTCAGTGTATGTGTTTTTCTTACTACCAAGGCCCTTGTGTGTTTAAGGTACTTATTTCAGCCACCAAACACAACACATTCCTGAGAAGATTAACCAAGGCTTCTGTTTCTCCTAATTTCAGAATCAACTGTATGTACATACCTAATCCTACAAATGTGTTGCAGACTATCTCTCCTGTTTTCAATTCCAGCAGTTTAGGTTTCTCATCCTCAAGCCAGCAAAGTTATGACTCTCCTTCCATTATTTCAGGAACTCCAAATGACTTAATCTTCTACCTCAACCACACTAACTCAGTGATTTGGAATTTGTGTGCAGATTCTTCACAGCTGCTTATAGAACAGTATGGTAAAACTATTCTACCTTTCATACCTTCAAAAGTAGGAATCCTCTGACATATTCAGTTACTCAGATCCTTGCCTTCATCATGGGCCCGATTCTCAAAACTCACAGAATGGTACAAGGGGCTTGTGCCACGAGGAATGGTGCAAAGTGCCCCTTGGACCAAAAGATGCATCGAGGCGAGTCTCAAATGCAGCCTCGTCAGCCGCAGGCTGCATGCATCAAAGGGGCTTATGCATACAGTGGACCATGGCATGGTGCAAGGGGGTTTGTAGCAGATGCAGGCTGCCATATCCCCTAATTTAGATTCTCAAAACTCTCTCAGAGGGCAAATTTCTAAGTGCTACTAGACCAGCCAAAGCTGATAAAGGTTACTTAGAAATTTGCCCTCTGGAAGATTAACAACTTGCACCAATGTACTGCTGTCCCTCCTCCCCAGCCTTGATCTCCTTTTTATTAAAATAATAAGGTCCTTGGTGGTCTAGCAGACACCCCCAGCCTAATCCTTATCATTAAAATAATCATGTCCCTGGTGGTCTAGCGGACCCCCCCCACCATATCTGCCGATTAATAAAATATTATTTTCCTGGTGGTCTAGTGGACACTCACCTTACCACTGCAGGCAGTGCCCACCACCCGCTCCCCAAGTCCCATCCCGGGTCAGTGACTGGCATAGCCCTCCGCTCTCCACCACAGCCAGCCACCGATGAACTGTTAAGGGCGCATACTGTATACAGTATGTGCTCATTGAGTGACAACTCTGTCAATCAATGAGATTGTACTGTATACAGTGCGCGCTCCTTGGAGTTCAGTTGGCGGCTGGCCATGGTGGAGAGTGGAGGACTGTTCCAGTTGCTGGCTTGGGGAAGGGATGTGGGGGGCACTGCCTGGCAGGGTGGGGTCACTAGACCACCAGGAAATATGCATTCATATTATGTGGGCTGTTTGGGATAGGGAGGGGGTCCACTAGACCACCAGGAAAGAATATTTTACTATTCAGGCAGATCAGGGTAGGAGTCCGCTAGGACCACCACAGACCTGATTATTTTAATGATAAGGGGATCAGGGCTGCGGGTCTAGACCACCAGGAAAGAATATTTTATTGTTCAGGCAGATCAGGGTGGGGGAGTGCTAGACCACCAGAGACCTGATTATTTTAATGATAAGGAGATCGGGGCTGGGGGTCTGGTAGACCACCAGGAAAGAATATTTTATTGTTCAGGCAGATCAGGGTGGGGGTCTGCTAGACCACCAGAGACCTTATTATTTTAATGATAAGGGATCGGGCTGGGATGTCTGGTAGACCACCAGGGAAAGAATATTTTATTGTTCAGGCAGATCAGGGTGGGGGTCTGCTAGACCACCAGAGACCTGATTATTTTAATGATAAGGGATCGGGTTGAGGGGGTTCTGCTAGACCACCAGGGACATGGTTATTTTAATGATAAGGGTAATGGGGCTGGGGGTTCTGCTAGACAGCCAGAGACCTGATTATTTTAATGATAAGGGGATCAGGGCTGGCTGGGGTTCTGCTAGATCACCACAGACATGGTTATTTTAATGATAAGAGGAATGGGTCTGGGGGTCTGCCAGACCAGGAGGACAGATATTTTGTTATTTGGGCAAATCAAGTCTGGGGAGGGTCCACTAGACCACCATGGATGGGACTACTATTTATAACAAGGGGATGGGGCGCCAGTCACCAGGGACATCATAGATGGCACATGGCCACCGCAGCTTATGTTGCAACACATCTGCGCTTGTTTATGTGGCACATAGCCACAGTTGCTGTAAGCTGCAGGATTCTGCCATCGAGACCCTACCTGACAAAGAATCAGGCACAGGGTCCCTGGTGCACTGGCAATCAGCACAAGTCACCTTTGGCATGACTTGCATTGAGTTTTGAGAAGCCAGCCTCATATCCCTCGCAAGCATTCAACCTTTGGACCATTATTATCAAACAATTCAGATCAGGCATTCAGTTCTCCTTAAACTCCATCTTTCCTAGTTATACCAGCTCATGTGTATCCTATTCAGCAGGTAGCACCTCAGAAAATCAATTCTAAAAGTTCCCTCAAGGAAATCTACAGATCATGCTCAATACTGCAGACTAATAAATCAGTTAAAAAGAGAGGGCCCAGTTTTCCAAAGAGCCCTTAGAGCAATGCAAGTTACGTCACTCCAGGGCTATGGCAAACTCTGGGTGCACCAGGGACCCTGCATCTGATTTTATAAAAATCAGGGTCCCAGCACCAAACTCCCTGGGTTTGAAACAAGTTGAGTGCTGTGCCAAACAGTTAATGCACCTGTGGGAATAGCTTCAGGGATATGCTCCCCCTCACCTGGTGCAACACTACAAGGGCCAGGATGGAGATGATGAGGGTGAAGCTGCTGAGCAGGTGGGGGCTGGGTGAGAAGGGGCACTGAAGGTGGCATAGGAGGAGTCATGAGAAGCTGGACATCAGTAAGTGAGTTGTGGCACCTGGTGGGTGCATGTGTATTATATTGTATTCACGGTATACTCATCTCCCTGGTAGTCTAGTGCCCCCGATCCCGATCTCTCCATCACTATAGATACTGTATCTCTTCCTGGTGGTCTCAGTGGATGCATACTGTATAAAGTATGCACTCCTTGACAGCTCAGTCTGTGGCTGGCCATGGTGGAGAGTGAAGAGCTGTGCCAGCTATGGGTTCGAGACAGGGCGGGGGAGCAGTGTGGTAGGGTACTGCCTGCTGGGGTGGGGGTGGGGCTCCACTATACCACCACAGACTGTGATGTAAATGTTTTGGGGACACTGGGGATCTGGGGACTGCTAGACCACCAGGAAAGAGATATCTATATTGATGGGGAGATTGAGGATTTGGGGAGGGGTCTGCTAGATCACCAGGGAAAGATATCTATATTGATGGGGAGATCAGGGATTGGGGGGCATTAGACTACCAAGAAAGGAATTACTGGGAGATCAGGGATAGGGTGGGGTCCCACAAGACCACCAGGGAATTATATTGAATAGTAATATGCTGGACAGGAGGGCGCCGGTGAAAAAGGGGTACAGGAGGTGGCATGATGAGGTTAGGAAAACAGCTGGGAATAATGGGGTAATGTGGAAGATGGCAGGGTGCATTTGCTATTATAGTAATTTGTTCATGTTTATCCATACAGTGGAATGCCACACATATAGGTACAGTACTGTGTAGTATTCTATTATGTATTGATAGACATGAACATATTAATATAACAGCAAACACACCCTGCTGGGTGCCACATTAGCCCTTCATTCCCAGCTGTTTCCTGACACCCCCAATGCCACCTCTCATGACCCTTCAGCCCCTGGCAGCCCATTGTCAGACCCGCCTCACTCGACGCAAGCCACTTAGACCTCCTCCTGGCTGGTCTAAGTGGTGACCTTTGCCAAGGCCCACAGTGGGGCTTGTAAAATCCTCAAAAGGAGATGTTGCAGCCCACCGTGGTGCAAGCCCCTGTGATCTGGCACACCTAGTCGCTTGATGCAACCTTGGCCCAATGGGTCTTTGGTGCAGCTGTGTCGAACTGCTGTGACCTTGGATTTCTTACAATTCCCAAGACCTGGGAATTTACATTCTTCTTGGCTGCTTTCAAGCCAGTTATCCACTTGTCTAATGCAAGTCTCAAAAAGGGTCCTCAGAATATATTATTCTTTTTATTGAGATAAAAAAGATCAGAGAAATTAGTAATAGAGGAGTCCGTATCTTGTACTATCCTACAAACTCATCATGTTGTCCTGTGAAAACCCTCAGCCAGTTCCAGGGCATATATAGGTATCCTGATACTGTACATCCCCTTCTAACTTCTAAAAATAATGCCGTCATGACTACAACCTGGTTCAGCTATCACTTCAGTCAATCATTCAATCAATCTTTATTTTACCTGGTGAAGCACCATTGAGCAAGCTCATTTGCAAGGTGGATCTGGACAAATGCACGTAAAAGCAAACAATACACTGTACAAAGTAAAGAGATGGGTGTACAACCAAGGAATACAATGTGGAAGAGGACATACACATAGTACAGTATTAGGCAAGGTCTATACAGGCAAATATGCAAGGGCTAAAAAGAAAAAATATTGTCAATATACATTATTATACAGTATGTACATGAATAGTTCAGGAAAAGAGTAGGAGGGTGATAGGAGAAGAAGGGAGAAGGAGTGATAAACAAGGAATCACACAAATGCTAACATATCTGAGCATTGATTTATCCCAAAGTCTCAGACTCTCCTTCAGAACTGGAGCAACCACATCAGCATCCAGAAAGAACATTTCAGCTCATGTCATCAAAACCATGGGTTGATGGACTTATTTGTCTCAAATTATACATTACAGGTTTTTTTGTGTTATTTTCTCCTCAATGTGCTGCCACCTCGGCCATTCCTTCAGGCTGTGCCAAGGCTGCATCTGATCCGTCCTGTTCTCGAGCCCTGACCCTCATGTTGCAGTCGTCCCCCAGGGTAACCTGATGAAACCTTTGCAGTGGTCCCACTTTCTCTAAGGAAAGCCCCGAGGGCAGGCTAGCACAATACTTGGCCCTCGGGGAACTGCTGAGGACCGGAGCTCCGGACATTGACAGCATCAGATTGCCAGGTGGCCATCATCTGGTTGAACATGAAGCCATTTTCCCGCTTTTCTGGTGATGTTCCTATGCATTTATTTATTTTTAGTTTTGTTGACTGGGTAAGTGCACTAGACAAATCCTGCCTATTTTCAGGCACTACTCAGGGAGGATACAGATGAATGCCAACTGACCTTGAACCAGATTAAGCTGTTGGTGGTATTTTTCATGAATGGAGGACATTTGTCCATTGCACAGGAACTTCCCTGCTCTTTTCGAGAAGTGCAATGGGATCTTTAACCTCCACCTGAACTACCACCAGAACAGGCAGATGGGACCTCAGTTTAACGTCTCATCAAAAGCGGCATCTCAGGAGTGCAGCACCCCGTCATGCTGCACTACAGTGTCAGTGTTGGGATATTAATCCAAGTGCCTGGTGTGAGGATAAAACCCACAGCCTACTGATCTCCCGACCTCAGAGGCGAGTTTGCTACCTGCTGAGCCACTGACACTGACAAAGCATTGCATCTGCCCTGCCCCACGGTCTCTACGGAGACCACTGCAGAAGTGACACATCCCTGCTACCCACCCAGGAGAGGACAGCAGTCTTACAGATGCTCAATTCTCTCCTTCCCCTGCCCGCCCAGCGTCTCGAGTCCATTCGAACCCAGGTCGCTGGCGTGGCTGGTGGGCACCAGCGCCTCAGCCTCTGCACTACTGGGGCCAACCATTACAAGTTTGAATTCTGAAATCCACCAAGCTGATCAACAGCTAGCCTCATAAATTCCTAGAAACCTGGAGGAAGGCTAACAAGTTAACCTTGGTTGCCCCAAGTTTCCTTCACTGGGGTTTTCCTCTCATGTGCTATTACAGTAGGTCCACACCATTAGTTGGAGGAGGTGGATTCTCCTCACACCGTTGGTCTTTTGGCTCTTTAGCTACCTATTTCCTTTAACCTTGAGAAACTGCTCTGATGCCTCTTCCGAGGGTGGGATTCCAGAGCAGAAAAAGTTAAACCAAAAACATTTATATGTAACCCACCTGTGGGGTGGGTCTACTGTTTTACCTCCCTGGGTCCTTTTATGGGCATTAGTGATTTTAATATTTATGGCCCAGCCCTGGGTGAGGTCTCTGGTCAGGAGGTCACTGCTCGGGGGTGGATTATAAGTAGGGCTCTTTGGCACCTTTTTTTCTGCATAGGGAATCTTCAGGCAATGTGGGAGAAGGGTGGATGCCTGATCCCACCCTGGTTCCCATGAGGTGGTCGGGAGTGGCGGTGGTATAGTGTGGTGGCTGGGATTTCAACCCCGTGTCCCTGTGGTCAGCGATTTTGGGAAGAGAATAGTCTGCAACTGCCAGCAGCCTAAAAAGGGTAAAGATAGGATTGCTACATATTGGGTGGGGTATCCACTATTTCCCCCACCTGAAGTGGTCAAGGGCTGCAGAAATACGAGAATGAGAGAGGATAGGCAGGCTCGAAGTGAGAGCAGGTGGGACATTCCACCCTGATAGAGGGACAGTTGCCCACAGAAGTTCAGATTGGGGAAGGGGTCATGTCGAGCCTAGCCAAGTATGGACCCTCAGTGGGACCTCAGAGATCTGGGGAAGTAGAAGAGACCAGAGGTGTGGAGGAAGGTGAAGACAAATGCTGCTGCTATAGGAGGCCCCAGCTATAGATTACTGCTGCCAATACCCATAATTTGGCCACCCGGCTCAGAGATGAGTTGAGAAGAAAGGTGGGGGTATTCACGACCATGATGGAACCACCAAAATGAATTGTTTGTGATCCTATTGTTGGTTCTTGGGCCCAGGGATTAATTCTGTAAATAAGTTTGGACTGGCCAGTTTCATTTATTAAGTGGGCCCCCGTTCAAGAGATTCTTGTGTGGACATTCAGTTTACTGGAAATGTTTGCTGCTAACCTCCTTTAGCCCCCAGTGCAGCATCTGGAGTTGCCCCTCCATGGCATTGAAGACCCAGCTGCACCTTGAAGTCATCTGTCCGGTAAGGGCTCTTTCTGTTTTGTCTCTGGACTGTTCTCATTTCTACTGTCTTGACCCCTCCCTGGAATTATCGTCCGGATACCCCTAGACATAGGGATGGAGGCTTACAAACATGGGAGCTTGTCTGGGATCTGGTTACAAAGTGGTGCCATGCCTGAATACCTAATACTTTGAGAGCTGGATTGGAGTTGTGCCATGGTTACAATGTTACCTAATTTGGGACTAAATGAGGGACTGTGGCAAAGCTAGCAAATTTTGCCTGTTGGTCATGTAGTTGCCTAGCTGTCTAAGATTTCTGCTGCTGGTGTGCCAGGACATGTGAAGGGTATGCAAATTGCTTGGGTAGCAGATTCCCATTGGAGGGTGGCTCTAGGGCAGGTATTCTGGGGCCCATGGACTGTTGTGCCGAGAGAGAGGAGGAAGAGGTGGCGTGTGGCATTTCTGGCTTTTTGGAGTGGGCCTGCTACGTAGCTTACCTAGTTGGAGTTCCCTGTATCAATTAGAACCAAAGTATTGGTGACAGCACCAGAAAATCCAGAGGTCACTGTCCCGGTGGCGATGCTGAGATGGCTGTGGGCGTGAGTGGAGTGTTCCACAGGAATGAACTGTATCTACTGTCAGATGGAGGGCCCAGGTGTAACTCTCCAGCCAGTATGTGCTTCATGCCAGCAGAAACATCCAGAGGTCTATATCCCCGCTATTTTCCCAGATGACTGGTCTCGGTGGGTCTCTCACTTCCACCTACTCTGCTTTGGATGAGTGTGATGAGTTAATAGCTGCTTCAGTCTCTGTTTCTGCTACTGAAGCCTTGCATCATCAGAGGTGAGGCCTGTTTCTAATGTCCAGAAACCAACTTCTGAACTGAAGCTGGAGTAGCTAGCCACCCATGAGCCAAGTGACCTGCCCAGCCTGCATCCATCAAGCCTGCATGTGAGATGGTGGGACCCAGTGTGGAAACCTCAGAACAATCTGCAGTGGCATTGCACACACCCCAGCTGTTGATAAGGCCGTGGCCATGGGGCCTCAATGAAATTAATGGCCCCTAAAGATTTTGAAAAGCCAGCTTGTCCAGCACACAGTATGCTTGTCAGTACAGCATTGGCATCAGCAGTGAATTGGGAGGAGAACCTGATAAACCATTTTCTCCCCAACTACACAGAGAGGTCCAGAGGACCGGCTAGCAGTCTAGTGCTGTTGAAGGATGCAACCATGTGAACAATGGGGACTTGGAAGGATATTCCCACAGAGCACGAGACCCTGTATGAGATGCCATGGAAGGACCAGCCTAGCCTTGCCGGTAAGTGCAGGCGTCGGCGAGAGACATCTGAGACTGTGATCGATGGCGACCCCAACATCTGGATGGCCAAACCCCACGGCACAAGGTGCAACAGCTGCCTGAATGGAGTTGGTTGGAGCAGATTATTCAAAATAAAATCTGCTGTGATTACCCCAGTACCAGTACCCCTATCTTTGAGAGAGATTCTGGGATATCATCCAAGAGAACTGGCAGGGCTGAGTTTACTGGGGCACCCTGGACAAACTCTATCAGAAACATCATCTAGGCCCGGAAAATACCAGATTTCCCCTACAGCATATCCAGAACATGGTGAAGTCTAAGTGTGCCAACTACGCCTGGGAAGGATTAACCCTGTTCAAGACCTACACCCTGGTTAAAGATCTCATGGGGAGAAGGATCAAGACCGACGTGCTGGTGTGGACGCCTTTGGTCAAGCGACCACCATGCCTCTCCTGCGTATTTCACCCAGAGCTGAAGACAGCTGTGAATCATCACTGAGCCATCGTCCTCCTGAAATGCAGATGAGACTGTTGGGACTATGACTGCTACTGGGTGAGATCAGCCCTTTTTGATTGTATGTTTAATTTCACTGTTATTAATAGTAAGTTTGTACTGCACAGGCAATTTTATTCACACAGTCTGGACCTAGTACTTTGTGCACCTTGCCCTAAAGGACTTAAGAATTATTGTACAGACTAGAGTTAAATTCAGACTGCTCAAACTTTTCTTTGGTATTATGCAGTTACTGAATAGTTATCGTTTCTGCTCCTACAGTCTTATAGGGGTCAGTGTCATGCAAAGTTCATGTTTAGCATAATTAGAGTGGGCTGCCTTAAGCAGCCAGTAGTTAACAGTACTAAACATTATGAAAGTGTTTGCAGGTTCATCAATGTGTGGGTTTAGGGAAATGTGTTTAGGAAGGGATTGCATTTTGGCAGCAGTTTAGTAGCAGTTAGTAGGTGGCAGCAAGGGTTGAACTGTGATTTGGAAGATTTCCGTCTGGGACACCGTCGGCTCGGAGGCAGACTGCTTGTCCTGTGCTGTCCTGTGCCCTGGGTCTGTGAGTCACCAGTGGGAGGGCTGAAATGCCCCAAGTGTTTTGTCTGGTGCGTGGTTGGAGGAAACACCCTGATTTAGATTATATTTTGGCCAGTGAAGGTGGAGTTCACCATTTCAGCAATGTACCAGTGGATCCGGTGTCTGGTAGCATCATAGGGAGTGCACATACCTCATGGAACCATGGGGCCTGATAGCTGAGGTAAATGCTCACCAGAGGTGAGCATTTAAAGGAAGAAGATGTTTCTACCATTTTACCTCCCTTGGATCCTTTATGGGTGCTAGTGATTTTAATATTTATGGCCCAGCCAGGGGTGTCTCTGTGGGTCAGAGAGTGCTGCTCCAGTGTGGCGGGGTTATAAGTAGGGCTCTTTGGCACCTTTTAGGTTTCTTTTTCCATGCCAAGGAATTGGGGGTGGTGTGGGAGTTGGGCTATTGCCTGCTTCCACACTGGTTCCATGGAGGTGGTTGGGATGGCAGTGCTATAGTGTGGCGACTGGAATTCAAACCCATGTCCCTGTGGTCAGCAGTTTTGGGAAGAGCAGGGTTTGCAACTGCCACCTGCCCACATAAAGGGTAGAGATATGGATCACCATGTATTGGGTGGGGTGTCACAATCCTCTCCCCTACAATCCAAAGTGGAAAGGGCTGCAGGAACATAAGGATGAGAGAGGACAGTCAGGCTCAAAGTGAGAACAGATGGGGACATTCTACCCTGATGGCTTGGGGAGTTGCCCATGGAAGATCGGACTGGGGAAGGGGTCATGTGGAGCCTAGACAAGTATGGACCCCTCCAGTGAGACCTCAGGGAAGTGAGGAAGTAGGAGAAACCAGAGGTGCGGTGAAAGGTGAAGACAAATGCTGCTACTATAAGGAGGTCCCAGCCACAGATTACTGCTGCCAATACCTATAATTAGGCCACCCGGCCCAGGGAGTAGTTGAGAAAATGGGTGGGGTCTTCACGACCACAATGCAACCACCAAAATTAACTGTTTGTGACCCTGTTGTTGGCTCTTGGTCCCAGGGATTAATTCTGTAAATACGTTTGGATTGGCCAGTTTTGTTTATTAAGTGGGCCCCATTCAGAGATTCATGTGCGGACATTCAGTTTACTGGAAATGTTGCTACTAACCTTCTTTTAGTCTTGCAGTACAAGCACCTGGATTTGACCCCCACCCCACCCATGGCAGTGAAGACCCAGATGTAACTTGAAGCCATCTGTCCGATAAGGGCTCTTTCTGTTTTGTCTCTGAACTGTTCTCATTTCTATTGTTGTGGACCCACTCCTGGAATTACCATCTGGATACCCCTAGACATGGGATGGGGGATTACATATGTCTGTTAACTGACTTTGATTCGACCCCAATAAAACAATGGTACTGGTGATTGAACCTGGTCACTGGTGTGATGTGGCTGCTACTGGGTCAGGAACAGGGTTGTTCCTTGGCCCACTCCATTGGTGGTATCCACTAGGGTGAGAAATCTGGGCATCATCCTTGATGATGGTTTGGCCTGAAACTCAGGTGTCTTCTGTCATTCAAAGTGGTTTGTACCACTTAAGGAATATTCCTGGATTAAACCTCTAATTCCACCTGGTGACCTGCTCGCACTGGTACATGCCTTTGTCACATCAAGGCTAGACTACTGTAAGACTCTTTATTTCAGTGCCAGTGGAAAGAAGCTCCATTAACTGCTACCGATGCAGAACATACTGACCAGGTTGCTGACTGGCCTGCCCAGGTCATGTCATGTGACCCTGGTCCTATGTGATCTGCACTGGATGCCTGTCAGATGGAGGATCATCTTCAAGGTGGGCTTGCTCACCTATAAGGCCTATATGGCTCAGGTCCTAGCTACCTGAGTGACCTCCAAACCCCTGCCCTCCCGGTGCTCTCCCTACACTCCTTCAGCAAGGGCTCCCAGCGGTTTTGAAGACCAGCCTGAAAACCTTGGGGACTGTGCATTTGAGGTGTCCAGCCGGTCCTCTAGAACTCGCTCCCCAGATTTCTGAGGAGGCTCCATTGGTGGAGGCCTATAAGAGGGTCTGAAGACTCACCTTTTAAAGAAGCCTTTTTAGGGCTGCAGTGGGCAGAACCCTGCAATACTTTTATAATCACTGAGAAAAAGGATTCCTTATTCCTTCCTAATGAACAACATGTTAGATTGTGTCACAGTCGCCTCCATATCTGTGAAGCAGTCCACCATGTTGTCCCTATCAACTCGTAACACTGCACGGTTTACACATTCTCAATAAAATACAGTGTCCATGTGATTCCTTTTTAACACCCTCACTGTGTTTGCCTTTGAAAAATGCTCAAACCTCACTTTTGTGGTTGTCACCCATACATTGGTGTTTTCATTCTGCATATTGCTATTTCTACTGTGCATTGCCTTGCAAGCGCATTCTGCTTCTGCCTAGGATTACACATAGTGGCTTCAGAAGTACATAATCTCTCAGGCCCTAGTTTATATTGTCTAACTAATGGTCAACCAATTTGCAGACAAAACCAGCAAGGTTTAAACCCCAAAAGCGTCATGTGAGCCACTCCACACACGTATGTCATGTCTCTAGCACTGTCCATATACAGTACTTCTCCCGAGTGCTCAAGAACCTATGGATCGCGACCAATCAATGTGGCTTTTCTCAGGCCCTGTATATTGCAAACCTCACAGGGTAAAAGGTTATGAATTGAAAGAATGTGGTGGAAAAACAGAAGAGGAACACTGGTAATTTGAAATCTGCCGTAAACACAAGAAAAGATTGGACATTCAAAAACATTGTCCTGTAGACAATTAGCTGGGAATCTGAAGTTATGTGTCTTAGATCAATATGATTTTTAAAAATGCTGTGCTCGTACACTGGGAATCTGAAGTTATGTGGTCTCAGATCAGAATGATTTAAAAAAATGCTGTGCTTGTGCCTTTCAGGGAGTTCCTTTAAATTATCCTGTGCCAAAACTATTACAGTACTTTAATGCCGAATAGTTATTTATCTTTTTCTGTCCCGATGTCTTTCAGTTTCTACTATGTATTATGAAAGCATATTTTTCCATTTGAATAGTGTGGTGAGACTAGGCTGTTTTGGGAAAAAATTTATATAATTATTCTAGTAAATGTCACTAATAATGTGTGCATACAGTATGTGAAATACTGCTGACATGTCCTGCCACTTCTCTCTCAAGCCCCCATCTCCATCCACTGAATAACTTGGACAGTGTACAGGCACTGAGTAATTGTATACAATATTGGTTTCTTTTACATGTTCAAAATTGTATATACTGACCGTGTATTTGCTGAATTGTCTTGCAAACTTTGAGTTATGTGGACCCACCACCTTTTCAGTGGTATTAGTTTTACATTTTGTTAACTGGATAAATTTGTATTGAAAGGGGAGTACAGCCTCACTGGACTTTCTGGTAAAATAATGGTATTGTTTCCTTTTTATACATATGCCTCCTTGGGGCAGGAGTACTGTACCTGGGGGATGCTGTTGGAGTCTTATGGGGGTGGGGTAGCCTGCACTGAGAACCAGATGACCCTGATTTTGAAAGATGGGTGGATTTGGACTTATCTATCTATCCAGTCTGACCTCCTTCCCTCCCTCCCTGTCTTTGAATCCAATCAACCTCCCAGACTGAGGTGTGCCATGGGTCATGTCTTCTGCTGATCAGGAAGTGGCTGAGACAGTGCCGCTCACCATTTTACTTTACTGTTTTATATTGTGTCATTCCATCGGGTGACTGGGTCATATCACTGGCAGGGCAGTGTCCTGGGACACTATTTCCTCCCCATATGACTCGCTTCCTTCTGGGCCACTACTTTGCAGCCTCTCACTCCACAGAGAGGCACAAACCCCTGAGTGCTTGGAGTGTGAACTGTGGCTGCTGCCGTTGTAATTCAGTATGTGTGTGTATCTGTGTGTGTGTGTGTGCCCATCATTCCAAACATTCCTTTCCTCCATAAATATTGAAATTTATTTAAATTTATTTCCTCATGTATCTATTTTTCAGCAGCAGTTCATTATAAAAACATTTTCACATACGTTTGCTTACCTAGAGAATAACTTGATACCTTGGGTAGTAGCATTGGTGAGGAACCCTTTATGTTAGCACATGGTTGCATACTTAAGCAATAAGCCATGAGGGGTGTGGGTTATTAGGGATTTACCATGGCTGGGGTGGTTTGCCCATGAGGCGCAGCTGAGGGGTAAATCCCGATTAACCCAAATCCCTGAGTGGCTTATTACGATTATACCAGGCAAGTAGGGTTTTTATTAAGAGAAAATAAGGGAAACTGTTTTTTACTTATTTTACATTTATTGTTAGGCAGGGCACAAACGTACTTCATTCCCTTCACACCACTAGCAGCGAACATTAATACAGAGAGAGAGAGAGAGGAGAGAGGCACAAGACAGAGCATGGATAAAGAAGTGTTTGGAGACAGACTCAGCGATTATGGGAAAATACATGCTGAAGCATGTTGTGTTTTTTTCTAGTGTGGATCCATGTTCTTGGGGGTTTCTGTTATGCTGTGTGCCTTGCTGAATAGGACATAATGGGAGTCGGAGACAGCGGTTGCAGTGTTTCAATATGGCGGATCTATAGTTTGAATTTCCTGGGTCGGATGATTTTTACGAGATGAGGCTGGCTGGCACCTTTTGCAGTGATTATCGGTAGATAATCAACGCAAGTAAGGTGCCAGCCTGCCTATCTGACTGGTCAGTGTCTGAGGTCCATAGTATAATTATTCTTATCTGCTTAAAGGGAATATAAGCTATGTTGTTTACTTATTTCAATATAATTGTAAATTTGAAGATGTGTGAAGACTCTTATCACTCCAGTGTACTGTTTTGTGTTTTCCTTATTCAAGGCCCTGTATTAGATGCAGCCTTTTTCCCTCTCGATAATCATTTTAAGGCTGCATTGGGCAGAGCCCTCTTGTCCTTATGATCACTGAGAAAAAGACTCTGCATTCCTTCTGAATGAACAACATATTGGATTGCATCACAGTCGCCTCGCATCTGTGAAGCAGTTGCTCGTGTTGTCCCTACCAACCATAGCACTGCACTATTTCGAGTGCCTGCAGTCATGGTGGAACATGTCAAGATTGCCACCACACTGTACTGCGCGATGCACTAGCAACTGCATGCAGTACTATGCCATGGCCATCTTGGTCACAGCGAAGTGGGGCTGTGTTCCACCATGACCACCGCACTTATTTATTTATATATTTTTAAATATAGAAATCCCCACACCCCAGCCTCCCCTCAGCACCCCTCCCTTGAGAAACATTGAAATGATACTGGGGTGCCCAATCCCAGTGTCATGATTGGTGATCATCGGTCTTTTTCTGACACTGGGGTGCCCAGTCCCCCGGTGTCATGATCGGGATTGTCTGTCTTTTTGTTGTTATTTTTTCACCTGTAAAACAAAAATGGTCCATCAATGTCTTCCCCACATAACTGTGACACTAGGTGCCCAATCCTCCAGTGTCACGATTTTAAACCTGTAAAGAAAAGGTCCATTGATGTCTTTTGCGGCCATTCCTTAGCCCCCACCCAACCCTCCCATTGAGCATCCACCACCCTGCACCCCCAAGCCCTTACTTACCCACCAGGGGTCCAACGCCATACTCTTCTGTGGACCGCAGACAAGTCTTCACTCTTTAAAGCTGGACTGCGAACTGAAGACACAGGTATGCAGTTCAATGTATTTCAATGGGGTTTTGAACTCAGTGCCATAACTTGGGCATTTTACATATTTGTGGCCCAAATTTTCAGCATGCCTTCTTTCGTACCCCACCTCATGAATAATGTCACTGTCATTAGGCAGATCTGTCCCGAAGGTATTCACATGATCTCTGCCAGACTCACCTTTTGGCCAGGAGCTGAACATTTTCTCTGCCCTTCTTCATGGTGGGGTCATACTTGATGCTTTTCAATATTTTTAACCCAAATTTAGAACATAGCTGTATCTCTATAGCACCCCATGACTGTAATGGCTGTCATTTTCCAGATCCTGTCAAAAATATATTTTATACAACTTGAAAGGTGATTTCATGGTTCCTGCATGGAAATCACCTTTGGTTTCTCAATTGAAAATTTTCTCTGCCTTTGTTCATGAGGTGGGGTCATAAGAGGCTATGTTGAAAGTGGAGTGCAAAAATATTAAGAAAACAAACATGTTGTGAGCCCATATAGAATTTTGTGAATGCAGGCTCATAACTTTGATAATGTTCAATATTTTTACCCCAATTTACAACATAGCCATATCTTTACAGCACCTCATGAAGTGACAGCTGTCATTTTATGTTTGCTTGCGCATGTGCAAAGAAACATATTGTAGCAGTTGCTGTAGTAACAAGTTGTGGAGGTGGCAGTGTTGTGGCGCAATCTAGCTGTCCATTTTGGGGCTGGTCTCTGTGGCGCCAGTAGAGGAGCACACTGTCCATGACAGCAGTATTGTAGCCTGCCACCAACTTGAAAGAAACTCACTGTTACAATCAGGAGCGCCTATCAATAATAATCAGCTGTTTTTGCTGCTGGGGCAGTGCCTGATTCCAGCGGTAATTACAGTTTGCCTTGTCTGGTGTCCCATTTCAATATAGAAACATAGAAACATAGACTTTGACAGCAGATAAGGACCGCTAGGGCCCATCTAGTTTGCCCATTTCCCTACCTACAGGATAGGCCGAGATCCTAGTTAACCAACAGCCTTTATCTTCCTGCCCCTCACAAGAATTGCCTTGTCTGTCCCATGCATTCTTGAATTCTCCCACAGTTTTAGACCATTAACTCTCTCAGGAAGGCTGTTCCATGCATCCACTACTCTCTGTGAAATAATACTTCCTCATATTGCCCCTGAACCGCCCTCCTTCTAACTTTAAATTGTGTCCCTTGTTCTTGCAAGTCTCTTTTTCTGAAAGATGCTACCCTCTTGGACTTTGTTGATTCCTTGAGGTACTTGAAAGTTTCTATCATGTCCCCCTCTCCTTCTTTCCTCAAGGGTATACATATTAAGCTTCTTTAGTCTCTCCTCATCGGCTTCTCTTGCAGACCCTGCACCATTTAGTTGCCCTCCTCTGGACTGCCTCTATCCTGTAAATGTCCTTCGGAGATGGGGTCTCAGAACTGGACACAGTATTCCAGATGGGGTCTCACCAACTGTCTGTACAGAGGATAACAACTTCCTGTTTTCTGCTGCTGATGCCTCTCCTATACATCCCAGTATACCCCGGCCCTCCCTACTGCCTTCTCATTGCTTGCTAACCTTAAGGTCATCTGATATGATTACCCCAGGTCCCTTTCCTGTTTTGTTGTTGTTACTACCTCCCACCCATTGTGTATTCTTCCCTGGGTTCTTGTTTCCCAGGTGCATTATTTTGCACTTTTTTGCATTGAATCCTAGTTGCCATCGTCTGACCATTCCTCCAACCTTGCCAAGTCCCTTTTCATCCTTTCCACGCCTCCTTGTGTATCAACCCTGTTGCAGATCTTTGTGTCATCTGCAAAAGGCATACTTTTCCTTCCAGTCCCTCTGCAATGTCACTGATGAAGACATTAAAATGACTGGACCCAATACTGAACCCTGTGGTACCCCACTAGTAACCGCCCTTTCTTCAGAGTGGACTCCATTTACAATTACCTTCTGTGTCCTGTTGTCCAGCCAATGTTTTACTAGGCTACCACCCTGGGACCCACTCCCAGGCTGGTTAATTTGACTATCAATCTTTTGTGTGGGACTGTGTCAAATGCCTTGCTAAAGTCTAGGTAGGCCATGTCCACAGCCCCTCCCTGGTCTACTACTTTGGTCACCCAATCAAAGAAATCTATTAGATTAGTCTGACATGACCTTCTCGCTGTGAACCCATGCTGCCTTGGATCCTGTGCTCCACTGACCTCTAGGTACTCAACTATTCTTTCCTTCAGAAGTGACTCCATCACTTTCCCTACCACAGAGGTCAGACTGACAGGTCTGTAGTTTCCTGCCTCTGTTTTGGTCCCACTTTTGTGAAGGGAATCACATCCGCCTTCCTCCAGTCCTCGGGTACCACACCATCCTCCATGATTTATTAAAAGAGTAGCCAGTGGTTTCACTAGTTCCTCCTTAATTCTTTTTAGAATTCTGGGTGAATTCCCTCAGGCCCCATTGCTTTGTCCACCTTCAGTTTTAGGAGTTCTTGCAGAACCCTTTCTTCTGTGAAAGGATTGGGATCGACCCCCTATCAAGAGTGCTTCTGTTAATTGGATTAGGCACTTCCCCTCCTTTTGTGAATACTGAGCAGAAATATTCGTTCAGTATTCTTGCTTTTTCACTGTCCCCTCTGCCCACCCACTGTTCATTCTATTCAGCCTCACTATCCCTCCCTTTGTCTTTTCCTCGCTGATGTACCTATAAAAGGTTTTATCCCCTTCTTAACTGAGTTGGCTATCTTTTCCTCAGTTTGGGCCTTTGCTATTCTGACTTCCCTCCTGCTTCTTTCTGCCTTAACTGGTACAGCTCTCTGTCCTGCTCCTTCTGTGTTTCCTTATACTTCCAGAATGCTATCTTTTCTTCCTGACTTTCACAGCCACCTCTCTTGAGAACCATAGTGGCTTTTTCTTTCATTTTGATTTATTTGCTTCACACAAAGGCTTGTTGCATCTGTGATGGCAGTTTGATAATTCCCCATTGTTGCTCCACACCTCCTTCTAGCCTGTTTGCTAGTGCTTTTCTGAGGCACTCCTATCTTACAAAGTCAGCCCTCCTAAAGTCCAGTACCCTCACTTTTGTATGGCTTGACTCTGTAGCTGGGTTGCGTGAACCACACTGTTTGATGGTCACTTGTCCCCAGATGGCAACCTACTTCTAGATCTGAGATCCTCTCACTGCCCGTTTGAGAGTACAAGGTCTAAGATGCTCCCTCATGAGTGGGTTCTGAAACTAGCTGTCTAATGCCTGCCACCTGTAGGGCATCAAGAATGGCCCTGCTCTTGGATGTGGCTGCAGCAAATGTGCTCAGTTAACATCTGGCATATTCAGGTCTCCCATCAACAGTATCTCCCTTTCTCTGCCATTCTAAGAATGCCTTCCATCATATCCTTGTCCATTCCTTCCCCTGACATGGGGGTCTGTACACAACCCTGTGCGGATTGTGGTGCCCTTTCAGTCTCCAAGGTAACCCACAGTGCCTCCTCTCCTCCTTGTTTACCTTTTGTTCAGTTGCTTTTATCCCTTCCTTTACATAGAGAGCTACTCCTCCCCTCTTCTCCCCTGCCTGTCTCTCCTGTAGGTTATGTACCCTGGTATGTTAACATCCCAGTCATGGTTCTCTGTGTACCATGTTTCTGTGACTGCTATGATATCCAGGCATCCCTCTTCCATTAAGGCCACCAGCTCAGGAGCTTGTTGCCCAGACTACAGGCATTGGTACTCATTACCCTCCATTTCCTGATGGCCTTACCCTTTTGCCCCATCCCTGTCCTTCTTGCCTTTGTCACTTTCTCCATTTACCCCTGCCCTTCTCCCTATCGACACCTCCATGTTGGTGTTTGCCACACTTACTACCATGATTGTTTGAGGGGGCTAGATTTTCCTGCTCCTTTCCAGTGCCTCCCTTGGCTAGTCTAAAGCTTGCCAATGAAGCATTTAAACCTATCACCTAGGATCCTGGTTCCCTCCTGGACAGATGCAGCCCATCATGCCAGTATAGGCTTGCATCACTCCAGGTGGACTCCCATCCCCAATGAAGCCAAATCCTGGGCTCCACACAGTTTTTCAACCACTGATTGAATCCATGATACGGAACACCTAGCCTCTCTATGCCATAGATGGGTAGCACCTCCCAGAAGGTTACCGTGCGTGCTACTTGACTAAGGCCCTCCCAATTCCACAAACTCTTCCTGCACTTCTCTAATCCCTTTCTTAGCCAGGTCATTTGTCCCTGGGTGGACAATGACATCCAGCTCCCTCCCTGTGCAGCTGCTCGGCAATCCTGAGGATTCGCTCCTGTCCTCCAAGCCATGGCGCCAGGCAGGCACCTACCTCCCTCTCCTTCCTTGCCCAGTTCTACCATCCTAACAATGGAGTCCCCACCAGGAGTTGTTTCCTTCCCTGCAGGGTCCCCTGCCACCCTCCTGTGGGTCTCCTTGTGGAGGTTCCCAGCATCCTCCTTGGTCTCCACTGTAGGTGCCTCCATAGAGGAACCACACTTTGCAAGAATGGCATAGGAATTGTGGAGAGGTACAACTGGAGGGATGTGCCTCTGTTCCACCACCCTCACCCTCCCTGAGCCCACTGTGGTCCAACCATTTCTCTTTCTTGGCAACCTCTGAGGAAATGGCAGTGGCACTGGTGGTCCCTGGATGGAAGGAGGTCCCACAAATCCTGGCCAACTCAGCCTGGAGATGAGCAACCTCCTCCCTCAGCCCAGAGAGGTGCCTGCAGATGGGAATAAACATGGTGCCTGCAGATGGGAATAAACATGGTGGCGGCTGTCGTCGTCCACCTCTCACAGTCTTCATGAAGCCAATGGGGTGCCAAATCCCTCTGTCAGCATGCACCCTCCCAAGTTCATTTGCCGATGGGGAGCCCAAGCTCTGTAGGCATAATGTCCCATTTGTTTAAAGAAACATGGCAGCTATTGCCGCCTGCCTCTCACAGGCCCCATGAAAGACGACGGGGTACCCAATCCCCTATAGGTATGCCCTCCCAAGTTCATTTGCCAATGGGGAGCCCAATCCCATCGGCATAATGTCTCCTTCCCCATGTGTTGTGTGCCGAGGGTCCTCGCTCATCGCCTTCAAGCACTCTGTATGTGCTGATGGGGTCCCAATCCTGTCGGCTACAGACCCCCAGAAACACTCAGATGGCATGCAGGGCCCACCCCAGTGTGCTAAACCAGCTGTAAATAAAAAACTTTCCTCATTGTTTGGTATTTTTTAAACCTGTAAATAAGAAAACAGTCCCTCGCTGTCAGCAGTGCCCCTCCCCAACCTGCCCCACCACCATGAACCCCACCTCCCCATACCCCTCACCCATACTTACCTCCCGAGCCCGCGCAATGATCTTTGGTGGACCAGAAACACGCCTGCACTCTTCAAAGCTGACCGCCGAACTGAAGAAATGCGCAGCTGTATAATGGCATAAATGCTTTTTTCCAACTTATGTGGATATCTCGGCCATTTTTCTGAATTTTGGAACCAAATTTTCACATGGGGTTCTTGGGACCCCATCTCATGAATTCGGTGACTGTCATCTGGTTATTCGTCCCGATAGGTGATTTTACGGTCACTACGTGGAATCACCTTTTGGAACTGATTAATGAAACAACAATATCACTGTTCATGAGGTGGGGTCCCAAAAAGCTATGTTGCAAATCTGGTGAAAAATTCAGAAAATGACTGTGTTAGATTATGTGTTGTGCCATTTCCACACACAATCGTGAATTCAAATTTGTAATATTTTCACTCCAGATTTTCAGCATTGGCATTTTATACACCTCCCTATGAACAGTACAGCTGTCATTTTCACATCCTGGCTGAAATGTGGTTTTAGACTTCTGGCGCAGAATGGCACGGTTGCTATGGGAAATCAGTGTTCAGACAGATTAAGAAAATCACAGTGACACTGTTCATGAGCGGAGGTCCCAAAATGCCTACATTGAAAATCTGGTGACAAAATCCATAAAATGACTATGTTACAAGCGTGCATTGCATGAGTTTCCATGAGCACTCGTAACTTCAAGAATTTGTAATATTTACACTCAGATTTTCAGCATTGTCAATTTTGCACACCTCCTTATGAACAGTATAGCTTTTATTTTCACATCCTGCCCAAAATGTGTTTTTGCATATCTGGCGCACAATAGCGCTGTCGCTGTGGGAAATCAACGTTGGGACAGATTAAGAAAATCACAGTGACAGTGTTCATGAACAGAGGTCACAAAATGCCTATGTTGAAAATTGGTGAAATAATTCCACTGAATGACTGTGTTCGAGCGTGCCTTGAACAGTTTCCACATACACGTCATGTTCGAAAGCATTTTTTTATTTTCACTCCAGATTTTCAACACTGCTATCTCTTCACACCTCCCTATAAATGGTACAGCTGTTATTTTCATCCTGCCCAAACTGTGTTTCCACAAATCTGGAGCAGACTGGCACGGTCGCTGTGAGAAATCAACATTCAGGACAAATTAACAAAATCACAGTGCCACTGTTCATGAGCAGAGGTCCCAAATGCTTTCATGAGGTGGGGGTCACAAAAAGGCCATGTCAAAAATTTGTGGTGCAAATACCAACAAATACCTGGGGTGTTAGGGTTTCTAACCAGCAGAGATTAGAGGAGGCCGATTAAGGGGTAATATGAGGACTTTTTTTTCACATATATTTGTGGTGGATGCATGGAGCGGCCTACCAAAGGAAGTGGTGGATATGAATACAATGCAGGGCTTCAAACAAGCATGGGATAGGCATAAAGGGAGCAATACAGATGAGTATGAATAGATAGGCAATTGACAGAGTAAAGGCCTATGGCCTATTCATAAGGTAAAAAAATGGGCAGACTGGATGGGCCTTGCGGTCCTTATCCGTAATCAACTTCTGTGTTTCTGTGTTTCTGTGTAACTATAACGTCCCACCCTATACAGACTGACAGGCGTCAGGGGTGTGCCTTTGAATTGCCAGTTGTAATGCTCATGCCATTCCCGCCCACCCCACGCTGAAGCCAGTGATGGGCACCAAGGTGTGCTTGGACCCTTGGCCCCAGAGTTCACCCCATTCTTTCTATGCTGCACCCATTTCAGTGTATGTCCTTATGGAATGGGTGACTGTAAAGCTGAATACCCGAGGCACATCTCAACACTTGTCGGTGTCTGCAGGCTAGGTGAGGTGACATGCTGTGAGTGTTATGGGCAACAACCCAAAGCACACCCAATGCCTGTCATCTCTGCAGGGTGGAGGTGGGGTTTGGCGTGAGTACAGTACTTCACTGCCACTCCTATTCTGAATCTGTCTGTCTGCCGTCCAATGCTAATATCAGCAAGCAAACATTCGGCATTGACAAATGCGTGTTCAAATCCTAGCCAATATGTTTTATACATCCCGAAAGGTAATTTTACGGTCCTTGCATGAAATCACCTTTTGGCTTGGAGTTGAACATTTTCTTTGCCCTTGTTAATGAGGTGGCATCATAAGAGGCTATGTTGAAAGTTGGTGTAAACATTAAAATACAAAACAGTTATGAGCTTATGTTAATTTTATGAACACAGGCTCGTAAGTTTAGTAATATTCAATATTTTACCCCAACTTTTTAACATAACCATTCTTCAGCACCCATGAGCCGTGACAGCTGTTGTATTTCAACTCCTGCCCAAAGCGTGTTTTGCACCCGAAAGTTGATTTCAAAACATCTTTAAAGGTACCTAAACAAGCAGTTTTTAAAATTGCAAACTCAAAAATCTGGCTTCATAGCAAGGTAAAGTAAATGCTTCTGTTTACATTTATGCTGAAACTACATTTATGTAAATAACATAAATGCAGTTTCATAGCTTTTGAAAATGTAAACATCAACCTTCACTTTCAAAAAACAGCCTTGGTTTCTCCCTAAGATGTCTGCCAAGTGTGTTAATGATGAGTCATGATGACATCATCTGAGCCAGAGACAGAGATCACATATATTTCTATAGTGCTAACTAGTTCTTCTTTCCCTCTTTATTTTGAATTGTTGTACCAGAATGATCAGCACCATGTATTAACTCATGGATTATTTTGATCAGTACACATGTTAGGCTATGATTTTGTTCATTTTGTTTACTTTAACTTCGGAAAATGTTTTGGAATCCAGCTGACTTTTCTTTGACAAACTGCATTACAGTACAGCACTTCAAATACCTGATGATCTAGTGGTTATATGATGCACTGAATGTTGCTTTTGTTAGCCAGGAGAGACACACTAAGCTGAAAGCTTGTTTACAGGTGTGGTCTGGGAGCACAAGGAAGTTTAATGACTTTCTCAGGGTCACACAGCAAAGTACCGGTCTTGTTCGTTCCAAAGCTCATGCTCTCTTGTTAATCCACAAATGAAGCTTTCTCTTTCCATGTGAACCCCTGCACCTAGCCTGCCTTCTGTTGGACACCTCACCATCCATACCCTGTCCTTAGTACTGCCTGGGGCGCACATGAGCCTGCAGTCTCATGAAGAGAATTATCATACCTCAGATTGTAATCTTGTACCTCAGAGAGTTGTGCATACCTATTCTGATACTCATCATCAGCTGGCACTGTTAAAAATGCTTCCCAAATCACTCTCAGTCCACATTCTCAATGTTTGACTTCTGCTCCCACAGTAAACATTGAATGGATCACCAGCCTTCTGCACAGTGAAGGCAGTATGTACAGTTCCCTGTTGTGTTTTTTCCACCTCATTAACCAACAACTAGGTCTTTCTGGAAGGCCAAGCAACAAATATCATGACCCACCAGAAAAACTGCTGTTCATGCCCTCATAAGGGCTGCACTTACAATGGATAACAATATTATTAGCAGGAGAGGCATACTAATACCTTGAGCGAATCCACCTGACTTCCAGTGTCGGTCTACTCCTTTACCTGTGATCTGCAGAACCCCAGGACAGTTCCCAGCAATTCTTCTCCAGTACTTTCTGTGCTCTACTCCATAATTTATTTATTTAGTTTTTTGTTAGCGGGTTAGGTGCGCTAGCCAAAGTTGACTATTTTCAGGCACGACCGGAGAATATATACATATATGTGAGTCGATTGGCTACCACCCTTCAAATCTTGAATAAGCTATACACAACTCTCTCAATACTGTCTAACAAACATCAACACCCCCCACCCGAGGTAATCTCCCTACTCTGAATTCAAGTAACAGTTCAGGTGCAGCCCTTCCACTCTGAGTATTTGTTATCGCTGGCTACTCTCATCCACAGTCAGGTAGTGATCACGATGCTGGCAGCCCACATTTTAGATTTCACAGTGATCTGCTCAGCATCCTCCTTCATGTCTTCAGCTAACCTGAATATAGCTGTACCCTGCTGGAATGGCCTCTTCAGTCCCTCTCTGGCATTCATTCTTCTCACCTGCTCCCACACCAAAAACTGGTGAGTTCACTACCTTCTGCATCATGAATGTGTTTAGTACAGTCTCTCGTGTTATATTTACATATCAATAATAAACATGATCTTCTGATAAGCCAGGCTGATAGTAGCATGGCACAAGTGGAAAAATAGGTGTTCCTACCCATATAAGATCTAAGCCACCTATGATTAGGCACTATTATATGACGTGCATAATGATGTACACACCATCATTTAATAGTTGCCAATCGAAGGTAGCCTAGATCTTTAAGGTTAGGAAAGCCCATCATTCCCCTGTTCCTGCTACTATGAGCCTGACTTACTGGAAAGATATGTTTATATTTGATATGTTAAAATGAAAGCAGGGACTGTACTACTTGCATTCATGACGAGAAGGGTGATGAGCTCACCAGTTTTTGTGTGAGGAGGAATAGTGAAGAATGAATACCAGAGGGGACTGAGAAGGACACTTGCAAGGTACTGCTATATTCAGGAAGGGGAAGACAGAAGGAGAGAAATATGAGCAGATTACTGTGAGAAATAAGATGTGGGCTGCTGAGCACCTTGATCACTACCTGCCCCTCGTTGTCCTGGCCAACATTCCCTTCCCATAAAACCAGGTCATGCAATTGTCCAAGGCTGTGTGTGGATATTAATGTATGAAATGGCTGCCACTACATGTTCAACCACTTCACTACCAGTCTAGTATTGCTTGTAAAGCACTTTGGAATACAATATGTATGAAAACCACTATATAAATGATAATTATTATTATTATTATCCCATGGGAAAAAGACAAGACAAGCATATATCTGAGTTTGAGAAAGTATGAACTCTAACATTAGACTGCACAAGAACTTTACTACAAAAAGTGGTGGCTCTGGGGTGGTGAAGGTGTGCTGCACCCCCATATAGTAACATAATTGCTTGCTGTTGCATTTCACTTTGTTGAAAAAGTCTGAGTTATTGTTTGTGCAAATATTTACATTCAAACTATGGATTACATTTGTAAGTTCTATCAAAACGTATTAGAAAAGAATAATAACAAAAATATAAGGTTTAATAAAATATTTAAAAGTGCATATTAAGCATGCACTCCACCCTAGCACCCCCATTGTAGCATTCTGGAGCCACCATAACCACTAGACCACCAGGTTATTCAAGATTTGTACTGCACTGTGGTTTGCCACAGAAAAGTCAGTTAGATTAAAACACATTTTCAGCATGTTAAAGTAAACAAAATGAACAGAACCATAGCCTGACATGAGCATTATACAAATAATGCACATGGTTTTGACCATTAGGTGAAACAATTCCATACAAAGGAAAAAGAATTAGTTTGCACTATAGAGAGCCATATATCTCACTGACTTTGGCTCAAATGATGTCATCACATAACACATTTAGTGCCATTTTAGGAAGCAGGTAAGACAGTTTTTGAAATTGGAAGGCTGATTTACAACTTTCAAATGCTTTGGAACAACATTTAGGTCAATTATGTAAATGTAGTTTTAGCATTAATGAATCAGGCAGCCTTTCTTTTAGTCACTTACAGAGTCAGATTTTTGAATAGTTTGTTGTCAAAATGTTGTTTAGGTATCCTTTAAGCCAGGAGTTGAACATTTTGTCTGCCCATCTTCATGAGGCAGGGTCATAAAAGACTATGTTGAAAATTTGGTGTAAAAATATTACAAGCCAACATATTTATGAGCCTATGTTACATTTTGCAAATGCACACTTGTAACTTTGGTAATTTACCATATTTTACCCCAAATTCCTCAGCTGCAACCCTGTCAGCTCTGGCCAAATCTTGTTTATCTAGCTGCAGCACTGATTTTATTGTTATTCATTTATCACTGGTTTTAATTGTTGTTTGTGTTATTGACCCTGTGTGTGACCTAAGTGAACAAGCTACCGCCCGATCAGGCTGCTCCTAGGCATACCCCGGTATCTGAAGCAAGCTGCCCCAGTGGCGCGGCTACCACCGATCTGAGCTGCTCCTGGAGCCGCGGTATCTGAAGCAAGCTGCCCCATCACCTGGGCTGCTGCCGATCGAACTGCTCCTGAACACCACGGTATCTGAAGCAGGCTGCCCCAGTCGCGCGGGCTACCGCCTGATGGAGACTGCTCCTGAATGCCGCCTGTATGTGAAGCAAGGTACTAGCACGAGAATGGAGTCTACCCTGGTGCCTCTGCCCAGCGTGACCTTTTTTCATGCAAGATTTAAACTTGGCGCCATTTCTTCCCCAGACTCGGCTGAGCATGGAGCAGTAGCTTTTAACATTTTAGCTTTAGTTTAGCAGCACACTGCTCATGCTTAATGTAACCAGGGCCAATGTAAGTGAAGCAGCAGTCTGTATAGTTATAATTTGAAACAGGGCAGTAAGCAGCAGGCTGTAAAGGCAGAAATTGAAGCAGGGCTCCCTGGCGCTCGCTCTCTCTCTCTCTTGCTGGAGCTGCTAGCCCTTGATGCCTTCGGCGCCTCCCTGCCCACCCTCCCATGCTCGGCATTTACACTTAGGTAAAGGCAACCAATCAGGTAAAATTTACTATCTCCCACTTCCCATTGGCTCGTTATATTAACAAGCCATGGAAGCACCAAATAAATCTTTCCTAATTCTACTCTCTCGAGTGGTTTTGCCAACATTTATGCTGGTACTACTCTAGCTCTATTCTGCCCTGATCTTCTTCTTCCACAGCTCTTCAGCCAGATAACTTTGCTCTCTCTCTTTTGCATTACTGTCTGCCTGAATTTTTCAACTAATACAGTTCTCCTCACATCTTGTAGCTTCCTGCCTGCAGCCATTAACTGTCATCTCAGCTTAATGCTCTCTTACCCATCTGAATAATCTTAGTTTCTTCTTGAGTCCTATGCAACTCCTATACTAGGAATGTCACTGTACGCTCAAACTGAGGTGAAAACAGTTGCCCTCTTACAGCAATCACCTCTTGCCCTGTACTGCGTCCCTCAATCCCTGCTCTTCCTAAAAATATGCTTACTACTAAATCTTACAGTATGGTTTGGTCACCGCTAACTGTGACCTCTCTTATCTTGTCTCTGGTGCTATTAAGTATCCTTAATGTACCTCACCCCAAATATCATATCCAACATGGAGATGCATATCTAAATGATTTTACCTACTCTAACATACTAATCCTAACCGAATATGGCATTGACACGACCCTTGCCCTCCTCCCTAAACTACTCATCTACCATGCTACTGCATCCACTGCCAAACGATGCATGCACCTATTGCTGTAACTGTAACAAAATTGCCCTGCATAAATTAAGGTACTTCATATTGATGGCTCTTATACTGTCTGGAGACATAAGAGCTGAATCCAGGCCCGCAACAGGCATATTACCCTTAATCTGCTCTGGATATGATACGAAGGGACTTCACATAGTCCATCTTAATATTAGGAGTCTTCTCCGCAATCAAGCAGATCTTGAAGCCTGGGTGGCTAACCACCACCCAGATGTGCTCTGTTTATCTGAGACATGGCTAAAACCCTCTATCCCAGATACTTTTTGCCTGCTCCCAAACAACTACCTTCTTAGATGTGACAGCACCTCCAAAGCGGGTGGGGTGTCGCAATCTATTATAAAAGCAATCTAAACATGGCTATGATAACGGACAATAAAAATTCCTTGTGTGAATATATCCATGCTATACTCAAACTAGGAGATAAGAAACTCCACATTGTCTGTGCCTACAATCCACCCAATAGTGGAACACAAGGCCTAGCTGATTTGCTGGATCAAACAGCTGCACATGCGGGAAGAATGAACTCATCATTCTTGGCGATATAAATCTAAACTGGCTAGGCAAATCTCAAGACACACTTCAATCCCTGGTACAGAGCTACAATTTGCACCAAATCATTACTTATTGTACAAGGGTGTCAGTCAACACTGACTCCAGCACCCTTATTGACTGGGTCCTAACCAATCGTGTGGACAGAATTGCAAAAACTGGTACGCTGCTGGACAATATCAGTGACCACCCTGTCTTTTGCATATGGAGCACCTCCACAAACTCCACATCCCACCAAAACTATATATGCTTCAGAAACCATGCTAACTTAAACCAGGGTTATTTCCTATATGATGTGTCTCACACTGACTGGTCCCCTGTCTTCCATTCCACAGTACTGAAACTGCCCTTCATGCCTTCCTGAGCAGGTTTGTACTCCTTCAAGACAAACATACCCTCAGTCACACTCGCACGTTGCGGTAAACAGACCAGATGGCTGCCAAAGATCTCCTTACAGCCCTCAAAAATAGGGACAAATGCTGGAGAAAGTTTAAAATATCCGGTCTCTCAGCGGATTATGACAACTATGAGAACAGTGATCAAAATGCAAAACACGAATAAGACTTGCAAAAGCCAAAACTGTAAAGGCCTTCTGCTGGATGCTGCTGGCGACCCAAATAAATTTTGGTCTCGTGTCAAGACTTTCCTCTGCTCAATCAAAGACCACTAAATAATGACATGATACTGAAAGGCGTCCATTGCAATGACTGGGCACAATTGCCAATGCATTTAATTCTTACTTCTCTGACCTCTCGAGCTACACAAATACTCTCTCCTCCACTAACCTAATACCTGGATCCCCTACCCAAAGAAACTTCAAAGATGCCCACATTCTACTTCAAAGCTATATCAAAAATGATGTCCTTAAACATCTAAATTCAATATCAGACAGTACTGCTGTTGGATCTGACGCCTTGAACCTAAACTCCTCAAGCTTGCGCCACCTTGCATCTCAGGACCACTGGCCTGTATATTCAACCTGTCCTGAGTGAAGGCATGGTGCCTGAGATATGGAAACTAGCCAGAATCACACCAGTGTTCAAAAGGTGACAAAAGATATAGCCAACTATAGACCAACAGCAATACTGTCAATACTAAATAAAGTCCTTGAGAAGCTCATCTCAGCTCAGATCTCAGAACACCTTACTAAGTATAACGTCCTGCACTCAAACCAACACGGCTTTAGAAAAGGCCATAGTACTCAAACTGCTCTACTACAGCTGACAAATGATGTTCTTCAAGCTATGGACCAGGGTCATCAAACTGGTGCAGTTTTTATCGATCTGACGAAAGCCTTGATCTAGTTAACCACCCTCTGCCTTACAATCTCACTCCTGGGTTTCTAGCCCAAAGTTGTAAATTGGTTCCGGTTTATCCTCAGACCCCTCCTTTTCTCGATTTTCATTAACAACATTCCTCAAGTAGTATCCTCCTGTTCATCGTGCTATATGCCGATGACCTTGTCCTTACACTAGCTCAGATAATATCCACCTATTAATCACACGCCTCTATGGACCTACAAAATATTCAATCCTGGATCACCAAAAATAAGCTTGTTCTAAACATTGGAAAGACTAAGGCTATGCTCTTGGATCCCCTATTAAACTAAAACAAGTACCGTAAATCTTTCAGGTCACCTTGTCTGACAGCTCCCCACTGGAGATGGTAACTTCTTTAAATATCTGGGCATCTTACTTGATGAATGCCTCACCTATGAGCCTATATTACCTCCACCTGTAAAGCTGTAAATGCCAAACTGGGCTTAGCATACAAAACAAGCTATATTCTTACCCCACTGCTAGGACAGCCATTGCTAGAGAATCCTACTTCCATCACTTTCTTATGGATCCGTAATCTATACAAATACATCTAAACCTAATCTTCATGGGTGGGACACTACTACAACAACATATGCCACAACGCCTCTGCATCTTCCAGACTAAAACATCACTGCTTGCTGTACTCTGACCTAAATTGGCCTTCTTCTACTGCACAATGTCTCATCTCTCTTGGGAACCTTCTGGACAGTGTACTTGATCTAGTATGTCCACCTACCTAGCCTCCCTGCTGACCCCTCAGCCCATCTCTCTGGTCTCCGATCTACTGACCTTTCCTTGATTAGCATTCCCAGATGTAGAACTACCAAGGGAAATCAGGCTTCGCATGTAGGTCCCTCCTACTGGAACTCGCTGCTCTAGATGTACGCCTTGCTCCTAATCATGCCACATTTAAGAAAAGGCACTGCTCCTCCTTACTACTTGTGCTCAGTGTACCTGCTTCAACCCTCCATAGATCTTGATTCACTCTGCCCTGGCTGCCCTTGGTATCACCTTCTATGGTGTGAGATGGCACCCTGTTCTTTCAGCCTCCTTAAACCTATCCCACTATTACCTCTCTCCTGCCTCCTTCCAATTAACATCCTTTCACTTTCAGCATGATGCAATGATGCCTCCGTTGGTATATTTCTTCTTTCTGTACCTTATATTTGTGATATTACTACGATAATCTACAGATGGGCACTTATCTCCACTTGTATAATTTTACACCATTCATGCCTTGTACCTTTATTCGTCTTAATTTTGTCTCACTTTATACTTGCAATGTATTACATATCTCCTGACACTGTATTCTATGTAACTGTATCTCTCTGTGTTGTTGCCCTCCGGGTCATGCCCAAAATAGTCACTTTCATGTCTAGTGCACCTACTTGGTTATCAAAAAATAAATAAACAAATAAAACAACCACACCAGGTGTGGGTAAATCCTGTCATCACCACACCATCTCATGGTGTATTGTAAGGAACATTAGATATGGGAAGGGGGCTAGACTGATGACCACACAGGGTTAACATCAGCTGATGCAGGTAGGGAACATGGGTAGACTGGATGGGCCTAGCAGTCCTTATCTGCCAGCAATCTTCTATGTTTCTGTGTTTATAAAACAGGAAACAGTGAGTAGCTGGTCTTCAGTGTTGCGTGCTCAAAAAGTAAAATACTTAATATACAGAGAATACTGGGTGGGCAACTATGCACAACCAATGTGTTCTGCACAAGGGTTCTGATTCCTCTGACCTCGAGAGCGAAGCTCGAGAGGTCCATGGGAATCAGAACCCTTAGGTGGCAGAACACACTGGTAATGCATAAAGTTGCTCATCCTCTATTTTTGTAGTGCAGTATTATGTGAAATGTGTACATTGTGATTTTCTCTCTTTCACAATGAAACTGACTTATGCAGTCTCTAGAGGTTCTAGAATGCTGTTCTAAACAGAAGGGTACAATCACATTCTATGACCTTTGAACTGTGGTACAACAGCATTTTGAAATGATGAATTTCTATATATAACAGTGCTCTACATACACTATATCCTTTTTAGCATACTGGGGTGGCAACTTGGTGGGTACTGATCAACTGGATACATGCTGGGTTTTCTTAATTTAAATAAAAACAGCTCAGTTAATTTTGTGTTGTGGGCGGGCATGGGAGGGTAAAGCGTAATTAGTGAGGGATGAAAAAATCATATACTGTACAAGAACACGAATGCTCAGCCATACATTATCTTGTATAGCAATGTATAATGTATAGTTAACCATTCATTATCTTGTACAGTGTCACGATAATGAATGCTCAATCATACACAGACATGGCAGGTATTACTATGTTGGGGCTGTGATCACATCATAGAGACCTCTTGGGTTTTGCTGTCGAGGGTCTATGATGTCAACACAATTCCTCGATGGAAACACAGCCTTGATGTGTATAGCTGTCTATACATTTTATCAAAATATTATTTTCTGAAGCAGGAGTATTAGGGATTGGTTCAGGGAGAGGAATTTTTTAATTATTTTATTAATTTGTTATTTATTTATTTATTTAGTTTTTGCTGACCGGGTAAGTGCACTAGACAATCCTGCCTATTTTCAGGCACGACCGGAGAGGATACAGATGTATGCCAACTGACCTTGAACCAGATTAAGCTGTTGGTGGTATTTTTAGTGAATGAGGAAATTTGGCCAGGACACTGGGGAAATTCCCCTACTCATTTCAATAAGTGCCATGGGATCTTTATCCACCTGAACTACCACCAATCCAGGCAGATAGGACCTCGGTTTAATGTCTCATCCGAAGATGGCACCTCAGCAGTGAATCACCTTTTCATGCTGCACTACAGTGTCAGTACTGGGATATTAACCCAAGTGCCAGATGTGGGAACTGAATCCACAGCCCTCTGATCTCCCGGCCTCAGAGGCGAGTGTGCTACCTACTGAGCCACTGACACTGCTAACTGTATACATATACATAAACAGTATAAATATATGTAATATGATAAGAGGTATAAGATGAAAGTGTCTGTGGGTCAAAATATGCTAGACATATGTTAAACTGTCTGAAATAGAGCAACATTAAAAAGAAACAAAAGAAAACTGGTAACTGTAAGTACTGTATACTTTAAAGAATGTGACTATCTGCCTAAGCACTTTTCAAAATTGCAGTGTGACACCCTGCACACTCTATATTCCAGCATCTACTACACTACATTATGAGTCTAAACACACACGCACGCACACACACACACTGTACAGGTCAGGACAATTCATAATTAAGACAATTTCAAAATAAAGTAAAAGCTCATAATAACTATCTTAACAATAAAACATGGGTTTGAAAGAAAATAAGTTAAAATAAATAAAAAAAAATACAGTCTCAATAGCAGCTAGTGTATCAGGTGCCTTGTCTATAATCTAAAGGCCTCCTGAGTAAGTGTGACTTCAGATCCCTCTTCAAGGCCTCCAACAAGGGGCTTCCTCAAAGATCTTGGAAATGACTTCCACAGGGTTGGGCTAGGCTCATACCTCAAAGCCCCATCACCAGATGATTTAAGCTGTGTCCTGGCACTGCAAGGAGGCCCACCTCGGAGGAGTGCAGAGAGCAATGGGTATGATAAGTTCAGGAGGTTACTCAGCTAGCCAGGGCCCAGTCCTTATTGGGCTTTATAGCTCAGTAGACTGACCTTGAGGTAATGCCACCTCATTGCAGTCAATACAGGTCCATAAGACTGGGGTCACATGACAAGAACTCATAAGGGTGGTAAGCAACCTAGCTACTGTGTTTTGCACCAGCTGCAGGTAACGTGGGACCCTTCATTAACCTTGAGGTACAGAACATTACAGTAGTCGAGTCTGGAGACCACAGAAGTGCAGACTAGAAAGAACAGGTCATCTGGTTGGGATCAATGCTATAATCTGTGTGATATTCCTGTAGTGGTATAAGCCACTCCAGACAATAGATGACACCTGAGCCTCAGGTGTCAGCCTGTCATCCAGAATGGCCTCAAATTCTTCACCGTGGCAGAGGCAGTAAGAGGAGAGGAACCAGTATCAGGTTAGTCACCTCTCATGCCATCTCTACACCCTGACAATGACCAGGTTAAGTCACCAGATCCGCCATCTTGTCTGGGTTAAGCCTCAGCCAGCTAGAGGACATCCAGTCCTGGATCTCGGCCAGCATGAATTCAGTACTTCAACTGCATCCTTTCTCCTGGGCACAGATGACAAATACAGCTGGGTATCATCTGCATAGCAGTAAAACCCCACGCTGTAATGTCTGATGATCTCCCAGGGCAGCAAGTACACTGCAGACAGCATGAGTAGAGGATCAAGCCCAAGGAACTCCACAAGACAGGGGCTTTGGGAGAGTCGAAATTCCCATCACCACCCTCTGCATCCTGTCTATGAGAAAGGACTCAAACCAGCTGATGACAATGCTGGTGAGTCCACAGAGCTCACTAAGGTGATCCAACAACACACCATGGTCCACAGTGTCAAATGCTGAAGACAGATCAAACAGAGCGAGAACCAACCATTCCACTCTATCTTTAGCCCTGAGGGATCATTTGCACCCTGACTGACACAGCCTCCATGATGTGCCTGGACCTGCAGCATCTATCTCTATCTATCTATCTATCTATCTATCTACTATAGATTGATATAGTTTTCAGTTAGTGGTTCTCATTCATTAAAATATACAAAGTAGACATTTTGGGGAGACAGTGAAATTGACCGAAAAGTATGCAAGAGTGAGAACAAATTTGGCAAAACCAGTTTGGGCTCACCTCTGGTCCGTGGCACTTTCTTCTTTTAACATAGTGATTTCCATGGCACTCAGCCCCTATAGCTAGGATTTCAGCCATGAATGACACTGTGAATTGGACCTGGTATTTAGCACAGTTAACACCCTGTGTCTTATCATCTCATCACATTATTTTCCATCCTCCTAGTTGTTTTGTCAGTTGTCCAACCTGTGATTCATTCCCTGAAACAAGCAGCGTCAACAGAGCACTGATTGGGTTTCTAGGTGTGTTTAATGATCTAATTGTTGGAACCATTAATCAGCAAGACTAGGAAACAACAACATGAGGCTTACAAATTCTGTATCAGCAGGTCAACAGAAAACCTGAAAACTGCTGACACTAGCTCGCCCGCCTGTACAAAGTTTTCAGCATTGGTTAATATTGCCTTAGCACACTATGAAGCAAAGCCAGAAAAGGCTCTGTGGCTCTTAGCTTATTTCTCTAAAGAGGCCAAAATGGATCTCCCAGCAGTGGATCTAGTTATTAATTAGTTTATTAGATTTTGAAAAGCATACTTTGCAACACCTCATTTCCACACGTGTCCTGGGGAAGGGGTATGGGAGAATAATAACAAAGTAAAATATTTTAGTACAATACAAGTGTGCAAAGAAGGTGCATGTGCAAAATACAGTAGTTCAAAAGTTGGTCAAAACAGAGAAAATACATGCCCAAAACAGGATGGTTCTAAGGAACCTCTGCTTACTACAGCAGGGGCCTAGTTTGAAAGGCACAAGGCTGGTAAGTGGCTAGCTTGGCAGCTTAAAAAGCAGGAGGCCAACAAAACAATACTCAGCATAACAAAACCGGGTAAAGCCCCATCCAGAAAAGCAGGAAGACATTAGCATGCATTCAGGTCCTTATACAATACTCTACTCTTTACACCACAGAGGTGGCCCCAGCAGTGAACCCGCATGCATTCCTAGATATGGTGTCACTACCCACACTGGAGCAAGAGACCAGGAAAGAACTTGATCACCCCTGACTGTTGTTAAGGTGCATGAGGCTTTTAAGAACTCCTCATTGGGAAAGCTCTGATTCCAGATGGGCTCCGTGAAACTCTGCAAGATGTTCTAAGCAGTTATTAAAGAACCTTCGGTGGACATGGTTGTGGAAGCCATGGAGGGTATGCTCCTCCTCCGGGGACTAACAACAATAGCAGTGCTCCATAAACAAGTCAAGGACTCCACCCTGTGTGGCTCTTACTGCACTATTTCCTTACTAAATGCAGACTATAAAGTTCTAGCTGCCGTGGGGGGTTACCTGACTTGACCAGCCCTGACCAGGGAGGCTTTATCTAGGGCAGGCAGGCAGGCAAAACACAACATTTGGTGCACTTTGAATACTATGTGATACTGGTCAAGGAGAGGGATCACTTGGCCTGGTCTCCTGGCCCTGGACACAGAGAAGGCCTTTGAGTAGGTCAAGTGGCTCTTCATGTTTGCCACTCTTAAGAAATGTGGCCTTGGCCCCAGAATCCTCTCTGAATTGCCACTCTACAAAGCTCCTAGGGCACAGGTCATCACCAGTGGACACCTCTCAGAACCTTTCCGACTGACCAGAGGAACAAGGCAGGTATCCCTCTTACCTCTATTATACATGCTTACATTAGAGCCATTAGACTCTGTAATAAAGGCACACTGGGAGATTAAAGGTATGCAGTTTAGAGGGGATGATAAGATATTATTACTTGCAGACAATATCTTACTGTTTTGGGTGATTCCAGACAAGGTCTAGCCAGCTCTAACAGAATATTCCACAGATATAGCACCTTGTCTAGCCAGCCAATATAAACTGGACCAAATTTGAGTGCTTACCAGTGGGACATGGATGGGACTACCAGTTATGGTAGCTGTATTACCCTTAGCCTGGTACAGAGTGTGAAAAACTTGGGTATCTATCTGCTCAAAGTTATCCACAGTTGGAAAACTAAACTATATGCCACTGCTGCAGAAAATAAAGGCAGTTTGTGAGAGGTTGAGGATTACTCCTTTCTCTAGTGGGGTGGGTAAACATAGTAAAATATCCATCCTCCTCCAGTGTTTATATTTGTTCCAGTTCCTGCCAGTGCATCTCCTTTTGAAATTCTTTACCTCCTAAAGGGCATCTAACAAGCTTGTTCTGGCAGAGAAGAGGTCCCAATGAAACAGGAGTCCCTCTCGCCCACACTGGGGGGCCTGGACTCCTAACCTAAAATTATTATATATGGCAGCTCAGCTCTCTTCTCTCAAAGATTCTGTGTGCCAGGGGTGAATAGACCTACCTGGGTTGACTTTGAGAGAAACAATGCAGGTTCTCGCCACATAAACCTCCTTGTACTTGCATAAACAGACTACATTTGTCGCCCAGTGTGTCATCCCTTCATGAGGACCTCAATAAGCACTTGGCTTGGAATGCATATCTAACTGGGTATTCAAGGGCCTGTCCCTAAAGCTAACATAGGCAGGGTCCTCTGGCAGGTCTCTGGCCCCCAGAACTGATGAGTAGAGTCCTTCGTGGCAATCAAAGGATCTGAGCACCCTTGTCTACCTGCAGGTCTGTACCTGCATACTGGAGGTGGTGCCATGTGTGGTGGGTGGTCTAGGGCACACACCTTGTGAGGAGGTGCTTCTGGGTCAGAGACCCCAAGCAAGACCCATGCAACAGGCATATGCACTGCTCCTGGCAGCATCCAGAACCTCCTGGACAGGATCAAGTAACAATGAGAGAAAGACTTGGGGTCCTTACTTGACTGAGAGAGAGGGCTCATATGTTGAAGGAGCAGGACTTTCCTCAGTTAACAACCATCTTAGACCAGTCAGCTTGAATATCCTTCACAGAGCGCACTATATCTCTTACCTGTCACATAAAATTGACCCTGACAAACCCAGTGGATGCCCTAAATGTAAAGTCAGGACAGGTACCTTCCAGCACATGATATGGGTATGTTCACAGATCCACCTCTTCTGGGAAGAAATTTATGTATGTATGTGTAATCCCCTACAAATGGGAGTTCCTGAAAAGTCTTCCTTGAGCTTGTCTAAATGCTCACTGCCAGGCTGGTGTTCCGTGTTTTACCAGTTTAAATGTATTGCCAGAGAGTGCCTGTATAGCCTCTGTGTACTGTCTCTTTAAGAGCTGCCTGGATTGCAGTCATAATTAATCTGAGGGCAGCTGTTAGAAGATGTACTTGTTTGCTGATCATTTGTTATTGTAGTAATAATATTGCAGTTTGTTCTAACCTGCCTTCTTTGTAGCATGGACAGTTCTGTTTGTTTCCATCATCTTGGTCTGGACTGCAGAATGGGTCAATCAGTACATTTGGGACTCTAAAATGGAGCCTGCCTACAGGGCAAAAGGCACTCCGGTGGCAATTACAGAGTCTTAGAGGTGGCTGGAAGTCAGGCGGGCGATCGCATTCAGCAAGTCTTTGGTCTTCTTCAGGTGAGTCTGGTCACAATTCAGTGGCTTACTTCACTCTCCAAGTTCAGATTCAGTCAAAAGGCACAAGTTCCTCTCAGGGACAGCAGACAGGCATGCAGGCCAAAACTCAGGCCTTTCCACAGTTCTCCGTGCAAATCCACTATGGATTGCTGCTCGAACTACCTCGAGCTGTTACTTCTTCACTTCCCAATGTAGATCTAACTGAAACTGCAAGCAGTGTGGGACTTTCCCAAGATCCAAAAGGTTCGGTTGGCTGCTCTGTCTCTGAGTCACAACAAGGGCTCCCCCAGGTTATTTTAGGTGTCAAATGCCCAAAACTACAATTCCTACAAGTTTTGGCCTCACCAAGCCCTGTAGGCAGGCTACATTTTAGAGTCCCAAATGTACTGATTGGCCCATTCTGCAGTCCAGGACCAAGATAATGGAAACAAACAGAACTGTCCATACTGCAAAGAAGACAGGTTAGAACAAACTTCAATACTATTACTACTCTAACAAATGATCAGCAAACAAGTACATCTTCTAACAGAGCTCCCTCTCAGATTAATTATGACTGCAAGCCAGGCAGATCTTAAAGAGACAGTACACAGAGGCTATACAAGGCACTCTCTGGCAATACATTTAAACTGTTAAAAGCATAGAACACCAGCCTGGCAGTGAGCATTTAGGCAAGCTCAAGGAGAACATTTGGGAACCCACATTTGTAAGGGGTTACTTCCTGCCTGGAAAACTTGGCATCCGCATCAAGTCTGTACCATCATGCATCAGTTAACATAAACTTGTTACTTTACTGTACCTTTCAATATACTTCACATTACTACATCCATGTTGACAATACTTATGCATGTTTCATACAAGTAATATTGATTCATTTAATAACTTCTTGTACATTAAACAATGTAAGAGGGCCTTCCTATCAGCTAACTTGGGCTGAATGGGTGCAGGGCACCATGGTGAAGGAAGAACAAGTAACCTGGAGTTGGCCATCAAGCTCAATTTGGGCAGAGAGCTTGGCAAAACATAAATCCTTTGTGAACCACATTGAGAGGCAAATCTACTGGCATCCCAGGGAATCATAACTAAAGCGTAGCTCTGGCTTGGCAGCTCGGCCAGTCTTTCTGGGGAGCAGCCACAGGTCCTGTACTTCAGCACTAACTTTGGAGTCAGCTACCTGAGGGGTAATTTCTGTATGGATGGGAATGTTCAAACTTGGAGCACTGTCAGCTTCTTGCTCTGTAGGCTCTGTTTCCACAACACTTTGTTCATTGTCTTCTGATGGAGGCCCAGGTTGCTCATTTTGAGGAGGCTCTGGCACAATTAGGCTTTGCAGCACTGAAGGGAGGCTGTCAACACTCTCACATTGTTCAAGTTCTGGTGTGTCACCAGAGACTTAGACCATCAGCACCTTCTTGAGCAATTCACACAGTTCCACAAAACACAGAGCGTCCACAACCTCAGATGTAATACTTTGTACTTCACTTTCAAGGAGCATTGGCTCCAAGGATGAAGCTGGGGGGTTAGGCAGTCCAGAAGGCCCAGCTTCATCCCCATGATTCAGTATAGGATTTCCACGAAACAACTGACTCAATTCATAGGAGGGTAAAAGGCATTTTCACACTCACTATCATCAGAGGAGGATGGAGGGTGCCCAGCATATCTAGAAGGATGCAGTTAAAACATTCTGGTTGAGGTCCTCTGTCGGTGATAAGGGTGGTTCTTGATTTCCACCCCACAAAGAGAGCATTTCTTTGATTAGTCAACTCTCAAAGTCCCTGCCCTGGAAGAATGGATCCACTGGGGGCACCATAGTGGACGAAGAATTCTCCACCAGCACCTTGGCCACAGTAGAGAACTTTTGATCTTTGGTGGGGCAGCTTGCATACTGTGTGAAATGATCCGTAACCACTACACATTGCCAATACTCCGCTGATCAGGTTCCAAACACAAAAATCTATGCAGACCAGTTCCATGGGGTGCTGGTAGTAATATTAACAAGGGGCATCCGTCTGAGGCAGTTCTTTTTTTGCAATTAGCAACTACAAGTCTTTTCATGTTGCTCAACATTGGCCCCATCTTGGGCCAGTAGAGTGAGATCATACCAGGTCAACGGTCCTGTCAATACTAAGGTACCCCATGTGATTGTGGAGGGACCTCAGTACCAAGTCTTTAAAGGTCGTGGGCAGGACCAATTGTTTCTTGTCTACTTGGCCACTACAATCTACTGTCTCTCTATATAACAACTGATTGAGTAGCTTTAACCTGGGGCCTTCTTTTGAACAATAGAGCAGTTCGCAATTCAGGGAATGCAACTTGGACACATCTTTCCCTGCACTCAGGGCTTGAAGTGTGGGTTGAATCATAGAATCTTGGGATTGAGCCTACTGAATGATGTCATTGTCAAATTGAGTAGTACACTAATATCTAGAGCAGAAAAGTGTCAATAGGGCCGATATGCAGGTAGCGGAGGGCCCAAGCAATTTACTAAACAGTCTACTGTGTCCGCAGACATCTGCTCATCTCGGTCAAATTTTTGGCACAATGCTCGGATGTCAGGTTCAGACAGCCTGACCCAATCAGTCTTGGAAACTGGCCTTCGTGACAAGGCATCAGCATCAATATGGTTCAATCCTGGCCTGTATTCGACAGCATAATCATAGTTTGATAAAGGCTGAAGCCACCGGTGCCCAGTGGTGTCTAACTTAGCTGAAGTCTGTACATAGGCTAACAGGTTGTTATCGATGTTCACCAATATCTTTACCCCATAGAGGTATTCATGAAATCGGTTGGCGATGGCCCATTTGCCAAGGAACTCCAGCTTGTGCACAGGTAGTTTGCCCGATGGGGTCAAGCTCCTACTGGCGAAGGCCACTGGTCTCAAACCATCCTCATGGTCTTGATACAGCACAGCTCCTAGACCCTGCAGCACATAGGGCTTGGTGGGGTCAGGATAGGCGAGGATGAGTGCGTGGGTGAGCTGGTATATGACTTTGTGAAGGCTGCTTCACATTCAGGTGTCCAGCGTGGCCCAAAAGTTCACCTGTGCAGAAGCACACTTCCTCTGGTTCTTTGATGGCCCTTTTTATATTTATGGTTGGTAGGAGGGTAACCCTGGGTAAGATTCAAGAGTGGGTGAATCACCTTTGAATAGTCTTTATGACCCTGGGTAGTAGCCACAGAACCCCAGAAATGTTGTACTTCTTTCAAATTATGGGGCTGGGACCAAGTAGTCAGTGATTCAACCTTACTGGGCTCAGTCTCTATCCCTTGACAGATACTATACCCCACACTTCACGGAGGTTTGAAAAAATGGCACTTGTCAATGGACAGCTTGAGGCCAAAATCTTCCAGTCGGTCTTCTAGGACTTTAAACAGTTGGGTCTCATGCTCCTCTAATGTCGCCCATAGCAGCATACTGCACATTTGCACATAAGGAAATTTTATGCAGCTTCCAGCAAGCAGAATACAATTCAAACCACAGTGGGAACCAAATCACAACCCACTATAAGCACACAACACATTCACATGTGAGGGAAAATCCACTGTATCAGGCAAAGGCACTCCTTTGAACTGTATTCTGCTTGCTGGAAGCTGCATCCAGCCCTATGGACTGAATCTAAAATCATCTCCATTGGGTCTGGGCCTTGCCACACTGGCCCAGCCTGACTACCCCCACAGAGAAAGCCATCGACGAGAGGCCTGCCTGGGGATCAGCCCCTGCTCAACACTTGAACAGGAATGGCCCTCGGTGATTCGTGGTGGGCCACTCGGGCTCTCCAGGTCAACAACCTGCAGTCTCGATTTTGTCCTGCCTGTGTCCAATATTGGGTATATAAGTAAACATCAGGGTAGCTCCTTGCAACAACAGCTAAATCTAAAGTGTTATCATCTGATTGTCTTGTTGCTTTTTCTTTCACGAACTGAGCCCTCCGGCTCCGGATTACAAGTAGTGTGCGTTGTGCATGTTGCTTTCTTCCATCACAGGACCCCAACCAGCAGCAACGTTCCTGGCTAGCCCACCATTTTCTTACTGGGTACCCAGAGTGTGTGACTGTGTGGGGACTTAAAGCGCATGCATAACTGTTTGATTAATATAGCCTCTAAGCCAATCAACCTGATTACGCCTCTTCCTTGTTCAAGTCCCTGAATAAATCAGATCTGACTATTTCTGCATTTAACCTGACTGTGGTTCCAGTTTGTGCCAAGAGTACTGTACTGTTGCTATTTACTGTGCATAACCTTGTTTTACAGGAGTCCCCAGGGTCAAGCCAGAGAACCCAGCCCTGGTGGTAAGTGCAAACAGTGTGGGTATTGGTATGGTGTACAAGGGGTACTGTGAAAGTGATTATCGTATATTGCTCAGGCCACTAGAAGGGAAAGAGGGGTTACAGTGTCCTGGAGGGCTGTGCCCAGGTTAGTTTGACCACTACCAGCCCTGACCTCCAGGTGGAGGCACCCATTTCAGATCTCAGGCCCTTAACCTGCTACTAGCTGCACAAGCAGGGGTAGTAGTCCTTGGGATAAGCGCCACCTAGAGGTTACATATGTATGTATCCATTTATTGAGAGATAACTTTGGAGATTACCTTTGAGCACAGGTGCTCATTTACAAAGGTTCCCTATCAAATACATAGTCACAAAACAAATTACAAGTACAGTAAACAGTTCCAGAAATGCTGTCTATCAGGCTCAAAACACTTAAGACAAAACAATTACATACAGTTTTAAAAAAATCCATGCAGTTCATTGTATAAAAAGTGACAGGATACAGTATGTACAGAAAGAAACCATATAAAACAGTTTAACATTTGCAATTGCATTGGACTGCAAGGGCAGACTGCAAGATCTCATAACCTGATTAATCTTGGGAGATCATCAGTGTGTCAGACAGTTTGTTTAAACAATTAGCGACTCTGTCAGCAAATGACCACTTAGCTAGCTGAGTATACCAGAAAAGAAGCTTGAGGCTTTCCTGGCCATGTTCCTAGTGTTGTATTGGTTGGAGACAGGCAGAAGCAATTTGTTACAGCAGGGGTGTTAGGCCTAGGAGCTCCCTTTTAGCTAGCAAACAGGTCTAGAGCTTTACTCTGCTGGGTAAAGGTAACCAGTTACTGAGTGCATAAAGGGTTCACTTCTGAGTGTGATAATCTGTACCAAGTACAAAGCAGCACGCCTTATCACAGATCAGCTTTACTCTGTTTAGCACTGTGTCACAGGCAGCTGCACAGACAGGAGGCCATAATCTATAAGTGACAGAATGGAACCGGCCTCAATAAGGCGTTTAGCATTCCCAGTGAAATTGTTTTGGTTATGGTACAGGACACCCAGTCTTCTGTTAACTATGGCCAACAGAATGTCAACATGGGAGCAAAAGTCACTACAATGTATTTGAAATTTTCTACCTGTTCATGATTTTGACCCTGAAAATTTTGGATGACAAGGGATGGAACTTTCCTCCTCTGTGGAGACTAGAGAAGAGCATGGTCTTTGCATTTTTTGTAACTGAGGACCAGTTTGTTTATTGGAGAACCAGCTTTCTAGTTACCTGAAGTTACTTTTGAGAGCAACAGGAGACTGGGAAAGTCAGGGTTTTTTGGATAGATAACAGCATCATCAGCACAGAGGAGTATGTTGGCTCTCTGACAGTCATTGGGTACTTGACTTAAGAAGAGGCCAAATCAGAGTGGGCTCAAGACAGAGCCTTGGGAGACACCAAAGATACTCCTCTTGTGTCAGACAAGGATTTATCGATCTTCACATGCTAGGAAGGATTGGTGAGATAGCGAAGAACCAGTCAGCTAGTTCCATGACAAACCCAGGCCAAGAAGTTTGTTAAGTAGAAGCTATGGTTAACCAGATAAAAGGCCTTAGGTCAATATCTATTGATCCAGTGAGGTCACCATTGTCAAGGGCCTCATGAACATAGCTGGTGTATTCCAATAGTGTAGGGTTGCCACCTTTGGATGGGGAAAAACCAGATCCTAAGCTCCATCCATAGCCCCACCCCTTTTCATGACTCATCATACATTGTTCCTCCTAGAAGACCATTTGCTATATCAATAAAAGACAACACTTAAAGCAGCAGTTCAACAAAATGTTACAATACTGTACCGTACCTGTTAAAGATTCGTTCCTAGGTTTTTCCTAGTTATTTATTTACTTATGTATTTATTTTATTGACATTGGTTTAGCAAATAAACATACAGAGATAAAGAAATATCATTTACAGATATGATTTGGGGAGACAAAGGAAATACTGTAAATAGCATACAACATTATACATGGTATATAATAATACAAGAAACTGTTTCCTGTAATATGTACTTCATATCTTTTACTTCTCATTTTCCTTTTCATGTCCACAGCATTATTTCAAAGCCAAAGAGTAACCATACTTTTTCTTGAGGAAAAAATAATTGAAAACATTTTAAAATGCCTAAATTCTGCTGGAGATTAAACTGTTTACCCGCAAATGGAAGTGGCAGACAACTGGCTATGTTACTGCTACAAAAGGTGGGGCAGCTGTGCTGTTATGCCACTTTAAGATGCAGTGGAAAAGGTGGGTTAAGTAAGTACTAATGGTGTTGGTGGCCATACTTTTATTTATTTAGCTTTTGTTTACCAAGTAAGCATACTAGAGATTCACATGCCTATTTTCAGGTGCGACCGGGAGAGTTACAGAGATTCCGGTGTAACCCCTCACCCCTGCCTTTTTACTAAACGACAGGTGGCATGCTGTTGGAGTTGGCAGCAATACCTGGTGGGGACCTGGGTTCGGAAGGATGAGGTTACCTGGCACAAGGGACCTAGGTTTGACTACTCTGCACAGGGGCACCTAAGTAAATCCAACTACAGGAAGCAATAACTGTAATGTCCAGAACCAGGATTGGGATTTTTCAGTGTGGCTTTTATTCATAAACTAGCTGAACATAACAAGCATAGATGGACCCCAAGGGCTCGTTTACTGTAAATGCAGATTAGAGACTACAAAGGCGGTCCACTTAAAGAATGAACCCATTTCTACTGTTGTCTGGCTCTGGACCCACCAGGCACTCAGCACGGAATTGCATGCACTTTGGATACACAGCCCGACAGCGGCTCCCTACCGGCCACTTGACTGATGGTCCATTTAAGGATGAACCCAAATGTTACTTGTTGTGGCTCCCCACCACATAGAGTCTGCGACTCCTAGAGATTTTCAATTTGCGACCCGTCTGGGTACCTACCTCATCACTGGCCAGGCGCATGGGGCAAGTAGCAATCATAGTAGAAATCCGTACAGGTGGACCTGGTCACTAAAGATGGAGGTGTTCCCACCTCCAGCTCCCACAGCCCATACCCGGCCATTTCTCTGGACAAACAGAAACTAAAACTTCAAAATGTAGATTAAACAGTGGATGACCTGTAGCACCCCTCTACAACATTACTTGAAATCCATTCAGACTTTAAATTTTAAACTACTCCATTTGTTTGTCCTAGTACAATAGGCCTCCCAAATAGTAGTTCACATCCCAGCTTTCTCATATTTCCAAACTGAAGAAACATATTGTTTGCCCTCTCAAATAGAGCAAACATCTCACCTCTTCAGTTGCAGGTGCCACAGGCAAGTACCACTTCTTTCACTGTTATCAAACCAGAACAGAAACTGTAAAAAGGCAGCTTTCTTCTGTAGGCGGAAATTAGGGATTGCCCTGGAATCCTAGAAGACTCCCCCGGAGAGGGGGCACTGAGACCTGGACAGCGGTCTCCACCACTTAAAACTGGGCACTGATTTTCTCCCAAGGAGGTAAACAGAAACACTTTCTTCCTGTTTGGAGTAAACAGAAGACTTCCTTCTCACTAGAAGTAAACAGCAAAACTAGCTTGAAAACTCCCAAAGTTCTAACTCACTCCCTGTGCTGCAGATTCCAATGTGGCTTATGCAGCTCGACAGTTCTATGGTGATGTCATCTCTCAGTCTCAGCTGTAACTGAGACAGCGTGAGACAGTGTGAAACCCATTTAACTGGAGTTTCACAAGCTGCCTTACCTGCCTACCACTAGGTCTTACTGGGATCTAGTAACCCTGGGTAACAAGGGGTTCACAAGCAATAACAGTACAGAGGCTAGCATCAAGTTACACAAAAGTACAGTCAGAATACAAGCAAGAAGGACCTGCAAACAAAGTACAAAGGCTTGGGTCCAACTGTCAGGCAAGGCACAGACAGGTATAAGCAATCATCTACAGTCAGGTAACAGGCAGAGAACAATTTTAATGCAGTTCAGTATGAGGCAGAACAACCCAGGAGGGCAGCCAGGAAAAATCAGAGCCAGTGTCAGCAGCAACAATATTTGTGAATATTGCTTATTTGTTATTTATTTTGGAATAAGTGCCCCACAGCCAGGATTTTTTTTTTAATTTCAGGCACTTCACAGAGGGAGGGACTACAGGGGACAGAGGCAGCTTGAGGCTTGTTTTAGGTAATCCCAAAGGAGGACCTAAGCTAACTGTGGTGGGGCAGTTCTTATGTGAGGAGGTAGGAGGTTCCAGGTTTTGGGGCAGAGCTGCAAATGCTCAGTCTTCCCAAGGGAGTGAGTCTTTGGAACCATCAGCGCCTGGGATTCAGTGGACCTCAACTGATAGCCAGAGGGGACAGGCTGGAGGAGGTCAGCAAGTGCTGGAGGAGTAGATGATCGGATGATGTTATCCGTAAAGTTGCCCATAACAGAATGAGCGATGATTGCTTGGGAAAGCCAACCCAGTCTATAGTAAATAGACACCGATGGGTGAGATGAGGGGCTGATAAGGCGAACGAAATATGTTTGTTATACAAGGTGTCCCATTTGGAGAGCCAGGCTTTGGGGGCATTTGTGAAGGAGGTAAGCCCATAACAAAGCGAGGGAGGAAGACCCAAGTCTGGCAGCTGGGGTGAGGCAACTTTTTGCTCTGTACGCAAGTCCTAGTTTGCAGTTGGTCGCCTTACAGGAGTGCAGGGTGAGATCCATTTGTGGGTCGAGAGTCACCCGCATGTGCTTGAATATTCCACCACCTTCACAGGGGTGCCGTCAGTGCCATCGACTCTGAACATGGCTGGGCAGCTGTCACCTTGGAAGGGCAAATAACATTGCCTCGTCTTCTGAAGGTTGATGACCAGCTTACCTGCCTTGAGCCAGGATTGGATGCGATCGAAATCCAAGTTGAGTCCTAGTTAATGTCATCAATACTTTGTGAACTGGCAAGGAGCACCATATCATCGGCGTATAGGGTAACTGGTCCAAAGGCTGCGATTGAGGGCAACTGGTTTATAAGAGGAAAACAGGAGGGACAAGGACCGACCCCTGAGGTACCATAGGTTACTGGTGATAGGACGGATATGGCATTTTGGAACCTCGTGTACTGTTTCCTACCAAGAGATAGTTAGAGAACCAGGCTAGCGGCAGGAGGAGAGACCAAAAGACTGCAGAGCAGAGCCCAGGAGGTGTGATTGACCAAGTCGAAGGCCTTGGACAGGTCTATGAAGACAGACCCGTAAGTTTGCCTTGATCAGTCGCGGTTCTAACGTTGGAGGTGACCTGTGCTAGGGCAGTGGAGGTGCTATGTCCTTTTCGAACCCATGCTGCTCAGAGGAGAGAAGGCCATAGGTTTGGAGGAAAGGGCAATCTGGGAGGCCACTACTTTCTCGAGCAGTTTGTTGACTGCGGATAGAATCACTATGGGTCGATAGTTCTTAAGTAATTTGGGATTGCCATGCTTGAGGACAGGGTCACATGGGCCACCTTCCAAATGGGAGGACAGACCCCATCGTGAGTGAGGAGTTTAGAATATGGGAGATGGGAGGGCCAAGAAGGGGCCCCAAGATTTATGAGTTTGGGCACAAGGTTGTCATGCCCAGCACTGGAGTAAGGAGAGACCTACTAGAAGCTTCTGGGTTTCTTTGAAGGAGACAGACTTAAAGTAGAAGGGAGGAGGGGAGTATGGGGTGGAGCACCAGGAGCAGGACCCGTATCCTTAGAAATTGAAGGCATAGAGATATAATCAGATGGGTCCGAAACAGGTCATTGAATGTGTTAGTCATCGTTTGGGGATTATTGCAACTGACTCCATTTATTTGCAGGTCAGGGACCTGCTGGCAGGCCGGACCATTTACCGTGTGCTTTATAGTGGCCAGAAACCTCCGATTCTTGGCGGACACTTCGAGGGATGATTTGCAGAAATCACTCTTTGCAGTGCAGTGCCTGTTTGCATGAATTTCTAAGCTCCCTGTAGACCTCAAGTCTGATCTGTTCCCAGAGGCTTTGTATGTTAGCAACGTTTGTCCCTGAGCTTCATCTGGGCAAACAGTTCTCATAACCATTTAATGACTGTGCTCCTCACTCTCTCTTTAATGAGTGGGGAATGTCTGTCTTGTAGTGAGGTGAATATGGTCAGAAAGCTGTCTAGAGCATCCGAGGGTCCAGGTCTGCATATACCGGGACCAGTCTATGAGGCTGAGGTCGGTATGGAAGTTGTTTAGGGTCAAAGTTTGAGTAATATCTCATCTGTGAGACTTTTGGTGGAACCCTGGAATTTTTGAACCTTCCAGATGCAGTATGTAGGGCAATGGTCCGAGATCGAATCAGGGGGAGGCCTGAGAGCAGTAATTTGGTCAGGCCTATTACACAGCATCCAGTCAAGCAGAGAGCCATTTTCCCAGAGGAGGAGGAGGGTCTGGTGGGTTTGGTGATATGTTGGCTGAGGGCAAGGCCAGATAGAAGGGGTTCATAGATTTTTGCATTCCCACTCAGCCAGTTAAGGTTGAAGCCCCCAAACATTAGGAGTTCACTAGTCCCTCACCTTGCGGCTAAGGCAGTCAAGTAGGTAGGAGAGCCCACAAACACCACCTTTTGGGGGTAGTATACACAGGCAAGGTGAAGCTTCTTAGTGTTACCTAATAGGAGGAGGAGGGCATGTATAAACTCACAGGGGTGAGGTATGTCAGTCACTTAGATGAGATTTTTAATACAGCACCAACCCACCACCACGCTTTTGCCCGCCTGTCCTGTCTAATCGCAAGGTAGCCAGGAGAGCACAGACAGAGTTGGGGTGCGAGGTTTGAGCCAGGTTTCGGAGACCCCAAGGATGTCAGGTTTGTAGTAGGTGACTCATGCTGTTAGATCTGAATGATTGGCAAGGATGCTCTGTATATTGAAGTGGGCAATCTTTAGACCCTTACCTCTTCCACTGTGGGGGTAGCATGATGAGTTATGTATATGAGGGGATTGGAAGTAGATTTTGGGCTGTAACCTCAGCACCTGTCAGCTAGGTTAGAAAGCAAGTGTGCTAAGTGAGAATCACCAGAAAATTTAGCTGTAGTTCATTTGGTCAGATAATGTGCTGGGAGACTACAGGCAGGGATCAGGTTAAGAATGGGGCTAAGTATATTCAATATTGTTTGGCCACCTCTAGGGGTTCAGAGGAGAGTGGAGCAGGCTGAGCACAGTATGATTTGGGTTTAGAGCAGTTTGTTGCCACGAGTCACCAATCTAGACAGGGCAGGCGCAGCAAGCTATGCTTGTTTTGCAAGAGTTGTTTTGCAGGCTTTTCCTTCCACCTGCTCGGTGACTGAACTGCAGCCAGAAATGTGAAGGACAAAATGTCCTGCCTATTTAGCCAGCTGATGTGGGTTAGAGTGAACAAGAGATGTGAGATCGCCCACTAGTGGAGGAAGCTGAGAACCTGCAAATGGTAAAAGCGAGCTGATAGGTTCTGCAGCTCATGTGATCTCAGCTATAAGTAGATGCTCACGAGGCGGTGGGGCGGCGCACAGCACGGTGGGACCTCCACTGGCAGCAGTCCACTGGAAGTAGGTAGGTCTGACTGGGCTCCTGTGTGCGATACCTGTTCCTTTTCCTGCAGGAGACAAGTCGGTAGGTGTCCGGCTTGGGGAGGCAAGCAACCGAGGACCCTCACGACCACCACAGCTAAGGAAGAAAGAAAAATGCACTGTATTTATACACAGGTAAGCAGAGAGGGGCAGTCTGAAATTCCTGTGCAAATTAATTGCAAGCACCTGGAGCACAATTGAGACTTTTGCAGCTTAGTAAGGCAGTTAACTATGATTTCTTATGCTGTGCAGTTTAAAATTAAGGCACCAGAAGCCACTGGAAGGTTTTACTGGCTGAAATTTCCTGTGCAAATTAGTTACAAGCACCTGGGGCACCTTACACCTCACAGGTTGACTGCTTTCACAAACAAAGGGCTATACTGACAACAGAACTTGTTTGTAAGCTGGACATGCAGATGAAACAATGAATAATATGGCAACATTTGTTTCAAAAGTATGTGAGCACTCAAAATGGCTCAAAAACCTGACCAGCACAGAGCAAAACCGGATTACTTGATAGGGACCCTGAAAACCTGATCACCAGGTAAAGCTTGACAGGTGGCAAGCCTACAGTAGTGCCATGTTGGTGCTGTGGAGGCTTCTGGAGCTATGCTACTGTACACACTGGATGCTGTATTTTATATTACTTGTGCAGCCAATATCTTAATAGTAGTGCAGATTTGGGCGTGGTCACTGTTGGGCTAATGCAAGGCACGCACCAGTAGGTGCTTCCCACATTCCCCAATCAGCCAGCAGCAGGGACCCGACACCTGCCTAGCTCATGAGGCAAAGACATGAGAGAAGATCCGCTGCAATGAGAGAAGCTCTCATGCAGCGTGACCACAACACACCTCCCCTATGTGCAGGCAACATGGTGGCAGTGACTGCCGCTGTTGCCTGTCAACACCATTTATTCTGTGCCAACAGGGTGCCCAATCCCCATCAGCATCATGTAACCCCCTCTTTTGATTTCGAGGGTGCCCCATCCCCTCGGCATCATTCCCAACAGTTTTCTTTGCCGATGGGGCCCAATCCCCGTCACACGAATCCCTCCCTCCCTTGAATTTTGCTGATGGGGGAGCCCATCTCCATCGGCATAATGTGCCCCCATTTTTGCTTGCCGGTGACCAATCCCCTCAGCTCCTCTCGTCCCCTTTCCTTGTTTGCCCAGGGTGCCCAATGCCCCATCGGCTGCGCCACCTACCACACACACACTCAGGTGGCATGCTGAGAACCCACCCCAGCATGCCAAAAGCCTATTGAAATGAAAACAGTCTCCCAATGTCTTCTACTTTTTTTTTTACCTGTAAAGCAAAAGCGGTCCCTCGTACTCTTCCAACCCCACCACCCACCCACTGCACACCTGCTTCCCCACACCCCTACTCCTCCAGAGTCCAGAGCGATGATCTTGGTGGACCGGGAACATGTCTGCACTCTTCAAACCCGACCGTAAATGTGGAAATGCCGGTAAGCTGTATAATGGAATAAATAGAGGTTTTCAACTTTAATGCATATCTCAGGCATTTTGGGAATTTTACACAAAATTTTCAACACAGGGTTTTGGACCCCTCCTCATGAATTCTGGCACTGTCATATCATTAATCGGTCTCGAGAAGGTGATTTCGCAGTCACCGCGCGGAATCACCTTTCGACTGATTAATGAGATGACAGTGCCACTGTTCATGAGGTGGCTCAAAAGCCTATGTTGCAAATTTAGTGGGAAAAATCCAAAAAATGGCTGTTTCACGAGTGTACACGCGCGAGGCTGCTATGCAGGCTCAGAACCTCGTGAATTCACAATATTTTCACGCCAGATTTTCAACATTCTCATTTTGTACACCTCCTTGTGAACAGTACAGCTGTCATTTTCACATCCTGGCGAAAAGTGTTTCCACACTTCCGGCGCATATACGGTCGCTGTGGAAAATCAGTGGTCAGGTCAGATTATGAAAATGACAGTGACACTGTTCATGAGCAGAGGTCCTGAAATGTCTATGTTGAAAATTTGGTGACGATACCTCCACAAAATGACTGTGTTACAAGTGTGCATTGTGGATTGCGCTTGCGCTAAATAACGTCGTGTGTTGTAATATTTTCACTCTGGATTTTCACCATTGGCATTTTCCAACCTCTTGATGAACAGTATGGCTGTCATTTCATATATCCTGCCCAAAATGTGTTTCGCACTTCGCGCAGAATAGCAGCGGTTGCTGTGCAAAATCACTTTTGGGACAGTTTGAGGAAATAACAGTGACACTGTGTGTGAGCAGAGGTGCTAAAATGCTTATGTTGAAAATTTGGTGCCGAACATCCATAAAATGACTGTGTTACAACCGTGTTTTGCACATTTCCCATGCACCTTGTAACTTCTCGAATTTTTGCAATATTTAAATGCCACATTTTCAACACTGGCATTTTTTACACCTCCTTATGAACTGCACAGCTGTCATTTTCACATCCTGCCCAAAATGTTTTCCCGCACTGCACTACCAAAGCCAATGCCAGCCGACAATATTCGGCATTGACAAATGCTTGTTTAAGGTATGCAACAAGTTAGTCAGAGACTATTCTCTTGAGGGCCTTGGACAGGGAGAGAGAAAATAGAAAAGGGTCTGTAACTGGGAAGGCTAGTACAGTCTCTGCTTTTCAAAACTGTTGTAACCAGTGCAGATTTGCACTTCTCAGGAACTACGGTAGCACAGGGAAAAATAAAAATTCTATAGATGGGGTGGGAAAGTTCCTCTACCGCCGGCAAGCAATTTCATGTCAGTCAAATCACTTCAACACCTAGTTTTGCCAAATACCCTACTGATGTATTTTGAGGTATCTTTAACACAGCCTTAAAACAGAATTTAGGATAGCCTGGTTTAGAGCCCACCAACTGGGAGGCTTCAAGACCGGGTTCCCTGCAGTGGTATGGGCAGACTCAGTGGGGATGACAGAACTGAGGTCAGTAAAGGCTGTGCTGAAGTAAATGGCAATTTTGGAAGGATCAACGACCTCTTGGCCCTCCACCATAAGTACCTGAGTAGAGGTTATAACTGCTTGCCAAAAGCTCCAAGACATTGTCCCAGAATCTTTTGCCTTTGCTCCAATTCTGGGTCTGCTAATCCTTACAGAAGTCATATTTGGCCTTTCTAATCATACTGGTGTACTTATTGCTGGTTTCCTTGTACCTTTGCAGGTGGACAGGGACTCTGTTCCCCAGGCCATTGCCCTGATTGTCTCTCTCCCTCATACAGGCAAGGAGTTCAGAGGTGTTCCTCTTGCCTTGCATTTCATAAAGGGTGCAAATTTATCACAGGCATGTGTGAACTCAGAGACAAGAATTCTAGGGCCAAGTCAATATTGGGAACAGCATCTAGAAGCTGCAATCAATCTGAGCCAAACAACATTTGAATTTAGCCATCTTCATTTTGTTTAGGGCTTGGCGGACTGTGAGCAGAGGGTGGCCTGGTCTGTTTAACTGCCCATAGACATTGCACCAGAGAGTGGTCATTTAGGGTGTCTGGCAGAACTTTGACAACTCTAACCTTTTCAGGGTGTGTATCTAGTACCCATTGAGTAGCGTCAAGGTGCCTGTTTTATAATTGGTCTTGGTGTGCTCAGTGACCATTTGTGTGAGAAACAGTTTGGAAATCTTATCCCTATGACCTGTGCTGGACTTAGCACTCCAATTGATGTTAAAGTCACCAGTAACAAGGTATTCACAGTTCTGATGGAGTTTCATGAAGTAGTGAGTAAGTGTCTCTGTGCCTGGATTCTGTTTCAGTGAGATATATACAGAGGATGACAGGAGATTTGAGTTTTATTGCTAGGCATTCACAATCCCTGGTTAGGTTTTTGATCACAGTTTTAGAGGCTTGCAGGTCTGATCTGAGGTATATAAGGCATCCCCACCTCACTTGCCTATTCTATTCTCCTGAAGACAATGAAGCCTGGCAATTAGATGAGTGGCATCAAGTATGTGGGCTGAGTCAAGTTTCAGTTAGGCAAATAACATCTCCTTGCTAACTCGACACAAGCTTCCAACTGGGCAAATATAAGTAGGAGACTACTGATATTTAGGGAGACTGCGTTCCGTAGTCCTTGGCTGTGGGTGCCAGACCCAGAACTACCAGCAGAGCCTTTTACCTCCCTGTTGTCCAGAGCCTTGGACCTTCCACTGACCCTGACCCCGAGGGAGTTCTCCTGGGGCTACCTACAGGAGTCAAAGAGGCACCATACTGGCACACCCATTATGGAAGTTGGGAGTGGCAGAAGCTAAAAAGTAATAGCCCAAGGGTGTGGTAGAAGGATGGGGCCGAATGGTAGCGTAATGGGTTAATTCACTGTTAAAGGGTATGAAACCAGAGAACCTGATACTCCACTCTAAACAAGATTCGGAAACATGAAGTCATTTGGGCCCCTCTAGAGAGGGCTCTGGGTGAACTGGTTTCCTGATTACTAAGTTACAGGCAGCTGTCTGTTGCAGGCACCAGTGGGAGGGGCACTATGAGGGGTTCTGGTCATACTGTTAAAGTCCTGTAATGTTCCAATGCATCAACTGTAATGTATCAAATTTCCACTGAAATGCCTGATCTGAGGGTCTCTCTGTACATACCAGATCCATATACGCCACTGTATATGTCATGTAACTGAACTATGCAAACTGCTAATTGTAAGTTTGCCAAAAATAAAGTTTATTAAAAAAACAGGATGGTTCTAAATTACTGCAAGGACAGAGCAATACACTGCAAAAAAAACAAGCATTTGTCAATGCCGAATGTTTGCTTGCTGGCATTGGCAGTGGTAGTGTAGAAGTTACAGAGCTGCGTAATAGGAATGGCAGTGAAGTATTGAACTGAAGCCAACCCCACCACCACCCTGCAGAGAGTGACAGGCATTGGGGTGTGCCTTTGGGTCGTCAGGCATAATGGCCATGCCATTTCACCACATCCCACCCTGTAGACTCTGACAAGTGTCACGGTGTTCCTTAGGGTCTTTGGCCCTTATGCGCACCCATTCCATTAGAAATACGGTGAGATGGGTGCGATATAGGAGAATGGGGTGAACTTTGAGGCCGAAGAGTCCAAGGCATACCTCGATGCCTCTCACTGGCTGCAGGGTGTGGAATGGTATAAGCATTACAGACAAGAATCCCAAGTCACACCCCTGATGCCTGTCATTCTCTACAGGGTTGGGCGTTATGGTTGAAAACCCTAATACCTCAGGCATTCATTGGTATTTTCACTCCAAATTTTCAACATGGTTTTGGTGACCCCACCTCATGAACAGTGGCAATATCAGTTTGTTAGCAGCTGCTTATGCACAGTGACTACGGCATTTAGCACTACAGGTGCAAAAACATTCCGAACAGGATGTAAAAATGATAGCTGTACTGTTCACGGGGAGATGTAAAAATGGCAATGTTGCAAATCTGCAGTAAAAATATTAAAAAACTGTGAAGTCACAAAAGACATATAAACTGTGCAACGCACAACTTAATATAATTAGGTTGGGGATTTTTAGCAGATTGTCAACTCAGGCATTTTGGTGCCTCCGATCATGAACAGTGTCACTGTGATTTTCTTTATCTGTCCCGAACAATGATTTCCCACAGCGACCGCGCATCTCTGCGCTGAAAGAGTGAAAACACACTTCAGCCATGTTGTGAAAAATGACAGCTGTACTGTTCATAGGAAGTCGGGAAAAATGCCACTGGTGAAAATCTGGACTGAAAATATTACAAAGTCATGAACTTACGAGGTTGCGTGGAAACTGCGCAATGCTCACTCGTAACACAGTCATTTTATGTATTTTGTCACCAAATTTTCAACATAGCCATTTAAGACCTCTGCTCATGAACAGTGTAACTGTGATTTTGTAATCTGTCCCAAACATTGCTTTCGCACACCAACAGTACCATTATGCGCTACATGTGTGAAAACACATTTTGAAATGACATGAAAAATGGCAGCTGTACTGTTCATAAGGAAGTGTAATAAAATGGCAATGTTGAAAATCTGGAGTGAAAATATTGAAAATTGCGAACTTACGAGCATGCGTAGGAACTTTCTGCTTGCGCTTAATAAAACAGTCATTTGAGGAATTTTTTCACCAAATTTTCAACATAGCCATTTTAAGACCTCTGCTCATGAACAGTGTCACTGTGATTTTCTTAATTTATCCCGTACATTGATTTACTTTTACCGACTGCGCCATTTATGCGCTACTGCAGGTGGAAACACGTTTTGGTGAGATGAAAAAATGATAGCTGTACTACTCATAAGAAGGCATGGTAAAATGGCAATGTTGAAAATCTGGAGTGAAATATTGAAAATTTAGAACTTACGAGCATCTGCGTAGGAACTGTAGCATGCTCGTAAAACAGTCATTTTGGAATTTTCCACCAAATTTTCAAAACCGAAGCTTGAGCCCACCTTATGAACACTGGTAGTGTCATTTCATTAATCAGTCCCGAAAGGTGATTTCCAGCAGTGACTCGAAATCACCCTTGACCGAATAACACCATGACAGTGACAGTATTCATGAGAAGGGGTCCCAAAAACACCATGTTGAAAATTTGGTGCAAAATTCCAAAAATGCCTGAGATATGCAACAAAGTTGAAAAACCCTATCTATCCCATCATACAGCTTACGGTATTTCCTCAGTTTGCGGTCGGCTTTGAAAGTGCAGGCGTGTTCCCAGTCCACGAAGTCGTCATGCCAGAGTCTGGAGGTAAGTATGGGGTGAGGGGTGTGGGGAGGCAGGGTGCACAGTGGGTGGGTGTGGGTTGTGGGGGGGCAGGAGACTGCATGGGACCATTTCTTTCTTTACAGGTTTTTTAAATGACAGGGGACATTTGCCACGCTGGGGTGGGCTCCCAGTGTGGCACAAGGACATAGCTGGTTGGGGGCGTGGAGCCGACTGGGGATTGGGCACCCGTCGGCCATAGCATCTATTGCCACGCTGGGGTGGGCTCCCAGCGTGGCACCTCTACTCGGGGGAAGACGGTGGAGCCGGCGGGTTGGGCACAGTCGGCTATACCACTTCAGTTGCCACGCTGGGGTGGGCACCAGCGTGGCATGTGAAGCTTTGGGGGGCGCAGCACAGCGATGGGGGATTGGGCACCCCGTCGGCCGCCACAATATTGTGCGTGGGGGCAGCTACATGATATGCGTGCATGTGTATATGTGTGTGTGTGTGTGTGTGTAGGGAGCTGCGCGCAGAGCAGGCGATATCTGATCGCTGTACACTGAAGCGTAGCTCCCCTTTCAACTGTATGCCACTGTATTTTGGAGCTTGTCATATACAGCTCCAGCATGCATGGAGGACTGGGGCCATGCCTGCCAACACACTGACTGAATTGGAAGAGGGTGACACACCTCTGAAAACTCGGATGATGGCACTATGTTTCTTGCACATGCATGCAAGCAAACATAAAAGAAGACAGACATCACATAAGGGCTATGTACTGTAGCAAGCTATAGAGGCAGTTATGGAAAAGTTGACTGGTACTGCAGTATAACACAGTTCGATAAACAACAACAACAAAATTTTTTTTTTTTTACTGCAACTGTGTTATGCTGAACTAATCATCTTCATAACTATCATAGATAACCAGGTAACACCTACTATCCCTTAGCCAGCAAACAGTAGCACACCAAAGACAAAATTGCTTACCCTATAGCCATTCTTATAAAATAGGAGAGTAAATCCTGCATTTTGATTGTTTTTACCTGTGCATCCAATCTGTTTGGATGCACAGGTAAAAATAAATTCTCAAAAGCAGGACTGTACTAGAAAAAATCAATGAGCTATTGGAATGTTCATTTTGAAATGCTGCCATTGTACCACTCTTCGCGCTAATCATCCAGGACTTAAGAGATCAGGAAAATCTGGTGCGGCACTGCTAGCAGTTCACCCTCTTTGCTTTTTGCCCAATAAAACAGACAAGTGCTTAAAAATCATCTTTGCAGAGTTTCTTTGAATTTATATTTTAATACTGGACAGAGCAAATGAGACCGAGGAACATACTACAGCACAACGAGTTGGAGCTCAGTGAGTAAGTGAGAGCACAGCGAATAGGAGCTGCAGTGAGTGAAGAGCTGCCAGAGAATGGAGAAGAATTAAGAAAGGTATTCTGGCAAATTATGCTTTTGTTTCAGTACAAAATGTTACTCTGTCTGCCAAAATCAACTCTGTATTTTTTTTTTGAACAGGGGTTAATGCAAACTATACTTCTGAAAGAAAATGCTAGGTTATCAGCCTAAAATCAGCTTCAGACATAGTGGAGTGAACCTGCCAAGAAAGAAAGAGGTCAGAATTGTTTAGACCAGTAATGTATCAACCGAGATAATGGGGAAAACAGTTGCCTTCTTGAATATACATCAGTTGGTCTATCTTACTGTATGTTTTATGTCTCTGAACAGTGCACAAACAGCTATTCAAGAGAGAGTAGTCCATTAGGCGAGTGCTGCCTGCTGCCAGAGGAAACAGATGGAGCAGGAAGAACATGCAATTTAAGAAAGATTTTAAAATATATTTATAAAGATACTGTTGTTCTGTGTAGCTTTTGTTTTGCTGATCCTGACAGAGAGAGAGAGAGAGAGAGTATCAGAAGCAACCAGAGCAAGGGACTGACAGCATGGGAGGGGAAGGGGTCTGGGAAGAGAACTTTAGCCTGCTATCTGCATAACGAAAAATAAATAAAAACAGTATACACCCTCCTGTCTTGGGTGTCTTGAATGTCCCCCAAAAATTTACTTCTGATACTAGTTAACATGACATTCTGATGACAGTAAAGGACAAACTTTGTACAGAACGTTCACAATGACATCATCATCTAGTAGGCGAAAGGACTATTTTATCCTAAATTCACATACGCTAATGTGTTTTCCTACATATAAACATGATTTTTATAATGTTAAATGTACCTGTCCTATACACCAGAAATCAGGTGGCCTGTCTCTATGTTCAATGCCCGCCTAATGGAAATCCAGAACTGGATGACTCAAAACTGGCTCCAACTAAATCCAGACAAGACAGAAGTACTAGTGGTGGACCTGGGTCACCATCGGGATGGTGGTGGGTTGGGAGAAAATCCTGGCCTTGTGCTGGGAAATGTCCCTTAATCCCATCATCCTGGGTCAAGGATCTAGGTGTTGTTTTGATGGCGGCTTGACACTGGATGCCCAGGTATCAGCCATTGTCCAGAGTAGTTTCTACCATCTGAGTAACACTGCCAGGATCCATGCTCTGTTACCACCAGAGGACCTATCCACCCTGGTACATACATTTATTTTATTTATTCATTTATTTCAGTTTGGGATTAAATACCTTTGAGCCATAGGCTCATTTACAAAGGTTCAGGTCAGACATCATACAATACAGATAAAACAGACAACAGGAATAATACAGTGGTAATACAGAATCAAGTGGAAAAACAACAACAATGAATTCATAACAGGTAGAGTAGCACTAATAACTTCATAGGTAAAAATCACTATGAGGAAGATAATTATTTTAGGTTCCCAGACATCTTAGAAATTCTTCAAGGAGATTTCAGTGTAGTTAAATCAAGAATGGAGGTAGTAAATGCCCACTGGTTGGAGTAGGCATCAACAGTGTTGAGCAAGCGGGCAGAGGTGGGCTAAAGGGCCGAACAACAATGGGAGAGGGGCAGCCAGAATGGGGCTAGGAATTAGAGTGAGAATAGCAGCCTGGGTAGGCATTGTCAGTGGAGGCAGGGAAAGAGAGGGGAGGGATTAGATGGGAAGGAAAGGAAAGAAACTGGGGGGTAAGCGAGGAGATGAAAGGTGGGGGAGAGGAGGCGGGGTGGAGGGTGGGTGTGGGTGGAGGGAGTGATACGGAGGGGTAGGGTAGTATGTGGGGAGTTAGGGGAGCATGGGAGAAAGAAGATGGAGGAAGAAAGGCAATGTAAATACAAGGGATGAGTACAGGGCAAGGAAAGGCCAGAGCTAGTCGATTGGGTGGGGCAGGTGAGAGAGGTGACAGAGATACAAGGTCCAAGCTTCAGGAACTGAAGAGTGCTGAGAATGGGTCAGGAGTGTGAGGCATTCACAAGTACTTGATGGGATTAGATGGGCATGGAGACCAGCTTTGAATTTTCCGATCTTATTGCAAGCGAGGAGGTCAGGGGTGGAGTCGTTTATCCACTTATGACCCCTGTGGGACAGGGACCTTTGAGCTATTGAGGTATGCTTGAAGGGTACTAGGAGTATGACCCTGGAGGTCCTCCTTGTGCTGATAGATGGTTGGTCTTTTTAAATAGACAAGAGGTGGAATCAGGAACTAACCCAAGGATGGCTTTCTTTCCCACAAGGCAGCTTTGCTATTGGGCTCTGAGGTGGAGGGTAGTCAACCCATTGCTTCTTATAGGTCACAGGTATGGGTCAAGTAATCTGCACCCAGGACCAGCCTACACACTTTGTTGAGGAGGGTTCTTACCCTTTTCAGGACAGTGTCCATGGCTGCACTGTAGATTGCAAGGCCATAGTCAATAGAGGATACCACAGAACTGTATGTGACAAGCTTTAGCACCTCAGGTGGCATGTATTGACAGTGTTTATACAGAACACCAAATTTTGCATTGGCTGATTTGACTAACTGGTCAACATATGTCAAGAAAGAAGAATGGAAGCTGTCAAGTGTATACCAAGATATCTGAAGGCATTAACCTGCTCCAATAAGTCCCTTTGGAGCTCTGGATCTATAGATTTCAAGGTTCTTCTTCCTCTGTGGCAGGAAGAAGAGCATGCTCTTAGTTTTCTTGTAGCTGAGCAACAGTTTGTTATCACTGAACCATTCCTCAAGTCTGTGGAAGTTTGCTTGAGTTCAAGGGAGATGGCAGGTAGGTTTGGCCCACTTACAGAGATGACCGCATCATCTGCATAACGCACAATGTGTGCTTCGCAGACTGTAGGCAGTTGGTTGATGAATAAGCTGAACAGAAGCAGTTACGTCTAGGCTGGATTACTGTAATGTTCTCTACCTAGGGCTATCAGGAGGCAATCTCCGACATCAGCAGCTAGTCAGAATGTGGCAGCCAGGCTATTGACGGGATCTAGTAGATTTGTTCATATCACACCTGTGCTCCATGATCTGCACTGGCTGCTGATTAGGTGGAGGATTGTCTTCAAGGTCAGATTACTGACCTGTAAAGCCCTACATGGTCGGGAGCAAGAGTACCTCTGAGACCTCCTAGCTCCTCACTACCTGTCCTGCTCCCTTCGGCTCCGCTTAGGGTAGCTCCTTGTGGTTCCAAGGGCTAGGCTGCTGCAACGGAGGCACAATCATTCTCAATTACTGCACCAGCCCTTTGGAACTCATTACCCAGTCATCTGAGAGAGGCACCCTAGGTAGAAGCATTTAAGAGGACTAAAATCACATATATTTTTGAATGCGCTTGGTTTTAAATTGATTTAAATTAGTTATCGGTAATTTTAAACTGTCTGTTTTGAATTACTGTATGTTTTAAATGTATTTATAGATATACTGATATTTTATGTATATTGTTTGTTTGTTATAACTATTGCATGTTGTTTTAAATTGTACAGTCATGAGCCCCTGGGAATGGGTGCTATATAAGCAATAAAATCAATCAATTAATAAAAAAATGTAGCCCATTTATAAGCACAATAAGACACTCCAGGGTGATCATTGAACAAATATTACCCGCACTTCCAGGGGCTGAAGACACTTGCCACTAACTATGCCCCTGGGCATGCAGTAATATCTGTTCAATGCACACCCGCCATGTCTTATTGCTTACTTAATGTGCCACTGGATCTCCAGTCCAACTTAGAAACACAGATGCTGTTGGCAGAAAAGGATCTCTTGGCCCATCTAGTCTACCCTAATTTCCATGCTTACTGTGCTACCATAGACCCTTTTCAATCTCTGGCCTTACCCCCTCCCAGCCCTGTTACTAAGGTCCTCCGTGTCTATCCCGTGCATGTTTGAATATTGCTACCATTTCCATACCCACCACCTCTGCTGGGAGGCTGTTCCAGATGTCCACCTCCTTTCTGTGAATAAGTATTTCCTCATATGCCCTCTAACTCTCCCTTTCCAGCTTCATATCATGCCCCCTTGTCCCTGAGCATTTCTTTCTGTGCAAAATTCCCCTCCTGTACCTTATTAATACTTTTGAGGTATTTGAACATTTCTATCATGTCTCCCTTTCCCTCCTTTCTTCTAGGGAGTACATACTTAATTCCTTGAGTCTTTCCTTGTGGAGGCTTCTGATGTAGGCCATGCATCATTCTGGTCACCCTTCAATGTACTGACTCCACTCGATCATTGTCTTTTTTGGAGATGGGGCCTCCAGTACTGAACACAGTAGTCCAGGTGGGGCCTTACTATTGATCTGTGCAGGGTAACACTACCTCCCTCTTTCTGCTGGTGATAACCCTCCCTATACAAATCAAATTCTCCTGGCCTTTCCTCTTAACCCTTAGAATGGGATATTCACACCCCACACCAAAGAGAAGAGATTTTTGTGATGATTTTGGTTTCGTTCACGCACGTACTGTGTGCCAGCGTGCATGTAGAGCATGCACATACTTTCGACCTGCCCTCCCATAACATCGCCCCTCCCACCTATGCTAGCCACTGGAACTTTACCGGTGGCAGTGAAACTATGGGGGCAACATATTTCAGTTTCTACTCATCTCTTAAAACATCCCCACCCCAAATTCCCTATCCATCCACTGAATGTCTCTTACATTTATCCAGTGTTCTGGACATCACCATGACCACTACAGGTGATAGGCAGTAGTAAACGCTGCATCCCTCCTGTGTGTCTCACTTCCTTTAGCGGTGTTTGGAACTACAAAATATTTTTTGCAACAAAGGGGTTTGATTCCAGGTTGCTTGCCCCTCTATTGAGGGAATACATTCTTGGTCTTGAGGTGCCCTGTAGCCAACTACTGTATGGTGTTCTCAGAGAAACAAAACTTGACAAAGCACAACCCACTCCAGTAGATCACTGTATTTCCAGATTATTGTATTTTTAATAAATAGCCACTAGTGCCACAAACCACTAGTGCCACCACTCCACAACAACAACATCCTGTCCCATACAGTGGTTTCCTAGGTCCCAAAACACATGTATATGAATTAATTTCTGTTCTGTTTAGATGGAGAGAATTAAATCTACACCCGCTGGAGGTTAGAAGAGATAGAGGTGACATGATAGAGACTTTTAAGTATATGAAGGGAATAAATAAAGTAAATGAAGGTAGATTATTCAGAAGGAATGTAGGAGTTAAAACAAGGGATCATAATTTACTATTGGAAGGAAAGATTTAAGAGCAATGTAAGAGATGTTATTTAGCTGAGAGGTGGTGGAACCTTGGAACAGATTATCTAATGAGGTGGTGTGTGCATAAACAGTGAAGGAATTCAAGAGGGCATGGGCAGACACAAGGGGTTGGCTGGTGGGCAGAGGAAAATGTCCCTCTGAAGTGGCGACAAGTGAGGCGGGAAATGGGCAGACTAGATGGACCAGGATGGTCCTTTTCTGCTGACACATTACTATGATACTATGATATCATTTACATTTTGTTACAAAATGCCAAACAATACCACCAGGTGTAAGAAACATTCAATTCCCTGTATTTTTAAAGCTTGCTGCAATTTTGATATATTTCACTTGAACACTAGTTGGGAGGAAGGGATCTGGCTGCCTCTATCTTTGCTTGATGGGTTATGTGTGCTTTTGGCAGGGTCCTTACTCCTCGGAATTGGCCTGCCCTTTAGTTGCTTTGTTTCTTTTGTCTAGCTATTTGAGTGGTGCTCTAAATATTTTGGTGGAGAGGATGCTCCTTTCATCGCTGTACTAGGTGTGTGTTGCATGGTGGCTTAGACATAAATAGTGTAGAAACTATGCAGCCATTGTGAAGGGAGTCACTGAGGATCAGACACGATATGGCTGAGCTAGATAACTAAGAAACAAATCAGGAGATTTTGTTTCTTTCCATATTATAGTACAAGAGGAAAATATCATGAAAATCTCCTTGAAGATCTTCAGAGATTTCCAGGAATAACTGCCAAATCAACTGCTGCTGCTGTGAAACTGGCATCCCTGATCTACTGCAAGTGCACAGAAGTGTGGAGTGCAACTTGCAAGGTGTACTCTATTGCAATATCAGCATGAAGGGCCAGTCTGCAGCTCCAAAATAAAAGCTACAGGGTGGAGCCCAGGCAAATGGAAGCAAACGCACCCTGCCAGAGAATGCACTCTGCTATTGGCTCAGGACAGTGGTGTCAGTGGCAAATTCATACGTGGAGATTGGCTGGAGAGTGCATATTGATAAGAAGATGGAACAAAGTGTGGAAAGTGGGGTTGGTTACAGCCCATCAGTTTTGTGATGCATCCAACTAAACAGACTGGGAGATGAAGATTCAGCCTGGGAGCTTATAAAAGAACCATGTAATCTCCAGAAGACAGATGGGGTGGTGATGGTGAAGAGAGCCTATGCCAGTCAGGAACTCAAACAAACAGCAACATACCACCTATGACAATCATGACCTCTGGAAGATCTTCATTGAGGATATCACCTCAGTTGGGCCACACCTTAGGAACTATTTACCAACCACTTGAAACTTTTGCTAGCCAGAGGCCTCCCAGATGACATAGAACATTGCTGCCTATATAATGTGCATGACCTCATCACCCTCAGTTCATTCTGTTGCTGTCAACCACTTGTTGAATCACACTGAGAAACGACACCATCATTTATGCTTAGCTGGCCCAGTGGCACTGAGGGCTGAGGTGCTGGATGCCATACCTCATGCTATGCCAATGACCGAGTGGGGAGGCGACCTTGGGTGCCAGAGGGTCAGCCGGAGAGGAAGCTTGGACATCCCAAGGGTTCTCCTTCTCCGGGGAGAGTGGGGAGGGACAACCACGGCTGCGTTGGCTCCTGGCGGTGGCTGGGGTCAGTGTATGTTGTGGTTTGCTATGGGGCTGGCATGGGCCAGTGTCAGACCTGCAGTGCATGGAAGCCATGGGGGGACCAAGTACACAAAATCCTCCAATGCGCTCTGTGATGTCTGGTCAGAGCGGCACCACACAGCTGTTACTCAGGATGCTCCTCCTGGGTCCTGATCCCGCTTCGTGGTGGTGTAGTAAGTACCTGCCATGAAGCAGGCTGTGAGGCAGATGGAGGAGGGGTTTCAAGCACAAGCACTGGGAGTGGTGCAGTGCCATGGAACAATCAAATAGGGGAACCATAGGCAACACCACTCCCCCACCGAGGGAGGGAATAAAGAAAGAAAAAAAAAAAACATAATTTATGCAACTTTTTGTCTTTAAACTTAAACCTTTTGTTGATGTTTTATGCTGCCATTAAAATAACCTTTGTTTAGGTTTTGTAGCTGCAGCCAGAAGATTTACAAAGATAACACTTTTCAGTCTGTGTTTGTTGTCTGGGGTTATCCCACAATGTTGAAGCCTGTAAGATCTGCCAGGGATTCAACGACGCCATAAGAGACACCAACTGAAGGCATTAGACAACTTCATTACCAGGAAGGCCATGGACACTCTCAAGAAGGCAGTGGGCTTTGCAGCCAACTTCTCCTCCCAGGTCATCAGTCAGTGGCACTGGCACATCTCCCAGGCATTCGGTGATGCTGCCACCATTGCAGTCAATGAAGTCCAATGAAAAGACAAGTCTTTGAAGTCCTCTTCCTTTGGACATCACCACAAACACAAAGAGAAGGCACCTACATTGCCTGTGAGGTCCAGGTCTCCACTCTGCCAGGAAGGTAAGTCATAGTTGTCATTTGTTGCAGCATCCTCAACCCCAACAGACCTCCTGACCATCATTAGACACTAATGTTAGTGTCAGGCTCGGACTCATTCACCCTGAAAATGGCAACTCACAGCCTCCATCATCAGGTACTTCCCTCTCAATGACAGTCACTACAACTCCTTTACTGGCATCGCTGACTTACAAACAGTGCTGGCCACAGTGTCAGAGCTTTTTCAGCATTTAATGCCAGGCTTACCTCCAACAAAAATGGCTGTTACGTCGATGGGGCCTACTCAATATGTACCATCAGCATTGACAGCAAGCTCACAAAGCACCACAGTAATTCCTCTCTCTATGCAGTTCCTGTGGAATATGCCATTATCATACCTGATTACAAGGAGGAGGAATGTAATCCTGACCTCCTGAGCATAGAGGAAAATTTTGAGGGAGGGAAGGGGACGTGGATCCTTCTGAGGATGCGCTTGGTTCTAGCTCCTCTTTCCCCTGCAGTGAGAATATGGTTGTATATACTCCTAAGTCTCCTCCCGAGGATGCCTCTTTCCAGGCCCTGCTGAAACAAATTCAGGGTTCCATGGGTTTGCTACTGAGAAGGAAGACTGCAAAGCTCAATCTATTTGAGGTTTTAGGTACCATTGCTCTTTCAATAATGGTTTCTCCTGTTTACCTTGCAGTAGAAGATGCCACTATTGCAGCATAACACAGGCCAAGTACTCTGCCTGCGGCTCCATGGAAGGCTGATGAACAATATCAAGCACCTTCCTCTAAGCCATTCTGTGCCTCCCAAACTGAAACTGACTTGGTGGTCATTATGGCCATTTATGATAGATCCAAACCACCTAGACACATGAGTTCTATGCCTTCTGATAAAGAATCTAGGGACTGGATGTTATGGGCAAGTGGACTTATGCCTCTGCCTCTCTGGACCTACGGACTACTAACTACCGTGCCTTATGAGCAAGTGTCAGGTAGCTTGAGGAACTCTTTCATGGCTAACATTGCCTAATTGCCTGCCAGCCCTACTAAAGCTGACTTATCAAATCTGCTTCTGCAGGTCATAACATTGTTAAGCATCTTTTACATTCAGCCAATAATGCCTCTGATGCTTCTACCAGGGTGGATGCTTCTGGCACTTACACAAGATGATACTCTTGACTTTGTGCAGCAGGTTTTGTTACTGATGTGCAGCAATCTATCTTTAATGCCTCTTTTAGAGGGCCAAAATAATCTGGCAAATATGTAGAGATGGCTCTAAGAGACTTGCAGTCCTCTTAGATGACACTCAGATCCCCTAAGGCTTTGACCTCTCAGCCTTCCAGGGTGTGTGGAAGAGTCATGTTTCATAGGCCAGCTGCCCATGGTGGTTACTTCTCCCAACAGCAGCCCCATGCTCAGGGTGGAGTTGTCTTCGGGTCCCCTCCCAGGTGCTCATTGAAGGCACTCAAAGTTATCAGTACAGGTGGCACTCCCACCACTCTCGGTCCTATGATTCAGCTCTCTGACTCCTTCCACACCACCTCCAGGGAGTACAGGTGGGGGCAGTATCTTCCTACCAAATCTGAGCCTTTCTCTATGGCTTGTTCTCAGTGCTGTGGGTATTTACCAGATATATAGTGGCAGTGCCAGCAGCCCTCTGGAGAGAAAGAGCTGTCGTCTTCCTCTGTCTGGACAATTGGCTCCTCAAGGCCCCATTCAAGAAACTCTATTGAGAAGAACACAGTTGTTTGAGGCACTGGGTGTCAGGTCGATGAACCCAAATTAGTCCTTATTCTTTGCCAGCATCTCCAGTACATTGGAGCAGAACTGGACATGACTGTGGGTAGTGCTCTCCTACCTGTAGACAGGACAGATACCCCAATTGCTGACACTTGTCTGATACACAGCAGCCATTATGTGCCTGCCAGGTCCACGCTGCATCTGTTGAGTTTGATTGGTGCAGACATCGTAACTTTCCTGATCCTTCCTCCATGTGCACATTTTACACTGGACACTCAGGGTACAATGGGACCAAATGACAAACGACCTAGATCAGATGATTTTGGTCACATCTCCTCTGTAACATGCTCTGCTGTGGTGGATGGATCAACCCAATTTGATGCAGGGCATTCCTTCTTCTACCCATCTCCCTACAGATTCTGACCAGAACACCTCAGGGTTCAGATGGGTTACACAGTAGGGTCATTCAGACTCAGGACAGTCGGTCCAGTCTGGAGTCCTGTTCCATATAAACACTCTTAAGATGGGTGCTGTTCCACTTGGCCTTACAGGCATTTCAAGCCCATCTCAGCACCAGTCCCTTGCTGAATTGGACAGACAATGTCAATATGATGCACTACATGAACAAGCAAGGTGACACACATTTACCCACTGTGCAGGAAGGGCATGAGAGTGGGTACTGTGCCAGCAGTCAGCTGTCAGTCTTATTTCTCCTGAGTGCCCAAAACTTCTTAACAGAAACACTAAGGAGCTCTCAGTCCCTAACTCATGAATGGGAACTATAGACCTCTGTTGTAAATGACCTCTTCAGAAGGTGGGGTCGGCCAGAGCTGGATCTTTTTGCACCACCACAGAATGTAAAACTGCCTCATTTTGCTCACTTGCTCCAGGGCATGGAGTTTATTGAAGAGTGTGTTGTCCCTGTCCTGTTAAGTGAGGTTCCTTTATGCCTTTCCTCCAGTCCCTCTTATCAGAGGGTATTGCTTAAGCTGAAGACAGAGCATGCCACTCTAACACTGGCAGAGTCCTTTGGCCCCACCAGATATTGTTTCCATTTCTACAGCATATGGCAGTGGAACATCCTGTGCAGCTCCCACTGTATTGAGGTCTGCTGTCCCAAGAACAATGGTCTTTGGTCCATCTGGACCTGAAGTCCTTCATCTGCATGCATGGCTCCGAGGCTACAGCTGTTGCCTGTTTTAGGGTATCACCAAGGTTGCTGATATCTTATTAGGGGCTAGAAAATCTTTCAGCACACATAGGTTGCTTTCATCACTGACTGCTACTAACAGTGACTGCAGTATCCCTGAGCTATGAGTCAGCTACATAGACTGCTTGGACATTTTATTGTTTTGCCTACTAACTTTGCATGTTTGAATTCTACAGTTTGTTATTTGACCACTTACTGCACACCCTGGTAACTGCTGTCGGTAGCCCAAATACACTCTTGTGCTACTCTGAAATGCCTTGAACTGTTCTGCCTTATTGAATCCAGTTGCCCAATTACAGGTGGTGACAGCTGCATGAGAGCAGGCAGTCATGGTACAAGAGGCAGTGAGGACATACATGGCGACATCTGAAGGGCAGAGTGTGGTTAAGTGCTCGAGTCAACGGAGAGTTGCAGACTTGGTTGCCTGGGAACCCTGGTACATCCACAGCATGGCTGGAACACCTGCATATGGCTTCATAATCATCTGGCGGGTGCTTAGAGACACCAAATTGCACAGCTAATAAAGACCACAGTTTCAGATCTATTGCTGCATACTGTTGTCTGCTGAGATCAACACCATTATTAAACGAGCATTTCAGAAATAAGCACCTTTTTAAAAGACTGTTCTGCATGAAATCATGTGCTCTGAACTCTCCTGAACTGTTGCTTTCATCATTGATTAACAGTGACCTATCCCAGAGCCACAAGTAAATTGCATCGACTGTTTGGACATTTTATGTGTTTGAAGTCCTCAGTTTGGTATCTGACCACTTACTGCATATCCTGGTAACGCTGTCAGTAGCCCAAATACACTCTTGTGCTACTCTGAATTGCCTGCAACTGTTCTGCCTCACTGTAGCTGGTTGCCCAGTCACAGGTGGTGGCAGGTCCATGAGTGAGCAGTACAGGAACAAAAGGCAGGATAGGATGGTCAGACACGGTGGAATCTGAAGCAGCGACAGTGTGTCAAAATGCAGTTAATTGCTTTGGGGACAGCTGGAGTCTCTTGGAGACACTGGAGTTGGGCTAGTCACTCTGTCAGTTTTGCGCTTGGGGTGTTAATGCATTTTAGGTGATTTGTTTTTATAGTTATATTTGCTTGCATTGGTAACTGGGAGTGTTTACACAACTGATATAAATTGTGTGTGATCTAATGACTTTTGCAATGGTTTTATTTATTTTCATATTATCAATTCAATTGTATTTTATATTGTTTTATTGTTCTTTTTAAGTTTCACATATCAGGATTTGTGATTTTAATGTTGTTTATTTCTTATTTTGAAGTGCTTCATGATCTAAATGTGAAGAAAATTGTTGACCAAGAGAAAGGGGTCTGTGCAACCTGTCACCCTGCTTTATAATATTTTTCCTTCACACCTTCACAACCTCAGTAGTGAAGGGAAATAATACCCTGTTTTTGTTAAATAAATTCTGCCAGGCCCTTGTGCACAAATTCCATTCTCAAGTAATCCTCTGGAGATAATCTGTAGCATGTCTAGTGAAGTTAATAAACTAGGGCTCTCTCCTCCCTTCAGAATGTGCTGCTCCTTCCTTTCATGCCCTGAAACTTCTCCATGATTTCTCTACTCACTCCTGCAATCGCTCCTAATATGATGCGGGTGGTGGACTACTATCAGCTGCACTCCACCCTACATTGACACTTGTACATTCTTTCTCTCCCTGTGTTCAGTGATTGCCCCCTCCTGTCATATTTTTGCATTATTTTTTGCTTTATGGACCCAGATATTCAAAGCAGTTGCACATGGTGCAACTAGTTACCTGACATAAGTGCAGACTTGCATCAAGGAGCCATATTCGCCGGGAACCAGTGCACAGTGCAAAATCTGTTGTGCCAATGCGTAACTATAATGAATGCAGGTGCAAGAGCAGGGGTGTTCCCATGAATATCCAGTGCAGTGGCATATTCAACCATGAAACCATAGGGCAAGTGTGGAGCAAATTGAAGTTGCTCCGAGTAGTCTTGTTCCTAGCAAAACAGGGCACAAACACACAGACAGCAGTTGCACCAAGAGTGGGAGTGAGGAGGAGAGATACTGAGAGACAGACAGGCACATGACAAGACACAGAGGGAGGGGAACAGAGAGGTGGCGTGGGAGAGGGAGAGAGGGGCAGAGAGAGAGAGAGAGACAGGACACACACACACAGACACAAAGCCTGTGTACCAGGGTGGCACACAGCCGGCAGCCAACCACCCAGGGGGCGGTGGGCAGCAGGGACATGGAAACATGCCCGTCCTGATGGGGGCGGTAATAAGGGGTGTGAAGCGGTAGGAGGAACAGTTATGTGGCCAGCGAAGGGCCCGGCGGCCGCATGCCCGACACAGGTGGTATCATGCCCGCAGCATCGCTGGGAACCAGAGTGACACAGAGACTGCAGGCTAGCAGTGCCTGAACAGGGGCCATGCCAAGGCAGCCCTGTGAGCCACACAAGTGGAGCTGCAGGCACCCACCAGATGGGGGCCATGCCATGGCCGTGGAGATGACAGGGACTGCCGGCATGTGCCTGCTTACCACGGGCACTGGCCAAGACCAACAGGGGACACCAAAGGCAGCACCCAAGTGGCCACGGTCTGCCGCCCACACGGTCCCCACGGCTGCTTGCACATGCTGTGGAATGCACCCCTGCACACAGGTGGAGCATACAGCACTGATGCAGGACAGCCACAGGGTAGCATGCATGCCTGGCATGAGGGGCCTGTGCCTGCACCATGTGGGCATCTGCATGACACCTGGCCCTGTGGGACTGGTGCACAGCAACAGGAAAGGTGGCCAAGCAGCACCTGCCAGGTGGTGTGCAATGCGAGGGGTGCACCAATGCCTGCACCACACAACCAGCACAACCCTGGGCTGTGCCATGGATATGAACGTGGGGACAACCCCATGGGCTGCCCAGTGTGCATGTGTGGCACAGGCAGGGTGCGATGGGCAGTGCAGTCCTGGGGATGGGGTGGGCAGGGTGTGCATGGTGGTGTGGGTGCTAGGGACAGGCAAGGGGTGCAGCACAGCATGGCAGAGGGCTAACCATAGCACGCTCCTTGCAAGTGACAGGCGCATACCAGCTGAGGCCCTGGCAGCATCACCCTGGTCCATCGACCCTGCAGTGCTGTCTTCCCCAGTGTGCTGTTGTGGCATCCACCATACCTGTCACGGTTGCAATACTGGCCTGTGCTATTCGGTGGTGTTCCTGTGGGCAACGCATGCAAATGAGGTTGTGCGTAATGGTACTGACATGCGAATGCACCCCACTGCGCCAGGCATTGGCTGATGAGCTCATTTGCATGCAGTGGATGAATATCGAGACATTGCACTGTGCACAATGGTATTGCGCCAAAGCAGCGGCGGTGCAATGCTCACATATGCGTGCTGCTTGGGCCTACAGTGCACATGTGTACTGTTTTTATTTAGTTAGTTTTGTTGACCAGGTAAGTGCACTAGACAAGTCCTGAATATTTTCAGGCACGACCGAGGGGGGGATACAGATGAAGACTTAGTTTGGCTAAGCAGATTTACTGTGTGTTGGTGTTTTTATTTTTTACTCACAGGGATTGCTACTGTTTGTTGCTAACATTTCATTGCTTTATTTTTTCTCTGATTCAAATTGTTGTTGCTGGTATACCTTCTTCTGCATTATTACAAGGTGTGCCTACAGGTGTGTGCTAACAGATTACTGCTGTAATCTTCTGATTCAAATTGTCTTTTGCAAATATATCTTCTGTTACTGCTTTATTTTTCTGGAGCAAAGTGTTTCTTACAGGGTATATCTTCTCTGAAATTACTGTATTACAGGTGGAGCTTACATTTTTTGTGACTTTTTATCATTGGGCTAAGCAAAATTACTGTTTGACACTGGTTTTATTTTATTCTTGTTTGTTGAAAGGTTTGTTGTCTCAGAGGTGTTTCAGTCTCCTTCTCACATTGAAGGAGCTAATTGCTTTTCCTCCACAGCTCTTCCAAAGGATTAGGTGTGTATGTGGGGTGGAGCTGGCAAACTGTCAGTAATTTCCAACAGAAAGAAGGGTTAAAAGTCAGGTTAGTTGATATCTTGGAGGTAGAAGACTTGGTTTGCTGGCCAAGGCACCAAGCTTCACCTGAGCTCTTTCCTTCTAAGACTGCTTGAAAGGCAGAGTAAAAACTTACCAGAGCAAGGAGAAGGATTAGACTTAGTTTGGCTAAGCAGATTTACTGTGTGGTGGTGTTTTATATTTTTACTCACAGGGATTGCTACTGTTTGTTGCTAACATTTCATTGCTTTATTTTTCTCTGATTCAAATTGTTGTTGCTGGTATACCTTCTTCTGCATTATTACAAGGTGTGCCTACAGGTGTATGCTAACAGATTACTGCTGTAATCTTCTGATTCAAATTGTCTTTGCAAGGTATATCTTCTGTTACTGCTTTATTTTCTCTGGAGCAAAGTGTTTCTTACAGGGTATATCTTCTCTGAAATTACTGTATTACAGGTGGAGCTTACATTTTTGTGACTTTTTTATCATTGGGCTAAACAAAATTACTGTTTGACACTGGTTTTATTTTATTCTTGTTTGTTGAAAGGTTTGTTGTCTCAGAGGTGTTTCAGTCTCCTTCTCACATTGAAGGAGCTAATTGCTTCTTCCCACAGCTCTTCCAAAGGATTAGGTGTGTATGTGGGGTGGGCTGCAAACTGTCAGTAATTTCCAACAGAAAGAAGGGTTAAAAGTCAGGTTAGTTGATATCTTGGAGGTAGAAGACTTGGTTTGCTGGCCAAGGCACCTAGCCTTACCTGAGCTCTTTCCTTCTAAGACTGCTGGAAAGGCAGAGTAGAAAACTTACCAGAGCAAGGGAGAAGGATTAAGACTTAGTTTGGCTAAGCAGATTTACTGTGTGGTGGTGTTTTATTTTTACTCACAGGGATTGCTACTGTTTGTTTACTAACATTTCATTGCTTTATTTTTCTCTGATTCAAATTGTTGTTGCTGGTATACCTTCTTCTGCATTATTACAAGGTGTGCCTACAGGTGTGTGCTAACAGATTACTGCTGTAATCTTCTGATTCAAATTGTCTTTTGCAATGGTATATCTTCTGTTACTGCTTTATTTTTCTCTGGAGCAAAGTGTTTCTTACAGGGTATATCTTCTCTGAAATTACTGTATTACAATTGGAGCTTACATTTTGTGACTTTTTTATCATTGGGCTAAGCAAAATTACTGTTTGACACTGGTTTTATTTTATTCTTGTTTGTTGAAAGGTTTGTTGTCTCAGAGGTGTTTCAGTCTCCTTCTCACATTGAAGGAGCTAATTGCTTTTCCTCACAAGCTCTTCCAAAGGATTAGGTGTGTATGTGGAGTGGAGCTGGCAAACTGTCAGTAATTTCCAACAGAAGAAGGGTTAAAAAGTCAGGTTAGTTGATATCTTGGGTAGAAGACTTGGTTTGCTGGCCAAGGCACCTAGCTTCACCTGAGCTCTTTCCTTCTAAGACTGCTTGAAAGGCAGAGTAGAAAAACTTACCAGAGCAGGAGAAGGATTAAGACTTAGTTTGGCTAAGCAGATTTACTGTGTGGTGGTGTTTTATTTTTTACTCACAGGGATTGCTACTGTTTGTTGCTAACATTTCATTGTTTTATTTTTCTCTGATTCAAATTAGTTGTTGCTAGTATACCTTCTTCTGCATTATTACAAGGTGTGCCTACGGTGTGTGCTAACAGATTACTGCTATAATCTTCTGATTCAAATTGTCTTTTGCAAGTATATCTTCTGTTACTGCTTTATTTTTTCTCTGGAGCAAAGTGTTTCTTACAGGGTATATCTTCTCTGAAATTACTGTATTACAGGTGGAGCTTACATTTTGTGACTTTTTTATCATTGGGCTAAAAAAATTACTGTTTGACACTGGTTTTATTTTATTCTTGTTTGTTGAAAGGTTTGTTGTCTCAGAGGTGTTTCAGTCTCCTTCTCACATTGAAGGAGCTAATTGCTTTCTCCCACAGCTCTTCCAAAGGATTAGGTGTGTATGTGGGGGTGGAGCTGGCAAACTGTCAGTAATTCCAACAGAAAGAAGGGTTAAAGAAGTCAGGTTAGTTGATATCTTGGAGGTAGAAGACTTGGTTTGCTGGCCAAGGCACCTAGCATCACCTGAGCTCTTTCCTTCTAAGACTGCTTGAAGGCAGAGTAGAAAAACTCCTACCAGAGCAAGGGAGAAGGATTAGAGACTTAGTTTGGCTAAACAGATTTACTGTGTGGTGGTATTTTTATTTTTTACTCACAGGGATTGCTACTGTTTGTTGCTAACATTTCATTGCTTTATTTTTCTCTGATTCAAATTGTTGTTGCTGGTATACCTTCTTCTGCATTATTACAAAGTGTGCCTACAGGTGTGTGCTAACAGATTACTGCTGTAATCTTCTGATTCAAGTGTCTTTTGCAAGGTATATCTTCTGTTACTGCTTTATTTTTCTCTGGAGCAAAGTGTTTCTTACAGGGTATATCTTCACAAATTACTGTATTACAGGTGGAGCTTACATTTTGTGACTTTTTATCATTGGGCTAAGCAAAATTACTGTTTGACACTGGTTTATTTTATTCTTGTTTGTTTGAAAGGTTTGTTGTCTAGAAGTGTTTCAGTCTCCTTCTCCATTGAAGGAGCTAATTGCTTTTCTCTCCAGCTCTTCAAGGATTAGGTGTGTATGTGGGAGTGGAGCTGGCAAAATCAGTAATTTCCAACAGAAAGAAGGGTTAAAGTCAGGTTAGTTGATATCTTGGAGGTAGAAGACTTGGTTTGCTGGCAAGGCACCTAGCTTCACCTGAGCTCTTTCCTTCTAAGACTGTGAAAGGCAGAGTAGAAAAACTTACAGAACAGGAGAAGGATTAAGACTTAGTTTGGCTAAGCAGATTTACTGTGTGGTGGTGTTTTATTTTTTACTCACAGGGATTGCTACTGTTTGTTGCTAACATTTCATTGCTTATTTTTCTCTGATTCAAATTGTTGTTGCTGGTATACCTTCTTCTGCATTATTACAAGGTGTGCCTACAGGTGTGTGCTAACAGATTACTGCTGTAATCTTCTGATTCAAATGTCTTTTACAAGGTATATCTTCTGTTACTGCTTTATTTTTCTCTGGAGCAAAGTGTTTCTTACAGGGTATATCTTCTCTGAAATTACTGTATTACAGGTGGAGCTTACATTTTTGTGACTTTTTTATCATTGGGCTAAGCAAAATTACTGTTTGACACTGGTTTTATTTATTCTTGTTTGTTGAAGGTTTGTTGTCTCAAGGTGTTTCAGTCTCTTCTCACATTGAAGGAGCTAATTGCTTTCCTCCCACAGCTCTTCAAAGGATTGGAGTGTGTATGTGGGGAGTGGAGCTGGCAAACTGTCAGTAGTCTCCAACAGAAAGAAGGGTTAAAAGTCAGGTTAGTTGATATCTTGGAGGTAGAAGACTTGGTTTGCTGGCCAAGGCACCTAGCTTCACCTGAGCTCTTTCCTTCTAAGACTGCTTGAAGGCAGAGTAGAAAAACTTACCAGAGCAAGGAAGGATTAAGACTTAGTTTGGCTAAACAGATTTACTGTGTGGTGGTGTTTTATTTTTACTCCAAGGATTGCTACTGTTTGTTGCTAACATTTCATTGCTTTATTTTTCTCTGATTCAAATTGTTGTTGCTGGTATACCTTCTTCTGCATTATTACAAGGTGTGCCTACAGGTGTGTGCTAACAGATTACTGCTGTAATCTTCTGATTCAAATTGTCTTTTGCAAGGTATATCTTCTGTTACTGCTTTATTTTCTCTGGAGCAAAGTGTTTCTTACAAGGGTATATCTTCTCTGAAATTACTGTATTACAGGTGGAGCTTACATTTTGTGACTTTTTTATCATTGGGCTAAACAAAATTACTGTTTGACACTGGTTTTATTTTATTCTTGTTTGTTGAAAGGTTTGTTGTCTCAGAGGTGTTTCAGTCTCCTTCTCACATTGAAGGGCTAATTGCTTTCTCCACAGCTCTTCCAAAGGATTAGGTGTGTATGTGGGGGTGGAGCTGGCAAACTGTCAGTAATTTCCAACAGAAAGAAGGGTTAAAAAGTCAGGTTAGTTGATATCTTGGAGGTAGAAGACTTGGTTTTGCTGCCCAAGGCACCTAGCTTCACCTGAGCTCTTTCCTTCTAAGACTGTGAAAGGCAGAGTAGAAAAAACTTACCAGAACAGGGAAGGATTAAGACTTAGTTTGGCTAAACAGATTTACTGTGTGGTGGTGTTTTTATTTTTACTCACAGGATTGCATACTGTTTGTTGCTAACATTTCATTGCTTTATTTTTTCTCTGATTCAAATTGTTGTTGCTGGTATACCTTCTTCTGCATTATTACAAGGTGTGCCTACAGGTGAAAGTGCTAACAGATTACTGCTGTAATCTTCTGATTCAAATTGTCTTTTGCAGAGTATATCTTCTGTTACTGCTTTATTTTTCTCTGGAGCAAAGTGTTTCTTACAGGGTATATCTTCTCTGAAATTACTGTATTACAGGTGGAGCTTACATTTTGTGACTTTTTTATCATTGGGCTAAGCAAAATTACTGTTTGACACTGGTTTTATTTTATTCTTGTTTGTTGAAAGGTTTGTTGTCTCAGAGGTGTTTCAGTCTCCTTCTCACATTGAAGAGACTAGTGCTTTCTCCCACAGCTCTTCCAAAGGATTAAGGTGTGTATGTGGGGAGTGGAGCTGGCAAACTGTCAGTAATTTCCAACAGAAAGAAGGGTTAAAAAGTCAGGTTAGTTGATATCTTGGAGGTAGAAGACTTGGTTTGCTGGCCAAGGCACCTAAGCTTCACCTGAGCTCTTTCCTTCTAAGACTGCTTGAAGGCAAGTAGAAAAACTTACCAGAGCAAGGGAGAAGGATTAAGACTTAGTTTGGCTAAGCAGATTTACTGTGTGGTGGTGTTTTATTTTTTTACTCACAGGGATTGCTACTGTTTGTTGCTAACATTTCATTGCTTTATTTTCTCTGATTCAAATTGTTGTTGCTGGTATACCTTCTTCTGCATTATTACAAGGTGTGCCTACAGGTGTGTGCTAACAGATTACTGCTGTAATCTTCTGATTCAAATTGTCTTTTACAAGGTATATCTTCTGTTACTGCTTTATTTTCTCTGGAGCAAAGTGTTTCTTACAGGGTATATCTTCTCTGAAATTACTGTATTACAGGTGGAGCTTACATTTTGTGACTTTTTTTATCATTGGGCTAAGCAAAATTACTGTTTGACACTGGTTTTATTTTATTCTTGTTTGTTGAAAGGTTTGTTGTCTCAGAGGTGTTTCAGTCTCCTTCTCACATTGAAGGAGCTAATTGCTTCCTCCCACAGCTCTTCCAAAGGATTAGTGTGTATGTGGGGGTGGAGCTGGCAAACTGTCAGTAATTTCCAACAGAAAGAAGGGGTTAAAAAGTCAGGTTAGTTGATATCTTGGAGGTAGAAGACTTGGTTTGCTGGCCAAGGCACCTAGCTTCACCTAGCTCTTTCCTTCTAAGACTGCTTGAAAGGCAGAGTAGAAAAACTTACCAGAGCAAGGGAGAAGGATTAAGACTTAGTTTGGCTAAGCAGATTTACTGTGTGGTGGTGTTTTTATTTTTACTCACAGGGATTGCTACTGTTTATTGCTAACATTTCATTGCTTTATTTTTTCTCTGATTCAGTTGTTGCTGGTATACCTTCTTCTGCATTATTACAAAGTGTGCCTACAGGTGTGTGCTAACAAATTACTGCTGTAATCTTCTGATTCAAATTGTCTTTTTGCAAGGTATATCTTCTGTTACTGCTTTATTTTCTCTGGAGCAAAGTGTTTCTTACAGGGTATATCTTCTCTGAAATTACTGTATTACAGGTGGAGCTTACATTTTGTGACTTTTTTATCATTGGGCTAAAAGCAATTACTGTTTGACACTGGTTTTATTTTATTCTTGTTTGTTGAAAGGTTTGTTGTCTCAGAGGTGTTTCAGTCTCCTTCTCACATTGAAGGACTAGTGCTTTTCCTCCCACAGCTCTTCAAAAGGATTAGGTGTGTATGTGGGAGTAGACTGGCAAACTGTCAGTAATTTCCAACAGAAAGAAGGGTTAAAAGTCAGGTTAGTTGATATCTTGGAGGTAGAAGACTTGGTTTGCTGGCCAAGGCACCTAAGCTTCACCTGAGCTCTTTCCTTCTAAGACTGCTTGAAAGGCAGAGTAGAAAAACTTACCAGAGCAAGGAGAAGGATTAAGACTTAGTTTGGCTAAGCAGATTTACTGTGTGGTGGTATTTTTATTTTTTACTCACAGGGATTGCTACTGTTTGTTTGCTAACATTTCATTGCTTTATTTTTTCTCTGATTCAAATTGTTGTTGCTGGTATACCTTCTTCTGCATTATTACAAGGTGTCCTACAGGTAGTGTGCTAACAATTACTGCTGTAATCTTCTAGTTCAAATTGTCTTTTTAAAGGTATATCTTCTGTTACTGCTTTATTTTTCTCTAGAGCAAAGTGTTTCTTACTAGGGTATATCTTCACTGAAATTACTGTATTACAAAGTGGAGCTACATTTTGTGACTTTTTTATCATTGGGCTAAGCAAAATTACTGTTTGACACTGGTTTTATTTTATTCTTGTTTGTTGAAAGGTTTGTTGTCTCAGAGGGTGTTTCAGTCTCCTTCTCACATTGGAAGGAGCTAAGTACTTTTCCTCCACAGCTCTTCAAAGGATTAGGTGTGTATGTGGGGGTGGAGCTGGCAAACTGTCAGTAATTTCCAGCAGAAAGAAGGGTTAAAAGTCAGGTTAGTTGATATCTTGGAGGTAGAAGACTTGGTTCTGGCCAAGGCACCTAGCTTCACCTGAGCTCTTTCCTTCTAAGACTGCTTGAAAGGCAGAGTAAACTTCACCAGAGCAAGGGAAAGGATTAAGACTTAGTTTGGCTAAACAGATTTACTGTGTGGTGGTGTTTTATTTTTTTACTCACAGGGATTGCTACTGTTTGTTGCTAACATTTCATTACTTTATTTTTTCTCTGATTCAAATTGTTGTTGCTGGTATACCTTCTTCTGCATTATTACAAAGAGTGTGCCTACAGGTGTGTGCTAACAGATTACTGCTGTAATCTTCTGATTCAAATTGTCTTTTTGCAAGGTATATCTTCTGTTACTGCTTTATTTTCTCTGGAGCAAAAGTGTTTTCTTACAGGGTATATCTTCTCTGAAATTACTGTATTACAGGTGGAGCTTACATTTTGGTGACTTTTTATCATTGGGCTAAGCAAAATTACTGTTTGACACTGGTTTTATTTTATTCTTGTTTGTTGAAAGGTTTGTTGTCTCAGAGGTGTTTCAGTCTCCTTCTCACATTGAAGGAGCTAATTGCTTTCCTCACAGCTCTTCAAAGGATTAGGTGTGTATGTGGGGGTGGAGCTGGCAAACTGTCAGTAATTTCCAACAGAAAGAAGGGTTAAAAAGTCAGGTTAGTTGATATCTTGGAGGTAGAAGACTTGGTTTGCTGGCCAAGGCACCTAGCTTCACCTAGGCTCTTTCCTTCTAAGACTGCTTGAAAGGCAGAGTAGAAAAACTTACCAGAGCAAGGGGAAAGTTAAAGACTTAGTTTGGCTAAGCAGATTTACTGTGTGGTGGTATTTTTTTTTTTTACTCACAGGGATTGCTACTGTTTGTTGCTAACATTTCATTGCTTTATTTTTTTCTCTAATTCAAATTGTTGTTGCTGGTAATACCTTCTTCTGCATTATTACAAGGTGTGCCTACAGGTGTGTCCTAACAGATTACTGCTGTAATCTTCTGATTCAAATTGTCTTTTACCAAGGTATATCTTCTGTTACTGCTTTTATTTTCTCTGGAGCAAAGTGTTTCTTACAGGGTATATCTTCTCTGAAATTACTGTATTACAAAAGTGGAGCTTACATTTTGTGACTTTTTATCATTGGGCTAAAAGCAAAATTACTGTTTGACACTGGTTTTATTTTATTCTTGTTTGTTGAAAGGTTTGTTGTCTCAGAGGTGTTTCAGTCTCCTTCTCACATTGAAGGAGCTAATTGCTTTCCTCCCACAGCTCTTCCAAAGGATTAGGTGTGTATGTGGGGTGGAGCTGGCAAACTGTCAGTAATTTCAACAGAAGAAGGGTTAAAAAGTCAGGTTAGTTGATATCTTGGAGGGAAGACTTGGTTTGCTGGCCAAGGCACCTAGCTTCACCTAGAGCTCTTCCTTCTAAGACTGCTTGAAAGGCAGAGTAGAAAAACTTACCAGAGCAAGGGAGAAGGATTAAGACTTAGTTTGGCTAAGCAGATTTACTGTGTGGTGGTGTTTTTATTTTTTACTCACAGGGATTGCTACTGTTTGTTGCTAACATTTCATTGCTTTATTTTTCTCTGATTCAAATTGTTGTTGCTGGTATACCTTCTTCTGCATTATTACAAAGGTGTGCCTACAGGTGTGTGCTAACAGATTACTGCTGTAATCTTCTGATTCAAATTGTCTTTGCAAGGTATATCTTCTGTTACTGCTTTATTTTTTCTCTGGAGCAAAGTGTTTCTTACAGGGTATATCTTCTCTGAAATTACTGTATTACAGAGTGGAGCTTACATTTTGTGACTTTTTATCATTGGGCTAAACAAAATTACTGTTTGACACTGGTTTTATTTTATTCTTGTTTGTTGAAAGGTTTGTTGTCTCAGAGGTGTTTCAGTCTCCTTCTCACATTGAAGGAGCTAATTGCTTTCCTCCACAGCTCTTCCAAAGTTAAGTGTGTATGTGGAGTGGAGCTGGCAAACTGTCAGTAATTTCCAACAGAAAGAAGGGTTAAAAAGTCAGGTTAGTTGATATCTTGGAGGTAGAAGACTTGGTTTGCTGGCCAAGGCACCTAGCTTCACCTGAGCTCTTTCCTTCTAAGACTGCTTGAAAGGCAGAGTAGAAAAAACTTACCAGAGCAAGGGAGAAGGATTAAGACTTAGTTTGGCTAAGCAGATTTACTGTGTGGTGGTGTTTTTTTTTTACTCACAGGGATTGCTACTGTTTGTTGCTAACATTTCATTGCTTTATTTTTTATCTGATTCAAATTGTTGTTGCTGGTATACCTTCTTCTGCATTATTACAAGGTGTGCCTACAGGTGTGTGCTAACAGATTACTGCTGTAATCTTCTGATTCAAATTGTCTTTTGCAAGGGTATATCTTCTGTTACTGCTTTATTTTTCTCTGGAGCAAAGTGTTTCTTACAGGGTATATCTTCTCTGAAATTATTACAGGTGGTGCTTTACAGGTTTTACAGTTTTATCTAACATTAGGATAAGCTTTCAGGGTTACTGCATTTGTTGTTGACTGATTGTTTCTGCTCTTACCTCCTTGTTCTTTTCGTCCGTGGTTCTTCTTTTTGGCAGGGAAGGGCCCAGCCACCCACCCATCCCAACCACCCACACTACACTCCTTTTATAGGGTACCACAGTTGTAACATTTCCTGTGGCAGAACAGTGGGGCCTCCACAAGGTGATCTCATTTACAGGGCACTAGTAATTTAACTTGTTATAACAAGTTAAACAAAACACAATTAAACCATTACTTGCATTTTTTTCCTTCTAATTACTCTGACTAGGTTACAAACCCAGCAACTTATTTGGAATGGATTTCATTAACTGCAGGTACTGTGGAACAATTTTCAGAAGGACAGTCTTACAGGATTTAGGACACTGTCCACATGCTGGGCCTTTGGAGATCTTAGGTCTCAGCTCCGGGCAGCATGGGCAGAGATTGCTTGCGCCTCAAATTTCATATTGAGAGGAAATGCATTATAAGAACCACCGCCATTTCCCAGCATCCAACAGAAAAACCTCGACCGCAGAGGTAGTTGGTCCAGGAGGTTGGCAGGTGGTTAGGAGGAGCAAATCAGGTGCCCCATCACTCTCTGCTCTCAACACATTACCTCCAAAAACCATATAAACACTACAAACAGGTATCTGCCTCTATCTCTGAAATCAAATAAAGAGGCAGAAGACACTGCAGAAACAGGACACTCGGCACAGGAGCTACACAACAATACTCACCCAAATCAGGAACCAAAAACTAAACAAGCAGAAAGGAAATCCAAAACTTCTGATCATAGGAGACTCCATGTTGAGGTTGATACCCATCTCCAGCCAGGGGTGATGGTCAGATGTCTCCAGGTACATCAGCATGGAGAGACACTGACCGCATTCTAAAATTGTTCACAAAGCAGGGAGAAAACATTGATGTCCTAGTACACACATAAGGACTAATAGATCTAGCCAGCCGGTCAGTTGTGGAGACCAAGGAACACCTGACTAGGCTGGGTGACAAACTATCATCTATTTCATCAGCATCTCCTTCTCTGAGATCCTGCCAGTCTGGGAGAAAGGAGCAGATGGAGCGGAAGGTCAGAAGGGAGATAGGGGAGCTAAACACGTGGCTCAGGACTGGTGCAGGAAAAAGGACACATTTGCAAGGAACTGGCAACAGTTCTGGGAGGCCGAGTTCTTTAAATTTGATGGACTGCATCTGACTAAAGAGGAGTCAGTGCATTGGGGCAGAAGTTTGGCGTCTTTGCAGAATATTTAAACTAGCAAATGGGAGGAGTGCAGCACCCCATACGTCGAATGGGAAGAACACCCCTCCCCTCAGCTGAGTGGTCAAACAGGAATTCAGCGTGTTTGCCATTCATTTGCATCACCAGGTAAGAAAAAAGGTTTGTCTCCCCATACGATGCACAGGGGTAATGCCAAACTTCACCCAACAACTAACACACCAAAATCTGGCCAATGGAAAATCATGTACACAAATGCTCACAGCCTGGGAAATAAGATCCCAGACCTGCAGGCAATAATGTCAGAGGCTAAACTGGACATAGTAGCAATTAGTGAGGCGTGGTTTACCAGTAACCACACTTGGGAGACTTCAGTACCTGGATATGTATTGTTCAGAAGAGACCGAGGGTGCAAAAAGGGGAGGGGTGGCCCTGTATGTTAATGAAAATATCAAAGCTACAGAAATTCAGAATACACATAAGGAGCCAGAAGAACTGTGGGTCACCCTGGAAACAGGTAATGGGACAGCCATAAGAACTGGGTTGTCTACAGACCCCAGACCAGAGGGAGGACATAGACACATTACTGTTAGAAGATATACAAAACATGACAGCTAAAGGGAGGTTCTGATAATGGGAGACTTCAACATGCCAGATACAGATTGGTCAATACCAGCAGGAACATCTGCCAGAACTAGACTCATAGTGGATTCCTGGGGGAGGGCCTCAAACAACTGGTACAGCAACCCACAAGAGAGAGGGGCTATCCTAGATCTAGTACTGACTAACAAAGAAGGGATCACAGATCTCAGGTAGAAAGGTCACCTGGGGGCCAGTGACCATCACATGGTATGGTTCAATTTGGCTACTACATCCTAATCATCCCATTCAAGGCAAAATATGGGACTTCAGAGGAGCTGACTTTGATAAGATGGCCAACAGAGTTAAGCTAGCCCTGGCAAAAGAAACACAGGTGAGGAGAGTACAGGCAAAGTGGGCAGCATTAAGGATACAATACTTGAAGCAACATCCCATTGTGTTAGACAGAAAAGGAAGTGCAAAGAAGAAGGAAACCACTTTGGTTCTCAAATATAGTAGCAGAAAGGTCAGAGCCAAAAGGCTGGCCTTCAGAAAATATAAGGGAACACGGCGGGATGAAGATAGGGAGGCATACCAAACTGCCCTAAGGGAAGCAGGTAAGGCAGTAAGGCAGGCAAAGTCCCAAACTGAGGAAACACTAGACACGAACAGTAAAAGAAGGTGACAAGACTTTCTATAGATACATTAGTGAAAGGAGAAAGTCCAGAGGGGATATTGCTAAGCTTAATGGAGAAAAGGGAGCATGTGAGAGGAGGACCCTGTAAAGGCATCTATCCTAAATAGATACTTTGCTCAGTATTTACTGAAGAGAAGGTAGGCAGGCCCAGCTCAGCATCATGGACACAGGGGGAGGGAGGTGAGCACTACTCCTTCACAAAAGAAAGGTCCTACAAGAGCTTGCTAAGCTCAGGGTGGATAAGGCAATGGGACCTGATGGCATACATCCCAGGGTACCATGAGCTAAGGAGGAACTAGCAGAGCCATTAGCAGAATTGTTTAGTGAGTCTCTGAGCACAGGAGAGGTCCCAGAAGACTGGAGAAAGGCTCATGTGATCCCACTCACAAGAGTGGTAGCAGGAGGAGGCAGGGAACTACAGACCAGTCAGTCTTACCTCAGTAGGGGAAGATTATGGAGGCACTCCTAAGGAAGGGACAGTGCAACACCTGGAATCCATAGGGGCACAGGATCCAAGACAGCATGGGTTTACAAAAGGAAGGTCCTGTCAAACTAATCTCATAGATTTCTTTGACTGGGTAACAGAGTGGTGGACCAAGGGAGCAGTTGATGTTGCCTACCTTGACTTCAGCAAAGCTTTTGACACTGTTCCACATAGAAGATTGATAAATAAGCTAGGTAGGCTCGGGGTGGGTCAGAAGTTGGTCAACTGGGTAGCAAACTGGTTGACTGGCAGAAAACAGAGAGTGGTGGTAAATGGTATACAGTCAGAAGAGATGCAAGTCACAAGTGGGGTACCTCAGGGATCAGTCCTGGGGCCAGTCCTATTCAACATCTTCATTAGTGACCTGCGAGATGGACTAGAGGGTAAGGCTTGTCTGTTTGCAGATGACACCAAGATCTGCAACAGAGTAGATGATCCAGATGGGGTGGGCAGAATGAGAAGAGATCTGGATAAACTAGCAGAATGGTCAGAAGAGTGGCAACTGGGATTTAATGCAAAAAGTGCAAAATCATGCACATGAGGAAGAAACCCTGAAACCACTTATAGGCTGGGAGGAGTTGCTAGCAGTCACAAAGGAAGAAAGAGACTTGGGCATCATCATCACTGATGACCTAAAATCATCAAAGCAGACCTCTAAAGCAGTAGGTAAGGCTAGGGGGTGTTAGGGTGTATTAGTAGGGTATCACAAGTCGTAAGAGGGAGGTAATAATCCCTCTGTACAAGAGCATTGGTTAGGCTCCCATCTGGAGTACTGCGGCAGTATTGGAGGCCACACCTTCACAAGGACATTAACCAAATTGAGGCAGTCCAGAGAAGGGCAACCAAAATGGTGCAGGGACTGCATCAGAAGACATATAAGGACAGATTAACGGAGCTCAATATGTATACCCTTGAGCAAAGGAGGAGAGAGGTGATATGATCGAGACATTTAAACACCTTAAGGGCATAAACAAGGTGAAAGAGTCTAACATGTTTAAATATAAGAAAAATAGCAGGACAAGAGGACACAGCATGAGATTAGGGGAGGCCGATTAAGGGGGAATGTGAGAAATTCTTTTTCACAGAAAGGTGGTAGATGCATGGAATGGCTTACCACAAGAAGTGGTGGCTATGAATACAGTGCAGGGCTTCAAACAGGCATGGGATAGGCATAAGGAGCAATACAAATGACTATGAATAGATAGGTCACTGACAGAGCAAAGGCCGATGGTACATTTATAAGGTAGAAAGAAATGGGCAGACTGGATGGGCCTTGCGGTCCTTATCTGCCGTCAACTTCTATGTTTCTATGTTTCTATGAATGCCAGCTAACCTTGAACCAGATTAAGCTGTGCTGACATGGTGTCAATCGCGCAGGCTGCACAACCAGTGTGATGTATCAGCACAGTTCAAGCTGCACAGTGCTGGCAACATACACTCCACGTATGATGACATGTTCCCTATCGAGCACTGTGCACACTGTGGGTGGGCATGGTCCCTTGGGCGTGCACTGGGCACCTGCCTTACCCTTGCTATAGGTGTCCAGCTGCCAGTGCGGACTCCGCCGCGCCAGATGCTGAGCCAGCCCATGTGGCAGACCTTGCTCGTGCTGTCGGGCATACTTGGGGGTGGTGGTGGCCCTACAGGCATGCTGGCGGCAAAGGGAGTGAGGAATGGCATGCCAGGATGGTGGCCAGTACCGTCACAAAGGTTGCCCCAGTGTCTCCCTATTACCCCTGGTGGACCTTTCCTTCAGTCCCCCACTGCACAGTCCCTGTTCTCTGTCCCCTCCTCCGCTGTCCCCATCCTTCCCCAGCCCCTGCTGTTTCTGTACATAGTTGTTCCATACATATATATTGTCTGGCATACCCGCCTGTGTCTGTATCTGCTTTGCAGATGGCATGTTTGCCATGCTGCAGTGGCCCAGTATCCATCCATGTTGTGTGCATGTGGGGTACATGCTGTGCATCTGTGGTTCCCTGCTGTGTGCCATGGTCTGTCCCACTGTGGTGGTGTCCATCCCCTGGGCAGTGGCTGTGCATTGGGGTGCCCATGAGGCAGCAGTCAGGGGTGTATGGTGGGTGTGTGCATGGTGGTGGCTCATGGCCATGGTCATTGGTCGGATACTGTCCATGCACTGTGTTGGAGTCCTCTGTCTGGCATTGTGTGGCCTGTCCCAAGTGATCAGCCATGCTACCTGCCACCCAGCCTGTACAGTGCCCACTGTGTGGGCTCCTGTGTGCCTGTGTAGCGGTGTGTGATTGGCTGCATGGTCCTGGGTGTGGCCTGCTCTGGTCTCGAGGGGGTGGCAGGCCAGCAGCCTGTTGGGGGCTCCTTGGTGGCCCTCCATTGGCAGTTGGCACCTCCTGTCACCTGCTGTCCATGTCATTGTTGTGTTCTGGGGTCCAGTCTCAGGGTTCCTTTGTGCCCTGCTGTGCCCTACTGATGGAGGCCTCCTATGGCCTGTCACTGTGCTGCCATGGCCCTGTTCCTGGGTCTGTTCTCTGTTCCCTGCCCCCTCTGTTGTTCTGCTGCTGTGCTGCCACAGATGTACTGGAGCATCTCTGTGTGCACCATAGCGCACCTCTGTTTGCACCATGGCACAACTCTGCCATTTTCAACCGTGTTGTGTTGGCTGGTTTAGCCTTGCAACCTCTGAATATGGCTCCAGTTGTGCCGTGACACTAGATTTGAGCGCTGGACTTGCACCAGGCTTTGGCGCATTTCTGAATATCTGGGCCATGGTCTTCTATTTTTATTGTATTGCAATGTTATTCTTAAAAGTATTTTCCTGTAATTAGCTTATTTGGTTGTTCTTATTTTTCATAATATTGCAGTTTTATTGTGTTTACTTTGTATTTCTCCTGTTTCTAACTGTTCATCTTTCCTCCAGAACACATCTGGAAATGACCTAATACCAGCTCAGTATGTCTTTCCTGGTAAAACTTGAAATAAATAAAAAACACAATATGTAGTTGCAGAGCTGGGCTAGATTGTATTCAGAGAATGTGGACATACTTGTGGAAAGGAAACTGGCCTTACAAAAATGAATGGTACAGACTAAATGTTGCCAGTATAAAAGGTTGCAGATTATACTTCTTTTATTAATGGCAGATAATATTCAGCCAAATCCAGATCCTGTATTGAATGCACATATTTCTCATGGTTCCTGTTTTGATAGACTGGAGTGCCGGTCCATTGTGTCTGCCTATAATGAATGCAGTTGCAAGTATTTTAACAGCTTTAAAACCTAAAGATGTTATTTCAATAGTACTTGTAAATATTCATAGGATAGTCCCTAAGTTCGATGAATTCCAGGTTTGGGTGCATTTACATTTGTAACTGTTTACGAGATTTGGATGACCCCTAATACTGGTAATCAGAGATTCAATTAACTAACTATAATATTTTTCAGAATGACAGACCCAGAAGAAAGAGGGTTAGGTTTTAATATTTGTAAAAAATATTTCCACTGCTATACAGAATTGCTTTTGATTTTAATTATGAGAGGTTGTGACTTGTTTGTAAAAGTGGTACTAGGAGATGTTAAACATTTATTTGTCTCTATCTTTGGTTTCCTACCTGGGCTATCGGAAGTTGGATTGTCATTATTGACTACTTATAAAAGTTCTAAGTATGACTCAAAAGAGTTAAAATTGTTAGATGACTTTAACATTGATTGAAATATACAGAGAACAGAAAATTAAATGATCAGTTGCAGCATCTTAACCTTCATCAGCTGATTTCTCAATCAACATGCATAGATTACAAATCAGATAACAGCACACAAATTGAATGAGCTTTGTCTTCAAGAACAGATCATATTAACCGACCCAGTGGAGGAGCAGTAGCACTTCTGCTCCCCATGCTGGCGACCCATGTTCAGAAATGGACAAGGGTCACTCGGTAGCATGGCATGGTGAGGAAGATCAAGTGCCCGATGGCAGCTCTGCTTCCTCAGGGAGGTGAGACACCAGTTTCCATTGCAATTGTGCCAACTTGGGCAGAGACTGAGCAACAGTGCAGCAGGAGTGGACATTGGATGCGAGGTGTGGGCTGGAGCATGGCGTGCTGGTGCACATGTCCTGATGCTGCAGCCCAGGGGAAAAACCTGGAGGATAAAGATGCTAGGCTGCTCCAAGCCAGCACCCCATGGTCGCTGCATGACTGATATGGCAAGCTACCTGCACAAACAGGTTCTGCATCTGTCATGGATAACCAGTAAGTCTGTGAGAAGGTCAGTCACAGAGCAGGGGAGGGATGTAGGGTAGAACTAGAAGAAGAAAAATCAAGACTGAAATGAAAAAGGAACCAAATCATATCCTGAAAGCCTTGTGTTGCTTGATACCCTAAGTGACCATAGTCCCACATTATGCATTTTGGGAGCACTCAGGCCGTGTCCACATACAATGTATGTTACAACTCATTCACATGCAATTTGGATTTAGATGGTTTTAGGAGTGCAGTATCTGCTGTTGACTGGACATTTCTCCACTCAATACTAGATATAGGCTCCATGCTTGATTCTGTAGTTGAGGAACTTGGATTAGTTTGTAATAAATTTGTCTCCCTAAGAAAAATTAAAATTGGGGATCAGAAGAGGACTGGTTGACAGATGAAATCCTGCAGACTATGCAGGACCATGATAAGTCCTGAAGTAACTATAAAAAGTTTGCTCTATCAGTTCAGTGAATGTAGGAGATTGCCAAACATATGTAAAATTATGGTATGGAAGGCTAAGGCTGCATTTTATTTAAGAACACAGTTTCTAAGGTTAACAATCACAATAAGAATTGATACTCTCTAAATGACCTGAGTAAAATACAAGCTACCTCCATTTCATCATTACTTTTGTCAAATGATGTCTTAACAGATCCCGTTGAAATTGCATCTGAGCTAAATAATGTTTTCTACGATGCAATAACATTTACTAATTCCGATTATTCTATCGATGTACAGTAAATCATACCAATTCAAAGAGTTTTTTGAGCCAAAGGTTTATTTTAGAGAGTTAAATGTCAAGGATTCTTTGGGGTATTTACTTGGTATGGAACTTAAATCTCATAATATGTCCGAGACATTGATTTGAAATTACTTTCTTTGGTTTTGGGCCTTGTGCCTTCCCTAACAGTACTGTTTAACTTCTCATTGTCATCTTGGAGGTCCCTAGCTACGGAAGCAGGCGACCATGATTCCCATTTTCATGTCAGGTGATCGCACCATGACCAAAAAGCTACAGATCAATATCTCTGTTGGTTCCACTGTCCAAGGCTCTGGAGATAATAGTGTATGATCAGGTCAAGGCATATTTAGAACATACTCATGTTTTGATCCCTTGTCACCATGGGTTCCATGAGGGCTATAGTACTATGTTGGCTCTAACCAAAATAACTAGCTCTTTCTGCTGAGTCTTGAGAGTGGTGGCATAGCCTGTGCCCTTTTCTTAGACCTGTCAAAGGCCTTTGACTTGGTGAACATGGTTACCTGCTATCCAAGCTCAGGGGCATTTGGTTTCTCTGATGTATCTTTGTTATGTTTTGCAAGTTACTGGTCAAATAGATCTCAAAAGTAATGGTAGAAGGAAAAGCCTCATCTCTATTAGATGTTGGGTTGGAGTCCCTCAAGGCTCCATCCTGAGGCCGACATTGTTCAGCATTCCCTAAAGATCTACCAAATGTGATTTCTTTAATGAAAATTAATATTCCATGCTGATGACATCGACTTTTTTAGTTCTGGATCAAATTTTGCCAATGTCACCAGGGAAATTCAATTGGACTTAAATAACGTTCAAAAATTGTTGCTATCAAATGGCCTACTTTTAAACACTTCTAAGACTAAATATGTGAGGTTTGGTACAAAACAAATGTGATGGTCAAATTAGTGGGACCTGGTTATTGAGCCTGTCGAGTGTTTAAAATATTTAGGTTTTGGTAGGACCAAACTCTTTCTTACAATACACATACTGACCTTATGATTACAAATGTACACAAAGGAATGGGTCTTCTTTATAGAGTAAGAAGTTCTTTGTCAAAATTGTCAAGACAAACTTTAGCCCAATCAAACCTCTTACCCGTTATGGCTTTATAGACTACCTTTGTACACCTCTGCAACTGATTTCTCATTGAAGAGGGTTCATATATGTAGAAAGCTGTATTTCACTTTATTATTAACGAACATGGGCACTCATCACTGTACACTTTATGAAATGGCTGGCTGGCCTTCTTTTCAACAGTGTTGCTGTTATCATATGTAAAATTGTTTTTGTTGTTTCTTTCATAGTGAAGTAAATGCATCTTTTTGTATCATGGTTTTCTTCAGCTTACTAGACAAGACTATCTCAAAGTCATTTAATCAAACTTCCTTTGTTTAAAATGTCTGGGAGCAGCATTGTTTTGCCTTTAAAAGTATAACATTTTGGAATAATTTCCCTAAACTAAAATGTTTTGGAATAACCTCCCTGCTCCATTCAAAGTATTTCTTCACACAGTGTTTTAGAAAGGTACTACAACAACCCTCTCTCATCAGAATGTAAATGTTTTCATTAATTACTGGTAACTGTATAATGTCAATATATGTAGGGTGGGATAGTCAAAGTTGTTGTGCATGGTGCAACAGCGTTACACAATCATAACCCTCGATGTGCTGGAGCACGCCAGTAATGTGGTGCAAGGTGCAGGAATGTGCCCATGCATATCGGCACATCCGATATTCAGCCCAAGTTGTGTGGCGCATATGTAGGCACAACCCTGCCTTGCACCACTCAGAGGGGCACAGTGTTGAGCCCGTTCAAACTGGGAACAAGTCGGGGACACCCACAGGCGGGCTGCCGTATGGCTGGGCGCAACACAGCAGCCATCTGCCTTGGGTGGCCACGTGATCTCCCAAAACAGTGGTCCCATGCCCCTTGCCCATGTAGCATTGTGCCCCACCAACGCCTCGATCATGGGCATGCATTAAACATTATCCCTGGTGGTCCAGTGGACCGATCCTCATCACCCGATTGTGGGCGTGCATTAAACATCATCCCTGGTGGTCAGTGGACCGCTATGCCCTGCCTAATCATGGGCATGTATGAAATAATATTCCTGGTGGTCCAGTGGACGATCACCATACCACTCCACGGGCATGTAATAAATATTATCCCTGGTGGTCGGTGGTACCCCCTCCCCACCCACCCGACTTAGACCCCGCCACCCTGCAACCCCGGTCATGATGGGTGGCATATCCCTGCCAGCAAAGCCACCCAGCCGCCCACTGACTGACAGGTACTGTAGGGCTGTACACCTAATTGGTCCTGTGTGGGCCAATGGGCATGCAGACCATACTGACTACACAGTCCGAAATGTGAATGAATGCTCATTCACAATTTGGGACTATATAGTACTGTATGGTTCGCACACCCATTGGCCCATGCAGGGACCAACAGGCTTACAGCCCCTACAGTACACTGTCAGTCGGGCGGGTGGCTGACGGCTTGCAGGCAGGAGTTTCCACCCGCTGCTGACGGGGTGAAGGGTGGCAGGGTCTAGTGGGCAGGTGGTGAGGGGGTACCACTGACCACCATGGATAATAACTATTACACGCCCGCGAAGTGGGTGAAGGTGATCGTCCACTGGACCACCAGGGATATTATTTAATACAAGTCCGCGATCGGGTAGGGGCATGGTGGTCCACTGACCACCATGGATATTATTTCATACATGCCTGTGATCAGACAGGGCATAGTGGTCCACTGGGCCACCAAGGATATTATTAATACATGCCCATGATCGGGCAGGTTAGCGGTCCCCTGGACCACCAGGGATATTATTCAATACATGCCTGTGATCGGGCGACGGGATTGGTCCACAGGACCACCAGAGTGTCATTAAACATATACCTGTGAACAGGCATTCAGGTGCAGAGCCCCGTGGGGCAGCAGGGCATCGGTCCCTGATGGCTGCAGTCTGGCAGGGTGCCAGGTGCAAGTCGCTGGGTTCAGCGCACCACATGCAAATGGAGCCATAATGACATGCAAATGGCCCCATTTACACCTTGCATACTTAATGGCCTCATTTACATGCTCACAACTGAATATCGCCAGTTGCTGCACCCAGTGCAACCGCACTTGCACCGGCACAGCCCCTGCTCCCCTGCTGCCACTTGCACTGGTGCACTGCCACTGCACCATGCAGTGCATACACCCTCAGTGCCATATTCAATGGTGCTGAGCCTTGTCGCAGCACTGTTGAATATCACCCGGACCATGCCCTGGCTCATCCCACTTGTGTTGCAGGCAGGCTTTGCCTGCTCGGCGAGTCTGAATATTCCACCGTAGTATTTTGTACCATGTATTCTTTGATTTTATGTATGTATTATATGTTTATTTAGGTTCTTCTTAAAATGGGCATCTAGAGCCAGCCCGGTGGCACTGAGGGGTTGAGTGCTGGATGCTACACCTCGCGCCACACCGGCAACCGGGTTTGGGAGTGAGCAGGCGCCAGGGGTCAGCAGGGAGGAAGGGGATTCAGCATCCGGAGGACAGCTCTCCCATTCCTGGGGAGGGTTTCAGGGATGCACCACACTGTAGTGGCAGCTGGCGGCAGTCAGATGCAGCACAAACAGTTGGTGCGCTAGTAAGTGGGGCTCAGCAGGTAGTGGCATGTCATGCTCAGCTGCCATTGCACATCTGAGCTCCTCAGGGATCAGACAGACAAGGTAAAAATTCCCTTTCCTTGGGGATAGCAAGGCACTTCCTCCTGAACCACACACCCAATGCTGGTCGCTCTCCTCTCCTGCCCTGGCACCCGATCCAGCACTCTACAATATAGATTGAGCACTTTGGGCAGATAGGGGCGGCCCTTTCCATGGGGGTTCAGATCAGGGGTTTCACCAAGATCAGGGTGAGGAGTTAGGAGCAGCTTCATAGCAGGAGGTTGAGACTGGGTAAGGAGTCGCTGGAGAGAGTTCCGCAAAGGAGCAGAAATAAAGGACACAAAATGGGCATCTAATGCCATTGGGTCTACCTGAAGTTTAAAAAATTAATAAAAAGATACCTAGTCCCTGATGTGGAAGCATTTTTCCATCTGGTACTTTCCATTCTGTGGACCTTTCTAAGTGTCCTGTAGATTTGATGCAGGACTACCTTTGTCATTTTCTAATTTCAGTCTCCAATACTCATCTATTGAAGTGCATTTGGCTGTCATTGTGCCTTCCATGCCCTAGTAGCGGGAGAATGGTGGTGCAAGTAAGTGTCCTGTCCATTTCTAAAGGCAGTGTGCACAGGATGTCCCCAATTTGTAAACTGGTTCAACCTTCAGACCTTAATTTTGTTGTGGACAAACTGACAGGAACTCCGTCTGAGCCTTCTGCAACTTGTGAAATGCATTTCCTATCTTAGAAAACACTTTTCCTTGTTGCTGTTACTTCTCCTCAAAGAATATCTGAGCTACAGGCTCTAATGACTAAGTCTCCGTCTTTATTTTTTTTCCAAGATGGGGTGTCACTCCAGACCAGGGGTTCTCAAGCGGTGAGGCCAGCCTCCTGGGAGGCCCCAACCTGTTCCATGGGAGGCTCAAGCAAGTCTGAAAAGTACTGTATTTACATTTTGAGTTTTCTATATTTTGTGTGAAGAGATGAAGCAAACTGAAAGAGAATAAAAGTAGGTGAATTTTATGTATTTATTTACTAATAGGTGACAAGGAAGGTGAATGAGCCAATGCTCATTTCAGGTGTACCAGGAAAGGGTAGGAGTGAATACATTTCATTTGTTTATTTTATTTATTTGTTATTCAGATAATGCCTTTGAGTACAAGAGTTCTTTTCAATGGTTCCAAGTCAGTATAAGACAAAGAATTGAATGTGAACCAAGTACTCAAAGGGTTTCAGTTTATCTATGGTGTATCATAAAGTATATTATGTTAGTTTTCTTTGGGAGGCCCAAGATCATTTCAGTTTTGGAGAAGGCTCAAAATCTTGTCCATGTATTTGGGGAGGCTCACTGTGACAAAGCCTGAGAACTGTTGCTCCAGACCAGTCCTCGAGTTTCTGTGTAAAGTGGTTTCTGATGTCACACTTAATCAGATCATCCACCTTTCATCGTATTATCCTGGGCATGCTAACAAGGTGAGGCACTGCTGCATACACTGGATACACATAAAACATTAAATTTCTATCTTGCCTGCACTAGAGATTACAAAAGCTGTTTGTTTGTTCACCCCAGTAAGGAGGGTGCTCCTGTGACTAAGCAGTGCTTGTCCAAACAGTTGGCCAACTATACAGTATTTTATTATAGCCAGCATGGTAAGGAGTTTCTTGGCTCTGTTCATGGCCACTCTACCAGTAGTCTGACCACTTATGTGGCCTGTTTTGAGAATGTTTGTGGCTAATATTTGTGCTGCTGCTGCTGCCCGTGGAATGCTGTATATACTTTCACTAAGCGTTACAGTCTGGATGTTGTCACTAATGGACATGCTGGCTTTGGCCTTGCTGTACTCTAAAGCCTCCTGTCATAATAGACACTGACCTCCTCTGGGGACTCTGTGTACTGACTGGGAACCATTCCAGTGATGTGGCCCAATGGAGGCGATGTCCTCTATGAAGATAGAACAGTTACTTACTGTAACAGTAGATCTTTGATGGAATCTCCTCCATTGAGCTACAGTGCATCCATCCCTTTCCCATGATATTATCGGGATGACAGAGTTGCTTGCAGTGATGCCTGTTGACTTCCTGGAGTGTACATAAAGTGCCTTATAGACTTTATTTCAAGTCACGAGCCTCTCCAAGTGTGCCTGTTCCTGGTTCTGCTCTCCTGGTTCCTGCTGGTGAGATATCCTCCAAGGATGTCTCCGGCAAGGAACTGAGGAGTGACGGGGCACCATCGTTATATAGACGGAAGTGTTGTACATCATACTTGGGGTCCCCAGCTAGGAAAAGTTTCTGAATGGTCCTGATGCTGATGGTTACAGTGCCAAAGGTGTGGCCCAATGGACAAGAATCTCTCAGAGATCCACTTTTATGAAAGTAACAGTTCTACATAAAAATTGGTACTAACAAGGGGTAGTGCATCCCAGCAAAGAAAGGGTGAAAATGAATAGATGATAGCCACCTTGTGGATGTATCTCTAATGAGAACAAGCTTACCTAGGAGTTTCAACTATGGGAAAAGGCAGGTGATTTTATATATGCCCTACAATATTTGAAAAGGACTGCTCATCCTGAATAAAGTGTAAGGGTAATGTAAGTACAAATAAGAGCATGGGGATACTCAGCACCTGTAAGTCCAAGAGCAGAAAGTGATGGAATATCATCAGCTACACATTCCAGATTATAATTAAACAAGAGGAGAGGTCCAGTCGGAGGGGTTATGGGTGGGCTTCATGCTGCTTGGCCTTCTTTTCAATGAAGGTGGGGTTATGAAAGTAAAAGTGATCAACAACCCATGGGGATATCTTATCACCCAGGTTGAGACACACTACCACACCTTGGATGCACAGGATAGAGGGAAATGGAGAATTTCCCCACACAGAACTGTCTGGGATGTCTATGTTTTGGCCAGTTAAGTACTTGGGGTCAGGATTTCTGGTTTAACAGATGGTGTTTGTTTTTCTAGTTATGCAGTTTATAATAACGTTTGCTTTTGTTGTTATGTATTCTACCAACCACTGGAGAGACAGAGGCACATCAAGAGAGGGAGAAAACATGCAGACAAATGGGTCAACTAGTGCTGCAGGACTGGACGTGCAACATTCAGATTGGACATGACTCCTCCAGATGTACATAGCGTCACATGAGGTAAGAAGAAGAGGAAATTGGGAACATAGGGAAGGAGTCTGCATCTGCTGCTGCCCTAAACTTAGAGGATCAAAAGGTGGTAATACTAGTGTATAGACCCAATGGAACTAGTCCTGTTATCTCCTATATAGTTAAGGAATTAGTCTTCCGGTTATGTGCACCAAGATTTTAGAGGAATTATACACACTGAAGGGTGACATTAGTCACCTACAAGAGACTTAATTATCAGCTAGTGAACATGCTCAATTATGCTGGTCAGGGCGAAGCATGTATGGGGACAGTTCATCCACTAGCAAAATAGGCACGGGTGGTAATCCTGGTTCATAAAGGGATCTTTTTCAGACCAAGAGAGCAATAGCAAACCTGCAAAGGAAGTACAGTATATATCAACAGAGGGACCTTATTGAACTAACCCTAAATGTGGTGAACATTTATTCCCTTAATGTAAACTCAGGAGATTTCATGAAAACTCCTTTTGGCCTAGTAATCCAACTGGGGTTGGGTTGTACAGTCCTTGGTGGCGACTTCAACTGTGTCACCTCACCTCACTTCACCAAATCTGGGCAGTTCCACTACCAGCAGTAGCTTAGAAACTTTGACAGCAGACAAAGACTGCTTGGCTTACCCAGTCTGCCCATTTTCCTACCTACTGTGACACTGCAGACCCTACTTGATCTCTGGGTTTCCACCCTTTCCTTACCACTAAAGTTCCCTTATGCCTATCCAATGCCTTCTTGAATCCCTGTATCATTTTTGCCCCCACGACCTCTGCTGGGAGGCTGTTCCAGGCATCCACCACTCTTTCTGTGAAGAATTACTCCCTTATGTCTCCCTGAGCCTATCCCTCCAACTTCACAGCATGACCCTTTGTTCTTGAGCATATTTTCTCTGAAAAGGCTTCCTCTTAAACCTTATTTATACCCGTGAGGTATTTGAAAGTCTCTATCATATCCCTCCCTTTCCTCCAGGGTGTACATATTGTGGTCCTTCAGTCTTTTCCCATAGGGCTTTTGATGCAGACCCTGTACCATTTTAGTTGCCCTCCTCTGGACCACCTCTAGTCTGTCTATGTCTTTCTGAAGATGTTGTCTCCAGAACCAGGCACAGTACTGTAGGTGAGTTCTCACCAGTGATTTATACAGTGGTATCACCACCTCCCTCTTTCTTCTGGTGATACCCGTCCCTATGCACCTCGCATCCCACTGGCTCTCCACACTGTTTGGCAATCTTTAGGTAATCAGATATGATCCCCCAGATCTTTTTCCTGTTTGGTGGTTGACAGTACCCTCCCACCCATTTTGAGTTCCACCCCTAGGTTTCTGCATGATTTTGCACTTCTTCACATTGAAACTTAGTTTCACCTCTTGACCATTCTCAAGCTTCTTAGATCCTATTCATTTTTTCACACACACACACACACACACACACACACACACACACACACACACGTTTGAGTGTCTACCCTATTGCAGATCTTAGTGTCATCTGCAAACAGGCATACCTTTCCTTCTAGCCCCTCTGCAATGTCAATAATAAAGACATTAAAGAGGACCAGCCTCAGTACTGATCCTTGTGGCACCCCACTGGTCACCCTTCCTTCCTTGGAGTAAACTCTGTTTACCACCACCCTCTGTCACCTATCTCCCAACCAATTTCTCACCCTGTTTACCACCTTTAGACCCACTCCTAGGCTGCCCAGCTTGTTTATGAGTCACTTATGTGGAACAGTGTCAAAGACCTTACTGAATGTCAAGGTGATTAATGGTAGGTAATTTTGTTCTTTGTCAATGTTTGGTCTCCTGCCTGTAGGGGAGGGGAGGATGGAGGGAGTTTGGCTGTATATTGTTTATCCAGGTATGGTAAATTTAATGTTGTTGGGAGGAGGGAGGGGGAGGGTGGGTAGTATTTATTTTTGTTTATTATTTATTTTTATCAATTATTTTTGTTTATCAATTGTATTTGTATCTGACCCATTTATCTACCTATGTAGTGTACTTTTGTTGTGTATAATCAAAACTTATTAATAAAGCTTATTGAATGAAAAAAGCCTTACTGAGATCTAGGAAGGCCACATCCACCACTCCACTCTGATCTAATTCCTGGTCACCCAGTCAAAGAAATCTATCAGATTTGCTTAACATGACCACCCCTGAATCCATGCTGCCTCAGATCTTGTAAGTCACTGGATTCAAGGTATTCCACAATCCTTTCCTTCAGTAGTGATTCCTTTAATTTCCCTACCACCAAGGTCAGGCTGACTGTCCTGTAATTTCCAGCCTCCTCCTCGCTACCATTTTTGTGAAGTGATATAACATCTGCCCTCCTCCAGTCCTCCCGAACCACTCCCCATCTCCAGTGAGTGGTTGAACAAGACTGTCAGAGGTGAGCCAGCACCTCTGAGCTCCTTCAATATCCTTGGATGTATCCCATCTGGCCCCATTGTCTTGTCCACTTTCAAGTTTGCAGTACCTTAGGACTCCCCTCTGTAAATGGACTAGTGTCCACCTCATTTCCTATGATGTACCTGACACTTATCTGTGGTCCTTGTCCTTCCTTTTCTCCATGAACACCAAACAAAATATTCATTCAGGATGTCTTTTTCCTTGTCCCCTTTCACACACTCTTTTCCCTTCCCTCTTAGCCTTTACAATCCTCCCCTGGTCTTTTTTCCTTTCACTTACATACCTGAAAAATGCCTTCCCCTTTTTACTGCCTGAGCTATTTTCTTCTCCATTTGCACCTTTGCACTCCTGGCCACTTTCCCTACCTTCCTCTGTTTCTCCTGATACACCTTCCTATCCTCAGGACTGTGTCACCTTATACTTCCTGAATGCTAGCCTTTTGCCCTTACCTCCAGCCACCTCTTTTAAGAACCATAGCGTTTTTTCCTCTGCTTTGCTAACTTGTCTGATGCAGAGGTCTGTTGCCCTCATTATCCCTGCTTTAGTTTCACCCACTGTTCCTCCACTGCACCCAAGTCCCCCACCACATGGCATCCCTGAAGCATTCTCAACTTTATAAAATTAGCCTTCTAAGTCCAGGACCCTTACCTTTGTGTGGTTAATTTCTTCCACAGTTCTTATATTGAACCACACCCACGGGTGATCACTGAACCCCAGGTGGCTCCCCCACCACGACATCTACAACATTTTTATCATTGGTGAGTAAAAGCTACTATTGTTCCCTCACGGTGGGCATCTTTACTAGTTACCTGAAGAATGCCCCTGCAGGAGTCTAGGATGTCCTGCTGTTTAGCTTGAAGCTGCAGCTGGATGCTCCAATTTACATCTGGCAGATTGAAGTCTCCCACCAGCAGCACCTCCCTTTATTTGCCATCTTTTGGATGTCTTCACCCAGAACCTTATGCATCTTTCCCCTCCCATGCTGGAGGTCTGTAGATCATGCCAGCGATGTATCGTCTATTCCCTGTCTTTAGGGTGACCCACAGTACCTTTGCCCCCCCACCATGTTCCCTTGAAGAAAAGGGCAGCAAGAGTTTCAAATGCCCAGGAGCTAAATCTGGATTTTCTAATATTTAGAGAGCCCTTCCTGGCACAGAAAGGAATTATATATTTTTCTCAGTGCCCCATGCATCATGCTTATAGATTCTATGTAAACTTGGAATATGTATACACAGAAGCCAAGACAGAAATAGACCATCTCATGTAATGCTCCCATTTCAATAACAGTAAGTAAGGAACCTTCAAACAGAACATCAATTCTGAGACAATGTAGATTACTTAATAAAAATAATTTATTAAGAAAACGAGGATGTAATAGCACAGTATCTGGCAGAAAACAAAACACACAGACTGCTCAGAATGTTTGTAGGAGACGGACATAAGGCAGTGGTCACAGGGCACAATTTCACATGCCTCCTGTAGGAAAAAGAAGTTGCTGACCATTGAAAATAACCTAGAAGAACAATTAAGGAGGCACAGGATAAACACAAAAAAGAAGGAACTCAGCAGTTACTGGAATCCCTTAATAAAGTGCAACAGGAACCTCAACAGTTGCTAACTGGCAAAGCAGAGAGAAACCATGGTATATTAATAAAAGTTATTATGAAACTAGATAACAGGGCTGGTGAAATGTTAGCCGTTAGGTTAAGGAAACAGGAAGCCAGTAGAATTCTTCTCGAATCAAGAATCATCATTCCCTCAGAAACAGTATAAACATGAAGACCCCCAACAGGGTATAGATGTATTTGATAGATATGTGAATAACATATAGCTCCCAAAGTTCCCAGAAGAAGGTCAACTTTTATTAGACAATCCCATTTTAGAAGCAGGACTATCAGTGTCCTAAACTTTGTAAAGGTTCCAGGCCCTGATGGGTATGCTCAAGGATTTTTAAATCCATCCTGAGTTTAAAGAAGCCCTCCTACAAATTTCAACTTATGTAATGAGGAAAATGGAAGCCCACACTCCTGGAATGCAGTCTTAATAACAGCATTGCCCAAATCAGGAAAAAGCAGATGAATGTGACATCTATCACACAATTGCACTATTAAACCAAGACTTGAAATTATAAGATTTTTGCATATAGGTGCACAAAATAATACTTAGGTTAGTCCACTCAGACCAGATTGGGTCTATCCCTGGGTAGCAGCTTAGGGATAGTATAGGAAGCTGCTCCTCAATGTTATGTCAGACATGGAGGAAAGAAAAGTAGTGAGGGGCCAGGCAGTAGCAGTGAATGTGGAAAATGCCTTTGACAGGCAGAGCCAGCCCTTTTGCTAGCAATGTATCTAAATTTAGCCTTGGGGTGCCTTTAAAATCATGTTGTCCTGTAATTGTTCTGCTAGTGTTCAGGTCAGTGGCACCCTCTTAAAAGAGTTTAAGATAAAGAGTGTAACAAGTTTGAAATAAAGAGGGACAAGTTTAAGATAAAGAGAGGAGCAAGAGTACCCTCCGTCCCTTCTTTTGGTGCATAGCCTGACACCTCTGGCAGAGGCTATTATGACAAACCCTGACATGCAGGAAAGTCATGTGAGAGGAGAAGTAAAAACTTCTCTTTATGCAGATGGCACCTTGCTATATATTGGGGATCCTCTAACATCAATTTCATTTCATTTTCATTTTATTTGGGTTAAACCATTGAGCAAGCTCATTTGAAATGGTGACCCATGATAAACATTTACAGACAGACAATAGAACGTGTTACAACACATTTCACAAAACATTATGAAATACATCAGTGTTGACATTCAGCACAGTTAATCATAAAATTGATCACAGCAGCATTCGGTCTGACCAATGATTGTTTTCTAAGAACCATTGTTTTACCAAATTTAATAAAATGGGCTTGATATTTAACATTGAAACTTACGTGATGTTATTTCTGTAAAAGGCACCATTTGACTATATAAATACATTGACCTTTGAGTTTTGGTTATTGGCACAGTCAATTTATGGTAGGCCAAGTTCCTGAGAGAACAGCTATCCTTCCTTTCCCACAACCGAACTACAAATAGTCTGGGACTTTGCCTAGTCCACTTTTATAGGCTAACACAGATTTGCACAGATGGCATCTGTCTGTAAGAAAAACACCCTAAGTGTTTATACATACTACACTAGTGGGTTTATTTTGGATATTTCAAAGTTAGCCTGGCCAAATGATTGTACGATATATCTAATTTTTGTAATTTACTTTTGTTTGAGTAGTCATACCAAACATTTCTGTAGTCGAATAAAAAAAGCTGAGTCTCAACTATTTTGGTATAATGTGACCACCCAAACAGCTTTGATTAGAGTACAGGAGCCCCACTCTCCCATCAATCTGTGTAACAATTTTGTCTACATGAACATTGCCAGAGCCGAAGAATTCAACCAGTATCCTAAGTACTTATGGGAGTCTACCTATTCTAAGTATACCCATCTGTGTCCAAAATGGTCAGATCTCTACCATTCTTAAATTTGGTTATAGTTCTGAACAGCATAAATTTAGCTTTACCTATGTTCACTTTGAATTTTGAGTGTCCAAAATAGGTTTGGAGCCCATTGAAACAAGTTTGTAATTTACTTTGAACTTTGATAATGATGGCACAGCAACATATAGTATTGTATCGCACAGCACAGAAATGATATGTCATACCTGGTATACTTTCTCCCAGACCTTTTAAGTAAATCAAAAACAATAATGATCCAAGGACTGAGCCCTATGGGACTCCTCAGATTACTGGCAATGGTGTAGATTCCATGCGCTTATGGCTCTGTCAAACTGGTCTCCTGTCTTCTTCTCCTTCTCAGTTGACGTTGCCATTGTTCACTTCACATCCATCTTCTTAAAGTCTGGGATGCCCATGCCCCACTTAAAACTAAATGAGTAAAGTGCAACCACCATCCCTGGATCACCCTGATATTTTGGCCATATGTAGAGAGCGCAACTCTCTTGGTGCCACTTTAAATCCTCAGGTAACCAGGCCTCCCTACAAGCCTTTTTCACCCTCTACAACAGTTGCAGTAACAGCGTCTGCCATGCCAAATCTGACTTGCACCCTCAAATAGTACCCTTCCTCCTTCTAGCAGGATCTCCGCTCGCTTCTGCGCCCGCTGCTGAATCCCTCCTCCTCTATTCGTGTCAGATTCTCTAATCTCTGACCCTCCTTTGTTGCCCTAAATAAATTCTTCACATCCTGTGCCATTCCCCAGGAACCCCCGCCTCCACCCTGCACCCTCTAACCAATGTCACAGATGCTTAGTTTTCAACTATCGCTAATTTTGCCATCAGAAGTTCTAAGAGCTGTAGCCGCCAAACCCTGCTAAGTCAAGTCTTGATGGCCTGCATCCTCGGCTCCTCAAAATCTCGGCCTCCTCTATTGGTACCCTTTAACCTTCATCTTAAATCTTTTGCTCTCCACAGCTACTGTCCCCACAGCTTGGATGTCTGCCACAGTCCTCCCCTCTTTAACGGTGGTGACCCCACTGTACCTGGAAATTACCGCCCATTTCCTTCTCCCTCCTCGCCAGAGTCCAAGAGTCCTTTATTCTCTTAAGACTCAATGAATTCCTTCTTGCTTCCAACACCCTCTCCCTATTTCAAACAGGCTTTAGAAATTTCACTCTACCACCTCCTCCCTTTTATGCTTTACTAATGTGATTCATTCTGCTATGGACCTTGGCCAGATAACCTCAGCTATCTTCATTGACCTGGCCAAGGCCTTTGACTCTGTTTCCCATCCTCTTCTACTAAATAAACTATACCTTGTTGTCTTTCCCCTGCCTCTGTGTCCTGGTTTAGCTTATATCTTATTGGCCATTCCCCATCAGTCTCTATTAACAATGTCCTATCCTCCTCCCTCCCCATCTTCGCAGGTGTGCCTCAGGGATATATTCTTGGGCCTGTTCTTCTCCCTCTTGTTAACAATCTCCTCTCAGTCTGCACCCATGCCCATATTCACATGTATGTGGATGATCCATACTTTTTCTGTCTGGCCCATCTGTCCAAGAGGTCCAACCCCCTTCCCCTTCAAAGTGATCTCACAGCGGTCACAGCCTGGTTCCATGCCAATTGCCTAAAACTAAACATAAACAAAAAAACATAGCCATGACCTTTAGATCTAAACAAAAACTCACCAGGCTTCTCACCCTCCCAGTCTTCTCTTCTCTCTCAACACCCTCTAGACAATGTCCTCAACTACAAGTACTTAGAGTTTGGTTTGATCCTCCTCGACTTCTATTCCTACTTTAGTGCTCTACACTCCAAGCTGCACCCTAAACTTGGGCTACTTTACCACCATAAAACCAGTCTCTCCCTCCCTGTAAGACATGATCTCATGCTTAAATGGATCCTCCTGGTTCTTGACTTTGGGACATAGTTTACAGTGCTTCCCAGCCACCTCCATTGCCAAACTTGATATCCTGTTTCATGCCTTCTGTAAGTTCACCTCTAACTCCCCTCCTTAACTCACCACTGTGACCTATAATCTTCCATTTCCCTCCCATCCCATGCTCAGAGGCGCTTCCCACACTGTTCCACCTTTATCACTAAATACTGATTTGGAACCCTTCCACCCTACCTTGCCTCCCTCCTTAATCCAAATACCCCTCACCCTACAACTCGTTGTTGAACTGTGCCAGCACCTTTCCTCCCACTTGAATGCACACCAGGTAGCAAACTTTCTTTTCCTGTAGACTTCCTTTCCTTTAGACTAGTGTTCCCTCCAAATCCATCTTTCTCCCTCCTTCCTTGCCCTCAGGTGCCTACTCAAACCAACCCCTACTACTTCCTGTATCTGCTCCCTTTCTAGTACTCACTTATCTCTGCTTCTTTGTCCCCCTCTCCACTTGCTGCAGCTCACTGTATATCAAATATCATTCAATGTATATAATCAGTGTAAATATTGTTTTGTATATACAAGATATTTCTTCAATGTATAAATCATTCTTTTTATTATGTAAAATCCCTACTTTTTGTAACAATTTTGCTGTCAATGTTGTATTATCAATTGCTATATTTTATTCCTCTGTACCCTACCCTGGGTCACACCTGGAAATGAGCTTCTGCTCATGGTGCCTTTCCAGTTACCAACTTTAAAAAATAAAAATAAAAATAAATAAATAATTGCCTCCTGCATTTGAACTATGAACAAAACCATTTCAGGGCTGTTCTAGCAACCCCTATTTCTGCAAGCCTGTTTAGGAGAATTTGATGGTCAACTGAGTCAAAGGCCCTGAAAAGTCAACAGAGATGGTCCCAGTCAACTGACCCAAGTCAATAGCTTTGTTGACATCATCCAGGACCCTCGCCACAGAGACCACTGTACCATGATTTTTATGGAATCTTGATTGATACTTATCAAGGAGATTGTTTTTATATAAAAGTCAGATAGTTGCCTAACCAGTAACCTTTCAAATAACTTTGAAACTTGAGACAACAGAGATATGGGATGGTAGCTGGTTAACTGGCCAGGGCTGCCACCCTAGAGATGGGGCAACCCTGGCCAGTTCCATTCCTATGGGGACTACCCCTCAGACAGAGACCAGTTGAACAAATAAGTAAGTGGTTTGGCAAGGTGGAGTGCAGAATATTTTAATAGTGATGGGGTTAGTCCATCTGGTCCACTACCCTTGCTGGTCTTCAATTCTAACAATAATTCTATAACTTCATGTACCTCTGTTGTCCTAAATGTAAAAGACAAAGCCTCTACTTCACTATCCTGGACTCAAGGATGCCCAAATTTGGATCAGGGCTGCCAAAAAGTTTCCAGCCTCCACAAAATAATTATTACATTTCTCAGCTATGGACTCCCGCCAGCACTGCTAGTTGTCTCAAACAGGTGTGCATTAGTCATCTTTTGATTGAACTTTTATTTCTTTTATTATGGACCAAAATTGTTTTGGGTCACCTGCCACATCATCAATTTTGCAGTATAAAATGTTCACTTGGCATCTCTGAGTGAAGTTACATACACATTTCTTAACTTTCTATAATTTTTTCCAGTCTTTGGGAAGCCTCATCTTATGTGCTCTATCCCAAGGTAGATTTTTGCCTTTTTAATTTCCATAATGAGGTGGTAAACCAAGGGGTGGGCATATTTTAATTTTTCTTGTTTTAACTGGCATATGCAAATTGCATGCCTTCATTAATTCTGATACACAGTAATTCCACACTCAGATCAATGTCAGGAATTAACTTTAGTCTTACCCAATTTATGTTATCTAAGTTTTTGCAAATGCTACATAGTCAAAATCTTTATTTGAATGAAATGTAACAAACCTTGTTTGATTAGGAACTTTAATTCTTTCCTAATACAATATATTGTATTATGATCACTACTCATGTCAGACAAAATTCCAGCTTCTAGATAGTTATGTGGTATTTGTCAAAATTAAATCTAATAAAGAGGAGTCAACTGTTTTTTTATATTGACATGAGTAGGGTCATTAATCAGTTGTTCCAAACCCAGATTAAAAACAGTATTTGTCATAACATTAGTGCTCTTATTTTCCATCCAGTATTCATTTAAATACCTAACAGAAGCAATTCATGTCGTGTAGTATGGGAAGTAAGATGTCAGATAAGGACTGCATCTTGGACTTAGGGAATTTTGAGGGTCAGCATCCTCCAAATAACTGTAATGGTTTACCTGATTTAAATCTAATCTCTAGTGCTAGGAACTTGCAACAGTCTGATCCTATATTAAGTGATAATTGTTTAGGTGAGAACTTATTTTGAAAATAAATGATAACCCCTCCCTTATTCCTATCGGACCTAATTAGATTAAAGGTAATAGCCTTGTATTGCCACATCTGAATCATCAATTTTGTTGTTGAACCATGTCTCCATAAGTAGCCTTTTGTATCCTTTATGTGTATTGTCAGATGGACCAGGATTGGGGCTGACATCTCCACACTGAAGTAAAGTAAGAGTAATAAATAATCTACTAAGTATCCCCACCCCTTCAACTGGTATTCCAACGTGGGCAGTGAATTCTATAAATAATTTCTACACTTTTTCTGTAACATCATGTAAATTTGGTTCCTCACTAAAACCATAAAGAATGGGAAAGGGAAGAATCCATTGTAAGGATTTCACAGGCTAAAGGCTTGTCTCTTTACCATACTCTAAGGAAAAGGTCAGGTATCCATACTTAGCTTCACACATGGATAATCTAATCTTGGGATTCCCACATCATCCTCCTCCAGTCTGAACTCCCAATAAAAACAAACTAATAAATATCACTAGAGACAATCCCATAATGGTCTTAATTAATTACAAAAATAATTTAAACTAAAATTATATAACCATTTCCAAGTTTGTACATCTCCCCAGCTGCTTCCACCCCACTCCACCAACACCCAACTGCTGCCACCAGCCACGGATAATAAAGGATGATTTCTGGGTGACATTTTGAGAGATGGATGTTACTTGCCAATAGATATGCCACTCCCCACAACTGCCTCTTTTCTATGCCACACACGACCGCTGCCACCAGTCAGGAGAGGGGGAGAAATTGACTACAGATTCAGCTGGGGGTGGTGATCAATGGATTAATTATGGAGTACAAAGAGAAAATATACCAAACAATTATCAGTCACAGACCATTATTTAAAAATGCAATTTAACTTGATCAAATAAACAAACAGGCTTAATTCTAGAGTCCCAATAAAATGTCCAGACCGCAAATGATTTTAGAATGATGACATTTGAAACATTACTCCAGAAAATTATTACTAATAGATATTTTCTCGGAGGGCGCTCATGCCACAGCACTCTTGCCATGTGCTGTTCGGGCATTTTAAAGTCTGCCGCCCTCCTTCTGTGGTGACAATCACCTCTGCTCCTCCCCTCTGGTCCCATAGGCTCAAACCTCACTGGGACACTGGGACTCTGCTGGCTGGTTTTACCAGGGCACAGAACTCTGCACAGTCACAATGTTCTGTAGCAGAGTTTTAGCAACAGGTGTAGGCAGCTGTATCAGCCTCTTCCTTGCGGTATTCTACTTGTTGGTGTGTGGCTCAGGCATTTTAAAGTCTGCTGCCCCTCCTTCTGTGGTGACGTTCACATCCTATGGCCCTTTAATAAACACAGTGCTAGAATTTAGGATGGTGTCAGGCTTTAAAATGAACAGGGTCAAATTAGAGGTATTCGGCTGGGAGGATTATGCACAGACAGAACTACCACACTAATTCAGTTGAAATAGGTCCATATGGAGATAAGCTGTTCAGGACTAAAATTCCACAGCTGATACATGGGGAGGATTTTTGAACATGTATGTCTGTTGTTCAGATACGTAGTGCAGAAATCATTCCTCGTGTTAGACCATGAGAAGTTGGTTTAACTCCTAGGATGGAATTCTGCACTTGCACCTGGAAATGGATATGATTCCTGCAGTTGTGGCAGAAAATGTGCAGTAAACTGTGACAGTTTGTGCAGATGTGTCAGATGTCTGTGAAGAGGATGCATAGATTTAGATGCATCTGTATGGATGCAGCTTGCACCTGAAATACAGACACAAGTGCTGCATCCTCTTCTTTAAAATCATACCCAAAGAATTTTCCTGTCCAACTATAGATATAAGTAATGACCAAAAAGGTGGGGCAACCTTCCCTTTCAATATTTGTAAGGTATAAACTAGTAACAAGGATGTCCTGCCTAGCTTTCTTGTCCTATATTAAACCTTGCCCAGTTAAACACACAAAACACATGAAAACATATTGTCTCAATGGAAAAAAATGTATTTAGGGAAACAGGAGAACTAGAATAAATTGGGCAATTACTTGTCATCTAATGGACAGGGATGCCTGGGGGTGTCTGACCCTAAAATATATTATAATAACTGGGTTTGCTTTTCCCAGGAAATCCATTGTGTAATTGCCATTATAAAGGAGTGCTTAAAACGGCAAACTTGTGAGCAGGTTTCCTCGCTCCATGCATGCACTAGCCACAGCTCTTTCATTCTGACAGCTGGCCACCTTGCTTGCTGCCAGAGACTGCACCACCACATTGACTCAGTGGTGTTATTTGAAAGAAAATCACTGCTGAAAAAATTTCAAAAACAACTACCAGAAAAAGTTAACTTTCTGCACGTGACCACGGACTGCTTAAACCCAACTGGACTGCAACAGCACAAGAACGCTTTTTATTTTATATAACTGCTGTGGCAAAAAGCAAAACCAGCAATTATATAACATAAAATATAGGGTGGTGCAGAAACTTGAATTTTAACACACCCTCAGTGTTGGATGCCTCTGATAAACTTGAGTATCACTCTCGGGATTATGCGCATCGAATATCTCAGGTAGTGTGTAAAATTTGTTACACACACCACCCCATATATTATTCTATATGTAATACAGCTCCATTACAAAGACTAATTACATTTGCAAGCTACAGCACAAAGACAGGATGTGAAAATATGGAGCTACATAGCATCAGTGATTTTAATCTCAAACCTCTTCCTTTCATAGACATACAGGAGAAGAGATTACATAATGTAAACCATTGACTTAGATTACCTTATCAGTTCAGGGTTCTACCAGAAATCCCTCAATTTCAGCCCTGTTGGTTCTTTTTTTCCACCTCATTCCCACACAAAGGACTAATGTGCAAAGTACATCGGAGGCTGCCCACTGGAGTCAGCCAATGAGGCAAGCAGCAGCCAGCCACTCTGCTCCCCTGCTGACCCAATAGGACCCCTACCCAGGTAAGACTGTTGGGGCTGCATTATAGAGTGGTTCTACTTGGGAGGTCAGCTAAGCATGTCAGTGGACTTAGGGATTGCTGTTGTTTTTTCTTGTCTTTGGTATGGTGCTGTTTATTCTTAACTAACACAAGGTTTAGTGTGTTTCTGGGTAGTAGGGATTGTAGATAAACTGTTGTTAGGTGCTAGGGTGATTCAGGATCAGGTTCCTACTGTTAAATAGTTGTTAGACATAGTAGGATATAAGGACTTGCCATAAAAAGCCTGCTAGGTGTCAATGAGCTTCAGGGTTTAAAGATCAAATAAACTGTTTTCTTCATATTTTAATAAAAGCTTGAATTCAAGTTCCTGTGTCATGATTAGTGTTTCCTGAAAATGTCATGCTGTTTGGTTCTGTGGTTTTTTAAATCAACATCTGTTAATGTCCCCCAGTAACTGAAAACTGTAAAGATTTTTCTATCTCTATCAGTGAGGCCTGCAAAGTGATGACATAATTTTGGTCTAAACCAAAACAAAGTTCTCCCACCTCCCAGGTTCTTCTAGTTAGTGCACAACTTGTATTGAAAGCAGAACCAGTGCAACAGCAAACAGGCTACTTCCTTCTTCACCAACCTGAAAGAATGCCAGCACCAAACTAGCAATGTTTTTAAAAAGTTCTAGAAATTATTATAGAATGAAATTATTTCTTTTTCCATCAATTTTCATTCAAAGAAAATGCAACAAACGTTGCCTCACTATTTAATCCTTTTATGCAATATTATTCTTCTCCAACATATAGCAACAATCAGATGCTTGATATCAAGGTGTTTGTGAAAGATTTCGCACATATACAATAGTAAAACGTAAGTGCATAGATAAATAGATGAATTTTAAATAACCAAACCAGCAGGTGAGATTAGAATAACCAGGTAAAGGACAGATTTTGCCAGCAAATGAAACTGATCCAGAGAAGCCATTGATCAAATAGAAATGGTTTGTAAATCGAACAATTTTTTTATGTCTTTGGTAACCGGGTAGGTACACTGATCCAATGACCCAGGCACAAGGTGGCAACAACACAATACATAAGTATATAGTATGAAAGAACATTACATACAGAGCACAGAAAAACACCCCCAAACATGGGGTGGTGAGGGAAAAAATGTACAGTAGATAATTGGATTATACAATAACAATAGTAATAGGCTAAGGACAATGTGATTACAGCAAAACAATAGTGCAATTTACAGTAAGTATCAACAGTTAATTACGTGATCCATTTCTGTGTAAACATCAGGTACAAACAACCAAAAGCTGTGCATCAGGTGCCAGCAGTCAAAGCTGTGCAGGTGCAGACAATCACATTTTCATTGTTTTCTTAGGGTTCAGAGAGGATCAGAGAGTATCAGAGGCAGGCAAAGGTCGTAATAATGGTGGGGGGCTAGGGCAGTAAGAAGACTGAGGTGAGAAAGGAGTGCAGGAAGGTAAAGGCAAGCAGTGATGCCTCCACATTATGAAGCATGGGCAGTTTGTAGGCCTTAGTGTTGTTGTGGGTGCAGTGGCACATGGCTGCAGTCAGGAGGCAGGCTTTTAGAGTCTGTTTGAAAGACAGGTGGGTGGAAGATGAGCAGATGGACGATAGGAGTTTGTTCCATATGGAGGGTGCAGAGATGGAGAAAGTCCGGTTTCCCATGGCAGTGGAGATGCATGGTACTTCTAGCGGAGGGACTGAGGATACCCTAAGAGTTCTTGAAACCACTGTATCTATCAGAAGGGATGAGTAGGGGACAAGTGTTGGTTTTGAGTGAATTGTCTATCAGGCAACCCACTGCATAATTGAAACGACCTTGTAGATGGAGTCACCCAGGGACTGCTAGAGTGTGCAGTGATGGGTACAGTGGGAGTTTGAAGGATGAAATGACAGATGGAGTTGCATGTTGTGTTTAGCCATGAGTGTAAGGAACAGGATGTGAAGGAGTAGGGAGCAATAGTCAAGGAGGGGCAGTAGGTTACCACATGCAATGGCAAGGCACATTTTGGCAGACAGAAGATGTTTGAGTCGGTATGCAGTGCTTGAGTTCTGGTGGATTTTCCACATAGTGTTGTTGATATGTTCAGAGTAAGAAAGGGAGAGGTCAAGGGCAACACCTAAATATTTGAAGGATAGGGCATTTTGATGGGGAGAGGCTGCTGGGATGAGTATAAGGAGGGAGGAGTTGGTTTGGCGGCTTTGGCGAGGAAAGGTTTAGAGCCAAAGAGCATAGATTTAGTCTTTTTTCATTGACTAGGAGCTTGTTAGTGAGGAACCATTGATAGGCAGAGCCATAGTTTCACGTGAGGGTGGAAGAGATGGATTCAATTGATTTGTTGCTATGGTAGAACACTAGATCATCTGAGTGGAGAAGAACTTTACAATTGAAGCTATCCTTGCAGAGTGCATTAATGAACATGGAGAAGAGTAATGGGCAGTATGGAACCCTGGGGACTCTAGAGTGCACAGCCAGGGCAGTAGAGGATGCTTTACTTATGATGACAGACTGAGAATTGTTAGAGATATAGCTGTGGAACCAAGCAGCAGTTCCAGCAGAGCAGCCAAAAGAAACAGGGTGGAGTGGAGAAGGTGGTGGTCAACAAGGTCAAAAGCCTTCGATAGATCTATGAAGACAGCACCTGTGGCTTTGGCCCAGTTCATGTTTCTAGAACATGATCGGAAAAAGGGCCAAAGCAGAGGAGGTACTGTGGTGCTTGCAGGGCAACAGGAGAGGGACACAAATAAGTCAGGATGGGAGTGGTGCAGTGCAATGGCTGTGGAGCAGCAGTGTTCCGGGAGACATTCTGGAGGTTGCGATGTTGCTCTGTTTGCAGGCACCTCTGATCTGAGGGAGGAGGTTGCCCGCCTCCAGGCTGGCCTGGCTAGGATTCAGGAAACCTCTTCCCCACCCATAGACCACCAGGGCAACCACCGCTACTCCAAGGCTGCCAAGAAAGAGGAGTGGTTGGACCAAGGTGGGCTCAGAGAGGGAGGGTGGTGCAACAGAGGTGCATCCTCTCCAGTTGTAGCTCTCCACAATCATATGCTGTTCTGGCAAAGAGTGGTTCCTCTATGGAGGCACCTGCAGTGGAGACCAAGGAGGATGCTGGGAACCTCCACAAAGGAGACCCACAGGAGAGTGGCACGAGACCCCACAGTTGAAGGAAACAACTCCTGGTGGGGACTTGATCATTGGGGGTAGACATGGGGAGGAAGAGGATAGGAGGTAGGTGCCTGCCTGGCACCACGGCTTGAGGGACAGGAAATGAATCCTCAGGATCACTGGAGCAGCTGCACGAGGAGGTAGCTGGATGTCATTGTCCACCTAGGACAAATGACTTGGCTGTGAATGGGATCAGAGAGGTGCAAGAGGAGTTTGTGGAGTTGGGGAGGGCCTTAGACAAGTAGCATGTATGGTAACCTTCTCGGAGATGCTGCCTGTCTATGGCAAGGATGATGCTAGGGTATTCTGCACCATGGAATTCAATGAATGGTTGAAAACTGGTGTGGAGCTCAGGGTTTTGGCTTCATTGGAGACTGGGGAGCCACCTGAAGGGATGCAGGCTTATACTGGCACGATGGTCTTCATCTGTCCGGGGTCCAGGATCCTAAGTGATAGGTTTAAATACTTCATTGGCAAGCATTTAAACTAGCCAAGGAGGCAGGAGGCACTGAAAGGAGCAGGGAAATCCCAGCCTCCCAGCACAAAGCGCAGGTTAGAGAGGTAAACACCAAGGCAGAGAAGTCAGTAGGAGCAGGACAGGGATAAATGCAGAAAAAGTGTTAAGGACAGGGATGGGGCTAAAAGGGTAAGGCCATAAAAATAAATGGAAGGTGATGAGTACCAATGTCTGTAGTCTGTGCAACAAGCTCCCTGAACCAGTGGCCTTAATGGAAGAGGGACGCCTGGATATTGTGGCAGTCACTGAAACATGGTACACAGAGAACCATGAGTGGGAAGTCAACATACCAGGATACACAGTCTACAGGAGGAACAGGGTGGGTAAAAGAGGAGAAGGAGTAGCTCTCATATAAAGGAAGGGATTAAAGCAACAGAACTAAAGAGTAAACAGGAAGTTGATCAGTCACTATGGGTCACCCTGGAGACAGGAAATGGCACCACAATCCGCATGGGGTTGTGTACAGACCCCCATCTCAGGGGAGGAAATGGACAAGGAAATGATAGAAGGCATCCTTAAAATGGCAGAAAAGGGGAGATATTGTTGATGGGAGACCTGAATATGCCAGATGTTAACTGGAGTACCTTTGCTGCAGGCACATCCAAGAGCAGGGTCATTCTTGATGCCCTAGAGGGGCATGCCTCAGACAGCTAGTATTGGAACCCACTCAGGAGGGAGCAATCTTATACCTGGTACTCTCAAATGGGAAGTAGAAAGGATCTCGATTTAGAAGTGGGTAGCCATTTGGGAACAAGTGACCACCAAGCAGTGTGGTTCACAATAAACACAGCCATAGAGTCAAGCCATACAAAAACAAGAGTATTGGACTTTAGGAAGGCTGACCTTGGGAAAATGAGAGAATGCCTTAGAAAAGCACTAGTAAATGGGCAAGAAGGAGGTGGAGGAACAATGGGGAATAATCAAAACAGCCATCAGGAGGCAACAAGCCTTTGTGTAAAGCAAATCAATAAAACAAATGAAGGAAAAAACCACTATGGTTCTCAAAAGAGGTGGCAGGGAAGGTTAAGGAGAAAAGGATAGCATTCAGGAAATATAAGAAAACACAGAAGGAGCAGGACAGAGAACTTTATCAGTTAACGAGAAGAAGGCAGGAAAGGCAGTCAGAATGGCAAAGGCACAAACTGAGGAAAAGATAGCCAATTCTGTTAAGAAGGGGATAAACTTTTATAGGCACATTAGGGAATGAAGAAAGACCAAGGAGGGATACAGAGACTTAATAAAGGGGAGGGAATGTGGGCAGAGGGTAACAGTGAAAAGCAGGGATACTGAATGAATATTTCTGCTCAGTATTCACAACAGATCAGAAGGGGAGGTGCCTAAACCAAACAAGGGAGAAACTCTGAATAGAGGGTTGATACCTGTTCATTCACAGAAGAAAGGGTTTTGAAAGAACTCTGGAAACTGAGGGTGGACAAAGCAATGGAGCCTGATGCGATTCACCCAAGATTACTAAAAGAACTAAGGGTAGAATTAGTAACACCACTGACTACTCTATTAAACAAATCATGGGAGGATGGAGTGGTACATGAGGACTGGAGGAGGGCAAATATGATTCCACTTCACAAAAGTGGGAGCAGGGCAGGAAACTACAGAGACCAGTTAGTTTGACTTCAGTGGTAGGGAAAATGATGGAATCACTTCTGAAGGAAAGAATTGTTGAGTACCTAGAGGCCAGTGGGGCACAGGACCCAAGGCAGCATGGTTTCACAGCAGGAAGGTCATGTCAGATGAACCTAATAGATTTCTTTGACTGGGTGACCAAAGTAATAGACCAGGAGGGGCTGTCGATATGACCTACCCAGATTTTAACAAGGCATTCAACACAGTCTCACACAAAGATTAATATACAAGTTAGCCAGCCTTGGAGTGCGTCCCAAGGTGGTAGCCTGGATAAAAAACTTGCTGGACAACAGGACGTAAACGATAATAGTAAACAGAGTCCACAATGAAGAAAGGAGGATAACTAGCGGGTATCACAGGGTTCGTATCGGACCGGTCCTCTTTAATATCTTTATAAGTGACATTGGAGAGCACCTAGAAGGAAAGATATGCCTCTTTGTAGATGACACAAGACCTGCAACAGGGTTGATACACAAGGTGGGGTGAAAAGAATGAAAAGGACTTGGCAAGGTTGGAGGAACGGTCAAATACGTGGCAGCTCGGATTCAATGCAAAGGAGTGCAAGGTAATGCATCTGAGAAACAAAAACCCAGGGAAGAGTACACAATCGGGGGTGAGTTAATAACAACAACAAAATTGAAAGAGACCTAGGAGTAATTATATCAGATGACCTAAAGGTGGGCAAACAATGTGAGAAGGCAGTAAGGAGGCTGGGGATACTGGGATGCATAGGGAGAGGCATCAACAGTAGAAAACAGGAAGTTGTTATCCTCTGTACAGACAGTTAGTCAGACCCCATCTGGGGTACTTTGCAATTCTGGAGACCCCATCTCCGCAAAGACATAGATGAGAGTGGAGGCTGTCTAGAGGAGGGCAATCAAATGGTAAAGGTCTGCACCAGAAGACATACGAGGAGAGACTAAAGCAGCTTAATATGTATAACCTTGAGGAAAGGAGGGAGGGAGAGGGGGACATGATAGAAACTTTCAAGTATCTCAAGGGAATTAACAAGGTACAAGAGGGTAGTATCTTTCAGAAGAAGAGATGTGCAAGAACACGGGGACAATTTGAAGATAGAGGGGGACAGCTCAGAGGTAATGTTAGAAAGTATTTTTACAGAGAGAGTTGTGGATGTGGAACAGCCTTGCTGAGGAGGTTGTTGTGTCAGGAACAGTGGGAGAATTCAAGAATGCATGGGACAGGCATAAGGCAATTCTAGTGGGGGTAGGAGGAAATAAGCTGTTGATTAACTAGAATCCACAGCTTATCCATCAGGTAGGAAATGGGCAGACTGGGTGGGCCAAGCAGTCCTTATCTGCCATCAAATTCTATGTTTCTATGTTTTGCAGAAGCCATGCTGGAGGAACATAAGAGGTTATATTTTTCTAGGTGCTCATTTAGCTGGGAGTGTACAGTTTTTTCAAGCAGTTTACTTAGGTGGAGAGGAGGAGATGGGTCTATAGTTGTGAGGTGAGAGGGGTCAGGAGCTTTAAAGATAGGTACCACATTTTCATGTTTCCAGGAGTCAGGCACAGTGAGTGTAGAAAGCGTGAGGTTGAGTATGAAAGTGAAGGGAAGGGTTTAACAATGGCAAGGGAAATAAGTTTTAGAAATGCGTGTATAGTCCATCACTGTCAGGGCTTCCTTTGGCCTGGAGAGACTTCAGGAGTTTGATAGTGACATTCTGCCCAATAGCTTGAAATGGAAAGATGGGGGTAGTATGGTGTTTTGGGGGGTTGTTTGGCTGGAGGTTCTGGGCTGGGGAAGTCTTGTGGAGGGTTTGCTGAGATAGGAGGATGTCTGTGAATTTTGCGTTAAAAGTATTCTTAATCTCAGTAGCGCCAGAGATGGGACCAAAGAGGGATGTGAGTTGAGTTATTTGTCTGTTGGTCTTGAGGTTTAAAAGTTACCCAATAGAAGCCCAGAAATTATGCAGATTGCCAAAGTTGCTACTTTGTTGGTTCAGGTAATATTTGCGCTTGAGCGATTTGGCAGTCTGTTTACAGGTATTGGCGAGTCGCTCATAGGCACTCCAGAGTTGGGGGAGGGGACACCTTGTATGCCCTCCATTTACTATCTCTATCTTTCATTAGTCCCAGTAGTTCTCTGGATAGCCAGTGGTACAGCCCCTCTTACCCTTCTGGTTGTGAGGGGAAGTGAATGTCCTGTAGACAAGAGAGGGTGGAGGTAAAGAAAGTAACCACATCAATGAGATTGCTGAGTTGGTAGAGTGTGGGCCAATTTATTGCCCTAACATCTCAGAGGACAGGTTCAGGATCTTGGCATACAAACTCTTTGAAAGACAGAAGTTTATGGGGAGGACGGTTTGATTTGGTGGACAGTATAACATAGGTTATTTGTTTATTTCTTCATTTATTTGAAAGTGTTTCACCAGGAAAGACAGCATGAGCTGTACACAGCTAGTTTCCAGAAGCTTCCTGGGAGGGGGATTACAGGTGTTGGTAGAAACAGGAATACATAGCAATAAATTGAGCAGTACAACATAACAGTTATAAATGAGAAAAGTTGAACTCAGATTTGGTATCGTATGACTATACAAAGACAATAAACATACAGCTGGACACAGTTAAAACACAAGCAAGGTGCTATTATGTATCAGAGAAACCCCAGCCTAATGGCTAGGATGGACAATATCAAATATGAATGCAAGCAGACATTGGAATAATGCTCAGGAGAAGTGCTAGAGGTCAAGGTACGATACAAGCCACAGGTGCTTATTTTAAGCCTAGTTAGGGCCACATTTAATACAGGGTAGGGGAAAGTATGAAACAAGGGGGGAGCAAGAAAGGGAGAAGAGGCACTAGGCAAGGCCTGTATGCCTACAGTTTGCTGGGACCTCTGTATGGGGAAACATGACAAGGCAGAGAGGGAAGGGGGAGAGAGATATGGGAAGCAGGAGAAAAAAGAATAATTGAGGGAGGAAGGTGGCACATTAGAAGGATAGGGAAGAGGGCAGGAGAATTTATTTATTTATTTTATTTATTTAGTTTTTGTTGACCAGGTAAGTACACTAGACAAATCCTGCCTATTTTCAGGCACGACCCGGGAGGGGATACAGATGAATGTCAACTGACTTTGACCCAGGTTAAGCTGTTGGTGTTATTTTTTAGTGAATGAGGAAATTGGCCAGGACACCAGGAAATTCTCCTATTCTGCTGGTGCTCTGTGGCCAGTAGAGGTCTGTGCTGTGTCTGCAGGATGGCAGATGAAGTGTAGCCTAGTATGGAGCAGGACGTTTGTTTGGAGGCTCCTGTTGTTTGTGATGCAGCTTTACCGCTAGCAGGATTGATCATTGTCCCTATGAGTGGGACGCTTGACTATGCTCTTTCAGGTTTGGATGGAGAAGATACTGGTAGGACGCCAGCTCAGGAGATTGTGAATGAAAGTGCCGATTCTACGGCTTGCCCTCCTCCCTGTATCTGCAATTTGCAACCTGAGCGCTACTTCTGGTTCGGTCTGGTTGTCAGCATGGGCCTGTTTTCATCGGGTGAACTTTAGGTGTAGAGTTTGGTCGCGCTGAGGCCAGTCGGAATTTCGCAGCAAAGACAGCTCCTTCTACCTCCCAAGTCATTCAGCAACAATTTGATTACATTCATGTCCACTGACTTTTTGGGGACTGGTCGGCTGATGCCTCACTTTCTAGATCCAGATGACTTGCTCAGCTTCAGGGACATGGATTCCTGACCCTGACTGGAGTAGACAGCAGGCCTACACCGCTGCTCCTATGCATGCCAACAAACTGAGCTCAGGTACGCATTCTGGACATACTTCTTTTCTGTTAATGATAAAATGGTGCACACCTTATTCAAGAGGATTCTCAGCCATTTCTGCCTTAGCACATCTTCAGGGGCAGGGTGGGACAATAGGGCTGCCAGGTCACCAAATGTGACCGGCTAAACATTTTGGCCAACAGATGTGTGTAAAACCGCCATTCTGTCAAGTACTAAGTCAAGATCACTGTCACGCATGCGCGGTAGCTCAGCATCCCCAGCTGAGCTGCTGTCATTGCGCATGCACGGATCATCTTTTCTGGCCAAGAGAGCAGAAGGAGATATCTGGGTGGGAGGGAGCCAGAGGAGGAGTCGGAATCGAACTTGAGTCGGGCTTCAGTTCAGCGAGTCTGCAGCAGCGAGTCAGTCACGAGGTGAGCATTTGGGACTGTTGGGTGCTCACGTGGTGGGGAGTCGGGAGGAGGGGAAAGGATTCGCTGCCTTCACCATTCATTTCAGGCGTGAGCGGGTGAGGAGACTTACTGTGAGCTCTGTCAGAGCATAACTGTGCCGTGATTGAAGTTGTTCAACAGCCCTTTTAAGGGCTCAAAAATAAAAGTACCAGACAAGTACTGTTTTTAGGAGCCTGTGTGTCCTCTGTCCTGTATAAAAACAGCAGCTTACTTTTTCTTAGTTTGGGTTTGGGGATGACGTCCTGGTGCTGACTGGGGAGGGGTGGTGCTTGGTGGTCCTGTTGTGGGGATTGGTGGGGAGGAAGCCCTGAAATTGGGTGGGTAAATTAATATTTTCTTAATTTGCAATTGCTGAAGCTCTGTGCTGACTGCTGAGTGAGTCTGATGACTGGGGAAGGAGGGATGACAGAGACCCTGATTTGTGGACATTTGGTGGTACAGGGAGCTGTGAGCTGTAATCTGTCTCTGATTTTGCTGTTCAGTCTTTTTGGTGGGATTGGGGCTCTTGGGCCCAAAACTGAAAAAAATACAGGCTACAATAATTTAAAGTCCAGACTAGTCCAGACTACCACTGTTGTGTGCACATTAGTGGTTGTTTGTGTCAGGTTTTTGGGGCCAAACAAAAAAATTAGAGCTTGCTATAATTAATGAAACACCCATAGTAGTGTTACCTGTGTGCATACTGCATATTATTGATCATGCCTTTTGTTGTTTGGCTATCCACCTGTCTCATCCAGTCCTCTTGAGGTTATGTCAGGCTTTTTGAGGGGACCAATTTAAAAGAAAAAATTAGAGCTTGCACAATTAATGAAACGCCCATAGTAGTGCTACCTGTGTGCATACTGTATATTATTGATCATGCCTTTTGTTGTTTGGCTATCCACCTGTCTCGTCCAGTCCTCTTGAGGTTGTATCAGGCTTTTGAGGGGACCAATTTAAAAGAAAAAAATTAGAGCTTGTCACAATTAATGAACAGTCCATACTAGTGCTGCTGCTACCTGTGTGCATATTATTGACTGTGTCTTTTGTTGTTTGGCTATCCACCTGTCTCAGTCCAGTCCTCTTGAGGTTGTGTCAGGCTTTTTGAGGGACCAATTTAAAAGAAAACAAATTAGAGCTTACCACAATTAATGAAAAGGCATAGCAATTATAACCTGTGTGGCATATTAGTGACAGCCTCTGGTTGTGTACTACAAATATCAGTCCATCCAAGACAAGTCCATCAGTCTCACTCACAGTCACAGCTACAGCCAGTCCTCCTGGTTGTGTCAGGCTCAGGCAGGCATCCAAAAACTGTCTGCTGCTGTGCTGCTGCCATCACCGGCAACCACTCATTATTTTTCATACTATTTTGGGATTGAGTAATAAAATGTCTGGAAAAAGAAACAAAACAATAACCTAATTTGTTTTCCTTTGGCTTTATTAAACCCAGTGTATGTGCTGTGGAAGAATTACGTAATAAAACCATTCAAGTCATCAGTGACACTGACAGTAACATTGTCGATGTTGCTGCTGAGACGGAACATGTGAAATTAAATCCTCCAGTTGGTAACGCTGCTACTGCTGTTTGTTCTTCTATTTCTGGAGGAAGGGCAGCCAGGGTGACGGCCGCAACCATATTGACAGACCATCAGTAATGGTTACTGATATTGTTCAGGTTCCTAGTGTTTCTGCTACTTAGTAGTGTTTCCATTGCAGATAGTTCATCTTCCTCAAGCTCTCTGCCCAGAATAAATCCTACCAACAGGAAAAGATTCAGTGAAACGCAAATTCAGGGTTGAATGGTCACGGAATTTGACTTTCTTCAGTATGAGAAACAAAGCAACACTATGAGCTACATAGAAACATAGAAACATAGAAGTTGACGGCAGATAAGGACCGCAAGGCCCATCCAGTCAGCCCATTTCTTTTCTACCTTATAAATGTGCCATCGCCTTTGCTCTGTCAGTGGCTCATCTATTCATAGTCATTTGTATTGCTCCTTATGCCTATCCCATGCCTGTTTGAAGCCCTGCACTGTATTCATAGCCACCACTTGTTGTGGTAGTCATTCCATGCATCCACCACCCTTTCTGTGAAAAGAATTCTCACATTCCCCCTTAATCGGCCTCCCTCTAATCTCATGCTGTGTCCTCTTGTCCTGCTATTTTTCTTATATTTAAACATGTTAGACTCTTTCACCTTGTTTATGCCTAAGGTGTTTGAATGCCTCGATCATATCACCTCTCTCCCTCCTTTGCTCAAGGGTATACATATTGAGTCTGCTAATCTGTCCTCATATGTCTTCTGATGCAGTCCCTGCTCCATTTTGATTGCCCTTCTCTGGACTGCCTCAATTTGGTTAATGTCCTGTGAAGGTGTGGCCTCAATACTGCATGAGTACTCAGATGGGGCCTAACCAGTGTCTTGTACAGAGGATTATTACCTCCCTCTTACGACTTGTGATACCCTACTAATCACCTACTACCCCCCTAGCCTTACCTACTGCTTTAGAGGTCTGCTTGATGATTTTAGGTCATCAGTGATGATGATGCCCAAGTCTCTTTCTTCCTTTGTGACTGCTAGCAACTCCTCCCAGCCTATAGGTGGCTTCAGGGTTTCTCTTCCCTATGTGCATGATTTTGCACTTCTTTGCATTAAATCCCAGTTGCCACTCTTCTGACCATTCTGCTAGTTTATCCAGATCTCTTCTCATTCTGACCACCCCATCTGGATCATCTGCTCTGTTGCAGATCTTGGTGTCATCTGCAAACAGACAAGCCTTACCCTCAGTCCATCTGCAAGGTCACTAATGAAGATGTTGAAGAGGACTGGCCCCAGGACTGATCCCTGAGGTACCCCACTTGTGACTTGCATCTCTTCTGACTGTATACCATTTACCACCACTCTGTTTTCTGCCCGTCAACCAGCTTGCCACCCAGTTGACCAACTTCTGACCCACCCCAAGCCTACCCAGCTTATTTATCAATCTTCTATGTGGAACAGTGTCAAAGCTTTGCTGAAGTCAAGGTAGGCGACATCAACTGCTCCCTTGGTCCACCACTCTGGTTACCCAGTCAAAGAAATCTATGAGATTAGTTTGACAGGACCTTCCTTTGTAAACCCATGCTGTCTTGGATCCTGTGCCCTATGGATTCCAGGTGTTGCACTATCCTTTCCTTAAGGAGCCTCCATAATCTTGCCCACTACTGAGGTAAGACTGACCGGTCTAGAAGTTCCCGCCTCCTCCCTGCTACCACTCTTAGGGAGCAGGATCACATGAGCCGCTCTCCAGTCTTCTGGGACCTCTCCTGTGCTCAGAGACTCACTAAACAATTCTGCTAATGGCTCTGCTAGTTCCTCCTTTAGCTCCTTAAGTACCCTGGGATGTATGCCATCAGGTCCCATTGCCTTATCCATCCTGGAGCAGAGCTCTTGTAGAACCCTTTCTTTTGTGAAGGGAGTAGTGCTCACCTCCCTCCCCTGTGTCCATGATGCTGAGCTGTGGGCCCTGCCTACCTTCTCTTCAGTAAATACTGAGCAAGGTATCTATTTAGGATAGATGCCTTTACAGTCCTCCTCCTCCACATGCTCCCTTTTCTCCATTAAAAGCTTAGCAATACCCCTCTGGACTTTCTCCTTTCACTAATGTATCTATAGAAAGTCTTGTCACCTTCTTTTACTGTTAGTGCTAGTGTTTCCTCAGTTTGGGACTTTGCCTGCCCTTACCTGCCTTACCCTTAGGGCAGTTTGGTATGCCTCCCTATCTTCATCCGCTGTGTTCCTTATATTTCCTGAAGGCCAGCCTTTTGGCTCTGACCTTTTCTGCTACTGTATTTGAGAACCAAAGTGGTTTCCTTCTTCTTTGCACTTCCTTTTCTGTCTAACACAATGGGATGTTGCTTCAAGTACTGCATCCTTAATGCTTGCCCACTTTGCCTGTACCCCTCAATTGTGTTTCTTTTTGCCAGGCTAGCTTAACTCTGTTGGCCATCTTATCAAAGTCAGCTCCTCTGAAGTCCCATATTTTGCCTTGGAATGGGATGATTTAGATGTAGTAGCCAAATTGAACCATACCATGTGATGGTCACTGGCCCCAGGTGACCTTCTACCTGAGATCTGTGATCCCTTCTTGTTAGTCAGTACTAGATCTAGGATAGCCCTGTCTCTTGTGGGTTGCTGTACCAGTTGTTTGAGGCCCTCCCCTGCAGGGAATCCACTATGAGTCTAGTTCTGGCAGATGTTCATGCTGGTATTGACCAATCTGTATCCGCATGTTGAAGTCTCCCATTATCAGAACCTCCCCTTTAGCTGTCATGTTTTGTATATCTTCTAACAGTAATGTGTCTATGTCCTCCCTCTGGTCTGGGGGCCTGTAGACAACCCCAGTTCTTATGGCTGTCCCATTTCCTGTTTCCAGGGTGACCCACAGTTCTTCTGGCTCCTTATGTGTATTCTAATTTCTGTAGCTTTGATATTTTCATTAACATACAGGCCACCTCCCTTTTTGCACCTCGGTCTCTTCTGAACAATACATGCCAGGTACTGAAGTCTCCCAAGTGTGGTTACTGGTAAACCACGTCTCACTAATATGCTACTATGTCCAGTTTAGCCTCTGACATTATTGCCTGCTGATCTGGGATCTTATTTCCCCAGGCTGTGAGCATTTGTGTACATGATTTTCCATTGGCCAGATTTTGATGTGTTAGTTGTTGGGTGAAGTTTGGCATTACCTGTGCGTTGTATGGGGAGACAAACCTTTTTCTTACCTGGTGATGCAAATGAGCGGCAAACATGCTGAATTCCTGTTTGACCACTAGCTGAGGGGGAGGGGGTTCTTCCCATTCGGCGTATGGGGTGCTGCCCCCTCTCCCCATTTGCTAGTTTAAATATTCTTGCAAAGGCGTCAAACTTCTGCCCCAATGCACTGACTCCTCTTTAGTCAGATGCAGTCCATCAAATTTAAAGAACTTTCGCTCCCAAAACTGTTGCCAGTTCCTACAAATCTGTGTCCTTTTTCCTGGCACCAGCCCTTGAGCCACGTGTTTAGCTCCCCTATCTCCCTTCTCTGACCTTCCGTCCATCTGCTCCCCTCTCCCAGACTGGCAGGATCTCAGAGAAGGAGATGCTGAACGAATAGATGATAGTTTGTCACCCAGCCTAGTCAGGTTCCTTGGTCTCCACAACTGACCGGCTGGCAAGATCACAGTCCCTATGTGTACTAGGACATCAACGTTTTCTCCTGCTTTGTGAACAATTTTAGCAATGCAGTCAGTGTCTCTCCATGCTGATGTACCTGGGAGACATCGACCATCACCCTGGCTGGAGATGGGTATCAACTCCCGAATCATGGAGTCTCTTATGATCAGAAGTTTTTGGATTTCCTTTGTGCTTGTTTTGTTTTGGTTCCTGATTTGGGTGAGTTTTGTTGTGCTAGCTCCTGTGCGCGGTGTCCTGCTCTGCAGTGTCTTCTGCCTCTTTATTTGATTTCAGAGATAGAGGCAGATACTGTTTGTAGTGTTTATATGGTTTTGGAGGTAATGTGTTGGAGAGCAGAGAGTGATGGGCACCTGATTTGCTCCTCCTAACCACCTGCCAACTCCTGGACCAACCTACCCTCTGCGGTCGAGGTTTTTCTGTTGGATGCTGGGGAAATGGCGGTGGTTCTTATAATGTATTTCCTCTTCAATATGAAATTTGAGGCGTGCAATCTCTGCCCATGCTGCCCGGAGCTGAGCCCTAAGATCTCCAAAGGCCCAGCATGTGGGACAGTGCCCTAAATCCTGTAAGACTGTCCTTCTGAAAATTGTTCCACAGTACCTGCAGTTAATGAAATCCCATTCCAAATAAGTTGCTGGGTTTGTAACCTAGTCAGAGTAATTAGAAGGAGAAAAAAAAGGAAAAAAATGCAAGTAATGGTTTAATTGTGCTTTGTTTAACTTGTTATAACAAGTTAAATTACTAGTGCCCATGTAAATGAGCTCACCTTGTGGAGGCCCCACTGATCCGCCCTTCCTGCTCTGCCACAGGAAATGTCACAACTGTGGTACCCTATAAAGGAGTGTAGCGTGGGTGGTTGGGGATGAGGGGTGAGTGGCTGGGCCCTTCCCTGCCTAAAAGAAGAACCACGGATGAAAGAACAAGGAGGTAAGAGCAGAAACAATCAGTCAACAACAAATGCAGTAACCCTGAAAGCTTATCTAATGTTAGATAAAACTGTAAAACCTGTAAAGCACCACCTATAATAATTTCAAGAAGATATCGCTGTAAGAAACACTTTGCTCCAGAGAAAAAAAAGCAGTAACAGAAGATATACCTTGCAAAGACAATTTGAATCAGAAGATTACAGGAGTAATCTGTTAGCACACACCTATAGGCACACCTTGTAATAATGCAGAAGAAGGTATACCAGCAACAACAATTTGAATCAGAGAAAAATAAAGCAATGAAATGTTAGCAACAAACAGTAGCAATCCCTGTGAGTAAAAAATAAAAACACCACCACAGTAAATCTGCTTAGCCAAACTAAGTCTTAATCCTTTTCCTTGCTCTTGGTAAGTTTCTCTACTCTGCCTTTCAAGCAGTCTTAGAAGGAAAGAGCTCAGGTGAAGCTAGGTGCCTTGGCCAGCAAACCAAGTCTTCTACCTCCAAGATATCAACTAACCTGACTTTTTAACCCTTCTTTCTGTGCTGCAAGGTGTGTAGAACCCCATCTGGCAGATCATACATCTGTGTTTTTGTTGGTAGCAGTACTTTTAAATGGAGTCTATAAAAATTCATGATGCAAGCAGTTCCCATGTAAAATGCATTCTGGCTGAAAGGGCTCAAAGGGCACCAGAATCCACACCTATGGTTTTTGTTTTCAAAAGATGAATGTTGCAATGAGAGAATCCATCGGGTGTCTTTTAATGTTGCCTACTTTCTGGCATCAAGGGATAGGCCATTGTGGGACTTTCCATTTCATACCTCACTGTTACGCAAATGTAATATAAAGTGATTGAACAATACACAAATCACAAGAGGTGCAGTGAGTTTGTGCATCATATTGCAGCAGTAATACGCTAAATACAACTGAAGCGATAAAAAAATCTCCTGCTGTTGGACTGTTAATAGACGGAAGCACTGACAGAAGTGTGAGGAATTTGTGAATGTGTTCATCAGTTATGTTGGTGAAGATGGTACTCCAAATACCTCCTTTATTGGTACCGAGCTACTAGGAAAGCAGATGCCGATGGATATATTGCAGCATTAAATTCACTCTTTAACAAACTTAACATCCCCTTGTGGAAAACTCTTCCATGGATTTCTGGGATGGTGACTGATGGTGCATCAGTCATGCGAGGTCAACGATGGTGGAGTCACGGCAAAGTTACAAAACAGTGGCCTGCCTTGGTTAATTGCTACACACTGCATGCACATCTTTTACAACTGGCCATTCTGGATGCCCAAAACATATGCCAGAAGTTCATGAAAATGAAAATGGCTTGCAGGCCCTGTATTCATTTATCATTCTTCTCACGCAAGAATGAGAGCCTTGGAGGAGGCTGCTAACACCCTTTTCATTGAATTGAAAAAACTGGTCAGCATTTTCACAGTGCGCTGGGTCAGTTTGCACCACAGTGCTGTGTCAGCTCTTCTCCACAACCTGCCGGCAATAATTGCACTAAGAGAATACTGCAACACAGCACAGTGGGACTCCTGATACAGACAGTGCTAAAGGACATTTGAACTTTGTAAAAAAAAAGAAAAATGTGGTTCTTGGCCTTTCAACAAGATTATCTATCTATTCTTGGAAGGCTTTCTCAAAATTTCCAAAAGAGGGTCTTCTTCTTACTCAGGTACAGCCACGGGTGGAGAGCTGCATTTGAGACTCATGAGTTGAAGACCAATGCGGCCCTGCTGAGGCACAGTTTTTAGAGTATGTCAGTTCGGAGGCAGTCTCCTTACTGGCGGTATGGATGGCACTCCCTCAAGCTCCTCCACCAGGCATCACTCAAAATGCTAGTGAACATCATGTAGTACAGAAAAATAGGAATAAAAGGCAAAAAGAACCAGGCAGGCCACTGCTTCAGACCAAGCAGCCAAGGAGATTATTTCCAGTGAAAATGCCCGCACACTGATCAAGGAGAAAATATGCAACAGTGTGGTTGGATTCTTATGTGACAGATTTGAGCCCATGTGGCAGTCGGAAGACTACAAACGATTTTCAGTATTTGACACAACTGTTTGGCCTTCTCCTGATGACCCTCTCTTTCTAAATTTTGGTCAGGAATCCATCACAGGGCTTTGCCAGATGTACATGCCATTCCTGAAAAAGCAATACGGTTCAGGGCAACTTTATCTGATCCAGAGCTGGAGGAGCTGAACTTGAAAGAAATTACACAAAAGTTTTGGAAGAGTGGCAAGATTTCAAAAATGCTGTAAAAATCAAAATACAGAGCATGTATTAAGAAAGGTTCACCAAAATTTAGAGAGATTTGGTCTGTTACGGTTGTTGATCACAATTTTCAGGTAATGCCAGTGAGTACAGCTGCTTGCGAAAGGGGATTTAGTGCTCATAATAGGATTAAAACAATATCTTGTAGCAATCTTATTGATAGCACTATGGACGATTTGTTGATGATCAGTTTAAATGGACCAACAATAGCGGACTTTAATCCAGACCCATCAATTGATCACTGGTACTCATCAACACCAGGATATCAGCATCTTTCTGGGCATAAAGTCACACATCCAGAATCAGATGTAATGGACTTGGAAGCAGAAATAGATGAGGAGTCGAGTCGGACTCGAGGAGTTGAGTTCAAAGGACACAGACAGTGGTTGCATTGGAGTGGGATGTGGCAGGTGGACCGATTTTGAAGAAGACAGTAACAGCAATATAAATACTGTTAGCAATCTGTCAGCCATAGTTTTTAGGAAGCATTTACTTATTTTCTGTCCTTGCCCTCAAAATCTAATTTTAGTGGTGATGACCCTACAGTGGTGGATTGGGGATGGTAACAGCATAGCAGCAGGCAGCAGCACATGTCTGGCCATGTAATGAAAAAAAGTCACAAAAAGTACCCCAAAAAAAAAAAGAACACACAAAACAATAAGAGAATCACAACATCTGAAAGGTTTTATTGGTTTATTTAACAAGTCAACAACAACAAAAAAAACAAATGCAGTGTACACTTAGCACTAGGAGAGGACTTGTTTTCACTTGTAAATCAGCAGGTTCTGGTCAGTCAGTTAGACAGGCAGGACTTTCAATTTGTACTTTATAAATTCTCCCTCCTGAGTATACTTGATGCTGTTCTGGCAGGCTAATTCTCATCAGAATCTCTGGTAAACACGTTCCCAAATGCAGATTAATAGACAATTCCTCATCTGAAAGGCAAGTTAAAAAACGGCTACCATATATTATAGGCTAGCGTCGTAAAAATTGGCCACCTAAAAATATTTTTGGCCACTAGATTTGAGGTATGGTGGCCAAACTGGCCACCGGGTCAAAAGTGATTTGTCCCACCCTGCTCTGTGGGGGAGGCTCTGGTCAAAAGTCTACAAAACAGGAGCTTCAGACAACAACAAAAGCATTCCTGTGGCTGATTTAAAATAAATTAGAACAAAGTCCTAGAGAACTGCTGTGAGATATGTACAGGTGGTTTACATCTGACAGATATTATATTGCTAATCATTTGCTTAGAGGCTCTATGCATTTTTTTCCTCTGACCTATATGCTTTAATTCATGTATCAGGGAGGACTTTTGATGTCAGTTTTGACTTAATAGTAGCTTGGAAAAGTTTTGGGAAAATATTCTACCCTTAAAAGTACCTCTTATGGACCCCTTTTTGCTATTCCTCACTAGACCACAAATTCGGTATGTAACTGTCATGTTCCGTAATGAAGGGTGAATGTTAGTGATATTTATCACTGGTTACAAAATTATGTGACATTCTCGGCCCTCCTGAGGCTCTTTTGGATTTAGAAGGTATCTGGACTGGGGTTGGAAATCTAAAGTAAAGTTGTTTCAGGTTAACTCTGATATTATTCATCTACCCAATAGTTTCTTTTGGATAAAGACAGAGGTGTTTGTTTTTACAGTGGGCAACCCAGGGCCTGCTATAAATGTGGCTCACGGACGCATATCAGCTGTTCTTGTGACATGTTAAATGCTGTCTGTGTGGGGCTATGGCCACTCCATGGATTTATGTGAGAACATTTTTCAGTGTAACCTGTGCAATGAGAAGGGCATGCCTTTCATCAGTGCCCTTAGGCCAAACAAAATAGGGCTGAAAGTTGGGATCATGACGATTTAGTTTATAAGGCTCAAGAAAAACGCCAGGATTTTCCTCCTTCTGATCCTTCTAATTCATGTTCTGAGTCTACCCTTCTAGGGCCCTCCTTTGGTACCCACTTCTGATTGTCTCTCTCTAGAGCTGGCCTTCTCTGCCACGAGCAAGGGAGCCCTGCTCTACTCGAACCTAGGCCGTGATCCTGCTGTCAATGTGCCTGCTTCACCTATTGAGACTGCCATGCCCCCTTATTTGAAACTGTTAAGGGACGAGATTTACTAGGTCCTCTTAAAAACCCTCTCCTTGCCCTATCTCTATGACAAATATTTTTTCCCCTTCAGGATGACTTGGGGATCTGATTTGAGTCATACACCTCACACAGGTCTGAGCTGGCTACTGAAGATGAAGAAAGCAGATCTACTGAACTTTCTAAAGAAAAAAAGGGAAAAAGGAAAAAAAAAAAGCTAGTAGCAGTTTAAAGGGAGGGCCTTAAAATTACTATGTAATAGATGGGTACTTGAAGCTGGTGTCTTTCAATGCCTGTAGCTAAGACCTATAAAAACAGATGTATATCCCTGTTTTCTTTTTGACTCCTTTGATGCTGATGTTTTTTGTTCAAGAAACATGCCTCTCTTTGTCACTGAGGCAGAACAAATAAAAGACGATGGCATTGGGGTCCTTCCTTTTGGACTTTTGGCTTAGAAGCTGCAGATGGGATTGGCATTCTCTTTAAATCCACTAAATTTCATGTTACCAGGCTTATTGATGTTAAGCCAGGGAGGGCTTTAGTGCTGACTGCTCCCTTGGGGACTTCTCATTTTGTTTTATTAATCTTTATGCCCTCAGCTTAAAACAGCTAGAATTGAGCTATTTGATGAAATTAAGCCCTTCTTATATAAAGAAAACATATTATTTGGGAGGAGACTTTAATTGTACCTTGGACACTAAGCTTACAGGGGTCACACAGAAGAAGATGTATTGTGATTCCAATGACCTACTACTATTATTTGTGGAGCCAGTATACAGGATGCTTTCTGAAGTTTACATACCACAGGCACAGGAGCTACTTACCATAGGCACATATCGCTACCCGTATTGATATGTTTTTGTTTCTAAGTATTTGATTCCTATTTGGTGTATATCTCAGCCCTTGGAATTTTCAGATCATAATATTTTATTTTGTACTTTACGTTTATCTACTATTCCTCAAAAAATTTTCCCCACATAATCGCTGGCAGTTTAATATGTCCCTTTTGACTCCTCTTCCCTTTCTCCCGTATTGAGGTTTTCTTTGCAAGTCGGGACTCTATTATGTGCTCCTATGATTCTTTTGTTGAATTGGTGGCTGGATACCAAAATGGAGCTTAAACAACTTATGCTCTCCTTTAGTAGACACTGGGCTAACTCTAATTATTTAAACTATCTTCTTTTAAGAAATCAGTTACATAAGTTAATGTCTTTTCCCCACATGATAAGAAAGGATTTGCTTCTCAAATTTTTGAAATTAAGAAACAGATGAAGAACTATCAATATGATAGGGCTAAATCTTTGGAAATGGAATTTAGATTTAGCACACAGAAGACACCTGCATCAGATCCATATGGCATGCAAACAGCGTTAGATAATACTTTGATGACTCATTTTACCACAACAAATGGTAATGTGGTAACCACGGATTTAGAAATGCTAGCAGTAGTGCAACAGTTTGTTAGTACCACTTCTCATCCCATTCTTGTTACTTCTTCTCCCTTACTGTCTGGATTTACTACACCATTGCCCCAGGTTCCTACAGCCATGGTACAATCTCTAGTACAACCTATAGTAACGTCAAGAGGTTGAGGCCACTATATCTCAATTAAGTATGGGTACCTCACCCGGATTGGATGGTATCCCCAATGACTTTTATAAAAGATTTTTGTCCCATATGACCCATTTTTACCCTTTGGTTTTCAACTTTATGTTGACTTCCTCTTCTTATTTTGGTTTCAATACTCTCTGCTATATTTTTGTATAAATCAGGGATAAGACCCTGTTGACTAATTGGAGGCCTTTAAGTCTACTAAATAGTGATTATAAGATCCTAGCTAAAATTCTTAATAATAGATTATTGATGGTTGCTGATCTCCTTATTCACCCGGCTCAGACTTGTGCCATCCCCAACAGACGTATACAACACAATTTATATCTTTACGGATTTATTTGAAGCCAGTCATAGACATCATCTCTCTGGGTTTGTGGTGGCCTTAGACCAAGCTAAAGCCTTTGATAAAGTACGACATGATTATCTTTTCCCCTTTTGGTTAAGTATGGTATTCCTAAACCCTTTGTGTTTTGGATATCTTTGCTCTATGCTGGGGCAACTGTTATCCCTATGGTTAATGGACTTTTGGCACTGATATTCCTCTCACTATTGGAGTGAGACAAGGTTGCTTATAAGCCCTCTTTTATACTTCTTTGTTTTGGATCCTGTGATCTGACAGATAATTTGGGATATTAATATTATAGGTGTTGCACCCTCCCTTTTTGCTGCATGAAAAATTACTGCCTATGCAGATTATATTACTTTATTAGTCAGGATGTTTCTTCTTTAACGAAGGCTTTGCAGATTTTTTCCCATTTTGGCTCTCTATCTGAGCTATGCTCAGTGTGGATAAGAGTTTTATTTTTTCTTTGAACTCTATATGCCCAGCATCTTTAGACACCTTAGGGATTCCAGTGGTTTCTTCCCTCACAAGATTTTGGGTATTTGGTTTGGTCTGGGTGATTGGCTACTTACGATTGGGAAAAGCAGTTACATATAGGAGAGAATAAGATTCATAGATGGAAAGGTTGGAAATTTGGGAAAAATAAATGAATTATAATTATTAAACAGTTTTACTCCCTGTATTTTTATTTTTATGCTATGTTTTCCTCTGTCCATTGCATCTGGAAACTAGAATTCTGAGCCTCTTCTTTCAGATGCTTTGGGGCAATAGATTAAATCCTGTGAGAAGGGATATTACTTATTTGCCTATTAATAAAGGAGGTTTAGCTATGATCAACCCTATTGCTTTTATCATTCCCTGTTTTTTTGGTTCATTTACTTATTTTGGACTCCTGCTACCCTTTCTTGGCAGTTGTCATAATTTCTTTGGTCACAGTATTTTGATAAATGGACGTTATTACCCCTAAAATTCTATCCTCGGATTTATTTTACTGGCTTGTCTACTCTCAAAAAATTGCAACAATGGAAGGTCTCTTTTCCTACTTTACTGACTTTCCATAGAAAATCATTTTATAACTTTATCGTGTATGATGTACAGAAAATTGTTTTATTATTTCCTGAATGTGTACCCACAAAAATTATGTTTTCTTACACAAATTGACAGATTTTAGGATTCTTCCTCATATTTGGGATGTTGTGTGGATCTCTATTCAGGGAGACTGGGAGTTCGGGTAATTTAAAATATAAACCCCTGACTGAGAGACTCTGTCTGAGACCTACATGTATTAATAGTGAGGAAACTATGCTTCATTTTTTATTAATTGTCCCCATAGTCAGTTTTTTGGCAGGACGCTGCTACCCATTGGCATTTACCTTTCCTAAATCATATTTCCTATCACACCATTGTTTTACGGGATTATACGGGATCTGGAGGTCTTATCATAAAAGTACTCTGAATGTTTTTTTCCTTTGTTCAATATTTTTATGGCAGGCTGATTGTCACTTTGTATTACAGCAACAGTTAGTTTTAAACAGTACCATTTTTTCACAGATTGAAGATGGTTTACTATCTGTTAAAGACAATGATGTTCGTAGAGTCTCTAAAGCTAAAGTAGATACTTTATGAAACATTTTTTTTCTTTTGAAATATGTTATATTGATTGTTTTTGTTCCTTATGGATTTATTTTTGTACACCTAAATAATTCTGATGCTTTATTGTTTCTTTTGTGATGTTATGATTTCTTTTCAATAAGTGCCATGGATCTTTAACATCCACCTGAACTACTACCAATCCAGGCAGATGGGACCTTGATTTAACATCTCATCGAAGGCGGCCAAAGTGCAGCACCCTCTCATGCTGCACTACAGTGTCAGTATTGGGATATTAACCCAAGTGCCAGATGTGGGAACTGAACCCATAGCCCTCTGATCTCCTGGCATCAGAGGTGAGTGTGCTACCTACTGAGCCACTGACACTGACAATCTGGCAGAAGGGAGGTGGGGAAGAGGGAAGCTAGATTATGCCCCTCAGAAAGAAGCAAACCTTTCAAGGTAGGTGGATTGGCAAGTGGGGGGCAGGGAGAAAGGAAGGAGGAAGGTACAGAGTGGGAGCCAGGTACAAGTAACCCCAGGATGCAGAGAAACCCTGCTGTGGACTGAGCCTGGCAGAGGGAGGGGAGGGAGACAGAGATAGTAACAGTGCCCCCAGGGTGCTGAGAACCCTGCAGGGGACTGGGTCTGGCAGAAAATAGGGGAGAATGAGCCCTGAGCAGCACCCCCAGGGGTAGAAGACCCTGCAGGTTGGTATGTGGTTGCTGATAGTCAGACATTATGCGTGCTTGGAGGATCATGTCTACCCAGTTTGTGGTGGCCCAATCAATGAGGGAGTGGTTTGGTGAGCGAGCATTGTGCCTCTTAGGGAGGAGATAACTTGCTCCAGATTATGTTCTTTCAGCAGATTTGCATACTCTGGTACAGGGGCATCTAATCAACTGAGGTTGAAATCTCTGAGTACTGTGGTATCTCTTGAGGTACTGTGCACCCTATGCCATTTAGGAAGTCTGCAAGCCTGAGATGCCTCCTAGGGGGTTATAACAGCAACCTAGGTAGAGTTTCTTTGATGCACCTAGGGTTATCTCAGTGAGGAGCCACTCACTCAGGGACATGGAGGTTGAGCAGCTGATGGTGGTGGTAGAGATGTGCTCTTGCACATATAGTGCCACTTCCCGTCCCTGGTCTGTCCAGATGTAGGAATGAGTAGCCATGTAGTTGAAATGAGAGTCAGAGTGGTAAGATTTTAACCAGGTCTCAGAGAGACCTAACAGCTGTGGCTTGTAGAGGATACCCACGCTCAAGCTCAGGGAACTTTGATGGGAGGCTGCAGATATTCATGTGGGCAACTCTGAGTCTGAATTGTTTTGCCCAGGTGGTGTCTGTATGGTCAATGTGGTGTTTATGGGACCTGGATTACTTTCTACATCTCCAGATAGGAAAGGAGAGAGCAGATAGGGAGGAGCCAATGGGTCAGAGAATAGAGGGCAAAGGAGGTACAAATAGGCCAAGCAATCTATATCATAGTTTAACAGTAGAGCCAAGAGGATTGTTCTTGTGAGAGTAGGTTCATGTCTGTCCACAGTGACTGGGGAGTCTGAGTTTTTGTGGGGTTAGAAAGTGGGCAGGTTTGCTGATCAACAGCAAGTACTGAGGCACAAGCGTCAGTTGCCAGTAGCAGGGTGGTCACAGAGGCCAACACTAGGAGGATCAAATATGTGTTCATTTTAGTAATACTGTGAAGGTGACCAGGAAGAAAACAATAGATCATAGGGGTATCCCTATGACAGAAGAAGCAAAAAGTTATAGAAAGGAAAAATAAGCTAGAGCAAGGTTGCTTTAAGGGAGGACAGCTTTAAGGGAAACACAGAAGGGGCAGGCAGTCCAGTAAAACAAGAGAATTTAAAGAGAGTTGGGGGCAAGAGAAAAATTAGAGCAGTGTTACAGCATTTGTGGTAAAGGTAATGCTGAAGTCAGGGCTTGGGACCACAGAGATAGTGGCAATCGGACAGCCCAATCAGGTAGAGCTTAGAGCATACAGTGGTTCAATCAGGGAGAGTATCCAACATAGGAGCCAATCCAGTTAAAGATGAAAAAGCACACCTGAAATTCAGAGCAGCTCCTAGCTGAAAATGGGACCGTACCTGGAGGCAATCTCGGTGAGTAGTCCTGGGAGGGCTGCCAGGCAGGAGTGGTGAAGGGCAGCAGCCAAAGAGAGCCATACTCGCTGCTTATCTTCCAGAGTGCGCCCGGTCGAGAGGTTGCTAGAGGAGAAAACAGGGAAAGCTTGATTAATTAATAGTGAGTGGAATCGGTGAGCAGGGAGGCTAGCGACAGATTGTAAGCAGGCAGGGGCAGGCAGGGCAGTTTAAGAGACAATAGAGGAATAGAGTGGGTGAGCAAGGTGGGAAGATGACAGCACAGTTGTGGATTGAGGAAACAATAGCTGCGACTGAGTGCCGAAGATCAGTCTAGGTGGTGAAGAAAGTGTAGGCAAGGTGGTGCTGAGTCAAAGTTAGGAGGCAGGTATTCGGGAGAGGAGATGGCAGGAGAGCCGACATAGGAGAGCAGATTCAGGGGTAGAGGTAGGGATTACAGCAGCAGAGGGAAAAATCAGCAACTTTGCCCAACACAGCCGCTATGGCATAACAAATACATCAATGCATGGGCTGACTAGGTAGGTTTTAACAGTTTAAAACAGTTTAAAACAGTTCAATTCTAACATTTAGAGCATGTGAGCGTGTGGAAAAGGTAATGCAGAAGTCAGGGCTTGGGACTGCAGAGATAGTGCAGTCAGGTGGCCCAATCAGGCACAGCTTAGAGCATACGGTGGTCCAATCAGGGAGAGGAGGAGAGTACCCAACATAGGAGCCAATCCAGTTAATGTTGAGAAAAGTTCCTGAAACTCAGAGTGGTGCCTAGCTGAAAACGGGACTGTTACCTGGAGGCAGTCTCAGTAGGCAGTCCTGGGAGGCTAACAGGCAGGAGTGGTGAAGTGGACAGCGACTAAAAGAGAAAAGCGTACGCACTGCTTATCTTCAGGTGTGCCTGGTCAGTGGAGGGTTGTTAGAGAAGGAAAACAGGGAAAGCTTGATTAATTAATAGTGAGTGGAACTGGTGGGCAGGGGAGGCTGGCAGCAGACTGTTAGCAGGGGGCGGGGGCAGACAGGACAGTTTAAGAGACAATAGAGGGAATAGAGTGGGCGGTGTGAGGTAGGAAGATGGGAGCACAATTTGAATGTGCCACATATGAGGTGAGGGGCCTCAAAATAGTATAAATAACTCAGTTCTCAGTTTCCCAAACTATTAGTTACATAGATGGTCCTGCACATATAGTCGTGCACACACAATACTGAAGGTGTATAACCCCTCCTTCACTAAAAGCTAAAAGGCAGAGTAGGCAGGAAGAGTCTTTGTGCAAATGCAACAATCAAAGACAAAAACTCAGATGCTTGATCCCACTTTCTTGCAAAGCACCTGTAAGTCTGCTTGGCACAAGTTACATCAACGGACAGTCAGCACTTGGCGTTCTCATCTCAAACAAATGCCAAATTTACACCATGTATTTTCCAACTACAACAAACTACCTATCTGTTGTAAATAGAAGGCTTCTTTCCTGACAACAGTTTCCAAATCTGGTTCGGATGTGAAAAAGTGCAAATCACACTGGCAGTGATGACCAAAGGGTGGTTACTGTAGAAAAAAAAAGAACACATTTGAGACATTTGCAGCATGTAAAGTGCAAGTGCAGACAGTGAAAAGCAGCTCTGGCCACTTAAGGTGGATACAAGCACAGCAACGAACGTGGTGACATTTCAGGTGGACTCCTTCATCAGACCAATAGAGATACAAGCATGAGAAGTTTAAGTCAAAGTGCATGACATGCACAGTAGAGAAAAAGTGAAAAATAGAATCTGGTGCAGTGCATGATAAAGTGTAATAAAATTGTACTGATTTTTAAAATAATTGCTGTTTCCTTTTTATCAGAAAAAGCAGTATACTCTTAATACATCACAGACATCAGTACAGTTTCTTTTTGCTCTAATGAGTTGACTGTTAACCTGCACCCTTTGCACTTTGATTTAAACTCCTCATACTTGTATCTCTATTGGTCTGATGAAAGGGTCCACACGAAACGTCACCACGCTCGTTGCTGTGCTTGTGTCCACCTAAGTGTTCGGAGCTGCTTCTTGCTGTGTTCACTTGCACTTTACAGTACATGCCGCAAATGCATTTTTTTATTTTTCTACAATGCCCATCCTTTGGTCATTACTGCGGTGTTATTTGCTTTTTCTTTGCATCCAAACAAGATTTTGGAAACTGTTGCCAAGAAAGGAGCCTTCTATTTACAACAAAATTTGAACCCTTTTTCATTGCACTGCTGCTTTAAGTAGTTTGTTGTAGTTGAAAATACATGTGGCAAATTTGGCATTTGTTTGAGAAAAGCTCCAAATTCTGACTATCTGTTGGTGTAACTGGTGCCAAGCAGGCTTACAGGTACTTTGCAAGAAAGTGGGGTCAAGTATTCTAGTTTTTTGTCTGTGATTAGTGCGCTTGCACAAAGACCTTCCTGCCTACTCTGCCTTTTCACTTTTAGGAAGGAGAGTTAAGCACACCTTCAATGTTGTGTGTGCATGACTATATATGCAGGACCAGCTATATAACTAACAGTTTGGGAAACTGAGCTGAGCTATTTATAACATTTGAGGTCCTCACCTTATACATGGCGCAAGCGAATTTCACTTATTCAATTTACAAACTATTTCTATTTGATTAATGGCTTCTCTGGATCAGTTTCACTTCACTGGTGAAATTCACCCTTTTACCTGGTTATTCTACTCTCACCTGCTGGTTTGGTTATTTAAAATTCATCTATTATCTATGCACTTGCACTTTACTATATGTGCTGAAATCTTTCATAAACACTGTACTATCAAGCAGTTGATTGTTGCTATGTGTTGGAAAATAATAATATCATATTCACTAAAATACCACCAACAGATTAATCTGGTTTAAGGTCAGTTGGCATTCATCTGTATCCCTTCCCTGGGTTGTGCTAAAATAGGCAAGATTTGTCTATGCACTTACCCAGTCAACAAAAACGAAATAAAATAAATATATATAAAGAGATTGAATAATAAGGCAAAGTTTGTTGCATTTTCTTCCAATGGAAATTGATGGAAAAAAGGAAAAAATAATTCTATAATAAATTCTGGAACTTTTAAAAACAAATTCATAGTTTGGTGAAGGAATTATTTCAGGCTGATGGAGCAGGAAGTAGCCTGTTTGCTATTATTTTGGTCTAGCCTGCTGCTTTAGTAGTTAAGTCCCTGACTACTGAAGAGGCTGTTGCATCTTCCCAGTCAGAGCAGTCTGTAGAGCTAATTGTTTGCAATCCAAGTTTGTTACTAACCCATCTGGTTTGTGTTTAGACAAATTGGCTTAAAATCTATCATCCTGTTCTCATAAAAGTTGATCATTTGAGTTTCAGTGCTGAACTGAAGTGGCATAATGTTTGTGAAAAATCATCTTGTCTTTATCACAGCTGTCAGTTCTTTCTCATCTAAACTCTGCATTGTTTTCTGATTATATAACACTGGGTTGTTTCATGGATATAAAATAAATCTAAATGTTGTTAATTCAAAAGTAGTGTATCCTTGATGTAGCCTCCATAAATAGGCTCATGTCAGAACAATTTTGTTTTTATGTCAGATTGACAAACAGGTGTCTGCCACACTGTGCTATTTCAGGAACATGTACTGTTTGAATGCACAAAATTCAGTTCTTTGAGGGTTTCTGTGTGAAAATACATCATGTTTGTGTATAACTAGAAATATTATATGGCATCCTAATGCCTCTGTCTCCTTCCCTCAGTTGGGGCAGCTCTCAGTTTCCAAAACCATTAGTTATGTAGCTGGTCCTGCAGATATAGTCATCACACACAATACTAAATGTATTGCTGTGTCCCCCACCCACAGTCAGGGCCAATGCACCCTGTTGGCCCTGTTCCTGTCTCCAGAGAGAGGATGCTGTGTTCTGCTAAGCCCCTAGAGGTCAAGGGCCTTTGCCTCCACAGCTGGGGCTGCTGCACCATGCTGCCTCAGGCCACAAGGTGGGGCCTTGCAGCACCTTACCACCCACTTCCATTGCCCCAGATAGGCAGGTCCAGTGCACCACATGCACCCCATCTCACAGTCAGGGCTACTGTACCCTGATGCCCCACTGTGTCCTGCCCTACAGTCAAAGCTTCTGCACTATGCTGCCCACTGTCCCCTGCCACCACTGTACTCTGCTGCTCTATAGAGCCTCTTGCCTTCACAGTTAAGGTTTTTCACCATGCTGCTCCCTACTACCAGAGTCAGAGCCTTTGCTACACTGCCCAAACTGCTTTAAGAAAATGCTTTAATCTTGTATTATAGGGTGAGGGACAGAGGGATAGCAGAGTGCAGCAACCTAACTGTTCAGCAGGAAACAGGGGAGGCATCAGGGCACAGCATCTCAAACTGTGAGACAGGGTGCAGCAGACATACCTCTTTGGGACAAGGGACATGGGCAGCAGGGTGTAGCAAAATATATAACTCTGGTTGCAGTGGGCAACAGGGAGAAACTGCCCCAACTGTGGTGGCAGGGAACTCAGTGCAGCACATGCCCTGCCTTGTCTCTTGGCAAGTGGCAGCATGGTGCAACAGACCTAGCTGTGGAGGCATGAGAACTCTAGGGCACAGCAGGACACAGCAGCATGACTGTGTGAACAGGTGCAAGGATGCAACAGCCTTGGATGTGGTGGCAGAGACAGGGGACAGCATGGTGCAGAAGCCCTGACTATGTGTCAGGACACGGGGGATCAGGTATGGCAGCCCTGACTGTGGGACAGGGTGCATGTAATGCAGCACTTTTACTCAACTGGGGCAATGCAAGGGATAGCAGATGCAACAAATGCCCCACTTCTGGTGGCCTGGGTCAGCATGGTGCAGCAACCCCAACTGTGAAGGAAGGGACCTGGGACTATAGGGCTTAGCAGCACACAGCAGCCCTGACTATGGAGACAGAAACAGGGGCAACAGGGTGTATTGGCCCTGACTGTGGGGTGGTGGACAGAGGGAAGCAGGGTGCAGCAACCTCAATTGTTTGTGCAGGAGGCAGCAAGGTGCAGCAGCCCTTATTGTGTGGAGAAGACAGTGGACAAAGGGTGCAGCAGCCTCAAATGGGGCAGGAGACAGGGGCTTGTTGGGCAGAGGAAAGGGGCAGCAGAGTGCTGCTGCCTCAGCTGTCAGGTATGAGACAGGGCATCAGGATGCCATTTATTATTTCTAGTTATATACATACATGATGTATTTTCACACAGAAACCCACAAAAACTAAATTTTGTGAGTACATACAGACATGTTCTGAAATAGCACAGTGTGGCAGGCCTTGTTCGTCAATCTGACATAAAAACAAAATCATTCACCGTGAACCTGTTTATGGAGGCTACATCAAAGACACACTACTTCTATGAATTAACAACATTTAGATTTATTTTCTATCCATTAAACAACCCTGTGTTGTACGGCCATAAAACAATGCAGAGTTTTGATGAGAAAGAACTAACAGCTGTAATATAGACAAGGTGATTTCTCACAAACATTTATACCACTTCAGTTCAGCAGTGAAACTCAGATGATCAACTTTTATGAGAACAGAATGATAGATTTTAAGCTAATCTATGTAAACAGAAACCAGATGGGTTAGTAACAAACCTGGAGTAAAATAATTAGCTCTACAGACTGTTCTGACTGGGAAGTGCAAGCAGCTTCTTCAGTCAATCGGACTTAACTGCTGAAGCAACAGTCTAGACCAAAATGATGTCATCACTCTGCAGGCATCACTGATAGGAACAGAAAAATCTTCACTATTTTCAGTTACTGCAGAGCACATTAACAGATACTGATTTAAAGAAAACCACAAAACCAAACAGTATGAAATTTTCAGGAAACACTAATCATGACACAAGGACTTGAATTCAAGTGAATTCAAGCTCTTATGAAAATATATGCATTTGATCTTTAAGGGTATATAAAGTGGTAGTAGGATAGCCTGACTGGGTCTGGGATAAAAATAAAAGGGAAGGATTAGAAGAACAGGAAAAGGAAGCGTGGCAGTGGTGTAATGAAGTGGTTGTGGGGCAGCAGTCTATGGGAGACTTTCTGGAGGCTGTGGTGCTGTCCCATCTGGGTGGCCCTATCTGGGTGGAGGAACAGGTCTCAAGGCTCTAAGCAGTGCTGGAAGAGGTCAGGAGAATGTTTCAAGACTCAAAGTCACATTGGTAAGAGTCAGGGACCATCTCTCCCACCCAGGGACCACCTAGCCAGACACCTCAACCTCAAAGTTGCCAGAAGAGGAAGTGGTTGGATTAAGGTGGGTTCACGGAGGTCAGTGGTGCTAAATTGGGAAGGCTGGGGTGAGCAGGTAACAGGCACAATCCTCATCCAGTGCCACTAAAACTCCTACCCTATTCTGGCAGAGCAGGACTGCCATGAAGGGGCATCTGAGGTGGTAGACAGAGAGGATGTGGTGGAATGCCCAAATGGAGTCCCAGAAGAGGGGAAAAGACCCAAGAGAAGGGGAAGTAACTTCTGGTGGGGACTCTCTATCGGGGATAGAGTTGGGGGAAGGAAAAAGGGTAGAGGGGAGGTTAAGTGCCTACCTGGTGTATCAGCTCAGAGGAATGGAAAGCATATTCAGCAGATCATGAGGGCCACCTGGGAGAGAATTACCTATGTCTGGAAGGGACAGAGGCAGTGCAGGAGCAGTTTAGGGAGCTGAGAAAGGGTCTTAGGTAGGTAGTATGCACTATAGCCTTTACAGAATGCTGCCTGCCTACAACAGGGGAAGGAGAGGGAGCTTGCACTAAGGCCTTCAACTCATGGTTGAAGGAATGGTGCGGAGAGGAGGGTATGGCTACATTGGGGACTGGTGCTCCACCTAGAGGATCAGAGTTTGTACCAGAGTGATGACCTGCATCCATCCAGGAAGAGGTGGCAGTCTTCAGTAAATGGCTTAAGTGTTACTTTGATGGGCATTTAAACTAACCAAGGAGGGTGATAGAAGGCAAGGGGTGGCAGAAACTGCCTCCCTCAGGCTATTATGGAGGTAGAGAATTCCTGGGAAAAAGGATTCCCACAAATGAAGAACAACCAAGGTGCAAAGGGTCAGCAAGGAGGGGGGGGGGAACCAGGCAGTAAACAAGGAAGAAGAAGGGGAACAACTAGACAACATGAGAAGGGACAAGAGTGGAACAAACAAAATCTGGACAGCCATGTGTAAAATGCTAGAAATCTGAGAAATAAGACATCAGACCTGGAGGCCACCATGGCTGTGGCAGGCCTGGATAATGTGGCCATCACCGAATGATGGTACACAAACAATCATGACTGGGAAATGGTCATACCTAGCTAAATAATGTTTAGAAGGGACAGTGTAGGAAGAAGAGGTGGGGGTGGTGCTTTATGTTAAGGAAAACATCAAAGCAACAGAGATACAGGGAGGACGGGGTCAAGGTTTTGTGGGTCAACCTCAAGTCTGAAACTGAGCCCCCATTTGCATGGGAGTGGTGTACAGGCTTCTGACACAGCTAGAGGACAGAGACAAGACATATTGGAAGACATAGGCAAAATGACAGAAGGGGAGGTGGTGCTGGCGGAGGGTGTTTAATCTGCCAGATGTAGAGTGGAGTCTACCTGCACAGCATCAGCTAGGAGAAAGACATCTTAGACTCCCTACAGGGGAATTCCTCAGGCAGCTGGTCAGTAAATCCACCTGGGGTGGGGCAATACTGGACCTGGCACTTATGAATGGGGACAGTGTGGAGGACATGAGGTGAGGAGTCATCTGGGACCAGTGACCATCGCATAGTATGGTTTTATATAAGAACAACAGTGGAATCCAGCTACACAGGGCAAGGTCATGGATTTCAGAAGGACTGATTTTACAAAGATGGGAGTGCATCTGAGAAGACCTGGCAGGGTGAGATGTCGAAGGGGTGGAGAGAAAATGGGCCAGAATAAAGAGAGCATAGTAAAGGCTACAAACTTGTACATCAGGCAAATAAGCAAAAAGTAGATGGAGAAGGAGACTATTATGATTCCGAGAGGAGTGGCATAAAGGTAAGGGCAAAACAGTGGCATTCAGAAGGCATTCAGAAGGTATAAGGAGACTCAGAAAGAGAGGAGGACAGAAAGTGTATCTGGGAAAATGGAGGGGAGGAGGCAGGCAAGGCAGTAAGGGTGCAAAAGCACAAGCTGAGGAAAGAATAGTCCAGACAGCATCAAGGGGACAGCATATTTTCAGGTATATCTATGAGAAAAGGAAGACCAAGGAGAAAATGCACAATTAATAAAGGAAGCAGGGGCTATGCTGAGGAGGACCAAGAAAAGCAAATATCTTAAACAAATATTTCTGCTCAGTATTTACAGCTGAAGGTGATGGGGAGGTACCACAAATAAGCACCAAGAGATTGGGGTGGGTGGAAATGGACACCAGCCCTTTTTCTAAGGAGAGTGTCAGGGAAGCACTCAGCTAATATGTAGGTGAATGAAGCAATGGGACCAGACAGGGTGCAGCCAACAGTGTTAAAGGAACTCAAGGAGGCCTAGCTGCACCTGACAGACTTGTTTAATAGTTGATCCGAAGGACTGGAGAAGGGTGGACATAGTCCACTTCACAAAAGTAGTAGCAAGGAGGAGACAGTAAATTATAGACCTGTCAGCTTGACATCTGTAACAGGGAAATTGATGGAAACACTATTAAAGAACAGAATCATGGAACACCTGGAATCAATGAACTGCAGGACCAGAGGCAGCATGGCTTTATGGAGGAGGTCATGCCAAACAAATCTGATTGATTTTTTGACTGTTCCACATGGAGGTTGGTAAACATGTTGAGTAGCATGGGGGTGGGCAATAAGGTGCTAACCTGGGAAAGAAACTGGTTAGAAGATAGGAGGTAGAGAATGGTGGTAAATGGAGTTCACTCTGAGGAGGGAGAGTGACCAGTGGGCTACCACAGGGGGCAGTATTGGGGCCAGTCCTCTTTAATGTCTTCATTAGTGACATAGCAGAGGAAATGAAGGAAGGTCTGCCTCTTTGTGGATGGCGCTAAGATCTGCAACAGGGTGGACACACTGGAGAGTGTGCAAAGGATGGAAAGAGACTTTAAATGACTGGAGGAGTGGTCAAAGTTTTGGCAGCTAAGGTTTAATGGAACAAAGTGCAAAATAATGCACTTGGGTCATAGAAACCAGGGTTGCAGTACAAAATGGGAAGACAGATACTAGTATTGACCAAACAGGAAAGAGACGGAGAGTAATCATACTGGATGACCTGAAGGTGGCCAGACAATGTGACAAAGCAATCAGGAGAGCTAGTGGGATGCTGGGAAGTATAGGTAGGGGTATTACCAGCAGGAAGGGGACATGATGTTGCCACTTTATTGGTCTTTAGAAAGGCCCACCTGGAGTATTGTATCCAGTTTTGGAGGCCACATCTCAGGAAGGACATAGACAGGATGTAGGCTGTCCAAGGGAGGCCACCAAGATAGTACAGGGTCTACATCAAATGTCATATGAGGAGAGGCTAAAGGAATTAACAATGTACACCCTGGAGAGAGAGGAAGGAGAGGGGACATGATCGAGACCTAAATACTTCACGGGATGAATAAGGTACAAGTGGGAGGTATTTCTCAGAGGAAGGGTGCTCCAGAACAGGGGCTATGATATGAAGCTGAAGAGGGTAGGTTTAGGAGAGATGTGAAGAAGTACTTCTTCACAGAAAGAGGTGAATGCCTGAAATGGTCTTCTAGTGGTGGTTGTGGGAGCAAAAACAGTGCTGGGATTAAAAAGCCTGGGATAAGCACAAGGAGTCATAAGGGGTAGGTAAGAGGTTGGCAGAGAAAGTGCTGCAGACCTGAAGGGGTCTACAGTGTAAGCAATGCAACAAAAATAGCAGACTGGATTGGCCATGTGGGTGTTATCTGCTGTTAGCTTCTAGGTTTCTATTAATAAAAAAAATGTTATCCTTTTCCTTAATGGAATCTAATTTTTCATTTCTCTACTTTGTACATTGTGTGCCTCAGCCTAGTAGATGCATCCACTACTTTTTTTTGCAAGATGCTATATGTATCTATAAGGGTTGAGTAGGTTGTTTAATGTTAAGCTCTAACTTTTCACCTTAACAGCTTGCCCCCCTTCAATGGAATTGCATGACATCTTGCATGCACAGTCTGGGGGGCAAGGTCTCTTGATTTTCAAGTTTCTTTCCTGTCTGATGTTGGATTCTGAGACAGAGATAGCAAGTTTTAGGATTTTTCTGTTTCTTTTGTCATCACCTATAGCCCAGGTGGTTTGTAATTTTGTTCTGAAATTTCCAGGATAGAAAAGAGCTTGCCCCAGAATGGTGCATTTTGTTGGTTTTGTGAAAAAATATGAATTAGTTCCCAACTTATAAGGATCTGAAATTTCAGTTCTGAGCACGCTCAGTAGGATCTTTTGGATAGATGTTTGATACAAAGGAAGAATTTGGCTACATGAAGAGGATTTCTCTTCCATGAGGTATCACCCTTTTTGTGAGAGTAGATTACTCTTTCATATGATGACCATTTTTTTTTGTTATATTTTGAATTTTTTAAACCCACAAAAATGATACCCTGAAGAGACACCAACATATGTATCTTACTAAATGGGACCAGTTTAGCTCGAGTCTGGTATTACGTTTTCAAAAGAACCCCAAAATGTATTTTTCAACATTTTAAAATAATTTTGTAAGATGATTTTCTTCTTTTGTATAGCTCACAAAGATGAATAGTCCCATACAAAAGAGGATTAGAGCCATGTGAAGAAGATTTTGGACTTAATTTTTCTGAAACTTCTTTCATACCAAAGGCATCTTCTTTTGTGATCTCACAAAAATCTCATGAAAAGGGATCAGTTCAAGAATTGGGAATTAGTTTATTTTTTCACATTCTTCTTTCTTCATGAAAACTTCATGAAAGAGGATCAATTCATACAAAACAAGAATTTAGACTTAGGTTTTTTTATATTCTTCTTTGTATGAACCATCCTCTTTTGTGAGCTCATGAAAATCTCATGAGTCATAGACAAGAAGAACTTGGACTTATTTTTTTCACATTGCAAATTTAGCAAGCCATAACTTCACCATTATTTGAAGTTAAGGGACAAACTATATATCAAATAAAAGTTCATCATGAGTAATAGAAAAATAATACATAATACTCTCTGAAACATTCAATGGGTATGCAGAGCACCGGAATTACATCCCAACCTCACCATGGTGCCAACTCCACAATTAAAGTGGATACTCATCAGAATGCATCAAAGGTGTATCTGCTGTTGAACTACAACCATAGCAAGTTTCAAACCAAACCAACACAAATTTATTGAGTTATAACTAAAAAACAAAATTTAGCTCATATACAATCAACTGCTGGGAGTTACCAACAACATTTAAAAATATATTTGAAGTGAGGTGCACAAAAAGCAATTACAATGAACCAGATAATCACTTTTGTAGAGGCACAGAAGCGCAAGGCTTGGAGGACCCTGACCATTCACAGCCAGATGGATGTCTGCACCTATGGAGTCACAGAAGTGCAGGGTACAGAGGGCCCTGCTCTTCCACAGCCAGATGGATGCATAGGATATGATTGTACTACACAAAAAGTAAAGACATTCTTTGCAAAAAAACTGCTTTAGTGCACCAGTTAGGGTTCAGATTAAAGTGACAAAAATAGGTAAATGTGGTGTTAGGTTTCCAATCCTGACTCCCCACCACCCACCTTCAAGCAACAAAGGAAATATAATTCCAGTTTTGGCTTTCTCAAGTCTTGGCTAATCAGTGATGGGGTCTTCCTGGAGTTCTAAACCCTAGTGTTCACTCTATTCTGATATGGTCCTCAGATGTACAGAACTACAATATGTCTCCCCACATCTTGCCAACAAGTTGTGGGTCAGACCTACAATAGTGTTATTTTCATTAAAAATAAAGATATGAAACAGTAATTTTGAATGAAAAAATAAAATCTTTCATAACTGGTAAAATAAATGATTGCATGTAACATAAAAATATTTATATTCATAATTATTAAAAACAAAGAAAATCAGGTGTATATAAAATAAAATATGTTTGTTTCTTTTCCTTGTTTTTAAACTTTTTTCTTTCAAAGAAAAATAGTTTTAAGTCTATTTTGGTAACAGATGAGGATGCACCCACCTATAACATCATGATGAAGGGGCTGTGACTGGCTTCCTGCAGGATGTTGCAAGTAGAGCTGCTGCTGACAGGAAATGTCCAACATGAATGGGCCAACCTAGTGGCCCAGACCCCTCCTCTTCTTCACTGAGCTGAAGGGAGGCTCTGCTGGAGGATCCTGTTGCTCCTGATGAGGTACATTCATGCAGACAGTGAAGGCCTGGTCTTCATGCTGCTGCAATGTTTGTCTCACATAACTGGTCTGCCATCTCATGTAGTATGTCCTGTGTGGTCTCCTGAGCAGCAACATGGTCCTCAAAACTTTGTTGGAAGTCGGCAATATTCCAACTGAGGACTGCTTTGCTGCTTTAGAAACACATAGAGAGCTTCATAAGTCTGTTGCTCAAGCCTCTCAGGACAGTACATGGTGCTGGGTATTTCATTTTGATTTTCCAGTACCTTTGTAGAGACTTAGTGAGAGTTTAACAGTTTCTATGATGTGGCAAAGCTCCTGCTTGCCACTGCTGGTTGCTGTTTGATAAGTTACAACAGAAAAGGAACGGAAGGAAAAGAAGTATAGCAGATATATTGTCCTTTGTACATTGTTAGAACTGCCATTACTTCCTGTGTATATGTGCAGTGACCTGTGAATACAAGGACTATGATTAAAGTGATGTACAATATTATAAAGCTGCAAGCGTAAAGCATACTTTCTGCTGGTATAGCACTTCTGTATCAAGTAACAGTATGGTGATTCGACTGACCTGTGAGGAGAAGCACTACCATGAAGAGCAATTTACTGTGTTATACACTTAGAAGTGACAACTATATTTTCACTGCAGCTATACATAGATACATAGATACATAGACAGTGTCGGCAGATAAGGGCCTATGGCCACCCAGTCTGCCCATTTAAGTTTGTAAGTTCAGTTTATGTTTTCCAGGAAGTCTGTTGCCCTTACCCTGACCTTCAGAATTCCTTTATGTCTATCCATGCATTCTTAAATCCGTGATTGTTTCAGCCCCACCACTTCCTCTGGCAGGGTGTTCCACTTGTCCACCACCCGTTCTGTGAAGAAATTCTTCCTCACGTTTCCTCTGAATCGTCCCTCCTTCCAACTTCATCCCATGCCCTCTAGTCCTGGAACATCTTTTTCGGCTTAAAAATAGTGTTTTCCTGCACCCTGTTCCTCCCTGTAAGATACTTGTATGTCTCTATCATATCCCCTCTCCCTCCTCTCCTCCAGGGAGTACATGTTCAGTGCCTTCAACCCCTGTCCTCATAGGACTTGTGATGCAATCCATGCACCATCTTTGTTGCCCTCCTCTGAACCTTCTCTACCCTGTCTGTATGTCCTTACGTAGGTATGGTCTCCAGAACTGTACACTGTACTCCAGTGTGGGGCCTCACTAGTGTCTTGTATAGTGGAATTATGACCTCCTTTTCCTGCTGGTGATGCCCTGCCTATGCATCCCAGCATCCTATTTGCTTTACCTGCTGCCTTGTCACACTGTTTCCCTGCCTTGAGGTCATCAGAGATGATAACTCCAAGATCCCTTTCCTGCTTGGTGCATGCTATATCCTCTACCCCAACTGATATATTGTGCCATGGTTTTGTGCCCCATATGCATTATCTTGCACTTCCTTGCATTGAATTTCCAACTGCCAAACCCTGACCATTCTTCAAGTTTCTGCAGGTCCCTTCTCATTCTGTCTACACCCTCTGGTGTGTCTACTCTGTTACAGAGCTTTGTGTCATCAGCGAACAGTGAAATTCTGCCTTCTAGGTCCTGTGCAATGTCACTGATGAAGATATTGAATAGTACCGGTCCCAGCACTGATCCCTGTGGTACCCACTGGTCACTCTTCCCTCTGTGGGTGACAGCCATTTACCACCACCCTCTGTGTCCTGCTGTCCAGCCAGTTACCTACCCACCGCACTACTATCCTGCCCACACCCATATTCCCCAGTTTGTGCAATGGTCTTCTATGTGGCACAGTGTCAAAGGCCTTGCTGAAGTCCAGATAGGCCATGTCCACTGCCCTCCCTGATCCACCTCCTAGTCACCCAGTCAAAAATTCAATGAGGTTGGTCTGACATGACCTTCCCTGGTGAAACCATGCTGCCTTGGGTCCTGTAGTCCATTGACAACCAGATGTTCCACCAATCTCTCCTTCAGTAGTGCTTCCATGATCTTCCCCACTACCGAGGTGAGGCTGACTGGTCTGTAGTTCCCCTTCCTCTTTGTTCCCACTTTTGTATAAGGGGACTACATCTGCTATCCTCCAGTCTTGGGTACCTCCCTGTTTCTAGTGATCAGCTAAACAGGATAGCAAGAGGTTCAACCACCACCTCTCTTAGTTCTTTTAAGGACCCTGGGTGCACCCCATCTGGCCCCATTGCTTTATCAACTCTTATTACTTCCAGTTCCTTCAGGACCCTTTCTCGTGTAAAGGACTTGTATCCCATTTCTGCACCATTCTCACCCCTTGTACTCCATTCAGACCCATTACCCTCCTCTTCCTCTAGTAAAGACTGAGCAGAAATACCTGTTCAATATGTCAGCTTTACTGTTGTCATCCTCCACACAGCCCCATCCTCCCCTTCAGTCTCACTATCCCTCCCTTTGCCTTCTTTCACTTATGTACCTGTAAAAGGTTTTGTCCCCTCTACCCACTGATTTTGCAATGTGTTCTTCTGTCTGAGCTTTGGCTTCCTTACTGACTTCCCTGCCTCCCTTTGCTTCTCCTGGTACTTCTCCCTATCCCCTTCTGCCTGTGTCTTTTTGTATTGCCTGAATGCAATCTTTTTGGCTTCACTTTCTTTGCTACCTCTTTGGAAAACCATAGTCTCCTCTTCCTTTTTCCTCTTGCTAACCTGCTTAATACATAATTCTGTTGCTCTTGTAATCCCCATTTTAAATGCTTCCACTGTTCCTCAACCCCTGATTTCTGCCCCATTCCCTTAATGCCTCTTTCAAGTATCTCCCATTTTCCAAAAGTTTGCCCCCTAAAATCCAGGATCGTGTTTTGTGTGGTTTGGTTCTGCTCTTTCTGTGATTTCAAACCACAGTGACTGGTGGCACTGTTCCCCAGGTGCTCCCCCACTCTTACCCCCATCACACTGTCCCTGTTTGTGAGCACAAGGTCCAGTATTGCCTTCTGCCGAGTTGGTTCCATGACCAGTTGCTTGAGGAGGGCACCTTGAAGGGAGTCCAGGATAAAAAGCTCCTAGTTGATGCTGCTGCTGGGATGCTCCAGTCCACATCTGGAATATTGAAGTCTCCAACCAGTACTACCTCACTCTTTGTCTGCCATCCTCTGGATGGCTAGCATCAGCTCCCTATCTGTTTCTTCCTCCTGGGCTGGTGGTCTGTAGACCACACCTGTGCGGATGGCTGGCCCCATTTTCCTTTCCAGCTTAACCCACAGTATCTCTCCCCATTTGTTCCTCCTGGATCTCTGTGGCCCTTATGTCATTTTTCCATACAGTGCCACTCCTCCTCCCTTCCTGCCTGCCCTGTCTCTTCTGAATATGTTGTAGCCAGGTATGGCCAACTCCCAGTCGTGGTTATCATTACACCAGGTTTCAGTGATGGCCACAATGTCCAGGTCTGACTGCACCATGACAGCCTCCATACTGCTTTCTATGAAACAGTGCTGCATTTGCCATGCTACAAATCAGAAATACAGTTTATATTAACTACATTTCAATGCAGCTATAGCACTTTGTATGAAGAAACAGTACAGTCCATGGCAGGAAGCAGAATATAGTATAACCTTGATTATCCAACCACCCCATTATCCAAACCTCCAGTTTAACCGAATGCAGACCATGTCCCTGAGCTAATACAGTACTGTAATTGTTTTATGTTTGCAAGTAATTAGCACCCAATTAGCGTGTGCACTCAGCAAATTATAAGACAGCAACAGGGTACAGTATTTAAAGACAGGTGCAGTATATAATCAGCTAGTAGACTGCATCTCACCTGTTAGTCTTGAGAGACATGGCAGACAGAATGGGAGACTGAAAGTGGAAACAGAGCATCCTGGATTTCAACCAGAATATTAGAATTTTGGATTGCCTGGAACATAGAGAAAAGCAGTGAACATTGCAAAAGGTTTGGTATCAGAAAATCCACTGTCTCTGATATCCAGAAAATCAAACAAAGTTCCACGAATATGCTGCTACAGTGGAGCATAATGAGGGACCAGAAAGAGAAAAACTATGAAAAGGTGCAGGGATGAGCAGCTGGACCATGCTCTGTGCCTTTGGTTTGTGCAGAACCATGTGCAGGTACACGATCTCTGGCTCTATACTGAAGCAGAAGGCTTTACAATTTCACCTAAGCCTCAATGGTAAAGATGACAGTTTCACCACAAGTGAGATTTAAAGCATGGCATGGAATCCACCAGCTTTGTATTGCTGGTGAGCTGCTGTCACCCTATAACAATTCCATTGCACCATTCAGAGACAGTCTTTCACTCCTGATGATTAATGAAGAACTATGCCTGGGTAGATTTACAATGCAGACAAGACAGGCTGTTACTGAAAGTTACTACCTAAAAATATGCTAGCTGGCTCATCAGAAAGTCTGCCCCTGGCTACAAAAGGAACAAGGAGCACCTAACAATTCTTGGCTGCACTAATGTCATAGAGACTCATAAAGCTTATCATCGAAGTCACTATGCCCCTGGTGCATCAAACACTAACATTGACAATTTACCTGTCCTGTACAGGACACAGAGCAGTGCCTGGATGACTACCACATTGTTTAAAATGTATTTTCAAGACTTTGTGCCCGTGGTCCACAATCACCTGCATGGTTTAGGTCTCCCCTTGTGTGCAGTCCTGCTGCTTGACAATACAGGAGTGCACACAGACAAAAGCACATAAAAACACAAGATAAGTCTATCTGCTGCATGTTTTACCTCTGAACACTATGGCAAAACTTCAGCCCATTGATCAAGGCATCCTTGCTACTCTGAAAACATTTACAGGGGCAAACTACTTAGCCAAGTCCTGTCTAAGGAAAATGATGACATTACACTATCAGACATAATAAAATGGCTAAATGTTAAGGATGCATGCTACCTAGTGGTTGAGGCATGGGCTGAGGTACACATTGAGACTGCTGAGAATTGCTGGAATCAATCTCAGGTGCTATCACCTGCAACGGCACCAATTATCATAGAGCCACATGACGAGGTTACCGATGAGCTACAGGAGATTGCAGGACAGCATGCAATGGGGAAAGAACAGCTGGCAGAGTGGATTGAGTCAGTCTCACAGGATTTGAGATTCAGAGAACTGACTGACCATGATACCATCGCAATTGCCATAGAGGACATCTCAATGTATGACCTGGCAGAGACTAGGGACAAGGAAGAGGTGGATGAAACAGTTCCTGCTCTGCCAGCAGCCGGAGAAGTGACAGATGCATTTGACAAATGCCTTCTATGGCTTAAGAGTTAGCAGGACTGTGACTACCACACACACCTGCTGAGACAGCTCCAAATGAAAGCCCCAAAGAAACACAATGCTAGTGCTAAGCAGCATGCAATCTCTGACTGTGTTAGGTAAATGAAGACCTTGAGTCCAATAGAGGCTCCCTTATATTTTATTTCATTTTACAAATAAAAGGTTTTTATACTAATAAAATGTTGCCTGACTCCACTTTTATTATTTTAGCAATAAGCGCAAACTGCAACCAGCACTTCCATTAATTTCAATGGGACCCTCATTTTATGAACCCTCAATTATCCTAACTAAACTGATGTCTCCCTCTGGTTCAGATAATCAAGGTTATACTGTATACATTACTATCATACTACTACATATGTCATCTGAATTTGTGCTAAATAGCTATAAAAGTATATAAATATAAATAGTCTCATGTTACGTCTCACAAGGAGCAGCACTCAGTCAGTTTACTGGTACACTACAAATGATGACTGGGGAGAGGGCACCTGAAGGAGGGACAGAATGGTAGAAAAAGTCAACACAGCAAGGAATGGCATTGCCCTCCCTTGCTGCCCACTGAAACATCCACTACCCAGTCTCCTCCTGGACTTGGGAACCCAGCAGACACAGGGGGAGCCATGGGAGACTGACCCTGGCCACACATTCCCTGAAGATTTGGGCGGTCGCGCAAACCATCGTCGACCTGTCACGATGGACCGTGGGAATTCAGAAAAAGCGTAAACACGCCGCGCAAATCATGCTTAATAAGTCCACAGCTGTGTATCCGACTGGCACGAAACTGGCAGATGCCAAGGCCTATGATTCTTGATCGTGTATTCCAAATTTCAGCCAAATCTGTCATACGGTTGCAAAGTTATTAAGGTGCAAAGTTTGGGGTTTAACATAGAAATGGCTCCTCAGCCTTAACTATGGTAGCACTACCGTGCTACCATAATATATATATTTTTTCATATGTTTATGTTCATTCATTGTTTATCTGATGTATAATATGCCAAAATGATTATTTTAAATGAAATCACTTGAAGTTAGTGCATTCAATTATGATGTCATCATAACTGATTTCTGTATAAAGGGTGTTCAAACATGAGTACGCGTCCCTGAGGAAGCTGTAGCGGAGGGAAGCATTGGGGTACTGTGCCATTGAATGTAGCACTTGACTGTCTGTTTATAGAGTTTAACAAGCTTGGTTCAGTTTGTCAAGGAACTGGAATAATCAAATGACATTTACGCCTTTCAATCTGACATCTTTGTCCTGCGATTCCTTGCTTCTGAGTGCAGGTCTCATTGATTACTAGCTTGATTGTTTGGGGGAGCACCCCAGACCCTACACCAGCTCACATACTGGGAGCAGCTTTTTGGATTAGTAACAGGTTGGTAAGAAATAGCACACTGTGCACACAGGTTGATGATATGTGCAAAAATATATATTTAACAAGAAACAATAACAAATGTCTGAACAATGAAATATATAAAATGGGCAATACAATAGAAAAATTGGGATTGGGTAGGGGCACAAGGGAAAACCTGGAAGGTACAACTATTTACATTAGTGAGATGGGCAAGGGCAGTGCGGATGTGGGGGACAAGAGACAAGGAACAGGACAACTGGTGTGTGGATTCAGGGTGTGGCAGGTGGGGGTGGGGCCTGCTGCCAGTGCATGGTGGCTAGATGTTCCTGCACTGCCACAAGGGACACTGCCTCATGGTGGTGGACTGTCAGGGTGTCACGGACAGCCCTCGATAATGCACCCTGTTGAGTACTACGGTTTTGAGCACCCTGGACCTGCATGCACGTATTCTTACTCCTGGCATTACAAAGGCTGGACCCACTCTAAGGGAAGAAAAGACAAATCAGTACAGCAGCAGTGCCACTGTGGTGATATGCATACAAAGAATAGCCCCCCCCCCACCTCACAAGACAAAACAAGGCCAGGTGAGATGTGTGGCTCTGATTGTGTGGTGTGCAGCCCACAGGCAGTGTCACATTGCCACAAGCCACAGTGGCAACTTAAGTGTGGTGGAGATGCATGCCAGGGGCACTGGACACAGGTTCTGGTCATGATGGCATGGTAGGCAATTGGAGGAAGTGCAGCCCTGCATCGCCATACATCATGTGGTATGGGCATATGGGTGTGTGTGGATGTGCAACAGCACGCTAATGTACACTGTGAAATGGCAGGAGTAGGTGTGTGACAGCCAGGCACAACACAATTGATATAGTTGTGGCACTGCAAGTAGGATAATAAGCACAGCCCACACAGGGCAGAGAAGTCTGCACAGGACTGGTGCACATGGCCATGTCCCTCCACTGTAAGTGCCTGTGGAGCTGACAGCAGTCACTGGGCACAGTTGTAATGACAGGCTGATGGGACAGGCCTTGACATACTGCCAGTGGACACAGCACACCACTCTGGGGAAGACTACCATCCACCACGGCTAGGCTTGATGGACCTGTGCGAATGGGGGGTGCATACAGAGAGGCATATGTGTGGGGGCATGTAGCAGAGGGCAGTAGGTGGACAGTACCATTCATGTGTGGTCACTGCATGGAAGCAGGTGTATGCTATCCCAAGAGGATGTGAGTAAAGAGACAATGGCAACACTTGGTATTCACCAAGATACGACCATAGCAACCATCCCATGGAAACATGTCCACAGGCCTGTGCTGTGGCTACACACTCCCTAGTGGCATATCACGACAAGGTCATGCTGGTCCATCCCTGCCAAGGGTGGTGCAGATGCGCACAGGGCATGGTCAAACATTGCTGCACACACAGGTGCCAGCACTAGGCATCCCATTAGCCAGGAAAAGCAGTACTAGCTACAACACTGTAATAGACCATAGCATGAAGAGAGAAGGGACTGGGGGACATGACAGAGGTCTTCAGGTACATGAAGAGGGTAAATGGGGAGGAACAGTCAGGGTGCTTTGAAGGAAGGAGGAAGGGGCCACTAGGGGCATGGGTGGAAGCTGGAGGGGAAGATTCAGGGGAGAAAGGAGGAGGTGCTACTTCACTGAGAGGGTGGTGGAGCCATGGAATGCACTACCTAGGGGCTGGTGGAGGCAGAGACAGTGGAGGGGTTCAAGAGGGGTGGGACAGGTACAGGGAAGGGTTCTGGAAGCAAAATCCAATGCAGCAAGAATATCCGGAACTGGAAGGAGAAGCCAGAGAAGGCGAGGGACAGCAAGGTCAGCACTCAGGGTGGGGGCTGACCAAACGAGCGAGACAAAAGACCGTTAGGCCTATTCTGCTGGCATTTTAGTATTAGTATGCAAACACCGTACAGCCAGAGTATAAGGGCACATCAGCATAAAATTGTGAACAACAACATTATAAGGGTGGATGTCAGAGGAGAATGGGGCCACATCCACTGGACAACAGCAGCATGCCATTCACATATGATGGATAGCAAGGGGCCAGGAAAGAGGGTAGTGAACACACATGCATGTGATACCACCTCTAAGGGACACACTTACTAGGTGGGGACAGGTGCATGGGTGTGGGAGCACCACATAGGCACCAGCAGGACACAGTGCAACCGGTGGTCTGTGGAACTGGTGAGGGCGACTGGACTGTGCAGTGCCCCTGAAGCAGACAGCGCCTGCAGAGTTGATCCACCACACAATCCTACCGATAATCATGATATTACTATAATCATTATTAACACAGTACAATAACATAGAATGGCAATACTATGTCACATGAGGAAGTGAATATAGAGCAGCACAGGCCTTATATCAAAGAACTCTGTAATCTTAATTTATGTAGCAACTTCAGTCTAGGCATGATGGGATGAGAAAAAAGGGAGAAAACACTGCCCTTTCCTTTCTTTCTTTCTCCTTCCCCCTGCACACTGGACACCTCCCACCTTCCACCAGGTTCCCAGAAACAGTGCTGCCCCACACCCATTGCAGCTCACAACCTCCCAGCCTCCTAGTGCCCTCAATCGCAGTCAACCCTACCCCTCCACCCTTCCTCCCATTCATCCAGCTGCCTGCTTGCCCTGGCCTCCATATCTTCCCTCTATTTCCTAGGCTCTAAATATTTCAGAGATCTTTACAATTGCATCGGTATTACTTAGGAAATGTAAATCTGCATTTCTGTAAAAGCTTATCCCCAGAATAGCCTTTACCCCAAAAAGAAAATGCACAAGCATTACATTTGCATCAGTATTTCTTTAAGACTTTAAACCAGGAGGCAGTATATCGCAGTGGTTTAAGGCTCTGAGCTGCAAATCTGGTGACATCCAGCAGACCAGACCTGGGTTTGAATCCCACAGCTTCCACTTGCATACTGTGTGACTCTAAGCAAGTCACTTAACTTCCCTGTGCTCCCAGGTCGTTCCTGTAAAAAGCTTTCAACTTACTGTGCTACTTCTGGTTAAACAACTAAAATAAAAAAAATAAAAAGTAAGATTTCATCCCCTTTAAATTACTCCACCTCCTGCCCTTCCTAATAGGTGGAACCACTACTGGGAGTGATCCACTTGCCTATTTAATAGTGGTGGTGGTGAGGGTGGTGGCAGTGGAGAAAACAGGCCACAAGTCCTCCTCCCAGTACAATCTAACCAGACCTAACTACAAGCTAACCAAACTACAAGTATAGATACTTCCCTTTAGTCCCCAGGACACACACTGCAACTCCTGCTTCTTCCAGCTCAAATGCAAAGTGAAGCAATTAACTAAAATGTCTGCTGGCTACCTCCCCACCCCAAGTCTAAATCTGTTTGCAGTTTGATTTTGTAACTGCCACAGACAGAATTCAAAACAAGTACTGCTAAAAAAAACACAACTCCTGCTTAAAAAAAAAACAGGCCACAAGTCCTCCTCCCAGTACAATCTAACCAGACCTAACTACAAGCTAACCAAACTACAAGTATAGATACTTCCCTTTAGTCCCCAGGGACACACACTGCAGCTCCTGCTTCTTCCAGCTCAAATGCAAAAGTGAAGCAATTAACTAAAATGGCTGCTGGCTACCTGCCCCACCCCAAGTCTAAATCTGTTTGCAGTTTGATTTTGTAACTGCCACAGACAGAATTTAAAACAAGTACTGCTTAAAAAAACACACAACTCCTGCTAAAAAAAAAAAAAAAACAGGTCACAAGTCCTCCTCCCAGTACAATCTAACCAGACCTAACTACAAGCTAACCAAACTAGAAGCATAGATACTTCCCCTTAGTCCCCAGGGACACATACTGTAGCTCCTGCTTCTTCCAGTTCCAACTGCAAAGTTTGGGGGATTTTAAAATTTTCACCACTGAGTTCATGAGGTGGGGTCATAAGAAGACTAAGTTGCATTAAAAAAATGTGGTAAAATGGCCAAGTTATAAGTAAGCATTAACATTTTTAACGATCAATCATAACTTCACTAATTTCCAATATTTTGTCTCCAAATGTTCTACATAGCAAGTTTTCACATCACCCCATAAACACGACTGGTGTTGTTTTTCAAATGCTGGATGAGACATGTTTGTGCACATATGGTGCAAACTGATGTGCAAAATGATGTTTCAGCCAGAATTCTATAAATGCCACAGCATGTTTATAAGGGCACAATAAAATGACTATCTTGAAAATTTGGAGTCAAAATTAAGAAAAATTAATAATTATTAAGAAGTCAGAAGTCATCCTTGACGGACACCTAAATTAGTCTTTATCCTTTCGGTTAAGTTACCTTTTGATCATATTTCACTTGGTTCATTGTGCAATCTTATTAAGATATCTAAAAGTTCAGGGTCTATTCCATAATCTGCTAATATGGACCAAAGTAATTTTCTACTTATAGAGTCAAAAGCCACCTTTAAATCTATGAAACAACAAAATAATTTGGCTTTTTAATCTTAGTGTAGTTCCATATTAGATGATGTAACACATAACAATGCTGAGTAGTTGAACAGTTATTTCTAAAGCCATTCTGGACTTCCGAGTATATTTCTTTCCTCCACCCATTCTTGTAATTCTGATAAAAAGTATCCTAGTGAATATTTCTTGCAATGCGTCCAGTAAACTAATGGGGCAATATGTTGTAGGGTCATTAACATTTCCTTATTAAATATTGGGCAGACAATGCTGCCCTTCCAGCTGTTAGGAAAACACCTGCCCTGAATGCAGTGATTAAATAATGTAGTACATATAATATAGGACTCCACCAGTCTTTAACAATTCTACAAATGTCAGCCAGGATGTCATCTGGTCCAGGAGCTTTATTTGATCTAATCTTATCTTATCTCAGGCTTGTTCAATTTCTTGTTTGTTTATGTATATATAAAGATTTTGAGAAAGTTTAATTACATCCCCATGTGCATGAAATAATGTTTAAACTATCTTCTTCCTGAGAATAATATAAATCAAAAAAATGTTGTTGCTATATTGAAGGTGTGATTGTTGCTTCTATAGTATTAGTATTAGTATAAAATTATAATCTTGACTCACCAGGGATCAAAAGGTCTTACTATCTTTTTGTTACTGCATCACTCAATCTATCCCATCTTGTTCTGATCAATGGAGTATGGGAGCCGCAAATGATGGACTTCTCTGCCCCCCACCAGTACCACCGTGGGTACCAGCTCACAAGTGGCACAAGCAGGACTCTCAACTGGATACCCTGCTGGAGATGGACAAGGCTGAGAGACCAGCTGATAAGCTCGATCTCTTCTTCACTGACCTGGCCACTATAAAAGTGGCCGCTACTGGAACTGGCTGGTGACTTCAGGGCATTCAAATCTGTCCTGGAGTCCCTCACAAGAGGGTGGGAGACACAGAAGCCCACATTTGTTCTTCTGAGGATAGGCAGGAACAAGACAGCACTGAATTAAAGGAGCTATGCAAGAAGGTGGCAAAGCAGGAAGATAGAATGAGGACCAGGATGGACAGAGGCAGGAGAACAACCTGGTCCTCAGCATGCATCAGAAAGGCTGAGGTAATAACATTCTGTTATTTACATAAAATCTGCTGCAGGAAGTAGCTAGATCACCTGAGTTAGGAACAGTGTACACTACTGTGTGCAGGCACACTGCTCCTTATGTCACAGCCCCCTCCAGGAGAAAAGCCAACTATTATCCTAAAATGTCAAAACTGTGAAGAAAAACTGCATATACTGAGTCACGCACAGAAAAAGGAACCTTGGTGGAATGGGAAATGGTTCTGCATATTTAGCAATGTTACACTAGCCATCAGAAACAAGCAACTGGCATACAAGAATGTCAAAAAGCCCTACACACTGCCAATGTCAAGTTCAAGATGCTTCACCTAGCCAGACATGTGACCAATAATAATCACAGGATGCACAAATTCCAAATACTGAAACAGCCTAAAGAGAGCTCCCTCAGCTGATTCCTGGAATTTTCTGCTCTACCAGAATCAGACAGTAAACCACGGACTCTTCAAAGAAATAGTGATGTGTCCACTAATAGCTAATAACATTGCAAAACAAGTGGTGAATGAGAACCTTTTATCCCTTCTACCCTGTGGACTGTTTTCGTGTATGAGAGCCCATAGCCATAGACAGACTCACTAAATGAGATGTAAATATGCCTGGTGTTTGACAATACTGATGCACTTTTCCTGAGAAACACATCACAGGACTTTTCAATGGCACTAAGATGGTGGCAGCGGCATGGCATCAAATTATGGGACGTACCAGCTCATAATGTCGCACACTTAATAGCGTGGCATTATGCCAAAACCTGGACCTGTGCGCTCCCGAGTTGAACCCCTGGGTTGAGAATCTTTATTGGAGGGTTCTGGAGGGTGCAGACCCCCACAGAACAAGACAAGATGCCTCATGGCATTAATCGTGCAGCGTGATAAGTGCCATGCGGCATTATGTCTTATGACATAATGACCCGATGCCATTGTAGGATGCCCTCCTTCATGAACACTCTCAGTTTTCCACCTCTGAACTTCTCCAAGCTGTGCAGCTGCGGACTGGGGTTTTGAAAGGAGCAGTCATGCTGTCGAAAACCCAGATGTTGGACAGCCCCCACCCAAGGACTGACCTCCAGCAACAATCTTCCCAACCACAACTGATACCCTTCAGGGAGGAACAATAGTAGATGCAAGGCCTTAAAGAGCAGCTGATGTCTTACGGAAAACTTTGGAAAACATAACAGTTGAAACAATCTAGCTCATATTTCATATATATTCTATGAATTTCTCTGCATTATTTATTACTGAAGAAATTCCCACAAAACAAGATCGTTATCCCTCAGAGTTCATCTGCCTCTATATCTTACTCCTACTTGAAATCATAATGCCCTGTTGTGACATCATAGTCTGTTGCCATTGGAATAACTGTGATGTCAAGCATACACATATTATGACATCAGGTTGGGAAGAAGCAATAGGAGCTGATGAGCCCTCAGAACAACTATCCTGTTTTCTTGCATATGACCTCAGTAATAAACAATGGGGGTAGGAAATATAGAGCTAATGAGACATATAAGCTGCTTTGTGTCCAAAAACACTGTTTTACAAAGTTCTTCTTGAGGCATCGGTGTATCTTTAATGCTGTATAGTTTCTGCAGGACTGTGCACATAATAGCACCATCAAGCAACATAGCAACTCATCCCAACTGAACTGCAGCATCCCACTAGCACCCAAGACCAGTGCTGGACACAGAAGTGGGGAGTCACTATAGCCCTGGCAAAGGACTTTTACCATCAATGATGCCACCACCTGCCTCCCTGAACCTAACCATGAGCGTGTACCTTCCAGACTTTAACCCCAGCTCTGGTAACACACCTCCCAATGAAGGTAAATCTTCATGCTGCCTATAGGTACTGATGCTATCTCAGCAAGAAGAATGTACTAACAGCTGCACAGTATATCCTTTTTGTACTCCCAAAGTGCGAAGTGGAGTGGGGTTATGGAACAGAAACCAATGGCTCTAGGAATGACTTGTTCAAGGGCACTCCTCATTACCTACGTAGCATGCCTGGTCTGCATTGTATTAGCAGACTCATTTGCAACTAGACGGGGGATAGTATAGCTATTATTCAAGCAGTTTTCAGGTTGAGTTTCTAGGAAACGTTTCAGATATAGAGCAGAAGGGCCCCTTATACAGGCCCTGAATGGACTGACCAATGGTACTACCACTAGCCAATGTCAGATAGTCACCCTCCTTGTGTGGGTTGATGGTCAACTACTGCTGTGCCATCCTCTCAACCTTAACATTCACTGTTTTTCTCTTTTATGACTGTTATGTGTTGCTCAGTGTTCCTGTTAACAATGATCTAAGTTGTATTGTTGTTTATTGTAGTTACTGGATAACTAATGGTGTGATATAATCTTGCCCAGTTGGTTCATTACTTAGAAATACAAGCTGTAACTACCTTAATGTAATTCACTGCTCTAATCCCCATGAACTCTCAAGTATACCAGATCATAGGCGTATGCTGGGTTATATACAGGCAAAAGCTCATATGGTATGGAGCCTGATGCACTGCAGTGGTATGGCTGATGACTAATACCTCCCTCAGGTTTATCACATGGAATGTTAAAACAGAACAGGCACCGGATAGTTAGACATCTTAAAACACTAGGGACCAGGATATCGTTTCTACAAGAGACAAACACAGTAGCCTCTCAGGACAACCTCTGGAGATGGGAGTGGGTTGGCCAAGTTTTGCTTCTGGAAACAAAAAAGGTGTGCACAGCCATACTTATTCACAGGAGTAGGCCCTTTCAGTTGACCGAGCAGATATCTGATACAGAAGGATGCCATATCATTGTTAGAGGTACTGTAGATAGGACAGATATGGTGTTAGCCTCAGTATGGGTCCTAACTGGTGAAGCCCACAGGTATCTCCTACTATGCTGGCCAAATTAGGTACCCTTTCTAGACTGCCCACAGTGTCTGCAGGAGACTGGAATGTAGTATATGATAATAACCTAGACAAATCTTGTAATAGCTGGACAGGTCTGTCTTCCAATCAGAGAGCCTGCAGAGGTTGCCAAGACTCACTGGGCCTGGCAGACCTCTGGTGAATTCTCCATGCAGACACCAGAGAATACACATCTTGGTCACCAGTCCACAAGATAGCCTCTTCGCTGGACTATTGTCTGGTCAGTCAAGACACATGAAGAGCCACCACCCACTGTGAGAGTCTGGCTAAGGTAGTTACAGACCATTCCCTGGTCCAAATGCCACTTCTCCCACTAGGCCAAGAAGACAAGGACAGGGTGTGGAGAATCAGTAATTAACAGGCAGACTAGATGGACCTAGCAGTCCTTATCTGCCCGACAATTTCTAAGTATAAGATTAGAGACTGCTGAGCATTTTTTAACAATACCAACACAGTGAGCAACCAATACCACTTGTGGGAAGACATTAAACGACTGAGGTGGAAACTATTACAATTAGCTGTGACCATGAAAAGGATCAGGGAACAGGGAATGCACCCAGCTACCAACAGAACTAAGAAAAGAATATTTCTGCTGCAAAATTGCAGGAGAACTGGACCAAATTAAACACAGTCAGGGCACAACATGAGGAAAGACTTGGATCGGGCAGAATCTGCAATAATCAGGTCTAAAATCAAATATGTAGATGGGGGAGGGGGCCTAGAAAGTTTTGCCCTCTGGCTCAAACAACAAGAGATGACTGTGAAGACAGTCTGTCACCCACACTGAGGATTCTTACTAACTAATCCTAGAGAAAGTGTAACTGCTTTTGTGGAGTTTTATACAAATTTGTAAAACATGGAACCCCACACAGTGAAGCAAACATTCAGAACTTCCTCACTAAAGCGAACCCACAAAACTGGTTCCAGGAACCCCAGACAGGCTGGGGCCTCAATCACCATCACTGAGACATAATATGCCATCTCAAGCCTCACCCTAGATAAGGCTTCAGGGCCAGATGACTTTTCTCCAAAGTTCCACAAAGCCCTCTCAAGAGTGGTGGCAAGCCCCCAGCCACTCTATATAATGCTGCCAAAAAGGTAATGACATGGACCCACACCTGCAAGAAACAACCACCTGGGGACCAGTGATCACCATACTGTGTGGCTCAATATAAGAATGGTTGCAGAATTAAACCACATGAGGGCGTGAATCCTGGACTTCAGGGGCAGATTTTATAAAGGTGGGTGACTACCTCAAGGATGACTTGGCATGGGAGGATGGCCTTGGTTGGGTGGAGGAACAGTGGGTGAAGCTAAAGGAACATAGTAAAGGCAACAAAACTCTGCATCAAACAAGAAAGTAAAAGCAATAGGAAAAATAGACTGCTATGGTTCGAAAGGTGGATGAGGTGTGAAGGCTAAAGGGTAGCATTCAGAAGTTATAAGAAACACAGAGGGAGGAGGATAGGGAGATGTATCTGGGGAAACAGAGGGAAGAGGAAAGCAATGAGGAATGCAAAGGCACAAACTTGAAGAGAGAGAATAGCCCAGGAAGAAACAAAAGGGACAAGGCATTTTCTAGGTATGTAAGTGTAAACAGGAAAACCAGGGTGGGATTGTAGGGTTAAAATGGAAGGGGTTACTGTGCACAGGGGACCAGGAAAAGGCAGACATCCTGAACAAATACTTTTGTTTCGGTGTTCACAAAGGAAAGAGAAGGGAGGAGCCACAAACAAGTAACAGAAGCTTGGAGGAGGTGGACACTAGCCCTTTTGGAGGAAAGAGCCATATAGAGCCCTAAAGAGACTCACTAATCTGAAGGTAGACAGGCAGGGAGCATCCAAAGATATTAAGGAGCTAAGGGAGGTATAGATTGCACCTCTGACAGTCCTATTTAACAGCTCACTGGAAACAGAAGTGATTCTTTAGGACCGAAGGAGGGCAGATGTAGTTCCACTACACAAAAGTGGTAGCAGGAGGAGACTGGCAACTATAGGCCAATCAGCCTTACATCAGTTGAGGAAAGTTAATGGGTTCACTGCTAAAAGAAAAGATTGTGGAATATCTTGGATCCAGTAGTATACAAGACCTGAGGCTGCATGGGTTCACAGTACAGTGGGGAAGTCATGTCGACGAGTCTGACAAATTTCTTTGACTGGGTGACAAGGAATTAGATCAAGGTGGTGGTGGACTTGGCCTACCTAGATTTCCATAAGGCTTTCGACACTGTTCCATATAAGAGACTAGTAAGCAAGCTGGGTAGCTTAGAGTTAGTCCAAGGAGGTAAACGCTAAGAAATTGGTTAGGGATAGGCGACAGAGAGTGGTAGTAAACAGAGTTCACTCCAAGGAAGGAGGGTGACCAGTGGGTGCTTCAGGATCAGTGCAGGACCGGTATTGTTTAAATGTATTTATAAGTGACATTGCAGAGGAGGTGGAAGGGAAGGTCTGCTCTTGCTAACTATTCACCAAAATCTGCAATAGGATGGACACTCCAGTGGGGGTGGAAAGGATGACCAGAGACCTGAGAAAACAAGAGGTGCGGTCAAGAGTATGGCAGCAGGGTTTCAATGAGAAAAGTGCAAAAATAATGCTCTAAGGGCACAGAAACCCAGGGGTGGAGTACAAAATAGGTGGGGTGGCACTGACAACTACCAAGCAGGAAACAGACCTGGGGTAATCATATCGGATGACCTAAAGGTGGCCAGGCAGTGCGACAACACAGGCAGGAGGGCTACTGGGATGCTGGAGTGCATAGAAGGGAATCACCAGCAGAAAGAGGGAGGTGGCATTGTCTCTGTATATAGAACATTGATAAGACACGCCTAGAGTACTTGTGTCTAGTTCAGGGATATCCCCACAAGGACATAGACAGAGTGGAGGCAGTCCAGAGAAGGGCAACTAAAATGGTGCAGGGTCTGCATCAACTGCCCTATGACGAAGACTAAAGGATGACATTATTTACGCTCTAGAAGAGAAAGGAGAAGGGATATGATACAGACTTTTAAATACCACATGGAGGTAAATAAGGTACAGAAGGGAAGTATTTTCAGAACAAATATTGCTCAAGAACAAGGGGACATCCTATGAAGTTGGAGGAGGGGTAGACTCAGGAAAGATGTGAGAAAAATACTTCTTCACAGAAAGAGTGGTGGATTCCTGGAACAGCCTTCTAGTGGAGGTGGTGGGGTGAAAACAGTGGTGGGGTTCAAGTATGTGTGCAACGGTGGCACTATCCCAAGGGCCACTACCCCTGCCTGCTTGGCTAGTAGCAGGTTAAGGGCCTGAGTACTGAAACGGGTACCTCCACCTAGAGGACAGGGTTGTAAGTAGCAAGGCTAACCTGGATACAACCCTCCAGGACACTGTAACCCCCTCTTTTCCATCTAGTGGCCTAGACAATATGCAACAAAAACTTTCACAGTAGCCCCTATTCAGCAAGCAAATCCCACACTGTTTGCACTTACCACCAGAGCTGGTTCCACCAGTTCAACCCTGGAGACCCCTGTAAAACAAGGTTAGACACAGCACATAACAATAGTACAGTGCTCTTGGTACAAACTGGAACCACAGTCACATTAAATGTAAAAGAGATTTGATTTATTCAGGAGAATTGAACAAGAGGCGTAATCAGGTTAATTGATTCTATAACTGATCTAGTCAGGCAATTATGCATGCATTTTAGTCCCTGCACAGTCACACGCTCTGGGTACCCAGTTGGAAGTAAGTTGGGCTAGCCTGGAACATGCCCAGGGTAGGCTGTAGCATTGCAGCTGGCTGGGGCTCTGTGATGAAAAGAAAAGGCATGCACAACCACACACATTTGTAATCTGGAGCCAGGAGACTCAGTTCGTGAAGATTAGGCAAAATACTTAAATCAAATGGCACACTTTGATTGAGCTGTTAATTGCAGGTAGCTACCCGATGTTTACTCATGCTACCAGTACAGGACACAGAATGGACGAAATGGAGACTGCAGGATGACTTGCTGGCTTGCCGGGAGAAGCAGGGCCCCCACGATTCACCATGGTGTCATTCCTATTCGTGGTGTTGAGCAGGATCAGGTCCCTGCGTCGATGGTGTTCTCTGTGCCTAAAGTAGCTGGCTGAGCCAGTGTAGCAGGGTCAGGCAGATGCGATAGTTGGATAGCAGTCGGGAAGGATGGATGCAGCTTCCAACAAGTGTGGCACAATTAAACAGTGGGGAACCAAATTGCAACCTCACTAATAGCAAGCAGCATTTATAGTAAAGCAATCACCATACCACCAGCGGATAGCAGTCCAGTCGCAATAGCAGTCCGTCACAATATCAGTGTCTCTGAGCAAAACCTGAGTTCTATGGTGAATGGATGTCCTGACAGGCCGATCGCATTCAGCAAATCTTTGGTCTTCTTAAGGTTTAAATCTGGTCACTCTTCAGTGGCTTTGTCACACTCTAATTCAGATACAGTCCAATTACTAAGCCTTTCAAAGGATTACCTCTCAAGGGACAGCAGGCAGAGAGGCCAAACTCAGTCTTTCCATCAATCTCCGCCAAACTACGCAGATGCAGCAGCTCGAATCACTCAAGCTATTCACTCTCCAAGCTCTACCTCCAGACTGTCTCACTGCAGCAGGCAGCTTAGGAAGTTCCCTTCAGTCCAAAAGGTTCGATTCGTTAATCTGTCTGTCTGTCAAAAGCAAGGGCTAACCCTCCAGGTGCATTTAGGCACCAAAGTCTCAAAACTACAATTCCTACAGAAATTACTCCCACAAGACCCCTGGGGACAGACTCCATTTGAGGTCCCCAAAGGTACTGATTGGCCCATTCTGGCAGTCCAGGACCAAAATGGTGATGATAAACAGAACTGTCCATGCTGCAAAGAAGGCAGGTTAGACAAACTATAATATCATTACTATTACAATAGATAATCAGCAAATAAGTACAGCTTCTAATAGAGTTCCCTCTGCTAAATAGCGATGGCAGAATGGAGTGATTATCTGGCAGCCCAGGCAGGACTCAAGCATAGAAACACTCAGCCCCTCCCAGATTAAATAAGCACCATGTTATAGGCAGCTCTTAAAGAGACAGAGCACAGAGGCATTAAGGCACTCTCATACAACACTTTTAAAAATGCTAAGACACAGGATACCAGCCTGGCAGTGGGCATTTAGGCAAACCAAGGAAGACTTTCAGGAACCCCATTTGTAGGGGGTTACATATGCATGTGACAGCACAAGTGAACCATAGTGGAAAAGAAGGGCAGAGAGATAAAGAGCTGTAGATCAAGTATAGTCTGCAATATTAACTTATTATTACCTTGGTGGCCATTTTGTGTCAGGCAAACAATGGATAGTTTGAACTTCATATGAAGCTATTAGAAGTAATGTAGTTACAGAAAATGTGCAGACTCTTTTTTGGGCCAAGTGGTCCTTATCTGGTGTCAAATTCTATGTTTCTGTGTAGAATTTGGCCTCCTGTTTTGCAGATTTGCACAGGGCCTGAAAGACTCTGTGCAAACAAGTTAGGACTTGGCTCCAGATTCACGTAGGGCCCATGTCCATTTTTTTTCCTAAGAACCCATGCTGGCCCTTCAATGTGATCGATGAAAATACCCCAACAGCCCCATGCTTACAAGTTGTTAGACAGTTAAATCATTGATGACATTCAAGGTACCCTCTCCCTAATGGAGCATATTGGCTAGCACTGAACTCTGGGAGTACGACTCACGGTAGGTGCCCCAAGCCACAGTTTTAGTGGTGAATACCAGGTATCCATGGTGGGACTCAAGAAAGGCACCTGTGCACCGAGTCTCTCTGTTTCTTTTCTCAATATGGGTGTAAACAAACGTCCTTCTCCATAGGTGTAGATCAGGAAATCAGGAATCTTTACTCCATATTTGGGATACACTCTGCATCTTCAGTGGAGAAACCAGAAGTCATTGACACATAGAAAATGTTGGCAGAAAAAGACCACTGGTCCATCCAGTCTTCCCTGTTTTACCCTTTCCAACCTCATGATCTAATGCCTAGTTGGGGATATTGCCCTGACATCTCCCCTGACCCTGCCCCACTGTTTTCTCCATGTGTCCATGGTCAAACTCATGCACTGACACATAAGTAGAGCTGATCACTACTGTTTACCAGTGGAAGTAGACAGTATACATACCTCTCCCAATGGGAGACTGGAGAAAATTAAACCTCAGATCTTTCAGGAATTCAGGTCACGTTACATAGCAGTGGACCTGTACCTCTTTTTTTTTCTTGAAATGTTATTTTTCCTGCAGTCACCAACCTGCCATCTGCTCTGCCACCTGTCCTGCAATTCAGAGGCCCATCTACCTGCCTCCGTGACTTACTCCCTACAGCAGGACCTTGGGGTGCCACCCCTGTAAAGTCCAAATTCAGTTGCAGATAGGCCAGTCATACTGGGCTGACAGTCAGTGCAGGGCCAGAGTGAACTGAAGGGTGTCAGCCAGTCAAGGTTGGGTGTTTTCATCCCACTATGTTCACCTTCTCCAAGATCCAGATGTAAATGTTCTCTGCATGTACACAACAGGCATGTGTAACCAGCCTCTCTCTTTACTTAGCTTGAGGCCAGTTAATAGAGGGCTCTTGAAGGATTAGTTTGACCCTTAGAGTGTCTCCCCGGGGGATACTTGAAGACAGGCTGTCTGGATGTTTATGGCACAGACTGATTTGACTCCGCTTAAAATCGGGAAACTCTTTATGAATATTCATAGTCCTACTCTCCCCAAACCTCTATGAGAAGGGGAAACAAGCTCAAGGAGTTAGTTCCAGTTCCAGAAAAGTCTCAGGATGGAAGCATAAGATCAGCACCCTGAGGAAAGAAAGAGCCCAGCCTCAAGCTGTGACTGAGGGGGGGCCGTTGGGTTCACAGATGGTGGAAGGGATCCTGGGTGCAGATGGGACTGGTCCGTTGCTGAGGTCTCCAGAGTATGACCAGCAGTTGCTGCCAGGAGGATGGGTTTCCTGAGAGGGCTTCAAGAACCTCAGCAGATCGAAACCCAAACGGCACCATCGGGAGTAGTGGAAGGACACTCCTTAAGGGAGGATGCCGGGATCCCTGTGGATCCACTCCTACCATAAAGAATTACCAGAATGCTCAAGGTTGACAGAGAGAGAACAGTTCATAAGGTCACATTTGTAAGCAAGCCTTGCATTAAAGGGGCACTCTCATTTGTATTGTTGAATTTTCAATCCTTGTTTTAAATATGTGCCTGCAGCTATCTAAATGCCCATTCTTGTTATATATGGTGACATATCTTTATATGATATCAGTTTCTTTATTTTTGGTACTATGACCTATTTTGGGTGACCTGCCCTGATCACTGCCCACCGATGCTGTAGCACATTCATATTTGAACATGGCACTGCAATGCCAGTAAAATCGTGCGTATCACGAGTTTCCAAAGTTTTAAGCAGTATCAGTTAATGTCAATTTTTAATAGGAGGCAGTGAGCTAAACTTGCTAATGTCAGGCCCATTAAAAATGAGCTGTGAAGCTGGATAACTCAATCTTTGAAAAGTAAGCTCATGTTTTTGGGCATGTGCATCAGTGTTGACCTGGAGTAAACATGCTCTGCATGTTTGTAGCAGGCATTCGTGGAGAAAGCAAGGCATCTCCATTCCCTGGTCTACACTTCTGATGCCCCTGCTTTGCTTGCTGTATCTGTGGATGCCCAGGGTGCACCAGCACAGTGAGGATTGGATGGTCACCCTTCTCGAGGAAGCAAGCATCATCTGGGATACTCATAACATCCTCCTCACTCACCCGCAATCCAGCATCCTCGCTTGCTCCCAAACCTGGATTGCCAGAATTATGAGCGCGATGCTGCCACTATGCCAAAGAGTTGGCCTTGGGCCTTTATTATCCTGCACACCCTTGCAGGTAGGTAGCTATGTGAGCCCTCTGTCCCATTACAGTACCACTGAGTGGGCACTATTAACAACCGGTGCTTCACCACAGTTGTGTTTCACACACTCACTCACTTCTAGGTGTCTGGCTTCTGGCATCATGATTACCCCTTTTAACTTACCAGGCAGGCAAACCACACACTCTTTGATTTTAAGAGTGAGATAAGGGTGAGGACAACAACATCAAGCCTTTCAATGAGCTGTGCTTTAGGGCATTAGCTGTTACTTTTCCTCAAAGGAGGGGTTGACCCTTCATTCTCCTTTAACCATATCTCTCCTGCATGGGTTTGATGTTACAAATGGGGATTTACCCCACAAAAACCTTCCATACCCCAGGATATATACCTGCTGCATGGTTAACCTGGCAATTTGTCCCATTGGTATGTGACTCACCCAGGATCCTAATGTTAGTGGTCCTTGTCTTAACATAGAGTACATCCAATAGCTGGTAATTTCATATTGTAATGCATGGTCACTGGAGCTGCCTCCTCCAACAGCCCCTCAAACTCTCACTGAGTCCTGGTACAAGTAAAACCCATTTGTATTCTCAGTTTTCCTGGAGTGATGCACCAGACACCTTTGTACTTTAAGTAATGTTCTGATCACAGTCACCATGGCTTTTGTGATTTACCCCAGGCCACCCTACATGGAACATCCCTTCCATGGCAACCCACATCTAGGTCTCATCTGGTTAAGGATGAAACGTATTCTAATCCTGTTGATGAATAGAACCTGTGCCATCACCCTTTGTGAGGACCCCTGGGTTTTATCACCAATTATTAAGTATGGTATCAAAGCCAGGAAAAGCCCTCCTTGTATTAGGGCTGATTTTAAATATAGCTTACAATTCCATTTGGCATTTACTGGAAATACTCAACTGAGCTGCAAGTTCAGTTCTACCAAAACTGTATACCTCAAACTTTAAGTATTTGATTCTTGCAGGCTGTGGCAAACTTTTGGGGCAAAAATACAAAATTTTGGTTTGTCTGGTTTGCCTTGGTTTGCATCTTGTGGACCAGTCGAAAGTGAACCACAGTCCACATGTGGCATGGATATCCAGGCAGTATGAGCCATAGCCTCTTTTTGTATCAGACTCAGCTTAATGCCACATCACAGTGAGAAACTCACTCGTGTGCTTAGAATCGGACTCACAGATTGGGTAGGGCATGCACGTGAATGTAGCTAGTTAGCTAGAATTGAACATTTTCAGAAAAGCCAAACCCACTCATTTTTTCACCGAATCACATAGCTTGAGGAAAAGCAAGAAAAAACTGTCAGGCTGAGTTTTGCACTAAAATTCAGGAAGCCATTGGGGTGAGGAGCTTGCTTGGAGTGGGAACTGGGAGGAGAGGGAGCGCATGAGCAGTATACAGTAGGAGAATGAGATGGTGGCAATCTGCCAGTGCCCAATTGCCCAAAACAACTATTTAGTTTTTACAAGATCAAGGAGTCAGACTGGACTTTAGAATATTTTGGCAGTGATTGCATTTTCAAAAAGTAAGCAAGGTATAGTACAGAAACCTCTATAGCCTGATTAATGAGCTGCTGGGTAGTGGGCAGCAAGCAGGTATGTGCTGGCAGCCTGGCAGTGCCCATGTACCCACAACAAAAAGACTTTCAAACTAGAATAAGGAAGAATGTGCTATTTTTCAGTGACTGCAATTTCTTAAGATTAATCTGTGTGCATAGTACAGCAAATACCGTGAAACCTGCAGTAAGGGCGAGTGTGCAACACGCTGTTGTAAGCTGGTAGCCTGTTGGTGTCTGGCCACTGCTAGCTGGCACTCTCATGGTATCCTATAAAAACTGAAAAAAATGGTGCTGTTACTACTTGTGATGCCAGTGACCTGGGTTTAGGAATGAGCCAATCATCGGAGGGCTGGGTGAAGGAGGACTGAAGATGCTCGCTTCCTCCAGGGAGGGAGGTTAATGAGTTCTGCTTGATACCACCACCTGGGTGACCACAAGTGGCAGTGCAGGCTGCAGCCACAAAGGGGGAAGAAACCTCACAGTGGCAGTGTGAGCACATGCTTGGGCCATTGTCATCCAAGTCCACAAGGCATCTGGGGACCCGGTAGAGACAGAAAAATAGAAATACACAAGACCAAACAGGTTAATGAGGTGACCCCACAGGCCCCACAATGCCTACTGGGCACCTATTTCCAACTGATAATGATGTCTGAAGGGACATAGGGAATCTCAATGGCCCCATTGCAAGGAGTGAGCTGAGGAAACATGGTGGTACGGTATCAAGTGCTAAGGTGGGTTATGGGGCTGGGGAATCATCTGAAGATAGGGGATGGTTTGGCAAAATGGAAAAGAAAAATTACAAACAAAATATTTGTTCCCCTACCAGACTGGTTTCATGTTGCCCCACTCTACTTTATCATCCATGCTCAGGCTTGCTGACACCACTCTTAATTGGATGGATCAGGATGTAATGACAGCTACTATCTTTGTCAACTTGGCCAAGGCCTTTGATACTGTTGCCCAGCCCTCATACTGGACAAGCTTTCTTAAGCTAGTGTGTCATATCTCTGTCAAATGATTCAGCTCCTACCAGCAGATAGGTCTTAGTAGATGAATCTTCCCCCAATGGAGTCAGGTATACCATAGGCTTTATGGTCTCATCATATTCTCAGTTTTCCTAAATGATCTCCCTAGGGATTTGTTTACTCATTCGTCCACATATACAGTATGTAGATAACACTGTGCTTGCTGCCTGTGGTCCCTAACCACTAAGCTGTCTACACTACTCCAGTATGACCTTAACTGTGTTCGTCACTGGTTCTATGACAGCTGACAGTCTGCATGCCAAGAAAAGGTTATACATAACCTTTGGCACCAGGCAGCATCTGGCTAACATCCAAGTTCCTCTGATCTTTACAACCATGGATAGCTCCTAGCTGGAGGAATTCTGCTCCTTTAAATATCTGGGAGTTTGGTTGGGTGGTCATCTTGACTTCTCCTGTCACATCAGTGCCATCCACAAGAAACCCACCCCAAAACCTAGAACAATTTACTGGAACAAAGGCAGTATTCCCATCTGTGCCCACCATGAGATCTTTGTCAAAATTATACTACAAAGATGTGGCGAGTAGAACTGCTCTCAAGTCCACTTTGGCTAGGTTGAACCCCCTCTTCAGTTCTGTCTGTTGCTTTGCTCTTGACTGTCCTCCCTACACCCATCACTGTTCCTTTACTCTCCTCTCTCTCTTCTTTTGCTTAAGGCAGGCATCTCTCTCAATCTGCATTTAAGTTATCTCCAGACACTGGTTTAGGTTCCTTCCCTGTGATATGTTCTCCTTCTTGCTTTTCTTCCTTCTTCTATCACCTAAAAATATTTAATCCGAACTCTATGTGTCCTGCACTGAGATCTCTGCAGGTTAGGATGCTTTTTAAAGCCTTTCTGGCAATTACTCGCTTCTCTCCCATTCACTCAGCCTTTTCCCTCTTTGCCCTAAAATCTCTTCTCTGTGATCTTTCCTCCCACATCTGTTTCTCTAATTAACGACCCTCCTTTCAGTCCTTCCTCCTTCCTCAATCCTTCTGTCACTCTCTTCTCCACCACTCTTCCTCTCTTTTTCATCTCCCTTTATCCTAGTCACAATCCCTGCTATATGACTTGCCCATTCCTCCCTTGTGATATTGTCTCTCATTACTGCTGTACTATCTGCTAATTTGTAATGTTCTCTTTATACATCTGCTGTTTTTTTTTTTTGCAGTTTAATCTGTATATTAATTTTTATTTTATTTTACCATTGTATGGATAGCTGCTGGTGTTTTTGCTAATCTGTAAATGGTTGCTCCATGCTTATTATTACTATTGAATATTTCTGTATTGTTTGTATATTTATCTTTGAATTTAACTTTATTCCACATCTTTTATCATGTATTGTTGTTCTCCCATGCTTTCCCATACCATACTCCCAGGACCCATCTGAATTGAGTTGCTTACAGCTTATAATTATGCCTTTCTGATAAAAATAAATAAACAAAAATTAAATAGCATGCGCTTATATGAAAATTCAAAATTGATGGTGCTGCTGTGGTATAACCAATGGGAGTATCAGGTGATTCAACACATAACAGTGACACCTCAAACATGATTAGAACTGAGGCAGCTAAGGCAATGATGAGGGTGATGATACCGAGGTGGACATCTATACAAAGTATTTGGACGCTCTATTATCCCTTGAAATTGATCAGTTTACAAACCTGTATACCCATGGGCATGACATGTACACCTCATAAACCCATCTCATCTACATCATGTCAGTGAGTTTATAAAAATGATGTCACCGTTAGCCAGTATTCCACAAAGAACACGATCGCTAGTCTCAGTAATTAATTCAAACTGCATTCCAATCACAGCAGTTTACTGTTACTGAAACTAGTGATCACAATGTTGATTCTAGCGCTCAACAGCGGTCCATTCTCAGAGAGGCAAAGTTTCATAAACGAGCAGCAAAACTATAGTAAAACACTAAGATACCTTGCTGTTTGATGCCACAGTCATTTCTTCCATGGTGAAGAGCCGCTCCTACTCCAGATGTCTGGGCCAAATTCAGCATAACTTCCACAGTTCTCCTTCACGCATGCCACCGTGACCTCAATGGGTCAACCAGTATGTTTTCTCTTCTTTGTTTTTCCTCGTTGTTCCTCACAAACAGACTAACTAGTTTAAAAGTAGTAATACATTTCACAATCATTTTCTGTGTTGGCCATTAATGAAAATAATAAATTTTCCTCAAAGTATATTTGTTTCTGTGTTGGTGACGATCATTTTATAGATAAGATGAATAACCTGATTTGGGGGTCATTTTGAACTTGCAAAATATGGCTTTGGAGCCCAAATACACTATTAAAGACAATGCCTAGCACACAGGTGATAACGGTGAAATCACTCTCATGGTTGCTAGAGCTACGGTAAACCTCTCGAGCTGCACTCTTGAAGTTTACTGCTGCCCTACAACCATTCAAGGTGATTACTCCATGGTTATCAGCTGTGTGCTAGGCATTATCTCTATATAACACCATCACAACATCTTCAAACAGTTCACTGGGCTGAATGGGAGGAGGAGTAGGATTAAGATCACTCAATCACATTCACAGTTTGACTTCACTTTAAGAAATCTGCAGAGGGATTACAGCATCACACCATCAATTATAATAGCTTAGGGTGGATGGGAGTGATCCCATATCTTATTTCCATAATTCTTTAATTCTAACAGAAAGCAACTCAACTTGATTATAATTTCAGCACAGCCATTGGTGGTGGGAAAAGATTCCTGATCCTGTAGCTTGTAAGCCTCCATTTCTTTTTATTTTCATATTTTGTAAACTTATTACACTTATGTGTGACACAACTCACATCACATTGGCCAACTTCAGACATCAGGTTTCTGTCACACTATTGCATTCTTCAGTAAGCTGTCATCAGATATTTTAAGCTGTTATTCATGCAACCACAAGCCATGTTACAGTTTTTATGCTTCAATGACTCACTGGAACCCAGTACCCATTATTGTGTTTTCAGCCAGCTGTTATGAATTTTGGGGCGTATTCACAAAACCACAAGCCATGTCACGTTTGCCATGTTTGTCACTCATCGGTCCCTGCTCCTATTATTGCTTTCTTTAGTCATCTGTCTTTGAATTATTTTTGGACTCATTCATGTGACCACCATTCATGTCACCTTTACTATACTTCAGCAACTGAAGCCCTGATCCCATTATTGCATTCTGCAACTAACAATCTTTAGTTATTTGGGATTTATTCACTAGACCAAAAGTCACGCACATTTACTGTACTTCAGTCACTTACTGGGATTTTGCCCACATTATTCAATTCTTTAGCCAGTTGTCATCAATTATTTGGGGAGTTATTCCCATGACCACTCCTCAACCTATATCATCATTAGTAAGACTCACTCATATCAGCACTTTCCTTCATTATCCTTTCTTTTACAAATACAAATACCAATTGAAATAAGAAATAATAATATTAAAAATAATTCAGAATGTATAATAAATAGAATAATACATGGTGGTGTGTTTAATGAGATTTTACACACTAGGTGCTGGTTGCTACATAAACCCCAAGATCGGAGCTTGAGAGGTTTATTTAAGCATCCAAACTGAGGGTGTGTGTAAAATTTGAGTTTTACACATCACACCATGTTTTATTTTTATATAATTGCTGGGGAGCATTTTTCCACCAGAGCAATTATGTAAATACAGTAGCCCGTCATTATTACGAATGCTTCTGGGGCCAAGGTTTTGCAGACAGCTTAGCAAGGCTTTCCCCAGCATTCAGGTGATCCAGAATGGTGAGCTTGGTCTGAATGGAGTAACCAGACCGCTTCATGTTTGACAAGAACAGTCACAATCTGTCTGCGCCTTTTAGTGACGTCATTTTATAGTGCCTTGAAACAGCACTACAATGTCTCAATCAGCATATGTAGAACAGTTGCCAGAAATGCTGCACTGGGAGTCAGGACACAGAGACTTATTTCTGGTACAATTACAAATCGCAGTGTTGGAAGTTTTCATGGTAGGGACTGACAATATTGGGAGCCATGTGAGATGTTCTTTACATAGAAACATAGAAACATAGAATTTGATGGCAGATATGACCACTTGGCCCACCTAGTCTGCCCATTTTCCACTCTAACAGGTAAGCTGCAGATCCCAATTAACCAACAGCTTACTTCCTTCTACCCCCACTAGGACTGCCTTATGTCTGTCCCATGCATTCTTGAATTCCCCACTGTTCTTGACTCCACGACCTCCTCAGGGAGGCTGTTCCATGCATCCACAACCATCTCTGTGAAAAAATACTCCTCACATTACCTCTGAGCCATCCCTCTATCTTCAAATTGTGCCCCTTGTTCTTGCACATCTCTTTTTCTGAAAGATGCCACCCTCTTGGACTTTAATGATTCCTTTGAGGTACTTGAAAGTTTCTATCATGTCCCCTCTCCCTCCTTTCCTCAAGGGTAGACATATTAAAGCTCCTTTAGTCTCTCTTAGTATGTCTTCTGGTGCAGACCCTGCACCATTTTAGTTGCCCTCCTCTGGACAGCCTCCACTCTGTCTATGTGTCTCTTGATGGAGATGGGGTCTACAGAACTGCACACAGTACTCAGATGGGGTCTCACCAACTGTCTGTACAGAGGGATAACAACTTCCTGTTTTCTACTATTGATGCCTCCTCTACATCCTAATATCCCCCAGCCTTCCTTACTGCCTTCTCTCACATTGCTTGCCCACCTTTAGGTCATCTGATATAATTACCCCCAGGTATCTTTCCATTTTTACTGTTGTCAGTATCTCACCCCCAATTGTGTACTCTTGCCCTGGGTTTTTGTTTCCCAGGTGCATTACCTTGCACTTTTTGCACTGAATCTGAGCTGCCATACATTTGACCATTCCTCCAACCTTGCCAAGCCCCTTCTCATCCTTTCCACTCCATCTGGTATATCAACCCTGTTGCAGATCTTTGTGTCATCTGTAAAGAGACATACTTTTCTTCCAGTTCCTCTGCAATGTCACTTATGAAGACATTAAAAGGACCGGTGCCAGTACTGAACCCTCGCGGTACCCTGCTAGTAACCCTCCTTTCTTCACTGTGGACTCCATTTACTACTACCCTTAGCGCCCTGTTCTCTAGTCAATTTTTATCCAGGCTACCACCTTGGGACCCACTCCAAGGCTGGCTAACTTGTGTATTAATCTTTTCTGTGGACTGTATCACCGCCTTGCTAAAATCTAGGTAAGCCATGTCCACAGCCCTCCCTGTCTACTACTACTTTGGTCACCCAGTCAAAGAAATCTATTAGATTCATCTGACATGACTTCCCATCGTGGAATCCATGCTGCCTTGGGTCCCAGCCCCACTGGCCTCTAGGTACTCAACAATTCTTTCCTTCAGAAGTGATTCCATCATTTTACCTACCACTGAGGTCAAACTAACTGGTCTGTAGTTTCCTGCCTCTGTCCTGTTCCCACTTTTGTGAAGAGGAATCATATCCACCCTCCTCCAGTCCTCAGGTACCACCCCATCCTCCCATGATTTGTTAAAGAGAGTAGTCAGTGGTGTCATTAGTTCTACCCTTAGTTCTTTTAGAATTCTTGGGTGAATCCATCAGGCCCCATTGCTTTGTCCACCTTCAATTTTATTAGTTCTTTCAGAACCCTTTCTTCTGTAAATGGACTGGTATCACTGCACCTTCAGAAGTGTTACAACTGAGCATTCGATATAACGTGGTTAGAATAGCTGAGGGCTACTGTATAGCGGTGTTCAACTGTGGTCCGTTGGGATGAAGCAAGGGTCCACTGCTGTTTACTGTTGAAACCTTTCCATTTTTAAAAAATGTTTACTCAAGGATTAAAAAGGGTCAAAACTTTAATGATGAGATGTGAGTTTTTATTTAATTACCACCGAGTACTAGTGGTGCCAAAGTGTCTAGTGCTGAGGAAGGGAAGAGCAGCGCTGGTACATGCATGGAGCAGGGAAACCTAGTGCATGTTTGCCATTATAACAAGCTGGTTATAGGGTGAATTATAACTGGGTTTCTATGGGAAAACACTCACCAGTGATTATAAAAAATAAGTACTGTCTATTATCTGTAATACCTAAATAACCATGTAGTAATTTTGTTTACAGTCGGTCATGCGTAACTGTGAGCTGTCAATCAAGCTTGTGCTACTGAAGCCTCATGCCACAGTACCACAACTGCCTCTCATTTAAAACAGTGAGTGTCCCTTACAGAAAATAATCTTTTCTTTTCTAAACTACAAGTTCTGCATTGTGTTTATTGTTGAAACATGTTGTATAAGTAAACAAATTGAGTTTCAAACACAATGCTTCTGCTGTCTCTATGTCTCTTCAACCTCCTTCCCATTAAATATGCCAGTGAGTAATTAAAAAAGCAAAATGTGGTTAAGTGTGTATAACACAGAATCTTATACATGCCCTTGGTTTGGGATGCTTTTTCAGACCTCTTGAGCTTAACTCTTTGGATTTTGTGTAGCATCCTATTGGGTTTGAATAAAATTCTGGTTACACACACTTATCCACTGTATTATTCTATATATAATAACAGGCAACGCTTTTTCCCACAGGAAGGGGCTTATAATTTTCCATTATAACCCACAGGTTGCAACATATGTGAGCATGTGCAAAAGTGCTCTTCCCGTCCTGTTCAGTACACAGCACACCACAGTTTCCGCCAGTTGGAATCGGTGGTAAATTAGTTTAAATATATTTTATATAACTGCTGAGGTAAAAAGAGTTCCCCAGCAAGTATAGAAAATAAAAGCTGAGAGGTGTGTGAAACTCGAATGTTAGACACCACCTCGGTGTGGGATGTCTGTACAAACCCCTTGAGCTTTCACTCTTGGGGTTTATGTGGCATCCACACCTTGGGGTGTCTAACATTCTCATTATAACCACCTCCCTAGCCATTATTGTATAATGCTATACATACAACTCCATGTATTATGCAATATGTAATAAATAATCAAATTGCTCACCACCATTACCATCCAGTATTACTCCTTTTATTTTTACTTTGCACTGCATCAATGGCACTTTCTTTTTGAGGGGAGGACACAATATTGGTCCATTTCTTTCCTTTGTGTTTATGGAAGTAATCTTAGAGTTTATTCATGCACTGTCTAAATTTAACGTTGTTGGTGCATGATTTCCGTCATACCATTACTGTCTAATTGGCTTTATATTATTTTATTACTGAAGTCCAGCGGGCACAACCGTAAATATTCCAAACAAACTCCAATCATACCTTCTCCATGTGAACTTGACTACACCTCTTTCTAAGCCACTCATCCAACCTCCAAAAATGACACTCATAAGTAAGATTCTACTGCCATTGTGTGTACTGTGGCACTGCTGGTACGCGTTACATGCCCTGCCAGCTTGTCTGCCAGTTCTGGCCTATTTTGTCAATGTCATGTTGGGGACTCACATGATAGTTGGTCAGAATAACTGACTTATGTGGCTGCAGGTACCTTGTTGGCACTTCATCACCAAGTTCAATGTAAGCATTAATCCACCGATGAAGGTGGCATCTAATGGGGAATTAATGCATGGTTGGGAGCGTTGGTCACGAGGCCACAAGCCAAATGCCTACAGCGGCCCAACCATACATTAATCTCCCATTAGATGCCACCTTTGGAGTGGATTAATGCTTTGTAACATGGCTTGTGCAATGCAAGTTTCCATGTGGATATTGTTTTACTTGTTATGACACACAGATCAGTAGTAGGAATTATGTAACTTTGTAACACCTCTGGCCACAGCAAACAGCTACACCACATGGATGCTTCCATTTCTAAGGTAAGTGGTTTGTACTCTTGCTTGCACCCTTCTACTCTCTGTACCCTATTGCTCCCCAGCTGCCACCAGTCAAGCCTGTAACTAACCACAGTGCCTCTGCTCACTGCACTATCCTGTCTGGAAGTGAGGCCACTCTATTCAGACACCCTGTTCTCCTCACTTCCAAACCAATTATCTCCTGGCTTTCTCAGGATGAAACGAAGTACCCTTCTCCTCCCTCACACAGAAGCTGCCATACTTGTATTTCCTTGGACCTACATCGGAGGAGATCTTGTTCACATTGACTGCTGCGGCAGTGTCTCCCTGTTCCTTCCTGATGCTCAGTTGGATTTTCTTCTCCTTCTACTACTACCCAGGACTGCTGGAGTGGGGATGCTCTAACAACCCCTGGCTTGAATCCCACCCTGTGGTATTTCTTGCTGTTGCGAGATGTGTTCCTCTTGTTCTGTGCTGATTTCCTGTTGTTCTTCCTCCCCTGTTATCACATCACAGCCCACTTGTGCCACACAGATAACACTGAGCATAAAAAAAATTGCTGCTTTCCCTTTTCTGGTCTGGGCCCCCTTCCAGTTTCTCCCCACTCTGTTGTCCTCCTTGTCACCCCTGCCCATCTATGTACCTCATTCTGCCCCCGCGCCTCATTCTGGCCCTTGTCCCTTCCTCCCTTGTATTTTTTTTGGGCTCCTCGTTCTTCCTGCCAGCACTCTGTCTCCATCACTGCTCCTTCCTATCCAAACAGCCCTCCGCCATATTCTCCCCTCATCTGGTGTCTGTATTTTCTCAGTAATTACTGGGCTCTGTCATTTATAGCAAACAACCTTCCCTAGCAGTTTTTTTTTTATAGTTCCTCTGCGGCTGGGGGGTGTTACTATGGTTCCCCCAGTCCAGCCTTACCTCTTAGCCTTACTCTTCCCCACACCCCAAGCTCTACCACTTCCTCGATCCACCGTGGCGGGTACGCAACCACCACCGTGGGATCCGGGGGTCTCGATCAGGAAGCATCCAAGCCTGAAGCCAGGCAGCGCAGCAAGGCTGGCCATCAAGTGCGCAGACCGAGGAATTTTTTTCTTTTTCTTTCCCCTGTGCAAGCGGCCATGCAATGACATCAACACGGAGCTACGTGAGACGCCAGCTGCGCAAGGCCCCGATGTGCTCCCGCAGCAGCAATGCCACCGCCTCCACCGAGGTCACCACTACACCGGGATGCCCTGGATCCCACCCCAGGGAGAAGAGAGCTGTCCTCCAGATGCTCGATCCTACTCCCTCCTGCTGACCCCCAGCTCCCAGGCTCATTCCGAACCTGGGCTGTGGCGTGACCACAGGGTGTGGCGTCCCAGCCTCAACCTCTAGTGCCACCGGGCCAGCTATTCCTCAGCAGTTTTGTTTGCCACTGATACTACCCATGCTTTTACCCCATTTGCTCCATTTCATGGTCTCAGCGTTCATATACATGCAAAGCCTATTGCTTCTGAATTTACCCCATGGTACCCTAGTACTTTATACCTTTCAAGCTCTCATAATCTCCTGTGCTCCTCCACCATGCTGATTGACCTGCTGCACACTCCACTTCCCTCTGATCCCAAGTGGTCATTTTGTCTGCCCTCATTAATACAGTTCTCCTTCCCATATCTTTACTGCATTGTTTGCCATTGTCCATTCTCTGTGTTTCAGTATGTTTCATCTGTTTCCTGTTCCTCACTATGCTCATCCTCCCCTGCTCCTTCCTTGCATTCCCTATGTCCTCTTTTTCTGCTGCTTACTTTAATGTACAGCAGTTAGCTGCCATTTCCTTGCTCAGGGCATACCAGCAATTTTCCAGTCTCTGTCCCTAACTCTGCCTTTGAGGCATCGAGCATAGGTAGGCTTGCCCTGTCTGCTGGGGATGGGAGTCCATTTCAATCCATCTACCATCTTACCATGCTAGATACTGTACCAACAACTACCAGTATACCAGCACCCCTACATCCTCGGTCCCTAACTCTGCCTTCTGTGATATTGAGTGAAGGTGGGCTTACCCTGTCTACCAGGGATGGAAGCATGTCTTTTCAATCTCAGCTCCAACCAATTCTATTCCATACCATCTGAATGCAGTATCCATCCCTAACTCTGCCCAGCATGGATTCAAGTGAAGGTTAGCTCACCTGACTACTGGGGATGGGAGCCTGTATCTTTTGTCTATTGTTTCACCATATGCATTCTATACCGAATATCCAGTTGCCGCTTTCCTTCGGGAGCAGGACCATCAAACACCATTTGCCTCCCATCTCCTATCTCACCCAATTAGATCCTATACCTCCATGGAATCGATGTACTTCCCTTGCCTTTGGCCTCCTCATGTTCTGGATTTGGACCTGACAGCTGGTTCAGTTTTCAACTCCCTTGTCCATTGGACTCCTGGATTTCCTTGCTGCTTGCCTTCTGCCTCCTTCTGTACTCTTGTGCATTGTTGTCATGGCTTGCTCTCTGATTCAACCACCTCCTCTCTCAGCTCCATGTGGCCATCTCCTCCTCCATTGTTGTTCTGATGATTCTGATTCATACCTGTCTTCCTCTTGGACATGTCTGCCCACATCTTCTTTCGCTTCCTGCTGGATATGTGACATTTGCACGTCCTGAGGATGTGCCTGAGGCCTTCTACAGTTTTCCCTTTCAGCTGCCCTTGTCTCCAGCCAAAAGTCTACCATTGGTGATTCAAGGACTATTTTTCTATCAGCAATTCCAGTTTACCATCTCCTTCAGAGGTGGGAACCTATTCCCATTGCCACTGCATCTCGCTACCTGCACTTCCAGTTCACCATTTCCTTCAGAGATGGGGACCCATTTCCATCACTGCTGCACTTTTCCTGTCAGCTGCTCCAGTTCGCCATCTCCTTCAGAGGTGCAAACCCAACCCCATCACTGCTGTACCTTTGCTATCAGCAATTTATGTTTGCCATTTCCTTCAGACATGGGAACCTCATGCCCCATCACTGCAGTGCCACTTGCTATCAGCACGTTACCTTTGCCATTTCCTTTGGAGGTGGGAACCTCGCGATTTCACCTTAGCAGCACTTTGTACTCAGATTTGCTTCTTCGTTGTACATGGACCTACCACCCGAGGCCTGAGTTAGCTTTCCTACATCTTATTCCAGTATGCTGTGGCACTTGTCCCCAGTCCTGTACCTCACTTGCACCTGCCCATGTCAGTACTGCTTGGCCTCTGCTGTCTCCTTCTCAGGCTCCTTCCTCCAGTCAGCTACCTTCTGATTTGGACTTTTTCTCTGTCCTTGGACTGTGGCCTTCCTCCTCGCTGCCCTGGTGGCTCAGGACTTCTGCACATTTGCCATGTCTCTTTTGGGCATTCTTGCAACTAGCAATGTCTAGTATCCCTGCCTGAACATCTACTCCTACCTATTCATCTGTCTCATACTCCTACCTCAGCCATCATAACAGCTCCTTCCAGCTGTACTGAGTACCTGTTCATCTCACCGAGGAAACCCTATTCTAGTGACATCCCTTGAACAGCGTTCGCTATAGACTCTTACACCACCATAAAACGTCAGTACTTCCCAATAACCACCCCAGGACCCATTTCTGGAATCCATTCAACTGAACTATAGAAGATCTCATCTCTCAACCACCTTTGCAGCATGTTTCCTTCCACATTCTATGAATTCAAGCAGTATGGATATCACTACCTCCCAATGTCTTCATAGGATACTTGATTTAGTGGAGTGTCTTTCACTCCTATCTTCTCACCTAGAAACATGACCTGAATTCCTTCCAAGATGTACAAAATCCATAATATTCATCACTGTTAAGGATAATGGGAATCGTGAGGATACCTCATAGCAGTACTGGCATCATACCATTATAGTCTTCTCCTAAAAGTGCTGACTCAGTTTACCATGTTATTCAACTCGCCTTCCTGAATAGCATTTGGATGTTCCTAAGATTTTATCCAGCTACTATCCCAGAAAATGAATTGTTGGATATCTGGTGCCAAGCTGCCTTGCTAAAGTACTCTATCCCAGCCACCATTCCATGGACCCTGGACATCACCATACTTTATAAAAGTTATCTACCTGTACATCTCTTCATCATGTTGCCTTAAATCATGCCAGCTACCCATACAGTGATCCTTTAAACTCATCTATCCAGATTTACCTCCATCCCCTGTCCAGCAGATACCATCACCAAGAGTAGGTCCAAGCTGGTTTCCATCGATTCTTCAATCTGCACATCTGCAACTGACCTGGCTGTCTCACTGTCTCAGTTATACCCCACAACAGTCCTATCTGACTAAGGATGCTGGGCACCCATTGCATTGTACGCTGCTCTCAACTTCTCTTTGCCACATCAGTCCATAGACTTATTTGAAGACTCATTCTTGGGCTCCCCTCAACATTCAGACATTGTGGATGCTCCAGCACTGCAAAGTCACTGTGGCCACTCAAGCTCCTGCCTCGGATAATGAAGCTACAGTAATACCCACAGCCACCATTTCCATTAGTAGTCCTACCTGGATATGAGCCTATACGAATCACATTATCACAACAATAACTCTATTCAACCTTAGAATTCATTGTACTGTACTTTCCAATTCCCATCAATATCCAGTTTCCTTTCTACAGCACATACCACCCTTCCTTCATTGATCTGCAATTTTCCATGTTACCCTCCTACTTGGTACCTATGGCTTCTGTCCAAATCCTTGATCATCTCCATGGATGCTTATATAGGAATGTCTCGCTCACTGCTGGACTCTGACCCTTCGGACTGTTATCTGATTGTCAAGTCCTCCACTCAGTCTGATATATTACTTTATGAATGCACTGGAAAGGAGCAGGGAAATCTGCCCCCAAAAGATCAGGGTAGTCAGTGAGGTAAACACCAAGATACAGATGTTGACAGGGAGAAGGGCGGGGTAAATGGAGAAAATGACAAACACTATAAGGACAGAGATGGGGCAAAAGGGTAAGGCCATCAAGAAATGGAGGGTAATGAGTACCAATGCCTGTAGTCTGGGCAACAAGCTCCCTGAACTGGTAGCCTTGATGGAAGAGGGATGCCTGGATATCGTAGCAGTCACAGAAACATGGTACACAGAGAACCAAGACTGGGATGTTAACATACCAGGGTACACAACCTACAGGAGAGACAGGGAGGGGAGAAGAGTGGGAGGAGTAGCTCTCTATGTAAGGGAAGGGATAAAAGCAACTGAACAAAAGAGTAAACAGGGAGGAGAGGAAGCACTGTGGGTAACCATAGAGACTGAAAATGGCACCACAATCTGCACAGGGTTGTATACAGACCCCCATGTCAGGGGAGGGAATGGACAAGGATATGATAGAAGGCATCCTAGGATGGCAGAGAAAAGGGAGATACTGTTGATGGGGACCTGAATATGCTAGATGTTAACTGGAGCACCATGGCTGCAGCCACACCCAAAAGCAGGGCCATTCTGTATGTCCTTCAGGTGGCATGCCTCAGACAGCTAGTTTTGGAACCCACTCATGAGGAGCAATCTTAGATCTCATACTCTCAAATGGGGACCGTGAGGGAGGATCTCAGATCAAGAAATGGGTAGCCATCTGGGAACACGTGACCACCAAACAGTGTGGTTCATGATAAACTCAGCTACAGAGTCAAGCCACAAAAGTGAGGGTTCTGGACTTCAGGATAGCCGCCTTTGGCAAGATGGAGTGTGCCTTAGAAAGCACTAGCAAACAGGCTAGAAGGAGGGTGGAGCAACAATGGGAAACATCAAAACTGCCATCACAGAGGCAACAAACCTTGTGTAAAGCAAATAAACAAATCAAACGAAATAAAAGTCACTATGGTTCTCAAAAGAGGTGGCAGTGAAAGTTAGGAGAAAAAGAGCATTTAGGAAGTTTAAGGAAACACAGAAGGAGCAAGACAGAGAACTGTACCAGTTAAGGCAGAAGGAAGCAGGAGGGTGGTCAGAATAGCAAAGGCCCAAACTGAGGAAAAGATAGCCAACTCAGTTATGAAGGGGATAAAACCTTTATAGGTACATCAGGGAACTGAAAGACAAAGGAGGGATAGTGAGGCTGAATAGAATGGACGGTTGGTGGGCAGTGAGGGACAGTGAAAAGCAGGGATACTGAACTAATACTTCTGCTCAGTATTCACAAAAGAGGAGAGGGAGGTGCCTAATCCAATTAACAGAAGCACTCTGGATAGGGGAGTCGATCCCAGTCCTTTCACAGAAGAAAGGGTTCTGAAAGAACTCCTAAAACTGAAGGTGGACAAAGCAATGGGGCCTGATGGAATTCATCCCAGAATTCTAAAAAGTTAAAGGTGAGAACTAGTGACACCACTGACTACCTTTTAACAAATCATGGGAGGATGGTGTGGTACCTGAGAACTGGAGAAAGGTGAATGTGATTCCCCTTCCACAAAGTGGGAGCAAGACAGAGGCAGGAAACTACAGACCTGTCAGTTTGACCTCTGTGGTAGGGAAAGTGATGGAATAACTTCTGAAGGAAAGAATTATTGAGTACCCAGAGGCCAGTGGGGCACAGGACCCAAGGCAGCATGGGTTCACAGCAGGAAAGGTCATGTCAGACAAATCTAATTGATTTCTTTGACTGGATAACCAAAGCAGTAGACCAGGGAGGGCTGTGGACATGGCCTACCTAGACTTTAGCAAGGCATTTGATGCAGTCCCACACAAAGATTAATAGTCAGATTAACCAGCCTGGGAGTGGGTCCCAGGGTGGTAGCCTGGGTAAAACACTGGCTTGATAACAGGACACAGAAGGTAATTGTAAATGGAGTCCACTCTGAAGAAAGAGGGGTTACTAGTGGGGTACCTCAGAGTTCAGTACTGGGTCCAGTCCTATTTAATATCTTTATAAGTGACATTGCAGAGGACTGGAAGGAAAAGTATGCCTCTTTGCAGATGACACAAAGATCTGCAATAGGGTGATACACAAGGAGGCTGGAAAGGATGAGAAGGAGTTGGCAAGGTTGGTGGAATGGTCAGAAGTATGGCAGCTTGGATTCAATGCAAAGAAGTGCAAAATAATGCACATGGGAAACAAAACCCAGGGAAGATTACACAATGAGGGGAGGAGGTAGTAACAACAACAAAAATGGAAAGGGACCTGGGGTAATCATATCAGATGACCTTAAGGTAAGCAAGTAATATGAGAAGGTAGTAGGGAGGGCTGGGAGATACTGGGATGTGTGGAGAGACATCACTAGTAGAAAACAAGAAGTTGTTATCCCTCTGTACAGACAGTTGGTGAGACCCCATTTGGAGTACTGCGTCCAGTTCTGGAGACCCCATCTTCACAGGGACATAGGATGGAGGCAGTCCAGAGGAGGGCAACTAAAATGGTGCAGGTCTGCAAGAGAAGCCATATGAGGAGCTACTAAAGGAGCTTAATATGTATACCCTTGATGAAAGGAGGGAGAGGGGGACGTGATAGAAACTTTTAAGTACCTCAGTGGAATCAACAAAGTCCAAGTGGGCAGAATCTTTCAGAAAAGAGTTGTGCAAGAACAAGGGGACACAATTTGAAGATAGATGGGGACAGCACAGGGCAATGTGAGGAAGTATTTCTTCACAGAGAGGGTGGTGAACACATGGAACAGCCTTCCTGAGGAGGTTGTGGGTCTAAAACTGTGGGAGAATTCAAGAACGATGGGACAGACTTAAGGCAATTTTGTGGGGATAGGAAGAAATAGGCTGTTGGTTAAATAGGATCTGCAGCTTATCCTGTAGGTAGGGAATGGGCAGACTAGGTGGGCCAAGCTGTCCTTGTCTGCCAGTCAAAGTCTATGTTTCTATGTTTCTATGAAATTGTGACCCATCATACTTGCCACATTTCTGAGTCTGGCAGCTCATTTTCTTAACTCTTGCTTTTCACGCTTGCACTGTCTCTGTACCCCTTTGAATATCATCTGATTTCACATTGGAATTCTGGACCACTTTCACCCTTCTACAGCTAGACCTAATCCATATTCAGGATCAAGATGCTCCTTCAGAAAGAACCTACCTCTTCAGCCTCGAACTGTCCTTCCAGATCACACCATCCAACAGACTCTGAAGATGGAACATCATCTTTCTAAGCAGTTCACCTCTTCAGAAATTAGAATATGGTTGTTAGAACCTAGGTTCATCTCTCAGTTTGCCTGGAGCACAGGCGGGTCAGTAACCTCAGAGGTTTCCTCCACCTGGGGTTTTTCCTCTTCTGTGCTTCTGGTCATACTCTTCATGAGTTGGAGGAGGTAATCTTTGAGCTCTCTATTGGTACTCTTTTGGGGCTTTCTATTCCCTACTCACTACCCAGTTGCCCTACCAAAGGTGGAAATAGAAAAAGCCAAAAGTAAACTACAGTTACATAAGCAGTACTAACCCCATATTCTATTGTGCCAAAACATTGAATGGGAGGGCTAAAGCCTGAGATTTAATGTGGAGGAATAGCTCCTCCCACATCCCTACAAAGGCCAGCCTCCACGGCAGTTCTCCGCTTAGAGTGTTTCAAACACCCACCACTGCCTCCTTCTCTGGCATTCTGCTCACTCTTGGTACCGGGCTTTCTGTTCCCTGTTCCCTACTCACTACCCTGTTTCCTACCAAGGGTGGAATAGAGAAAAGTCGTAAAAGTAAACTACAGTTACATAAGTACTACTAACCCCCATACTCTATTCACCAAAACATTGAACCACTCTTTATGGCCTATGTCAGACTGCACTTGGACTATGCTACACCAGTCTCATGTCCGCATAAGAAAAGAATATTAGTAATATGGAGAAATTTCAAAGGAAAATCACAAAATGTATCACAGGACTAAAAGAAAACCTCTGTCAAGAAAGATTTGCTGAAGTAAACGTAAAGAACTGCTGACACCTTCAGGAGAACTTTACCAAAACATAATATTTAGATGATGTCCAGCTAGTATTTCACGTTAGTTCTAGTATTCTCCTCCTCCCTATTATTTATTACTGAGGTCATTTGCATGAAAACAGACTCTGCTCCTGAAGAGTTCATATATTCTGTTGCTGTCTCCCAACCTCAGGTCATATGCAGGCCTTGTGACATCACAATTACTCTCACAGCAACACATTATGATGTCACAACAGAGGATTATGACTTCAGGTAGGAGTCAGCTATAGAGGCAGATAAACTCTGAGGGATAACGATCATGTATTCATGCAAATTTCCTTAATAATAAATATGGGGAGGAGCAATCTATAGAACATATATGGAATGGAAACTGAATTGTCTAATTACTATGTTTTTCAAAGTTTTTAAGGTGTCAGCAGCTCTTTAATGCCACTAGAAATGCACAAGTTAAGGAGAACTTATTATAACGTATAACATCATAAAGTATCCGTATTTATTTGTGGAATTCAATTTTGAGTTTAAATAAACACAAACTTAGTAGGCCATCCATTTCACTTTTCCAAAATAGATTCACTACTACAAAAGAAAGTTTTGTTTTGCTAAAGAAAAATAATCCCATGGAACTCCATCCTCTAGAAATCACTATTAGCAAATCTAAAATGGAATTCAAGAACCAACTAGACAAATATCTACTAAATGGCAGTCATCTGAGGTATTAAGACTGAAGGAGCAAACATGGGCTAATGCCTACCACGCTCCATATCCTTAGTATAGACCCCTTTCCTCTTCTGCTGAATTACCTCCAGAGTACAAACTGTTTTAATGAAAAGTAGAACAAGATAAAACAAATTCACACATACAGTACAGATAAATGCCTTAAAGAGCACCTTCCCAATCCTAAAAACATTAAACAGGGAGCTCCCTTACCTCATCAGGAGCTCCTCCAGGCTATTACATTTTGTTGTTTTTCAGCCCTCAAAGGAAGGGAAGGGACAGTAACTTGCCTAAGACAGGCTGGCAGCATGATCCCTTTCACTTCCTCACTCTCTGATCCGCCTCGCACACCAGTGCTTTGTAACGTTGTTATAGGTTGAGCGTGGGGAGTGCGCTCCATTCACTTGAATGGAATGTCTTTTCCATAGCCAGTCCACATTCTCTCATAGGAATCTGCATATATTTCTATGATGCTTTGCATTTATGGGATTATGTGCAGTTGTGTTCTCTTTAAAATTTGGCTGTGTGGCCAATATCCTCCGGGATAACCCATGCCTCAGGACATTTGCTCTGGGGTTCTTGTAGTTTTTTCCTTCTCTATTTTGGGCCTCCCATGACCCAAACAAATAACATCCCCTTAGTGGTAGCAGGCTGCCTCTCCCTGGGCTAAGACAGATATGGCACACTGATGAGTCCAAATGAGGATGAAACATGTGCATGTGTCTGCTGTTCTTAGCCTTTTCTGATGCACTGTGAGACCTTGTGGCACCATGCAATTCTGCTTAAAGTTGAGCCAGTCGACATTTTCACATGTGGCTGTATTGCCAGTATCCTCCGGATAACCCATGCCTTAGGACATTTGCTCTGGGGTTCTTTGTAGGTTATTTTCAATTGTTTTCGATTTTAAATCAGGTTTGATACCTATTGATGCCAGGGTTCAACTAGCAAGACACTTGTTAGTTAGCCCTGGCATCAATAGGTACCAAAACCCAATTTAAAATCAGAAACTCACATTTGAAAAAGATGCCGAGTCAAGTCAATGAAGTGCACCCTGTGCTTAACCTATAATGACATCACAAAACGTTGCAGAGCAGGGTGGACCAGAGAGTAAGGAAGTGGAAGGGATTATGCAGTCAGCCCCTCATGGAAAATTACAATCCTTCCCTCTTTTGGGAACTGAAAAAAAGTGAAAATAGCCTTGAAGAGCTCCCAATGAGGTAAGGGCACTCCTATTTAATGTTTTAGGATGTAGAAATATCAAGAAAGCTGCTTTTAGATGTTGCTACATCTCCATCCCAAGGGAAAATGTTAAACACATTTTAGTGATCCTAAATTATGTTCAGTATGTTATCTGGTGTTCTCCAGCTGCTATACCCAAGGTTTCTCTCTCTCTCCGGAGATGGTCCAGTATCGCCTTTAAGGGGAGTTACTCCAGAGGGTCTACTGGTGGTACTGGATCTATGAGGTATTTCAGGTGAGTGCATGGGTCCAGGGGACCTCGTTCTTGCCTATAATAAGGCGGTGAGTGAGGCCCTGGACTTAGTTGCTCCTGCTTATGTTCGCCCACTCACTCAGGCGCTCCAAAGACTCCATGGTTCGATGAGTCTTTAAAGGAACTGAGGAGAGTGGGCTGGCAGAGAGGGCTTGTGGAACCAGCCTTGATGCGGACAGACTTATGTTGATGGACCATTATGGTTCCTATCAATCAGCAATCACCTGTAAGAAGGCAGAATTCCTGTCCAGGGAGATTGCTGCTGCACGGAACCGACTGGCTCAATTCTTTCAGACCATTGACAGACTGTGCAATCCACTCTGTCTGCAGTCTGGAAGAGATTTTCACAAATAAAATGTGCTGAGCTTGCTCGGTTCTTCACAGATAAGATTGCCAACATCAGGTCGGGTATCGGCTAAGCTCCCTCTTTAAGGATTTGCAGTGATCGGCGAGAGGAAATGAACACCTCTGTTACCTGGTCTGACTTTGGTAAGCCTGAGCTCATGGATATTGTGAGGATTGTCCAGATTGTACAACCAACCAGCTGTAGTTTGGATCCAGGCCCACGTCACTATTATTAGGTTGCGAAGATACTATCTGTCCGATCCTTGCTGAAATTGTCTGGAAATCTTTGGAGCAGGGGTCTTTCCTGATCCCTAAAGGAGGCAGTCATTCGCCACTCCTAAAAAGTCTTCATTGAATCCAGACTACTTAACTAACTACAGACCTATCTCTAACCTGCCCTTTGTGGGTAAGGTTATTGAAAAGGTGGTTGCACTACAACTGGATGACCATCTTATAAATCACAATGTCTATGATACTCTTCAATTGGGATTTAGGAAAGACATAGCACTGAGACCGCTTTGTCCAGGTTTTAAATGACCTCCTGATTAAGTAGAGATCTAAAGGCTTGCACTATTCTAATCCTTCTTGATCTCTGTAGCATTTGATACTGTGGACCATGGTGTGCTTTTGGAGTGCCTGTGGCTTTATTGTGGACTGACTGGTACAGTTCTGCACTGGTTTGATCTTTCCTCATGGGTCGGAGGCGGGGGTTGTCACTGGAATTTATTCCTCTGACGTCATTTCCTTATCCTGTGGGTGTCGCAGGGCTCCATTTTGGCACCCATGTTGTTCGCCATATATATATGCCATTGGGAGACATTATTAGGTGATATGATCTGGGTTTTCACTGTTATGCAGATGATACCCAGTTGTATCTGTCCTTCAATTCCGACAGGAAGATGCGATCTCTATGCTTAACAATTGTCTATCCGAAATCAAAGATTGGATGAGTACCAACTGGCTGAGGTTAAACCTGGATAAGACTGAGGTGCTGGCTGTGGACCCTGGTCGCCTTGAGGTGGGTTGTAGGGTTGGGATTCCATCGGGCATATGGCTCGATGGTATCCAACTCCCAACTTCAGACCAGGTACATAATCTGGGTCATCATACGACAGCCTGACCCTAAAATCTCAGGTGTCGGCCATTGTCAAATCCTCATTTTACCATCTTAGGAATATCGCTCGGGTGAAACACCTGGTTCCTGTGGCTGATCTTCCTACCTTGGTCCACGCCTTTGTGACCTCTGCCTTGATTACTGCAATGCCTTGTACCTAGGGCTACCAGGGGTTGATATCGCGCTTGCAGCTGGTGCAGAATGCAGCAGACAGGCTTTTCACTGGGACATCTAGAAATAGTCATATTATGTATGTGCTGCATGGACTGCACTGGCTGCCGGTTCAGTGGAGGATCACCTTTAAGGTTGGGCTACTGACCTATAAAACCCTACATGAACAGGGACCACGGTATCTGCAAGATCTCCTTACTCCCTACTGTCCCTGTCGCCACTCCGATCCACTGACGAGGGATTGCTAGAGATTCCCAGGGTTCGCTTAAGACATCTGGGCATGTGCATTTTCTACGTTGCCCCCACCCTGTGGAATTCTCTACTCGCCGGAGGTACGAGGCTGCTTGACCGTCGAGAGTTTCAAATCTGAGCTTAAAATCTTTTTGTTTTTAAAAGCATTTAAATAATGATTTTACTGTTAATATTATGCCTATTAATTAATGTTGCTATTGTACAGCGCTTTGGTTTTTGAAAAGTGCTTATAAATAAACTTTTACTTACTTACTTACTTACTCTCTCTAACAAGACATTAATTCTTTTGACACACCTCCCTCCCTTTCTTTACTTGGTTGCTTGCTATTGTCAAGTCAATCCATCAGTGTTTCCATGCTATGACCACTACAGCATCCGATGTCCATATTATAGGACTGCAACACCAAGTTCCATCCTAACAGTTTGGGGTTCTGCCTATTGGTCCTATGCAGCCAAGTGAGGGGTTGTGGTCAGTGACCAGTGTAAACTTCTCCCATTCAAATATGGTTGCAGCTTCTGCAGAGCCCAGACAATACTGAGACAATCCTTCTTGATTGTGGCATAGGCTTCCTTCCTTTCTGGATAGCAGCTCCTGCTCAGGTGGTACATGACTGGGTGTTCCTCCACCATGTGTGTGACCTGATCCAGAACTGTGCCAAGCTCATGACTGGATGCATCTACATGCAAAATTAATCTTCAAGAATAGTCAGGGTTTGTGAGCTCAGGTGCCTGACACAGTACCTTCTTAAACTGATGGAACACTGCTTCACAGTGATCTGTCCACTGAGACATTTTCCAGCATTTTCTTCCTTCTGAAGTTGGTTAGGAGTTTGGCCATGTTGCTGAAGTTCGGCACAAACTTTTGATAGTATCTTGCCATCCCCAGGAAGTCCCGTACTCTTCTCTTGGCTGTGAGTGTGACTTATCCCTGTATGGCCTCAATTTTACTGGCTCAGGCCAGTTGTACCCGCTCCCACCCTGTGTCTAAGGTATGACACCTCTGCCACTCCTATCTTTCACTTCCACACCCTGCCTGTCAGACCAGTAGCCCTCAGTCCGAGGAGCACCTTGGTCATGTGCCTGATGTGATCCACCATGTTTGGCTGTATATCGCAATGTTTTCCGTGTACACCAGATCAGAGTCTCCTGCCCCAGACAGAATGCTATCCATGAGCTTTTGAAAGGTGGCAGGTGCATTCTAATCCCAAATGGCATCACCCAAAACTTAAATAGGCCAAACAGAGTGTGGAAGGCCAGCCTCTCTCTGGTTTTGGGGTCAGGGTATCTGCCAATGGCCCTTTGTCAGGTCTAGGTGAATAGGCACAGACCCCTAATCTCTCTCTAGGACCTCCTCTGTCCTGAGTACGGGTATGCATCTGACTCTGTACAGTTGTAGAGCTTGTGGTAGTCAATGCAGAACTTTTGAGCAATAAGCTCAAATTTAGGATATACTCCAGAACAGAATCCTCTGGAGACAACCTCACCCTCCCATTCATCTCTTACCAAATCAAGAGACCCTTAACCTATGGACAAATGGAAGCTTGAAAGGCAAGAACCCAGTGGACTCCTGGGTGTGGACTTCCTATATGTGAATAAAGATGGGTTAAATACTTGTCACACTTTCACATGGTGGTCGTGAATGCCCTTAACATGGTCTTAAGAGATGTATTAAATCACTCAACCAGACTGTTACTTTGGGTGTAAATGGGGAAGTCCTGAGTTGCCTCACCCCACACTTCTTCCAAAGACTAACCAATATTGCAGACATGAAATTGGTGCCCTGGCCTAACAGAATCTGCTATGTAAAACCCACCCAACCAAATATCCCCAGCAGTTTGTCAGCCACTGTCTCTGCCTCAATGGAGGACAAAAAACATTGCATCTGGGTACTTCATGGCATAATCCACAACCTCCAAAATGTACCTCTTCCCTGTGTGACTTGCAGTACTGAGTAGCCTCACAATGTCTAGAACAACACACCAAAATGGTTCTTTATTATAGGCAGGAACTCAAAGCTGTTAGCCTTGTCCTCAATTTTTCTTTCCCTCTGGCAATGTGAACAATTTCAGCAGTATTTTGCCATATCTTTTAAAATAGTGAATCAGTAAACATTGTTGGTCAGCCACCTTTTGTACAGCTGACTCCTAAGTGACTGGAAAAGGGTATGTCATGGTCTAAGGCAAGAATCTGTTTCCTATATTCCTAGAAACTACTATCTGCCAAAGTACCCCTTCCTCAAGTCCTTACTTTGGAACCCACTCATGATATAGAAGCCCTTTCTCCCAGTAAACCTCAATTTGCTCTGTACCCTGAGAGCCACCTTCCACACTGGTAGCCAACTCCTTTATGTCTATAGGGATGGGTCAGCTTGCTGAGCTCTCCCCAGCTCCATATGCCTGGCCTTCTCTAAACACACTCTCTTGTGGGAGAGCTGCCTACAGCGGAGCCCTCCTCAGTCTGTTGCTGTGGCTCAGAAATGCTGTTGCCAGTTCATTCTTCAGCTACCACATCCCATGCTGCTAAGGGAGGGGTTGCTTCCACCTCCACTGCCCTCTCTGTGTCCTCAGAAGCCAGTTCCCTAACCTTACTGTGGGTAGTAACTCACATAATGTTGGTCCAGCTATCAAAGTCATTAGCCATAATTATATCAGGGACAGGTCTGGTAAAACACCAAACCTCCATTATGCCTTGGCCACCCTACCAGCTCAGAAAGATCCAGATCATTGGCACTATATGTATGTATGACCCATCTTTCCTTTAATTTTGGGAAAATGGCCCAGCAGAACCTGTTCCTCATGAATCAAATCCTGTTTCATGATTGAAATGGGCCCCAGTGTCTCAATCCATCGGTTAGAATCCCATTTACCAACACAGGGTGCATGAGTGCAGTGGAGTTAGTGGAAACTGCACCTGAGTGCAAGTCACTAGTTGCTGGGAGCTTCCAGAACTACCTTCTTCAGCTGCACTTATACCTTTTTGTCATATTTTTAGACAGTGATATGATAAATGTCCCAGTTTTGACAGATATAGCACCTGCATTCCTCTGACTTTTACTTCTGAAACCATTTGTCTGCCCTTTTTGTTCAAGCACAGGCTGCCTTCCTTTAGGCTGCCCCTGTTCTCTTAAAACCAACTGATGTCCTTCCCTATTATTTTTGTCTGAGTGAATGGTCAGCTGGATATGAACTGATCAGTCCTCTCAGCTGCCTCATTCATGGCACTAGGAGTCCTATCCATCAATCACATTCTGAGCTCCTCAGGTACAGTCTTTAAGAACTGTTCCATGAGGAACACATCTTTATCTGTTTCACAGAGCTTGCCTTTGCATCTTCTAACTATCATGCTAATAGATTGCTATTTCTACACACATTTCAGAGTAGCTATCTCCGCACCTTCCTTAAACCTCTAAATGTTTGTCTGATGGACTTGGGAATCTATTCAACATTTTAACAAGGCATTCTTCACTTTGTTGTAGTCCATACAGTCCTCATTGTCCATTCTGATAAAAGGCTTCTAAGAGGCTGAAAGGTAAGTTGCCCAAGGAGATCTGCCCAATTCAAATTGCTCACATATTCTCTTAAAAGATTTTCAAACCAAATCTAGATCATCCCTCTTGATACTTAGGAAACATTTTGGAATTAGCTTCAGCTTCTTGGGTTGAACCCTGACACCAGTACTTATGGTTCGTGGTGCACTCAGCTGAATCTTATACTGATGCTGTCTTTCTCCTCCTCTCCTTCTCACACTCCTCTCTCATCAGAATCTCATGCTAGCACTGCCTTTCTTGCACTTCTTGGTCTTTTCTCTCACTGTCTCAATGGGATCTTATGCTGGTGCAGCCTTTCTCACCCCTCAGCTTCCAGGTTTGTTCTCTGCAGCTCTCCATCTGCCTTTGCCTAAGCAGGGTGAGCTCCAGCTGTATCATCTGTATCCAGTCTGCTTGTGCAGCTGCCATAGTTGTAGGTGCTGGCTCATTTGCCCTCTTCCAAGACTTTGTCTCATAACTTTGGCTAGCAGTGACAACTATTATGCCACTTTCCTGGTCACTTTTTTCAAGGAGATCTATGAGGTCTGCCTGTGGCTGTCCTTTCTAAATGACAAGCCTCTCCATTTGCACAGCTTCTCAAGTGTGCCAACTTCAATTTACATATGGCCTAGACATAAAGTCTTCTAGCCATCTACTCTTAGTTAAAACAAAATAAAATTGCCACAATATATAATTTTCCTTTTCATATCCTATTCTCTGACTGAAAAGATAACTTTTTATTGACAGGTTGTTTCAGATCCCAACCGCTGTCACCAGTTTGTCACAAACTGGTTCTCTCCTAGGACTCAGATTGCGATTGTCATCAGTTTTATCAACCTTCAGATGCTTGCAAGGGTACCTGGATATGCCTCCACCATTCAGTGGGTTCTATGTGATATCAGCAACTAAAACAGCATTGGAAAAGAGCGAGGAAAAGGAGTAACCATCAAATAACAGCAATCACTAAAATGTGTCCCCTTCTATATATATATATATATATATATATATATATATATACATATATAAACATCTTCGGGGAATTCATTGGGGAGGGAGAAAGCTGTATGTCACCTTTTCAGTGATTGCTGTTTTTGCAGGTTGCCCTTAGCCCTCGCTGTTGTGCAATCGCGATCTTGACACCGCAATCCTGCACTCACAGTTTTCATTGGATACTATTCAGTGTGACCCACACATGGGGTAATTCTAGATCTGAATCCTGACACAGCCATTGCCCACACAGTATAATGTTTCTTACCAAAGGGCAGATAAACCACCTCTTTCTGTCATCGCTCAGAACACCTCACTTTAAAATATGGTAACTGTAGCCTTACCTTTGAAGTTGAAGCATAGCTTTTGTCACTTAACCCAGTTATCTGTACCAGAAATAACTTAGTCACAGAAAACCTGACATATATAAAATAATATTTAATACTTAAGAAATGTACATATGCTGCAGAACATTACACACTAGCGGCCAGATATTCAAAACTTTGCCTGGGCTAAATTAGTACCACCCAGCATGCTAAATTAGCCTAGACCCAATAGCCTGCTATATTCAAAAGGGATAGCCCTGGTACTAAACCTGCTGAATATAACATACTAAGGAAGCTGAGTAAACTGGCTGGGACTGCAGTGCAAAAATAGCCTAGGAATAATAGATAGCTCTGAATATTGCAGCCAGGAAGTGCAAACTACAACAGCATCCAAGTTCACAGCAGCGTGAAAGAAGGTAGAGGTGAACTATGTGGCCAGTGTGTGTGATAGCAAAGGCGTGGAGTCAGTAAAGCTGCAAGCAGCAGCGTATGTAAATTACATTGTGCAAAATGAACAAAATTTCTGAAACATTTGTACAAGTCTAGCATGGAGCTAAGCATTTTGCCAGGCACAATCCGTTGCCCAGGGCAAAACTTTACTATATTCAAAAGTGACATGCAAATGAGTCTACTTAGGTAGTCTGTGGGCAAACATCCAGATTAGCATCTCATTATGGCCTGATTTGCATGCAGTTTGTCCAGTGCTATTGCAGGGTCCCACAGCTCCACCTGTAGATCAGTCTGGTACAAAGGCTGGCTGGGTCTGCCCACAGCTCCACCTGTAGGTCAGTCTAGGAGTGCATGGTGGTAGCTGCAGGCTACATTTGTACAGTACAGAATAACATATTGTGCCACAGGGGACTACACAGCACAGGCACAGATGGTGGTGCTGCATGCAGCTATCAAACTATAGTTCATGCTACTGTGCACAGCAGACACTACAGTAGCAAGGGGCCAGTAGTGTGAGGACACAGCAATGCCTATGGTGTGTAGGGCAATGATGACCACTGCACTGTACACAGTGACAGGCCCAACTTGCAGGTGTTTACTGATAGTGGACATTGCTGGTATGCTGTTGTGCACCCACAGATGCTGCACCACTGGCATGGGATGCTCACAGTGACATATACATGGCTGGCTGTGTGTGCTGTGGTGTCTGTACAGATGTGGTAAGTGACTGGGGGCACATATGATCAGACAGGCACACTGGTGTTGGGGTATTCCCAACACTGGCCCATGTGCACTACATGGCTTGTCCCAGCCTTGGCTGCACCCAGTCTGTGGTGCAGCCTGGCTACTTGTACACCTCCTTCAACACCCTCCATGCACACATGCTGCATGTGTGTGCAGGCATCTGTTGGTGTCCACAGAAGGGTGGTCTGCAGGTGTGTGCTGTATAGTCGCACTGCCATGGTGTCCACTGGGAGCCGGGTCACCACTTACTGCCTGGCATGGCTGGGACTAGTGGCAGATGATGGCATCATAGTGATGCCATTAGTGAGCAACATGTTTCCTCTATGTCTGGCTTATTTCTATGTGTCACACATATTAGTTAGGTCATGCAAAGCTGCACAAAAGTCACAAAAGTTGTACAAAACGCAAAGTTGTGCAAAGCTGGTTTGCCCAGGGTTAAGACTACCTTTTCCTGGGCAGTAATTTGCACGCACAAAGTGTTGCGCTAAGTTGCACAAAACCACTTTGTGTGGCACTATTCAGCTGAATATAGCATTGCACTGACACACCCTCAGTTTGGCCTTGCATACATTATATTTTTGCCTGGCACTAATGTGGTTTGTGTAGCTTATTCCACCTTTTGAATATAGCGAACCTGGGCGCTACCCAGTTCTAAACTCAGTAAATGGTTTGTGCCCAGCACAAAGTTTGAATATCTGGCCCCTAGACTAATGGGAATACAGTATATCTACTGAGACAAAAAAAGAAAGGTTTTTGGAAATAGAAAACACACAGAATACCTAACTCTTCTGTCTAATAACCAGCATAGACTCTTACCAAAATGGGGAACTTAATGAGTAAGGTAAACTTGAACCCTTGATGTTGCTTGCTCACAGGTCACAGTCTTAACCTTACTGGCCTGGCAGGTCTAACCACAGGCTCAAAAGCCTTTGCTAACCAGCCCATCATGCCACATCATTGTGTATGTCATTCTGACATTGCAGGTTCATCTGACTCTTTGATCCCCAGTGGACAATCTCACTGGAAAAGTGGTCCATGCCAGATATGTCATTTCCAACCTAAGTGTGTAGATTGCAATTTCAGCCTTTTGTTCTCCAGCTGCCTTCACTGTGGGACATCATCTTGTTTGAACCTGGCCCTGTTTAAACTCATAGCCACTCCTTTTATATGAAAAGAGCTCATTTTTCCTTTGAGGATTCCCAAAACAGACACCCATTACTGGAAAGCAGTCCCTGATGTGATAAAACCAAAAGATATTTAGATGACAGGCATCCCACACCTAACCTCTTTGAGAAACACTTCTTTCCCCACTCTGCTGAATTACCTACAGATTCCAGACTGTTTTAATGAAAACAATACAAACAAAAAACATTAACAAAGTAAAAAAAAATACATTACTATTTGCTACATGTTAAGCAACAGTGTCCTGAGTAGCAGTCTTGGAGTACCTCTCTCCACTATGAACAGTGCCTGTGTAGCACAAACCACTGATTTCGCTAACAAGTCAGTTAACCATTTTTTTACAACAATCTACATTTTACCATTGTAACACCATCACATTTTGTCTTGTCTTAACTATAACACTAGTACAACATATAGTTAACCATCTGTTTGCCTTGTAAAATTTCTCTGTAACACTGTAACAGAATGACTGAAGATTGAATTAATTCTCTGATTTTAGTCTGTAACATATACAAAAGTAAAACATGTTAGCTCATTCTATATGGAAGAAGTATTTCTATTCTTCTCCCAATTTGTTCCAAAATCAGCAGTTTGTGTTCATTGTGTAATCCACAGTGTAGAGGAGTAAATTAAGTTTAAAGTGTTTACTGTGTATGACACAGCATGCGTGTCAGATGAAGGAGCCATGAGTAAGGCAATTATAAACAGCCCATTGGGATACCAAGCATGCAGACACCAAAATAAGCCTAAGAAAGAAAAATGTTTTGTTCTATAAGTGTTATGGTTAAGAAAAGATTGAATGTGGTGCTGTAACAATGGTGAAATGTAAATGGTTGTAGCAAAAACACTGAGCACTGCTAGTAACTGACTAACAAATGGTGGTGGACATGAAAGTGTAAACTATGTTCAACTGTAGTAAACATAATATACTGTGCCCAGTTCTGAAGTTATCACCTACATTGAAACATAGAAACATGGAAGATGACAAGAAGGCAAGTTGTATTCCCATTGTACACTGCTGGTGAGGTCTCATATGGATAATGCAGATGTATTCTGGGCATCCTGTCAAAGGCAGGATGGGGCATTGGAGAGAGTTCAGAGGAGGGTCACAAAACTATTAAAGGTTTAGAGGGTGAGTGCTATGAGCAGAGGTTGAAATCATTGGGGTTGTATTCACTTGAGTATTGAAGGATGAGGGTGATATGTGTCTGATTTTTAGGGCACATACAAACACTTTTCTTTGGGATAGCATGGGATTAGAGCATAGGGATCACAGGCATAATACAAGAGCACATGGCCAACAACTGACCAAAGAAAGATCGAATGCAAATAAAAGGAGACACTGGATTAATAATAGGGTAACACAAATATGGAATGCATTGCCCTATGAGGTGCTAGAAAGTAAAACTATATCTGAATTTAAATCAAAGTTTGATAAATATTGTATTATTAAAGGAATAAAAGGTTATTCTTAGTTTCTAAGAGGTGAGCTCATGGACTTCAGTCTTTAATTGCTCTGTAATATCAATTAAATCAATGACGGCAGAAGGAGATCATAGGTCCATCTAGTCTGCCCAATGGTTACCAAGGCCTTTTATTGATCCCGGGACCTAGACCCCTACCCTATGTACCTTGTTGAGCTCTTACTCTATCCTACCCTTTCTTGGAAGCTGCCATGGTTTTAGTGCCCACCACATTGGCGGGCAGTCAATTCCATGGCTAAGTGACTCTTTCTGTAAAGTAATACTTCCTCTGATACCTTTTGAAGCTCCAGCCCTGTATCTTCCATTCATGTCTCCCCATGGCTGAGCCTTCCATTCTGTTAAAATTTCTGAGTAGGACATTTTGTTAATGCCCCTCATGAATCTGAATGTCTAAATCATATCACCCTCTCCTTCTAGTCTCTAGAGAGTACATATTTAATGTCTTTAGTCGCTTCTTGTAGAGAGCCCCTGCAGGCCTGAACCATCTTGGCTACCCTTTTCTGCACAGTCTCCATCCTATCTCTGTCCTTCTTAAGGTGAGGGCCCTAGAACTGGACACAGTATTCCAGGTGGGGTCTCACCAGGGACCCAGATAGTGGGAGGATCACTCTGTCCTTACTGTCAAAACCTCTCACTACACACCCCAGCATTTTTTTGCCTTGCTGTACGCTTTGTTGCATTGGTTTCAGTGCTTAAAGGTATCACAAATGATGACCTCAAGATCCCTTTCCTCGTGTGGTGCTGACTTGGTCTCCACTGAGCCAGTACTCTGCTCTGGGGTTCCCTTACCAGATGCAACACCTTGCACTTTTTGCATCGAATGTAGCTGCCAAACCTTGGACCATCTCTCCAATTTTTTCAGGTCTTTCTGCAGGTCCTTCACTGCCTTGGCACTGCCAACCCTACCACATAACTTGGTGTCCTCTGCAAAGATGGCTATTTTGTCCTGAATGCCTTCTCCAGTGTCACTAATGAACATATTAAAAAGAACCATCCCAAGACCGATCCCTGTGGCACCCTGTTAGTGTCCTCCTCTCACCTGCCCACACCCCATTGACCACCAGTCTCTGCTGCCTGCTCTTCAGCCAGTTTTTCACCCACATGACTATGCTCCCAACAGTGCCTAGATCATTTAACTTCTTTAATAGTCACTTATGTGGCACCAAATCAAAGGCCTTACTAAAATCGAAGTATAGGAAAGCCACTGTATGGCCTTTATCTAATTCTTTAGTCACCCAGTCAAGAAGGACCTGGAGAACCTAAGAAAAGCTAGGGGCAGGTTGGAGACAGTGCAATGTAAGCTGACCAAAATGATTCAGGGCCAGCAGGACAGTTCTTACGAGGACTGGCTCAAGGCATTGCAAATGTACTCATTAGAGGCCAGATGAGAAACGGGATATATGATAGAGATCTTCAAGTTCCTGAAAGGAATGAACAAGGTAAATTAGAGGAACTATTTAGTATAATTAGCAGATCAAGAACATGGGGCATGAGTGTAAACTGATAGGGAGTGGTTCAAGAGGAAGCGAAAATATTTTATTCTGTAGAGTGAGTGGTGGAGCCGTTGAAGAATCTACCAGCTGATGCGTTGGTGCCAAAACTCTCAAAGGTTTCAAACACAGCTGGGACAGTGTGAAGGGCTTAGTGGTTTCTCAGGGTGGTAGTGGCAGGGTGGGATCATGGTGGTGGATAATGTGGGTTAGAACCCTGTATAGAAAATGGGTTCTGGGTTTGTTAGGGTTTATGGGCAAACTGGATAGACCACTAGTCTTTTCTGCTGTCATTTTCTGTTTCTATGTTTTGTATAATGGCTTAGCTGGGTCCATTATTAATCTGTGTAATTATATAGAAATAGAAAATCTGAAACGGAAACAAAGTTAAAGATGATACAGGTGATGAATGTATTGTTTGCTATAGTGAATCGAACGCTTCTGCTTGACTTTAATTATTTTTCAGGCATATTAATTCCAAATGAAGTAGTCAGAGCTTGGACCATCAAATGTCAGACTGTTCTCATTAATATGCCAGTGCGTTATGATCTTGTTAGAAAAATACCTGAACACAATAACCGATGAGTGGGTCTTTGTCTCCACTGCATAGTGGAAGGCCAGTCACTTACCATCACGTGATGGTTTCTGCAATCTGAATCCTCTTGATGCCTTTTGTGATGTTTGAAACATAAAAACATTATATTTGTTGATAGATAAGACCCACTTGGCCAACCCACACTGCTCAGATGGCTCTTGCCTAGTCTGTCTAGACAGACCCTACCTGGTCTCGGGACTCTCCTCCTATGTGCCTAGTTACTAGCATTCCCCATGTCCATCCAATGCATGCTTGAAGCCACTCACTGTTTTTGCCTCCACCGCTTCTGCTAGCAGTCTGTTCCTGATGTCTGCCTCTTTAAAAAGAAGTACTTTACATCCTCTTGAACGTCTCCCTTCCACTTTATCGGATGCCCTCTGGTCCCGGTGTTCTTCTCATTTGAAAGAGACTCCTGTTCTATAGTCTGTTCACCCCTGTGAGGTACTTGTAGGTCTCTATCATGTCCCCACTTGCTCTCCTCTCTCTTCTAGAGTGTTCATGTTGAGATCCCTCCGTCTCTCCTCACAGGACTGTTGATGCAACCGCCGCACTATTTTAGTTGCCGTCCCTCTGTGCTTCCTCCACCCCATCTATGTTCTTTCTTAGATGTGGCCTCCAGAACTGGACACAATACTCAGATGCAGTTTCACCAGTGACTGACACAGTGGTAACACCACCTTCTCCTCCTTGCTAGTGATACCTTTCCCTATGCATCCCAGCAGCCCACTGGCTCTACCCACTGCATTGTCACACTGTCCTACCACTTTGAGGTAATCAGATATGATTACACCAAGGCCCCTTCCTGCTTAGTGAATACCCGTACTCCTCCCCATCCTATATTCAGCCCCTGGGTTTCTATGCCCTAAAATACATAATTTTGCACTTTGTGCAATGAACCAAGGAGGTCCCAGTGCATTCTCTCCCCCCCTTCTCAGTATCTACCCTATTACAGATTTTGGTGTGATTTGCAAAAGGCATTCCACTTCTTCTGCAATGTCACTTATGAAGACACTGAAAAGGACCATTCCCAGTACTCAGCCGATCAGCACCCTCTGGTCACTCTCCCATCCTTAGAGTGAGTACTAACCACCACCCTGCCACTCATCCGTTAATCAGTTGCTTACCCAATTTACCACTTTGGATCCCACCTCTAGACTGCTTTGGTTTCTTTATCAATCTCCTGTGGGCACAATGTTGAAGTCCTTGCTGAAGTTCAAATAGGCCACATCTGCTGCCTGCCCTGGTCTATTTTCCTGGTCACTCAGTCAAAACAATCAGTCCGATTCATCATTCATCTGGCACGACACCTCTAATGAATCCATGCTGCATTTGTATTTGCAGTCCATCAGATTCTAGATACTTTACTAACCTCTCCTTTAACAGTTTCCATTAGTTTCCCACCACTGATGTGAGAATGACGCCCTATAGTTGTTTGCCTCCTCCTGCTGCCACTCTTCTGGAACATGATCATGTCTGCTATCCTCCAGTTCTTCAGAACCATGACCATTTCTAGTGAGCTGCTGAATAAGGTCATCAGTGGGGCAGCCAGTAACCTCTCTGAGTTCCTTTAATACCACCACTCCCTTAGGCTGTCAGCAAGTACCCAGTTCTGCTTGGCACAGCAATCTCATGAGAAGAAAACTCATAAGACTTTGTGGTGGGATGGACAATGCAGAGTGAAGGACATGTGTGAAATGTGATGCTCTGCATATCTATTCAGAAACATTTCACTAGCACAAGGGGAAAGTGTCTGTGGGGGCTGGGATGGAACAGGAGCACAAAGCCTGGTTTTCAGTGACTCGCTGTGATCTGTCTTGTCTGTGTTAGTGACAGAAGAAAGTGAGAAAAGAAAGAAAATAAATGTCTGATACTGAAAAAGGGCAAACCAAGCAGGAGCTCTCTTGCTATCTCTCCCAGTGTGGATTGGGCATCTAGTACTGTGCTGTATATTAAAGGCAGCATCAGCCTAATATCTAACAAGCTAAGACAAGCATTTGTCAATGTCAAATGTTTACTTGCTGGCACTGGCACTGGTAGTGTAGAAGTTACAGAGCTGCATAATAGGAATGCAGCAAAGTATTGAACTGAAGAAAACCCCACCACCACCCTGCAGAGTGGCAGCGAGGCATTGGTGTGCCTTTGGGTGCGTCAGGCATAACGACCACGCCATTCACCACAACCTACCCTGCAGACACTGACAAGTGTCACGGTGTGCCTTAGGGGTCTTTGGCCCATGTCACCCATTCCATCCAGGAAATACGGTGAGATGGGTGTGGTATAGGAGAATGGGGTGAAGTTTGGGCCCGAAGAGTCTGAGGCACACCTTGATCCTCTCACTGGCTGCAGGGTGTGGGTGGGGTGGAATGAGTATGAGCATGACAGGCAAGAATCCCAAGTCACACCCTGATGCCTGTCATACTCTACAGGGGGCGTTATGGTCAGAAACCCTAACGCCACAGGCATTCGTTGGTATTTTCACTCCAAATTTTCAACATGGTTTTTTTGTGACCCCACCTCATGAACAGTGGCAATATTAGTTTGTTAGCCAAAACTGCTTTTGCACAGCGACTATGGCATTTGGCACAACAGGTGCAAAAACACATTCCTAACAGGATGTGAAAATGACAGCGGTACTGTTCATGGGGAGGTGTAAAATAGCAATGTTGAAAATCTGCTGAATAATCTTAAAAACTGGTGAAGTCATCGGTGCGTAGAAACTGTGCAATGCACACCAGTAATGTAACTAGTTTGGGATTTTTACAGTAGATTGTTAACACAGGCATTTTGGGACCTCCGATCATGAACAGTGTCAGTGTGATTTTCTTTATCTGTCCCGAACAATGATTTCCCACAGCGACCACGCTCTCTGCACTGAAAGTGTGAAACACATTTCAGCCATGTTGTGGAAAATGACAGCTGTACTGTTCATAAGGAGGTGTGGAAAAATGCCACTGGTGAAAATCTGGACTGAAGATATTACAAAATCATGAACCTATGAGGTGCATGGAAACTGCGCAATGCTCACTCGTAACAGTCATTTTATGGAGTTTTGTCACCAAATTTTCAACATAGCCATTTTAAGACCTCTGCTCATGACCAGTGTCGCTGTGATTTTCTTAATCTGTCCCAAACATTGTTTTCGCAAACCGACTGTACCATTATGCGCTACATGTGCGGAAACATATTTTGAGCGAGATGTGAAAATGGTAGCTGCACAGCTCATAAGAAAAGGTAAAATGGCACTGTTGAAAACCAGGTGCAAATATTACAATTTGCCAAACTCGCCAGCGTAGGAACTGCGCAACGGGCGCTCATAAAACAAGTCATTTTGGGAATTTTTCACCAAATTTTCAACGTAGCCATTTTAACACCTCTGCTCATGACCAGTGTCACTGTGATTTTCTTAACATGTCCCATACATTGATTTCACAATCACCGTTGTTACATTTGCGCTACATGGGCAGAAACACATTGTGGGCTGAGATGTGAAAATGACAACTGTACTGCCCATAAGGAGGTGTGGTAAAATGGCAATGTTGAAAATCTGGGTGAAAATCTTGAAAATTTGACTGAACTTACAGTGCATAGGAACTCTGCAACGAGCGCAGTAAACAGTCATTTTGGAATTTTTTCACCAAATGTTCAAATAGCCCTTTTAAGACCTCTGTTCATGAACAGTATCACTGTGATTTTCTTAATGTGTCCGTACATTGATTTCAACACCGACTGTGCCATTGTTACTACATGGGCGAAACACGTTTTGGGTGAGATGTGAAAAATCACAGCTGTACTGCTCATAAGGAGGTGTGTGTGAAAATGGAAATGTTGAAAATCTGGAGTGAAAATATTGAAATTTCATAAACTTATGAGCATGCGTAGGAACTGCAGCACGCCGCTAATAAAACAGTCATTTTTAGGAATTTGTTCACCAAATTTTAAACATAGCCATTTTAAGACATCTACTAATGAACAGTGTCACTGTGATTTTCTTAATGTGTCCCGTACATTGATTTCAGACACCGACTGCACCATTGTGCACTACATGAGCGGAAACACATTTTGGGTGAGATGTGAAAAATGACAGCTATACTGCTCATAAGAAGGTGTGGTAAAATGGCAAAGTTGAAAATCTGGGATGTAAATGTGAAAATTATGAACTTATGGTAGAACACTACGTAGTACCACGCTAAGTAAAACTCATTTTAGAATTTTTCCATAAATTTTCAAAATAGGCTTTTGAGAGCCCACCTTATGAACACTGGCAGTGTCATTTCGTTAATTGTTCCAGAAGGTGATTTCGCACAGTGGCTGCGAAATCACCCTTCGGCCCGAGTAACGCCATGACAGTGCAAGAATTCATGGGGGTCCCAAAACCCCATGTTGAAAATTTGTGCAAAATTCCAAAAATGCCTGAGATATCACAACAAAGTTGAAAACCCCCTATTTATCCCGATATACAGCTTACCGGCATTTCTCAGTTCGTGGTCGGCTTTGAAAGTGCAGGCGTGTTCCCAGTCCACGAAGATTATCGCGCCAGACTCTGGAGGTAAATGCTTGGGGTGAGGGTGTGAGAGGCGGGTGCGCCAGTGGGTGGAGTGCGGGTTGTCTGGGGGCAGGAAGACTGTGAGGACCATTTTTTTCTTTACAGGTTTATTTTTTTAAAAAGGCAGCGGGCGTTTGCCCGCTGGGGTGGGCTCCCAGCGTGGCAGGCGACGGCTGGGGAGGGCGTGGAGCCAGCGGGGATTTGGCACCCCGTCGGCCATGGCATCTGTTGCCACGCTGGGGTGGGTTCCCAGCGTGGCACCCTGTACTTCGGGGGCAGTGAAGCCGGCGAGTTGGGCACCCCATCGGTGACAGCATTGGGGAGACAGTGGAGCTGGCGGGGGTTAGGGCACCCCATCGGCCGTACAGTGTGGGAGGGGATGGCACATGAGAGCGCGGTATGCGTGCGTGCGATGTGTGTGTGTGGAGGCTCTGCTCACTCAAGCGGAGCTCTCCCTTTCAGCTGTATGCCACTGCATTTCAGCTGTCATAGACAGCTGGAGCAGTGATTGGTGCTCTGTGACCATGCCTGCAAATACACTGACTGAATTGGCAGAGGATGACATACCTCTGGAAAACTCGTATGATGGCACTGTTTCTTGCACATGTGTGCAAGCAAACATAAAAAGGCAAGCCAGGCAGGATCTCTCCCAATCTCAATCCAGTGGAGTAGGGGGTTGGTTGTCTGTCCCTCAGCTGCATCTTAGCAGGCAGCACAACTAATTAATGTCCTGTATAACAAGTTTTGGCCAGAGCCAATAGGGATGTGATGAGCTGCCAAGTGACCAAAGTTGCACATGTGCATAGAAATTATGGAACACCTGGGTGTAACTTGCCCATTTTTTGAGGTGTTGCAAAATAATTTCAACGTGGCCTTTTGGGATCTCTCCTCATGAAGATTACCAGTGTCATTTGGTTCACTTGCCCAGAAAGGTGATTTTGTTTAGTGACTGTGCCATTATGTGCTACAGGTGCGAAAACATGTTTTAGCAGGATGTGAAAATTACAGCTGTACTGTTAAAAAGGAGTGTGCAAAATGGCAAAGTTGAAAATATGGAGTGAAAATATTAAACACTGGCGAGGTTAGAAGGCAGCATAGAAACTGTACAAGGCACGCTCGTAACAGTCACTTTTTTAGTGTTTTCACCATAGATCTATAGATACATAGATGTTGACAGCAGATAAGGGCCTACAGACCACCTAGTCTGCCCATTTGCACATGTAACTTGCTTCTTCAAGCTTCCCAAGAACTAGGTTGTCCCTTCACTCGACTACCAGGATCCCATTCTGCTTATCCCAGGCATTCTTAAATCCTGAACCATTTCTGCCCCTCTGCCTCCTCTGGCAGGGCATTCCCTTTGTCCACTTCCTCTCTGTGAAAAGTACTTTCTCATGTTCCTCTGAACCTCACTCCCTCTAGTTTCATCCCTTGTCCCCTGGTCCTGGAGCATCTTTTTCTATGAAAAATTGTGTCTTCCTGCACCTTGTTCCTCCCTGTGAGGTGCTTATATATATCTCAGTCATATCCCCCCTTCTCCTCCAGGGAGAACATATTTAGGTCTTTCAGCTCTATCCTTTTAGGTCTTGTGATGTAACCCCTGCACCATCTTCATTCCCTCCTCTGAACTGCCTCCATCCTGTCTATGTCCTTTCATAGGTAAAGTCTCCAGAACTTGACACTGTACTTGAGGTCTGGCCTCACTAATGTCTTGTGAAGTGGAATTATTACCTCCCTTTTCCTGCTGGTGATACCCCTGCCTATGCATCTCAGCATCCTGTTTGCATTTCCTGCTGCCTTGTCGCACTGACTCCCCACCTTGAGGTCAGCAGAGATGATAACCCCTAGGCCCTATTCCTGCCTGGAGCATTCTACATCCCCTCCAAGTGATATGCTGTTCCTGGCTTCTTGTGCCCCATGTGCATTGTTTCGCATTTCTTAACATTAAGTCTCAACTGCCTCCCTTGACCAGTCCTCAAGTTTCTGCATATCTCCTCATTCTACCCACACCCTCAGGGTGTTCACCCTGTTGCAGAACTTTGTGTCATCAGCAAACAGGCAAATTCTCCCTCATATGTGGTGTCATTGATAAAGATGTTGAAGAGACTGAACCCAGCACTGATCCCTGTGGCACCCCACCAGCCACCTCCTCCATGAAGCGACAGCCACACACCACCATGCTCCATGCCCTGCTATCCAGTCAGCTCCCCACCCACTGCACCACCGCTCTAATGACTCTGATGTCCCCAGCTTTTTAACAGCCTTCTGTGTAGCACAGTATCAAAGGCCTTGCTGAAGTCCAGGTAGGCCACATCTACTGCCCCCCCCCAATCCACCTCCCTTGTCACCCAGTCAAATAATTTATTGAGGTTAGTCAAATTTGGAACATGGGCTTTTTGGGACCCTACCTATGAACAGTGGCACTGTTGTTTTGTGAATCAGTCCTACAAGGTGATTCTACATAGAAACCATAAAATCACCTTTTGGGAAAGAGAAATGAAATGACAGTCATACTGGTCATGAAGTGGGGTCCCAAGAACCCCATGTTGAAAATTTAGGGCCAGAATTTAAAAAATGACTTAATTCTTATAAGACAAATGAAAACTATAATTTTGAAAACTATTCTTTTATATCGCGATGGATGTGGGTAATTTTCAAGGAATCTAGAGGTCCCAGATTAGGGCTTCAGTGAGCCAGACTTTGTCAGCCCCATAGCCTGGGATGACGTGGATCAAACAATTAAGTCACTCTGCCTAGGCACTGCCCTAGTTTTCATTTGTCTAGGGATAACAGACTTAAAATCCTGAGGAAGTGGTCAGGATTAAGGGACCATGAAACATTAATGTATTTTAACCTGTGAACTGGGGCACTGTTACTTATGGCAATAAATGTAAAAAAATGTATTTGTGAGTGGCTCATTATTCCACTATGTTTTGACAGATATCAAACCCTTGCACTGGTGAGCAAGTGAAAGAGATATTGCCTTCTTTCAGTTCTTATTTTTCCTGCCCCTCACTTTCCTTGCCATAAGACCAGGGACATTCTCACATCTATAGATCTAAATGATGCCTATCTTCACATACCCATATGACAATCACACCAAAACTATCTAAGGTTTCACATATTAGGTCGCTAGTATCAGTACCAAGTACTACCCTTCGGTCTAGCATCTGCACCAAGGGTATTTACCAAAGTCTCCATTGTCCTAGTATCAAAACTAAGGGAACAAGGTATTCAGGTCATTCCACACCTGGACAACTGGCTGATCAGAACAAAGCCAGTAAAGCAGTCCACAAGAGAGACAGGAATAGCAATACAGTGTTTGCAAAGCCACGGTTGAGTTATGAACACAGAAAAACACCAACTGGCACCCTGCCAAAAGATCGAACATCTAGGCAACCTTATAAACACTATAGAGGGAATGGTAAACCATCATAGAAATGAGTCATAAACCTGCTATCCGCAGTACACAAACCTCAACAGACAAAAAATGCATCCCTGAGTACGATCTCCCAAACACTAGGCCTAATGTCATCCTCATAGACACCATTCCTTGGGCAAGGTAGCATATGAGATTACTACTGTCATTCCTCATATAACGGTGCCCAACATACGATTTAGACTTCAAAAAATGAGTGTCAATTCCACCACAAGTTACACAGTCACTTTGATGGTGGTTAAACAGAAACAGTCTTCTAAAAGGCATGCCACTGGACATACATACAGACATTCAAATAGACACAGACGCCAGCCTCATGGGATGGGGGCAACAACAGGTCAAGAAACAGCTCAAGGAAAGTGGTCTATGACAGAATCCAAACTGCCCATAAACGATCTCAAAATAAGGGCAGTATTCCAGGCACTCCTACAATTCCTAAGATTAGTAAAAGGAGACACGTGTTAATTCACTTGGACAATCAGGTCACTGTCTCATACATCAACAAGCAGGAGGAACCAAGAGCAGGGCAATGCAAAGAGAGGCAGAAAGACTCATTCCTTGGGCACAAAAGCATCTGGCAAGTTTAATAGCCATACATTTGGTGGGAAAGTTAAATACTACCACAGACTAGTTAAGCAGACAGCAGATACATCCAGGAGAATGGATGCTACATCAATACATATGTTGCTTAATCGACAAATGTTGGGGACCAATAGAGATAGATCTGATGGCTTCCAACAGGAATAACCAGTGCCCCAGATTCTGCTCACGGTTCGGGATCACAAATCAATGGGAGTGGATGCACTCTCAGCAACATGATAATTTCAGACAGCCTATATCTTCCCTCCCATTCTGATAATCCCACAAGTGCTAAAGAAAATACGCAGAACCAGGACACAGGTGATAATGATCACTCCTTATTGGCCCAGGAGAGCTTGGTTTGCCACAGTAGTGGCAATGGCATAAACTACCGTGGATACTCCCATTCAAAATGATATGCTCACCAAGGGACCTGTATGTCACCCCAGTCTAAACAAACTCAAATTAGCAGCTTGGCTCCTGAAAGGAGAGACTGTTAATGGAAGGATACCACCCAGAAGTTATCGACACTATGGCCAATTCCAGGAGAAACTCCACTACCTCTGCCTATCAGAGGCATTGGAAGATGTTTTCCAGGTGGTGCACAGATAACAACATAGATCCTATGAAGGTTTCCATCCCCAACATCCTTTTATTTCTCCAAAGAGGTCTAGACAAGGGTCTGTCCCCAGCTTCTCTATGAGTCAAGGTAGCAGTAATAGGAGCAGCAAGGGGTCCCATAGAGGGTACAACACCTGGATCACACAAAGACATTATCAGATTCCTAATGGCCTCATCTAACTTACACCCAAAAATCTTGCAATGGACCACACCTGGGACCTCAACCTCATCTTAAGGGCAATGACAGATAAACCTTTGAATCATTAGAGTCAGTGTCACTCAAACGGTTAACCCTTAAAACAGTTTTTCTACTTGCAATCTGCTCTGCTAGACGTATAAGTTAACTACAAGCATTATCTTGCAGACTGCCTTACCTGGTATTCCATGCTGACAAAATCAATTTCAAAATGATCCTTCATTCACACCTAGATAAGTATACCATTTCACATCAATCAGGATATGGAAATTCTAGCTCATATGCCAAAAGGATGAGGTGGATCAAGACCCTCAACTACAACTGTTGGCCATGAAATGTGTAATGTCAATTTATATCGGTGGGACAGTGGAGATGCTCCTTTCTGACAGACTGATTGTGAGCATGCAGGGCTGCAGAAAAGGACAAGCAGCTACATCGGTCAACCAGCCACTTGGCTCAGGTCTGCTATCACAGAGGCATATAAGGCCTCAAACCAAACACCACCAACCAATATTAGGGCCCAGTCAACCAGAGCTGTAGCCACCTAGAATCACCGCACACCTTCACCAGACATTGCAGGGAAGACGAATCCTCAAGGCAAAGGCAAAATTTGACAAGCAGCGCTACTTGTAGTAAAGGTGGACACTACTTAAATGACTGACTACCCACCATATTTACAGGGTACTGCTTTTACATCAAAACCCATGTGTAAGGAGTATGAAGTGCTTTAGAGATTTTCCCCACAATGGTACTTCTACTCACCTGGTAAAGGTGATTGTGGGAGTATACTTCTCTGAGGCACTCCACAACCCACCCAGGTACACAGTCAAATGTATATACATAGGACACTTAGACATTTAATACCAGCATGCTATAAGGGCCAGAATTCTCAGTATGTATTAACAGGAATTATAAGAGGACTCATATAGTCCAGAAAGCACAATGTTGTTGGATACCATTGTTTAGTCAACTACTTAATTTCACATCTCTAAGATACATATCATAGTACTGCCTAACTAACAAACTAGAATTTCCTTAATCCATAGTAGGTACAGTGTTGGAAGAATTCAAATTGATCCTGAGAAGGCAGTGCCACAGGGAAGAGGGTCAGACATCTTGAAGTCACATGTGCATCAAGCAACCTATAAGGTGGACACAACCCATGTTTAATGAGTGTGGAGTGCCTCAGAGATTTATACCCCACAATCACCTTTCCCAGGTGAGTAAACTACCATTTATTGCAATACAATTCTAAAATGTTTACTGGTGAGTGGGTCATTATTGCACTGTGTTTTGACTAGTACGTTGAGGGCTTGTGGAGCAGATTCTCCTATTTTGTTTTTACATTTTGCAGGTTGGTGTCTACTCTGGCACTGGTGACAAGATGGTTTGGCATCTGACCCAGTGCTGCATATGTCAAGCATATCAGTAGGCAGCATAGCAGATAAAATGTATGCACAGCCTGATGTTTGACAAGGGAAAAGGGGCAGAAAAGAATCAGAAAAGGCAGGTTGGGCAGGATCTCTATCCAAGTGGCTCTCTGTAAAGCATAAAGTGCAGACTCAGCAGGCAACACATAAAATAACAAACAAAATAATTCTGACTAAAATGATCTCTAAGAAAATTAAAAACAACTACAAAAAAAAACATAAACGTATAGCCAAGTCATCTCATGTGAAGCAGATGCTCTCATGTGAAGGTTACTCGATGACCCTGTACTACAGCCAGCTGTCATAAATAAAGTTGCAGCCTCATCACTGGCAGCACAACCTTACTTATTGTATTGTAAATCACTTACGTGATGGTAGCCAGTCAACGCACAGAGCAACTGTATCTCTTATCCTGCATGCAGTGGTGTTCCATGCAGGTACCTAGAATGGAGCGTTATATTTCGCAACCAGGGAGGGCAGCTTTTAACTTTTAAAATGGAAAAAATACTTAGAACTTATTTTACATCAGTCTTGCCAACTCGTGTGATAATAGGGCCTCCACATGGTGTCTCTTATGGGCTAAGAGACTACTCTCATGAGATTTAGCCAGCCAGGATTGCTCAGCTTAGCTTCGCTGTCCCTTGCCCAAGCCTTATGTGGAATGTTTCTTATATCATAATGGATACCACGCAGAAGGCCTTATTAACTTATAACTTAAGAAAAAATATCTCCTGCTCATTTGAAAAACAGGTAGAGAAGGCTTTTTTCTTTTGCTTCAGGCTTGCAACAGGCTTATGAGAAGTTTTACATTTTTGTAGGTTGTAGGCAGTTGAATAGCTTCTGGCTTGTAATCTTGCTAGCCTTGTCAGTTTGCAAAATACTTCCTCCTCTGTGCCCCTCAAAAGTTAGTCATTTTCCTACAAGAAGGAGTATTTTATTTGTTTTGTTTTGTTAACCAGTTAAGTGCACAAGACATGAGATGTGCCTGTTCTCAGGTACTATTAACTTTGCATAGGTTGGCATCAGCCCATCACCAGTCTGTCTCCTGTCACCATTTAGTTACCAAGTCACTTCTCTAGCAGATAACCTCCTGTACTAAGTCTGTCTAGACTGCAAAATTGCAGTATTTCAAGGCTAACCTTCAGAACAACCTTAACACTCCCTCAAAGCTCTGGGAGGTAATTAACTTCCTTTTGACCATCACACACAGTCCACTCCTCTGGTCCTTTTGTTTTTCAATTTAATATACAATACTTTATTGACAATGCCTAACTTACAAAAAAGAATACACCAACAATTATTGCAAACAGAAACAATAAACAACAATGAACAATAAACAAGAAACAAACTATCCCCAACCACACCATCCCCAACCCACCACCCCCAGGTCCCAGACAAAATGTATAGCTATTAAAGAACAAAGAAAGTGAAATCACAGTCCTGAGAGGTACAGTAAATAAGGCTAATGAAAAAAGACTTACAAAAATGGAGGGAACTGACAGATCTAGTCACCAACAGACCTAGTCTCTGAGCAATAGAATGTACCCTGAAACAGGAAGGAACACAAGGAGAGGTGCCCATCAAGATAGAAACTTATACCTATCCTGCCAGCAAGCTATATGCCTCTCAAGCTCCAGGGCCTGCAGAATTTCAGCATGCCATTCTCTAAAAGAAGGTATAGAATCATCCAATCAGTGTCAAGTTAAGACTAATTCGGCCGTAATTAAAATCAGACATGAAGGCCCTACGGGGCCAAAGAGCTCGGCAGGATGGTAACCTGCCAAACAAAACGCGTGTGAAAAATGGGTCCAAACCTAAAAGGGATCCAGGAGCTGCAGATAGAGTTCCAAAAGGCACTCTCGTAGAACAGCCCTATAAGAAATGCCTTAACGCCCTCCGTTAACCTACTAAGGGAACATAGCGGAGAACTAGATCTGCCCATTCTAAACTACAGAAGGCGGTAAAATACAGATTGTGCAAAATTTGAAAATGGAGCAAATCTATACCAATCCTGTTTAATGTATTTATAAAGACCCTCCAGATTGATTGGCAAGTCTTTTCATGAAGCCCCAGCCCTAACTCATGCTGCAAGTAAAACAAGTCCCTCTCAGGCTTTTCGTATCCATGTCCTGGAGTTTTGTATCAAAATGGGAGATAGGATAGGATTGTAATACTATATCCAAAAGTCCCATAGGGCCTTATTAGACTGCTCAGACCAGGAGAAGGGCCAAAGGAAGCCAGTACCCTGAAATCTGCAGGTTCTTAAAAGGTGATACAGCTGCATGTTAAAATGAGACTGAAGGGCACTGGCAGAGAGGATTCTGCTATCCTCTACCAGGTCAGCATCAGGTCAGGCATTGAGAAAAGGCAGAAATTAAGAGATAGGACAGGTGTCAATTAAGAAATGTGCATTGCCAACAAGGGACTGAGACAAGTCTATATTCCAGTCCAGGCCTAAGTGAATACACATTTGTTGGAGGACTTCAAGGGACCAGCCCAAGGGATCAATCAAAGGGACTTAAGTAGGGCAAGAGGTTTAGCATAAAGGAGACTTTAAGGATGAGCCCATGTTGCCAACAAAGAGAGGACTCAAGTGTCAGCCATAGCAGACTATATGTCTGCTCTGCCAGAGCAGATGGAGGACCACCCAGTAGGAAGACCTTACTGAAGTGTATGGCACAGTAGTAGAAAAAAGAAACTGGGCAGCCTAAGGACCCCAAACTCCTTGAGAATGGTTAATTTTAAGTATGCTTGATGAGCAATTCCCTCCTTCCACAAAAAATGGGAAATCATACTCAGTAAACGATGAACCAGGACCCTCCAGTCTCGTAAATGGGTCACCAGTGAACAACCCTCCTCTGTTGATGCTCATTTCAGTAAGTTCTTACCACTTGTGCCTCCTTCCACTTACACTCCAGCCTCTTCCACTTCTCCTTATAGTCTCTCTCATCTCCTTCCACTGATTTTCTGTTTGCCACTGTTGCTACCCAGAAAACCCTCACAGCCTTTTTTTCCATCAATCTGTACAAGTCCAGTCCTGATGAATTGGATCCTAAAGTTCTTCAAATCTATGCACCTGCCAAAGCACACTCACTGACTCACTACTCAATATCTCCTTCTCCTTCAGTGCTGTCCTCAGTCCAAGAAGCAGACCAAAGCTGTTCCACTCCACAGAGGAGACCCTTCCTTTTCATGTAACTTTGGCCAATCTCCTTCCTCCTTTCCTTGCTAAACTGCAAGAGGAGCTTGTCTACACTAGATTTTCAATTTTCTATCCTCCATCAATTTTCTCTCTCCATTCCAGTCTCACTTCCAGAAGCTGTTTCATGTGTTGGTGTGCTGTCTCCCAGGGTTCCTTTTAATCCTTTAGTTAATGTTCATAAGTATATTACTGAAAAAACATTTTAAAACATTTTTTATGAATAAGTATTATATGATGCTAACAAAATGAATTTTGTTTATTACATTAGCCTAGAAAGTTCTGAAGAAGGGACAGGCTGGACCTGAAACATTAGCAAGAGGCAAAATTACATTTTGGGCACTTCTAAATAAAATGGGTGACATACCATTGAACTTTAAAGAGTCTGTTTGTGTTTAATAATACTAAAAGACTGAGGGTTGAGGGCTTCTTACTCTCTAGCATCTACTTGTTTCTGGTAGCATCGTGCCACCATCTCCTCCCAGCTGTATATAACTGATTCTGTCTTCTCAGGGATGGAACAGGGGCACAATGCAGTGGCCATTTTCATCTATTTGGCCAAGGTCTTTGACTCAGTGTCCCACCCTCTCCCCTGGATTAACTTAGTGCAGATGGCCTCTCAGCTCCTTTGTAGACTGGTTCCTTTCTTACCTCTCTGGCCACCTGCTGTCAGTGCAGGTTGGTTATGCCCTGACAGCTTCACTTCTCATCCAGTCAGAGGTCCCACAGGCCTCCATCCTTAGCTCTATCTTGTTCTCCATCTTCCTTAATGACTTCCCACAGCTTGTGCCAACTTGCATATCCACACGTATGCAGATGACTTCCAGTCCCTCTATTAAAGCAATGGTAGGTCTGTTCTCGCAAGACTTCCACAATGTCCTGCATTGGTTTCAATCTAACCAGCTGTGGATCAACAGAAAATAAATTTTGTCCAATCAAAATTGGCTATACTTACAAGTCTGTCATCTTCTCCATCTTGGATGCCACCCTCTTGAAGTGGTTCATTCATTCACATACCTCAGTGTGTGGATACACAGCAAACTTGACTTCTCTGCCCACACTAATGCCATACACACCAAGCCCCATCCTAAACTTGTTGCCTTGTCCCACAACTGTCTGTCTCTGCAGGTATGTTGTGAGCGTGTCACCATAATGATGCTCCCCATCTTTGTTAAGGGGGTGTGGTCTATGGCACCACTCCCTCCACCTCCCTAGCCAGACTGGACCCCTCTGCAATGCTTTCTGTCATTTTGTTACCAACTCCCACTCTCCTGTCCACCATTACTTCTGTCTTATCCATTCTTCCTCTATCTTCACATTGCCAGAACCACTATGCCTCATTCATTTCCAAATACTGGTGTGGGTCCCTTCCTCTTACCTCTCCTCACTCCTATCCTCAGTTCCCTCTGCCTCTTGCTCCTCTGCTCCAGTGATCCTCACACTTTTGACAGTCAAATGCCCATTTTCCTCATCCTTGCTCCTCTGCTGGAAAATCAGCCTTTTCCTATCATCTCCTTAACTCTGGAATTTACTTCATCCACCTCCATTTCAGTACCTCACCTATTTCCCAAAGATACCAGATGAAAATCCTTCCTTCCACCCCTGTACCTGTTTTCCTCCCTACCAGACTGCCACTTACATTTGTCTTCTACTCCAGTGAAGATGTGGTGGAACTGTCTGATTTTGCTGCTTGCTCTTATTGCTTGCTCTTACTGTACTTACTCTGTTTCAAGCATGTACTCCATTCCACTACTGTAACCATGAACTGTATCAGTTCTACGTAATTGCATTTAATTGTGTACTGTGTCCGTGTATGTGTATTTGCCTCACCTATTCCCTTACCCTGGGTTGCACCTGGAAACAAGCCTTAGCTCAGTGTGCATTTCCTGCTCACCAATTTTCAAATAAATAACTAAATAAAAACTGACTTGCAAGACTACACAATCCAGGTGCTACTCAGTTGTTACATTGCTTCAGCTTATCTCCATCACTCACCGTGCCCTCCTCCTGTCATTTAACTTGTTCTTCTCATATCAGTCCCTCATACACTTTACTCTTGCAACCAGATGGCTAGTGAGTAAGCAAGACTACAAGCTATGTGCTACTAAAATGTCTGCATAGTGCACTATATAAACTGAATGTAATATCTTATTGTATTTGTAATATTTGCCAGTACTTGTTACAATGCACGTATTGACTGTGTTTATTACTCTGTCCTTCATGCATTTATTGTTGTTATTATGACGTACTTGTATTGTTACTTCATCAGTAATCTCCTGGGTCTGGCCTGAAATAGGCATTGATTGTCTAGTGGACTTACTTGGTAAATAAAACTAAATAAATAATAACATTCTCAATATAGCTTTCAAATACCTTTCTAGGTGATTTTCTGACACCTGAGCCTACCAACAGCTGGTGCTTGCTAGCTGCAATGCTAATTACCAGCTAGTTTATTTTTCAGCACTATTTACTTGTTGTATTCTGTATTATACTTTAAAATGATGGAAAGAGGATATTTTATGTTTGGTGAATGCTGGCCATGGATCCAAAACCAGAACCCAAAACCAGCAGTGAGTTGACAAAACCAAAACCTCCCCAGTTTTGCACAACAGTACCACTTGGTTATGTTACATATGCCTGGTGAAAAGTGGTAAAGGAAGCAGTGAGGACTTTATTAATGATCTTCATGTCAGACGACACTCAACATGTAATCACTGGGACCATCACATGAGCAGTATGTAGACCTGGGAAGATTGGTTGGGCCAGTGGACCATTTCCTTCCATCATGTTCTATATTTCTATGCCTGCAGTAAAATATGGCCTCCCACAACTTGTGGTGGTGGGGGAAATAGATGTATTCTAGAAGGTGAAGAATTACTTAGGTGAAATTCATGTTGGGTTGTTAACAGTAATCTAGTAACACAGATAAAAGGTTAGGGTCTTGTGCTGTTCCTAGAATTCCACCTCTAGCAACACAGTACAAATGCACCCAACTGTCCTCTTAATCATCTCCCTGTTCTGAAAACCAAGAAAATATATTCCAAGCTGAAGTATTCGACTCATGCCATGTATTTAGTCTCATTTCACTGTTTTTCATGGAGTCCAAGTTACCCTATATGTAACACCACACTCACTATGAAATAAAAAGTTTATATAATATAAATTATAACAATACAATAGGTATAAATATTTAATAATCAATCACAAGGAGAAGGCAAGCATCAATTGCTTTTGTTCATTTTGTGCCAGTCCAAGAATTTAACATCTAACAGCACAATACCAATGCATTTGACTGTCCCTATTAATCATCATCCCACTTATGAAAACAAATCACCAAAAGGTCCTAAAGTACAGGAAATTACAACCTCAATTTTATTCATACTAAGCCATTTTGATTAGTCAAGAACATACTAATAAAAACTCAAAACAAAATAACATATTTGAATTATTAATAACAACAATAGTAATAAAATTATTGTTATTAGTTGCATGATTTACATTTATAAAAAATATATTGTCACAGTGTCACAGGATACAGGTTTTTTCTTCACATTCATGGTTTACAATTTCAATGGCATGGTTTCATGGCATACAGTCTTTCTTTTCATAATTTCTGACCTGGGTGATGTCCAAGCCAGGGATACTGTTCTATGCTCCATCACTTTCACATACATTGTCAGCAGTTGCCAGAACATGGGCTGCTTTTTGGGGTACTTCATTCACTTGAAATTCATCTTCCTTCTCTTCCTCAAAGGTCTACTCCAGTGTGCCTAGTTTCAGGTACTCCAAACCTCATCCTTTCTCATTTTTATATAATCAAATTTTAAATATGAACACATTGCTCAGTAATATTTTTATTTATTTGGTTAGTTAGCTACTTAAAGTACCTGTACACTGCAATGGCATATAGAGTCTGTACAGGAAAACTTACAAGAAAAATATATAATATTACAATAAAAGTACAAATAACAGCATGCAATAAAACAGGTCATCAAAGTATTTAAATGAACAAGTGAGTTTTAAGAACATGACAGAAGGTCATTACATTATTTGCATGACAAAAATGCTGGGTAAAGAATCCCAGTGAGCAACGTCAACAAAGAAAAAAAACATGATGCACTTGCCACAACAATCTAGATGAATGGACAATCATTGGTTATGCACTGGTAGAATGCAGGGAATAAGATGGACCACAGTTTTGAAGGCATGTTCTGTGACAAGACAGTTGACCAGAATGCAGAGCAGTAACATTTTAAACTAATATGTTTACCTTAAATTTGAAAGTCAAGGGTAACCGATAATGGAACTTTTAAACCAGAGTGAAGTGTGAGCAGTGAGACATGCCAGTGATCGCATGAGCAGCAGCAGTCTCAACACTGTGAGGGGTGCAATAGTGGAGGCAGGAGGGCCCATCAATAAACTGTTGCAAATGTCAAGTCTATAGGTGATGAGGTTATATATGGAATTCAGGTTACTTCAGGAGACAAATACTTATGGATAAGCATAATGTTAATTAGGTGAAACCAGCAGACTTTAGAGGTGGCTGGAATTTGTGAAGAAATGGATATCAGGGTCAATATACCCTCCCCTCAATATTTAACATAAAATTTAGGGAAGGTGAAAAGAAAATGTGTGTTTACAGGCTTGAGTAGAATTCTCAGAAGCAGAGGTTGGAGGAATGAAAACAAATCAGTTTTTTCAGCACTGAATTTCAAACAGCTAAGTGAACACGACTTTACCAAATCAGCAAGACAAGTCAACAGATTATGAGCACAACAGGAGTCAAACCAGGAAAGCTCAAACTGTGATCAGAGCCAATACAGTCACTATTGATAAGCCTGATGAGGATATAGGATGATGAGTGGCTTAGTTGTAACTTTTTGTTGTATTATTGTGATGTAAAATCCCACATTTACCGGACAACAGGAAAACAGTTTATGAGTCATGGATTCAGCCACCCCTAGGACTACTGGAAGTGGGTGGGGTCAAGTAGCTGTCCTGCAATGATATAAATTCTACACAATCTACAGAATTGCATTACAGCAGTGCTGTGGTCGGCAGCCCACTGACTTTTTCCTCACAGGGCTAAAGCAGCAGAGTTCAACTTTTCCCATTTTTGATGATGCTCAGTGGACAGCTAACATAAAATCTGCTTTCAGTGCTGGAAACAGAAAGATTACACTGAGGGGACCCATCACCAATGATGTATTATTGAACATACTTGACAGGGGTCTGGGGCTGAGTTTCTTCATTATACAGAATGCTGAATTTTATTTAGTCAGTTTTATGCCTTTAGGGGTGTGCATTTTTATTGAAGCAGTCCTTCCTCATTCCACTCCTGGAACTGAGTCAGGCTTCTAATTACACTCCAAGAACTGAGTTCCACAGGTTCCCTCCCATTACTACTATTCTCTGATTAAAGCTTCAGTAAGCAGCCTTAAAATGTGACAGAGAGATAGTATTAGGGTCTAGTGGTTAGACCACAGGATTGGGAACCAACAAACTCAGTTTCAAATTCCACCAAAACCACTTACTCACATTTACCTGAAGCTAAGCTGCAGTAGCTCTAGGTATAAGAGCAAGGTTCATGTAATTTCAGGAACTAGTATGGTATTTTGCAACAGGTTAAAATGTTTTTCTCTACTTCTGTTATTTTTTCAATCTGTTGTGATGCAAAACAGTGCAATTACTTGTATTGTGGTCTTGAATTAGTACAGTTGTTTGACAGGTATGTGACATGCTGCAGTCACAAATTGACACACCTTGGTTGTGAAGGTTTCAGTTTGCATTGCCACTCTGTGCATAACTACGTAAATCAATCAATCAATCAAAATCTTTATCTTACCAGGCGATCACCATTGAGCATTACTCATTTTCGAGGTGGACCTAGGTATACAGGATACAAACAGGTCAGAAGGTACACTGAATAATACACAATGCTGAAAATAAATGCGACACTAGAAAAATATGAACAGGTATTAACAAAACTGGAGCTATTATCAGCATGATAGTCTGTGTTTTCTCATTCTCTTTGTCTGTTCTCTCAGTACATACCATGGAGGTAAAAATGGTTTCTGCTATGTCAGAGCTGCATTGGTTGATGATAGAACTGTCTTTCAGCCACTGAGACTTGCCCTTGCTATGTTAAACATTGTATGAAGTCAACAGCATTCTTCCAGCTGCAGAGGTGGCACATATAACAGAACAAAAGTGCCACAGTCATACATTCATGAAGAAAGCAGATCTGGTAAGAGGAGTAGAGGGGTAGAGGGGACACAGACAGACACAGACAAGCAGGACTATCATGTATACTGATGATGTGATGAGACTACATTGTGGAACTAGAAGATACTGAAATATGCATCAGTTCCTGTTCCTGTCTGCCCTGCTCCATCTCCTCTTGTTAGCAATACATTGCAAAGTTCTCCCTATTCAGCCATAAAAATTAATATGGGTGTCATTAGTGCAGTGGGAAAAAGAGAGATTGTGTGATCTAATAATTCCACTCAGATGAGCACAGTATAAACAAAACAAGGAAGAGACCTCAAATGGATCCCTGAAGAATTGCACAAGTCAGATCATGAGAGGCCAATAACCTAGAGTCAGAGGATACTCAAAATGATCAACCAGAGTATGGATTTAGACCATGCAGGGGCTGTAAGACAGAGGCCAAATTCATTCAGCAGGTGATAACAGTCTTCTCATGGTGCAGGGTATCAAAACAGAAGTAAAATCCAAAAGCTTCAGGACAGTATACCAACTCTTACTTCTAGAGATAAGGAGGTCATCCTGAATCTTTAGTAGAGCAGTCTCAGTGGTGAAAAAAGTATTTGAAACCTGACTGAAGGGTTCAAGCAAAGAAAAGTTGCAAAAATATTCCGTGACTGAATAGCTACTATGTGTCCAGAATTCTAGAGGTGAAATGAAACATATTAATGGGAGAATAGTTACACCATACTGAACTATCAAAATGCAGCTTTACTACAGGAGAAATTGAAGTTTAGTTGAAAGTATCTGGGTACATGCTATAACCTAATAATGAATGAATCATCCAGTTATAGTACAGATACAGAAGACAACACAGACATCTAAAGCTTAGCTGGAAGAGGATCAAGAAAACTGGTAACAGGATTAGCCGACAGGATGAATTTGATGATCTGTTTCTCATTTACTGGAGTAAAAAAAGAAAAAGACAGGAGAGGAGATCATCCCAGAAGACCCAAAGAACCAACAGAACTAATACTGTTAGTTGCAGTGGCGTCAACCAGAATACAACACAGTAATGTTATAGGATATCACAAAATGCTGGAGTATGCTCAGGGCTGGCATTAGGCAGCCGCCAACCCCACATCCACAGAAGGCCCCCAAAATTTAGCGTAGTTTGGCTGTGGGCCCCAGCACACAGCATACCACCTTGCTTCAGTCTCACTCCACACCAGATGATTCCACCACAGTCAGCATCAGCAGCATAGTTTTTCTCTGCCTGATCAACACAGCTGAGCAAGCAAACAACATACCTTGGCTTTAATTAATCCTCCTTGTCTCCGGCTCCCCAAATTTTCCATCTCCACCACCGTGTGGAAGTCTGGGCCCCAAGGATGAATTCTGGCTCTTTCATTGTTTGTCCCCATCCCAAAGTAGTTGGTTTGCAACACTGTTTCATTGCTGTGTTGTTGAAATGAACTTGTGACTGACTTCCCCATTTCCCTGTATGGCGAATGCCAAACCACGTGGTCCAGGACCAGTGACCATGCCACCGCCTATGACATGTTTCTTTGTTAACCCATGTCCCCAATTGTGGTGCACAGTAAAATATGTGCTGACATTGGGAGGTGCTGTGTTGGAACCAATCACAGGGCTCCACTTGGTCCATTCCTGTTATCACACCTCCTATAATGTGGACCTGAACATTTCTTGTCCCCCCAGGCCCACAGGCTCAGCTGCAGCATAAAATAGTCCTCAGGAGATCACGTGATGTGGGATCATGAGTAGCAGCACCTGAATGTCTCCTGCTTGCTCTGTGTCAATAAATTTATTTTACCAATTTAAACGGCAAAACTTATGAATTCAAGGGATAAGAAATACCCTACTATCCAAGACTGCAGTTTTCCATCATAGAATGGAAGCAGAGATGAGGCAAGCATTGCCTAAACATACCTCCCTCCACACCGAGAAGGTTAGCAAGAAAAACAGGCCACAACCTGCCTTGGCTGACCGCAGCGTCTCTCTCTCCGGATCCTAATGTACTCACAGTTGATTGGTTCTTGCTGAAATTCAAGCCTTTCCACGATGAACTCCATTCTTTAACCTCAGAGTTTAAATCTATGGCCACTGCGCTGGAGAGGAACTCTACAAGAGTGGGGATAGCTGAAGTGCATACAACTTCCGTGGAGAAGCATTTGGGCAAGCTGGAACTGGATAGTGTGCTGAATAGACAGAGAATGGCTCACCTAGAGGCCAAAATCGAAGACCTGGAAGGGTGCAGCAGGCGCAATAATGCCGTAATTATTGGGCTGTCAGAAAAGGAGGAAGGATCAGACACCATCCTGTTTGTCCAGAAGCTTGTGGCAAAACTGGCAAGCCCTTCTCCATATGGGGCTACATACTCAATAGAAAGAGCTCACAGGTCATTGCGCCCCATACCAGCGGTGGGTGCATCCCAGACTGTTAATTTACACTTTCTAAATGACTTGAAAGGCAGCATTTTCTCACAAAGGTCCAGAGTCTGGAAGAAATCAAGTGGGAGAAGCTAACTTAAGAGTTACTCAGATTTGCCGGTATCTGTGCATCAGCACAGAGCCTCAATTTCACCGCCTAAACAAGCTGATTCCAGCAGGGAATAAGTTTAAAATGTTGTATCTGGCCAAATTTCAAGACCTGCTCAATGGTACCTGGTCCAGTTTTGAAGACCCAAGATCACGGAGGCTACACTGAGGGCTGCCATGCCTAACCTTTTCAAGGATCGCTAAAGAGGATGAGGGCCTGAGATGGGTATACTCCTGCAGTAATGCTTCTGCCTTTAACAGCACTTGGCAACTTTAAGACTCTCGTGAATTTGTTTTCTTTTCAGCTCACAAATGAAAGATGTGTGCCTGACTTGTTTCTTGTCTTTGGCGGGTAAAATATGAAGCCCATTAGCCTTCACCTGACAACTAGCAGAGGACTTAGTGAGAACATTTGGAACTTTCTGGATGGTATACTCTGACAGATTATGTGTATTTGTTACCTAATGTTTGAAATCCAGCTCTACTTCAGACATTGCATTTTAATTTTAAAATCTTTCCCTTTTTTTTTGAATTTGAACGAGAAATCATACTTTAATTTTATAAGGGCACAGAGAATGTTAGGGTAACTGACATTTCGTATGATTTATTGAGGTGACATATTCATCACATGTAGGAAGGAATGCTGACATACCCTATTTGGCTGGAGTTAGATTAATTTCATATTTGAGTTTGAAAATGGGGTCAGATATGTGATCATTTGAGGAGCATTGGCAAAGATATAGTGTGCTGACAGCTATCATTTTAAACATGCATGTTTTCTGTGTTCAAGGTGCCTGTTGCACTGATTCATGTTTTAACATCTGTACCATAAACAGTATGGGGGATAAATAGGGTAATGTGAATTTAATAATTACTCTGCTGGTTAGGGGTGTGATACAGACACAGAGGGGGGAGGGAGGAGGTGTTGTTCGTTGAATCTGTTTGTCACGTACCAAAATGAGATTATGTTGGTGGGAGGGGAGGTTACATTTTCATTCAAATCATGGTCAAGCAGGGTTTTGGGTGTAAATGGTCCAATGGAGGGTACTGTTTTGTTTTAGTTAAGAATTTGTGGGGTTAGAAAAGGTGGGTGGAAGGGAGGGTGACCTCGGCTTGGTGTATTCTTCTCCCAATTTGTTCCAAAAATCAGCAGTTTGTGTTCATTGTGTAATCCACAGTGTAGAGGAGTAAATTAAGTTTAAGTGTTTACTGTGTATGACACAGCATGCGTGTCAGATGAGACCATGAGTAAGGCAATTATAAACAGCCCATTCAGGATACCAAGCATGTGCAGCCACCAAAATAAACCTAAGAAAGAAAAATGCTTTTGTTCTATAAGTGTTATGGTTAAGAAAAGATTGAATGTGGTGCTATAACAATGGTGAAAGGTAAATGGTTGTAGAAAACACTGAGCACTGCTAGTAACTGACTAACAAATGGTGGTGGACATGAAAGTGTAAACTATGCTCAATTGTAGTAAACATAATATACTGTGCCCAGTTCTGAAGTTCTCACCCACATTGAATCATAGAAACATGGAAGATGACAGCAGAAGGCTGATCATAGGTCCATCTAGTCTGCCCAATGGTTACTAAGGCCTTCTATTGGTCCCGAGACCCAGCTACCTACCCTATGTACCTTGTTGAGCTCTTACTCTATCCCACCCTTTCTTGGAAGCTGCCATTGTTTTAGTGCCCACCACCTTGGCAGGCAGTCTATTCCACGGCTCAGTGACTCTTTCTGTAAAGTAATACTTCCTCTGATACCTTTGAGCTCCAGCCCTGTAGCTTCCATTCATGTCCCCTGTGGCTGAGCCTTCTATTCTGTTAATATTTCTGAGTAGGGCATTTTGTTAATGCCCTCATGAATCTGAATGTCTAAATCATATCACCCTCTCCCTTCTAGTCTCTAGAGAGTACATATTTAATGTCTTTAGTCGCTCTTGTGCAAGAGCCCTGGAGGCCCTGAACCATCTTGGCTACCCTTTTCTGCACAGTCTCCATGCTATCTCTGTCCTTCTTAAGGTGAGGGCCCTAGAACTGGACACAGTATTCCAGTTGGGGTCTCACGAGGGGCCTGTATAGTGGAGGATCACTTCCTGTCCTTCCTGTCAAAACCACTCACTATACACCCCAGCATTTTATTTGCATTGCTGACACTTTGTTGCATTGGCTACAGTGCTTAAAGGTATCACATGTGTGGTGCTGAGTTGGTCTCCAGTGAGCCAGTACTCTGCTCTGGTTCCCTTTACCCAGATGCAACACCTTGCACTTTTTGCATTGAACTGTAGCTGCCAAACCTTGGACCATCTCTCCAATTTTTCAGGTCTTTCTGCAGGTCCTCCACTGCCTCGCACTGCTAACCCTACCACCTAACTTAGTGTCATCTGCAAAGATAGCTATTTTGTCCTGAATGCCTTCTCCAATGTCACTAATGAACATATTAAAAGGACCAGTCCCAAGACCGATCCCTGTGGCACCCTGTTAGTGTCCTCCCTCTCACCTGCCCACACCCCATTGACCACCACTCTCTGCTGCCTGCCTTTCAGCCAGTTTTCACCCACATGACTATGCTCCCAACAGTGCCTAGATCATTTAACTTCTTTAATAGTCACTTATGTGGCACCAAATCAAAGGCCTTACTAAAATCGAAGAATAGAAAGCCACTGGATGGCCTTTATCTAATTCTTTAGTCACCCAGTCAAAGAAGGACCTGGAGAACCTAAGAAAAGCTAGGGGCAGGTTGGAGACAGTGCAATGTAAGCTGACCAAAATGATTCAGGGCCAGCAGGACAGATCTTACGAGGGCTGGCTCAGGCATTGCAAATGTACCATTAGAGGCCAGATGAGAACTGGAGATATGATAGAGATCTTCAAGTTCCTGAAAGGAATGAACAAGGTAAATTGTGAGGAACTATTTAGTATAATTAGCAGATCAAGAACATGGGGGCATGAGTGTAAACTGATGGGGAGTGGTTCAAGAGGGAAGTGAAAACATTTTATTCTGTAGAGTGAGTGGTGGAGCCGTGGAAGAATCTACCAGCTGATGTGGTGGGTGCCAAAACTCTGGTTTCAAACACTAGCTGGAACAGTGTGAAGGGCTTAGTGGTTTCTCAGGGTGGTAGTGGCAGGGTGGGGATCATGGTGGTGGATAATGTTGGTTAGAACCCTGTATAGAAAATGGGTTCTGGGTTTGTTAGGGTTTTATGGGCAAACTGGATAGACCACTGGTCTTTTTCTGCTGTCATTTTCTGTTTCTATGTTTTTGTATAATGGCTTAGCTGGGTCCATTATTAATCTGTGTAATTATATAGAAATAGAAAATCTGAAACGTGAAACAAAGTTAAAAGATGATACAGGTGATGAATGTATTGTTTGCTATAGTGAATCGAACGCTTCAGCTTGACTTTAATTATTCTTCAGGCATATTAATTCCTAATGAAGTAGTCTGAGCTTGGACCATCAAATGTCAGACTGTTCTCATTAATATGCCAGTGTGTTATGATCTTGTTAGAAAAAATACCTGAACACAATAACCAATGAGTGGGTTTTGTCTCCACTGCATAGTGGAAGGCCAGTCACTTACCATCACGTGATGGTTTCTGCAATCTGAATCCTCTTGATGCCTTTTGTGATGTTTGAAACATAAAACATAGTATCTGTTGATAGATAAGACCCACTTGGCCAACCCAGACTGCTCAGATGGTCTTGCCTAGTCTGTCTAGACAGACCCTACTTGGTCTCCGGAGTCTCCTCCTATGTGCCTAGTTACTAGCATTCCCTATGTCCATCCATGGCATGCTTGAAGCCACTCACTGTTTTGCCTCCACAGCTTCTGCTAGCAGTCTGTTCCTGATGTCTGCCTCTCTTTCAAAAAGAAGTACTTTCACATCCTCTTGAACTTCTCTCCTTCCAGCTTTATCAGATGCCCTCTGGTCCTGGTGCTCTTTCTCATTTGAAAGAGACTCTGTTCTGTACTCTGTTCACTCCTGTGAGGTACTTGTAGGTCTCTATCATGTCCCCCTCTCTCTCCTTCTTCTAGAGTGTTCATGTTGAGATCCCTCCGTCTCTCCTCACAGGACTGTTGATGCAACCGCACTATTTTAGTTGCCGTCCTCTGTGCTGCCTCCACCTGCCATGTTCTTTCTTAGATGTGGCCTCCAGAACTGGGCACAATATACTCCAGGTGCAGTTTCACCAGTGACTGACACAGTGGTAACACCACCCTCCTGTTAGTGATACCTTTCCCTATGCATCCCAGCAGCCCACTGGCTCTACCCACTGCTTTGTCACACTGTCCTACCACTTTGAGGTCATCAGATATGATTACACCAGGCCCCTTCCTGCTTAGTGAATACCTGTACCCTCCCCCATCCTCTGAGAACACTTTTTCTGTAGATTCTCTTAATGTATGTCACATTTAATCTACTGTTCTTCCATCCACTTGTGCTGAACTTAAACATACTTAAAGAGTGGCTGTTCTTCTTCTAGACCCCACAGAGTTAGTGTCCACTTCCCATAATGTTCAAAACTACTTGGCTGTCTTTTCCTGACCCACAGTAACAGTCACTTAACTTATCTTGCCTCAGGTGAAAACACTTGGCCCTTTATCAGAGCAGACTCACTTCCCTTGTTTGCAGGTGCCCACAGGTTTTTTCTTCTTCAAAGAAATCTCATCCAAAACTTTGGTGCCTCAGCACCTAATCTAAATTAGGCAGCTTCTTCTTCCTCTAGCTGGACCAGGGATTGCCCTGAAGTAGACTGAATCCTTCCCATCCCCACAGGGATGGGACCTTGAACCACTGGAAGCGGTCTCTACCACTTCACTTGGATCTTTTTGTGTTCCTCTTCAGGTGAGAACACACACCTCTAACAAAAATATAGCTCTTTGTCATGGCTAAGGGCTATGAGGTCCTGCGGCTTCAGCCACCTCTTCCCTCTTTAAAACTCTACTACAGACTACTGAACTGACTTCAAATTCCCCAACATTCTATCCTAACTTCCCTAGCTGCAACATTCCAGTGTGGCTTATGCAGCTGCGACATTTCTAAATGATGTCATCTCTTCAGTCTCAGCTGAGACTGAGAATAGAGTGAGACAGTGCTAGGTCCATATAACTGGAGTTTCACCAGCTATTTCCTGTCGCTACTAGGTCTAATCTGGGATTCTTGTAACCTGGGAAACGGGGGGTTACATCTACCTCATCGGATAAGGGATTGTCTGTCTGTTGAAGCCTTTAAATCTGCCCCGAAATGCATTTATTGAGTTGGCATATACTGATATTTAAATCTCGTTTGTTTTAGAAACTCTGCTGTGTTTTTTAAAAGTGCTGTTTACACTGTGTTTTAAATGTATTGATTATACTCAGGGCCCCTACTTTTCAAGTGCACAGTGGGACCAAGTTCTGTGGCAAGACTACTATTTGCCGCAGAACTTTATGCATGGTGGTTTTAATTTCTGTGGAAGTTCATGTGCACTAACAAACTACTACATCACAGTGACAGCTTGTCATTCTGACTTCACTTGCGTGGGTGTTTTATAGCAGCCAGGATGGTGGAAAGCACAGTAAACACTAGTTCGCAAATAAAAGACTTATAAAATAATTTATGCCTAAAAGCAAAACAAATGTCTCTCTTTAAGGTCTCAGCCTGTTGTATAAATAATATATGCAGAGGGATCTTATGTGATAAAAAAAGGTATTTCTATGCTTATGCTAATCTATCCCACTAATGAGGTTTCCACTGTCTATCACTTATATATTTATATGCAAACTGTAACATATTACATACAAATGTGTGTGTGTGGTGAAAGAGACAGAGATCACTATGTGTGTGTGTGTGTGTGTGTGTATATTTTTAATTTCATGAACTTGCATCCTTATTCATACAGGTTCCATTAGAATGGAATAGAGGAGTTATTGTAAAACCATTTTGATGTCAACCTGCTTTCCTGACACACTGCTATGAACTATCAGGCCATGACATGCATATTAGAGATAGAGCTGTTCAGACCAGCACAGTGTGTCCACCATGTGACAGAACACTGCACCATACCTTCCCAGGCTCCAAGCAATGATGTGTTCCACCAATCCTTGTGCTGCCCAGCCGCCCCAGAGCTAATCTCTGAACCTCAGTTGCCGTGCACCAGAAATGCAGTATGCTACCTCTGGCTCAACAGCTGTCCCTGCACACAACATTTCCTCCATAATTTTTAGGTGATTCTATCAACCAGTGACAATATGTAATCAATAATCCTGGCAAAAATGCGACAGTGCAATTATTTATTTACTGTAGGTCTATTCTTTCAACAGGTCTATACATTATTTATATTCCACTTTCTGGGCATAATTGATCTATTTTTCTTAAAATGACATTTAAATTCATTTCACTAGTTATTCATCTCAGATGGCATTTCTATACCTTAAAGGCACAAATAGCTTTTGTACAAAGTGAGGTATGGACCCAACAGGTCTGTGCTATTGACAAGGTTTTGTTTGGCTGGCCCTAGTGCAATAATGTAAGATTGAAAATTGTATTAGGGTGTGGTGCAGGTTGAAATATATCACCATGCCTGATGTGCAGTGCCACTGTCTCTGGCAGTGAGCCAGAAAGATACGTGACTGTTCATTTCGTTGCAGAATGCAGCCATTTCATTAGGCTAATGTATGATGTTATAGCAATGATAACATCACATTCTGAGCATATAGGGTTTTAGGATATAAAAAGAGGGGAGGGAAGGAACCAGATTCTATGAAAAAACAGAAATATTAATAAAAAATCAACAAGAAGAGTGAATTCTGCGACACTGCAGAAGTTCTGTGGTAGATTGCAAGTTCTGCGAAAAATTCTGCTGCCGCAGAATTCTAGGAGCCTTGATTATACTTTGTAAAACACTATGATCTATGCTGGAATAGCATTCTAGAAATAAAGTTTGGCTGGTTGGTTGAATGTGTGCCTGTTTGTGGGGGTCCGGACACAGGCTGCAGGATTCTTCTGATCTACTGCCCCCCTTGGGCGGCTGGAGAACTACTGCAGGAGGTAGTCGACTTCATCATCGGTGAAACATTGTAGGCCTCCAAATGATTAGTGCTGGGGGACTTTAATGTTTGGGCCAACGACGAATCTTCTCAGCTTGGTTACAACTTCCTCCAGATTATGTCATCTCTGGGCCTGTCTCAAGAAGTTTCTTCCACGACCCACCAGGAAGGCCACATGTTGGACCTGGTCTTCTCCCTGGGGCTTGAGATAAATAATCTCAAGACTGATTGGGTTGTTTGGTGCAATCATTGCAAGGTGGAGTTCTTGTTCAGGGCCCCCCCAACAGCCCTCCCCCTGCTGAGATGTTTAGCTACTGCTCTTTCAGGGGTTTGACCCCCGAGCATTTTCTGGCAGTGGCTGATCTATCTAGTGTGGACAGTGCATGCATTGGGGGTATGCGTGCAGCAGTTTCTGCCTATAACAAATCAATATCTGGTGCACTCGACTCCCTTGCACTGGTCCATGTACGACCCAAAACCTCACACTTGAGGTCCCCTTGGTATGATGGGGAGCTCATGGTGATGAAGATTATGGTCAGAGATTAGAGCGCTGCTGGAGGAAGACCAAGTTGGAGGCAGACAAACTGGCCCTGCATACACATTATGCTGTAAGAAGGTAGAGTTCCTGTCCAGGGAGATTGCTACTGGGAGGAATTGACCAACTGTGCTTTTTCAGACTGTAGATAGGCATCTTCATCAAGCCTGTCTGCAGCCGAAAACAGCTTTTTCCTGATGCTTTATGCAAACAGTTTGCTCCATTCTTCTCAGACAGGGTGTCTGTTATCCAGCAAAGAATTCCTCCAGTGAGCGACATTGTGACTGACAGTGGTTGCTGTGGGTGTCCAGTGAGCACTCCACCTAGGTGGGGGAGTTTAGACTGGTGGAGGTGGCTGAGGTCATTGAGGTTGCTTCCAAGCTGTGGCACACGTTTTGTAAACTGGACCTGGTGCCAGCACATTTCTTGATGGGATATGTTGACTCCATTGGTCCGGTGTTTGCCTTAATTGTTCAGTGTTCTCTGTCAGAGGGGGTCTTCCCCGATGCCTTGAAGGAAGCATTGGTGAGACCCCTTCTGAAGAAACCATCTTTATACTCTGACATCAAGGCAAATTACTGTCCCCTCTCCAACCTTCCATTCTTAAGTAAGGTAATAGAGAAGGTTGTGGCACTTCAGCTTGAGGAACACCTTGTGGCGCATGATCTATACAAGCCTCTCCAGTCTGTGTTTCGTGCAAGGCATAGCACAGAAACTGCATTAGTTCAGGTGCATAATGACCGTCTCAGGGTGAGAGATCAAAGAGAGGGGGCAATTCTCATTCTCCTTGATCTCTCCTCAGCATTGATACAGTGGACCATCATGTGTTACTCAATTGCCTGAGGGAATTCTGTGGACTCACCAGCATGGTCATCTGCTGGTTAGCATCCTATCTCACAAACAGGAGGCAAAGGGTAGTGATGAGGAATTTCTCCTCCTCCCCTAGCCTCCTGTATTGTGGAGTTCTCAAGGATCGGTCTTGTCACCAATGTTGTTTGTCGTGTACATGCTGCCCAGGGAAGGCTCATTAGGAAGCATGGCTTGGGTTTTCATTGCTATGCTGATGATACCCAGCTATACCTTTCCTTTGCCCCTGGAACATCCAATGCAGTGAATGTGCTAAATAATTGCCTTGCTGAAATCAATGACTGGATGGCCTCCAGCTGGTTGTGACTGAACCCCGATAAGATAGAGGTACTAGTTGTGGAGTCGAACAGAGGGTGTGATAGACTGGCCTCGGGTGCAGAAACAGGATTATTTCTGGGACCTGTACCTTTGAAGGCTTCCTCTAAGGTGCCGAACCTGAGCGTTATTCTGGATAGTGGTCTGACGCTTTTGGCTCAGGCATCAGCCACTGTCCCTGTTGGTTTCTACCATCTGAGGAATATTGTTAGGGTTAGGCATCTAGTTCTGCCTCTGGACCTCCCAACTTTGGTTCATGCCTTCATGATGATGAGGCTTGATTACTGTAATGCGCTCTACCTTGGTGTTTCTGGGGCTACCCTCCGCTGGCTTCAGCTGGTGCAAAACGAGCTACCAGGCTGTTGATGGGGCACCTAGTATTGTCACATCACCTCGGTGCTACAGAATTGCACTGGCTGCCAGTCAGGTGGAGGGTCCTCTTAAGGTGGGTTTGCTCACCTTAAGGCCCTACATGGACTGGGCCCTGGCTACCTGACAGACCTTCTTACACAGTCTGCCCCAGTTCACTCCTACATTCCTCCTCTAGGGGCCTCCTGGTGATTCCCAGGATGGGGCTAAAACAGCCAGCGACAGAGCCTTTAGTATCGCTGCCCCATCCTGTGGAATTCGCCCACCATCTGTAAAAGGGAGGCCCCTTAGCAGGGGGTATTTACTGCCCACCTCAAGGCCTTTCCTGTTCACTCAGGCATTCTCTGATTGCTGCATGACATCTTTTGCCTGACCGCCATATAGACTGTTCTTAACTTTGTTTCTTTTTTAGTTAGTTGTATTTCTAATTTATTTATTATTTTGATATTTATTATTTATTGCTGTATTACTATATTGCTGTTGATGTTGTGCTTTTTATTTCTGTATGGCACCCAGAGCCTCTGGGATTGGCGTCTTTTAAATAAAACTTGCCTTGCCTATTATTGGGGGCAACCTGTGTGTGTCAGCAGCACCTCTGCAGCCTGTGTGATGGAACTGTCTTGATTCTCTAACTTTTCCCTAATCAGATTCAATCTGATTTTTAATATTTTTCTTAGTGGTATCACCTGGCTCAGAGCTGCTGTGTTTGCACTCACCTTTCTGGTGATTTCCTCAAATGGCTGGAAGAGTTAAATTAGAAACTGCAACATGGCCCACTCAGGTGGAGTAATATAGACATCTGCATCACCAACTGTATTTTTCAAGGTGTAGCCTGATAGCTTTCTTTTGTTCCAGAAGCCTTTGGAACATAAAAAGGTCAAATTCCACTGAGTAGAAATGTCTTGGATCAGTCTGTGTAGAGTTAAACAGTGCTCCTGCTGTATTTTTTCAAACAAGCGATGGACTTTGCTTGAGTGACTGAAATGAATGTATATTCTTTTAGCAGTGCTAACTAGAGTTTTAGGGACAGATTTTCAAATGCCCAATAATGCCACGTGCCCCCTGTGTGCTGAACATATGGCAAAAGGGCTTGTGGCAGTCACCGGCCATCATTCAGGATTTTCCATCCCTTGCACCCCACAACGCTCCATAGACCACTGTTTCATGGTCTAGTGTGCCCTACTCTTGGGGGACAAAGTGCCGGTGCTTGCACAAAGCAGGGAAACTGTCGCAACTGCACCTGGTAATGGAAAATCGGGTGCAGTTGTAGCAAAGGAGATCAGCGCCCAGCCAAATACAGAGTCCCGTGGTGCACAGCTGGATGCACACCCTGCGCCACCTTTCAAAAATCCTGCCCCTAATGTCCTTGTCCTCATCAAGAAAACTGTGAACTATTAAATTTAAGCAATACACAAAGCAGTGAATGTGAACAAAGTCCCCTTCTTCCAAGGCCTTCCATATGTTGGATCCATTATCTGCAACTATAAAGCCAACTGACAGTTTCTGTGAAGTGAGCCATTGCTGTATTGGTTTTTGGAGCTCTTCATTGATGTTGTACGAGGTATGTTCAGATGGAAAATAAAACATTCTTAGAACAGCAAACTGTGATTCACTATCCCCCATAAGAATTATAAAAACATGTCCAACGTGCAATGACATACATGAAGGGTTCAGGCTGACAGCTTGTCCAGATATCTGCTGTGAGATGCACTACCCTCCCAACAGCACTGCACAAAACCTCATCTCAGTTTTTAACATACAACATCAGAGAGATCTGAAATCCTTGTTGATGAGAAGTATTTCCTCAATGGTATACTATAGCGAGGTTTGAGGTACTCAAGTAGCTGCCTTAATCCCACATAATCAACCACGTTATATGGTAACAAATCAACTGCTATATTTTCTGAAATTTTCTTGGTAATTGTAACAGCAATAGGGTGGGTCAAGGCATATTTGGCTTTATGTTCATACATTTCCGAGATAGCAAGCTGTCTCCTTGAAGGAGAGGGGCTTTTGAACACATGGTCACATTCAGTAACAGTAGGAGTCCTTCGAATGGGAGGAAGTGCTGGAGGTGTTTCTGTATTGTTTCTGTATTGCTCCGGGGGCTGCCATTCCCTTTATCTATTGAAGTTACCCCTGAGTGTAGTGAGCTAGCACTGTCACTTTCTCTTCAAGTGTGCAACTGCGTGTCTGTGGTGGGGGCTGGCCCTATGTGTCTGTGGTGGGGGCTTACAGCTGAAATGGGCTGGTATGCATGTGGGGCGTACATGCACATGCTGTGCATGTGACATGTTGCGCAACAGACTTGTAAACTGGTCTGCCATGCATGGCTGCACAGACTGATGACATAACAGGTGGCACCAGACAGCATGCTTGTGCCACAGCCCCGTGATATGCAAACACAAACACAGTGCAATGCAGGTGGGCAAGTGCAAACTGGGTTTGCTCAGTGGGTAAAACTACAGTACTCAGCCAGGGTATGCAGATGAGGTAATTTTGCAGTCTGTGGGCAAACAACCACAAATTCATGTCATTACCAGCAGATATGCATACAGTAGCACGCCAGATTGCACCCAGAGTATATAACAAAGCACAGTGCACCACCTAGATTTCCACAGTGGAACTGCAGGCAAATGGGGGTAGGTGACCAACGGAATGGCCTAGAAGGGATGGGTGAGCACGGGACTGTGTGCTTGCAATGTCTACAGCAAGGCTTCCAAATTCATATGGCATATTCAAGGCACAGCTCCCAGATCTACAGGGATTCCTGTATTTTACGGGTAAAGGAAGCCATTTACAGGAACATTGCTCCCATAGACTGGCACTGATTTTATGGGAAAACAGAGCAATTTGGTGTCCATAGACTATAATGTAAGCTACAGAACAACATGGGAAATATGACATGGCACTACAAGGAAAATGCCAAAGCAATCTGGGAGCACTGTCACTGTGCTCGGAGGGTGGGTTCCTCAGTGTTATGGCACTTTCTGTTACGTAATATGGTGGACAATGTAGTCAGTTGTCCTATGTAGCCAATGTAACTCCATGGAAACGTGTTCCATGTACTTGTATCCTTTGCTCTGTGCTACACAAGAAGCCCTGTTCATCTGGGGGTCCTTGATACATTGGACATCCTTAGATGGGGGACCCATCACATCCAAATTTCTAGGTGGTGGACATGTCATTTGTAGGTGGTGGTAGTCACCTATAGTACTCAGTGGGATAGGATGATAGCAGTGGTGGGCCACTCATACATGTGCCAGAGAGGTGCTTAAATGGAGTTCCTGTGACTCCTGCCCAATGTAACCCCTGTGTGTATGCTGTGTGCAATGATACCCTGAATATATGGCAGTGATGCCCTATGGTGTCCACATCTACTGGTGGTATCGCTGTTGTGCCTGGATGGAGGCACCTCCTCCCACTGTCCATGGTGCACACTGTAAGTGGAGTCATCCCTTCACATACAGTACATGCATTCATGGTGGTGGTGGCCCTGGATCATGCGGGCCCCTGCACATGTCCGCTACTGCCTGTCTGTGACTGTCACAATGGCTGTGGCTACACATGGGCAGCCTAGTGTTTCAGCCATATTTTATTAATGAAACCTGTCATGTTAAGAAGAGGCGATCATAAAAAGCTCATGTTGAAAATTTGAGGTCAAACTGTCTATAAAAAAAAAGTTATGAAGAAACATTGTTTGCAGGGCTGGCAGTTGGCCCAGTGGGTAGCATGTTATGATCCCATGCCACTGAGCTGAGTTTGGGGGCGAGTTCAGTGAACCAACTGGATTGGCCGAGGCTGGGGGATGGCACAATTAACCAGCACTCTGCATCCATAGCTGCATAGAAGTGCAGAGCTCTACACTTCCACAGCCAGATGGACTCTTGGCCCTGTGTACCCCCATCTGCAGCCACATGGAACTGTAGGGTCCTTTCCTCAGCCCCACAGATTCTTTGCATCTGTAGATGCACTTCTGCAGCCAGGCAGACTCTTCCCATCTACATCTGAATGAGGATATGATTCCACTATCATAAAAAGCAGGGGAATTCATTGCAAAAAGCCTGTTAACGCAGACATTAGGATTGAAGAATGCAAAGCGCACAAAGTGAGAAAATGAAAAAATATTAGGGTTTGAGTCTCTGGAGTCTCGGTGAATCAGTGGTGGGGTCTTCCTTGCAGTTTTCAACCCTATTGTCCACCATTATCCTCCAGTTCATAGCCTCAAGTCCAAAGTGCAAGGTACAGCTCCATGCAACTGCTTCAAAGTGATATACTCTTCAGAGGTAGAGAAGTATGGCTCACCACACTTTGTCAAAAGAATCAGTCATAGCTTTCTTCATGCAGGGACCTGTGGGCCCTGCCTAAATAGAGATCACATCTGATCTAATTTGCTCAGGGGAGGGGTGGGCATTAGGACTGACAACTCCAAGGAAGACCCCACCACTGATTCACCAAGAGCCCAGAGACCCAAACCCTAATATTTTTCATTTCTCTACTTTGGGTGCTTTGTGTTCTTCAACCCTAATGTCTACATTAACATAGTTTTTTATGCGGTGAACATATCGATATCGTGCCACTATAGTTAGGGCTAAGCAGCCTGTTTAATGTTAAATCTAAAATTTTGCACTTTAAATAACTTTGCAACTGATCAATGGAGTTGCACAAAATGTGGTATGGGCTATTCTGTGGGGTAGACCTCTTGACATGGCAAGTTTTGCTCCAGTTGAATGTGCTGATTCTAAGATTCAGATACTGCAAAAACCTTAAAAGTTGCAACTTTTTGCATTTTTTTATTGCTTGCCTTGTGCCCAGATGGTGTGGAATTTTGCTGTGAGTTTTTTAAGGTAGAAAGAACTTGGGTAACAGAAATACCATTCTTTGTTTGGTGAAAGAATATTAATCTGTTGCAAAGTTATTCAGTTTTTAAGTTCTCATTATTCCTATGGGAAGATCACTTTCCAGAATAAAGGTAAAAAGCTCGACAAAGGATTGATCTCGTGAAAAAGGATTCTTTCTCATGAGATCAGTTCCTTTTTTGTGAGTGAAAAATCTTTTTTTGTGAGCCGCCATCGTGTTTTATTTTTCCATGAATTAAAAAGCACAAAAAAATAATAATTTTGTCATTTTAAAAATCACACACCAAAATCTAGCTAAACAGGCCCCATTTAGCTAGATTCTGGTGTTTGTTTTACACAATTAGGGCCAGAAATACATTTTCTGGGCACCAAAAATCCCAGGTGCACAGGTTAGAGAGAGGAGCACTTCCTCTGTGTTCTCTGTAGGTGAACAGCGAGCATGTCTTGACTTCTGTAGCCATAGCTGAACTCATGCTGCCAGCTGCAGAGGCACCTGTAAGCCACTGTTTCTCTGGTGTTTGGTGCCCCCCCATTGCCATCCCTGGTGTCTAGTGACACCCCATCCACTGATCGCCATCCCACTCTCCTCCTCCTAGCTCCCACAAGTTGTTTTGTAAATGAAGATAGATAATTTTCCCCACTGATGAGTGACCAGCTCAACCCGCCCACCTTCATGGCCAGCCACCCTTTTATAAAGTGCTTATCTGTGCTTAAAAGAAAAAGTATACATTATGCCTCCCCCTGCCTCCCATACCAGCAGCAACCAGTGAAAATATAACACCCACCCCCACCCTCTGTGAAAAAAACACAGTCCTACCTTTCTTCTCCCCCCCCAGCACTCATAAGTTTTTTTTTTTAAATAAAGATAATTTTCCCCACTGATGGGTGACCGGCTCAACCCGTCCCATTTCCATGACCAGTCACCCCTCTTATTGTAAAGTGCTTATCTGCACTTAAAAAGTAAACATTATGCCCCCCCACACACACACACACACGACCCTGGCTGGCACCCATGCCGCCACCTACATTCGGCACCCAGTTCTCTCAAATACAAAAGAGAAGGTGCCCAGCACAACCCTTCCTCTTCCACAGCCAGTCACCTTCTCATGAATGAAAGTGCTCATGTGCTTGCCATAGTAAAACCAGCTGATCACGTGAATCTCACATAAAATAAGGATTCTATTATTATAGCTCAAAAAGTAAGAAAATACATTGCAAAAAACTTTGCTAATGCTTCAGTTAGGGTCAAAGTGATAAAAACTGGGATTTTCATAAAGTCTACACATCAGACTTTATATAGATGGAATAGGATGAGTGTTAGGCTTGAGAAGCCCAAGGCACACCCCACGCCTACTCTTTTGCCTGGTTTGGGAGGGTGGGTTGTTAGGGTTGGAAACCCTAATGCTTCATTTCCCAACTTTTGTTGCTTTGACCCCAGCTGGAGCATTAATGACATTTTTTTTGCAATGTATTTATATATTATACTTGCACAGTAGTGCAGGTATAGTTAGGGTTGAGTGGAATGATCAATGTTAAACTCTAATCTTTGTACCTTATAACTTTAGTGGTGTTTGACAAAACTGCACACAATTTGGCATGCACAGTCCACATGGCAAGTTCTTGAGATGTGAGCAATTTTGTGAAGGGCACTTAACCAGAGTCTGAGACTTGGAAACATCCATAATATATAAATATGCCACATTTGCTCTCACATACAGCCAAGATGGTATGGAATTTTGTTCCAAAACTTTCAGGGCCGAAGGGACGTGTCCCAAGGATGTGCCTTCCGAAGGTTTTCTGAAAACATATTATTCAGTTCCAGAGTTATAAGGTTTTGAAATTTGGCTTGTGAGCATGTTCAGTAGGGTTTTCAGGATAACCGATCCAAACAGAGAAAGACACTCACCACAGCTACTGCGGTGCCAGCAGTAAAACAACAAAGCACTTGAGTAAAGAAATCCATGACGTTCACAAAATGGCAGAAAAGAAATGCTGCTCAGCACACAAAGATACTGTGTCCAAAACTTTTATTCAAGATTAAAAACCAGCCGGCCCGGTGGCACTGAGGGTTGAGGCGCTAGACGCCACACCTCGCGCTACGCCAGCAGCCCGGGTTCGGGAACGGACTCGGGCAGCCGGAGGTCGGTGGGGGGAGGGAGGATCGAGCGTCCCAACGGATGCTCTCCTCCCTCAGGGGTGGATGACCAAGAACGCTCTGCGCTGCATCCTTCCATAGCCGGTGGAAGCACCGACAGTAGAAAGGGATGGAGGCGGCTTCGCTCATCGGAGCCGGGAGGGGACGCCACGGCGATGAGGGCTGGCGGCGCCAGCATCGTAGCCACTCGGGACATATGTCCCAAGTGCACAGCGCCCCAGGGGCGTGGGCGAAGGGGAGAAAACCAGAAAACACTCCTGCCGCCCTAGATGAAGTCTCGCCCTAAGTCCACCCGACCACCCTACAAGGACAGACCCCAATGTGCCAGGGAGAGGAGGAAGGGCACTCTAGGGGCAGATCCCTAAGGTGGGTGTCGGGGGACATGAGCGGATGGAAGGAGGGGGCACCGGGGGTAGGGAAGGAGGATAAAGATGAAAAAAAAAAGATTAAAAACCAACATGACAATATAACTAGTCCAGGCTCACACCTCAACATTTAATGCTTGCACACTTTTTCAAGAGGATAACCCACTGATACGACTCATAAATTTACCTTTTATGAGCTGTTTTTGGGTCATGCGAAAAAATTATCAGGTCATGACAGCCTCCATCTTGTTTTTGCTATTTGAGGTTGGAAAATACATTAAAATGCTGTATTTTCAAAAACCAAACACCTTAACCTTGGTAAACAGGACTCAATTAGCTAGATTCTGGTGTTTTGTTTTTTTTTAAGTCCCAGAAATCCTTTTTCTGGGTACCCACAAAATCTGGGGTGCCCAGCTTAGGGAGAGGTCTGCTTTATGGATCATGAGCTTAGACAATCGCATATCAGTTTGTTAAATGGTGACTGTCAGATACTGTACATGGTGCCTCTAATTTTTTTGTAATAAAGTTTAAGAATTGCCATTTAAAATTGTATTTCTAGACACAATTAGTTAAATATCACTAATTATCTGAGTGCAATTACCAAACTGTTAAATGAAGACAGCTTGCACCAGATAGTCTGTAACATTTGAATCCAAATGTAGTGTGTGATATTACATATTTCCAGAAGACAGTAGTTTTTTTTGTTAGTGATTATCCGCTCTGAATCACACAATTTCTTCTTTATATCCAGGACATTTTGACAGGGCACATTAAAGAGTCTCCTAATCTGACAGAGCACAGTGTAAAGCTGGACAGCCAATTTCTGTGTTCACCAAACAACCAAGCTAACACATTCTGCATGTTTGATTTTCATGCACTAGGGAGGCAACTAGACAAATGGGAAAATCTGTATAAAAAGTGGACAACAAAACAATGTTTTCAAATATATATATATATATATATATATATATATATATATATATATAATACAAAATCACACATGCCCACACAATGCAAAGCATCATGGGCTGCATATGCAAATCACCACAGAATGTTATGTTGGTTCACTGGGGTGTCAAACAGACGAGACATACTGATGAGTCCTGGTAGACGAAACACGTGTTCATGTCATCTGTTAGCACCCTTGCAAACTGTGTGAGAGGCCTTCGACACCATGCACCTCTGCTTAAAGTTGAACCAGCATAATATTCTGTGGTGATTTGTACATATGCAGCCCATGATGCCTTTGTACGTGTGGGCATGTGTGATTTTGTATTTTCTTGAAACTTGGCTTCCTAGCCAAATGCCCTTTGGGATAACCCTTGCCTCAGTGTTTGACACAGAGGTTCTTTGTCTTTTAATAATTTTTTATTTTAATGGGTTCGCCACAACATAACCCAGACAGACTGTCTTAGGGTAGCTGGTTCATTCCACTGGGGTGTCAAGCAGACGAGGCATACTGATGAGTCCTGGTAGGACCCTTTGCAAAGTGTGTGAGAGGCCTTTCAGCACCATGCAATTCTGCTTAAAGTTGAACCAGCATAACATTCTGTGGTGATTTGCATATGCAGCCCATGATGCTTTGCATTGTGTGGGCATGTGTGATTTAGTATTTTATTGAAACTTGGCTTCCCAGCCAAATGCCCTTTGGGGTAACCCTTGCCTCAGTGTTTGCACACAGAGGTTCTTTGTCTTTAAATAATTTATATTTTATATATATATATATATATATATATATATACACACAATTTTCTTCCTAAGGCCTCTGCACCACCTTAATTACCAACTAGAATTTGAATAAAAGATGACTGAACTCCACAGTCATTTTACACATTTGTTAATACAGGCTAATTTTTCTCACGTTGATGTAAAGAAGATTCTGGTCTGGCAGCTGAGAATCTTCTGATCGACATGCAAACCTACAGTATGCCTTATGTTGTTGACGCTTCATATCCTAGTCAACATTTGGGGTACATTTGTTTTGGCAGATAAGTTATACAATAAATGCACCTATGTTATCTCTTTATATTACACCATATCAGCTCCCCATCAGTTGCTGAGACAGTGCTACTCTTTTTTTTAATCTCCTTATTATTTTATGAGATCAACTTACAAAATGAACATCACTGCAGACACTTTATAGCCCATGCATATACCCACCTTCTTATCATAGGATGGTGTAAATGATTTGCCCAGGGTATCTACACATAGAGGGGGTAAACATCTGCATAACATGTATTTAGTTGTATGACAAAGACAGCATGTAACCTAGTCAAGATGCCAGAACTTGCCACACTTGTGATGGACCCTTTTCTGTTCCTGCACAGAAACAGAAAACCTAATTTATACTAGCATTTATGGTCCCATATCTAAGTTAAAGTAACATCAATATATTGTACTTACGCACCCTAACGTTCACCTCCTCACAGGGAAGATTATCGTCATACGACTGTTAGCATCATGCTCATATTTCCCATGCTTATAATAAGCATTACTAATGGTTAACTACTATAGTCCCACATTAACTTACAGAGCCCATGGTGTTAAGAAAACAGACATAAACGGTTGTTCCTTCTCATAGTGTACTCATTTCTAACCTGAAGCTCCAGCCCCTATGGATATCCCATTGAAAAAATGATTACTTGCAGTACCTTGCTCCTGCTTCTGATGACTCTTGTTTCAGCTTCCCTAACTATATGTATAATTTATCCCTGCTCTATGTACCTGTTAAGGTTAAGTATCGCTGCTCTTCGAACCTCTAAGTATGTGTAAATGTAGTTTGTAACAGCATCTGTATATGCTGTAATTTGTAAATCTGTGAATAATGTAGCTGGTACCACTATAACTGTTATGTACTTGTCAATGGACTGCACTGCCTGCCTATATGTAATCTGTAAGTTGTAAGTGTATCTGTAAACAATGTGATCTTGTAGATCAGCAAATGATGTAAATGTAACCCCTGTAACTACCATGTCTCTGTAAATGTAATGCACTTCCGGGGTTGCCCCTAAAAAAGGGACTGTAATGTCTCAGCGGGCCCACCCCCTTACCAAAATTCAAATAAATAAAATAAATAAACAAGTAGTGGGTTAACATCAAGAAACTGCATCCAACTTTTCCACTTTTACAAATCACAGGAATGCATTACAGAAATACTCCAACTGCTCTTAAAATACCATTCCACATTTGCGGCTGCATGCAGAATTTTGCAAAACAGAATTAAATATGGCAACACTACTGAGTATAGCTGAAGCGTCCAGAAGTAGACTTGATTTATAGCCCATCTTTTATCAGTGGCACTCATATTTAAATGAAGAACATGTAAATAATTTGAGGTATTCAAATCATGAATAAATGACATACCTGGCTGATGTCATGCATCATGGATGCACCGCTATGCCCAGCCACTGTAAAAGCCAGGCTATGTCCTACTATATTAGTATACAATATCAGATAAAGGGGAGGTCAACAACAGCAAAAGGTGTGTATGGTCATTCATGTAGCAGACATAGGCATATTTAAGGGCTTTCGTAACACTGACTGTAGCATTTATCTTCCACTCTTTATGGTGCTTTTGCAGGGTCATGTTTGCAAACTGCAGACGGGTCTAGTGAAGTCTGGAGGTGTAAGGCAGGAAGGGCAAAAGTGGGTGTAGGCTGAACAGAGGGCAGTGTTAAAGCTGTAGCCACGTGAGACCTCATCCTCAGAATGTTTTGCTTTTCTGATAACAAAAAAATGCAATATTACAAGCCAATGCATCATCTTTTCAGACAGGATCATCCCTTTCAACAATAAAAAGAAGTGTTATACTGAAACTATTTTTCTGGAGTAGTTTGCCAGTACCAGCCCTGGTGTGTCTCATGGAATAAACACATGTGGTTTACTGAAGAATGTTTTCTTTTCAAAAGATATTCACTGGGGCAACTGTTGTGTACAGTAGGTCAAGTAGATAATTAATGCATAAGTAAAATGTTACACTTAATAGTCAATATCAGTCCCAATATGTATCTGCTTGTACTGGTGTTGTTGCAGATATACTGCAGAAGGAAATGAACAAAAGTGTACACACGCCACAGAAAATTATATCCACTGCTTATCATTCAATATTTCCACAAACCCTAGCAGTTTCAATCACCAGATGTGGCATTTATTAAGATATGCAATTTGTGCAGAACAAGATGGAACCTGGTACTTCAAAATAAAAAAATGAAATAGAAATCCAGAAGCAAACAGGGCATTTCTCAGCTATATATCAGTATGCAACACACAGACTAGCACACACTTCTGATGCTTCTTCTCAATCACAGAGTGTAGAGACAACAGAAAAATTAATTATGTGTGTGCCAGCAGAGAGTCGCCTAAAGTGTTTGAGTTTGATGAAGTCCCATTAGGATCCCAGGCTCTTTGTGTCAAAGTGGGAGCACTGACACAGGTAAAGCTGATGTCAGCGGCAACAGCAGCCTGCCTGAATGAAAGATCCAGGTGCACTTATTCACATGCCTCTTCAATAAAACTCTCAGGCACAGAGGGATTATGAGGGAGGCATACAAACGAGTCCCAGAAATGGGTATATTAAATGCACCTAGTTCTGGTGACCATAATAGAAAACAACTGTGCTGTTATGCAAGATTAATCACAATAAGAGTTTTTTTTGGGGGAGGACAGGCTTGCATCTGCCCTATAACTCTGACGTGACCTACTTTAATTCATATAGAAACCTAAATGAAGTAGACTGCAGGGAAATGGTGCCCATTGACTTTCATGGTTAAACAGAAACAATGTACCAACCATAGCTCCTAAGGTTTTCATGATTCCAATGGAACTTATACAGCAGAAAAGTGTTGATCTTCATCAAGGGTATCTCTTGCAGCAGGTCACACCTATGGAATTATAGTCGCCAGGTGCCAGGACCACACAGAAACTTTTCTAACTAGCAGTCTTCCAGGGCCGCCCACTCCGACATCACACACTGACGCTCACCTTATCCCATAAGAGTAGGTGACCCCACGCCTCCTCAGTTCTTTTCCTGCCAATGACCATCACATGCTGGACATCTCAGAGATCTAGAGAGCTTCAGTTGACCACCATTTCTTCAAATTTCTTCCATTTTCTCTGCTTAGTTTAGCATCACTTTACTTAAAATTTATTCTTTTTCTTCATTTATGTTGAGCTCCATCTCCGATATGCTCTTCAGGAGGTGTGTCTGCAGCAAGAAGATTCCAGAGAAGCATGATTATGTCTCCTGTGTCTGCTGCCTAGGCCCAGAACATGACACCCAAGCCTGCAAGATCTGCTGTGACTTCAACCAGGCTACCAGGGGGTGTCACCAGAAGACCCTGGAAACCTTCCTACTCAAGCAGCAGGTCACCTGCATGTTGAAGGAGCTACAAGGCAGGAGTTCCTCAGCTTCCCCAGCCCTGTCCTTGGGTTCCACCTCCTCTAAATCCTGGGACAAATCCAATGGGAAGCACAAACACAGGAACAAGGACTGCGTCAAGACCTGGTCCTCCCCAACCTGCTAACAGTCTCTTCTTCATGCGTCGGCTGCGGCAGGGCTGTCCTCCTTTTTGAGAGTGGTCCCTCTGCCTTGCACACCCTCTCCCCCACAGAGATACCATTGGCAGTTCCTTCCGTCAATCTCACTTTGGTGGGCATCTGTTCCTCAGGTGCGAGTGCCCCTCCAACATCTCAGCCCTGCTGTTTTGGCCTCTATTTTCCATGGTTCAATGTTGACCAGCACTGGTTTGGCACTTCCAGAGGCTGTACCTGCTCCCTTGTTGCCAACCTCGACTGTTTCCTCGACCTCTGGGCCCTGGCACTCACCGGTGTCACCCAGGGCAGTCTCTCAGTCATCCTCTTCCTTGCCAATGATGCCTAGGCAGACCTTGTACCCCAACACTGATCTTGGTAGACTTCCAAGCCATGCTTTCCTCTCTGTGGGATTTTATGCAAGCTTGGCATGCCCCCCCACAAGGGCCTACAGTGGCTGCCCCTGCACACCCTTCCCCCATGGAGTCACGGCACACACCTCTGAATCCGGTGCCCCCACCCCCAGGACCTGGGGACAAGGCTGAGTTTCACCCGGACCTCCTTCTCCCTGATGAGAAGGACCAGGGAGATGCTAGAGATGAAGGAGGCATTACACCTTCACTCCACCTGTATGGTATAATCCAATGGAAGGAAGACCCCCATGTATATCCCATGGTCCACTCAAATGACCCTTCCTTTGTCTCTGTTCTGAAATAGTTACAGGCAACCATGGGGTTTGACACCAAAGAGCAGGACCCTATACAGTGCAGTTTGTCCAAGTACCTTCGCCTGCCAGACACCCTTCCTCTGGTCATTCCCCCATTGATGGAACCCTTTGAGGATTCCACCATGGCCACTTGGCATCATCCTAGCTTACTCCCTGCCATGCCTCAGAAGGCAGACAAGCTATACCAGGCCCCTGTAGTGAAGCCTTTATTCATCAAGCAGCCTCACGTGGATTCAATGGTAATTAATGCTGCCCATGACCATACCAAGAGGCCCAAACACCTCAGATCCCTCCCACTGGACAAGGAGTCCAGGCAGTTAGATCTCATTGGCAAGGGCACCTTTGCCTCTGCCACTTTGACCATAAGGGTTCTGAACTATATTACCCATATGGTAGAGTTTCAGAACCAGCTTTGGACCAAGGCCAAGAAGGCAGCAAGAGCCCTCCCAGAGGACCCTCTTTAACCAGCAGCTGTTCCAGAACATTCAGTCAGGGGCTTATTTCCACCATAATGCATAACAATGCATTTATTAATATTAAAGTTTATTCAATCTTTAAGAACCCAACCCTCAATTTTACCAAAGTCATTAACAAGGGATAGAAGCTTGTTAAAAGTATCCACTTCACCTCCTAATTTAGTATTGTCTGCAAATTTTATTATTTGGTTTTCCAAGTTGTTATTCATATCACTGACGAAAATTCCAAATAATGCTGGGCCCAAGACAGAGCCCTGGGGGACCCCACTGCCATCTACTCCCTCATTTAACAAGCAACCGTTTATTCACACCCATTGGACTCGGTCCTATAACTAACTGTTAATCCATCTGACTAGACTTGTACTGATACCAAGATCCACTAGTTTATTAATCAGTATGTTATGAGGGACTTTGTCAAAGGCCTTGGGAAAGTCCAAAAGAATCATGTCTGATGGAATGCCCCTATCAAGGCTTTTACTCACTTGGTTATAAAAAGTAACCAAACTGGTTGTACAAGAATTTCGTCTATTGAAGCCATGTTAATTATGATCACATAGTCCTCGCTCAGCCAATTCTGATTCTAGCCTTAGATTTATTAGTTTCTCCATTATCTTACAGCAAAGGGGAGTTAGGCTAAATAGCCTATAAGTCTCCATTTTACCTCTGCTGCCCTTTTTAAATGTTGGGACCACAGTTGCTAATCGCCAACCCTTTGGGACCCTCCCACAATCCAAAGATTTGTTAAAGATGACATACAAGGGGTAGGCCAGGTGTCTAGCTGTGTCTTTCAGTAACCTAGGGTTTATATCTTCGGGCCTGGACTGGTGGAACTTTTAATATTCTTTAGTTTGAAAAAAAAAACTCTTCTGCTGTAAAATAACTCATTTACATAATTATTATCTAATCTTGTTACCCCTGGAGCCTTTGGTGAAAAAAACAAGCAGAAATAATTATTAAATGTGTCTGCTACTGCTTCACCCCTTTCTATGATGTTATCATTAATTGATATGGGGTTGATGCTTCTTGCTGAGGTTTTGCTGTTAGAGATAATTAAGAAATATAGTAATTTGGTATCCTTACTGTGTGCAATTTTGAACTCAACGTTGTATCTGGATCTTTTTATCATATGTTTTAATAACTTTTGTGCCTTCATATAAACCTGTTTATTGGCTTCTGGTTGGTTTAGTTTGTACTTTTTATAAGTTCTCTGCTTACTTTTAATCTGTTGTTTTATCCCTGCAGTCAACCAGTTAGGAACCTTACCCTTGCTGTTATATTTCTTTCTCATAGGAATCAGATCATTTTCTATTTTTCTAATTGTCCCTTGGAAGATTTCCCACGTGTTTCCAACTGCTAAACCTGATAGTTCTTAATCTCAATTTATATCAGATAGGTGCTTGCATATATGCCTCAGATTAGCCTTGTTATCATCCCTTATTATGGTACTACTAATAATTTTGGTCTATGTGTAATTAAGCTACAGGTTACCAAATTGTGATCACTGTCTTTACTTAGAATTGTTTTTGGGCTGTTGAAAATTTAAAATGTAGTGGTGGTGTATTTCTGTGCTATCTTTAATTGCTGCAAATTTTATCTTGGCTTGTTTGACTGCCCTGTAATTGGGTGAGCGGTGTTAATTGTCTGGCCTCCCCCTCCCTTCCCCAACTCTTAATTATATGCCCTGTTAAACCTGATTGACAGGAGGTAAACACAGGGTATAGTAAGGGGTGTGAAGTAGGAGGGGCATAAGGGGGAAGAAGCCCACCCGGCAGGCACGACAAGTGTTTTGACTCATTTATTTATTATTCTTTTCTCTTTTTTTTTAAAGAAAATTATCTGAGGATCAATGGCAGGATTTTAGGACAGTAAATTAATAAAAGGGAACTAGGAGAGCTTCAGTAGCAGACAAGTAGTGGAATAGCAGTATAATTGCAGTATAATGTGGGAGTAGTGCAATGCAGTGGCTGTGGGGCAGCCATATTCAGGCAGACCTTCTGGACACTGAGGTGCTGCCCTATCTGCATGCATCTCTCTGGACTGTGGGATGAGGTAGCCGGACTCAGAGCGGAAGTAAACTGGGTCAGGAGTACCATCACCCCTATCCAGAGACCACCCAGTCCAATGCAACTGCCTCAAAGGATGCCAAGAACGAGGAGCACTTGGATGACAGTGGGCTCAGTGAGGGTTACAGTGGTCAGGCAGAGGCACATCCCAGATCCTATTCCACTCAAGAACTCATATGCCACACTGGCAAATGGGGACAACCAAATAGAGGTACCCAGAGAAGTGGAAGGAAAGGATGTGGAGGTTAGCCAGGAGGTGACCTCAGTGGGGAAAGCAGTGGACCCCAGAGGAGGAAAGCAAATCCTGGTGGGGACTCCATCATAAGAGGGATCCAGTTAGGAACACAGGAGGGGGAGGACAGGGAGGTGAGGTGCCTACCAGGTGCCATGACATGGAGGGATGGAAGGAAGATCCTGGGGATCACTGGGAAGGCAAGACGGGAGGGTGAGCTGGATGTCATTATCCACCTAGGTACTAATGACCTGGAAAATGGGGAGCCAAAGGAAGTTCAGGAAGAGTTTAGGAAATTGGGGAGGGGTCTCAAGCAAGTAGCCACTTCTGTCACTTTCTCAGAAGTACTACCTGCGAGAGGCAAGGGAGAGCATAGGAGTGCATGCACCAGGAACTTTAACTCATGGTTGAAGAACTGGTGCTGTGAGGAAGGGTTTGGATTCATTGGTGACTTGGGACCCACCTGGAGGGATAGAGGTTTGTTCAAGCCTGACAGCCTGCATTCATCCTGGAGGGGAATCCAAGCACTCAATGATAAGTTTAAATGCTACATTGACAAGCATTTAAACTAGCAAAGGTGGCTGGCAGGCCAGCAAGGAGTGTACCTACTTGCTCACCCCACACAGCTAGCAGTGGAACTAGTGAACCTGAGGAGTGGCTATCTCTGCAAAGCAGTGTGCAAAAGATGGAGATTAGTGCCCAAGAGGTGGATAGGCAGAAAAGGGGCAAAATTTAGCAGAAGGGCAGACAGCCAGGGATAAAGGACAACCAGAGAAGGGGCTGGAGTAGAACAGCGAAACAGTCTAGGGAGGTCAAATCATGGAAAGCCATGTGTGCAAATGCCAGGAGCCTTAGCAACAAGATGGAAGATCTGGAGGCTGTCATGGTGCAGTCAGACCTGGACATTGTGGCCATCACCAGAACCTGGTGTAATGATAACCACGACTGGGAGATGGCCATACCTGGCTACAACATATTCAGAAGAAATAAAGCAGGCAGGAAGGGAGGAGGAGTGGCACTGTATGTGAAAAATGACATAAGGGCCACAGAGATCCAGGAGGAACAAAATGGGGGAGAGATACTGTGGGTTAAGCTGGAAAGGAAAATGGGGACAGCCATCCGCACAGGTGTGGTTTATAGACCACCAGCCCAGGAGGAAGAAACAGATACGGAGCTGATGCTAGCCATCCAAAGGATGGCAGACAAGGGTGAGGTAGTACTGGTTGGAGACTTCAATATTCCAGACGTGGAATAGAGCATCCCAGCAGCAGCATCAACTAGGAGCAGATTTATCCTGGACTCCCTTCAGGGTGCCTTCCTCAAGCAACTGGTCATGGAACCAACTTGGCAGAAGGCAATACTGGACCTTGTGCTCACAAACAGGGACAATGTCATGGGGGTAACAGTGGGGGAGCACCTGGGGAACAGTGACCACCAGTCATTGTGGTTTGAAATCACAGAAAGAGCAGAACCAAACCACACAAAAACACGTATCCTGGATTTTAGGGGGGCAGACTTTGGGAAAATGGAGAGATACTTGAAAGAGGCATTAAGGGCAATGGGACAGAAATCAGGGGTTGAGGAACAGTGGGCAGTAATTAAAATGGGGATTACAAGAACAACAGAATTATGCATTAAGCAGGTTAGCAAGAGGAAAAGGAAGAGGAGACCATTATGGTTTTCCAAAGAGGTAGCAAAGAAAGTGAAAGCCAAAAAGATTACATTCACCAAATTCAAAAAGACACAGGCAGAAGGGGATAGGGAGAAGTACCAGGAGAAGCAAAGGAGGCAGGGAGGTCAGTAAGAGAAGCCAAAGCTGGACAGAAGAACACATTGCAAAATCAGTAGGTAGAGGACAAAACCTTTACAGGTACATAAGTGAAAAAGAAAGACAAAGGAGGGATAGTGAGACTGAAGGGGAGGATGGGAGCCACGTGGAGGATGACAACAGTAAAGCTGACATATTGAACAGGTATTTCTGCTCAGTCTTTACTGAAGAAGAGGAGGGTAATGGGTCTGAAGGGAGTACAAGGGGTGAGAATGGTGCAGAAATGGACACAAGTCCCTTACGAGAAAGGGTCCTGAAGGAACTGGAAGTAATAAGAGTTGATAAAGCAATGGGGCCAGATGGGTGCACCCAAGGTCCTTAAAGAACTAAGAGAGGTGGTGGCTGAACCTCTGGCTATCCTGTTTAGCCGATCACTGGAAACAGGGAGGTATCCAAAGACTGGAGGACAGCAGATGTAGTCCCCTTATATGAAAGTGGGAACAGAGGAAGCAGGGAACTACAGACCAGTCAGCCTACCTCAGTAGTGGGGAAGATCATGGAAGCACTACTGAAGGAGAGATTGGTGGAACATCTGGTTATCAATGGACTACAGGACCCAAGGCAGCATGGTTTCACCAGGGGAGGTCATGTCAGACCAACCTCATTGAATTTTTGACTGGGTGACTAGGGAGGTGGATCAGGAGAGGGCAGTGGACATGGCCTATCTGGACTTCAGCAAGGCCTTTGACACTGTGCCACACAGAGACCATTACACAACTGGGGAGTATGGGTGTGGGCAGGACAGTAGTGTGGTGGGTAGGTAACTGGCTGGGTGGCAGGACACAGAGGGTGGTGGTAAATGGCTGTCACTCCACAGAGGAAGAGTGACCAGTGGGTACCACAGGGATCAGTGCTGGACCGGTCCTATTCAACATTTTCATCAGTGACATTGTGCAGGACCTAGAAGGCAGAATTTCATTGTTCACTGATGACACAAAGCTCTGTAACAGAGTAGGCACACCAGAGGGTGTAGACAGAATGAGAAGGACCTGCAGAAACTTGAAGAATGGTCAGGGGTTTGACAGTTGAAATTCAATGCAAGAAGTGCAAGATAATGCATATGGGCACAAAAACCCTGGCACAATATATCAGTTGGGGTTGAGGATATAGCATGCACCAAGCAGGAAAGGGATCTTGGGGTTATCATCTCTGATGACCTCAAGGTAGGAAACAGTGTGACAAGGCAGCAGGTAAAGCAAATAGGATGCTGGGATGTATAGGCAGGGCATCACCAGCAGGAAAAGGAGGTCATAATTCCACTATACAAGACAATAGTGAGGCCCCACCTGGATTACAGTGTACAGTTCTGGAGACCATACCTCGTGAGACATAGACAGGGTAGAAAGGTTCAGAGGAGGGCAACAAAGATGGTGCATGGATTGCATCACAAGTCCTACGAAGACAGGTTGAAGGAACTGAACATGTACTCCCTGGAGGAGAGGAGGGAGAGAGGGGTTATGATAGAGACATACAAGCATCTTACAGGGAGGAACAGGGTGTAGGAATACAGTATTTTCAAGCGAAAAAGATGTTCCAGGACTACAGGGCATGGGATGAAGTTGGAGGCAGGATGATTCAGAGGAAATGTGAGGAAGAATTTCTTCACAGAAGAGGTGGTGGACAAATGGAACACCCTGCCAGAGGAAGTGGTGGGGGCTGAAACAATCACGGGATTTAAGAATGCATGGAATAGACATAAAGGAATTCTGGAGGTCGGGGTAAGGGGCAATAGACTTCTAGGAAAACATAAACTGAACTTACAAGCTCAAATGGGCAGACTGCGTGGGCCATAAGCCCTTATCTGCCGACACTGTCTATGTATCTATGTTTCTCAATGGGCAAATTGAGCAAACATCGGTAATGTCATTACAGTAGAAGCTGCTTAATGGGGATGCCTTGGTGGTGGGCTTTTTGTCCCGATTAAGCGGCCACCCCGTTTAACAGAAGGCAATATAAATTAATGTTTTGCCTCTGTTTAACCCATTTTAGCACATTTTGTTGTCCCCAGCCCTCTCCCTATCATTACCTATGCCGGTGATCTGTAGTGAACCTACCCACTCCAGTGGTTAAGATGTGAGAATCTCTTCTGTTCTGCTATGGAGTTCTGAGAGACAGCAGACAGGGAGACAGCAGTCGCGTGGTACCGACCGATGGGGTGACAGTGAAAATTTGTGTTCTCCCTTCCACTCCAGTGACTGGAGTTTAATTATGGTAGGTAAATGTCCTTTAAATGTTCTAATTTATAGCTGTGGCACTTATAAGCCCGGAGAGAGAGAGAGAGAGTTGAGGCACTTACGAGTGAGGAAAGGGAGAGAGAGAGAGAGAGAGAGAGAGAGAAAGACGGCACTCAGGAGTGAGAAGCAGCACAGAGAGAGAGATACAGAGAGAGAGAGAGATAGAAACTTCAGACAGTTCGGAGCTGAAATGTCATCTCCATTTTTATCTTACAGACCTAGCTAACTCGCTTGCACTGGAGACAGGGTAGGAAGAAGGTAGAAGTGATAAACAGGTGTTAAAAGGGATTAGCTGAAGGGTGATGTATCAGCTCCATTTCTTATCAATTTAGCCCACTTGCTCACACTGGAGACATGGCAGGAGGCAGAGGTGAAGATAAGCAGGTGCTAAAAGGGATTAGTGGTAACGGTAGTGCAGAACTCATCAGAAGCCACAGGATTAGTGGAGATTAATGAGACAGGATGGGACAGATCATCCCAATTAAATGACTCCCCCATCCCCATTAAGCAGCAACATTGCCCATAGGAATACATGGCCACTTAATCGGTTCCCTGAGGGTCATCCCAGTAAAATGGACATCCCTATTATCTGCGTCCTGATTAAGTGTCTTCAATTGTATCTATATTTGTCAGAATTAGGTCCAATATATTACTTCCTCTTGTCGGTTCAAAAACTAGTTGCTCTAGACTGTGGTTTATTAATGTGTCCACAAAAGTACATTCAAGATCATTTTTCCCTGTCATAAGGTCCCAATCAATGCCTGGGTGATTGAAGTCTCCCACTATAATCACATCACCTAAATTGGATGCATTATTGTAATCATGGCTTGATGCAGGAGGTCTGTAGCAGCATCTTACGAGAACAGTAGGTCTACTTGGAAACTGTAGCTTGATCCATAAAGTTTCCACAGATGGTTCTGATTCATTGGGTAGCTGCTATAAATAAGATGTTATTTGTTGATTACATAAACACAAACTCCCCCACCTGCTCTTTTGGCTCTATTTCTAAAATATAATTTGTAACCTGGGATGTCTCTTATCCATTCTCTAGATTCGTCCCATCATGTTTCATTGATTGCTACCATGTCAATATTATTTTGTAACATACTGGCTTCTAGTTCAGCCATTTTTATATCATTTAGACTCCTGGTATTAGCCATAAGAATGTTACATCCATGAAATTGCCTAGTATTATTTATTAGTCTGAGGGCTGGGTTCCCCATGTTAGGAGTGGGATGCATTAGTGCCCCCTCCCAGTATTTAGTTTAAATGGTATGAAATGAATGTTTCAATTCTTTTACCAAGTAGACTACTCCCCCATCTACTGAGATGTAACCCATCTCAGCAGTACAGACTTGGTCTGTAATTAAAGCGTTCCCAATGTGTCAAGTATGCAAACCCTTTTGTTAAGCACCACCTCCTTAACCAGTTATTTACATCTTTTATTTTTGCTAATACAGTGACTGCTGCCGTGGGAATTGGGATGATCTCTGAAAAGCATACCTCACAACCTTTTGCAATTAAAAGTTTGCTTGGTATTACAAACTCTTTCTTAATACACTCTAGCCTTGTAGTGTTAATATTATGTGTACCAGCATGAATAATGATTAGAGGGTTGTCCCCTGCATTACTTAAAATACTATTCAACATGGTTGTCAGGTCAGAGATTGTAGCACCCCCTGTAACTGCTACAAGTTCTATTGGCTTTGTCTGGGTGATATACCAGGTGGTCAATATGCTTAATCATGGAGTCCCCAAGGACAAATACCTGGTGTTGAATGATTACTTCTTGCTGCCCTATATTATTGATATTTTCTACAGCTACCATTGGAACTTATTGAGCATCTATTTTGTTTGGATTGTTCTCTTGTACTTCAATATCATGTGAAACAGAATTAGTTGGGGCTGATTCATTTATCCCATCCTCTTGATTATTAACTGGGTCTGATATTTCAATTGTCATATCTGCTATGGTGTTTATGCTCATTCTGTCATTACTAGGGGTTGGTTTGTTGGAGGTTTGAATTGTACGTGCAACTGTGGTACTAAGCGTGGCATTATTAGTGGACATACTACCCGCATGAGCAGTTTCTTGTGTCGTGTTTTCTGCAAAAATAGAGAACTGGTTGCAAAAGTTAGTTCAAATCCATGGTCGTATGACCCTTTTTTAGATTTATGCCCTGTATCGACTGCTGTCCAATCCCCATGTTCTGATGAATTTTCACCTAATTCGCACTCTTTTTCCTGTTGCCCCCTGACCGACAGTAGTTTGTAGAATATTAGTTTCAATTTGGGAACTAATCCCAAAGGAATTACAAGTAGATATAATGGGGATTTTGCATTGTACTACTGTCTTTTGAGAGTTGACCTCCATACTGTAATACTCATCATTCTATTATTTACAGGAAACTTGGTTTACTGAATTAGGAGGCATTATCACTGGATTTGCTTCTGTAACAACTCCCTCCTACAGGTATGGGGAGGGCGTTGTTCACTCTGAGGAGGTACCCCGTGGGAGGAGTGTAGTGTAGAAAAGGAGGATGCCCTTATGACATGAGGCAGTCTTGTGCATGCTGCAAAGGTTACACTGTGGTCTCATCTGAGACTGTGAGACAATCGCAGGAGTCCATGAACACCTGAGATTGAAGTGGATGACAGGCCTAGGAGTGGAAGGGACTAGATTGCCCAATGATGCATTAGTGCCAGGACATTTGCATATTGCCAAATCAGGGACTACAGATCCACAAGGGAGTGATGAAACCCTGAGGAACACCACCTATTGGTGTGCTTGTCTAATAGAAGGCACATGTAGCAGCAAATGTGAAACTCATGTAAAAAGGCTTGATTTGAAAAACGTTTTGCAGTCCATGCTAAGTGGGGATTCATAGGGGAGGTGTGCCAATGTAGCAAGTAATGTCAGTCCCCCATTGCCTTAGAGTGGGAAGTGGGAAGAGGCATCAGCATTGTTGCAATGATCCCCATACATGAACCTGGTACCTATACAGGCCAAACAGCAGACTTATGTCCATGAGAAGCAGCTGCATTAGAGCATTAGTATCATGGACAAGATATGCTCAATAGCCTGAGAGAGAGATGCCAATAATTTCAGGAACACTGGAGAAATTATGCATGCTCCTGGGCCCCAAAGTTATGAACAATGTAGGAATAGCAGTCCAGAATGCTGAGGGGTCATATTCTGCAGTCATGCAGGAAGAAATAGTTTCTGGACCCACCAACACAGCACGTGACCTGCACTCAGGCACTCATGCACTGTAACACTTCACAAGAAAATGTCAACAAAACAGGGGATATGGACTGCTTAATATCCCCATAACCATGTCTGGTGATGTGGACAACAGGTCTGACAAAAGGACAGTACCATTTTGTGGCTTTCACCTATAGTTCTTTGCCAGCAAGGGCTGAAATGGACCTTTATACAGCCTGGCAAAGTAGTGATCAGGACAACAGTGCATGCACCCTGTGGAGATCAAACAACACCAGAGCAAGGAGGTATAGTGGGACATGGGAAGAGGTACAACTGCAGCTGGAGTTAAATGGCTAGCCACTCAGCATCTGGCCTCATGTTACTGTTCGAGAAGTAGGCCAGCAACAAACAGACTGAGACCCAAGGGTCAGACAAACTGTCAGCAGTCTGGGAAGACTGTCTCTCCCAGCCATGTAGCAAGGCTGACCGTGTAGAAAGTGCAATGACCTTGGTGGACTAAGGTAGAGGCTGCATACTTTTCCCACTTTTACCTGTACCAACTGCCACCATTGCATCTCAATGCAAGGAGGATATGGATTGCTGGGTAGTCCCAGGCCAAGAACCCAATACTCTGGTAATGTTGTGCCAGGTAGACCAAATAATTGCAAGTCAGGGCCCAGGACAGATGGGTGTACAATTTCCTGTGCATGCCAGTATGGCTCTGACACATGATGGAACAGCAACAAGATCGATGATTCTATGAAGAGGGAGCAGAACCGCTATGATACTGCCTGTTGTACTTTCACCGAAGACTACAAGGTATGCCTCGAATTTATCCCACCCAAACAGAGCATCAGCCAGAGCATTAGGATGCACAATGTTGTGTATCATGCTACCTGTGGGTGAGATGAGCTAGAACCTGAGTACTTGTGGGATGGCACGGTCATCATAAAGCCTCATGCTAATTGCTCCTATCTGTCCAGCCAAGGAATGACGTAAATATAAAATATGTGATTGGAAATGTGCATTTTCAGCTTGGCACTCTTTAATTATGGCAAACTGAAGGAGGAAGTTTTGCAGATCACAAAAGATGGAACTCTGCCCCATCCCAAACCAGTAAAATAGTTCATTAAGATGAATGTCTTACCACAGTATTTATTTTGATACCAAATATTACCCTTGACAATCCCCACAAGGGAATGATAGAGCTATAGAAACTAATGAGTAAATGTATCTGGCACAACTGTAGACTTAGAATAAAACAGGAAACTCTAATAGACACCAAAAGCAAAATGGTTTGGGTGTCCCATACGTGAGAAGGTATTATGAAGTGCACAGCTTTTACCAATTATGCAACTTATGCAAGACCCTGATGCAACAAACTGGGAAATTTTAGAAAGAATTGAGCACCTGGAATTTAGAGGGTCATTTCTTCCCATTCAAAGATCTTCATTAGTCATTTTGAAAGGAACCCAAAAGCAATGCACCACTCACACAGTTAAACTTTGGGTTAAAATCACATCAAGATTAGGCTTCTATTGGACCTACTTAAAGGGGAACAGTCACCACCAAGGGCCCCCACACTCAAGTGAGGGGCTAGTACCAATGTGCACTTTGTATGTATAAACATTTTTGTTTACTTACTGTTTACTTTAGTGTATATTTTATCAGTATCATTTTGTTTAGTTTAGGTTGATATTTTCTGTTACTACAAATCCCAGAATCCCCTGCAGGTGGCATTAGCGCAGTAGGCAGTAATGAGAAAATTCAATAGCCTGCAGTTCATGTTGAAGTTTATATAAGCTCTGATCTTTTGTTTGCTGGTCCCACTGTCCTCTATGGACTATATACAGTCACAAAGGACTGTACTTAGCCCTTGCAGAAAAGCAGTCCTGGATAACATCTAATTGGAGATTATAAAGCTCTAACATATGAACATACAAAATTTGCCAGCAGATAAAGGCCTAGAGGTCTATCAAGTCTGCTCAAATGTGCAGCTAGCACCCCTTATTCTGCAGCTGCCCCTCCCTTCCACCCTTCCCCTCCACTGACCCTCCCCCTTGTCCTGTCCTATCCCATTTTGAAGCAGTCCACTATTCTACTGGATATCACTTCTGCAGGTAACGCATTCCTCCCAGCCACCACCCTCTCTGTAAAAAAAGTGTCTTCTCATCTCCCTCCTGAACCTTCCTCCCTCCAGTCTCATATCATGGCCGCTAGTATCCCTCCCCTCCCTTACTTTAAACAGCCCCTCTGTACCTGTCTTCTTTTGTTTATTCCTTTCATGTACTTAAAGGTTTCAATCATGTCCCCCCTGTCCCTCCTCTCCTCCAGTGAGTACATGTTCAACTCCCTCAGCCTCCTCTCGTATGATGTCCCCAGCCCCTTGATCATCTTTCTCGCCCTGCGCTGCACCCCCTCCAGTAACTTAATGTCCCTCTTCGATGCGGGCACCAGTACTGCACGACATCTCCAGGTGCAGTCTAACTAATGACCTATACAGTGGCAGAATCACCTCCTCCCTCCTCGAGGATATACCCCTTGCAGTGCAACCCAGCATTTTGTTGGCCTATGCAGCTGCATTCCTACATTGTGCCAAGTTGTTAGTTGACCCAGTAATGAGCACCCCCAGATCCTTCTCCTCCTCTGTCTGGGCTAGCTGCACTCCCCCCAGCAGGTAACTCCTCCTTGGGTTTTTCATCCCAAAATGCAGCATTTTGCACTTTTTGGCATTAAACCAGTTGTCAGGTATCTGACCAGATTTCAAGCTTTGCCAGATCATCCTGCAACCCCTGCCATCCCCCTAGGTCATCCACCACAGCTCCTACCTTGGTATCATCAGCAAACAGACTGATCTTGCTCTTGATGTCCAAAGATATGTCTGCAATGAATATCCCAAACAACACTGGTCCCAACACTGAGCCCTGTGGAACACCGCTCGTCACTACCCATGGGTGTGAGACCTCCACCACCACCACCACCCTCTGTTGCCTTCCCTGAAGCCAGTTCCCTACCCATCTCACAAGCTTTGCACCCACCCCTGTGCCTTCTAACTTACTTCCCAGCCTTTCATGAGGACCCGGTGCGAATGCCTTATTGAAGTCCAGATACAGGACATCCACTTAATGGCCCCTGTCCAGTTGCCTAGTTACCCAGTCATAGAACTCCACCAGGTTGGTTTGGCAGGATCTGCCACATATGAAGCCATGCTGTCTGCTGTCCTGTAGTCCTTTGGCCTCTAGGAGGGCCACCAGCTTCTCCTTCAGGATAGTCTCCATTAGCTTACCCATGGTGGATGTGAGGCTCACCGGTCTGTAGTTCCCCGTTCATCCTTAGGGCCACTTTTGTGGAGGGCACCACATGAGCCCTCCTCCAGTGCTGAGGTACACACCCTGAATGTAGTGAGGCATTAAATAGGTTTGCATAACATTTGCTGTAAACTGTTTGGACTCTGTATCCATTTTCTGAACCATCAGAAAAATGAAATGTGCACGCTGTGTTGTGTTCTCCCTAAGTATGCAGAGGTCAAACTGGGGCAATCAATGCCGACCTCTAAGAAGTGCTGGAAGAAGTGGCTTAATAGCAGAATCAAGGAAATGCACCCCCTTGATGCAATGGACATTTGGGAAATTATTCTCAAGGTACCATTTTTTGCAGTTACTGTATATTTTAATGAGCATATATAAGTGTCTTTCAGATCAACAGTGAACCATGTGTAATGTGATAACCTCAATCAATGAAAGGTATGTGAAAATGTATTTTTGAACACATGCATCCTTGACCCTTTCTTCTTTCATGGGAAAGGATCACCCATGCGTTAGACTAGGTTGTGGGGGACTAGTTTTGGGGCAAACTAATTAGTGGAACCTTGATGGGTCTGCATATGTCAATGACCGGGGAGGGACTCCTAGAGAGTAAGCAGAGGGTTTGGAACACCCTGGAGCAACAAGGCCTTGCTGAACTGGGTAGGGACAACCTGAGAAGCTGGATAGACTTAACGACCAGAGGCAAGGAATGTACATGAAAGTTGCTGGGAAGAACAACCAAAGACTCAGTAGCACTAGTAGAGTCAAGACAAAGTCCAGGCAAGGATTAGATAGCTGGTACCTGTGTTGGTTTTGTTTTATACTTTTTATTGATATAAGCAAGTTGTATCCAATACTTTACATTTCCATAAATGTATATCCATCTGAGATATCTTATTTACTAGATCTAGACATTATTTGCTTCATTTCTAAAATAAATGCTTTGTTCCCATATGAGCAAATATAACATATTTCTCAGATTATTTATATAATTCGAACTTGTAACTTTGTGATCCAAGATCTCTAATTAATCCTCAATCAACCAGAGATACAGGAATAGAAATCTCCTTCACAGTACAATATTCGTACCTATTAATCAAACCAAATTAAATACGGAACACACATTGGGAGAGCGTAAAGCTCCAAAAAAATGTTACTGTCAAACAATTTCATATTATAAATTATATTTATAGTTTACCATGGCCCTTCTGCATACAAAATAAAAAAAGGGGGATGGGAGAGGAAGGGGGGGGGAGAGGCAGCGATGGGCAACAGCAGCCAGTTCCATCCTTTTCTTTTTTATTTTCATTCTAAGTTCTGAAATAGGACCTCCATTTAGATATTCCAATTGTATACAGATCTTATTGAACTTCACTTTGGTATAGATCCTACTTATTCCATCTAGTATTAAACTTTTCTTTCTGTTGGTTTACAGGATGGGTTATCCTTTCCATCTGCTGGATTTGGGATACTATTGTTAGCCACTCTTGTAACGTTGGGGGCTTCTGTTGCAGCCAATTTTTAGTTATCACTTTCATAGCTGCTATAGTCAGGATGGCCCATAAGTATTGTGCCTCACCGCCCACCACTCCCTCCGGACAAAGACCCAGGATACAATGCTCTGGGGCAATGACAGTTGTGAGTGTAAATAGATCCTGTAAATAACTCCAAATTTGTGTCCAAAAATGTTGTAATTCAGTACAATACCAAAAATGTGTGACTAGTCAGCCATATTATTACCACATCCCCTCCAGCATCTCCCTTGAGGTAGTTGGCCCATCCGTTTAATTTCATTGGGGTATGGAAATACCTAATTCTAAACCTCAAGTAATTCTGCCAGCTTATGGAAGAAGTTGTCTTCCATACATTTCTAAAAATCTTGAGCCAGGTTTGGGAATTCAGGGTGATCTTCAATTCTAATGCCCACTTCTGCTGAACCTTTTGAATATTATTCCACTATCTGCTACTAAATTATTATATAACATGATTATTGCTCCTTTGCCATGTGAGCTTCCCCATATAAATCAAATGCTTGAGGAAAGGGCCTCTCGTCCTGCCAAATTGCCATTTGTCTCTGTCTAGTAGATATGAAGTCCCTTATTTGGTAATAATATATACAATCTGTATTACTCCAATTATTTCTGGCCTTAAGGAGTTCAAATGGCATTATATCCTGGTCTCTTAACACTTGCCAGGGAGCAGGTAGAACTTTTTCCATTTGTTGGATATACCATCTATGATAGATTGCTGGTTTAAATTCTGGATTAAAACACCAGTTTCTGTATTTCCACATGCTCTTTGCTGTATACTCCCATCTAGTTCCTGCCAGCCACCCTTGTAATGTTGTTTTTAATGTATATCCCTGAAGTGCCTGGTCGTCTATTTGTACTGATGGGTTAAACAGAATCGTAGAAATGGGATTTTTTGTAAATAAAGATAGTTCCATCTGTTGCCAGTGGGCTGTATAAGCCAGATGGGCCCATAATAAGGCCATTTTCATTTGGGCAGCCAGCCAGTAGTCATATAAATTGGGACATGCCTTCCCCTTGCTTCTTTGGTAAGATAAGAGTCTGCATAGAGACATGTATAAGCCCATAAAAGGCCATAATTTTCTGCTGCCACTGTCTTATTTCTCGTGGTGGTATTGAGCATGGTAGTGCTTGAAACAAATATAGTAATCTAGGCAAGATGTTTGTTTTAAAGGTTTGCAACATGGAGTAAAAGGGAAATGGTAAGAGAGACCACCTGTATAAATCAGACCATATGTTCTTTAATGGGGGATAGTTATCTTTATATAAACATGTGAGGATTAACAAGCCTCACCCCTAGATATTTGATATTAGGACAGCCATCTCATAGGAAACCTGGCTTTAAGTTCCTATGGTATACAGGTATTTAATGTCAAGATCTCAGCCTTTGACCAGTTTAATTTGTATCCAGATATCCTGAGAAGGACTCCAATTGTTGAAATACCCCGGGGATGGATTTTTCAGGTTCTGTGAGGTATAAAAGCACATCGTCTGCATATAGTGCGACTTTATGTGGGAGTGATCCCACATTATGCCTTGAATATCTAGGTTTAATCTTATACTTTGTGCCAGAGGTTCAATGTAAAGTGCGAATAATATAGGAGTAGGAGGACATCCCTGTCGTGTCCCCCTATAAAGGCGAAATGGTTGGAATATATATCCATTGGTCCGCACATAGGCTGATGGATTCTTATATATTTTAGATATTAGTTGGCGGAAAAGTGTAGGAAAACCAAAGCCGCTAGGGAGCCCTGAAGAAAGTCCCAAGAAACCTGATCAAAAGCTTTTTCAGCATCCAGGCTCATGATACAAGCTGGAAGAGCCTTGAAGTATGTATTCTATTATTAAATAGTCTATCTGATGTTATCTACAGTTTGTCTGCCAGGTATAAAGCCAGCCTGGTCCATATGGATCAAGTCAGTAAGACCCTTGAACCCTTCTAGCCAAAATGGCTGTCATTATTTTACAATCCATATTTAAGATAGAAATAGGGCGGTAAGCAGCACAATTCATGGTGTCCCTGGCTGGCTTTGGTATAACTAACACTATCGCCTGGGACAAAGACGGGGGAATTACACCTTCTTCTGCTCTTACATGGTTAAATGTATCACAGAGCAAGGGAAGAAACCTTTTTTTAAACTGTTTAAAAAATTTGGCAGGTAGCCCGTCAGAACCTGGAAACTTTCCTGCTTTAAGGTTTTGAATCTCTAAGGCAATTTCTTGTTCCGTGAAGGGTCTACCTAAGGCTTCGCCCTGTGTTTTGGTGAGACTCGGGAGTCCCAAAGGGGTTAGATAATCCCTAATTTCCTGTTCTGAAGGGGAGGCTCCCTTAGCATACAGATTTTAGTAATATGTCCTAAAAGACTCCGCTATATCTTCCACTTTATATTGAAGTGTATGTTTAACGGGGTCCCTTATCTTAGTGATAGTGGCTTTACTTCGATGTTGGTGAAGCCGACTAGTCAAGAGCTTTAAGGCCCTTGGGCCACCTTCATAAAATCTTTGTTTCATGCAAATCAGTCTCTGCTCCACTTGATAATCCATTATTTTTATAAATTCTGCTTTCAGCATTTTGAGTTGTTTCCCTCTTTCTTTATTTAATTTTATTTGTTGTTGTTTTTCTAATTCAGCTATCTGGTGATATAAATCTTTTTGTCTTTGGTCCCTTTGTTTTTTTGCTTTGGCTGAAATTTCAATAAATTTCCCTCGAATGAGGGCCTCAGTTGTATCCCTAAAATTCCCTAGGAAACCTCAGGTCATCGATTATCTTGTAATGCTTGCTTTATAGTTTGATTTATACTTTCTTGATTTTCTTTTTCTGAAGCAGATAGATTTAAGTGCCAAAACACTGAACGTTTAGGGGCCTATTGTTAACTGCAAATATATTGGAGCGTGGTCTGACAGTACACCGGTCCCTATTTATACCGAGTCACAGATACCTATTGTTTCTTTTGGCATTAAAAAATAGTCCAGCCTTGAATAAATTTGGTGGGAGTGGGAAAAAAAGTATATTGCCTACTGTTTCTGTGATGTGCTCGTCAAACATCAATTAGGCCCAATTCTGTCAACAGCTTGTTTACCTTTTTGGTTATTCCCCTTTCATTCTTTTGGGGACACCCTGAGGAATCTAAGCTAGAATTTAATCTTACATTTAAATACCCTCCTAACACCACATAGCCCTCCGCCCAATGCATCGTTTTAAGGAATAAGTCTCTGAAAAAACTAAACTCCGCCCTGGTGGAGCATATAGGCAGATGAGAGTGATCATGGAGCCATTATAGATGCCCATAACTGCTGCATATCTACCCTGTTCATCTGTCATTGTATCTTTGATGTCAAAGGGAGTAGAGTGAGGGATTAAAACAGCAGTTCCCCACCTATGCCCCATGTTGTATTGTGATGCCACTACCTTCTCAACCCCATACTTCAAAAGCTTTTCATGTTCCAGTTTGCTCATGTGAGTTTCTTGAAGTAGCATGAAGAGTTGCTCCAGATCTCTTTAGAAAAGAAATTATTCTGGCTCTCTTAATGGGGTGAGCTAAGCCATTCACATTGTAAGATATAATTTTCACATTAGACCCCTCATCTCGATTCAGTATAGAGTTCTGTAATCCCAGCTTGCCCCCACAATTCCTCCCATCCATCTATGTACGTTATAATCAGACCTGTATAGAATGACAGCAAAAGTCTCTCCCATTAACAAACTGAATAAAACAGAAAACTCTGAACTATAACAAGTTTTTAACATCAAAATGGCTTCCAATGCTGGAGATTCGCTAAAATTCTCAGCGAATCTCTATAGCCAGATCACACCTCTTTAATACGAGATGCAGACCTGACTAAGGGGATGTGGAGCAAGTATCTCCTCGCCCCTATGACTAAAGGCCTCCCTTAGAGCCTACTGAAAACCTTATTTAGGCTCCTAACACTGCTAGATCTAACGCAAGTCGTGGCGTAGATGGTCCCTCTTGAATGCCAGCAGCAAGTTCCATGTCACCTGTAAGGAGAAAAAGATCCCAACAAAAATATCTCCCCTCCCATTTTGAAAAGATAGCTCCCATGTCCAAAACCCTCTTCATATAGTCCTTTCACAGCATGATTCAGTTTATGTAGTCTGTTGCAGTCTCAATCCTCCAATAATTATGATTTGTTTTAAGAGTTTCTTGTAGACTGCAGCAATTATTCTCGTATCGCCCTTCACCCCCACAGGTTATTAATCAGTTATTCAGTGCAGTTAGTTGGTACTTTTAACACTGCGCTACCAGTTTGTGCCGAAAATAATATGGCAGTTCACATACTTCTGTCGCAAATGAACCCTCTGATTTCTCCCTTTATTATTTTACTTATCTTGTCTCAGTCCTGCGTGTCTTCCACTTGTGTTCCTTTCCTGGCCCGCAATTCCCTTAGCACTGTATGAATTATTGCCAGAGGGTTCAGTGTTGATGTGAGAAGGCTGCGTCCCCACTTTCCTTTAGACATCATCGTCAGCCACTTGCCAAGCACCCGTGTGTCCTGCTGGGAATCTGAGTTCTGAGAAAGTTGTTGTGGGGCCTCCATGAGGCCTTTGGCCACTCAGCCGCCCCAGCCTCCTCAGGTGTCTCACAGATCTGTGTACCTTCCGACCATCACACTCTCAATTGGGCTGGGTAGGAGTATTAAATTTCATGTTTTTAGCTCAAAGAATTTTCAGGGAGGGAGCATATTGGAGCCTCTCTTTCTGAATCTCAGGAGGTAGTCATGATCGAAGTACAGCCTATCGTGAGATACTTTATTTCTTTTGTTGCCATGCTGTGTTCAGTATTTCTTCCTTGACTCTGTAGCTGTTAAATTTCAGAATAATCGACCTGGGTCTTGAGTCAGGAGGGCTTAGCTTGTAAAGCTCTGTGTGCCCGCTCAATTCCATGCTGTAATCCTGCTGGTAAATTCAGCATGTCTTTTAGCAGGTCAGCCATAAAATCCACCATCCGACCAGTCTCTGACCCTTCCGGAAGTCCATGTATTCGTATATTCTCCCTCCTTGATCTGCCCTCCAAATCCACACACTTCATTTGTAGTTGCTCTGTATACTGCAGAAGAGCTTGGAGGGCAAGATTCATTTTAGCTGATGAGTCCTCCATATCACTAATCTGATTCTTAGCTTCCTCCATTCTTCGTTCAAGTCCTGGTAAATGCTGGTTTAGGTTTTGAACTCAGATTTATTTTCTGCATGCATTGCCTTTAATTCAACAGACAGTCTTTTGTTCTTGTTCCTCTTCGGTGTCTGGTAAGCAGTCTGGGATGGGCTGCTGCTCGTCTCTCGTGGTGTATTTTTAAATTCTCCTGCATCTGGTTTTCGAGTAGCAGCTCTTGGTTTTATACGATTCAATTGCCTTTGGGGGGCTTTAATGCTGCCATTACTGTAAACTGGGTGCTTTTTTTTTTGAAAATATGTAGTTTAAAGGGGTTTTGGGAGAGGGGCTCCTCTCAATGTGCTGCTGCTGTCTCCATGACATCACTGGAAGTCCTCTGGTACTGTGTTTGGTTTATTAGAAAAGTGGCTCAAATATCAAAAGCATTTCACAATTCAGTAAAAATGCTGCCATGCCCCTAGCCCTTAGCATGGCAGCAATTTGACTAATAACCCATTGTTAAATGTTTTTGATATCCATTTCACCAAACTATAAGGTTCTGTTCCCCCTTCTATTTGTACTGCTCATGACTCTCACTTACTCAAATCTCTCCTCCTTGAAATCAGTACACAGTCCTGCAGTTGTCTCTGATCCTGGGCTGTATTTTTTGCCCTCCACTGCTTCACTCTTGCCTAGTATAATTCTCCCTAGTTTTCACTACTCTTCCCTGCTGAATCCACAGCACGTTTCACCCTTAATTTTGCTGTCACCTGCACTTTTATTCATATCTAGCAGTGCCTGATCATACTCAAGTTGTGTTGCAGTGTTTGCACTTATTTTGCTTGTTGCTCATCAGATGCTCTGTCTAGCTCAACTTTTTCATCAGCTGGCTATTTAATTGTTAAACTTAAATTTCTGATTTGTGTAACTGACTTTTATAACTTATTGCTGTACTCCCCCCACCATACACACACTTCTTCCTGTCCCTAGGACACAACTGGAAATGAGCTATTTAGGCAATAAGGCATGACAGGGTGTGCATCATTGCTGAATAACATCACACCTAGGGTGGGTCAAGGCACAAGGCTGCACGCCAAGTGCTTCTGTTACCCTAGGTGTGACATTATTCAGTGACGACGCACACCCTGGAGTAACTTATTGCGATTATAATATGGCTACAAAACATCACACAAGACTTTAATGATTAAGCAATGAACATAAGAAACAAATCAGAAGTTAAAACTTCATTATAATTAACTTAGAGATAAAATAGTCCATTCAAGAGCTTTACTGCATCCCTCTATATTGCTTACACTGACTTTTTTATAGCCAATTTTATTACTTTGAGCTTAGTAATATTTTTTATACTCTTGCTTTTATGTCATTTTTTCACTTTGCAGAACTGAACACATTAACAGTCCTATTTAGTGTCCCTATAGACATCACTCATGCTGCGGCAGAGGCATCCATATGGTTATTTTCTGTGTTTCCTTGTTTTTTATTTTTAACAGGAATAAAGACTGTCCTAACAAATACAAAAAAAAAAAATTAAGCAATAAGGCATGACAGGGTATGCATTGTGGTTGGATACTGGCATGCCTCGGGTGTGGCATGAGGCATTGCCGAGTACCTTCACTTCAATCACCTGAGAAGTGCCATTACCCCACCACAGTGTACACTCTGGAGTTTCTTTCTGTGATTATAAAATTAGTCCAAGATGTTGTTTTTTTTGGGGGGGGGCTGGGGGGTGGCGAAGAAATGTACCAAATCAAAAAAGACACATTTTTATGACTTTTTAAAAACAGTCCCAGCACATCCCAGCACTGACCTGCCATCTCAGGTTTAAATATCATGTACAGCAAAAATCATGTATTTTTAATTAGCTCTTAAACCCTCCTGTTTCCCCAACTCACCCCTTTTACCCATTTCCCTCACCTTTCTTCCTCTTTATAATATTCCCTCCCTTTTCTCTGTCTTGTTTATTTTCTGTCTTGACAACATTCAAGAGATGGAATGATTACCACAGATAGAATGCTAGAATTCAAACCTCTGCTCAGTTCTGCTGGCGAATGTTTACTCCACTAGCACACAACAGAAGGCCTCAGATGGAACTACGGCTTTTGGTTTTATCTGTAACAACATAACAACACAGATTTCCCTAGTAAGCAGGTGTGGATAGGAGGGTGATTTGTCATGGTCAGCAAAGAAACACCATAAATTACAATTCTAAGTACTGTAGTACTTCATTCTTTAAGTTATGTGTGTGTGTGTGTAACAAGAGTATTATGAGGGCAAATAACATTTAATTCTTATGTTTATAAATTTAAGACAGTTTTATTTTAAGGCCTAGTTAAAGGTTTTAGTGAGTAAAGGTGACAGCCACATTTGTGATGGAAGTCAGAAATGGCTGGTACTATTGATTTTATTGTGAAGAGGCTACTGGATCTTCTTCCAGTGCTGTCGTCATGGGATATCAGCACTGGGTTCTGAGCTCCTCAGTCAATCAAATTACTGAATTTTTTGTAGCCATCTTATAATTCAGCTCAGTATGTCTTTCCTGGGAAATCTTTTGAAACAATTACATATAAACATACATGCATACATATAAGTGAATACATACATAAATAAATAAAACAATTTTCAAATAAATTATTGTGGTCTCCAGAGTAAATGATGCACTGCTGTATGATTTTCTGAAAATTCCAAATACTGATATGAACAAGGAGTTTTAACAGGACTTTTCTCATCAACCTGACACTAAGCTTTTATTCAAAAGAAAATAAGTTCCTAGCACTAACGGTTCCAAGTATTCCTTTGTAAAGATAATTTATTTAAAATTACTAACTTAGCTACCGTTAGGAAAGGAACTTACTTTTAATAAATCAAAGATTGGATTCAGGTTGACACTGCTGTTTACGATCAGTACAGATTCTTGCACCGATTCTACACACATCAATTAAAATGTTTGCACTTTAATGTCTTGATGTGTATCAGTGCATGGAAACTGTATCAGTAGGACTTATTCATGTTGCCCTGACTCCAAACTTTCATTTAAAGGAGAACAAGCAGCACCAAGGACCCTATACCCAACTATGGGACTGGTCCCAATTTGCATTTTGTTTGCAAAAACATTTATTTTTACATTCTGTTTACTGAAGTATAGTAGATTGTGTCAGACTAATTTTGCTTACTTTCATACTGACATTTTCTGTCTCTACAAATCACAGAATCCCCCACAGCTGACATCAGAGCAGGACTGTAACAATGGGAGATTCGATGGCCTGCAGTGCATTAGAGCTTTTATAAGCTCCGATCAGATGTTTTTTGGTCCTGCTTTTCTTCTGGGGTTAAGTACAGTCCTTTGTGATTGTACTTAGTCCTGGGAGGACAACAGGAGTGGCAAACACAATGCTAGGTTACCAAAGAATTAAAAAAAAAAATGAATAATGATTCCAAAGTTATCCCACTATAAGGATCATTTCCTTTGCTAAGGGTAAACTTTGAACCTAGGATTTTTTTTAAAATGAAAGATAGGAATTATCTCATCATGGCTGTGACTTGTCAATACTTTTCAACATACATTGGTAAACAAACCTAATAGTATTTAGTTTAAAATAAGCCAACGCACTTTAAAATGTATAAAAAAGCATGTACCCAGCTGCTTCATGGACATAGACAAAGCTTACAATATTGGAATTTGGCCGCTGCATCAGAAAATACAGTACTAGTGGTATTCTGTCAAAGAGAATCAAACCTTTTCTAGCTCTGTTCTGAAATGGGCATACAAGAAATGTAAACGGAATTAAAATCTGTGTACAAAAATATTTCATCTAATGACACATGCCAAAAAAGAATCTTAAAAAATTTACCGCTATTCAACAAGGAAAGGAATTCATGATCTACACTATATATGGAACACCTTGCCAGTTCACATTAGGAATACTAAATCTCATGCCAACTTCAAAGCAAAAGTTAAAGATTATCCATCTAAACCCTGGGCCTATCTGTCTTGACTTTCTGTAAATCTCCTCTTGTCTGTGTATAATCATCCTTTGATGCCTTTGTCTTGTATAGTATGCTGTGTCTGGGCGTACTATAAACTGTACTCTGTCCTGTGAGAGTATCCAGTTATTAAAAAAGAAATATATAACATTCATTTTCTGCCAAAATAACCATAAAAGATCACTTTATTCACTCTGTCAGTGTACCGCATTGTCGCTTTTGCCACAAAAGGCTTTCAGCATATGATTTCTTTTGAAGGGGGTAATTAAGAAATCAGTTGAATATTATGCCAATTATGATTTGATAAAAGATGCTATACTTGCCCATCTTGACTTTCCCAATGGTGCTGTGGAAGTGTTCTGGGTTCTGGAGCAGGCTCACAACACTTGTGTCAGAGGCAGACTGAACTGAAGCAGCACCCAACAGGCCTGTGTCTCAGCTTGAGCAGTGGTTAAAAGGAAAATATTTAGGTGGAGGAACTCTCACATCTAGATTTCTAGGTGGTGGAACAGTCACTTTTATGTTGTCTTGTGTGCACAGCTCAGACAACATATTGGGGTTGTTTGAAGTGGAAGAGCAGGTTTTGGAGGTGCGGGTGTGTTGTGGCCAGTGGTACCACTGCTTTTTCGGGCTTGGCTATGTGGCACGAATGAGACTGCACGCTCTCTATGACAGCAGTTGCAAAGTGTGCCACCAACTTGAAATGTTTTATCCGCTGCAATGAGTGAGCTCCACCTCATTGCAGGGCGTGCTTTCTTTGGTGTAACATTTCAATGAGACATGGCGACGGCTGTGCCATCCGCCTCTCACAATCCCCAGAAAAGCCGACGTCAAGAGTACCAAATCCTCCTGTCGGCATCATCATGCCCCTCCCCAGTTTATTTGCCGATGGGAGCCCATTCTCCATCAGCATCATGTCCCATGCCTGTTGTTTGCTGAGAGGGTGCCCAGTCCCCTCTGCATCATTCCCCTCACCAAATACCCTTTTTGTTTACCAGCGGGTGCCCAATCCCCATCGGCTCCAGTCCCCCACCCCAAAACATGCAGGTGTCACACTGGGAGCCCACCCCAGCGTGCCAAATGTACCTGTCAAAGAAAAAACTTACCTGCAATGTTTTAATTTTTTTAACCTGTAAGGTAGAAACGGTCCCTCACTGTCAGTGGCCCCTCCCAACCTGCACCCATCCACTGTGTACCCCACCTCCCCACACACCCCTCACCTATACTTACCTCCGGAGCCCAGCGCCACAATCTTCAAGTGGACCGAGAACACGTCTGCACTCTTCAAAGCCGACCGTGAACTGAAGAAATGCCGGTAGACTGTATAATGGCATAAATAGGCATTTTCAACTTTGGTGCATATCTGGACATTTCTGGGAGTATTATGGCACCAAATTTTCAACATACAGGGTTATTGGGACCCTTCCTCTGAATTCAGTCACTGTCATGGTGTTATTCAGTCCTGAAAGGTGATTTCATGGTCACTGCTTGAAATAACCTTTGGGACTGATTAATGAAATGACAGTGTCACTGTTCATGAGGTGGGCTCTCAAAAGCTTATGTTGCAAATTTGGTGAAAATCAAGAAATGACTGTTTTATGAGTGTGCATTGTGCAGTTTCCATGCAAGCTCGTAACTTCACGAATTTGTAATATTCTCACTCCAGATTTTCAACATTGGCATTTTTCCACACCTCCTTATGAACAGTATAGCTGTCATTTTTCACACCCTGGCTGAAATGTGTTTTGTACTTCCAGCGTAGAATAGCACGGTAGCCGTGGGAAATCAGAGTTCAGGACAGATTAGGAAAATCACAGTGACACTGTTCATGAGCAGAGGTCCTAAAATGCCTGTTGAAAATTTGGTGATGAAAGTCCATTAAATTACTATGATATACGAGCGTGGTTGCAGTTTCCACGCACTCGTGAATTTCACAAATTTGTAATATTTTCACTCCAGATTTTCAACACTGGCATTTTTTCACACCTCCTTATGAACAGTACAGCTGTCATTTTTCACATCCTGGTTGAATTGTGTTTTCGCACTTCCCACACAGAATAGCGGGGTCACTGTGGGAAGTCAGTGTTTGGGACAGATTAAGAAAATCACAGTGACTCTGTTCATAAGCAGAGGTCCTAAAATGCCTATGTTGAAAATTAGGTGACAAACATCCATAAATGACAGAGTTAAAAATGTGCATTGTGCAGTTTCCACTGCACTCATAGCTTCGATCATTTTTCAATATTTTTACTCAAAGTTTCACCACTGTCAATTTTCACACCCCTTATGAACAGTACAGCTGTCATTTTCCACATCCTACCTGAAATGTGTTTTCACACATCCGGCATGCAGTGGTGCAGCCGCTGTAGGAAAACAGTGTTCAGAACAGAGTAAGAAAATCACAGTAACACTGTTAATGAGCAGAGGTCCCAAAATGCCTATATTGAAAATTTGGTGAAATAATTCCATAAAATGAGTATGTTACAAGCATGCGTTGCGCAGCGTCCACGCACAGTCATAACTTCAAGAATTTATAATATTTTCACTCCAGATTTTCAACATTGTCATTTTTGCACACCCTCTTATGAACAGTACAGCTGTTATTTGTCACATCGTGCCAAAATGTAGTTTTGACATCTGGCGCACAATCACGGTCGCTGTGGGAAATCAGTGTTCGGGGCAGATTAAGATAATCATAGTGCCACTGTTGAGGAGCAGAGGTCCCAAAATGGCTATGTTAAAAATCTGGTGAAACAATTCCACTAATGACTGTGTTACGAGCATGTGATGTGCAGTTTTCACACACCGTAACTTCAAGAATGTTTAATATTTTGACTCAGATTTTCAACATTGCTATCTCTTCACACCTCCTTATCAATGGTGCAGCTGACATTTTAATGTGGTGTACAATGGCACAGTTACTGTGGGAAATCAATGTTTGAGACAGATTAACAAAATCAGAGGGACACTGTTCATGAGCAGAGGTCCCAAATGCTTTAGTGAGGTGGGGTCACAAAAAGGCCATGTTTTAAAATTTGGAGTGCAAATACCAACAAATGCTCACGGCATATAGGGTTTCTAACCATTACGTACCACAGACTAACATGCATCAGGAGTGTGTCTTCGGATTGTCTGCTGTAGTGCTCGTGCCACTGGTCCTCCACCTCCACTCTGCAGCCACTGACAGACATCAAGGTGTGCCTTGGACTCTTCAGCCCCACAGTTCAACCCATTCTCCTATGCTGCACCCATCTCAATGTACTTCCTTATGAAATGGGGTGAGCATAAGGCCCAACAACCCCAAGGCACAACGCAACACTTGTCAGACTCTGCAGGGTAGGGTGAGGTGAAATGGCATGAGCGTTATGGTCAACGACCCAAACGCACACCCCAATGCTTGCCACTCCCTGCAGGGTGGGGTGGGATTGACATTGGTTCTATACTTCACTGCTATTCCTGTTATGCATCTCTCTAACTCCTGCACTACCAATGGCAACATTAGCAAGACAACATTTGGCATTGACAATTGCTTGTTTAGGTGGTGGAACTCTCCTACAGTAGTCAATGGAATGACAAAGGTGGCGGAATGGTCATACAATTTTGGTAGAACTGAGTTCCTGTGGGCTGCTGCCCAATTTAACCACTGAGCTTGAGGAGGATTGACGGTGGCTACTGGTACCACAGTGACCCCCTACAGAGGGCCCAGAAGCTAGCTGTACTATAGAGGCATACTGTGCATGTGTGAGGTCAGTAGACGGCTGTGCTCCCACCATTTGGGAGGATGTAAAGGGAGAAAACTGTGGGTAAAAGCCTCACTGCTATTGGGATGATAGGCAGTGGTTCTCTTGGGACCTGCACTGTGGACCCCTCACCAGAATGATGGGGGGGGGGGATTAGCAGAGGAAGGAACTTGGGGAGCCATGGGGGGTTATGTGCCTAGGCCCAAGTACTGAGCAGATGGCAGCAGTGGAGAAAAATCTATATTGGGGAAAACAATTGTCCATCTTTAATAGCATAATCGGGTTAGAATTTCCTGTTAGTTTATAAAAAACACTGCTAGAAAGTCATTGGGCCACCAAGCAACTATGCAGATGCTTAGCTATATTGTATTGTTGTTAGAATAAGTATGTAATATTGTAGCACATAATTAAATGCTTGTAACAAAGGAAGGCTTATAACAAATGGTTTAGCTCAGATTTGGATGCTTCAGCTATGTGGGTTTTACACTTTGTCCTGCTAAAGAGAACCACTTTTTCGAGGTGCCATGAGATACACCTATATAGGTGCAGGAGCTGTCATCCCTGATTGCCAAATGTCCCTTAGGGATAAAAGCCACCAATCACATAAGAGAGGATGGAGTCAGAAAATGAGTATCCAAATGATGCTTGAGCATGCACAGCTAAGACTGCTCCGAGAGGGCGTGAGCCCTCTGCCTCACTGGGCGACAGACAAAATCTTAACAGAATTGTCTTGCCCAGGTTGAAATCAGTACTATGAGCTTTAATAATAGCTGGTAATGACAGCACATGTTAATCAGATACGATATAATTCACTTTAAAAGGCCATCAGACAAGCAGTTCTTAACTAATTACATTTGTATGCAATGAGTTTACTTTTCAAAGTCTGACACTGAAGCAGCAGGTTTCTACTTATTAATCCAGCTGAAACACAGCTGGGATGTTTGCATGCCTTATTCCAATGTCTTCCCCTTACAGCTGTTATGCACAGTATCATACACCTGCTATTTCACATAAGCTATGAACCAAGTAAATCGAAAAGACCTCAAGTGCCACCCAGTGGCTGCAGCCTGTGGTGCTGTTGCTTACTCCTTCTTGACACAAGTATGGTGTCTTTCACAGGGAACTTGTATTTTTTTTGTTTTAACATAAAATTGTAGACCTTTTCATTTCATTTTATTTTTCATTCTGGTAAGCTGATGAGCAGTATATGCCTATTTTCACAAGTGACCAGGAAACACAAAACAAAACATACTAACAGAATAAGAATATACATTAAAACAAATAAGTAACATATTGCAAGTAGCAATTACATTTATATGTTTCAAACAGCTTTGTCTTCCATTTACTTTTAAATGACTTTTTTTGCGGCATATGACATCAGTTGATAGACCATTGCTGTGTGCAGCCCAGGTTTAGTGATATTATTTGCAACTTCACCTTTTTCATTTATATCTAGACAGGGACGAATACTCCCAAGTCATGATGTCCAAGGCTAGCAGAGAATGGGTATGTCAAAGTGGAACAAGGTAATATCAGCTGATAATGCTTGCTTATGTACATCTCAACAACCTTGAGATCTGCAAAGGATGCAGATGCCTGAATATTATGGCAAGGGCTCCACAACTAACAAGAATAGAAAAGGGAGGGACAATGCTGCCTCATACTCCTCCCTAGTGAGAATGCCTGGACACAAAAGAGTTTGTCAAAACAAAAGCTATTTGACCAGTGTGATCAATTTGGGGACAAAACCAAACCTGGACATGGCATCAAAGATGTATGCCCACTCCACCCTGTCAAAAGCTGTTTCAGCATCGAGAGATAGGGAGGCAGTGGGCAATGAACTGTCTTTGGCTTCCCACAACAGGTCTAGAATCCTGTGGGTGCTGTCTGCTCCCAGGCAACCTGGCATTAAGCTCACTTAGTCTGGAAGTACGAGGTCACCCATAATGTCACTGAGTCTCTCAGCTAGTGCCTTCGCAAATATCTTGGCATTCACACTGATTAAGGATATTAGATGAAATTAGGAACAAAGTATACTATCCCTTCCTTTTTCAAAATCAACATGATTAATGCTTGTATAAAGGAGGGGGAAGGGTTCATCTCTCCCATGTTTTGCTGAAGACTTTGGATAGTCTGGGAACCAAGATTCCCATGAAGGGGCTCAAAAAGTCTCTAAGGAACCCACTTAGGCCGGGGAATTTCCTTCTAGACAAACAGGTAATGGCATCCTGGACTTCCTGTGTGGTAATGGGTGATGTGAGGTGTTGGTTTGCCAAGGCCAGTACCTGGGACAGTGTGATATCATGATAGAAAGCTCTGCATTAATCATCCAAGCAGGACAAGTCAGAAGCATAAAAGGACTGATATTATTTCTGGAATTCACGGTTGATCAGTAGGAAGAGTAGGTAAAATCTCTCTGTTGGGTGAAGGGTGTGCCATACATCCCTGAGGCCAGGTTTATTAAACGTGGAGGTAACATGTGCCACCACTGACAGTCTCCTCCCCGGCTCCCTCGTCCAGGGTTAGGAAAGAGGACTAAGTTTATGTCACCTCCTACTACAATCTCTGCCTGGTTGTCTGGAAGCTCATGGAGCCTGAGGTCAATGAAGGCAAGATCAGGTGAATTTGGGGCATATATACTACCTAATACCACTGGTTCTCCCAGTATGTGCCCTCCAGGAGTAGGATATGATCCTCAGTATCCCTGCATTCCTTATGTATCCTCAACTGAAGACCCCTCTGCACAGGATGGTGATGCCCCACTGCTCTGTAATGCAGGTATTATGGTAGGAGATTCCCACACATGAGCAACGTAACGGGGTGGCTCTCCCGACAGGTGGGTACCCTGAAGGAACGTCAGGTCACACTGCATATTTATTAGTTGCATCAAAACCTTTTGCCTTTTCACCAGGCAAGAGATAATTTGTAAACTGTCAAATCATTCCATATTACTGAGTTGCAGTATTATCCCCAACCACACCACACAGGTAAAATCAAACACATAAGACTGACACAAATAGAGAGGTACTGGTAACATTAAACTATTAACACTGTGGTGCACAACCAAAGCACACTAGGGGAGAGGGGAAGTTCATCCCCAAACCATATAACCATAACTATGTACAGTGCAATGGAAACCTAAGCAAGAAATCAAAAATTACCCACACGTACAACGATTCTCACTGTTAGAGGCATGACAGATACTGTCACTAGCTGACAGCAAGGATAGCTATTATGCCTTTGCTCACATTGAACCTTCAGTAAGTGACCTGAGAGTTTTCTGGCCAACACAGGGTCTACTCCTTGTCTGAAGAGTGGAAGGTAGCTAGCTCTTCCTGAGATATGAAGATAAAGCAAAGAGGTATTATGTCCTGACCATCCCAACACTGCTTTTATATCCAGGCCTAAATGAGAAGAGTAGAGTGAACACCTGTACTGCTATCTCTTATCTGACAGTGTGCCAGCCCACTATGGTTACTACCAGTTTTCAACAAATATGGAGGACAGCCTGTTGGATCTGGCAGATTCATGTGGGAGAGAAAAGGAAACTGGAGGGGGAGAGGAGCAGTCTGTCTTAGTTCAGATACACTGAGGCAACACTCATTTCCCTCTTTACTGCCCTGGGAGTACATGGTCCATTCTAGAGGATGCAAACACTCCACTTGGGCTCTGTCTGTGTTCTTTTGCTTTCCTATATACCAGGGAAGGGGGCAGGTCCACCACTGAACCATGCAACTGTATATAAACTATGTTCTCTGTATAGAAGTACCAGTTAGTTCATTTACCAGGGCAGTCACTAGTACTAGCCATGAAAATGGCTTGGAGAACCACCAACTAATGGCAGATGGGGTACCAGGAAGAGTATGTAATATGTAAGTGAAGGATAAACATTGTGAGAAGTTCCTGCCTCCTCCTCCTACCACTTTTGTATAGAGAAACTACATGTGCCCTCCTCCAGTCCTCCAGAACCACTCCTGTGTTGAGTGACTCGGTGAACATGGCTATCAAGAGGTGCTGCTAGCTCTCTTCACAGCTCTCTTAAAATCCTCAGGTGTATGCCATGTGGCCTCATGGCTTTATCCACCTTCAATTTTGTGAGCTCCTCCAGGACTCTCTCCACTGTGAATGGACTTGTGTTTACCTCTCCCCAACTTTGTGTCTGTTACCCAGCTGTGGTCCCTGACTCTCCCCCTCTACAGTGAATACTGAACAGAAGTATTTGTTCAGTGTTTTTGCCTTTTCAAGGTCTCCCTCCTTACACTCCCCTGTATCCCCTTTGAGCCTAACAATCCCCTCCCTGGATTTCCTTCTACGCTGATGTACCTATTGAATGCACTGTCCCCTTTCTTCACCATCTGCACTAATCATTCCTCTGTCTGTGCCTTTGCACTCCTTATAGCCTTCCTGCTTCCTTAGATTCCTTAAGTATGCCTCCTTGTCTTCCTCGCTTTGAGTCTCCTTACATTTCCTGAAACCTGCCCTCTTGGCTCTTCCTAGTCTGCCACTTCCCTTGAGAACCATAGTGGTTTCTTCCTTCTCTTGTTTTTGCTCACCAACCTGATGCATTGGTTCATCACCTCATCTGTGGCTCCATTCACATGTTCCACTGCTCCTCAACTCCCCTTCTATTTCCCTCCTTGCCAGAGTCTCTTTGATACAACTCCCCATTTTAGCAAAATCTGGCCTCACTAAAATCTTAGCGTGACTAGATTATGTCTCTGTCCTATATTAAACCACACTATGTGATGGTCACTGGATCCCAGTTGACCTTCCACCTGGATGTCTGCAATTCTGTCCCCACTGGACAGTACTAGGTCCAGAACTGCCATGTCCCTGGTGGGATCATTCACTAGCTGTCCGAGGCCTGCCCCTGCAGTGAAACCAGGATGTCTCGGCTCCTGGTTGAAGCAGCTGCTAGGATGGCCCAATCCACGTTAGAGATATTGAAATCACCCAGCAGTAATACCTCACCTTTTGCTGCCATCTCATGAATTTGATCCCCTAGATCCCTATCCACCTCCTCCCCCTGTGCTGGAGGCCTATAGATGACATCTGTGCAGATTGCTGTGCCATTGCTTGGCTCTAGAGTGATCCACTGTACCTCAGCCTCTCCCTGCCTACCCAGTACCACTGTTGCCTTTATATTATCCCTGACATATGTGGCCACCCCCTTTTTTACTCCCCCATCTCTGCTGAACAGAGAATACCCTGTGTGTGACATCAATAAACCTGGAGGGCTAAGCTGAAAGGTTTATGAAGACACACCCTAGGTTTGTAGAACAAACTAATTTTTATTTTGGGGGCATGTGGGGGCATGTGTGATTTTGTATTTTCTTGAAACTAATTTTATAACACTTCCAATATTTTATTTTTATAATTACTGATCCATGATAATATAATAAAACATGCCAGTAGCGTAGTAAATTCCCAGAGAGCATGGGTATGTTATTGGGCCCCTGGTTTGAATAGACATCAAAATTATGATTTGGGCCCCTCAAACTCATGGGCCCAGGTGCTGCACCCTGCACCCTGTAGCTACACCCTGAAACATGCTGCACATTTTCCCATTCAGTGAAGTAATTGACTTATATCTGTTAAGAGTAGAATGAGCTGGAAAATGGTAAGAGACCCAGAAAAAGAAAGCTATTAAAGTAATTTTTTTCAAAATTGTAAAATGCTTGCAGGTTCAATGATTATATTGTTTGGTTAGTTTGAAGTTTTTGAAACAATGTGTTTTAAATGTCATAATATACAAGTGATAAAACACATGTAAGGGATTTGAAAGTGTTCAAAATGGAGGTATTAATTGTGGTGACCAGTAATTATATTTAACTAGAAACTAGCTAAACTATGATGCCAGAAAACTGTTAACGATCCAGTTCATACTACCCTGATTTGAATACACAGATGCTGTATATAGGATGGAAAGTTAAACTGTGCAGCATAAACTTGACATCATATAGAACAACTTCTGTAAATGTGGTTGGTTAATATAACTGCAGATATCATGGCAAGCTGTACAATAGGCTTAGGCTCCTCTTGCCTAACAGGAATACATTTTACTTGGCTACACTGATCTATAAGTGTGCTCATAATATATGCCCAGCTACCTCCATCAGCTGCTTACTGATGTAACATACATCTACAGTACCAGCTAGGATCTCTAGCAAAAGACAAACTGTAAGTCCCCTGAACCCTCTGGGTAACAGGTGGCAAGATTTCCTCACATCCTGCATGTGTCATCTGAAATGTCCTACATACTGCTATAAAAAGGGCATCCTCTGGCCTTCTTTTCAGATGTTCTGGACATTGCTGAAATCATACTGCAATACCGCTTCCTACTCCAGAACAAAGGGTTCCACAGGAAAAGAGTACAGTGTTATCCACATCCATGTGTGTAGAGATACTGACTGACGGGAAGTCATTGAGAAAATAGAGAACTGGATAGTGCCCGGGATGGAGCTGTGGGGGCACCTGAGTATACAGGAAGGTGGGAAAGAACATCACTCACCTAGACCAACAGATGCTTGTCAGACAGGTCATGCATGTTTGTCAAGTAGAAGGGGATGGGAGATGGAGAACAGTGCTGAAAAACATAGGAAAGAGCAACAAAGATGGCAGGCCCTGCTCATCCCTTCTGGACAAAACAAGCTATCAGTATGAGTGATGAGATGGTGGAGAGGATTTATGGAAACCAGACTGGAAGAGGCAGAGAAAGGAGGAGAGGTGGGAGAGTACTTTTTTCTACACTTGGGCCGCCCAGGGAGTAGAGATATGTGGTAGTAGTTTCCAGGAAAGAATGGTCTCCCATTTTGTGGAGGTGAAGAGTTTTGCATGCTGTCATGCTCCAGGAACTGCCCTAAAGTGATGAAAGGTTGAGAAGGGAAGAAACAAACCAACATGTCCAGAAATAGAGGTAAATGATTTTGGTATCATGATCTTCAGGGCTACTGTTATAGGTCTCAGAAAAGGACCTACCCCTAACATTTGTGATCATATCTGCTGAAATAAAGAAAAAGAAGATAAAGATTTATTCTAAGCTACTGTTTCATCTCTTGGCTTAGAAAGCTCTGCTTGACTCAGAAATGTTTAGCAATATATCTGAACAGGTATTTGTAGTATGTATCACTGAATGCAAGACTTGTAAAATTCACATTTCAATCCTCTGTTAAATAATAAATTCACATTTCAATCCTCTGTTAAATAATCTGCTACACAGATATGAGGTAAACCCCCAATTCATATAAACAGGTTTACATAAACACAGTTGTTTAATAAGTGGTAAACAGATTTTCTACTATGAATCTCTGGCAGATCCTGTATATATATTTGCAGAATTCTTTCATGCTACACAGTAAATTCTCTATGCATGTGGCAGGTTCTTAGTCCCTTCTGAGGCCTACAAGTACAAACCAGGCTAAGCTTCTATTAAAATACAAAGAAAATGCAACTGTTCCCTTTCCATTTACCAGCTAGCACAAACCTCATAGGTTTCTTAATGGCTTTAACTTGACAAGGGTGCTAGATGTGGGTAACTGGTTACCAAACTGCTGAGATTAAGAAAACAGAGGAGAGTTATTCTATACTGCTGTTTGATCTCCTCGTTTAGAAAGAGCTGCTTGATGAAGAGTCCTAAAAGCTCCACCTACTGGATGAAGAGGAAATTTTTAGATGTCTGCAACAAAAATGCTCACCTTTGAAGTACACTGCACAGGCAATCTCTAAGGTGGATGAGAGGAACCCATTAATTGCTACCTGGATCTTTTCAATCCAAGAGCTACATTCCCCCCTCCAAAAAAAGAGTAAATGGGATCACCGCTGCCAGTTTAACAGTCAAAAATAATTAAATAACATATATTGTTCAATAATATAACAGCACAGATATTTTACAATAGGTACCAATTCTTCCTGAGAGGTAAAACACATTTCATTTTCATGGCCGGATATCTCATTATCGATCCTTTCTTCCAGGAACACTGGCTAATTTTCTGATGTTATACACATTTGTTAACGTAGCATCAGTCTGTGTTTGGAGTTTCGAGGACATGCATGCCTTGTCAACTAATGAAAACCTTCTTTGATCGATATGTTTATCCCTTATTCATTTCTGACATTTTTAAGAACCCTCTTAACGGTTGTATTTCCTTCAAACACATTATCCAGACCATGACAATTGTTCAAGGACTTGGAAGTTGCGATTAATGTACCAAAATCCATGCTCATTCACTATCTGTGCCTACAATACATTGGTGCAGTGCTTGACACGGTGGATTTCAATTTTTTTTATTTTATTTAGATCTAGGATTACAAATACCTTTGAGCCAAGGCTCTTTTACAAAGGTTCCATGTCAGCTGAAGTACAAAACAGGGGATACAACAAAAATAACAACATTGTGGGCAAACAGTACAGTAGTCAGTTATTAATTGAGTAGGCAACACATTAGAAAAGCTCATTACATAGTAGAGGCCCAGAGCAGCATCAACTAGGGCATAGACAAGCGGGGGAGGAATGGGATGGTAAATTGGGAGTAGTAGCTGCCAGAGGCATTGTCAGACATAACAAGGAGACGTGCTGGAGGAGGAGAGGGGAGCAGGTGAGAAGGAGAGGGTTGTGGGGCCGGAGATAAGTTCTAGGAGGGGGGTGGCATGGCAAGGCTATAGGTAGTGGTAAGTATTGCAGATTAGATGAGGCAATCACAGGAGCTGGAGGCAGTAAGATGGAGTCGGAGCCTGGTTTTAAACATGCCAAGTTTGGGAGTAGAGGAGATGGTAGTGCTGAGACCATTTAGCCATGAGGGAGCCCTATGGGTGAAAGATCATTGACTCTGAGTAGTGAGACAGCCGGAAACCTGCAAAAGCTGCGATTCGGAACTCCTGATGCTTTGCAGATTTGTGCTAGGGTGCAATAGAGCTTGGACTCCAGGAGGGGAAAGGCCCATGATAATTTTTTTCACCATGGTGCAGGTTAGATACTTAATACGGTTGGAGACTTGGAGCCATCCATATTGAGCATAAAGATCACAGGTATGTGTGAGATGGTGAGCTCCAGTGATAAGCCGACAGGCCTTGTTGAGGGATGTTGATATGTGTCTGTGGGTAGTTGCAGTGGCTGAGCCATAGATGATTAGGCTGTAATCAGTAATGGAGACCATGGAACGTTGGACAGTGATCTTCAAGGCTTCTGGGGTGAGGTGTTGCCAGTGCCTGAACAGTAAGCCTAGCCGCGCATTAGCAGCTTTTGCTCACTGTCAATGTGGGCCCGTAGGATAGATTGAAGTCAAGCAGGATCCCAAGGTATTTGGAAGACTGGACCTGTTCAGGTATTCCCTGACTGGTGGTGATAATAAGGGGTGTAGCCTGTGCTAGTTATGGGAGCTGATAAAAAGCTTAGACTTTGTTTTTTTGTGATTATTTTTGTGATTAAGGACAAGCTTATGATTAGTAAACCAGTTTTCAAAAGAGGTGAAACCATACTGTAGATTGTGTTGTAGTGGAGTAGGGTCTTTGTGGGAAGAGAGAACTACAGCATTGTCAGCATATAGGATGATCTGTTTCGAGCAGGACTGCAAAAAGGAATTTAGAAAAAAGGCTAAAAAGAAGTGGTCCTGGGGGACACCAGAGCGAACTGGTTGAGTATCAGATAGTACATCTGCAATTTTTATTCTTTGTGAGTGACTTTCCAAGTAGCTTTTAAACCATGCTGTAGAGTCATGTGAGAGCTCAGTGTTCAGTAGCTGGTCTATTAGCAGGCAATGGTGGACAGTATCAAATGCCTTGGTCAAGTAGATAAAGACTGCCCCAGTTAAGTGGCCTTTGTCCAGTGTGCTGTGCACGGCTCCAGTGAACTCCAGGAGGGCAGATGTTGTGCTGTGACCTTTCCTGAAGCCGTGCTGCTGTGCGCACAGAATATTATGTTTGTCCAAGTAGTCCATGAGCTGTTCTGCACCTATACGCTCAAGGGCCTTGGGGGGGCAATGTGGAGATTGGCCGATAGTTCATATGATTGGTCTTGTCACCACTTTTATGGATTTGGAGCACTACATCAATGTTCTGGAAATGAGAACAGCTCTGCTTGGTCCCAAATATTCACAGAACCCCTCAGTCCCAGTCCTTTGTTGAACAGGATAGTGTCAGTGTCATGCATTGCATCAACAAGTAAGGGAGCACTCAGTCTTATCCCCTATGTGGGGAGTGATGAGAGTTTGGTACTGGCCAATGTTGCATTGTATCAACAAGTAAGGGAGCACTCAGTCTTGTCCCCTATGTGGGGAGTGATGAGAGTTTGGTACTGGCCAATGTTGCATTGTATCAACAAGTAAGGGAGCACTCAGTCTTGTCCCCTATGTGGGAGTGATGAGATTTGGTACTGGCCAATGTTGCATTGCATCAACAAGTAAGGAGCACTCAGCCTTGTCCCCTATGTGGGGAGTGATGAGAGTTTGGTACTGGCCAATGTTGCATTGTATCAACAAGTAAGGAGCACTCAGTCTTATCCCTATGTGGGAGTGATGAGAGTTTGGTACTGGCCAATGTTGCATTGTATCAACAAGTAAGGGAGCACTCAGCCTTATCCCCTATGTGGGGAGTGATGAGAGTTTGGTACTGGCCAATGTTGCATTGTATCAACAAGTAAGGGAGCACTCAGTCTTATCCCCTGTGTGGGGAGTGATGAGAGTTTGGTACTGGCCAATGTTGCATTGCATCAACAAGTAAGGGAGCACTCAGTCTTATCCCCTATGTGGGGAGTGATGAGAGTTTGGTACTGGCCAACGTCTCACAGCCTTTAACAGTCAGTCATGTGTCTCCCAGGTGTACAAAATGTCTTAGTAGACAGGCTAAGCCGGTCCCAGTCATTACATGAGTGGGACCACATATCCAAATTGTGGTGTCACTCAGGTCTTCTGCCCCTTGATACAAATTAATCCAAGAAAGTTCAATCGCATTCAAAAAAATAGAATTTATTATAGGCAGAGAGTACCAGCAACATATATGGCTCCCTCCAGACCACCCAGCACTTCGACTCCTCGTGAGTCTTCCTCAGGGGTGTGGTCAAGTTGGGAAAGGGTCACTACTTAAATATATAAGCTCATTAATAATGCATGACATTATATTGTCACATGCATCAATGACTACATCAAACAAGGTGAACAAACACATATCTATCTATAAGTAATATACCAACTGTATAAATATAATGAACTGAGACCTAATTTACAGAAAAAATACAATTTCATAGATTTTATGAATCGTCTTTTCTTAGTTTACTACCAGGCTCTAAAAAAAAAACACTTTAACATTGTTAATACTGTTAACAGTTTTAACATGTATACTATTCATAATTCCACAGAGGCAGCCTAAGACGCTTCATCCGTTTACGATAGGCTTTAGACCATAAATCTAAATAAAACAATGTAAGTGGTAATTCCTGGAGAAAACCAGCAAATCAGGATTACATTCTTAGTTAATAAGGTTTCCTATATACGGTGACTCATAATTAGATATTTTTTATATATAGGCTTTAATGTGTACAAAAGTGCATAACAATTACAAAATACACTAAAGCATGTAAACTAAAAAAATGGTAATAAGCTATCTATTTAGGATGTTTTCTACCAGAAACACAGGAAAACTTACTACAGCATTGTTACCATGTCTAATATTTCTGTCATTAATAGATTCCAATAAATTTTATGAAGGCTGCCTATGGCGCTCATTCAACTATTATTAAAGTTTTTTCTCTAAAAATTAGAGCAATGCAAGAAGTTATCCTGGACAACACCAGATGTGTCAAAATTTTCATTCTAGGTTCGTAAAAAGATTTCTCTTGAGCGTCTGGTATATCGGGATTTCTATGAGGGGAGAAGTAGAGAGAGAAAGTTATGCATATCTACAGTGGTTAAACACCTAATTTTATTTATTATCTTTTCAAAAAAGGTTTCAAATCCCATCTTTCATTTAATCCAAATGGTTTAACACAGCTGAGTTTATAAATCCACATACTTTCCTTTTCCAATAATAAGTTTGAGCTGTCACCTCCTTGTGTTAATGGCGGGACCCATTCCAAGCCCATAAATCGAACATTCTCTGGTCTAGAAGAATGATGTGTTATGAACTGCATCCCTACTGGTGTGTCCTGTTTCTGATTCAAGATAGATCTAATGTGTTCTTGAATTCTTTGTTTTAAAGGATGAACTGTCTTACCAACATAGATCAAGTTACATGTGCACCACAGCACATAAATAACATAGCTGATATCACAAGTAATGAGCTGTCTAATATCTACTTTGATATTAGGCTCCATTGGGATGTTGAAAGAATTTATCTGACATACTATACTTGCAAATATTACATCTAGAGCATTTAATAAAAATGATCTTTGGGGTAGCCAGGTAGTTCCTAGTTTCCATCTGTAAAGGTTGTAACCTACTGTGTACCACAAAATCTTTAAGATTCCTTGCTCTGCTAAAGGATACTTGGGGGCTGACCCCCACTGCTGTCCCTACTTCTTCATCAGAATGCAAAATATGCCAGTTACAGTAAATAATATTACTGATTTTCTCTGCTTTGTGACTGAACTCAGTTCTAAATGTACAGGGTTGTGTGTGTGCTGTTGTAGTGCCTGGTTCCATCCCTGTTATGAGTTTCTGCCGATCAAGGGTACTCACCTTATCTTTACGTTTTTTCAGTAATAGATGGTTATACCCCCTTGCCATAAATCTACAAATCCGCTCATCTGCTTGTACATTAAATGAATCCTCAGAGCTACAATTTCTTCTTATCCTTCATAATTGACTGTAAGGAATGGAGTCTTTAAGATTTTGAGGGTGGACACTGTAGGCATGTAACACTGAATTGGTTGCTGTGGGTTTGTGATAGCCTGTTGTATTAATAACATCACCATCCTCACTGACTGTAAGAGTCAAGTCTAGGAAGTTAAGTGTTTTTTTGTTCATCTCAAAGGTGAAACACAAATTCAGATTATCATTAAGCCACTGTATAAATTCTGGAATAATCTCAGTGGCACCTTACCATATGCAAAAAACATTGTCAATAAATCTAAACCAGTGTTTTATAAATGGACAGTACAGATTTATTTATTTATTTGAACATCAGTTTAACAACCTTTGAGCCAGAGGCTCATTTACAAAGTACCTCGTCACAGAGAGGACAAACAGTGCAAGCAACAAACATCAGGGCAGACAAAAATCGGAGTACCTTTAGGGTCAGGCAAAATTACAGGCATATGTCAAGCACAGTATACAATAGGCTTACAGGTGAGCTTTGCATAGTAGACAATGTACAGTAGATACATGGAGATTGAGTCAGTGGGCAGATAAAGGTAAGGCTGTGTGGGAGGTATCAGAAGAGGAGTGTGGGGAAGGTAGTAGCAAGTAAAGGTAGAGCTGGACAGAAGGTCAGAGAGCGGCTCAGCGAGCCTTGTCTGGGAGAATAGGACGAGGCTTAGAGGCATCTACAGCTGCGTGTTGAGAGCAGGTGATTTCTAAGGCTAGTTTTAAAATAAGATAACGAGGGGGCATCAGTGATTCCAGCGGGAGGCGTTATACCAACAGGGGCTCTGTAGGGTAAGCCCTTTGACCTCGCGAGGTTCTTGCCCTCGGTATAACCAGTGCAGTTTTGCGGGATATCTTGGTATACTGTAGGTTTGCTCAGTGGATAGTGGCTGACAGACCCGGTGGGGATAGACCAAGGAGTGATTTTTTTGTTAGGAGGCAGGTTTGGTATTTGAGGCGCTCATCTAGGTTGAGTAGATTAGCCATGGTGTAAAGAAGGCAAGTGTGGGTTAGTCTAGGAGCCCCAGTTATAAGCCTGCAGGCCTTGTTTAAGGTGAGGCAGATTTTGTGCAGGACAGTCTGGTCTGCTGTACCGTACACAGGTAAGCCATAGTCTACTACAGATAGAACTGAGGATGTGACTGCAAGTCGGAGGGCATCCGTGGGAGGCAGTTTTATGACGATGGAGATACCCAGCTGAGTGTTAGAGGCTGAGGCAAGGGCAGAGATGTGGGTATGAAAAGAGAGGGCAGGGTCAAAGGTTATACCTAGGTATTTATAAGAGTGAACTAGCTCAATAGGGAGTTTAGAGGTGGAGTGGACTGAGAGAGGATAGTTACTGGATTTATTTTGGGGTGGGCAAAGAGCATGGTTTTGGCTTTCTTTAGATTAATTACGAGTCTGTGCTCAGTAAACCAGGCTTCTGTCGTTGTAAGATTCCTGCAGAGAATCCTGAAGTGAGATGGGATTACGATCGGAGGCAAAGTACAGCATCATCTGCATAAAGAAGGATTTTACCACTACATTCACTGCGCAGGGAGTTGAGAAAAAGGGAAAAGAGCAAGGGCCCAAGAATGGAGCCCTGAGGGACTCCGGAGCGGATAGGGCAGGTGCTGGAAAGTGTCCCGTTGATTTTCACACATTGTGAGCGGGCCGACAAGTAGCTGGAGCACCAGGAAACAGGCCCAGTGGCAAAGCCTAAGTGGTTAAGGGTAACTAGCAAGAGGGGGTGGGAGACAGTATCAAAGGCTTTTGATAAGTCAATGAACACTGCACCTGCTAAGGAGCCAGAGTCCAGCGAGGTGTGAAGAAAGTTACAGAACTCCAGGAGGGCAGTATTGGTGCTGTGGCCAGCTCTGAAACCATGTTGTTCTGGGCAGAGGATGCTATATTTATCGAGGTATTCAGAGATTTGGGTGGCCACAATTTTTTCTAAGGCCTTAGAGAGAGGAGAGAGGACTGAGATAGGTCGATAATTGCTAGGGAGGGTCCTATCACCACCCTTGTGTATTGGGGTGACAGTAGCTATCTTCCAGGCAGAAGTGAATTGCCCTAGGCAGACAGATTTATTAAAGAGGCTGGTAATTGGTGAGATAACCAGATCCAGAACCTGACAGAGAAGACTAGGATCAAGGGAGTCATTGCCAATAGTGTTACTCTTTAAGGCCTTGAGTAGGTAAGGTCTGACATCCTGGGCAGTGACACAATGCAGGTAGAACAAGGGGTGTGGGAGAATAGGGACAGAGCTGGAGGAAGGGGGACAAAGAAATTATCTGGGAGCACCGGGCTAAGGTCCGTGAAAGATTTGTTGAGGTGGTTGGCAATAAGGACAGGGTCTGAGGAGACCGAACCATTAATGTTGATAAGCGAAGGTGGGAGGGAACGCATGCCACCATTCAGCTGCTTGATGTTGCCCCAGAAGGTCCTGGCATTGCCCCATGAGGAAGTGAGGGAGGCTTGATAGTGATCAGCCTTCGCTTTGCGGATGGCCCATGTACATTTGTTCCGGGCAGCAGCATAGGCCAGACTGTCAACTGGGTGGCCTGTTTCCGTGACAATGTGCCATAGATTGTCCCTATGCTTAAGAAGTTGGTGCAGGGCGGGGGTAACCCAGGGGGCATGCCTTACTTTGGACCGGCATGCAGTTATGGGTCAAAAATGTCGCAAGCAGAGTTGAAGGTGTGGATAAAGAAGGTAAGGGCCGTGTCAATATCCGGGGCGTTTTGTATAGGGGACCAGTCTATGAGGGCTAGGAGTTGCTTAAGACCTTTCAGCCCACCAGGTCTAAGACGCTGCCGAAGGGTAGTTTGTGCTGTGGGTTTGGGCAAGGAGGTTGACCAATAGAAGAGAACAGGGGAGTGGTCACTAAGACAGTCCGGGAGGATTTGGATGTTGCGGATGTGGTTAGGGCGGTTTGTGAGGACCACATCCAGGAGTGTGCTAGAGCCCATTATAGGATTCACTCTAGGTGGGAGACTAGTTGAGTTAGGTCAATAGCTGCAAAGGCGTCATGGGAGGAAGTGGATGAAAGGCTAAGCCAATTGATGTTCAAGTCTCCCACAAGGATTTGGTCGGAGGAGTGGGGTAGGGAGGTAAAATAATCAATTAGTGGGCCTAGTGCTTGTGCTTGATTTTTTGGAGGCATGTACGCTGTAGTCAGGTAGATGGGACCCCTAGAGGGATCAGGAGATAGTTTTAGGGTTAGGGCCTGAGCCCTGAAGTCAAGGACAGGGGCTGGGAGATTTAATTCTTGATTGAATATAATCGTATTTTCCCAATGTCCCAAAAACAGGTTGGCATAACTGGGTGCCATAGCTGCCCTCATAGGAGTGCCACATTCCTGTAAATAGAACTAGCCATCAAATTGGAAATAGTTATGTTTCAAAATAAACTCAAGGGCCTGTACCACAAATTATTTAGGTATGTTATCTTCCAGAAGTGACCTGTCCAAAAATATTGTACTGCTAACAGACCTTGGTGGTGTTGGATAGATGTGTACAAAGACTCAACATCTATGCCAAGCCAAGTGAGATTTTCACTCCAATCCAAATCTTTTAATTTGTTTAACAAGTCCTTAGTATCTTTGATATAAGATTCTAATGTTAAGACACTGAATTGCAGGAAAAAATCAATAAACTTACCCAAATTCTGGGTTATGTTTCCTACACCAGAAATAATGTGCCTCCCTGGTGGATTGCATTTGTCTGAATATAAAAGCCAGGGCTAACTGGATATTCTGACCGAATATACTGATGTTCTGTTTCTGTAATATCACCTTTCTGTAGGTGTTGTGACAGAAGGTACTGAAGTTCTTTTCTAAACACAGATGTTGGATCAGACTTGAGTTTTCTATAGTTGTCACCATTATCCAATGATGACATCACAATGTTTTTAGAGTGTTCCCTGTTAAGGATCACTATATTTCCTTCTTTATCTGCAAGCTTTATAACAATCAAAATGTCCTGAGACAAAGTCTCTATTGCCTGATGTTCTATTTTAGATATATTAAACCTGGTCGGAACATCCTCATTAAGTACTGTTTTGACCTGCTGACATGCCACCTTCTCAAATGTACTAATTGCAGTGTTATAAACATTGGGCAGAACACAGACTTAGGTTTAAATCTATCCTTCCTCCATTTCTGCAAGTGCTCCCTAGCTAGAAATATGCCACCTCTTGGCAAATGTTGGAAGGTCAGGAGGTCCGAATGAATACCTTGCTCTTGTAATAAAGATTCTGAAGTGTCTAAATCTGAAGAAAGCTGAGCAGCATTAATTTCCACATTAGTCTGAGTAGTAAAATCATTATTTAAAGTCTCAGTGGCATTACCTGTGGCAACACCAAATTCAATTTTCATATCAATAGACCCACCACCATCTTGTTGTAGCAGGTCATTAGCTGATAAGGCTTCCACTTCAAGTTCCATACATTTTTCTGATGTTTTTCTAAAGTCTATTGCCTCAGTTCCACTCATTACCATGGCATCCATTGGATAGTCAATATCCTCAGTGAAAGAAATAGGGTCTCCACTACGATAAGTGTTCCCAGTATTAATATTTACATTAGCAATTGCTGATGTTGAAATCATGGAAGAAAACCAATTGTGCTCAAATTAGTATTACCAACAGTTCATTTCTGCAGGAAAAAAACACCTTCAGTTTTAATTTTCTAAAGAACTTATATAGGTCTACAAAGACCTGAAAATCATTAACTGGGGGAGTGGATATAAAACGTAGTCCTTTTTCAAGCACATTTTTTTTGTTTTGTAAGGCAGATAGAAGAAAGATTAATTATTTGTAATCAATTTACTTCTTCTCCCTCAGTGGATAAGTTCGTTTTTCTTTTGGACCTTTTGCCACCACGTTTTCCCCTCGTTTTCCTACTTTTCTGTTTTTTGACTCGATTGTTTGTGGACCTTCCAGCTCTATCAATATTAGCTGCTATTTCTTCCTCCTCCTGATTTTCTTATCGTTTAGATTTATTCATAGATGTGCTCCTAGATGAAAATCTAACTCTGGAGTGCACCCTGCTGTAAGAACGATCAGTCCTCAGTTTTGGCCAGCTAACTATATTACCCCTTTCATGATCATTCACGTCTCGTAGCAATTTGTTGGCTTTCGTTCTGTTATCAATGTCTCATATTTAGATAATTTGCTTTTTAAAGTGAGTCAAATTCTTGATATTGCAGCTCATTTTTCAGAGACAGAACCTTTTCGCTGACTATATTAATCTCTTTCAAGAGTGCTTCATACTTCAAAGTGTCCCGTTTAGAGCATTCTGGGGCAGCTGCTAGCCATTCCTCTGTATGGAAATTCCTCTATTCTACTAGCGGGGACAACAGTGACTCGGAGTATGCTCCCGATTCAAATATTCTTCCAAGGTGGAAATATTATAAGATGTGTCTATTTCTTTAGTTAATAGTTTTTCAAATTCAATGAAAGCAGTCTTAATATTTTGGTTAATCTCAGCATTTACCTCTGAGCCTTGCAAACACTCCCTCGCTCTCCGTCGACGCTCACTAAAGAAATCCATGGTATCCCATTCATAAACCTCTGGCATCTGTGCTCACATTGCTTCATCCATCTGGTGCATATTCTTTAAGACTCTAGTAATAATAGGAAGAAATCACCAGATAGTAATAATCCAGTAAAAGATTTTTAGACAGACAGAAATCTGGTTTCATGAAATGAAGGTAGTCCAAACAACGTTGTTTTCTGATTTGGCAAAACATGAGTGGGAACTGCTGAACCCCATGGTAAATGGCCTCTTCATAAGGTGGGGTAGTCCAGAGTTGAACTTTTCTGCATCCCCACAATGCAAACATGCCACATTTCTGTCACTTGCTCTACAGCCTGGACTTTCTTCTCCAGACATGTTGTCCCTCTCCTAGAAAGGAGGTTTCTTTATGTGTTTCCTCTGCTCCCGCTCATACAGAAAGTTGCACTCAAGCTGCTGGCAGAGCATGCCACCTTAATACTGGTAGCCCTCTTCTGACCGCACCAGATATTGTTTCCTCTGCTACAACATTTGGCAGTGGAGCCTCCTATTTGACCAAGCCAGTGTTGGGGTCTACTGTCACAGGACAGAGGGTCCCTGGCCCATCTGGACCTGTGGTCCTTACATCTGCATGCATGGCTCTTGAATACGTAGCCATCGCCCACTTCCAGTTTCAACACAGGTGGCTGGTGTCTTATTGGCAGTTAGAAAGCCTTCCACAAGACACACCTATTCGCTAAGGTGGAAGCATTTCCCATATGTGTACTTCCCATTGTGAGGACCTAGTTACAGTGGTAGTTATACAAAAGCTGATCAGTACTGAGGCAATACTGGAGTATGCTGAGTCAGAATTACATTATAGCCCATGCAAATCATAACTTAGTGCCTCAACATCACCTCAGTACTGATCAGCTTTTGTATGACTACCACTGTACACATCCTGTCAATACTGTACTGGACTGCCTGCAGTCTCTATCGAACTCTGGTCTCCAGTACTCATCCATTAAGGTGTACTTGGCTGCCATTTCAGCTTTCCATTCCCTGAGGTACTCTGCAAATCCGTCCCCGATTAAGTAAATTGATTCCACCTTTGGACCTTCATTTAATTGTTGAATAACTGACTGGCTCCATTTGAACCTGCCACAACTTGGAAATGCACTTCCTTTCATGGAAAATCCATTTCAGGTCACTTTACCTTCCATTTGGATGATTTCTGGTCAGTATCCATGCATGAGCCTCCTCACCTGATTTTCCACAAGGACAGGGTATCCTTGCGCATACCAGTCCATATTTTTCTGCCTGTGGTGGTCTCTGATTTCAAACTGAATCAGACCGTACACCTTTCCATGTATTACCCTGAGCAAGCTAACAAAGGCAAGGCATTGCTCCATACAGTTGATGTACACAGAACACTATGTTTCTATCACTGTTGCACTAAAGACTGAAGAAAGTCCTCTCAGCTTTGTGTCTCAGTCAGCCTTTGGAAGGAGAGTCGCCTGTCAGTAAACATTATCTGTCCAAATGGCTGCCTGAGTTTTGTTATAGGAAGTATAATAAGAAACTTGCTGGTGCTGTGCCTTCCACCTACATGTGGTATAGCCACCTCTAGTTTTAGGTTTCAGAATGTTTCTGCAACCCGACATATGTGCTGCTGTCATATGGAGAACTGTGCATACTTTCACTAAACACTATCATCTATATATCCTCTCGTACAGGCGTGGTGGATTTAGTCTTGCTGTTCCACAAGGCCTTCTGTCCTGACTGTATCCAACTTTGTTATCCTCCTGGTGCCTTGTGTACTGATTGGGAATTATTCCAAAGGTGTGGCCCAGTGGAGGAGATATCCTTGATGAAGACAGAACAGTTACTCATTGCAACAGTAGATCTTCAAGACAATCTCCTCCATTGGGCCACAGTGCACCACCCTCCTTCCTCCTTTCTGAGGTTTAAGCTGGCAGGTTTGTCTACTGCCTTGCCTGGAATGTCCATAAGTGCCTTATGTAAACTGTATTTCCAGTCCTGTACCTCTCCTTGTGTACCTGGTACTGATTTGATCTCCTGGTTCCTCACAGTAAAGGCCCTTGAGCTTGTCTCTGGTGGGAACTGAGGAACAAAGGGCCACCCACATTTTAAAAGCACCGACACTGAACTCCATCATGGGCAGCCCCCAGCTAGCAAAAGTTTCCTAGTAGTCCTCATGCTGATGGCTTACACTTCTAAAACTGAGGGCAAATGGAGGAGATTCTCTCTAAGATCTACTGTTATGGTGAGTAACTATTCTTTCTGTGGTCACAGTCAAGTGGAGACCTCTACCCAGCAAAAGTGATCGTGCAGGTCTTGAGGACAGGACAGACCATTCCTGAGGTATGCCAAGTAGTGAATAAATTCACAACTATTACTAGTAGTGTGAACGAGTTTTTCCTTAGGTTCATCCACAGAAAAGCTAATAAATGCCTGACATTGTGGTGTTAATTCAGCCAGAATAGCAATTTGTGAAATGGGTTTAAGGATCCATTTCACACATTGCTGGATATGACCAACAGAATTGAATATCATTTGATGTTCAGTCCCACACCAGTAGTCATTACTATAGATGTCCACGAGGTTAGAAACATGATTGCTCAAGCATTCTGTGATCTAGAACTTGCCATTCCTGTAGCTGGTAAACCACCAGAAAGCATGCGGGGGGGGGGGGACATTAGGTCCTCACCTAGTGGATTAATTACCCTCAAAGTAATCTGACCATTTGATAGAGAAGAAGTGTGTGCATTCAAAATCAAAAAGGATGACCTTGTACTGCCTGGAACTGTTTAAAGGAGAAGACTCCTGTATATGTATGATTTGGATATATCTGATGTATTTATTATACATTAAATCAATTACTGTACATATGTCAATAAGAGATCAGCCATTTCTTCTGTTGCAACACATATCTAGAGTTTGAGGCTCTGACTAAGGTAGTAAAATGTCAAGCAAGCCTCCATGTACATGCAAATGAGTTACTTATAATACAGCCCTCCCATTCCTTGATGTCACTGCAGCAACAGTGCAGAACAAAACACAAGGGTATCAATGCTGTCTAGCCTGATTTTAGTTTAAGTTTGCAATGGCCTAAGGCAGTTCTGTCATGCAACTCACACAGGAGTAGTACTTTTAGCCTTAATACTGTATGTATGAAGCAAATAATACATCCGATAGTATTTCATTCAAGAAAACAAAAGCTGTTCCTGTGTACTGCTCATTTCTCTCTGTGAGACAGTTGTAACATGTTGTGGAAAGCAGTAGACTGAATCAGTCAATCAACCAATCGAGCAGTCAATCAGTCACTCTGTATTGAACCAGGTGAGCACCCTTAAGAAGATTTGTTACAAGATGAGCCTGGGCAGTTTACAAAAGAATCACAGAGACTGACTTATACACATCCCCTTTCAGCAGCCCGAAGTGGAGCTAGATCATTCATTTACTTTATAAAGTGTATTGTTTTACATTTCAAGTGCTCCTTAAATCTGAGTTTCTGACTGGAAATACCAAGACACAGAATGCATATGACATGGGAGGAGTGAGCTAAGCAAATACAGAGCACTACAAACAGATACTGATTAGTTTCTTTATCTACAACAGCTGAGGTGCAGCATCTGATTTGTGAGGGACATACTACCTCAAATGCTGGCATTACAAATCGGGGGCTGCCACAGCTTATCCTTAGTACCTTGAAAGTGAAGGGCTATAGATCTCACATCACTGCTAATGATATATAATGGGAATTGGGGCACTTTTAAAGTCATGGACCTGTGGGGCCATCACAGTTTCTAAGGAGGTTAGGGGAACTTCTTAAGGTTTAGAGAGTAAGGGACTCTAGTAGGATTTGAACCAGAGTCCCCCAGTGCTTGTGCCTGTGCTTTCCTGGTAACCTATTCCTTGCCATAGCTGAATTCTTTATTGCCTTACAGCAGCCATCCAATCACTGACTGACTAGTTACAAAGGGAAAGGGGGCTATTTGCATGATTGTTTTTCACTGCTGGTGTCAATCAAAACAGAGAATGTTAACACACACACACACCTTAATACAACAGCTGCATAATACCACTTAAAACTCTTGTTGTACCCAGAGTCATTTATTGGGTAAACTGTTTTGCTAACAGAAACAGTAACACAACACATACAGGCACTTCCTTATGTGAATACTATATATACCTTAAATCAGTGCTGCATCACACTCACATGGTCCTAGTCCCTATTAGACCTGCACTTCAGGATGTGCACAACACTTAAAGGGTTCCTCCATTACACAAGTGGGAACCAAACATTGTGGGTTTGGTCTACTGGTGGAACTGCATTTAGTGCAGCACCATTATCTGTTGCTCTGATGACATCATCCTTTGGCAACATTGATGGTAAAATGGAGGACAAACACATTGATAACTTTTGGGGGCTGTATATTTTTATTTATAATCTAGATCTGGACAGCAATAGGACTGCTGGCAACTGGAGGAGGCACACAACAGTTACACATAAGGAGATGGGAAAATATTGGTGTGGAACTATGGGAGACTTCCCCCTTTAAGCAGAGGAAATTCCAAAAAAGTAATGGTAACAAACTGTCTCTTATACAGCTGAAGAAAAGGTAGAAATACTGGCACATTTGCCTTACCCTAACATAGACATAGAAACATAGACTTTGACAGCAGATAAGGACTGCTAGGCCCATCTAGTCTGCCCATTTCCCTACCTACAGGATAGGCCGCAGATCCTAGTTAACCAACAGACTATATCTTCCTGCCCCCCACAAGAATTGCCTTATGTCTGTCCCATGCATTCTTGAATTCTCCCACAGTTTTAGACCCCACAACTTCCTCAGGAAGGCTGTTCCATGCATCCACTACCCTCTCTGTGAAATAATACTTCCTCACATTGCCCCTGAACTGCTCTCCTTCTATCTTTAAATTGTGTCCCCTTGTTCTTGCAAGTCTCTTTTTCTGAAAGATGCTACCCTCTTGGACTTTGTTGATTCCCTTGAGGTACTTGAAAGTTTCTATCATGTCCCCCCCTCTCCCTTCTTTCCTCAAGGGTATACATATTAAGCTCCTTTAGTCTCTCCTCATACGGCTTCTCTTGCAGACCCTGCACCATTTTAGCTGCCCTCTCTGGACTGCCTCTATCCTGTCTATGTCCTTGCGGAGATGGGGTCTCCAGAACTGGACACAGTATTCAGATGGGGTCTCACCAACTGTCTGTACAGAGGGATAACAACTTCCTGTTTTCTGCTGCTGATGCCTCTCCCTATACATCCCAGTATACCCCGGCCCTCCCTACTGCCTTCTCACATTGCTTGCTAACCTTAAGGTCATCTGATATGATTACCCCTAGGCCCTTTCCTATTTTGTTGTTGTTACTACCTCCCCACCCATTGTGTATTCTTCCCTGGGTTCTTGTTTCCCAGGTGCATTATTTTACTTTTTGCATAAATTCTAGCTGCCATCGTCTGACCATTCCTCCAACCTTGCCAAGTCCCTTTTCATCCTTTCCACGCCTCCTTGTGTATCAACCCTGTTGCAGATCTTTGTATCATCTGCAAAAGGCATACTTTTCCTTCAGTCCCTCTGCAATGTCACTGATGAAGACATTAAAAGGACTGGACCCAATACTGAACCCTGCGGTACCCCACTAGTAACCGCCCTTTCTTCAGAGTGGACTCCATTTACAATTACCTTCTGTGTCCTGCTGTCCAGCCAATGTTTTACCCAGGCTACCACCCTGGGACCCACTCCCAGGCTGGTTAATTTGACTAATAATCTTTTTGTGGGACTGTGTCAAATGCCTTGCTAAAGTCTAGGTAGGCCATGTCCACAGCCCCTCCCTGGTCTACTACTTTGGTCACCCAGTCAAAGAAATCTATTAGATTTGTCTGACATGACCTTCCGCTGTGAACCCATGCTGCCTTGGATCCTGTGCTCCACTGACCTCTAGGTACTCAACTATTCTTTCCTTCAAAGTGACTCCATCACTTTCCCTACCACAGAGGTCAGACTGACTGGTCTGTAGTTTCCTGCCTCTGTCTTGGTCCCACTTTTGTGAAGGGAATCACATCCCTTCCTCAGTCCTCGGGTACCACACCATCCTCCCATGATTTATTAAAAGACTAGCCAGTGGTTTCACTAGTTCCTTCCTTAATTCTTTTAGAATTCTGGGGTGAATTCCATCAGGACCCATTGCTTTGTCCACCTTCAGTTTTAGGAGTTCTTGCAGAACCCTTTCTTCTGTGAAAGGACTGGGATCGACCCCCCTATCAAGAGTGCTTCTGTTAATTGGATTAGGCACTTCCCCCTCCTCTTTTGTGAATAGTGAGCAGAAATATTCGTTCAGTATTCCTGCTTTTTCACTGTCCCCCTCTGTCCACCCACCGTTCATTCTATTCAGCCTCACTATCCCTCCCTTTCTACGCTCGCTGATGTACCTATAAAGGTTTATCCCCTTCTTAACTGAGTTGGCTATCTTTTCCTCAGTTTGGGCCTTTGCTATTCTGACTTCCCTCCTGCTTCTTTCTGCCTTAACTGATACAGATCTCTGTCCTGCTCCTTCTGTGTTTCCTTATACTTCCAGAATGCTATCTTTTCTTCCTGACTTTCACAGCCACCTCTCTTGAGAACCATAGTGGCTTTTCTTTTGTTTTGATTTGTTTATTTCTTCACACAAAGGCTTGTTGCCTCTGTGATGGCAGTTTGATAATTCCCCATTGTTGCTCCACACCTCCTTCTAGCCTGATTGCTAGTGCTTTTCTGAAGCACTCTCACATCTTGCCAAAGTCAGCCCTCCTAAAGTCCAGTACCTCACTTTTTGTATGGCTTGACTCTGTAGCTGAGTTTAACGTGAACCACACTGTTTGATGGTCACTTGTCCCCAGATGGCAACCACTTCTAGATCTGAGATCCTCTCACTGCTCCCGTTTGAGAGTATGAGGTCTAAGATTGCTCCCTCACGAGTGGGTTCTGAAACTAGCTGTCTAATGCCTGCCACCTGTAGGGCGTCAAGAATGGCCCCTGCTCTTGGATGTGGCTGCAGCAAATGTGCTCCAGTTAACATCTGGCATATTCAGGTCTCCCATCAACAGTATCTCCCTTTCTCTGCCATTCTAAGAATGCCTTCCATCATATCCTTGTCCATTCCTTCCCCGACATGGGGGTCTGTACACAACCCGTGCGGATTGTGGTGCCCTTTCCAGTCTCAAGGTGACCCACAGTGCCTCCTCTCCTCCTGTTTACTCTTCTGTTCAGTTGCTTTTATCCCTTCCTTTACATGAGAGCTTCTCCTCCCCTCTTCTCCCTGCCTGTTCTCCTGTAGGTTATGTACCCTCGTATGTTAACATCCCAGTCATGGTTCTCTGTGTACCAGGTTTCTGTGACTGCTATGATATCCAGGCATCCCTCTTCCATTAAGGCCACCAGCTCAGGAGCTTGTTGCCCAGACTACAAGCATTGGTACTCATTACCCTCCATTTCCTGATGGCTTACCCCTTTGCCCCATCCCTGTCCTTCTTGCCTTTGTCATGTTCTCCATTTACCCCTGCCCTTCTCCCTATCGACACCTCCATGTTGGTGTTTGCCACACTTACTACCATGATTGTTTGGGGGGCTAGGATTTTCCTGCTCCTTTCCAGTGCCTCCCCCCTTGGCTAGTTTAAAAGCTTGCCAATGAAGCATTTAAACCTATCACCTAGGATCCTGGTTCCCCTCCCAGACAGATGCAGCCCATCATGCCAGTATAGGCTTGCATCACTCCAGGTGGACCCCCAGTCCCCAATGAAGCCAAATCCCTGAGCTCCACACCAGTTTTTCAACCACTGATTGAATCCCATGGTACGGAACACCCTAGCCATAGATGGGTAGCACCTCCGAGAAGGTTACCGTGCGTGCTACTTGACTAAGGCCCCTCCCCAATTCCACAAACTCTTCCTGCACTTCTCTAATCCCTTTCTTAGCCAGGTCATTTGTCCCTAGGTGGACAATGACATCCAGCTCCCTCCCCTGTGCAGCTGCTCAGCAATCCTGAGGATTCGCTCCCTGTCCCTCCAAGCCATGGTGCCAGGCAGGCACCTTACCTCCCTCTCCCCTTCCTTGCCCAGTTCTACCTTCCTAACAATGGAGTCCCCCACCAGGAGTTGTTTCCTTCCCCTGCAGGGTCCTCTGCCACCCTCCTGTGGGTCTCCTTTGTGGAGGTTCCCAGCATCCTCCTTGGTCTCCACTGTCGGTGCCTCCATAGAGGAACCACACTTTGCCAGAATGGCATAGGAATTGTGGAGAGGTACAGCTGGAGGGATGTGCCTCTGTTCCACCACCCTCACCCTCCCTGAGCCCACTGTGGTCCAACTGCTCCTCTTTCTTGGCAACCTCTGAGGCAATGGCAGTGGCACTGGTGGTCCCTGGTTGGAAGAGGAGGTCCCACAAATCCTGGCCAACTCAGCCTGGAGATGAGCAACCTCCTCCCTCAGCCCAGAGAGGTGCCTGCAGATGGGACAACAACACCACATCCTCCAGAATGTCTCCCGGAAGACTGCTGCTCCACAGCCACTGCACTGAACCACTCCAATCATGTCTTATTTCTGGCCCCTTAACTGTTTGCAATCCTTACTCTTTCCTCTGTTTTTCTCTCTCTCTTACTTTCTGCCTGTGTGCCCTTTAAGCTCCTGATTGTCCTGTTCTGAGACAAGCATATCCTATATTTCTCAGTAGACCACTTACTTGTTCAGAGGCAGACCTCCAGCAGCTAGAGCGGCGGAGAGCTACTCTTGCCCTTCTAGGATGGTGGGTCCTTGGTGGTTCTGTGATCACTCACTTCCTGCCCCTAAACAGGAAGTTCCTGTTGTCAGTCAAATCCTGTGCCTATAAAAATAGAACTAGCTTTGGGTGGGGGTTGGAGGGAGGAAAGGGCAATATAGTCCCAGTAGAAGTTCAGTCACACAGCAGTCCTTTCTCCTGGTGTCTTCTGCCAAGCTATCAACTGACTTTAAGGAGCACCTTTAACCCACTGTTTAGAACTGTAAAGTTTACCAATGAAAGAATCCAATTAAGGTTCCATTTTACAGCAAGGTAATCGAAACCATGTGGAAGATCTTAGGCATACAAAACTGCATGTGGCCTACCATCCAGAATCCTCTAGACAAGTAGATTGTACAAATCCAACCACAGTCAGCATCCTGAAAAAGTCTTAGTACTTCTGGAAGGGACTGGGATCTAACACTTCCACTTGTTTTAATGGCAGTAACAGCAACCCCTAGTAAATATACAGGAATATCCCCTTTTGTAATGATAACATGCAGACAGATGGTGCTCCCTTTTCACCTCTTTTATAGAGCAAGGGATGAAACATTAGCTGGTGCAACAACAGCCCATGGATATGTAACCCATCTAAGACAGCACTTTCAAGAAGTCTTTGCACTTGCCCAAAGAAACAGAGAGAAGTGTTCAAGGTTCTGTGGCTTATTATGACAGAAAAAAAACAACTCCCAAGGAACACCAGCTTGGGGAGAAGGTTTTTATTTTATTTTATGTTAATTATAGCAGAAATAAGGCCACACATAAAAAATATATACAGACTTGGAACTGACCCTATGTCATTAAAGACAAAGTGTCACCTGCAGTCTACTAAATTGAGATTAAAATTAAGGGCGCTGCTGAAAGTGTACTTAAGTAGATACATAACAATCAACTGAAACCGTATTATGCATGCAAACCTCAATGGTTTGATAACACAGATAAAATATAGAATAAGATCATGAGACATCTACCTCAAAATCAATGCAAGGATCTGAAGATTGGCGCTTGAGTCAAGGACTAATGCTCTGAAGCTTTTATAAACTCTTGTCTAAAAATGTTTGAGTATGAAAGGACTGAAACATGCTCAAACAATATAGACAGTCAATATGAACCAGGGGTATGTGTGCAAGGTGTATTCTCGTATAAAGCGGTACTCCCTGTTACCACGCGATACTATATTTTTCTGTTTACTTGATGCTATATTCTACCTCAAAGTGTTGAAATGAATGTTGGGGAATGAAAAGAAAAACAACAAAATTCAGCACTCCTCCGCTTGGTGCCACACAGGGCATAAACTTTATTACATAAATAAGCAGATGCTACAATAAGCCAAAAGCAGGACTGCAACTCAGAACCGGACCAGTTATGCACTATCATGCGTCATCATGACATACTGATAGTGTAAAATCGATCGGGGTTCTGGTTACGATCCCTGCTTATTGTACTGTCTTCTTATTTATGTAATGTAGTTTATGCCCTGTGTGGCACCAAGCGGAAAAGTGCTGGATTTTGTTGCTTTTCTGATTGTTTCCACTTCGTGCACCTTCCTATAGCAGTACAGCTGCTTTTGTTCTTTTGCTGTGTTAGGAGAATGCCTATTTCTTTGCATTATAAGGATGGCACTTCAGTGTGCAAACCATCTGGTAGTATATTTAATCATATTTTTGGACTGGAAGCAAGTTGTGAGATACACTTTCCCTTCAAAAAGAGGGAAGGCTGACAAAAATTAGGCTACGATGTAAAATATTTAATTATTATTACTCAGACCTAACATTCTGAGCTACTTTATTATTATTATCATGAATTAGCAAAAGTATTTAGATGAAGGAATTCCTGTGCAAACATGTCAGTGGACTTAGAAACACTGAAATATAGAATCTGACAGCAGAAGCAGACTGATGGACCATCAAGTCTGCCCACAGTTGGTACTACCTTACCCTCTAGACTAGTGACACAGTGGGTCATTGTACACTTGGGCAAACCATTTCCAGAGTTGGGCAGTAATGTGTTACAAGTAGCAGCGTTACTGGAGTTAGATTACAGTGACCAGTAATGTGTACTCATTAGTGATTACATGGGAAAATGTAATATTGTTGAGTTACTTATTCAATTTTTGTACAAGTAATGTGTTACTTGTAACACTATTTTACATATTACTTGGTTGCTCAGCTGAGAGGAAGAGCGTGGAGGAGGAGAACAAGTGAATGGAGTGATTTACATAGATACACAGATACATAGACAGTGTCGGCAGATAAGGGCCTTTGGCCCACCCAGTCTGCCCATTTAAGCTTGTAAGTTCAGTTTATGTTTTCCTAGAAGCCTGTTGCCCCTTACCCCTGACCTCCAGAATTCCTTTATGTTTATCCATGCATTCTTAAATCCATGATTGTTTCAGCCCCCACCACTTCCTCTGGCAGGGTGTTCCACTTGTCCACCACCGTTCTGTGAAGAAATTCTTCCTCATGTTTCCTCTGAATCGTCCTCCCTCCAACTTCATCCCATGCCCTCTAGTCCTGGAACCTCTTTTCACTTAAAAATAGTGTATTCCTGCACCCTGTTCCTCCCTGTAAGATACTTGTATGTCTCTATCAATCCCTCTCTCCCTCCTCTCCTCCAGGGAGTACATGTTCAGTTCCTTCAACCTGTCTTCATAGGACTTGTGATGCAATCCATGCACCATCTTTGTTGCCCTCCTCTGAACCTTCTCTATCCTGTCTATGTCCTTACGTAGTATGGTCTCCAGAACTGTACACTGTACTTCAGGTGGAGCCTCACTAGTGTCTTGTATAGCTGGAATTATGACCTCCCTTTTCCTGCTGGTGATGCCCTGCCTATACATCCCAGCATCCTATTAATACACACTGTTATTCTGTGTTGCCCTGGGCCTCTCTCCTTTGATGTTCCCAAATGTTCCAGCAGGGTGCCAAGCGCCACCAGTCAGATAAATAGTTTAAGTTCAAAATATACAACTTCATTAAAAACAAAGGAAGGAAGATTTATGGCAACTAAACCCTGCTATCATGCCCTGATCAAGCCTTTGCTAGCCTAGGTGATGATAACTGTTGACTGAAAACAAGAGACAGATGCAGCAAAGGCATGATAGAGAGTCTGTACCAAGTACCAGTTAGCTTAGGGGCAAGAGTCATCCTTAAGCTAACTGGTCAGCGGGATGAACAATTGAGCACTGGTGGCAGGCTCTTCAGTTGGGTTTAACGTACACCTTTAATGTGAGGTGCGGGGACGGAGCACCTGTGAGAACGTCTCCATGTCATACATAAAGAGTTCCAAGATGGCCAGGTAAAGAACATGCCGCAGCACCTGGCTGAAGCACCTCCGTTCGAGTTGTGGAAGAATGCAGAGTGAAAAGATGCTGCTTCTGAACCACAAAAAGAGCCCAGCAGCACTTCAATTAAAGCTGATTCTTTTTCCTTCACTTGTTTTCTTTTTCCCAAATGCAAGGCATGTCCAAAGCGGTTCGATGGGCAAAACAATTGTCAGATGATCTTTTCAGTGACAAACAGAAAGCCAAAGAACTAAAGATAATGAGGGCAACATGGTGGCAAAAAAACTCCTCATTCACCAAGCCTACCCAACCTGAGAGACTTTACGGATGCACTGCAGATGCTTCTTTCTCCACTGCCGACTTCTCCGGCACCTACCAACTCTTCAGATAAAGGTAACATTTCCACTTATTTCAAAATTAATGAACCAGCAAGTAAAGAGACAGCAGAGTTTAGTAAAGAAAGGGTTTCAATCCCGAAGCTAAAAAAACAGCCAGAACAGACAGATTCTAAAAGGGGCACAGTCCCAAAGCAAGCAGTGGCAAAGAATCAGTGTGCACCAGAAGCACCAGGGCTTTAGTGGCCAGTGAGACTGTTTCAACACTGGCGGTCATTGTACCTATTTGAAATTTAATAAAAATTTGGGATATTTCAAGTCAGCGTGTGGACTTTTATCTGTGGAGTGCGTTTCTTCTTGGACTAGCTGTTTGAAGATTTGGCATACCTTTTTATACCTCCCCCATCTTGTAGTTTGCAGCAATACCTCTTGGATTGACTTTGTAACATTACTTGATAATCAGCTCCTAGTAAAGACCAGAGCACAGAAATGTCCCTAAGCGAGACAGAGGGTGCAACAGACTTAAATAAAGTAGACCCCCCCTCCACATCTCAGATGAATTTAAAAAATGTTAGTGCAAACTGGGACATGGGAGAAATAACCTCAGCAGATATACAAGAAAGCAAGTGGAAATGAACACAAAAAATAAAAGAAAGGCCTCAATTAAACATGGCTTCTACAACTACAGGTACATAAATACATAGACAGTGTCAGCAGATAAGGGCCTATGGCCCACCCAGTCTGCCCATTGTACAAGTAGAGGTACAAGTGCTACAACAAAGAATCCCCAAAAACAGCAAGGCGATTCTCAAAATTTGGAAGTGTTAACTCAGTAGCCAACTTGAAACTGGAAATGCTAATATGACATCAAAGGCTCTTTTAATACAGTGACAGGCTCACTAAACTAATTAAACAACAAACTTGAAAATCTCATGTTAAGAACAAATGAACTTGAAGAACATGTTTCAGGATGGAAGACACTACTAATCAGACTCCTAAAAACTTATGCTCTTAGAGAGCAAGTTCAAGTTACAAGAACAAATGGCGGAACAAGAAGACTGTGCTAGAAGGGGCACTGTAAGACTCTGTAAAATTCAGAAGGGGAAGGACCAGGGATCGGTCCCATTCTTTAGCTGTAGTAACAAAAGCCTTAAATAGAAAGTATCCTGAGGATAAAATTGTTCTGGATGGGCTCATCGGACAGGGTCCAGATTTTCTGAAATTCTAATTATCCCAGAACAGTTTTATAAAACCTTTTAAGTTTCAAGACTGAGAGGCTATCTCACAAAGAGCTAGAGTCTTGAAAAGGCTAGCATATGAGCAGATCAATTTCAATGCATACCCAGATATGTCAATTGAAACTACAGAAAGAATGCTATTTAACAAAGCATTAGATTTTCTTTATTGTACCCTGCAAATATTCATTTTCCATTGAATGGAAGATTGCATACGTTGACTCACCTGAGGACGCTATGGAGGCATTTAAGACTGCATTTGAAAATGAACCCACAACTACAGAGCTCGAACAAATCCTTATTCAACCCTTGTTAACTCCTCACAGTCAGCCTCATTATCAAACTCAGGGGAACAAAATGATCAAAATCAAAATATTACAGAAGAACAATCAAGTTCAAGTTCAAAGAAAGAGTATTTACTGGTATAAGGGAAGCAATGCTGTGAATGAAGGGGGAGAAAACAAAAAAAGGAAAAAAAAATATTTCTTTCTTGTTCATTATTATCTAATACCAAGGAAGATTATCCAGGTGTGGGGCTCGGACTAGCACACTGGTCTGGATCAGGCATATGCTAGAATGATGGCAGATATATGAGAAGCCTCACAGAATTACAGCCTAATAGAAGTGTTAATATAACGTTTATTCAGACAAGGCTTATAGCTGCTTATCGTATAATAAAATATCAACTTGGATAGCTGTGATAGTGGATAGACTGATTAATTTTGTCACTATTGTCTATTATTTGTAAGAATGGAGGATATATACCATGCTAGGGTGTCCACAGTGGTGTACAAAGATGGTTACTCAACCATCTCAGTTTTGGGTGGGGGGGAATGTCTAGGCTCTCTGGGAGTTAGGAGTCTGTTGTTATTTCTTGCTTCTTATCTTTCTTTTTTTGAGTAAGGGATTTAGGGATATAACAGGAGAGGATGGGTGGGGGACAAAACTAAAAAAATGTTGGGGAGAAACATATACAGAGACACATTACTGTGAAACACATACTAATATTTGGTTTTAAACATTGGATAATTTGGCAAAGGGTCCAGGAAAACTAATTCTAAGAAAAGTATGGCCTAATATATTCATACAGGTGAAGCAAAACACTGAGATATAAAAAATGGGAAGTCCTTTTAAATTACAACTTAGAATGTAAAAGGGTTATAGAATAGATCAAAAATGGTGAAAGTTATAAATTATTTGGAGAAAAAATGCAACTCTGATAATGTTACAAGAAACTCATTTGATATCTAAAGAAACAACATGGTTTGTGAACTGGTGAGGTCCTGCCCTAACATCAGAATTCTCCAGGAATTCAAGGGGAGCTCTAATAGCATTAAATAGGAAAGGAATTTTACCAGCCATTACTAAACACACGATAAATACACAAAGGAGATATGTAAATAATCACATACAGTTGTATAACTTGAAGGTTACTTGTGCAATGTTATATGCTCCTAACATCAATGATCCTAAATTCTCTGCAGACTTTTTTTTTTACTTTGTCAACTTTTGATGCTCCATACATAATTGGGGACGATTTTAAGGTTGCTATGCAACAGATTGACAAAACAACTGCATTAGACAAAGCACACAATTCAGCTAGAAAAGTTATTGATGAATTTGCTCTAGATTTAGGTTTGGTAGATCCTTGGAGGTTATCATATGAAGAAAAAAATATATTCTTACTTCTCCACGGTACATCACTGCTATTCTAGAATTGATTTCTATTTGTTATTGATGTATACTATAACAGATGTGGAATATCCTGGCATCACTTTATCTGACCATTCCCATGCATCTCGACTATTAATATAACAGAGGAACAGGAAGCAATTAGACTCTGGTGTTTAAATCAAGCTATATAATACTCAACCCCAATATACAGGGAAACATAATTAAAGCTTGTGAGGAACATTTTAGGTATAATACAATTAATGATACTTCAATAATAAATATATGGGAAGCTTTTAAACTCTACATAAGATGGATTATAATTAGCATTGAAACAGCTGAAAAAGGTACAGAAAGAACACTGGAAGAATTAGAAAGAAATCCAACACTTATTAACACTTCATAGTACCTCCTTTGATATCAATATCTATAATAGACTAGTACTGAAAAGAGAACAAAATAACCAAATAACATATATTACAGAAAGACAAATACTTAATACCAGATCAAATTATTATTTTTCTGCTGACAAACCACTTAAATTATTAGCATGGCATACTACAAAAGCACAGAAAGAACACACTATAATAAGAATTAAAAATCATAACAGTAAGGAACTTAATACCCCTGCAGAAATAAATTAATATTTTGTCAAATTTTATCAAGAATTATATACCTCACAAACAGCTAAGGATTCGCAGGGACCTATGAGATTTTTAGAAACATTAAATATTCCAGAAATCAATGAAGAAACTAGAATCAAATTGGATCAACCAATCACACAGAAAGAAATTATTAATGCAATTCCTGCTCTTCCCACTGGTAAAGCCTCCAGTTCACAAGGACTTGGGGTTGATTTTTATAAAAATTGCGATGTCCAGTTAATTGCCACTCAAGAATATATATTTACTGGTTAGTGGTTATAAACCAGTGCCAGCGTTGCCCAACAGCTCAGTAAACCACATATGTGGTTTATGGAGCTCTGTAAAACTGCAGAACAGTACGCAGCATCACCAGAAAACCCACTAAACAAGCTGTCATCACGCTGGATGTTCAGCGCTACACAATCGGTCACTCAGCGTGAGACATGCTTGTCAGCGGTAACAGTTACCCTCTCAAAGCAGCAAAAAAGACAATTTAAGCTAAAACCCCGTAAATATAAAACATGGAGAAGTATGGTTCTTTGGGGATTTTATGCACTCCCTCGGTGTGTGATGCCCATATAAACCCCTCGGGCGAAGGCGGCATCAAACACCTCCACCAGGGTGCATAACATCCCCATCAACCACACTTCTTCATGCATTATTCCATTTTTAATTCATTTAACAAATTACAAAAAATTCTTGACACTTTTCTATATTATTATTCAAGTATTTATTGAAAAGGAGAAAGATCCACTGAGCTGTACATAGTACTGCCCACTCTTCTTAATGCTGATTATAAACTTTTCACAAAGATCATTGTCAACAGATCAGAGAGCATCTTACCCACCATTCTAAATCAGGATCAAAATGGCTTTATTAAAGGAAGCACTCTCACAGAAAACATAAGCATTACAATAAATGCGATTTCTATAAATAAATCGACTGATGTTACTGGCACAGAACATACATTTGATCGAATAGAATGGACATATATTTTCACAACCATACAAAAATGGGGTTCAATGCATAGCTCATCAGATGGATTAGGCTAATATATGACTCCCCTAATGCCTATATTAGAACTAATAATAATATATCTAAACAATTCAGATTATATAGAAGGACAAGGCAAGGATATCCATTGTCCCCCTTAAAATTTGCACTGATTATGGAACTGTTTGCAATAGCCATTGGGGTAATGAGAAAACTTCTGGTATTAACATTAATAATAGCATACAAAAAAATAGGTCTCTATGTAGATGATGCATTGCTATATTTAACACAACCCAAAAAACTTAATAAAGGAATTTATAAATTTAGCAGAACAGTTTGGAATGGTCTCTTGCTATAAAATAAATTGAGGTAAATCAATAATATTAAAATTAAATAAAAACTACACAGTTAACATCCCACCACAATATCCAATGTTACAGAACATGACACAGATACAGTACTTAGGGATTAATATTACATCAAACATAACTGACATATAAAGCCAACTTTAGTGAGCTACTGAATGAGATACAAAAGATTTAAAAGATGGGATTCTCTGTTACTAGCACTAATAGGAAGGATAAATATTATAAAAATGCAGATACTGCTTAGAGTCCTATTTTATTTCAAACTTTGTCTATCTCAATATCTCAGACATGCTTTGTTGCACTAAAACCAACATAAGAAACTTTGTATGGAAACATGCCAGTGCTAGGATAGCATGGAACACCTAACCCTCCTAAAAGATAAAGGAGGCCAGGAGCTCCCAGACTTTTATGTATATTACTTAGCCACCAAATTGCACAAGTTTTGCATTGGATGGATGGAGACAAAGTGGTATTAACTTCAATTCAAATAGAAAGGAAGTGCAGCCATACCCTACTTTAATGAATTTATTACTTCAGCATGCTCTCAATATACATAATTGCATAACTACAGAGACTACTTACCATTGCTGGAAGAAAACTATGGCCTTAATGGGGAGGATGGCTGTACTACAAAATATATGCTATTTTCAAAACTATAATTTCCCACCAGGTAATAATTTCAAAATCTGGCAGGAGAAAGATATTATACAGTGTGATAAATTATTTATGTAAACGCTATAAAACCCTACATATTAATACAGCAGCAACATAGTTTACCCAATGCACAAAATTTCAATATATATAGATTAAAAGTTATCTCAATAAAAATAAATCTTTACTCAAAGTACTGGAACCTCCAACACTGATCAAGTTATTACAGGATAATAAAGATGGTATGAAACTGATATCTGCAATTTATCAGATAATTATTAGCAAAAGGGATAACAATATAAAAAAAATTAAAGAATAAGTGGGCATCTATTATTGCCAAAAAATATATACTTCTCAAATGGAAGGACAGGGCTCCACTGGTCTACAAAATGTGGGTGAATTTGATGCACGATATCTCTAAATTAGAACAGATTTGGTACATAAAAAATACTTAGAAGGAAATTTATGAAAATATCTGGTCCCCATTCTGGTTGATAATTCAAAGGAATAGTATAGCTTTATTTTAAATATAAGATTTCTAAAAATATATAAGGTTAGTTAATGAATTCCTGGACCTCTGGTTGTGATGATGAATAAGACCAGGCATCTGAACCTATATCTGATGACAATAATGGTCGCTGTGATTTATCTGAACCAAAAACATAACAAGTAATGGGAGGAGTTAGTTCTGTTTGTGGGTTAATTTGTGCTTGTTGTGTGCCCTGAATCCTCTTCCTTACTTAGGTGTTCTGGTGAGCGGAGGTCAAGGAAAGAAAAAGCTAATCAGAGGTACCACCAGGATGATGTGCCCTGCAGTGTGTGTGGCTGACACCTGACTGTGACACCTGCCCAACTCCCAGAGTCTGATTTCAGGAAAAACTTGGGGACAGAAACACCAGTAAGTGTAGGCTGGGAAAGGCAGGACATAATAAGTTTAGTGCACTCCTCCCAGATTCTTGCAGTAATCAAATGCCCAGCATTGTAGGTTATCTAACTCAGGTTCTGTAATTTGTGAATGCTACTAGTTCTCTGACAAGACATACAGTTTGCCTTTGCAAAGTTTTAAATGATTTAATTGAACCGTTTGGATGCCAGTTTTCAGCATTTTGGGATAGTCGGGAGTTTGACACCACCAGCTGGAAATCTCGTTACTGCACACATTTTTTTATGGCACTGCAGTAAAAGTTTAGTAATTCCTACCAGTGAGTGCTCTGCCTTTTGTTTTTGCACATCTCTCTTGGTCTGAGAGCTAATAGTATACCTCTTTTAGCTACAATGATAACAGCTGCCCTCAGAAGTCATGGCTGCGAATGACAGTTCCTATAGAAACAAACAAGAAAAATGAGTTGATCTCTGCATGGGTTAAAAAAGGGTGATATTTGAAGTGTTTCCTTAGAGACTGAGCACAGTGTGATCTGTAAAAACTCCCTTTTACTGACTGTGGTATTTGAGGGGGCTATCAAAGGGAAAAATGGGGAGGCAGGGGGCAGTTGTCTCTGTAAACACAATGAAGACGGCACACTCGAGCAGACTACATAGATATAGGGCCTTTATCTGCTGGTATGTTCCTTAATCCTTGGTATAGTGGTCACATTTGACATAAATAAAATAATTTCTTAACATCAGGCTGACCATTCCCTTCTGGACTAGTAGTAAATAATTAGAATGCATTATTAATTAAAAGCCACAAATATCCGTTATGTTTGCCTATATATTGTGAAGCACCAGGAAGGGCTTTCACTTCTGATGAAACCTAGATGACATTGTTGAAGCCCTAGTTTTAGACTGACTGATACAACCTAATGCTTACTGAGATTGTTTGCATTTAAACACAATTCTGCTTTGTGAAAAGAGAATCTTTGCCAGAAAAAGTCAGGTGTGCTAAGTGCTGTGGGGTTCACCTCTCAAAGTGGCTAACTTAACCTTTGTTTGTAACAGATACATATATGATGCCCATGTCCTAAACAGGTCCTACTGGCTTTAAATAGGCATCCCACCAAATATATTGGCAACAGCCAGTGAAAAACAAAAATATAAAACTGTGCCTCTTACAGAGGTAAAGACCTCAGAGGACTGAGGACATGCCAGAATGGCACAGAGCTGATGGGGTTTAGTGGGAGTCCTCTGTCTTCATCTCTGTCATTTTTTTTACTTTACACTGGTTGTAGTCAATACATTTGTAGGTGATATGCTAGTTTTAATTCTGCTGTTAATAGTGCATTCCAATTCTGCAGGTATCTCTGCCAGTCGGGCTGTATCTGTGTAAGGTACCTACTGTATCAAATGTGTGATGAATTTGGGCTGCACATACACTCCATGAATGCTGTTTGTTGGTTTTGACGTGACACATAGCCTTCAGATCTTAACCACAAGGCCCGTGGTGTCAGATGGGAGTGGGTGGTTAAAAAAATGGCGTTATATTGCGTCATCCAAATGTTTGTGCAGGGATTGGGATTTATGTCTGGTGCCCGCTGCTTGTGGGGAGGGGCCAAACCATTAAGTGGCTTTGGTGTTTTTGGGGGGTCAAGATGCTGTGTTATTTAGAGATGGTCTACATGAGATCTCACTGCAAGGCCTGGGGGAGGTTTGACAAAAACTGTCAAATGCACCACAGAGCATCTAAACCCCAAAACTTCTGAGAAACTAACACCACACAGACCCCCAGCCTTAATGCAAAAGTGTTTCATTGATTACATGTGCCTAATCATTCTCAGTTTCTAATGGGTATTTGGAGGGGAGAATGGAAACTGTTGTTATGGTAATGTGGTGTGTGATTGGGAGGAAAAGATTAGACTGCAAGATAGTGGTGGGGTCTTGCTGAACCTCTAAATGTGCCTGGTGTGGGGGGGCTGCATGCTGAATCTGGAAGTACTGTATATCTAGAGTGGGGGTGCTGCACCATCAACAAGTCACCATCTGGTGCAGGGGTGATTCTAAGTATGTCTGGTACTGTTGGTCTGCAAAAATGTCATCCTTGGTGGGGTGTTTGAGGGACTGAAACTGCAGGTAATCTGGTTTTCTGTTGGTTTCTGTTTATGTTTTATAATGGTTTGAGGAGGAAAATTGCTTTTCTTGATGAAGACTAGTGTCTCCCATTTCTAGAAAGCACTTCAAGCACACTAGTCAGTAGTCTGTGTCCCCAGACTCCATGTTTTCTCCTTGCTCAACGACCTGCCATTATTTGATACAGAATTCATTGGTTTCCCATAGTTACACAGGAGGTGGCTGTCCTAAGCAAAGCCCTGAGAGCAGGCTTAGCCAGGGGCATATAGTAAAGGAGTTTAGCAGAGCATCAAAATTGGCAGGTCACGAGCGTGGCAAGCATGCAGAGTCTGATGGACATAGTATTGCTAGACTAGTGTGCTTAAGCACTTTTTAGAAAACAGGGGACACCATCTGGGGCCAAATGCTGGGGCTGCTACTGTCTGGGCTGGGTGGGAAGGGGTGCTCTAAACCCCCCATCAGGGTTTCTGGACCCTGGCTGTGTCCTTCCTAGCAGTACAGATTCCTGGAGCAGCCAATGGCAACCACTGATATAACACTGCCTTTAGAGTTTATTTTCTATTATTAAGCTTTTGGGGACTTTTCTGAGCAAAAACTGTAGGTACTGTATGTTTACTAAGTGTACATAACCAACTGATCAAAATTAATATAAAGTAATATGAAAAGTACCATAAATGCACGTATAAATCAGTTTTTTGGGAGATGAAATTAGCATGTAAAAATAGTCTCCGACTTATATGCGAGTCATTACAGGAGCCAAAAATGTCAGTGCCCATACAAAACCAATACTTGAGCTAGCTATACTGTGATAATGATTAACACCAGCCTAGCAGCGGAGCAGTGACTAATGCCTATGGTAAATGGCATTTGTATTAACACAGAAACATAGAATTTGATGGCAGATAAGGACCGCTTGGCCCACCCAGTCTGTCCATTTCCTATCTGATGGATAAGCTGCAGATTCTAGTTAATCAACAGCTTACTTCCTCCTGCCGCCCACTGGAATTGCCTTATGCCTGTCCCATGCATTCTTGAATTCTCCCACTGTTCCTGACTCCACAACTTCCTCAGGAAGGCTGTTCCATGCATCCACAATTCTCTCTGTGAAAAAATACTTTCTAACATTACCTCTGCGCCGTCCCCCAATCTTCAAATTGTGCCCCCTTGTTCTTGCACATCTGTTCTTCTGAAAGATACTACCCTCTTGTACCTTGTTAATTCCCTTGAGATACTTGAAAGTTTCTATCATGTCCCCTCCCCTTCCTCAAGGGTATACATATTAAGCTGCTTTAGTCTCTCCTCGTATGTCTTCTGGTGCAAACCTTGCACCATTTTGGTTGCCCTCCTCTGAACAGCCTCCACTCTATGTCTTTGCGGAGATGGGGTCTCCAGAATTGCATGCAGTACTCAGTTGGGATCTCACTGTCTGTAGAGAGGGATAACAACTTCCTTGTTTTCTACTGTTGATGCCTCTCCTATGCATCCCAGTATCCCCCAGCCCTCCTTTTGCCTTTTCACATTGCTTGCCCACCTTTAGGTCATCTGATATAATTACTCCTAGGTCTCTTTCGATTTTGTTGTTATAAACTCACCCCCATTGTGTACTCTTCCCTGGGTTTTGTTTCCCAGATGCATTACCTTATACTTATTTGCATTGAATCTGAGCTGCCACGTATTTGACCATTCCTCCAACCTTGCCAAGTCCCTTTTCATTCTTTCCACCCCACCTTGTGTATCAACCCTGTTGCAGATCTTTGTGTCATCTGCAAAGAGGCATACCTTTCCTTCCAGGTGCTCTCCAATGTCACTTATAAAGATATTAAAGAGGACCGGTCCCAGTACTGAACCCTGCGGTACCCTGCTAGTTACCCTCCTTTCTTCACTGTGGACTCCGTTTACTATTACCCTTTGCGTCCTGTTGTCCAGCCAGTTTTTTATCCAGGCTACCACCTTGGGACCCACTCCAAGGCTGGCTAACTTGTATATTAATCTTTTGTGTGAGACTCCTGTGCCCCACTAACCTCTAGGTACTCAACAATTCTTTTCCTTCAGAGTGATTCCATCATTTCCCTACCACTGAAGTCAAACTAACTGGTCTGTAGTTTCCTGCCTCTGCCCTGCTCCCACTTTTGTGAAGTGGAATCACATTTGCCCTCCTCCAGTCCTCAGGTACCACTCCATCCTCCCATGATTTTGGTAAAGAGAGTGGTCAGTGGTGTTACTAGTTCTACCTTAGTTCTTTTAGTATTCTTGGGTAAATCCCATCAGGCCCCATTTCTTTGTCCACCCTCAGTTTCAAGAGTTCTTTCAAAACTCTTTCTTCTATGAATGGACTGGTATCGACCCCTATTCAAGTTTCTCCCTTGTTTGGTTTAGGCACCTCCTCTCCTCATCTGTTGTGAATACTGAGCAGAAATATTCATTCAGTATCCTGCTTCATGTACAGTGGATTTTGAAGAACTGTTTAGGTTCCAGAAACCAGGTCCATTTGGTCAAGTCACACTGGATCCCTTGCAGTACAGAGGATTTCTGAAGAACTGTTTAGGTCTGGGAGACTATGGGGACCATGGCCTGGTTATGTCACACTGGACCCTGCAGTACCGAGATTTCTGTGAACTGCTAGGTTCAGAACCAGGTCCGTGGCATGACTGGCTCACACTGGATCCATTGCAGTACAGAGGATTCCTGAAAACTGTTTAGATCCAGAAATTGGATTATCGGTGGCCTGGTCATACGGATCCTTGTGCCACAGGATTCCTGAAAACTGTTTACTTTCCAGGGATGAGGGTCCGTGCCTAGACGGTACGCTGATCCTTTGCAGTAAAGAGGATTCCTGAAAACTGTTTAGGTTCCAGAACGAAGGTCCATGGCGGTCAGGGCATGCTGGATCCCTTGTGGTACAGATGATTCCTGTGAAAACCAGTTTAGGTTCCTGAAATTGTGGGGTTTATAGCCTTGTCAAAGCACGCTGGATAACTTGCAGTACAGAGGATTCCTGAAAAACTGTTTAGGTTCCAGAAATCAAGGGGTCCATGGCCTGGTCAAGGCATGCTGGATCCCTTGTATTACAGAGGATTTCTGAAGAACTGTTGAGGTTCCAGAAACCACGGGTTCCCTGTTCTGGTCAAGGCACACTGGAATATTTGTAGTACTGAGGATTTCTGAAGAACTGTTTAAGTTTCAGAAACCGCAGGGTCCCTGGCCTGGCAAAGGCACGCAGGATCCCTTGCAGTGCAGAGGATTTCTGAAGAACTGATTAGGTTCCTGAAATCATAGGGTGTGAGGTCGGGTCAATGTAATACTGGTTCTCTGCAGTACAGCAGATTTCGAAGAACTCTTTTGTGCTGGAAGTCGAGGGGTCTGTGGCCTTTACCCAAACACGCTGATCCCTTTTCGTATGGAGGATTTGGAAAACTGCTTGTTGTAGAAATCAACGGTCCATGGCCTGGTAAAGGTACGCTAGATCCTTTTGGGAACAGAGGATTTCTAAAAAATGTTTATTTTCCAGAAATTGAGAGTTTGTGACTTGGTCAAGGCACGCTGGATCAGTTGCGTACTGAGGATTTGTGAAAACTGTTTAGGTTCCAGAAACTGGCGTCCGTGGCTCACAAGGCAAGCTGAACCCTTGCAGCACAGGTGATTCCGTGAAAAACAGTTTATGTTCCAGAAACTGTGGTGTTCAGCCCTGGTGAGGTGCACACTTGATCCCTTCCAGTACAGAGGATTTCTGAAGAACTGTTTAGGTTCCAGGAACCGTGGGGTCCATGGCTTGTCAAGGCATGCTGGATTCTTGCAGTGCAGAGGATTTCTGAAGAACTGTTTAGGTTCCAGAAACCATGGGTCCATGGCCTGGTTTTGTCACACTGGACCCTTTGAGTACAGAGGATTTTTTGAGAACTGTTTATGTTCCGGAAACCGTAGGGTCTGTGGCATGATCAAGCCAGCTGGATCCATTACAGTATAGAGGATTCCTGAAAAACTGTTTAGAGTTCCCAGAAATTGAGTGGTGGTGGTCTGGGCATGGCACGTTGGATCCCTTTGCAGTACACAGGATTCCTGAAAACTGTTTACTTCCAGAAATAGAGGGATCCATGACTGGCTCAAGGCACGCCAACTTTGCAGTCAAAGAGGATTCCTGAAAACTGTTTAGGTTCCAGAAATTGAAGTGTCCATGGCGGTCAGGGCACGCTTGGATCCTTTTCAGTACAGATGATTCCTGAAACCAGCTTAGGTTCCTGGAAATCGAGGGTTTATAGCCTGTCAAATTACCTAGGACAACTTGCAGTACAGAGGATTCCTGAAAACTGTTTAAGTTCACAAACCATGTGTCCATGGCCTGGTGAAGGTTTCGATCTGCTTTGCAGTACAAAGGATTTCTGAAGAGCTGTTTGTGTTCCAGAAACTGTGGTGTCTGTGCCTGGTGAAGGCACACTGATCTCTTCCAGTACAGAAGATTTCTGAAGAACTGTTTAGGTTCCAGGAACCGTGGGGTCCATGGTTTGTCAAGGCACGCTTGATCAATTGCAGTACAGAGGATTTCGAAGAACTGTTTGAGTTCAGAGACCACAAACCGCGGGCCTGCTTATGCCACACTGGGACCCCTACAGCACAGAGGATTTGTAGAAGAACTGTTTAGGTTCAGGAAACCGCGGGGTCTGTGGCATGACTGGGGCCACGCTGGATCCCTTTGCACAGGACCCTGAAAACTGTTTACTCGAGAAAAAGAGGATCCATGGCCTGGTCAAGGTACATTTGGTTCCTTTGCAGCAAAGAGGACTCCTGAAACCGTTTCGGTTCCAGAGAGATTGAGGGGTCCATGGCGTGGCAGGGCACGCTGATCCTTGTACAGATGATTTCTGAAAACCAGTTTAGGTTCCTGAAATCGAGGGTCCATAGCCTGGTCAAGGCACGCTGGATAACTTCCAGTAGAGATGATCTCTGAAAACTGTTTAGGGTTCCAGAAATCAGAGAAGCCCATGGCGGGTCAAGTCACGCTGGATCCATTACGGTAAAGGAGGATTTGGAAAAACTGTTTAGGATCCTGAAAATGAGGGTCTGTGGCCTGGTCAAGGCACACTGAATTCATGCGGTACAGAGGATTCCTGTAAAACTGTTAAAGTTCCAGAAATTGAGGGGTCCGTGGCCTGGTCAAGGGATGCTGATCCCCTATGCTACAGAGGATTTCTGAAAACTGTTTAGGTTCCAGATATTGAGGGGTGTGGCCTGTCAAGGCACGCTGGATCATTTGCAGTACAGGAGGATTTTTGAAAACTGTTTAGGTTGCAGAAATAGTGGGGTCCATGGTCTGGTAAGGCCGTTGGTTCCCTTTGCAGTACAGTGGATTTTCAGAACTGTTTAGGTTCCAGAAACCATGGGTCTTTGCCCTGGTGAATTCACACTGGATCCTTATCAGTATAGTGGATTTCGAAGAACTGGATAGGTTCCAGAAACTGCTGGTCCATGGCCTGGTGAAGGCATGCTGGATTTCTGAAGAACTTTCTTGGTTCCAGAAATTGTGGGGTCCATGGCCTGGTCAAGGCATGCTGGATCCCTACAGTACAGAGGTTTCCTGCAAACTGTTTAGGAATCCAGAATCGAGGGTCCATGGCATGGTCAAGGGCACTGAATTCCATGCGTAAAGAGGATTCCTGAAAACTGTTAAAGTTCCAGTAATTGAGGGGTCCGTGTCCTGGTCAGGATGCTGGATCCTTGGTACAGAGGATTTATGAAAAACTGTTTAGGTTCCAGATATTGAGGTGTGCAGCCTGCTCAAGGCACACTTCGGACTATCGGCAGTACAGAGGATTTTGAAAACTAGTTCAAGGTAGAAATAGTGGGTCCCTGGCCTGGCTGGCGCATGTTGGATCCTTTGGTCAGTGATTTCGAAGAACTGTTTAGGTTCCAGAACCATGGGGTCTTTTGCCTCTGGTGAATTCACACTGGATCCCTTATCAGTATAGTGGATTTGAAGAACTGGATAGGTTCCAGAACTGCTAGGTTCATGGCCTGGTGAAGGCATGCTGGATTTCTGAAGAACTCTTAGGTTCCAGAAATTGTGGGTCCATGGTCTGGTCATGCACGCTGGATCCTCGTAGTACAGAGGTTTCCTGGAAAACTGTTTAGGTTCCAGAAATCGAGGGTCCATGGCATGGTCAAGGCACACTGAATTCCATATGGTACAGAGGATTCCTGAAAAACTGTTAGAGGTTCCAGAGATTGAGGGGGTCCGTGGCCTGGTCAAGGGATGCTGGATCCCCTCATGTTTTAGATTTTGAAAACTGTTTAGGTTCCAGATATTGAGGGGTGTGTAGCTGCTCAAGGCACGCTGGATCATTTGCAGTACAGAGGATTTTTGAAAACTGTTCTGGTTTGCAGAAATAGTGGGTCCATGGCCTGGCTCAAGGCATGCTGGATCCCTTGCAGTGCAGATGGATTTCTGAAGAACTGTTTTAGTTCCTGGAAACCATGGGGTCTTTGCCCGTGTGACCCACACCGATCCCTATCAGCAGTAGTGATTTCTGAAGAACTGATAGTTTCAGAAACTGTTGGGTTCATGGCTCAAGAAGGCATGCTGGATTTTCTTGAAGAAACTTAGGTTCCAGAAATTCGGTGTCTCATGGCCTGGTCAAGGCATGCTGATCCTGCAGTACAGAGGTTTCCTGAAACTGTTTAGGTTCCAGAAATCGAGGTCCATGGCATGGTCAAGGCACACTTGAATCACAGTAGTGCAGATGATTCTGGAAAACAGTTTAGGTTCCAGAAATCGAGGGTCCCATCAACTGGTCAAGGCACGCTGCATCCCTTGCAGTACAGAGGATTTCAAAGGACTGTTAAGGTTCCATAAACCGCAGTGTCCATGGTTTGATGGAAGTTTCTCTGAATCCTTTGCAGTACAAAGGATTTCTGAAGAGCTGTTTATGTTCCAGAAACTGTGGTGTCTAGTGCCTGGTTGAAGGCACCTGGATCCTTCCAGTACAGAGGATTTCCGAAGAACTGTTTAGGGTGGCCCGAGAACTGTAGTCCATGGCTTGGTCAAGGCACGCTGGATCCCTTGCAGTACAGAGGATTTCAGAAGAACTGGTTTAGGTTCCAGGAAACCATGGGGTCCATGGCCTGGTTTTGTCACACTGGACCCTTGGCAGCACAGAGGATTTCTGAAGAAATCTGTTTATGTTCAGGAACCGTGGCGTCCGTGGAGCATGACTCAAGCCACGCTGGATCCATTGCAGTACAGAGGATTCCTGAAAAACTGTTTAGGTTCCAGAAATTGAGTGGTCGGAGGCATGGTCAAGGCACGCTGGATCCTTTGCAGTACACAGGATTCCTGAAAAACTGTTTACTTTCCAGAAATCAAGGGGTCCATGGCCTGGTCAAGGTATGCTCGATCCTTTGCAGTAAAGAGGATTCCTGAAAAACTGTTTAGTTTCCAGAAACCACGGGTTCCCTGTTCTGGTCAAGGCACACTGGAATATTTGTAGTACTGAGGATTTCTGAAGAAATGTTTAGGTTTCAGAAACCACGGGGTCCCTGGCCTGGCAAAGGCACGCAGGATCCCTTGCAGTGCAGAGGATTTCTGAAGAACTGATTAGGTTCCAGAAATCATGGGGTGTGAGGCTGGGTCAAGGCACACTGGATCCCTTGCAGTACGGAGGATTCCTGAAAAGCTGTTTAGGTTCCAGAAATCAAGGGGTCCGTCACCTGGTCAAGGCATGCTGGATCCCTTGCTGTACAGCGAATTTCTGAAGAATTGTTCAGGTTGCAGAAATCGCGAGGTCCATGGAAAGTCAAGGAGTGCTGGATCCCTTACAGTATAGAGGATTTCTGAAGTACTGTTTAGGTTTCAGAAACCATGGGGTCTGTGCCCGGTGAAGGCACACTGCATCCCTTGCAGTACAGAGGATTTCTGAAGAACTGTTTAGGTTCCAGAAACCACTGTGACCATGGCCTGGTGAAGGCACGCTGGATCCCTTGCAGTACAGAGGATTTCTTAAGAACTCATTAGGTTCCAGAAACCGTGGGGTCCTTTGCCTGGTCAAGGCACGCTGGATCATTTGCAGTGCAGCGGATTTCTGAAAAACTGTTTAGGTTCCAGAAATCTCGGGGTCCATGGAATGGTCAAGGCACACTGGATCCCTTGCAGTGAGAGGATTTCTGAAGAACAGTTTAAGTTGCAGAAATCCAGGGGTCCATAGCCAGGTGAAGGCACGCTGGATCCCTTGAGGTACAGTGGATTTCTGAAAAACTGCTTAGGTTGCAGAAATCGATGGGTCCGGGGCCTGGTAAAGGTATGCTAGATCCTTTTTGGTACAGAGGATTTCTTAAAAACTGTTTAGGTTCCAGAAATTGAGGGGTCCGTGGCTTGGTCAAGGCATGCTGGATGAATTGCAGTACAGAGGATTTGTGAAAAACTATTTAGGTTCCAGAAATCGAGGGGTTGGTGGCCTGAATAAAGCACGCTGGATCCCTTTCGGTACAGAGGATTTCTGAAAAATGGCTTAGGTTGCAGAAATTGACAGGTCCGTCACCAGGTAAAGGTATGTTTGATCCTTTGCGGTACAGAGGATTTCTGAAAAACTGTTTAGGTTGGAGAAATTGAGGGGTCCATGGCTTGGTCAAGGCATGCTGGATCAATTGCATTGCCGAGGATTTAAACTGTTTAGGTTCCCAATATTGAGGGGTGTGTAGCCTGGTCAAGGCATGCTGGATCAATTGCAGTACAGCGGATTTCTGAAAAACTGTTTAGGTTGCAGAAATCATAGGGTCCAGGGCCTGGTCAAGGCATGCTGGATCCCTTGCAGTACAGCGGATTTCGGAAGAACTGTTTAGGTTCCAGAAACCGCGGAGTCCATGGCCTGGTGAAGGCACACTTGATCCCTTGCAGTACAGTGGATTTCTGAAGAACTGTTTAGGTTCCAGGAACCATGGTTTCCATGGATTGGTCAAGGCATGCTGGATCCCGTGCAGTGCAGAGGATTTCTGGAAAACTGTTTAGGTTCCAGAAACTGCCTGGTCTGTGCCCTTGTGAAGACACACTGGATCCCTTGCTGTACAAAGGACTTCTGAAAAACTGTTTAGGTTCCAGAAACTGTGATGTCCATGGCCTGGTGAAGTCATGCTGGATCCCTTGCAGTATGGAGGATTTCTGAAGAACTGTTTAGGATCCAGAAACCGCGGGGTCCCTGGCCTGGTCAAGGCTCGCAGGATCCCTTGCAGTATCAAGGATTTCTGAAGAACTTTTTAGGTTCCAGAAATTGTGGAGTGTGTGGCCTGGTCAAGGCATGCTGGATAACTTGCAGTACAGAGGTTTTCTGAAGAACTGATTAGGTTCCAGAAATTGTGGGTTGTCTGGCTGGGTCAAGGCACACTGGGTCCCTTGCAGCAGAGAGGAATTCTGAACAACTATTTAAGTTCCAGAAATTGCGGCATCTATGGCCTTTTTTGGGCACGCTGGATCCCTTACAGTACAGAGGATTTCTGAAGAACTGTTTAAGATCAGGAAACCGCAGGGTCCATGGCCTGATCAAGGCACGCTTGATTCATTGCAGTACAGAGAATTAATGAAAAACTGTTTAGGTTCCAGAAATCGAGGGGTCGGTGACCTGGTCAAGGCACGCTGGATCCCTTTGCACACAGGATTCCTGAAAAATAGTTTAGATTCCAGAAATCGAGGGGTCTATGGCCTCGTCAAGGCACACTGGATCCCTTGTAGGACAGTGGATTTCTGAAGAATTGTTTAGGTTGCAGGAGGCGCGAGGTCTGTTGCCTGGTCAAGGCACGCTGGATCCCTTGCAGTGTCGAGGATTTCTCAAAAACTGTTTAGGTTCCAGAAATCAAGGAGTCCGTAACCTGGTCAAGGCACACTGGATCCCTTGCAGAACAGAGGATTCCTGAAAAACTGTTAAGGTTCCAGAAATTGAGGGTTCCATGGCATGGTCAAGGCACACTGGATCGCTTACGGTACAGAGGATTCTTGAAAAACTATTTAGTTTCCTGAAAACAAGGGTCCGTGGCCAGGTCAAGGCACACTGGATCCCATGCGGTACGGAGGATTCCTAAAAAATTGTTTAGGTTCCAGAAACTGAGGGGTCCGTGGCCTGGTCAAGGGAAGCTGGATCCCGTGCAGTACAGAGGATTTCTGAAATACTGTTAAGGTTCCAGAAATCGAGGGGTCATTGGCCTGGTCAAGGCACACTGGATCCCTTGCTGTACAGAGCATTTCTGAAAAACTGTTTAGGTTCCAGAAACCATGGGGTCTGTGCCCTGGTGAAGGCCCACTGGATCCCTTGCAGTACAGAGGATTTCTGTAGAACTGCTTAGTTTGCAGAAACCACGGGGTCCATGGCCTGGTGAAGGCATGCTGGATCCCTTGCAATACAGAGGATTTCTGAAGAGCTGTTTAGGTTCAGGAAACCATGGTGTCCATGGCCTGATCAAAGCATGCTGGATCCCTTGCAATACAGAGGATTCCTGAAAAACTGTTTATGTTCCAGAAATCGAAGGGTCTGTAGCCTGATCAAGGCATGCTGGATCCCTTGCAGTACAGAGGATTCCTGAAAAACTGTTTAGTTTCCAGAAATCGAAGGGTCCATGGCGTCGTCAAGGCACGCTGGATCCCTTGCAGTACAGATGATTCCTGAGAAACAGTTTAGGTTCCAGAAATCAAGGGGTCCATGGCCTGGTCAAGGAATGTAGGATCCCTTATAGTATAGAGGATTTCTGAAGTACTGTTTAGGTACCAGAAACCATGGGGTCTGTGCCCTGATGAAGGCACGCTAGATCCCCTGCAGGACAGAGGATTTCTGAAGAACTGTTTAGGTTCCAGAAACCGCTGTGTCTATGGCCTGATGAAGGCATGCTGGATCCCTTGCAGTACAAAGGATTTCTGAAGAACTGTTTAGGTTCCAGAAACGGTGGTGTTCATGGCCTGGTGAAGGCACGCTGGATCCCTTTCAGTACAGAGGATTTCTTAAGAACTGTTTTGGTTCCAGAATCCACTTGGTCCGTAGCCTGGTCAAGGCACGCTGGATCGCTTGCAGTACAGCGGATTTCTGAAAAACTGTTGAGGTTCCAGAAATCACAGGGTCCATGGCCTGGTCAGGGCACACTGGATTCCTTGCAGTACAGAGGATTTCTGAAGAACTGTTTAGGTTCCAGAAATCGAGGGGTCCGTGGCCTGGACTAAGCATGCTGGATCTCTTTCAGTACTGATGATTTCTGAAAAATGGCTTAGGATGCAGAAATCGATGGGTCCATCGCCCGTTAAAGGTATGCTAGATCCTTGACAGTACAGAGGATTTCTGAAAAACTGTTTAGGTTCCTGATATTGAGGGGTGTGTGGCCTGGTCAAGGCACGCTGGATCAATTGCAGTACAGTGGATTTCTGAAAAACTGTTTAGGTTCCAGAAATCGTGGGGTCCATGGCCTGGTCAAGGCATTCTGGATCCCTTGCAGTACGGCGGATTTCAGAAGAACTGTTTAGGTTCCACAAACCACGGAGTCCATGGCCTGGTGAAGGCACACTGGATCCCTTGCAGTACAGAGGATTTCTGAAGAACTGTTTAGGTTCCAGGAACCACGGTGTCCATGGATTTGTCAAGGCATGCTGGATCCCCTGCAGTTCAGAGGATTTCTGAAGAACTGTTTAGGTTCCAGAAACCGCCTGGTCCGTGCCCTTGTGAACACACACTGGATCCCTTGCAGTACAAAGAACTTCTGAAAAACTGTTTAGGTTCCAGAAACCATGGGGTCTGTGCCCTGGTGAAAGCCCACTGGATTCCTTGTAGTACAGAGGATTTCTGAGGAACTGCCTAGGTTGCAGAAACCACGGGGTCCATGGCCTGGTGAAGGCATGCTGGATCCCTTGCAATACAGAGGGTTTCTGAAGAGCTGTTTAGGTTCAGGAAACTGTTGTGTCCATGGCCTGATCAAGGCATGCTGGATCCCTTGCAATACAGAGGATTCCTGAAAAACTGTTCACGTTCCAGAAATCGAGGGGTGTGTAGCCTAATAAAGGCATGCTGGATCCCCTGCAGTACAGAGGATTCCTGAAAAACTGTTTAGTTTCCAGAAATTGAAGGGTCCATGGCGTGGTCAAGGCATACTGGATCCCTTGCAGTACAGATGATTCCTGAAAAACAGTTTAGGTTTCAGAAATGAAGGGGTCCATGGCCTGGTCAAGGCACGCAGGATCCCTTACAGTATAGAGGATTTCTGAAGTACTGTTTAGGTTCCAGAAACCATGGGGTCAGGGCCCTGGTGAAGGCACACTCGATCCCTTGCAGGACAGAGGATTTCTGAAGAACTATTTTGGTTCCAGAAACCGCTGTGTCCATGGCCTGATGAAGGCATGCTGGATCCCTTGCAGTACAAAGGATTTCTGAAGAACTGTTTAGGTTCCAGAAACGGCGGTGTTCATGGCCTGGTGAAGGCACACTGGATCCCTTTCAGTACAGAGGATTTCTAAAGAACTGTTTAGGTTTCAGAATCTGCTTGGTCCATAGCCTGGTAAAGGCATGCAGGATCCCTTGCAGTACAGCGGATTACTGAAAAACTGTTGAGGTTCCAGAAATCACGGGGTCCGTGGCCTGGTCAGGGCACGCTGGATTCCTTGCAGTACAGAGGATTTCTGAAGAACTGTTTAGGTTCCAGAAATCGAGGGGTCCGTGGCCTGGACAAAGCACACTGGATCTCTTTCGGTACAGATGATTTCTGAAAAATAGCTTAGGTTGCAGAAATTGACGGGTCCATCGCCAGTTAAAGGTATGCTAGATCCTTGGCAGTACAGAGGATTTCTGAAAAACTGTTTAGGTTCCAGAAATGCGGGGTGTGTGGCCTGGTCAAGGGACGCTGGATCAATTGCGGTACAGAGGATTTGTGAAAAACTGTTTAGGTTGCAGAAATCTTGGGGTCCGTGGCCTGGTCAAGGCATGCTGGATCCCTTGCAGTACAGCGGATTTGGAAGAACTGTTTAGATTCCACAAACCGCGGAGTACATGGCCTGGTGAAGGCACACTGGATCCCTTGCAGTACAGAGGATTTCAGAAGAACTGTTTAGGTTCCAGGAACCGCTGTCTATGGATTGGTCTAGGCATGCTGGATCCCCTGCAGTACAGAGGATTTCTGAAGATCTGTTTAGGTTCCAGAAACTGCCTGGTATGTGCCCTTGTGAACACACACTGGATCCCTTGCAGTACAGAGGGCTTCTGAAAAACTGTTTAGGTTCCAGAAACTGTGGTGTCCATGGCCTGGTGAAGTCATGCTGGATCCCTTGCAGTACGGAGGATTTCTGAAGAACTGTTTAGGTTCCAGAAATCGTGGAGTGTGTGACCTGATCAAGGCACGCTGGATAACATGCAGTACAGAGGTTTTCTGAAAAACTGATTAGGTTCCAGAAATTGTGGGGTGTGTGGCTGGGTCAAGGCACACTGGATTCTTTTGCAGTACAGAGGAATTCTGAACAACTATTTAAGTTCCAGAAATCGCGGTGTCAGTGGCCTGGTCTAGGCACGCTGGATCCCTTGCAGTACAGAGGATTTCTGAAAAACAGTTTGGGTTCCAGAAATCGAAGGGGCCATAACCTGGTCAAGGCATGCTGGATCCCTTGCAGTACAGAGGATTTCTGGAAAACTGTTTAGGTTCCGGAAATCGAAGGGTACGTAGCCTGATCAAGGCATGCTGGATCCGTTACAGTACAGAGGATTTCTGAGGAACTGTTTAGGTTCCAGGAACCGCGGGGTCCATGGTTTGGTTAAGGCATGCTGGATCCTCTACAGTACAGAGGATTTCTGAAGAACTGTTTAGATTCCAGAAACCACCTGGTCTGTGCCCATGTGAACACACACTGGATCCCTTGCAGTACAGAGGACTTCTGAAAAACTGTTTAGGTTCCAGAAAACGTGGTGTCCATGACCAGGTGAAGTCATGCTGGACCCCTTGCATTACAGAGGATTTCTGAAGAACTGTTTAGGTTCCAGAAACCACGGGTTCCCTCGCCTGGTTAAGGCAGTCTGGATCCTTTGCAGTACGGAGGATGTCTGAAGTACTTTTTAGGTTCCAGAAACCGTGGGGTCCCTGGCGTGGTAAAGGCACGCAGGATCCCTTGCAGTACAGAGGAGTTCTGAAGAACTGATTAGGTTCCATAAATCGTGGGGTGTGAGGCCGGGTCAAGGCACACTGGATCCCTTGCAGTACTGAGGATTTCTGAACAACTGTTTAAGTTCAAGAAATCGCAGCGTCGATGGCCTGGTCTAGGCACGCTGGATTCCTTGCAGTACAGAGGATTTCTGAAAAACAGTTTGGGTTGCAGAAATTGAGGGGACCGTAACCTGGTCAAGGCATGCTGGATCCCATGCAGTACAGAGGTTTTCTGAAAAACTGTTTAGGTTCCTGAAATTGAGGTGTACGTAGCCTGGTCAAGGCACGCAGGATAACTTGCAGTACAGAGGATTCCTGAAAAACTGTTTAGGTTCCAGAAATCGAGGTTTCCATGGCGTGGTCAAGGCACGCTGGATCCATTACGATACAGAGGATTTCTGAAAAACTGTTTTGGACACTGAAGATGAGGGGTCTGTGGTCTGGTCAAGGCACACTGGATCCCATGCGGTACAGAGGATTTCTGAAGAACTGTTTAGGTTCCAGAAACCGCTGTGTCCACTGGCTGGGTGAAGGCACGCTGGGTCCCTTGCAGTACAAAGGATTTCTGAAGAACTGTTTAGGTTCCAGAAATGGTGGTGTTCATGTCAAGGTGAAGGCACGCTGGATCCCTAGCAGTACAAAGGATTTCTTAAGAACTCTTTAGGTTCCGGAAACCGTGGGGTCCGTTGCCTGGTCAAGGCATGCTGGATCCTTTTCAGTACAGTGGATTTCTGGAAAACTGTTTAGGTTCCAGAAATCGTGGGGTCCATAGAATGGTCAAGGCACGCTGGATCCCTTGCAGTACAGAGGATTTCCGGAGAACTGTTTAGGTTGCAGAAATTGAGGGGTCTGTGGCCAGGTCAAGGCACGATCGATCTCTTGAGGTCCAGAGGATTTCTGAAAAACTGCTTAGGTTTCAGAAATTGATGGGTCTGTGGCCTGGTAAAGGTATGCTAGATCCTTTGTGGTACAGAGGATTTCTGAAAAACTGTTTAGGTTCCAGAAATTGAGGGGTATGTGGCTTGGTCATGGCACGCTGGATCAATTGCAGTTCAGAGGATTTGTGAAAAACTGTTTAGGATCCAGATATTGAGGGGTCTGTGGCCTGCTCAAGGCACGCTGGATCAATTGCAGAACAGAGGATTTTTGAAAAACTGTTTAGGTTGCAGAAATAGTGGGGTCCATGGCCTCGACCAAGGCATGCTGGATCCCTTGCTGGTACAGTGGTTTTGTAGAACTGTTTAGGTTCCAGAAACCATGGGGTCTTGCCCTGGTGAATTCACACTGGATCCCTTGCGTACAGTGGATTCTGAAGAACTGGATGGGTTCCAGAAACTGCTGGGTCCATGGCCTGGTGAAGGCATGCTGGATTTCTGAAGAACTTCTTAGGTTCCAGAAATGTGGGGTCCATGGCCTGGTCAAGGCACGCTGGATCCCTCGCAGTACAGAGGATTCCTGAAAAACTGTTTAGGTTCCAGAAATCGAGGGCCCATGGCATGGTCGAGGCACACTGAATCCGTTGCAGTGCAGATGATTCCTGAAAAACAGTTTAGGTTCCAGAAGTTGAGGGATCCATCAACTGGTCAAGGCATGCTGCATCCCTTGCAGTACAGAGGATTTCTGAAGAACTGTTAAGGTTCCATAAACTGCGGTGTCCATGGCCTGGTGAAGGCTCTCTGAATCCTTTGCAGTACACAGGATTTGTGAAGAGCTGTTCATGTTCCAGAAACTGTGGTGTCTGTGCCCTGGTGAAGGCTCACTGGATCCCTTCCAGTACAGTGGATTTCTGAAGAACTGTTTAGCTTCCAGGAACCATGGGGTCCATGGCTTGGTCAAGTCACACTGGATCCCTTGCAGTACTGAGGATTTCTGAAGAACTGTTTAGGTTCCAGAGACCATGGGGTCCTTGGCCTGGTTATGTCACACTGGACCCCTTGCAGTACAGAGGATTTCTGAAGAACTGTTTAGGTTCAGGGAAACCGTGGGGTCCGTGGCATGATCAAGCCACACTGGATCCATTGCAGTACAGAGGATTCCTGAAAAACTGTTTAGGTTCCAGAAATTGAGTGGTCGGTGGCCTGGTCAAGGCACGCTGGATCCCTTGCAGTACACAGGATTCCTGAAAAACTGTTTGCTTTCCAGAAATAGAGGGATCCGTGGCCTGGTCAAGGTACGCTCGATCCTTTGCAGTAAAGAGGATTCCTGAAAAACTGTTTAGGTTCCAGAAATTTAAGGGTCCATGGTGTGGTCAGGGCATGCTGGATCCCTTGCAGTACAGATGATTCCAGAAAACCAGTTTAGGTTCCTGAAATCGCGGGGTTTATAGCCTTGTCAAAGCACGCTGGATAACTTGCAGTACAGAGGATTCCTGAAAAACTGTTTAGGTTCCAGAAATCAAGGGGTCCATGGCCTGGTCAAGGCATGCTGGATCCCTTGTATTACAGAGGATTTCTGAAGAACTGTTTAGGTTCCAGAAACCACGGGTTCCCTGTTCTGGTCATGGCACACTGGAATATTTGTAGTACTGAGGATTTCTGAAGAACTGTTTAAGTTTCAGAAACCGCGGGGTCCCTGGCCTGGCAAAGGCACGCAGGATCCCTTGCAGTGCAGAGGATTTCTGAAGAACTGATTAGGTTCCCGAAATCATGGGGTGTGAGGCCGGGTCAAGGCACACTGGTTCTCTTGCAGTAGAGAGGATTTCTGAAGAACTCTTTAGGTTCAAGAAGTCGAGGGGTCTGTGGCCTTGACCAAACACGCTGGATCCCTTTCGGTATGGAGGATTTCTGAAAAACTGCTTAAGTTGCAGAAATCAACGGGTCCATGGCCTGGTAAAGGTACGCTAGATCCTTTGTGGAACAGAGGATTTCTGAAAAAATGTTTATTTTCCAGAAATTGAGAGGTTCGTGGCTTGGTCAAGGCACGCTGGATCAGTTGCGGTACTGAGGATTTGTGAAAAACTGTTTAGGTTCCAGAAATCAAGGGGTCCGTGGTCTCGTCAAGGCAAGCTGGAACCCTTGCAGTACAGGTGATTCCTGAAAAACAGTTTATGTTCCAGAAACTGTGGTGTCTGTGCCCTGGTGAAGGCGCACTGGATCCCTTCCAGTACAGAGGATTTCCGAAGAACTGTTTAGGTTCCAGGAACCATGGGGTCCATGGCTTGGTCAAGGCATGCTGGATCCCTTGCAGTGCAGAGGATTTCTGAAGAACTGTTTAGGTTCCAGAAACCATGGGGTCCATGGCCTGGTTTTGTCACACTGGACCCCTTGCAGTTCAGAGGATTTCTGAAGAACTGTTTATGTTCAGGAAACCGTGGGGTCTGTGGCGTGATCAAGCCACGCTGGATCCATTGCAGTTCAGAGGATTCCTGAAAAACTGTTTAGGTTCCAGAAATTGAGTGGTCGATGGCCTGGGCAAGGCACGCTGGATCCCTTGCAGTACACAGGATTCCTGAAAAACTGTTTACTTTCCAGAAATAGAGGGATCCATGGCCTGGTCAAGGTACGCTCGATCCTTTGCAGTAAAGAGGATTCCTGAAAAACTGTTTAGGTTCCAGAAATTGAAGTGTCCATGGCGTGGTCAGGGCACGCTGGATCCCTTGCAGTACAGATGATTCCTGAAAACCAGTTTAGGTTCCTGAAATCGAGGGGTTTATAGCCTGGTCAAATCACGCTGGATAACTTGCAGTACAGAGGATTCCTGAAAAACTGTTAAGGTTTCATAAACCGCGGTGTCCATGGCCTGGTGAAGGCTCTCTGAATCCTTTGCAGTACAAAGGATTTCTGAAGAGCTGTTTATGTTCCAGAAACTGTGGTGTCTGTGCCCTGGTGAAGGCACACTGGATCTCTTCCAGTACAGAAGATTTCTGAAGAACTGTTTAGGTTCCAGGAACCGTGGGGTCCATGGCTTGTTCAAGGCACGCTGGATCAATTGCAGTACAGAGGATTTCTGAAGAACTGTTTAGGTTCCAGAGACCATGGGGTCCGTGGCCTGGTTATGTCACACTGGACCCCTTGCAGTACAGAGCATTTCTGAAGAACTGTTTAGGTTCAGGAAACCGTGGGGTCTGTGGCGTTATCAAGCCACGCTGGATCCCTTGCAGTACACAGGATTCCTGAAAAACTGTTTACTTTCGAGAAATAAAGGGATCCATGGCCTGGTCAAGGTACGTTTGCTCCTTTGCAGTAAAGAGGATTCCTGAAAAACTGTCTCGGTTCCAGAGATTGAGGGGTCCATGGCGTGGTCAGGGCACGCTGGATCCCTTGCAGTACTGATGATTTCTGAAAACCAGTTTAGGTTCCTGAAATCGAGGGGTTCGTGGCCTGGTCAAGGCATGCTGGATAACTTCCAGTACAGAGGATTCCTGAAAAACTGTTTAGGTTCCAGAAATCGAGGTTTCCATGGCGTGGTCAAGTCACGCTGGATATATTACGGTACAGAGGATTCCTGAAAAACTGTTTAGGATCCTGAAAACGAGGGGTCTGTGGCCTGGTCAAGGCACACTGAATTCCATGAGGTACAGAGGATTCCTGAAAAACTGTTAAAGTTCCAGAAATTGAGGGGTCCGTGGCCTGGTCAAGGGATGCTGGATCATTTGCAGTACATAGGATTTTTGGAAAACTGTTTAGGTTGCAGAAATAGTGGGGTCCATGGCCTGGTCAAGGCCTGCTGGATCCCTTGCAGTACAGCGGATTTCTGAAGAACTGTTTAGGTTCCAGAAACCATGGGGTCTTTGCCCTGGTGAATTCACACTGGATCCCTATCAGTATAGTGGATTTCTGAAGAACTGGATAGGTTCCAGAAACTGCTGGGTCCATGGCCTGGTGAAGGCATGCTGGATTTCTGAAGAACTTCTTAGGTTCCAGAAATTGTGGGGTCCATGGCCTGGTCAAGGCACGCTGGATCCCTCGCAGTACAGAGGTTTCCTGAAAAACTGTTTAGGTTCCAGAAATCGAGGGTCCATGGCATGGTCAAGGCACACTGAATTCCATGCGGTACAGAGGATTCCTGAAAAACTGTTAACGTTCCAGAAATTGAGGGGTCTGTGGCCTGGTCAAGGGATGCCGGATCCCCTGCATTACAGAGGATTTCTGAAAAACTGTTTAGGTTCCAGATATTGAGGGGAGTGTGGCCTGCTCAAGGCACGCTGGATCATTTGCAGTACAGAGGATTTTTGAAAAACTGTTTAGGTTGCTTAAATAGTGGGGTCCATGGCCTGGTCAAGGCATGCTGGATCCCTTGCAGTACAGTGGATTTCTGAAGAACTGTTTAGGTACCAGAAACCATGGGGTCTTTACCCTGGTGAATTCACACTGGATCCATATCAGTATAGTGGATTTCTGAAGAACTGGATAGGTTCCAGAAACTGCTGGGTCCATGGCCTGGTGAAGGCATGCTGGATTTCTGAAGAACTTCTTAGGTTCCAGAAATTGTGGGGTCCATGGCCTGGTCAAGGCACGCTGGATCCCTCGCAGTACAGAGGTTTCCTGAAAAACTGTTTAGGTTCCAGAAATCGAGGGTCCATGGCATGGTCAAGGCACACTGAATTCCATGCGGTACAGAGGATTCCTGAAAAACTGTTAAAGTTCCAGAAATTGAGGGGTCCGTGGCCTGGTCAAGGGATGCCGGATCCCCTGCGTTACAGAGGATTTCTGAAAAACTGTTTAGGTTCCAGATATTGAGGGGTGTGTGGCCTGCTCAAGGCACGCTGGATCATTTGCAGTACAGAGGATTTTTGAAAAACAGTTTAGGTTGCAGAAATAGTGGGGTCCATGGCCTGGTCAAGGCATGCTGGATCCCTTGCAGTACAGTGGATTTCTGAAGAACTGTTTAGGTTCCAGAAACCATGGGGTCTTTGCCCTGGTGAATTCACACTGGATCCCTATCAGTATAGTGGATTTCTGAAGAACTGGATAGGTTCCAGAAACTGCTGGGTCCATGGCCTGGTGAAGGCATGCTGGATTTCTGAAGAACTTCTTAGGTTCCAGAAATTGTGGGGTCCATGGCCTGGTCAAGGCATGCTGGATCCCTCGCAGTACAGAGGTTTCCTGAAAAACTGTTTAGGTTCCAGAAATCGAGGGTCCATGGCATGGTCAAGGCACACTGAATCCGTTGCAGTGCAGATGATTCCTGAAAAACAGTTTAGGTTCCAGAAATCGAGGGGTCCATCAACTGGTCAAGGCACGCTGCATCCCTTGCAGTACAGAGGATTTCAAAAGAACTGTTAAGGTTCCATAAACCGCAGTGTCCATGGCCTGGTGAAGGCTCTCTGAATCCTTTGCAGTACAAAGGATTTCTGAAGAGCTGTTTATGTTCCAGAAACTTTGGTGTCTGTGCCCTGGTGAAGGCACACTGGATCCTTTCCAGTACAGAGGATTTCTGAAGAACTGTTTAGGTTCCAGGAACCGTGGGGTCCATGGCTTGGTCAAGGCACGCTGGATCCCTTGCAGTACAGAGGATTTCTGAAGAACTGTTTAGGTTCCAGAAACCATGGGGTCCATGGCCTGGTTTTGTCACACTGGACCCCTTGCAGTACAGAGGATTTCTGAAGAACTGTTTATGTTCAGGAAACCGTGGGGTCCGTGGCATGATCAAGCCACGCTGGATCCATTGCAGTACAGAGGATTCCTGAAAAACTGTTTAGGTTCCAGAAATTGAGTGGTCGGAGGCATGGTCAAGGCACGCTGGATCCCTTGCAGTACAGAGGATTTCTGAAGAACTGTTTAGGTTCCAGAAACCATGGGGTCCATGGCCTGGTTTTGTCACACTGGACCCCTTGCAGTACAGAGGATTTCTGAAGAACTGTTTATGTTCAGGAAACCGTGGGGTCCGTGGCATGATCAAGCCACGCTGGATTCATTGCAGTACAGAGGATTCCTGAAAACTGTTTTGGTTCCAGAAATTGAGTGGTGGGAGGCATGGTCAAGGCACGCTGGATCCCTTGCAGTACACAGGATTCCTGAAAAACTGTTTACTTTCCAGAAATCAAGGGGTCCATGGCCTGGTCAAGGTATGCTCGATCCTTTGCAGTAAAGAGGATTCCTGAAAAACTGTTTAGTTTCCAGAAACCACTGGTTCCCTGTTCTGGTCAAGGCACACTGGAATATTTGTAGTACTGAGGATTTCTGAAGAACTGTTTAGGTTTCAGAATCCATGGGGTCCCTGGCTTGGCAAAGGCACGCAGGATCCCTTGCAGTGCAGAGGATTTCTGAAAAACTGATTAGGTTCCAGAAATCATGGGGTGTGAGGCCGGGTCAAGGCACACTGGTTCTCTTGCAGTACAGAGGATTTCTGAAGAACTGTTTAGGTTCCAGAAGTCGAGGGGTCTGTGGCCTTGACCAAACACGCTGGATCCCTTTCGGTATGGAGGATTTCTGAAAAACTGCTTAAGTTGCAGAAATCAACGGGTCCATGGCCTGGTAAAGGTACGCTAGATCCTTTGTGGTACAGAGGATATCTGAAAAACTGTTTATTTTCCAGAAATTGAGAGGTTCGTGGCTTGGTCAAGGCACGCTCGATCAATTGCGGTACTGAGGATTTGTGAAATCTGTTTAGGTTCCAGAAATCAAGGGGTCCGTGGTCTCGACAAGGCACGCTGGAACCCTTGCAGTACAGGTGATTCCTGAAAAACAGTTTTGGTTCCAGAAATTGAGGGGTCCATGGTGTGGTCAAGGGACGCTGCATCCCTTGCAGTGCAGATGATTCCTGAAAAACAGTTTAGGTTCCATAAATCGAGGGGTCCATCACCTGGTCCAGGCACGCTGGATCCCTTGCAGTACAGAGAATTTTTGAAAAACTGTTTAGGTTCCAGAAACCACGGTGTCCATGGCCTGGTGAAGGCTCACTAGATCCCTTGCAGTACAAAGGATTTATGAAGAACAGTTTAGGTTCCAGGAACCACGGGGTCCATGGCTTGGTCAAGGCATGCTGGATCCCTTGCATTACTGAGGATTTCTGAAGAACTGTTTAGGTTCCAGAAACCCCCTGGTCTGTGCCCTAGTGAACACACACTTGATCCCCTGCAGTACAGAGGACTTCTGAAAAACTGTTTAGGTTCCAGAGACCGTGGTGTCCATGGCCTGGTGAAGCCACGCTGGATCCCTTGCATTACAGAGGATTTCTGAAGAACTGTTAAGGTTCCAGAAACCACCAGGTCCCTGGCCTGGTCAAGATACACTGGATCCTTTGCAGTACAGAGGATTTCTGAAGAACTGTTTAGGTTCCAGAAACCGCGGGGTCCCTGGCCTGGTAAAAGCATGCAGGATCCCTTGCAGTACAGAGGATTTCTGAAGAACTGTTTAGGTTCCAGAAACTGTGGTGTCCATCTCCTGGTGAAGTCACGCTGGATCCCTTGCATTACAGAGGATTTCTGAAGAACAGTTTAGGTTCCAGAAATCAAGGTGTCTGTGACCTGGTGAAGGCATGCTGGATCTCTTGCAGTACAGAGGATTTCTGAAGAACTGTTTAGGATCCAGAAACCATGGGGTCTGTGCCAGGTGAAGGCACTCTGGATCCCTTGCAGTACAGAGGATTTCTGAAGAACTGTTTAGGTTGAGGAAACCGTGGGGTCCATGTCCTGATCAGGGAACGCTGGAAACATTGCAATACAGAGGATTTCTGAAAAACTGTTTACGTTCCAGAAATCGAGGGGTCTGTTGCCTGGTCAAGGCATGCTGGATCCCTAGTAGTACAGATAATTCCTGAAAAACTGTTTAGGTTATAGAAATAGAGGATTCTGTGGCCAGGTCAAGGCACACTGGATATCTTGCAGTACAGAGGATTCCTGAAAAACTGTTTAGGTTCCAGAAATCGAGGTGTCCATGGCGTGGTCAAGGCACACTGGGTCCCTTGCAGTACTGGTGATTCCTGAAAAACAGTTTAGGTTCCAGAAATTGAGGGGTCCATGGCCTGGTCAAGGCACGCTAGATCCCTTGCAGTACAGTGCATTTCTGAAGAATTGTTTTGGTTGAAGAAATCTTGAGGTCCATGGCCTGGTCAAGTCACGCTGGATCCCTTACAGTATAGAGGATTTCTGAGGTACTGTTTAGGTTCCAGAAGCCATGGGGTTTGTGTCCTGGGGAAGGCACACTGGATCCTTTGCAGTACAGAGGATTTCTGAAGAACTGTTTAGGTTCCAGAAACCGCTGCATCCATGGCCTGGTGAAGGCACGCTGGAGTCCTTGCAGTAGAAAGGATTGCTGAAAAACTGTTTAGGTTCTAGGAATTGCGGGGTCCGTGACATGGTCAAGGCACACTGGATCCCTTGCAGTACAGAGGAATTCTTTAGAACTGTTTAGGTCCCTGAAACCATGAGGTCCATTGCCTAGTCAAGGCACATTGGATCCCTTGCAGTACAGTGGATTTCTGAAAAACTGTTTAGGTTCCAGAAATCGAGGGGTCCATAGCCTGGTCAAAGCACTCTGGATCCCTTGAGGTAAAGAGGATTCGTGAAAAACTGCTTAGGTTGCAGAAATCGATGAGTCCGTGGCCTGGTAAAGGAACGCTAGATCCTTTGCGGTACAGAGGACTTCTGAAAAATAGTTTAGGTTCCAGAAATTGAGGGGTCCGTGGCTTTGTCAAGGCATGCTGGATCAATTGCGGTACAGAGGATTTGTGAAAAGCTGTTTAGGTTCCAGGTATTGAGGGGTGTGTGGCCTGGTCAAGGCACGCTGGATTAATTGCAGTACAGAGGATTTCTGAAAAACTGATGAGGTTCCAGAAATCGTGGGATCCATGGCCTGGTCAAGGCATGCTGGATCCTTTGCAGTACAGCGGAATTCTGAAAAAGTGTTTAGGTTCCTGAATTCAAGGGGTCCGTAGCCTGGTCAAGGCACACTAGATAACTTGCAGTACAGAGGATTCCTGAAAAACTGTTTAGGTTCCATAAATTGAGGGGTCCAAGGCCTGGTCAGGGCACTCTGGATCCCGTGCGGTACAGAAGATTTCTGAAAAACTGTTTAAGTTCCCAAAATCAAAGGGACAGTGGCCTGGTCAAGGCATGCTGGATCCCTTGCAGTACAGAGGATTTCTGAAGAACCGTTTAGGTTCCAGAAACCACGGGGTCCCTGGCCTGGTCAAGACACACAGCATCCTTTGCAGTACAGAGGATTTCTGAAGAACTGTTTAGGTTCCAGAAACCGCTGGATCCCTGGCCTGGTCAAGGCTCGCAGGATCCCATGCAGTACAGAGGAGTTCTGAAGAACTGTTTAGGTTCCAGAAATTGCGGAGTGTGTGGCCTGGTCAAGGCACGCTGGATCCCTAGCAGTACAGAGGATTTCTGAAGAACTGATTAGGTTCCAGAAATCATGGGGAGTGAGGCTGGGTCATGGCACACTGGATCGCTTGCAGTACAGCGGATTTCGGAAAAACAGTTTGGGTTCCAGAAATCGAGGGGACTGTAACCTGGTCAAGGCATGCTGGATCCCTTGCAGTACAGGGGATTTCTGAAAAACTGTTTAGGTTCCTGAAATCGAGGGATCCATAGCCTGATCAAGGCACGCAGGATAACTTGCAGTACAGTGGATTTTTGAAAAACTGTCTAGGTTCCAGAAATCATGGGGTCCATTGCCTGGTCAAGGCACTCTGGATCCCTTGCAGTACAGAGGATTTCTGAAGAACTGTTAAGGTTCCGTAAACCGTGGTGTCCATGTCCCGGTGAAGTCTCACAGGATCCTTTGCAGTACAAAGGATTTCTGAAGAACTGTTCATTTTCCTTAAACTGCGGAGTCTGTGCCCTGGTGAAGACACTCTGAATCCCTTCCAGTACAGAGGATTTCTGAAGAACTGTTTAGGTTCAGGAAACCGTGGGGTCCATGACATGACCAAGGCACGCTGGATCCAGTGCAGTACAGAGGATTCCATAAAAATTGTTTAGGTTCCAGAAACTGAGTGGATGGTGGCCTGGTCAAGGCACCCTGGATCCCTTGCAGTACACAGAATTCCTGAAAAACTGTTTACTTTCCAGAAATAGAGTGATCCGTGGCCTGGTCAAGGTACGCTCGATCCTTTGCAGTAAAGAGGATTCCTGAAAAACTGTTTAGGTTCCAGAAATTGAGGGGTCCATGGCGTGGTCAGGGCCTGCTGGATGCCTTGCAGTATAGATGATTCCTGAGAACCAGTTTAGGTTCCTGAAATCGAGGGGTCCGTAGCCTGGTCAAGGCACGCTGGATAACTTGCAGTACAGAGGATTCCTGAAAAACCGTCTATGTTCCAGAAATCGAGGTTTCCATGGCGTGGTCAAGGTATGCTGGATCCATTACGGTACAGAGTATTCCTGAAAAACTGTTTAGGATCCTGAAAACGAGGGGTCTGTGGTCTGGTCAAGGCATACTGGATCCCATGCGGTACAGAGGATTCCTGAAAAACTGTTAAAGTTCCAGAAAACGAGGGGTCCGTGGCCTGGTCAAGGGAAGCTGGATCCCCTGCAGTACACAGGATTTCTGAAAAACTGTTTAGGTTCCAGAAATCAAGGGGTCCGTGGCCTGGTCAGGGCATGCAGGATCCCTTGCAGTACTGAGGATTTCTGAAGAACTGTTTAGGTTGCAGAAACCGCAGAGTCCATGGCCTGATGAAGGCACACTGGATCCCTTGCAGTACAGAGGATTTCTGAAGTACTGTTTCGGTTCAGAAAACTGTCAGGTCCATGGCCTGATCATGGCACACTGGATACCTTGCAATACAGATAATTCCTGAAAAACTGTTTACATTAGAGAAATCGAGGGGTCCATCACTTGGTCAAGGCACGCTGGATTCCTAGCAGCACAGTGAATTTCTGAAGAACTGTTTAGGTCCCAAAAACCACGGTGTCCATGGCCTGGTGAAGTCTCACTAGATCCCTTGCAGTACAAAGGATTTAAGAAGAACTGTTTGGGTTCCAGAAACTGCCGAGTCTGTGCCCTGGTGAAGGCACACTGGATCCCGAGTAGTACAGAGAATTTCTGAAGAACTGTATAGGTTCCAGGAACCGCGGGGTCCATGGCTTGGTCAAGACATGCTGGATCCTTTGCACTACAGAGGATTTCTGAAGAACTGTTTAGGTTCCAGAAACCACCTGGTCTGTGCCCTTGTGAACACACACTTGATCCCTTGCAGTACAGAGGACTTCTGAAAAACTGTTTAGGTTCCAGAAACCGCAGTGTCCATGGCCTGGTGAAGCCACGCTGGAGCCCTTGAATTACAGAGGATTTCTGAAGGACTGTTTAGGTTCCAGAAACCACAGGGTCCCTGGACTGGTCAAGATAAACTGAATCCTTTGCGGTACAGAGGATTTCTGAAGAACTGTTTAGGTTTCAGAAACCACGGGGTCCCTGGCCTGGCAAAGTACGCAGGATCCCTTGCAGTACAGAGGATTTCTGAAGAACTGATTAGGTTACAGAAATAGTGGGGTGTGAGGCCGGGTCAAGGCTCACTGGATCCAGAAGTCGAGGGGTCTGTGTCCTGGACCAAACATGCTGGATCCCTTTCGGTACAGAGGATTTCTGAAAAACTGCTTAGGTTACAGAAATTGATGGGCCCAAGGCCTGTTAAAGGTACGCTAGATCCTTTGTGGTACAGAGGATTTCTGAAAAACTGTTTATTTTCCAGAAATTGAGGGGATCGAGCCTTGGTCAAGGCACGCTGGATCAATTGAGGTATTGAGGATTTGTGAAAAACTATTTAGGTTCCAGAAATCAAGGGGTCCGTGGTCTCGTCAAGGAACGCTGGACCCCTTGCAGTACAGATGATTCCTGAAAAACTGTTTAGGTTCCTGAAATCGAGGGGTCCATTGTGTGATCAAGGGATGCTGCATCCCTTGCAGTGCAGATGATTCCTGAAAAACAGATTGGGTTCCAGAAATCAAGGGGTCCATCGCCTGGTCAAGGCACGCTGGATCCCTTGCAGTACAGAGGAGTTCTGAAGAACTGTTTAGTTTCCAGAAACAACGGTGTCCATGGCCTGGTGAAGGCTCACTGGATCCCTTGCAGTACAAAGTATTTCTGAAGAACTGTTTAGGTTCCAGAAGCTGCAGCATCTGTGCCATGGTGAAGGCACACTGGATCCCTTGCAGTACAGAGGATTTCTGAAGAACTGTTTAGGTTCCAGGAACCGCAGAGTCCATGGTTTAGTTAAGGCATGCTGGATCTCTTGCAGTACAGAGGATTTCTGAAGAACTGTTTAGATTCCAAAAACCGCCTGGTCTGTGCCCTTGTGAACACACACTGGATTCATTGCAGTACAGAGGACTTCTGAAAAACTGTTTAGGTTCCAGAAAATGTGGTGTCCTTGGCCAGGTGAAGTCACGCTGGATCCCTTGCATTACAGAGGATTTCTGAAGAACTGTTTAGTTTCCAGAAACCACGGGTTTCCTGCCCTCTTCAAGGCACACTGGAACATTTATAGTACAGAGGATTTCTGAAGAACTGTTTAGGTTTCAGAAACTGCGGGGTCCCTGGCCTGGTAAAGGCACGCAGGATCCCTTGCAGTATAGAGGATTTCTGAAGAACTGATTAGGTTCCAGAAATTGTGGGGTGTGAGGCCGGGTCAAGGCACACTGGATCCCTTGCAGTACAGAGGATTTCTGAAGAACTCTTTAGGTTCCAGAAACATGGGATCCGTGGCCTGGTTATGTCACACTGGACCCCTTCCAGTACAGAGGATTTCTGAAGAACTGTTTAGTTTCAGGAAACCTTGGGGTCCGTGGCGTGATCAAGGGACGCTGGATCCACTGCAGTACAGAGGATTCCAGAAACATTGTTTAGGTTCCAGAAATTGAGTGGTCAGTGGCCTGGTCAAGTCACGCTGGATCCCTTGCAGTACACAGAATTCCTGAAAAACTGTTTACTTTCCAGAAATAGAGGGATCCATGGCCTGGTCAAGGTATGCTTGATCCTTTGCAGTAAAGAGGATTCCTGAAAAACTGTTTAGGTTCCAGAAATTGAGGGGTCCATGGTGTGGTCAGGGCACACTGGATCCCGTGCAGTACAGATGATTCCTGAAAACCAGTTTAGGTTCCTGAAATCGAGGGGTATGTGTCCTGGTCAAGGCACGCTGGATAACTTGCAGTACAGAGGATTCATGAAAAACTGTTTAGTTTCCAGAAATCGAGGTTTCCATGGCATGGTCAAGGCACGCTGGATCCATTACGGTACAGAGGATTCCTGAAAAACTGCTTAGGATCCTGAAAACGAGGGGTCTGTGGCCTGGTCAAGGCACACTGGATCCCATGCGGTACAGAGGATTCCTGAAAAACTGTTAAATTTCCAGAAAACGAGGGATCCGTGGCCTGGTCAAGGGATGCTGGATCCCCTCTGGTACAAAGGATTTCTGACAAACTGTTTAGATTGCAGATATCAAGGGGTCCTTGGGCTGGTCAAGGCATGCTGGATCTCTTGCAGTACGGAGGATTTCTGAAGAACTGTTTAGGTTGCAGAAACCGAGGAGTCCGTGGCCTGATGAAGGCACGCTGGATCACTGCAGTACAGAGGATTTCTGAAGAACTGTTTAGGTTCGGGAAACCGTCGGGTCCATGGCCTGATCACGGCACACTGGATACCTTGCAATACAGAGGATTCCTGAAAAACTGTTTACGTTAGAGAAATTGAAGGGTCCATCGCCTGGTGAAGGCACACTGGATCCCTTGTAGTACAGAGAATTTCTGAAGAACTGTTTAGGTTCCCGGAACCGCGGGGTCCATGGCTTGGTCAAGGCATGCTGGATCCTTTGCACTACAGAGGATTTCTGAAGAACTATTTAGGTTCCAGAAACTGCCTGGTCTGTGCCCTTGTGAACACACACTTGATCCCTTGCAGTACAGAGGACTTCTGAAAAACTGTTTAGGTTCCAGAAACCGCAGTGTCCATGGCCTGGTGAAGCCACGCTGGATCCCTTGCATTACAGAGGATTTCTGAAGGACTGTTTAGGTTCCAGAAATCATGGGGTGTGAGGCCGGGTTTAGGCACAGTGGATCCCTTGCAGTACAGATGATTTCTGAACAACTGTTTGAGTTCCAGAAATTGCGGCATCCATGGCCTGGTCTAGGCACGCTGGATCCCCTGCAGTACAGCGGATTTCTGAAAAACGGTTTGGGTTCCAGAAATCGAGGGGACCGTAACCTGGTCAAGGCATGCTGGATCCCTTGCAGTACAGGCTATTTCTGAAAAACTGTTTATCTTCCTGAAATCGAAGGGTCCGTAACCTGATCAAGGCACACTGGATAACTTTCAGTACAGCGGATTTCTGAAAAACTGTTTAGGTTCCAGAAATCACGGGGTCCATTGCCTGGTCATGGCACGCTGGATGCCTTGCAGTACAGAGGATTTCTGAAGAACTGTTTAGGTTCCAGAAGTCGAGCGGTCTGTGGCCTGGACCAAACACGCTGGATCCCTTTCGGTACAGAGGATTTCTGAAAAACTGCTTAGGTTGCAGAAATCGACGAGTCCATGGCCTGGTAAAGGTACGCTAGATCCTTTGTGGTACAGAGGATTTCTGAAAAACTGTTTATTTTCCAGAAATTGAAGGGTCCGAGACCTGTTCAAGGCACGCTGGATCAATTGCGGTATTGAGGATTTGTGAAAAACTGTTTAGGTTCCAGAAATCAAGGGGTCCGTGGTCTCGTCAAGGCACACTGGACCCCTTGCAGTACAGATGATTCGTGAAAAACTGTTTAGGTTCCTGAAATCGAGGGGTCCATGGTGTGACCAAGGGACGCTGCATCCCTTGCAGTGCAGATGATTCCTGAAAAACAGTTTGGGTTCCAGAAATCAAGGGGTCCATCGCCTGGTCAAGGCACGCTGGATCCCTTGCAGTTCAGAGGATTTCTGAAGAACTGTTTAGATTCCAGAAACCACAGGTTCTCTGGTCTGGGCAAGGCACATTGGAACATTTGAAGCACAGAGGATTTCTGAAGAACAGCTTAGGCTGCAGAAACTGTGGGGTCCGTGGCCTGGTGAAAGCACGCTGGATATCTTGCAATACAGAGTATTCCTGAAAAACTGTTTACGTTAGAGAAATCGAGGGATCAATCGCCTTGTCAAGGCTCGCTGGATCTCTTGCAGTACAGAGAATTTCTGAAGAACTGTTTAGGTACCAGAAACCATGGTGTTCATGGCCTTGAGAAGGCTCACTAGATCCCTTGCAGTACAAAGGATTTATGAAGAACTGTTTAGGCTGCAGAAACTGCAGGGTCTGTACCCTGGTGAAGGCACACTGGATCCCTTGCAGTACAGAGGATTTCTGAAGAACTGTTTAGGTTCCAGGAACCGCGGGGTCCTTGGCTTGTTCAAGGCATGCTGGATCCCTTGCAGTATAGAGGATTTCTGAAGAACTGTTTAGGTTCAGGAAACTGTGGGGTCCATGTCCTGATCAAGGAACACTGGAAACATTGCAATACAGAGGATTCCTGAAAAACTGTTTACATTCCAGAAATCGAGGGGTCTGTTGCCTGGTCAAGGCATGCTGGATCCCCAGCAGTAGAGAAGATTCCTGAAAAACTGTTTAGGTCCTAGAAATAGAGGATTCCGTGGCCAGGTCAGGGCACGCTGGATCCCTTGCAGTACAGAGGATTCCTTAAAAACTGTTTAGGTTCCAGAAATCGAGGGGTTCATGGTGTGGTCAAGGCACGCTGTATCCCTTGCAGTACAGGTGATTCCTGAAAAACAGTTTAGGTTCCAGAAATCGAGGGGTCCATGGCCTGGTCAAGGCACACTGGATCCCTTGCAGTACAGCACATTTCTGAAGAATTGTTTTGGTTGTAGAAATCATGAGGTCCATGGCCTGGTCAAGGCACGCTGGATCTCTTACAGTACAGAAGATTTCTGAAGAACTGTTTAGGTTCCAGAAACCACTGTGTCCATGGCCTGGTGAACGCACGCTGGATTCCTTGAAGTAGAAAGGATTACTGAAAAACTGTTTAGGTTCCAGAAATTGCGTGGTCCATGACCTGGTCAAGGCACACTGGATCCCTTGAAGTTGAGAGGATTTCTTTAAGAACTATGTAAGTCCCAGAAACCGTGTGGTCTGTTGCCTGGTCAAGGCACGCTGGATCCCTTGCAGTACAGCGGATTTCTGAAAAACTGTTTAGGTTCCAGAAATCGAGAGTTCGATGGCCTGGTCAAAGCACTCTGGATCCCTTGTGGTACAGAGCATTTCTGAAAAACTGCTTAGGTTGCAGAAATCGACGGGTCCGTGGCCTGGTAAAGGAACGCTAGATCCTTTGAGGTACAGAGGATTTCTGAAAAACTGATTAGGGTGCAGAAATTGAGGGGTCCATGGCTTGGTCAAGGCATGCTGGATCAATTGCAGTACAGAAGATTTGTGAAAAGCAGTTTAGGTTCCAGATATTGAGGGGTGTGTGGCCTGGTCAAGGCACGCTGGATTAATTGCAGTACGGAGGATTTCTGAAAAACTGATGAGGTTCCAGAAATCGTGGGGTTCATGGCCTGGTCAAAGCATGCTGTATCCCTTGCAGTACAGAGGATTTCTGAAAAACTGTTTATTTTCCAGAAATTGAGGGGATCGAGCCTTGGTCAAGGCACGCTGGATCAATTGCTGTATTGAGGATTTGTGAAAAACTATTTAGGTTTCAGAAATCAAGGGGTCCGTGGTCTCGTCAAGGAACGCTGGACCCCTTGCAGTACAGATGATTCCTGAAAAACTGTTTAGGTTCCTGAAATCGAGGGGTCCATGGTGTGATCAAGGGATGCTGCGTCCCTTGCAGTGCAGATGATTCCTGAAAAACAGTTTGGGTTCCAGAAATCAAGGGGTCCATCACCTGGTCAAAGCACGCTGGATCCCTTGTAGTACAGAGGAGTTCTGAAGAACTGTTTAGTTTCCAGAAACCACGGTGTCCATGGCCTGGTGAAGGCTCACTGGATCCCTTGCAGTACAAAGTATTTCTGAAGAACTGTTTAGGTTCCAGAAGCTGCCGCATCTGTGCCCTGGTGAAGGCCCACTGGATCCCTTGCAGTACAGAGGATTTCTGAAGAACTGTTTAGGTTCCAGGAACCGCAGGGTCCATGGTTTAGTTAAGGCATACTGGATCTCTTGCAGTACAGAGGATTTCTGAAGAACTGTTTAGATTCCAAAAACCGCCTGGTCTGTGCCCTTGTGAACACACACTGGATTCCTTGCAGTACAGAGGACTTCTGAATAACTGTTTAGGTTCCAGAAAACGTGGTGTCCATGGCCAGGTGAAGTCACGCTGGATCCCTTGCATTACAGAGGATTTCTGAAGAACTGTTTAGTTTCCCGAAACCACGAGTTTCCTGCCCTCTTCAAGGCGCACTGGAACATTTATAGTACAGAGGATTTCTGAAGAACCGTTTAGGTTTCAGAAACTGCGGGGTCCCTGGCCTGGTAAAGGCACGAAGGATCCCTTGCAGTATAGAGGATTTCTGAAGAACTGATTAGGTTCCAGAAATTGTGGGGTGTGAGGCCAGGTCAAGGCACACTGGATCCCTTGCAGTACAGAGGATTTCTGAAGAACTCTTTAGGTTCCAGAAACATGGGATCTGTGGCCTGGTTATGTCACACTGGACCCCTTCCAGTACAGAAGATTTCTGAAGAACTGTTTAGTTTCAGGAAACCTTGGGGTCCGTGGTGTGATCAAGGGACGCTGGATCCACTGCAGTACAGAGGATTCCAGAAACATTGTTTAGGTTCCAGAAATTAAGTGGTCAGTGGCCTGGTCAAGTCACGCTGGATCCCTTGCAGTACACAGAATTCCTGAAAAACTGTTTACTTTCCAGAAATAGAGGGATCCATGGCCTGGTCAAGGTATGCTCGATCCTTTGCAGTAAAGAGGATTCCTGAAAAACTGTTTAGGTTCCAGAAATTGAGGGGTCCATGGTGTGGTCAGGGCACACTGGATCCCTTGCAGTACAGATGATTCCTGAAAACCAGTTTAGGTTCCTGAAATTGAGGGGTACGTAGCCTGGTCAAGGCACGCTGGATAACTTGCAGTACAGAGGATTCCTGAAAAATTGTTTAGTTTCCAGAAATCGAGGTTTCCATGGCATGGTCAAGGCACGCTGGATCCATTACGGTACAGAGGATTCCTGAAAAACTGTTTAGGATCCTGAAAATGAGGGGTCTGTGGCCTGGTCAAGGCACACTGGATCCCATGCGGTACAGAGGATTCCTGAAAAACTGTTAAATTTCCAGAAAACGAGGGGTCCGTGGCCTGGTCAAGGGATGCTGGATCCCCTCTGGTACAGAGGATTTCTGACAAACTGTTTAGGTTGCAGATATCAAGGGGTCCTTGGGCTGGTCAAGGCATGCTGGATCTCTTGCAGTATGGAGGATTTCTGAAGAACTGTTTAGGTTGCAGAAACCGCGGAGTCCGTGGCCTGATGAAGGCACGCTGGATCCCTTGCAGTACAGAGGATTTCTGAAGAACTGTTTAGGTTCAGGAAACCGTCGGGTCCATGGCCTGATCACGGCACACTGGATACCTTGCAATACAGAGGATTCCTGAAAAACTGTTTACGTTAGAGAAATCGAAGGGTCCATCGCCTGGTGAAGGCACACTGGATCCCTTGTAGTACAGAGAATTTCTGAAGAACTGTTTAGGTTCCCGGAACCGCGGGGTCCATGGCTTGGTCAAGGCATGCTGGATCCTTTGCACTGCAGAGGATTTCTGAAGAACTGTTTAGGTTCCAGAAACTGCCTGGTCTGTGCCCTTGTGAACACACACTTGATCCCTTGCAGTACAGAGGACTTCTGAAAAACTGTTTAGGTTCCAGAAACCGCAGTGTCCATGGCCTGGTGAAGCCACGCTGGATCCCTTGCATTACAGAGGATTTCTGAAGGACTGTTTAGGTTCCAGAAATCGTGGGGTGTGAGGCCGGGTGTAGGCACAGTGGATCCCTTGCAGTACAGAGGATTTCTGAACAACTGTTTGAGTTCCAGAAATTGCGGCATCCATGGCCTGGTCTTGGCACGCTGGATCCCCTGCAGTACAGTGGATTTCTGAAAAACGGTTTGGGTTCCAGAAATCGAGGGGACCGTAACCTGGTCAAGGCATGCTGGATCCCTTGCAGTACAGACTATTTCTGAAAAACTGTTTAGGTTCCTGAAATCGAGGGGTCCGTAACCTGATCAAGGCACGCTGGATAACTTTCAGTACAGCGGATTTCTGAAAAACTGTTTAGGTTCCAGAAATCACGGGGTCCATTGCCTGGTCATGGCACGCTGGATGCCTTGCAGTACAGAGGATTTCTGAAGAACTGTTTAGGTTCCAGAAGTCGAGGGGTCTGTGGCCTGGACCAAACACGCTGGATCCCTTTCGGTACAGAGGATTTCTGAAAAACTGCTTGGTTGCAGAAATAGGCAGTCCATGGCCTGTAAAAGTCGCTAGATCCTTTGTGGGACAGAGGATTTCTGAAAACTGTTTATTTTCCAGAAATTGAGGGTCCGAGACCTGTTCAAGGCACGCTGGATCAATTCTGTATTGAGGATTTGTGAAAAACTGTTTAGGTTCCAGAAATCAAGGGGTCCGTGGTCTCGTCAAGGCACACTGGACCCCTTGCAGTACAGATGATTCCTGAAAAACTGTTTAGGTTCCTGAAATCGAGGGGTCCATGGTGTGATCAAGGGACGCTGCATCCCTTGCAGTGCAGATGATTCCTGAAAAACAGTTTGGGTTCCAGAAATCAAGGGGTCCATCGCCTGGTCAAGGCACGCTGGATCCCTTGCAGTTCAGAGGATTTCTGAAGAACTGTTTAGTTTCCTGAAACCACAGTGCCCATGGCCTGGTGAAGGCTGACTGGATCCCTTGCAGTACAAAGAATTTCTGAAGAACTGTTTAGGTTCCAGAAACTGCGGCGTCTGTGCCCTGGTGAAGGCACACTGGATCCCTTGCAGTACAGAGGATTTCTGAGGAACTGTTTAGGTTCCAGGAACCGCGGGGTCCAAGGTTTGGTTAAGGCATGCTAGATCCCTTGTAGTATTTAGGATTTCTGAAGAACTGTTTAGATTCCAGAAACCACCTGATCTGTGCCCTTGTGAACACACACTGGATTCCTTGCAGTACAGAGGAGTTCTGAAAAGCTGTTTAGGTTCCAGAAAACGTGGTGTCCATTGCCTGGAGAAGTCACGCTGGATCCCTTGCATTACAGAGGATTTCTGAAGAACTGTTTAGATTCCAGAAACCACAGGTTCCCTGGTCTGGGCAAGGCACACTGGAACATTTGAAGCACAGAGGATTTCTGAAGAACTGGTTAGGCTGCAGAAACTGTGGGGTCCGTGGCCTGGTGAAAGCACACTGGATATCTTGCAATACAGAGTATTCCTGAAAAACTGTTTACGTTAGAGAAATCAAGGGATCAATCGCCTTGTCAAGGCTCGCTGGATCTCTTGCAGTACAGAGAATTTCTGAAGAACTGTTTAACTTGGTCAAGTTTAACTGTGATCAGCTTAGTTTTCAGAGTGCTGAACGGCCCTATCTGAGTAAGGTTTTAGTAACTGGCTGTGTAACTCTGGTTTCAGCCTCTGTTAGTTAATTACCTGGTAGGTGTCCTGACTTGGAGCTTTTGCTATGCTGCAGGGAGTTTGGGGGTATTTTTTAGTCAGGGAGCTGGCTGGAGTACCCACCTTGAGTCAGGAGGACTGCCACTTTTGTGGTACTTTCATGACTCTTTGGTAAGGGTAGTTTGGTCTCCTTCAAAGGATTACCTATTTGGGAGAAACATGGGGCACAAGCTAAGCCGATTTTTTTCTACCAAATTTTACAGATTCCTGAATTATCCTGGCGAAATTTTGGACTTTTCTTGCATTATACCCATCCATTCCTGCCTGATACGGACATATTATTTTAAGGACTTTGATTTGGTTTGATTTTTTTTGATTATGGCTTTTGGACACTGGGGTGAGAGGTCTTTGTGTCCTTTAGCTTTTTTAGTTTTGATTTATTTTATCTCCTTTTGTGAGGGTAGAACAAATATCATCTTCACCCTTGTTGTGAGAGAACTTGAGAGGAGTTTTTGTTCTTGGCCCTCTGCTGTTATATCCCATAAAGGCTAGGCAGTGAGAGTGCCTTGTCCCTTTCCTTCCCGGTGGTGAGAGCAATCCGGGGGGGGGGGTAATAGTTTAGGTTTAGACTTTTCTTTCTTTTTAAGTTTATATTTATGATTGTTAAATTGATTGTTAATTAGTTTTGTTGTGGGTTTTGGTTTATTTTATTTAAGCTTCAACATGTGTTGGCCTTTAGCTCCTACGGTGGTGCGCTATTCATCCTCCTCCCTTCGTGCCCTCCGCCCCTTTGTCACTCCTCCTCTTCATTTTGACATCTACCAGCGCTGTAGACCTCTGGGTATTGTTCGTGTGGGGGTTTGAACAGGGTGGATGAATGAGCGGTCCATCGTATCGGGTAGTCAGGTCCAGGAGGCTCCTGAGGTGAAATGGAATCCAGATCGAGGTTTTCCCTGTCTGGTAGCCATACCCAAGGGCACCACAGAGATTAGTGGGCAGATAGGCTTGACAACCCCTGAAGTTTGTCCAACTCAGGCGGTGTTATGCAATGCCAGGTCTGTTAGGAATAAAACCGCTATTATTGCTGATCTTGTTGGTTCGGCTGACCTGGCCTGCATCACCGAGACCTGGCTGGATGAAAATTCTGGCCCCATCTTGGAGGCCATGATTCCAGCTGGGTACTCCGTGATACACCGCCCGAGATTGGACCGCAGGGGCGGGGGGGTTGCAGTCTGTTTTAAGACGGAATTGGGTCTCACGAATGTGGTAGTCGGTGAGACTGGGTCCTTTGAGTGTACAGTCGTAGCAGGTGTAGGCGTTCGTATCGTCCTCATCTACCGTCCACCCGGAGATGGGAGAGGCTTCTTACAGGAAGTAGCAGACTTCCTCGTCGACATGTCGTTTGAGTCGCCCAGGTTGATGGTCCTGGGTGACTTCAACGCCTGGGTCGACGATGAACTCTCAAATTTGGGTAATGACTTCCTCCAATTGATGTCTTTGGGCCTTACACAGGTGGTTTCACTGCTACACACAAATCTGGACACTCTTTAGATCTAGTCTTCCTTCTAGGGATCAACGCATCCGACATGGGGGTGGAACCAGTCACCTGGTCTGATCACCACATCGTGAGGTTCAATTTTGCACCCCTGAGAAGACCAGCCCTGTGGAGATGGTCAGGTACCGCCATTATGGAATGTAACTCCACAAGGTCTAGCGGTGGTCCTTGACCTCTCATCCGTGATTCGATAGCAATGGCCCAGAAGCATTAGTGTTGGCCTATAATAAGGCCGTCATGATGGCTCTGATTCCATTGCTCCTGTTTGTGGCGCCCCAGATCCCTTTGCCCGTGGTTTGATGGGACCCTGAGGAGATGCGGAGACAGGGCGAAGGTTAGAGTTGTCGCTGATAAGAGGTCCGCCTTTTGATGCCGTACTCACTCTAGATTGATGGAACATTATGTTAACTATCAATCTGCAATCACCCATAAGAAGGCAGAATTCCTGTCCAGGGAGATTGCAGTTGCTCAGAATCGACCGGCTCAGCTGTTCCGAACTGTAGACAGACTGTGCAACCCAGCCTGCCTGCATGTTCGGAAAGCTTTTTCGCAAGTAGAGTGTGACGAGCTCGCTCGATACTTTGCAACTAAAGTGGCCGACATCAGGAAGAACCTGGGTCCGGCAAGCTCTATGGGTGAAGCTTTTGGTCAGCATAAGATGACAGTGCCTCATTTCTCCTGGAGTTCCTTTCGACAACCTGAGTTCGTGGACATTATGAGGATCATCCATTTTATGCACCCCACAAGTTGTGGTTTGGATCCCGGTCCGACTCCTCTTATTCTGGGTTGTTTGGACATCATTGGTCCGGTCTTGGCGCAAATAGTCTGGTGCTCCTTGGAATTAGGTGAGTTTCCCTGTTCCTTGAAAGAGGCTGTGGTAACTCCTCTCTTGAAGAAAGCTTCCTTGGACCCGGACTCTTATTCTAGTTATCGACCTATCTCTAACCTCCCCTTTATTAGGAAGGTTATTGAGGTATAGCGTTCAACTGGATGACCATTTAACCATCCATAATGTCTACGAATCCTTCCAGTCGGGCTTCCGTAAAAGACATAGTACAGAGACTGCGCTGGTTCGGGTGTTAAATGATCTTCTGATGGCGAGGGATCAGAAGAGACGTTCCATTCTTGTTCTTCTTGATCTCTCTGCAGCCTTTGACACAGTGGACCACATGGTGCTATTAGCTCGCCTGGGGCAAATTTGTGGAATGTCTGGAACCGTTCTGCAATGGTTCACATAATTTCTTACCGGGAGATCGCAGAGAGTTGTGTCAGGGATTTTTTCCTCTGACCCAATCCCTCTGTTGTGTGGAGTGCCCCAGGGATCCGTGCTGTCGCCCATGTTGTTTGCAGTGTATATGCTGCCCCTCAGAGGTATCATTAGATGATATGGGCTGAGGTTTCACTGCTATGCGGATGACACCCAGCTCTATCTGTCCTTTGCACCCGACCAGGATGGAGCTCTCTCGGTGTTTAACAACTGTCTGAGGGAGATCCAAGACTGGATGGATTCTAGTTACAAAGTTGAACTCCAGAGAAAACAGAGGTGCTGGTAGTGGATCCTGGTGGTCGGGTGGTGAGGCCGGATATCGGTGCTCCATCTGGAATTATTCTCGTGGAGTATCTTTGCCGTCCTCAGAACAGGTGCGTAGCCTTGGATTCATTCTTGATGACAGGCTGACTCTCAAAGCTCAGGTGTCAGCTGTTGTCAAGACTTCCTTTTATCATCTCAGGAACATTGCCAGGGTGAAGCATCTTGTTCCATTTGACTCCCTGCCTACTTTGGTTCATGCTTTTGTATCTTCACACTTAGACTATTGCAATGCCCTGTACTTTGGGCTTTTTGGGGTTGAAATCTGTCGCCTACAGCTGATGCAGAATGCTGCAGCCCGGGTTTTGACTGGGACAAGTCGTTTCTGTCATATTACTCCCGTGCTGCGCAAACTGCACTGGCTGCCTGTGTGGTGGCGGATCACCTTTAAAGTCATTTTGTTGACTTTCAAAGCCCTTCACAACCAGGGTCCAGCCTATCTGAAAGACCTCCTGGTGCCTTACTGCCCTGACTGATCACTCCGCTCGGCTGACATGGGGTTGTTAGAGATCCCAAGAGTGAGCTTGAAATCTTCTGGCAGCAGAGCATTTTATATGCTGCACCCACTCTTTGGAACTCTCTACCATGTCGGTTACGGCAGTGCACCTCCGTGGAACTCTTTAAAAAGGATCTGAAAACTTACTTGTGGAGCATGGCTTTTTTAGATAATTAGTTATTTATTAATGCTTTGGATTTTATTATTATATATTTTATCTTGTTGTATGCTGATTTTATATATGTTTGTTTATGTAGTGTTTGAACTGTTAAAGTTGTTCAGCACCTTGATATATTGAAAGGTGCTATACAAATAAAATTATTAATATTATTCATTATTTAGGTACCAGAAACCATGGTGTTCATGGCATTGAGAAGGCTCACTAGATCCCTTGCAGTACAAAGGATTTATGAAGAACTGTTTAGGCTGCAGAAACTGCAGGGTCTGTACCCTGGTGAAGGCACACTGGATCCCTTGCAGTACAGAGGATTTATGAAGAACTGTTTAGGTTCCAGGAACCGTGGGGTCCTTGGCTTGTTCAAGGCATGCTGGATCCCTTGCAGTACAGAGGATTTCTGAAGAACTGTTTAGGTTCAGGAAACTGTGGGGTTCATGTCCTGATCAAGGAACGCTGGAAACATTGCAATACAGAGGATTCCTGAAAAACTGTTTACATTCCAGAAATCGAGGGGTCTGTTGCCTGGTCAAGGCAAGCTGGATCCCTAGCAGTAGAGAAGATTCCTGAAAAACTGTTTAGGTCCTAGAAATAGAGGATTCCGTGGCCAGGTCAAGGCACGCTGGATCCCTTGCAGTACAGAGGATTCCTTAAAAACTGTTTAGGTTCCAGAAATCGAGGGGTTCATGGTGTGGTCAAGGCACGCTGTATCCTTTGCAGTACAGGTGATTCCTGAAAAACAGTTTAGGTTCCAGAAATCAAGGGGTCCATGGCCTGGTCAAGGCACGCTGGATCCCTTGCAGTACAGCGCATTTCTGAAGAATTGTTTTGGTTGTAGAAATCATGAGGTCCATGGCCTGGTCAAGGCACGCTGGATCTCTTACAGTACAGAAGATTTCTGAAGAACCGTTTAGGTTCCAGAAACCACTGTGTCCATGGCCTGGTGAAGGCACGCTGGATTCCTTGCAGTAGAAAGGATTGCTGAAAAACTGTTTAGGTTCCAGAAATTGCGTGGTCCATGACCTGGTCAAGGCACACTGGATCCCTTGAAGTAGAGAGGATTTCTTAAGAACTGTGTAGGTCCTAGAAACCGTGAGGTCTGTTGCCTGGTCAAGGCATGCTGGATCCCTTGCAGTACAGTGGATTTCTGAAAAACTGTTTAGGTTCCAGAAATTGAGAGGTCGATGGCCTGGTCAAAGCACTCTGGATCCCTTGTGGTACAGAGCATTTCTGAGAAACTGCTTAGGTTGCAGAAACTGACGGGTCCGTGGCCTGGTAAAGGAACGCTAGATCCTTTGCGGTACAGAGGATTTCTGAAAAACTGATTAGGTTGCAGAAATTGAGGGGTCCGTGGCTTGGTCAAGGCATGCTGGATCAATTGCAGTACAGAGGATTTGTGAAAAGCAGTTTAGGTTCCAGATATTGAGGGGTGTGTGGCCTGGTCAAGGCACGCTGGATTAATTGCAGTACAGAGGATTTCTGAAAAACTGATGAGGTTCCAGAAATCGTGGGGTTCATGGCCTGGTCAAAGCATGCTGGATCCCTTGCAGTACAGAGGATTTCTGAAAAACTGTTTATTTTCCAGAAATTGAGGGGATCGAGCCTTGGTCAAGGCACGCTGGATCAATTGCGGTATTGAGGATTTGTGAAAAACTATTTAGGTTCCAGAAATCAAGGGGTCCATGGTCTCGTCAAGGAACGCTGGACCCCTTGCAGTACAGATGATTCCTGAAAAACTGTTTAGGTTCCTGAAATCAAGGGGTCCATGGTGTGATCAAGGGATGCTGCATCCCTTGCAGTGCAGATGATTCCTGAAAAACAGTTTGGGTTCCAGAAATCAAGGGGTCCATCACCTGGTCAAGGCACGCTGGATCCCTAGCAGTACAGAGGAGTTCTGAAGAACTGTTTAGTTTCCAGAAACCACGGTGTCCATGGCCAGGTGAAGGCTCACTGGATCCCTTGCAGTACAAAGGATTTCTGAAGAACTGTTTAGGTTCCAGTAACCGCAGGGTCCATGGTTTAGTTAAGGCATACTGGATCTCTTGCAGTACAGAGGATTTCTGAAGAACTGTTTAGATTCCAAAAAACGCCTGGTCTGTACCCTTGTGAACACACACTGGATTCCTTGCAGTACAGAGGACTTCTGAAAAACTGTTTAGGTTCCAGAAAACATGGTGTCCATGGCCAGGTGAAGTCACGCTGGATCCCTTGCATTACAGAGGATTTCTGAAGAACTGTTTAGTTTCCAGAAACCACGGGTTTCCTGCCCTCTTCAAGGCACACTGGAACATTTATAGTACAGAGGATTTCTGAAGAACTGTTTAGGTTTCAGAAACTGCGGGGTCCCTGGCCTGGTAAAGGCATGCAGGATCCCTTGCAGTATAGAGGATTTCTGAAGAACTGATTAGGTTCCAGAAATTGTGGGGTGTGAGGCCGGGTCAAGGCACACTGGATCCCTTGCAGTACAGAGGATTTCTGAAGAACTCTTTAGGTTCCAGAAACATGGGATCCATGGCCTGGTTATGTCACACTGGACCCCTTCCAGTACAGAGGATTTCTGAAGAACTGTATAGTTTCAGGAAACCTTGGGGTCCGTGGTGTGATCAAGGGATGCTGGATCCACTGCAGTACAGAGGATTCCGGAAACATTGTTTAGGTTCCAGAAATTAAGTGGTCAGTGGCCTGGTCAAGTCACGCTGGATCCCTTGCAGTACACAGAATTCCTGAAAAACTGTTTACTTTCCAGAAATAGAGGGATCCATGGCCTGGTCAAGGTATGCTCGATCCTTTGCAGTAAAGAGGATTCCTGAAAAACTGTTTAGGTTCCAGAAATTGAGGGGTCCATGGCGTGGTCAGGGCACACTGGATCCCTTGCAGTACAGATGATTCCTGAAAACCAGTTTAGGTTCCTGAAATCTAGGGGTACGTAGCCTGGTCAAGGCACGCTGGATAACTTGCAGTACAGAGGATTCCTGAAAAACTGTTTAGTTTCCAGAAATCGAGGTTTCCATGGCATGGTCAAGGCACGCTGGATCCATTACGGTACAGAGGATTCCTGAAAAACTGTTTAGGATCCTGAAAACGAGGGGTCTGTGGCCTGGTCAAGGCACACTGGATCCCATGCGGTACAGAGGATTCCTGAAAAACTGTTAAATTTCCAGAAAAGCAGGGGTCCGTGGCCTGGTCAAGGGATGCTGGATCCCTCTGGTACAGAGGATTTCTGACAAACTGTTTAGGTTGCAGATATCAAGGGGTCCTTGGGCTGGTCAAGGCATGCTGGATCTCTTGCAGTACGGAGTTTCTGAAGAACTGTTGGGTTGCAGAAACCACGGAGTCCATGGCCTGATGAGAGGCAGCTGGATCCCTTGCAGTACAGAGGATTTCTGAAGAACTGTTTAGGTTCAGGAAACCGTCGGGTCCATGGCCTGATCACGGCACACTGGATACCTTGCAATACAGAGGATTCCTGAAAAACTGTTTACGTTAGAGAAATCGAAGGGTCCATCGCCTGGTGAAGGCACACTGGATCCCTTATAGTACAGAGAATTTCTGAAGAACTGTTTAGGTTCCCGGAACCGCGGGGTCCATGGCTTGGTCAAGGCATGCTGGATCCTTTGCACTGCGGAGGATTTCTGAAGAACTATTTAGGTTCCAGAAACTGCCTGGTCTGTGCCCTTGTGAACACACACTTGATCCCTTGCAGTACAGAGGACTTCTGAAAAACTGTTTAGGTTCCAGAAACCGCAGTGTCCATGGCCTGGTGAAGCCACACTGGATCCCTTGCATTACAGAGGATTTCTGAAGGACTGTTTAGGTTCCAGAAATCGTGGGGTGTGAGGCCGGATGTAGGCACAGTGGATCCCTTGCAGTACAGAGGATTTCTGAACAACTGTTTGAGTTCCAGAAATTGCGGCATCCATGGCCTGGTCTAGGCACGCTGGATCCCCTGCAGTACAGTGGATTTCTGAAAAACGGTTTGGGTTCCAGAAATCGAGGGGACCGTAACCTGGTCAAGGCACGCTGGATAACTTTCAGTACAGCGGATTTCTGAAAAACTGTTTAGGTTCCAGAAATCACGGGGTCCATTGCCTGGTCATGGCACGCTGGATGCCTTGCAGTACAGAGGATTTCTGAAGAACTGTTTAGGTTCCAGAAGTCGAGGGGTCTGTGGCCTGGACCAAACACGCTGGATCCCTTTCGGTACAGAGGATTTCTGAAAAACTGCTTAGGTTGCAGAAATCGACGAGTCCATGGCCTGGTAAAGGTACGCTAGATCCTTTGTGGTACAGAGGATTTCTGAAAAACTGTTTATTTTCCAGAAATTGAAGGGTCCTAGACCTGTTCAAGGCACGCTGGATCAATTGTGGTATTGAGGATTTGTGAAAAACTGTTTAAGTTCCAGAAATCAAGGGGTCCGTGGTCTCGTCAAGGCACACTGGACCCCTTGCAGTACAGATGATTCCTGAAAAACTGTTTAGGTTCCTGAAATCGAGGGGTCCATGGTGTGATCAAGGGACGCTGCATCCTTGCAGTGCAGATGATTCCTGAAAAACAGTTTGGGTTCCAGAAATCAAGGGTCCATCGCCTGGTCCAAGGCACGCTGGATCCTTGCAGTTCAGAGGATTTCTGAAGAACTGTTTAGTTTCCTGAAACCACAGTGCCCATGGCCTGGTGAAGGCTGACTGGATCCCTTGCAGTACAAAGAATTTCTGAAGAACTGTTTAGGTTCCAGAAACTGCGGCGTCTGTGCCCTGGTGAAGGCACACTGGATCCCTTGCAGTACAGAGGATTTCTGAGGAACTGTTTAGGTTCCAGGAACCGCGGGGTCCAAGGTTTGGTTAAGGCATGCTAGATCCCTTGTAGTACTTAGGATTTCTGAAGAACTGTTTAGATTCCAGAAACCACCTGATCTGTGCCCTTGTGAACACACACTGGATTCCTTGCAGTACAGAGGAGTTCTGAAAAGCTGTTTAGGTTCCAGAAAACGTGGTGTCCATTGCCTGGAGAAGTCATGCTGGATCCCTTGCATTACAGAGGATTTCTGAAGAACTGTTTAGATTCCAGAAACCACAGGTTCCCTGGTGTTGTCAAGGCACACTGGAACATTTGAAGCACTGAGGATTTCTGAAGAACTGCTTAGGCTGCAGAAACTGTGGGGTCCGTGGCCTGGTGAAAGCACGCTGGATATCTTGCAATACAGAGTATTCCTGAAAAACTGTTTACATTAGAGAAATCGGGGGATCAATCGCCTTGTCAAGGCTCGCTGGATCTCTTGCAGTACAGAGAATTTCTGAAGAACTGTTTAGGTACCAGAAACCATGGTGTTCATGGCCTTGAGAAGGCTCACTAGATCCCTTGCAGTACAAAGGATTTATGAAGAACTGTTTAGGCTGCAGAAACTGCAGGGTCTGTACCCTGGTGAAGGCACACTGGATCCCTTGCAGTACAGAGGATTTATGAAGAACTGCTTAGGTTCCAGGAACCGCGGGGTCCTTGGCTTGTTCAAGGCATGCTGGATCCCTTGCAGTTCAGAGGATTTCTGAAGAACTGTTTAGGATCCAGAAACCATGGGGTCTGTGCCAGTTGAAGGCACTCTGGATCCCTTGCAGTACAGAGGATTTCTGAAGAACTGTTTAGGTTCAGGAAACCGTGGGGTCCATGTCCTGATCAAGGAACACTGGAAACATTGCAATACAGAGGATTCCTGAAAAACTGTTTACATTTCAGAAATTGAGGGGTCTGTTGCCTGGTCAAGGCATGCTGGATCCCTAGCAGTAGAGAAGATTCCTGAAAAACTGTTTAGGTCCTAGAAATAGAGGATTCCGTGGCCAGGTCAAGGCACGCTGGATCCCTTGCAGTACAGAGGATTCCTTAAAAACTGTTTAGGTTCCAGAAATCGAGGGGTTCATGGTGTGGTCAAGGCACGCTGTATCCCTTGCAGTACAGGTGATTCCTGAAAAACAGTTTAGGTTCCAGAAATCGAGGGGTCCATGGCCTGGTCAAGGCACGCTGGATCCCTTGCAGTACTGTGCATTTCTGAAGAATTGTTTTGGTTGTAGAAATCATGAGGTCCATGGCCTGGTCAAGGCATGCTGGATCTCTTACAGTACAGAAGATTTCTGAAGAACTGTTTAGGTTCCAGAAACCACTGTGTCCATGGCCTGGTGAAGGCACGCTGGATTCCTTGCAGTAGAAAGGATTGCTGAAAAACTGTTTAGGTTCCAGAAATTGCGTGGTCCATGACCTGGTCAAGGCACACTGTATCCCTTGAAGTAGAGAGGATTTCTTAAGAACTGTGTAGGTCCCAGAAACCGTGAGGTCTGTTGCCTGGTCAAGGCACGCTGGATCCCTTGCAGTACAGCGGATTTCTGAAAAACTGTTTAGGTTCCAGAAATCGAGAGGTCGATGGGCTGGTCAAAGCACTCTGGATCCCTTGTGGTACAGAGCATTTCTGAAAAACTGCTTAGGTTGCAGAAATCGACGGGTCCATGGTCTGGTAAAGGAACGCTAGATCCTTTGCGGTACAGAGGATTTCTGAAAAACTGATTAGGTTGCAGAAATTGAGGGGTCCGTGTCTTGGTCAAGGCATGCTGGATCAATTGCGGTACAGAGGATTTGTGAAAAGCTGTTTAGGTTCCAGATATTGAGGGGTGTGTTGCCTGGTCAAGGCACGCTGGATTAATTGCAGTACAGAGGATTTCTGAAAAGCTGATGAGGTTCCAGAAATTGTGGGGTCCATGGCCTGGTCAAGGCATGCTGGATCCCTTGCAGTACAGCGGAATTCTGAAAAACTGTTTAGGTTCCTGAATTCAAGGGGTCTGTAGCCTGGTCAAGGCATGCTGGATAACTTTCAGTATAGAGGATTCCTGAAAAACTGTTTAGGTTCCAGAAATCGAGGGGTTCGAGGCCTGGTCAAGGCACTCTGGATCCCGTGAGAACAGAGGATTCCTGAAAAACTGTTAAGGTTCCAGAAACTGAGGGGTCCGTGGCCTGTTCAAGGGATGCTGGATCCGCTTCGGTACAGAGGATTTCTGAAAAACTGTTTAGGTTCCAGAAATCAAGGGGTCCATGGCCTGGTCAAGGGATGCTGGATCTCTTGCAGTACAGAGGATTTCTGAAGAAGTGCTAAGGTTGCAGAAACCGCAGAGTCCGTGGCCTGATGAAGGTACGCCAGATCCCTTACAGTACAGAGGATTTCTGAAGAACTGTTTAGGTTCAGGAAACCGTCAGGTCCATGGCCTGATCACAGCACACTGGATACCTTGCAATACAGAGGATTCCTGAAAAACTGTTTATGTTAGAGAAATCGAGGGGTCCATCGTCTGGTCAAGGCACGCTGGATTTCTTGCTGCACAAATAATTTCTGAAGAACTGTTTAGGCCCCAGAAACCACAGTGTCCATGGCCTGGTGAAGTCTCACTAGATCCCTTGCAGTACAAAGGATTTAAGAAGAATTGTTTAGGTTCCAGAAACTGCAGAGTCTGTGCCCTGGTGAAGGCACACTGGATCCCTTGTAGTACAGTGAATTTCTGAAGAACTGTTTAGGTTCCAGGAACCGCGGGGTCCATGGCTTGGTCAAGGCATGCTGGATCCTTTGCACTAAAGAGGATTTCTGAAGAGCTGTTTAGATTCCAGAATCCACCTGGTCTGTGCCCTTGTGAACACACACTTGATCCCTTGCAGTACAGAGGACTTATGAAAAACTGTTTAGGTTCCAGAAACCGCAGTGTCCATGGCCTGGTGAAACCACGCTGGATCCCTTGCATTACAGAGGATTTCAGAGGGACTGTTTAGGTTCCAGAAACCACGGGGTCCCTGGCCTGGTCAAGACACACTGGATCGTTTGCGGTACAGAGGATTTCTGAAGAACTGTTTAGGTTTCAGAAACTGTGGGGTCCCTGGCCTGTCAAGGCACGCAGGATCCCTTGCAGTACATAGGATTTCTGAAGAACTGTTTAGGTTCCAGAAATTGCGGAGTGTGTGGCCTGGTCAAGGCACACTGGATCCCTTGCAGTACAGAGGATTACTGAACAACTGTTTGAGTTCCAGAAATTGCGGCATCCATGGCCTGGTCTAGGTACGCTGGATCCCATGCAGTACAGGGGATTTCTGAAAAATGGTTTGGGTTCCAGAAATCGAGGGGACCGTAACCTGGTCAAGGCATGCTGGATCCCTTGCAGTACTGATGATTTCTGAAAAACTGTTTAGGTTCCTGAAATTGTGGGGTCCATTAGCCTGATCAAGGCACGCTGGATAACTTTCAGTACAGCGGATTTCTGAAAAACTGTTTAGGTTCCAGAAATCGCGGGGTCCGTTGCCTGGTCAAGGCACGCTGGATCCCTTGCAGTACGGAGGATTTCTGAAGAACTGTTTAGGTTCCAGAAGTCGAGGGGTCTATGACCTGGACCAAACACGCTGGATCCTTTTCGGTACAGAGGATTTCTGAAAAACTGCTGAGGTTGCAGAAATTGACGGGTCCATGGCCTGGTAAAGGTACGCTAGATCCTTTGTGGTAGACAGGATTTCTGAAAAACTGTTTATTTTCCAGAAATTGAGGGGTCCGAGACTTGTTCAAGGCACGCTTGATCAATTGCGGTATTGAGGATTTGTGAAAAACTGTTTAGGTTCGAGAAATCAAGGGGTCCGTGGTCTCAACAAGGTACACTGGACCCCTTGCTGTACAGATGATTGCTGAAAAACTGTTTAGGTTCCAGTAATCGAGTGGTCCATGGTGTGGTCAAGGGACGCTGCATCCCTTGCAGTGCAGATGATTCCTGAAAAACAGTTTGGGTTCCAGAAATCAAGGGGTCCATCGCCTGGTCAAGGCACGCTGGATCCCTTTGCAGTACGGTGGATTTCTGAAGAACTGTTTAGATTCCAGAAACCATGGGGTCTTTGCCCTGGTGAATTCACACTGGATCACTTGCAGTACAGTGGATTTCTGAAGAACTGTATCGGTTCCAGATACTGCTGGGTCCATAGCCTGGTGAAGGCAAGCTGGATTTCTGAAGAACTTCTTAGGTTCCAGAAATCGTGGGGTCCATCACCTGGTCAAGGCACGCTGGATCCCTTGCAGTACAGAGGATTCCTGAAAAACTGTTTAGGTTCCAGAAATCAAGGGCCCATGGCATGGTCAAGGCACACTGAATCCGCTGCAGTGCAGATGATTCCTGAAAAACAGTTTAGGTTCCAGAAATCGAGGGGTCCATCAACTGGTCAAGGCACACTGCATCCCTTGCAGTACAGAGGATTTCTGAAGCACTGTTAAGGTTCCATAAACCGTGGTGTCCATGGCCTGGTGAAGGCTTTCTGAATCCTTTGCAGTAAAAAGGGTTTCTGAAGAGCTGTTTATGTTCCAGAAACTGTGGTGTCTGTGCCCTGGTGAAGACACATGGATCCCTTAAAGTACAAAGGATGTCTGAAGAACTGTTTAGGTTCCAGGAACCATTGGGGTCCATGGCTTGGTCAAGGCACGCTGGATCCCTTGCAGTAAAGAGGATTTCTGAAGAACTGTTTAGGTTCCAGAAACCATGGGGGCCATGGCCTGGTTATGTCACACTGGACCCCTTGCAGTACAGGGGATTTCTGAAGAACTGTTTAGGTTCAGGAAACCGTGGGGTCTGTGGCGTGATCAAGCCATGCTGGATCCATTGCAGTACAGAGGAATCCTGAAAAACTGTTTAGGTTCCAGAAATTGAGTGGTCGGTGGCCTGGTCAGGGCATGCTGGATCCCTTGCAGTACAGATGATTCCTGAAAACCAATTTAGGTTCCTGAAATCGAGGGGTCCGTAGCCTGGTCAAGGCACGCTGGATAACTTGCAGTACAGAGGATTCCTGAAAAACTGTTTAGGTTCCAGAAATCAAGGGGTCCATGGCCTGGTCAAGGCATGCTGGATCCCTTGTATTACAGAGGATTTCTGAAGAACTGTTTAGATTCCAGAAACCACGGATTCCCTGTTCTGGTCAAGGCACACTGGAATATTTGTAGTACTGAGGATTTCTGAAGAACAGTTTAGGTTTCAGAAATGCGGGGTCCCTATTTTCCTAGTAAAGGCACATAGGATCCTTTGCAGTGGAAAGTTTCTGAAGAACTGATTAGGTTCCAGAAATCATGGGGTGTGAGCCGGGTCAAGGCACACTGGTTCTCTTGCAGTACAAGAGTTTCCTGAAGAACTGCTTAGGTTCCAAAAAGTCGAGGGGTCTGTGGCCTGGACCAAACACGCTGGATCCCTTTCGGTATGGAGGATTTCTGAAAAACTGCTTAAGTTGCAGAAATCAATGGGTCCATGGCCTGGTAAAGGTACGCTAGATCCTTTGTGGTACAGAGGATTTCTGAAAAACTGTTTATTTTCCAGAAATTGAGAGGTTCGTGGCTTGGTCAAGGCACTCTGGATCAATTGCGGTACTGAGAATTTATGAAAAACTGTTTAGGTTCCAGAAATCAAGGGGTCCGTGGTGTGGTCAAGGGACACTGCATCCCTTGCAGTGCAGATGATTCCTGAAAAACAGTTTAGGTTCCATAAATTGAGGGGTCCATTGCCTGGTCAAGGCACGCTGGATCCCTTGAAGTACAGAGGATTTCTGAAGAACTGTTTAGTTTCCAGAAACCACAGTGTCCATGGCCTGGTGAAGGCTCACTGGATCCCTTGCTGTGCAAAGGATTTCTGAAGAAATGTTTAGGTTCCAGAAACTGCGGCGTCTGTGCCCTGGTGAAGGCACACTGGATCCCTTGCAGTACAGAGGATTTCTGAGGAACTGTTTAGGTTCCAGGAACATGAGGTCTATGGTTTGGTTAAGGCATGCTGGATCCCTTGTAGTACAGAGGATTTCTGAACAACTTTTAGATTCCAGAAACAGCCTGGTCTGTGCCCTTGTGAACACACACTGGATTCCTTGCAGTACAGAGGACTTCTGAAAAACTGTTTAGGTTCCAGAAAACGTGGTGTCCATGGCCTGGTGAAGTCACGCTAGATCCCTTGCATTACAGACGATTTCTGAAGAACTGTTTAGGTTCCAGAAACCATGGGTTCCCTGGCATGGGCAAGGCACACTGGAACCTTTGTAGTACAGAGGATGTCTGAAGAACTGTTTAGGTTTCAGAAACCGTGAGGTCCCTGGCCTGGTAAAGGCACTCAGGATCCCTTGCAGTACAGAGGATTTCTGAAGAACTGATTAGGTTCCAGAAATTGTGGGGTGTGAGGCCGGGTCAAGGCACACTGGATCCCTTGCAGTACAGAGGATTTCTGAACAACTGTTTAAGTTTCAGAAATCATGGCGTCCATGGCCTGGTCTAGGCACGCTGGATCTCTTGCAGTACAGAAGATTTCTGAAAAACAGTTTGGGTTGCAGAAATTGAGGGGACTGTAACCTGGTCAAGGCATGCTTTATCCCATGCAGTACAGAGGATTTCTGAAAAACTGTTTAGGTTACTGAAATCGAGGGGTCCATAGCCTGGTCAAGGCGTGCTGGATAATTTGCAGTACAGTGGATTCTTGAAAAACTGTTTAGGTTCCAGAAATTGAGATTTCCATGGCATGGTCAAGGCACGCTGTATCCATTACAGTACAGAGGATTCCTGAAAAACTGTTTAGGTTCCTGATAATGAGGGGTCTGTGGCCTGGTGAAGGCAAACTGGGTCCCGTGCGGTACAGAGGATTCCTGAAAAACTGTTAAAGTTCCAGAAATTGAGAGGTCTGTGGCCTCGTCAAGGGATGCTGGATCCCCTGCGGTACAGAGGATTTCGGAAAAACTGTTTAGGTTCCAGAAATCAAGGGATCCGTGGCCTGGTCAAGGCATGCAGGATCCCTTGCAGTACAGAAGATTTCTGAAGAACTGTTTAGGTTGCAGAAACTGTGGGGTCCGTGGCCTGGTGAAGGCACGCTGGATACCTTGCAATACAGAGGATTCCTGAAAAACTGTTTACGTTAGAGAAATCGAGGGGTCCATCGCCTTGTCAAGGCACGCTGGATCCCTTGCAGTACAGAGAATTTTTGAAGAACTGTTTAGGTTCCAGAAACCACGGTGTCCATGGCCTGGTGAAGGCTCACTAGATCCCTTGCAGTACAAAGGATTTATGAAGAACTGTTTAGGCTACAGAAACTGCAGTGTCTGTGTCCTGGTGAAGGCACACAGGATCCCTTGCAGTACAGAGGATTTCTGAAGAACAGTTTAGGTTCCAGGAACCGCGGGGTCCATGGCTTGGTCAAGGCATGCTGGATCCCTTGCACTACAGAGGATTTCTGAAGAACTGTTTAGGTTCCAGAAACCCCCTGGTCTGTGCCCTAGTGAACACACACTTGATCCCTTGCAGTACCGAGGACTTCTGAAAGCTGTTTGGGTTCCAGAGACCGTGGTGTCCATGGCCTGTGTAAACACGCATGGATCCCTTGCATTACAGAGGTTTCTGAAGAACTGTTAAGGTTCCAGAAACCACGGGGTCCCTGGCCTGGTCAAGACACACTGGATCCTTTGCAGTACAGAGGAGTTCTGAAGAACTGTTTAGGTTTCAGAAACTGTGGTGTCCATGGCCTGGTGAAGGCATGCTGGATCCCTTGCAGTACAGAGGATTTCTGAAGAACTGTTTAGGTTCCAGAAATCAAGGTGTCTGTGACCTGGTGAAGGCATGCTGGATTCCTTGCAGTACAGAGGATTTCTGAAGAACTGTTTAGGATCCAGAAACCATGGGGTCTGTGCCAGTTGAAGGCACTCTGGATCCCTTGCAGTACAGAGGATTTCTGAAGAACTGTTTAGATTCAGGAAAGCATGGGGTCCATGTCCTGATCAAGGAACACTGGAAACATTGCAATACAGAGGATTTCTGAAAAACTGTTTACGTTCCAGAAATCGAGGGGTCTGTTGCCTGGTCAAGGCATGCTGGATCCCTAGCAGTAGAGAAGATTCCTGAAAAACTGTTTAGGTTCCAGAAATCGAGGCATCCATGGCATGGTCAAGGCACACTGGATCCCTTGCAGTACTGGTGATTCCTGAAAAACAGTTTAGGTTCCAGAAATTGAGGGGTCCATGGCCTGGTCAAGGCACACTGGATCCCTTGCAGTGCAGCGCATTTATGAAGAATTGTTTTGGTTGTAGAAATCGTGAGGTCCATGGTCTGGTCAAGGCACGCTGGATTCCTTACAGTATAGAGGATTTCTGAGGTACTGTTTAGGTTCCAGAAACCATGGAGTTTGTGTGTCCTGGGGAAGGCACACTGGATCCCTGCAGTACAGAGGATTTCTGAAGAACTGTTTAAGTTCCAGAAACCGCTGTGTCCATGGCCTGGTGAAGGCACCCTGGATTCCTTGCAGTAGAAAGGATTGCTGAAAAACTGTTTAGGTTCAGAAATTGCGTGGTCCATGACCTGGTCAAGGCACATTGGATCCCTTGAAGTACAGAGGATTTCTTAAGAACTGTGTAGGTCCCAGAAACCTCGAGGTCCTTTGCCTGGTCAAGGCACACTGGATACCTTGCAGTACAGCAGATTTCGGAAAAACTGTTTAGGTTCCAGAAATCGAGAGGTCTATGGCCTGGTCAAAGCACTCTGGATCCCTTGTGGTACAGAGGATTTCTGAAAAACTGCTTAAGTTGCAGAAATCGACTGGTCCGTGGCCTGGTAAAGGAATGCTAGATCCTTTGCGGTACAGAGGATTTCTGAAAAACTGATTAGGTTGCAGAAATTGAGGGGTCCGTGGCTTGGTCAAGGCATGCTGGATCAATTGCGGTACAGAGGATTTGTGAAAAGCTGTTTAGGTTCCAGATATCGAGGGGTGTGTGGCCTGGTCAAGGCACGCTGGATTAATTGCAGTACAGAGGATTTCTGTAAAACTGATGTGGTTCCAGAAATCGTGGGGTCCATGACCTGGTCAAGGCATGCTGGATCCCTTGCAGTACAGTGTAATTCTGAAAAACTGTTTAGGTTCCTGAATTCAAGGGGTCCGAGGCCTGGTCAAGGCACTCTGGATCCCGTGAGAACAGAGGATTCCAGAAAAACTGTTTAGGTTCCAGAAATTGAGGGGTCCGTGGCCTGGTCAAATGATGCTGGATCCCCTTCGGTACAGAGGATTTCTGAAAAACTGTTTAAGTTCCAGAAATCAAAGGGACTGTGGCCTGGTCAAGGCATGCTGGATCCCTTGCAGTACACAGGATTTCTGAAGAAATGTTTAGGTTCCAGAAACCAGGGGGTCCCTGGCCTGGTCAAGTCACACTGGATCCTTTGCAGTACAGAGGATTTCTGAAGAACTGTTTAGGTTCCAGAAACCTCTGGGTCCCTGGCCTGGTCAAAGCACGCAGGATCCCTTGCAGTACAGTGGATTTCTGACGAACTGTTTAGGTTCCAGAAATTGCAGAGTGTGTGGCCTGGTCAAGGCACGCTGGATCCCTAGCAGTACCGAGGATTTCTGAAGAACTGATTAGGTTCCAGAAATCATGGAGTGTGAGGCCGAGTCATGGCACACTGGATCCCTTGCAGTACAGAGGGTTCTGAACAACTGTTTGAGTCCAGAAATTGCGGTGTCCATGGCCTGGTCTAGGCACGCTGGATCCCTTGCAGTACAGAGGATTTCCGAAAAACAGTTTGGGTTCCAGAAATTGAGGGGACCGTAACCTGGTCAAGGCATGCTGGATCCCTTGCAGTACAGTGGATTTCTGAAAAACTGCTTAGGTTCCTGAAATTGAGGGGTCCGTAGCCTGATCAAGGCATGCTGGATAACTTGGAATCCAGCGGATTTTTGAAAAACTATCTTAGTTCCAGAAATCATGGGGTCCATTGCCTGGTCAAGGCATGCTGGATCCCTTGCAGTACAGAGGATTTCTGAAGAACTGTTAAGGTTTCATAAACCGCAGTCTCCATGGCCCGGTGAAGGCTCACTGGATCCTTTGCAGTACAAAGGATTTCTGAAGAACTGCTTATGTTCCAGAAACTGTGGCATCTGTGCCCTGATGAAGGCACTCAGGATCCCTTCCAGTTCAGAGGATTTCTGAAGAACTGTTTAGGTACCAGGAACTGCGGGGTCCATGGCTTGGTCAAGGCACACTGGATCCCTTGCAGTAGAGGATTTCTGAAGAACTGTTTAGATTCCAGAAATCTTGGGGTCCATGGCCTGGTTATGTCACACTGGACCCCTTCCAGTACAGAGGATTTCTGAAGAATTGTTTAGGTTCAGGAAACCATGGGGTCCATGGCGTGATCAAGGCACGCTGGATCCATTGCAGTACAAAGGATTCTGGAAAAATTGTTTAGGATCCAGAAACTGAGTGGTCGGTGGCCTGGTCAAGGCACGCTGGATCTCTTGCAGTACACAGAATTCCTGAAAATCTGTTTACTTTCCAGAAATAGAGGGATCCGTGGCCTCTTCAAGGTATGCTCGATCCTTTGCAGTAAAGAGGATTCCTGAAAAACTGTTTAGGTTCCAGAAATTGAGGGGTCCATGGCGTGGTCAGGGCACGCTGGATCCCTTGCAGTACAGATGATTCCTGAAAACCAGTTTAGGTTCCTGAAATCGAGGGGTCCATAGCCTGGTCAAGGCACGCTGGATAACTTGCAGTTCAGAGGTTTCCTGAAAAACTGTTTAAGTTACAGAAATCGAGGTTTCCAAGGCATGGTCAAGGCACGCTGGATCCATTATGGTACAGAGGATTCCTGAAAAACTGTTTAGGATCCTGAAAATGAGGGGTCTGTGGCCTGGTCAAGGCACACTGGATCCCATGCGGTACAGAGGAGTCCTGAAAAACTGTTAAAGTTCTAGAAAACGAAGGGTCTGTGGCCAGTCAAGGGATGCTGGATCCCCTGCGCTACAGAGGATTTCTGAAAAACTGTTTAGGTTCCAGAAATCATGGGGTCCATTTCCTGGTCAAGGCATGCTGGATCTCTTGCAGTACATAGGATTTCTGAAGAACTGCTTAGGTTGCAGAAACCGCAGAGTCCGTGGCCTGATGAAGGCACGCTGGATCCCTTGCAGTACAGAGGATTTCTGAAGAACTGTTTAAGTTCAGGAAACCGTCAGATCCATGGCCTGATCACGGCACACTGGATACCTTGCAGTACAGAGGATTTCTGAAGAACTGTTTAGGACCCAGAAACCACAGTGTCCATGGCCTGGTGAAGTGTCACTAGATCCCTTGCAGTACAAAGGATTTATGAAGAACTGTTTTGGTTCCAGAAACTGCGGCGTCTGTGCCCTGGTGAAGGCATACTGGATCCCTTGCAGTACAGAGGATTTCTGAGGAACTGTTTAGGTTCCGGGAACCGCGGGGTCCTTGGTTTGGTTAAGGCATGCTGGATCACTTGCAGTACAGAGGATTTCTGAAGAACTGTTTAGGTTTCAGAAACCACGGGTTCCCTGGCCTGGTCAAGGCACACTGGAACATTTGTAGTACAGAGGATTTCTGAAGAACTGTTTAGGTTTCAGAAACTGCGGGGTCCCTGGCCTGGTAACGGCATGCAGGATCCCTTGCAGTACATAGGATTTCTGAAGAACTGATTAGGTTCCAGAAATTGTGGGTTGTGAGGCTGGGTCAAGGCACACTGGATCCCTTGCAGTACAGAGGATTTCTGCAGAACTGTTTGGGTTCCAGAAACCATGGGGTCCATGTCCTGGTTATGTCACACTGGACCCTTCAAGCACAGAGGATTTCTGAAGAATTGTTTAGGTTCAGGAAACCGTGGGGTCCGTGGCGTGATCAAGGCATGCTGGATCCCTTGCAGTGCACAGAGTTCCTGAAAAACTGTTTACTTTGCAGAAATAGAGGGATCCGTGGCCTGGTCAAGGTACGCTCGATCCTTTGCAGTACAGAGGATTCCTGAAAAACTGTTTAGGTTCCAGAAATTGAGGGATCCATGGCATGGTCAGGGCACACTGGATCCCTTGCTGTACGGATGATTCCTGAAAACCAGTTTAGGTTCCTGAAATCGAGGGGTCAATAGCCTGGTCAAGGCACGCTGGATAACTTGCAGTACAGAGGATTCCTGAAAAACTGTTTAGGTTCCAGAAATCGAGGTTTCCATGGTGTGGTCAAGGCATGCTGGATCCGTTATGGTACAGAGGATTCCTGAAAAACTGTTTAGGATCCTGAAAACGAGGGGTCTGTGGCCTGGTCAAGGCACACTGGATCCCATGCGGTACAGAGGATTCCTGAAAAACTGTTTAGGTTCCAGAAATCAAGGGGTCCATGGGCTGGTCAAGGCATGCTGGATCTCTTGCAGTACAGAGGATTTCTTAAGAACTTTTTAGGTTGCAGAAATCACGGAGTCCGTGGCCTGATGAAGGCACGCTGGATCCCTTGCAGTACATAGGATTTCTGAAGAACTGTTTAGGTTCAGGAAACCGTTGGGTCCTTGGCCTGATCACGGAACACTGGATACCTTGCAATATAGAGGATTCCTGAAAAACTGTTTACGTTAGAGAAATCGAGGGGTCCATCACCTGGTCAAGGTATGCTGGATTCCTTGCAGCACAGAGAATTTCTGAAGATCTGTTTAGGTCCCAGAAACCATGGTGTCCGTGGCCTGGTGAAGTCTCACTAGATCCCTTGCAGTATAAAGGATTTATGAAGAACTGTTTAGGTTCCAGAAACTGCAGAGTCTTTGCCCTGGTGAAGGCACACTGGATCCCATGTAGTACAGAGAATTTCTGAAGAACTGTTTAGGTTCCAGGAACCGCAGAGTCCATGGCATGGTCAAGGCATGCTGGATCCTTTGCACTACAGAGGATTTCTGAAGAACTGTTTAGGTTCCAGAAACTTCCTGGTCTGTGCCCTTGTGAACACACACTTGATCCCCAAGGCCACTGTTTTTCAGTTTTTACCGGAAAATCCAGTAAAATTCTGGAATTAGGGCTGCCTGAAAACCGGTAAAAACGAAGATTTCATGGAATCTGGCATTTTCTATCAGATCAGTAAATCTATAAAAAAGTCTGTTTTTCTTTTAATTCCTTCCTGTACTATTTTCAGTTTGCTTTATTTAATGTTCTGTATGTTAAGCCTTCTTTAATTCTGATTATTTATGCACATACTAAAAGAATGATAACAGAATCCCGGTAAAATCCGGAAATTAGAGTAACAATCACTGGTGAAATTCCGGAATCTTAAGTCTTGAAAACGGAATTTAATTGTTTTAATCACTGTAAATCAGTGGCCTTGTTGATCCCTTGCAGTACAGAGGACTTCTGAAAAACTGTTTAGGTTCCAGAAACCGCAGTGTCCATGGCCTGGTGAAGCCACGCTGGATCCCTTGCATTACAGAGGATTTCTGAAGGACTGTTTAGGTTCCAGAAACCACGGGGTCCCTGGCCTGGTCAAGACACACTGGATCCTTTGCGGTACAGAGGATTTCTGAAGAACTGTTTAGGTTTCAGAAACCGCAGGGTCCATGTCCTGGCAAGGCATGCAGGATCCCTTGCAGTACAGAGGATTTCTGAAGAACTGTTTAGGTTCCAGAAATTGCGGAGTGTGTGGCCTGGTCAAGGCACGCTGGATCCCTTGCAGTACAAAGGATTTCTGAAGAACTGATTAGGTTCCAGAAATAGTGGGGTGTGAAGCCGGGTCAAGGCACACTGGATCCCTTGCAGTACAGAGGATTTCTGAAGAACTGTTAGAGATCCAGAAATTGCGGCATCCATGGCCTGGTCTAGGCACGCTGGATCCCTTGCAGTACAGGGGATTTCTGAAAAACGGTTTGGGCTCCTGAAATCGAGGGGACCGTAACCTGGTCAAGGCATGCTGGATCCCTTGCAGTACAAACGATTTCTGAAAAACTGTTTAGGTTCCTGAAATGGATGGGTCCGTAGCCTGATCAAGGCACGCTGGATAACTTTCAGTACTGCGGATTTCTGAAACACTGTTTAGGTTCCAGAAATCGCGGGGTCCGTTGCCTGGTCATGGCACGCTGGATCCCTTGCAGTACAGAGGATTTCTGAAGAACTGTTTAGGTTCCAGAAACTTCCTGGTCTGTGCCCTTGTGAACACACACTTGATCCCTTGCAGTACAGAGGACTTCTGAAAAACTGTTTAGGTTCCAGAAACCGCAGTGTCCATGGCCTGGTGAAGCCACGCTGGATCCCTTGCATTACAGAGTATTTCTGAAGGACTGTTTAGGTTCCAGAAACCATGGGGTCCCTGGCCTGGTCAAGACACACTGGATCCTTTGCGGTACAGAGGATTTCTGAAGAACTGTTTAGGTTTCAGAAACTGCGGGGTCCCTGTCCTGGCAAGGCATGCAGGATCCCTTGCAGTACAGAGGATTTCTGAAGAACTGTTTAGGTTCCAGAAATTGCGGAGTGTGTGACCTGGTCAAGGCACGCTGGATCCCTTGCAGTACAAAGGATTTCTGAAGAACTGATTAGGTTCCAGAAATAGTGGGGTGTGAAGCCGGGTCAAGGTACACTGGATCCCTTGCAGTACAGAGGATTTCTGAAGAACTGTTTCGGTTCCAGGAACCGCGGGGTCCATGGCTTGGTCAAGGCATGCTGGATCCCTTGCACTACAGACAATTTCTGGAGAACTGTTTAGGTTCCTGAAACCACCTGGTCTGTGCCCTTGTGAACACACTTTTGATCCCTTGCAGTACAGGGGGACTTCTGAAAAACTGTTTAGGTTCCAGAAACCGCTGTGTCCATGGCCTGGAGAAGCCACGCTGGATCCCTTGCATTACAGAGGATTTCTGAAGAACTGCTTAGGTTCCAGAAACCACAGGGTCCCTGGCCTGGTCAAGACACACTGGATTCTTTGCAGCACAGAGGATTTCTGAAGAACTATTTAGGTACCAGAAACCGTGGGGTCCCTGGCCTGGTCAAGGCACGCAGAATCCCTTGCAGTACAGAGGATTTCTGAAGAACTGTTTAGGTTCCAGAAACTGTGGTGTCCATGGCCTGGTGAAGGCACGCTGGATCCCTTGCATTACAGAGGATTTCTGAAGAACTGTTTAGGTTCCAGTAATCAAGGGGTCTGTGACCTGGTCAAGGCATGCTGGATCCCCTTGCAGTACAGAGGAATTCTGAAGAACTGTTTAGGATCCAGAAACCATGGGGTCTGTGCCTGGTGAAGGCACTCTGGATCCCTTGCAGTACAGAGGATTTCTGAAGAACTGTTTAGGTTCAGGAAACCGTGGGGTTCATGTCCTGATCAAGGAACGCTGGAAACATTGCAATACAGAGGATTCCTGAAAACCTGTTTACGCACCAGAAATCGAGGGGTCTGTTGCCTGGACAAGGCACGCTGGATCCCTAGCAGTGGAGAGGATTCCTGAAAAACTGTTTAGGTTCTAGAAATAGAGGATTCCGTGGCCAGGTCAAGGCACGCTGGATCCCTTAGAATACAGGTGGTTAATGAAAAACAGTTTAGGCTCCAGAAATCGAGGGGTCCATGGCCTGGTCAAGGCACGCTGGATCCCTTGCAGTACAGTGCATTTCTGAAGAATTGTTTTGGTTGTAGAGATTGTGAGGTCCATGGCCTGGTCAAGGTACGCTGTATCCCTTACAGTATAGAGGATTTCTGAGGTACTGTTTAGGTACCAGAAACCATGGGGTTTGTGTCCTGGGGAAGGCACACTGGATCCCTTGCAGTACCGATGATTTCTGAAGAACAGTTTAGGTTACAAAACCGATGTGTCCATGGCCTGGTGAAGGCACACTGGATTCCTTGCAGTAGAAAGGATTGCTGAAAAACTGTTTAGGTTCCAGAAATTGCGGTGTCCATGACCTGGTCAAGGCACACTGGATCCCTTGAAGTACAGAGGATTTCTTAAGAACTATTTAGGTCCCAGAAACCGCGAGGTCCATTGCCTGGTCAAGGCATGCAGGATCCCTTGCTGTACAGTGGATTTCTGAAAAACTGTTTAGGTTCCAGAAATCGTGGGGTCCGTGTCCTGGACAAAGCACACTGGATCCCTTGTGGTACAGAGGATTTCTGAAAAACTGCTTAGGTTGCAGAAATCGACTGGTCCATGGCCTGGTAAAGGTACACTAGATTCTTTGCGGTACAGAGGATTTTTGAAAAGCTGTTTAGGTTCCTGAAATTGAGGGGTCCGTGGCTTGGTCAAGGCACGTTGGATCAATTGCGGTACAGAGGATTAGTGAAAAACTGTTTAGGTTCCCGATATTGAGGGGTGTGTGGCCTGGTCAAGGCTCTCTGGATCAATTGCAGTACAGAGGATTTCGGAAAAACTGTTTAGGTTCCAGAAATCGTGGGGTCCATGACCTTGTCAAGGCATGCTGGATCCCTTGCAGTACAGTGGATTACTGAAGAACTGTTTAGGTTCCAGAAACCATGGGGTCTGTCCCCTGGTGAATTCACACAGGATCCCTAGCAGTACAGTGGATTTCTGAAGAACTGGTAAGGTTCCAGAAACTTCATGGTCCATGGCCTGGAGAAGTCATGCTGGATTAATGAAGAACTGTTTAGGTTCAGGAAACCGCAGGGTCCGAGGTCTGGTTAAGGCTCACAGGATCCCTTGCAGTACTGAGTATTCCTGAAAAACTGTTTAGGTTCCAAAAATTGAGGGGTCAGTGGCCTGGTCAAGGCATGCTGCATCCCTCGCTTACTGAGGATTCCTGAAAAACTGTTTAGGTTCCAGAAATTGAGAGGTCCATGGTGTGGTCAAGGCACACTGCATCCCTTGCTGTGCAGATGATTCCTGAAAAACAGTTTAGGTTCCAGAAATCGAGGGGTCCATCACCTGGTCAAGGCATGCTGGATCCCTTGCAGTACAGAGGATTTCTGAAAAACTGTTTAGGTTCCAGAAACCACGGTGTCCATGGCCTGGTGAAGGCTCACTGGATCCCTTGCAGTACAATGGATTTCTGAAGAACTGTTTAGGTTCCAGAAACTGCGGCATCTGTACCCTGGTGAAGGCACACTGGATCCCTTGCAGTACAGAGGATTTCTGAAGAACTGCTTAGGTTCCAGGAACCGTGGGGTCCATGGCTTGGTCTAGGCATGCTGGATCCCTTACAGTACAGAGGATTTTTTGAAGAACTGTTTAAGTTCCAGAAACCGTGGTGTCCATGGCCTGGTGAAGTCACACTGGATCCCCTGTATTACAGAGGATTTCTGAAGAACTGTTTAGGTTCCAGAAATCAAGGGGTCCATGGCCTGGTGAAGGCACACTAGATCTCTTGCAGTACAGAAGATTTCTGACAAACTGTTTAGGTTCCAGATACCACGGTGTCCATGGCCTGGTGAAGGCACACTGGATCTCTTGCAGTACAGAAGGTTTCAGAAGAACTGTTTAGGTTCCCGAAACCTCGGGTTCCCTTGCCTGGTCAAGGCACTCTGGATCCCTTGCAGTGCAGAGCAATTCGGAAGTCCTGTTTAGGTTCCAGAATCGATGGAGTCTATTGCCTGGTCAAGGCACGCTGGATCCCTTGCAGTACAGCGGTTTCGAAAAATTGTTTAGGTTCCAGAAATCGAGGGGTCCGTGGCCTGGTCAAGGCACACTGGATCCCTTGCAGTACATAGGATTTCTGAAGAACTGTTTAGGTTCAGGAAACCATGGGGTCCATGGCCTGATCAAGGCATGCTGGATACATTGCAATATAGAGGTTCCAAAAAAACATTTTATGTTCCAGAAATTGAGGGATCTGTTGCCTGGTCAAGGCACGCTGGATCCCTTGCAGTAGAGAAGATTCCTGAAAAACTGTTTAGCTGCTAGAAATAGAGGGTTCCGTGGCCAGGTCAAGGCATGCTGGATCCCTTGCAGTACAGACAATTCCTGAAAAACTCTTTAGGTACCAGAAAATGAGGGGTCCATGGGCTGGTCAAGGCACGCCAGATCCCTTGCAGTACAGCGCATTTCTGAAGAATTGTTTTGGTTGTAGAAATCATGAGGTCCATGGCCCGGTCAAGGCATGCTGGATCCCTTGCAGTACAAAGGATTTCTTAAGAATTGTTTAGGTCCCAGAAACCACAAGGTCTGTTGTTCGGTCAAGGCATGCTGGATCCCTTGCATTACAGAGGATTTCTGAAGTTCTGTTTAGGTTCCAGAAACCATGGGGTCTGTGCCCTGGTGAAGGCACACTGGATCCCTTGCAGTACAGAGGATTTCTTAAGAATTGTTTAGGTCCCAGAAACCGCTGTGTCCATGGCCTGGTGAAGGTACACTGGATCCCTTGCAGTACAAAGGATTTCTTAAGAATTGTTTAGGTCCCAGAAACTGCGAGGTCTGTTGCCTGGTCAAGGCATGCTGGATCCCTTGCAGTACAGCGAATTTCTAAAAAACTGTTTATGTTCCTGAAACTGAGGGGTCCGTGGCCTGGTCAAGGCACGTCAGATCCCTTGTGCTTCAGAGGATTCCTTAAAAACTGTTTAGGTTCCAGAAATCTAGGCATCCGTGGCCAGGTCAAGGAAGCGGATCCCTTGCAGTATAGAGGATTCCTGAAAAACTGTTTAGATTCCAGATATTGAGGGGTCCATAGCATGGTCAGGGCACTCTGGATTCCTTGCAGTACAGATGATACCTGAAAAACAGCTTAGGTTCCAGAAATTTAGGAGTCCATGGCCTGGTCAAGGCACTCTGGATCTCTTGCAGTACTGTGGATTTCTGAAGAATTGTTTAGGTTGCAGAAATTGTGAGGTCCTTGGCCTGGTCTAGGCATGCTGGATTCCTTGCTGTACAAAGGATTTCTGAAGAACTGTTGAAGTTCCAGAAACTGCGGGGTCTGTGCCCTGGTGAAGGGACACTGGATCCATTGCAGTACAGAGGATTTCTGAAGAACTGATTAGGTTCCAGAAATTGGGGGGTCTGTGACCCGGTGAAGGCATGCTGGATCCCTTCCAGTACAAAGGATTCCTAAAAAACTGTTTAGGTTCCAGAGTTTGAGGGGTCCGTGGCCTGGACAAAGCACACTGGATCCCTTTCAGGACAGAGGATTTCTGAAAAACTGCTTAGGTTGCAGAAATCGATGGGTCCATGGCCTGGTAAAGGTACGCTAGATCCTTTGAGGTACAGAGGATTTCTGAAAAACTGTTTAGGTGTCAGAAATTGAGGGGTCCGTGGTTAGGTAAAGGCACGCTGGATCAATTGTGGTACAGAGGATTTGTGAAAAACTGTTTAGGTTCCCGATATTGAGGGGTGTGTGGCCTGGTCAAGGCACACTGGATCAATTGCAGTACAGAGGATTTCTGAAAATCTGTTTAGGTTCCAGAAATCGTGGGGTCCATGACCTGGTCAAGGCATGCTGGATCCCTTGCAGTACAGCGGATATCTGAAGAACTGTTTAGGTTCCAGAAACCATGGGGTCTGTGCCCTGGAGAATTCACACAGGTTCCCTAGCAGTACAGTGGAATTCTGAAGAACTGGTTAGGTTCCAGAAACTGCATGGTCCATGGCCTGGTGAAGGCACACTGGATTTCTGAAGAACTGTTTAGGTTCAGGAAACCGCAGGGTCCGTGACCTGGTTAAGGCACACAGGATCCTTTGCAGTACTGAGTATTCCTGAAAAAGTGTTTAGGTTCCAAAAATTGACTGGTCTGTGGCCTGGTCAAGGCAAGATGCATTTCTCGCTTACAGAGGATTCCTGAAAAACTGTTTAGGATCCAGAAATTGAGGGGGTCAATGGTTTGGTCAAGGCACATTGCATCCCTTGCAGTGCAGATGATTCCTGAAAAACAGTTTAGGTTCCAGAAATCGAGGGGTCCATCACCTGGTCAAGGCATGCTGGATCCCTTGCAGTGCAGAGGATTTCTGAAAAACTATTTAGGTTCCAGAAACCACGGTGTCCATGGCCTGGTGAAGGCTCACTGGATCCCTTGCAGTACAATGGATTTCTGAAGAACTGTTCAGGTTCCAGAAACTGCGGCGTCTGTGCCCTGATGAAGGTACACTGGATGCATTGCAGTACATTGGATTTCTGAAGAACTGTTTAGGTTCCAGGAACCGCGGGGTCCATGGCTTGGTCAAGGCATGCTGGATCCCTTACAGTGCAGAGGATTTCTGAAGAACTGTTTAGGTTCCAGAAACTGCGGTGTCCGTGGCCTGGTAAAGTCACGCTGGATCCCTTGCATTACAGAGGATTTCTGAAGAACTGTTTAGGTTCCAGAAACCATGCGGTCTGTGCCCTGGTGAAATCACACTGGATCCCTTGCAGAACTGTGGATTTCTGAAGAAAGGGTTAGCTTCCAGAAACTGCGGAGTCCATATCCTTGTGAAGGCATGCTGGATTCCTGAAGAAGTGTTTAGGTTGAGGAAACCACGGGATCCATGGCCTGGTTAAGGCAGACTGGATCCCTTGCAATACGGAGAATTCTTGAAAAACTGTTTAGGTTCCAGAAATTGAGGGGTCTGTTGCCTGGTCAATGCATGCTGGATCCTCTCAGTACAGAGGATTTCTGAAAAACAGTTTAGGTTCCAGAAATTGAGGGGTCCATGGCATGGTTAAGGCCCACTGAATCCCATGCAGTGCAGATGATTCCTGAAAAACAGTTTAGGATCCAGAAATTGAGGGGTCCATGGCCGGTCAAGGCACGCTGGTTCCCTTGCAGTACAGAGGATTTCTGACAAACTGTTTTGGTTCCAGACACCGCGGTGTCCATGGCCTGATGAAGGCATACTGGATCTCTTGCAGTACAGAAGGTTTCTGAAGAACTGTTTAGGTTCCCAGAAACCGCCGGTCTTTGGCCTGGTCAAGGCACTCTGGATCCCTTGCAGTGCAGAGCAATTCTGCAGACCTGTTTAGGTTCCAGAAACCACGGGGTCTATTGCCTGGTCAAGGCACACTGGATCCCTTGCAGTACAGCGGATTTCTGAAAAATTGTTTAGGTTCCAGAAATCAAGGAGTCCGTGGCCTGCTCAAGGCATGCTGGATCCCTTGCAGTACAGAGGATTTCTGAAGAACTGTTTAGGTTCAGAAAACCATGGGGTACATGGCCTGATCAAGGCACGCTGGATGCATTTCAGTACAGAGGATTCCTGAAAAACATTTTATGTTCCAGAAATCGAGGGGTCTGTTGCCTGGTCAAGGCACACTGGATCCCTTGCATAGAGAAGATTCCTGAAAAAACTGTTTAGGATCCAGAAATCAAGGGGTCCGTGTCCTGGACAAAGCACAGTGGATCCCTTTCAGTACAGAGGATTTCTGAAAAACTGCTTAGTTTGCAGAAATCAACGGGTCCATGGCCTGGTAAAGGTACACTAGATCCTTTGCAGTACAGAGGATTTCTGAAAAACTGTTTAGGTTCCAGAAATTGAGGGTTCCGTGGCTGGGTCAAGGCACGGTGTATCAATTGCGGTAAGGAGGATTTGTGAAAAACTGTTTAGGTTCCCGATATTGAGGGGTGTGTGGCCTGGTCAAGGCACATTGGATCAATTGCAGTACAGAGGATTTCTGAAAAACTGTTTAGGTTCCAGAAATCGTGGGGTCCATGACCTGGTCAAGGCATGCTGGATTCCTTGCAGTACAGCGGATTTCTGAAGAACTGTTTAGGTTCCAGAAACCATGGGGTCCGTGCCCTGGTGAATTCACACCAGATTCCTTGCAGTACAGTGGATTTCTGAAGAATTGGTTAGGTTCCAAAAACTGCATGGTCCATGGCCTGGTGAAGGCACGCTGGATTTCTGAAGAACTGTTTAGGTTCAGGAAACCACAGGGTCTGTGGCCTGGTTAAGTCACACAGGACCCCTTGCAGTACTGAGTATTCCTGAAAAACTGTTTAGGTTTCAAAAATTGAGGGGTCTGAGGCCTGGTCAAGGCACACTGCATCCCTCGCTTACAGAAGATTCCTGAAAAACTGTATAGGTTCCAGAAATCGAGGGGTCCATGGTGTGGTCAAGGCACGCTGCATCCCTTGCAGTGCAGATGATTCGTGAAAAACAGCTTAGGTTCCAGAAACGAGGGGCCCATTGCCTGGTCAAGGCATGCTGGATCCCTCGCAGTACAGAGTATTTCTGAAAAACTGTTTAGATTCCAGAAACCATTGTGTCCATGGCCTGGTGAAGGCTCACCGGATCCCTTGCAGTACAATGGATTTCTGAAGAACTGTTTAGGTTCCAGAAACTGCGGCATCTGTGCCCTGGTGAAGGCACACTGGATCCCTTGTAGGACAGAGGATTTCTGAAAAACTGTTTAGGATCCAGGAACCGTGGCGTCCATGGCTTGGTCAAGGCATGCTGGATACCTTACAGTACAGAGAATTTCTGAAGAACTGTTTAGGTTCCAGAAATCGTGGTGTCCATGGCCTGGTGAAGTTATGCTGGATCCCTTGCATTACAGAGGATTTCTGAAGAACTGTTTAGGTTCCAAAAATCAAGGGGTCTGTGACCTGGTCAAGGCATGCTGGATCCCTTGCAATACAGAGGATTTCTGAAGAACTGTTTAGGATTCAGAAACCATAGGGTCTCTGCCCTGGTGAAGGCACTCTGGATCCCTTGCAGTTCAGAGGATTTCTGAAGAACTGTTTAGGTTCAGGAAACCGTATGGTTCATGTCCTGATCAAAGGACGCTGGAAACATTGCAATACAGAGGATTACTGAAAAACTGTTTACGTTCCAGAAATTGAGAGGTCTGTTGCCTGGTCAAGGCACTCTGGATCCCTAGCAGTAGAGAAGATTCCTGAAAAACCTTTTAGGTTCCAGAAATGGAGGATTCCATGGCCAGGTCAAGGCACGCTGGATCCTTTGAAGTACTGAGGATTCCTGAAAAACTCTTTAGGTTCCAGAAATTGAGGGTTCCATGGCTGGGTCAAGGCACGGTGTATCAATTGCGGTAAGGAGGATTTGTGAAAAACTGTTTAGGTTCCCGATATTGAGGGGTGTGTGGCCTGGTCAAGGCACATTGGATCAATTGCAGTACAGAGGATTTCTGAAAAACTGTTTAGGTTCAGAAAACCATGGGGTACATGGCCTGATCAAGGCACGCTGGATGCATTTCAGTACAGAGGATTCCTGAAAAACATTTTATGTTCCAGAAATCGAGGGGTCTGTTGCCTGGTCAAGGCACACTGGATCCCTTGCCATAGAGAAGATTCCTGAAAAACTGTTTAGGATCCAGAAATCAAGGGGTCCGTGTCCTGGACAAAGCACAGTGGATCCCTTTCAGTACAGAGGATTTCTGAAAAACTGCTTAGTTTGCAGAAATCAACGGGTCCATGGCCTGGTCAAGGCACACTGGATCCCTTACAGTATTGATGATTTCTGAGGTACTGTTTAGGTTCCAGAAACCATGGGATTTGTGCCCTGGTGAAGGCACACTGGATCCCTTGCAGTACAGAGGATGTCTGAAGAACTGTTCAGGTTCCAGAAACCACTGTGACCATGGCCTGGAGTAGGCACGCTGGATTCCTTGCACTACAAAGGATTTCTGAAAAACTGTTTAGGTTCCAGAAATCGAGGGGTCCATGGCCTGGTCAAAGCATGCTGGTTCACTTGTGATACAGTGTATTTCTGAAAAACTGCTTAAGTTGCAGAAATCCATGGGTCCATGGCCTGGTAAAGGAACGCTAGATCCTTTGCGGTACAGAGGATTTCTGAAAAACTGTTTAGGTTCCAGAAATTGAGGGGTCTGTGGTTTGGTCAAGGCATGCAGGATCAATTGCGGTACAGAGGATTTGTGAAAAGCTGTTTAGGTTCCAGATATTGAGGGGTGTGTGGCCTGGTCATGGCACGCTGGATCAATTGCAGTGCAGCGGAATTCTGAAGAATTGTTTTGGTTGTAGAAATCATGAGGTCCATGACCTGGTCAAGGCACGCTGGATCCCTTACAGTAAGGAGGATTTCTGAGGTACTGTTTAGGTTCCTGAAACCATGGGGTTTGTGTCCTGGGGAAGGCACACTGGATCCCTTGCAGTACAGAGGATTTCTGAAGAACTGTTTAGGTTCCAGAAAGCTCTGTGTCCATGGCCTGGTGAAGGCACACTGGATTCTTGGCAGTAGCAAAGATTGCTGAAAAACTGTTTAGGTTCCAGAAATTGTGGGGTCCATGACGTGGTCAAGCAAACTGGATCCCTTAGTGAGGGTTTCTTAAGATTGTTTTGGGTCCAGAAACCGTGATGTCCGTTGCCTGGTCAAGAACCGCGCTGGATCCTGCAGTACAGTTCTGGCTTCTTTAGGTTCCAGAAATCAAGGGGTCCATGGCAGCAAAGGCAGCTCTGGATCCCACCTGTGTTACAGAGGTTCTGAAAAACTGCTTAGGTTGCAGAAATTGGCGTGTCCGTGGCCTGGTAAGGCAGCTAGATCCTTTCGGTACAGAGATTTCTGAAAAACTGTTTAGGTTCCAGAAGTGGAGGGTCCGTGGCTTGGTCAAGGCATGCTGGATCAGTCCGGTACAGAGGATTTGTGAAAAGCTGTTTAGGTTCCAGACATTGAGTGGTGTGTGGCCTGATCAAGGCACGCTGGATTAATGCAGTGACAGTTCCTGAAAACTGATGAGGTTCCAATCGTGGGGTCCATGGCCTGGTCAAGGCATGCTGGATCCTTTGCAGTACAGCGGAATTCTGAAAAACTGTTTAGGTTCCTGAATTCAAGGTGTCCATAGCCTGGTCAAGGCATGCTGGATAACTTACAGTACAGAGGATTCCTGAAAAACTGATTAGGTTCCAGAAATTGAGGGGTCCGAGGCCTGGTCAAGGCTCACTGGATCCCTTGCAGTACAATGGATTTGTGAAGAACTGTTTAGGTTCCAGAAACTGCTGCATCAGTGACCTGGAGAAGGCACACTGGATCCCTTGTAGGACAGAGGATTTCTGAAGAACTGTTTAAGTTCCAGGAACCACGGGGTCCATGGCTTGGTCAAGGCATGCTGGATCCCTTACAGTACAGAGGATTTTTTGAAGAACTGTTTAGGTTCCAGAAACTGTGGTGTCCATTGCCTGGTGAAGTCATGCTGGATCCCCTGTATTACAGAGGATTTCTGAAGAACTGTTTAGGTTCCAGAAATCAAGGGGTCCGTGGCCTGGTGAAGACACGCTGGCTCACTTGCAGTACAGCGCATTTCTGAAGGAATTGTTTGGATGTGAAACTCATAGAGGTCTATGGCTGAATCAAAGGCACGCTGGATCCTTACACATATAAAGTTTCTGAGGTGCTGTTTGGGGTTCCAGAAACCATGGGGTTTGTGCCCTGGTGAGGCACACTGGATCCCTTGCAGTACAGAGTTCGAAGAAGACTGTTAGGTTCAGGAAACCGTGGGGTCCATGGTCCTGATCAAGAGCACGCTTGATGCTTTGCAATACAGAGTTCCTGAAAAACTGTTTACGTTCAGAAAGCGAAGTCCATCGCCTGAACGAAATCGCTGGATCTAGCAGTACAGGATTTCTGAACTGTTTGGGTTCCAGAAACAGCAGTCCCTGGCCTGGTGCAGGCTCAATAGATCACTACAGTGCAATGGATTTATGAAGAACTGTTTGGGTTCCAGAAACTGCAGCGTCTATGCCTGGTGAAGGCACCCTGGATCCTTGCAGTGCAGAGGTTTCTTAAGAACTGTTTAGGCCCAGAAACCGCGAGGTCCTTGCCTGGTCAAGCTCGCTGGATCACTGCAATGACAGCATTTCTGAAAAACTGTTTGAGTTCCAGAAATCGAGGGTCCATAGCCTGGGCAAAGCTTTGCACTGGATCCCTTGTGGTTCAGAGGTTTCTGAAAAAGCTACTCAGGTTCAGAAATCGGCGTCTCAGTGCCCAGTGAGCAGCTACATCCTTATGGATACAGAGGATTTCTGAAAAACTGTTTAGGTTCCAGAAATTGAGGCTCCGGGGCTTGGTCAAGTCACGCTGGATCAATTGCGGTTCAGAGGATTTGTGAAAAGTTGTTTAGGTTCCAGATATTGAGGGGTGTGTGGCCTGGTCAAGGCACGCTGGATCAATTGTAGTACAGAGGACTTCTGAAAAACTGTTTAGGTTCCTGAAATCATGGGGTCCATGGCCTGGTCAAGGCGTGCTGGATCCCTAGCAGTACAGCAGCATTCTGAAGAACTGTTTAGGTTCCAGAAACCATGGGGTCTGTGCCCTGGTGAATTCACACTGGATCCTATGCAGAACTGTGGATTTCTGAAGAAATGGTTAGCTTCCAGCAACTGTGGGGTCCGTATCCTTGTGAAGGCACGCTGGATGTCTGAAGAAGTGTTTAGGTTGAGGAAACTGCGGGGTCCATGGCCTGGTTAAGGCACTCTGGATCCCTTGCAGAATGGAGGATTCCTGAAAAACAGTTTAGGTTCCAGAAATTGAGGGGTCCGTGGCCTGGTCAAGGAACGCTGGATCCCTTGCAGTACAGAGGATTTCTGACAAACTGTTTAGGTTCCAGACACAGCGGTGTCCATGGCCTGGTGAAGGCACACTGGATCTCCTGCAGCACAGAAGGTTTCTGAAGAACTGTTTAGGTTCCAGAAACCGTGGGTTCCCTGGCCTGGTCAAGGCACTCTGGATCCCTTGCAGTGCAGAGCAATTCAGAAGACCTGTTTAGGTTCCAGAATCCATGGAGTCTATTGCCTGGTCAAGGCACGCTGGATCACTGCAGTACAGCAGTTTCTGGTGTTTGGGATCCAGAAATCGGGGTCGTGGCCTGGTCAAGGCACGCTGGATCCCTTGCAGTACATAGGATTTCTGCAGAACTGTTTAGGTTCAGGAAACCATGGGGTCCATGGCCTGATCAAAGCACGCTGGATACATTGCAATATAGAGGTTCCAAAAAAACATTTTATTTTCCAGAAATAGAGGGTTCTGTGGCCAGGTCAAGGTATGCTGGATCCCTTGCAGTACAGACGATTCCTGGAAAGCTGTTTAGGTAGCAGAAATCAAATGGTCCATGGCCTGGTCAAGGCACGCCGGATCCCTTGCAGTACAGCGCATTTCTGAAGAATTGTTTCGGTTGTAGAAATCATGAGGTCCATGGCCTGGTCAAGCAGCTGGATCACTTGCAGTACAAAGATTTCTTAAGGGTGTTTGGGTCCCAGAAACTCAAGGTCTGTTGCTTAGTCAAGGCATGCTGGATCCTTGCATTACAGAGGATTTCTGAAGTTCATTTTGGGTTCAGAAACCATGGGGTCTGTGCCCTGGTGAAGGCACACTGGATCTCTTGCAGTACAGAGGTTTCTTAAGATTGTTTGGGTCCCAGAAACCCCGTGTCCATGGCCTGGTGAAGGTACACTGGATGCCTTGCAGTACAAAGGATTTCTTAAATGTGTTTAGGTCCCAGAAACTACGAGGTCTGTTGCCTGGTCAAGGCATGCTGGATCCCTGCAGTATAAGCGTATTTCTAAAAACTGTTTATGTTCCTGAAATCGAGGGGTCCGTGGCCTGGTCAAGGCACGTCGGATCCCTTGTGCATCAGAGGATTCCTTAAAAACTGTTTAGGTTCCAGAAATCGAGGCATCCGTGGCCAGGTCAAGGCACGCTGGATCCCTTGCAGTACAGAGGATTCCTGAAAAACTGTTTAGATTCCAGATATCTAAGGGTCCATAGCATGGTCAGGGCACTCTGGATTCCTTGCAGTACAGATGATACCTGAAAAACAGTTTAGTTTCCAGAAATTGAGGAGTCCATGGCCTGGTCAAGGCACTCTGGATCTCTTGCAGTACTGTGGATTTCTGAAGAATTGTTTAGGTTGCAGAAATCGTGAGGTCCTTGGCCTGGTCAAGGCATGCTGGATTCCTTGCAGTACAGAGGATTTCTGAAGAACTGTTTGGGATCAAGAAACCACGGGGTCCATGGCCTGGTGAATGCACATAAGATCCCTTGCTGTACAAGGATTTCTGAAGAACTGTTGAGTTCCAGAAACTACGAGGTCTGTGCCTGGTGAAGGACACTGGATCCATTGCAGTACAGAGGATTTCTGAAGAACTGATTAGGTTCCAGAAATTATGCACCTCAATGGTCTGGTCTGAAACACTGGATCCCATGCAGTAAAAGGATGACTGAAAAACAAATTAGGTTCCAGAAATTGGAGTCTGTGACCCGGTGAGAGGCATGCTTTGGACCCTTCCGGTACAGAGGATTCCTTAAAAACGGATTAGGTTCCAGAAATCGAGGGGTCCGTGGCCTGGACAAAGCACGCTGGATCCCTTTCAGTACAGAGGATTTCTGAAAAACTGCTTAGGTTGCAGAAATCGATGGGTCCATGGCCTGGTAAAGGTACACTAGATCCTTTGCGGTACAGAAGATTTCTGAAAAACTGTTTAGGTGTCAGAAATTGAGGGGTCCGTTGCTTGGTAAAGGCACGCTGGATCAATTGCGGTACAGAGGATTTGTGAAAAACTGTTCATGTTCCCGATATTGAGGGGTGTGTGGCCTGGTCAAGCAGCATGGATCAATTGCAGTACAGAGTTTCTGAAAATCTGTTTGGGTTCCAGAAATCGTGGGGTCCATGACCTGGTCAGGGCATGCTGGATCCTTGCAGTACAGCGGATATCTGAAGAACTATTTAGGTTCCAGAAACCATAGGGTCTGTGCCCTGGAGAATTCACGGTTCCTAACGGTACAGTGAATTCTGAAGAACTGGTTAGGTTCAGAAACTGCATGGTCCATGGCCTGGTGAGAGGCACACTGGATTTCTGAAAAGAACTGTTTAGGCTCAGGAAACACGCGGGGTCATTGACCTGGTTAAAGCACACAGGATCGCTTTGCAGTACTGAGTATTCCTGAAAAAGTCATTGGAGTTCCAAAAAATTGACGGGTCTGTGGCCTGGTCAAGGAGCGATGCATTTCACAAACACAGGATTCCTGAAAAACTGTTTAGGATCCAGAAATTGAGGGGTCAATGGTTTGGTCAAGGCACATTGCATCCCTTGCAGTGCAGATGATTCCTGAAAAACAGTTTAGGTTCCAGAAATCGAGGGGTCCATCACCTGGTCAAGGCATGCTGGATCCCTTGCAGTACAGAGGATTTCTGAAGAACTGTTTAGGTTCAGAAAACCATGGGGTACATGGCCTGATCAAGGCACGCTGGATGCATTTCAATACAAGAGGTTCCTGAAAACATTTTATGTTCAGAAATTGAGGGTCTGTTGCCTGGTCAAGGCACACTGGATCCCTTGCCATGAAAGTTACAGAAAAACTGTTTGGGATCCAGAAATCAAGGGAGGTCTGTGGCCTGGACAAGCACAGTGGATCCCTTTCAGTACGAGGATTTCCTGAAAAACTGCTTGGGTTGCAGAAATCAAGGGTCCATGGCCCTGGTAAGGATACACTAGACCCATTGCAGTACAGAGGATTTCTGAAAACTGTTTAGGTTCAGAAATTGAGGGTTCCAGTGGCTGGGTCAAGGCGGTGTATCAGTGCAAGTAAGGAGGATTTGTGAAAAACTGTTTGGGTTCCGATATTGAGGGTGTGTGGCCTGGTCAGGCACATTGGATCAATGCCCAGTACAGAGGATTTCCGAAAAACTGTTTAGGTTCCAGAAATCGTGGGGTCCATGACCTGAGTCAAGGCATGCTGGATTCATACCAGTACAGTGGATTTCTGAAGAACTGTTTTGGGTTCCAGAAACCATGAGTCTATGCCCTGGTGAATTCACACCAGATTCTTAGCAGTACAGTGGATTTCTGAGAAGAATTGGTTAGGTCCAGAAACTGCATGGTCCATGGACTGGTGGCTAACAACTGGATTTCTGAAGAACTGTTAGGTTCAAGAAACCACAGGGTCTGTGGCCTGGTTAAGTCACACAGGACCCTTGCAGTACTGAGTATTCCTGAAAAACTGTTTAGGTTTCAAAAATTGAGGGGTCTGAGGCCTGGTCAAGGCATGCTGCATCCCTCGCTTACAGAAGATTCCTGAAAAACTGTATAGGTTCCAGAAATCGAGGGGTCCATGGAGTGGTCAAGGCACGCTGCATCCCTTGCAGTGCAGATGATTCCTGAAAAACAGCTTAGGTTCCAGAAACGAGGGGTCCATTGCCTGGTCAAGGCATGCTGGATCCCTCGCAGTACAGAGTTTTTCTGAAAAACTGTTTAGATTCCAGAAACCATGGTGTCCATGGCCTGGTGAAGGCTCACCGGATCCCTTGCAGTACAATGGATTTCTGAAGAACTGTTTAGGTTCCAGAAACTGTGGCATCTGTGCCCTGGTGAAGGCACACTGGATCCCTTGTAGGACAGAGGATTTCGGAAAAACTGCTTAGGATCCAGGAACCGCGGGGTCCATGGCTTGGTCAAGGCATGCTGGATACCTTACAGTACAGAGAATTTCTGAAGAACTGTTTAGGTTCCAGAAACCGTGGTGTCCATGGCCTGGTGAAGTTATGCTGGATCCCTTGCATTACAGAGGATTTCCGAAGAACTGTTTAGGTTCCAGAAATCAAGGGGTCTGTGACCTGGTCAATGCATGCTGGATCCCTTGCAATACAGTGGATTTCTGAAGAACTGTTTAGGATTCAGAAACCATAGGGTCTGTGCCCTGGTGAAGGCACTCTGGATCTCATGCAGTTCAGAGGATTTCTGAAGAACTGTTTAGGTTCAGGAAACCGTGTGGTTCATGTCCTGATCAAAGGACACTGGAAACATTGCAATACAAAGGATTCCTGAAAAACTTTTTACGTTCCAGAAATTGAGAGGTCTGTTGCCTGGTCAAGGCACTCTGGATCCCTAGCAGTAGAGAAGATTCTGAAAACCTTTTAGGTTCAGAAATGGAGGATTCCATGGCCAGGTCAAGGCCAAGCTGGATCCTTTGAAGTACTGAGGATTCCTGAAAAACTCTTTAGATTCCAGAATTCAATGGGTCCATAGCGTGGTCATGGAACACTGAATTCTTACGGTACAGGTGATTCCACGAAAACAGTTTAGGTTCAGAAATCAGGGGTCCATGGCCTGGTGAAGGCATGCTGGATCCGTACGGTACAGATGCATTTCTGAAGATTGTTTGGTTGTGAAATCCTGAGTCCATGGCCTGGTCAGGTAACTGGATCCTACAGTATGATGATTTCTGAGGTACTCTTTAGGTTCCAGAAACCATGGGATTTGAGCCCTGGTGAAAGCACACTGGATCCTTACCTTTAGAAGAGTTTCTAAAGAACTGTTCGGGTTCAAACCACTGTGACCATGGCCTGGGTAGGCAGCTGGATTCCTTGCACTACAAAGTTTCTGAAAAACTGTTTGGGTTCCAGAAATGAGGGGTCCGCAACCTGGTCCAAGCACCCTCAGTTCACTTGTGATAGAAATTTCTGAAAAACTGTATGGATTGCAGAAATCCATGGGTCCATGGCCTGGTAAAGAGCTAGATCGCTGCGGTACAGAGTTTCTGAAAAACTGTTTGGGTTCCAGAAATTGCGGGGTCTGTGGTTTGGTCAGGCATGCAGGATCAATTGCAGTACAGAGGATTTGTGAAAAAGCTGTTTGGGTTCAGATACTGAGGGTGTGTGGCCTGGTCATGGCACGCTGGATCAGTGCAGTACAAGCGAAATTCTCGAAAAATTGTTTTGGTTGTAGAAATCATAAGGGTCCATGACCTGAGTCAAAACACAGCTGGATCACTTACATTAAGGAGGATTTCTGAGGTACTATTTTGGTTCCAGAAACCATGGGGTTTGTGTCCTGGGAAAGCACACTGGATCCCTTGCAGTACAGAGGATTTCTGAAGAACTGTTTAGGTTCCAGAAACCGCTGTGTCCATGGCCTGGTGAAGGCACGCTGGATTCCTTGCAGTGAAAGGATTGCTGAAAAACTGTTTAGGTTCAGAAATTGTGGGGTCCAAAGGCCGTCAAGGCACATGGATCCCTTGAAGTACAGGGGTTTCTTAAGACTGTTTGGGTCCCAGAAGCCGTGATGTCAGTTGCCTGGTCAAGACACGCTGGATCCCTTGCAGTACAGCGGATTTCTGAAAAACTGTTTAGGTTCCAGAAATCAAGGGGTCCATGGCCTGGTCAAAGCGCTCTGGATCCCCTGTGTTACAGAGGATTTCTGAAAAACTGCTTAGGTTGCAGAAATTGACTTGTCCGTGGCCTGGTAAAGGAACGATAGATCCTTTGCAGTACAGAGGATTTCTGAAAAACTGTTTAGGTTCCAGAAATTGAGAGGTCGATGGCTGGTCAAGGCATGCTGGATCAATTGCGGTACAGAGGTTTGTGAAAGCTGTTTAGGTTCCAGACATTGAGTGGACTGTGTGGCCTGATCAAACGGCGCTGGATTAATTGCAGTACAGAGGATTTCTGAAAACTGATGAGGTTCCAGAAATCGTGGGGTCCCATAGCCTGGTCAAGACATGCTGGATCCTTTGCAGTACAAGCAATTCTGAAAAACTGTTTAGGTTCCTGAATTCAAGGTGTCCATAGCCTGGTTAAGGCATGCTGGATAACTTGCAGTACAGAGGATTCCTGAAAAGCTGATTAGGTTCCAGAAATTGAGGGGTCTGAGGCCTGGTCAAGGCTCACCGGATCCCTTGCAGTACAATGGATTTGTGAAGAACTGTTTAGGTTCCAGAAACTGCTGCATCTGTGACCTGGAGAAGGCACATTGGATCCCTTGTAGGACAGAGGATTTCTGAAGAACTGTTTAGGTTCCAGGAACCACGGGGTCCATGGCTTGGTCAAGGCATGCTGGATCCCTTACAGTACAGAGGATTTTTTGAAGAACTGTTTAGGTTCCAGAAACTGTGGTGTCCATTGCCTGGTGGAGTCATGCTGGATCCCCTGTATTACAGAGGATTTCTGAAGAACTGTTTAGGTTCCAGAAATCAAGGGGTCCATGGCCTGGTGAAGGCACGCTGGCTCTCTTGCAGTACAGCGCATTTCTGAAGAATTGTTTTGGTTGTGAAAATCGTGAGGTCTATGGCTTGGTCAAGGCACGCTGGATCCTTACAGTACAAAGTTTCTGAGGTACTGTTTGGGGTTCCAGAAACCATAAGGGGTTGTGCCCTGGTGAGAGCACACTGGATCCCTTACAGTTTCAGAGAGATTTCTGAAGAACTGTTTGGGTTCTGGAGGACGTGGGGTCCATTGTCTGATCAAGGCACGCTTGATGCTTTGCAATACAGAGGATTCCTGAAAAACTGTTTACGTTCCAGAAATTGAGAGTCCATCGCCTGGTCAAGTCATGCTGGATCCCTAGCGGTACAGAGGATTTCTGAAGAACTGTTTAGGTTCCAGAAACAACGGTGTCCATGGCCAGGTGCTGGCTCAATAGATCCCTTACAGTGCAATGGATTTATGAAGAACTGTTTAGGTTCCAGAAACTGCAGCGTCTATGCCCTGGTGAAGGCACCCTGGATCCCTTGCAGTGCAGAGGATTTCTTAAGAACTGTTTAGATCCCAGAAACCGTGAGGTCCTTGCCTGGTCAAGGCTCGATGGATCCCGTGCAGTACAACCTATTTCTGAAAAACTGTTTGAGTTCCCACGAATCGAGGGACTGTAGCCTGGGCAAACACACTGGATCCCTTGTGGTACAGAGAAAGTTCTGAAAAACTGCTCAGGTTCAGAAATCGATGTCTCTCCATCGCCAGTAGAGCAGCTAGATCCTTTGCGGGTACAGAGGATTTCGGAAAAACTGTTTAGGTTCAAGAAATTGAGGTCCGGGCTGGTCAGGCAACGCTGGATCAGTGCCGTTCGGTTGTGAAAAGTTGTTTAGGTTCCAGATATTGAGGGGTGTGTGGCCTGGTCAAGGCACTCTGGATCAATTGTAGTACAGAGGATTTCTGAAAAACTGTTTAGGTTCCAGAAATCGTGGGGTCCATGGCCTGGTCAAGGCGTGCTGGATCCCTAGCAGTACAGCAGCATTCTGAAGAACTGTTTAGGTTCCAGAAACCATGGGGTCTGTGCCCTGGTGAATTCACACTGGATCCTATGCAGAACTGTGGATTTCTGAAGAAATGGTTAGCTTCCAGCAACTGTGGGGTCCGTATCCTTGTGAAGGCACGCTGGATGTCTGAAGAAGTGTTTAGGTTGAGGAAACTGCGGGGTCCATGGCCTGGTTAAGGCACTCTGGATCCCTTGCAGAATGGAGGATTCCTGAAAAACAGTTTAGGTTCCAGAAATTGAGGGGTCCGTGGCCTGGTCAAGGAACACTGGATCCCTTGCAGTACAGAGGATTTCTGACAAACTGTTTAGGTTCCAGACACAGCGGTGTCCATGGCCTGGTGAGCACACTGGATCTCCTGCAGTACAGAAGGTTCCTCAGAAGAGCTGTTGAGTTCAGAAACCACGGGTTCCTAGCCTGGTCAGGCACTCTGGATCCTTTGCAGTGCAGGCAGTCTCGGAAGACCTGATTTGGGTTCAAGAATCCGTGGAGTCTATTGCCTGGTCAGACAACTGGATCACTTCAGTACAGCGGTTCTGAAAAATTGTTTAGGTTCAGAAATCGGGGGTCGTGGCACTGGTCAGGCACACTGGATCACTGCAGTACATAGGATTTCTGAAGACTGTTGCATTCGGAAACCATGGGGTCCATAGCCTGATCAAGAAGCAGCTGGATACATTTGCAATATAGAGGTTCAAAAAAAAACATTTTATTTTCCAGAAATTGAGGGTTCTGTGGCAGAATCAGGCATGCTGGATCCCTTGCAGTACAGGCGATTCCTGAAAGCTGTTTAGGTACCAGAAATTGAATGGTCATGGCCTGGTCAACGCACGGATCCCTTGCAGTACAAGCGCATTTCTGAAGAATTGTTTTGGTTGGAAATCATGGTCCATGGCCTGAACAGAGCACGCTGGATCCTTGCAGTAAAGTTTCTTAAATTATTTGAGTCCCAAACTACAAGGTCTATTGCTTGGTCAAGGCATGCTGGATCCTTGCGGCAGGACTGCCAAGTTCTGTTTAGGTTCCAAACAGGAGTCTATGCCCTGGAGAAGGCACATGGATCTCTTGCAGTACAGAGTTTCTTAAATTGTTTGGTCCCAGAAACCCCTGGTACATGGCCTGGTGAAGGTACACTGGATCCTACAGTGAGTTCTTAAGAATTGTTTAGGTCCCAGAAAGCGAGGTCTGTTGCCTGGTCAATACATACTGGATCCTTGCAGTACAGTGGTTTAAAACTGTTTATGTTCCGATTGAGGATCGTGGTCGATCAAACATCAGATCCATAGCTGAGAGGATTCCTTAAAAACTGTTTGGTTCCAGAAATTGGGGCATCAGTGGCCAGATCAGGACACTGGATCCTGCAGTACAGGATTCCAGGCTGTTTAGATTCCAGATATGAGGGTCCATAGCATGGTCAGACACCTGGTTCTTGGTAGTGATACGAAAACAGTTTAGGTTCAGAAGTGAGGTCATGGCCCAGTCAGGCACTCTGGATCTCTTGCGGTACTGTGATTTCTGAAGAATTGGGCAGCAGAAATCGTGGGGTCCCTGGCTGGTCAGGCATGCTGGATTACTTAAGTACAGAGGATTTCAGAAAAACATTTGGATCCAAAACCACAGGGGTCCATGGCCTGGTGAATGCACGCAAGATCCTTGCTGTACAAAGTTTCTGAAGAACTGTTGAGTTCAGAAACTAAGGGTCTGTGCCTGGTAAGGGACACTGGATCCTTGCAGTACAGAGGATTTCGAGAACAGTTGAGTTCCAGAATGTGGCCAGATCCAGTCTGAAACACTGGATCATGCAGTAGAAGGATTTCTGAAAAACAAATTAAGTTCCAGATGGGGGGGTCTGAGACCTGGTAGCATGCTGGATCCTTCAGGACAGAGGATTCTAAAACTGTTCCGGTTCCAATCGGGGTCAATGGCCTGGACAAAGCCCTGGATACTTTCAGTACAGAGGTTGCGAAAAACTACTTGGGTTGCAGAAACGGTCCATGGCCTGTTAGTACACTGAATCCTCTGCGGTACAGAAGATTTCTGAAAAACGTTTGGGTGTCAGAAAGTGGGGGTCCAATAACTGGTAAAAACACAGCTGGATCAATTAATTTAAGGGATGTGAAAACTGTTTAGATTCCTGATACAGGGGTGTGTGGCCTGGTGAGAATGCAGCTGGATCAATTGCAGTACAAGTTCCTGAAAACTGTTTGGGTTCCAGAAATGGGGTCATGACCTGGTCAGGCTACTGGATCCTTGCAGTGCGGTTCTGAAGAACATTTGGGTTCCAGAACATGGGTCTGTGCCTGGAGAGTACAGGTTCCCAGTACAGTGGAATTCTGAAGAACTGGTTAGGTTCCAAACTGCATGGTCCATGGCCTGGGAGACACACTGGTTTCTGAAGAACTGTTTAGGTTCAGGAAACACTGGAGTCCGTGACCTGGTTAAAGCACAGGATCTTTGGTACTGGTGACCTGAAAAAGTGTTTAGGTTCCAAAAATTGAGGGTCGAGGCCTGGTGAGAGCACGATGCATCCCTAAACACAGAAGATTCCTGAAAAACTGTATAGGATCAGAAATCGAGGGGTCAGTGGTTCGATCAAGGCATTGCATCCTTACAGGCAGATGATTCCTGAAAAACAGTTTAGATTCCAGAAATCGAGGTCCATCACCTGGTCAGGCATGCTGGATCCCTTGCAGTGGAAGTTTCTGAAAAACTGTTTAGGTTCCAAAACCGGTGTCCATGGCCTATGAGGCTACTGGATCCCTTACAGTGCAAAGTTTCTGAAGAACTGTTCAGGTTCAGACTACAGCGTCTATGCCCTGTGAAGGTACTGGATCCATTGCAGTACAGTGGATTTCTGAAGAACTGTTGAGTTCCGGAACCCGAGGTCCATGCTTGGTCAAGGCATACTGGATCACTACAGTACAAAGTTTAGAAGAACTATTTAGGTTCAGAAACTAAGGTGTCCATGGCCTAGTGAAGTCATGGATCCCTTGCATTTACAAGTTTTCTGAAGAACTGTTTAGGTTCCAAAACTTCATGGGGTCTAATATGCCTGGTGAAATCACGCGATCCTTGCAGAACTGTGGATTTCTGAAAAAGGTTAGCTTCCAGAAACTGAGGTCTGTATCCTTGTGAGCACGCAGGTTCTGAAAAGTGTGTGGGTTAGAAACCACAGGGTCATGGCCTAGTTAAAGCCCTGGATCCTGCTAGAGAATTCTTGAAAAATATTTAGGTTCAGAAATTGACGGTCTGTTGCACGGTCAATACATACTGGATCTCTCAATACAGAGTCACAGAAAACGTTTAGGTTCCAGAATTGAGGTCCATGTGGTATGGTAAGCCATGAATCCATGCAGTACAATGATTCCTGAAAAACGTTTAGGATCCAGAAATTGGGGGTCCATGGCCTGGTCAAGGCATGCGGTCCTTGGTACAGAAGTTCGACAAACTGTTTTGGTTCCAGACACACGATGTCAGCCTAGTGAAGGCACTGGATCCTGCAGTACAGAGGTTTCTGAAGAACTGTTTGAGTTCCAGAAACGCTGGTCCTAGCCTGATCAGGCACTCTGGATCCCTTGCAGTGCAGAACAATGAAGGAGCCTGTTCGTTCAAAACCGGGGTCTATTGCCTGGTCAAAAACACGCTGGATCCACCAGACAAGGATTCTGAAAAATTGTTTGGTTCCAGAAATCAAGGGGTCCATGGCCTGCTCAAACCACTGGATCCTGCAGTACAAGTTTCTGAAGAACTGATGGGTTCAGAAAACCATGAGGTCATAGCTGATCAAGACACACTGGATGTGTTCAATACAGAGTTCTGAAAACATTTTATGTTCAGAAATGAGGGTCTGTTGCTGGTCAAGGCACTGGATCTGCCGTGAAGATTCCTGAAAAACTGTTTGGGATCCAGAAATTGAAGGGTCTGTGGCCTGGACAAAGCACAGTGGATCCCTTTCATTACTGAGGATTCTAAAAACTGCGTTGCGAAATCGCGGTCCATGCCGGTGGTACTAGATCCTTTGGATAAAGTTTCTGAAAAACTGTTTGGGTTCAGAAATTGAGGGTTCTGTAGCTGGTCAATGCACAGTGGATCAATTGTGGTAAGGAGGATTTGTGAAAAACTGTTTGGGGTCCCGATATTGAGGGTGTGTGGCCTGGTCAGGCACATTGGATCAGTGCAGTACAGAGGATTTCTGAAAAACTTTGGGTTCCAGAAATCGTGGGGTCCATGACCTGGTAAAACTGCTGGATCCTAAGCAGTCATGATTCTGAAAAATTTTAGGTTCAGAAACCATGGGGTCTGTGTCCTAAATGAATTCACCAGTTCATGCAGTACAGTGGATTCCTGAAGGTGGTTGGGTTCCAGAAACTGCATGGTCCATGGCCTGGGGAGGCACGCTGGTTCCTGAAGAACTGTTGGTTCAAGAAACCACAGACCTGTGGCCTAATTAAGTCACACAGAACCCTTGCAGTACTGAGTATTCCAGAAAAACTGTTGGGTTTCAAAATTCATGGGTCTGTGGCCTGGTCAAGACAGCTGCATCCCTCCTTACAGACGATTCCTGAAAACTGTTTGGTTCCAAGTGAGGGTCCATGGTGTGGTCAAACACGCTGCATCATACGAGCAGATGATTCCTAGAAAAACAGCTTAGGTTCCGAAGGAGGGGTCATTGCCTGGTCAGGCATGCTGGATCCTCGCAGAACAAGTATTTCTGAAAAACTGTTAGATTCCAGAAACCATGGTGTCCATGGCAATTGAAGGCTCACTGGATCACTTGATACAATGGTTCTGAAGAATGTTTGGGTTCCAAAACTGTAACATATTGCCTGGTGAGGCCTGGATCCTTGAACAGAGGATTTCTGAAGGCTGTTTTGAGTTCCAGGAACGTGAGGTCCCTTAGCTTGGTCAGGCATGCTGGATACCTTACAGTTCAGAAAGATTTCTGAAGGAACTATTTAGGTTCCAAACAAATAGTGTCCATGGCCTGGTGAAGCTATCTGGATCACTTGCATTACGAGGATTTCTGAAGAACTATTTATGTTCCAGAAATCAGGGTCTGTGACCTGATCAGGCATGCTGTATCATGCAATACAGAAGTTTCTGAAGACTGGTGGGATTCAGAAACCATGGGTTCGTGCCTGGTGAGGCACTCTGGTCCTGCAGTACAGAGGATTTCTGAACTGTTTAGGTTCAGGAAACCGTGTGGTCCGCCTGATCAAAGGATGCTGGAAACATTGCAATGAGCATTCCTGAAAAACTGATTACATTCCAAGTTGGAGGTCTGTTGCTGGTCAAGACAGCTGGATCTAACAGTGAAGATTCCTGAAAACTTTTGGGTTCAAATGGAGGATTCCATGGCCAGGTCAAAGCACTGGATCCTTTGAAATGAGATTACTGAAAACTCTTTAATTCCAGAATTCAATGGGTCCATGGCGTGGTCATGGCACGCTGGATCACGTGGATGATTCTGAAAGTTTGGTTAAAAATCCGGGGTCCATGGCCTGTGAGGCGTACAGTCCCTTGAGTACAGTTCATTTCTGAAAATTGTTTGGTTATGAATCGTGAGGTCCATGGCCTGGTCAAGACACGCTGGATCCACTTAGTATTGATGATTTCTGAGGGTACCTTTGGGTTCAAGAACCATGGGATTTGTGCATAGTGAGGCACTGGATCCCTTGCAGTACAGAGGATTTCTGAGAAGAACTGTTCAGGTTCGAAACCACTGTGACCATGACCTGGAGTGAACACGCTGGTTCCTTACTAAAAGAGTTCTGAAAACTTTGATTTCAGAAATCAAGGTCCTGACAAAATAAACACTAGATCGCTGCGGTACAGAAATTTCTGAAAAACTGTTGGGTTTCGAAATTGCTGGGTCCATAGTTTGATCAGGCATGGGATCAATGCAGTACAGAGGATTTGTGAAAAGCAGTTTAGGTTCCAGATATTGAGGGGTGTGTGTCTGATAATCTCGATGGATCAGTGCAGTACAGAGGATTTGGAAAAACTGATGAGGTTCCAAAAGTGGGGTCCATGGCCTGGTCAGGCATGGATACCTTGCAGTGCGAATTCTGAAGAATTGTTTTGGTTGTGAAATAAGGGGTCCATGACCTGGTCAACCCAAGCTGGATCACTTACAGTGAAGGATTACACAGTACTGTTTGGGTTCCAGAAACCATGGGGTTTGTGTCAGGAAGCACACTGGATCCTTACAGAGGATTTCTAAAGAGCAGTTAGGTTCGAAACGCTGTGTCCATGGCCTGGTGAAGAGCTGGATTCCTTACAGTGAAAGGATTGCTGAAAAACTGTATAGGTTCCAGAAGTAGGGTCTGTGATGTGGTCAGGCACACTGGATCCCTTGAGTACAGAAGATTGCAAGAACTGTTTAGGTCCCAGAAACCAGCGATGTCAGTTGCCTGGTCAATCACCTGGATCCCTTGCAGTACAGTTCTGAAAAACTGTTTAGGTTAGAAATCAAGGGGTCCATAGCCTGATCAAAACACTCTGGATCCCCTGTGGTACAGAGGACTGACTGCTTAGGTTGCAGAAATTGACGGGTCCGTGGCCTGGTAAAAGGCAGCTGATACTTTGCAGTACAGAGATTCCTGAAAAACTGTTTGGTTCAGAATTGAGGTCCATGGCGGTAAGGCATGCTGGACCAGTGCGGTACAGAGGTTTGTGGCTGTTTAGGTTCAGACATTGAGGTGTGGCTGATCAACAGCTGGATCAGTACAGTATAAGAGTTTCTGAAAAACTGGTGAGGTTCTGAAATCGTGGGTCCATCAGCTGATCAGGCATGCTGGATCCTTTGCAGTACAGATTCAGAAAAACTGTTTGGGTTCCACAAGACAAGGTGTCATAGCCTGGTCAGGCATGCTGGATAATTGCAGTACAGAGGTTCCTGAAAAGCAGTTGAGTTCCAGAAGTTGAGGGGCCAAGGGCCTGGTCAAACTCACGGATCCTTGCAGTACAATGGATTTCTGAAGAACTGTTAGGTTCCAGAAAATGCGGCATCTATGCCTGGTGAAGGCACACTGGATCCCTTGTAGGACAGAGGATTTCTGAAGAACTGTTTAGGTTCCAGGAACAGTGGGTACCATGGCTGGGTCAAGGCATGCTGGATACCTTACAGTACAGAGGATTTCTGAAGAACTGTTTAGGTTCCAGAAACCGTGGTGTCCATGGCCTGGTGAAGTAATGCTGGATCCCTTGCATTACAGTGGATTTCTGAAGAACTGTTTAGGTTCCAGAAATCAAGGGTCTATGACCCAGTCAAGGCATGCTGTATCCTTACGCTACAGAGAGAGTTTCTGAAGAACTGTTTGGGATTCCAGAAGCCATAGAGTCTAATGTCCTGAGTAGAGGCACTCTGGATCCCTTGCAGTACAAGTTTCTGAAGAACTGTTGGGTTCAGGAAACTGTGTGGTCATGTCCTGATCAAGGCTGGAAGCAGTACAAACAGAGGATCTGAAACTGTTCGTTCAGAATTGAGATATTTCCTGGTCAGGGCGCTGGATCTAGCAGTAGAGATTAATGAAAAACCTGGGTTCCAGAAATGGAGGATTCCATGTCCAGGTCATGGCGCTGGATCCTTGCAGTTACCAGAGTTCCTGAAAAACAGTTTAGGTTCCAGAAATTGAGGGTCCATGGCCTGGTGGTGCAACTGGTCCTGCAGACAGTGCATTTCTGAAGAATTGTTTGGTCCAGAAATGGTGAGGTCCATGGCCAGACCAAGACTGCTGGATCCTGCTGTATGATGATTTCTTTGGTACTGTTGGGTTCCAAAACTGGATTAATACCTGGTGAAGGCACTGGATCACTGCAGTACAGGTTTCTGAAGAACTGTTCAGGTTCAGAAACCGCTGCGAACACAGCCTGGAGTGGCAATGGTTCTTACACTAAAAGTTTCTGAAAAAATGTTTAGGTTCAGAAATCGAGGGGTCCAGCTGGTCAGCACACTAGTTACTTGTGATGATATTCTGAAAAACTGCCGTTGCGAAATCCATGGATCCATAACATGGTAAAGATACTAGATCCTTATCAGGTACAGAGTTTCTGAAAACTATTGGGTTCCAGAAATGGAGGTCAGTGGTTTGGTCAAGGCATGGGATCAGTGCGGTACAGAGGATTTGTGAAAAACTGTTTAGGTTCCAGATATTGAGGGTGTGGCCTGGTCAAGACACGCTGGATCAATGCAGTACAGAGGATTGGGAAAACTGCCAGGGTTCCAAAAGGGGGGTCCATAGCTGGTCAGGCATGCTGGATCCTTGCAGTACAATGATTCTGAAATTGTTTTGGTTGCAGAAATCGTGAGGTCCATGGCCTGGCCAAGCCACGCTGGTTCCCTTACGGTAGAAGTTTCTGAGGTACTGTTTAGGTTCAGAACCATGGGGTTTGTGTCCTGGGGAAGGCACTGGATCCTAGCAGTACTGAGGATTTCTTAAGAACTTTGTTGGGTCCCAGAAACCCTTTGATGTCCGTTTAACCTTGGTCAAGACACGCTGGATCCTTGCAGTACAGCCCGTTCTGAAAAACTGTTGAGTTCCAGAAATCAAGGGTCCATGGCCTGGTCAAGCACTCTGGATCCCCTGTGAAACAGAGGATTTCAGAAAAACTGCTTGGTTGCAGAGTGACGTGTCCGTGGCCTGGTAAAGGCAGCTGATCCTTTGCAGTACAGAGGTTTGGAAAACTGTTGGGTTCAGAATTGAGGTCCATGAAGCGGTCAAGGCATGCTGGATCAATGCGGTACAGAGGATTTGTGAAAGCTGTTTGGGTTCCAGACATTGAGGTGTGTGGCCTGATCAGGCATGGATCAACTGCAGTACAGAGGATTTCTGAAACTGATGAGGTTCCAGAAAATAGGGTCAATAGCCTGGTCGGCATGCTGGATCCTTTGAAGGAGTTGCAGGAGGATGAGTCCATAGTTATCAAACCAGCAGACAAGGAGGTGGTATAGTTCTATGGGATATTGGGGATTATAAGGCAGAGTGTTATAGGCAATTACAGAACAATACGAATCACATTAGGTTGGATTATGATCCTACAGATGAAATCAAAGCAGACATAAAAGAATATTTGGAAAGGTCTGTTAAATTAGGTTGGTGTACAGATACTGAGATGGAAATGTTAGTTAAGAAAAATCCTAGAATACCAACATTTTATATTTTACCTAAAATACATAAAAGTTTACAAAATCCACCTGGTCGACCCATAATATCAGGTTTGAAATTTTTACTGGAACCCTTATCCAAATATATAGATGTTCATATACTTTCCTTGGTTATCTGCCTTCTCTTCCTGTTATCTATTCCTAAAGGGGAATTCTGGTGGAAACTTAATGATCAGTTGTTGAAGAACCCAGCTATAGTTAAAATTGTTCAGGAGCATATAGATCAGCTCATTTTTAATAACCGTGGCTCCACGGAAAGGCCCAATATTAAATGGTGCGCCCTCAAGGCATATCTTAGAGGGATCCTGATAGATTTAGCATCCAAAAGGAAGAGAGTTAGAGAACAAAAGTTTCTACAACTATTATCCCAAATTAGGTCCATAGAACACACTTTATCCCCACTGTCCCCGGAATCCTATATCAAGAACTAATCAAACTAAAAGCTGCATATCTAGAATTATTGAGAGAAAAGGCTGAAATTGCTATAATTAAAACTAATGTTTCCTATACTGATCAGGGAGAGAAGGTGGGACACCTATTGGCCCTAAGGATTAAACAACAGGAATCTTCTTGTTTCATAGCCTCAATACGCTCTTAGTCTAATAGTTGGTTAAAAACTTTTCCTGTGGACACCATTTCAGAGTTTACTGATATTATAAATCCTTATACGTCCTGATGTCTGATCCTCCCACGGAACAGGCTCTAGATAGTTATCTTAATGATACTAATTTGCCTTCACTCTCAGATGATCAGCAGAAGTCATTATTACATCTGATTACTGAGCAGGAGTTAGAAGACGTAATTAGAAATCTTCCTAAAAACAAAACCCCAGGGCTAGATGGCTACACAATTAACTTATCAAAAGTTTACCAAACACCTCATCCTGTTGCTTCTCCCCCTTTACCAATATGTACTTTCTGGAACCCAAGCAGATTCTACCCTGTTTAAGACATTGATTGTCCTACTACCTAAACCTGGTAAGGCCCCTGAACTAGTCACTAATTATCGACCTATTCCTCTCCTTAATCAGGACATCAAAATTTTGACTAAACTACTGGCTGATCAATTAAATTTAGTACTTTTTGGTCATTATAGGATCTGAACAGGTGGGTTTTATGAAGAGTAGATCTTCTGCTGATCACTTGCACACCCTGTCTCATGTCTTCTTGATGTCCAGGGATGCCCCTTATCCTGCAGCCCTGGTCTCCCTGGACGCTGAGAAGGCATTTGACAGGTTGAATTGGCATTACCTCTTTAGGACTCTCAAAGCCTTTGGTTTCCCATTACAGTTTCAGCAATGGATCCAGGCGTTGTACCAAAATCCCTCAGCCCAAATAACTGGCAATGGGGTGACTTCTAGTTCTTTTATGCTGTATTCGGGTACTAGGCAAGGCTGTCCCCTTTCCCCATTACTCTTTAATTATTATCTGGAGCCATAGATCCGTAGACTAGTAAACTGTCAGAGGATTCAGGGCATCCCTATACATTCACATGAAGCAAAGGTTTCGGCATATGCTGATGATCTTCTTCAGCTCTCTTACCTGAATTCATCCATTCCCCCAATGTTAGACATTATTACCAAATTTAGTCATTTAGCAAACTATAAACTGAATACTAGTAAGACAATTGTCTTTCCCCTTAATCATAAAATATTTAAATCAGCTATAACAGCACAAGGACTCTTGTGGAAACAGGACTCCTTAAAGGACACCTAAACAACATTTTAATAACAAACTATTCAAAAATATGACCTCAAACGGGTCTAAAGGGAAGGCTGCTGAATTAATTAATGCTAAAACTACATTTATATAAGTTACCTAAATGTGGTTCCAAAGCATTTGAAAAATGTAAAATCAGCTTTCCAACTTAAAAAAAGAAAAATGCCCTACTTGCTTCTTAAAATGGCCGCCAGATGTGTTAAGTAAGTGATATCTTAGGAGCCAAAGTCAGAGAGCTATATGGCTCTCTGTAGTGCTAACTAGTTCTTTTTTCCCTTTGTATAGAATTATCTCACCAAAATGGTCAAACCCATGTGCATTATTTAGATCAATATGCATGTTAGGCTATGGTTCTGTTCATTTTGTTTACTTTAACATGCTGAAACTATGTTTTAATCCAACCGACTTTCTCTTTGGCAAACCACAGTGCAGTACAAATCTTGAACAACAAGGTGATCTAGTGGTTATGAATGATCCAGGATGCTACAATGGGGGGGGGGTCTGGGAGTGTGTGCATACTTGATATGCACTTTTAACATTTTTATGAAACCTTTATATTTTCTGCTATTATGCTTTTCTAGTATGTTTTTGATTGAAACTACAAATGTAATCCATATTTTTGAATGTAAACATTTGTACAATCAATAAATCAGACTTCTTCAACAAAGTGAAATGCAGCAGCAGCAGCAAGTGAGTACTTTACAATGGGGAGGGGGGTTACAGCCGCACCCTTCACCACCCCTTAGATCCACCACTTGTTTGTAGTAAAGTTCTTCTGTAGTCCAATGCCAGAGTTCATACTTTCTTGAAAATATGCTTGTCTTATCATCTTTTTCCATGGGAAATAATAAGAATCAGTATTTATATAGTGCTTTTCATACACATTGTATCCCAAAGTACTTTACAACAATGCTAGACTGGTAGTGAAGTGACTGAAAGTGTGGTGACAACCAGTTCACACATTAATACCCACACACAGCCTTGGACAATTGCAAGAACTGGTTTTATGGGAAGGGGAATGTTGGCCAGGACAATAGGGTCAGGTAGTGATCATGGCATGGTGCAGGCAACCCCACATCTTATTTCTCACAGTGATCTGCTCAAATTTCTCCCCTTCTGTCTTCCCCCTTCCCTGAATATAGCAGTACCTTGCAAGAGTAGCCTTCTCAGTCCCCTCTGGTATTCATTCTCTACTCCTCCTCTACCAAAAGTGATGAGTTCATCACCTTGTGCATCATGAATGCAAGTATTACAGTCCTTAGGTTTTCGACATATCAAAAATAAACAAATCTTTCCAGTAAGTCAGGCTGATAGCAGCAGCCATCAAGGGGAATTATAGGCTTTCTTATCCTTAAAAGATCTAGGCTACCTTTGATTAGGCACTATTACATGATGGGTGTACACATCATTATGTACATCATTTAATAGTGCCTAATCATAGGTGGATTATATCTTATATGGGTAGGAGTGCCTATGTTTCCCCTTGTGCCCTGTTGCTATCAGCCTGACTTACCAGAAGATCATGTTTATTATTATGTTAAAATGACCGGGCGGCTGTACTAACTGCATTTATGATGCAGAAGGGTACTGAGCTCACCAGTTCTTGGTGTAGGGAGCAGAAGAGAAGAAAGAATGCCAGAGAGGGACTGAAGAGGCCATTCCAGCAGGGTACAGCTATATTCAGGTTAGGGGAAGACAGGAAGGGGGATGTTCAGCAGATAATTGTGAGATCTGAACTGTAGGGCTGCCAGCACAGTGATCACTACCTGACTGTGAATGAGAGCAGCCAGCAGTTACAAATACTCAGAGTGGCAGGGCTGCACTTAAAATGTTACTTGATTTCAGTGTAGGGAGATTACCCTCAGGTGGGGGGAGGTGTTGATGTTTATTAGGACAGCACTGAGGCAGCTGCGTATAGATCATTCAAGATTCAGATGGGTGGTAGCCAACCAGCTCACATTGTGGAGTAGGGCACTAAAAAGTACTGGAGAAGATTTGCAGGGAACTGTCCTGTGGGGTTCTGCAGATCACAGGTACATGAGTAGACTGACACGGGAAGTCTGGTGGATTCACTCAAGGCATTAGTATGTTTCTCCTGCTGATAATATTGTTATCCATAGTAAGTGCAGCCCTTATGAAGGCATGAAAAGCAGTTTTTCTGGTGAGTCCTGAGGCTTATTGCTTGGCCCGACAAAGACCCAATTGTTGGTTAATGAGGTGGGACAAAAACACAACAGGGGGACTGTACATACTGCCTTCACTGTGCAGAAGGGTGGCGATCCACTCAATGTTTACTGTGTGAGCAGAAGTCAAACACTGAAAAAGTGGACTTAAGTGTGATTTGAGAGGTATTTATTAAAAGTGCCAGCTGATGATCCGTATCGGTGTAGATATGCACAACTCTCTGAGGTATACGATTACAGTCTGAGGTGTGATAATTTTCTTCATGAGACCACAAGCTCATATGCAGCCCCAGGCAGTACTAAGGACATTGTATAGATGGTGGGTTGTTCAACAGAAGGCAGGCTACGTGCAGGGGGTTCACTTGGAAAAAGAATACAAGAGGAGCTTTTTTTCGTGGATTAACAAGAATGCATGAGTTTTGGAATTGAACCAGACCAGTACTTCGCTGTGTGACCCGGAGCAAGTCACTTAACTTCCTTGAGCTGCCAGGCCACATCTGTAAATAAGGTTTCAGCATAGTATATCTCTCCTGGTTAACAAAAAAAAAATCAGGGCATCACATAACCTCTAGATCATCATGTATTTGAAGTGTTGTACTGTTCTGCAGTTTGCCAAAGAGAAAGTCAGCTAGATTGCAAAACATTTTCAGCAAGTTAAAGTGAATAACATGAACAAAATCATAGCCTAACATGTGTACTGATCAAAATAATCCACATGTTAATACATGGTGTTGATCATTCTGATAAAACAATTCAAAACAAAGAGGGAAAGAAGAACTAGTTAGCCTATAGGAATCTATATTGGTCTCTGGCTCTGGCTCCGATGATGTCATCATGACTCATCACTTAACACAGTTGGCAGACATCTTAAGGAGAAGGCAAGGCTGTTTGTAAGTGAAAGGCTGCTGCTTACAGTTTTCAAAAGCTATGAAACTGCATTTAATTTATTTACATAAATGCAGTTTTAGCATAAATGTAAACAGCAGCCTTTACCTTACCTCCCTACGAAGCCAGATTTTGAAGTTTGCAGTTTAAAACACTGCTTGTTTAGGTACCCTTTAAGATATCTAGGTATAGAGCTCACTAAGAGTTTAAGTAGGTCCTTAAAACTTAATTTGGACTCCCTGATACTCACAATTAGTCAAGATTTAAATCGATGGTCTTCTCTCCCGATATCCATTTGGGCAAGATTAATGTGCTAAAAATGAATGTTTTCTCATGCATTTTCTGTCCCCTAAGTCTACTTAATGTATGGCTCCCCCTTTCATGGTTTAAAAAGATACACAGCTTATTTATTAAATTTATATGGTCCAATAAAACACCTAGATTAGTCTTTCACAAACTAGCTGCCCCCAAATTGAAAGGTGGTTTACGCCTTCCCCATATAGGCCTATATTTCTGGGTGAGCCATGCTAGTAAATATGTTAGATGGCCCTTACCAGAGCCTTCTGGATATTGTCCATTATGGCTGAAAATTGAATCAGCTTAGATTCTCTCCTCTGGCCTTTCCCCGGCCGCACTTTTACATATTAGGGAAAAAGCTCTTTCTAGTGAACTGAGAAATTCCCCAATTGTCGACTCAATAAAGGTACATACCCAACTTTGTAACTTTCTTAAATGCAAACACACTATTGACCTATCACAACCTATATGGGGCAATTCTAATCTCAAAATAGACAATAAGGTTTTATTTTCCCATTGGTTACCTCACCTTGGGGAGGGCCTGTTAACCAATTTGGTCTTGGAAGAGGGCTCAAGGCTTTCCACAGATGAAATTCTGCATAAGTTTAATATCCCTAACCTACAGATCTTTAAAGTTTTTCAACTTAAGCATCTCCTTATAACAAATTTGGGAACTACTCCCTGTATACTACTGTGTCCCCCCTTCAATGGTGAAATGACTTCACTAGTAGGCCTCCTGCAGGCGGTTTCCAAGATTTAAAGAATACTTTTTAATTGTCTCTACCTGGACTTTTTTGGTCCCATGACATATTGGACTACCTTTTTTCCTGATGGTGAGATTGACTGGTCTATCCTATGGCAGAACTGTCAGAGGTTTATAACCCAAGACAGACTTAGGCTTATGCAAATGCATATACTTCACAATTTATATTACTCTCCACAAAAACTAGTAAAATGGGCTTACAATCCTCTTCACTTTGTAACTGTTGTTACCTAAAAGAGGGTACTCTTTATCACATTTTCTGGTCCTGTAATAAAGTGGCATCTTTATAGGCCATGATCATACAAAGAGCCGACCCTCTCTTGGGTCTCGAGGAATTATTTACTTCTAGAATCTGTCTACTGGGAGATTTTTCAAACATCTCAGTTCTTAGACGTAAATATTACTTAACCCTCATATCTATGTCAGTTAAACAATTTTATTTATTTATTTAGTTTTTGTTGACCGGGTAAGTGCACTAGACAAATCCTGCCTATTTTCAGGCACGACCCGGGGGAGGGGGATACAGGTGAATGCCAACTGACCTTGAACCAGATTAAGCTGTTGGTGGTATTTTAGTGAATGAGGGAAATTTGGCCAGGACACAGGGGAAATTTCCCTACTCTTTTCGAGAAGTGCCATCAGATCTTTAACATCCACCTGAACTACCACCAATCCAGGCAATTGGTGCTGAGACATTGGATAGACCAAGAAGAAATCTCTTATGGAGAGTGGCTTACTGAACTTTTAGATAATCTTAAAACAGAGAAAATGGTAGCTAGCCTAACTAATAGATTAGATAAATTTAAACAATCTGGGACCCTTTTGTACTCTATATATGTTATAAACAATTTATATCTAGTTCCCTGAAGACAGATATACCATTCCCTATGCATGGTTATATTTACAATGGTGGGTGAGGGAGGGGTGGGAGATACAGTGTTGGGAGGGTAGATAGTTAATGGGGAAGGAGAACAGTACTATTATGACTCATTTATTCATCTATGTATTTACACTGTAATTGTTCTCTGTATGGGAAAAAAACTTTCAATTAATACTGAAATGAAAACAAAAAAAATGGACTAGAGTACCAAAGAGATTAAATGTTAAATTTGTTTTTTCATGTAAGGGGACCATTAATGCCTGTTCACATAGATCAGTTGCCACACCTGAATCAAGTGTTAAACTGATAGGACAGTCTGGAGAGGAATCTTCTGAAGTGTCAGTAGAATGTTTTGCCCTTGTTTGTTTAATCATCTGTTTGTTTGTTTTTTTGGCCTCCCCTTCCCCTTGTGGCACTCCACCAGAACTGTAACTGACCAACTCAGAAACTTTATCCCACTCCTTACCCCAGATCACAATTGTGGTGGCTGGTCTACTCTGTCAGTCATTCAAAAGCCTATAGTGGACCAGCATTCCCCTCGGCAGACCGGAGAGTTATCTCCTGGTTTTCCTCCCCTGAGGGAATTGGTGTACATTGACATGCATGCATGCATACAGAGTCATGGACACGGTACATGCCAGTATCTATTGGCTGACTCTCTTCCCTTCTGCATGCATCAGTTTCACTGTCACCTGACCTTCATCAGCTGACAGTCGAGTGGAATGCCATACCCCCTCTCAAAGTGAAGAGAACTGTCCTTGGGACACTCAGTCCTACCTCCTGTGGCCAGCCCCTAAGCACTGCTGGAATATGGGCTGTCAATGTTGCAAGTAGCAGCACGACTGCTGCACTACCAGGCCTGTTATTTTCCCTCTTTTTTCCTTTTTTTTTTTTTTTCGCAGACACAAAATCACATACGTGGGCATTTTCAAAAAAGCATGTATTTATCATTTTTGTAGGTAGTTTCCCTTTCCAGGGAAGTACGAAATAGGTCAAATATAAAATATTTCAGGCATCGTCCAGTTTTATTCTGTGGTAAAATGTTATAGTTGCACCAACATTTGAGTATTTTATTAATGTACTAATACAGTTTTTTTTCCTCTGGAAAACCTTTAGCTTACGAATAGCAATAGTGGTCACTGGTTCAAATCCAGCACAGGTCTGTAGTGGTCAAAAGCTATCATTACCTGAGGGTTGTTCAGTGGCCTATATGAAATTAGTTGTTGTGGTCTCAGCCCAGTTCCCAATGGGAAGGTGTCTACATCACAAAACCACCAGCACAATTGGCACTAATTGGCACCCATGTTGGCAGTCTCACATGAGAGGCCAAGGGCTGATGGGCATGGTCTCTGAACTACCATCTCACTTATGTGGTGGTCCCTCCATGGCAAGGTTGAGGCACATTGGCAGGACAGTGTGGGGAAGCTTGCACTCTGATCACCTGTGCTGTATCTGTCATGTGGATAAACAGAGGAATTCGGGTCCCAGTGCTTTCAGTCCCACACCTTTAATGAGTACTACATTCACACACAGAATAAAAATCTGGATTGGGTGAATGTTTAGGTGTAGGAAACGCTAAAGTGTGTGTTTGCAAATAGCACTTCTGGGAGATATTAGCCTGTAGGTTATGTACTGGATTGGGTACATTTTTAGGGGGTAGTTTAACTATAAGATTGGGTAAATTGTTAGGAGGTGGATGGTAAGGTCTAGATATAGGGAGTAACTATGGTGAGATTTATGCAGTGCAGTGTCTGTGGGGTGGCAGTCTTTAGGGAGACTTTCTGGAGACTGCAGTGCTGTTACCTCTGCAGGCACCTCTCTGGGCTGAGGGAGGAGGTTGCCAAACTCAAGGCCAAGATGGCTTGGGTTAGGAGGACCTATTCCCCCACTCAGGGACCAACAAGTCCACCTCCACTTCCTCAAAGGGTGCCAGGTATGAGGAGTGGTTGGACAATGTTGGGCTCAGGGAGGATAAGGGTGGCGGAATGTAGGCACATCCCAAATCCCATACCACTACGTAACTCCTACGCTGCACTGACAGAGCAGGACTGACCCACAGAGGCAACCAAGTTAGTGACTGGGACAGATGTGGAGGTCCTCCATGGTGGAGACTCCAGTGCAGGTGAAAGAGGACCCCAGAGGAGGAGGAGGAAGCGAATCCTAGTGGGGGACTTGATAGTAAGGGGGATACAGTTGGGAACAGGTAGGGATGAGGAGAGGGTGGTAAAGTGTCTTCCTGGTGTTGCAGCTCATAGGGATGGAAGAAGGATCCTAAGGATGACCAGGGAGGCAGGGAGGGAGGGAGAGGTAGATGTCATTGTTCACCTGGAGACAAACTACCTGGCTGGGGAGAGGCCAGATGCAGTTCAGGAAGAGTTCAGAAAACTGGGGAGGGATCTTAGGCAAGTAGCACAATCTGTTACTTTTCTAGAGGTGCTACCTGTCCCTGACAAGGGGGATGACAGGAGGCTCCACACCAGGGACTTACACTTATGGTTAAGGAATGGTGCAGAGAGAAGGGATTCAGATTCTTTGGGGACTGAGGCTCCACCTGGAAGGATAGAGGCCTGTACAGGGGCGATGGCCTACATCCCTCCAGGAGGGTAACCAAGATCCTTACTGAACAGTTTAAATGCTACATTAGTAAGCATTTAAACTAGCTGAGAGGGGAGGCAGAATAAGGCAGGAAGACCTAGTCTGTCCCCCAACATGCTTACAGGATCAGCAATGGGAATCCCGTGGGTGGGAAGTCCCACAGGGAACAATCACAAATAGGAACTCAGAAGGAAGAGGGAAGGGGAAAGAGAAAAGATAATAGTGGAGGAAAAGGGAAGGGGCAAAAGGGCAAGAAGAGTGGTGATGGTAGTATAAAACTGAGAGCCATGAGTGCAAATGCTTGAAGTCTGGGGAACAAGATGACTGACCTAGAGGCTACCATGGCAGCAGGACACCTGGACATAGTAGCAATTACAAAGACCTGGTGCAATGAAAACCAGGACTGGAAGGTTGCCATATCAGGGTATGTGCTATTCAGGAGGGACAGGGTAGGAAAAAAGGGAGGAGGGGTGGCTCTTTGTGTGAGAGGACATAAAGGCCACAGAAATACAATGTGGACAGAGTAAAGCGGAGGTACTGTGGGTCACCCTGGAGATGGGGAGGGGGGCTGCTATTAGGATAGGGGTAATCTACTGACCTACAGCACAGGGAGAGGAAGGCGATAAGGATATGATTAATGAAATACAAGGGATGGCTAACAAGGCTGAGGTACTGCTAGTGGCGGACTTCAATTTACCAGATGTGGATTGGAGCCTACCTGCTGCAGCATCAGATAGAAGTAGAAAAATCCTAGACTCCCTGCAGGGGGCGTTCCTCAGGCAACTAGTTAGAGAACCCATTTGTGAGGGTGTGTTACTGGGCCTGGTACTGTCAAAAGATATATTAATTTTTCACATTGTTAAGAGTGTTTACACTTGGGGAAAATTAGCAATGTAATATTTTGGTCCTTCCATTGATGAGCTATGATGCATGTAAATATCACTCTAAGTATTCTAAATAAAAGACTGGCCAGTGAATTGTAGATACACCCCCTGACATAGAGTTACATGTTGACTCGAAGTGCTGGGGCTAGTGCCGTGGTCTTGTCTGACCTTTTTTGTGCTGGAACACTTGCTTGGTCATATTTTGTTTCATTATGTGGTGATTTTTACACCACTGGGCTATACAGTGCTACTCTTTTTTGTGTGTTTCTATATACTTTCAAACAGGGACAGTGTCACTGAAGCCATAGTGGAAAGCCACTTGAGGACCAGTTATTATTGTACAGTGTGGTTCAGCATAAGGACAGGGCCAGAACAAAGCCATGCTAAAACGAGGGTCCTGGACTTCAGGAGGGCTGATTGCAAGAAAATGGGAGAGCGCCTTAGGAAGCCCTAGCAGGAATAGGAAATACGGGTGGGGTAGAAGAAAAGTGGGCAAGAAAGATAAAGGAAAAGAAGCAGGCATTCAAAAAGTACACGATGACACAGAAGGAAGAGGATAGGGAGAGTTATCAGGAGAAGCAGAAACAAAGGGAGGCAGGGAAGACAGTTGGGAGTGCTGAAGCACATACAGAGGAAAACATTGCCAAATCAGCAGAAAAGGGGGATAAAACTTGATTCTGGTACTTAAGCGAAAACAAGAAAAGTAAGGCAGGGATAGAAAGACTAAAATAGGAGGGGGGTGTGGAAAAGGACCACAAGAAAGCTGACATCCTGAATAAGTAGTTTTGTTTAGTATTCACGAATGAAGGGGTAGGTGACATTCCACAGATAGTGAAAAGAGGCATAAAGGGAAGGAGGTGGAAACTAGCACTTTTTCGGAGGAGAGAGTCCTCTGGAAACTAGCAAAACTAAAAGTAGACAAGGCTATGGGGCCAGACAGGGTTCACCCTAGGATACTGAAGGAACTAAAGGACGAACTGTCTGCACCTCTGACGGCCCTGTTCAATCTATCACTGGACACAGGAGAAGTTCTGGGAGACTGGAGTAGAGCAGATGTGGTTCCACTACACAAAAGTAGGAATAGGGGAGAGGCACTAGAGAGCATACTAGCTGTAAAGACACACTTTCCACAGCTCTAAAATCCTGACAGAAATATTCTACTACATTAATAAATTACAGAGATTTAAGTCGATTTTTGTTAACTGAGATCACCTCAGCAGGACGTGCTGAACAGATCGGTACCAATTGTCTGATGGGGCGCACTAAAGGTACAGGTGGAGGATCAAAAAACCTATCTCAAACTCCTATGCAGCAGGCGAGGCCACAAACTTACCAACTACCAGTGTGGGAACAGAGCCACCATGGCAATCATTGATGCCGTCCATGACGGCGATCAACTCCTTGATCACCACGATTCTGCAACGATTTAGAGAACAAGATGCTAAAATAGAAGTAGCGACCAAGGCTGCATCCTCAGCAGAAGCATCTGCAGTCCAAGCGATGGTGGCCACCAGTAAACTCACGCAAGAAAATTCCCAACTTCTTTACGGATTGGAGGCCCTTAAAAACACAAATAGGGCCAGGAACGTTAGACTGGTTGGTCTCCTAGAGGGATGTGAGGGTGAAAACCTTCTTACCTTTTTGTAGTCCTGGTTATCCGGAGCTCTTAGACTATCGGGGATACAGTAGCCCAGCTTTGTCAAAGCTTATCAGATCTCGCCACGCTCAGTGGCTCAACAGGAGGAAAGACCGAGGTCAGTGTTATTGGTTATGGCCTCGGTGGTGGTGTGGGCCAGTTTGCTGCAGGCATCTCATGATGCCTGAAATTTAAACTATCAAGGCAATATCTTGCATCTTTTCCCAGATCCTTCTTATGTGACCCGGGCAAGAAGAAAGAAGTTTGATAAGGGTAAGGGCCCAACTGATGAGTTTGGGGGTCTTGTACTCTCTTCTTATGCCCACTAGACTTCGGATCTATTACGCTGGCCAGACCTACCAGTTCACTGACCCAATGGAAGCGGGGAAATGAGTAGATCTCATACAACAGGAATTCATGACTACTAGACTTGAGACCACCAAGAATTCTTCAGACAGTGAAGAAACCTGAATTAAGGACTGTAGTTGAGTCTGTTGTGTTCTGTTTATAAACTAAATATCCTGCATAAGAACAGTGCAGTGATTCTTATCTTATTTTTCGGTCCCTATACCAGTGCTTTTGGGGGAGATGAGGCGGTTGCATTGGGCAACCAAATTTACATGAATGATTATGGTGGTTTAATGCCTAATCTAATGTAATGCTAGCTAGTTGGTGCACCTGAAATTTTCTTGGAGATTTGTCTTACTTTTGGGAATAACACAATGGTGCGTAGGGTTCTGGTGGCCATGTTGCTAGAGATGCCATGCGGCGTTGAGCCTCCTCTATTTCTTAATGTTGTGTACAAGCTGTTGAGGGATCTTCAAATATAAAAGTTTATAACATGCCTGCAACAATGCTCCTCAGGCTTTTCTAATATACTGCTGTTACATAAAAGAAAGATTGTTTTCAGTTACAAGCCCGGGAGTCTGGGAAGCAGGTTTAAGTTTAGTACTTATAATCTCTATAGGGTTAATAGTTAAGGAAGAAGGGTTGTGGGAAGATGTTTAAAATGTTTGGAATTTCAATATACTTGAGCTGAGAGTATATCTTGTTGTAGATACAGGAGTTAGACCATGTTAAGGTAATATTTTTAAGGCCACTGTTTACTCTCATACACTTGCAGCGTGTAGCATTTAGATAATTGATTTTGTGCTTTTTTCCTTAAAATCTGGGATACCCTCCATATTCATAAGCCTAATGTTTAGACTAATAATCCTAATGTACATTAAGATGTATCCTGTACTGTAAAACAAATGTCTGACATGTGATGTATAAATTGTGTTTTATTTGAAATACAATAAATATAAATTAAAAAAAAATGGTAGGAATAGGGAAGAGGCAGAAAACTACTGAACTGTAAGCCTGACTTCAGTGGTAGGCAAGATTATAGAAACTCTACTTAAAGAAAGGGTTGGGGAATACCTTAACACCAGTGGATTGCAGGATCCAAGCCAGCATGGGTTCGTAGGGGTTAGATCTTGCTAAAACAAACCTGATAAGAGTTTTTTTACTAGGTTACCAGGGAGATGGATCAGGAAGGAAGTGGATGTTGCCTACATGAATTTCAGTAAGATCTTCAACACCGTTCCACACAGAAGACTGGTAAACAAGCTAGGTAGTATGGGAGTGGGTCCAAAGATAGTAAAATGGTTACAAAGTTGGTTAAGTAACAGAACTGAGAGGATGGTGGTAAATGGAGTTCAATCAGAGGAAGGTAAGGTAACCAGTGGAATGCCACAGGGGTCAGTACTGGGACAGGTCAGCTTCAATGTCTTTATTAGTGAAATTGCAGTGGGGCTGGAAGGAAAGGAATGCCTGTTCATGGCTGACACAAAAATCTGCAACAAAGTGGACTCACCGGGTGAGGGGTAGAAAATGAAGATCTAAAAAAAACTGGAAGACTGGTAAAGAGTTTGGAAACTGAGCTTCTATGCCACAAAATGTAAAATTATGCACACGGGGCACAGAAACCCAAGGACAATGTATCATTTTGGGGGGGAGATGTTAACAACAACAAAACAGGAAAGGGATCTGGGTTCATTATATATGATGACCTGAAGGTAGGAAAGCAGTGTGATAAGGCAGTAGGAAAAGCTAGTAGAATGCTGGGGTACATATGGAGGGGTATCACCAGCAGAAAAATGGAGGTAATGTTACCCCTACATAGATCGATGGTGATGCCACACCTGGAGTACTGTGTCCAGTTCTGGAGGCCCCATCTCAGGAAGGACATAGACTGGGTGGACTCAGTACAGAGAAGGACAACCAAAATGGTTCATGGCCTGCATCAGAAGCCCTACGAGGAAAGACTCAAGGACTTAGATATGTACTCACTGGAGGAAAGGAGAGAAAGGGGAAACATGATCAAAACATTCAGATACCTCAAGGGTATCAATAAGGTACAGGAAGGTGGCATATTGTGCAGACAGAGATGCTCAAGGACGAGGGAACATGATATGAGGCTCAAAGGGAGAAGACTTAGAGGGGATGTGAAAAAATATTTCTTCACAGAAAAGGTGGTGAATGCCTGGAACAGCCTTCCAGCAGAGGTGGTGGGTGCTGAAATGGTAACAGGTTTCAAATATGCATGGGATAGACACAGGGGGACCTTAGTAACAGGGCTAGAGGGGGTAAGGCTGGAGATCAGTTAGGGTCTATGGTAACACCATAGGTAGGGACTTTGGGCAGACTAGGTGGGCAAAGATGTCCTTTTCTGCTGACAGCTTCGATGTTCCTATGTTCCTAACCTTTTAAAAAAATTGCATTGTAAACCTGACAGGGTTTAGGATCGAAAAAATTAAAAAAGTCATGGTGCACAGCATAGAAGTACCTATATAAAGTAAATTTGGCAGGTTTGCTAATATGTTTATTAGTTGTAGCCTTTTTTTACCAGAAGAGATGCACTAAGCTGAAAGCTTGTTTGAGTGTGACCTGGGAGCACAAAGAAGTTAAGTGACTTGCTTAGAGTCACACAGTATGCAAGTGGGGGCTATGGGATTTAAACCCAGGTCTCCAAATTAGCAGGTCAGATCTTTAAACCACTGCACTATACTACCTCCCAGCTGAAAGTAGCTTTTTTGGAATACTGTCTTCTGTTGTACTGGTGCTTAAAGAACCCTCTTATCTCGGTAACTTCAGATTTGACTGCAAGAAGTGCCTCTTTCTATTTTGGGAGGTTGGCATACATTTGGATAAACATATATTTTGCATCCTTTGAATAAAAAGCTACCCTTTAACCCATCTATTTTCAAAATAGTCTCATTTTCTGAATCAAAGGATCAATGCAAATTGAAATAAAATTGTGGGATACCTTTCTGAAGCCACAGTCTTGTGTCCATACAACCCTGTTCCATGCTACTGGCTCAAGGTAAACTTGCCATGTTTTTGGCTCTTCAAAGGTCCTTCATCTTGTCCAGTTTTTTTTTCTCCTATTTTTAAATTTCCAAGGTGCTTTCATTTGTATACAATAGGCTTTTTCAATGGTAGTTATAGTACACTAAATTATCTGACTCCCCAGCACTCTTAAATTCCTAAACTGTAAAGAATTACTGAGGTTCTCAAGTCTGCTCTGCATGGTAATAGAGTCTCTCATAATGTCATTAGTTATGGTTATGACTGAACTGGTTTTAGACATACATTTCAGACTGACCCTCAACTAGCTCTTTATTTAAATCCTGATTCACTATTGTTTGACTTGCCTGTAACATCATATAACATTTTTGTAGTGTATATCTTGTATTAAATATCATTTTGAAAAGGTTAAACATTTGTAGTAAACAAACTGAAGCACAGTAGAGAAACGCAATGTTAGAATAAAAGTGCCACTGAATCTTCATGATTGTGTGGTGTGGGGTTCTTTGGGATTTGAAGAATTGTTCAAAGCAGCACTAGTGTTACTATAACTATGGTACCCTCTCTAAAAAAAAACATTATTATGTGATCAAATTTATATACCTTGAAAGACAGAACTGAAGCTAAATCAACGCTGCTCTGAGCAACAGTTCAATCCCCTTGGAATACTAGACCACACAAGCACGAACATTCAAGGAAATGATTGCACTAGTGTCACATTTCTTTCTTTCTTTCTTTCTGTTTTTTTTTTTTGTGGCTTTGTGTTTCAACCCTAATGGATGCCTTAAAGCAGCAGTGCATAACAGCAGTGAAAATGCTGACCCATACTTTTTTTTTAATTTTAAATCACTACCTGTTTCCTGACATGTATGACACCTTTTTTCCACACTTTGAGTCTGCTTTACCACTTTTTTTTTACAGTTGAAATAATAAAAGAAACACTTTTTTTGTATGGCTTGGGCCAGGTTTTCCTCAGTATTCCTTGTTGTTTTTGAACACCTGTTGTTTAACGTCACTTTCCTTTTGACTATAATGGACTTGCATGCAGCAGATACTGCTCCCTGACTTTGTGGGACCAAAATCTGTACAAAAACAGCCGAGAATACTGATGAGCGCCAGAAACCAGTCACATACACACACATCCAAATACACATTCATACAAACGTTGCATGGTTCCTCACAGTAAAGCTAAAGAAACTATGTACTTTAACCTTTGCACAGGCAAACATCTGCAACGTTTAGTTGAATACAGATATCTCTTAATGAACCCTGAGAATTATATTATTCAGGTCCAGGTTTAATCCATTGATATTGTGGTCAACAAAGAGTTCAGTACAAAAAATATTATTAAGATACAAAACAAGCAGCACAGAGATAAAAACTTAAAGAATAAAATACACGTGTCATACTACAGAAGTCATTGTAATCTTACAGTAATCTTAAAAGATAAGTAAAGAATTCAGTATACAAATGTGTAACAACTGCCTCTAAAACAGAGAGTCGATTTGATATTATTAATTTTAGTAAGAAATGTTTCTAAGAACCAAATACAGCAGTCTGTATGAAACTTGCAGTACATCTGTTAACATTTCAGGTTTCTGCAAAAAATATTAGGAAAGTAAAAAAAATGAACAATAGCATTGTAACTACTGTTGAAGTGTTGCATGCGGCTCCTTAATGCCAGCATAATTTACTTGATTTTACAAGGAGACAGAAAAAAAGAATGGAATAAATCCTTATATTTTATTTGTTTTTGATATCCCTACTAAAGCTGTGAACCTGGGCATGTTTCCAGAATCTAAATGCTTTCTATCTCAAATGGCAGCACAATTAATGTAGAAAGGACAAGAAAAGAACATAATACATGCTGCACACTGAAACCATGAGAAATATAAACAAGCAAAAAATCTGATTAATTACTATTCTTCACCTATGGAAAAGATTTGCTTTAAACGGTGACACTCGCAAAACTGATTCTCCATATATTGCAGCTAGATTAATTCTATAAAGATGAAGTTTGCTGACCCCTGCTGGAGCTCTTTAGTTTTACGGTTATGTTTAATATTGACAAAACAGTTTACCATCAAATGTGATCAACTTGTTTGTGCATTTTTATTTTGATGTGTATGAGTAGCAAACTATGTAGCTGCTCTTGCAGGGATTTTTTTGTATGACTATATATATTATATTTACAATATTACAGCACTGATGTCACAGTAAGAGGTCTATAAGTGGTTCAATGTGAGACCAACGATTAATATGTAATGTTGCAATAAAACTGTTAGGGTTGTAGCCTGAATCTAAATTTTTTATAAAGTGTATTTTAAAACTAAATTAATTACAAAACATTATAAAACTGTCAAAATAGCAGCACAACGATGTACCTATTCATTAACTAAATAGTATTTATTTACTGAATTTTGGTAACCGGATAGTATTAAAAAATATATTATTTCTGTCTGTCTCTGAGTTTTCAGTGCTAATTGAGAATTGAGTTAGCTACTACTCAAATTCAATTAGTGCTGTCAGTTTTCTTTTCCACACGTGTAGGCAAACTGACGTATCTATTCTGGCTGCCCATTAAATAGTGATTGTCAGTCTGAAAGAATAAGACTGCCCATTCAGCAGTGATTGGCATCCCACTGTGCATTAATTAGGCATCAATCAGGTAAAATCAGATAAAGTTGTGAACAGCAAAACTGTCCACATAACTAAAATGTGCTCATAACCAGTGTTCACTAATCAAGCAAATTTAGAATTAAGGACCAAGAGAAAAAAACAAACAGGAAATTGCACTTAACCAGAATATGCACTTATTCAGTGTGTACTTCAAATCAAATCATACTTTATTTTTAAAAAGTGCCTTTCCAAAACCAAGGCACTTGCACAATAAATAATTCAAATACACAAAATACAATACAATAAAATCAATCAATATAACATTCTTAAAAATCAGGGTAAGCTAGGCTAAATAAATACATTTTTAAGGCTGCTTTAAAACTTTGGATGGTCAGGCAATCTCACACCCAATGAGGTAGAGAATTCCACAGGGTCAGGGCCATAAAACTGAATGACCTAGCCCCTGATATCTTCAAACGGACCCTGAGAATCTCTAGCAATCCCTCATTGGTGGATAGGAGAGGTGGAGGAACAGTAGGGATGAAGAAGATCTTACAGGTAGCTAGGTCCCTGGTTGTGTAGGGCCTTATAGGTCAGCAAACCTACCTTGAAGGTGATCCACCACTGTACTGGCAGCCAGTGCAGTCCGTGGAGGACAGGCGTATTATGACTGGTCCTAGAAGCACCAGTCAGAAGCCTGGCCACCGCATTCTGCACTAGCTGCAAGTGGTGGATATCAACCCCCAGTAGCCCTAGGTAAAGGGTGTTGCAGTAGTCAAGGCGGGAGGTAATGAAGGCATGGACCAAAATTGGAAGATCATCAGAAGAAACCAGGTGCTTCACCCAGGTGATATTTCTCAGATGGTAAAAAGAGGTTTTGACAACAGCCGACACCTGTGCTTTAAGGGTCAGGCAGTCATCAAGTATAATGCCCAGGTTCCGCACTCAGTCTGAGGTGGCTAACTGGGCACCCCCAAGCCAAAGACCCAAAGGTGATCCTGTCAGCAAACCCACCTCACGACAACCTGGGTCCACAACTAACACCTCACTTTTTTTCAGGGTTTAACCATGACCAACTCACACTCATCTAATCCTGGATCTCGGTGAGACAGTTGTTAAAGACCGAGACAGCATCACCCTGGCCAGGCACAAAGGACATGTACAGCTGAGTATCATCTGCACAGCAGTGAAAACTCAAGCCGTACCACCTAATAATCACTCCCAACAGCAGCATATACACTGTAAACAACATGGGTGCCAAAATGGAACAGCAGCCCAGAGGATAGGGGGAGTGATGCCGAGGAAAATATCCCAGACACCACCCTCTGAGTCCTACCCTCGAGGAATGATTGAAACCAACTGAGGACCGAACCAGATAGTCCACAGATAAACTGCAGGCACTCCAGCAGCACTCCATGGTCCATGGTATCAAATGCCGCAGAGAGATCTAGAAGGACCAAGATGGAATGGGTGTTTCGATCTGTCACTATTAGGAGGTCATTTAGTACCAGAACAAGGGCCGTCTCGGTACTATGTCTCTTCCTAAATCTGGACTGGAGAGAATCAGAGACATTGTGGCTGGTCAAATGATCATCCAGCTGTGATGCAACCACCTTCTCAATAACCTTACCCACAAAGGGCAGGTTAGAGACAGGCCTGTAGTTAGCCAGACAGTCCGGGTCCAAGGAAGGCTTCTTAAGAAGGGTCTGAACCATGGCTTCCTTCAGGGGATCAGGAAAGATCCCCCTCTCCAAAGACAACCAGACTATCTTGGCAAGGACTGGGCAAATTTTATCCACACATCCTACTAAAAGATGTGTGGGGCCCAGGTCCAAACTACAGTTCGTCGGTCCCAGCGACTGGACGACCATCACAATGTCATTGATTGTGGGTAGGTCGAAGTCAGACCACACAAACTGGGTGTACGGCATCTCCTGCCGACCACCACAACTCCTATTTGAGAAAGTTAAGAGGAGATCGGACCTGATTGTGGCAACCTTATCTGCAAAGGATTGAGCAAACTCCTCACGCCATTCCTGTGAAAACACACTTCCGGGCTGAAGACAGATTGGATTGCACAATTTGTCCATGGTCCGGAAGAGCTGGGCTGGTCGATTCTGTGCAGCAGAAGTTTTCCTGGACAGGAATTCTGCCTTCTTACAGGTAATTGCTGATCGATAGACCCGATAATGGTCCATCAATCTAAGCCTATCACACTCCAGACCCGATGTCCGCCAACACCTCGCAAGCCTTCGTCCCAGTCTCCTCAACTCCCTCAAGGTCTTGTCAAACCAAGGAGACCTGGGGCGAAGAGTGAGGGGACAAACATGAACAGGAGCAATGAAATCCAGGGCCTCTACCACTGCCTTGTTATAGGCAAGTACCAGGTCCCCGGGATCCATGCATTCACTCGGTAGACTTGCTAGGTCCAGCACCGCCATCAGGCCCTCTGGGGTAACACCCCTCAAAGGGCAGTACCGGACCATCTCCATAGGAGCTGGCCTACTGGGGGGGCCATGAAACTGAACCCAATGGTGTGATGGTCAGACCACTAGTTGGCTGGTTCCACCACCAAGCCAGATATCTCCATCCCAAGGAGAAACACCAGGTCCAATGCATGACCATCTATATGGGTCGAGGAGGAAATAACCTGTGTGAAGCCCAGAGAATTCATCAACTGGAGGAAGTCCTGACCAAACTGCAAGAGTTTGTCATCGACCCAGGCATTGAAATCCTCCAGGATCAGCCATCAGGAGGATCCCAATGTCATGTCGACAAAGAAGTCTTCAACTTCCCGCAGGAAAACATTCCCATTACCTGGTGGATGGTAAATGAGAAGAATCCTGCACCCCACACCCTCACCCATGTTACATTTAAAGGAGTTGGTGGTTCCCACTGGTACCTCCACCAGGTTCAGTTCTGATTTAAAACAGATGGCCACTCCCCCGGCCCTACGATCCAACCTCAGACGGTGTATCACCAAATACGTAGCTAGTATAGCTTAAGCCAAAACAGGGCCAGCATTTTCATCCAGCCAGGTCTCGGTGATGCATGCCAGGTCTGATGGCCCAACAAGATCAGCTATTATAGCAGTCTTGTTTTTAATGGACCTGGCGTTACATAACACCATCCGTGTAGGATGAGTCACCAGTGATGACCGAGCTACCTGCCTGCTACAAGCAGAACCCTTGCATATGGGAATCAGGCAGGGAGGACCCTCTCCTGAACCCATTTCGCCCCAGGGCATCTTCTTGTCCCCACTGTCTCAATCCACCCACTCCTTTGCATTCCTCCACCAGGCCCTGCCCCTGCCTTCCTCCTCCTCCTCCTCACAATCCCCAGAGCCCGACACCATCTATATACCTCCGGAGATAGTGGGGGACACCTAAAAGGGTGGAGGACTTTAAGCCTGGAAGGGGAATAATGCCTGACCATCCCAGTACCTTCCCAGCACATCTTCACACACTCAGTGAGCACCCAGAATAACTTCCACACCGACACCACTAATCCACACCACACTATACACCCAACCACTCAACTTTCCAATCATACATCACACACCCTGCAAACAAGAAATGAACATAAAATATCAAATAAACAGAGCAGATAAAAATGATGACTTAATTAAAAAAGAGATTGCCACAGTTGTCTCCGACAAGTAATTTACAGCCTCTGGGAGTTCTCACCTCACCAGAGAAATAAACAAAAATATTTTCCCAAAAAATCTCTCACTTCAGTTGGGGGTACAATATATCAATTTTTAAACTGGTTGCAACAGAGCAGGACACTCTCACTGTCCGCCAGGCAAAAGAACAAAAGAAGGATACTCTGACCGTGTGGCCAAGAGAAGTCTTCTGGGCTGTAGACCTCAAGCCATTCTGAGCAAGTCACTTCTTAAAGTCAGTTCAGGCCTAGAATTCAATAGGCCTCCAGAGGGAACTCTGCTTCTCTCCAGGCCACCAAACCATCCCCAGAGAAAAACGCCGCCGGGAGATCTAAGCGCAAATAGATCTCGGTGTGGAACAGGCTCATCCGTTTCCCCCCCCCCACAAGACCAACAAGGACCGCGCACCATACGCTCGTCCTCTGACAGCCACATGCCCAGTCCTCCGCACTATCAATCACCCAGTGGCACTCCCCAGGTTCAGGTTGGGGCAATATGGACAGCAACAAATCCCCTCCATCCCTCTCACGGAGGCAGATGACAAAATGCTCCAGTCAGTAAAGCAAACTTGAGTGGACTTGACTTTATGTGCAGGCTTGCATTACTGTGTCCATAGAACATGTACTAGAAACATAAAAACATAGAATTCATTGGCAGAAAAAGACCAGTAGGTCCATCTACTGTGTGCTATTTCTTCCCTGCCTACTGTATTTCATTACCCCTGACCCTATTTGGTTGCCATTGTCCCTCTCACCTCCCTTTCCTCTATGTAGTTTGCCCATGTGCCCATCTCACACATGCTTGACATTCCCCACAGTCTTTGCCCCCATCACCTCTTCTGGCAGGCTGTTTCAGCATCCACCTACCTTTCTGTGAAGAAGTATTTCTAGAACACAAGCTGGCAGAGATGTTTAGAGCGCAAGAGATAAAAAGGACACTGTCAAGCCCCTTAGGCCTCAAAGTGTCTTTCATTTAAAAAAATACATATTATGATTGCTTACATTCTGTAGGGATTATTGATGTAGCTGGTAGTTTGATTCTGTTCCTTTTCTCTTTTAAAAGTGAAAAACAGACTGCCCACCATACTGGTGTTACCACAGAAAAAGTTGTTTACATTCTTTGATTAACTTCCATTGCATCTTTTCTGGTCTTGAGAGTGCCCCTAACACAATCTAGCCACTCATAACACTGTGAGAGGAGAGGAGGCTATTGTATCTTAAGTGGCTGTGCTGTCTGGGGGTGCTGCAAATGTTCAGGACATATGTAGTAGAGTAGATAAAGGTTTTGAAGCAAAATAAAGCTGAATATAATTACACCATTCAGTTTTATGTGATAGGGCAAGTTTATAAGATCGCCGATCACATAACGTGATTCAACAACCGCCCAACATCAAAAGGGCAAACCGCACCAGCACTGAACGTCACTTACTTAATAAAAAATAAAAACAAGTTTTTTATGTGGGGGGCTTGCCCCCACACCCTCCAACACAGGGGGGCCAGCCCCGGCACTCAAAATATGGATTGTAAACTCCAGGAGCAGACAGAAGAAAAATAGAACTTCCCAGGAAGCAAAATAGCTTCCTGCATTGGGATCTGAACCTGGCACCTCAGGCTCCAGGAGCAGTGGCTCAAGCCACTATGCCACATGGCCAAATTGGTCTATTTATCTCCTTTCTCGTGAGTGTAGCATGTGTCCCTCAGTGCTACACTCGCTATAATCATTCGGTGCTATTTTTCCCCACTCGCTCTAAAGGGGAGCAGTATAATTTAATCACTCATATTGAGCCGCACAATAATACTCGCTCACATTACATGATACCCACCATCCCCATGCATTTCAGTTATACTAAGAAAGGAAGCAGATATAATAACCAAGAACTTTTATGAGCTGTATATAATGTAAGCAATCATAAAATGTAGGTTTTCAACTAGAAATAATATGATGCAAAAAGGGCTGACAGTTTCCCTTCAAGAAGCTGACAAAAGTATTCACGCCAGACCATTTGGCTGTGAATATTTATAAGGGAATGAGAGGAATTTTTCAAATTATTCTGCCACTCCTGTACAAATAAAAAAAAATGGGAAAAATAAAACATGGTTCAATGTTCAATGTAGACAATATAAGGCAGCAGTAGTCAAGTTTATTAGATACATAAAACAATAGCCATCCTGGGAAAATTATTCTCAATTGAACAGATTTAGAAAGCAGTGTAAAATCTTTCTTCAGGAGCAAAAATCATTATACAGAAATGAACAATTGAGGGAAATGTTTCAAACAATTATAGAACAGGATAGATAGCAAAGAGTTTTGGCTTCTTGTAGCCAAGGGAACAAACGACTTTGCGGAAAACATATCTGCACATACCAAGCCACAGGTATGGACAGATTATTACAGAAAGATTTGTTGTAATCACCTTGACTTTTATGATTATAATATAATGAAATCAGGGGCCCGATATTCAAATGCTTACTTGGCACAAACAGGTGTTTGCCTGTGCAAACTGGGCTTTGTGCTGGAGTGCAATATTCAAAAGGGCTGTCCAAGCAAACAGGGTTAGCGCCCGCGCACGAAAAATGATGTATGTGGATGGGCAAAGGGAGAGGTGGGGATAGGAATACCCCCTCAACCCCATATTCAGTGCATTTGAACAGCAGAAAAAGGGGTTATCGTGGTCCTTTTGCACAGCACAAATACTGCCGAACAAAATCTCAATTTACTCCAGGCAATCCTAGCAGCTGCCAGAGTTACTGCAGCCCACAACCAAGTTGGTTGGTGTGGGATCACACCTGCCCCCTGGTGGTCTGTGACCCCCCCTTCCAGTCTTTGTCCTGGTACCTGTTTACAAAAGCCCTGTTATCTAGTGGTCCCCTCACCCACTGATCACCAGCCTATATACTAAGATAATAATCCCTGGTGCCTAGTGGTCGCCCTGGTACCTGAGCCTCAGATGTATAAAATAGACCAGTTCCCCAATGGCCAGTGCCCCCACCAGTCCTGATCCCTGGGCCTGTGAATGACTACAGATTCCCTGGAATGCAGTGCCCCCACCCCAGTCCTGGATCCCTGTCTGTGTTCCAAATAAACAGATAGTGCATACTCACACAATACAAAGGTGATGTGCACATAACATAAGACAATATACGCTGGTGTCCTGTGGAACCCCCACAGCCTCCAATTACTGTTCCCTTATTCACACATCAGTTTCTGGTATTTAGTGGCACCACCCCCCCACCATGACACTGATCATCCACCCTGCCAACCCCCCATTACCTGAAGTGCCGGTGCCACGGAAGCCCATATAGCAACCAAGACAACTCTCCTCACACCTCCTCAGCCGGCCACCATATGTACATCCAGAGAGCATGTGTCCTAGGTAATGTACAGTGTATGCATCCTTGTACAGTACAGTACAGAGGATGTGTGCCCTATACATTACATAGGACATGCGCTCTCTGGATGTGTATGTCGCACCTGGCTGAGGTAATGTAAAGAAGGCTATGCCAGTCAACTTATGGGCTCCTGCAGCATCTGTGCTTCAGGTAAGGGGGGGCTGGCAAGGTGGGTGGTCAGTGCTGCAGTGGTGGGGTGGAGCTGCTAGCTGCCAGGGACTGATGTGTCGAACCTGAGACTAATGATTGGAGGGTGGGGGTTCCACTGGACACCAGGGTATGGTGTCTTGTGTTATGTGCACTTCACCTTTGTATTGTATGAGAATACTCTATCTACTCATTTGGAACATGGCCGGGGATCCAGGGCTGGGACAGGGGGATCAATAGATGCCAGGGTTGTCTGTTGTCATTCATGGGCCCAGGGATCGGGAACTGGGGATGGACACTGGCCATCAGGGAGCCAATTTATTGTTGAGGCCAGGGATCAGCAGGACCACTAGGCACCAGGGAATATTATATTATGTTAGTATACAGGCTGGTGATCAAAGGGTAGGGATACCAATGGGCACCAGGGCATAGCTTATTTCTATTTCAGGCTGATAATTGGTGGGGTGGGGGAGCACTGGGCATCAGGGATGTCATTAATTTCTGTCAGGCCAGTGATTTGAGGTGGCATTAAGCACAAGGGATGCTATTTGTACATGTGGGCATGGTGGTCAGAAGGGTGTCACTAGATGCCAAGGTGGTCCTGCTTGTGACAGGTCTGGGCATTCAGGGTGGGAGCCAGATCTGCATATGCTTGATACTGTTACTCTTGCAAATGAGCCCATAATGGGCATAGAATGGCCCCTTAGCACCTTGCATGCCCAATGGACTCATTTATGTGGGTCCTGCTGAATATCATGCCTAGTCCTTCAGCGCTATCAGGTCTGGTGATGTAATTCAATGCACAGCAAGAATGTATGTCAGGTTAGCACTACTAGACTGAGTGCTGAGCTGACATGCTCCTATATTCAGTCAAAATAGCACCAGTGTGCTAGCCGAATGAATATAGCATCCTTGGACTCCTCTGCATGAGCAAAGCACAGCACAAAACTCTGCAATCTGCTTTGCCCATTTTTGAATATCAGGCCCCAGTTCTGAAAAGATAAGACTGCCAATTCAACAGTGACTGGCATTCCACTGTGTATTAAACAGGCATCAGTCAGGTGAAATTAGATTTAGCTGTGAACAGCTAAACTGCCCACATAACTAGAATGTGCACATGATCAGTGTGCACTAGTCAAACAAATTTAGAATTAAGGACCTAGAGAAAAAACAGGAAACTGCACTTAAGCAGAATATGCACTTATGCAGTGTGTACTTTAACGGGCTTGACGGTGTATGCAGGCTTGCTTTACTGTGTCCATAGAATATTTACTAGAAACAAAAAACTTAGACTTGATCGGCAGACAAGGAGCAGTAAGCCCATTTAGCCTGGGATATTTCTCCCTTCCTATTTCAATACCCCGGACTCTGTTTAGTTGCCAGTGTCCCTCTCACTTCCCTTTTCCTCTACTTATTATGCTCATGTACCTATCTCATGCATGCTTGAAGCTCCTCACTGTCTTCACCCCCACCACCAGTTTGGCAGGCTATTCCAGGCATCCACCACCCTTTCTGTGAAGAAGAATTTCTGTGATACAAGCTGGCAGAGGGGTTTAGAGTACAAGACAAAAGTATTCACACCAGACCACTTGGCTGTGGATATGTATGAGGAAATAAGAGGAATGTTTGAAATTATTCCGCCACTCCTATACAAATCAAACAAAAATGGGAAAACTAAAACATGGTTCAATGTTCATTGCAGATAATACAGGGGAGAAGTAGCCAAGTTTATTTGATGCCTAAAACAAAATCCATCCTGGGAAAATCATTGTAAGTTGGACAGATTTAGAAAGCGGTGTAAAATCTTCCTTCTGGAGCAAAAATCGTTATACATACGCAAAAAGTGGAGGGAAATGTTTCAAACAATTATAGAACAGGATGGTAAATGGTTTTAGCTTCCTGTAGCCAAGGGAACAGACAACTTTGTGGAAAACATATCTACATATATCAAACCACAGGTATAGACAGATTATTACAGAAAACATATTTGATAATCACCCATGACATATGTGATTATAATATAATGACATCAGATCTGAAATTAGCTATAAAACCTGTAGAATCACACTTCTTGAAATATCTGAAGCCGTACATATGACAAAAGACAATGAGGTCCCCAGACCTAATAAAATCCTGTCATATTTTTCTAAGGTAGAAATGGAATGGCGGAGCAATTGATTAGCTACATGGTTTAATGGAATGGTTATAGATGGCACATATTCTCATGAGTGGAAAGGGAATATAATAGTCCTTATTTTTAAACAAACTCTGATCAGAGCCACAATGGCTGCTAATGCATTAATGTGATAAGAGATGTATTTATTTCAAAGGTTTTATGAGAAAAGACATACTGAGCTAGTAACAGCTTGTTTTCAGATGTGTCTTGGAGGCAGGAGCTAGGGGAAAAGATAACAGATACAAAAATCAGAATATGATGTTCATAGAAATGGATTAAGAGTAACAAAGATAAAGATGACAATTATATCTAAGAATAAATTGACAAAAATAAGTTACCATGCAATAAGTTGGGGAACTGACCAAAGATCAGTTAAACAGTTATTAACTTGCCAAAATAAAAACTAGGGGAATGACTGATACTGGGGAAGAGATATACAATTAATGTGTGACTTAGTTGTATTACTGTGATGTAAAATCCTTCGCTGGACAGGCTGCCTTCTTCTTCTGCTTTCCTAAACTTTAGAACTCTCTCCCCCTAACCATTCATTCCACTTCTTCCAAACTCTCTTTCTCTCTCCCTCCTCTCTATTCCATGACTACACCACTAACTCCTGTGGCTGGTCTTGAGTCATAGCCCTTCCCCATTCCTCAGTACATGAAGAGGGTAAATAGGGGAGGAACAGTCAGGGTGCTTCGAAGGAAGGAGGAGGGGGCCACTAGAGGGCATGGGTGGAAGCTGGAGGGGGGAAGATTCAAGGGAGAAAGGAGGAGGTGCTACTTCACTGAGAGGGTGGTGAGCCATGGAATGCACTGCCTAGGGGTCTGGTGGAGGCAGAGACGGTGGAGGGGTTCAAGAGGGGCTGAGACAGGAACAGGGGAAGGGTTCTGGAAGCAAAATCCAATGCAGCAAGAATATCCGGAACTGGGAAGGGAGAAGCCAGAGAAGGCGAGGGGGCAGTAAGGTCAGCACCCAGCGTGAGGGCTGACCAATTGAGCAGACTCGAAAGATCATTAGGCCTATTCTGCTGGCATTTTAGTATGTTAGTATGTTAGTTTACCCTTTTTCCCTCTTTTTCCTGCTCTTTGCCCCACCACCCACCTCATCAACCCTCTTTCCCCCTCTCTTCTTCCTCCCTCACTTGTCTGCACTTGCCCTTCTCCTCCCATCTGCACTGCTTCCTTCAGCACCCTATCTTCTGGTGTCCTCGCCATTGAAAAGTACTATTGCTTGTACCCGTAGGACAGATTCCCCACCGTGTTCTTGTAAAATGTTTGCATATAATTTTACCTGTCTGATAAACCTCATTCATATTCATTTAATACTGTTTAATTGACATCTCTGCATCACGTATTATTGTGTAAGTTATTGTTCTATGTTGTTCTTACACCTCTCTTCCTCCTTCCCTCAGGACTCAACTGGAAATGAGATCTTTTTCAGCTCAGTAGGTCTTTCCTGGTGAAACTTTTTAAATAAATAAATACATTATGTGAAAGTCCCACATTTATACCACAACAGTAGAAAAAACAAAACCATAAATATCAAGGTAATGCAGTGAACAGTGTTTTTGGTTCTGGAGATACATACCCCCTTGAAAATGCGCACACACACACACACATAGCTGTTATAACAGTTGTGAATACATATAGGGTGTGAGTGTCATTAGCAGGATAGGACAGCTACAGTTTTCATTTTCAGTGGGGCCCTGCTTTTACGCATTTTGACAGTGTATTTAGTAGAGTCAGCACAGGTAAAATGCAGAATCTAATTTTTGCTGGGCCTGCTTTTGTACATTTTTACTATATAGTTGCCAAGGATATTTCAGTTATTATGCAGTATCTCATTTTTAGTGAGGTCCTGATTGTACCTATTGTAACACTAACTGATCTGGGATGCCCTAAAGGAGTTGGCTCCATCACAGCCTGTGTGTTTTCAGTTACCAGGTACTGCTTTCCAGGGAGTCTGTTGTCTGTAGTCATTTTCTTTTTGGCCAGCAGGGGGATGTGGGAATTGTGCAGAGTGTACTTTTTAGTGCCTCATTTTTGCTTTGTGAGACTTTACTCAAACATGCTTGGGGCACTCACACTTTGCTCCAAGCATGTTTGAGCATAGCAAATGTAGTGAACTCTGCTAATTTACACTCAGGAAAGGGACTTTGCAGTGGGTAGCCTGATACCTTTTAATTACCCTGTGTAGTTCTGGTTTTCAATTCTAGGTTCGTCCAACTATTTCTGTTTCAAGCTTTTAGCCACTGACTGTATTGCTTTTAGCCACTGACTGCCATGTCAGCAAGGGTTCAATAACTGACCAGGGTCACTTGGGTGCTGGCCTGGGAGGGAGGATGGACATCTGTAAAACAGGGAGAGGAAACTAGGTGACAGCACCATGGGATAGCATGGGAAGGGACCCCACACCTGGATGCCTGAGGTGTCTCCATGGAGGCAGAATATACACATGTCTGGGCCCAATGGGGAGAAAATAACTGGAAAATCCCTCCAACTGTAGAACAGTGATGGACTGCTCTCTTGCAGGCCCCACATTGATGACTAGGCACCTCTGCTTCAAGGTCTTGTGGCAGGGCAGCCAGAAAAGGCAAGTGCCAGAGAAGGTGGGTGATGGGGCTGGGAAGACTGGCCCAGATTGAAGGAGATAAACAGCTTTATTGGAAAAAAAAGTATCATCATTTATTATGCATTCCCAATGCATGTAAAATGTATCCTTCCCCTGCCCCCCACTCTCTCTCTATAGATAGATAAATATTATAAAGGCACAGTCGTGTCTCTAAAGTTAGGGTTGAGTAGCATGTTTAATGTTAAACCTCAGATTTTGCACTTAAATAACTTTGCGACCAATTAATGGATTTGCAGAAAATTTGGTATGCCTTGTCCCGTGGGATAAATCTCTTGTCGTGGCAAGTTTCATTCTGGTCAGATGTGCAAATTTTGAGATCCAGATAGTGAGAAAATGTAAAAGAATCCACCCTTTTTTGCAGTTTTTTCCTCATCGCCTTGTGGCCAGACTTTGTGGAATTTATGTATGTTTTTGTAGGTTATAAAGAACTTTGGTAGCAGAACAGACAGTGAAACTTTGGTGCAATATTAATCTGTTGCAAAGTTATTATGTTTTTAATTACCATTATATCCTAATGGGACACTTATGAATGTTCCATTTCAAGGACATATGTATTTTTTTCAGCAAAGGATTTGATCTGGTGAACAAGGATTGAATCTTGCGACAGCATTCCTGTTTCCCTAGACCCGTAATCCTTTCTCATAAGGAAAAAATCCTTGTTTGTGAGCTGCCATCTTATTTTCAGTTCGTGAGCAGGAAAAAATGTTATAATTCAAAAAATATTGCTCCATGGTAAACACCAACAGTTGTGTTTACCTAATCAGGGCCTGAGAAAAGTAATTCTGTCATTATTTCTTTTTAAATAGTAGCCAGAAATATGTTTTTGTACATCGGACCTTGGTAGTGTCGCAAATTTGCAGCACTACTTCTGCAAAATTACCGCAAATTGTGGCAGTTTTCCTGCAACAAATGGCACTGTTGCATGAAAACTGCCACAAATTCTGGCACTGTTTCATCAAAACTGTCACAATTTGCTGCACTACTTTAATAAAAAAAAAACATTGGCCCCTGTGAAATGGCAAAACCTTTTCTGGCCATTATTTTGAAAAAATAAAGGTAAAGAAAGAATGTTTTATCCTTTACATGCCTCCAAGGGGCTGAGGCATGTTTATATTTTAAAATGTTTTTGCTGACATAGGGTTGCAATGCCAGCGTCGACAGGTAGACGCACCCCCCATTAGTGTGAGACACTGGGTCAGCCCCTCCCAGTGTCCTGAACCATTTATTTTTAAAACATTTTTGCCAACATTGGGGTGCCCAATCCTCATGTTGGACTAGATCCCCACCAGTGTGGCGCACTGGTAGTTCCACTCAGTGTCCCAAAATATTTATTTTAAAAGCATTTTTGCCAACATCAGGGTGCCCAATCAATGCAGTCAGTACTAGAACCCCTGCTAGTGTGGGACATTGGGAGCCACTCCCAGTGTTCCTAATTATGTCCTGTCTCTCCCATAACATGTAAATAAATTGCTTTTTTGCCAACATGGGGTTGTCCAATCCCGGTGTTGGCATTAGAATCCTCCTGCCAGTGTGTGACACTGGGGAGTCCACTCCCAGTGCCCCAGTTATGTACTGCCCCCTAGTACTGTGGGACACTGGGGAGCCCACCTCCAGTGTCTGGAAATGTTGTTTATGTGTACCTGTGAAAAAGAAAACAGTCCTCCAATGTCTTTTTCCCTAAAAAAGAAAACAGTCCTCGTGTCTCCCACCTCCCTCCCTCCCCATCCTGACCCTCCCACTGAGCAACCCACCACCCACACACACTCCTTGCCTGCTCTTACCACTAGAGATTGTCAGCCGTCATCTTCTGTGGACCGGAACACATTTGCACTCATCAAAGCTGAACCGCGAACTGAAGAATTAAGGTAAGTGCGGTATAATGGCTGTCAATGTCGTTTTGAACTTATGTTGATATCGCGCCCATTTTACAATATTTTTGCACTAAGTTTTCAACATGGGCTTTTTGGGACCCCGCCTCATGAACACTGTCACTGTTCAATGTTTCATTACTCTGACCCGTAAGGAGATTTCGTGGTTGCTGGACAGAATCATCTTTTGGGATTGAGTAACGAAATGACAGTGCCACTGTTCATGAGGTGGGGTCCCCAAAAGCCTATGTTGAAACTTTGGTGCAAAAATACCAAAAAACACCAAGTTACATGTAGTCATTGAAATTTTTCTACACACATGTATAACTTTGGCAATTTGTAATATTTTCACTCCATATTTTTAACATAACCATTTTTCCACACACCCTCACGAACAGTACAGCTGTCATTTTTCACATCCTGTCCAAAATGTGTTTTCATACCTGTGACACAGAATGGCACTGTCGCTGCATGAAACCACCTTTCAGCACCAAGTAATGAATTGACAGTGACAGTGTTCATGAGGTGGGGTCCCAAAAGGCCATGTTGAAAATCTGGTGCACAAATACCTAAAAATGCTTGAGTTACACATGGTAGTTTGCATTTTTCTAAGTACGCACGTAACGCAATTTGTAATATTTACACTCCAGATTTACAGCATTGCCATTGTTTCACACAACCTCATGAACAGTACAGCTGTCATTTTTCACATCCTGTCCGAAACTTGTTTTTGCACCTGTAGCACAGAATGGCATTTTGGCAAGGATTTGAAAAATTTTACCTACAGGGTTTATGAGGTGGGATCATAAGAAGACTGTTGAACATTTCAGGTGAAAATATGAAAAAATGCCAAAGTTATGACCATTCATTGCAATTTTGCTACGCCCGCTCATAACGTCAGAAATGTTAAATATTTTACCACACATTTTCAACATAGCCTTCTTATTACCCCACCTCATGTATACCACAGCTGTCATTTTTCAAATCCTGGCTAAAATGTGTTTTCGCACCTCGTGATGGAATGGCATTGCAGTTGTGCAGAATTATGTTTTGGCAGTGATTCAGAAATTTTCTGTACTGGGTACATGAGATGAGGTAATAAGATGGCTATGCTGACAACAGTAAAATAAGGATAACGTTCACCCCATTCCACCTGTAAATAAGGTCAGATGTGTAAATTTTATGAGAATGGGGTGAGCGTCAGGCTTGAGAAGCCCAATCCACACCCCACACCTGCTCTCCAGCATTGTTTGGGAGGGTTGGGTGTTAGGGAAACCCTAACACCTCATTTCCCAACTTTTGTTGCTTTGACTCAAACTGGAGCATTAACAATGTTTTTTGCAACTCATTTCATCACTTTTTGAGCTAGTATAATATTATCTGTATTTTACTGTGTTCCATGTATTTTGTTATGCAAGCACAGAGTCCTTTGGGCCCTGTGATTCCATGCAGTTTGCTTTGCTCACACATAGAAAAATGGCAGTTGGACAGTCATACTAATACACGGGGGGTTATAGAGATGGGGAGGGGTCTGGTCCTCATCTTCATTACCTTGGGAGGTGCCTATGACAAACTAGTAGTTCTATGGGACTTGGATTACTCGATTATATTTGGTGTGGATTCCTGAAGCCATTTTGTGACTAAGTGTGATGCATGATGTACCTGCCAACCCAAGACTGCAAGGGGGTAGCTGACCTCCATCCACTACACCGAGTCCTGGTGGGGAGGGGGGGCAAAGTGCCCATTATCCAGTGTTGCTACTTAGTGGTCTGGTAGTAACATCTTCAGCTCCTTCCTTACAGTTTGTAGGATACTGCTGGACTGGCAGTCATTTTTATGGTTGTGGGCGGAGCCTACAGCCATCTTGCTATCTGTAACTGGAAAATGGAGTATCGTGGAATATATTTTTTGGACTTTTCAATGTATCCTTCCACATCTACAAATCGCTATGTCACTGAATTAAAATACTCCCTTCTTTCTGTTTAGAAAGTTGGAGACATAACTCCAAGCTGCTTATCAGATGGCCATTAGGAAACTGAAACAGCTTGTTAAATATTGGTTGCCTATTAAACTGGAGACTCGTTTACCCCCTTCGGAATGCAACAACTTGTACATTTAAATACTTAGCATTTAAACATTTTCTTGCCACTGCTGTAGTTTCAGTTGGGCATATATTGTCTTTCAAGAAAGATTCATACCTCATAAATAACCACTCAGTTTGGCACTTATGGTATTGTTTTGTATGCTCCCTCTTGCAATGCCTGTTTCCTTTTCTGTTTTGATTTTCCTGTGTTTACTTGTCCAACCTGTATTATAATCTGCATATTATTGTAACATTTTTCATTATCATTTTTTGTTGAAGCTATTGTCTCTCCATACCCTAAGTATTGTTATTCCCTCCAAACTGTGCTGCTTTCATGTGCTGCGTCACTATGCATTTTGTATGTATTTAAACTGTTTTCTCCCGGGTTGTGCTGAAAATAGGCATTCTTATGCCTAGTGCACTTACCCGGTTACCAAAAGCAAAAGCAAATAAAAATAAATAAATGTCACCCTTTCCCAGCAAATCTATAATGGTTTACACTGTTTTTTTAACATTTTAAGAGACTATCTAATAAGCACTGTCCCAGACATATGCCAGAGCATTTTTTACTATGCTTTTTGGGAACAAAATATATTGAGCTGCAGCAAACACATACACACACACACACACACACACTCTGTACACATCATCCTCATGGCCACAACATTCAAAATAAATACTGCATTCTAATATGTTGTAAAATAATAAAGAAATTGTTTATGTCAGTGAACACAGTGGAGTTTAGTTTAGAGTAGATTTCCTTTAAGTATTTCTTATCCTTTATTTTGTATCCTGGATAGCACAGGAGATGCTACATCTCATTGATACAGGGATCTTCATTTACACATTCATATTCACTGACTTTCATACTATATCTCCCCTCCACCTCCTCCCATTCCTCTACCTCTCTACATAGCCACCCTAATTCTGGATCTCCCTTGTCTCCTTCCTGTGATCTTCCTTCTCTTTTCTCCCCCTCTCTATTTTTTACCCTTTTCTAGACTACCCTTAGCCACTTGCACTAACCTGATACATCCCCTGTTCTTGTAGGCAAATGTTATTTACTGCTGTTGCTGCATTTTCTGTAAAATAATCCCTATGTATATGCTTTTGTACATTCAATGTACATTACTCGATGTTAATTTATGATATATTGTATAAAAGTGTGCCTTAGTATGAGTGTACATTTAAATATGTTTACACTGTATGGAAATGTATTTCTCACTCTCCCCCAGGACACTTCTGGAAATGAGTTGTTTATGGCTCGGTATGTCTCTCCTGGTGAAACTTTTGAAATAAATAAATAAATAAAATGTTTGCACTGTATTTACTCAAGCTGTCCCAGATTAGATGCAATATCTTGTTTTCAGTGGGGTCACGATTTTACCATTTTTATAATGTATTTATACAGGGTAGCCTAGTCCAGGGCCCGCATATTCAAAGAAGATGCATGGCACATCCCAGCAGAAAAGGGAGATGTGCCTTGCAACTCCAGTAATGCGCCACAGCATGATATTCAAACGTGCGGAATACACTAGCCACAAGAGAATGGGCCAGGGTGCACACAAATGGTATGCCATGCAAGTCAAGGGGGCATTCTCATGCATATGCCATGCTGCGGCATATTCAGTGGGAGTGCACCCCTCACAGTCCACAGCAGCATGGCTCAGAGATAGGTCATGAATAGGTGGCCTAACTTGGCCAGCCACCCACAAGTGCACTGTGGAAGTGCACCCAGATGCCCAGCAGCCTGGCAGCCCTGGTGGATTAGAGGTACCCCTTCCCATCCCTGATTGATCCAACTCCATCTCTGAAAAGCTCCATAGTGTAGGGGCCCCTGGACAAGATTAGCCAGAGGAAACCATGGTCCATATCCATAGCATAGAGGACCCCACTCACTGCTCTGGTATGCAGACACCCCGCCCCCATACCAAACCTGTTGTGGAGACTGGCACTGCCCTCCACACTCTGCCATGTCCAGCCACTGACTGCACTAGATCTGCACTCTGGAATGATCCAAGTGACTGTACTGTGCATTGGGGCACTACACAAGCTGCGGACCCACCAGTGTATGCAGCTGTGTGTATGTCCCCGGCAAACCATAAGAGGGAATTGATTACCTCCAATGCATGCCTTGTCAATGCTGTATCTTCCTGCTGTTATACACCACTGTAGGCCCACACTCTCCCTCATTCCCCTGTGTAACATGCCACCCTCTGGACTGCTGAGGTATCCTGGGTGCCATGGGGTGTGGTATCCTGCAATGCCATTTGCAGTGTATGCTCCAGGCTATGGATAGTGCATCCCGGTTCTCTGATTGTACAAACGAATGGGAGGTCGGCTGTAACGCACCTGTTCCAGGACCTGTGTGAGTGGGTATAGCATCAGTAGTCACCCGCACTGAGCAGTGCAATGGCACCAGGATGATGGAGCCGCATGCAAGCGCCTGAGGTGTATGACCACTGGGCATTATCACTACAGCTCATGCCTATGCATGACACGTTACAGGGTCCTACTGCCAGTGCTCCGTCACCTGAAAATAAGATGTAATTTCTTCTGTGAACTATCCACACTAAATATATAGCAATCAGCAGGCATTTTCTAGGAAAACACATTGTAAAAATGTGTAAAAGGAAGACACATTGAAACTGCCTCTCAGCAGATCTGCATTGTGCAAAGTCATAAGAAATAATAGGTAAAGCATCCTAAAGCTCTCCTCAGCCATATCAGCTCTGATCAGAGCTTGTGTTATACTGTCATCTCTTCAATGTAGACAAGCTGACAATTCCTGAGTGTGAGTTTCAGCGTACTACTGCTATTCTAACAGTACCTTTTGGTGCCAAACTCAGAACATTAAAAAAGAAAGGAGCCATGTCCAACTCTATGGACTGAACAACAATGCTACACTAACCAGAAAAAAAAGGAACTGTTTGGCTGAACATGTCACTAACATTTGGACAGCCAACCCTGTAACTGAATTTTTATTCTGAGGTTAACATACTAGAACTAAGTGCCCCCTCCAAACCTCTGAAGTGTTTCAGTAACCTAGTGATCTTTGTTCTGCTCTACAGTCTTCCCTTAGTGTGCATGGGTTCCTCACCACCAAAGAGACAACGGAACATGATACCACCATTTAAGAAATGCCTTTTGGCATCAGACCCAACTTGTGCAAAAGGACAGCTTCAGTAAACATTTTGGGAAAGGCAGTGTAACAGTACTGACAAAGGGAGTTGCCTGACAGATTGCATACTCTGTGTTCCAGGGGGCTTAACCTCAAAACCAAGCACAATAGCTATACTAGAGCTCCTAATCATCCTGAGTGCATTCAGTTAACATATGACTTAATCACAAAATACATTCAATTTTTAGTGAGCACTTGAAATTAGTTACTCACGGCTGCCAGGGGCTTTAAACAGAGTCTTTTCACCCTGCTTCTGTGTCCCTCAATTTTATTTCTTTGTTTAAACCAGTTAAGAGTCTCTAGTGGCCCCCATCCTCCAATTTCCATATATATTTTTTTAAAACATAGGTGTCCAGTGGTACCCCCACCCTCCGCGTCCCATATATGCTTAAATGTAATTGTGCACTACTTCGGGCACAGCTCATTGGTGTCTAGTGGTACCCCTCACCCTCCCATGTCCCTCTTAATATTATTATTCCATTGGTGGCCAGTGGTACCCCCCCACACCCTCTGGTCTCACTTTTAATCTGTAAATCAGAAAACCATCTATTGATGTCTTTATTTCATTTTTTAGACCTGTTAAGAAAAAAATGTTCACCACCGCTGTACCTGCAGCTCCTCCATCCGACCTCCCACTAAGCACCCACCTCCTGCCTCCTACTCCCTCTACACAACCTCACTCACTTGACATGCTCACAATGTGAAGATCCGCTCTCATAATCACGGACGTTGTTTGTTGTTGAATTCAGTGACTGCTGTATGATAGATAAGGTAACTGTGGTCAGAACTGAACTGCAGTTAGCTTACCTGTCATACAGCAGCCACTGGTTCCAGCAGCAAGATGTGTCTTTGAATGGAGAGTGGATCTCACATTGTGAGCACCTCAGGTGAGTGAGTGTGTGTGTGGGAGGTGAAGGGGTAAGGGAGGGGGGCACAGTGGAAGGTCAGGTGGGAGTTGTTGGAGCAAGTGGCAGTGGACTTTTTTTTCCTAACAGCTTTAAAAAAAGGCATTGATGGATGGTTTTCTGCTTTACAGATTAACAGGGAGATCAGAGGGTGGGGGGATACCTCTGACCACCAAAGGAATAACGATATTAAGAGGGAAATGGGAGGGTGGGGGATACCACTAGACACCAATGAACTGTGCCCAAAGTTGTGCATAATTATATTTAAACATATACGGGAATTGAAGGGTGGGGGTACCACTGGACACCAATGTTTAAAAAAAAAAATTATATATAGGAATAGGAGGGTGGGGGGGCACTAGACACCAGTGAAATAAAATACGGAGATGGGAGGAAGGGGATGCCACTGAACACCAATGGCATATTTTATTTTGTATTAAACTGTATATACTGTATATACTTTTTCTTCCTTGTATATTATTGCTTTTTGTATACCTGCTTCTGTACTGTACTTTAATGTATTCATGACCAGGTCCACTTTGCAAATGAGCCTTGCTCAATGGTGCCAGCCTGGATAAATAAAGATTTTGATTGATTGATTGATTGATTTAAAAGGGTATGGCACTGTCAAATCCTTTTTCTTGAGACAGTTTCCTTTTTCATGAGAATGAAAAAGGACTCGTGAAAAAGGGACTTAGCGAGTCACAAAAAAGAAAAAATGTTTGGAGGGCATGGGAGCTATAAAAAATTACACAGTGAAACTCATCAGCTACTGATAAGCAAGATACATGTTTGCAAGACTGTAGAAGACATCCCTGGGCAGAGTTATGACAGTTTGCTGTGTGAAAAAAGAGTAAACAAGATGGCAATTCACAAAAAAGGAAATTTTTATGGTGAAAAAAGACTGGCCCCTCACAAAAAAAGAATCTTTTTTTCATGAGACCGAAATCCTTTTTCATTCCATCTCATTCATTCATTCTATCCTGTAAAGTGAAATTCCCATTGAAAATAATGGGACCTTAAAAATGCAATAACTTTGAAACAGATTAATATTTTTTTCACCAAACAAGTGCAATCCTGTTGTGGGACCTGAGCTTTTTCTACCATACAGATTTCACATTAGATGTCTACACCATCTGTGTGCAGGGCAATGAGAAAAAAGTGAAAAAAAAAGCACTTTCCACATCTCAGAATCCCGGCATCCAACTGAAATGAAACTCTGCCTGTCAAGAGATCTACCCCTTGAGACAGTGCATGCCAAATTATGTGCAAATCCATTGAACAATTGCACAGTTATTAAACTGCACAATTTGAGGTTTAACAATTAAAGTGCCAACTCAACCCTAACTATAGGGGCATAACCATGCCCCTATAATACCTATCTCAGTCTCTTCCTCTTTCATCCCCCCCACTAAGCAGTTTACTTAGGCCTATCCATGTAGACAAATAAGACTTTAAACAAATTATTGAAAAATGTCCCCCATATCCCCAAAAGCCAGTGACACATCTAAGCTCCATTTCTGCAAGGCATTACTAGATTGGATTGCATTCTGTCTGATTGCAGTCCATTAAAGATCAATGGCAAATACATCTTGGTGAAACTGAGCTACAAGGATAGGGACATTTCCAGTGAGATAAAAATCATGCGAAAAAACACAAGTGTTTCTTGTTTTTGTCATTTTTTTAACATTTAGCTGTAACACTCTAAGTGTCATTAACTACACTGACTAGTGTACAACTACACTGTAACTACTGTGCAGTTACATGTAACTACTACAGTATATAGTTGTTTACTAGTTTCACATTTGCGTGTTGTGTACACACAATTTGCATAAATTAACTGCGCTGTAACTGTATCTTAACTATGTAGTTAACTTGTTTCATACTCGCGTGTTGTGTACTTACACAATTAGCATGAAGTAATAGAAACATAGAAACATAGAATTTGATGGCAGATAAGGACCGCTTTGGCCCACCCAGTCTGCCCATTTCCCTACCTAATGGATAAGCTGCAGATCCTAGTTAATGAATGAATATTAGATCCAAGTACATATGCAACCACTACTGTCTCCCATTCAGCACAAATCAATTCATTCTGACAAGTGTAACTAAACATTTAATAGCTGTTGCAAAGTATAACAAAAAAATCTGCTGTGCAACTACCACTGTATCTCTTCTTGCATCATGTAATTTTTTCTAACAAAGGCAATGGCACATGTGCAAATCTGTTGTGTAACTACTATGTTACTACTTTTGACATTATTAAATGTGTTTGTACAAATGTAACTACATATGAATGCAGGTCTTGTGTACTGTTTCAACAGTCTATGTCTATCTGACATTTAATTAAAGGGTAATTAAAGGGTAAACTTAGCCTGGCAAGAGACTACACTGTTGACTTCACTGATAACCACAACCATAACCAACCACATCCCACCCCCTTCAGCTTCCTCACAATTACATTGAAGCAAGTGGAGGACCTCCTCCTTTCTCTGGATATAAAAAAGAGTGTGAGTGCAGATAATATTGAACCTTACTTCCTAAAACTTGGCCATACCTATCTGACCGCCCCCATTAAACACTTATTCAACACCTCTCTGATTCAAGGTGAGCTACCTGTCTAGTGGAAAACTGCCCACATCCTACCATTATTCAAGACTGGGGATCCGAGTGATCTGCACAATTACTGGCCTATTTCTATACCATTAATCCTCTCTAAATTACTTAGAAAAATTGACAACATCCAACTTAGAGAACATATGGATTCACAAAAGTTGCTAAACCAGTCTCAGTCGGCTTCAGAGCCAAACACAGTATAGTATCGGCTCCTGCCAAAGTAACTACAGACTGGCAAATGGCCTTGGACTCTAAGAAGCATGTATTCACCTCCTCCTTGATCTAAGTAAGGCCTTCAATACTGTGGATCATACCATCATGCTTACTGCACTGAGTAACATCGAACTTGATAGTTCTGCCATTAAATGGTTCACCAGCTACCTAACCAATAGGTTACAACAAGTCAAAGCCATAGGAGATCTGTCCCCACAGAAATTCTTGTTACCAGGAGTCCCACAAGGCTCCATCCTGGGCCCTATCCTCTTTGCAATATATGTCAATAATCTGGACTCACAGCTGGACACAGCCAATGTGCACTTTTTCACAGATGATACTGTACTCTATACCACAAATTCATCCTTGGATTTGGCCCATGAGTACTTGCAGAAAGACTTCGTCACCCTCCAATACAACCTTATCACTCATAAGCTCCTCCTCAATGCCAAAAAGACTAAAGCAATGATTCTGTCACCAAAGTCTACTTCCGGATGTCCACATATCACACAGATCTGAACACTCTTAGATGAACCCCTTGAAGTAGTTGATACCTTTAAATACCTAGGGTTCTGGCTGGATAACAAGCTCAACTTTCTGTGCCACTTAAATGAAACCTCGAAGAAACTAAGACAGAGATTAGGTTTATTCTATCGCATTAAACAGTTACTTATGTTAGAAGCCAGAATGAGACTAGCACAAACTACATTCTCTACATTCTCTACATTCATGCTGTAATTCTCTCTTCCCACAAGGATCCAAACTCCCTACGAAAAAGCCTGCAACTTGCTTTCTCTAGTGTTGAAAGGTGGTTCCTGGATAGTAAACTTGTGCTAAACCACAATAAAACAGAAGCCATGCTCTTCTCCAATCACCAAAACAAAAATAGGCATACTCCACTTACCATACAAACCTCTACGGGAATTACACTGGACCAAGTAAATACTTTCAAATACCTTGGCATCACTTTTGACCAAGGGCTCACCTTTGCAACCCACATTGACAACACTCGAAACAGTGAACCAATGCCTTGAATACTATTCCGTAACCATCAATTTCTAAATCAAGCGGCATTGAGAATAGCTATACAGAGTTCCATAATCTCAATCATTGACTATGGCCTTATTATTTATGGCTCAGCTATCCCACTGCTCTAAGGCGTATCAATCACTCTAAATAAGACCTACCCGGCTCCTCCAGAGGCTCAAAGACAACTCACACGTGTGATCTGTACTATGAATCAGGCTGGTTGAACCTATCAAATCGTCTTATTTATCTCACCTGCACAATGGCAAAAAATCTATCTTGGGACTGACTCCATTATGTATTCAAAACCTACTCCGACTGAATCCTGGCTCATGACCTCCACCAGATCTGAGCCAACCTTTCCTGGTTCTGAGATGCCGGACTGCACAGGGACAAAGATCTTTCGCATACAGGGCCCTGACATGGTTCAATGCGCTTAGTCCACCTACTCTATCCTCAACCTCGCTTGAAGCTTTCAAATCCATGCTCTATGCCCACCTCACCACCACTAGCAACTGTGATTGCGCTAGATAAAGACTACTGCTCCTCATGTCCATCCTCACTTCTGAGGCCTCTTCCTCCCTGACTAATGAACCCTCTGGTACCTCTACTACTTCCTGTCTCCCGTCCAAACTCACTCCCCCTTTTTCCTGTCCCCTCTCACTTATTCTCCCACTCACCACCTTTCCCTCCTCTCTAGCCTCCTTTTGGCACCTAATGATCACCCTCTCCCTGGAAGTTTCCTTAACCTCGAAATTGTCTACTCGCTTGAACCTGTTATAGCTTGTTTTTCTATGAAACTTAAAACATTACTGCCTTAAACTGTTAATAGCAAATTTATGATGTAACTTTCCTGTCTGGTTTTACCTGTAATGTGTATCGTGCTTTGTTAAATGTTCTTTGTGACGTGGAACCTTTGTAAAAGAGCCCTGGCTCAAAGGTATTAATTCCTAGACTAATAAACTAAACTAAACTAAACTAAACATTCCTACCTATACTGAACTATGTTGACTTCCTTTACAGCCATTGCCCATCAACGATGCTAAACAAACTGGACACCCTTCGCCACCAGGCTTTAAGATTTATCCTAAATCTACCCTGTGGTACACATCACTGCCATCTATACCAGGTTTCAGGATGGACCTCACTCTCAACTAGGAGAAAAAGGAATGCTCTCCTATGGTTCTTTAGAGCATTATCTGGTAACCTCCCTGCATACATCTCGAACCTCTTTAAACAAGCTAAAGGTTCTTATGGCCTGAGACACTTCTCCATAATTTGCTTCCAGATTCCTTTTTTTTTCAAATTTAATAAACTTTATCAGAAGGAAAGTTGTTTCAACACTCCAGTAAACCAGTAAGACCTAAAAACAATACATAATGGTATTTCGAACCATGACAAAATAGAAAATTGACATAACCTTTTATTCATGTAGTTACCAATGTAATCAATCAAACACAGAATCACAACTCAGAAATATTTTCACATTGAAACTAATATTCTTACTTATATTAATCTACCCTCTTTCCCAACCTTCCTTTCCCCACCCTTCTTTCCTACCCCTCTCCCTCCCTATTATGCGCAAGGTCCTAAATCTGTAAATTCTAACTATCTACTATTATCATTGAAAGTCACATTTTCTGTTGTAGAAATTGTACTTTATTCTCTGCAGAAATTATCTATTCCCTATAACCATTCACTTGATAGTCAGAAATGTGTATAAGGGTGCCCATACTTTCTGATAATGATGGGGTCTTTTAACCATTTGAACAGTGATATTATCTGCTTGAAGAGCAAACAATATCTCTCTGAACCATTCTGTAAAAGAAGGAACAGACTGATCTAACCAATGTCTTAAAATTACATTTTTAACACATAGTGATATCAATACCATGTGTTTTCATTGATTTCCAATTAAAAAATCACTATAATCTCCCAATATACATATTTCTGGTCTGAAAGCCTCAGTAAGTCCGAATAAAGGGTCAGTTTTAGTTTTGATTGCCTCCCATAACGTTAAGGTTTTTCACAATCCCATGATATGTAATAGGGTCCCAGGGTGTTTATGACATCTTGTACACAGATCGGAAGAAAGTTTGCCCATTTTATACAATTTAGTTGGTGTATAATACAAATTATGTATAAAATAAAATTGTAGAATTTGCTTCCAGATTCCTAGAGTGAAAACTACCCTTGGCTCAGCAGCAATCAACTTCTCCCTTCCATCACTTTGGAACACTATGCAAGACTCATTAAAATTATCCTCACTTCCAAGCATTTTCACATTCAAAGTTCTATTAACGGATTATCTGAAGGAATCATGCAACTGTTTCAGATGCCTATGACCTCTAAGCCCCGGGTGCCACTCTCAAATCCTACACCTAAGTATCTCATCCACCCCACATTCCTAACAACAGAAACCTAGGACCTACAAGCCTAGTTCCCTTAATCCGAGATGGCCCTGCCCATTCTCTACCTTTTACCTATTCTGGCCTCCCTATTGGCTGCCTACTCTTTCACCCCAATTTCTACCCTATTCCTTAATACCTCCTTGTTTTTTATCATTTAGGTATGAGCTCTTACTTAGGGGAGACTATATGGGATTGTTGTCTCTTCTCATTCCAGTAAAGCTTATCATTATGTACCTTTGCATGTTAATTATGTTGACCGGTGTGTATAGGCCCATATTGACCGACACCTTCACAATGTTTTTTTTTTTTTTTGCACTGCTGTCCACCATAATTGTAATCTTAGGAAGTGTACTGTACTGTATTAATCCCCAGGACCACCTTGAAAATGAGCTTGCTCAATGGTGTTTATGTCCGGTTAAATAAAGTGATTGATTGATTGATTGATCACACAGAATAACTTTGAAGTGTAATCAGAATGGTAACTTACAGTGAAGCTTGCCAGGATGAAACCCAATTCTGTAGCACTCTGCAGCATGCTGCAGCAGAGTTATTGTGGAAAACAACAAAATTTCAATTTCAATTAGTCCCTTTTGTCATGCAGGAAACTGTGACATTCGCTTCATCCTGGCAGTGTCACATTTTCCTGCATGACAAAAGGGATTAATTCCCATTGAAATTATATTGTTTATTGCAGTAACTCTGCTGCAGCATACTGCAAAATGCCTTAGAAGTGAGTTTCATCCTGGCGAGCTTCACTGCAAATATGATTACTCTGCAACTTCAGTCTGCTACACTGAAATGCACTGCCTGGCAGCTCTGTGGGTGGTAGTAATGTGGGGTATAACCACGGTTATCCATATATGAAATATGATCCTCAGTCATTAAATATTGATAAGAAACATAAAATAATATTTTATATATATATATATATATATATACAGTATATATATATATACTGTATATATATATATATATATACAATATATATATATATAAGTATATATATATATATATATATATTCATTGTAAAAAACTTCATTAGTGCACCAGTTAGAGCTGAAGCAACAAAAGTAGGGAAATGAGACATTAAGGTTGCCACTATAACTGCCCTCTACACCTTACCCTCTACCTCACCCCACCACAGACCAACAGGTGACGGGGAGTGCCTTGGGGTCTTTGGGCCTAACTCTCACCCCATTCCATGTGCAACAAAGCTCACATGATACAGTATAGGAGAATTGGGTGAGAGGCCTGATGACCCCAAGGCACACCCCATCACCTGTTGGTCTGTGGTGGGTGGGGGTGGGGTAGGGTGGAGTGGTAAGACGGGGGGTTATTAGGGTGCCAACCATAATGCCTCATTTCCCTACTTTTGTCACTTCAACCCTAACTGATGCATTAACAAAGTTTTTTGCAATGAATTTCCTTACTTTTTGAGAAAGTGCAATGTAACTGGTAATTTGTATGTGTTGATAAGACCACTGGCCCTCTGGGCCCTGCATTTCCTTCAATGCTGCCCATTTTTGCATTATGATATGTGTCTGTGGTAGCATGGGCCCTCTGAGCCCTGCGCTCCCACTTACACATAACTATGGAGCCATACAGCAGCCTTATAGGACAAGGAACACTTGTAACACTAATTTGCCAGTATCTCAGCAACCGTAGCAGCTATGAAAAAACGTCCAATGCCATTGTAATAATGACAGTGAAACCTCCACAGGAGATAAGTTGACTAAAGTGAGATAAGTCAGCTAAATCCATAACTTGCATCGTTTCCAAGATACGGGCACTGAAAAGTACTGTGGGTATTGCAATGTTATCCTACGGGAAAAATTTCAACTTTATACTTATATATATATATATATATATATATATATATATATAAGACAAAGAACCTCTGTGCGCAAACACTGAGGCAAGGGTTACCCCAAAGGGCATTTGGCTGATAAGCCAAGTTTCAAGAAAATACAAAATCACACATGCCCACACAATGCAAAGCATCATGGGCTGCATATGCAAATCACCACAGAATGTTATGCTGGTCCAACTTTAAGCAGAATTGCATGGTGCCGAAAGGCCTCTCACACAGTTTGCAAAGGGTGCTAACAGAAGACATAGACACGTGTTTCGTTCTACCAGGACTCATCAGTATGCCTCATCTGTTTGACACCCCAGTGGAATGGACCAGCTACCCTAAGACAGAGTCTTGGATATGTTGTGGCGAACCCATTAAAATAAAAAAACATTTAAAAGACAAAGAACCTCTGTGCGCAAACACTGAGGCAAGGGTTACCCCAAGGGGCATTTGACTGAGAAGCCAAGTTTCAAGAAAATACAAAATCACACATGCCCACACAATGCAAAGCATCATGGGCTGCATATGCAAATCACCACAGAATGTTATGCTGGTCCAACTTTAAGTAGAATTGCATGGTGCTGAAAGGCCTCTCACACAGTTTGCAAAGGGTGCTAACAGAAGACATAGACACGTGTTTCGTCCTACCAGGACTCATCAGCATGCGTCGTCTGTTTGACACCCCAGTGGAATGGACCAGCTACCCTAAGACAGAGTCTTGGATATGTTGTGTGAACCCATTAAAATAAAAACCATTTAAAGACAAAAGAACCTCTGTGCGCAAACACTGAGGCAAAGGGTTACCCAAGGACATTTGGCTGAGAAGCCAAGTTTCAAGAAAATACAAAATCACACATGCCCACACAATGCAAAGCATCATGGGCTGCATATGCAAATCACCACAGAATGTTATGCTGGTCCAACTTTAAGCAGAATTGCATGGTGCTGAAAGGCCTCTCACACAGTTTGCAAAGGGATTGGATTTTGTATTTTCTTGAAACTTGGCTTCCCAGCCAAATGCCCTTTGGGGTAACCCTTGCCTCAGTGTTTGTGCACAGAGGTTCTTTGTCTTTTAAATGGTTTTTTATTTTAATGGGTTCACCACAACATATCTAAGACTCTGTCTTAGGGTAGCTGGTCCATTCCATCAAAAGGGAAGTCAGGGACGAGGTGTATACTGATGAGTCCTGGTAGAATGAAACGTGTATCTATGTCTTCTGTTAGCACCTTTTGCAAACTGTGTGAGAGGCCTTTCGGCACCATGCAATTCTGCTTAAAGTTGGACCAGCATAACATTCTGTAGTGATTTGCATATGCAGCCCATGATGCTTTGCATTGTGTGGGCATGTGTGATTTTGTATTTTCTATATATATATACATATACAGTATATATATATATGGGATGTGCAAAGCCCCCATAGAAAATATGTCTGATATTTTTCCTGAGTGCAGTTTGGTCTTTGACATCATGAGTGGCAAAGCCACGAGTGATGCCATGGGTCAAACTGCTCAAGGAGAAAATATCTGATATATTTTCAATGGGGGCATTGTATGTTTCATTTACGCAATGGACCAAGTTTTTTATCGGTGTAATTTTAATTTTTATGTTGATTGCATGCATGCGCAAGAAACATATTTCGGCAGCTTTCTCCAGAAGCAAGTTGTGGAGGTGCAGCACTATTGTGGCCAATGCCCCCACAGCCTTTAAAGGCTTGGCCCGCTTCTCCCAATGCTGTGGCATGCTGCTGCTGACACTAGTTCAGTCAGCATGCCACCAACTTGTAAAAATTTAGCCGCTGCGTCAGCCATTCACTGCATTGAGGGAGAGACCTGTCATTGCTGGGCGGAACTTTCCAAGTGCAATATTGTTTGTGAACATGATGGTGGTTTGCTGCCGTGTTCACAAACAATATTAAGGAATCCCCCACTGCCAAGGGGGTGCCCAATCCCCCTCGGCAGCATGCGTCCCCCCAACAGGTTGTGTTTGTCGATGGGGGCCTGAATCCCCGTTGGCTTCAGTGGCCCTGCCCTTTGATGTTGCCGATGGGGGAGCCCACTCCCTGTTGGCATTATGTCCCCCCATTTCATGTGCTGATGGGGGAGCCCACTCCCCGTTGGCATAATCCCCCCCACAAACACCCAGAACATTTGTGCCGAGGGGGTGCCCAATCCCCGTCGGCATGATGTAGCCCCCTCCCTTTTGTTGTGTGCCGACGGGGGTACAAAATCCCCATTGGCTACAGCTGGCCCCCCCAAGAATGAGTCATTGGCATGCTGGGAGCCCACCCCATCGTGCCACATGCCCTGAAAACAAAAAACGGTCCCACAATGTCTTTTTTTTTTTGACCTGTCAAAAAAGGAAATGGTCCCCCGGTGGTCTCCCTGCTCCCCTCTCGCAACCTGTGTCCATTCACTGCACCCTGCCTACCCATACCCCCACCCCCATACTTACCCTCCGGAGCTCGTGCGCGACGATCATCAGTGGACCGAACTGAGAAAATGCTGGTAAGCTCTATAATGGAATAAATAGGGTTTTTACAACTTTGATGCATATCTCAGTCATTTTTTGGAGTTTTGGCACCAAATTTTCAACATGGGGTTTTTGGCACGCCTCCTCATGAATTCTGACACTGTCATGGTGTTAATCTGCCCCAAAAGGTGATTTTGTGGTCACTGTGTGGAATCATCTTTTGGGGCCGATGAACAAAATGACAGTGCCAGTGTTCATGGTGGGCTTTCAAAAAGCCTATATTTGCAAATTTGTTGAAAAATCAAAAATGACTGTTTTACTAGCGTGCGTTGCGCATTTGCTATGCACACTCGTAACTCCGCGAATTTGCAAGATTTTCACACCAGATTTTCAACATTGGCAGTTTTTCACACCTCCTTGTGAACAGTACAGCTGTCATTGTTCACATCCTGGCCAAAATGTGTTTTCACACTGCCAGTGCAGAATAGCGCAGTCACTGTGGGAAATCAGTGTTGAGGACAGATTAAGAAAATGACAGTGACATTGTTCATGAGTAGAGGTCCTAAAAGACCTATGTTGAAAATTTGGTGATAATACTCCATAAAATGCATGTGTTACGAGTGTGCATTGTGCAGTTTGCATGCACACTCGAAACTTCGCAAATTTATAATATTTTTACTCCAGATTTTCAACATTGCCATTTTCCCACATCTACTTATGAACAGTACAGCTGTCATTTTTCCCATCCTGGCCAAAATGTGTTTTTGCAGTTCCGACATAGAATAACACGGTCGCTGTGGGAATTCAGTGTTCAGGACAGATTAAGAAAATGACAGTGGCACTGTTCATGAGCAGAGGTCCTAAAATCCCTTTGTTGAAATTTGGTGACAAAACTCCATAACATGACTGTGTTACAAGCATGCGTTGAACTGTTCCACGCACTCTTGTAACTTTGCAAATTATAATATTTTCATGCCACATTTTCAATAGTGCCATTTTTCACACACCTCCTTATGAACAGTACAGCTGTCATTTTCACATCCTGGCTAAATATGTTTTGCACTCATGCCGGAGAATAGCCGCAGGTCGCTGTGGGAAATCAGTGTTTGGGACAGATAAAGATCGGCAGAGTGAGAGGGGGAGTGACCAAGCTCAACTGAGCTCTGTCGGGACTGCTGCGGATTTCTTTGTGGGCAGAAAAAGGCTGCAACACAAGAGCCCAGTACAAAAGGGCAGCCTGCAGCACTGGGAGAAACAGAACGAGAGAGCGAGTGAGGGAGGAGGAGTGAGAAAACTCACCGGAGTGCTGTCAGGACAGCTGCAGATCTCTTTGTGGGCAGAAAAAGGCGTCAATGCAGGCAGGGGCCCAGTACAAAAGGCCAGCCTGCAGCGGTGGGAGAAACAGTACCACCGAGTGAGACAGCGGGACTGAGTGAGCTCAATGGAGCTGTATCAGGACTGCTGTGGATTTCTTTGTGGGCAGAAAAGGTGCCAATGCAGGCAGAAGCCCGTACAAAGGGTAGCTTGCAGCACCAGGACAAACAGAATGAGTGCGTGAGAGAGGGAGACTGAGCGACCTCAACGGAGCTCTGTCAGGACAGCTGCAGATTTCTTTGTGGCCATACAAAGGTGCCAACGCAGCCAGGAGCCCTGTACAAAAGCGTATCCTGCAGCGCCAAGAGAAACAGAATGAGTGAGTGACAGAGCAGGGAGTGAGCGAGCTCAATGGAGCTCTATCGTGACTGCTGCGGATTTCTTTGTGGGTAGAAAAAGGCGGCAACGCAGGCAGGAGCCCACTACAATAGTCCAACTTGCAGCACCAGCAGAAACGGAATGAGCAACTGAGAGAAGGGGAGTGAGCAAGCTCAATGGAGCTGTGTCAGGACTGCTTCAGATTTCTTTGTGGCCAGAAAAAGTCACCAACGCAGGCAGGAGCCCAGTACAAAAGGGCAGCCTGCAGCGGCAGGAGACACAGAATGAGCGAGTGAGGGAGGGGGAGTGAGTGAGTTCAACGGAGCTCTGTTGGGACTGCTGCAGATTTGTTTGTGGGCAGAAAAGGGCAGCAATGCACACAGGGGCCCAGTACAAAAGGGCAGCTTGCAGTGGCGGGAAAACCAAAATGAGCGAGTGAGAGAGGAGGAGTTGAGCGAGCTCAACGGAGCTGTTTTGTAACTGCTGCAAAGTTCTTTGTGGGCAGAAGAAGGCGGCAATGCAGGCAGGAGCCCAGTACAAAAGGGCAGCCTGCAGCACCAGCAGAAACGGAATGAGCGAGTGAGAGAAGGGGAATGAGAGAGCTCAACGGAGCTTTGTCGGGACTGCTGCAGGTTTCTTTGTGGGCAGAAAAAGGCACCAACAGAGGCAGGAGGCCACTACAAAAGGGCAGCCTACAGTGCCAGGAGAAACAGAATGAGTGAATGAGACAGGGGGCGTGAGCGACCTCAATGGAGCTCTGTCGGGACAGCTGCAGATTTCTTTGTGGGCAGAAAAAGGTGACAACACAGGCAGGAGCCCAGTACAAAGGCCAGCTTACAGCGCCGGCAGCAATGGAATGAGTCAGTGAGAGAGGGTGAGTGAGCAGGCTCAACAGACCTGTGTCAGGACTGCTGCAGATTTCTTTGTGGGCAGAAAAAGCCACCAACAGAGGCAGGAGCCCAATACAAAAGGGCAGCCTGCAGCACCAGGAGACAGAATGAGTGAACGAGAGAGGGCGAGTGAGCCACCTCAACGGAGCTCTGTCGGGACAGCTGCGGATTTCATAGTGGGCAGAAATAGGTGCAAACACAGGCAGGAGCCCAGTACAAAAGAGCAGCCTGCAGAACCAAGAGAAACAGATTGAGTATGTGACAGAGGGGCAGTGAGCAAGCTCAAAGGACCAACGCAATCAACATTCGGCTTTGACAAATACTTGTTTAAAAATAGGTATTTTTTTATTTATTTCTTTTTGTTTCCGGATGACTGAGCATTGTGTTCTGTAAAACTGAACTTTTGCATTAGGACTCTGTGCCATTGTGCTGCTGGGGAGAGTGATAAGAGTAAGAAAGAGAGTTGGTTGCTTTTTTGTGTGCTGGGGTTTGAACGAAAGGAACGTTTTGTGTGAGGCTAAAAGTTTGTTTTTTAATATTTGAAGTGAAAGAACGTAGGGTGTTGGAGACAATGAAAATAATTCAGAGTGTTTTGCCTGGTATTTTGGACCTTTAGGAGAAATGGTAATTAGTATTGTGCGAAGCTAAAAGTTTTTTTTTTTTTTTAATAAGTTACAGTGAGAGAACGGGAGAAAATAAAACTGTTCTGTGTGCAGCTGGAGAGAAATGAAACTGCCAGTGGGAGCTGGAATGCAAGTGAGCAGGCGCATTCTGATTGTGCTGCTCATGCTACCAGCTCCCACCAATCAAAACCTTTGTGAGCAGTTGTGCTGAAGTGCAGATAGTGCCTGGTTATTACCTACAGTGAGGATAAATGACCTACAGTGAGGATAAATGCGATATTGTCACTGTAGGTCTGAGCAGCCAAAAATACTGCTGTTATTTGCCACTTTTTATCTTCACCCAATTGCATAAATATATATATATATATATATATATATATATATATATATATATATATATATATGTCTAGATAGATAGATAGATATTATAGTGGTGAAGTAGCGCTACTATAGTTAAGGTTGAGCAGGCAGTTTAATGTTCAAACCCAAATGTTTGTACTTTAATAACTTTGCAACCGTTCAATGGATTTGCACGACATTTGGTATGTGTCATCCTGTGGGGTATATCTCTTGAAGTGTCAAGTTTTGTTTCAATTGGATGTGAAGTTTCCATGCAGTGCATAGTGAAAACAGTGTGTTTTTTGTTTTTTTCATCAGGTGTTTGCTGATTTTTGCCCATCTCACCGTGCACATACCATTCATAATTTTGGTCTGGAATATTCAGGGTAGAAAGAATGTGCCCCAAAAAACAAGCCAGCATTGATTTGGTGAAAACATATTAATCCATTCTAATGTTTTGAAATTTAGAAATTTCAGGTTCTGAGCATGTTCATCTCAGTCTTTTGAATAGGTGTATAAATGGCGAACAAAGATTTGCCTCACGAACAGGGATTTTGACAGCTCATGAACATGGATTTATAAAATCCCTGTTTGTATGAAAAAATCCCTGTTTGCAATCTGCCATCTTGTTTTTTTACTTTGCCCTGAACAAAGTGTCATAACTCTGCCAAGGGGCATCTGTGCCACACATGTAAGTGTGACTTATGCTCATCAGGATATGATGCACTCTGCCATGCGCTTTGTGGCATATTTCGGCCCTCAAAAATGTTTATTATCAGTTGTTTAAATCCTTGTCTATCACTCACTAACTTCCTTGTCCGTCAGTCTTGTCCACCATGAAGAACAAGGAAAACAGCTGACAGACAAGGATTCCTGATCTGGCTATTTAGTCATGAAACTTGGATGACCAGATGACCAGACCAGGAATACTTGTCCGTCAGCCATTGTCCTTGTCCGCCATGATGGACAAGGAATTTGGGTGGCAGACAAGGATTCATTTCTGGCCATCTAGTCATCCAAATTCCATGACCAGATCGCTAGACCGAGAATCCTTGCACATCAGCCATTTTCCTTGTCTGCTGTGATGGACAAGGACCGACGGGCAAAGAACTACAACAGCAGACAAGGATTTTTTTGTTTGTTTTTCCCCTTTTTTGCCCTTATCCCTGGTGGCTAGTGGTACCCCCCCCCCACCCACTCTGATTTCTTTCGTGTGTTTTTTCTGGTGATATATATATATATATATATATATATATATATATATATATATATATCCTGTATTAGAATTTTTTTTATATCTTTTTATTTTACGTTTTAATTAGGGAGGCAGTATAGTGCAGTAGTTTAAGGCTCTGAGCTGCAAACCTGAAGACCTGGGTTTGAATTTCACAGCCCCCACTTGCATACTGTGTGACGCTGAGCAAGTCACTTAACTTCCTTGTGCTCCCAGGTCACACCTGTAAACAAGCTTCAGCTTAGTGTGTCTCTCCTGCTTAAAAAAAAAAAATAGATTTTTTCTTGCCACCTCTCCCTGGTGTCCAGCAGTACACCCTGACCTTCATTGCCCCAGTTTTCATTGGTGGCAGTGGGTCCCGTAGTTGTGCCCCTTTATTTTTCATATTTCCTCTGTAAAAGGTAGAAAACCTTCCCTTGTCTTTTTGCGGGTGATTGTCCTTCAAATAAGAAATCCGTCCATCACCGATCGCGCCGATACCCCACCCGACCCCCACTGTGCACCCACCTCCCACACCCCCTGACATCCCCCAGACTGCTACTCACCTGAAGAGATCACTGGTTCTATACCGCTGCCACGATCGAAGACACGTCTTGCTGCTGGAACCGGCTACTGCAATCTGAACTAAGGTAAATGTCATCCTATGTATTTCAATGGGGGGGTTCAACATTCAGCCATAACTCAGACATTTTTTAAGATTTCAGTACCAGTTTTTCAATATGGAGTCCTGAGGACCCCACCTCCTGAACAATATGACCATCATTAGCCAACTGTTGCAGGAAAGGTGGTTTCACAGTCACTTGGTGAAAGTACCTTTCTGGTGGGATTTGCATAACGACAGTCACATTGCTCATCAGGTGGAGTCATAAGAAGGCAATGTTGAAAATTTTGGGTCAAAATTTTGAAAAATGGCTGCGTTATGGACATTTGGCACAATAGAAACATAGAAACATAGATGTTGATGGCAGATAAGGACCGCAAGGCCCATCCAGTCTGCTTATTTCTTTTTCTACCTTATGAATGTGCCATCGGCATTTGCTCTGTCAATGGCCTATCTATTCATACTCATCTCTATTGCTCCCCCATGCCTGTTTGAAGCCCTGCACTGTATTCATAGCCACAACTTCCAGAGGTAGGCCGTTCCATGCATCCACCACCTTTTCTGTGAAAAAGAACTTTCTCACATTACCCGTTAATTGGCCTCCCTCTAATCTCATGCTATGTCCTCTTGTCCTGCTGTTTTTCTTATATTGAAACATGTTAGACTCTTTCACCTTGTTAATACCCTTAAGGTGTTTGAATGTTTCTATCATATCATCTCTCTCCCTCCTTTGCTCTGGGGTATACATATTGAGCTCCATTAATCTGTCCTCATATGTTTTCTGAAGCAGTCCCTGCACCATTCTGGTTGCCCTTCTCTGGACTGCCTCAATTTGGTTAATGTCCTTGTGAAGGTGTGGCCTCCAGTACTGCACACAGTACTCCAGATGGGGCCTAACCATTGTCTTGTAAAGAGGGGTTATTTCCTCTCTCTTATGACTTGTGATACCCCTACTAATACACCCAACATCCCCTAGCCTTACCATGCTCATAAAAGAATACATTTTCAATTTTTTCACCCATATTTTCAACATACTCTTCTTATTAACCCACCTGATCTGTGTCACAGCTGTCATTTCTCAAATCCTGTCAAGATATGTTTTCACACCTGTGGTGTACGATGGCATTACAGTTGTGCAGTATTACATTTTGGCAGGGATTTGAGAATTTTTTGTGCTGGGTACATGTGATAAGGTCATAAAAAGGCTATGTTGAAAATTTGGGTCAAAATAAGGAAACTGTTATGCTATTTTAATGGAGGGATGGGAGTGCAGGGTCTGAAGGACCCTGCACTCCCACCGTAACATAAGAATTCTGTTTTCCTATGTCAATGGAGAGATAGGAGTGCAGTTTCCAAAGGACTCTGTGCTCCCACTGTGCTGCTGTACTACCTCAATGGAGGGATCAGACCCTGTGCTCTCACCATAATTTATGGATACTGTTGTACTATCTCAATAAAGTGATGGGAGCGCAGGGTCCAAAGGTCCCTATGCTCCCACAGTAAAATGAGGATACTATTATGCTACCTCAGAAGTAAGGAAATCAGTTGTGAAAACATTGTTAATGCATCAGTTAGTGTTGCCGTGACAAAAGTAGGGAAATGAGGCATTAGGGTTTCACCCTAGCACCCCACCTTTGTCCTGCAGAGACCAGGAGGTGTCTGGGGAGTGGCACTGTGATTGCCAACCCTAACACTCACGCCATTCTCCTATACTGTTGCCACTCAGCTTATTTTACAAGGAGAATGGGGTGAGTTTTAGGGTTAGCAACCCATGCCACCCTTCAACACCTCCCTGGTCTCTGCAGGCAGGGTGGGGGTGTTAGGGAGGAAACCGTAATGCCTTATTTCCTACTACTTTGTCATGTAAACCTAACTGATGCATTAACAATGCTTTTGCAACCAATTACACACACACACATACACGCACACACACACACACACACACACACACACACACACACATCATTTTATATATTTCCCTGGTGTCCAGGGGTACCCCACACCCTCTGATTGTTGTCCCCTTAATATTCCATTCCCTGGTGTCCAGTGGCACACCCCACCCTCCGATTCCCCTCCATGTAAATAATTTATGTATCCCTGGTGTATAAGTTTAGAGAGTGCCAGGCCATCGACCATTTAAAATTGAACTGAAGATGTTTTTTTTTTTAGCCAAGTATTCCCTGATGGGGCATAAGCTAAGGATTTTAAATACTGTACCTGCTATTTAATAGTGCTTGTTACATTATTCTATAGATTTTAAATGTAACAGTATGTAAAGCACTTTAATTCCCTAAAACGTGTGCTGCATAAATAAAGCTTTGATTGATTGACTGAATGATTGATTGCTTGATTAATAATGGCACCCCCACCATCCCATAGAAACATAGAATTTGACGGCAGATAAGGACCGCTTGGCCCACCCAGTCTGCCCATTTCCCTGCCTACTGGATAAGCTGCAGATCCTAGTTAACCAGCAGCCTACTTCTTTCTACCCCCAACCCCTAGAATTGCCTTATGACTGTCCCATGCATGCTTGAATTCCACCACTGTTTTTGACTCCACGACCTCCTCCGGAAGGCCGTTCCATGCATCCACAACCCTCTCTGTGAAAAAATACTTCCTTAAATTACCTCTGAGCCGCCCCCTCTATCTTCAAATTGTGCCCCTTGTTCTTGCACACCTCTTTTTTTGGAAGATGCTACCCTCTTGGACTTTGTTGAATCCCTTGAGGTACTTGAAAGTTTCTATCATGTCCCCCCTCTCCCTCCTTTCCTCGAGGCTATACATATTAAGCTCCTTAAGTCTCTCTTCATATGTCTTCCGGTGCAGACCCTGCACCATTTTAGTTGCCCTCCTCTGGACAGCTTCCATCCTGTCTATGTCTTTGCGAAGACTGGGTCTCCAGAACTGCACACAGTACTCCAGATGGGGTCTGACCAGCTGTCTGTACAGAGGGATAATAACTTCCTGTTTTCTACTGGTGATGCCTCTCCCTGTGCATCTCAGTATCCCCCCAGCCCTCCTTGCTGCCCTCTCACATTGCTTGCCCACCTTTAGGTCATCTGATATGACTACCCCCAGGTCCCTTTCCATTTTGTTGTTGCTAGTATCTCACAGCCCATTGTGTACTCTTCCCTGGGTTTTGTTTCCCAGGTGCATTACCTTGCACTTCTTAGCATTGAATCTAAGCTGTCATACATTTGACCATGCCCCACCCGTAACACTACACTTTATCTCTGGTGTTTAGTGGCACCCTTCATCTTCTGATGGCCATCCCCTTGGTAATTATGTTTGCCCTGGTGTCTAGTGGCACCTCCCAAACTATGATGCCCACTGGAGCCTGAAAGAACATCTATGAAGAACATTGCTGTACATCTCATTTAAATCAGCAGTGACATTCATAAGGTTGAAACTAAGCTAGATAGCAGGTGAATATAGACTAGGAATTTTTGCACTAACCACTCAGCCACCTAACTGCACTTTCTAAGTGCTGCGATACACACAAACACTGACTAATATGTATACACATATATGCATATATATTCCAGTATAACATAGCAGTGCATTATCTACACACACAGAACATTGCCAGACAACATTTTTCCTACAGAGACCCTAAACTCTGGAATTCCATCCAGATCCACCTCAAACCAGTAGTCAAGTTTATTAGTTTGCATAACATCAAAAATGGCACTTAGAATAGTAAAAAAAAATGGCCTTGTTGTTTACTATCAGACGCATGATGATATTGTTATTAAGCTAATTGATTAAAGTAAATTATATTGCTGAATTATTGCCTGGGATAACATCTTTTAGTGTCTGTACTGTTATAAATCATCTTCCTCTTTTCCCTATATGCATAACACTGTAAACATTTTGACAACCTTTGAAATTGTAATGACTATGTGTGAGTGTGTGGGACCTCAATGAAAATGAGCTTTTGATCAACTGAGTATCTGAGTCATGTAATGAATAAAATATTTTACTACTACTACTACAACTACACATACATTAACATGTATACACTGCCTTATATGGCATTTATTTACTTATACATTGAACCCTAACTTTTATTGTATTTAGGATAAGCATTGTGACACATTAACGCATAGGGACTGCTCCATGTTCTGAACAGTGCACAGCACTACAATGTAGCATTACAGCCATTTTCAAACTGACTACAAAAAGGTTAATGCACCAGGAAAGAGCTAACAGAGTGCCACACAAAGAACACACACACACACACACACACACACACACACACACACACACATATTCCCATATAGGGAAACACACACCAAGCCCTTTGTCTCTGCCTGCATGTAACATCCCTTTCTTAGCCTTCTTTGTTATACAAACTTTCACCAATTAATTTCAAAAATATAAACAATAACCAGAATAACCAATATAAAAAACTCATTAAGTGATTTACATAAGTTAGGGTGCTATTTACTGCTGTCCTTTTTTTAACTCTTGCAGATCTCCTGAACTGATAGCAACACTTTACTCTGAGTTCTGAAATCTGAACCACATTCCTCAGTCTTAATTACAGTTTATGGCTGGGAAACACTGATAAGTTGACATATTTACTACAGACCATAAGCTATAGATCTTTCTTGAAAGAGAATACTGCTCAGTTTGAAGCTAGTAACCACGTTATCGCACAAGTCCTGTTATGCACAAATTAAGATTGAAATACATGTACTGTTAGTGACCATTATTTCCCATCAACCCTTAAAAACACTGTCAGAGTGAAAGAAAAAAAAATGTTTCTTTGTTTTCAGACAGAGAAAAATAGTGCAGTTTAGGGACATACCAGACTGCTCTAGCAGAGTGATTGTAATCAACTCCAATTTTATGAAGTCCTGTCAGAATCTGTTGAGCTCCATTTTTCTACTGTATCATGAAGGCGTCTGCAGAGCTCCTCTCTGCAGCCATAAAAAGGCAGCCACGGTCTTCCAGAAAACTATAGACTGATAAATTTAATTGACTGTCTAGGAAAATCTTCACAAGAATAAGACTGAACAGGTTAAATCTATGAGTTGAAACAAATAACAAAAGATCAATATTTTATGTTATCTCATATCATTGAAATATATTATGTTAGGCAACATCTGCTTTCTTTTTTTTTTTTTTTAATTTTTATGTTTATGGGGTTTTTCATCTGTTTTTATCCCGCTTGCCCAAGGCCCCGGCATTTGGAGGCACGCGTGCACAACATTGTGCCAGCTCAGCCCCTTCCACCCTCCCGTCCTTGCCGCCCCCTCTGCCTACACTTTCCCACCAGACCTCTACCTGATGGAAGCAGAACTACGGACCCCACCCTCAGGAGAGGAGAGCAGCCTACCAGCTCTGCGTGATCCTGCTCCTCCTTCCCCCCCATGCCAGCATCCTGATAACCTAAGGTTGTTCCCCAACCCAGGTCACTGGTGTAGCATGAGGTAAGGCATCCAGTGCCTCAACCCTCAGTGCCACCAGGCCAGTAACATCTGCTTTCCATGGCATTCACTGATTTAAGGGTGCATTTGAAGCTATTTCTAGACCATTACTATGGTCTAAAGTATTACAAAAAATTATTGACAAGGATAGACTTTGTATTATTATGAATCTATTCACTAATAATTGGACAACAGATATGATTTACATGATAACACATCTGAAAGTTTCCCTTTGAATAGCGATGTCAAGCAAGGATACCTGTTGGCACCTCTGTTGTTTAACTGCTTCATAAATGATTTACCAATGCAATTGTTGGAAATTTGGGACACTCTCCACAGTAAATGGAACAGTTGCATCAGCTTTGTTGTAGGTGGATGATGTAATTCTCCTCTCAGCCTCTCCAATTCACTTAAACCACAAATTAGCAAGTCTTTAAACATACTGTGAGGAAAATAAGCTCAACATTAATGTTGACAAAAGTAAAATAATAATGTATGGAAGAAGAATCAAGTATAAAATGGAAAATAGGCAATGTTAAACTAAACATTGTAAAGTCAGTTACTATCTTGGATTATTCTTTTCATCAAATAACTCCTGGTTTAAGCGTATACAATGTACAAGAAATAAGTTTACTCAAACAAAAGATACCTTACTCTGATTCAGTGAAAATATGAGGAAGCCACACTAATACCAACTTTAAAACTGCAGAAATGAATATGAATAGTAGTTCCTTGTATATGGCAGCTATTTGGACTGCCTTTAATGTAGGGATTATTGAACTTCTATTTAATCAGGTTTATAGATCAAGCCTGCAAACATCTAGATCTATTCCAGCAAAGATTGTGAGGGCTGAATTGGGCAGGTGTAAGATATAAGTTCTAATGAAATCAGGAAATTAGGTAACTGGATAAAATGTCTGAACATGGAAGACTGTTAATTGACAAAAATGTGCCTGATAGAAAAATTGGTAGGGCTATCTTCAGATGTGTCCCCGTAATTTCCTCTACCACTTTCACAATTTACCCACCTTTCCCAGTGATGCACCCCTCCCCACTATCTGATTGACAAGGTTTTCTACTAGACTGCTTACTTTTCTCCCTCCCCCTTCACCTCCCACCTGCTAGAGGTGCTCCCCAGTACTCAGTACATTACGTTATTGCCTCTGTCAAATGCTATCTTACATTGTTGCCTTTGTTGATTGTTAATGCTGTAATCAGTGTCTGTTGTTTATTAACATTGTTTTATTATTGTGTTAACTGTGATTACGTCTGTCGTGGAACCTTTGTAAAAGAGCTCCTGCTCAAAAGTTGTTTCTGAATAATAAATAAATAAATAAATAAATAAATAAATAAATATGCCCACCCCATGGCTAAGGAGATATAAGCAATGCTTTCATTAGTCTATTTAAATCATTTATGGACAGACTGACTGAAGGCCATCAACATATCTCCAATGTATATAACAGTAATTAAAGCCATATTACAACATTTGCACAAGCAGAGAATTTAGAGTGCATAAGAAATTTGAAAGGTTATAGCTGCTACTCACAAAATAAACTCACACATAATCTAGGACCATGTCTCTTTTTTTTGTTATGGACTGGAAAGATAAAAGAATGTTTTTACATTTCAGGCTTGAAACATTTCCCTCCATGTTATTGCTCTGTAGATATATATAAACAGACAAATCTCGTTCTCCAAGGATATAAAAATGTGATTGTGGTATGAAAAAATATGAGGGCAGAGGCACTGGTGTCAAACCTCTTTCATGCCAGTGACCTGTGTTCAGGAACGAGCTCGGGTCACCAGGGGTTGGCCAGGGGGAAGGGCTGGGTTTGGACTGAGCACCCATCAGGCAGCTCTCCTCTCCTGGTTTGGGGAGGTAGTCCTTCTTGACCCTTGACTGCCACCGAATGGAGGCTCAGTGGCAGTGCCAGCAAATGGGGAGACTGGAGCTAGGCCAGGTGGGTGCATTGAAGTCAGTGCCAGATCTGGCATGCATGCATGCCTCAATGAGCATGTGTGACTGTGTTACCAGTACTCAGGGAGTAAGGGGAGAGAATGGAGGAAAACCGCCCTGGGGACAGGATGATGACTGACCCCCTTCAAGCGCCGCACCAGGTGGACGGGCACATGCCACAGTCCTGGGGCAGGGTGACGGTGGAAGGTGAGTCCTGGATGAGCTGCATGGCAGGGCTGGGGGGGTCGGTCAGAATGAAGGTTCACAGGGGAGCACAGGAGTAGAAAGAGAATATGAAAAAATATATATATGTGTATATATATATATATATATATATATATATACACACGAGACATTGACTCATGCCATTTTGTATTGTAAAAAATTTGACTTTGTTAGGGCAAAATGTCTGTCTAATTATTGAAGCCAAAATCAAGAAGAAGCTACAAGTATTTGCAGATGACACCAAGATCTGCAACAGAGTGGGTACTCCAGAAGGGGTGCAGAAAATGAAGAAAGACCTGGAGAAGCCTGAAAGATGGTTGGAGGTGTGGCAACTGAGGTTCAATGCAAAAAAAGTGCAAGATAATGCACCTGGGTAGGGGGAACACTGGGGAGAGCTACAGGATGGGGGGAGAGGTGCTGACTGTCACCAAAGAGGAAAGGGACCTAGGGGTTATCATATCTGATGACCTTAAGGTATCAAAGCAGTGTGAAAAGGCCGCAGGGAGGGCCAGTGGCATGCTGGGTTGCATAGACAGAGGCATTACTAGCAGGAGATGGGAGGTGGTGATGCCATTGTATAAAACACTAGCAAGGCCTCACCTGGAGTACTGCATGCAGTACTGGAGACCACACACGTGTAACGACATAGACAAGGTGGAGGCTATCCAGAGAAGGGCGACAAAGGTTGTGCATGGCTTGCATCACAAAACATATGAGGATAGTCTAAGAGACCTCAATATGTACTCACTGGAGGAAAGGAGAGAAAGGGGGGACATGATAGAAACTTTCAAGCACCTCAAGGGCATAAACAAGGTGCAGGTGGGGGATCTTTTTCCAATGTAGAAAATATATCAGAATGAGGAAACAATATGAAATTGGAGGGTAGATTAAGAGGAACATGAGGAAGTTTTTCACAGATAGGGTGGTGGATGCCTGGAACAGTCTGCCACAAGAGGTGGTGGTGGCAAGCACAGTGAAGGGGTTAAACATGCCTGGGACAGGCACAAGGGGTTGATGGGTGAGGTGGGAGTGATGAAAAGCCATTGATCACTTGGGGTCAGTGACTGCATACAAGTATTGGGCTTACAGGCAGACTAGATGGGCCTAGCGGTCCTTATCTGCTGACAATTTCTATGTATCTATGTATGCTAAAACAGTTCATAAAGCACTAATGAATCCAACACTTCAGATCTTGATATCGGGGATTTAAGAGATTACAGGCATATTACGCTCATCAGATATCCCGGATCTGAGGTGTCTTGTTTATACTCATAGGTGGAGCACCAGTGAGGAGCTATCTAAAGCAACTCTGCTAAGGATAAACAACTATATAATAAGTATATATGCAATAAGAACCAAGACACATTTCCTTACCGTTACTGTTTTTATCCTGAGGATTTATATAGCATGGTTTTATAACTATGGCAGTTCTTTTATTCTTTGTATGTTTATGTACAAAATTGTATTCTTTTGTAATTCTATGTTCTTGTCAATCTTATTTGTAAAGACATGTAATGAGTCAATCAATAAACATGCTGAGCTGAACTGTATTTCCACACATCCCTCATAAACTCCCTCCTTCTAGTTTTATTGCAAGCCCCTGTGTTCTGGTATCCTTCCTCCTTTGAGTAGTACTCTGAACTATACATTAGGATGAGCATAATGCCACCAAAAATTAAACACACCTACAGCTCAACTGTGCTGTCATAAACATTATTACAAAGGGTTCTCTTGAAGCCCTAGCTAACCTATTATTTCAGATTAGAAAATGGGCTTTAGATATTCTGGTCTCTGGTTGACTGGTACCCATGTCGCGGGAGTACATTAACTTTTATTATACAATGGCAAGAAAGAATGTTGGGCTCTCATTGGTCAGTCTGGGACTGGACCGGTGATGTTATCCCAGCATAACATCGCGTATCTAGTCCCAGCGCACAAATAACTGAATAACATAAAAAAAAAATCACTGCCCACACTGCCCATTCGATGCTGCCACCCAGCCATTTCAAACAGTAGCACAATTCTACCAGAGACCGTCAGTTGGTCCCCAAGTGTTCAAGGCACCCATCATGTTACAAACTGAATGGCAAGAACAAAAAAAAAAGTTAAAGTAAAAGAAACGATGCCCTGACAGTCCGCCCACCCCACTTAGCACAGCGATCCTTTTAGTAGGTGCAAGAATACCATAAGTGGGTGCTCGCTCCTCATACTACCCAGCTCCTCAATCCAGCGGCCACACTTGGTCTACTAAGGAGGACCACCCCAAAGAAGGGGAAAAAAAAAAAATTTCAGTAAAGCGCGACTGTGAACTGGCACTGTTCACTATAGGGATAGTGCTATCCTGGGCATTACAGAGGAGACCGGAAGTGCGCTTTGGGCTTTGTGAGCTGCTGGAGATAAGAGCACACTGGGCGGGTGCTGCAGAGGGATGTTTATTTCTATGGATAGATATCCTTTGTTCTTCTAGTCCCAGCTTTGAACAGCAGCAGCTTGTGTTCTCAATAGTGCAGTTGGAGACTGAAACAGAGGATCATGAATCTGGAGGCCCAGTATCCCCCCAAACACTCACGGACACCTTCTAAGCTCCAGCAGGGCAGGGAACACCATCGGGGAGCCTTAATAGGTAATGTTGTCTCCCTGCTGGCTTCTTTTGTGTGGCTGCACCACGTCAACTGCCCAGCCACCCTCCCACCAAGCCCCAACCCTCAATTAATTTCCTTATCCTGTCACATGACTTCCTGTCCCATCTGATATTAAGTCCCCTTTCCCATTTGCAGCTTATCCTTTTCAGCCACCACAGGGCTCCCTCCTGTGTTCTACCATCTCTATCTCCCCTAGCTCTGCTACTTGCAGGCACTCTGTCATCCCAACCACTCCACTGCCCAGTCTCCTGCATAGTACCTTTCCACTCTTCTTGCCACCCTCTCCACCTCACCTTCTCTGCCCCCTTTTCTCCACTATCTCCCCACTGCCTTCCCCTCTCTGTTCCCCCCTGCCTTTTTAGTACCCTGAGTAACCACTAGGAGTCACAATTTCACCTCCCTCTGAGCACCTTTTCCCAGCCTCTCATTGCCTACTAGCCAGGCCCACCGGCCTCCACATCAAGGTCCCACAACCTTCCCCCCCGAGGTTCGAACCTTGTACCCTTGGCACCAAAGGCAGCAGCACTACCACTACACCACAGCAGCAGTCACCCTCACTGTAGGTCAGTTATCCCCTTATAGCCCCAACAGAAAATAGCAATGGGATCCACGGCTATCACAATCAGCCTACTCTTGGTTACCTTTTTCACTCAGCCCATGTCCCATCCTCCTCCCTGCCCCCACCCTGGAGCCCCACCCCTCCACCACTCCACAGCAGCCACCCCCACCTTGGCCACCCCATCACTCCACAGCACCCACCACCAACCAATACCCCTCCGCTCCCCTCTGGGACACCTTGGACCCACCCTTCCTTGCTATACTTACCCTCCGCTCCTTACCCATCCCTTGCAACAAACACTATTAAGACCCTGCATCGGTTCCTGGCTAAGGGTCCTAGTCACCATGCTCCGCTAATCAGATTAGTTGCTGTACTCCTTCTGCTCTCTGGGAACATACACCACAACCCCACACCTTTATCAGCTAGCCACCCCACACCCCCCACTAGTACTGGCCTCCGCGTTGCCTCTATGAATATTTGCAGCATTCTAAAAAAATTCTGCTGCTCTCCAGTGCTGGGTTGTACAGCACCGACCTGATACTATAGAGCTAGTCGAGACCTGGCTCTCCGACAAAATGCCTGACTCTGTTATTTCCCTCCCTGGCTACACTCTGTTTAGGGAAGACCGTATAGGCAAACGTGGTGGCGGGTGCTCAGTCTTTATGCACGACACACTTTTAAGCCATGCACTTCCAGCTCCCAAGCTCGGTTTCAGTGCCCAAGCCCTCACCCTTAAGGTTACCCCTGACCCAGCCAGGGGCCCCCTTTTCCTCACAGTCTCTTACATTCCCGTGAGGGACCAGGGACAAGCTGTCCAATCCCTCATTGATTACCTCACCACACTCCACACAAAGGCGAACAGCTCATCCTAGGTGACCTTAATGTCAATTGGCTGGGTACCTCTGCCTTCCATATTAAGGACTCCTTCGCTGCTCTTGATATGACCCAGTTAGTTACCTCGCCCACTAGATTTAACCAGTCAAATGGCTCCAGCACCCTCCTAGATGTCATTTTGACAAACTGCCCGCATAAAATCAGGGATATTAATGTACTACCAGACTCTCTTAGTGACCACTCTCCTGTCATCTGTCGCTGGTCATCCCCGTACCAAAACCAGTGTCCCAGGTCACCTCATGCAGTAGCGTTTAAGCGGGGGTCTCAGAAACAAAAATGCACCTGGCCCAGCTTGACTGGTCCCCAATCCTACTAGCAGCAGATTGATTCTGCCCCTACCCTATTCTCCTCTGCCTTCAGCAAGGCCTGTGACCTTTTAAGCCCCTCGACCAGAATCTGTGCAAAAAACAGAACACCTCATGGATCTCCCCATCCCTTGTCAAAAACTAAAACAAAGAGATAACCTCTGGCATATTGCTGTCACCACAGGCAAACTGGCTGACAGACAAACCTATAATGCAGCATGTAATAGGTGTACCCAGGCTATAAGGCAGGCAAAGGCAGAACATTATCAAGCTACTCTTGCTTCCACTTAGGGCTCATCCTGTGCCTTCTGGGACAATATAAAGGAGCTCAATGGGAAGATCCACTCCCCCTCACCATCTCAACTTACCATAGATGGTACCATCACTACTGATCCACCCCGCATAGCTGAGTGCCTCAATAGGGCTTTCTCAGACCTTAGCTCTGTCCTTCCCAACTATTTTTTTGACCCTATTCCTGCTCTACCCCCCACCCTGGATCACCCCTTTCTACCTGCATGCCATATCCGCCTGAAGCCAGACCTCATCTTCAAAAGCCCTAGCCAGCAACAACCCCAGCTGTAATCCCCTGGACTCAGGATCCTCCGATTAGTCTTGTCTTGGATACTGTACTAGCCCGTCTCGCCGACCTCTAAATCGGTCACTATGTCTGGCCAGTTCCCAAGTGCTTGGAAAATTGCTGAAATAACCCCAATCCATAAGAGTGGGATTGAACCTCCTAACAATTTCAGGCCCATCTCTATTCTCCCCCGCTCTCCAAAGCACTTGAAAAATAGTGGCCATACAGCTGTCCAGTACCTAACCAAATACGACCTGTTGTGTCCGGAACAACATGGTTTCTGCCCTAGACACAGCACCACTACAGCCCTCCTGGAGTTCTCCCACCACCTCCACTCCACTCTCGACTCTGGTCACGTTGCAGGTGCAATGTTCATTGACCTCTACAAGGCCTTTGATACTGTCTGCCACCCCCTCCTACTTGCCTCTGTCCGCCTACCAGGCTTCTCCCCGGCCCCCTTGCCTGGTTTACCAGTTACCTCTCTACCCTATTCCAGCATGTGAAGGTTAATGGTACCCAGTCCAACACCCTGCCCATTCGCTCTGGGGTCCCCAGGGTTCCATCCTGGGCCCTGTTCTGTTCAGCCTAGTTCTCAACACTCTCCCCAGCTCCTGCTCCTCTATGCCAATGATGCGGTCCTGTTAGCCTCCCACCCTGATCCTGCATCTCTACAGGAATCCCTGCAGCGTACATTCTACCAAGCTGCAAAGTGGTTCCTTGACCACTGGCTGGTCATCAACCTCAAAAAAAACAAATCCATGCTCTTTTCTCACCACCAGAATAAGGCCAAAAATGCCCCCTTCTGCATTCTCCCCAGTAATCCACACCCTCTCGAGCAGGTGTCATCCTACAAATACCTGGGCATCACCTTCGACTCGGCTCTTACCTTCCACACCCACATCAATACCCTGCCCTCAGCTATAAATTCTTGGATTGGCCTTCTCTATCAACATAGAGATTGCCTCCCCCAAACTGCCCTCCGACTGGCCATAAACTCCTTCGTCCTGTCCTTAGTGGATTACAGCCTTCCCATCTATGCTGCGGCTGATAATACCACCATCACCAAAATTCAGACCTCGATAAACAAGGCCCGCAGGCTCCTGACTGGCACATCCCACTGCACTCATACTTGTCTGCTCTATTTCACCACCAGTCTGCTCACCTTTGAGGAGTGCCTGCGCTACCAAACCTGCCCACCTGCCAAAAAATCCTTGCTAGGTCTCTCCCCCCAGGGGTCGCTGTGTCCCTGTGGCATGCATCACCATCTGTTGCCACCCATAGCACAGTAAAGGCCACCTTCCAGGTGCCCCATACCAAGACCTCTTTAGCCCAAAGGTCCTTCCACCACCATGCCCCCAAATGGTTCAACTCCCTCTTGCCCTCTGTCTCTAATCTTACCAAAATCGGTCCTTCAAAGTGGAGCTCTGTAACCTACTCTTTGGCCATGAAACTGTAATTGTCCCTGATTAATGCTATGATGGGTCCCTCCTACCTGACCCTTAGCCTGACTATGTCCGCTGGACAGCTGGCCCCTCCTTTTTTATTCCCCTTCCCTTTTTTCCACCGCCTTTCCTCATAGGTATTCTCCTGGCTCGTCAAAGGTGTACCTTCTATTACAGTAAAATTTTATTCAACTGTAACTTACTGTATGCAACTTTATCTGTAAACCACTGTTGTAAATGCATTATTGTTATCTGTATTGCACTGTATGTTACCACTGTTGTACCTCACACTGTATCCATGTCTACCTCGCTGTGACGAGATGCCTTTGTAAATGAGTCCATGACTCAAAGGTTGTAAATCCGACTTTCAAAATAAATAAAAGCACTTGCCCGGAGCCACCATCATGCACCTTGCCTTCACTTGCGACTGTCCTCTACTGCAGGTGAGTGATTGATCGATTATTTAAATTTCAATACAGCTTCTGTGGTTGACACCAACAGTGTCTCACACTCTGCCAACATAACATGAAGAAACATTTTGGGGGCAGAGAGGAAAGCCAGTGTACCACTGAGATAGAAACAGAGCTATCCAGAGAGAAAAGCAGATTAACAGCAGCACTGGGATACAGGGCAACCATAAGATGCACTGCCACCTACTAGACAAAGAGAAACCATAGACTCCTTTTTCAAAAGGTATACCTCCCTAAGAAAACTAAAAAAGTATTTTAAACATATTTTTCCCATTTTTTAATGAAGGAGCCATTGTATAATAGAATATGTGAGTCCTGCTGGGATAATGTAACTTCTCGGGTGTTGGATGCACTCCGCCTGTGGCCTGGTGTGCCCAACCACCCCAGGTGTGAGTTATCCCAGCATGACACATACCCTGTCATGCATTATTCCTTTAGCAGGGACAAGGAAATAAAAGTGCCCACCCAGCCTTGCCTCACTACCAAAGTGATATCACTGTGTCACTTTGGATTTTCAGATTATCAACTGACATTTTCCCACTGCTTAGAGTGCCTCCAACTCCAATCAGACAAAACAGAGCACTGGTCACTCTCGCTTTGTACACATAGCCAAAACATCCACAAAATACTTTTCACTGTTTTATAAGCATGTTTAGAAACTACAGTTTTATTTTAAACCACGTGCTCCAGGCAGCATCATACATTTGTCATCAAACTCGCCATACTCTGCTCAGTTCCTCCAGACCCTCCAGCCCTGCCTCTAGGCCACAAAGAAATCATTGAACTTACTCACTCAGACACACTCAAATAATATATCTTAGAGGTAGAGCTGCCTGTATAATTTCCTCTGAAGTTGTACTTGCAGCTGATCTGTAGTCCTGGTGCTATCATCCTGACTCTAGATTTAACTATCACTGTATTAGACACAGACTGCACTGACAGTGATTACAATAATAGCCACATTTTGAAAAAAATGCAGAAGTACTCTATGTATCTCTACTCTGTATGGGGGGTGGAGGTTAAACAAACAACAAAAAAATAACATCACTTGGGTGAGGAAGAGTAACCATAACATGACAAATATTAGCTAAAACAACAGTGCCCTCTACTGGTAAGTCTACCAGTAGAGGGCCTACTTTAAAAAAATACTAACAGATTTCTTTCTTTCTTTCTTTCTTACAACACTTTCATCTGTAACCCATTTAATAAGTGCAATAGTACCCTCCAGGGTGAGTGGTATGGGATGTACCAGACCTTCCAGGGGCTATAAGCTCCTCTGCCTGCAGTGTCAGGTCTCATTATGCCCCTGGGCAGTCTGGTATAGCCCAATACTGCCCACCTTGTTGGGTACTGTTACTTGCATATACCTCATATTCTTTTTGATCTCTGACTGTCCTGCCTCTCCTAGTAGCTACAGTAAAGACTAGATTAGGCACCAGGACATTTTGGGCAATATGCACTTTCACTTTGATATGGACTGGCTTTAAGTTTAAGAACTCTGACTAATGTGAGGTCTCTTAAAAGTGAACCGATGTGATGGCTTCCCGTGCTAATGGACAACAATGCAACTGTTATTAACTGTAGTAGTAGTCATGCATCTTTTATCTTATGCTAGCTCATCTATGTTCTACTCTGTTATTTTGCCCTGGTGCATAATTGAGAACATGACTGTCATTTCAATTTTCCTCCCAGTTACCAACAAGTAAATAAATTAATATCCCTACACCTCCTGATTCTCAGTCCCTCACTGCTGCCATGCTACCCAGTTTTACTTTATGGTTGTAATCCAAATAAAAGGTTTATGAAAACAGTTACCTCAAGAGTGATTGAGTGGGTTGCTGCTCATGTATGGTAAAAACATGTAATTATTGAAGGGAAAAAATTACATTTGATTTCAGGAATACCAAATGCCCTGTATCAAACCATAACTGTTTTCAGTTTGAGTCTGCCAGCATTCATTTGCATTTTATGTAATTCTGCTTTTCTTTAACCCCAAGGTGAAGCTTAGTTGTTTTTATAAGTATTCCACTTTGAAGTATTGTACTGGAGCCACCCAGAAGCATTGGGTACTTTGCAGAGTACCCATTACTTGAATAACATTTCAGAAAGTGTGGTCAAGAAACATGAAACGCTTTTTTTATATTACAATGTGGAAGTCACTTCAAGAAGTACAGCAATGCCAACCTGGTGGTGCTGAGGGTTGAGGCACTGGATGCCACACCTCATGCCATGCTGGTGACCCGGGTTCGGGAACAGACTCGGGCCGCTGGGGGACAGCAGGGGAGGGAAGAGATTGAGCATCTGGAGGACTGCTCTCTCTTCCCGGGGTGGGTTCTAGGGGCTGTGTCGCACAAGCACAACCTCTAGTGGTGGCCAGAGGAAGCCAAGATTGCATCGCCATGCATAGCGAGGGGGCCGAGCTGTGGCAGGCATTGGCATTAGTGCCTGGATGCCATTGCATGTCTGAGTTCTGAGGGAAATGGAAAAACAGGAAAAAGAACCCTCTGGAGGATAGGCGATGGCACCACTGCCTGTACCACATACCAATGCAGGGCACCTCACTCTCCCCATGGCTGACACTCTGACTGGCACTCTATACTGTAGATAGAGCACCCTGGGAAGATAGGGCGGCCCTTCCCCATGGGGGCTTAGATCCAGGGGTATAGCTGGTCAGAGTGAGGGGAGTAGCTGAGGCTGTCACAGCGGGAGGCAGAGTGCAGGTTAGGTGGTTGCCGGAGAGAGTTCCTCCAGTAGAGGTGCAGAAAAACAGTCAACAAAAGAAGTACAGCAATGATCCGGAAGTCTTTCAGGGTCGGCAGCAAAGGTCCTACAAGGAGAGACTGACAAACATCTAAATGTATTCCTCAGAGTCCAAAAGGGAAATGGGAGATACTGTGTTTATTTATGTATTGATTTGTTTGTTTTTATGTTTGCTTGCACGCATGTGCAAGAAACATAGTGCCACCATACAAGTTTTAGTGGTGTGTGCCTCCCTACTTCCAATGCCCTGTTCTCTTTTGCAGGCACAGCTGCACCATGCCAATAAATGTCCTAGCTGTCTATGACAACTGTTCAGAATGCAGTGGCATACAGTTGAAAGCGAAAAAACGCTGCAATCAGCGGTTGTAATGTGTAGGTAATTTGCATACTGGCGTCAGCAGGTAATTTACATACTGCCGTCAGCAGTATGCAAAGTGCCTACAGCAGCACTGCACCCTGAACAGCTCTCATAGACAGCTTCCTTTGTGTCTACTCTCCCCCCTCCCCAAACACTCAAATAGCACACTGGGAGCCCACCCCAGCGTGCTCATGCGCCCCCCCGCCCGCTGCACACAGTATGGCTGACGGGGTGCCCAATTCCCCGTCGGCTCGCACTCCCCCCAGAGTTCTAGGTGCCACACTGGGAGCCACCCCAGCATAGCATAAGTGAGAATGGCGCGGAGGTGCCCAATCCCCGTTGACTCAATTAAACCCCCAAAAGAAACCGACTTCCAGTTGCCACTGGAGCCCACCCCAGCGTGGCACATGTCTGTATGGCTGACAAGGTGCCCAATCCCCGTTGGCTCCACTGATCTCCCCAAAATCTTCCAACTGCCATGCTGGGAGCACACCCCAGTGTGGCACAAGTCCCGCGTTGTCTTCCTAAAAAGAAAACAAACACCTGAAAAGAAAAAAATGGTCCCTCGTTGATTGACTTGCCCCCCAGCTCACACCCACCATCTGTACATCCACCTCTCCACACCCCCACCTAACCCCATACTTACCTCCGGAGGTCGGCGCGACGATCTTCGGTGGACCAGGAACACGTCTGCTCTCTTCAAAGCCGACCGTGAACTGAAGAAATGCCGGTAAGCTGTATAATGGAATAAATAGGGTTTTTTCAACTTTGATGCATATCTCAGGCATTTTTTGGAATTTTGGCACCAAATTTTCAACATGGGGTTTTTGGGACGCCTACTCATGAATTCTGACACTGTCATGGCGTTTATCGGCCCCGAAAAGTGATCTTGCGGTCACTGGGCAGAACCACCTTTTGGGACTGATTTATGAAATGACAATGTCACAGTTCAGGAGGTAGGCCCATAAAAACCCTGTGTTGAAAATTTGGTAAAAAAATTCCCCAAAATGACTGATTTATAAGCGTGCATTGCGCAGTTCCTATGCGCACTCATAAGTTCGTGAATTTTTAATATTTTCACTCCAGATTTTCAACATTGCCATTTTACCACACCTCCTTATGAGCAGTACAGCTGTCATTTTTCACATCTCACCCAAAATGTGTTTCCGTGCATGTAGCGTACAATGGCGCAGTTGGTGTGCGAAATCAATGTTTGGGACAGATTAAGAAAATCACAGTGACACTGTTCATGAGCAGAGGTCTTAAAATGGCTATGTTAAAAATTTGGTGACAAAAGTCCATAAAATGACTGTGCTACGAGCGAGCATTGCACAGTTTCCATGCACCCTCTTAAGTTCATGAATTTGTAATATTTTCAGTCCAGATTTTCATCACTGGCATTTTTCCACACTTCCTCATAAAGAGTGCAGCTGTCATTTTTCACACCATGGCTGAAATGTGTTTTCACACTTTTTTAGCTCAGAAATGCATATAACGCTGTGGAAATCATTGTTGGGACAGATTAAGAAAATCACAGTGACACTGTTCATGAGTGGAGGTCCCAAAATGCCTGTGTTGACCATCTACTGTAAAAAATTCCCGAAATAATTACACTATGGGTGTCCGTTGTGCAGTTTCTACGCACGCTCATGACTTCACCAGTTTTTTTTTAATATTTTCACTGCAGATTTTCAACATTGCCATTTTTTACACCTCCCCATGAACAATACATCTGTCATTTTTCACATCCTGTTCGGAAATGTGTTTTCGCACCTGTGGTGCCAAATGGCGTAGTCGCTGTGCAAAATCAGCTTTCGGCTAACGAACTTATATTGCCACTGTTCATGAGGTGGGGGTCACAAAATAAACATGTTGAAAATTTGGAGTGAAAATACCAATGAACTCCTGGGGTGTTAGGGTTTGCGACCATAATGCCCCACTCTGTAGAGACTGACAGGCATCAGGGGTGTGACTTGGGATTGTCACCTGTAATGCTCATACCATTCCACCCCCACCCACACCCTGCAGCCAGTGAGAGGCATCGAGATGTGCCTTGGACTCTTCGGTCCCAAAGTTTACCCCATTCTCCTATACTGCACCCATCTCCTGTATTTCCTGATGGAATGGGGTGAACATAAAGAATAAGACTGAGCACACACCGTGACACTAATAAAGGCGTCTGCATGGTAGGGTGTGGTGAAATGCGTGGTCGTATGCCTGATGACCCAAAGGTACCCCAAGGCCTGTCAGTATCTGCAGGGGCGGTGGTGGGGTTGGCTTCAGTTCAATACTTCACTGCCATTCCTATTATGCAGCTCTGTAACTCTACACTACCAATGCCAATGCCAGCAAGCAAACATTCGTCATTGACAAATGCTTATTAGTTTTGTTGACCAAGTAAATGCACTAGACATTCACTAGACAATGTCTGTTTTCAGGCAGGATTCAGGAAGCACTGCATCCACACAAAAGACAGCTACAGAATTATGAAATTATATCAGGTGCAGGACAGTTAAGCAGTGTGATAATACAATGTAGTCAAATTACATTAAATGCATCAAAGATAACAATTATCAGTATAGGCACAGGAACAAGCTTTCCAAGATAGTAAATATGTAATTATGTTTAGGACTACAAAGATGCATTTCAGGATAGTAAATGTTTTCTTTGTTCACTTCTGAGGAGCAGATGAGTAGAGACATTTCACAGTCCCAGAGGGAGAGATCTCTAATACTTTAGCGGCAAGAGAGAAGGCCAGTAACCTCATATTAGTAGAGCACTTTGGGACAAATAACAAAGACTCTTCACAAAATCTGAGAGGGTACAGTAGATACACATAGGATACTGAAGCAGTACAAACAAAGAAGCAGCAATCTGCATTTTTAGTAATTATTAATAAAGCAACTAAGAGCAAATGATTGCATGGGGAATGGGATAACCAGCCCAGACCTGAGTACAGGAGACAATGATGAGTAAGGTGATTCATTGCTAGTGCAGCTTGACAGATATTATACTGTATGTTACATTAACATCCCAATGTGCCAAGTTACTTTTGGCAGTGTTAAAGAAGGACAGAAGACTATAATTCAGGCTTGGCAGAAAGACACCTTGGGCTATAGCCAATCGAGCTTTAGGAATGAGATTGTATTAAATCCTACAAACAAGGTCCAGCCTGTAATTAACTGATATGCAAACAGCAGTGATATGATGTGTAACATTTTAACTTGAAAAGAGAGGTCTAAGGTAATCCTTAGGTACACAAAAAGACCAACTGGACCTCATTGGGACCCATCAATACAGGAGACAGTTAACATATTGGCATTTGCTCTATGTTTACAATTTGAACCACATAGCATGGCTTGGGTCCTTTTAGTACTTAAAACCAATTTATTAGCAATCTGTCCCTGAATGTTGAAGAAGCCAAGCTATTATATATACTAACAGACATAAACTCCCAACCTCCTGACTTTTGTTAGATATAATCCTCAAAATGAACTGCTTTTTATGCGAGCAAGGCTCACTTGCGCTCTTTGGATCTGCCCCTAAGGTGAGGACATGAGCTGAAGAACTTCTTGTTCTCTGTAAGCAGTAAAGACACAGTGGGGTGTGCATTAGACAGTTCTAACACACAGCCAGGGCCATAGTAAGGCACAAGACATGAGACTATTTTAAAAAGACTATTTTACATGCTGGTTAATTGTAGAATAGTTCCTCCACCTGCATTAAGTCAATGTAACTTGTTTTTGCCCTTAAGTGCTTTGACTTACTGTATAGTGCCCGCCGTAGCTGTGCTTACAACTGGTTGTCATGGTGCCTGCTACTCCCTCACACACACACACACACACCTATAGTTTAAATAGTTTTCATTTAAGCATTTAAAATGCTACTTTCTGTAAATTCTAACTAAACTATATGAGCAGTCCAAGCAAACTAGTGAGTGGTGAGCCAGATGTCAGGGTGGCAGGATGTGACTGCAGGATTTTAAAAAGATGGATGAATGCCTCAGGGATGACTTAGCAGGGGTGGATGTCCTGGGTGAGTGGGCAAAGATGAAAGGGAGCATAGTAAAGGCAACAAACCTCTGCATCAAACAAGTGAGCAAAGCAAGAGGAAAAAGAGATCATTGTGGTTCTCGAAAGGAGGCTGAAAAGGTAAATGGTAGCATTTAGAAGAGATAAGGAGATGCAGAGGGAGGAGGATAGGGAGGTGTACTGGGGAAACAGAGGAAGCAGGGAAAGCAGTAAGGAGGCACAAAGCGAAAACTGAAGAGAAATAGTCAGAAGGTAACAAAGAGGCAAGACATTTTACAGCTACATAGCAGAGCTATGTAGTATTACTATTATGTAGCAGAGAGAGGGGACTCTGGAAGCACGTGATCAGATACCTCAACTGTGTCCTTCCACTGTGGAGCTGAAGCACATGCGATCCTCTCTATTCAATACAGTGCCATTTATTCCCACCACACACTATTTTCATGCTCCGTGCTCACTTCTGGTTCACTTCCAGGGTTCAGGGCTACGTGGCATCCCTACCCTGCAATGTTTCCCTGGTGTCAAGTGGCACCCCCTGCCCTCGTATTGCCAGCTCTGTATCCATAAAATGCTTCCCTGGTATCTAGTGGCACCCCCTGCCCTCCGGTCACCATCCCCATAATGCCATAATGTTTTCCTGGTGTCCAGTGGCACCCCACCACCCTGCAATCGCCATCCCCATCTATTCAAAATGTTTCCCTGGTGTCTAGAGGCTCCCTCCACCCTCTGATTGCCACCCCTGTATTTTTTTAATGTTTCCCTGGTGTTTACTGGTGCCCTCACCCTCTGATTGCTGGTCCCCTATTTACAAAAATGTTTCCCTGGTGTCTAGTGGCACCCCTCACCCTCTGATCACTGGCCCTGTGTTTTCATGTTTCCTTGGTGTCAAGGTGTCTAGTGGTGCCCCTCGCCCTCCCATCACCATCCCCTATATATATATGTGTATATATATATATATATATATTATTTCCCTAGTTTCTAATGGCCCCCTCCAATCACTGTCCTCATATTAATACTAAAATTGTAACATGTAATAAAGAAGATCATCCCTTGATGTTTTTTTCCTGTAAACCTGTAAAAAAGAAAATGGTCCCTCGCTTATCTGACCCCTGCCACCCCAACCTCCCACTCAGCACTCACCACCTGACACCACCACTACATCCCCACACACATTCTCACTCACCTGAACCGGTACCAGGGCAAAGATCCCCTCTCTGATCAAACACATGTGTTGCTGCTGGAACTGCTGACTGCAATATGAGAAGCTAAGGTTTTGATAGGCAGCAGTATAGAGCAGTGGTTAAGGGCACTGAACTGCAAACCTGGATACCTGGGTTTGAATCCCATCAGCCTCCACTTGCATACTGTGTGACACTGAGTAAGTCACTTAACTTCCTTGTGATTCCAGGTCACATCTGGAAGCAAGCTCTGGCTTAGTGTGCCTTTACTGGTTAAATAAGTTCCCCTTCCCTAAGGCAAGTGTGGTTCAATGTATTTCAATGGCGTTTTGAACTTTGAGGCATAACTTTGTCATTACTGCATATTTTCACCCCAAATTTTCAACATGACCTTTTTGGATGAATAATGGCAGTGGCATTATGCAAACCAGGCCCAAAGGGTGATTTTGTGGTCACTTAGCATAGTCACCTTTCAGGCAGGATTTTAAACATTTTTACCAGTATTGTTCATGAGGTGATGTCATAAGAAAACTATACTGAAAATTTGGAGGTGAAATATGTAAAAATGACAAAGTTCAGAGCATAGATTGACATTTTTCTACACTTGCTCATAACTTCTGTAATTTTAAATATTGTGACCCCAAATTGTCAACATAGCTATTTTTTTGCACCACCTCATGAACATGGTAGCTGTCATTTTTAAAATCTTGTCCAAAGTGTGTTTTCACACCTGTGGCATGGAATGCCATTTTGGTTGTGCACAATCACATTGTGGCAGGGATTTAAACACCTTCACCAACGTGGTTCTGAACAGAGTTTGCTTAGATATGTAAGTGAAAAGAGGAAGATGAGTGGTGGGATTGTATGGTTAAAAAGGGAAGGGGGGACTGTGCAGAGGGGGACCATGAAAAGGCAGACATAGTGAACAAATATTTTTGTTCAGTATTCACAGAGGAAGGAGAAAGGGAGTGGCCACAAGAAAGTAATAAAAGTTTTGGATGGAGGGAGGTGGACACTATCCGTTTTTGGAGGTGAGAGTCCTGAAGGACTGGCTAATCGGAAGGTGGGCAAAGCAATGGGATCAGATGGAGGCGCATCCAAGGGTATTGAGAGCTCAGGAAAATACTGGTTGTGCCTTTGACAGTTCTAGTTAACAGCTCACTGGATACAGAAGTGGTTCCAGAGGACTGGAGGAGGGTGGATATAGTCCGACTACACAAAAGTGGTAGCAGGGAGAATGCTGGCAATTATAAGCTAGTCAGCCTAACATTGGTGGTGGGAAAGTTAATGGAATCACTGCTGAAGGAAAAGATTGTAGAAGATCTTGAATCCAGTATGTTACAAGACCCAAAGCAGCATGGCTTCACAGTAGGGAGGTCATGTCAAGTGAACCTGAAACATTTTTTTTGACTAGGTGACCAAGGAACTATATCAGAGTGGAGAGGTAGATATGGCCTTCCTAGATTTCAGTAAGGCATTTGACACCATTCCATATAGGAGGCTAGTAAGCAAGCTGGGTAGCTTCAGAGTGGGTCCACATGTGGTAAACTGGATAAGAAATTGGTCAGGAGATAGGCAACAGAGGTGGTGGTAAACAGAGTTCACGACAAGAAAGGAGGTGACCAGTGAGGTGCCACAGGGATTAGTGCTGGCACTGATTCTCTTTAATGTCTTTATAAGTGACATTACAGAGGAGCTGGAAGAGAAGGTCTGCCTCTTTGAAAATGACATCAAAATCTCCAATAGGGTGGACACTCCAGGAGGGGTGTGTGGAAAGAATGATCTGAGACCTGAGAAAACTAGAGGAGTGGTCAAGGGTATGACAGCTGGGTTTCAATGGGAAAAAGTGCAAAATAATGCACTTAGGGTGCAGAAACCCAGGGGTGGAGTACAAAATGGGTGGAGTGGTACTGACAACCACCAAGCAGGAACGAGACCTGTTGATAATCATATCAGATGACATAAAAGTGGCCAGGCAGTGAGAAAAGGTAGTATGGAGGGCAGGTGGGATGCTTGGGGGCATAGGGAAGGGTATCACCAGCAGAAAGATCACTGGCAAGACCCCACCTGGAGTACTGTGTCCAGTTCTGGAGACCACATCTCTGGAAGGACATAGACAGTGGAGGCGATCCAGAGGACGGCAACTAAAATGGTTCAGGGTCTGCATCAAAATCTCTATCAGGTGAGGTGAGAATAAGGACCTAAATATGTACACCCAGGAACAGAAGAGGAAAGGGAGATATGATGGAGACCTTTAGATACCTCAAGGGGTAAATAAGATACAGGAGGGGAGTATTTTTCATAAAAAAGGTGCTCAAGAGCAAGGGGACATGCTATGAAGCTGTAGGGGGGTAGATTCAGGAGAGATGTGAGGAAGTACTTCTTCACAGAAAGAGTGATGGATTCCTGGAACAGCATCCCAGTGGAGGTGGTGAGTGTATAACAGTGGTGGGATTCAAGAATGCATGGGATAAGCACAAAGGAATCATAGTGGAAAGGAAGGGGTAGGGAGAAAGAGCTGCATATTGGGCACGGTCTGATTTAATAGTGTAGGTAGGGAGAAATGGGCAGACTGGATGGGCCAAGCGGTCCTTATCTGCTGTCAAATCCTATGTTTCTATGTGCCTCAGCTGAGACGCCCGTCCTGACTGTGCTGTTAAGACATGCAAACAGAAAAACATGTTTTTCTGCAGTCAGGATTTGAATTGGCTGGCAGCATTTGAGGACAGCAGGCATCTGTCAGCATCTACATGTGAGCACTGGTGACAGCATGAAAATTCTGTCTCAAATGAGCAAGTGCTGCTGGCTATTGGGGAGGATGGATAAGATTTAAATCATGCTCTGTGGTTTGGGGGGGCAGGATGGAGATCATGCTCCATGTTATTATGGTATGGACATGTAATTACTTTGGTTAACTTTATCAGCACATGAAACAGTGAGTGCCAGTGACAGATGAAAAGGCAGCAGTCTCAAATGAGTGAGCACTGGTTGCTGGCTGCACTGATGGCAGGTGGGTTGGTGATTGTGCTCGTCCTTATATTTTAAATAAAATATTGAAATAAACTACTTACTTTGATATGGGTGTCACAAACCCACTCCTTGGGGCTGGCCCATTGAGCACTAATTATGAGTGGGGTGTGAGATTGTGAGATACTGAATAATTGTATGTGAGGGCCTCAGTCTTGTCAGATTAAAAAAAGATGTCATGTGCTAAAATTCAAAGAAAACTGAATGTTCTGAGAAGAGTGGATTGATTTTCTTTTATGCTGCACCCAGCTTGTAAGCACTTGTTTTACCTGTGCATTATACAGATCTAATGCACATGTAATAGCCATCCTTTTCTTTTTACAGGTTTGCAGGAAAAAAACATCAAGGAATGATCTTCTCATTTTATAAGTGTTAATGGTACATCACCTGTTTCTGACAACTTCTTTAAGTACCTTGATTTCACCCTTGACCCGTTCCTTGATTTCCATATGCCTACTGCATTTCTAATGCTGGCAAAAATGTTTACACCAAATTAGGCCTTGTCAATATAGTAAGGTATGCTCATGCTTCTTCTGCCTGGCTAGCCATTGGATACGGAATTCTTCAACCTTGCCTGACCTATGGCTTCTCTACCTATTCTACCTCATCCAAATGCAACCTGATCAAGTGGAATATGATCTACAACGCTATGTTTCTTTGCCTTTGCTTTGACCTGACTTACTAATCAGTGCCTGCTTTATTCAGGACTAAACTGGCTATCTCCACCTGCTGGACATCTGTTTGTCCTAGGCTTTCTCACTAATAAAATCCTCAGGTCTGTTGAACCCACTTCCCTGGTTGTCCTACTACAGCATCCTGCTCAGGCCTACCCCATCTGATCTGATGACCCATCTGTTTGTCAATCCCCAAATGCTCAACAAATATAGGAGAACAAGCCATTTCCGATTTTGCTTCTAAATTTTAGAACAACTCAGTGTCCTCTGACGATCCCAGTCTCGCTTTGCATTTTAAAAGGAAAATTATACAAATACTTAAGTTTCACTGATAAATGCACCAGTACCTGATGTCTTTCTTATTTGCCTCAGCTAAGTTCTGCAAAGTATTTATATGTGGCTACTGTAAGCTGACTGTTTACCCACCTTTGTGTCTCTTACCAATGTTTTTAGTAATTATTGCTCTGTATTCTATTTTTATGTGTAACTGCTTGATATGCATATCAATAATGTGTATGTTATCTTGCCTTTATATTTCTCCACCTTATGCTTATGGTAACTATTGCTCTGTACTCTACATTATATATACTGTCATAATAATGTTTCTGGTCATCATGAGTTTCTGACAGTATACTCCTAAGCCCGTGTTACATGGCAGAGGAAATGCTGCACTGCTTTTGCTCTACTCGATCATCTGTCCTCTCTACGCACTGATCATGTGCAGCCTCACCTACAGCCCCTCTCAGCACCGTGTATGTTGTATTGGAGATGGAGCCATGAGTTTGAAGTGGTGGGAGGTATTCTGTGAACATTTAATGCATCGTTTACTGCGATGCAAGTACTGCTGCCTGTCCACATGGCAGCATACACTGCTGACATATCAACACATCACCAACTCAGCTGGAACTCCAGAAGCAGATTGAGCATCAACTTACCATAATCTGTTAAGTGTCCACATGGCTGCTTTTGCACTGGAGCAACCCACACACTTGGGTTGCTCTGGTGCAAAATCAGCTGTGTAAACAACCCTCTAGATTGTACTGAAAATAGGTATTTTATTGTCTAGTGTGCCTAAATAAAACTAAATAAAATATAGTATAAGGGGATCCACATACAGTACAATAAGGAGGAACAGCAGGAAGTAACTGGAGGGAGATAATTAATGAAGAGAAAAGAGGAGCAAAGTAACGAGAATTTTAACTTGAGGATTATCAGTATTAGTGACAATCAGTTCTGAGACAGAGAGTGATCAATTTCACATGTTGGCATGCTATTATACAAGTAACTTTTAAACTAAGTTACCAGAATACTAGAGATGCTTAAAGCTAATAGCTTAGAATGTAATAGGCTGTGACCAACAAGTTCAAAGACCTTTGTACAGTCAACAAACACCACACCCATAAGCGAGCCCTTATCCACAGCAACATTGACATTCATACATGTATTGAGATTAACAAGTACTTTGGTTATACCATAACCCTTCCTAAAGCCATTCTGAGCATGAGACAAAAGGTTATATGTAGTTTGGTACTCAGTGAGTTGGGCAAAGACCAGCTTTTCAAGAAGTTTGATAAGTACTGATAAAATTGCTATAGAGTGATAATTGTCAATAATCTTAGATCACCCCTGCTGTATACAGGTACAACTTCAGTCACTTTCCAGAAATCAGGAACTATGCCTGAGGTAAAGGATAAGTTAAAAGTCATTTCCATATTTATCATGCCAAGGGAATGTAATTTTTTTCCGTAAAGTCACTCTGTTGTATTTGTACTTACAGGTGTACATAACATTACATGCAAGACTAGCTACATGTCAACTACTGCAAATCAACATGGGTATGCAAGTGCATATTAAGAAAACTGGAACTCCCACACAGGGGTCAAACACTGCTTTAAAATTAACCAGATCTCTAGGTATGGTTCGCATTAGTTTACGGCAACACTGACAGTATTTGTACAGGTGACATCTTAATGACAGATCTGGACAAGCTCCCAGGGGAGGGGTCAAGGTGGGAGTCCTATGCCATTATATGGTGGACAGAAGTTCATTTCAACATTAAAGTTAACTTGTTTCCAATGGCCCATTAGCACAAAGGTAGAGCTGCTACTCCCATTGTTGGTGACCAAAGTTAGTGAATGAGCATAAGTTACTGGGTCTGGCCAGGAGAAGGAGGCCTGAGCATCCCTAGGATGGCTTTCCTCCTTCAGGCTGAGTGGCCATCTGTGTCCCACAACACTATCACTAGAAACAGGTAGCAGTGTCAGTCAGGGTCAGCACAGTGGGTAAGGGATGCTGCTGTACACCTGCACACCGCATGCCTCGACAAGTCAATACATGTCATTTCACGAAGACTCCATTGAGCAAAAATTGAAGAGAAAACCAGCACTGATCTACCAGAAGAGATGCTAGCACAGCCATAAGCTCTCACACTATTGACCTGACAACACACCACCACTTCAGTGGGCCTGGGCAAATAGGGGTAGAGTAAGCACAGAAGACAGTAAGTGATAGGCTAGGGGGTGCCATCCAGAGGTGGGTGGACCAGAATGCTCAGAGGATAAATATTTATAAAAAAACTTAACTTGTTCCTTATAAAGTATAGAGTCTAAAAATAGTGTGCTTCATTAGTTTTCAACACACGGGGCATATCCCAATCAGAACTGAGCAGGTCAAAACCCTGTCCCTGTTTGTTGCACTGTTGTTTGAAAAGTTTTCACCTGAAGATCTCAAGAAAGTCCATTAAAGCTGCAGTACATGTTAGTCATCAAAAATTGTCATCATACAGTTTTTTAGGCAAAATGTATCCCTGGTATTCTTAGATTTATCCTCAGTGTATTATTTTCTCAAGATATTTTAAAACCCTTTTATAGCTATTTTTGTATTGAAGGCACATGTCATTAATGATGGCCGCCACTCACAATTGTAAAATCTCTTCTTTGAAGTTACCTGATAAATAAACACTCTAGATTCATATTGAGGATATATTAGGATGGTGTTACCACATAGTTTTTGATGGTAAACAGCATAGTACTGTACCAAGATATTTAATTTTGTCATGGTGGGCATGTCTCAGTAGTGGAATTTTAAAAACTTCAGAGTTGTAGCTGAAAAAATTGCATGGCAATTAAATATTTCTGCTGTAACACCTGCTTGACGAATGTTATGGGCTACTCTTCCACTGCATGATCATTCAAACAGTTGAATGCAGCTCCACTTTCAGACTGATCAGATTATCTTACAGCCTGTTTCCCTCCCAATACTAGTTCTAACTGGCTGGCTGTGGTTGATACTTTTTTCTTACTTTCATTCTAAAGTTGTTAACATGAAAAATAGGTCTAGTCAGTCTATTACATAAACAGAGACCCTCCATCAATAAACTTTATCAAATAAATCCTAGGTATTTGGGCAGATTTTTTTCAGTCTCCAGAAACAGATGATTGCTTCTCAGTGTTGGAATCTTGGAAACAGGAATTTACAGCAAGTTCACCTTTTTTTTCTCTCTTTTCAACTAAATACGATTCAACGTGTTGGCTGGTGCCACCACCAGTAGCTGATCCTCAGAGAGGAAATAAAGTGGATAGGTATTTTTAAAAAATATTCCTGCCAATAATAGTCTAGTGCACCATCTGGGGCCCTTGGGGTTCACCTCTCCAAGCCCTCTGAGGGGCTGGCCTGGGTTGTCTAAAGTTGTGCTCCCTGAGTACTCAGGCCTAAAAGTGGTGCGGTGCCTCCATCTGGGGTAGCAATATGGGGTACCTAGATGCTGACACACAAGGCTATTACCCCAAGAAACAGTGCATTAGCTTCCCATGCAGTCTCACCCCCAGAACAAGTGACATAGTAACAACAGTAACAACCCCCAAATAAAGAAATGCAGTTCAATTTATTTAAAAGGGAAGGGTACAGAAAGAACAAGGGGACTGTAGGAAAAATCAGAGAGCAATGAGGTAGCAGTAAAATCCTTATCCACTATGCAGTAACAACAACAACAATTTGCCTCATACAGTCTTCCCCCTCCCCCTAGTAGTTCTTCAAACCCCATGCAGTTGCACCTGCTCTGAAATCCCCGAAGGCTATGGGTGGGAGCTTTCTTTTTAGTTGCAGTGAGTACCTCACAGGGGATGCAGTTGATGCAGTTGATGCTAGCTGGGTAGGAGCACAGAGGCACACTTTAACTGGTTCAGGCTAACCACACTAACACCCAAACTACTGCTGAAGAATTAAGCTGTAAATTGTTGAGTAGGGCTCATGTTGTAATCCACACACAAATGGGTGGCACGATGGCCTCTATAGGCTTTCTGCATGGGCCTATCAAAGTGGCAAAGTCAACCCAGGGCTTCTCCTCAGTCCTACCACAATCAGAATTTTCCCTGTACGAGGATGAAACCCCAGTGGCTACTTACAGTTTTGTAGCTTCACATACCTCTGGCGTCTGATGATATAACAGGCAAAACAACTGGATTGGCTTCTGGCTGGATAGTGGACTTCCATGGGTGGTCAGATGTTAACTCACCAGTCTTGGTTCTCTCACAGTCAGTCTAGGGCTGCAGGTGCAGGGGGTCCAGGGACCCTGAAACAGGCAGTGGCCATTTTGGTCACTCAATCATCAAAAGAGCTCATTCCCCAAAGGGGAAAGTCACTGGTGGGCAGGAAAACCCCAGCTCCAGTCCTTGCCTTCATACTGGCAGTTTTGATAACGACTGCTGCTTTCTTCACAAAAGAGTCAGTTGCTCAGATTTCAGGCTTCTCTAGCCTAGCAGGCCTGCAGTGCCTGGGAGACAGTGCCTCACCACTCATAGCTATCTCGCTGTCACACTGACACACCAAATGAGCTCAGCTTGTTTAATTCCCTTTTATATTTACTGAACATGATGTCCTATTGGTCTAAAAATCTCCAGGCTGCTTGAGCTCTGGAATCCCAGTCTGCCATGCAAAGCATGCATGCATGCGAGTCTGTAGTGTTGCAAACAGATGATTGGCCACATTTCTGGGCTGGAGATCTGTGACCTCTGACTCATTTTCTAGTAGCCTTTGTGGAGCCAGCAGTTTACCCAGTATGTTTACATCCTGCAGTTCTTTTGTTTCAGCCTCTGCTGCTTTTATTTTAACCCACAAGGGATGCTTTAGTCTTGTCCTGGCCCTGCTGGTTGCCATGGGGCTAAAACTGCTTTTAATTTTCAGGGCATGTAGTCCATAAAGGTAAGCCCTGTTTTTGAGGGGCTTACAACAGTATTACTCATACACATATACAGTTGTGTCCAGCATCATGTTGTGTTCTACCTTTTCATGTGTCATGTGTTATTGCAGCAATCTGCAGCAGCCAGTGATACGATAACCATTTTGTGCTGCAAAGATGCCTGTATTTAGATGCTGTCTCATTTGTGACCTGTAGGTGGCCCTACAGTGCATTTACAGGTTCAAATGGGTGTGTGACTATTAAAGTCACTATCTCTGAGCAGAAATCTGTTCCTGGATCTTGGCAGGCATTACTTAAAACCATAAACCGCTCCTGAAACCCCTTTTTCCTTTTTGTATCAACAAGTTCTTCTGGGAGTATTTAGGAGACACCTTCAGAAATATTTACGTGGAATTTAAGTTTAATCTAAGCAGAAAAATACCAAAGTTATAATTTATTTGGTGTGATGTCTGCCAAGCAAAGACAGGCTTCCTGAGCAGAAATCTGTCCCTGGATCTTGACAATCATCTCTTACCCTCCCCCCGAAAACCGCCTCTCCCTTTTTGTAGTAACATGTTTTTCTGGGTGTATTTAGGAGACACCTTGAGGAACATGTATATGGAATTTCTTGTTTATATGACAAGAAATGTCAGTTATTACTGTTTCTGTCTGATGTTTGTGCAGCAAATGCTGGTCCTGATAGGAGACATTTGAGCTCCACTTTGCCTAACAAACATCATGTAGATGCATCCTAAAATCACTTTAACCTTATGTTTTGTTTTCACCTGGGCGCTTATGGGCTATCAACGTACATCTGGAATTACTTGTTTATACCACAGGAAGTGACATATTTATTACTTCTTCTGTCTGCTGTTTGTGAAGTGAATGCTGGGGTTGTGAGGAGAAATTTGATCTGCACTTTCCTAACAAACATGTCACAGTTGCAACCATTGAAAACACTTTACTGAGTATACTGTACAAAATAAATATGCACAGTAGCAGTGGCACAGTTCAATATACTGTATCTTTTATACTGAAATATTTTGTTTTATATTTTCTTGTACAGTATGTTAAGTACTGTAGTGTAGTGTACTGTACTTTAATTTTTAAGTTTTTGAATGTCTTTCTTAAAGATGTACAGTTGCTAGCCCAGTGTGGTTCCCAGGACCCTGATTCCCATCCATTATTGCTGGTCTGAAAGTCATAAGGTGAAGATTTGTTTTTATTACTGGCCATAGACTGTGCTGTTTGAACACGTGCATAATTTATTACTATTGACAGTACTCACTTGGTGCCTACAACCTGTCACTCCCTTTCATGGGGTCTACATAGTGGGCCCCTTCATGGGTCAGTGCTAATGGAAATGGTGTGCCACCTGCCAGCACTGGTGGGTGCTGTCCTCTTCTGACTGCCTTCCCACCTCTTGGGACCTCTCTCTGAGTAATAGTCAACCATTCTGAATCCTGTAATGATACAAGATTGAACACTGCATTTTTGTATTCTGTGACTTGCACTGCCTATTCACATGTGTGATACATGTAGTAGTAGTAGGAGGAAGATATAATAATGATACATGTAGTGGTAGTAGTAGGAAGATATAAAGGTTATTGATGTTTTACAACTACAAATTGACACATATTTGTATAATCAAGTGTTAGAAACATTTTTAAGAATGAAAATGCAAAAGTGCTTAATGGTGGGTTGTATACTGGGGCTGATGCTTGTGGATTCAAGTGTTTGGATCCTGGCAAATAATGCTGTGGGTAAGTTTGAACAAGGTAGATTTGAAGATAATTTTATATATTCAAATCTTCTTTGTGAATTTAGACATAATATGATGTTAAAATTAGAAGTGGTAGGATTGTTGAACAAAAAGTCACAGTATAGAATAGGTGGTTATAGTGTACCAATTCCTAATTTATGCCCAAATATTGTATTGTCTTTTTGTATTGGGTTATTGTTAACTCTATCTGGGGATATAGAAGTAAACCCAGGTCCCAATCTGTATGGTGATCACTTAATTTGGGGAGGGGGGCCTAAGAGTGGCACACTTGAATATTCATACCTTATTTCCCAAAAAACAAGAGTTAGAGGCTTGGGTCTTAAAATATGAGCCTGATGTTTTGAGTTTAACAGAAACTTGGTTAAAACCTTCAGTAACTAATGGTGTCTTGGCCTTAGATGGTTATAAAATAATAAGAAAAGACAGTGTAGGTAAAAAAAAAAGATGGAGGTTTACTTATTTATTACAAACAAGAATTAACTGTGTTTAAACTGGAGTTAAAGGTTGATTCCCCATTAGAGTGTGAATGGTTATTGATTGAAATAAGACAAGGGGATAATTATAAACTTAAACAATGCACTGTTTATAATCCACCAAAATTTGCACGTAAAGGCCTTGAAGAGTTTTTACAATTTGTTTCAAATTATCAATTTAGTGGTGACTTTTTAGTGTTAGGTGATTTTAATATTCATTGGAACTCCTGTGATGCTTCTAATATGGAGTCCTTGTTGATGAATGCAGGTTTGTGTCAGTTAGTACAAACTTTTACACACATGAACCTGAAAACAAATAATCATTCAATTTTGGACTGGATTTTGACTAATAATCATACTAAAATTATTAAGATTGAGTCTTACCAGATGTTATCAGTGACCACCTGGCAATATATTGTACTTGGAAATCAAAGAAAATGAAGCCTCTCCTCATTTGATTACCTATAGAAAGTATCTTGAAGATTTACATGATGGATTAAAGTCTGATTTAAGAGATGTTGATTGGTCTTACTTGGATGTAATACCTTGCATACAGTCTGCAGTAGATTACTTTACAACACAGATTTTGGAGTTACAAAATAAATTCCGTCCAATACTAGCAAGGAGAGTAAGGGGAACAGTGAATAAATGCATTACTCTAGAGATGTTTAAATTGATGAAACAAAGAGATCAAGCATGGAAACAATTTAGCTTGAGTAAAAATATTAGTGATTTTCAAAGCTATCGGAAATTAAGAAATGAATGTAAGATAAAATTTAGGTTATGTAAATCTGATTATTATACAAAACAACAAGATCTAAATTTGTCAAATCCAAAAAAATTCTGGTCTCCAATCAAATCTTTGGTGTCTCCTCCCATAGATGTACAATCAGGTGAGTTCCTTGTTGAAGGAGTTACAACAAAAGATCCACTAGAAATAAGTACAGCCTTTTTACAACAATTTTTTTGATATGGGTAAATATAGTGTAGATAAGGTTGATCAGGACTTAAAGAACACAGTTATAGCATCTCAAAATGATTTAATAATTTAATTTTAAAGAAATAGAGCCCGATCAGGTACTGAAAATTTTGAAGAAAATTCCTTTAAAAAATGCTGGAATTGATGGTTTTCAGCCAAGGTTTTTGAAGTTAATGTCTTCATACATTTATAAACCTTTGACAAAAATATTTAATTTGTCCTTAGAAATAGGGATCTTTCTACAACAATGGAAAAAAACGTAATAAGACCAATTTTTAAGGGGGGAAATCGTAAAGATTTGGGGAATTACTGCCCTATTTCTCTTCTCTTCTCCATCCTTTAGGTAAAATTTTAGAAAAGATAACAGAGGAACAAATTAGTGATTAGTTACAATTGTCTGTGCTTCAGGCTCCTGAGCAGCATGGCTTTAGGAAATTTCATAGTACAGGAACTGCCTTGGCTAGGTTCACAAACCACATCAGTGAGGCTATGGAGAGGGTTAAGCTCACTGGTGCTGTTTTGTGGACCTTGCCAAAATATTTATGTTGACCATCCTGCTGCTCAGGAGCCTAGCTGCCAAGGACTATCCAGATTGTCATTAGAATGGGTGGAGAGTTATTTATCAGGTAGGGAACTACAAGTTCTTTATGAGGGTTCAGTGTCAAAGAGTAGAATTTTAGAAAAGGGTGTACCTCAAGGGTCAGTCTTGGGACCCCTATTGTTTTCCATATTTGTGGATATTATACCAAGTAAAATTCTTAAGACTAAGACAATCTTATATGCTGATAATATAATATTATATAATAGCTCTAATTCATTAGATAAAATTGCCCAAGATTTGACTGTAGATTTTCAGAGTCTAGAAAATGGTTTGTAGGACTTAAAATTATCATTGAACATTTCAAAAACAAAGAGTATGATATTTGCCTCTAAACAAAAGTTGGTTAAATTAGGGAAACTGAATATTTTTGGTAAAAATGGAACTAATTTGGAGCAGGTGCAATGTTTTAGATATTTGTGAATTAATTTGGACTCAAATTTAACATTTTCAAATCATATTTTGACTTTAACAAAATCAGTAAATCAAAATTAGAGGTTTTATTCAGACTACAGAATGTGTTAACTTTACAAGCCAGGAAACATATAGCCCAAGCTATACTACTTTCTCAACTGAATTATAATTCATTTTGTTTACTAGTTTGTCTAAACATGTGGTAAATAACTTAATGACTTTTCATAGTATTTGTAGATTTGTTTATAGATTGCCTTATAGTACACATCATTGTACTTTATATCAAGTTTCAGGGTTTCTACCGCCTAACTTGAGTTCCATTACTCTCTTTGTTGTAAAACGGATAATGTATTGAGGCAAAAAAGTCTCTCTCCCTTGTATTCTCTGATATCGATAAGGGAAGCTCCGAGAAACTCGAGATCAAATTTTCTTTCTTGTTTAAATTTGAAAGTCACTAAAACTAAAATGGGTGCTCAAGCTTTTTCTATCCAAGCACCAAAATACTGGAATGATCTTCCAATTGAATTGAGAACTATGAGTAGTCATAATTTACTCAAAAAGAACTTGAAGCATCATTTATTGAGTCGCTTGCAATGTCACTGGTATTTTAAATAATTTGTATTATATTGTTTGTCTTATATGTCATGTATTTGTATTCCTGTATTAAGTGAATGTAAAAGTTATCTTTTTGTATAACATCTTGTGACTATTTTATAGTCTCGGGTTGCATGTGAAAAAGGGCCTTGGCTCATATGTTTACCCGGTTAACAAAAGAAATAAATAAAAAAATTAATTTATATGGCACACTCCCCCAAAGGCACAGGGAATCACACAGAAATGACAGGCAATAAATATATAGAAACAGACATAAATTAATTAAATAAAACTCTAAAAGTATATATTCAATAGCTAAAGAATGGGAATACTAATTCATTTAATCCCCAAATGCCTGGTTAAGCAAATACATTTTAATCCCCTTTTAAAGGCCTCCACCAAAGAGGCCTCCCTCAATCCCTTAGGCAGAGCATTCCACAGCAATGGGCCGGCTACTTCAAATGTACCATCTCCTGAGGACTTTAGCTGCGCCTTCTGGACCAAAAGGAGGCCCTCAAAGGAAGAGTTGGGGGGCACAAGGACTGGACAGAATACAGAAGCTCCTTCAGGTAGTCAGGGCCCAACCTATGTAGCACTTTATAGGTTAGACCAACCTTGAAGGTAACTCACCACTTCACAGGCAACCAGTGCAGATCTCCCAGCAGTGGGGTCACATGACTTGACCTCAAAAAGACCAGTCAGCAACCTGGGTGTTGCATTCTGCACCAGCTGCAAGTCTTGTAGGGTACCCCCACTCACCCTGAGGTAAAGCTTGTGACAGTAATCGAGCCTAGACATCACAAATGCATGTACTAGAGTCATCAAGTCTTTAGGAGGGCTAAGGGATTTACTGTAATCCAGTTGATGTTCCTCAGATGGTAAAAGTCAATCCTGACTACAGCTGACACCTAAGCCTCCAGTGTCAACCATTCATCAATAATGACCACCAGATTTTTTTGCCTTAGCAGATGCCAATAGCCTGAACGACCTGAGTCAAAGTCTCATTTCTCCCGTGACTACCTCTGCTCCCCCGTTCTGACTGGATCAATGACTAGCACCTCCGTTTTATCCAGGTTTAGCCTAAGTCAACTAGATTCCATTAATTTCTGGATTTCAGCTAGGCACAGATTAAGCACATCAACAGCATCCGGTGTCCCGAGTGCAAAGGACAACTACAACTGGGTATCATCCACATAGCAATGAAAACCCAGATTGTATTGTTGAATGATCCCTCCTCTGGGATGCACGTACACTGCAGAAAACATGGGTATATTACAAATGCCTTATTATTAAAATGTGCATGTATCATACATCCTCTGTTGAAATTCAGGACCCACTCACACTGCATGGGTGCAATGAACATCACCCCCTATGGGCCGAGGAATTTCACTGTGAAGTTACTTAGAGGTGTTGGCAGTCTTGCTCCAGCCATTTTTAAAACACCTGTACTGCTGTGCAGTGTGTTTTATGGTTCTTATTCCTGCGATTGAACTTTCCAAGAGGGGTATATCAGAGGGTGTTCACTACAGTAAAGCTAATATTAGCTTCAATTTTTGCACATTTTTGGTTTGGGGATATAGTGGGCATGTAATTACAGTAGTTAATTATTGTCTTATTCACATCACTGTTGTGCATCAGTGTAAGTGTAAAGGCATTTCATCTATGCATAAGTTGACTCCCCACACCACCAGTGATGGTCCACAGTGTACTGTATTGTACTTTGGGTCTGACCTCAAAGTTTCACATAGGGAATTTTATGCTAGAAAACCTTATGTCACAGAACAGTATTGCATTCTACATTCAGCATTTTCTCACTGCCCCTGCTGAAATCAGACCTTCAAATTAACCTAAAGCATTTAGCCATTGTGTTCTGCCATTGTGCTCCCATCCACCTTTACTTGTTTCACTGATCTGTGGGTCATTCATTAAAGTCTGAATAAGGTGACAACTACTTAACCTCACACTAAAAACATGGTGGTGTTGTCATGGTGAAAATGTGACAATCTGTTTACTGGTAGTTGGAAATTCCAAATCATCCTATGGCAGTTACCCAAAAGGGGTGGAAATCTCCACTTGGAGCTCCATACTGTTGAATAAAGTACTGTACATGTGTACTTGTTTTAGACAGTGTAGACAGTGCTGTTCATTTTGGCCAGTCATTGGCATTTCACAATGTCCCTTCCTCTCTGGAGCACTTAATATACTTAATGTGGCTAGACTGCTGTTTTTCATGATGGTACTTTATAAAGTACATGAATGCTTGCTCGTTTCATTATATTTGGTTTGGGCAGGCAGCAACATTTCTGAACATCCAGGCACTCTGCAGAGAAAAAAAACACCAGCGGCAGATTTCTCTGGGAAATGTGGCCCCCGCTCAGTTTGAACATCTGTTTGGAATATGTGTCATGTAAGTTGCTTGATATGCTTATTTGCACAGTGCATAACATGTGCATTTAAAAGTCTTTTTGAACTGGGCTCTGTTTACAAAGTACTGTACATGTGTGAGGGTCTTACGAAGCTGCACATTTTTGCCACACAGGGTCAGTTCTCAACATCCAGGCACTCAGGAGAAAAAAAACAGTTGCCAAAGACAAAAAAATGACAGTGCTTATAAAATGGAGAACAAGCACTGAATTAGTGCATGAAAAATAACTTTATTAAAGAACAGGTAGCTAAAAGACGATGGTGCTTTGAATCCATACAGATTCTTCCTCAGGGGGAGTGGTCACATCAGATTCAAAGCTTGCTTAAATAGCAGTATCTTAAAGGCATATGTATTCACACCAGTAATTAATACTGATACTGAATTAGATCACTACTTAAAGTATAAGTAGAGTAAGTTAATCCTATTTCTGGCAATCACTAATAATGTGAAACAATGTGCAGAAATAAAAATGTATTTACAAAACTAATGAAAACTAAAGAAATCCTATGCAAAAAAGGGGAATAAGAACGAATCCTATGGAAAAACTGCTAGTGTGTACTTAATTAAAATGAAGTACACACTAACAGTTGGTCATGTTCAATATAAAAGCACATCTGATATGTATTAGATAAATAGATTCAGAATGAGGCAGGAAACCCAAACAAAAACAACAGCTGGAACTAGAAAGAAGCAAAACAAAACTATTTTTAGTTAGTGAATTAGTTCATTTTTAGTTAGCTGGTGAAACTTTTTGAAATAAATAAATAAATAATTTTAATTACTTAATAACTAAATACATTTTTTATAATAAATTGGAAAGAGACAAAGTATCAAAAAAATATAAATGTTGAGATAATTTTAAAGATACGGTAACATGTCCTATCTGTCATCGAGTCCTTCTGGGTATAAAGAACCCAAGGTATAAATGATCCCACTCTCCCTTTGTAGGAGTATACGTTATCTATCTCTGCTCATAACTGGTGGTGGAATCCAGTCTAGACCCATGAATCTAAATGTACTGACATCTGAATTCTGAACAAGTGCACAGTGGGAACCAACAGGAGTATCACATCTGGCCTGAAGGAAGGACTGTACATGTTCTTGGATACATTCCTTCAAAGGATGTTTTATACAGCCTATGTATAATTTGGCAGAGGGGCACCACAGAGTGTAAACAACATAAGGGGTCCTGCAAGTCATTCAGTGTCTAACCTCAAAAACATAATTGTTGGTTGGACTTATAAAGGTATTTCCTCTTTGGGAATATTGGCAGATGTTACAAGAATTACATTTTCTGAACTCAGAACACAAAGAGTGTTGGTAAATGGGGTTAGCTCACAGGATATGGGTAACAAGTGGCATACCCCAGGTATCAGTGCTGGGACCAGTGGTCTTCAATGTCTTCATTAACAATATTGCAGAGGGTCTAGAAGGGAGAGTTAGCCTGTTAGCGGACAATAAAAAGCTATGTAACAGGGTAGATACACAGAAAGGTATAGAAAAAAATTATGAGAGATCTGAAGAGCCTAGAAAACTGGTTCAAGGAATGGCAGTTGGGTTTCAATGCAAAAAAAGTGCAAGATTATGCACCTAGGGAGAGGGAATCCTGGGGTCAAGTATGAACTAGATGGGGTAACACTGGAGGCCACCACAGAGGAAAGGGATCTAGAGGTAATCATAGAAGACAACCTCAAAGTGGCTAAACAGTGCAACAAAGCAGTCAGAAAGGCTAACAGAATACTAGGGAGCATAAGGAGGGGTATAACAAGTAGAAGGAGGGAAGTGGTGGTACCATTGTACAACTCCCTAGTAAGGCCTCATCTGGAGTACGATGTTCAGTTCTGGAGGCCCCATCTCCAAAAAGACATAAACAGGATGTAGATAGTACAAAGGAGGGCAACAAAAAGGTGTCCGGGATGCAGCATAAGTTACATGAGGAGAGACTCGGAGCTCTCAATATGTACTCCTTGGAGAAAAGGAGAGAGAGGGGGGAACATGATAGAGACCTTCAAGTATCTAAAGGGGATCAACAGGGTACCAGAAGGGAACATTTTTCACATGAAGGGAAATAGCAGAACAAGGGGGCACAGCATGAGACTGAAAGGGGGAAACTTAGAGGGAATTGAGGAAATTCTACTTCACTGAAAGGGTGGTAGAGAGATGAAGCAGTCTCTCCCAGGAAGTGGTGGCGTGGCCACTGTTCAGAAATTCAAGAATGCATAGGATAGGCACATGAGAATTATCAAGCTAGGGTGAAAGGGTGGACTCGTAGCAGCTAGGGTACCTAAAGCATTAGAAAGAGGGATAGGGCAGACTGGATGTGCCACAAAACCCTTATCTGCCGACAACACCTATGTATCTATGTATCTATGTATTAAGTTCTAGAGGCATTCCCAATATTAGTTAAATGACTTTTGGCTGCAAAGTTATGTATTCTTTTGCCCTATGGTAAACCACCCATGGGTGGTCACCTAGGATATCCTTAAGGTCAAGGTCAGCAAGGAGAATTGGCCAAAGCTTCTTCATAGTACCTGCTATTCTGGAGGCTATTGTGTAGTACTCAGAAATGAAATTAATCTAATTAGATGACAAACTGTCTCTAACTTTAGGAACAAGAAGCTCTTCTCTATTCCTCTGTGGCCTTGATATAGGAAGACAGAAGAAGCCTGAAGGGGAAGGAAGGAAACATATTCAATTCAGTGCTTTAGAGTAACTAGTAATTGCTATTTTTCTTTTAAACTTAGATTGTGGGCTTTTAGCAACACTATACTTTCTTTGTTGTCTTTACTTATAATTGTTTTTGAGCTGTTGAAAATTTAAAACATAGTGGTGGTGTAATTCTGTGCTGTCTTTAATTGCTGAAAATTTTATCTTGGCTTGTCTGACTGCCCTGTAGTTGGGTGAAGGATGTTAATTGTCTGGCCTCTGACCTCAGCTACGTGATAACTGGAGGTGGGGCTTAGTCAGAGTTAAAGTAGCAAGCAGAGTTTAATTTTCTCAGAAGAAGCCAGAAGGGGAAGGAAGGAAACATATTCAATTCAGTGCTTTAGAGTAACTAGTAATTGCTATTTTTCTTTTAAACTTAGATTGTGGGCTTTTAGCGACACTATACTTTCTTTGTTGTCTTTACTTATAATTGTTTTTGGCTGTTGAAAATTTAAAACATAGTGGTGGTGTAATTCTGTGCTGTCTTTAATTGCTGAAAATTTTATCTTGGCTTGTCTGACTGCCCTGTAATTGGGTGAAGGGTGTTAATTGTCTGGCCTCTGACCTCAGCTACGTGATAACTGGAGGTGGGGCTTAGTCAGAGTTAAAGTAGCAAGCAGAGTTTTATTTTCTCAGAAGAAGCCAGAAGGGAAGGAAGGAAACATATTCAATTCAGTGCTTTAGAGTAACTAGTAATTGCTATTTTTCTTTTAAACTTAGATTGTGGGCTTTTAGCGACACTATACTTTCTTTGTTGTCTTTACTTATAATTGTTTTTGGGCTGTTGAAAATTTAAAACATAGTGGTGGTGTAATTCTGTGCTGTCTTTAATTGCTGAAAATTTTATCTTGGCTTGTCTGACTGCCCTGTAGTTGGGTGAAGGGTGTTAATTGTCTGGCCTCTGACCTCAGCTACGTGATAACTGGAGGTGGGGCTTAGTCAGAGTTAAAGTAGCAAGCAGAGTTTTATTTTCTCAGAAGAAGCCAGAAGGGAAGGAAGGAAACATATTCAATTCAGTGCTTTAGAGTAACTAGTAATTGCTATTTTTCTTTTAAACTTAGATTGTGGGCTTTTAGCGACACTATACTTTCTTTGTTGTCTTTACTTATAATTGTTTTTGGGCTGTTGAAAATTTAAAACATAGTGGTGGTGTAATTCTGTGCTGTCTTTAATTGCTGAATATTTTATCTTGGCTTGTCTGACTGCCCTGTAATTGGGTGAAGGGTGTTAATTGTCTGGCCTCTGACCTCAGCTACGTGATAACTGGAGGTGGGGCTTAGTCAGAGTTAAAGTAGCAAGCAGAGTTTTATTTTCTCAGAAGAAGCCAGAAGGGAAGGAAGGAAACATATTCAATTCAGTGCTTTAGAGTAACTAGTAATTGCTATTTTTCTTTTAAACTTAGATTGTGGGCTTTTAGTGACACTATACTTTCTTTGTTGTCTTTACTTATAATTGTTTTTGGCTGTTGAAAATTTAAAACATAGTGGTGGTGTAATTCTGTGCTGTCTTTAATTGCTGCAAATTTTCACCCCTCCCTCCCCTTCCCCCAACTCTTAATTATATGCCCTGTTAAATCTGATTGATGGGAGCTAAACACAGGGTATAGTTAGGGGTGTGAAGTAGGAGGGGCATAAGGGGGAAGAATCCCACCCTCAGCCACAAGTGTTTTGACTCATTTATTTATTTATTGGTTTCTTTTTCTTTAAAAAAAAATTATCTGAGGATCAGTGGCAGGATTTTTAGTACAGTAAATTAATAAAAAGGGAACTAGGAGAGCTTCAGTAGCAGACAAGTAGTGGAATTGCAGTATAATGTGGGGAGTAGTACAATGCAGTGGCTGTGGGGCAGTCATATTAAGGCAGACCTTCTGGACACTGAGGTGCTGCCCTATCTGCATGCATCTCCCTGGACTGTGGGATGAGGTAGCCAGACTCAGAGTGGAAGTAAACTGGGTCAGGAGTACCATCACCCCTATCCAGGGACCACCCAGTCCAATGCAACTGCCTCAAAGGATGCCGAGAACAAAGAGCACTTGGATGACAGTGGGCTCAGGGAGGGTTAGAGCAGTCAGGCAGAGGCACATCCCAGATCCTATTCCACTCAAGAACTTATATGCCACACTGGCAAATGAGGACAACCAAATAGAGGTACCCAGTGAAGTGGAAGGAAAGGATGTGGAGGTTAGCCAAGGAGGTGACCTTAGCGGGGAAAGCAGTGGACCCCAGAGGAGGAGGAGGTGAATCCTGGTGGGGGACTCCATCATAAGAGGGATCCAGCTAGGAACACAGGAGGGGGAGGACAGGGAGGTGAGGTGCCTACCAGGTGCCACGGCATGGAGGGATGGAAGGAAGATCCTGGGGATCACTGGGAAGGCAAGACAGGAGGGTGAACTGGATGTCATTATCCACCTAGGTACTAATGACCTGGCAAATGGGGAGCCAAAGGAAGTTCAGGAAGAGTTTAGGAAACTGGGGAGGTCTCAAGCAAGTAGCTACTTCTGCCTGTTTTCTCAGAAGTACTACCTGTAAGAGGCAAGGGAGAGCATAGGAGTGCATGCACCAGGAACTTTAACTTATGGTTGAAGAACTGGTGCTGTGAAGAAGGGTTTGGATTCATTGGTGACTGGGACCCACCTGGAGGGATGGAGGTTTGTTCAGGCCTGACGGCCTGCATCCATCCTGGAGGAATCAAGCACTCAATGATTTAGATGCTACATTGACAAGCATTTAAACTAGCAAAGGGGTGGCAGGCCAGCAAGGAGGGTACCTACTTGCTCACACCCCACAGCTAGCAGTGAAACTAGTGAACCAGAGGAGTGGCTATCTCTGCAAAGCAGTGTGCAAAGATGGAGATTAGTGCCCAAGAGGTGGATAAGCAGAAAAAGGTCAAAATTCAGCAGAAGGGCAGACAGCAAGGAGAACCAGGGATAAATGACAACCAGGGAAGGGGCTGGAGTAGAACAGTGAAACAGTCTAGGGAGGTCAAATCATGGAAAGCCATGTGTTCAAATGCCAGGAGCCTTAGCAACAAGATGGAAGATCTGGAGGCTGTCATGGTACAGTCAGACCTGGACATTGTGGCCATCACTGAAACCTGGTGTAATGATAACCATGACTGGGAGATGGCCATACCTGGCTACAACATATTCAGAAGAGACAGAGCAGGCAGGAAGGGAGGAGGAGTGGCACTGTATGTGAAAAATGACATAAGGGCCACAGAGATCCAGGAGGAACAAAATGGGGGAGAGATACTGTGGGTTAAGCTGGAAAGGAAAATGGGGACAGCCATCCGCACAGGTGTGGTCTATAGACCACCAGCCCAGGAGGAAGAAACAGATAGAGCTGATGCTAGCCATCCAAAGGATGGCAGACAAGGGTGAGGTAGTACTGGTTGGAGACTTCAATATTCCAGACGTGGACTAGAGCATCCCAGCAGCAGCATCAACTAGAGCAAATTTATCCTGACTCCTTCAGGGTGCCTTCCTCAAGCAACTGGTCATGGAACCAACTTGGCAAAAGGCAATACTGGACCTTGTGCTCAAAAACAGGGACAGTGTGACGGGGTAACAGTGGGGAGCACCTGGGAAACAGTGACCACCAGTCATTGTGGTTTGAAATCACAGAAGAGCAGAACCAAACCACACAAAACACGTATCCTGGATTTTGGGGGGCAGACTTTGGGAAAATGGGAGATACTTGAAAGAGGCATTAAGGGGAATGGGACAGGAATCAGGGTTGAGGAACAGTGGGCAGTATTTAAAATGGGGATTACAAGAACAACAGAATTATGCATTAAGCAGGTTAGCAAGAGGAAAAGGAAGAGGAGACCATTATGGTTTTCCAAAGAGGTAGCAAAGAAAGTGAAAGCCAAAAAGATTGCATTCAGGCAATACAAAAAGACACAGGCAGAAGGGGATAGGGAGAAGTACCAGGAGAAGTACCAGGAGAAGCAAAGGGAGGTCAGTAAGGGAAGCCAAAGCTCAGACAGAAGAACACATTGCAAAATCAGTGGGTAGAGGGGACAAAACCTTTTACAGGTACATAAGTGAAAAAAAAAGACAAAAGGAGGGATAGTGAGACTGAAGGGGAGGATGGGGGCGCGTGGAGGATGACAACAGTAAAGCTGACATATTGAACAGGTATTTCTGCTCAGTCTTTACTGAGGAAGAGAGAGCAATGGGTCTGAAGGGAGTACAAGGGTGAGAATGGTTGCAGAAATGGACACAAGTCCCATTACACGAGAAAGGGTCCTGAAGGAACTGGAAGTAATAAGAGTTGATAAAGCAATGGGGCCAGATGAAGTGCTCCAGGGTCCTTAAAGAACTAAGAGAGGTGGTGGCTGAACCTCTGGCTATCCTGTTTAGCCGATCACTGGAAACAGGAGGTACCCAAAGACTGGAGGACAGCTGATGTAGTCCCCTTATACAAAAGTGGGAACAAAGAGGAAGCAGGGAACTACAGACCAGTCAGCCACACCTCAGTAGTGGGGAAGATCATGGAAACACTACTGAAGGAGAGATTGGTGGAACATCTAGTTGTCAATGGACTACAGGATCCAAGGCAGCATGGTTGCACCAGGGGGAGGTCATGTCAGACCAACCTTGTTGAATTTTTTGACTGGGTGACTAGGGAGGTGGATCAGGGAGGGCAGTGGACATGGCCTATCTGGACTTCAGCAAGGCCTTTGACACTGTGCCACATAGAAGACTATTACACAACTGGGGAATATGGGTGTGGGCGGGACAGTAGTGTGGTGGGTAGGTAACTGGCTGGGTGGCAGGACACAGAGGTGGTGGTAAATGGCTGTCACTCCACAGAGGAAGAAGTGACCAGTGGGGTACCACAGGGATCAGTGCTGGGACTGGTCCTATTCAACATCTTCATCAGTGACATTCGCAGGACCTAGAAGGCAGAATTTCACTGTTCGCTGATGACACAAAGCTCTGTAACAAAGTAGACACACCAGAGGGTGTAGACAGAATGAGAAGCGACCTGCAGAATCTTGAAGAATGGTCAGGGGTTTGGCAGTTGAAATTCAATGCAAAGAAGTGCAAGATAATGCACATGGGGCACAAAAACCCTGGCACAATATATCAGTTGAGGGGTGAGGATATAGCATGCACCAAGCAGGAAAGGGATCTTGGTGTTGTCATCTCTGATGACCTCAAGGTAGGGAAACAGTGTGACAAGGCAGCAGGTAAAGCAAATAGGATGCTGGGATGCATAGGCAGGGCATCACCAGCAGGAAAGGAGGTCATAATTCCGCTATACAAGACACTAGTGAGGCCCCACCTGGAGTACAGTGTACAGTTCTGGAGACCATACCTACATAAGGACATAGACAGGGTAGGGAAGGTTCAGAGGAGGGCAACAAAGATGGTGCATGGATTGCATCACAAGTCCTATGAAGACAGGTTGAAGGAACTGAACATGTACTCCCTGGAGGAAGAGGGGAGAGGGATATGATAGAGACATACAAGTATCTTACAGGGAGAAACAGGGTGCAGGAAAACACTATTTTTAAGTGAAAAGATGTTCCAGGACTAGGGGCATGGGATGAAGTTGGAGGGAGGCGATTCAGAGGAAACATGAGAAAGAATGTCTTCACAGAACGGTGGTGGACAAGTGGAACACCCTGCCAGAGGAAGTGGTGGGGCTGAAACAATCACAGGATTTAAGAATGCATGGGATAGACATAAAGGAATTCTGGAGGTCAGGGTAAGGGCAACAGACTTCTAGGAAAACAAACTGAACTTACAAGCTCAAATGGGCAGACTGGGTGGGCCATAGGCCCTTATCTGCCGACACTGTCTATGTATCTATGTATCTATATAATCTGTAATGAGTGTGTCAAGTTTATACCCACTTTCTAACAATCTTCTTTTTCAATCACTTGCTTGTTTATCATAAGTATGTGAGTCAAGCAATTCTGCCATAGGTGGAGATATTGGCCATAAGGAATATTATCTAGTAAGTGACTGAGATGTGAGCTATCAAATTTAAGAATAATGTTTCCTGCAGAGGTTTTGTGCAGTTTTCAGTAATAATGTTACCTATATCTCCATTACATATAAGAGTCAGTTCTATACTCACTGTTTTAAAGGGGGTGAATAGAGTACATGAACTTCAGATTCCATTCATTGTTGTTGATCATATTAATACACACACCCCTGCTTCTTCCATAGTACCATCCCAACTTACCAGAATGTCATCAATAAAGTGGCCCCAGTACTTGATCCTCCCAGCAAAAAGATTTTGCCTGGGGTTGTAGATGGCAACCTCCTCCCATCAACCAATAAAGAGGTTAGCATAGGAGGGAGTCATCACTGACCCCATGGCAGTGCCACAAGGTTGAAGACAAAAGTTGTGATTGAAAGTAAAATAATTGTGTGTGAGGATCAAGTCTGGGGACACCAATAAAAAGTCTGCAGACAAGATGGCATCAGTATTGAAAAAGTCCATAAAAGAGAAGACAGCGTTCAGGCCCAAGTGATGTTGGATGCAGGTATAAAGTGATGTCACATCTATTGTGAATCATAAATAACCTGCATCCCATTTAAAGCCATTCAAGGTCTCCAGAACCACCATGGTGTCCCTTAGGTAGCAAGCATTTGTCAATGCCGAATGTTTGCTTGCTGGCATTGGCAGTGGTAGTGTAGAAGTTACAGAGCTGCATAATAGGAATGACAGTGAAGTACTGAACTGAAGCCAACCCCACCACCACCCTGCAGAGGTGACAGGCATCGGGATGTGCCATTGGGTCGTCAGGCATAACGGCCACACCATTTCACCACACCCTACCCTGCAGACACCAAGTGTCACGGTGTGCCTTGGGGTCTTTGGCCCTTATGCGCACCCCATTCCATTAGGAAATATGGTGAGATAGGTGTGGTATAGGAGAATGGGAGTAGCGTTTGGGGCGAAGGGTCCAAGGGGCATGCCTCGATGCCTCTCACTGGCTGCAGTGTGGAATGGTATGAGCATTACAGGCAAGAATCCCAAGTCACACCCCTGATGCCTGTCATTCTCTAGGGTGGGGCGTTATGGTTGGAAACCCTAACACCTCAGGCATTCATTAGTATTTTCACTCCAAATTTTCAACATGTTTTTTTTGTGACCCCCCACCTCATGAACAGTGGCAATATCAGTTTGTTAGCCGAAAGCTGCTTATGCACAGCGACTACGGCATTTAGCACCACCGGTGCAAAAACACATTCCGAACAGGATGTGAAAAATGACAGCTGTACTGTTCATGGGGAGGTGTAAAAAATGGCAATGTTGCAAATCTGCAGTAAAAATTAAAAAAACTGGTGAAGTCACGAGGTGCATAGAAACTGTGCAATGCACACCTTAATGTAATTAGTTTGGGGATTTTTATGGCAGATTGTCAACACAGGCATTTTGGGACCTCCGATCATGAACAGTGTCACTGTGATTTTCTTTATCTGTCCCGAACAATGATTTCCCACAGCGACCACGCAGCTCTGCGCTGAAAGTGTGAAGACACATTTCGGCCATGTTGTGAAAAATGACAGCTGTACTGTTCATAAGGAAGTGACGTAGACTTGTAGAAGACTTGTAGGAGGGTAGAAGACTTGGTTTGCTGGCCAAGGCACCTAGCTTCACCTGAGCTCTTTCCTTCTAAGACTGCTTGAAAGGCAGAGTAGAGAAACTTACCAGAGCAAGGGAAAAGGATTAAGACTTAATTTGGCTAAGCAGATTTACTGTGTGGTGGTGTTTTTAATTTTTACTCACAGGGATTGCTACTGTTTGTTGCTAACATTTCATTGCTTTATTTTTTCTCTGATTCAAATTGTTGTTGCTGGTATACCTTCTTCTGCATTATTACAAGGTGTGCCTACAGGTGTGTGCTAACAGATTACTCCTGTAATCTTCTGATTCAAATTGTCTTTTGCAAGGTATATCTTCTGTTACTGCTTTATTTTTCTCTGGAGCAAAGTGTTTCTTACAGCGTATATCTTCTCTGAAATTACTGTATTACAGGTGGAGCTTACATTTTTGTGACTTTTTTATCATTGGGCTAAGCAAAATTATTGTTTGACACTGTGTTTTATTTTTTCTTGTTTGTTGAAAAGGTTTGTTGTCTCAGAGGTGTTTCAGTCTCCTTCTCACATTGAAGGAGCTAATTGCTTTCCTCCCACAGCTCCTCCAAAGGATTAGGTGTGTGTGGTGTGGAGCTGGCAAATTGTCAGTAATTTCCAACAGAAAGAAGGGTTAAAAAGTCAGGTTAGTTGATAACTTGGAGGTAGAAGACTTGGTTTGCTGGACAATGCACCTAGCTTCACCTGAGCTCTTTCCTTCTAAGACTGCTTGAAAGGCAGAGTAGAGAAACTTACCAGAGCAAGGGGAAAGGATTAAGACTTAGTTTGGCTAAGCAGATTTACTGTGTGGTGGTGTTTTTATTTTTTACTCACAGGGATTGCTACTGTTTGTTGCTAACATTTCATTGCTTTATTTTTTCTCTGATTCAAATTGTTATTGCTGGTATACCTTCTTCTGCATTATTATAAGGTGTGCCTACAGGTGTGTGCTAACAGATTACTCCTGTAATCTTCTGATTCAAATTGTCTTTTGCAAGGTATATCTTCTGTTACTGCTTTATTTTTCTCTGGAGCAAAGTGTTTCTTACAGGGTATATCTTCTCTGAAATTACTGTATTACAGGTGGAGCTTACATTTTTGTGACTTTTTTATCATTGGGCTAAGCAAAATTACTGTTTGACACTATGTTTTATTTTATTCTTGTTTGTTGAAAGGTTTGTTGTCTCAGAGGTGTTTCAGTCTCCTTCTCACATTGAAGGAGCTAATTGCTTTCCTCCCACAGCTCTTCCAAAGGATTAGGTGTGTATGTGAGGTGGAGCTGGCAAACTGTCAGTAATTTCCAACAGAAAGAAGGGTTAAAAAGTCAGGTTAGTTGATATCTTGGAGGTAGAAGACTTGGTTTGCTGGCCAAGGCACCTAGCTTCACCTGAGCTCTTTCCTTCTAAGACTGCTTGAAAGGCAGAGTAGAGAGCAAAGTGTTTCTTACAGCGTATATCTTCTCTGAAATTATTACAGGTGGTGCTTTACAGGTTTTACAGTTTTATCTAACATTAGGATAAGCTTTCAGGGTTACTGCATTTGTTGTTGACTGATTGTTTCTGCTCTTACCTCCTTGTTCTTTGTCCGTGGTTCTTCTTCAATTAAATCTGTTAATAAGTCCATGTCAAAATCCAGTGGCCCAGATATTCAAAGGGTTGCACCATGCCCGGTGCAATATTCAAAAGGGAAAGTGCACAGCACAAATCCCGATGCACGGAGTGCATCAGTAATGTATCAGGCGCAGGTGGGCGTGCCCATGCATACTCTGCACAGCCCGATATTCAGCCGGGATGTGCGGAGCCATGGCACAACCCCTACCTGTGCCAGCACAAAGTTGATCCCCCCCAAAAAAGGAGCAAGGGCTGGCCACCCACAGGTGAGCTGCCACATTGCAGGGCACAACATGGCAGCTGCCACCTGTGGGTGGCCACCCGAGCTCCAGCTGCACCTCCTGGTGGTGCCCCCCATGCCTGATCATGGGCATTAGTAAAATAAAGAAAAAAAAACACATCCCTGGTGGTCCAGTGGACTGCTGCCTGCCCGATCGTGGGCTTCAGTAAATATATAGTTTATCCTATATCCCTGGTGGTCCAGTGGACCACTGCCCACCGATCGTGGGCTTAAGTGTGATAAAAAGATAACTTCTAAATCCCTGGTGGTCCAGTGGACCACTGCCCACCAGATCGTGGGCTTAAGTGTGATAAAATGATAACTTCTAAATCCCTGGTGGTCCAGTGAATCAAGTCTGCCCGATCGTGGGCTTAGTGTGACAGAATATTACACCTATATCCCTGGTGGTCCAGTGAACCCTCCCCACTGATCCCACCGCCCGCTCCCCACTCAGCAGTGGGTGGCAGCACCTCACCCACCCAGCAGCCCGCTGCCCGCTGACTGACACCATTGGTAGGGCTGTACACCCATTGGTCCACAGTGTGAGCCAATGGGCATGCAGCCCATACTGTACTACACATTCCAGATATGTGAATGGATCCATTCAGCTTTTGAATATCATGGTTGCTGAGCCTTGCACAATGGAACTTGCGCAGTGCATCCCCATACTCCACTCTGACCACTGGTGCTGGTGCAGTGCCACTGTGCCATGCACACTGTGGGTGGCCAGGGTGTGATATTCAATGATTGTGAGCCATGGCGCAGCTCCGTTGAATATCGCCCAGTCCACACCCCTGCGCAGCCAAATTGAGCTGTGCCTGGGCTTGCGCCATAGCCTGGTGCAGTTTGAATAGCTGGGCCAGTGTGTAAGACTGTTCAGAATGGGTGTCTAGGAACATTTCCAGTAATGTGGCAAATTGGCAGCTGGATGAGGTTTCTGTTATGGTGTTAGTAAACTGAATAGAAGGACGTAATACAGCTTGAGCACCATTAATTTGAGGTACTGTATATCTGCATCACCCCTGGCACAGAAAGTTTGACATAATGTCATAAGCAGTAGGATTATTATATTGCTCAATGCCATGTGAAGCTGCTGCTTCTTTCCCCTCATCTGCACAAGCTGTCTTGTTTTATCCTTGAGAAAAAAAAACCCACAGGTGGAAATCTCTGGGAAACCACAGTCTTGGATTTGTTTCACTTCCTCCCAGGGGTATTTAATGAAACATGGCCATCCCTCATTTTTAACATTTCTTTAGTGTATGTCTGATGTAGTTTGCAGATAATGTTTACTTATACAGTGCATGATGTGTGCTTGGAAATGTCTTTTTGAATTGGCTTTGTTTATAAAGTACAGCACATGTGTACGGCTTTTATAAAGTGCTGCACATTTTTGCCACACAGTATCATTTCACAACATCCAGGCACTCAGGAGAGAAAAAACAGCAGCAGCAGAAATCTCTAGAAACCATGGCCTTAGATGTGTCCCTTCCTCCTGGAACACTTAATGAAATGTTCCTCACTCTTGTGTTTTATACACACTACTTTAATGTTACTGGAAGACTTTTATTGAAATATTTCAGGGTAATACATTTTACATACGAGTGCAATACAGTATTCAGTACATTTACTGTACATTTCTTTGTGACAGAAAACATAAAAAGCATAATACAGTAACAGTGTATTTACATATCTATACACACCAATCTGAGTTACTTAATACACACAGTGGCATACAAAACAAATACAGTAGTAGTTGTACAAAAGCTGATTGGTACTAAAATGATGCTGAGGTATGCTGAGGCACTCAAGTTACACTTTGCATTGGCTGTAATGTGATTCTGCCTCAGAATACAGCACACTCCAGCACTGCCTCAGTATTGATCAATTCTTGTTTGACTACCACTGCATGCAGAATAAAAAAAATCACACAAAAATACAGTACAAGACAATACTCTGTAGGACATATGTGATTCATATTCCAGTTGCATGCCTGCTTAGCAACCACAGCTGGCAACACTTTCTGGAAGTGTGCAATGTATTGTCTGCAGTGTCTTTTTTTAATTCTTCTAAAATGGTTTCAAGGCATCAATGAGGTTTTGCTTTTAGAAACATAGAATGTGTTGGCAGATGGGGTCCATGTGGACCATCGAGTCTGCTCATGTATACTACCCCCCAATCAGTCTGCTGTGAAAAGTTTTCCACACTGTCTGTCCCATGCCAGCTTGAATTGCTTTGTCCCGTGTTTTTCTTTCTCTAGATAAATGTCTCAAGGCATGCGACACCATCACATGCAGATTCATATCTGGAGACTTGGGGCTAAATTTTCAAAGGGGAATGCAGGGTTTGCATCAAGCCCTGCATTAAACCTTTTAATTTGCAACAGCAGTGTCATTTCTGTTTGCCACAGCTGCACCCAATTTTACAATATCAGGTGCAGTTATGACAGTTTACCTACCTTATGGCAGCTTGCACCAGATCTTGGGTACAATCACCATCAAAGTTGGCCCTGTTATTTATGCATGTTAAACCACAAAAAAGATAGTATATTAAGTGTCAGTTGCTGCAAGGGATAGAAAATCCCTTTAGATTGTCGCAAGTCAGTTGCACCATATTGCGACAATCTCAGACATTTTAAAATCCAGCCACTAGTGGTAAAAAAAATTAAACAGACCATGTTGGCCATTTATTTAATACTCCCAAGATTACATCTTCCATGAAAAATTCTCTATGCATGGTTCATGTGGGTATAAAGCAAGTACAGATAAAGTGTAAAAAACAAAAACAAGGCACTGCGTCAGCACGCTGAAAATAGAAAATAGGTTAAAATCTCGTTTAGGCCTTGGGTCTTCTGAAATATCTAAAGAGAAAAAAAAAACGACACTAACTTGTTTTTTTCTCTTTTAGATATTTCCTGAAGAAGACCTAAGGTCAAAACATAGATTTTTAACTCTATTTTCTATTTTCAGTGTGCATTTAATATAACCATTTTGTTTTGCTTACAGATAAAGTGGAACACTTCATGATATGAGACAGTATCTGTCTTAAAAGTTTGGCTTTTACAGATTGCCATCACTAGCCCTCAAAATTGCACAGTGGGTTATGGCCCCAATTGGCTATGGGGCCCCAGACATGAACTTTGAGGATGTTTTGGCTTCAGCGTCATGTAGTCCCTGCCCTTCTTGTGAAGTGCCATAGAAGCAAACTACTCCAAAGACACTGTTGTCTCATCAGAATAAATTATGTCATGGAATGCCTCCATGTGCTTGAATCACATCCTGGCCTTCTTAACTCACTTTACTTTGTTCATTTCCCTAATCATGTGGCAAAAACATTAGGAAGCAAAAGATGGATTAAAACTAATGACATTAAACTATACAGTGAAGCCTGCTAGGATGAAGCAAGGGGAAGGCAAAGTGACCAATGGCGTTCCACAGGGGTCTGTGCTGGGACCTATCCTGTTTAACGTATTTATCAGGGATATTGCAAATGACTTGAAAGGGAAGGTTTGCCTGTTTGCAGATGACAGAAAACTCTGAGTAGACACACAAGAGGGAACAAAAGGTATGGAAGCAGACCTGAAAAACATCAAGGAATAATCCAGGGATTGGTGGTTGAAGATTAATGCCAAGAAGTGCAAGGTTATGCACATAGGAAAAAGAAACCCTGGGATAAAGTACACACAGGGAGAGCATCAGTTAGAGGAGAAAAAAAAAAGAAAGAGACCTTGGAGTAGTCATCATGGATGATTTAAAGGTTGGAAAACAGTGTGAAAAGGCAGCAGAGAGGGTGAATGGCATCCTTAGCTGCATTGGTAGGGTAACTGCAAGTAGAATGAGTGAGGTTATCATTCCTCTCAACAGGTCCTTGGTAAGGCCACATTTAGAGTACTGCAGTCAGTTTTGGAAGTCCCACCTCAAAAAGACATAGACCGCCTGGAGACAGTACAGAGAAGGACTACAAAGATGATGCATGGACTGCATCATGAGCCATACAAGGCAAGACTTGAGGAACTAAATCTGTACATCCTTGAGCAAGGAAGAAACAGAGGGGACATGATAGAAACTTTTAAGTAACTTAAGGAAATCAACACAACACAAGCAGGAAACCTTTCCAGCAAAACAGGGAGGCACGGACAAGGGGGCACAAATTGTGTCTGGTGGGAGGCAGGTTCAAAAGCAACCTCAGGAAGTACTTCTCTATAGAAAGGATCATACAGCTATGGAACATCCTACCTCAGGAGGTGGTGGAATCCAAGACAGTATGCAAGTTCAAACTCGCATGGGACAGACATTATGGACACATCAGGGTGCATTCTAAACGGGGAGGTGGGCAGAAACATGGGCAGCCTAGAAGGATCATGCGGTCCCCATCTGCCAACACGATTCCTATGTTCCTAAGTGCAGTGTCACAGGTTTCCTACGTGACAAAAGGGATTAACTCCCATTGAAATTGCATTGTTTGCTGCAGTAGCTCTACTGCAGAATTCTGCATAGTTGGGCTTCATCCTGGTGGTCTTCACCATATGTACAAAAGAGAAAATGTTATATTGACAATTGGCCTTATTGGGTGACTTTATTGTGCCCACCCACATGTCCATTTCATCTGGTGGCACATCTTTACAGAGAAGACAGATGCCACTACCCTATGTTCATCAGCCAGGCATTCCTCTGTTTCCCTTGTGGTGGTCTCTTCATCCTCAGTTATCATACTTTCCATGATTCACATTGTTCCACTGTGTGCAGAAACAGTATTAATGTTAATGGTATGTACAGTACCTTTATAATACTATGGTGTATATACAGTGTATGCTGAGGTTAGTAACAGTGGAATAATGTATTGCATTTACAACTAAGGTGTGTACCTGGTGCAGATGGTAGGTAGGCCCTGTGGCATCTGGAGCTGGGATAGGGTGTTTCAAGGGTGCCCTCAGCCGACTATCTGTGATGGAGATCCCAGTGCTCTTCAGAAACACCTAAATCTTCCTACCACTTTCAACTTCTTCCCTCATCCTCCTCATGACTATGCTAATCTGTGCTGGTATCTTCTTCACCATTGGCACTGAAAGATGTGATTACAGCAAAGGAGTGCCCAGCTGTGGAAGCACATCATTTATCTGAGCCAACAAAGAGTACTGCATCATCTGACCTGTGTTCCAGGGTGATGCAGGAGTGCACCAATGCTGTATTGTTGCTGTGGACTGCATCACCAGCTGCCTTCTATGCACAACCTACAAGTTCCAAAAGCATAATGCCCACTGTACTGTATTGTAAATTTGCTGAAGCATTGCCAGTACTGTATCATCTGACTATTGCTGTATCATATGATTATTGTATCATGTTCACAACTGTGTTCTTCAGGAGGAAATCACTCAAGGTAGCATCTTGCCACAAAGAAGTAGCCTTGGCCTGGTGAATAGGACACTACCTGTGACAAGGCAGTTTGCTACAGTAGTGAAGGAAAACTTTGAATAAATGAACAAATTAGAAAGGAGGATATCTATGGAAAAAAAGAATATTTGCAGATTTGGGCATCCCACTGTCAAATGAAGGATGAAAATAAGAATGGACTTACATAAAAGTACAGTACTGTAACATACTGATCAGTAGATAGTAAAAAATCAGAAGCCAAGATATTTAAATTTTCCACTGTCTCTAGAGATTCCCCAAGAGGGTAGTGATTTGAGGCCTGACCCTAGTGAGGCATGGCCACCTGTGGCTGTCCAGGAAGGAACATAGTTTTAGTGTTTTTTGCATTTAGCAACAATTTGCGATGAAGTAGGTTATACTGCAGCAGGTGGAAATCTTGTTGAAGTATTGAGCAGGCCGTATTAAAGGAAGGGTTTGCAATATAGAGTACGGTGTTGTCCGAAAAAAGATGTATGTTAGCTGTGAAGATATTTAGATCAATGTCGTTGATATATATCACGAATAGCAGAGGCCCCAGAATAGAACCCTGCGGGACACCTCTCATAAGAGACTTAAATGGGGAGAAGTCGCATTGTGCTTTAACCTGCTGCTGTCTGCCTAATAAGTAAGAGATGAACCATCTGAGGAAGGAATCATCCAGGCTAATAACACATAATATATGCAGGAGGAGGTCGTGATCGACAGTGTCAAAAGCTTTGCTTAAGTCTAAGAATAGGGCACATATGTGGTTCTTGGCGTTGAACGCTGTCTGCCAGTCATTGGTGACCTTGGCGAGGGCAGTGATGGTACTGTGATTGGGTCTGAAGCCGAACTGAATAGGGTTCAACAGGTTATGTGTCTCTAGGTAATCTCTGATTTGTGTATTCACTAGTTTTTCAAGTAGCTTAGAGAGGGTTGGTAGAAGGGATATGGGCCTATAATTGTTCAGGTCGCTTGGGTCACCTGATTTGAAAAGCAGGACAACGTGGGCTATTTTCCAATCATGTGGAATGACCCCTTCGTTGAGAGACTTGTTAAAGAGGTGAGTGATGGGGCAGTCAATGCGCGATACTCGAACTTTAAGGAATGGGGATCGATTTGATCAGCCCCAGCACTTTTAGTGGTATCCAAGCCAAGCAGCAGGTCTTCCACCTGTTTGAAGGTGACAGTGGCAAAACTGAAGGAATTTGTATGGGGAGGTGTCCTCGCAGGGAGGTTTGCGGAGTTAGGGTTGAGGAGGGAGGAGCGGAGAGTACAAGCAGGGGAGGTATCGAAGGCAAGACCAGCGGTTGCAAAGTGACTGTTTAACAGGTTAAGGATGTCATTTTTGTCAGACGTTGTGGTGTCACCTGTAGAGATCTTTTCGGGGAGGGTGGGGGGAGTATTGTGGCCTTGGATTTCCCTCAGGGTCTTCCAGAGTTTGTTGAGATTCTTAGTGGAGGAGTCCAGAGCCGATTGGTAGTATTTTGCTTTTTCTGCCCTGTTTACGTTTGTGCAATGGTTCCTGAAGGCACGGAACATGGTCCAGTTGGAGGGGAGTTTGGATTTGCACGCTTTTTTCCAAAAGGAAGGGACAGCCCAGTACTGCGGTGGTTGGGGGGAGGTGGGAGGGGTGCACAGATGAAAAGATCAGTGAAGACCGGGTGAAGAAAGGATTATTGGCCCTCAAGGCTGATAAATCCCCAGCCCTGGATGGTATCCATATAAGGGTGCTGAGGGAACTGGTGGTGGAACTAGCAGGCCCCCAAGTGGACCTGTTTAGCAGTTCACTGGAATCAGGGTATAGTACCACTGGACTGCAGAATGGCGCACGCGCTGCCACTCTGTAAACATGGACCCAGAGGTTACATGGGCACATACAGACTGATCAGCCTGTTCTCAATTGTGGGTAAGCTCATGGAAGCAACCCTTAAGGAAATGTTAGTAGGTTTCCTAGAGGAAAATAGTCTCCGGGAGGAGAAACAGCATGGATTCATGTCTGTGAGATCCTGACAAACCTGATCGATTTCTTTGACTGGATGATAGAAACAGTGGACAAGAGCTAAGCAGTTGACATCCTTTACTTGGACTTCAACAAGGCCTTTGACTATGCCCCACAGCAGGCTGATCAGAATATTGTACGTACTGGGGGTAGTTGAGAAACTCATTGGATGGATGGCAAATTGGCTGAAGAACAGGACCTTGAGTGTGGTGGTGGGGGTAGCTCTCATGTTCTAGGGAAGTCACCAGCAGGGTCTTACAGGTCTTGGTGCTTGGTCCAGTATTGTTTAATTTATTCATTAACAACACTGGAGATGGCATAAAAGGTAAGATCTGCCTGTTTGCAGATGACAACAAGCTGTGTGGGAGAGTGGATACAGCAGAAAAAACAGGACCTAAAGGAAGGTCTGCCCAAGCTTAAGAGGTGGTCAGTAATATGGCAACTCAGGTTCAATGCAAAGAAGTGCAAGGTCATGCAGATAGGAGCTAAGAACCTTAGGATGGAGTATAGAGTTGGATGACTTCTGGTAACTAAATCTGAAGAAGAAAAAAGCCTGAGGGTGATGATCGCCAGTGACCTGAAGCGCTCCTCACACTGCAGGAAGGACAAACAAAAGAAGTGTACACAGGGATGGTGGTGCTCAATGAAACAAAGTCCAGTGTAGGTAATGGAAACATTCGGGCACTCACCACCAAATTAAAAGGCTCCAGACAGCTTTTACAAAATAAAAAATATGTATTTACATAGAGGCAAACATCAGGGGTGTAGGCCAACACGCTGAAAATTAGCACCCACCTGACACGTTTTGGACTACAAAAAGTCCTTTATCAGAGGCCAGTTAATCCTTTATCACGGGTACTTCCTGTCACAATTCCATGATCCCTGGCATCTAGCGCTCCCCTCACCGGCACTACCACATTTCATCTCACCTTACCATTATCTGCGGTGCAGAGGTGCGCATCTGGCACTGAGCAGCCCTTCTCCTGCCCTCACATCACCCTGTCCTACAAATAAGATGCATGCTTCCTGCCTGTGCAGACAGTGACTGGCCGAAGAGGTGTGAGGAGGACTGCGCCGGTTGCCACATGTGCATCCACAGCACAGAAGATGATAGTAAGGTGAATGGGGGGTGGGTATTTGGTCCCACAGTGGGGGGCCGCTAGACACCAGGGATTTTGGCACTGTGACAGTTGGTAACAGCGATCAGGAAGGGAGGGTTTCCAGGACACACCAGTGACTTTTTTCTTGTTTTCCTGCACCTTATTGTGTACATGGTGCATCGGCACAGGACTGGCTGATATGTTAGTTATGGGCCTGGGATCTGTGACCGGGGGGGGAAGGGGCAAGCACTAGATGCCAGGGATCTCTATCATCGTTAACAAGCTGGGACCTGGGGGTATCCCTTTGTGTAGCTGATGGGCGAACAGGGGCCACTAGGCACCAGGGACTGGGTATAGTCTTGTCGGCCTGTTGCTCGGTGGGTGGGGGGCACCACTAGGCACCAGGGATCAGGTGATGTATGTATGGGCTAGCGATTAGAGGGTGGGAGGGACACTAGGCACCAAGGAGTTTTTATTTTTGTCATAAGGGCTGGCGATCATGGGTGGGGAGGAAGGTTTTTTTTTTTTGTCATGAGGGCTGGCGATCTTGGGTGTCGGAGGACCACTGGCACCAGGGAGGTTGTGTTCATTTACTACTGGCTGGTGATCGGAGGGAGGGGGTACCACTAGCACAGGGAGATTTTATTTTAATATTACAGGCCGATCGGTGGCGGGTGACCACCAGCACCAGGGGGTTGTATGTTTTAATATAGGCTGGCAGTTGGAGGAGGGGCCACTAGCACCAGGGATTTTTTGTTTTGTTTTAACTTGCACTGTGGTGATTGGAGGCCCGCAGACCAAAGGTGTGCTCCCCATGACCAACCGCTAGTTGGCTGCATTACCTATGGCGGCCACTAGGGTTGTGTGAAGTAAGAGGATTTTTGCGGCGCAGTATTTGTGCTGCACAAAGGACTGCGCTGAACCCTTTTGACTGGCTCAAATCTGCTGAATATTGGCTTGTGCCAAAACTCCTGTTCCCTTCCGCCATTTGCATGCTCCTACACATTATGGTTTTAGTGGTAGCGGACCACTTTGACTGTGCAACCAACCTTTTTGAATATTGGGCTCCGGTGCAAAACCCGGTTTGCACGGGCAAACATCGGTTAGTGCCCTTGCAAACTTTTGATTATCAGGCCCCAAATCTTCTGTTTTTCATCATTTAAAAAAACGGATACCCACCACTCACCTGGGTGGCTTTTCAGCAGTTGGGTGATGGGGTGTTCCGTTTTTTTGTTTTGTTTGTTTAGTAATAAAAAAACAGAACATTTCTTGGGAAAAAAAAAGCTTCTACAGTATTTTAAATTTTATGTTTCAGACCATATACTACAAAATAACATATGGGCAACCATGCACTACTCAGCCACACTTCCATCTTGGAATTCTGATGACATCAGGGTCTTCTTGAGCTTTGCTTCCGAGGCCCCCTTGATGTCAAGAACCCCTTAATGGAAACATGGCCTCATTGTGCATGGTTGCCCATGACCTAGTCTCTGTTTCCCATTTAGGACTTGTTTTATTATGGTTGCTTCACTACCGCATGTTGCTAACTATGTGAAGTGATGATTGCAATCCAGGGAGGAATATGAATTCAAGAGATCTGATATTTCTGCAGAAGAGCAGGTGGTCCCTTGCCTCTGCAGAATGAGGTAGCTTGTCTTTATACCCCAGCCTAAAGCGTTTGATAATGCCTCATGAATATGCACAATATTTCACCATAAATCAGTCCTTTGTATGTAGCTGAGGCGTGGTAAACTCATGAAAAATGAATTACATTCAAAGGGCACCCACAGGAATCAGGCTTCAGGCATCCTATTATGCAGATTCATTAGGGGCTTTATTTATTATTAGTGGAGGTAACAGTTGTCACTCACGAAAAGTACAGCAAGTGTTTCAGCAGGCGTTTTTGGGAAGAGAGTCATATAGCTCTTGCATTTCCAGATGATGAATTTTATCTCGTTTGTGAGACTGCTTGTCAGATGACAATAATTTCAGTCCTCTTTACAATTTGAAAATATTTAGAAAAAACAGTCTGTTGTCTAGTCAAGCTGGCTAGGGTTTTTTTATTGGGAGTTCTGGTTATTTTTTTGTGCTGTGATGGATGGGCAGAACCTATGCAAAAAAAAAAAAAAAATACCTTGGACCCAGACTGGTTTTAATATTTAGAAAAGAGAAGAATGAATCCTTGGATTTTTTATTTATTTCAAAATTTCATACACTGTGACAGTCTCATTTTAGGAGCAGCAATATAGTTTACAAGAGGGTCCCCTGTGTGTGTGTGTGTGTGGGGGGGACAGCAACATAATCATAATGGAACTGTTACACAGTAGGTATGTGCAAAAACAAAGTCAACAGAAATCACAGCATGTATAATGATTACACACTAGCTGTGACATTGTGCTAGTGTAGGGGTAAGGCAAGGAATATATTTTTTTATTGGAATTTTTGTCTGGAAAATATACACTTAGCTAAGGCACCTTTCCAGGTATGACCCATCATGTATAAGGTCTGAGAGGTAATGTTTGGTGATCTCTTATTTAGGGCAGTTACAGTGACTGTGAAGGTGAGAGGTGATTGTTAACTTGATGTGTGGAGAGTACCCAAGTTTTGTTTATTTGCTGGTGTAGAGTTCAAAGTGGAGGGGGGCCACAGTTGCAAATGCTCTTTCAGCAATGGCTCTTTGTTCCTGGAGATGAGAAAGCCATCTCTGATTTATTTTTATATTGATTTATTTATTATTTTTATTGAATTTTGGTAACCGGGTAGGCCCTCTGAGACAAGACAGACCCTTTTTCAGGGGCGACCCGGGAAGTGCAGTACATTGATGGTGCATTCATTGATACAAGAAATTAGAAAAGGTGTAGTCACACATACAGTAAGAGAGTATATCAGTTGCATTCAGTTATGCAAAATAAGCAATTTAAAGGACCGTCAACAAAACCTTACATACCGACATCATTTACAGTACTTTTTTTTTTCTTGGAGAGCAGGAGACAGAGAGAGTAGAAAGTTTTGCTAGGAGAATCATGCAAGGAGTGAACAGGGGTTAGGAGTCAGCGGAAGCAGGAGCAAGGTGGAGCAGTTAAGTGAGATAACAACAGACTTTGAAATTGAGAGAGGGAGGTTCAGGCAAATATAGGAGGAGGTAGAGAGTTCCAGTAGGACAAAGCAGAAAATGCCAACTATCTCCGAGCCATGGAGAGTTGTAAGTTTGGCACTGAGAGAAGAGACAAGGAGGTAGATCTGAGGGCATGTCGAGGGAGACAACGTTGAACAATATCAGCAAGGCAAGGAGGAGTGAAGCAAAGTACAAGCTTATGTATAAAGCTTAGTGTGGCATGGCATAATTTGCATTCATAGGGTAGCCATCCCAGGGCAGACAGGACATTGCAGTGATGGTGCCGAGAGCAAACCTGCAAACTCTATGGTAGGCCTATGATGGGCGTGATAGTATGGATGTGGTAGCAGACAGTAGTAATGGAGCACCATACACAAGGCGGGACAGGAGTGTGGCATCTGCAGTCTTGCGGCAGGAGGTCAATGTAAGGAACGGACGGATGCGGTAGAGGACACCAATTTCTTTTGTTTATAGTTTTGGTGATGGCTGTAACATGCGCATCCAGGGTAAGTGAGGGATCTAAGGTGACTCCCATGTATTTGAAGGACCTGACTGATTCGAGTGCATCCCCAGTACGTGAGAGTACAGCCAGAGGGGGGGAGGGTTGGTGCGGATGAGTTGGAGAATAACATGCTCTATGTTTTTTTTAGGTTTAAAGAGCAGGTTCCTAGTAGCTGCCTGCCTCAGCCTATTTGATCCCTTATCGGATCAGTAGCTCGCTGTTGAAGTTTGGCATAAAAATTGCACTTTCTTAAAGTATACATCCCTCATAAATTTGTATATTGGTATAGTGCCCAAAAGAACGACTTCCGGTCCGAAAAACATGCCCCCATGTGGTACGCAGCCCTGTTTTCGATGTATGCATAAAGCGAAGGCCTCGTGTGCTCCCATTCAGTTTTATGGGGCTGGTATTTTCATACATAGTTATACCCTTTACTGTTCTGGGATTTAGTATATCCAAGCGATCGCTTTGATATACTAAATCTGCCAATAAAGGTATAACTATGTAATACCCTTACTAAAACTGAATGAAGCGCCTCAACCTTCATTTATGACATCCCAAAACAGGGCTGCGTCAGAGCTTGACTATCAGGGTATATTCGAGACCAGGAAGTTGGTCTTTTGAGGCACTAACTGCTCTAAATTCTGAGGATGTAACTTCTTAAAAAGAAATGAAATTTTATGAAGCTCAGCAGCAACTACTGATATAATAAGGCATCGAACATGCTGAGAGACTAGCAACCGGAAAGAAGAGAACCTGCTCTTTAGGACAAGCTTCTTCTCAAGGAACCAGTCCTCAAGGGTGTGGAAATTGGAGGCTAGCGTCGAACTGAGCCACCCAATATCAGGAGAAGAACGGTAGATGATAGCATCATCTGCATATAGGTGAACAAAGGCCCCACCACAGTTATTAGGAAGGTCATTAATATACAGTGAAAAAGTAATGGGCCCAATATGGAACCCTGGGGGACACCGTAGGTAATGGGCCTCAGGTCAGATAGGGAGCCTGCCCATTTTACTTTTTGGGTACGGCTGTAAAGGTAACTTTGGGTCCAGGTCAGGACAGTGGCATCAAGGCCAAGGACATGCAGTTGTTGTAATAGAAGGTCATGGCTGACCAAGTCAAAAGCTTTGGTCAAGTCTATGAAAATTGCTCCAGTGGCACAGCCATGATCCATTTCATGGAATATGTCGGAGGTGACTTTAAAGGGGAAGTCTCTCATAGTTCCACACCAATATTTTCCCAACTCCTTATGTGTAACTGTTGTGTGCCTCCTCCAGTTGCCAGCAGTCCTTTTGCTGTCCAGATCTAGATTATAAATAAAAATATACAGCCCCCAGAAGTTATTAATGTGTTTGTCCTCCATTTTACCATCAATGTTGCTGGAGGATGATGTCATCAGAGCAACAGATAATGGTGCTGCACTAAATGCAGTTCCACCAGTAGACCAAACCCACAATGTTTGGTTCCCCACTTGAGTAATGGAGAAACCTTTTAAGTGTTGTGCACATGCTGAAGTGCAGGTCTAATAAGGACTAGGACCATGTGAGTGTGATGCAGCACTGATTTGAGGTATATCCAGTATTCACATAAAGAAGTGCCTGTATGTGTTGTGTTACTGTTTCTGTTAGCAAAAACAGTTTACCTAATAAATGACTCTGGGTACAACAAGAGTTTTAAGTGGTATTATGCAGCTGTTGTATTAAGGGTGTGTGTTAACATTCTCTGTTTTAATTGACACCAGCAGTGAGAAACAATCTTGCAAATAGGCCCCTTTCCCTTTGTAACTAGGCCATCAGTGATTGGATGGCTGCTGTAAGGCAATAAAGAATTCAGCTATGGCAAGGGATAGGTTACCAGGAAAGCACAGGCACAAGCACTGGGGGACTCTGGTTCAAATCCTACTAAAGTCCTTTACTCTCTAACCCTTAAGAAGTTCCTCTAACCTCCTTAGAAACTGTGATGGCCCCACAGGTCCATGACTTTAAAAGTGCCCCAATTCCCATTGTAAATCATTAGCAGTGATGTGAAACCTACAGCACTTCACTTTCAAGGTGCTAAGGATAAGCTGTGGCAGCACCCCCCCGCTTTGTAATGCCAGCATTTGAAGTAGGATGTCCCTCACAAATCAGATGCTACACCTCAGCTGTCGTAGATAAATAAATTAATCAGTCTCAGTGTTTGTAGTGCTCTGTATTTGCTTGGCTCACTCCTCCCATGTCATATGCATTGTGTCTTAGTATTTCCAGGCAGAAACTCAGATTTAAGGAGCATTTGAAATGTAAAACAATACACTTTATAAAGTAAATGATCTAGCTCTCCACTTTCAGGCTGCTGAAAGGGGATGTGTATAGGTCAGTCTTATGTGATCCTTTGGTAAACTGCCCAGGCTCATCTTGTAACAAATCTTCTTAAGGGTGCTCACCTGGTTCAATACAGAGTGACTGATTGACTGCTCGATTGGTTGATTGACTGATTCAGTCTACTGCTTTCCACAACAGGTTACAACTGTCTCACAGAGACAAATGAGCAGTACAGAGAAACGGCTTTTGTTTTCAGTGAATGAAATACTATTAGATGTATTATTTGCTCTACACATACAGCATTAAGGCTAAAAGTACTACTCCCTGTGTGAGTTGCATGACAGAACTGCCTTAAGCCATTGCAAACTTAAACTAAAATCAGGCTAGACAGCATTGATACCCTTGTGTTTTGTTCTGCACTGTTGCTGCAGTGACATCAAGGAATGGGAGGGGCTGTATTACAAGTAACTCATTTGCATGTAAATGGAGGCTTGCTTGACATTTTACTACCTTGTGTCAGAGCCTCAAACTCTAGATATGTGTTGCAACAGAAGAAATGGCTGATCTCTTATTGACATATGTACAGTATTTGATGTAATGTATAATAAATACATCAGATATATCCAAATCATAAATATACAGGAGTCTTCTTTAATCAGAGCTGTAAGTATACTGCGGTTTTCACTAAAGACATGCTGAGAGGTTGACAGCAGAAGGTGGAGGTCAAGGTAATCCTGTAAGTGGTCATCGATTATTCGCTCTTGTATTTTTGCTAGAGGACAAAGTATTGAAATAGGTCGGAAATTTTCCATTGTCGAGTTGGGACCACCCTTGTGGATGGGGACAACCACCGCTACTTTCCATTTTACAGGAATGGTGCAAGTAAGGAAGGATCGATTAAATAAATCTCGAACAGGGCAGGCTAGGGCATCAGCTCCCAACTTAAGGAATTTAGGCTCTAGAGTATTGTGGCCAGGTGAGCTATCAGCTTTTAGGTTCATGAGGAGACAGCCAACCTCCGTAAGGGCTGCAAGCTTTAGATGAAAGGCAGGGTGGTCCATAGAGTCAACTGACGGCAGGGGGTCAGGTTGAGGGGGGAGTGGATGAACTAGAAAATAGTAATGTGTACCTATCCAGACTGGTGAAGAACTCATTGAAGCCAGAGGCAATGGAGGAGGGGGTCAGTGAAAGAGACCCCTTGGGCATCAAGGGAACTGGGAGTCTCAGGGGTGTTGCCGTTTAAAAGCGAGTTAACCTGTCACCAGAATTCTTTCAGATTACTAAGATACTCAACATGGAGTCTCTTGAAGTGGAGTCATTTGGCTTTTTGGATTGAGTTATTGCAGCTGTTCCTTAGTTGCCTATATGTTTGCCAGTTGGTAGGTAGCCCACTATCCTTATATGTCCTCCATGCCTTATCACAGTGGAACATGAGCTGCTTTAATTCCTTGGTGAGCCATGGTGCTTAATACCCTTTCCAAGCAACTCTTTAAAGGTTGTGTTGATCAACAATGGTAGTGAATTTTGCCACAAAATAGTCTAGTGCCAAGCTAACATCTGACAGGGTATTTATTGGATCCCAATCAGTTTCTCGAATAGGTATCGACAAAGTTGTTGGTGTCAGACCTGGACATGTCCCTTACTGATGATCTTGGTGGTGGTGGTGGTGGTGGTGGGGGGTTAGGAAGCTGTTCGCCATACACATAGTGTCAGCGGTGGTAGCTTATACCATCTGAGAGGACCGCCGCTGATTTTATCTTTAGGGCAGTTTGTGACCACCTAGTCAAGTAAAGTATGGTTACCCGTCTTTGTATTAATACTAGTAGGGTCACCAATCATTTGAACCAGATTTGAGTCAACCAGACGGCAGTCAATTTGGAAGAGTTAGAATGCAGCCAATCAATGCTGAAGTCACCTCAAGTATGAGGTCATGCTGGGAGGTTAGCAGGGAGGTTATGAAGGAGGGGAGGCCAGGGACTGCTACCTTAAGGGACATGTATACACAACCTGCTATGAGTTTTTACGGTGCCCAGGGTGAGGAAAGGAAGATCGATTAGACAGCAGAAGGTCCAGTTTCAGACACAGGTATTTCAACAGTGTCTTAATAATAATAATAAAACTTTATTTTTAAAGACGCCTTTCTAAAACCAAGGTGCCGAACATGATTGACATATCATACACTACAAATTCTTTAAAATATATTAAACAAACATAAAATCACAATAATCAAACCGACTTCAATCAGCAAATGCCTGTGTCCATAAATAAGTTTTTAAGGCCTGTTTAGTATTCCTGGCATGTGAGACACCACCACCCCATTTCCCTGATCGATCCTTCCTGAAACATTTGTATCCAGGCACAGCAACCTACATGTTGTTTGACGCATGGTTTCAGTTAGGTCTCAGAGAGGCCCAGGATGTCAGGAGTGTATTGATTAATCCAGGCTTCTAGCTCAGACATCTTAGGTCTGAGACTACGTATGTTTAAATGAGCAATTTTTAGCCCTTTTGGCATTTGATATGATGATGACAGGGGGTTAGGGGCAGATGAAGGTATGGCGAGTCCGGGATTTAGCTCAGTGTCGCCCACAAGGGTTAATAACAGGAGAAATAGTAGGAATGGTTAGACTGAGGAAGTAAGCAGCTGTTTTACATTTTTAGCAAAAAGTGAGGACATTTGCAGCCTTCCGGTGAGCCAGCTACCAAGGTATACAACTCCACGTTTTGGCAGGCAATGGACAATGAGATACACAGACCGGAGTTCAGTATCGAGATTGTGTGGTGGGACCTCCTCACTGTGCAGTGGAGGGTGACTTAGGGACGTGGCTATGAAATAGTTAGCAGTAAACAGAAACGTTAGGCAGAATGGAATATAAAGTGCTGTGAACTTGGCCGTGGTGTACTGGCTTACAGATTCAGATCACTGTGCAGTGGAGGGTGACTTAGGGACGTGGCTATGAAATAGTTAGCAGTAAACAGAAACGTTAGGCAGAATGGAATATAAAGTGCTGTGAACTTGGCCATGGTGTACTGGCTTACAGATTCAGATCACACCACTGATTGTTTGTTAGGACGTAGGTAATTTGCAGGGGAGCGCTGCAAAGAACTGAGTAGATGGAAATGGATTAGTACTGGTTAGAAGCAATGATGCAATAGGCAGTAAGGGAGAACAGGGTACAGGGGATAGCGATGTCCTAATCGGCTGGAGGGCAACTCTGGGCTGTAGCCAATGACAGAGCTGCCTGGGTTTAGGGGCTGAACACTTGAGGGTTTAACTGAGGTTGCGGCTTATGGTGGATAATAGACCAGAGGTTGCAGCTTATGGCAGATAATAAACCAAAGGCTGTCGACCCAAGGCTTTAGGTATGAAGGACCCAGGACTACAAGTGTTAGGGGAGAGCAGTGGGAAGAGGATTGCAACCTCCACGAGTTGTTGCCCTCTAGTGGCTTTGCAGTATAATTTGCAAATGGAAAAGTAGACACAAAAAAAAAGCTAGAACTTTAACAATCACGTTCTACTAAACAGTCGGTACTGGAAAACTCAGCATTAGCAGTTTTTATATTGAAAAAAGAGACAGCTTAGGAAGGGTAGAGGCAAGAGCCAGTAATAGAAGGGAGAATAGCGTTATACCTGATCAGAGCTCAGGAGCAGTAGTAGTGCAGCCAAATGGCCAGAAAGGCAAAAAGCGCCAAGTTCAATCCCGTTGGTGGCTCTGGCCTGCTGTTCAAAATCTGAACCTGGTTGTAGGCTGCGAGTGCGGTGGCAGGGCAGAACAGCTGCCAGGGTCAGAGCTGCTCCAGCAGCTTGCAGGATGCCTGTGGAGGGGAGAAGGGTCTGTTAATTTAAGGCCAACAGGTACAGTGAGCACTAGAAACCTAGGCCCCAAGCAGACAAGGAAACAATGGCAGGGGGAGGTTTTCAGGGCAGGGCAGACAGATTAGTAATGCAGCGGAACAACAGCTTCACAGAAGAGCTGTTACACTTGGGGGGTCTTACTGTAGCTAGCTGCAAAGCCAGTTTAGGACCTAAGCTGGTATACTTGGACCATCCTGGCTAGCAGTTTTCACAAGTAATTGGGGTAGCATTCTTGTGTCCATTTGAAAATTAATGTGGCCCTTTTGAGAGCCTACCTGTTGTTTAATAGAAGTCCCAGCTGTCAGAAAAGATCACTGTCATGTGTCAGTCTCTGAAACGATGACAAATCAGCACATGTTTTTTAATGTTATGGTAATCCCATTTAGAGTTGTTGGGCAGGATGCCCTGTATACCTTGCTGATAGTTTCCAGCGCTAATAACGTGACTGTTTTAGTAGTAACAGATACTCTAGCTGGATCTAGAGTAAGCCTGACATAAAATTGCTATGCTGTTGTGCAGGTTTTCAGGTCAAGAAAATAGCAGGTTTCTGATGTGCACTTTTTATTGCTTTGGAGATATGTTCTGTTTCCTTTGGGGACATAGTCCCCTTACAGCCACATGAATTGGACTGAAGCTGTCTTTGTCAGGACCCCACTTTAAAGCATAGAAACATAGAATTTCATGGCAGATAAGGCCGCTTGGCCCATTTCCCTACTGAATGGACAAGTTGCAGATCCTAGTTAACCAACAGCCTACTTCTTCCTACCTCACCCTAAAGATTTGCCTTATGTCTGTCCCATGCATTCTTGAATTCCCCACTGTTTTAGACTCCACAGCCTCCTCAGGAAGGCCGTCCAGCCATCAGAACTCTCTCCAGTGAAAAATACTTCCTCACATTACCTCTGAGATGTCCCCTCTGTCTTCAAATTGTGGCCCTTGTTCTTGACATCTCTTTTTCTGAAAGATGCTACCCTCTTGGACTTTGTTGATTCCTTGAGCTACTTGAAAGTTTCTGTCTTGTCCTCCCCCTTCCTCGGGGCATACAAATTAAGCTCCTTTGTCTCTCTTTGTATGGCTTCTGGTGCAGACCCTGCACCATTTTAGTTGCCCTCCTCTGGACAGCCTCCATCCTGTCTTATGTCCTTGCAGAGCTGGGGTCTCCAAAACTGCACACAGCACTCCAGATGGGGTCTCACCAACTGTCTGTACAGAGGGATAACAACTTCCTGTTTTCTACTGGTGATGCCTCACCCTATGCATCCCAGTATCCCCCCAGCCCTCCTTGCTGCCTTCTCACATTGCTGCCCACCTTTGGGTCATCTGATATGACTACCCTCAGGTCCCTTTCCATTTTTGTTGTTGTTAGTATCTCACCCCCCATTGTGTACTCTTCCCCTGGGTTTTTGTTTCCCAGGTGCATTACTTTGCACTTCTTTGCATTGAATCTAAGCTGCCATACATTTGACCATTCCTCCAGCCTTGCCAAGTCCTTCTCATCCTTTCCACCCCACCTTGTATATCAACCCTGTTGCAGATCTTTATGTAAGTCTGCAAGAGACATACTTTTCCTTCAGTCCCTCTGCTATGTCACTTATAAAGACATTAAAGAGGATCGGTCCTAGTACTGAACCCTGTGGTACCCTGCTAGTAACCTCCCTTTCTTCAGAGTGGGCTCTGTTTACTATTACCCTCTGCGTCCTGTTGTCCAGACAATTTTTTACCCAGGCTACCACCTTGGGACCCACTTCAAGGCTGGCTAACTTGTTTATTAATCTTTTTGCATGGGACTGTGTCAAATGCCTTGCTAAAGTCTAGGTAGGCCACATCCATAGTCCCTCCCTGGTCTACTTCTTTGGTCACCCAGTCAAAGAAATCTATTAAATTTGTCTGACATGACCTTCCCGCTGTGAATCCATGCTGCCTTGGGTCCTGTGCCCCGCTGGTTTCTAGGTACTCAACACTTCTTTCCTTCAGAAGTCATTCCATCATTTTCCCTACCACTGAGGTCAAAGTAGCAGGTCTGTAGTTTCCTGCCTCTGCCTTGCTCTCACTTTTTGTGAAGTGGAATCACATCTGCCCTCCTCCAGTCCTCAGGTGCCACCCCATCCTCCCATGATTTGCTAAAGAGAGTAGTCAGTGGTGTCACTAGTTCTCCCCCTAGTTCTTTTAGAATTCTGGGGTGAATCCTGTCAGGCCCCATTGCTTTGTCCACCTTCAGTTTTAAGAATTCTTTCAGAACCCTTTCTTCTGTGAATGGCTAATATCGACCCCCTATCCAGAGTGTTTCTATTGTTTGGTTTAGGTATATCCCCTCCTCTTCTTTGTGAATACGAGCAAGTATTAGTTCAGTATCCCTGCTTTTTCACTGTCACCCTCTACCCACATTCCCTCCCCTTTATTAAGCCTCAGTATCCCTCCTTTGGTCTTTCTTAGCTCCTAATGTACCTATAAAGGTCTTATCCCCTTCTTAACAGAATTGGCTATCCTTTCCTCGGTTTGGGCCTTAGCTATTCTGACTGCCTTCCCAGCCTCTTTCTGCTTTAATTGATACAGTTCTCTGTCCTGCTCCTTCTGTGTTTCCTTATATTTTCTGAATGCTATCCTTTTCTCCTTAACCTTCCTGCCACCTCTTTTGAGAACCATAGTGGTGTTTCATTCATTTTGTTTTGTTGATTTGCTTTACACAAAGGTTAGTTGCCTCTGTGATGGCAGTTTTGATTTTTCCCATTGTTCTACCACACCTCCTTTTTGCCTGTTTGCTAGTGTTTTTCTGAGGCACTCTCCCATTTTGCCAAAGTCAGCCCTCCTGAAGTCCAACACCCTTGCTTTTTGCATGTCTTGACTCTACAGCTGTGTTTATTGTGAACTACACTGTTTGGTGGTCACTTGTTCCCAGATGGCTACCCACTTCTAAATCTGAGATCCTCTCTCCATCCCCGTTTGAGAGTACCAGGTCTAAGATTGTTGCCTCCCGAGTGGGTTCCAACACTAGCTGTCTGAGGCATGCCCCCTGTAGGGCATTGAGAATGACCCTGCTCTTGGATGTGGCTGCAGTAAAGGTGCTCCAGTTAACATCTGGCATATTCAGGTCCCCCATCAACAATATCTCTCCTTTTTCTGCCATTCTAAGGATTTCTTCAATCATTTCCTTGTCCGTTGCCTCCCCCTGAGACGGGGGTCTGTAAACAACCCTGTGCGGATTGGTGCCATTTCCTGTCTCCAGAGTGACCTACAGTGCCTCCTTCTCTCCCTGTTTACCATTCAGTTCTGTTACTTTGATTCTTTCCCTTATGTAGAGAGCTCCTCCTCCTCCTCTTTTACCCTCCCTGTCCCTCCTGTAGATTGTGTACCCTGGTATATTGACATCCCAGTCATGGTTCTCTGTCTACCATGTTTCTGTGACTGCCACGATATCCAGGCATCCCTCTTCCATCAAGGCCACTAGTTCAGGGAGCTTGTTACACAGACTATGGGCATTGGTACTCATCGCATCGTCCTCCATTTTCTGATGGCCTTACCCCTTTTAGGCCCATCCCTGTCCTTACTGCCTTTGCTAAAACTTTCAAAGGATAGAGCCATCCACACCATAGTAGCATGGCCAACTTATGGTATCGCACCCTGGTACCATCTATATTATGTGTGCATAGTCCTTAGGCTTGTTTTCTTTTTAACAGCCATTGAGTTAACTTTAGATCATGAGGAAACTCTGTCAGCCTGTCTGTAATCAAAAGATTGTTTGTTTTGACTTAGAATTGCTCCTTGGCATTGTACATTGTCCTTGGTTGACAGTGCTTCTTTGACTTGTAGCTGTTGCCACGCTTTTTGTATGTTGTCTATGCCACTGCTGAAGAAACAACCATCTTTTCACATTGCAGTTGTGGTAAAGTATTTTCCAACAAAAATAAGTAGGACCTCTGTATTACATGTCTTGGTCCACAACATGATGTGAAGAACTGCCAGACAATGACGGACAAGATGAGGAGAGACAGGAGAAGCTGGTGGAGTACACTATTAACCCTTGCTGTGCCATGGACTGATATATCAGTCCAGAATTCCTCTGCGTTCTAATTCTGTCGGCAGCCTAAGGGTTAAAATGATGATGGAAAATGGCCTTGCAGCCACCTGTAAAATTTCACTCTGACTCCCTCAGGACTTCAGATAAGAATTCTCTCTCAAATGCGTTGTCAGTCTCCAAAATCATCATTGGATGGCTCACAGTGGCAACATTTTAAGAGAAGGAACCCAAGAGCACAAGCAGATCTCAGTCAGATCACTGATACTATACCTTCCAAATCTCCCAGAGGGAGCTATCAGTGGGAAGCTATTGGTGCATGGCATGAGCCCACAAGCCCTTCAGCGTTTGACACAAGTGACGGCATAAAAATCATTGCTGCCACTGCAGCTGAACTCAGTCACAGCAATGCCGACTGTTTTTAAAGGTGTCTTGACAACAGTGTCATCAGCTCATGCATCGCCTGTTACTGTTCCTGGTCCAGCACTGTCTGGCCTCAGCCCAGAGCACATTGTGTTATGCATCTCAGTGTTTACTGCCTGGATGGGAAGTTAATGCTGTATCTTACTTCGACAGGGCTCTTGCAGTAGGTAATTACATATAGTACTGACGCCAGCCGGCGGCAGGACCCTACGGAAAAATTTCTAGCTAGCAGTCCCTGGCGAGGGACCGCCCCACGTCAGGTGACCAGCATCATGTGACGTCGGTATAAAGGGGCGGTCCCGGACGCCCGCCTTCCAGTTCTTTCCCGCCGTTAGCTCGTGCAGTGCCTCATGGTAAAGTTCGTGCTTAGCAAAGCCCTGTTCTTTCGTCGGTTTTACCGAAGTTTTGAGTATTTTTTCTTCTCATCGTCAGGTCAGCGTCGGTGTATGTCGTCCCCTACAACTTCCAAGAAACAAGTGCAACTCGTTACAGCGCCCAACTGCTACAAGAACGGCCATTCTCTCTGCCTTTTTGCGTGAGCCCCAACCATCCGTTGAGCAAGTGCCCGCATTGCCTGCGCTTAACGCGGCTACCCACAGATGATGCCAACGGTCCTCGAAGCCCATCTGCTAAAGAAGAAGATGTCTTCAATGAAAAAAGAATTGAAGAACTCAGGCAGGCATCAACTTCTCCTGAAGGACATCATAAAAAGCGGGACAAAGAAAGGCACCAGGAGAAGGCCTCCTCCTCCGTGACTCCGGCCAGGGTCGCGGCCCAGGTAACATCCCCTTCAGGGGACTGTCCGATGGCAGCCTCCAAGGCTTTGGAGGAGGCGTCGGCCCGCCCATCGGACTTGCATTCGGGCCTTCTGGGAGCCTCCAGGCAAAAGAAGGCCTCTGCCCCAGTACCGCCGCAGGCTTCACGCGGCCTACTGGCGCTGAGCACCTCTCATAAGCTGGGCGTCGGCTCTCCGATGTCCGCTGGGAAGAAAGGTTGATGAGCGCCCTGACCCGCCCGGGCGGCGCGTGACCTCGTCCCCTCGGACCGGGCCGCTTTCTCCCTCGGCCTGCCTCCGGCCGATCGCCGCTGGGAACCAGCCCCTAAGCCGCATGTCGGCTCCCCGGCATGTCGCCGGGCGATGGGACCTACGATGGACCCTCAACCCCCATCGTGCCGGTTCCCGCAGCCCCTCGCTGCTGTCCGAGGACCATGTCACCCAGCCTGACCCAGGGACTTTTCTCCACTGTCTCTCGGGCGATGCGAGAGGATTTTCCAACCCGATCAGACCCTCCTCCTGAGGAACTGGACCGAACCTTCGGCCCCAGACGCCCGGTCCCGCCGGCCGCTGGTTCCTGGCCGTCGGCTAACCCAGACTCTCAATGTTGACCGCTGCGTGGGGCCTCCTTCGAGACAGTCTGCTCTGGCAGCTCCTCCGACACCCGGGTACCCGCCGTCCTATCCGACGCCGTCTTACCCAGGTCCACAGTATCCAGCGCCGCAGTACCCGACGCCGGTTCCGCCGACACCGCAGTACCCGGCGCCGCAATACCCGGCAACGGTTTTCCTGCAGCTGGGTTTTGGATACTCGCCTTACGGATACAATCCGTACACTTATCCCCCTCCTCCTCCTCCACTGCCCCCCCTGGCCGCTGGTGGATCTGCAGGAGACTCTGGCTTCCTGGTGGGCTGAGGCCAGGCTCAGCTCACCAAGGAAGTGAACCGCCTTACGGCGGCAGTGCCGCCCCGGCCCCGTCGCCGAGGCAGCACACTCCTCACCGCCTCCGGATCCCAGAGCCCTTCCTTTGGATCCGAGAGGGCAGGACCACGATCCGAGGATTCCCCTAAGGAACCGTTCCTCCCTAGATGTCCAGGGAGTCTTATTCTGCTTCTGATTCTTCTTCTTCTTAGCTCCAGTTCCTCGATTCCTCCGGCGGATGCTCAAGAGGCAGCGAGCCTCGTCTCCATCCAAGCCCGGCCGAGGACTCGAAGTCTCCTCGGAGGATCCTTCCTTCAGGGAGTTGCTCAGGAAGATCCAAGAAGTACATCAGTGGCATTCTCTAGAACCAGATCCTCAGTGGGTCAAACTCGACGAACATCTGGACCTGCCCCTTATGGCTCCTACTTTAGTGCCACCCTGGATCGAGCCTCATGCCTACCTTGTTTCCACTATTTGGAAACAACCGTTGGCTTTAGCCCTGCTTCCTAGGAAGACCAACAGGCTATACCAGGCTCCAGAGGGTGTAGACTTTTTGGATTCTCACCCTCGTGCAGACTCGGTCGTGATTAGCGCCGCTCACGGCCGGTCAGCACATCCTAAACATCTAAGCTCGTCTCCTCCGGATAAGGAATCTCGCCTCCTGGACCAGTATGGAAGAAAATATACACTTCTTCCACACACAGAATTCGAGACCCTGAATTATGTAGCTCATGTGGGGATTACAGAAGGCAATCCTTACCAGGCAGGAATCCAAGATTGACTCCTTACCTGACTCCCAAGTCAAGCAGGAGTTAGCTGACTTAGTCTGTTCTGCTCGTTCAGCCGATCGTCACGTCCTGCGGACTGACATACGATGCAGTGGACACTGCGGGCGGAGCTCGCGTTCGCCGTAAGTCTTCGACATCATGCCTGGCTCAGCGTGTCAGGTTTGGTCCCGGAGGTTGCAGTCAGCAATCCAGGAAGCACCTTTCAGGGGTTCAGTGCTTTTGAGCAGTGATGTCAAGGACATCATCACCAACTTACCCAGGAAGAGGGCGGCTCTGAAATCCGTGGATTCATGTACTGTCCCATCCCCACAGCGCCGTCCTTTTAAGCAGGCGCGGTTGGCCTGGCGAAACCCAGGAAGGCAGGCCACTAGCAGCTGGGCCCGGCGGCTGCCAGGCCCCACCGCCCAAAAAGCAGCGGGTGCCCCAGCTCTGAGCTGCCCACACCACCTGACTCCTCCCTCTCCCACTGCCTCCGGGCACACCGGAGGAACAGTGGAGGGAGGTTCTCCCTCCACCTTCCGGGTTGGGAGAGGATAACGAAAGTTCATGGGTGCTTCAGATTATAGCGGAGGGCACTCCATAGAGTTTCTGAAACCACCCGCCACCCCATCTGAAGTCGTCTATACCAGGGACCTTCTTCTTTGGTCAGGAAAATATATTCCCTTCTCCACGAAGCAGGCCATAGAACCCGTTCCTCCTCACCTTCAAGGGACGGTTACTATTCTCATTTCTTCCTGGTCCCAAAGAGGCGGAGATCTCAGACCCATTCTCGATCTCAGCTCCTTGAACCTTTCGTGGAATACAAAAAGTTCAGGATGCTTTCCTTCAACCCTTCTGTCCCTTCTTCGGCGGGTCAATGACTTTAGCGTAGGGTATGCAGGGCGCATATCTGCACATCCCATTCATCCTTCGCGCCATAAGTACCTCCGGTTTGCTTTCAGGGGACCATTACAATTCGGGCACTCGTTTGGTCTTTCCTCGGCACCCCGGTTTTCAAAAATGCCTGGCAGTGGTAGCGGCCCACCTGCATACTATAGGAGTTCAGGTGTTCCCCTACCTGGACGACTGGCTCCTGGCGGCCCTGCGCCAGGAGGAGCTCCTGCATTTTCTCTTCCTCACCCAGCAGGTTTCACTTGCTTGGCATCACCATCAACCATTCCAAGTCTCATCTGGATCCTCCAGAGACTTCAGTTTCAGCGAGGGCTATCCTCGATATGACAGTGAACAAGGCCTTCCTTCTTCTGCACAGGGCGGCCTCTCTTCAGTCACAGATTTCCCTGCTATTAGAATGCAGGAAGGTTCCGGCGAGGTTGGTTCTCCGTCTCTTGGGGCTCATGGCGACCGCCATCCCCACAGTTCCCCGCGCGTGGCTCCACATGAGGATATCTCAGTGGACTCTCCGCTCCCAGTGGGATCAACTAGTAGACGACCTAGATCATCTGGTTCTGATCTCCTCGCCGATGACAAGAGACTTGCAATGGTGGATGGATCGAGAGAACCTGTTTCGGGGGGTCCCCTTCTGTCATCCTCCTCCCTCCCAGACTCTGACCACGGACGCATCAGGCGAGGGTTGGGGAGCCCATCTGGGTCCTCACGAACCAGGGTTTATGGTCCAGATTAGACCTAGCTCTCCAATCAATGTATTGAGCTATGAGCAGTACTATATGCTCTCAAGCCCTTCACCAATACATCCTTCCCGGTCACCTAGCTGTCCAGAAGGACAACATGTGCGTAATGTGGTACATCAGCAAGCGGAGGGACTCGATCCTATCACTCTATGCAGAAGCAATGAGGGTTTGGGACTGGGCAACACTTCACAACCTTCACCTCACAGCGATCCATGTTCCAGGGCAGACAATACCCGCCAGAACAAGCTAAGACTCCTCTGCTCTGCAAGCGAGTAGGAGTTGGACCAAAAGGTTCTAGACTACATCTGCCAGCTTTGGGGGACTCCTCAGATAGACCCTGTTAGCCTCTTCCCAAAGCAAAACTTCCCACCTTTTGCTCGTTCCGCTCCAAGCGACGCGCTCTGGGCGACACTCTGTCTCTAAACTGGAAGGAAGATTCATCTATGCTTTTCCCCAATTCCTCTGGTCCCTCGTGTGCAGAAACTAACAATGGAAGGCAGGCATGATTCTGATCGCTCCTTTCTGGCCCAGAGCAAATCTGTTCTCTCTTCTACAACACTACTCAGAGGTTCCTCCTCTTCCTCTTCCTTTATCTTGAGGATTGCTGACCCAGGATCAGGGGACCTGGTCCATCCAGGCCTCAAGTCCCTACAACTCATGCATGGCTCCTGCAGACCCTAGCCCAATCTCGCTGGTGTCTCTCCAAAGGTGGCTGAGATTCTGGTGGAGGCTAGAAAACCCTCCACTAGGTCCACTTATGCCATGAAATGGAAGAGATTTTTATTTGGGCTGCCTCTAGGAACGGGAGCCTTTCTCCTGTCAGTGGCTGTTCTGCTTGATAGTTCGTCATCTCTTCAACCTAGGTCTCAGTCATTCCTCCTTGAAAGTGCACATGGCGCTATTTCAGCTTACCATGTTCCTTTCGCTGATTAAGCCTTTGCCCAGTTAGAGATGTCAAAAACTTTTCTTAGAGGAGTCCTTCATCTCAGGCCCCCTGTTAGGACTCCTGCTCCCCCTTGGGATTTGAACTTTGTTCTCGAGAAACTTACCCTTCCTCCCTTCGAACCTGTGGCATCCACAGATCTGAAGTTTCTGTCATGGAAGACGCTCTTCTTGGTGGCCATTACTTCCGCCCGAAGAATTTCCAAGCTTCAGGCCCTTATGTGTAAAATCCCTATTTGATTTTCACAAAGAACTGAGTAGCTCAGCATGAACCCTAAGTTTCTGCCTAAAGTGGTAGGAGTTCAACTTAAATCAGTCTATAGAGTTACCTGCCTTTTCACGCAGTACTCAAACCAAGGAGAATATTTACTCCATACCATGGATGTTCACGGATTCTGGATACTACACCGACAGGATGAAGGATCTCAGAAAGACTGATCAGTTGTTGCCTCTTTTGCTCACAAAAGGGAAGGCAATGCTGTTTCAAGCAATGCCTGTCAAAGTGGTTGGCTCATTGCATCACTTTCTGTTATGACAAATTACAACAAGACCTTCCAGGTCAAGTCAGAGTCACTCCACTGTGGAGTAGCTGCCTCTGCAGCTTGTTTCAAGAATGTGTCTGCGGCAGACATCTGTGCTGCCACCACCTGGACTTCGTCCATACCTTTCAAACATTGCAGTTTGGACATTTCCTCTACGCAGAGCAGGCTTGGGCTAGCTGTTTGCAGGGCCTCCTGTCTTGAGGCCTGCAAGGCTATTGCTACTTTCAGGAGTAGTTTCTCCTCCCGGTGCCTTTTATTTGTTCCAGACTGCTTGGGATCTAGTCCTGATGTAATTACTCACTGCAAGAGCCCTCTCAAAGTAAGATAGTACAGTTACGTAAGAACTTACCGTAACAGTAGATCTTCAAGAGAGGCTGTTGCAGTAGGTAATACCTTCCCGCCCTCCATCCCCCTAGGCTTCTTCAGCTCCTTTTCCATTGAGGGAAATATCTGCTTCTCTCTCGTCCGGGCCTTCCGGGCCTGTGGCGGGAAAGAATTGGAAGGTGGGTGTCCGGGACCGCCCCTTTATACCGACATCACATGACGCCGGTCACCTGACATGGGGCGGTCCCTCGGCAGGGACTGCTAGCTAGAAATTTTTCCGTGGGGTCCTGCTGCCGGCCGGCGTCAGTCCTATATGTAATTACCTACTGCAAGAGCCTCTCTCGAAGATCTACTGTTACGGTAAGTTCTTACATAACTGTTCTTTCCCATGATGCTGATGGTGATGATGCCGATGACAACAGTAATGGCATAATCTGTCCCTAGGCATCCAGCATAGCACTGACCTTGGGGGCCTAATTGACTGCGACAGTGTTGTTCCGTTGCATTGGATATGCTGTTGTTCCACTCCTTCGGATAAGCTGCATGTGGCAGACTTGTTTCATTCTGCAGTAGGGTGGTTTTGCTCCTGCCTAGCTTGTCCCATCCTTTGCTCCCTGTTCCTCAGTGACCTCTCCACTGTCTGCGTTTCATCTTGCATACTCGCTAAAAGCTCAGGATTACCCAGGTTCCTACTGGAACTAATAATTAATGTCTTGGAAAGAGTCAGCATCTGTCGTCTGTCTGCTTGCACCATCATCACCTTTTACATACACATGTATTCTGGCGATTCTATCCTCTACGCCCTGGTGACTTGATTCCTGAGCTGGAAACATTGCTATAGCATGACTTCAGTAACATCCATTGTTGGTCTTGCTCAACCACCTCTCTTTGAACTCCCAAAAAGCCTCCATGTCTTGTGGCAGGAATTAACACCTTGCGGGTTCAGTCCTCCTGTTGTTTGAACCAAGGATAGTGCTCTACCTAAAGTGGTCTCCACTTCAATTACCTTAGTGTGGGGCTGGATTAAACCTGGATTTTCCACACATTTCAGCACCATTTTCAAAAACTCAGTCTAAATCACAGTGGCTTATATTAGAACGTGTCCTACTTGCCTCTCCTGGTCCATCGTGAGATTCTCCTGAGGATGATCTTACTGACATTTGGCTATGCGGATGTTGTCACATCATTCTTAAATCCATTCTGGCTGGACTGGATCCATTCCTCCATTCCTTCTGTCACTTCACCTCTGCCTCCCCCCCCAAAAAAAAACCTCCTGTCACTCACCAGTGCTACCTCTTCTACCCTTCTATCCCTTCTCTTGATTGTTGGCACCTCTTTCACTGTGCTGTTTTCCTCTCAAAATACTGTCTTGTCTCACTCCTATCCTAACTTTCTTACTTTCTGTCACCCTGTAGCGCCTTATCCTACTTGCTCCGATCCTCTGACACACACTTGATTAGCATTCTTTGCTGCAACACTTCTGCTGGACTGTCTGCCTTTTCTGTGTATTTACACTCCCCCCTGGAAAGCACTTCCTCCTACTATCCACCATACATCCTCTTACCCCATGTCAAACAGTTCCTCTGTTCTTATTATATCCTAGTCTGCCCCTGTACTTAGCCTCCTCTGGCTACAGCTGGAGCCTCAACGGCATGCCCTGCTTTCTCCGGGTTGCCTAGTAACTAGGGTATGTCGTGACCCTCTCTCATTTGTTCTACAGCTTGTTGTAATTAGGCCATTATTATCCTCAGCTATTGTTGCAGGACTTGGAGTGAAACCTCTGTTCAAGTGCCTCTCAGGTCAGATCTGCTGTCCCAGTCCTAGGGCAGGATGCTACAGGTAGATTGTCCATCCCTGCAGTTCCATGCTTGGCTCCTGCGCATTTAGAGCTGGCCTAGTATTGCTCCTCTCCTGAGGTTTCAGAGGTTCTTCTGGCTACCAGGGAAACTATCAACCAGGAAGATTTACTCCTTGAAATTGAAATGGTTCAGCTGTGACGTCAGGTCAAGGCTGTTGATCCATTCTCCTGTCCTGCTCAAACAGTTTTGGAGTACTTACATTACCATACTTCCAAAGTATCCCTTATTTGCAAAGGATGTCCCTGATTGTACTTCAGAAATGTCTTTCATCCCTACTTAAGTTGGCATTTCTGCCCCGGAGGAGAATAGTGCCACACAATAGTGTTACAATCTAGTTCTCCACTGGAAAGTGCTGTTCTCAAAAAGTCAAATGTGGCAATTTTTTAAGCTGCTAATGACTGTTTTTGAGATGTGCTCCTTATTTTGGACATTTGTCCCAGATTTTTTATGCCTTGTCCCTGATTTGTTAGGCAGTAGGTTGAGAGATACGGCATTACCTGTCTCAGTCTGGTTTGCATTACTCTTCAGTCAGGGCTCATATGTCCACTGACTCAGATTTTCATGATCAGGTTGCTGGACGTCCATTGCCCAGCTTGTGTGCCCTGCAGATTCCAGAAGAGCACCCTCCAAATTGTACTGCCAGTTTGCAAGCTAGTCTCGATCTGGGCTCTTACTGTGGGACTTGGTGAGCTACCAAGGCCCCATTTGAACCAGTGGCTACTTGGAATTTCAGATACCTCTTTTCACAGTGGCTGTTACTCAGCCCACAGGGTTTCTGAATTGCAGGCTTTGGTGGTTGTTCCCCCGCATCTAGTTTTTCACTAGGGTAGGTTACATAGATACATAGACAGTGATGGCAGAAAAAAGGCCTGTCAACCCATCCAATCTACCAACCCTACCTAACCACTCTTGCACTGTTTCTGATAGCCATTCCTTGCCTTTGTTTCCGCCCCTTCCCCTTAACTTTTATAACTGATCTCATATACAGTACCTGTTCTATCCCTGCTTGAAGCTGCTCACTGATTTGCCCTGTACGACTTCATCCAGCAGCTTGTTCAACTTGTCCACTGCTCTACAGGTTGCACCTGAAAACAAGCTCTGGCTGGGTATGCTTCCTGGTTAAACAAGTTGCCCTTGTTGTGAAAAGAAAAGTGCTTATGGCTGTCCCTTTTGCATCCTCTCCCTGTGATTTTAAGCGAGTTCCCTCTCGTCCCTGTATTGGAGCTCAGGGAGAAAAGTTCCTTGGCATCCACTCTATTTAACACATTCAGGTACTTGTATGTCTCAGTCATATCCTCCTTTTCTAAAGAGGGTGCATCTTCAGGTGCTGCAGCCTCTCCTCAAACATCTTGTCCTGTAGTCCATGGACCATCTTGGTTGCCTTGCGCTGTATTGCTTACACTTCAGATGTATCCAAGTTTCCCCTGAAGGTAGTGTCTGAATTTACTCTGAATCTATGCATTAATCCTTCTGTTTTTTGGGAACCCTGGGAATTTGGGGGGGGGGGAGTGCTTCTGTACTCTCTGGGTGATCATCATGCTCTCTGCTTTTGTTCGTACAGGACCTGACTGACCAGTTAAATCGCCTGTTAGTTTCATTTTCTTAGCAGACTTTGGGGAAGCCTGCTTCCATATAGTGTCTCTCCTCTTGTATCAGTTTCTGTTATCAGATGTCTGGCAAGGAGCGGCCATGTAAGGTAACTGGGTATACTGCCAGGTGCATGGCAGGCATGGTGGCTTGTTTTCATTCAGTCTCGGCAGACGAGGCATGCACAGTAACATGGTCGTTTAAGGTTGGAAGGGTCTCTATTTATTTAGCTTTTGTTTACTGGGTAAGCATACTAGACAAGGAATGCCTATTTTCAGGAGCGACCAGGAGATTACAAATAGATTTATACACAGGATAACAGCATGACAAAGAAGTGATGTACTGGCATTGAACAGTGCGTAATAATAAACCTTCATAGTGGTAAAGTCAATCAGCAGTAAAGGGTAATATACATATCATGGAAGGATACAAGAGCATTAAGGTAGGTCATGGTGCAGGGACCCCTGTTTAAGAACATCAGGTGCTTAGGTGCAAGGGCTCGACGTGCAGCTACTGTAGGAGACCCATGAGCCCTATATGCAAGGCCAAGTTTGATGTTTGCTGCCCTGCACACATTTTGAATATGTAGGGAGAGGTCTAATTTAGGGTCACGTGTGGCTCCCAGGTATTTGAAGCAGCCTGTTATGCAACAGGGACCCCTTCAAGACTCAAGACCTTTAATGGGGCAGGACACTGCTTAAGTTTTGCTGAGGAGCCAAAGAGTGTGAGTTGAGTTTTCTTTATGTTTAGCACAAGTTTATTTGTCAAGAGCCAGTGTTGCAGCTTATTGAAATCAGCTTGTAGATGGTGAGTTATAGCATTGATATCATCCAAGCTAGACAGGAGAATTATGTCATCAGCATAAACAGTCGTGTTGCTATAGGAGAGGACCGATGGGAAGTCATTAATGAAAAGTGAAAATAGGTTAGGGCCTAAGATGGACCCCTGGGGAACACCTACCATAACAGGGACAGGTTCCGAGAGAGCTCTGTTATACTTAACAAGCTGTAGCCTACCAGTGAGATAGTTAGAGAACCAGTTTAGGGCTGGACCAGACACGCTAAGGGAGTGGAGCTTTGTGCGGAGTAGGGTGTGATCTACTAGATCGAAGGCCTTGGAGAGGTCCACAAAGATTGCCCCTGACAACTTGCCTTGGTCCATGGCAGTGCTGATTTCGGATGTCACCTTAGCAAAGGCTGTGCCAGTGCTATGACCTTTGAGAAATCTGTGCTCCTCAGGAGACAGTAAGGCATAGTTAGTCAAGTGATCCATCAGCCGTGCCTCCACTACCTTCTGTAATATCTTGCTGACAGCAGACAGTACGGCAGTAGGGCAGTAGTTTTCTATACATTTCTGATCACTCTGCTTAAAAACAGGCACTGCCATAGCTACTTTCCAGATAGGTGGGACAACTTCAGTGGTGAGGATAGATTAAGAATGTGGGAGATGGGTAGCACAAGCAGATGGGCCCCAATCTTTGGAGTTGGGTTCAAGGTCATCATAACTGAGCACTGATAAGGAGAAAGGCCAGTGAGTAGTTTGTAAGGGTCCCTCACTGTGACTGATTTTAGATAGAATGGTGAGCGGAGATTCAGGTATGGAGGTACATTTGTGGGTAGGTGACTGGACATTGTCAGTGTCAAACAGGAAAGTATATGCCGAAATATCAGATAATTGATTGTGAAAGGCATTGGCAATAGTAGCAGCATTATTGCAGTTGTGGCCATTGGTCACCAACAATCATGTCCACAATGTCACACCTACCATAGCCACCGACTACAGTTTTAATGGTGCACCAAAATTTTGTGGATCACTGGCAGAGGAAAGTAGGATGGCCTTGCAGTACTCACTTGTAGCAGTTTGTATAGCTTTTTTGCAGTTATTACGGAGCCGTCAATATTCATTATAATCAGATAAGTCATTAGTGGCTTTAAATTTACCCCACTGCTTATCTCTGGCTTTCATGAGAGAGAGCAGGTCACCATGCAGCCACTTGGTAATAGTTCCTCTAACTCTCTTTCTGACATGATGGGTATATTAACCCTACAGAGAGGGGAGGATGTTAAGGAGGTTGTCAAGAGCAACTGTGGTCTCAGTAGCAGAGAGTACCGGGGATGGTACAATAACCCACCTGATGGTGGGAGACAATCTAGATGGACCAATGGCCTTCTTTTGTCTTAATAATACCAAGATACCAAGACCAGTCAGTGAATGCAAGATCATGAAGAAAGAGTTCAGGGTTGGAGCGGGAGAATTCCTTTACTTGCATAATTTGTGGGGCACTTTAGGGAGGAGACTCTCCAAACACAGTAAGTGGGGGAATGGTCAGATATAGAATCAGAAAAGATCCTGGACACAGCGATCCTGTCAGACTGATTAGTCAGAATCCAATCCAGGAGCGATCTTCTGCCCCCAGGAGGGGAGGTTCGCGTAGGAGCACTGATGAGCTGGATAAGGCCGTGTGCTGCCAGCAGAGGCTCATACAGTTTGACATTGTCACTGGACCTATTTAGGTTGAGGTCCCCACATATAAGCACCTCATCTGATGAGGTTGTGGGGCTAATATTATCAAGCAGATAGGAGAGCCCTTTGAAACCCTGCTTTGGAGGGTTATAAACACAGATGATCTGGAGTTTTTTGGTATTCCCTAGGAGGAGTAGCCCATGAAGAAATGTACAGGTTACCGATGGGAGCAACATCATATGGGACCAAAGATATATTGAGGTGACTTTATAATACATTAATAGACCACCGCCACGTTTTTACCAGTGCGATCATAACGCAGTAGGCTGAAATTGGGAAGCTGCCAAGGCTGAGCTGCGGTGGCAGATTTCAGCCAAGTTTCTGTGAGGCACGAACGCCTGGGATGTAGTGGTAGACCAGGCAGTGAGCTCAGCATGATTGGTGAAGAGCTGCGAACATTAAGATGGGCAACATTGAGACCTTTAAAATAGGACTAGGAATGAGGACTAAATGCCTGTTGTATAGCAGGCCCAGGATTCAGTTCGATGTGCCCCTGCAAGGAGGATAAGGAGGACTGAGAACCAGAGAAGGCAACGCAGCCTGCCTCTCCTGTTAGATGCTTCGGGGGGGGTATGAACATTTGAGTATGCAACATGCAGTTTTCAGGTATTTAGGTGGTAAGCATCTGAGGGGACAGAAATTAGCTTGCCCTGAGGCAATGAGATTGGAATAAGTATAGTCGTAAGAGTGATTCGACCCCCGGGGGTCTGCAGAAGCTCTAGGTCCAGCATGTCTACTCCCACCCGGCCCCATTACTTCATAATCGGGTATGAATAAGGATGCTTTGCAAACATACTAATTTAAAGGGCATCTGTAACGCTGCTACCTGGAGTAAGAGTCATGTTAACGAAACATTACAGTTTGGAGTTAGTTTCCCATAAGAAATCTAGAAGTCTAGTTTTGGCTCGTCAGTGCTTCAAGGGCTACTTTCCTAGGACAAAGAAAACAGTTTGTGTGGCCTGCTCAGGCAAGAAAGATACTCAAACACCCAGTTGCGTTTTTCTTCTACTTTTTATTAAGATGTCCAAGTCCTAATGTTTCGCATATTACTTATGCTTCTTCAGGGGAACTCTTATTTATAATAAAAAAACATATTCAAATAACAGCTTATATATAATTACATGGCTTCAATAGCCTATTTATATCCTTACTTTTAGAACAATTCATTCCACTGTACTATTATACTCAAAAAAGTGTTAAACTTGTTATTAAATCCATTATTATAAATCAAATTATATTTATTGATCCGTTTTATAAACAGTGACTTCACCATAGAACCAGCCACCTAGATTTATAATTCGTGTTATAAAACACTACCTGCCTTGTGGCATAGCCTTGTGGGCTACTTGGCTACATTTATAGTTTCCTTTCCAATTAACCTCGATGTGTGCTATAAATCAGAAATAGAACTATATTTCACTACTTATTAAGCTTTAGCAAATCCTTTTCACATGATACAGTGCTTCTTATCATCACTTGTTCTGGAGCTTGACTATAAACAGGGAGCTCCTTTTCAGGTGTTTCCTTCCTGTTACAAACTTGTAATCTGGTAAACAAAAGAAATAACTTTACAGTATAAATTATCTTTCACTGGTTTGTTTAACTTATAATGTGAACTGTTAACAATTTACATAAGGAGCAGTAAAGTTCATGTATATACCTTTAAGTATAATTCTGATCAATCTGTCCAGTTGATGTGCCTCAAAGAGATTTTTATTCACCTATCAATTTAAAAAACAAAACAAAAAATCAATCATTCTGTGATCTATTAAGAATCCTTGTTCAAACAAGCTCTCTAAGTGTTTTATAAAAGAAAGACTGCTCATGTTAACTTGGCTTTAAACCTCACATACAAATACTGGTGTACCGATTCCTGTAGCTGGCATCTGACGTTCTCTGAGTAGGAGTGTTTTAGTTGGTCTCTTTCAGGTTGCTGCTTGGCTTCTTTTTTCCAAATCACAGCCTCTGCGTCTGCAGATAGCTAATTTGTTTGTTGCGTGTTTGTTTGCCACAGCTGGATTTCTTCTACTGCTCAGCTGGAACTTGGGATGGAAGGTTGTGCCCACATCATATTGGTGGTGCTGTGTAAGAAGCTGCATATCGGCTGCACAATAATGGCATGGGTGACTCCATTCTTTGAAAGTTTTTCCATAAGGTCCTGACAGCTATGGCTACAGTGCAGTGTGGGTGACTCTAAGGAGTGGAGTCTCTTGAAGATCTAGATATCAGCCAGGATAGTGCTTGGCTGTTGGGTTCATTGGCTTCAGCATATTTTGGACTGCAGAGCTCTGCACTGAGGGATGGATGCACAAAAGGCGTGATCCACATTCCCAGCTATCCACCCTCCATTTGCAGACACCAGTGCTTAGGGGCACAGGGTGGGACAGGGATCATTGACAGGCATTCTAGAGTGGATCTCCTGCTCTGCATGGAGCAGGGGATTGTGTCATCCTCCAAGAAATGCTGCTTCCCTAGTGATAGCCTTCATATGTAGTTCAGACCCTTCCACTCTTCTGAGAGAGAGAGAGAGAGAGAGAGACACACACACACTCACATTACTTGAATTCCTTGCCACTGAAACACCAACAAGCCCCTTCACCTGGCATGATAGGATGAACAACTGAGCAGCGAAATCTTGAAGGTGGAGTGCCAAGCATTGAGGGTGGCTAAGGACAACAGCAGTTGGTAACCACCAATCATCTTATACAGTTTGTTGATCTGGAGGTTTTAAGCCTTCACTTTGATACTTGGGCAATGAACTGTGGGCTCAAGCATGTGTCCATAGAGCGTGGTGAGCGAACCTGCCCAAAACATCTCCAGCCTTCTCATAATATTGTGCAACAGTTACTCAAGATCATGTACCTATATTATAAACCGTTTGTCAGTGTTATTTATTAAAAGCTGTGAACTGATTCGTCAGGTAAACATGCATTATCAGCTAATAATTGTTGATTAAGGTTGATATCGGCCTAACACCAGTTGCTGTGAAACTCCATAATAAACATTGCAAACATGTATTATGGAGTTCATCCTCACAAATCACTCTCCTGCTCTTACCAGATAACTCTTTTAGTAGTAGTAACGTGTTTATTTATACAGGAGTTAGAGAAGTACACACCATTAGGGCTATAAATACCCTGTTCACTAGGTGTTCCTGTTTGATGTTACTCACTGCTATACAAGTTTTTCTCAAACCAGTAATTATTAAAAAAAAAAAAAGTAATGGGCATCATTGCTGTTCTTGATTTTATTTACACACCCTCAGTGTGTAATACTTTTATAAACCATACATGCTTCACTCTTTTTGTAATATCACTGTAACCCTAGAGCTACCCATAGGGCTACTACCCCTGTCTGCTCCCTCTGAGGCAGGGTAAGGGGCCAGATGTGTGGACGGTGCCTCCACCCAGAGGTCAGGGTTAGCCCAAGTAAGACTACCTCGGTTACAGCTCTCTGGCTACTGCAGCCCCCCTTTGTCCCACTAGTGCCTCCCACTGGGTACCAACAATTCTGTTCACCAGTACACTTACCCCACGGAAAATATAATCCAGCTCCCTTGGGACCCCTGTAAAGTAAGGCGAGTTATGTTGCAATCACCAAGCAGCAGTTCACCATTAATGTACACGGTAGCCAGGATGTAGCTGTACAAAACAATCTGATTTATTCAGGGAAACAACAAGGGCAGGGGAATCAAGTTGATTAGCTTATCACTATACTCATCTATTTAGGGCTCTGTGCACAGGCCTATCCCTATCAATTACTGTCCCTGGGTACCCAAGCCCTAGTGGCTAGTCCAAACCGTGGCAGCTGGTAGGGGCCCTTTCACACAGAGGAAAGAAAAAGTTAGTTAAACAGTCAGCAGTACAGTAATTCCATTTGGTTCCAATGTGGCAATTCAACAGGGAACTACCCTGAATTAGTACTCACGACCTCCAGACAAGATAGGGTCCTTAAACGTCAACAGAGCTACTCCTGAGCTCCACAAGACTCCTCACACATTTATATGGCAAACTGCAACAGGCAAAGTCCTTTAATGGCAGCAGGATTTAACTTGAGCTCCTCACACATTTATATGGTAACCAGCAACAGGCAAAAGTCCTTTAATTGCAGCAGGATTTACTTGAGCTACGCAAGCCTCCTCACACATTTATATGGTAAACAGCAACAGGCAAAAGTCCTTTAATGGCAGCAGGATTCACTGAGCTACGCAAGCCTCCTCACACATTTATATAGTAAACAGCAACAGGCAAAAGTCCTTTAATTGCAGCAGGATTTACTTGAGCTACGCAAGCCTCCTCACACATTTATATGGTAAGCAGCAACAGACAAAAGTCCTTTAATTGCAGCAGGATTTACTTGAGCTACGCAAGCCTTCTCACACATTTATATGGTAAACAGCAACAGAGGGGTACCACACCAGGCAACTGCTTCCAATGCTCCCACAAACTCACCGTCACTGAGATACTGCAAACGGCAGCTTCCACTTGTCTTCGGACCGAGCGCGATTCAGCAATTTTCTCCAGTCCTCCTTCAGGTCGAGCCTGGTGGGTAGCTGTACAGAGCACAGGCTCCTCTGACCGCCCGCCGATGGGTTTCGTCCGCTGGAGCCAACAACACAAAACGGCCGCTTCAGGCCTTCACGCGCTTCCCGCGCGAACACTCTTCAGCGCAGAAGCACACAGCTCCTCTCTCCTCACCAGCCACAACGCATCTAGCTCTCCACAGCTTGAGGCACTCCTCTCCACTCGGGCACGACCCGATCCAATTGGCTGCTGACACCTGCCTGTCACTTTCTCTGGTCTGCAGCAGCGAAAACCGCCATAGCCTACAATACCTTTCGCAGGGTGACCTAAAAGCTCCCCATTGGTCAGTCAACTCTGTAGGGTCCCAAGTACTGATTGGTCCAATTCTGCAGTTCGGGACCAAAATGGAGGAGGCAATCAAAACTCTCTGTGCTGCAAAGCAAAGCAGGTTAGAACAACTACATTATCATTATTTTTACAGCTTATTTTAAGCAACCACCTACATCCTTTATCAGGGCTCCCCCTGCACTGTTAGCGATGGCAGAATGGAGCGCTCACTTGGCAGCCAGGGCCGGAGTCGAGCATGACAACACTCAAACCCCCTCCCATTTTAACCGATTTCGACTGCAAAAGGCAGTCTTTAAAGGACAGCTCATGGAGGCTTTTAAAGCGCCACTGGCTTCCCAATTAAACGGCTTTTAGCGCCGAACTCCAATCAGGCACTGAGCATTTACCCAAGCTCTGGAGGGCTCCTAGGAACCCCCATCTGCAAGGTTACATCACACATCTCGGAGGGTAAACTACTTGTAACACACTGACATCCATACATTATTCTATATGTAACTGCCTGGAGAATGCTCTGATAAACATCATTCCACTGGTAGCTGTGGTACTACAGAGAATCTAGGAACATCTAGAACAGTATAACAGCGTTGGACAATTTAAAAAGTTTATGATAGCCATAAGGCCCTCATCCTCGAGCATTTCTAAGAAGATAATGTCCATTGTGGGGTTTAATGCCTGACACAGGGCATTATCCTCCTAGAAAGGCTCTCAAACTCAGGCCTTATTGGGCTGAATGGGGGGTGGCAATAAATAGTGGCAGTTCCTGTAGCCATCGTTAAATGGGACCATACTTCAAGCTGTGGATAGGGTGAGACATTTGGGCCTCACTGTGGACTGTGGGACTGACACTGGAACAGTTGGTGTCATCAGTGGTCCGCAGTGACTTTAGCCATCTCCATAACATCGTCCAAATCAGATCCTGTCTGGAGCCCCACCAACATGCTGATATAAGGGCATGCATTTGTCACCTCAAGACTGGATTATTGCAATGCTGTCTACCTAGAAACATAGAAACGTAGAAAAAAGACCACAGAAGGAGACCAAGGGTCCATCTAGTCTGCCAATGTGTTCCTTGGACTGTCTCAGATCCCTGGACCTAACCCCTCTTCTGCCTCCTACTACTCCTGTTGCTGTTGATCGCGCTTTAGGCTTGTCTCACCCCAGCTTGAATGATGTCATGGACTTTGCTTCCACTACTTCAGCTGGCAGTTTATTCCACAGCTCCATGATTCTTTCTGTAAAATAGTGTTTCCTAATCTCCCTCTTGAAGCCCCCCCTCCCTTCAACTTCCACTCCTGCCCTCTAGTGTTATAGTCTGAGACTCTGTTGAACAGGTCTGAGGATGGCACCTTATTTATTCCTCTCAGGAACTTGTATGTTTCAATCATGTCTCCCCTCTCCCTCCTCATCTCCAGTGAGAACATATTTAATGCTTCCAGATGCTCGGTGACGAAAAGTGTCCTTTGAAGGACCTGTATCATTTTGGTCGCTTTCTCTGACAACCTCCAACCTGTTTATATCCTTTTCAGATGTGGACTCCAAACTGGACACAGTACTCCAGATGGGGCCTTACCAGGGACTTGTGCAGTGGCAGTACTACCTCCTGCTGTTGAATCCCCTCCCTGTGCACCCAAGCGTTTATTGGCCTTGCTATAAGCTTTGTTGCATTGGCTTGTCTGTTTAAGGGTGCTGCTTATGATGACACCCAGGTCCTGTTCTTCCTGTGTGGCTGAGCTGGACTCCATTGAGGTGGTACTTCTGTCCTTGGGTTCCTTTACCTGAATGTATCACTCACATTTTTTTTTGCATTGAACTTCAGCTGCCAGATGTTGGACCATCTTTCCAGTCTCTGTAGGTCTTTTTGTACTACCTTAACTGCCTCCTCACTGTCAGCTCTTCCTCCTAGCTTGGTATTGTCCACGAGTAGGGTGATTTCACCCTGAATATCTATGTTGATGTCACTGATAAAGGCATTAAACAGGACTGGCCCCAACACTGAGCCTTTGGGCACACCACTAGTGACCGCACCTTCATCAGACCTCACCACATTGACCACTATTTTCTGTTTTTGGTCCCTAAGCCAATTACCTACCCAGCTGACTATGCACTTGGCTGTACCCAGGTCCTCCAGCTTTTTCAACAGGCAGTTGTGCAGTACCGAATCAAAGGCCTTACTGAAATCAAAGTAGAGTAGGTCCACTGGGTGGCCTCTGTCTAAGAGAGACGAAAGAAGCTTAATATGTATACCCTCAAGGAAAGGAGGGAGAGGAGGGACATGATAGAAACTTTCAAGTACCTCAAGGGAATCAACAGAGTCCAAGAGGGTAGCATCTTTCAAAAAAAGAGATGTGCAAAAACAAGGGGGCACAATTTGAAGATAGAGGAGGAACGGCTCAGGGTTAACGTGAGGAAGTATTTTTCCTCGAGAGGGTGGTGGACACATGGAATGGCCTTCCTGAGGGGGTCGTGGGGTCAAAAACTGGGGGAATTCAAGAATGCATGGGACAGACATAAGGCAATTCTAGAGGGGGGTAGGAGGAAGTAGGCTGTTGGTTAGTTAGGATCTGCAGCTTATCCAATAGATAGGGAAATGGGCAGACTAGGTGGGCCAAGCGGTCCTTAGCTGCCGTCAAAGTCTGTTTCTATGTCTAGTTTCCTAGTGACCTAGTTAAAAAATATGATTAAGTTCATTTGTCACGACCTTCTTGCCATGAACCTATGTTGCCTGTCATGCTGCAGACTGGTCTTATCTAGATACTTTACCGAGTCTTGCTTTATTAAGGTTCCATCAGTTTCCCCAATACTGACATAAGGCTGACTGGTCAGTAGTTGCCTGCTTTCTCCCAATTCCTCCCATGTGGAGAGGTACCACATCAGCTGTTCTTCAGTCTCCCTGCACTACCCCGTCTGAAGTGATCTGCTGAATAAATGTGCTAAGGGACCTGCCAATTCACTTGCCTAGCTCTTTAGCACCCCAGATGTATTCCATCAGGCCCTGGTGACTTGTCTTCCCTGAGTTGATCCAGGACCTCTAGCCCTACCGTCTGGTGATTGATGGTGCTTCCATTTGTGGAACACCTTTGTCAGCAGCCCACGCCACTGTCTGGTCCTGGGCCTTTGTGTTCCTCGGTGAACACTGAACAAAAAAGTTGTTCAGAACAGTGGTCTTCTACCTGTCCTCCTCCACTACTCTGTCACCATCTTTGAGTCTAACTGTTCTCCGCTTTTCTGTCTTTTTTCTTGTATATTGAAAGTGTTTATCCCTTTCTTTGACCCTTCCGCAGGCTGAAGCTCCATTGTGGCCTTAGCTGATTTCAACATACTCTTTGCTTCTTCTTCTTCTGAACATAGGCTTCCCATGCACTGTCTTCCTGAGTTTTTTATAGTTCCAATAGGCCTCCCTTTTGGTTCTGATTGCGATCCTTACCTGGTTACTGAGCCATATTTTTTTTTGTGTTTGTTCTTTCTGGTCACTGTTCTTACACACATACTGCTAGCCCCTAAAAAGGCTAACTTAACCAGCCCCCATATTTTTTCCACATCTAAATGCTCCTGGATCCTTAACAGCTTGCTTCTGACTACATCCCTTATTTTGTCAAAATTGGCTCCTCTAAAGTTTAAAACCTTTGTCTTGGATTGCAATTTTTCTACCGCAGGGCTAACTCAAACCACACAGAGTTGTAGTCACTGTTGGCCAGTGACTCCCCAACCCCTGTAGCCCTTTCTGCATCCGAGTTAGTGAGGACCACTTCCAAGATGGTGTCCAGCCTAGTCAGGACACTAACTAGTTGTGTAAGTAGGCAGTCTTGTAGGGCATCAACCACCTTTTGGCTCTTTGTAGAACCTGCCACTGGAATGCTTCAGTTAACATCGGGCATATTCAGGTCTCCTACCACCACTGTATCCCCCTTTTTGTGCTGCACCTCTGACCTCCTCTGGGAGCTCTTCATCCCTGCCCTCATCCTGCCCCGGAGGCCAGTATACCAAACCTATGTGGATCCTCTCCCCCATTGCCGAGCTGAGTAGCATCCACAGGGATTCCACACTCTCCTTTTTGATCCTATCTACTGAGCTGGCATTTATCCCATCCTTTACATATAGTGCCACCCCGCCTTCCTATCCTGTCTGAACAGGGCATAGTCCAGGACTGAAAGGTCCCAGTCGTTTTTCTCCAAGGCCCAAGTCTCTGTGACGGCCACCAGATCCACTTGGGAATCTGCCATCATTGCCTGCAGGTCACTTATTTTGTTTCCCAGGCTTCTGGCATTGATGCATACCCCTTTCCATAGTCTGGTACCCCTGCTGCTATTCACTGCTATTGGTTCTACTCTTGGTCCTACGGATGCGTGGCCCTGTGTTTGGTTCCCGATAGTTCCCAATCATTTTCTACATATTTTCTTATGTCGTGGGAGAGAAATTCTTACTTGTGGGTGTGATGACTAAGTTCTTATCAGAACTGTATTTTCTGGGGCGCTGTTGAGCACACTTGCTGAGCAGACGTGCTTTGCTTCGCCTCTACATTTTCTGCACATTTAAGACCAACAACCTATTCTAATTACAACTTTTAAACTATATAATCAGACAACCTTACAGTTCTCACGAGAGGAACACGCAGATACCTGTTTTAACCATGGTGCGACAGAATAAAGGAGGTGGAGGAGGCACAAAAATCAGCCTCTCATGGAGCAACAGGCCACGCCACAGCCAGTGGGAGCTTCAGGGTCCAGTGATCCACCATGGCAATGCTTGACAGCCTCAATGAAAGCAATAGATGGGAAAGTGGAAGAAATCCTAAAACGCTTTTGGGAACAGGATCTCAAGATTGAGCAGGCTAACAAAACAGTGACTGTGGTGGAGGCTCAAGCAACTAAAGCCCCTCCATGGCCAGCAACCTGGTAAAAGAAAGTGGGTAGCTCCGATACCACTTAGAAGCCCTGGAAAATGCACAACGGGCAGTGAACTTACGTCTGGTCGGTCATGTTTCTATGTTTCTCCTGGAGGGATTAAAGGAGTCCAACTTGACGATCTTTCTGCAGGACTGGCTTCAAGGAATACTAAAAGTTCTTTCGGACACTGCATCATCTTCTTCTGTTATTCGGGCCTATAGAGTTACCCCATGGGCCACTCCGGCATTGCAGGATTTGCCAAGAACAATTTTAATAGTAACGACTGGAGTATATGCTAGAGACATCTACTTACAGGCTGGCAGAGCTTCACAAAACTTCCAGTATGATGGAGCGACGCTTCACCTCTTCCCAGATTTATCTTTTGCGACTCGTTCCAGAAGAAAGAAGTTCAATTGGGTAGGGGCTCGCTTGAGAAGCCTAGGGATCGCACACACTCTGTTAATGCCTGCACGCCTCCGGATTCATTATGGAGGCCACACATATCAATTTTCAGATCCACAGAAGCGGGCAAGAAGGTAGAGGCATTTTCAAAGGGAATTTGCTTCAGCCCCACTGCCAATGAAGAAGAATCGAAGACTGCACAACTTGAAATCATCCTGAGTTCTTTAACTCTTTGTTTCCTACCATTATTACAAAAAGAGACTTCGGGTTCAATCTGGACTGGGGTTTGATTCATGGTTTCTTACTTTATTAAATATAAATATAATATACCATATTTTGGAGGAGGCTTGAGTTGCTCCAGAATGTTAAATGAGGCAAGAGTTTGGACAGAGGTATTCTGTTCATATAGAAATTAAATGGTGGTTGCTAAGGATGAGGGAGGCATGCAGACGCTTATTAATATGTTGGGTGTTTTGTCTTTTCTTCTCATAGCAACATTGTTGCAGGTATAATATGCCATTGATTTGTAAAGAGACAGTTAAATGGTGAATAAATTGCCTCCCCTGTTAGATCGCAGGACATTCAGATAATATGCTGTTTTCCTTGTAAAGTAAATGGAAACCAAGGCTAAAAGTTGTAGGTCTGTTAAGAAATGTAAATGTCTAGTTATATACAGCAGGTATTAGATATGGGTTATTTACTTTTCATTTATACTAATTACTGAACATGTGCAGGGTATGTTGGGCCTGGAAAGGAGTACTAAACATATTGTATTATTTTTGTGTTTGAAATGGGATCACATCAGCCTTAAGGTTGATTCAGAAGCTTTATGGATTACCTTTACACAGCCAGATCACCTCAATGTTGCAAGGTGCAGCTATGATGGACTAAGTTTATTGGACTCAACGAACTATCCCAACTCCTTATTATATCTACTTAGGCTACTCTCTGACTCTGTATTCCTTAGATGGCTCTAGTATTTAGTTTTATATGCCTGGTAGAAGGTATTTACTGTATGATGCTGTTTTATTGTAAAACAATAAAATAAAAGTATTAAAAAAAAAAAGTGTATTTTCTGATAGGCTCCCTGGCTCCCTAGTGTTAGACTCCCCCTCACCTAGTTTAAATGGTCAAGATGGATGTCGAATTTCTGCCCAAGCACACTTACTCCTTCCTTTGTTATGTGAAGTCTGTCAAACCTGAATAGCTTTCTCTCCCAGAAGCTCCCGCATGAGCCTATGATGTGATATCCTTTTTCACAACACCATCCTTGTAGCCAAGCATTAATTTCCTTAATGTCCTTATTCATGATTTTGTCTTTGCAATCCCCTTTGCCCCACACTGAGGATTTCTGAGAATGTCAGGGCAGTCATTCTAACCTCCAGCTGTTCCCCCAGCTTAATGAAATTTTATTTGGTTTCTTCCTGTGTTTGAGCAGACAGGTTGTTTGTACCGAGATGAATCAGAACATTGGTTCCTTTTTCTGTTTTGTCTGCCAGCCTTCCAATGCATTCGGTGTCACACTATGCTGAAGCTCCAGAGAGGCGTTTAACCGTCACCTTAGGTTGCATACCTTTACTCAGGTCGGACTTGACTCCCCTGATCATTGAGGTCCCTAGAACAAGAAATTGCTTACTCCTGGATTCACCACATGTTTCCTTGCTGCCTTTGGATGCTGTCTCTCTGGTACGCCTGGTCCCCTCTCGCTGAGTCAGGATCCTTCATCTTCTCCAGTGGTGAAAAATGGTTCTTCATTGGAATGGTATTGGTCGGAACAGATCCTACATGGTCCATCCTTGAAATCTTCCCCTCCCTGACTCACTAGACTCCCTACCCCAGGGCCAGTGGGTCTCTGGGGAAGAGAACATGGTTGGCTTAAACTCCAGATTAACTGTGACGAGGCTGGCTATCTTCCGCCATGCTGCTTCCAGCTAAGCTCAAAGGTTGTTAAGACTCCTGCACGAGGACACGGACCCATCCTCCAGAGCAGACTCCTAAAGACGAGTGCCCCGCAGCCCCAGCAACTTACCACCTCCTTCCTGAAAACCAAAACAAAAAATGTGTGTGTGTGTTTGTGTGTGTGTGAAAGACAATGATAGGGGGAGGTTCCTGCTGTGGACATTTACTCCCTCACTTCCTGTTCCTGCCCAGGAACTGAATGCTGTCAATCACTTTTATTAAATAGGACTTCCTCCAGGTGGATAGGTGGGGAGTGTGAGTACTGATTGTTTTGCAGCTGTGCTGTGTGTTGTTGTATAACAGGCTTTGACTCTCTCGCTGTGTCACCAGTAATTGAAGGTCCAAATTTACCTTGCAGACCTTACACTTCTAATAAAGCATATGCTTACCTCCTAGATAGTAGTGTTCTAGTAGTTAAGGTCTAGCTCCTTAGTCAGCTGCCTCCTTGGTCTTGTGTTGATAGCAAGATTGCTCTCTGCCAAAGCTAACTACTGGGGAGTCTAAATGCAGACACCTGGTTTGCTTCTGCCCAAGCCACACACCAAATTTACAGCTCTCCTCCTCACCTAGCTAACTGCAAAGATGATAACAGTTCCTCTTCCAACTCAGACAGGCACACTAAGTCTTGTATTTTTTTCTTACCCTGATTGAAGGTCCTGATTTACCTTGCAGACCCTACACTTCTAATAAAGCACATCTGCTTACCCCCTAGACAGACGTGTTCTATTAGTAAAGTTTTAGCTCCTTAGTCGGCTGCCTCCTTGGGCCGTTTGAGGAGGGTTGGTACATTGCTTGCAGCTAATGTAGAACTCAGCAGCCTGGCTGATTGCAGGGACCTCACAGTTTGGGCATATCTTGCTGGTTCTTCAGGAACTGCACTGGCTGACAGTGCTGTGGTGCATCGACTTCAAGGTAAGTTTATATACAAAGCTCTACACAATTTTGATAGAGTACACTCCATCTGCCCCATTCGTTCTTCTGAGGTGGGGATCCTTTGTAGTTCCATATTAACATCTTAAATCCTCGAGGGACAGAGCATTTAGTGTGGCTGCTCCTCTTCTGTGGAACTCTTTGCTTCCGGATATTCGTGGATCCTCATCTGTGGAAGTCTTCAAAGGCAGGCCAAAGAATTGCATTTTTAATTTAGCATTCAGGACTGCCTGAAATTTTAACTAAGCATTTTAATCTATATTTTAAAATTTTAATATCTTTTACCTGGCCTGCCTAATTTTATGTTATTTTTTTAAACTGTTTTTGCTTCTGTATGTTGCCTAGAGCCTCTGGGATGGATGCCTAACGGATAAATTGTCTTGCCTGTTGCTTAAACAGTGCCCCTCTGTGGAGGCTGTGAGCATACTTCATTACCTCTAAGGTGACCATTACCTGTGTTCTAAGTGGTAGCCCTGCTACAGTCATCTTTTATTGCACAGATCATGTAACATATATCCGCACTGAAGTAGTTTCACTTGTTGCTCTCCAGTCTGGTATTAGTATTGCACCTGTATGACCAGTGCGGTGGACGTGGCCTACCTAAATTTCATTAAGACTTTCAACACCGTTTCACAAGGGAGACTAGTAAGTAAGCTGGGTAGCTTAGGAGTGGGTCCAAAGGTGGTAAACTGGATAAGAAATTGGTTAGGGGGATAGGTGACAGAGGGTGGTAGTAAACAGAGTTCACTCTGAGGAAGGCAGGGTGACCAGCTGGATGCCTCAGGGATCAGAGCTGGGACCAGTCCTCTTTAATGTCTTTGAAAGTGACATTGCAGAGGTGCCGGAAGGGAAGGCCTGCCTCTTTGCTGATGACACTAGAATCTGCAATAAGGTGGACACTTAGGGGTGGGGGATGAGCAGAGACACCAGAAAACTAGAGGAGTGGTCAAGGGTATGGCAGCTGAGTTCCAATGACAAAAAATGCAAAATAATGCACTTGAGGCACAGAAGCCCAGAGGTGGAGTACAAAATGGGTGGAGTGGTATTGATAACCTCCAAGCAGGAAAGAGACCTGGGGTAATCATATTGGATGACCTAAAGGTGGCCAGGCAGTGTTACAAGGCAGCTGGGAGGGCTAGTGGGATGCTGGGGTGCATAGGGAGGGGTATCACCAGCAGAAAGAGGGAGGTGGTGTTGCCTCTGTAAAGGTTGCTGGTAAGATCCCACCTAGAGTACTGTGTCCTGTTCTGGAGACCACATCTCTCAGAGGACACAAGCAGAGTAGAGGCTGTCCAGAGGAGGGCAGATAAAATGGTGCAGGGTCTGTATCAAAAGCCTTATGAGGAGAGATTAAAGGACCTTAATATGTACACTTGGAAAGGGGGCATGATAAAGACCCTTAAATACCTCCCAGGGATAAAAGGCACAGGAGGGAAGTATTTTTCAGAAGAAAAGATATTCAAGAATGAGGGACATGCTATGAAGCTGGTATGGGGATAGAGATTCAGGAGTGATGTGAGAAATACTCTTCACAGAAAGAATGGTGGATTCCTGGAACTGCCTTCCAGTGGAGGTGGTGGGGCAAAAACAGTGATGGGGTTCAAGAATGCATGGGATAAGCACAAGGGATTGGTCTCCTCCACTCTAAATACCACTGGAAAGGTGACCAATTCTAATTTTGATTAATGTGCATAGACTGGGCCCTCAAGGTGGCTGGCCTGGTGCTTTGAAATTCTTTACCAAGAGCTATTAGAGAGGTCTCCTCAGAGGAGACCTTCAAGAGGGGTCTTAAGATGCACCTTTTCTATCCAGTGTTTGGGGATGAAAATATTCCCATGATTGGTTACCTTCCTGCTATGTTTTAGCTAATTAATGTTGTAAGTTTGTGCATATTTATTTATTTATTTTATATGGATGGTGTATTCCTGCTTTTAATTGCAAGGCACTCTGGATCTCCATGGAAGGGCACCGCTAAAACTAAAGTTTACTTACTTACTGACATACATAATCTGTGTGTGTGTGTGTGGGTGGGGATTAAGGTCCCATCTAACAAGGTGGCCCACTTATCTGGTTGTGGAGCTCTGTGCTCTTGGATAGATGCACCTGAAGTGCAGTCCACAGTTCCAGACTGCCCACCTTGCTCTGGTTGTATGCAGATGCCAGTGCTGGTGCCAGGAGGAGCGATGATCGATTGCAGGCATCCAGTCAGTTGCCTGACCCACTGTTAGAGTGGATCCTGCCCACAGAGTAGGGATTGTGGAATATGTGTTTTTTACAGCACTGTCATAATAAGCTGGACACAGTTAGTTTATACAGATAATAAATATCATTTTTGGTATTTTTGATAATGGTCAGTATTTTGTGTCCTTTTTCTAATGCTTTTCTGTGAGGAAGGTTTTAATGCTTTTAGCATTTTTACATTTAATGTAGATATTTGATGCAATCTCTTTTTCACAATATGGTGTTTTTCATCACTTAAATGATTGTCTGCTGTGTTTTTGATTGGTAATTTTGATGACTGGATAAAATGTTTTACGGCATGGTGCAATTATTTATTTAAATGCTTTCTAAATGTTTGACTCTCGATGAAGAGGGTTCATACCCTCAAGCACCGGGAACCGCTTTGCTTATCCATTAAATAAATTGCCTTGAAGCTGTTATGTCCATGTGCATCGCTTTTATTTTGTTTTGAGACTGTGAAATATGGCAGTCCTTTAAGCAATTCTGTATCCCGAAGAGACAGTTTCTACAAAAACAGACATTTTCCAAAATAAAGTAACAGCCTCCAGCCCTCCATTCCAGTTCGGAGGGCTGGACCAACAGGTGGTGGGATAATGTGAGCCCTGGGACTGCTGGAAGGGTACCACAAGGGAATAATGCAACGGGTCAGCTGGTGTTACCGCAGTCCCCTGAAAAGCATGTGAAACATGTTCTAAATTATGTGGATGCGCATCTCAGCCCCATGTCTGCCCTTGACATAGCCGTCCACATAGAGGTATGTATGGTTAGTTGGGTTCAGAAGGGGTGTGTATTTAGGGCTGTAGGTGTGGGGAGGTCTATGCATATGAAGCAGGAACTCTGTGCATCGTGGTCCACACTGTGCACACTCTATGCATGTGCACAACGCCTCCTTGGTCTTTTGTGATCGGCCCTATACCACTACAACTTAAAAATGTTAGAAACACATTTGACTAAAATATAGCCTCAAGTTTTGTTTGGAGAGAGGGCTGCCTTATCTCCATGCTGTGTTGATGAAAACTGAGTCTAACACTGTAGGTGTGAATGTTATAGGTAGCACGCTTAATATTGCAGTTAAATATGCATAACATATGTAGAACTGTTGTGCAAAATGAAAAGACTTGAGTTGCCTATAGTATCAATCCATAGGGCAGGATATACAGAAAGATCCATCAGAGATGCCTCCACTGCTATTTTCAAAGTGGCAATGTGCCCAGACTGTTAGATCATATACTAGATGATCTAACAGTGTCCAGATTTCGCAACCAGAAAAGACAGTTATAGCCAGCCCAGTGGCATGAAAAACTGACGCACTGGATGCCTTAATCTCTCCTGCGCCGGTGACCCAGTTTCAGGACTGAGCCTGAGTCATTGGGGGTCAGCTGAGAGGGGAGGGAGGGCAGGAGCTGGATTGAGCTGGACGGGCAGCTCTCCTCTCCTCCCGGGAGGGATGGGGTTTCCCCTGCTCTGGCTGCCATCAGTTGGAGGCTAGGTGGCAGCGCCTAACCACAAGGGAGACCAAGCATTGGGATGGGTGGGAGGAAGGTGTGATTACTGTAGCCACAGAGCGCATGAGCACCTCCACACGCATGTGTGACCGTGTTCTGGGGTCACAGGAGTAACGGGTAGAAAACAGAAAATGGGGCACCGAAGCAGGTGAAATGAAGCCCTGAAACTAACAGGGCGGATTGAGATCCTCTGAGGGAGGACTGTAGCCATACCTGCCCGGAACCCCAATGGGAGAAAATGCTATATAGAAAAAAAGAAAAGATCGTTATAGCAAAAAATGATGTGAACCACGTTTGTGTCATTTTTTTTTTTTTTAACACCAAATAGTGACTTTTTGTCACAAACAGGCACATCTGTTGAAAATCCTGCACTTGGTATCCACACTAATTCCAGATATTGGGCAGGATTTTCCGTAGGATCTGTCCAAGATCCACCAGCAACTATTTTCCAAATGGAAATGTTCTCGGTCTAGAAGGAAGCGCCATGATTGGTCAGGAGCATCACATGACACTCTTGAGATCTGTAATGCAAACCATGATTATAAATTGCACAGCTAACTACTTTCAAACTAGAGCCAGACTTGTCAAAACAATAGAGAATACTGCATGGGTTGGTGTGTGTAACCAGAATTTTATACACAGCCGAGGTGTGGGATGCTACATAGACGTTGAGAGCAAATCTCAAGGGGTATATAAAAGCATCCCATACCGAGGTGTATGTAAAATTCTATGTTACACACACCTACTCAAATCTTGTTTTATAATTACTGTCCAGCATTTGTAACAATGGATTGGTTCTTGACGGCTCACGGTTACAGAAGAGTGGTTGTAACCAACAATTACAGCACAGTTATGTGTAGATTATATACTGATATTATATATATATATATATATATATATATATTTTTTTTTTCTTTTAGTCTTTGGTAACGGGTAGGCCCACTAGGCACAAGTGCCTGCTTTCAGGGTGGCCCGGGAGTACTGGGAGATTAATTGACTTGCTCAGAGTCATACAGTATGCAAGTGAGGTTGTGGGAATCAAACCAAGTCTGCCGGATGTACCAAGCCTCATTCACAGCTTGTTACTCTAACCTCTGTTATACTGCCAGCCCATGGTTAGATGGTCTGTGTCCGAATTATGAGTTAAAAAAAAAAAAGACGACTTATGACCAAAGCTGATTTGAGTAACTGTTAATCTCAAATTGTGATTTTTGTTTTTGTCACAAAAGGATGCTTTTTGAAAAAGCAGTAGGCTAAGCATCCACTTTGTGTTTGCATCTATCCCTGTGGAAACCCCAACTCTAGCTCTGTTGGTCATGACGGCATGAAAGCTTTGAAACCAAAAGTCCAGCTGCAGAGATCCCCTTTAATAAAACACTTGCTATATACGGTATTATGCTCCTTAACACTCAGAACTGGCCTGAAGCAGCAGGGGCAGACTCTGATAGAGCTAATGAATGCTTATTTTAATCGTAACTAAGAAGAATAGTTTGAGATAAAAAATCTTGTTTTCAGCCATGTCCTGGGGCACGCCATACACTTTTGTGTTTACTTATTTTTCTAATTTATTTCACTAACAGTGCTATGCTGAAAGTCCCTAATCCGAGGTCAAGTGACTTGCTCAAGGTCACGCCCTGATAGAAGTCATTCTGGATTTTAAGCTGGACTTTACAGTGCCATTTTGCATCACTGGTTGGGCAGAGACTTTAATATGAGATCAGGGACGATGTGGTTACACAGTACAGCCCAAGGAAAGCACTCAGCACAGTCCCGGCAGCTGAAAGCAGTGTGGCAGAGATGGGTGGGGTGGGCATGGGCCCCAGAGGACTAACTTGGCTTGGGGGGAGGGGCACAAAAACCTCATCTGATACTGACAGACTTAGACTGATGGCCCATCTTAAAGATTTCAGTCGGCAATCACCCATAAGAAGGCAGAATTCTGTCCAGGAGATTGTTGCAGCTCAGTACCGACCAGTTTAGCTTTTCCAACTGTGGGGCAGACTGTGCAATCCAGCCTGTCTACAAGTTTGGGTAGCTTTTTCTATGAAAAGTGTGAGGAGTTTGCTCGATTCTTTGCGGATAAGGTTGCCAACATCAGATCGGATATACGCTCAGTGCTTTTGTGGGGGAGGGGGTCGGCTGACTGTTGCTTTCCCTCGCCTTCCTGGACGGAGTTTCACCAGTTAGCGACCGAGGATGTCATGAGGATTCTTGGGAGATGCGTCCAACCAGTTGTAGTTTGGATCCAGGCCTACACACCTTTTTATTAGGCTGTCTTGATGTTATCGGCCAGGTCCTTGCAGAGATAGTCTGGTGCTCATTGGAGACAGGCGAGTTTCCCTGCTCCCTAAAGGAAGCAGTGGTGACTTCTTCTTAAGAAACCTCCCCTTGACCCAGACTGCTCCACTAACTACTGTCTGATCTCTAATCTTCCCTTTGTGGGAAAGGTTATTGAGAAGGTTGTGTGCGTACAGTTGGAGAACCATCTTACCATCCATGACATCTCCAATCCTGTCCAGTCCGGATTTCATAAAAGGCATTGTACTGAGACTGCTCTGGTTCGGTGCTCAGTGATCTGTTGATTGTGAGAGATCGGAGATCACGTACTCATTCTGGTGTGTCTCGACCTCTCTCTTCAGCTTTGACACCATGGACCATGGGGTGCTGGATCGCCTGCATGCTATCTGTGTGCAATCTGGTACAGTCCTCAGATGGTTTTGTTCATTCCTCACTGGTAGATCTCAGAGGGTGGTCTCAGGATGTATTCCTCTGCGGCTTTCCTCTGGCTTGTGAGATACCGTAGGGCTCCGTGCTGTCCCCCATGTTGTTCGCGGTGTATATGCTGCCATTAGAGACATTGTGAGATGGTATGGGCTGGGGTTTTACTGTTCTGCAGATGATACAGCTCTACCTGTCTTTGCTTCCAACCAGGATAGTGCACTCTCGGTCTTTAACAACTGCCTGGCTGAAATCCAGGACTGGATGAATTCTAGCTGGTTGAGGCTTAATCCAGATAAGACCGAGGTGTTGGTAGTGGACCAGTGCGCCAGATAGAGGTCGGGGCAGGGGCAGCTCTGGACTTTGGCTTGGGAGGATCCCAGTTACCGACCTCTAATCGGGTGCAGAATCTGGGGGTACTTGATGATGGCTTGACACTTCGTTCACAGGTGTCAGTCGTTATTAAGACCTCTTTTTTCCATCTGAGGAATATTGCCCGGATTAAGCACCTGGTCCCGTCTAGCGACCTGCCTTCTTTGATCCATGCCTTTGTAACTTCACGTCTTGACTACTGTAACTCCCTCTACCTAGGGCTTTCTGGGGTTGATATCCGCCACTTGCAGATGGTGTAGAACGCGGTGGCACGGCTATTGTCTGGGTCTTCATGGTCCAGTCATATTACGCCTGTGCTGCGCGAACTACACTGGTTGCTTGATCAGTAGTGGATCACCTTCAAGGTAATTTTACTGACCTATAAAGCCCTACACAGACAGAAGCCGAGCTACCTGCAAGATCTCCTGCATCCCACTGCCCTCCCTGGCCTCTCCGGTTGACCGACGAGGGATTACTGGAGATTCCCAGGGTACAGCTTAAAACATTGGGAGCTAGAACTTTTTCCTTTATGGCTCCTACCCTGTGGAATTCTCTGCCTTGTCGGGTTCGGGGGTGCCTGACAGTGGAGAGCTTTGAGATCGCCTTGAAAACATATTTATTTCAGCTGGCATCCATGATGTACTATATAGATTAATTATTCTGTGCTTTATGGTTTTAATCTTTGTATGTTGAATTTCATTGTTGATGTGGTTTTATTGTGAAGCGCTCTGATATTTGTTGAAGAGCACTGTATAAACAAAGATTACTTACTTACTTACTGATAATGTGACTGTAATACTGAATCTGATGAGCTGAGGTGGCTGCATCCATTCAAGTAGACTCATAATCAGCATCCTGTGTTTCTTGTGTCATACAGCTCTCTCACTTTTTTATTTTACAATTTGTATGAACGAGAGTTCTGCCAGCAGGCACCTTGGTTTCAGTATTGTAATAATGGGGATGATAATTCTGTTTCAGGTAGCATTGTTACATATCACCGGGTGTAGTCCCATCCCAGAGTGTAGGTACTGTTGTTGTAACTTATCACCAATGTGGTATTCATGCTGGGAGAAATGTCACTGAAACGGAGTGCTGTAACAATGGTGTTTTGCTGTCTCTCTTTGTGCAGAGAACTCCAAAGGCAACTATATTTCTCCTTTCATGATATTCCACTCTACGCTGGATCTAAAGAGGTAAGCATCATTAATTCAACTATTATTTGGCTTTAAGAAGAAACAATTTTGCATGGAGGGTACACATGTATGTATATATATATATATATATATATATATATATATTATATATGTATATACTTACAATGGGGGTGAGTGGTAAATGAGTGTGATAAATTGTTATTTTCAACAGGGTGTGATAAATGTAAGACCTGACATTTATCACATCCGCACAAAGCCGTGCATACCATGCAAAGCCGAGCAAATGGTACATTTTGCATCAATGAGGCCCTCATTGTATATATCGGACACATGATGGGCACTCGTGTGATATGGGACATATGTTCAGTCCTGTACAGTGACCTCTGAAATCTCACTCGTGGCTTCGCCACTTGTGAGTATTCAGAGGTCACTCTATAGGGGTGAAGATATTTTCCATATCACACTCATGCCCATCATGTATCCTATATATATATATATATATATATATATATTTATTTTTGTTCTTCATTTACTCTAATATTAAAATATGATAATAAAGATGACTATTTCTTGGTTGCGTAAATCTCAGGCACTCACCTGACTGACAGATACTGTAGGTTGACTGATGGGCAAGCTGGAGATTATGCCTGTTTGCGTGGAAGGATGGATTAATCATGTAACTATGGAAAAAGGACAGGAGATGCAAAATGAACATTGTTAAAGTATTGCTATTTACCTGAGAAGGAGAGGGAGAATGGGATAATACTAAGAATTAGTGACATGCGTATGGCGCTGTAAAATTGGTTATATACCACACAAATGTCTCAAAACAGGCAAGACATAATGAAACAATTTGCCCACTTTTCAAAATTCTTAGATTTCTGAAAATGTCCAATTTTTTTTTAAAGATCATGATTATGTGTTGACACGGAGATTTTTGCAAATTTATCTGCCGCTTCCCAGATCTCTCTCCTCTGGTCCTCCTAACAATTGAAATCCTCACCCTCTACCTCTATGTCCCTTCCATAATCCTTTTATGCTTCCTCCCACCACACCCTCCAAACCATCACATACTCCTGCTGTGTTTCCCTCCATCATCCCCTCACAGCAACTAATACAGACTAGAGCTCACCTCATTGGCCATCCGCTGGCTGATTCTCATTACTGCAATGTAAATGAAGAGTTTGGTTTGCAGCCTTTCTTTTACATTAGTAATTCAGTAGTGATAATCAGAATTGGCAGAAGATGTGAGTGGGGGCTGTGCTTATTTATTTAGTTTTGTTGACCGAAAGGAGAACTAGACAGTTTTTTGCCTATTTTCAGTCTCGTCCCGGGGGACAGGGGGTTACAGATGGATGCCAACTGAAATTGAACCAGATTTTAAGCTGATGGTGGTATTTTTAGTGAATGGGGGAAATTTGGCCAGGACACCAGGGAAATTCCCCTACTCTGTCAGTAGGAGGAACCCTTGGCAGTCTGTTCCAGGATGGCCAGTGTGGAGGAAACTTCGGAGGAGATGGACGGAAAAGTGCAGGAGTAGGCCTTCTTCCTGGCACTGATACTCAAGAGGCCGCTTGATGCAGTGCTAGCTGCAGCTAAATTGCTGGAGGATACTACAGTTTTGAATGCTGCTGAGGACCAGAGCAAGAACACAAATGGTATTGACTTACCTAACACTTCACAGAATTGTCAAACTGAGCAATGCCAGGATGAACAAAAAAGTTGTTTATTAACAAAGTAAAAGCTGCTATTGCAAAAGATTCAAGATCTGGACTTAGCAATAGACTCCTTCTCAGAGCCCGCGGTGCTCATCAAAGCTAGTTGTATTTCTGTCATTTCCCCAGTGAGTCAGCAGAGTGCTGACGTGGATGCCAACTCAAGTAAACAAAGCAGTATCAGTGCTTCAGATGCACTGGCTGATGTTCACGGTATTCGGATGGGCAGGCTGGCAGTTCTGACTGGGTTTCTCCCGTGTGCCAAAAGCCTGCTGCATTAAATAAGGACTTTAAGAAAAGAGATTAGGTGCTGGGCACGGTTATCGCCCACATCTGCAGACTCCTATCTGTGGATGAATCCGCACTACGGAAACTGATTTTTTTGCTTTTAATCAATCGGCTGCAGGATGGAGTAAATCCAGCTGTAACCCTGAAAGTTCATGGCATGCTACTAACCTTGAGTGCACTGAGTCTAGCATGAACCCCCGAGGAACACAGAAGTTAGCCTGAATTGGTCTTCCATACAAGTGCTAGAAGACACCAGTTGGGAGAGAACTGAAATGGACATTGGATACTGGATCATCAGGACCCTACGATATTTGAATAATGGACAAAGCTACTGCTTTGTGGCCACCACCTCTTCTGCAACCAAGAGTTTCATTGTACCTGGGGTAACTATTACTAACATTTCTGAACCTACAGTTAATAATGTTGTAGTAGATGAACCAGCACAATAGGGAAGAGACTGGTATTAGCAATGAAGGTCCAGTAAGATTTGGATCTTCTCCAGAAATGGTGCAAAATGCTCTGGAAGGGGGCGGGTACTGAGGCTGCATTTAAACTATCTGACCTTTTCAGAATAGGGAGAAACCAGCCTCGTCTAAATGCTGTCTGCCTATTGTACAAAGGAGGGATGGTGGACCCCCAGATCATGTCTATATTGCAAAAACAGTGTTGAAAGGTTCTCTGAAGTTCTTTTCTTCAGAGATATTTGCGCTGATTGATTTAGGGTATGTAAATTACAATATTAGCTTTAAGAATGTCTCAAGCTTAGATAGATTTTGGGCCCAGTATAACACCTTAAAAAGTTCTCCCTTATTGGTCCCTTTTCATGCTATTCCCGTGACAAAACCTGCAATAAAGAATATTACGGTCATGTTCAAAACTGAGGGGGTGAACATCAAAGATATTGTTTTTTGGCTCAGGCAATATTGTGAGGTTCTGAGTAAATCCACCCCTACCTTAGGTAGCGAGCCAGTATGGGATGGAGGGTGGAGGGTTCGGTGAAACTGTTTTCCACTAATTCAGGGCCTGTGCACCTCCCAGTACATTTTATTTGGGAAGGGATAGAGGCTCTGTCTTCATGTAGGTCAACCCAGGTCATGTTTTAATGCTCTCGGCCCACTTAAGCTCGGCCTGTGATTCTGTAAAATGTAGCCACTGTTTAGAGTTTGGATATTCTGCTGGGAAATGTTTACATTTATTTAAATGTAACTTATGTGAACGTACAGGACATGCATATGGCTACTGTCCCTGGGCCTCGCACAGTCGAGACAATTGTCCTTCCCATGAGGGTATAATAAACATGGCACAACAGCAACAGGCAAAACAGTGGCTGAACAAAGTTTGAGGCTGGATTAGATTCATTAAGACAGAAACCAACACGCCTTAGAACCTCAAGGCCCTGAAAGCATGCCAGAACAAGCTCCTCCTCTTGATGGTGATTCAGAGCAAGGGTCCTCCTTCTCCCCTCCTGTAGCAGACAAAGATAGGCCTATGGTAGATATGCCCCCCCCCTCCACGTGTATGCCCCTTTTAAAGCAGTACCACAAAAAAAAAACGGTCTAGATTGGGGAAGATTGGGGGGGGAGTGATGTTGCATATAATCCCTCCTCAAGTTCTTGGAAGTTGGGTAATAAGTTTGTGGCCTTTTCTTCAGAAACTGCAGAAGGGGACTCAGAGGAGGAAGGTACAGATACCTCCTCGGTTCTTTACAATACGGATACTGAGGATGGAGGTGGATCAGATTCTGTTGCCAAGCGTACTAGGCAAAGACAGAAATCAAAGACCCCTTAATAGAGCTTTTAAGTGTGGAGCCCCTTCTCACTCTGGCCCATGGATCATCTAACCCTTACCACCATTAATGTAAGCAGCATTAAGGGGGATAAGAAATTAGCGGGAGTAATGTTAACTCTACAAGAAGCTGTTGGTGATATCATATGTTTACTGGATACGAGACTTAAATCGAACAGCGAGTTACAACAGGCCTCTCAGGCCTGGTCTCAGGGCCCATCCTTTGGTCTACTGGAGTGACACTTGTGATGGGGTGGGTATCTTGTTGTCCAGTCCTAAGCTACAGGTCACTAAAATAGTAGCAATCCACCCAGGAGGGCCCTGTTATTAGATATTTCTTATTATATAGAAAGATTCAGGCTAATTGCAACATATGCTCCTCAAACAAAGGCTCTAAGAACCATGCTATTTAGAGAAATTCAGCCATTTTTACTGAAAGAAATATTTTTTCAAGGGGACTCAGGTAATATTAACGGATGGGTGGTGGGCATACCTCTCAACTTCCTGCCTCATAAATCAGGGACAAGGCTTAAAAAAATCGGGGACAAAGGCCCAAAATCAGGGACACATTTTTAAAATTGGTGATATCCACTCAGGAAGCTGGCAGAATAAGGGACTCAGTGTATAATACATTTTCTGAAGAATAAGAAGTCTGCAACTGTATTGTTTGACATAATTTTATTCTTACAATCATCACTGTTTAGTCAGGGGAACACCGATTTTAGGAGGGACAGAGTAAAATTTTGAGGTGAAATCAGGGACATCCCTGAAAATCAGGGACACTTGAGAGGTATGGTGGTGGGGGTAGACCAGGAGAAGGCCTTTGACAAGTTGTCCCGTGAGTTTTTATTTGTAGTTCTAGAGGCCTTTGGGGTACCACCTGAATTTGTAGCTTGGATTAAGCTGATGTATAGGAACATGTCTTTGATCCCAGATGTGAAAGTGTGGTATGGGAAAAGGATAGTAGATAATAGAGGAGTACGGCAAGGCTGTCCGCTTAGCCCCTTTTTATATGCCTTTGGCATAGTTATATTTATTAGATTGATTTTACAAGCCCAAGGGGTAGCAGGCATAGTTGTCAACATTAATATCCCACCATTAAAGATACTAGCCTATGTGGATGATATGGTACTTGTGACACTTGGACAGCTGGTTCTGATCACTGTATCATTTTTTTGTAATATAAAATGGGTTATGGACTGTCTCTCTTGAGAAATGCTGAAACAGTATGTGAGATCACACACACACACACACACACACACACACACAGGTTTTAGATACAAGGTGTTACCTGGTAGGCTAGAAGCTAATTACAGACTTTAACTAAGTTAATTATAGCTGTAGTTGCTAAGAGGGAAATTCATAAACTTTTACAATGCTCAGAGGAAGAAGAGCAGATTGTGGCATTTAGTGTGAAGTCATAAAAGAGGCTTTGATGTCCTGGGAAGGGGAAACTGATCACAGATCAAAGAAATGTCATTTAAAAGAGAAAATGAGTTGTGCTGAGGATTACAGAATTTAATACTTTGAAAAGACATCTTGTTTTTGTACATACTATATATATTATGGTAGCACGGTAGTGCTACCATAGTTAGGGTTGAGGAGCCATTTCCATGTTAAACCCAAAATTTTGCACCTTAATAACTTTGCAACCGTTTGATGGATTTGCCTGAAATTTGGAACGTATGATCAAGACCCATAGGCCTTGGGATCTGCCAAGTTTCGTACATTGATCAGATATACAGTTGCGGAGTTATTAAGCGCGATCTGTGCGCCGCTTTACGCTTTTCTGGAATTCTATGGTCACAAGCATAGGTTGTACGGGTTTATGGACTCGCCTGACATCTTCGGGAACGGCAGTCGGGTCCCCATGTGCCTTCAAGATTTGGTGAAAAATATTAAACGTTCAAAAGTTATTCAAAAACAGTTTCCCATTATAAGTCAATGGGAAAAGTTAACAAAAGTTTGACAGTGTCGCAAATGCATTTTTACTTTCGCAAATGGGCCTGTTACTTTCGCAACCGCCATTTTGTTTTCAGTTGGTGATCAGAAAATGGTTGGCATTTAAATTTGAGACCCTCTAGCAACGTAATTCTTTTTGTATTTAGCTATTCGGCCCTGAGGATGCTTGCCATGTCTTTATTTGTGGTAAAACACCCCAGAAATATGTTTTTCAGATTTCTGGAAAAGTACTTGAAATTACTTCGTGCTCACGGAGTGTCGAATCTTTTATGAAAGCTTGCAGTGGCGGCGACAGTAATTTTCTAGTCTGTGGAAAATGACAGCAATTCTTTGGCACTGCACTGCAAAATAACCGTTGGGAGTTTTGGGCTGAAATTTGAGGAACGCAGCCGACATCTCACAGATGTGCCTTTCAGTGTTGTATTGAAAAATATTACACAGCGCAATTATGGCACTCCAAAGTTGACAGTTTTTCCATAGGATAACATTACGGCGCCCAAGCATTACAGGAATCCTTTGGCACCCTGCTGCAAAATAACGGTTTGGTCTTTTTCCTGAAATTTGAGGGAAGACAGCCAACAGTACACAGATGTGCCTTTCAGTAGTTTGGTGAAAAATATCACATGGCGGCAAAGTTACGGCACTCCAAAATTGACGTTTTCCCATAGGATAACATTACAGTACATCTACACTTAACAGAAATCATTTGGAGCCCTGCTGCAAAATAATGGTTTGGTCTTTTTTCCTGAAATTTGGAGGGAAGACAGCCAACAGCCCACAGATGTGCCTTTCAGTAGTTTGGTGAAAAAACATTACAGGGAGGCAAAGTTATGGCGCTCCGAACTTTTCTTTTTTTCCCCATAGGATAACATTACGGCTCGCGCCGGCTTCTTTCAGGGTCAGTGATCTTGGAACCGGAGTAGATACGGACTTTCGTCAAGAAAACTTCTTAGCCCCTTAATGGGGCTAAGATGCAAATTAGCCAGGACAGTTGTAAATAATATGACTTTTAAATTTTTTTTCACGTCAGACGGTTCCTGAGATATAATGTATTTAGTATTCCAAGATCTCATTTTTGCGCCTGATACTCATTATTTTGCATACATTATTTGTACTCACTCTTTTCTCAATGCAGGTTTTGGGAAAACCAGCCTGTGCGCTTACATTACTGTTACTGTTGCCCTTTCCACTTATGGATCCGCACTGCTTCACTTACCATTGATGTCTGCGTCCACCATGTGCGTTATACTTGCTTATCATTTGCGCTATGCTTCGTTATTTTTTGCCATTTCTGTCTACAGTACTGTTTATCTTACTGTTTCACTTTACATCACCATGCCCATTGACATTTCTGTTTGCAGGCACCAGTACTATGTGACAACACATCACGTGGCAGACCATTCCGCTCACGCCACCATGTGCGCATCTTTCTGTTCTCATTCGTGCTTGTGTTACCATGTGTGCCACTGTTAGCATTTCTGTTTGCATTGCTGTCCCTGTTAGTATGCCAATACATGTGAGTGGAGCGCTAGCCCAAAGGCCTCGCCCGCTGCTGCATTATGCAGCGGAGCGCTGCATTACATTCACTCTTTTCTGCTATCAGCCTCAAAAAGAGATTAGAGGCAGGGTCTACGCACGAAAGAGTTAGCCCAGCGAGCAGTGAGCCAACACTTTCTGTCTCAGAAGAAGTGAGACAGATCGGTGGGTCCCAACTCGGGTTCCATTCTCCCATACCTCTGCTGATTTACACATGTCAAGTGGGGTGAGAGTTAGGCTGACTTATCCCAATGCACCCCAATGCCGGTTGGGGGTGGGCTGGGGTCCAAGGGGTTTTCAACCCTAACAGCTTAATTTCCTCACTTTTGTCGCTGTGGAATATCCCTAACTAATGCATTAAACGGAGTTTTTGCCTCTAATATATATATATATATATTTTTATATTCTGACAGAGGAGGAGCTAGGTGACCTCACACAAAGGGGTTGGCAAATACAGTTTTCTTTAAGGAATATTCTGTTTTACTTCAGAGACACTTCTGTCTAGACTCTGACAAAGAAACATAGAAACATAGACTTTGACGGCAGATAAGGACCGCTAGGCCCATCTAGTCTGCCCATTTCCCTACCTACAGGATAGGCCGCAGATCCTATTTAACCAACAGCCTATATCTTCCTGCCCCCCACAAGAATTGCCTTATGTCTGTCCCATGGATTCTTGAATTCTCCCACAGTTTTAGACTCCACAACTTCCTCAGGAAGGCTGTTCCATGCATCCACTACCTCTCTGTGAAATAATACTTCTCACATTGCCCCTGAACCGCCTCCTTCTATCTTTAAATTGTGTCCCTTGTTCTTGCAAGTCTCTTTTTCTGAAAGATGCTACCTCTTGGACTTTGTTGATTCCTTGAGGTACTTGAAAGTTTCTATCATGTCTCCTCTCTTCTTTCCTCAAGGGTATACATATTAAGCTCCTTTAGTCTCTCCTCAAACGGCTTCTCTTGCAGACCCTGCACCATTTAGTTGCTCTCCTCTGGACTGCCTCTATCCTGTTTATGTCCTTATGGAGATGGGGTTCCAGAACTGGACACAGTATTCCAGATGGGGTCTCACCAACTGTCTGTACAGAGGATAACAACTTCCTGTTTTCTGCTGCTGATGCCTCTCCCTATACATCCCAGTATACCCCTGGCCCTCCCTACTGCCTTCTCACATTGCTTTGCTAACCTTAAGGTCATCTGATATGATTACCCCAGGTCCCTTTCCTGTTTTGTTGTTGTTACTACCTCCCCACCCATTGTGTATTCTTCCCCTGGGTTCTTGTTTCCCAGGTGCATTATTTTGCACTTTTTTGCATTGAATCCTAGCTGCCATACGTCAGGACCATTCCTCCAACCTTGCCAAGTCCCTTTTCATCCTTTCCACGCCTCCTTGTGTATCAACCCTGTTGCAGATCTTTGTGTCATCTGCAAAGGCATACTTTCCTTCCAGTCCCTCTGCAATGCCACTGATGAAGACATTAAAAGGACTGGACCCAATACTGAACCTCGCGGCACCATCACTAGTAACTCGCCTTTCTTCAGAGTGGACTCATTTAAATTACCTTCTGTGTCCTGTTGTTGTCCAGCCAATGTTTTACTTAGTTACCACCCTGGGACCCACTCCCAGGCTGGTTAATTGACTAATAATCTTTTGTGTGGACTGTGTCAAATGCCTCTGCTAAAGTCTAGGTAGGCCATGTCCACAGCCCCTCCCTGGTCTACTACTTTGGTCACCCAGTCAAAGAAATCTATTAGATCTGTCTGACATGACCTTCCTGCTGTGAACCCATGCTGCCTTGGGTCCTGTGCCCCACTGGCCTCTAGGTACTCAACTATTCTTTCCTTCACAAGTGACTCCATCACTTTCCCTACCACAGAGGTCAGACTGACAGGTCTGTAGTTTCCTGCCTCTGTCTTGGTCCCACTTTTTGTGAAGGGGAATCACATCCGCCTTCCTCCAGTCCTCGGATACCACACCATCCTCCCATGATTTATTAAAAAGAGTAGCCAGTGGTTTCACTAGTTCCTTCCTTAATTCTTTTAGAATTCTGGGGTGAATTCCATCAGGACCCATTGCTTTGTCCACCTTCAGTTTTAGGAGTTCTTGCAGAACCCTTTCTTCTGTGAAAGGACTGGGATCGAACCCCCTATCAAGAGTGCTTCTGTTAATTGGATTAGGCACTTCCCCCTCCTCTTTTGTGAATACTGAGCAGAAATATTCGTTCAGTATTCCTGCTTTTTCACTGTCCCCCTCTGCCCACCCACCGTTTATTCTATTCAGCCTCACTATCCCTCACTTTGTCTTTCTACGCTCGCTGATGTACCTATAAAAGGTTTTATCCCCCTTCTTAACTGAGTTGGCTATCTTTTCCTCAGTTTGGGCCTTTGCTATTCTGACTTCCCTCCCTGCTTCTTTCTGCCTTAACTGGTACAGCTCTCTGTCCTGCTCCTTCTGTGTTTCCTTATACTTCTGGAATGCTATCTTTTCTTCCTGACTTTCAGAGCCACCTCTCTTGAGAACCATAGTGGCATTTCTTTGTTTTGATTTGTTTATTTGCTTCACACAAAGGCTTGTTGCCTCTGTGATGGCAGTTTTGATAATTCCTCATTGTTGCTCCACACCTCCTTCTAGCCTGTTTGCTAGTGCTTTTCTGAGGCACTCTCCTATTCTTGCCAAAGTCAGCCTCCTAAAGTCCAGTACCCTCACTTTTGTATGGCTTGACTCTGTAGCTGAGTTTAACATGAACCAAACTGTTTGATGGTCACTTGTCCCCAGATGGCAACCCACTTCTAGATCTGAGATCCTCCTCACTGCCCCGCTTGAGAGTACTGAGGTCTAAGATTGCTCCTCACGAGTGGGTTCGAAACTAGTTGTCTAATGCCTGCCACCTGTAGGGCGTCAAGAATGGCCCTGCTCTTGGATGTCGCTGCAGCAAATGTGCTCCAGTTAACATCTGCATATTCAGGTCTCCCATCAACAGTATCTCCCTTTCTCTGCCATTCTAAGAATGCCTTCCATCATATCCTTGTCCATTCCTTCCCCTGACATGGGGTCTGTACACAACCCCTATGCGGATTGTGGTGCCCTTTCCAGTCTCCAAGGTGACCCCAGTGCCTCCTCTCCCCTGTTTACTCTTTGTTCAGTTGCTTTATCCCTTCCTTTACATAGAGAGCTACTCCTCCCCCTCTTCTCCCTGCCTGTCTCTCCTGTAGGTTATGTACCCTGGTATGTTAACATCCCAGTCATGGTTCTCTGTGTACCATGTTTATGTGACTGCTACGATATCCAGGCATCCCTCTTCCATTAAGGCCACCAGCTCAGGGAGCTTGTTGCCCAGACTACGGGCATTGGTACTCATTACCCTCCATTTCCTAATGGCCTTACCCCCTTTTGCCCCATCCCTGTCCTTCTTGCCTTTGTCACTTTCTCCATTTACCCCAGCCCTTCTCCTATCGACACCTCCATGTTGGTGTTTGCCACACTTACTACCGTGATTGTTTGGGGGCTAGGATTTTCCTGCTCCTTTCCAGTGCCTCCCCTTGGCTAGTTTAAAAGCTTCAATGAAGCATTTAAACCTATTACCTAGGATCCTGGTTCCTCCCGGACAGATGCAGCCCATCATGCCAGTATAGGCTTGCATCACTCCAGGTGGACCCCAGTCCCCAATGAAGCAAACCCTGAGCTCCACACCAGTTTTTCAACCACTGATTGAATCCCATGGCATGAACACCCCAACCTCTCCATGCCATAGATGGGTAGCACCTCCGAGAAGGTTACCGTGTATGCTACTTGACTAAGGCCCTCCCAATTCCACAAACTCTTCCTGCACTTCTCTAATCCCTTTCTTAGCCAGGTCATTTGTCCCTAAGTGGACAATGACATCCAGCTCCTCCCCTGTGCAGCTGTCTCGGCAATCCTGGAGGATCATTCCCCTGTCCTCCTCCAAGCCATGTCGCCAGGCAGGCACCTGTACCTCCCTCTCCCTTCCTTGCCCAGTTCTACCTTCCTAACAATGGAGTCCCCACCAGGAGTTGTTTCCTTCCTTCCCTGCAGGGTCCCTGCCACCCTCCTGTGGGTCTCCTTGTGGAGGTTCCCAGCATCCTCCTTGGTCTCCACTGTAGGTGCCTCCATAGAGGAACCACACTTTGCCAGAATGGCATAGGAATTGTGGAGAGGTACAACTGGAGGGATGTGCCTCTGTTCCACCACCCTCACCCTCCCTGAGCCCACTGTGGTCCAACCGCTCCTCTTTCTTGGCAACCTCTGAGGCAACGGCAGTGGCACTGGTGGTCCCTGGATGGAAGAGGAGGTCCCACAAATCCTGGCCAACTCAGCCTGGAGATGAGCAACCTCCTCCTCAGCCCAGAGAGGTGCCTTTGAGATGGGACAACACCGCATCCCTCCAGAACATCTCCGGAAGACTGCTGCTCCACAGCCACTGCACTGCACCACTCAATCATGTCTTATTTCTGGCCCCTTAACTGTTTGCAATCCTTACTCTTTCCTCTGTTTTTTTTTCTCTCCTTACTTTCTGCCTGTGTGCCCTTTAAGCTCCTGATTGTCCTGTTCTGAGACAAGAATATCCTATATTTCTCAGTAGACCGCTACTTGTTCAGAGGCAGACCTCCAGCAGCTAGAGGGGGCCGGAGAGCTACTCTTGCCCTTCTAGGATGGTGGGTCCTTGGTGGTTCTGTGATCACTCACTTCCTGCCCCTAAACAGGAAGTTCCTGTTGTCAGTCAAATCTTGTGCCTATAAAAATAGAACTAGCTTTGGGTGGAGGGGAGGGAAGGAGGGCAATATAGTCCCAGTAGAGAAGTTCAGTCACACAGCAGTCCTTTCTCCTGGAGTCTTCTGCCAAGCTATTAGCAGAATCTTCTAAGGCAGTCTTTAAATGTAGCTTCCTTCTAGCTGAAGCTACCCCCTACTTACCAGATCTTTCTACAAGTAATTTAAACCTCACAACAGTTAAGTCCTTTCAGTCACCTGAGATTTACACCTAGATGACTTTTCAGTTACCCATTCAGTTCAGTTAACCCAAACACACACTTTTTAGTTTTGTTTTGTATGTTAGTTTTTACCCTAAATTAAAGGTCTAAATACAAAGTTCTTCTACTTTAGTCCAAGCAGAGAAGTTCAGTCACACAGCAGTCCTTTTCTCCTGGAGTCTTCTGCCAAGCTATTAGCAGAATCTTTCTAAGGCAGTCTTTAAATGTAGCTTCCTTCTAGCTAAGCCACTCCCCTACTTACCAGATCTTTCTATAAGTAATTTAAACCTCACAACAGTTAAGTCCTTTCAGTCACCTGAGATTTACACCTAGATGACTTTTCAGTTACCCATTCAGTTCAGTTAACCCAAACACACACTTTTTTGTTTTGTTTTGTATGTTAGTTTTTTACCCTAAATTAAAGGTCTAAATACAAAGTTCTTCTACTTTAGTCCCAGCAGAAGTTCGGTCACACAGCAGTCCTTTCTCCTGGAGTCTTCTGCCAAGCTATCTGTGAGCACTTTAAGCAGTATTTGGAGAGACAAATCTAAGTACTGTAATAGGAATTGCACCGTTAAAACCTGTTTTGTTTAAGAGATTTGTATGTCTTGTGATATAATAGTTCTGTATTTTATGTGTTACATATTTTTATCTATTTTAGTAAAACTCTATTTTTAGAGCTTACTTGGTCTGTCTTTGATTTCTTTCCTTTACAAGTAGATTATATATGGTTAAAGCAGACACGGTACATAAGCTTGAATGGTGATACCAAACTGGAAAAAGGTAAGCATTTTAAATCTGAGGTCTTTTATTACAGTTTTAAATGTTCATTTCTGTACACCTGGTTAGATGCCCATAGGCAAAGATATCTGGCCCCTCAAGACAGAATTATTTGAGCCTGTGCATTGGGTATGCTAGCAAGAGGTTCACAGATTGAATCCTCCAAGACTTGAGACCAAAGGTTGATTCGAAACCCCAAACAGACAAGAGGGTTACCTTGTTCTGTTAACTGTTCACAAGACTACGCCTGAGGTTGGCACTTTGGGGAGTAGAGGGCTGACCTGCTGAGTGGGTTTTGTGACAGTACTTACCCTTGGCACTAATACAAATGAAGATGCCTTACTTGATGTCCTGCATACCTATTCGCTAGTGTCAGGATCCAGGATTAATATTGATAAAAGTAGAGGCATCCCACTAGGCACTACTCTAGTTCCTGGCTCTGGTAATATTGGGGGTATTCAGATTCCGCATGGTCCTGTGAAAATTCTTGGTATTACTTTTGGACCTCAGAATGCTCAGGCCCTAAATTGGGAATTAGGACTATCTCGAGCAAATACTGTGGAGTAATATCTGGCTGGCGGACCAAAGTCATTGGGAAAAGAAAGAGAGTATGGCTAAGCATGACATTATAAATTCCCATCTTTTTATGTTTAAGTTATATTTTTCCACCCCCACAATGTACCATGACCTGTTTATACAGTGTTTTTTTCCAAGTCTTTTGGGGCCCTCGCCTGAAACCTATAAAAAGAATATACACCATTAAGCCCATCCTGGAGGTGGAGTGGATATGGTTAACCCGTGGCCTGTTTTTTAGTACCTTTCTTAGTTATAACTTAGGCAGGCTCTGAGGCCTGCTCATAGTATGGAAACCTTGGTTAGGATTATGGTTGACTCCCAGTCTTCCCCATGGGAACAAAACAAACCACGAATGTTAGGGAAATTGCTGTGCTCCCACAGTATGGGTTGGAATGTTTTAAGTTTGCTTTAAAATGGGGCCTGAACCCCCATAATCTACTACCCTTGGATTGGAAGTCCATATATAAAGCTGTATTGTTGGCAGAAGGACAATCTCAGTAGAATTCCCCTTGCCCCGAGACATTCAGAAGGCACAAGTCCTAAAACAACTCACAAAACCCAAGTATCCCACCATATGTCTAGGATAGTCTTTGGCTTGGGAATTATGGCAGACTTAGTGTGTGGGGGAACAACAAACACAAACAGTTGTCTGATAGGTACTGTCCTCGAGAGTCCTGCTTCCAGCTACTGGAAACACAGCAGCTTCTGTTTATGGATTATGCTTATACGCAGGTTTTATGGGTCTTATTAGCACAAGATTGGAAGAAACCTCTTTTCTTACAGTTAACATACCCTGAGGTATTGTATGGGACGAGTCCAAACTCCTAGGGAAATACCATTCAGACACAATATATGTTACTCTTCCATAATTAGGTATTATATTTGGCAGGCTTGCTGTGTATGGGTTCTGCAGCAAAAATGGATGTCACTGACTGAAGTTGTCGAATATTAAGAAAGCATTGCAACAACTGTCTAAGTATGATATGAAGTATCATTCAGTGACAAAAGTGGCACATTTATGGATTAATTGTGAGCATTGGTGTTAATAATTCATGAAGTTTAGATATCTGTCTTGCTCAGCCTTATATGGCTTCTATGTAAATTTCAAGACTATATACCGTATTGAATGCTAATTATGTACTAATGCTTATGTAAATGTATGTAATGAAGGCCAGTCTTCTTAATAATAATTCCCCTACTCTTTTCAAGAAGTGCTATGGGATCTTTAACATCCACCTGAACTACCACCAGAACAGGTAGATGGGACCTCGGTTTAACGTCTCCTCTGAAAGACGGCACCTCAGGAGTGCAGCACCCCCCTCATGCTACACTACAGTGCCAGTATTAGGATTTAACCCAATTGCTATTGGTAGGGGTGAGAGGTTAGAATGGATGCCACTGGATACTAGGAGACTGCTTGACACGTGATGGGGAAAGGGACGTCATTGCCACTCAATACCAGGGGAGTGCTTGGTGCAGGACAGGGGAGAGGGATGGACACTAGGGGAGTGCAAGGTACAGGACAGGGTCTGAACACCAAGGAGTTTTTGACACGGAACAGGGCAGCCACTGAACTCAAGAGAGTGCTTGTCACAGATGGAAAGAGGAAGGGGTGTCACTGGTCACCAGAGAGTGCTTGGAACAGGGAGAGGAAGGATATTCCAGTGGATGCCAGGCAATTCTTGGCACGGACGCAAGGGGGGGTGGTGGTGCCTGTAATAGGGTGGGATTAAACAGACACAAAGACAGAAGAATAATGCATAAAATAAATGCAAACTTACGCTTATAATTTTTATTTCAAACTGAAAGTCAATATTTACAGAAAGCAAAAGAAAATTGGTGTTACGTGATCACACCTAAAACAAAATAAATTTTCAGTCTTTTGCAGCTCACTCTTTCTTTAGTGACCATATACTGTTGGTGTGTACTGTAGCACACTTCCTTCTCCTCTGAGACCAGCAACCTACTGGCCTACCACTGTACTGTGTCTCAAAGGCTGGTACTTTTCCTTCCAGAGCATGACATCACTGTCTGCTGACTAGGCAAAGCCCTCCCTTTATGACATCACACATTTCTGTATCTTTAAAAACAGCCATTTTGGACCCAGTCAGCTCTTTAATAAGCAGGAGCCCTTTCTGAAGGTAATTACATTTTTACTATTTCTGGAATAATCCCTTCTCATGACTATCTCAAATGTCTGGGTTAACAGAAAGAATGGGGACTAGAGGACACGCTCTTCATCTCTCTTCTTTTGTTAACTTGGGACATTGGATTTTGTATGTTTAAAACTGTTGCTTTGTTTCTCTAAACATTTCTCAGCACTAGATTTATGTTTATTCTTCAGGGACTCTTTGCAAGCTCCTATTGAGCCTCAGCTACGCAGTCTGAATTAACAAGGTTCCTGATCTTACATTTCATTTGGGCCTTTTTTTGTTAAGGAACAGCCCAGTTACACCACCTCTGGGCTGTTCTATTCATTTAACTATTTTGCCTTCTATCTCTGGGACACACTAGAGGACTGCAGCACTCTGTCCCTCGTGTCCTTTGCTACAGGCACTTTAGTTCTATTATTTACTTAGTTCCTCAAGTGGAACACTCTCAGCTACCAAAAGCAAACCAAAATGCTTTTATTTACAGGCTGTCCTGGCGCTCCATATACAAAGCGCAACAGCGCATTTTCTGATAATCTATTCAGGATTTTTACAGGAATGCTTTGTGCACAACAACAGTGGATTCTAGATAAAGAGGATAGAAAAGAAAGAGATGAGAGTTGCCAGGTTGGCCACCCTGACAAGAAACAAGGACAGAAGAAGAAAGAATAGAAGACAGTACAGAGTGAAAGACGGGGGGTTGCACAATCCTTAACCTTTTTATTATAACAGGAGCATCCTGTTACAGTGCCCCCTAATTATTTCAAAGGTATGGCAATTGGGTAGGTGGGGTGCAAGTAAGGAGGTACTGATTGGGTTCTATTAAGGAAGATAACACCCTTTTCTAGTTTTAATTAGGGAACACAGAGTGGACTTTTGGTTTGAGCTAAGCCACAAAACACAGTTCTCTGGTTTGAATCCAACCATGGCCTTTTGCTCACTGTGTGACCTTCAGCAAGTCACTTGATCGCCATGTGTTTCTATGCTGCAAGCTGTAAAATTAGGTAGATGCGGACCCCACTGAAAATAAGATGTTTCCTCTCAGGTTCGCGATCTAGGGTAAATTGTGCAAAAATAGAAGCATTTGAGACACAGGAATTGGTACAGTATATGTGACATTCTTATTAGCTTTAAGGGCTTTTGGTTCTCGGGTATCTTTTATCAGTTTTCTACACTGTTTATTGGCTGTTGTGAATTTTTGTAATAAGTTGAAAAGTTTGTGCTGTAATTTGAATCTTGATAACAAGAACATTACCTGTTAAGGACCCTCACCTGCCGTTAGCACTTTGCAATAATATAGGAAACTGTGGAAAGGTTCTCCTAGCGTTAGCGGTGAGGGCCAGATATTCAAACTGAACTCTTCTTAGGCGCAAGCCCTGCGCTACTTAAAATAGTTCTTGTAGGGGGTGTGGTTCGGCGATATTCAAAGGTGCGCTATTGAGCAACTCCTTTGAATATCACCCCCGGCCACAGTTGTTGTGCATGGCGCAGTGACTGCGCCACCGCAAGCTGTCAGGAGTGGAGCATTCAACCTGCGGTGGCTAAGTACCATTGCGCCATGTGCAAAACTCTATATTCAAAAGGTGACATGCAAATGGGGCCATAATTCATGCAAGGCCTAGTATACACTCAGAAAGCTGATAGAATTAGGGGAGATTTATGTAAGATGCATTTTCTGAATAGGAAGGAATCTGTAACTTAATATTTAACATTATTTTATGCTTACAATCCCTAGTGTTCTGTCACAACAATGCAATTGTTATGAGGGACAGAGACAAATTCTGAGGCATATCAGGGATGTCCCTGAAAATCAGGGACAGTTGAGGAGGAGAGGGGGCATAGGGTTGAGGCCAGCCACAGGTGGCAGCTGCTGTGTTGCACCCTGCAATGCAGCAGCTCACCTGTGGGTGGCCCTCAACTTAAGCCTTTTTTTTTGGCTCAAAGTTGTGCAGGCGCAGGTTGGGGGTTGCGCCTGCACAACTCTGCACAGCCCGGCTGAATATCGGGCTGTGCAGTTTATGCATGGTTCCTCCCCCTCCAGTTCAGCATGCATTCATTTGCATTGCGCTGTTGCTCAGCCTGTTTTCAGTGGCGCAACTGCCTCCTGCTGAATATCGCAGAATGGAGCAAGTTCGGACTTGCGCAGGCGCAACCCTATTGCGCATGGCGCAACCCTTTTGAATATCTGGCCCTATGTTGTTGTTTGCAGTCAGGTAATAATTCTTATACTTATTATTTGTTTTTAATTTCTATGAATACTCCTATTTCATGAGTGAATGCTACAGTCTGGAAACGTAAAAGCAGGCTGCAGTGCTTACATGGTCTCTGGTGTGCTACATTTTCTTTTCAAAAATATAAGTTATGTAATTCCACAGGAAGTTTTTGCTCTTTAAATGCAATGTGGTGTTCCTGTGCAAATGAATTCACCCAGGTAATCAAGGAGCACCTGGATTCGCTTTGTAATTTGCTACTCAAGTAGGAACATAGACCATCCATATTAAAGGGGAACTGTGCTGAACCTGAAAGTCATTTTTCCCAGAAGAAGTGTGTTTTTTTTTTTTTTTTTTTATATGTATTGCATCCCATTCTATTATTTTCAGACTTTTCGAGCCTTTTAGTAAACTCAGTGGGTGTTTCTGATCCATGCACTAATGATAAGTGCCATTTTAGAACTGTATGACATAGTTTATGTCCTCCTCAGACCACAAAGTCCTAAAGTAGAACACAAATGCAGTGTGAAAACAATGTAAGTTCTTTAACAAGTACATATAAAGTACATCACACAGTTCTAAAATGGTACTGCCCATCCGAGTGTAAAGCACAAACACCAACTCCATTTACCAAAAGGCCAGTAAAGATGGAATAAAAACAGAATGTGAACCAGTATTGGAAACACAGCTTCTTCAGAAAACACAAGCTTACAGATTCAAGGCAGTTCTTCTCTAAGTTGCCACTCCTATATGTGTTCTGTGGATCAGTTTCTGTAATCACAGTAAGTGCAAATTAGTTTGAGGTGTAGAACATCAGTGACTTAAGGCAGGGATGTCCTTGAACATCCTGGCCTTAATTCTGAAAGCCCTTAGACTGCTGAAAGGTGCCTGCATCAAACATTTCTGACGCAAGTGGCACCTTGTATCAAAAGATGCGGCCTTCCTGATTCTGAAACGCAGTCTGCATCAGAATGGGGAGCTGCTGCACCAACGTGGGTCTGTGCTACCCTTGCAACCTACATCAGGGTGCACCAGGTTGCATGGGGGCTTGCGCCACGGCGAGGCTGCAACAGCCCCTTTTCAGGATTCTAAAAACCACTCCATGGACTTGGCAAAGGACACCACTTAGACCAGTCAGGAGATGGTGTAGTGGTTTGCGCCACTGGGAGGGGATCCGAGAGTGGGCTGCCGGTCATAGAAGGGAGACGGAATGTGGGAATTGGGGAGTCGGGGAGACAGACGGTCAGCAGCGGGGTATGATGGCATCCATCAAGGTGTGCCTGCCATGTACTGTATGTACAGTGTAGGCCCAGTACTGTACATACAGTAGTTCAGTTATCAGCCCTGGTGGTCTAGTGCCCCCTCCCCAATCTACCCCATATAATGTTAAAATGGTTCTGTGGTGGTCTAGTGCCCCACCATCTCCCTCAGACATTGTAACATGATTCCCTGGTAGTCTAGTGGACCCCCAATCCCCGATCTTCCCATCCCAAAACCATGTAAGTGACATACCTGGCAGTCTGATGCCCCCACCCCAGCAGGCATTGCCTCACCACCCCGTCCCTCCCGCCGTCCCAGAGCCAGCGCCACCTGCAAATTTTGCCCCTCACCACCATGGCTGGTCGCCGCTGAGCTGTCAGTGAGACTGTAGCAGTATACAGTACAGGTTCATTGAATGACAGCTCACTCTGAGCCGTTAATCACTGTCAGTGAGTGTGTACTGTATACAGTTCAGGTTCATTGAATGACAGCTCACTCTGAGCTGTTAATCGCTGTCAGTGAGTGCATACTGTATACAGTGCAGGTTCATTGAATGACAGCTCACTCTGAGCTGTTACTTGCTGTCAGTGAGTGCGTACTGTATGCAGTGCAGGTTCACTGAATGACAGCTCACTCTGAGCTGTTAATCATGGTCAGTGAGTGCGCTGTATACAGTGCAGGTTCACGGAATGGCAGCTCACTCTGAGCTGTTAATCACGGCCAGTGAGTGCGCGCTGCATACAGTGCAGGTTCACGGAATGACAGTTCACTCTGAGCTGTTAATCACGGTCAGTGAGTGCGCATGTATACACTGCAGGTTCACGGAATGACAGCTCACCTTGAGCTGTTAATCACGGTCAATGAGTGCGCTGTATACACTGCAGGTTCACGGAATGACAGCTCACTCTGAGCTGTTAATCACGGTCAGTGAGTGCGTGCTGTATACACTGCAGGTTCACGGAATGACAGCTCACTCTGAGCTGTTAATCACGGCCAGTGAGTGCGTCTGTATACAGTGCAGGTTCACGGAATGACAGTTCACTCTGAGCTGTTAATCACAGTCAGTGAGCGCGTGCTGTATACAGTGCAGGTTCACGGAATGACGGCTCACTCTGAGCTGTTAATCACGGTCAGTGAGCGCGTGCTGTATACAGTGCAGGTTCACGGAATGACGGCTCACTCTGAGCTGTTAATCACAGTCAGTGAGCGCGTGCTGTATACAGTGCAGGTTCACGGAATGACCTTTTAAAGTACAAAATGATTTTTAAATAGGTATAGAATATGAGAAACTGTTTTCATATGAAGTGGCGTTCTAGGCTCAAAAGTCTAAGACTTATGGCTGATGTATTTTCTATGGAAATTAATAAGGTAAAGATAGTTTTGGGAGTGCAGGATGCACACATGTGCGGGATGTTTTTAGGAAACCATGTTTTTAACAGGCACCAAAGTATTCTGTAGGGTGGGGCTGGGGTCTACATGCCTGTAAAGTGAAACCTCCTCTAACGTATTGATGCAGTAGTAAGAAATTGTTTTAACAAAAGCATTAAGAACATATTGAATCCTTACAAATTTATTTATTTCGCTTTTTGTTGACTAGGTAAGTGCACTAGACAGATTCTGCCTGTTTTCAGGCACGACCCGGGGTTGGGAGGAGGGGAATACAGATGAATACCAACTGACCTTGAACCAGATTAAGCTGTTGGTGGTAATTTTAGTGAATGCAGCCTCTTGCACAATATGGTTACCCCAAGTAATGGGGTTTAATAGGACGCTGTCCCATTTGTTATGCAGAAAAAGTTAACAGCAAGGATCTGTTCTATCCTCTTCTTTTCTGTCTCTTGTCTGTTTGATTACGCAGTCAAATTCTCTTGGGAGATCTAGGAACTGATCACTCTGACAGTCTCATGATTCTCTCCCTCCCGCTATCTCCCTGCCTTCACTTGCTGTTTCTTGCTGTTTTTATCTTTTCTTCCTCTTTGCTTATTTGTGGTTATAAAAATACATGCAAGACTTTGTGTGAAACTGGGATTCTTGGTTTGAAAATGTGTATAGTTATTTTGTTGAAATGATTGCAAAAGCTCATTGAACTCAGGAAGTTATCCTTGAGATGCAATTTTACCTCTACAAGCTAATTTTCATAGCTGTCAACAGATTAGTTCTGGGACTCTATGTTCTATTTTACTACACCAGCAAGGAAACAAACTGATAAAGTTCTGATACATTTTTTGTGTTACCCTTTTGAGAAATAGGATGTCTCTCAAGCTTCAGGATGAAGAAGTGAATTGCTAAGAATATATATATATATATAGAGAGAGCAAGCTTTTGTGAGAGACAGAGATTGAAATTTAGAATTAGAGATACCCTCAGAAGGACTTTTTGTTTGAATTGCCTGTATAAGAGCTGCCTCGCAAAATTTTATTTTTACTGTTATTGAAAATAATAAAACACTACTTGCAAGTTTTATAACTGCTCCTGGTTTTCCTATGCATCCTGACCTTTGCCTCAGCGACACCCCAGAGGCTGAATATAACATTACTGTGTTCAAAGCACCGGTAGTGATCGCATGCCCCCTCGGCAAGATCTGTTTCTCTGCTGAGGAGACTAGTTACCTTGATCAGCTGATCGCCGTTGTTGCAAAGAATACAGTATCCTTTTGAAAATGTTCTTTCTTTATTTGTATATCTATGTACTCTGAACCCAGTTTTAAGTTTAAACCAATTTTGTTGAGTTATCTCAGATGCTAGCAATACTGGAACTGCGATAACTAACTGCACGTGTGGTGTTTTGTAAGTCAGGAAAGTGATAGAAAATCCACAATTATTTTTTTATTTTATTTGCTTGTTTCTCCTCCGCCACTGACTGGCCCCCTTCCACTGCACCCCCCAGCCCCATCACCCTGGTGTCCACTGGTGCTTATCTCTGGCGTTGAGGTATCAGCTGGCTGGGTGCGGCACCTATAGGGGACTGGCATTGTCCTGCCGGTCGGTGGAATTTCACCTCCGTTTTCTCCCCTTTCCCCGAGTGCGGCGCCGTAGCATGCAGTGACACTAATGGCTGAGTCACGCATGCTTCCGCACATGACACACCAGGCGTCTGCCCAGTCTCTACCCCTCTTGTCTGCAGGTCCACTGTGCCAGCCCCCAGCTGCCGCTAGGGGCCAGCCAAGCAACGGACTCCATCCCCACCCCTCCACGGGAGAGGAGAGCTGTCTTCTGGACGTGCAATCCTCTCCCTCCTCAGCCGACCCCCGGGGACCCGCTCGGACTGCTAACACAGGTCACCGGCATGGCAGAAGGTAAAGCAGTGATGCCTCAGTCCTCCACGCCACTGGGCTGGCAAAAATCTGAAATTTTTATAAGTCTTTTCCTAACTGAGTTGGCTATAAATGGTTGGGAATACAGTAAAAAGCCACATACCACTTTAAATGACACTTCTATAATTCATTTGGCATTTTGTCACCTGGTTGTAGTCACCCACCACTTTCCATTGGTTCTATTAATTTATTTAGCTTTTGTTGACCAGGTAAGCACACTAGACAAAGAATGTCTATTTTCAGTTGCGCCCCAGGAGATTACAAAGAAAACATAATGTACAAACATTGCAGCAAGGAAAGGATAACAATATACAAGTATACAGGCATTGCAATAAAAAGGGTATACAAGCATACAATTAAGACTGCGGTACAGAAGGAAGACTAAAAGTTTAACAAACATGTAGAACATCAATAGGCTAGAGGCAAAATACGAGACATGCATAATCTTGTGCAAAAACACACAATGAATTATTCGAGAAATAATTGCTTGAGTAGAGTGTTGCCAAATTTTTGGACCACTCATTTTGTCAGGGGCAGGGGCCAGGTATAATACAAGATAGGTACACCAAGTCCTGTTGTTTGTTCTAGTTGGTATATGAACTGAGGAAATGGCTAACAGTGTTCTGTTCCAGTAGCAAAAGCATGGATTTTTTTCACACATAAAGCACCACCTTAATTACCTGCCCACTAAACAGTAATGGGTAAAAGAGCCAATTTTAACAGATGTGAGCCCTGCAAAGAATTGTGGTCTTATGCAGCTCTGTGGTCACTCTGAATTTAATTTCTGGACTCTGACCATAATTTTGAAAACTGTGGTCATTGTAAACCTTTTTTCTTTTGTAAAAAATAACTTGTTCCTAAAGGAATGGAAAAGAAAAGCAATACAAGCTGTCTGGAGACCCTCTGTTCATGGGAGCAGCTCTACCAGTAGCAGTGCTGCCAGGCTGCACAGAGACCCATCTGATTTTGTGGGCAACTCTGATGACAGTAAATCAGCAAGACTGCACAGAGACCCATCTGACTGTGTGGGCAACTCTGAAGACAGTAAATCAGCAAGACTGCACAGAGACCCATCTGATTGTGTCGGATGACAATAAAATGACAAAGCTGCAAGAAGACCGCTCTGACTGTGGGGGAAACTCTGATGGCAGCAGGAGTTATCCAGAGGATAAGCTGCTGAGGGACATATCTTATGAGTGGACAACTCTGATGGCAGTAAAGCAGCTAAGCTGTGGCAAAATGACAAAGCTGTACAAAGACCTCCCTGACCTTGGGGCAACTCGGATAACAACAAGATGGCAAAATGCACAGTGCTAAAATAGGCGAACCCTCAGCAAAAAAAAAAAACCTGCAAAGATTTTGTAATATCATGGTACAGGATGAGGGGCCTCGGAGTTTGTGTATACAGACCAAAATCCTGAGAGTTATGTACATTACAAGACACTCGTGTGAGAAGGTAAAGTTTATTCTTAGTGTACAGCCTTCTGAAAGGCATTTAAAAGTATTGCTTTCTTGCAGTGAAATCTGCCCTGGATTAAATCAAATGCCAATTTCTTGCAGTATGACAGTTTATCAACGATATGGCCTCAAGGGTAGTATCCACTTCAGTGGCACGGGATGATATTCCTTTTGAGGAATAGTGTCTGCTGACATGCAGCAGGAAAAAAAACTTATTTGAGGTATCTCCTTTATGGGGATGAAACTGAAGTCTAATGGAGAAGGAGAGAGAATCCATATTTAATTATAGGTCATATAGAAGGAGGTACGGGAAGGGACCAACATGGTAGAATTTCTTCCAGTATGAATATACTGCATCTAGAGTTGTCCATAGAGGAAGAGGCTCAAGAGGAAAAAGCTCAAATAGCAACTACCTCTCTAGCGAGACTAAAACTAATCCCTGACGATGTTGCAGATTTTTTCACAGAACCATTGCCAGCTGGGGATTGTCTCTCCTATTATCTTCATGAGTGGGTGCTGGAGATAATAAGGTAGGATCTTAACCTTCAGTTTGAAACGACTCAATTGTTAGACCAAAAGCCACTACTAGAATAGGAAGTGAAAAAAACTGTTAAGAGATATTTTGTATGAAAAGATGCATCTTTCACAGCTGAAAAGCGGTTCTTACCATGATATTTCCTATCTCAAAAGAAAAATGGGGAGTGATTTCTATAGACCTCGGGTGTCTAAATAGGCACATAAAACTGTGAATGTACAAAATCATAACACTACAAATTGGAATACGGTACTTTTTTTGCAGATGGTGGATTGGCTGTGTGCACTGGACTTACAGGTTGTGTACTTCCACATTCAGATAAGACCCAGTCCCAAAACGTATCTGAGGTTCAGAGTGGGAACAAATCAGTTCCAGTTCAGGGTAATGCCCGTTCAACTTATGGCTTGAAGGGTATTCACAAAATGCCCATTGCAATCAAGCAGCACTCAAGCGGAAGAAATTTGCAGTTTACCTTTATCTACACAGTTGGCTAACCTGTGGAAAAGAAAAGGGCGACAGATGGCCATTCAGTATGCAATATTCACAGTGAAAAGATTGGTCTCTTCTGACTTTAGGAAAATTCTGTTGGAACCCGCACAGGTTTTAGAGTTCATAGGTGCAGATCTGGATGCAAGAGAATGTCTTTCTGCTTCAGTAGATGACCCGACATTAGTTCAAGTTTCCAAGTCCTTCCATTTAAACTGTCCTAGGACAATGCAGGACATTTTGAGGCTTCTGTGGCACAGGTCTTCCATGACTGCAGTCCTCCCCATGGCAAGATTTCTGATAGGAACACAGTATTATCTAAAACAATACTAGTGTCTGCGATCTACATCACTTCTAAAACAGATCCCTGCAAATCAGGATCTGAATTGCATTGCAATAGTGGACAAAATGGACAGCATCAGAGAGGAACTTCCTACAGCCACTGGCCATAATAACACCACTATAGATGCAGTTGGGATGGGGTGGGGCTCTGGACAACAATTTAGTGAGTGTTGGGTTGAATGCACAAGACAGATTAGAGCACTTCCGTCTCCAAGCAGTGCTTCTCTCACTTCTGTGCTTCTTCTCTCCCTGTTAAAAACAAAAATGCTCAGATATGGATGGGCAATACAACAAGAATGTATTATATAAACAAGTAGGTTGTGGCCAGATCTTCAAAACCATGCACAGAAGCAATGAAGATGTGGGACCTTGCATGCAAACTCAGAAAGAATTTGAGGGCAGTACACCTTGCAGGGATAGACAGTGTACTCGTACCCAGAGAAGAATGGGGCATGCTACTCATGACTGGAGAAAAGGTTGACTACAGTATAGTTTGTCTGATTATGACTCCATCAAAGTCAGAAAAAATATAGTAAACGAATAAAGAAAACAACCGTCTCAAATATTGAACCAGTCCATGCTGGATTCAGTATTCAGCAAATGGACTGTCCCAGAGATAGGGGCTTGACCACAGTATAGTGACCTCAAAAGTGTGACAAATGTTCTATCCAGAATAATGGCCAAACCACTACCGATTAACTTAATTATTTTGGGGAGTCACGTGATGTCTAGTGGAGGGTGGCAGCAAAGATAGAGAGCTCTGCTCCGTCTTTCAAAATATAGTTAGGAGAGCTCCGCTTTGTCTGTTCAAATATAGCTAATAAAATGCAGTAAAACTAACACAGCACATGGATAGCTGTATCTAAAGGTTCACAGACTGCTTTCATCTGCTTAGCTTAATCTTTTGAAATGAAAAATTGCTGCTACAGACCTTAATAGATACGGAGGCCTCTGGGTCAGGAATGGAAGGCATGTCCACTGCCTGTAAGCATGGGAAGCCGTCAGAATCTCCAGATGCCTCACCAGTACAGCCTACACTGTGATCCAAGCTCAACCATTTGCCAAAAGATCTGGCTGTAATAAAAGCAGCAGAATTTGAGCTTGCTGGGGAATATTGTACCATGAAACCAGCCTTGGAATCTATTGCTCAACAAGTGGGAGATGCAAAGGTACGAATTGGTTCCTGGAGAATAAAGCAGAATGGGAAAGCTCGAGCTTATACAGTTGCACCACAGATTAACCAAGCTGGAAGAGCTAGTAGATGGCCAGGAGGGTCAGAGCCACCACAGTAATCTTATGATCATTGATTTACCAGAGAAGGCTGTGGTCTCCGATCCATAGAGTTCTGTAGGTACAGTATATGGAGAGAGGCTAAGTGCAGACTGACACTGGCTCCTTGAAGCCATGCATCTGCCATATTACAGGAAGATTGAGCGTAGAAGATAGCAGGAACCCTTCTTGAAACTTAGATAGCAGCACAAGCACACTGTTCTGACAGCAATGGAGTAATGCACTGTTTATACAAGCAAAGGAAACACAAGCATACCTTGTTTTTGTCACCACAGTGTGCATATGCTTCTTCATTTCCCTGTCATCATTGGTGCTTCTTACCGAAACAGATCAGCATATTGCAGTCAGAACAGATTGCTGGTGACGCTATATAAGTTTTAGTAAGGGTTCCTGCTATCTGCCGGCAGCTCACTCCTCCCATAATATGGTGGACGTGCGACTTAATGGGAGCCAATGTCCGTCTGCACTCTAGCCTCTCTTAATATGCCTATAGAACTCTATGCTCTGACCCTGTTCGTTTTGTCCAGACACTGTATGAAAATATTGTTGGACCTTTGCCGAATGGCCCTACCTACATAATAGAGTGGGCTCACAGAACTCTCCGGCCAGAGGGAGAACGACCCAGGGCACTTATATTTAAATCACTTAACTATCTTGATAAGATCCACCTGCAAGCCAAATCCCGGAACTTTGAGAAAACTGAATAAGGCCAACGGCTGTTTTTATTTAATAACCTAAGCCCGCAAACCCATCAAAAGTGGTGGCATACAAAAATATTAAACCCAGACTACATGCTGTTGGTATAAAATTCTGAATTGCATATTCAGCGTGCCTGATGGCCATGATTAGTGGAGCTGACCACCAATTCCATTTAGCAGGCATGACAAGACCTTCCTAAATTGCTAATACATCTTTTCCATCCCTCCCTTGTTCTTCCCAAGCCTACAGTTACAGGGAGAAATGAGTTATGAACACAGTGGACCATATTCAGTGAAGGAGATCTGATAAATAAAGGTACTGGCTTGAATGTTCTATGAAATATACAGAGGGCACATTTTTGTGGGGTTTCTTTTGTTCATGGGGGACTGCATTACATCGAACTAACAGGGTCACACATCAATGGCACCCCTCTGTATTGCTGCCTGAGATAATGCTGCTTATGTACACCTCTATGGCGTTAAGATCGCATATAGGACGCAAACTGCTGGGCGCTATGAAGTATACGTCCACCCAATGTACCGCAAAAGGACTAACTATTTGAAATTGGTGGAGCACCACCAATGAGATCTTGAGCACAATGGGACATGGAATCTATCAGTCATGCTCTGGCAGACCTGGGATGGACATCAGCTGGCTTTTTTCTTGTGGGTAAGCATTGGCCCTCATTTGAACTAAACTTTAAAGGAGAGAGGGTGGGGTCAGTAGATATTTGGCTAGTAACTGTGGTAATTGATTCCCGAGATGTTGTATTCCTTCAACCTGTAGAGTGTGGTGGCTACATCACCGAAAGGTCTGCCTTCACTGCTACATTTGCACCTGCTTGAAGGTAATACCAAGAGCCCCAGGCTGAACTTTAATGTGTTGCAAGGACTGCAAGCAAAGCTCATTATGCAACCCTACTGTGTCAGGTAAAAGTACTTTTTTCGTGGACCGTAGTGTTAGACATATGTTGTTATTAGATAAATTATTTTACCTTCTCTAACCATGTCACTCACTCATGCTGGGTGGTGGTGGTGGTGGTTCATGAGTGATGGTAAAATGTTGGGGCCAAAAATACATCAATGTTGGTATTGTGCAGGGTGCTGTTCCTGCTGTACTGCCCTTCTGGTCGTTGGGTCTCTTTGTCTATCTTCCCTCTCTTTTATGTATTGTTTTTTCTGTGCCTGTTAATCCCACAGCCTGCATTTTTCTTCTTAAGGCTGTTTATAAGGAAAGGCTTACAAAACTGAGCAGAGATGGTTACTTAACCTTAGTGTACAGTTTTACTAACAAATTTCTTCAGTTGCATTTGTCATGTTAAGGTAGTTCATAAGTTAACTAATGTCTTCATCGAAAAGTTGAATCATACTTATCTTTAACATGGACCTGGCGGACCTCTTCTTTGGTGTCCGAGCACAGCCATATCGGGCTGGACAGGGAAGGTGAGAAGGCAATCTCCACCTCAGGAAGATTCTTTGGCTAAGAGGATTATAGTGCTAAAATTGATTCAGGGGAATCGCATTTCATGGTAGGCTTAATGTTACATGTTCTTATGTGTTTGAGATGCTAGGTGGTTTCACATACGGTACAATTGTGGTTCATTGTTCATTGGGGGGAACGTGTCCTTTTGGGAGGGGAGGGGCATGGCTGAGCATAGTCCAGTAACAGGTACCTCTAGGACCAAATTAGACTATACACAAAAAACATTTATGTATAGTTAAGGTATATGATGAGTAATCAGCTGACATATGTTATTTGGAACGTCGAAGGTAAGCAAACCAAACAAAAGTGTCAGTCTTACTCCACCTCAAAAGTTAGAGGCACAGGTCTCCTCTTTGCAGGAGACTCACTTAAAGGGTGACCAAATTCTGAAGTGAAGAGATTGGGTGGGACAGGGTAGGATACCAGCAAAAAGAGAGTTGTGATTCTCTTGGCCAGGTTAATTCAATTTAAACTCATAGAAGAAATAGCAGATCATAATGGTAGATACATTCTGATCAGAGGGACCTTAGGACAGACTGAAGTGGTACTTCGCTCCATTTATGGAACAAATACTGATAATCCAGGTATCTTCATGGAGATTGCCCATAGATTAGCACCCAGGACATGCCTCCCAATTCTTCTGGCAGGGGATCAGAATACAACAGTAGATAACACCTTAGATAGGGAACCTGTCATACATTGAGGCCTGACACCAGCTCAGAGAGCTGTTAGGGATTTAATAGGCACACTGAGACTGATAGGCCCATGGTGCACTCTGTGTCCAGACACCAGGGATTTCACCTTTTATTTTGCTGCAAATAAGACCTGCTCAAGGTTGGTCTGTTTACTCTTAAAGAGCTACTGACATGTTCTTACAAGTCAGGCAGGCATCTCATTTCAGGAAGTTGCCTGCCTGATGAGCTAAATGAGCTAGTTTAAAATGTTTTTTTAAGGAAGTTGAAGACTTTAATTTTACCTTAGAGTGCATGGGTTGTAACTTCCATGTATGAGCTGAGTGGCCACTTTCAGTGCTGCAGCCTGCCCCAAAAAACAGCTCTTGATGATGTACAATGATAGGCAGCCGGGCTGCAAGTGCTATATAGTTACTAATAGGATCGGGGATTGAGGGAGTTACTACTAAGATTATCTTTGCGGGTGTTCTCATTTATGGGGCTAATATACTATATACCGCAGTAGTGCCAGCAAAGACAATCTTAGTACATTCAGACAGGAGTACTACTAAATGCCAAAAGTCGGGATCCCAACATTCAGGATCCTGAGTTCGCTTCCTGACTCACACCTGCTTGGCAGATGGATGCTGGTGCCAGCAGGGTAAGGTAGCGGATGTGATGAACTGCTACCTGCCTCTAGCTGTGCACCACAAGAGGGGAAAATCCGTGGTTGGTCGAAGTGCTCCCATGGCAGCTCTGCTACCAGTGTGCTGAAACCCGGTTCTATTCTGTGGTCTCTACTTTTACAAGAAGCCTCTGTGAACTGTTTTAACTTACTCCGAGGTTCTCTCTCCTCAGAGTTGGTTATTTTAGTGACTGAGGGTGCGGGGCCCATTGCACCAACACATAAGTCGAAACGATATGCCCAGTTTAGAGACCACCATGTCGGTCTCCCAAACTCGGCATATGGAGTTCAGGAGACTGACTATCGGGATTCCGTAGTAGATCCCATTCAGACAGCCCATCTCCGCCAATCCTATTAACTACATAGAGCCTGCAGCCCTGTTCCGCATTTACGCCATCAAAGTGCTGTTTTTCAGGGCGGACTGCGTGCTCTCGGGTGGCTGCTCAGCTTGTACACTAAAGTTACGTGAGCCAGATACTCTAGGTAAAATTAAAGTCTTTAACCTCCTTAAAAATGTTTAAAACTAGCTCATTTAGCTCATTGGGCAGGCAACTTCCTGGAATGAGTTGCCTGCCCGGACCATGTCAGCTTCTCTTTAAGGAGGGAACACCTGCCCGGACTGGGAGGCTGCAAAATTCAAGCCAGGGTTGTGTCTGAGCCCTCTCCAGTCACTCTGTCGCTCCAGCTTACTTGGCACCCCACCGAGAGACAATGGAGACTTAACAATCAAATTCTTAAAAGCAAAACCTTAATGAGCATATTAAGCAATACATGCAAGACTTTATTCATAACAATAAAGGCACAGTTGCACAAGCAGACACCTTTGATGGAATTTGAGTGCAGATAAAGGGGGCTGATCTGAATGACATGTTGAAGGAAAAAAAGCAGAGATCAGAGAGCAAGAGAGCTACTTGGACAAATTAGAAAACTGAAAAAACCCATCATCCTGTAAACTCCAACTCCTACGTGGCTACATTTGAATAAGTTGCGGGCTTCTTTGCAGAACTCAACAGGAGGCTGCTGAACTTGCCATATACAGAGCTAAAGTAAAATATTTTTGACCAAGGTGAGAAGGCAGGCAAACTGATGGCACTTCATCAGACAACAAAAGGCATTTAGGGCAGTACAGGTACTGACAATACAGGGTAATCCCCTTAGTAACCACAAACTCCAAAGAAATTGTAGAAGAGTTGAAGACCTTCACCAGAAGATGTATAGCTAATTGGAGCAGCCTTCCTTCCTGCAGAGATGAATGCCTATTTGGATTGCTTAGGCCTGCCTAAAATGGATGACCCCAGCTACTGATATTATTGGCCTGTCTTACGTTAGATGAAATTACCCTGCTATTAAAGACCTTTACTCCTGATAAAGCCCCAGGCCCAGATGGATTCTCTCCTAACTTCTGTAAGTGTTTTCAGGATGAGTGTAGTCCTCGTTATTAGACGTGTTTGAGCATAGACCCACCCAAAATCATCTCCATGTCTGACTTCTCTGCCCTCGACACCTCATCTTTTCTAAGGGATCTTCAGCATGTCGACTGGTCCCCATATTCATGACAAATAACATTGACTTGGCTGTGGAATGACTACCAACTCTCTGCGCTCCTTGTAGTCCAAGCACATTCCTTCTATCGCCCAGGGTACGGGCCTGCCTACCAGCTGGTTAACTTGCCCTCTTCTACATATGCTTAAAGCATGGGACAAACTCTGGACCAGATGGAAAACCTCCTCCTTGCCCTCTGACTTCATCGCATATCGCTCCCTTTGTAACTCTTGTAAGAAAGCCCTACGGACTGTCAAAAGCAATTACTATAGAGGCCTTCTTCACGCCACCTCTAGTAACCCAAAAGGTGCGGGCACAAATAAATCACATAATGGGATGCTCCATGTCCCAAAACCCCATGACTTTCTAATAAATATCATCTCCTATAACAACCCTAATACCATAGCTAATGCTTTCGGCTCACTCTTGACCGCCTCCCTAGTTTTGATGCTGACGCCCCTCCTGCCAAACCCCCACCCTCCCAACCTTCCCTGATTTTCCACCCGGTCTCCAGCCTGGATGTCCTAACAGTTCTTAACATGATGTTTCCCCATGGCAGCGCAGGCTCCTGATGGACTGGAACCCAGAATTCTCAAATTAGGTGCGTCTCTTCTGCCACCCCCATCATGCAATTGTTCAACCTCTCGATTAGCTCGAGTACTGTGCCCCTCTCCTGGAAAAATACCAGGGTTATCCCAGTCTTCAAAAAGGGTGATCCAAAAAAACTAGAAAACTACCATTCTATTGCGCCCCTGCCGACCCTCGGTAAACTCTTGGAGAAGCTTATCCATCGCCAGGTGTCTAACTTCATTGCCAACTTTAACCTGCAATCTCCTACTCAACATGGCTTTAGGCCAAACCACAGCACCACGACGGCCCTAGTGCAGTTCACCAGTGACATCAAATCTGCTATGGACCAAGGCCGGCTTACTGGAGCTGTTTTTATTGACATGTCAGAGGCATTTGACTCGATTAACCACAACCTGCTCCTGCATCAACTAGGCTCTATTGGTGCCTCCCAATCCACACTTGCCTGGTTTGCCAGCTATCTGTGGAGTCACTCCCAGTTTGTCTCCTGTCATAAAGTTCTCTCTGCCCCTGCCCTGCTTTGTTCGGGCATCCCACAAGGTTCCATACTTGTGCCCCTGCTCTTTTCTTTGTTCGTCAATAACCTACCTTCTGTGCCCTTCCACAGTCCCTCCTTAAGCTATGCCAATGACTTGGTTCTCTATGTCTCCTCCAGCTCTATTCATGAAATTAACTCCCACCACTCCTCTGATCTTCATCGTATCCAAACTTGGCTTACGTCCCACCGCCTGGTGCTAAATGCTGCCAAGACCCAGGCTATGCTGTTTGGGTCACAAAGGAAATCTGTTGCTTCAACTCAGTCTCTCCAGGTTTCTTGTCTTGATGGCTCCCTTGTGGAAGTAACTCAGTCCTTCAAATACCTAGGGGTCATGCTGGATCCATCTCTTAACTTCTCTCTGCATGTCAAAGCTGTTTGCAAATCAGTCAATACTAAAACTGGACCTGCTTACCGAGTCCGTCAGTTTCTGACCCCTGTCGCCAGGATCTTTGTCGCCCAAGGCCTTCTTCTCCCTGGACTCTGCTACGCTCTGCCTGACTTCACTATGGCACAGGCAAGCATCTTGCAAATGTGGGACGTTGCCTACAACAATGTCTGTAGATTTGCGCTATCTGCTCCTCGTCTTAAGCACCATTGTACTCTCTACTCTGACCTCCACTGGTTGCCTCCTTCCTCGTGTTGGGCTTATTCATTAGGTTGTCTGACTGACAACATTATTCGGTCTTCTATCCCCTCCGCACTCACTACTATGCTCACCCCCATGTATTCCCTCCGTTCCATGTCTTTAGCTCTGTTTTCTGTACCAAAATGCTCTACCAGAATGGGTAAACTTGCCTTCTCCTTCTATGCACCCAAATTTTGGAACTTTCTCCCACTTGATCTTAGGCACTCCAAATCTCACCCCACTTTCAAGAAAGGCCTCTCCAATTACCTTGCCTCCGTTGACAATTGCAAATGTCCCTAGCTTCACGAGTCATGCAAATCTACCATTGTTCTACACTTAAATTTCTCTGCGGCCTCTTGATTCCTTCCATCCCCACTCATCCTCAGCTGCAGCTATGCACTTTGTTCCTTTTCTCTGCCTAGGAATTGTCTCCTTGCTGACTTACCAACAGCACTGTCGTGTTTTGTACATTATTAACCGTAAATTGTGCCTTTTTGTCTGTTTTGTTCCTATTATACTGTGTGATATGTACCTCCTCTATGTACTATGTAACTTGCACCTCTGTATAACTGTTTGGAATCTCCTATTGTACAACACTGTATATGTATTTGTTTCTACCTGTTCCTTGATTTGTACTCTCCCGGGTTGTGCCTGAAAATAGGCAGTTCTGTCTAGTGCACTTACCTGGTTACCTAAAGCAAATAATTAAATATTTATACTAAAGGCCTGCATGAGAAGGAATTAATGGAAGATTTAATAATGCTATTTCCAAAACCAGAAAGTGACTATACGTTGTTGAGTAATTATAGGCCAATATCTTTGTTGAATTTTGACATAACAATTCTGGCAGAAGTCCTGCCCAGTCCTTTAAATAAAGTCTGGGATACCCTGACAGCAGGCGAACAAGTTGGTTTTATGTCAGGGAGGGTATCTTCTGACCATTTGCAGAAACTGGCTCACCTTATCTCTGTGTCCAGGGACCACAGTACCCCTGCGGCGCTGGTCTTGCTGGACACAGAAAAGGCATTTGACAGGGTCTCATGGGACTATCTGTTTGCAGTCCTGACCAAATACACCATGCCACTGGAATATATAAAGTGGATCCAGCATTTGTATACCAATCCCACTGCACAAATTTTTGTAGTGGCATGTATTCCACACGCTTTAGTTTGTAGAAGGCACAAGTCTGTATGCCTGCTGTCTCTTTGCTATTTTACCTCTTTTAGAACCATTAATACTTAAAGTTCAGATATTACATGCATAGTTATTGAAACATAGAAGTTGACGGCAGATAAGGACCACAAGACCCATCCAGTCTGCCCATTTTTTCTACCTTATGAATGTGCCATAGGCCTTACTTTGAATGGCCTATCTATTCATACTCATCTGTATTGCTCCTTATGCCTATCCCATGCCTGTTTGAAGCCCTGCACTGTATTCATATCCACCACTTCCTGAGGTATGCCGCTCCAAGCATCCACCACCCTTTCTGTGAAAAAAGTCCTCACATTACCTTTAATCGACTCCTCTAATCTCATGCTGTGTCCTCTTGTCCTGCTGTTTTTCTTATAGTGAAACATGTTAGACTCTTTCACCTTGTTAATGCCCTTAAGATGTTTGAATGTTTCGATCATATCACCTCTCTCCCCCTCTTTTGCTCTAGGGTATACATATTGAGCTCCGTTAATCTGTCCTCATGTTTTCTGATGCAGTCCCTGCACCATTTTGGTTGCCCTTCTCTGGACTGCCTCCATTTTGTTAATGTCCTTGCGCAAGTGCGGCCTCCAGTACTGCACGCAGTACTCCAGATGGAGCTTAACCAGTGTCTTGTAAAGAGGGATTATTACCTCCCTCTTACGACTTGTGATACCCCTACTAATACACCCCAACATCCCTCTAACCTTAACTACTGCTTTAGTGGTCTGCTTGGATGATTTCAGGTCATCTGTGATGATGATGCCCAAGTCTCTTTCTTCCCTTGTGATTGCCAGCAACTCCCCTCCCAACCTATAGGTAGCTTCAGGGTTTCTCTTCCCTATGTTCATGATCTTGCACTTCTTATGCTAAAACCCAGTTGCCACTCTTCCGACTATTTTGCTACTTTATCCAGATCTCTTCTCATTTTGCCCACCCCATCTGGATCATCTACTCTGTTGCAGATCTTGGTGTCATCTGCTCCTGTTGCTAGCCTTGCGTGTGGAGCAGAAAGCAGCTAACTAAAAGAAGCTACATTTTCTTATTAATTTAACACTTATATCTCAGCAGGAGTCAGTGTCTGTTGAGATTAAGTAGACAGATACTTTATTAGAAGTAGAAGGGGTCTTATTTAGGGTTAAAAAAGAAAGAAAAGAAAGAAAGTCAGAGTGTGTTCTATGCATGGAAGGGTACTGTATCAGCTGACTTTGCTAAACCAGTAGGATATGAGAGAGCTTAATTGGGGTGTGGCTTGACACTATAGAAGCAGGTGACCTCAAATTACAACTTTCTGTTGCTAGCCTTTTTCTTACTAATTGCCCTCCATCCCACCCACCCTAAGCCACCTCTACTTTTATAGCCACTGGATTTGACTGTCAACAGGAACTTCCTGTTTGGCAGTAGGAAGGAAGGATCATAGAGAAACATTGGTTTTGTCAACCCTAAAGGAAAAAGTAGCTCACTCTCCCCCCACCCCCAGCTGCTGGTGGTCTGACTTTGAGCAAGGAGAAAGGAGGCTACTGAAAAAGATAGGAAGTTGCTGTCCCAGAACAGGAAGGGTGAGAGTTGTAAGGAGAGGAGAGAGTAAGCATACAGAGAAACAGGAGAGGGGACACAAAATAAGACATGATAGGAGTGGTGCAGTGCAATGGCTGTGGGGCGGCAGTGTTCCGGGAGACATTCTGGAGGCTGCAATGCTGCCCTATTTGCAGGCACCTCTCTGGTCTGAGAGAGGAGGTTGCCTGCCTCAGGCTGACCTGGCTAGGATTCGAAACCTCCTCCCCACCCAGGGACCACCAGGCCATGCCACTACCTCAGAGTTTGCCAAGAAAGAGAGAGGCTGGACCAGGGTGGGCTCAGGAGGAGAGGGTGGTGGAACAGAGTTGCATCCCTCCAGCTGTACCTCTCCACAGTTCATTCGCTCTTCTGGTGGATAGTGGTTCCTCTATGGAGGCACCTGCAGTGGAGACCAAGGAGGATGCTGGGAACCTTCACAAAGGAGACCCACTGGAGGGTGGCATGGGACCCCACAGGGGAAGGAAACAACTCCTGGTGGGGGACTCGCATCATTACAGGGGTAGAAATGGGGGAGGAAGGGGAGAGGGAGGTAAGGTGCCTTCCTGGCGACACGGCTTGGAGGGACAGGAAGCGAATCCTTGGGATCGTGGGAGGAGCTGCACGAGGGAGGGAGCTGGATGTCATTGTCCACCTAGGGACAAATGACCTGGCTAGGAATGGGATCAGAGCAGTGCAAGAGGAGTTTGTAGAGTTGGGGAAGGGCCTTAGACAAGTAGCGCATATGGTAACCTTCTTGGAGGTGCTGCCTGTCTATGGCAAGGGTGATGCTAGGGCACTTCTCACCAGGGAATTCAATGAGTGGTTGAAAAACTGGTGTGGAGCTCAGGGTTTTGGCTTCACTGGAGACTGGGGAGTCACCTGGAGGGATGCAGACCTATACTGGTGCGATGGTCTGCATCTGTCCGTGGGGAACCAGGATCCTATGTGAGAGGTTTAAATGCTTCATTGGCAAGCATTTAAACTAGCCAGGGGGGAGGCACTGAAAAGGAGCAGGGAAATCCCAGCCTCCCCACAAAACATGGTAATTAGTGGGGTAAACACCAAGGTAGAGAAGTTATTAGGGAGCAGGACAGAGGTACATGTAAAAAAAGGCAAGGAAGTAAGGACAGGAATGGGGCTAAAAGGGTAAGGCTATCAAAAGCGGAGGGTGATGAGTACCAATGCCCATAGTCTGTGTAACAAGCTCCCTGAACTAGTAGCCTTGATGGAAGAGGGTTGCCTGGATATTGTGGCAGTCACAGAAACATGGTACACAGAGAACCATGACTGGGATGTCAACATACCAGGATGCACAATCTACAGGAGGGACAGGGAGGGTAAAAGAGGAAGAGGAGTAGCTCTCTATGTAAAGGAAGGGATCAAAGCAACAGAACTAAAGAGTAAACAAGCAGCAGATGAGGCACTCTGGGTCACCCTGGAGACAGGAAATGGCACCACAATCCGCATGGGGTTGTATACAGACCTCATCTCAGGGGAGGGAATGGACAAGGAAATGATAGAAGGCTTCCTTAGAATGGCAGAAAAAGGGGAGATATTGTTGATGGGAACCTGAATATGCCAGATGTTAACTGAGCACCTTTGCTGCAGGCACATCCAGAGCAGGGTCATTCTTGATGCCTACAGGGGCATGCCTCCGACAGCTAATATTGGAAACCAATTGGGAGGGAGCAGTCTTAAACCTGGTACTGTCAAATGGGGACGGAGAAAGAATCTCAGATTTAGAAGTGGTAGCCATCCGGGAACAACCGACCACCAAACAGTGTGGTTCACGATAAACAGAGCCATACAATCAAACCATACAAAAGCAAGAGTATTGGACTTTAGGAGGGCTGATTTTGGAAATGAGAGAGGCCTCAGAAAAGCACTAGCAAACAGGCAAGAAGGAGGGTGGAGGAACAATGGGGAGTAATCAAACAGCCATCACAGAGGCAACAAGCCTTTGTGTAAAGCAAATCAACAAAAACACAACGAAGGAAAAAACGCTATGATTCTCAAAAGAGGTGGCAGGGAAGGTTAAGGAGAAAAGGATAGCATTCAGGAAATATAAGGAAACACAGAAGGAGCAGGATAGAGAACTTTATCAGTTAAAGCAGAAAGAGGCTGGGAAGGCAGTCAGAATAGCTAAGGCCCAAACCGAGGAAAGGATAGCCAATTCTGTTAAGAAGGGGATAAGACCTTTATAGGTACATTAGGGAGCTAAGAAAGACCAAAGGAGGGATACTGAGGCTTAATAAAGGGAGGAATGGGTAGAGGGTGACAGTGAAAAGCAGGGATACTGAACTAATATTTCTGCTCAGTATTCACAAAGGAAGAGGAGGGGAGATACCTAAACCAAACAAGAGAAACATTCTGAGGACAGGGGTCGATACCAGTCCATTTACAGAAGAAAGGGTTCTGAAAGAACTAATAAAATTGAAAGTGGACAAAGCAATGGGGCCTGATGGGATTCACCCAAGAATTCTAAAAGAACTAAGGGTAGAACTAGTGACACCGCTGACTACTCTCTTTAGCAAATCATGGGAGGATGGGGTGTTACCTGAGGACTGGAGGAGGGCAGATGTGATTCCTCTTCACAAAAGTGGGAGCAGGACAGAGGCAGGAAACTACAGACCAGTTAGTTTGATCTCAGTGGTAGGGAAAATGATGGAATCACTTGTGAAGGAAAGAATTGTTGATTACCTAGAGGTCAGTGGGGCACAGGACCCAAGGCAGCATGGATTCATGATGGGAAGGTCGTGTCAGAGCGAATCTAATAGATTTCTTGACTGGGTGACCAAAGTAGTAGACCAGGGAGGGGTTGTGGACATGGCCTACCTAGATTTTAGCAAGGCATTTGATACAGTCCCACACAAAGATTAATACACAATGTTAGCCAGCCTTGGAGTGGGTCCCAAGGTAGCCTGGATAAAAATTGGCTAGACAACAGGACTAAAGGGTAGTAGTAAATGGAGTACACAGTGAAGAAAGGAGGGTTACTAGTGGAGTACCAGGGTTCAGTACTGGACCGTCCTTTTAATGTCTTTATAAGTGACATTGAGAGGAACTGGAAGGAAAAGTATGTCTCTTTGCAGGCGGCACAAAGATCTGCAACAGGGTTGATACACAAGATGGAGTGGAAAGGATGAGAAGGACTTGGCAAGGTTGGAGGAATGGTCAAATGTATGGCAGCTCAGATTCAATGCAAAGAAGTGCAAGGTAATGCACATGGGAAACAAAAACCCAGGGAAGAGTACACAATGGGGGTAAGATACTGACAACAGTAAAATGGAAAGGGACCTGGGGTAATATATCAGATGACCAAAAGGTGGGCAAGCAATGTGAGAAGGCAGTAAGGAAGGCTGGGGGGATACTGGGATGCATAGGAAGAGGCATGAATAGTAGAAAACAGGAAGTTGTTATCCCTCTGTACAGACAGTTGGTGAGACCCCATCTGGAGTACTGTGTGCAGTTCTGGAGACCCCATCTCCACAAAGACATAGACAGAGTGGAGGCTGTCCAGAGGAGGGCAACCAAAATGGTGCAGGGTCTGCACCAGAAGACATACGAAGAAAGACTAAAGGAGTTTAATATGTATACCCTTGAGGAAAGAAGGAGAGAGGGGACATGATAGAAACTTTCAAGTACCTCAAGGGAATCAACAAAGTCCAAGACGGTGGCATCTTTCAGAAAAAGAGATGTGCAAGAACAAGGGTGCACAATTTGAAGATAGAGGGGGGACGGCTCAGAGGTAATGTGAGGAAGTATTTTTTCACAGAGAGGGTTGTGGATGCATGGAACAACCTCCCTGAGGAGGTCATGGAGTCAAGGACAGTGGGGGAATTCAAGAATGCATGGGACAGACATAAGGCAGTCCTAGTGGGGGGTAGGAGTAAGTAAGCTGGTTGGTTAACTAGGATCTGCAGCTTATCTGTTAGGTAGGAAAATGGGCAGACTAGGTGGGCTAGCGGTCCTTATCGTCACAAATTTATGTTTCTATGTTTCTAAACAGACAAACCTTACCCTCCAGTCCATCTGCAATGTTACTGATGAAGATATTGAAGAGGACTGGCCCCAGGACTGATCCCTGAGGTACCCCACTTGTGTCTTGCATCTCTTCTGACTGTATACCGTTTACTGCCACTCTCTGTTTTCTGCCTGCCAACCAGTTTACCACCCATATGACCCACCCCAAGCCTACCCAGCTTATTAATCAATCTTCTGTGTGGAACAGTATCGAAAGTTTTGCTGAAGTCAAGGTAGACGACATCAACTGCACCCCTTGGTCCACTATCTTGGTTACCCAGTCAAAGAAATCTATGAGATTAGTTTGACAGGACCTTCTTTTGTAAACCCATGTTGTCTTGGATCCTGCGCTCCTATGGATTCCAGGTGTTGCACTATCCTTTCCTTAAGGAGCGCCTCCATAATCTTGCCCACTTCTGAGGTAAGACTGACTGGTCTGTAGTTCCCTGCTGCCAATCTTGTGGAGTGGGATCACATGTACCCTTCTCCAGTCTTCTGGGACCTCTCCTGTGCTCAGAGACTCACTAAACAGTTCTTCTGATGGCTCTGCTAGTTCTACCCTTAGCTCCTTTAGTACCCTGGGATGTATGCCATCAGGTCCAATTGCCTTGCCACCTGAGCTTAGTGAGCTCTTGTCGGACCTTTCTTTGTGAAGGACTTGTGCACACCTCCTTCCCCTGTGTCCATGGTGCTGAGGTGTGGCCCTGCCCTGCCTTCTCCTCAGTAAATACTGAGCAGAGTATCTATTTAGGATAGATGCTTTTCCGTGGTCTCCTCCACACACTCCCCTTATCCCCTTTGATCTTAGCATATTTGATGGCATCAAATATAAGGTCTCAGTTTATGCTGATGACATTACTCCGTATAACACATTCATCTACATCCCTGCCTCATGCCCTTCACGTTATAATTTGGTGCCTTGTCTAATTATAAACTGAATATTGACAAGACTTGAAGTCGTACCCCTCAATTTAGGTGTAGATAAACAAGATATTGTAGCTCTTGGATTTGACAAATTACATAGCTGTATTTCCCAAGAGCAATCGGCACAGTTGAAATACTTGGGTTTATTGGATACCAAACACCCCAGGACATGGTGGCTCAGAATCTTGATCCCCTGCTTCAGCAGCTTAAGTTTGACATGGATAGATGAATGCATCTACCTCTTACGCTATGGAGGAGAATAAACCTGGTTAAAATGAACCTCCTGCCTAGGGTTCTGTACTCCTTAAGTATGCTGAATACGGTCATCCCAAAAAGTGGTTTGGCAAATTATATAGCTATATTTCCCATTTTACCTGGACAGAGAAGGTGGTAACATAGAAACATAGACTTTGATGACAGATAAGGACCGCTTGGCCCACCCAGTCTGCCCATTTCCCTACCTACAGGATAAGCTGCAGATCCTATTTGACCAACAGCCTATTTCTTCCTACCCTCCACAAGAATTGCCTTATGTCTGTCCCATGTGTTCTTGAATTCTTCCACAGTTTTAGACCCCACAACCTCCTCAGGAAGGCTGTTTCATGCGTTCACCATCCTCTCTGTGAAAAAAATACTTCCTCACATTGCCCTTGAGCCATCCCCCCTCTATCTTCAAATTGTGTCCCCTTGTTCTTGCACAACTCTTTTTCTGGAAGATGTTATCCTCTTGGACTTTGTTGATTCCACTGAGGTACTTAAAATTTTCTATCATGTCCCCCCTCTCCCTCCTTTCCTCAAGGGTATTCATATTATGCTCCTTTAGTCTCTCCTCGTATGGCTTCTCTTGTAGACCCTGCATCATTTTAGTTGCCCTCCTCTGGACTGCCTCCATCCTGTCTATGTCCTTGCGGAGATGGGGTCTCCAGAACTGGACAAAGTACTCCAGATGGGGTCTCACCAACTGTCTGTACAAAGTGATGACAACTTTCTGTTTTCTACTGGTGATGCTTCTCCCTATACATCCCAGTATCCCTTCAGCCCTCCTACTACCTTCTCCATTGCTTGCTTACCTTAAGGTCCTCTGATCTGATTACCCCAGGTCCCTTTCCATTTTGTTGTTGTTACTACCTCACCCCCCATTGTGCAGTCTTCCCCTGGGTTTTTGTTTCCCAGGTGCATTATTGTGCACTTCTTTGCATTGAATCCAAGCTGCCATACTTCTGACCATTCCTCCAACCTTGCCAAATCACTTATCATCCTTTCCACGCCTCCTTGTGTATCAACCCTATTGCAGATCTTTGTGTCATCTGCAAAGAGGCATACTTTTTCTTCCAGTCCCTGGAATGTCATGTTTACCACAAGCTATCAGCTCCAAAACGTTTGGGAGCCTAAAACTACCTAATCTCTTTCTTTACCATTTGGTGATCTGCACCAATAAGTTCTTTACGATGGTTTATGGAGCCTCCTCCACCTCAGGAGAGGAAATACATACCTCTATGGCCCCAGATAAGGTGGTTTCTGTGAAGGCAGACATTAGCACTAAGGCTTACTTACACAAATTGAGGAACCTACCCAAATACTTATTGGATACACCTGTAGCAGCCTTCCTGAAAACCCATAGCCAGCTTTGTTGACTTCTGAAGCTGCAAGCATCCACAGTTTGGATGCTGCACCCTTAACACGTAACACTAATTTCATAATTAATGGAAACCCATCTGCAGTCAGCCCTGAATAACCCTGAATATCGCCAGCGTGGACTAGCTCTACATAGACAACAAACTGATTAGCTGCAATACTTTTCAACAAAGGTATCGGGCTACAGTCCAAGAGATGTTCTCATTCCTTCAGGTTACCCACATACTGACAAAAACTTTTTGGAGCCAACTGAGACACCAAACATACCATTGCCTTTACCTCACCAGTTGCCTGGACCACATTACCACATCCAGTATCTCACCTATATCAGTGCCTGTATGACCTTACTACTGACAAGGTGGATGGGTTTGCTCCATGTTGACAGGTGGAGTTACCGCCATACTAGGAGTATGGCCGGAAGTAGATTAACAAGGATTTATAACGGCATGTTAAATTTGACGCAGATAGACTAATGTAGTTTATAAATAGAGAATAATGCATATGTAGGGGGTTGATACGCAGTTTTTTTACACACCCGAGGTGTGTGATATTAGAGAATCCTCGAGAGCGAAGCTTGAGAGGTTTCACTAGTATCACACACTGAGAGTGTGTATAAAAAAACTGCGTATCAACCCCCCACAAATGTTTTATTTTTTATAATAACTGGTGCATGGACTTTTGGTGTAAACGTATTTGGGCGAGAGAGAAAGCATGACTGAGCGGTATTTGATTCGTTCGATTATATGCTTCAAAATTCACAAAAAGAGAAGTGGTTTATATGAAAAAAATTCTAACCTGTGGGCGTGAGTTAATTTTTTCCGTTTTAAGATACAAAAGCCACTGAGTGTGGCTTGGCGAGGCGGGTTACCGGCAGCTTAGAGCGAGATTCAAGCATGAACCAGTGTTGCTATAGCAACACTATTCAGCTGAATCTAGCCATACTGAAGCTGCCGAGTCTCTCTCTCTCTCGGTCCATACTCAATGGCTTGCTTTCAAACGGAGAAAAATTAGCTATCACCACAAGTTAAAATTATTCTATACAAGGCACTTTCTTTTGTGGATTATGGGGATATAATTTACCAAACACTGCTCGCCACGCTACTGTGTTGAGAAAAGTGAAGACGATCATCACGCATAGTGTAAGTGAGAAGTGACTTACAGCTACTTAATTACGGGCGCTTGAATGGTATATGAAATCAGGCTTTAGCATGAGATCAGAGATGTCGATCAATCCGCAGGTTGATATAGTTTTTCATATCAGCCCGCGGTTGATACGACTTTTAACAGCACTGAAAACGGGTTGATAATTGGGGTCACCAGTTGTTATTATTACTGCATAATATGTATTTTACCCTGATGAAGCTGCATAAAATGCACACTCTTCCAACTGACCTCTGTACTAGATGCCGTGCACATCAAGGAGATTTGCTACATATCCTCTGGCGCTTCCTCAAGACTCAACCTCTGTCGCAGTCCATTAAAAATAAACTCGACCCATTATTGGGGCTGGAGGATGCTTTTATGCCCAATAGTTGTGTCACTGGGGACTATAAGAGACATTTATTAGAGGCCCAGAAACATCATATGGCTCTTATCTCTGCCTGTGCAAACATAGATTTGCCACAGCATTGGTTGGACCAGGACATACCAACATATCAGGAATGGCATGCAAAAATGATGTTCACTCTGAAGGCAGGAAAGTCTATATCCAGTATGAGAAACAGGCTGAAAAGGTATCAGACTAAATGGGAAAAATCTGTATGTGTTACTTACTTTGGACCATATCCAACCTCTTAGCACATATTTTGTCTAGAACACCTAAGGTAGTACATAACTGATGTATTAGCATAGTAAATATAGCCTTGTTAAAAACTGAGTGAACTTAAATGGATTTCACGTGTTAGTAGAGGGTTTTAGATGCAGTTCCTGCAAGGCAACACGGTACCTACATGTATTTAAACTGTGAATGCTCTGCTGGGGTATATGTTTGTTTTTTTGTCAATGTATGTCTTTTTTTTTTTTTAATGAAAAACTTTAATAAAGTATGTAATAAAAAACGTGAATGAGAAATTTGATTAAGCAAACTAATGTGGGTTAGAACAAGCATTTGTCAATGCCGAATGTTGTCGCGCTGGCATTGGCTTTAGTAGTGCAGTGCGGAAACACATTTTGGGCAGGATGTGAAAAATGACAGCTGTAGTGTTCATAAGGAGGTGTAAAAAAATGGCAGTGTTGAAAATGTGGCATGTAAATATTGCAAATTTGCGAAGTTACAAGGGTGCGTGGGAAATGTGCAACGCACGCTTGTAACACAGCCATTTTATGGACTTTCAGCACCAAATTTTCAAAATCAGCATTTTAGCACCTCTACTGATGTACAGTGTCACTGTCATTTCCTCACACTGTCCCAAAAAATGATTTTGCACAGCGACCGCGCTATTCTGCGCCGGACGTGCAAAAACACATTTCGGGCAGGATATGTAAAATGACAGCTGTACTTTTCATCAAGAGGTGTGGAAAAATGCCAATGGTGAAAATCTAGAGTGAAAATATTACAAATGCATAACGTTACGAGCGTTTGTGCAAGCTGCACAACGCACGCTCGTAACACAGTCATTTTATGAATATCGTCACCAAATTTTCAACACAGGCGTTTTAGGACCTCTGCCCATGAACAGTGTCACTGTCGTTTTCTTAATCTGCCTCAAACACTGATTTTCCACAGTGACTGCGCTATTGTGCGCCGGAAGTGCGAAAAACAGATTTCGGCCAGGATGTGAAAAATGACAACTGTACTGTTCACAAGGAGGTGTAGAAAAATGACAATGTTGAAAATCTGGTGTGAAAATATTGCGAATTCGCGAAGTTATGAGCGTGCGTAGCAACTGCGCAACGCACGCTCGTAAAACAGCAATTCTTTGGATTTTTTCCACCAGATTTGCAACATAGGCTTTTTGAGAGCCCACCTCATGAACACTGCCACTGTCCTTGCGTTAATCAGTCCTGAAAGATGATTCTGCACAGTGACTGCGAAATCACCTTTTGGGACCAATTAACATCATAACAGTGACAGAATTCATGAGGAGGGGTTCCAAAAACCCCATGTTGAAAATTTGGTGCAAAAATTCCCAAAAAATGCTCAAGATATGCATCAAAGTTGAAAAACCCCTATTTATTACATTATACAGCTTACCGGCATTTCCTCAGTTCACGGTTGGCTTTGAAGAGTGCAGATGTGTTCTGGTCCACAAGATCATCGCACCAAGCTCCAGAGGCAAGTATGGGGTGAGGGGTGTGTGGGGAGGCAGGTGTGCAGTGGGTGGGTTCGGTGGTGGGTTGGGAGACTACGAGGGACCGCTTCTGTTTACAGGTGTAAAAACAAAAACATCGGATGTTTTTCTTTGTTGCAGGTGTTTTTTGGGAGGATACAGTAGCTGACAGGGATTGGACACCCCCGTTGGCAAATAGGGAGTGGGGGACACTAGCTGAGGGGGATTGGGCACCCCCTCAGCACAGAAGAAGGGGGGGACGTCATTCCGACAGGGAGTGGGCTCCCCCATCGGCACATTAAAATAGGAAAGGGGTTAACGGATGGCGACGGGGACTGGGCACCCCAGTTGGCAAACAGTGAAAGCCGGGGGGGGGCGCATGCCCCCTAAGTCAGCAGTTTAGCGGCCACTGTGCCACCATGTTTGTAGTGGTGAAGCATGTAGGAAGGTCCGCTGCGTGTAACGAGCTTTGCTCGCATTGCAGGGGACCTTTCCTTAGATGTGCTCACTGCATTAGCTATGCATGGTGTGGTGCCGGCATGCTGCCTGATTGGGGAATGAGGGATGCACCTCCTGGTGCGTGCCCTGCATCCGCTCAACAGCGACCGTGCCTCCAAATCTCCACTGCCGAAAGATGTTGGCTGCACACGCATGCGCCAACATAAAAATGGTTGCAAATGAATTAAATCTATAGGTTCATAAACAGCTGTTTTCAAAATGATTTATATTTTAAACTGTTTTTTGTTGACAAAAGAATTGAGCTTGCAGAGAGCCTACATTTTGCTGAATTACACAATGCATGGTTATTATATGAGAATGTAATTTTCTTTATTTTTTTACTTTATTTTTTCTATGATTAATTTTGTAATCATAGCACAGGTGACAACACTTTTTGGCAAGTCAACATATTTAAATATCTAGCAAGTCAGCATATTCAAATATCTAGGAATATGGATTGATGTATCACTTACGTACAGCACGCACATCAATCATATTTGACCATTTGCTAAAACTCATCTTTCTGTGCAGGTCTAACTGCTGTCTCAGTGGTGGTACGTGAGGAAGCAGGTGGTCTCTGACTCCACTACCTGCTTCCTTTCTTCAGCTGTGGAGACATGATACGCTGGTGTGCAAATAAAACAACTCTGCTGTCCCTGGTTCATTTGTACAACAATCTGTATAGGTTCATCCTCTTCTGTGAATGGTGTACCCATCACTGTCTGCTGTATGCCCAGCTTATTAATTGGCTAAGTCCCTCAAGCAGGAGTGACTACCACTGACTTTCTTTGTATACAACTGTGCACAGGGAAAAAACCCTGATTGTCTCCTAACCCACCCCGCACAGTCAAGCAGTGCCTGCTCACTCCGTTCAACAGCAATGCTCACCTTTTTAGTTACCAAGATGAAGCTTGAGTTGGGTAGAAAGGCCTCAGCTTATGCAGCAACAGACCCTGGAACCTCTGGGTTCTCCAGCTGAGGAATGCTTTTAGCTTGCCAGTGCTCAAATCCAGTCTTTACAGCCACCTCAGAACTCCCTACAGCATTTGTTCTGGCTCAGTATCCCCTCTCCCAACCACGATCGTGTTGTAACAATGCCTATGCACTTTTTTGCTGTAAAACCCACTTTATTAGCTTGCTATAATAACTGGCTAGTGTTTTTTCCTCACTGGGAAACCCGGTTATAATTCGCCGTTGTAACCTGTGGGTTATAACAGTGAACACGTGCCGAGTTTTCCTTGGTCTACGCATGCGCCAGCCACCACTCTTCCCTTACTCTGTGCCATCCCTTAGTGACCGAGACTTCACCACCAGTCGCACTCGGTGGTAAGTTACTTTAAAAGAACTAAGCAGTTTTTTTTTCTCCTGCTACACTTAAGCTTTTAAAACAATGGAAGAAAAAAGAAAAGGGAAACGTTTTGTTTTGCCAGCCGCTTCTTACCGCAGACCATGCTGAAACCCAACCTGTTCGTGGTTCCACAGGCATGTCTGTTTATTTTATATAATTTTGTGGCGAAAAAATGCTGTCTTGCACTTATGAAATAAAGGCTGGGTAGGAATTATATGGCTGAGATTTACAGGCCCTCAGTGTTAAGGATGCCTTTAGTCATGAGCTTCTCTCTCCAGGGTTTATGTGGCATCCCACACCCAGGTGTGTGTAAAATTCTTGTTATAACCACCTACCTAGCCATTATTCTACATTTAATTACTGTTCGCATGTGTTTTCCCTATGTGTATTTTAGCCTGTATTTCTGCTGGACTATGTTAACCTATTGACTGTTACTGTCCTCCCTGGGACCCCGTGAAAACAGAATGCTACATCTCTTAGAGTTATCTAGTTGGAGGGATGTTAAACAAATATTCTTTGGCTAAACTAGGAAAGCTTTTTGAGATTATTTATGTTATTCTAAGTTTAATTGATTTTCCTTTTATTTACACAGGACAATGGAATGCCTACAAAAAATGCAAGACAAATGAAAACAAGGTACTGGAAAGTTTTTATTTTTTGTTATATGTGTATGGTGTGTGTGTGTGTGTGTGTGTGTGTGTATATATATATATATATATATATATATATAATATATATGTGTGTGTGTGTGTGTGTGTATATATATATATATTTTTTTTTGTATTCATTTTAGTTTCCCAGGATAGTCCAGCTGAAATGCAACCTCTTGTTTTCTTTTGGGTTCTGCTACCAATTTATTTTTAGTTTTTGGTTCCCCAGTCAGCTGCTGTGTACCCCCTGCACACCCTCCCATTGTTACATACTGTACCTGCCTCCTTTTTGGAAGGATTTATTATTCTTCCTCCCCTGGTAACTGCCTCCTGTCTTCCAGTGCCAGCGGTGTGTCCCGACATTCACTTTATGACCTCCAGAGGCACTTCAGATGCTACTTACCAATGCCCCCTGCATCTTCACCATGCAGTGGGTTGTCTCCAAATGCCTTCCTCATGCATCCAACATGAAGGCTGGGGCACCAGGAAAGAAATGTTAGGCCATTGGGATGTGGGGGTAAGGAGGGGGTAGAGACGTCACTGTGCCATGCCTCTGCTCTCCTCTCCTGAGATGGGAGCTACTCTCCACACCAATCTCATGGGAGACAGCAGGGCATCTTGCAGTTTCCTGTGATGTCCAACGCTGCTCCAAGTTCATGAAGGAGGCACTTGTACAGTATAAGCTGTTTAATGGGACGCCCTGGTGGTGGGCCTTTGTCCCCTATTGCGGCCATCCCATTTAACAGAACCATTGAAATGACTTGATTCTCACACACACACACACACACACACACTGCAGCTGCTCTGACATCCGAACTGTACTGTGTATGTAGACACCTTTGTAATGTAATTTTAGCTCCTTTTACCTGACTCTGTTCTTATGCTGGTAAAGTGGCAAACATCTAGAAAGCACAGTAAAATCCATCACTCTGCTCAGCGTGGTCTCTGTCTCACGCGCACTCTTGCCAAAAAAAAAAGAGAGAGCACACTGTATGTCTCTCTCCCCTGCCCACCCGATTGCCTCATTAATCGTAGATCCCAGTCCAGCTTGCCACCGCATCTGATCTCTACCGCTGTGTAGCACTGCCACCCATTGCCCATCGCCTCCATTGCAAAAAGCACTTGACCTGGTAGATCACGCCCATGGGACACCCGCCACATCTGATCTCTGCCGCGGCTTTCTGCTGGGGCAAGCCGAGCACTTCCACCTGTTCCTGTCGCCTCCTGTTGCCAAAAGCACTTGAACTGTTGGACTGTAGAACAGGTGGAGAGACTTGGACTGTAAGCAGATTATTAAACAGAAAATGTGGAGAAATCACTGAGCACTGAGCACTGAGAGGAGGGTGGGGAGGCAGAGAGCTCAGCTGTGAATTGTCATGATTAACACCTGATTAAAGGTGGTAGAGGTGCTAATTAGCGCAGAAGAACCACAGAGGAGAGGAGAGGTGAGGGAAGACAGGAAGCTCAGTTGTGTGGAGCCAAATTGTCCCCATTAGGTGGCAAGGGCATCCCTATAAGCAGAAAGGAAACCCATACGATAACATTGCCACTTACTTGGTGACTGGCAGGGTGTCCAATAAACCGAATGTTCCTATTATCCACATCCCAATTAAGTGGCTTGTACTGTATTGCAGGACAGCTGTAGCTATTACTTCGAGTGAGAGGTGCTCCTAGTCTCGCACTGGCTCGGGGCTGGGAGTTGAGATCTTGATATAAACCAGGGTCCTTGCTTGGTAGTACCTCTGGTTTGGACACATCCTCACTTTTAATTCTGAGTTTTCCCAGAGTGTGCCTGTGTAAGGCCTGAACATCCCATACTACCTATAAGGTGCACCAGCTGTTCCCTTCCCCACTTGTAAATGTGTTGTCTCTGAAGCTGTCTATGACCACAGGGTGTTTTCCTTCCTGTCCAAGCCAGTGCATCTTTGAGATGCTTTACCACATTTTATGGAAGCAAGAATACAATCGTGACCCTTTTCCAGCATTACTCCTCCCTCCCTTTCGTGGCACACCGGGGCTGCTATAAAATTGCAGATATCACATTCCCTTCCTGACAACGGCATGTCTTCTTGTTGATTCCATGTTGCTGCCACGACATCCCCCACAGTGCATATAGTCCAAACGCACCTACAAGTAGGTGCCGTCTCTCCTTGTGTTTAATTCTGCTTGATCTGACAGAGGCACTGTGCACCACTGGATGTGATCTATATACCTGACTACATTGCCTCAGACTTGATTGCTTGCCTAAAGTTTGGAACGCTGCTTTGTGCTACCACAAGGTCCCTGACTCCTTGGAGGACTTAACTGAGGCACAAACAGCTCCACGAGGCCATGAGGGAAATCATTTTTCCCACTAAACTCCATAGAAACATAGACTTTGACGGCAGATAAGTACCGCTTGGCCCATCTAGTCTGCCCATTTCCTTACCTACAGGATAATCCGCAAATCCTAGTTAACCAACAGCCTATTTCTTCCTACCCCCCACAAGAATTGCCTTATGTTTGTCCCATGCATTTTTGAATTCTCCCACAGTTTTAGACCCCACAACCTCCTCAGGAAGGCTGTTCCATGCGCCCACCACCCTCTCTGTGAAAAAATACTTCCTCACATTGCCCCTGAGCCATCCCCTCTCTGTCTTCAAATTGTGTCCCCTTGTTCTTGAACATCTCTCTTTCTGAAAGATGCTACCCTCTTGGACTTTGTTGATTCCACTGAGGTACTTAAAAGTTTCTATCATGTCCCCCCCTCTCCCTCCTTTCCTCAAGGGTATACATATTAAGTTCCTTTAGTCTCTCCTCGTATGGCTTCTCTTGCAGACCCTGCAACATTTTAGTTGCCCTCCTCTGGACTGCCTGTATCCTGTCTATGTCCTTGCGGAGATGGGGTCTCCAGAATTGGACGCAGTACTCCAGATGGAGTCTCACCAACTGTCTGTACAGAGAGGATAACAACTTTCTGCATACCTCTCAACCTTTTGTTCCCCAGATGTGGAACATTGCCCGTCAAAATGTGGAACAAATGGGCAAAATGAGGAACATTTAATCAAATCTTTACCCAAGAAGCTCAAAACACTGTTAAAATGCTGCATTTATGTTCAGAAAGTCTGTTATTAATTGAATATCTTTTTTGCATCATTTACTATGGATTTTGCTTTAAAATGTTGACTTTGAATGTGGAACAAGTCCTCACAATGCGGAACAGGGAGCTTTTGTGAAGTAAAATGAGGAACGTTCCTCGTAATGTGGTACAGTTGAGAGGTATGACTTTCTGTTTTCTACTGGTGACACCTCTCCTTGTACATCCTAGTATCCTCCCAGCCCTACCTTCTGCCTTCTCACATTGCTTGCTAACCTTAAGATCATCTGATATGATTACCCCCAGGTCCCTTTCCATTTTTGTTGTTGTTACTATCTCTCCCCCCCCCATTGTATAATCTTCCTCTGTTTTTTTTTCCCCCAGGTGCATTATTTTGCACTTATTTGCATTGAATTCAAGCTGCCATACTTCTGACCAGTCCTCCAACCTTGCCAAGTCCTTTCTCATCCTTTCCATGCCACCTTGTGCATCAACCCTGTTGCAGATCTTTGTGTCATCTGCAAAGAGGTTTTACTTTTACTTCCAGTCCCTCTGCAATGTCACTTATAAAGGCATTAAAAAGGACTGAACCCTGCAGTACCCCACTAGTAACCCCTCTTTCTTCAGAGTGGACTCCATTTACAATTACCTTCTGTGTCCTGTTGTCCAGCCAATGTTTTACCCAGGTTACCACCCTGGGACCCACTCCCAGGCTGGTTAATTTGATTATTAATCTTTTGTGTGGGACTGTGTCAGATGCCTTGCCAAAGTCTAGGTAGGCCATGTCCACAGCCCCTCCCTGGTCTACTACTTTCGTCACCCAGTCAAAGAAATCAATTAGATTCATCTGCCTTCCTGCTGTGAACGCATGCTGCCTTGGGTCCTGTGCCCCACTGGCCTCTACGTATTCAACAGTTCTTTCCTTCAGAAGTGATTCCATCACTTTCCCTACCACAGAGGTCAATCTGACTCCAGAATAACTTTATTTATTGTCTTGGAGTAATACCTTTGAGCTAGAAACTCGTTTACAAAGGTTCCACGTCATTACAGAGAATAATTACATAACAGACAATTGGAGTACAGAGTAGAGAACACAGTAGTATATACAGCATAATAGAAATGTAGAGTACACAGTAGTAATAAACACTATAATAACATTGTTAGATACAGTGTCCCCAGGCGAATTGAGCAGGCAGTCAAGGTTGAAATTGTCGGGCATGGAGATTTGGGATGGGAGATTATTTTGGGAGGGTGGGGAGAACTAGGATCACGGGGAGGAAAGGTAGAATACGAGGGTTAGCTAGATTTAATAATTACATTTACTTAGGGAGACATGGTGAAGGAGTTTTTTTTTTTTTTTGAACTTTCTTTACAAACATATGAAATTGCCAGCAGAAATAGGCCTCATGGTCTATCGAGTCTGCTTGAGTGTACAGCTAGCCCCTCATCTCACAGCTGCCCCACCCCACCTTCCCAGTATCCCTTCCCCTGCCCCAACCCCTCTTGAAACTACCCACCATCTTACAGGACATTATCTCGTCTGGTAAGGTGTTCCATTTGTCCACCACTCTTTCTGTGAAAAATTGTCTCCTCATCTCCCCCTTGAATCTTCCCATCTCCAATCTCGGTCCATGCCCTCTCATGTCCCTCCCTCTTCTCATATGAAAAACAAAACCAACACAGAAGGGATTTATCCCCTTTAGACACTTAAAGGTCTCCATCATATCCCCCCATTCCTCCTCTCCTCCAGTAAATACATTTTCAGCTCTCCCAGCCTGTCCTCGTAGGGGTTGCTCTCCAATCCTTGGATCATCTTTGTGGCTCTTCACTGCACCCCCTGCAGCAATCTGATGTCCTTCTTCAGGAATGGGCTCCAGTACTGCACGCAGTACTCCAGGTGAGGCTTGACCAATGACCTATACAGGGGCAGGATAACTTCCTTCCTTCCTTCTGGAGGAGATCTCTCTCGCAGTACACCCCAGTATTTTGTTGGCGTTTGCTGCTGTCTTCCTGCACTGTGCAGAGTTGTTCATGCTCCCCGTAGTGATCACTCCTAGGTCCTTCTCCTCTGTGGAGCTCCCCAACTGTACCCCATTCAAGTGAAAATTTCTCCCCTGGTTCCTGGCTCCGAAGTGCAAAGCCTTGCACTTCTTGGCGTTGAACCCGAACTGTCAGGTTTCCGCCCACTCCTGCAACTTAGTCAGGTCCTCTTGCAACCCCTTCCACGTCATCAACCACAGCTCCCATCTTGGTATCGCCTGTGAACAAACTGATCTTGCTCCAGATCCCGTGTGAGACATCTGCAATAAAAATCCCAAATGGCACCGGTCCCAGTACCAATCCCTGTGGTACTCCGCTCGTTACCGCTCTCGTTGACGAGAGGTCACTCACCACCACCACCCTTCGCTTTAGCCAGTTTGTGATCCATTTCACCATTTCTGGTCCTGCCCCACATATTCCAGTTTTCCCCCCAACCTCCCATGCGGCACTGAATCAAAGCCCTTGCTGAAGTCCAAATACAGGACATCCACTGCATGGCCCTTATCCCAGGTCCCGTGTCACCCAATTGTACTACTCTACAGGTTTGTCTGGAAGGATCTGCCAGCTATAAATCCATGCTGTTGACCATCCTGGAGACCGTTTTCCTCCAAGAAGCTCATTAGTCTCTCTTTTAATATGGTCTCCATGAGCTTTCCCATGATCCGCTTGGCTCAATGGTCTATAGTTTCCTGGTTCATCCTTCAGGACACCTTTGTGGATGGGCACCACATGGGCCATTCTCCAGTCCTGTGGTACACATCCCGTGTCCAGGGAGGTATTGAACAGGTTAGCCAGTAGCCCCACCAGGGCCTCTGCCGACTCCCTTAGGTCCAGGTGCTTTGTCCACCCTTAATGCCCTCAACCCATCTAGTACCCTACTGTCTGTAATCCCTACATCTGTCGTCCCCTCCCCCCACCCCCCTCGCCTGGAGTATCTGCCCCCCCTTCTTCTGCATGAATACAGAGCAGAAGTATTCATTCAGTGCCTCTGCCTACTCCGCCCCTTTCTCCACCCAACCCCCATCCTTCTTAATCCTCACCAGCTGATCCTTGCTCTTTCTTCTCTCTCTGATGTAGCGGAAGAAGTCTTTTTCTCCGCTTTTGCTTCCCTGTGCCAGTCTAGGCTCCCTGGATGCCTTGGCTGCCCTGACCAGTCTGATAACCTCCGTGGACTTCTCCATGTATGTATCCTTATCTTCACCCCTTCCCGATTTCCTGTACTTTTGAAACGCTCTCTTGTCCCTCACCCTTTCATAACCTCCTGTGTCAGCCAACTGGGTTTCTTTGCCCTTCCTTCCTTCTTGCTTTTCTTCTTAGTGCAAGACTCTGTTGTCTCTACCAGCCCTTCTCTATGATGTCCCATTTCTGGTCTGCATCCATGTGTGGTTGCAGTCCTGCCAGGTGCCTGCCAAAGTTTCCCATCTTCTTAAAGTCTGCCTCATTAAACTCAATCACCCTTGTACCCATGCCCCTGTTTCCCTCCCCATGTTGATCATGAACCACACCAAATAGTGCTACTCCCAGCCAGTGGTTCCTCCACTTCCATATGCTTTACAGGCGTCCCCGTTATCCAGTACAAGGGGAACTTAGGGCGTCTCTCCAGGGTACCACTTAACTCTGCCTCTACTCCCTGCCAGAAACCTCCTCTGCTAGGTTCCTACAGGGCTGTCTTCACTTGGCTCCATGGCTTGAGCAGCCCCCTGGAACCCCCCCGGGAGGGCCTGCTTGTCCCATGGCGGCCTATCTGTGAATTAGGGGACAGCCACAGGAGCCGGTAGAGCTGGAGCCCAGGGAAGCAGGTCTCCGGTCCCCTTCGCTCTGCTAGGCCACCAGGGTTTTCTGTCTGATGTCTCCCAAGTGCAGACTGGCGCGGCAGCGCACTGATGCATGGCGCCACCTCCGCCCCGATGTAGCGTCAAGCCCTGCTACCTGTAGGGCTCCTGGTCTCCACCAGGAGCCTCTATGGAACATACCCGAACCCACTCCAGGAGGGGAGAGTAGTCCTCCAGACTCGATCCCCTCCCACCTCTGCTGACCCCCGATGATCTGAGTCCATTCCCAACCAAGGTTCACCAGCATGGTGCGAGGTGTGGTGTGCAGCACCTCAGCCCTCAGCACCAGTGGGCCGACTAAGGAGTTTTTCTTAAATGGACATAATTTGTGCTCGTTAGTTATGTCTTGAGGGAGATCATTGAGCCAACAGGATGCTCTGTATGCAAAGATTGTTACCCTAGTGACGTGTGGTGAAAGGGACTAGGAGGGAGTTTCGAGTTGTATCTCTAGTTCTGTGCAGGTTGATGGCTGAATTGAGGAGATTTTGAATTGCTGCTGGGGTTAACCTGAGGTGAGATTTTTTTCCCCAAGGAGGCAGACCTGGTATTTCACCCTTCCTTGGCGGTCTAGCCATTTGGTCTGGGCATAAAGATTGCACATGTGAGTAAGTCTGCATCCAAATTCTGAAGGGTGATTCAGCTGGTTTTTGACACCCCTCCACCCCTATCAACCACTCCTACCCTCAAGATAGAGGACTCTAATTTTTGACCTTGCTGAGTCGTCTCCTCTTTTAATGATCACTTTACCGAAGAAGCTAATAAGAGAACCACATTTACTTAGTAACTAAGAGCCTGGGCTATTAAACAAAATCATGGTCACTGCAGATGATGGAGTGCCCTCAGTCCACATGCAGGGCACTCTGCTGCAAACAGTGTGGCTTACACACTCCTTCCAGATCGATCACACTCCACCTGCACTTCTATCTGGCTTGCTGGGTTGGGGGTGAGGACTTGCTTCTTCATGATTCAGATCAGTATATTCCATGGTCTGGAGAGCTAGTGGAGGGGGTGCAAGCTACACGAGGAGCACCCTGCAGTAGGGCTTAAGGCCCCTTCTAATTTGCCACTTAGGTTCCTGTGGGCACTCGATTGCCTCCCCCGCTGCCTTCACAACTTGGCCCAGGCCTCTGGAGCTGGACTGGAAGGCTGGTGTACTTAACTGCAAGTTTTGCAGTATTCATTTTATCAAGAGGATACAGCAGTCCTTGAATAATGATCATATCCCACAGTCGCCTTTTCCAAGTTACATAGATACATAGACAGTGTCGGCAGATAAGGGCTTAGGCCCACCCAGTCTGCCCATTTAAGTTTGTAAGTTCAGTTATGTTTTCAGGAAGTCTGTTGCCTTCACCTCTGACCTCCAGAATTCCTTTATGTCTATCCCATGCATTCTTAAATCCGTGATTGTTTCAGCCCCACCACTTCCTCTGGCAGGGTGTTCCACTTGTCCACCACCCGTTCTGTGAAGAAATTCTTCCTCACGCTTCCTCTGAATCGCCCTCCTCCAACTTCATCCCATGCCCTCTAGTCCTGGAACATCTTTTTGCTTAAAAATAGTGCATTCCTGCACCCTGTTCCTCCCTGTAAGATACTTGTATGTCTCTCCTATATCCCTCTCTCCTCCTCTCCTCCAGGGAGTACATGTTCAGTGCCTTCAACCTGTCCTCATAGGACTTGTGATGCAATCCATGCACCATCTTTGTTGCCCTCCTCTGAACCTTCTCTACCCTGTCTATGTCCTTCGTGAGGTAAGGTCTCCAGAACTGCACAGTGTACTCCAGGTGCGGCCTCACTAGTGTCTTGTATGGTGGAATTATGACCTCCCTTTTCCTGCTGGTGATGCCCCTGCCTATGCATCCTAGCATCCTATTTGCTTTACCTGCTGCCTTGTCACACTGTTTCCCTACCTTGAGGTCATCAGAGATGATAACTCAAGATCCCTTTCCTGCTTGGTGCATTATATCCTCACCCCCAACTGATATATTGTGCCAGGGTTTTTGTGCCCATATGCATTATCTTGCACTTCCTTGTATTGAATTTCAACTGCCAAACCCCTGACCATTCTTCAAGTTTCTGCAGGTCCCTTCTCATTCTGTGATTTGTGCACAGCAGGGAAAATTATCTGGCAGTGGCATGGTTATCCGATTGGATGCCCAGTGTCAGGCCCTGCTCCACGTCAACACACACCCTTGCCCTCCTGTGGTTCCAGGTGCACCAGCGTCTGCAGCAGAATCACGTGTCAGAATATGCCCTTAGAGACATATTCAGGCCACCATTTTGGATTGGATCATAAGTGTATAAATGACTTTATTTAAATTATTTATCTGGACACTTAATTATGTAAATGACCAGCGTTTTGTGGCATATAGGCCACATTTTGAGTGTTAGTGATCCTAGTATATTTAAATCTGAGTAATTTATTTTAAATTTTGATTTTTAAGTTTGCAATATTAGGCTGGGAAAGGCGCACTCAGCTGAAGCTGATTACGAAGTGTATCTCGGGAGCACAGAGAGATTAAGTGACTTGCTCAGGGTCACATAGTATGTAAATGGATGTTGCGGGAATCAAACCCAGGTCTGCTGGATGTGCCAAGTTCATTAGTAGGTCTGCAGGACCACTTTAAATGTTTACAAGGGCGGCCAGCCGACCAGTGCAGTGATAGCGCTACTACTTACAATGCCCACATCCCGGATTTGGAAGAAAATCTGGGCTGTGGGAGGGATGGTTGAGGGAGGAGGAGGATCAAGCATCCGTCGGACTGCTGTCCTCTGGGGGAGGGGCAGAGCCTGAAGCTGCCTGGCCCCTGGCGGAAGTGGGAGAAAGTCAGCCCGGGTTAAGAAGGTTGGGAGGCATGGCAGACGCCAGTGCACATAGTGCAGGAGCTCATGGCTTCGCGATGTATGTCATTCTGTCACATCTCCCGGGGCTGAAAACCGGAGGAAAAATCCAGGCAGAATAACAAAAGGCCAGCAGGTCCGCACCTGACCAGCTAGGCATGCCGACTCTGAACTGGATCCATTCTGCGCGGGGCTTGGGGACCTTCGCCATGGGGGCAAGCCTGGGGAAGATGCCAAGCAGGCAAGTCCTGGCAGATGGGGGGTGAGGACAGGGCGCTTGTTGGAAGGAGGGCTGAGTGGGAAGGGGAGAGGAAAAACAAATGTTTACAAGGCTGTAGCAGCCATGGTTAGATGCTACTGGAAAAACAAGAAACGCTTATTAAGGCTCAAAAATAGTAGGACCACCAACCTTGAGAAAGTGACCTGTATGCCATGAAATGTTAGTTGTTTCTGTAATCAAGTAGCTGAAAAATTGTTTTAAAAAGAGCTAAACCATTAATGTACTTTGTTGACGAGTGGTTGCAGTTCTTTATTTGCTTCTTTGGGTTACTTTTCTTTCTGAGGACTGGCTCCTCCCTCAAATTTGTTTTCAGAGAAACACGAGGCTCCTTGGGAGTTCTCAATTATCAATGATTATTTTACCTCTTGTAAACTCTTGCTCTCTCCCACCTACCCCCCACCCTCCACTTCTCTGGGTTCTGTCTTCCCTTTATACTCCCCACCCTTCCCTTGTGCTCTCCCATCTTCCCAGTGTTTTGATGCCTCCTGTTGTTTCTGCCCATACCATTCCACTTTCTCAATATTCCTGCAGCGTACTGATTCTGTGCTGAAGGGCATGTGTCAGGATCTGCTACTGCTACCTTCTTCTGTTGACCTTGCCATAGACTTTCAATGCTGTGGCCCACCCAATCCTACTCAACATACCTTTAGGGCAGGTCTGTCTCATCTCTTGATCTGTTGGATCTTCTCCTGCCTGTCTGGTGGGTATCTGTCAGCCCAAGTAAGTAATGCCCTTTTCTTCCCACTTCCTGTCTGCTGAGATTCCCCAGAAGTCTGTACTGGGCTCAGTCTTGTTTTCTATTTTCATGAGTGATCTCCTCAGTCTGTATCTCCTCACCCATACACATGTTCAGAATAATACTGTACTTTTGTCTCACAAGCCTCAAACCCTGAGCAGGAAGCAGCCTTACAATCATACTTTGACAACATCCAACGCTGATTCCACTCTTAATCAATCCTCACCTAATGCTCCCAAAATGGCCTCCATGACCTTGTGGCAGCAAGCGGAGACTCATGAGGCTCACCATTATTTTTTATTTTTGTGTTATCTATTTATACCCCATCATGCTGTGGAGCTGCCACTCCTTAGGACCGCCATGACCCACAGACATTCCTCCTGTATTTCCCCCAAGCCACCTTACCTCAGATCTGCAGCCATCCTCTAGCTAGCCCGGCGTGACCCTTTACCGGGTGGGCCCTCCCCTCATAGGGGGAAGGCATAAGTGGGAGGAGACTGGCACACTATTTTTCTTTTGGTCCTATGCACTGCTGTGGCTGCTGGGAGTCTTCAGAGGTGTCCTGGGCTGGCAGCGCATCCGCCAGTCCCAGAGTGGTATTTCCGTTTTCTGTGGTGTTCTCCTTATTGCGGTCCTCTGCTGTGCTCCTGGTCTCCACCAGGGCTGCTGCAGAGCAACCATGCATCCCCAACCCACCCAAGGGAAGAGAGCAGTCCCATGGACGACAGTCCTTCCCTTCCCTGCCGACCCCTGGTATCTGTTTTCTGATACTGGATGACTTCCCTTTAAGGTACAGCCCATTTCAAGTAGCTTGGTGTGTCACTGAATCTAAACCTTGATTTCTCCACCCACATCAACTCCATCCTTAAAAAGCTCCTCCCTGCTACTGCTCGCTACCCTGGTGACCTGAGTTCAAGAATGGACTTGGGTTGCTTGGCTGCTGGCCATGGGAGGACTGAGCATCTGAAACATGGCTTATCTCCTTCAGTGGGGCTGGGAGGGCATTACATCACACTGCTTGCCTGACATCCAGTGGAACCAGATGGCAGTACAGTGGGAGGGTCTTCCTCCCAGCTCGTGCAGGTGTGTCATTGGTTGCATTAGCGTTCTCAGATAGAAAACCAGGAGGAACAAAACTCCCAACTGAGTCTGGATAAACAGTCTTCCACATGTCCCAGTCTCTTACCATTGACTTGACACTTCTTCTAGCATCTAGACTGTGCTCTGGAGCGGTTAGGGTAGTCCTGAAGGCTTTACCAAGGAGGGGGAGGGGATAATCTGGGGGAACTTCCATGGAGAGGCAAGCCCTAGAGAACGTGGGTGATGGGACTGAGAGGACCAGCCTCCAGCATGCTGGGACACGGACTGGTGCTGGATCAGGCACCGATGATGATGGATCACACATCCCAGACAGTGATACATGTGGGATGCAGGATGGTCCCACAGCAGGGAACAGCATGGGCGTAGCCGTTGGTGGTGCCACCATGGAGGTCTGCGTGACATTACAGTCTCAACCTGTGCCTGTATGCTCCAGTGGGCAGCACTGGTGAGCGCCCAGGCCGTGGGGCTGTTGCGGCCAATGTGTCGCACCGGCGAGCCCTGGCTATCGCAGCCGGAAAGGCAATGCCACGTCCGAAATGGGAGGAAATACCGTCAGGGGCAGCGCCAGTGCACCACCGGACGCGTCGCAGGTATGGTTTCTGTGTGCAGCGCCCGACTTCAGGGTGCTGCCCAGCACAGCCATCAACACCATGAGGGACAGCATGCCGATCAGGCAGATGACCTCTTAGATGAGCACACCCGCATACTTCAGATTCCAGGATCAGCAGTTGTGGCTTGTGACGGCGGTGGATATACTCAGTGCGGTCCTGTGCCAGGCAGAGGAGCGGTGCAGCAGGGACACCAGTCTGCTCCTGGCAGGGATGGACCTGCCGCGGAGGATGTGACTGCCGCCATTGACAGGCAGACAAATGCATTCACAGCTGTCATGGCCACAATGGGCACCCAGTTATTTGCCCAATGCACTGCAGACACTGTGCAATGCCATGTCCACTCCCCGCTCCCTGCATCATGTGACACCTCCCATGTCGACACTGGGTTTGGCTGTGGGCATACCGAGCACGCCAGGCGCGAGGCATGTTCGTGAGCTGCAGACCCTGGGGAGCATCTGTGCCACCCCATGGGGCCAATGGTCAGCCTGGCATGGCTGGCAGGTTCGACAGGGCCACCCACGATCTGTGGTGGCCTTGGCACTGTGTTGCATGACTGACCTGTCTCCCACCATGGCCACTGTCTGCCGCTGCCCTGTGTGCAGTGTGTTGTACAATCGTAAGACGACGGGTGGGGGGTTACCTGGCCTGCACACACACACACACACACAGTCCATGTGCACACCTCCCGCTTCTGGCCATTGTGGCGTGGTGCATGATGATGCCTGCGTTGCACTGTCTGCCAGTGTGCAGTGGTGCCCAGCATCTGACACACGCATAGTGACGGCCACTGGGCGTTGCTGTGTGTGGGCCTGTGTGTGGCTAGGTGTTGCAGTCGTGGTGGCGTGCCTTCTACCCCTTGTGCATGTCTTGTGGTGTGGGGGTTGGGTTGTGTGTGTGCGTGCGTGCGTGCGTGTGTGCGCGTGTCGTGTTTGGCCATGTCCATCCCTGATGGCGTGTGCGGCTCCACGCTCAGTCCCATTCACTTGCTGCCATTCACCCCTGGGGTTCGTCCATGCCTGTGTGTGGGTTGTGCCCTTGCCATTGGTGTTTGCACATGGCCCCGTGACCTACCTGTGTTGGCCGAAATGCTCCTCTGTGATGGTGTCCCGGTGCAGCTGAGCCATCCTGAACAGGTGGGCTCCTCTCCACCAGGGTGGCTGCACATCACCGCCTGGACTGGCATCCTCATCGCCCCCATTGCTGTCCCCCTTCGACCTCTATGGCATCTCACAGTCTGGGCAATGTTGTGCAGGATGCAACAGGCCAGGTAGAGCCCACAGGCCTTGAGGGGCTGTTTTGTAGGGCACCACCAGATGTGTCCAGGCACCGAACCGTCAGATTTCAGCATCCCGAGCACACGCCGATGATATTACTTGTGGTGGCATGTGCCTCATTGTATCGTGCATGATGGGGTCTAGGGGCACTGGTACGTGTGAGCAGCCAGGGACGGAGTGGTATCCACTGTCACCTGTGTATAGAGGGTGTACATTAATATGGTGGTCTGTATCACTCTGCCATGGGCCATCAGGCGTACCATAGCACCTTCTGACTATGCCTCCCCGCAGCTGCCCATGTCATCCTGCATGTTGTGCATACTCACCCACTAGGTTGCCAGTGGGATGTCCCCACTCTCAACCTGTGGCACAGTGCAGACTGGTGCCAGATGAAGGCATCATGTGCTCCTCCAGGGTGCGTGGCACAGACATTGGTTATGTGCCCCTGGCACGCATACCACCTGGCAGTTGATGCTGGAGTGTCCTTGTGGTTCCTGTAGGCTATGCCATCCGGGCCAGGTGGTGTGCGGATGGCCACATGGGTGCAGTCAATGCCCCAAGCACGCCAGGCATACGTGCTACCCTGTGGAACTATTGTATGTGTGCTGTGCGCTCCACCTGTGTGCTGGGGAAATGGATGTACTCTGCAGCATGTGGCAGCAGTGCGCTGAGGAATTGTGTGAGTAGGCATGTGAGTAGGCATGATGCGGCCAACTGGGTTATGCTTATTGTGTCCCCTGTAGGTCTCTGGAAGGTGCCCGTGGTGAGCAGGCACATGACAGCTGTCACCCTAGTCTCCACTGACAGAGCATGGTTCCGTCTGTGGGTGCCTGCATCTCATCACTGCACAGCTCACAGAGCTGCCTCAGGATCGCCCAGTTCAGGCGGTACTGGCCCATAATCTCTGTATCAGTATACTGCTTGAAGCTGATGCAGGCTTAGTACTGCCTGTTGGGGGCACCGACAGGCCTTCCACGGCAACCCCCGCTGCCTGCCTTCTCCATACCCTCATTACTGCCTCCATCTCTGTGGTGGCACTGGCCATGTCCTTGGCTGTTGTTTCCCCAGCAGATGTTGTCCCATTCCCCCGCTGTCCTCTGTGCTGCTCCCCTGTACTGGTACACCTCCAGCCTTCTGCTGTCCTGCCTCCTACCACTACTCCCTGACTGCTCTGCAGCACTGCCCTGTTTGTCCTGCTCACTGTCACTGTCTCCCACATGTGTCCTGCGTGGCACAGGTGTGCCCTGATCCTGCTCCTTCTTTGTCCCTCTCTCTGATCCTCTCTCTCATGCTGCCAGCTCGCTCCCACTTCAAGTCTTCCTGTAGTGTTCTTGCGCCTCTCTCTCTCTCTCTCTCTTGCTCCTTTCTATTTTGGCTCACTTCGCTATCGCTAAACTTCCGCCATCTCCCTATTGCACATGGTGCATGCTGTTGAATATCGCACCATGCCATTTATTCATGGTTCCTCCCCACAGTTGCGCATGTAGCTCATTACCATTGTGCTCTTGCACATTGCAACTTGAGCCATGAGCTGCCTCCCGCTGAATATCGCATAAATGCCGATTTTCTTGCGCTGGTGATCTCTGTTGCGCATGGCGCAACCCTTTTGAATATCTGGCCCTATGTGTATTTTATTTGTAAATTTAGTCACAAATGATTCCCATCCTACATCATATTCATTGCATATTACATTCTGACTTTCTGTGTATTTTATACTGGTCATATTGATTTAAGTTTTACTTGGCTCTTCCGTATTTTGTACTTTCCTCCCTTAGTGTAATTCTTTATGCTAAGTCACAGTTGAAAGAGAGCCTCAGCTCAGTGTGTGTTTCCATTCAACAAATTCTAAATGAATTCATAAAAGTATTGGGAATTTCAAGGACTTGCTAAAGGGTGCGAGTGAAGAAGTGGCTTTGATCATATTTGAAAATGGATCTCCTGGTTTACAGTTTTGCACTGTAACTGCTAGGCTACATCACCTCCTAATGTGTGTGTGTGTGTGTGTGTGTGTGTGTGTGTGTGTATTATAGGATGCGGTTGCGCCCCTGTAGTTAGGTTGAGTAGGCACTTTAATGTTAAACCTCAGATTTTGCGTTAATAACTTTGCAACCGCTCAACAGATGTGCACGAAATTTGGCTTGCATGGTCTGGTCTGGTAGATCTTTCGATTTACCAAAGTTATGTTTCAGTTGGACATATGGTTTCTGTGCAGTGAAATGCCAAAAATGCTCTTTTCACCAGTTTTGATGCTGCTTTATGCCCAGGGCGCTTTACCACACCTGTGGTCTTTGGTCTGAAGCTTGGAACATAGAAAGAGGTTGGGTCAAGGAACAATCCAGCATTGGTTTGGTAAAAAAAAATATTAATCCATTCCAAAGTTATTAAATTTTAAATTTTTGAGTTCTGAGCATGCTCAGTTCACTCAAATTTATATGTATATTTTGTGAAAGATAAATGGTCTCATGGTCAAAGATGTTGTCAGCTTGCAAAAGGAAAATCCTAGTCCGACAGAAAAATTCTTTGTTCGTGAGCTGCCATCTTGTTTTTAGTTTTCCAGTCAAACAAAATGTAGTAGCTTTCTCCACGGTTGACTTTTTGGGCCAAATGAGGCATAGGTTTGTTCAGGGTGACCCTCACAAAGCCATGCCTTTGGCTTGCTTCATTTCTGTAAAAAAATAGGTCTTTAAAAATTAAAAATTCTTCTTTCAAGACTCTAATGATTTTCTTTATGAGCCTGCAAAATCCTGGTCCATGAGACGATCCTAGTCCATGAGCTTTGTTCATGAGGGATGACCAGATAGCGAATTTCATGACCAGATGGCCCTGGGAGCCACCAGGTGGCCCAGATTGGACGTGACCAACTGTCTCGCCCAGACTAGGGATTTTGTTAGGTCGTGGACTAGGATTTATCTTAGCGCGAGGATTTTGCTATCTCACGACTGAAACATTTTAAAGGCGTAAAACTTTAGAATTGCATAGCTCATTAACAGTTTGGTCTTTTTGCTTGAAATTTACAGGGTGTGTATTATAGGGAATACTGAGTTTGAATCAGACAGCCCCAACTTGTATACTGTGTGACCCTGAGCAAGTCACTTAACTTCCCTGTGCTCCCAGGTTGCACCTGTAAACAAGCTTTCAGCTTAGTGTGTCTCACCTGGTTAAAAAAAAAAAAATTGGTTAAAAAAAAAAAATTGGAAATTGGAATTGGGTGTTGAGGGGATACCCTACAGGTGTGAATTATGCTGTTTAGGTGTTGGGGAATTAAGTCGTTGCATAGATATGTCATGGCGAAGTTGACGTTTTTCCCATAGGATTACATTGCGGTGTCTGTCACGTCTTTCCACACTATCTCGAAAGCAAAGCGAGAAGTACAGAGTTTTCGCTACTGATGCCATAGATCACCTTTAGGTAATCTATGCTGCTGGAACAAGATTGTAAACCAGAGAGTAAGCCTGCAGTGGAATTTTTTTCATAGGTTGCACAGTTAATGAGATATTGTCAAATTTGTGTTACAAGGGTTCCTTGCCATATAGGGCTGCTGTATAGCTATGCATAATTGTGGCCTGCACTCCCACATGTGCATATTGTTATGCAGTAATGGGCAACTTGGCGGGCCCCGCACTCCCACCAATACATGTTTTTTTCGAGTTATATTACACTTTTTCAAAAAGTAAGGAAATTAATGACAAAAACTGCATTTTAATGACATCACTTAGGGTTAAAGCGACAAAAGTGAGGAAATGAAATGTTAGGGTTGAGCACCTAACCCCCACATCCACACCGCCTCCAGACCGGCAGATGCCAGGGTGTGCCATGGGGTCGTGAGGCCTATCACCCCATTCTCCTTTACTGCAGCATGTAAACCTGCTTTCACATGGAATGGGGTGAGCTGGAGTCTGATGACCCATGGCACCCCTGGCATCTGTCAGTCTGTGGAGGATGGTGTGTGGGTTGTGAGGGGGTTAGGTTCTCAACCCTAATGTTTCATTTCTCACTTTTGTTGCTTTAACCCTAACTGAAGCATTAAAACACAGTTTTTTGCCATGAATATATATACACACATACATGTTAATTAGAGCGATGCAGTAATTAGGGTTGAGTAGGCAGTTTAATGGTAAACCTCAAATTCTGCACTTTAATAACTTTGCAACCGTTCAACAGAGTTGCATGAAATTTGGTATGCACTGTCCCATGGGATATATCTCTTGACACACCAAGTTTCTTTTTAATTGGATGTGCGGATTTCGTGCTGCGCGTAGTGAAAAATGCTAAAATTCACCTTTTTGGCTGTTTTTTCCTCATCATGCTCTGGTAACACCGTTTGGAATTTTGGTCTGAAAATTTCTAGGGTAGAAAGAGCTTGCCCCAAAGAAAAGCTGGAGTTGGTTTGGCAAAAATATTAATCCGCTCCAGAGTTATTACATTTTAAAAGTTTGGGTTCTTAGCATGCTCAGTTCAGTCTTTTGGATAGCTGCATGGTATGAAAAGGTTTAGGCCTCGAAAAGTGATTTTGATAGCTCACGAAAAGGGATCCTTAGAATCCCTCTTCGTCAGGAAAAATCCCTCTTCGCCATCCACCATCTTGTTTTATTTTTAAGCCCAAATAAAACATTATAACGTGGCCAAGGGATGTCTTCTGGAGGCATCCAAGTTATATTTTGGTCATGTGGATGTCTTTTACTGTTCTATTCCTTTGACTTAGTTTATGTGGCCTCAGAATGATTATTTTTCAATTTCAAAATCCTTTTAGCAATGCAAAAGGATTTTTGTCACCTACAAAAGGGATTACCAGTAGGGCCATCTGGTCTGACAACTCCCATCCCTTTTGTGAGCTGTAAAAATCCCTTTTTCGTCAGCTGATTCCCTTTTCGTGAGGTGTCAAAATTCTTTTTCGTATCACGAAAAAGGATTAGGACTTCTGGGACCAGATGGCCCTGCTGGTAATCCTTCTTCAGCAGAAGAATTCCCTTTTCATGAGGTATCAGAATCCAAAGGGATTTTGACAGCTCACAAAAAGGGATGGCCAGCAGGGCCATCTGGTTCCACAACTCCTAATCCTTTTTTGTGATGCAAAAAAGGATTTTGACACCTCACAAAAAGGGATTTGGCTGACAAAAAGGGATTTTGACAGCTCACGTAAAAGGATTATACAGCCCTTTTTGTGAAATTTAATCCGTTTTCGTGAGCTGTCAAAATCCCTTTCCGTCAGTTGATTCCTTTTTGCGGTGTCAAAATCCTTTTGTATTGTGAAAAGGATTAGGAGTTGTGGGGCCAGATGGCCCTAGCCCTAATCCTTTTCACTATCCTTTTAGGAGATGTCAAAACCTTTTCACATCGCAATAAAGGATTTTGACACCTCACGCAAAAGAATATTTAAAGTTTACTGTTTCTTTGTCATTTCACTGCAAAAGATGTTTAGGATTTTCGGCTGAAATTTGTAGGGTACAAAGGGGTCGCCTCCACAGATGTGACTTTTGCTGGTTTGGTGATACAATTTACATCGCCCATACTTGTAACATTATGAAGTTTAGAAATTTCCATAGAATAACATTGTGATGGGCGAGTTCCTTCCCATGGCTATATCTCAAAATGCTCAAGATACAGATTTTTCACTAAACAGAACTTAGTACACCTTTAGGTAGGAAAATCCTGTTTTGTTAGCCGATTCCCTTTCATGAGGTGTCAGAACCTTTAGGTGTACTAAGCAACGATGCAGGTTGCTGGGCCTTGATTATAACAGCGTGGAATTTTTCCCAGTGTCCCCATGGTTAATGTGATATTCTGCCATTTGTAGCACAAGGGTTACTTGGAATGTCTGTAGCCCTGTGCTCTGTCTCTACAGTTATGGATAGATGGGAGCGAGGGCCCTACACTCGCCATATGGATACCATTATGCAGTAATGAGAGCACAGGCACTCCATTATGCAGTACTGGGACCCTGTGCTCCACAGGGAGATGAGGTTACTATAATGTCTCTACACTTATGGATAGATGGGTGCAGGGCCCTGCACTTACTCATGGATACCATTATGTAGTGATGGGCTCCACAGGGAGATAAGGGTTAATTACAGTGTCTCTATACTTATGGTTAAATAGGAGCTCATAGCCCAGAGGCCCTGCGCTCCCACATGAAAATCAGGACAGTTACAATGTGCATCAACAACACACTGTAGGCGGGCCCTCGCTCCCCAGCCATATAACGGTAGATTACACTTTCTCAAAACTAAGGAAATTCATTGCAAAAACTTTAATGCATCAGGGTTAAAGCAAAAAAGTAGGAAATGAGGCATTGGGTTTCCACCCTAACACCTTCCCCTACATGCAACCTACACCCCACCCCACCCTCCACAGACCAACAGATGTCAAGGTTGTGCCTTAGGTCATTGACCCTAGCGCACACTCCATTCTCTTATGCCGCACTATGCCAGCTTTCCTTACACATGGAATGGTGTGAGCGTTAAATAATGACCGCAAGGCACACCCCTGACATTTGTTGATCTGTGGGGGAGGAGGTAGGTTGGGTGTGGGGAAGTGTTAGGTTGGAAATATATGTAAATGAGCTGGGTTGGTACAGCCTTCAATGTTAAATCAATTTTGTACCTTATTAACGCTGGCATTTTTCTTATGAAATAGTCCAGAATTTAGGATGAGTGTTATTTTGTCAGTGTCTCCAAGATCTGGAAAGTTTGTGACAGCAGTGTTTACGTTTGTGAGATATAAAGTGGTTAAAATGCAAAATTGACTTTTTTTCCATAGGATAACATGGGATATTGTTCTGTCATCTACAACCCACACAGAATAAAAATGTTCTCTGTAATTTTCAGGGGTGATGGGGTGTGAGCCAAGGGTGTGCCTTTGGATGGTCTGGTGACAAAATTTATAATAATTTTTAAATTGTCACAACTTTTACGATAACTGCAGGACAGGCATTTCAAAATGTATTTTGTAAATACAGTTCGAACGTTGATTAGAAAAGTTCAAACTGTATTTTGAAAATACAGTTCAAACAGTATTTTTAATTACCATTCAGTTTAAAATGTTCTCCTGTAAATAAGGCTAAGTAGCAGTGTAGACATGTGTTAACTGTGGGAAGTGTGTGTGTGTGCAGTTTAATGTAATATTAAGTTTTAATTTAAATGGTAAATGTTTATCTGTCGCTTGGATTATTCTGTGGGTCTCTTGCTTAGAAAAATGTTCAAACAGTATTTTGTAAATACAATTCAACTGGTAATTAGAAAAAACATTTGAAATGTATTTTAAAAATACAGTTTGAATGGTATTTTTAATTATGGTTCAGTTTAAAATGTTCTCCTGCTGTAAATAAGGCTCGTAATTAGTAGTGTAGACATGCGGTAACTGTGGGAAGTGTGTGTGCAGTTTAATGTAATATTAAGTTTTAATTTAAGTGGTAAATGTTTGTATCTGTGGTTTGGATTATTCTGTGGGTTTCTCACTTGTCAGAACCCTTTGAACTGTATTTTGTAAATACAGTTTGAATGATAATTAGAAAAAAACGTTCAAACTGCATTTTGTAAATACAGTTCAGCGGTATTTAGGAAGAAATAATTTAAAGTTTTTTGTAAAAAAATAAATAAATCAGAATTTAAATAACCATTTACTGTTTGAACAGTACATAAACATTTGTCATTTGTCATTGCTTAACAAAAAAGGTTTGGAATTTTGGGCTGAAATGATCAGAGTACAAAGGGCTTGCGCCACAGATGTGCCGTTTGGTGGGAAAATATTAGTACTCCACAGAGTTATAAACTTTTAAGTTTCCCATAAGATAACACTAATGGTTGGGGGATCTTTGGCAGCTATATCTCGAAAATACTTCAAGATATGGATTTTCTATGAAATGCAGCTTAGTACACCCTTGGGTGTGGGGTGGTAGGGGATTACACCCTACTGCCTACCACCCCCCATACTCCACACACCAACAGGCATCAGGGTGTGCGTTGGGCCGGCCAGGCCTGAATTCTTAGCCCCCATTCTGCTATACTGCACCACCTCAGCTTGTTTACACATGGAATGAGGCGAGACTTAGCTAATGACCCCAACGCATATCCCGATGCCTGTTGGTGTGTGGAGGGGGTGGGGTGGTAGGGCTGTAACCCTAACATCACATTTCCAAACTTTTGTCGCTGTGCTATCAACCCTAACTGATGCATTAACAGAGTTTTTGCAATTAATATATTTAATTATTTAGTGTTGTGTAAAGCTGGCCAGTCAGTCTTAGACAGTCTATTATTTATTTGTTTTCTTTTTGTTCACTGGGAAAGGAGGGTTAGACAGTACTTCCTATATGCAGCCTGATCCTTTTGGGGGAATACAGATGCAAACCAGCTGAAATTGAACCAATTTAAGCTTTTGGTGGTGTTTCTAAAGAATGGGAAAATTGTGGCAAGAACAGCAGGGACATTCTACTCCTCATGGGAGAGGGACACTTTTGGCACTGCATCCAAGATGGCGGACCCTGGGGAGTTGGAGGAGGAAGGTGTGCTGCTGCAGGCTGGAGATGCAATCTCTCCAGCCTGTATTACTCCAGAGGACACAGATTCTTCAGTTTTGTCTGCAGTAGAGGTAATGGATCTATAACAAGCAGGAAGAGTTGATGCCAGTGGAAATGACAGGAGAAGCAGATTCTTTGCTGGCGCTGAAAAGAAACCAGAGGCAGAAATGCAGCAATGCAAGAGGCATCTGTTGAGAATGCTTGCTGAAGCTGAAGAACGTTACAGTAAGAGGAAAGCATCCTTGAAACATTTGCCGCAGTACACACAATCTGGGAAGCTTATTACAGAACAGATTGTGCCAGAACCCCAGGCAAATTCGAACTCAACCACACTGATGACAGACAGACAGCTGCATTTAACACAGCGTTATACATAATTGAAGCTGACTGAGCCTTTGACAGCAAGATGGAGAATGACTGATGTATTCGACTTACTAGAACAATCTTAAGTTTCGGACAGGTCTCCTGAAAAAGCCTTTGTGGCAGTGGGATGGATGCAGGACAAGAGCTGCAAATGGATCCCAGCCCCTGAGTGGAATCCTAGAAGAGATTCAAGGTTGTCTCCAGAGGCGAGCTACTGGTAGCAGTGGTGCCATGGGACTGCATTCCCCTTTCTACAAGAGACCATGTTAGCGGAGTTGTCCTATGTTCTAACCAACCCAGCTTACATGAGCAAACTCTGCAGGAGCCTTCACAAGTGCCAAGTTCCATGGCACACGTACAGGTTTCCCTTGTAATTCTCCTGTCACTACTCAGTAGTGTATCCACAACACAACCCAAGCAGACCTGGATGGAAGCCCAGTGAGAGAGGAACTCAGAGCCACAGCTACTGGGGCATGAACAAACACTGCAAATGCTCCAGGTTCTGTGGTTGTTTTAGGGTACATTCAGTCTACGTAAGGGATATGGATATGTCAACGAGTGTCATGGGGAGAGGTGCTTTTTGATGCTGTTTTTCACTTGTAATTGCCCGAAATTCTATGCAGAGAGCTAATGACTACATTGTTAATGCCTCTCAGATCCTTATGCCTTACAACACAAAGGGAGAATGAAGCAACATCCACCGTTAAAGGGACACCAGCAAAACTGGCAAACCAAATAAGAACGGGCACTAAAAGTATGAGACTAAACATCACTTTATTGAAAAAAAATTATAAGCATGGCTAAAACTGGGCTAATACCTATGTATTGAAGACTTAGGCTAGTGAGTCTTCCTTGGGGTGGAGTTAGGCAACAAACCAATTGCCACCCTTTATCACATTCAGTCACATCTGTTATTAATCATGAATCTGGTAATTGATCTATCAGAAAACTTGCTTCCTTAAAAAAAATCCCAAATCACTCATAATGTGTGTATAAAATGTATTGTTCCCATGCCCTGAGAAAAGGAGGATCTCATATCCATACAAATTGTTATAAATGTATTGTCCACCTGAAAAAAACTGATATGAGCAAGCCTCAACCAGTCAGCAGCCTGTAAAGACTTCAATAACAGCAACTGCAAAAGGAAAAAATGCAGGGTGATATGACTAGATACAGAAAGACCTGTTAACAATCTCGTAGCTGCGTTCTGCACCAGCTGCAGGCATCATAGTGTGCCTCCACTGAATCAAGATACAGGGCATTGCAGTAGCTGAGGTGCGATGTCACAAAGCCATGTACTAGTGAAGGCTGGTCCTTAGGAGGAACAAGGGAACGAATCCGACTGATGTTTCTGAAATGATAGAAACCACTCTGGATGACTGCCGACACCTGAGCTTCCAGTGTCAGCCCATTGTCTAGAATGAAGCCTAGATTCTTCACCTGACGGACAGAGTCAAGATGAGGCACCAAGACAAAGATTCGGTAACCCCTCAGACACTGTCTGTCCTCCTTTCTGATCCGGCTAAAACGCCCCTCACCAATGTTGTTGATGAACATGTTGAAGAGGACCTGGACCCAGGACAGATCACAGTGGCACCCCGCTTGTGACCTCTCTTCTCTTCTGATTTAACCCCTTTGACCACAGCCCTGCTCTACCTCCCCATCAGCCAGTTACCCACCCAGTTTACTGTGACCTTAGCCACACCCAGGTTCTCCATCTTCTTCACCAAGCGTGTCTGGAGCAGCAAGCCACAAGCCTTGCTGAAGTCAAAGTAGGGCAAATCTACAGCGTGGCCACATCCAATTCCCATGTCACCCAATCAAAGAAAGCTATTAGGGTAGTCTGACAGGACCTCCCTGCCATGGATCCATGCTGTTTACTGTCTTCAGGGATGCTCGGTCCTCTTGCCTTGGCTAGCTTTCTGACACTGGGTTCAGGACACGAACACTGGTTGCCAGGGTCACGAGTAGCAATGTTTCTACTGTGTCGGTGTGCAGACCAATTCTACATTGATTTTAAAGTTTGTATATTGGCATATGGAACCTTAAACAGAGTGGGTCAGCCCTGCTACATTTCTGTACGCATGTTCCAGGTGCACCTTTATGATCTGCCAGCAGGGTATTTTCTATGCATTCTGCAAGCACGAGAAGGCGTCAGAAGTCTGTTTAGCATCTCCTGCTAACAGAGATGTACCTTTAGTTCAGTAGTAGGGCATTCACTGTAAATGCAGAAAGATGTTCACGCCCCTTGCTGCATCCCTGATGATATCACTTAAGGAAATTTGCAGCAGTTGAGAGTGAACATATTCTACCTCTCTTAGGAAAAAGTTTTCCTGAGTCCCTGTTGCAGTTTCAAGAACCAGGCTAAGCTATGTGGATTGTGCATTTCTAGTAGCTGCCTTTTTGTTACGAGAATTCTGTTATGGGATTTTTGGGGCTACTACCGTGTCAATTTAAAAACAAATTAACTGCTTTATTTTATGTTGCTTCTTATGGGGTATAAGTAAATGTTTTTACAATGCTCATAGCAGTCCATCAGATGAGCAGTTCATGAATTCTGAAATAAATATGGTAAATGTGTGGGAACCCAGAAATATGATGTCAGGGTTATCTCTTGCAGCAGGTCACACCTATGGAACTACCGCCATCAGGCACTAGGACCACCCAGAAACTTTTCTAGCTAGCTGTCTATCTGGGCACCGCCCACTTCGTCACCTTCTGACATCAGCCAACCCTGTAAGAGTGGGCAGCCCCCGCTCCCTCCCCAGTTCTTTTCCCACTGTCGACTAATGCACATTGGACCTCCAGAGACTGCTGGAAGCTTCAGTCGACCACCATTTTCTCTCAAATTTTCTTTTATTTTCTCACTCTAGTCTTTTTTTAACTTTATTTTTATTATTTGCATGTATATTCATACATACAAATACCTTATACAGGGTAGTAGGAACAGAAACAGATATTGTTGATAATTAGAACATGCCCCCATAGCTGTTGACAATAGGAAGGGGGATATCCAGCATTATTCATTGAGAAATGTCCCAAAAGTGGCAGCCATCTTAGCGGCCGTGGAGTGTCCATAGAAGGTAGAATTTACAGAGGTATTTAGATGCAGTCTAAATGAATGCTATTAATCCAGGTAACATAAAAGATTGAACAAAGGAAATATTTGCAATTTCACATATAGCACTACAGTCGACTGAAATCAGTATAATTTCGACTATCAAATATTTAGAGTCGCTAAACTAGCTTGCTATCTAAACAGTGTTACAGAAATATAGCTTAACAGTCACATAGAGCTTCTTACACTCACTTTGGAATGACTGAAAGTTACAAATCATAGGTTTGCCAGAGAAGATGAAGAGAATTACAAAGGGTGGATTACTCCACCATTGGAAATAAAATGACCCTCATCAAAGTCCCATCCCAAAATATAACATAGAGATCTCCCTAGCTAAATCCATCCACCATGAGTCCCAGTCCAAAAAGTCCTCGAATGATATTTCAAGTAGCCCCTTTAACTATATTTGTCATTTAAGATATCAATATAAGCTTAAAGTTGCAGAGAAAACAATCAGTCGTGTCCATACACCAGAGAACTCTCTGTGCCATCCGCCATCTTTGGTTGTCTGGAAATCAAACAGCCTGACTGCAGGCAAACAGATCTCCACATCTCCCATCGGGCCCTCCGTTGACCAATACCCGAAAACATATCCATCTGGATGCAGCATAAATCGTAAGTCCCCCAAAGCAGGTGGAAGATACCTCAGATCCACAACGCCAATCCATAGAGCCTGACCCTGTGGTAATGGTAAGCCATCGTGTGGGTTCCATTTCTGAAGGCCGTGACCTGGCCTCGAGGTTGTATTTGCTCACTGCTCAGTCCCACATCAGTGCACCGAGTTGCTGCAAATCACTCACCGGAGTTGCGACGACTTCTGTTAGAGCGATACATGCTTCGGGTAGACATTCCTAGCCTTGACAGTGAAGTCTTCATTTACAGTCTATATGATCCAGCATTAAAAGTAGTTGCTCCTAAGGGTGGTTCCACAAGGATGTCATCCTCAGTGTAGGTGGTGAAAATGTAGGCTCTGGGGCCATGCGATTGTTCAGTTAGTCACAAAATTGAAACTCCTTCAGTGTACCAGCAAGTGTTTAGTATCCATCGTAAGCTTGAAAGTTCAGAGAATCAAATCTAGTTGTACTTCAAAGGTACAGTCACTATAAAAGAATATTTTTAATTAAGTTTAGCAGTCCAAGTGCAGAGCTTATGGAAAAGCTTCCTGCCTGGAGATCGGCTCTCTAGTACCCCTCACCTTAGTTTTTTGAGTTTTCTTTGCTTCTTTTGTATGTCAGTCCCATTTTCATCTTCCGACTGCCCTCCAAGACAAAGTGTGCTTGTGCAAAGTGGCTCCCAGAGAAGGATGGCCACTCTGCTTGCATCTGCTGCCTCTGGACTACTCATGACACTCAGGCTCATGCACATCTTCAGAGGCTTTAACCAGGCCACTTGACACTGTTGCCAGCGGGTGTGTAGAACGATTCCATCAGCATGGAATGGGAGTTGCAGGCCAGAAGCTCCTCCTCCTCTCTAGCTCTGTCTTCAGGGTCGCAACCCTCCTCCTCCGAGGGGAAATATGGTGGCAAGCACAAGCACCAGGAAAGGACCATGACAAACACCAGCCCTCTTCCTGCTCGCGGTCCCCACATAAACCTAAGGCCACAATGGAATCGGCTGCCTCCTCGGGGGAGCTTCTTCTTTGCATGTCTTCTCCACCAAAGGACTACACTTGGCAGCGCCACCCACCAACCTCGCCTTATTCAGCGGGCGGTCCTCGGGGCAGGATCCTCCCAGTCCCCCAGCTTCTGAGATTCAGGCCACTTTAGTGGCAGGGCCACAGTCAGGAGGCTTCACCAGTTCTACTCAGTCCGGCGTGGGTACAGTGAGCTCAGGGTCTCCTTCTACAACCTGTCCACCACCTTTTTTCATGTGGGTGACCTTCTCCCCAGCTGCAGACCCAACGCCTTCCCCAGAGTCCCCTCCAGCTGTCCCTAGGTTGTCTTTGCTGGCTCTTGAGGTGCCTACCACTGACATCTCTCTCTCCGGATGACGCCGGCCTCTCCTCATCCGGCAGCTGCACCAGTCAGGTCTCTCCCTCCTATGACGCCTGTTTGGCCTCAGCTAATGCTTTTGCTGGCTCATCAACCAAATGCCAGTGCCAGCTCCTTAACCAATGCTGACATCGATTCTTCTTCAACCTAGGCCGGCACCTATTTTTCCACCACCAATGCCGGTTCCTCCCCAACAGACGCCAGTGACAGTGGACTTTCAGTCTGTGCTGACATCCCTTTGGGATTTCATGCAGGCGTGGCGTGTCCCGCCACATGATCCGGCTCCACACAGGCCCGCATGTCCTGGCCCGATGCCAGATGTCCCCAGGGACCCACTCCCTGCCCCAAGTTGGCCGGCACCCTATACACCTCCCATTTGCCCAGTAGAAGAGGGAGAATACCACCTGGACCTATAATCTCCTGAAGAGTCCGAGGAGTCTGGTGATGACAGGGATGAGGGGCCTTCCCCCTCTCCCACCACAGTTTCTTGTGATGGGATGAGACCCTCAAATACATCCCTGGTCTCCCCAGATGACCCGTATTTCTAGGATAATGTTTCATATCCAGTCGACCATGGGGTTTGAAACAGAGGAACTGGACCCCTCCCGACATCGGCTGTCCACCTACCTCAAGCTGCTGGACTCGTCCCGCTGGTGGTTCCCCTTTGACACCTTCGAGGGATGCCACCATGGCTGCGTCTGGCATTGCCTTAATTTTACTGCCTCGGCTATATGCCTAGGAAGGTGGATAAACTGTACAGGGCCCCAGTGGGTAAGCCTTTTGGGGAATAGCTGCAGGCGAACTTAAGTAGGAGGACTTTAGCAGTGTCAATGGCTCAGCAGGTTGCACACTCGCCTCTGAGGCTGGAAGTTCAGAAGATTGTGGATTCTAGCCTCACACCTGGGACATGTGAAAAATACCAATGCTGATGCTGTAGTGCATCATGAGGGGGGGTGCTGCATTCCTGAGGTACTATCTTTCGGATGATACATGAAACCGAGGTCCCATCTGCCTGCTCTGGTGGTTGTTCAGGTGGACGTTAAAGATCCAATGGCACTTCTTAAAAAGAGTAAGGGAATGTTTTATTCAGAAATAAACATCACAGTCAAATCACCTTATATACACTTTAAAGACAGTAGAACAAAAAATAATCTCAAATCCCATGAAACAGACACCATCCAACCAGAAAACATTACCCCAAAGCACCACACCAACCGTTACTTCTATTTTAAAATAAAAATCCTCCACCAGACATTAACCCTAGCTCTTGGGTGAAATAAACACTCTTTCCTATAGATATCTCTGAATGCATTTTCAATAAGAATTCATAACTGAGTATATCCTATACATTTCTGTTGAAAACAAACTGTACTCTAGTTTGCCATAAATAATATTTGATACATGCAAAAACACCTGTAAAGTGCTGGTATCATATTTGTCTATCAGTTGCTGCTTATTCCTTAATACCAATTGTTGGTTTGTTAAGGTTAATAACCACAACATCTTCCATTTGTGAGCAGCAACCACCCCAAATCCTGATGCATGCGTACATGTAAATAACAAGGGTTTCATTGTGTCCAGTGCCTCACCACAATCTGGATAGGCACACCCACATTCAGCCATAGATTTATGCATCTGATGCCCTTTCACATTTAAACGCCCATAAGATACCAACCACAGAATATCCCACATTTTAATGGGAATTCTAGGATTCATCAATTGCGAACAAACCAGTCATATTGTTGAAGGTTCCCGGACACCTTCTGTTTCCATTACTTTGGCATATAGCAATTTCCTATGCAACGAGATCAAATCATGTTTAGTAATTTTCTATTTTTTCAGTTCCAAAATCATAGACTTAAAACCCTGGCAACCACCTCCCTTTTCCCAGAGTTGGTGAGACCTGTTCCCAAAAATCAAAATACTCCTTATAAATCATAGTAAACCAAACCTGTGCCAGCCCTCTAACTGAAGACAGACTCAACTTAAATGACCCGACCAGAACAAGGAATGAAAAAAGCCACCAGATGTATCATACTCAGGCCCCCCTTTTTTCTTGGCAAATATCTATGTACCTTTTTTATTGGATTCAGCCTACAGCCCCAGACCATTTGAAAAAATATGCTGAAAATCCTGGTCTCCATATGCAAAGGTAATGGAAACACCATTCCCACGTACAATAACATGGATAAAAGAAATTGTTTAACTGTGTAAACCTGTTTTAACTTTGACACCTTCCAACCCTTCCACCTTTGGGCCTTATTATTGGCTTTCTCCAAACTCTGTTCCCATTCAACACTGCATCATTCCCCGCACCGAATTTGAGGCCTAATATTTTACATAATTCTGATACTATCTTGATCCTAGCTATGTGTGATCTCAAAAAAATTTGTGGTGCCAGGATCATCCCTTTACTCTAGTCCTTGTTTAATACTGCACCAGAAACCATTGAAAAGTGAGCCAACGTATTCATCAGACCATGCACACTTTCCTCATTTTGAACAAACACACAAACATCATCGGCATAGGCAATAATTTTTACAGCTTCCCCCTCCTCCCCTCCAACAATCCCTTGTATAGCTTGGGTATATAATACTTTCCTAACCAATGGATCCAAAGAAAACATAAATGGGCATAACGGGCATGCCTGTCAACCCCAGATCATATTGGTACAGTATTCCTTCCAACCCTCTCAATAATGGAGCCACCCTGGCTGTTTGACACACCAAAGAAATCCAAGAAATAAATTTAGCCAGAATCTGATAATGCTGCAAAACTTTTGAACAGGTACACATGATTAACCCTGTCAAATGTTCTGCTTTGGTCCAATGTAAGCAAAATCCCTGCTTTCTCCTGATGTTTACAATATTCCATCACATGCATAGTCAATCCCAAATTATCTTATATTGTTCTCCCTTGTATGGAACAAGCCTGAACTGGGTGTATTAGTATGGGTGCCACCCACCTAAGTCTTCTCTGCAAAATGATAGTTAACATCTTACAATCTGAATTCAATAAACAAATTGGTCTCCAGTTGACCAGTTGCCTCCTATCCCCAGATTTTAACAGGAAATTTATTAATCCAAGTAAAAAATCCGAAGGTACGTGCTGTTTTGTGAGTAAATAAAAGTTAATCACCCTCACTAAACAGTAATTAAACATATCAGTAAAGGCCTTATAAAACTTATTCATCATCCCATCTTTACCTGGAGATACTCCCAGTTTTAAACCATGAATCACCCATAAACTTCATGTTTTGTAATTGCAGGACCAGTTCATGCAACCATGCTTCCTAGCGTGTACTGGAATCTCAGCCAAATATTCATCAATTACTTCAGAAGCTACATCGTGGGAAAATGTAAATTCATCAGATACAGCTCCATTTCCCTCAAAATTCCCCACCCCTCAGATATAATATGTCCCGATTCTGTTTGTAAACTAGTTTAACTGTGAATTATGCCTTCTATCCTTACACACCTCACAGGGGTCTATCTAAGGTGATTTTTGGGTGCCAAAAGATGTGGCTGCTTCTAAAGCCTCTGAGCTATCATATTGAGAAAGTTGCATTTCCTGTTTTATCTTCCTTATTTGACTAGAGACATCCTGATAACTCTTGTATGCAGTAGTTCGGGAACAAACTCGGGCCACTGAGGGCTGGCAGGGGAAGGACAGGATCAAGTGTCAGGAGGACTGCTCTTCTGTCCCCGGAGGGAGGGTGGACCCGTCCCGGGGAGCTGGGGACTCCTAGTGTCGGCTGGGAGCACAGCATCCTGAGACCAGGAGGGCTAAGAGGATAGGCTGCGGCAGCGGCCCTGTAGGCACATATGGGAGCGTGCATGCCGGCATAAGGATGCATTGCATGACCGAGCCATTGGGGGGACCTAAGCAGATAACCCAAACCCTGGGGCTGGCGATGCTTGCAGCCGGCCACACTCCCACCGACCGTACCCCTCACCTCTCTTACCTGGGCCGGAGCCCACCCTGGCCCAGGTGTAAGATAAGATGGAGTGATAGGGTGGCTCTCATTTTGGGGCACAGAGCTGGGGATAGCCGATCTGGTGCCATGAGAGGGAGGAGTTTCAGGTCCGGAGGTAGAGCCACAAGGTCTGAGGATGCCGAGAGAGTTCCCGGTGCCAGTGAAATAGAGAGTTTGAAGAAAAGAAAAAAAAAATGGAAAAAGGAAACAAAAACTATTACAAATAGTATTGTCCAGAAGGTTATTTGTGTCTCATGAAAAATTAGAGGATTATATAGGCTAAAACAGAACAGTGTGATTCTGGAACTGGGAGGTCATAACCATCTGGAGTACTTCAGAACAGTTGGTAAACAAAATTAAAACCCAGGTAGGGATGAAAGTATCTTACTATTGTGGTTAGAAAGTGCAGCTGTGGGCATATTGAGCCCTGTTCACAAATGGGCATAGGATACGTGATAAGTGTACCCTGCCCATGCAGCTATGCACCCGTGGACAGGTGCACACCAGCTGTATTCACTCGCTGGCCATCTGTTGGTGGCCCGGCCCCTCCCCATTGCGCAGATGCATGTTGCTGGATCAGGGCAACACGGGGAGTGGGACCTGGGCAGGTATCAATCGGTTTTCTGCCCTGGATCCCAGAGTAGATCCCCTTGGTGCCCCGTGCAGCCAAGCACTGCAGCTGCATGGGTGGGGTGCGCACCAGTGGCGGTGTATGTTCTGCCCATGTAGTACATTACTCGTATCTCTGTGTATGTTAAATTAAAGCACAAGTGTCAAGCAGCCCCCATCCCTGATCCCCATGTATAGTACTGGCTATCCTTCACTGGTGGTCTAGCGACCCATCTTCCTATCCTAATCCCTCATATAGTAATGTCCTTCCCCCCTAGTGGTCTAGCGGACCCCCCCATCTCCGATCCTCATGTACTGTAAGAGCTATCCTTCCTTGGTGGGTAGTGGACCCTTCTGCCCATCCCCAATCCCTTGCAGTGTGGCAGCGAATGTCCACCCTGGTGGTCTAGCAAACCACAGCAGGTATCGCCCCACCACCCCACTCCTTCCCTTCCAACCCCGAGCTGGCGACCGGCACAGTCCTCCGCTCTCCACCACAGCCATCCGCTGACTGAGATGTCAGATGAGTACCTACTGCACAATCGGTTGTTACAGTAGGCAGTCATTGACATCTCAGTTGGTGGCTGGCCATGGTGGAGAGCAGAGGGCTGTGTTGGTCACTGGCTCAGGGACTGTAAGGGGGAGGAGCAGGGTGGTGGGGTGATCCCTGTCAGAGTGGGGTGGTAGGGGATCTGCTAGATTACCAGGGTGGACGTTCTCTGTCACATTGCAGGGGATTGGGGATGGGGGGAAGGTGCCTGCTAGCCACCAGGAAAGGGTAGCTCTTACAGTACATGAGGATCAGAAATGGTGGGTCCGCTAGACCACCGGGGGGATGGACATTACTATTCGAGGGGATCATAGGTAGGGAAGGGGGTCCACTAGACCACTAGGAAAGGACAGCTGTTACATTACATGAGGATTGGGGTTGGGCCAGACACTTGGGTGTCTATGGGAATGTCCCTATAGAGGGACGATCCTGGCAGCTGCAGTGTTTGGAAATTCATTTTAAAAGACTAAAACAGATGAGAGAGTACCACCAACCTGAAGAAATATATCCACGAAATGTTGTGTAATTATATGGTGGAAGATACAGTAAAAACAGAATATAGACTGGCCCTTGGGAGTTCCTTCATTATTATATGACTGGCAAATCTCAGCCTCTAAATTTTTGGGGATGATTGTGTGACAGGTTTGGGAGCCAGTAAGTCATGGACAGCTGACATAAAGCTCTTTCGTTCCAGTGTTTGTTGATTGAAGCATTGGAACATTTTACAGATAAAGGTCTTCTGGGTAAATTGTCTTGGTGTCTGAGTAGTTTACTGATTAAGGCTAGCAAAATGTAGATTCCAGTGTTTCATATTTCCTTTACACTTCTAAGAGTCATTTTTGAAATTGGTTAAAGAGCTATCAGTTACTGCCCCTCACAGTTCTGCAGGCAGTAAGGCATGACAAGGTGTGTGATAACTGGTCAATAATCACACACCTCTTGAGGGTGTTGTAAGCACCAGAGGGTGAAGTGTGATTATTGACCATAATGGAGTGCTTTATTTCACTTATAACACATGCAGAAAAATTGTTAAGAAAAAAAGACACAGACAGTAAGTTGCTATAAAGTACAAATGTATTACTTTTTTTTTTTTTTTAACAGTGGGACAAAAAGTAGTCCCTCATTTCATTATGAAATTTAACTGATCTGTTGTATGTACCAATAAAAAGTTTTACAACTTGTTTTCAATTAATTTTTAACTGGAAACTGCAGCCTCCCTCCTATAATAAGGCAGTGGAAAAAAGCCTCCTCTTATAATTAGGCAGTGAAAAAATAAAAGTAAACAGCTGGGCCATCAACTGAACGCTTCCTGTGGAGCTCGCAAATGCAAAACAGCAAATCCGGAGCAGAAGCCCTGATGCATGCAAGAACAAAAGTGTGAGACAGAAACAAACTCAACACAACACATTATGTACATTCTGCAAAGTCAAGGCTCACCATTCTCCACCTCTTTCAGAGCAGCAACATCTCTAGCAGCCCCCATAGTAACAGCAGCTGTGACTCCCAGCATCAATAGCCGCCCCGCCACCATAACAGCTGCCGTGACTCCTGCAGCACAGGCTCCTACTCCTCTGTCCTGCTCATCTGCTGCAGCAGCACGTGTTCTTGTTGCTCCTCAGTTGATACACCCTCCTCCTGCAGCCGTGACTTGCTCCTCAGTTTGCTGCCCCCTCCTCTTGCTGTCATTACTTCAGGGTGCTGCTGTGCTGAAGTGGTGTTGCTAACATAAGTGCTGTAGTAATACTACTATGTGTATCTGATGTGGTTTGAATGTCTGGAAGTTGTTCAGGTGCATAATTATGGGTCAGTAATTACATGGCTTTGAGCTACTTTCAGCCAATCAAATCATTATTTTTCTACATGTTATAAAGAATAATATTCAGTAGGGTTTACAACTTTATAACCTGATCAGATTGAGAGGGTTTAGACAAACAATTGATTGCTGTTTGACTGAGACTTGATCATTGCAACTGTTGACTTTTAGTTTGGATGGGATTTGTTGTTAATTGCAATTATTCTCTGTACAGTATATATGTAACTTGTATTGAATTACTGCATATGTAGACAGGTCTGTCAGGCAAAATCGGTTCTAATCTTAGTGGTACTTCCATAAGTAAATAAGGAGACCAAATAAATATGGGGAAATTCTCACTTCTTTTTCTGTTTATCCCAGTGTTGTCACTGGGCTGTTAGTTGCTGCTGGGTATTACTTGCTTTCTACTAGGGACTGACACACCTCTAAAGCTGCAACATCATCTTGGAACCCTAACTTCCCCCACATTCTAAGTGGCAGTTAATGCAGAAAATCCTGCTAAACTGTAGAATTCAATCAAAACGTTCTTATACAGGATGTAATGGAGTTAATGGTCTTGTTGTTTTACAGAAGATTAGCTTTCACTCTCTGTCTTGTTGTGCTTCAAGTAGATATGCCCAGAGGCCTGATACTGATGCAAGCTCAGAGATGGCCATTATCACATAGGCCATTATCACATTGCCACTAATAAACTGTGCACACAGCATCATTAGTAAATGGAAGTACATACAAGAGAATTCTGTATGTTCAAATACTGGCCAAAACAACACTGGGCTTAAGTCAAGTAACATTAACTCTGAGATAAACAATTTATAAAAAATATGATAGAACAGTTTTTATACTCAATCAACAATAATTTGGTTGGGGAATATTTTATAGACAGGAAAATCTTGAGAGTGTCCCAGTGACAACATTGGAACAGGAAAAGAAATGGTGGTAAGTCTGAGCATTGTTTCTAGATGCATAGAGATTTACAGTATGTGTGGAGTCCCCAGCCAGAGACGCAAAAGCTGAAAGACGTCTTGATACTAGGACTTTTCTCCTGGATAGATAAATTGACAACTGAGCCACAAGTGAACCAGTTCACTTGGGAGATTAACTCCTCCCACAAGATGAATTGCCATAAGTGTCTCCAGACTGGCTTCTGCCCAAGAAAGTACCTTTCATGCTTCTGTTAACATCATTTTGCTTTTTGGGCCACCTTGCTTCTTATGTAGGCAATGTTCCCTGCATTATCAGATGGAACCTTTACCACTGTCTCACTGACTGTCTTGAAAATGCGAGAACTAGCAAGACAGCCCTCGTCTCTAGGGCGTTGATCATCTGGAACTCAGATCAACTGTACTCTGGTCTAGTACAACACCCCAACCCATGAGGCTGGCATCAGCCATCAGAGTGATCTAGTTTGAAGATGATAATGAGTAGTCCCTCAGAAATTGTGGGTGGTCCTCCCACCATTCCGGAGACTGGCATATTGCTTTCAGGAGCCATACTGACATTTGGTACTGCTCTGATGCAGGAGACCAATGATACAGAACAAAAATCCAGAAGAAGCCTAGTGCTGTCTGGCCCAAGAAACCACATCTGTGATGATTGTCATCAAGCCAAGAGTCTGTAAGCATATGTGGACTGATGCAGCTTTCTTGAACTAGATCTGGTGACTCTCCCTTGTGAGATTCTCTATTCTCTTTTGAGATAAGAACTCTCAAGCAGGATCTGTTTTGAAGTTCATCCCAGTGACTGTGAAGGCCAAAATAAACTTGTTTCCATGTTGACTGTCCTGTCATGTTCCCAGAGAACCTGCAAGGTCCTCCAAACCTACGAAAGAGCCAGCTGTACCCATACCTCTCTGGTAAGGAGCTCGTCTAGATCTGGATACATGTGGTGCCCCTTCCACAGGAGGAGAGCCACTAAGACTGTCACAATCTTTGTAACATCCATGTTGCCAATTCTAAATCTGCATCTATACTATCACTCATAGATACTGGAATCATCATCTATGGGGCAGCCGACAACATGTACCTAAACAAAATTAGACTGGCCCTTAATAAGGCCTATAGACTTGCTACTGGCTGCACCAGACTCGCACATACCTGCACCCTTTACTCCTCAATCAACTGGCTAAACTTTGACGGGAGGCTCAAATATCAGGTCTGCCTCTTTGCTAAAAAATAACAGCAGAGCTACTCCCACCTGCTCTCTCCCCTACTGCAGGCACCATTGTCCACCATCTCACTTGGCAATGGGTGACAACCCACTTCAGGTACCACTCGCTGCAAGACAACTTTGGGTCAAATAACTTTTAGGTACCTGGCCCCTAGCTGGCTCAACTCACTCCCAAACTCCCTCCTCACAGAACCCTAACTCGGTCAGTTCAAGTCCCAAATAAGAGACCTAATCACTCATGACTCAGTCTGTGACTGCCCTTGATTTTGACCTACCCATTTCCCACCCCGACTATGGACTTAACTCTGGTCCAGCTGCCCCTTGGCGTGCCTGTATTTTTGACAATGGACACCTCAGTCCAGCCTAGGCCTGCAATAACCACCAGGGCATGGCTAGCACCACCGCCGGCAGTGTATGTTTTGTTACCTGCTACCATCTGCACTATGTACCTATGTTTGGCAGCATTCTGTAACTCTATCACCAGCTGCTTTACTGTGTTATCTGTAACCATTTTCTAACCATTTCTGTAATTATTGTGTCTAGTTGTTGCTCTTGTCCCTGATGTCTCTGTTTTCAATGACGTGGAACCTTTGTAAAGGAGTCTTTGACTCAAAAGTGTTATCCGATATCTTCAATAAATAAATAGATAAATAAAGAGGAGAGCCTGGTATTGAAAATGATACTTCTGGATTGCAGATCTGAGAAATCTGAGATGTGACTGATAAATTGGTATGTGCTTATATGCATCGACAGATAAATTGAAGCCAGAAAATTCCTCGGCTGAACTGCCATTATAATTGACCTTGGGGACTCCGTCTTGAACCTAACTGGCCCCACAGACTGGTTCATTGTTTTAAATTCCAGGATCATCCGGAACCCTGCTGACATTTTGGGAACTATGAGGTAAATGGAATAGAATCCATGTTCCCTCTCCTGTTGAGGGACTGGAACTGTTGCTTCTGAGCTCAACAGGTGTGCAAGGTTCTGACCCACTGACTGGCATTTCATGTGTTTTGTTGATCTTGAAGTTTGGAAGAAACACCTCTTGAGGGCACATTGGAGAATCCTACTGCATAACCTTGTAAATCGATCTTCAGCACCCAGGCATCTGATGTGGTCTGGGTTCATCTGTCATAAAACCTTCAAAGCCGGTTCACCAGGGCTGCAGACAAGGATGAATCTCAATCTCAGTCTTTATTTATTTATTTAAGGCGCCTTTCTAAAACCAAGGCGCTGTACAATACTAGATAAAACAATTACAAATACAATAAACAACAATATTAAAAATCATTATATGCTTTACTAAAGAGGTGAGTCTTTAAAGATTCTTTAAAACTATGGACAGTAGGGCTTTTCCCTTTCTAATGAGGTAGAAATTCCACAGGGTCAGACCATAAAACTAAATGATCTTGCCCTGAAGTTTTTAAACGAACCCTGGGAATCTCTAGCAATCCCTCATCAGTGGATCGGGAGAGCGCGGGAGGACAGTAGGGATGAAGGAGATCTTTCAGGTAAACTGGTCCCTGATCATGTAGGGCCTTATGGGTCAACAAACCTGACATTGAAGGTGATTTGCCAGCAAACTGGCAACCAGTTGCAGACCACGGAGCACAGAGCGTTATATGACTGGCCCTAGATGAGCCCGTCAACAGCCTGGCTGCCGGATTCTGCACTAGCTGCATGGGCGTAATCTCAATCCCAGGAAGCCCTAGGTAGAGCAAGGTTGCAGTAGTTAAGGCGGAAGGTACGACATGGACCAAAATAGGCAGATCGTCAGGGGAACCAGGTGTTTCACCGGGCGTTAGTTCCTCAGATGGTAAAAGAGGTTTTGACAACCGCTGACACCTGAGATTTAAATGTCAAGTGGTCATCAAATACTAGCGCCCGATTCACTTTTTCGGTCTGAGGTAATTAGCGGGATGTCCCGAGCCATAAACCCGAGGGTAATCCACCAATAAACCCGCCTCGGCGATCCTGGCCCACAACCAACACCTCAGTTTTATCAGGGTTCAACCTCACCCAACTCACATTCATCCAGTCCTGGATTTCAGCAAGACAGTTATTAAAGACCGAAAAGGCAGCATCTTGACCGGCAAGAAAGGACATGTACAGCTGAGTATCATCTGCATAGCAGTGAAAACTCAGACCATACCGCCTAATAATCGCTCCTAATGGCAGCATATATACTGCAAACAACATGGGTGCCAAAATGGAACCCTGCGGTACCCCACAGGATAGGGAGAATGATGCTGAGGAAAAAATCCCAGACACCACTCTCTGAGTCCTACCCTCGAGGTAAGACCGAAACCAACTGAGGACTGTACCAGACAGTCCACAGATAGACCGCAGGCGTTCCAATAGCACACCATGGTCTACAGTATCAAATGCTGCAGAGAGATCAAGAAGGACCAGAATGGAACGAGATCTTCGATCTCTCGCTATTAGGAGGTCATTTAGCACCCGAATCAGAACTGTCTCGGTACTATGTCTTTTTCTAAATCCGGACTGGAGAGAATCGTAGAGATTGTGGCTGGTCAAATGATCATTTAACTGCAAAGCAACCACCTTCTCAATAACTTTACCAACAAAGGGTAAGTTAGAGACAGGCCTGTAGTTTGCCAGGCAGTCCGGGTCCAAGGAGGATTTCTTAAGGAGGGGCTGGACCACCGCCTCCTTTAGAGGATTTGGAAAAATCCCCCTCTCCATGGACCTACAGACTATCTCAGCTAGGATGGGGCCGATTTTATCCACACACCCCACTAAGAGACGTGTGGGGCCCGGATCCAAACTACAGTTGGTCGGACGCAATAATTGTATGATCATCACAATTTCTTCAATTGTGGGAAGGCCGAAGTCAGACCACACAAACTGGGTGTCCGACATCTCCTGCCGACCATCACTACTCCCATTAGAGAGGGTTAGATGGATGTCCGATCTGATTGTGGCAACCTTATCTGAAAAGAATAGAGCAAACTCCTCACACCGTTCTTGAGAAAACGCTCTTCTGGGCTGCAGACAGATTGGATTGCACAATCTGTCCACAGTCCGGAAGAGCTGAGCTGGTCTATTCTGTGCAGCAGCAATCTCTCTGGACAGGAATTCTGCCTTCTTACGAGAGATTGCTGATTGATAGATCACATAGTGATCCATCAAACTAAGTCTGTCACAATCCTGACCCGACCTCCGCCAGCACCTCTCCAACCTTCGTCCAACTCTCCTCAACTCCCTCAAAGTCTCATCAAACCAAGGAGACTTGGGTCGAAGAGTGAGAGGACGAACACGAACAGGAGCAATGGAATCCAGGGCCCCTGCCACCGCCTCATTATAGGCAAGTACCAGCTCTCCTGGATCCATGCAATCTCTCGGTAAGCTCGATTAGGTCCAGCATCGCCATCAGGCCGTCAGGGGAAACACCCCTTAAAGGGCGATACCGGACCATCTCCGTAGGGGCCGGCCTACAAGGGGTGGCCACAAAACTGAGCCCAATGGAGTGATCATCAGACCATCCGACTGGTTCCACCACCAGGTCGGATATCTCCATCCCCAGAAGGAACACCAAATCCAGTGAATAACCACCAATATGGGTCGAGGAGGAAATAACCTGTGTGAAGCCCAGTGACATCATTAACTGGAGGAAGTCTTGACCAAACTGCGAGACCTCATCGTCAACCCAGGCATTGAAGTCCCCCAGAACCAACCATCTGGGGGACCCCAATGTCAGGTCGACAACCCAGGTCTCGCGACTTCCCTAGGAAAACATTCCCATCACCTGGTGGATGGTATACGTAGTTATCCTGCACCCCACACCTCGCCCACGATGCATCTAAAGGATTTGGTAGTTCCCACCGTACCTCCACTAGCCCAGTTCTGATCTAAAACAGATGGCAACACCCCGCCTACGATCCAACCTTCAGGAAAGCATTTAGGAGCGCTTCCCAAAGTAGACAGAATCGGGCTCACTTTCAGCCTAGCCGTACACTGGCTGTCTGGTAGCTGCAGAATCCTACAGGGCTGTTCAACCAAGAAGGAAATTTGTTGACCACCAAACAGGGATGGGATCAAAAAAGAGTAGGATTTCTCTGCCTAGTCCCCTTTTTCTTCACATTCAGAATCTGTAGGGTCACCTGGGTTCTGAGGATTTGTGGGACTATCATTGCCTTGGAAGTCTTCCAGACTGTCTGGCTTTGGGAGCTCCCCTTGGCCCAGACAGGTCTGGGGTAGATTTCAGGTTAAGAAGAGCATCTTTCTCACCCATGAATAGTGAAGGGTGCCCCAGTAAATCTGGATGTGTCTGTCCTGAACCTTTTTTGGGAGGATCTCCTGTGATTCAGATGTTTGGGCTGAGATACTTTTCTTAGTCCCAGATATCTAATTTTCCTTGTGAACTTGCAGATCCTCATGCAGAATAGCCACTTCTGCAGTTAGCTTTGTCAAAATGCTTGTGAAAGAAAAATCCTCTGTCATGCTGGGACTTAAGCCAGCAATTGCTCTTTATTACAGTGGTTTCCAAAGCATCACAAGGAACAAAAACCGTTGCAGTATGGATAGCTATGACCAAGTCCTGTGTTTTTGGAACCATTGTTTGATGTTTGCTGACTTTAGGAACTTGACAGTGAACCCTTCTTATCCTTAATATCTTTTAAGATGTCATCTAACTGCTGTCAGTCTGACCTGCAAACCAGTGTGTCAGCCATATGGATCCTTATGGCCACCACAGCAGCTGGTGAACCACTAGCCGCAAGGTGGAGAGGTCTACAAGGGAATCGGCCCTAAAAGGAAGCTGCCATGTGTACTAAGAGAACAATGTGACATATGGGAGAATTTTCAGACACCTAGTCCGCTATCGTCGTTGACCATTCTCATACAGCTAGTGCTATCAAAGCTAAAGCAGACGACACTCATAAGAAGGAGTCTGCAGGTGAGTGAGTGCATTTGCAAGCTGCTTCTGAGTTCTTATCATTAGCATCTGTCAGGGTAACAGCTCTTTTCCCTGGAATGACAGTCTGCCTGATCACAGAAAAAATGGCAGCTTCTGTGATGGGTGGAGCCTTCCATTTCCTAAGCAGTGATTCCTGAATTGGATAACCTCTTGCCCACATCTTAGACAATTATTTTGTTCTCATCCCTGTCTTTTGACAGTTTCTGCAAAATGCTCAAATTCAGGAAAGCATTTAGAGCGTTCCTCAAAGTAGACAGAATCGGGCTCACTTTCAGCCTAGCCGTACACTGGCTGTCTGGTAGCTGCAGAATCCTACAAGGCTGTTCAACCAAGAAGGAAATTTGTTGACCACCAAACAGGGATGGGATCAAAAAAGAGTAGGATTTCTCTGCCTAGTCCCCTTTTTCTTCTTCACATTCAGAATCTGTAGGGTCACCTGGGTTCTGAGGATTTGTGGGACTATCACTGCCTTGGAAGTCTTCCAGACCGTCTGGCTTTGGGAGCTCCTTGGCCCAGACAGGTCTGGGGTAGATTTCAGGTTAAGAAGAGCATCTTTCTCACCCATGAATAGTGAAGGGTGCCCCAGTAAATCTGGATGTGTCTGTCCTGAACCTTTTGGGAGGATCTCCTGTGATTCAGATGTTTGGGCTGAGATACTTTTCTTAGTTCCAGATATCTAATTTTCTTGTGAAAGATCTCACTGAGTTAGTGGATGAGGGACATGTGTAACTCTTTGCAGCCACTGTCAAAATTGAAACCAAATGATCTTTCAAGAATCAATCTTGACCATTTATTACCTCGTTGGCGCCTGCTGGAGGCACTAAGACCCTTTGGGAGCCAAAGGTTTCAGAGCTTAGAGCTAGGGGACCAACGTTAGGATGATGGTGCCGCCTACAAGGCAGACGTGATGATGTGATGCTCGTGGGCTGATCAGTAACTGATGTCAGCTCCTGCATACCTCATTTCTGTTTTTCCGCTGTTGAGTTGATCTCATGGGAGTTGAAGCTTCTAGCCTTTTTCACTGCGTCACACCTCTGGCCACCCTTTTTCTGCTCCGCCATCTCTTTCAGTCATTTCCAGTGCTATTTTTTCATCTGTCTTGTCCCATGGCACTGAGTGCCTTTTTCCAGTTTTTGTTATTCTGTTGCAGTCATATCCGACTACCAGGGTGTAAGAAGAAGGAACCCCATGCGCCTGTGCTGTTCTGGGAGACCTGTGTCCATCTGGGATCAACATGACTGCTGTTGGACCTGCCTTGCAGCTGACCATGACATGGACCACTGCAGTGCCTGCTTCTCCATGGACTTCTGCACCCTAGAGATCCATGTGATGAAGTGGAGTCGTCAACCCCCCCACTTTCGGAGGCAGGTCATGCACCCAGGACTTCAAGGTAAGGTCCCTGGGCTGTTCTCCTGAGCCCCTCCCCAGTACTATACCTACTGAGGGAGACCAGTCTTCTCCTAGTCCTCGCCGAGACAGAGAGCATGGTGGAGGGGTTGGATAGACAGTCAGCCTCCCCTAGAGGGCTGGTTGAGCACCCCTCTCATTTCTTTGCTCCTTAAGGGCAGTGGATATACTTGGTGGTGAAATTGAAGCTACATGCTAGACCTACAGCAGTGGGTACCTTGGCATTGCAGTCCAGCTACTCCTTGGCTTCTGGCACTAAGGCTGGTGCTGGTGAGTGAGGCGATGCCAACCGCAAGGCCAGGTCCCCTTCCAACACCACTTGTGGTTCCGGGAGAGGGAAAATCTCCAGATACGGGCCTTCTAGACATCCTGTGAAGGTGTTCTCGATCTCTTCCCCTGAGCGGTCGGATGACCTGAGGTTGGGAATCAGGAAGGCCTCGTCTCTTTGCTGGACTCTGGTGATGAGGGGGACATTTTTGGGCCTTGTTCTGGGCCTTCTTTTAGATCTGTATCATCTCCAGAGCTTTCTTCTCTGCCTGGTGTTACTGGTGGCGCCACTTCCAGGTCATCTCCTGGCACCATCCACGGTGCTGGGGAGGACACCAGCTGTGGCGTTGGGCAGGGTGTAGGTGCCTTCCGCAGTACCAAAAGGGGTTCTGGCACCATTTGCGATGCTGTTTCCCCTGCTTTCTTGGAGATTGAGACAGGGCTTATTCAGAGGCCTAGCCCAAATGGCAGGGCTCTATCTAGTGAGGTGTGGTGTTCTCAGTCAGTGGCTCACTCTTTGCCCAAGTAGGTGGCAGCTCTAGCAGGAGTTGAAGTGCTGACGTGGGGCCAGTGGTCTATCCAGAACCATTAGGCCCTGTTGTTGGTGGGGATCGGGGCTGCCCTGTTGGACCTTCATGGCTTTGTTCTCCTGGCTGGGTGGCTTCCCCAACCCTAAGGGCACCATCTTGACCACTCCTGCCTGTTGCGCTCTTTAGTGGATGAACTTGCCAGGCCCTCCTCAAGTGAAGTCACCTTTGTGTCTTTGTAGCCCTGGCAGAGGACCTGTCTTGGTCATCCATGACTCTCCTTTGCCTTTATTGTCCTCTCCAGGCATTTTGGGTCCCACAGGGACCTTGACCTTGAACAGTTCAGGGCTTCGCTGTGTGCATTCCCTTAGTACCTCAGGTCACTAGATCAGGTCATTTTCTGGCCTGAAACTCAGGCACCACCTCTGACTTCAGCTCCTCTTCATCTTCCACTTCCTCTTCCTCTTCCTCTTCTCCTCCTCTGAGGAAGGAATAGTTTCTTGCATGTGTCCTCTGATGCTGGGTATTCTTCTTACCAGCAGTTCTTGTGGAGATGATGAGGTGGCTAGGAATTATCCATTTTGGAAGCGCAACCCTGCACACCTGGTGCTGTCATTCCTCTGGGAGTACAGCCATAATGTTTTAGTCATCTTTCTTTGGTTCAGCCATTTATGGAGGCAACAGGGTATCTGGTTCTGTCCTCTGCCCTTTCTCCAACTCTGAGGGACATCTAGCACAAGTACTGTGCACCCATGGGGTCTCCAGGAGCCATGCCACATCCCTCTTCTGGGATCCAGGTCCTGGATACCCCTCTGGGCATATGCACCCAGTCGTGACTGCCCACCAGACTTAGAATCTACAGAATTTTATGTCGGGGTTGTAGAGTGGTCTTGGTGGCACACACCGTGTGTATTGCAGCACATCAGGCACCTCAGGTGACTTTTATAGCAATCACCTTTGGGCAATACTGGGTCAGCTCCTAGCATCCTTGCCAGAATTGAGGCAACCACACACGGCCATTTGCCTTTCCTCCCCTGAGCCTGGAGCTGGTGAGGCACCAATCAAGGGTATATTATGACACCAATGAGGTAGCCTCCAGGGTGGTGAGAACGGCAGTCTGGATTCAGTGGATGGCAAGGCTTCATCTCACCATGTTTTCACCTTTGATCTGGTGTAGGATTTTTTTTTTTGCTATTAAACTCTAGGATTACAAATACCTTTGATCAGGAACTGCTCATTTACAAAGGTTCCACGCCAAAGGATGTAGGTAACATACATACAAAGGTCAACAATGGTTACAGTCTTAAAACACAAAGATGTCTAAGCATTTATTATACAGCCAGAAATGGAGAGAGACAACATAAGTCAGCTTCAGACAAGTTTCAGTGAACAGTATATAGTTAGTATAGGGTAGGAGGAGTCAGGAAAAGTAGGCAGGCTAAAGAGCCATTGTCGGTGGTAGAGTTGGGTGGCAAAGTGCAAGGTGGATGGGCTGGAGGGCCCTTATCTGAAAGTGCCATTAGAGAGGGAGGGGCTGGGTGAGGCAGTGTGGTGTGGGGGTAAGGGTGAGAGTGGGGAAACTGGTGCCAAAAAGTGGAGCTCTAAAGGAGGTTACAGGTCACCTTCACTAGGGTAAAATGAGGCAGTTACTTAGGAGAGGCAGTCACATTGAGTGGGAGAGGTGAGGAATAGTCGGAGTTGACTTTTAAAGGACCAAGCATCACAGTTGTAAGTGTTTCTTTGTTAAGGGTATTGTACCACTGAGGAGCCCTGTGCGTGGAGACCTCTGACCCATTGTGGTCCGGCATGTGGGGACCTAAAAGGTTTGATATACTGTAGAGCACTGCGTGTAAGCTGGGTACTGCTGTTGGCAGTAAGGAGCTTCTACCCCTGATGGCATGAGCTCAAGGAGAACATTTTTGGTTAACAAGTAGGTCTGGTATTGTATTCTACTAAGGAGTGGTAGCCATTTGGCCTGGGCATACAGGTCACAGGTGTGTGTTAGGCTGGTGGCACCCGTTACAAGCCTACAGGCCTCGTTGAGTGTCACTGATATCCTCCGGAGCACAGTAGGGGAAACAGAGCCATAGATGACTAGACCATAGTCAACGATGGAGGTGACGGAGCTGTAGATGGCCAGTCTAAGGGCATTAGTGGTCATGCAGTGGTTTTGCTTGTGGAGCAGGCCGATCCATATGTTGGCGGTCTTAGCTACATTGTCAATGTGCCGCTTGTAAGAAAGGGAACTGGTTCTTGATGGTGAGGGACAGAGGTTTACCCTTGCTCTGTGCTTTGCAGAATGTCATGACCTTAGTTTTGCTGTAGTTCAGGATGAGTGTATGTGAGCTAAACCACTCTTCATCATGCCTGAAATCACACTGCAACTGACTCTCAAGTTGTTTAGGTCTTGGTTGCTAGTAAACAGGACTGCATTGTCCACATAGAGTAATATTCTCTGTTGGCAGACGCTAGGGAGACTGTTCAGGAAGAGAGAAAAGAGTAATGACCCCAGAATAGACCCCTGCAGGACACCTGAGAGGACTGGTTTTTCATCAGAGGTGACGCCAGCAATCCTAATAGGTTGGACCCTTCCCCTGAGGTAGCTAGCAAACCAGGGCAGTGCATCCTTGGAGAGCCTGAGATTGGTCAGTTGCCTGAGTAGGAGTGGGTGGTTAACAGTATCAGAGGCCTTTGTCAGGTCAATGAATACTGCCCCACCCCCCACAGATTCCTTGGTCGAGGCTGTCATGGATGAATCCAGTAAATTCCAACAGTACCATGGTGGTACTATGCCCTTTTCGGAAGTCATGCTGTTCTGGGCACTGGATTTCATATTTGTCCAGGAACTCTACAAGCTGGTCCAAGACTATTCGTTCCAGAGCTTTAGATGAGGGGGGAGGATGGAGATGGGCCTGTAGTTGGTGCAGTGACTTGTCTTCACTTTTGTGTGCAGGTGTGATAGTCACCTGTTTCCAGAGTGATGGGAATTGACCCAATCTTAGGGAAAGGTTGAAGATCTTTGTCAGGGGTTCAAGGATTTCATCTAGGACTAGTACAAGCAACTTCAGGTCGAGTGAGTCACCACTGTAGCCAGTTTTGCGGATGGCGTTGCATATATAGGTTCTGGCTAAGTGCATTGGGATCTGTTTGAAAAAGAACTGCGGAGCTGTGTGTACTTGGGATGCAGTGTCAAAGGGGGAATTGGTGGTGGGAGCGTTGAAAAAATCAGGTGGAAGGACACTGCCAAGGTTGGAGAACGCATTGTTGAATGTTGGAGATGGTACCTAGGTCTAGTGTAGGTGTTCCATCAATGTTGAGCATGAGTGGGTGGTGGATGGGTTGCCTGTGAGGTCCTTCAAGTTATTCCAGAATTTTTTCCCATCACTCCGGAGTTGGAGAGTGCCTCCCTAAAATATTTGCTTTTAGCGTATAGCTCGGGTACAGCCATTTCTTGCAGATTTGCATTTTGAATGTCCCTTAGGCTGATGTGGCTCAAGCACAGTGCCAGAGATGGTCCCTTCGTTTGAGCCATACTACAAGCTTTGTAGTTTATCCATGGGTTTGACCTGCCTTTAACCTTCATCTACATGGATATCACAGGCTGCCGTAAAGCAGCTGTTGAACAGTTCAAGGCTTTGTTTGTATCATTGAATGAGTCAATTATCGACCAGTCCAGCCTGCTTAGATGTGATTTGAGCAGCTGAAGGTGCCCCTGCTTGAGTACCCTGGTGTGTATAATTTTAGGAGGGGGCTTGGTGAATTTGTCAGCCCAACAGCAGATAACAGGTGAGTGGTCACTTAAAGTATCAGGGAGTACAGACACCTTACAGATTCTTTTGGGGTGGTTTGATAGTATCCAATCAAGCAGAGTTTAGGCCGCCATCCTATAGTTGCACCTAGTGGGGGGTTGGGATAAGCTGTGTGAGGTGTTGTGCCATGACAGTATCTTTGTAGGTGCAGGCCTCAGGTGAAAACCAGTTTATGTTAAAATCACCCAGAATTATGGTCTCCGAATTATGGTGTAGTCCCATGAGGAGTTTCATGATGCTGTTGAAACCACTGGCCTGGTCCTTTGGGGTATGTATACAGAGGCTATAGTAAGATTTTTATTTTGGGCCCCTAGGAGAATTTTGATCAGGATCCTGGGTTAGAAAATAGGATGACATGTCCCATGAGGGTATCTGTCAGGTAGATGGTACAGCCACCACCCTGTTTTGAAATCCTGTCCTGCCTAAAGATAGAGTATCTGGAAATTGCGACACGCAGTGTCAGGGATCTTAGGGTTTAACCAAGTTTCAACAATAGAGAGATGTCAGGATTGTGTTGTTGAACCCAGGTTTTATCGTTATCAAGTTTACAAAGGAAGGCTACAGACATTGATTGATGGATGCCAGTGTGAGGACCCCACCCTCCTATTCTGGGGGTGTCAGCGGTCGGCCCAACTGGTCCTGGGTTGGGGTGTACGTTTCCAGAGAGAGAAGTAGCATAAAAGAATTCTCAGGAGAGAGGTTTTAAGTATTTTGAAAGCTTGCTTTGTTTGTTAGTGTCTGTGCACCTTGGTGCTACGGTACTGGGCTTGTCCAGCCTTGTTACAGAGAACTGCTAATACTTGTAGGTTCCTCGGAAGGCTGAACGCTTGTAACTTCAGAAGGTAACCAGTGTGCCAGATAGGGGTGCAGTGGGCCATGGTATCATTGTGTTGGATCCCCGTGGTCATACCCAGTGCATAATGCAGGGCAGAGGGTGGCGTTGGCTGGCAGGTAGATTGAGAGGAGGTGACCTCAGGAGAAATGGGACAGTGCAGCACTATCATCACCACTACTAGCAATGTGGAATGCAGGTTTAAAGCAGCCATGATTTGGTTTCAGGAAGGAGACACAGTTTGGCTGAGAGTGGGCACTGTTAAAGGCTAAACAAATAGCAGTTTGTCAATTGAGTGATACCTGTTGGTTAAGTCAAAAGCCAAAAGAAATGATCAACAGCTGAGGTTCAGAGTCATAGAGTGTGTTAAAATTCTGAAGGTGATTAACTGTGCCTGTGCATATGCAGGACATGAAATCCTTTTGTCTGTATGCTTATTTGTCATTCAAAGAGGTTGCTGAAAAGCCCTCATACAGATCATGGAGCAGGTCAGGACTAAATGTGATTCAGGCAGGACCCAGAGTCACAGAGTTTCAGATTTAGTTGCTTTACTTATGTTTTGCTTCGGATAGCTTCCAAAAAGTTGATTTTAAAATGAAAATGCAGATACCTGGTGATGACGTTGTGCAGAAATCCAGTCCAGGAGACTTTCATGGACGTAGTGAGCAAGAATGGTGTAGTTACTCCAAGCAGAAAACCATGTAAAATCCACAAAAACTAAGCTACAGACAAACACAAGCAGCCACCACACAGACCCAGGAGGTGTGGCTAGCTGATTATGATGAAGGATGTTGGCCTTGCAATTCCAGGGACCCACTTTTCTCCCCAGGGTCAGTCGTGAGTTGGTGGGGTGAATTCCTCCTCTCAGGCCACAGGAGCTTCGCCTGCCCTGACCACTCTTGGGCCTTGCCAGACCTGTGAGGGCCTCTGCCTTCTGTGGTCATTAGTTGGATGGCCTCCACTGTAGCATGGAGGGCCAAGGCACTGGGTCATAGGTTTAATGTGTATATTACCAATTTAAAATGGGGAAGTGAGTGCAGTGGTGGGCCAGAGCACTATGTCTGGAGAGGCGGTGTTGTTTGCACTCCCACACCTAGTGAAGACAGGCAGGATATTAACAGTAATGTTGGGAAGATATGGAGCAGACAAAGGCATAGTTGGGATAGGGACATGGTGAAGGGGGGAAGTTAAGTTAGTCAAGTAAGTTGTGGTAGAACTACCCCAGGCAGTGTGCCTGAATGCCAGGAGTCCTGGGAATAAAATCGGGGACCTCCAGGTAGTGATAGCAGAAGCCCAGCTGGACATAATAGCTATTATTGAAACATCAGTGATGCAGAATCATGACTAGGGCCTCACCATCCAGGGATACGCAGTATTTAGTAGATACAGGGAAATGGGCAGGGGGAGGCATCACACATATTTGTGATTGTCTAAAGGCAATAAAAAATAAGAGTCTGGGTGTAGGAAAAAGTGTGTGTTTATGTGGTAGTTTAAAAAGGGAAGAATCTTAAAATGGGGATGGCCTTAGGCCAGCAGACCAGTCTGTGGAGAGGGACAGGGTACTAGGCTGCCAAATCAGAAGGTCAGCCACTGTGGTGAACTTGATCCTGAAGGGGATCTTAACCAACCAGATGTAGATTGGGGATTGCAGATGGCTAGGAGTGCCAGGAGGCAAGTTTGTTGTAGTTTCAGTGCAGGACAGCCCTCGTGTATAATGGAGGAACCAATCAGAGATGGGACTGTCCTCAACCTTGTGCTACAAAATCAGGACACAGTGAGAGATGTTAGAGTAGGGGACCAGTGATCACAACTTGGTATGGTTCACTATAACCCTAAATGTCCAGTGCCTCAAGTCAAAGATGATGGTTCTGGATTTCAAGAGAATGGATTTTGGGCAAATGGGGAGACTCCTTTGGGACAAACTGAGATGGGCAAAGGTGAGAAGGTGTGGAAAATGAATCGAATAATTAAAGGCATCTGTTAAAGTGTATCCCGTCAAAACAGCAAGTCAAATACAATACTTGTCATTTGGCGATGTGGTACTGTATTTACAGTGCATGGTAAGTTTATTATTGTTGGCAGTATTGCTCTTGTGGTCAATTTTTGTGCGGCTTGGGATGGTTTATTTTAGTTAAGCTGATGCTGCCCCATAAGTGACTTAGAACAGGAGGTTCGCTGTCCTTGTCCAGCTTCATGTTGCAATTTGCCATTATACTTGTCACTGTTTTGGAGTCGCTGTATTTGCCCTGTGTGGTTTTGCAGGTGCAGTTTTGACATGGAACCCTGTTAAGGTCACCAAAACCTGTCTGAATCAGGTAGAATAAAACAAAACATACAAAAAAAAATAAATCTGGTAGACCAGGGTAGTTGGGAAGTAGTAAAACCTAAGAGGGCAGCAGTCTGAAGCCAGTGGAAGTGTACTGTACCTACATAAGCTGAAGGAGGTCAACAAAACCATCAGGAAGGCAAAGGCAGAGACAGAGCTCTGTTTTTCATGGAGGAGGTGAGTGGGGGTCCACTCCGTGACTGTGGGGTGCAGCAAAATCGAGAGGGTATGAAAGTACTACATTTGGGACCGGTACTGGGGAAAAGGAGTTTAAGGAGCTAAGGGCACTGAAGGTGGACACATCTCTAGAACCAGATGGGTTGCACCCTAGAGTGCAGGACATTATGGCTGGAACTTGCAGTGCCTCTAGCTGAGATGTTCACTTACTCTCTGGAGACTGGGGTAGTCCTTGCTGACTGGAGGATAGCAGACAATGCCTCCCTCTATGAGAGTGGGAGCAGAAATTACCTGGGGGAACTACAGGCTAGTAAGCTTGATTTCTGTAATGTGGAAGCTACTTGAGACCGTCATTAAAGAGCAGATGATAGATTTTTCTAGAGGCCGGTGGGCTCAAGATAAGCTGCAGCTTGGCTTCATGAATAGAAGGTCATGCCAAAATAACCTGAGTTCTTAGACTGTGTTATTCAAGTAGTGGACAAAAGCAAGTGGCGGATATCATAGGCTGGATTTTCTATTGGACGGAATTGCCATAAGCCCAGGCTACAACAAAGATATGGCGCACAAAGCTTTTAGAGATCTAAATGGATTTTCAACTTCTTGCAGCAAAGTGACTCTCACTAGACTATCTTTTTGTGTTCTAGCCACCATCGTCATCGGGGACCCTTTACAAGCAGCTTGTTGCCAAAGTTTGGCACACGCTGATGTTAATCAGACTGATTGTCACAACTGTGCCTGAGATTATAAAATTGGGTACAGTTGCCACAGTTGGCAGTACCACAGCTGTGGCAACGCAAGGGTTTAATGCAAGATTTGACACGTCAACCTTTGGAAATCTCTCCCCGTCTCTGGATTTCATCAGGGCCTTTGAGTCAGTTAAGGACCACATAGAAGGTTAGTAAAGAAGCTAGAGGACCTAAGAATTAACTAGTCTGATTATTTGATAAATTGGTTTGGAGGGAGGACCCAGAGGGTAGTGTTACACGAGGGCGCTTAGCGTTGAGGGTGGTGACAGTTGGGCTGCTGCAAGGGTCAGTACTGGGGCCAGTACGATGAGGGTGGTGACAGTCAGGGTGCTGTAAGGGTCAGTACTGGGGCCGGAACTTTTCAATGTGCTCATCTGAGACATCAAGGGCAGGATAAAGGGAAGAATTTGCCTCTTTGTAGATGACACCTAAAGCGGCGGTAATGTAAACACTGAACAGGGTATTAGGGGTGCGAGGAAGGACCTAGAAAGACAGGATAGGTGATTTAGGATTTTGCAGCTTAAGCTCAGTGGCAAGAAGAGCAGAGTCATGCACATCGGCAGAGGGACCTAACAACGGACTATTGGATGGAGAGAGGGGGCAAAAGCATCAGCCAAATCACAGATGAATGGGACCTTGGGTTCATCATAAGTGATAGTCTCATGCCAGTTACCCAGTGCGCCAGGGCATCTGGGACAGCCAGCAGGATGGTAGGGTGCATAGGGAGGGGATTCTCCATTAGGAGGAATGGGTTACTTTTGCCCCATTAAGGATCCTTGGTAAGGCCACACCTCAAGTACTGTGCCCAGTTCTGACAAAGGATAGGAACCTTATAGAGTCAATCTAGAGGCAAGCTCTAAAGATGGTACAGGGAAAGCAGGAAAAAACATGATGAGCATCTGGCCTGTCTGAACATGTACTCATTGGAGGCCAGATAGGGGACAGTGACATAATAGAAGCTTTCAGATTCCTGAAAGGATATAATAGGGTAGATTGTCAGGATCTGTTCAAGCGATGGGAGGGATCGACAAGCAGGGTACACAGTTATATGCTGGTAGTGGAGGGAAGGTTTAGCAGAGATGTAAGGAAATAACTTCTTCACAGAGAGAGAGGTGGACAGATAGAATGATTTCAGAGAGGTGGTAAATGCTGAGATGGTCATAGGTTTCAAGAAGAGTGGGACAGCTGTAGAGTTTGGTGAGTGCAAAAAGGTGAAAGGAGGGGAGGACACGGGGGAATGGAGCAGTGCTGCCACTAGGGCACATGGCCTAGACCTGATTAGTGGTGGGTTGGTATGGCTCAGGTTGGAAGCTGAGCAGACATGATGGACCATGAATATTTTTCTGCCAATACCCTTCTTTGTTTCCCAGATCTCTGCTTGTGTAGAACAGACAGAATCTACCACACAGAGACTGTTTCACACGTTGACACACAGCATTTCTCATTGAAATAAAAGTGCCCGTGGAACACTATAGTGCTCTTCTCTCTCTCTCTCTCTCTCTCTCTCTCTCATTCTCTTTCAAACCAGTAAGCAAATAAGATATTTTTGAAAAAACAGAAACAAACCTGTGCTGCCATAGCAAAAACCTGAGTTTGTAACTTGCATCAGTTCTAGAGCACTTGAGGCAGTTGTGCACACTTTATGTTAACGTTTTTGCACGTGAATGAAGCATTTCCTGCAATTGCAGGAATTTGACTGAGAAACTACAGATCTTCCTCAGGGGTCTCTAAAGTCATCAGGTCACATCGTAGGAACATCTCCATCAGTGAAGCAGGATCCACGTGGAAGATTTTCTAGCAGCACAGCTGGGGCCTTCCGGCGTCACCTGCCTACGTCATCAACCTTTTAAAGGTGTGAGTCCTTCCTTTTGAATTGGTGCCTGGAGCAGATGATAGAAACTGAGGGGCCATGAAGGGTAGAATTAGGTTGCTTTTTGACCTATGAAGTTATGAACACAGAATAGCCAAACAAACATGTAGGCTCACATTTACAGTGGGACACTAGCTTGTACTGCTATTTAACTGGGAGGGAGGATGGCTGCACAAAATTGGTAGGTGAAACTTTTCAGGGCCACATGCAAGCAGCTACAGTGGGATTTGAACTTGGGTTTTCGCTTCACAATTCAGTGATCTAACAATGCTAATCTTGCCCTCTCCCTACCTTCATTTGTATTATTATTGCTTCAAACACTAGCTTGCACACTATTTATATTTCAGTGTGCTACTGGTAAATATATGGGTTCCAGGGTGGGACACTCACCACAAACTCCTGAGAGTGGGCATATTGCACATTGAGAAGGTGGATACTTAGTGAGCCCCACCCAATGCATCAAAACCCAGATAGCTGTCAGGAGAGCATCAACGTCATTGCACCCCCCCCCCAAAAGAAAGTCCTCTTCTAATTTAAATTACACTGTCTTCTCATGATCTTCTACCTAAATACATAAATCTCACCAGAAGTTTCCTCTGGAAACCATAATTTAGCAACTATAAAATGGAGACAGAACAGTGATCTGGAAGTCGAAGGGCCTGGATGTTTTCTCCTACCTTAATTCTGGGACAGTCAGAGTTCAAGCAGAAGTTCATTTATATTTCTGCAGCAAGGCTCACACAGAAATGCATTCCTATGGCAACAAACTGCTACTTAAAAAAAAAAAAATCCTCCCAAGCCTTGCCGTAAATATCCCAAGAAATGGTGATTTATTTCAAAGAAAGCACTACGCTCGAATTTGCTGGGGGTGAAGGGAAGGACTGTTTGTAAGAAGCAGGCTAATTAAGCTGACCAAATGCACACACAAGTAAGCTGCTGCTGAAAAGCCTACCTACGCTCCGACACCAGTTCTGCAGTTTTATTTTCTTTTTCTGCTTACAGGCCACAGTTTGACTGCCTGGACAAGTGACTAAACCCACAGTGTAAACAAGCAAAAAGACTGCTTTAAAACTTACCTCACTGTTGCCTTTTCTCACTCGTGCAGATCCCCTCTAAGGCACTGTCTTCTTTTTTTTTTTAAATTTAAGTTTATTGAGTTTATATATAAGAAAAACAAAAGAAAAGAAAAAGGAAGACAAGGTACAGATATAGATAGTGGAGGGTTGTCAGATCATAGAGTACCCAAGTCCAGGAAAAAACACATGTAGCTGTACACAATCGCAATGACATTAGCTGGAACAATAAACACAGAAAAACAAAATACAAAATATAAAATAAACCCCTAATAACTCCCTCCCCAAACCCACCCCCATTGCCCCGGAGGAGTTTCATAGCTGAAGGAGATGTCAGGTCAATAAGGAGGAGAGCTGTGGTTGAGCCAGATAACGCTACAAGTATTAATGCAGCAGCAGTTACCTAAAGTACTATCAGTGTCTGGGTTACCTGCCCTAGGTAGGCGCATTTAATTTACCCATTTCCGATAAAAGACTCTAGATTATGTCTAGAGCTAGCTATAAGTTTCTTGGTATTGAAACAGAGGGACATCTCCTTGCTTTCATCCTGATAGGTAATAGTATCTTGATCCATCCAATGCCTGAGGACCAGTTTTTTTATAACTATTGAGATGAGAGCCATATGATATTTATCTCTTTTCACCGAAATGCTCGAGTAGACCCAAGATACAAATTTCTAAGGTAAATAGGTCTTTGAGCCCTAAAAGTGGGTCTAAGCTGTCTCTAACAGTACTCCATAAAGGTGCCACTTTATCGCATTCCCAAAGGATATGCAGCAAATTTCCTTTGGAGGCTACACATCTCAAGCAAATACTCGACTTAAGCTTGCCAAATTGGACCAGCTTAACTGGAGTATAGTAGAGATTATTTAAACTATAGTATTGGGTCAATCTATGGTTGTCTTGGGATAGGTAACAATGCACTTCTTTCCAAACTGAATCCCATGCAAGAGGGGAGCTCAGATTAGAGAGTGACCAGCTATTGGAACCCTCCAGGGAGTTAGGGAAAAGGTCATCAAGCAATTTGTTGTATATGTTAGAAATACCTCCACGCATACCGGCCGCCTCCTGAATTTTCACAAGGAATGGCCTTATTTTAGAGGGGAAGTGATCCGGCCCTAAGATTTTGAGGATGAGGTGTCTCAATTGATAGACTTTGAAAATATGCTTCTGGGGAATGTTATGGGATGCTAAGATTTCATCTGACTTAAGAGGTGTGCTTGCTCATACAGAGATTCCACAGTAAGTTATGCAACTGCGGAGCCATTCAGAAATTAAGCAGCTACCTCCAATTTTGATATTAGGATTTAACACAAGAGGTTGTGCTAAATCCTTGGTCGGGGATATATTGAAAAAATTCCAGCACTGAGAAAGAATTCTAATAGAAAGGCCAATAGCAGAGTCTTGGATGACTGGGGGTAACGTGGAGAACGGATACCAAAAAGCGTGGGGCTTAAATTGAACTGGTCCAGCAAGTTTAGTTCAAGCCCGAGCCTATATGGGTAGAGGTGGTAGACTGTGTGGTGGACCACTTACCTATTCTATTCAGGTGACTAGCCCAATAATATAGCAAGAGATTGGGTAGTCGAAGACCACCCTTGTCTCTAGGTGCAGTGAGTTTAAGAAAGGCTCTACAAGGTTGTTTCCCCTTCCAAACAAAGTTGGATAGCATTGAGTTAACTTGACTGAAGAATTGCTTGGGTAGCCATATATTAAGGTGATTCAGGGGGTGAAATAACTGGGGAAGGATATTCATTTTGACAATATTGATTCGCCCCCAAATGGTTAGTGGCAACTTTTGCCATCGGTCCAAATCTCTCTGGACTCTCGTTACAGTATTGTCTAAATTGAGTTTCTTGACCGTTTCCACCTCCCTGGCCACATGTATACCCAAATATTTAAATGAAACCGGGGACCATTTCATACCGAACTGAGTAAAATCCTATTTAAAGGTAAAAGAATTTAACGGAAAAATAACCGATTTAGAAATATTCAACCTGTAGTTAGAAACCTGACCAAAATGGTCAATAATTTTTAGTACTTGTGTTAGAGATGCTTCGGGTTTGGAAAGGTATAACAGGATATCGTCAGCAAAGACCGATACAGTCAGGGAAGATTGAGCAATGGTACAACCTATGATTCGTGGTGAGCTTTTAATACTAACAAGCAGCGGTTCCAAATACAGGTTAAAGAGGTGGGGGAAAGAGGACACCCTTGACGAGTGCCAGCACATAAAGAAAAACTGGAAGAAAAAACCCCGTTGCAGTAAACTTTTGCCGAGGGGGACTTGTATATTGCCATAATCATGTGAATAAAGGAATCAGGGAAGCCCATTCTCTTCAAAGTGTCTACAAAAAGTCCCAATTCACTTTCGATCAAAGGCTTTTCTGCATCAAAGCGCTACTAGGGACCATGGGATCTAGCAAAGTGTGGGCCGCTTGAAAGACATGGGCTAAGGTTCTCAAATGGTCAGCAGATGATCTACCTGATGAAACCAGCCTGTTCCAGGCTCAACAAGTGCTGTCAAATCTTTTTGATTCTGAACATAAAATTTTAGATAAGATTTTGATATCATAATTTAAGAGCGATATTGGATGGTAGCTGGCAGGTTCTGTTAGGGGTTTACAGGTTTAGGATTAAAATAATTGTCGCTTCTAGGAGAAAGGGGTCTATCACATCCGCAGAAAACAAATATTCATATAACTTAAGCAGCAGAGGAGATAGCTCTTTACAAAAAACCTTATAAAAATTAGGGGGGAAGCCATCTGGCCCATGGGCTTTTCCTAATGGTAAATCATTGATTGCCTCTACTACTTCACCTAGAGTGATGGGAGCAGACAATATGTCACAGTGATGAATCTGAAGGGAAGGGAAGGGAAGGGAGTTTGATACCATCTAAGAAGTGCTCTATCCGCTGAGAATGCGACGGTGTGGAACTCCTACTGTAAATATCAGTATAGAAGGATTCAAAAATTTGGGTAATCTCCCTGTGTAGTATCTTGGTGGTACCAATTCTGAGATTGAGGGCTGGATAATATGGGAACTCTCTATTTCTTTCAGTCTCAGAGCTAGCATCCGACCCGACTTTTCACCCTGATCAGTATATCTAGTCCTAGTCTTGAGCAATGCATATTCAGCTTTAACTCGAGTCAGATCGTTATATTAGTTTCTGAGTTTAATAAGAGCCGTTAGATTAGCTGGGGAATTGGAAGAGAGAAGGTTATCTTCAGCTGCCCTCAGCAGGCTAGATAATGAATTCATTTTGGACTCCCTTACCCTTTTCCTAGTGGCAGCAATCTTAATGAGTTCCCCTCTGATAAAACATTTGAAGGAGCACCACAATGTATCCTTTCAGTGTACAGATCCCTGATTCTGGTCGAAGTACGAAAGGATCATGTCCCTGATTTGGGAAACTGTGTGTTCTTCCTTAGGATTTACATATTAAGTTTCCAAGACATATCCCTATGTCCCTGAATACCCAGGGAAACCTTGACCCAAACCAGAGAGTGGTCCGAGATGACTATTGGTTCAATACCTACTTGATGGGTACAGCTCATTAAGGAAGAACTAATTAAAATATAGTCAATTCTTGACCAAGTTTGGTGAACCTGGGAGTAAAAGGAATAGAGTCGATTGTCAGGGTTAAGAAGACACCAGGGGTCACACAGACCCAGCAGGTTTGTGAAATCAGAGAGGGCATGTTGTGCAGGGGACAACGGTTTTATTGGTCTAAAGGTTTTGTCTAACTTGCTGGAAGGAGCCACATTCCAGTCACCCCCTAGGATGAGAAGGGAAGGCAGAAATCTGCCAGGTTATCTGCCAGGGACATTAAAAGGACCGGTCACCTCCTACTGAGCGATATACACCCTAAAACCACACTACTATTATTAAGCTGGCCCTTGACCAATACATATCTACCCTCGTGGTCAATAACACTGTCCTCTACTACGAATCTGACGTGATGTTTAATTATTATTGCTACCCCCTTACTAGCTTGCGAGCTGGAGGCAGTGAAAATTTGGGTAAACCCTAGCCTTCGTAATTTCTTGTCCTCCAAGGCAGCCAAGTGGGTTTCCTGCATGAAAACTATGTCTATGTTTAGAAGGGAACAGTTCAGAAACACCTTCTGTCTCTTAAGAGGGTCATTGATGCCTCTGACATTCCAACTTGCAAATTTAATCAATCTCAATGCCATGATAAATAATACAAGAATGAACAAGACACAGAACTTCAATCCCACTAGTACAGGTAGTAATAAAAGGAATTACACCAGTTTGCCCCAACAATGATAATAATAACCATAGGGTTAAACTCTCGGCACTCTCCCTCCCCAAACCCCCTAATAGAATAACCCACAAAAATGACCAGGTCACCAACAGACTTAAATGAAACTGAACACAGAGAGCTCCCAAGCCAGAGAGACGATTCAAAAGAGCTGGACTAAAATTAAGACATACCCCTACCACCCCCCAAATGACAAAACCTATGAATAACCCTGTAATCACCTAAAAACCTATTTACAACCTGTCCCTTTAAAACCAGAGAAGCATGTAAGAACCCAATAAGTAACCTGTAAAGGGATCGGTCCCCAGGACTAGCAGACCCACAACTAACTGCAAGAAATCCCTGTTTGATGCCCCCATTAGTAAAGTGCATCATAGGGCAGAGTAGCAAAAAGAAACAGGGTACTGCTGTCCCCCTCCCCAGTTCAGGATGCGAGACTGCATCTCAAGTCTCAACATTCCATCCACCCCCAGCCAAACGTGTAATATAAGGCAGAGTCATAACATCATAACCAACTATCGAGTGTACTAATCACCCAAATACAGAACTACAAAAGCTCACAACTCCAAAATGCTGAACGGATCCAACATGGCTTGGAAATATCTCTACTGTGGATGAGAAAGGATATACTAGCTGGCCACTGCATCACTCGCTCCAATCCATGTGTCAGCCGCCAGGAGCAAAAATTAAAGCAGTGAAGCTGAGCTCCATTCACTCAAGCTGGCCATCATCTAACCCGGAAAAGGAAAAGGAACGGGAAGGGAAAACTGGTAGGGACCTAGCCGGTCCGTCGCGGAAAACTATCTGCCTGGAACCACAAGCGTAATTAAGGGTCCTATACCCCCCACCATGGGCCATGAGGCAGAGGCCTCAGATGAAGAAAGCCTAGGCCTCAACCCAGTCGAGACAAGTGACTTTGCCCCAACCCCCGCGGAAGGCCAGCCAGCCCTAACCCAACTCTCATGAAAAAACACAAATGCAGGCATGCACCCAGACCAAGATCACTCAAGAGGTAAGCAGACTCAACACCAATATTAATATAGATCAGTCATCCAGATTTGAAAAGGTCAGGAAGTCTCTGGGAAAGTTCCTTTTGGCTTGGTCAGGGTTCTCGAAGGCATACCAGGCGTTGCTCGAAGATGGACCTGCCAGCCTGGCGGATAATAATTCGAACTTGAACCCCGCAGCAATCAGCTTGAATCCCAATCGGATGAAATTCATCCCTCAGTCGGGTTTCAAGTGGTAGGTCTGGTGATTCTCAAGGTGTGATTCTCCACAAGACCGCCTGTAGACTCCTTAACTTTATTCAGGATATGCTGCCTTTCGAGGTAACTAAGCAACTTGATTAGTATGGGTCTGGGAGAGGAGCCTCGCGGAGGTTTAGGCTTCAGAGATCTTTGGGCATGCTCGATGTGGTAGGAGGGATTGATGGGCGATGGGCCAACAATCTTAGTAAGAAGCTTTTGCACAAAAGACAGGATATCTGGTCCTTCCTCCGCCTCCAGTAAACCCAGCACCAGAATGTTGTTCCTCCTGCTGCGTCCCTCGAGATCCTCCGTCTTTAGTTTAACCTGGCAATTTGTTGTCTAAGACGATAATCTCGGGCCCACACTTACCTCCAAGACTCTAGGAACTGATACGCAGCCTCCCAGTCACCCACTCGGGTAGTTACAGAAGCAAGGATCTCACGTATGGATTTTAACCTGGAGGAGATCTCCTGAAGAGTTTCTGACGGAATAGGATCAGCTCCTGGAGGAACCGATCCTCTATGAATGGACTGGAGGGATGCTAAAGGAGCCAGTTTGCTTTGAACCCATAGGCAGGGTTTTGACTTTTTGGCGCTTTTCAGTGCATTCAATGCGTAGTGCCTGACCTGGCGGTCTTCATCTCGGCCTCCATTGTCTACACCACACCTTGGTAAATCGTTAAGAAATCGCCAAAACGCCAATGTAAGGTGATGGTGAGTTGTAGAGAACTGTGATTGACGAGTAGCACGCTAAAAATAGTATATCAAAAGTCAGTATATGTAAAGGAATCAGCTGGTTGAGAAGGAGGCTATGGATTAGCTGCAATTAAGGCTCTAGCCCCACATCGACCTACTCCTGTAAGGCACTGTTACTCTTCCAGCCATTAGAATAACACCGGAAGTAAATTCTAACACTGTAGGCAGCACTAACTGAAGTAGCACTCTGTCCTGTCCTGGGTTCAGAGCTGGAAGCTAATCATTGAACTTCAAGCACTTACGATAATGTTGTGACAGCCGTTAGAATTTGCACATCTATGCATTCTAATCTTGCAGAATCTACTCAGTGTGAATTGTTCTCGCAAATGTAGCAGATATTTTAACTGTTTTACCTTTTATTCCAATAAAATATCATTAACAAGAAAACAAGTCCATGAGTCAGGCTACAATGATTTAATTTACAGCAACAACCCCTAAACCTCAACAGCACACATACAAAAGTACAGGCAGCAGCCTTTTATAAGACAGAACAACAGAAAACTTAGCTATAGTAACAATTCACAAACAGAAATTTAAAGGACACAGTGCTTAATATTTTATAGAGTCTAGGCATTTTACTTATTTAAAAGTTTTGGAGTATCTGACTGATGTGTCTGCAGGCTTGATAATTTGGCTTAGGTGGACTAAAAATGCAGAGGGGGCATTTAAGGGGTCTTGAGTGTATTTAGAAATTTATGGGATAGATGGGCTGAAATTGATCATAAAAGCAAAGAAATGTACATGAATTGTCAGGCAGCAGCTGTTTGGGGAGATGTGGATCGCTGTGGCCACTACTTTACTCTGGGAAGGGATGAGAGTGAGTGGGGGGTCCTCAGCAGATGAATAGGGTGTAACCATTGGGTGGTGGTGCTGAGGATGCTGAACCACTAGGCAATATCACAAAGAGGTGCACCTCTCATGATTGGAGGGACCACAAACGCTAGACCACCAGAGAATATTACAAAGTGGTATGAGAACGACAGACGGGGCACCACTAACCACCAGGCATTTATGTTAAGTGGCACATCGTGATTGGATGGAGGCCACTGGACCACCAAGAAGTATTTGAAATGGACTGGGGTGCTAAAGGGCTGGTGTGTAAAATGAGCCATAATGGCATGCAACAATAGACTTGCATGCCCAGGTTCATTTGAATCTGAGCTTGAATATGGCCCCAGAGCCTTAGGCACTATTCCATTTCTGGTAGTATATCTCATGCACATGCAGCCTTGGTCTGTGTTAGCACGGGCACACATCAATCAGTGCTAAAAATATGGACGATATTCAGACAACACCACTAATCAATGAGCTCTCTTTGAACAGTGTTATGCTGCTGGGGAGGTGTAAGTGCTATGCAATGCAAAAATATGAACTTTCAGAAGATACTGACCTTACGGTCTGTCTAATGGCTCAAGTGTGAAACCAACTTTACACAGCTGCCCTCTTCCTGCTTCTGTTTTCCTCTCCTTCACCCACCATATGTTGACCTCAGTCGAACCTCCCCTAAGCTGCTTACAGCCTCAATGATAGTACCCACCTCTGGCATCATGTAAACACCCTTTCAGTGAAATAGTGCCTCCTTATTTCCTCTTGAATCTACCTTCTTCAAATTTCAGACTGTACCTTGGTTTCCTCCCACCTTAACGAAAATACCTTCTACCAAAAATTGAATTAACATACTACTTTTACCTTTTTAGATTTAAATCCCTATAAATTCACTTGAACTATATTTAATCCAGCAAAATCTGTATGGTAATTTCCTACTTCCAATGGTTTAGTTTTGGCTGTATATGCAACCAAAATATAATTTTAATAACCTGTATTTCACGGAAAAAAAAGTAAAAAAATGCTTTGAATGGATTTTTCTTTTCTACTTAAAAAAGAATATGCACATTTTCAATCCTGGATTTCTTTTGGATATTTAATAAATCTAAACATTTTTAGTTTAAGCCAAAAGAAATCATAATGGAGTCTTCATAACACGCTTTGGCTGCATAAAATGAAATAAAATGAGCAAGTTTTGATTACATCTGATTCTTTTGAAATTCTATTTACATTATAAATGCACTATCCATGAACTGAATGCCTAATATAAATAGAATATGTCTAAAAATCCAAATGTAGACAAAACATGCTCATTTTACATATTTTCTACATATACAACCAGTCATCTCAGGGCTCTGATGGAATTACCTGAAGCCTTCTCAGCGTGGGTGTCCCAACAGATAGCTAACCCAACCCCTGCACTGGACCCACATACCCTTTTTGGTACCCTTGTGCAGGTCCCTGAAGCATCCAGCCTGACTGGGTTCTGAGCTGCACATAATGTATTTACTCTCTGTTTCAGGAGATACTTGACTGCAGCTCTGCTTTTGTGACTCTGAGCAGTATAAATTTGTTAATTTACTGTTCATGGTGGTGTCCCCACGTCTATGTTCATATCTTAACTGTACTTACTGTCTGCTGTGTGTTCATGGTTCTAATTCTGTATATTGCCCAACTTGTGTCATGTTGTCCTCTGTATGGTTGCATTTCATTGTACTCTCCGGGGTCTACCTGAAAATAGGCAAATGCTTGTCTAGTGTACCCACCTGGTCAACAAAGCTAAATAGTCATAAATAATCCATTATTTCTTAAAACCATATCACTGGCCCAGTGGCACTGAGGGTTGATGCTCTGATGCCACCCTAGCTCATGCCGGTGCGTTCAGGAACCAGCCTGGGCCATCAACAAGGAGAGAGACAATCGACATCCAGGATAGCCTCCTCTGAGAGGATTCGCACTGGCCCAGGATCAGTGGCCCCAGTGGTGACCGAGGCACCAAACACCAAGACAGCAAGTAGTGGGAAGAGTTAAGTACCGTCTCAGATGTCATTGCACATCCGAGCTCGGTGGGGAATCATGGGCATAAACAAGGGAAAAAAAATGTGCCAACTAGGTGAGATGACGAAAACTCCAGATCAAGCCCACACCTAATCCGCACACCCACAACTTTACCCTCTGGGAACTCCCAGCCTCCAAGGGCCCGGAGAGAGATAGTCTTGATAAGATCAGAGTTGGGAGCGTTCAGGTAAGGCTGTCAGGAGTGCAGGTCGAGAGGAACCTGAGAGATGCCTCAGAAGGTAAGACAAAGTTAAGAAAACAAAACAAAACCCACACATATCATCAATCCCCATTTGCTTATCAAATTATTACAGTTAGTTACTTTGGATGGATAGTATCACCACATCAAAATTTGTCAATTCATCAACTGAACCAAGTGTTTTGAGTTACTTACTAGTGAAAAGCACTTTGTCTTTTGTACCTGTCGCCTTAGCCTGACCATACACCAAGATTCTGAGCCAAACATACCCCTCTTTCTAGAGTCCCTAATATCCCTGGTAACAGGTATCTGGCACCAGCCTAATTTCTGAACTAATCTTGTAGTAATTGAAGTCCTGCAGGATGATTGTAGCCTTAACCAATCACCAAGTAGACCAACACAAAATGTAAGCGCACCCAGAGTAACATGCAACATATATTGGATAACATTCCAACACAGATAAGTAGCGAAAAAAAATCCACAAATGCTGCAAGCACAACCGTCCGCTGTAGCTACTATCTGTGCTAAATTTTTTGAATTAATATATCAGTTTGAGCTTCAACAAGGTAAATTTAACATGCATTCTCAATGGCATACAAGTCACAAGAAGTTGTCTCAGCTCAATTTTCATATCAGTCTGACAGTTCAACAGATAGAGGGAAAGGCTAAGAAAGAAAGGCAACACAAACACATCTATATAACCCACCCAACCTCCCCACAACCCACCCCCGGCCAGTGCAATAACAATAATAACGGTAATATTCCATCCATCCGATAGAAGGAAAAGAAACTAAAAAAAAGAGAGGTAGTAATTTTAGAAACATATTGCCAGTGCGGCATCAAGTGGGCCCCAGGTAAGCAAGCATTTCCTATGCCTATATAAGCAATGTGTTTTCTAATTGCATACCAGTAGCATTTCTTAAACACCATTCTGTACGGTGTTTGACCATCCTTCCAGTACGACAATATCAGTTTAACGCTCGCTGCCACTAAGCAAATGGGCCCTTCACGTATTGGAGTCCTGAAACAGGTATAAGCAAACTTCAGGGGGAAGCAGTGAAGGCAAACTAAGGAGAGATAAACCCTCATCACAGCCTGCCAGGGCGGATTCGGACAGACCCACAGCATAGAAAAAATGCCCTCTTCCTGGCACCTTGTGAGAGGAGAGGACAGACTACATTGACATGACTTATCACATATAATATAATTATACATTGCATTAACTGACCATCCAGTTATCCTGTTTAACAATTCTATAGCACTTTTATGTTCTTCCACATCATCCTGTGACAATTCTAGTTCTGCCCAGTGGAACATACACCATTAGTAAGTATGGTTCTAATGTTTGCAGTTTTATACACCTGGACACAGAGGAATTAGCAGTCAGAGCCCAAAAGCACATATGGGGTGGGAAACCGGAAGTGGGGATGGGCTCGGAGCCTGCCGCCAGGGCTAAGAGGGAACCAATGGTAGCATGACAAGACAGCTGGGGCCTCAAGATAGTGGCCACTTCAGCATAAATGGCAGGGGCATGCATTAAAGTCAACTCACAATAAATTAATGGGGTCCCACACAGAACTGTAATAGCCAGAGGTAGAAATGTCAAAGGGATGTTGTCCATCACACAAAAAAAAAAAAGATAGAAAAGGAAATAAGGATCCAGCACACGCTGGTACAGTAAGATGGAAAGGCAAATGGGCATGAAATATACTTATCTAATGGTTAGAGTCGATGCCCATCAGACATGTCAAATAAAATAAATTAGATTGTAGTGAAAAAACAAAGGAGAAACGAAGCATAGCTTGGAGAGGTAGCCAAAACCCAAGCTCCTATTGGTGGCCCCAGGACCAGTAGTACGGACAACAGGGGGCTACAAGCTGTTGGAAATAAACAATGATACCGATAGTCCACAAGCTAGGAATACTATGGGGCTACAAAGTAAAATAGTAGCCATGATTGTCTAGTACCCTGTGGCTAAGGCAATTTCCCTTTCAAATGAAGTACCACCCCCAGCACAGAGGGCCTTTGAGCCCTGTGTTTTGTATAGGTGTATTGATGGAAATAGTGCCGAGGAGCAATGGGTTGCACACCACAGCCAGCCACATGTGCAATCAGACAGTGAGTGCATACAGACATGTGTAACAACCCACAGATCTCAGGCCGCACCCACTACATGGGTGGGTAGAGAGAAAGAAGGATCCAGAGGAAGTGGAGGAGCCACAATGGAACCTCCCCTCACCTTCAAACCATCACCAGCACAGAATTTGTTTGATGCCCCAGGGCCAAGCAACAAGGGTAGGCCAAGAAGAGCCACATCCTGGCCGCAACAGCAGTTTTGAAAGTTGGTGCAAGGCGGGAGCTGCCAGTGATGAAACCCTCTACAGTAATGCTGCAGCCAGGAAGGGAGGGAGGTGGCAGGAGCTACAAGGGTAAAATAACTACTCCCATGGCAATAATAAGCCAGGATAGGGGTGATTGAAAAACTGGAGAAGAAAGGATGACCAGGATTTGGGGTTGTAAGAATGGGAGAAGAAACAGAAGTAGCAGTGACAGGTGTTTATTTATTTAGGAACTACTAGGAAAACATGACTGTTAACAGCTCATTTCCAGCAGCAGCATTGGGGTTGGGGTGGGGTTTCAGGAAAAGCATGTGACTCATTTACAAAAAGACATACAAGTAGTAGATAAAGCAGAACCAGTGCAGTGTGCAAAATCTATACATTTCAGTTACAGACCAGGTAACAACATGAAAAGTTACATCACAGTCTCATGGTGAGCACAACATTTTGACAGGACGGTTGACCAAACAAGTGATAAAGTGTAGAGACTGATAGTACTGAGGTTTGTAAGGAGCCTGGGAGAATTGTTGTTGATGACAGTAGCAAGTGCTAGCTGATTGACAGAGTTAGACAGCATTTAAAATACCTGGGTGGTGTGGTAGAGGAGAAACCAGCCTTCACCCTCTGGTGCTGAAGGGACAAGGAAGGACATGAAATGATAGAGAGAAAGTGGAAAGGACAGGACATGGACTAGGGCGAAGTATGGACAGTGGGAGGTAGGAGGGGGGGTTAACGTGAGGAAGTATTTTTCCCGAGAGGTGGTGGACACATGGAATGGCCTTCCTGAGGGGGTCGTGGGGTCAAAAACTGGGGGAATTCAAGAATGCATGGGACAGACATAAGGCAATTCTAGAGGGGGGTAGGAGGAAGTAGGCTGTTGGTTAGTTAGGATCTGCAGCTTATCCAATAGATAGGGAAATGGGCAGACTAGGTGGGCCAAGCGGTCCTTAGCTGCCGTCAAAGTCTGTTTCTATGTCTAGTTTCCTAGTGACCTAGTTAAAAAATATGATTAAGTTCATTTGTCACGACCTTCTTGCCATGAACCTATGTTGCCTGTCATGCTGCAGACTGGTCTTATCTAGATACTTTACCGAGTCTTGCTTTATTAAGGTTTCCATCAGTTTCCCCAATACTGACATAAGGCTGACTGGTCAGTAGTTGCCTGCTTTCTCCCAATTCCCTCCCATGTGGAGAGGTACCACATCAGCTGTTCTTCAGTCTCCCTGCACTACCCCCGTCTGAAGTGATCTGCTGAATAAATGTGCTAAGGGACCTGCCAATTCACTTGCTAGCTCCTTTAGCACCCCCAGATGTATTCCATCAGGCCCTGGTGACTTGTCTTCCCTGAGTTGATCCAGGACCTCTAGCCCTACCGTCAGTGATTGATGGGGCTTCCATTTGTGGAACACCTTTGTCAGCAGCCCATGCCACTGTCTGGTCCTGGGCCTTTGTGTTCCTCGGTGAACACTGAACAAAAAAGTTGTTCAGAACAGTGGTCTTCTACCTGTCCTCCTCCACTACTCTGTCACCATCTTTGAGTCTAACTGTTCTTCGCTTTTCTGTCTTTTTTCTTGTATATTGAAAAGTGTTTATCCCTTTCTTTGACCCTTCCGCAGGCTGAAGCTCCATTGTGGCCTTAGCTTGATTTCAACATACTCTTTGCTTCTTCGTCTTTCTGAACATAGGCTTCCCATGCACTGTCTTCCTGAGTTTTTTATAGTTCCATAGGCTCTTTGGTTCTTGATTAAGCATCCTTACCTTGTTACTGAGCCATATTTTTTTTGTGTTTGTTCTTTCTGGTCACTGTTCTTACACACATACTGCTAGCCCCTAAAAAGGCTAACTTAACCAGCCCCATATTTTTCCACATCTAAATGCTCTGGATCCTTAACAGCTTGCTTCTGACTACATCCCTTATTTTGTCAAAATTGGCTCCTCTAAAGTTTAAAACCTTTGTCTTGGATTGCAATTTTTCTACTGCAGAGCTAACTCAAACACACAGAGTTGTAGTCACTGTTGGCCAGTGACTCTCCAACCCTGTAGCCCTTTCTGCATCCGGATTAGTGAGGACCACTTCAAGATGGTGTCCAGCCTAGTCAGGACACTAACTAGTTGTGTAAGTAGGCAGTCTTGTAGGGCATCAACCACTTTTGGCTCTTTGTAGAACCTGCCACTGAATGCTTCAGTTGACATTGGGCATATTCAGGTCTCCTACCACCACTGTATCCCTCTTTGTGCTGCACTCTGACCTCCTCTGGGAGCTCTATCCCTGCCCTCATCCTGCCCGGAGGCCAGTATACCAAACCCATGGGATCCTCTCTCCCCATTGCCGAGCTGAGTAGCATCCACAGGGATTCCACATTTCCTTTGATCCTATCTACTGAGCTGGCATTTATCCCATCTTACATATAGTGCCACCCTCCTTCTCCTATCCTGTCTGAACAGGGCTTAGTCCAGAGACTGAAAAGGTCCCAGTCGTTTTCTCCAAGGCCCAAGTCATCTGTGACGCTTGCCAGATCACCTCGAGAATCTGCCATCATTGCCCTGCAGGTCACTTATTTTGTTTCCAGGCTTCTGGCATTGATGCATACCCTTTCCATAGTCTGGTACCCTGCTGCTATCTACTGCTATTGGTTCTACTTTTGGTCCCATGGATGCGTGTCTCTGTGTTTGGTTCCGATAGTTCCCAATCATTTTCTACATATTTCTTGATGTCGGGGAGAGAAATTCTTACTTGTGGGGTGTGATGACTAAGTTCTTATCAGAACTGTATTTTCTGGGGCGCTGTTGAGCACACTTGCTGAGCAGACGTGTTTTTGCTTCGCCTCTACATTTTCTGCACATTTAAGACCAACAACCTATTCTAATTACAACTTTTAAACTTATAATCAGACAACCCTATAGTTCTCCTTGGGCTTAGAGGAAGTCGTGAGATGCCTGCTGATCTATGGTGCGCATAGAACAAAGGAGGTGGAGGAGGCACAGATCAGCTCTCATGGAGCAACAGGCCACGCCACAGCCAGTGGGAGTTCAGGGTCCAGTGATCCACTATGGCAATGCTTGACAGCCTCAATGAAAGCAATAGATGGGAAAGTGGAAGAAATCCTAAAACGTTTTGGGGAACAGGATCTCAAGATTGAGCAGGCTAATAAAATGGCGACTGTGGTGGAGGCGCAAGCGACTAAAGCCCTCACTATGGCCAGCAACTTGGTTAAAGAAAACGGGCAGCTCCGATACTGCTTAGAAGCCCTGGAAAATGCACAACGGGCAGTGAACTTACGTCTGGTCGGTCATGTTTCTATGTTTCTCCTGGAGGGATTAAAGGAGTCCAACTTGACGATCTTTCTGCAGGACTGGCTTCAAGGAATACTAAAAGTTCTTTCGGACACTGCATCATCTTCTTCTGTTATTCTGGCCTATAGAGTTACCCCATGGGCCACTCCGGCATTGCAGGATTGCCAAGAACAATTTTAATAGTAACGACTGGAGTATATGCTAGAGACATCTACTTACAGGCTGGCAGAGCTTCACAAAACTTCCAGTATGATGGAGCGACGCTTCACCTCTTCCCAGATTTATCTTTTGCGACTCGTTCCAGAAGAAAGAAGTTCAATTGGGTAGGGGCTCGCTTGAGAAGCCTAGGGATCGCACACACTCTGTTAATGCCTGCACGCCTCCGGATTCATTATGGAGGCCACACATATCAATTTTCAGATCCACAGGAAGCGGGCAAGAAGGTAGAGGCATTCGAAAGGGAATTTGCTTCAGCCCCACTGCCGAATGAAGAAGAATCGGAAGACGGCACAACTTGAAATCATCCTGAGTTCCTTAACTCTTTGTTTCCGACCATTTACAAAAAAGAGACTTCGGGGTTCAATCTGGACTGGGGTTTGATTCATGGTTTCTTACTTTATTAAATATAAATATAATATACCATATTTTGGAGGAGGCTTTGAGTTGCTCCAGAATGTTAAATGGGGCAACGAGTTTGGACAGAGGTATTCTGTTCATATAGAAATTAAAATGGTGGTTGCTAAGGATGAGGGAGGCATGCAGACGCTTATTAATATGTTGGGTGTTTTGTCTTTTCTTCTCATAGCAACGATTGTTGCAGGTATAATATGCCATTGATTTGTAAAGAGACAGTTAAATGGTGAATAAATGTCCTGCCTCCCCTGTTAGATCGCAGGACATTCAGATAATATGCTGTTTTCCTTGTAAAGTAAATGGAAACCAAGGCTAAAAGTTGTAGGTCTGTTAAGAAATGTAAATGTCTAGTTATATACAGCAGGTATTAGATATGGGTTATTTACTTTTCATTTATACTAATTACTGAACATGTGCAGGGTATGTTGGGCCTGGAAAGGAGTACTAAACATATTGTATTATTTTGTGTTTGAAATGGGATCACATCAGCCTTAAGGTTGATTCAGAAGCTTTGTGGATTACCTTTACACAGCCAGATCACCTCAATGTTGCAAGGTGCAGCTATGATGGACTAAGTTTATTGGACTCAAACGAACTATCCCCAACTCCTTATTATATCTACTTAGGCTACTCTCTGACTCTGTATTCCTTAGGATGGCTCCTAGTATTTAGTTTTATATGCCTGGTAGAAGGTATTTACTGTATGATGCTGTTTTATTGTAAAACAATAAAATAAAGTATTAAAAAAAAAAGTGTATTTTCTGATAGGCTCCCTGGCTCCCTAGTGTTAGACTCTCACTTTGGTTTAAATGGTCAAGATGGATATGTCGAATTTCTGCCCTAAGCACACTTACTCCTTCCTTGTTATGTGAAGTCTGTCAAACCTGAATAGCTTTCTCCCAGAAGCTCCCATGAGCCTATGATGTGATATCCTTTTTCACAACACCATCCTTGTAGCCAAGCATTAATTTCCTTAATGTCCTTATTCATGATTTTGTCTTTGCAATCCCCTTTGCCCCACACTGGGAGGATTTCTGAGAATGTCAGGGCAGTCATTCTAACCTCCAGCTGTTCCCCCAGCTTAATGAAATTTTATTTGGTTTCTTCCTGTGTTTGAGCAGACAGGTTGTTTGTACCGAGATGAATCAGAACATTGGTTCCTTTTTCTGTTTTGTCTGCCAGCCTTCCAATGCATTCGGTGTCACACTATGCTGAAGCTCCAGAGAGGCGTTTAACCGTCACCTTAGGTTGCATACCTTTACTCAGGTCTGACTTGACTCCTGATCATTGAGGTCCCTAGAACAAGAAATTGCTTACTCCTGGATTCACCACATGTTTCCTTGCTGCCTTTGGATGCTGTCTCTCTGATACGCTTGGTCCCCTCGCTGAGTCAGGATCCTTCATCTTCTCCAGTGGTGAAAAATGGTTCTTCATTGGAATGGTATTGGTCGGAACAGATCCTACATGGTCCATCCTTGAAATCTTCCCCCTCCCCTGACTCACTAGACTCCTACCCCCCAGGGCCAGTGGGTCTCTGGGGGAAGAGAACATGGTTGGCTTAAACTCCAGATTAACTGGTGACGCAGGCTGGCTATCTTCCGCCATGCTGCTTCCAGCTAAGCTCAAAGGTTGTTAAGACTCCTGCACGTAGGACACGGACCCATCCTCCAGAGCAGACTCCTAAAGACGAGTGCCCCGCAGCCCCAGCAACTTACCACCTCCTTCCTGAAAACCAAAACAAAAATGTGTGTGTGTGTTTGTGTGTGTGTGAAAGACAATGATAGGGGAGGTTCCTGCTGTGGACATTTACTCCCTCACTTCCTGTTCCTGCCCAGGAACTGAATGCTGTCAATCACTTTTATTAAATAGGACTTCTCCAGGTGGATAGGTGGGGAGTGTGAGTACTGATTGTTTTGCAGCTGTGCTGTGTGTTGTTGTATAACAGGCTTTGACTCTCTCGCTGTGTCACCAGTAATTGAAGGTCCAAATTTACCTTGCAGACCTTACACTTCTAATAAAGCATATGCTTACCTCCTAGATAGTAGTGTTCTAGTAGTTAAGGTCTAGCTCCTTAGTCAGCTGCCTCCTTGGTCTTGTGCTGATAGCAAGATTGCTCTCTGCCAAAAGCTAACTACTGGGGAGTCTAAATGCAGACACCTGGTTTGCTTCTGCCCAAGCCACACACCCAAATTTACAGCTCTCCTCCTCACCTAGCTAACTGCAAAGATGATAACAGTTCCCTTCTTCCAACTCAGACAGGCACACTAAGTCTTGTATTTTTTTTCTTACCCTGATTGAAGGTCCTGATTTACCTTGCAGACCCTACACTTCTAATAAAGCACATCTGCTTACCCCCTAGACAGACGTGTTCTATTAGTAAAGTTTTAGCTCCTTAGTCGGCTGCCTCCTTGGGCCGCTTTGAGGAGGGTTGGTACATTGCTTGCAGCTAATGTAGAACTCAGCAGCCTGGCTGATTGCAGGGACCTCACAGTTTGGGCATATCTTGCTGGTTCTTCAGGAACTGCACTGGCTGACAGTGCTGTGGTGCATCGACTTCAAGGTAAGTTTATATACAAAGCTCTACACAATTTTGATAGAGTACACTCCCATCTGCCCCATTCGTTCTTCTGAGGTGGGGATCCTTTGTAGTTCCATATTAACATCTTAAATCCTCGAGGGACAGAGCATTTAGTGTGGCTGCTCCTCTTCTGTGGAACTCTTTGCTTCCGGATATTCGTGGATCCTCATCTGTGGAAGTCTTCAAAGGCAGGCCAAAGAATTGCATTTTTAATTTAGCATTCAGGACTGCCTGAAATTTTAACTAAGCATTTTAATCTATATTTTAAAATTTTAATATCTTTTACCTGGCCTGCCTAATTTTATGTTATTTTTTTAAACTGTTTTTGCTTCTGTATGTTGCCTAGAGCCTCTGGGATGGATGCCTAACGGATAAATTGTCTTGCCTGTTGCTTAAACAGTGCCCCTCTGTGGAGGCTGTGAGCATACTTCATTACCTCTAAGGTGACCATTACCTGTGTGTTCTAAGTGGTAGCCCTGCTACAGTCATCTTTTATTGCACAGATCATGTAACATATATCCGCACTGAGGAGTAGTTTCACTTGTTGCTCTCAGTCTGGTATGTATTGCACCTGTATGACCAGTGCGGTGGACGTGGCCTACCTAAATTTCATTAAGACTTTCAACACCGTTTCACAAGGGAGACTAGTAAGTAAGCTGGGTAGCTTAGGAGTGGGTCCAAAGGTGGTAAACTGGATAAGAAATTGGTTAGGGGATAGGTGACAGAGGGTGGTAGTAAACAGAGTTCACTCTGAGGAAGGCAGGGTGACCAGCTGGATGCCTCAGGGATCAGAGCTGGGACCAGTCCTCTTTAATGTCTTTGAAAGTGACATTGCAGAGGTGCCGGAAGGGAAGGCCTGCCTCTTTGCTGATGACACTAGAATCTGCAATAAGGTGGACACTTAGGGGTGGGGGATGAGCAGAGACACCAGAAAACTAGAGGAGGTCAAGGGTATGGCAGCTGAGTTCCAATGACAAAAATGCAAAATAATGCACTTGAGGCACAGAAGCCCAGAGGTGGAGTACAAAATGGGTGGAGTGGTATTGATAACCTCCAAGCAGGAAAGAGACCTGGGGTAATCATATTGGATGACCTAAAGGTGGCCAGGCAGTGTTACAAGGCAGCTGGGAGGGCTAGTGGGATGCTGGGGTGCATAGGGAGGGGTATCACCAGCAGAAAGAGGAGGTGGTGTTGCCTCTGTAAAGGTTGCTGGTAAGATCCCACCTAGAGTACTGTGTCCTGTTCTGGAGACCACATCTCTCAGAGGACACAAGCAGAGTAGAGGCTGTCCAGAGGAGGGCAGATAAAATGGTGCAGGGTCTGTATCAAAGCCTTATGAGGAGAGATTAAAGGACCTTAATATGTACACCTTGGAAAGGGGGCATGATAAAGACCCTTAAATACCTCCCGGGATAAAAGGCACAGGAGGGAAGTATTTTTCAGAAGAAAAGATATTCAAGAATGAGGGACATGCTATGAAGCTGGTATGGGGATAGAGATTCAGGAGTGATGTGAGAAATACTTCTTCACAGAAAGAATGGTGGATTCCTGGAACTGCCTTCCAGTGGAGGTGGTGGGGCAAAACAGTGATGGGGTTCAAGAATGCATGGGATAAGCACAAGGGATTGGTCTCCTCCACTCTAAATACCACTGGAAGGTGACCAATTCTAATTTTGATTAATGTGCATAGACTGGGCCCTCAAGGTGGCTGGCCTGGTGCTTTGAAATTCTTTACCAAGAGCCATTAGAGAGGTCTCCTCAGAGGAGACCTTCAAGAGGGGTCTTAAGATGCACCTTTTCTATCCAGTGTTTGGGGATGAAAATATTCCCATGATTGGTTACCTTCCCTGCTATGTTTTAGCTAATTAATGTTGTAAGTTTGTGCATATTTATTTATTTATTTTATATGGATGGTGTATTCCTGCTTTTAATTGCAAGGCACTCTGGATCTCCATGGAAGGGCACCGCTAAAACTAAAGTTTACTTACTTACTGACATACATAATCTGTGTGTGTGTGGGTGGGGGGGATTAAGGTCCGATTCACAAAGGTGGCCCACTTATCTGGGTTGTGGAGCTCTGTGCTCTTGGATAGATGCACCTGAAGTGCAGTCCACAGTTCCAGACTGCCCACCTTGCTCTGGTTGTATGCAGATGCCAGTGCGGGTGGGCCAGGAGGAGCGATGATCGATTGCAGGCATCCAGTCAGTTGCCTGACCCATCTGTTAGAGTGGATCCTGCCTCACACAGAGTAGGGATTGTGGAATATGTGTTTTTTACAGCACTGTCATAATAAGCTGGACACAGTTAGTTTATACAGATAATAAATATCATTTTTGGTATTTTTGATAATGGTCAGTATTTTGTGTCCTTTTTCTAATGCTTTTCTGTGAGGAAGGTTTTAATGCTTTTAGCATTTTTACATTTAATGTAGATATTTGATGCAATCTCTTTTTCACAATATGGTGTGTTTTCATCACTTAAATGATTGTCTGCTGTGTTTTTTGATTGGTAATTTTGATGACTGGATAAAATGTTTTCCGGCATGGTGCAATTATTTATTTAAATGCTTTTCTAAATGTTTGACTCTCGATGAAGAGGGTTCATACCCCCTACACCGGGAACCGCTTTTGCTTATCCATTAAATAAATTGCCTTGAAGCTGTTATGTCCATGTGCATCGCTTTTATTTTGTTTTGAGACTGTGAAATATGGCAGTCTCTTAAGCAATTCTGTATCCCAGGAGACAGTTTCTACAAAAACAGACATTTTCCAAAATAAAGTAACAGCCTCCAGCCCTCCATTCAGTTCGAGGGCTGGACCAACAGGTGGTGGGATAATGTGAGCCCTGGGACTGCTGGAAGGGTACCACAAGGGAATAATGCAACGGGTCAGCTGGTGTTACCGCAGTCCCCTGAAAAGCATGTGAAACATGTTCTAAATTATGTGGATGCGCATCTCAGCCCCATGTCTGCCCTTGACATAGCCGCCTCATAGAGGTATGTATGGTTAGTTGGGTTCAGAAGGGGTGTGTATTTAGGGCTGTGTGGGGAGGTCTATGGCTAGTGAAGCAGGAACTCTGTGCATCGTGGTCCACACTGTGCACACTCTATGCATGTGCACAACGCCTCCTTGGTCTTTTGTGATCGGGCCCTATACCACTACAACTTAAAAATGTTAGAAACACATTTGACTAAAATATAGCCTCAAGTTTTGTTTGGAGAGGGCTGCCTTATCTCCATGCTGTGTTGATGAAAACTGAGTCTAACACTGTAGGTGAATGTTATAGGTAGCACGCTAATATTGCAGTTAAATATGCATAACATATGTAGAACTGTTGTGCAAAATGAAAAGACTTGAGTTGCCTATAGTATCAATCCATAGGGCAGGATATACAGAAAGATCCATCAGAGATGCCTCCACTGCTATTTTCAAAGTGGCATTGTGCCCAGACTGTTAGATCATATACTAGATGATCTAACAGTGTCCAGATTTCGCAACCAGAAAAGACAGTTATAGCCAGCCCAGTGGCATGAAAAACTGACGCACTGGATGCCTTAACTTCTCCTGCGCCGGTGACCCAGTTTCAGGACTGAGCCTGAGTCATTGGGGGTCAGCTGAGAGGGGAGGGGAGGGCAAGGAGCTGGATTGAGCTGACGCAAGGCAGCTCTCCTCTCCTCTCCCGGGGAGGGATGTGGGGGTTTCCCCGGCTCTTGGCTGCCATCAGTTGGAGGCTAGGTGGCAGCGCCTAACCACAAGGGAGACCAAGCATTGGGATGGGTGGGAGGAAGGTGTGATTACTGTAGCCACAGAGCGCATGAGCACCTCCCACGCATGTGTGACCGTGTTCTGGGGTCACAGGAGTAACGGGTAGAAAACAGAAAATGGGGCACCGAAGCAGGTGAAATGAAGCCCTGAAACTAACAGGGCGGATTGAGATCCTCTGAGGGAGGACTGTAGCCATACCTGCCCGGAACCCCAATGGGAGAAAATGCTATATAGAAAAAAAGAAAAGATCGTTATAGCAAAAAATGATGTGAACCACGTTTGTGTCATTTTTTTTTTTTTTAACACCAAATAGTGACTTTTTGTCACAAACAGGCACATCTGTTGAAAATCCTGCACTTGGTATCCACACTAATTCCAGATATTGGGCAGGATTTTCCGAAGGATCTGTCCAAGATCCACCAGCAACTATTTTCCAAATGGAAATGTTCTCGGTCTAGAAGGAAGCGCCATGATTGGTCAGGAGCATCACATGACACTCTTGAGATCTGTAATGCAAACCATGATTATAAATTGCACAGCTAACTACTTTCAAACTAGAGCCAGACTTGTCAAAACAATAGAGAATACTGCATGGGTTGGTGTGTGTAACCAGAATTTTATACATAGCCGTTAGGTGGGATGCTACATAGACGCTGAGAGCAAATCTCAAGGGGTATATAAAAGATCCCATACCGAGGTGTATGTAAAATTCTATGTTACACACACCTACTCAAATCTTGTTTTATAATTACTGTCCAGCATTTGTAACAATGGATTTGTTCCTGACGGCTCACGGTTACAGAAGAGTGGTTGTAACCAACAATTACAGCACAGTTATGTGTAGATTATATACTGATATTATATATATATATATATATATATATATATTTTTTTTTTTCTTTTAGTCTTTGGTAACTGGTAGGCCCACTAGGCACAAGTGCCTGCTTTCAGGGTGGCCCGGGAGTACTGGAGATTAATTGACCTGCTCAGAGTCATACAGTATGCAAGTGAGGTTGTGGGAATCAAACCAAGTCTGCCGGATGTACCAAGCTCATTCACAGCTTGTTACTCTAACCTCTGTTATACTGCCAGCCCATGGTTAGATGGTCTGTGTCCGACTATGAGTTAAAAAAAAAAAAAAAGACGCACTTATGACCAAAGCTGATTTGAGTAACTGTTAATCTCAAATTGTGATTTTTGTTTTTTGTCACAAAAGGATGCTTTTTTGGAAAAAGCAGTAGGGCTAAGCATCCACTTTGTGTTTGCATCTATCCCTGTGGAAACCCCAACTCTAGCTCTGTTGGTCATGACGGCATGAAAGCTTTGAAACCAAAAGTCCAGCTGCAGAGATCCCCTTTAATAAAACACTTGCTATATACGGTATTATGCTCCTTAACACTCAGAACTGGCCTGAAGCAGCAGGGCAGACTCTGATAGAGCTAATGAATGCTTATTTTAATCGTGAATTAAGAAGAATAGTTTGAGATAAAAATCTTGTTTTCAGCTATGTCCTGGGGCACGCCATACACTTTTGTGTTTACTTATTTTTCTAATTTATTTCACTAACAGTGCTATGCTGAAAGTCCCTAATCCGAGGTCAAGTGACTTGCTCAAGGTCACGCCCTGATAGAAGTCATTCTGGATTTTAAGCTGGACTTTACAGTGCCATTTTGCATCACTGGTTGGGCAGAGACTTCTAATATGAGATCAGGGACGATGTGGTTACACAGTACAGCCCAAGAAAGCACTCAGCACAGTCCGCAGCTGAAAGCAGTGTGGCAGAGATGGGTGGGTGGGCATGGGCCCCAGAGGACTAACTTGGCTTGGGGAGGGGCACAAAACCTCATCTGATACTGACAGACTTAGACTGATGGCCCATCTTAAAGATTTCAGTCGGCAATCACCCATAAGAAGGCAGAATTCTGTCCAGGGAGATTGTTGCAGCTCAGTACCGACCAGTTTAGCTTTTCCAACTGTGGGCAGACTGTGCAATCCAGCCTGTCTACAAGTTTGGGTAGCTTTTTCTTATGAAAAGTGTGAGGGGTTTGCTCGATTCTTTGCGGATAAGGTTGCCGACATCAGATCGGATATCGTTCAGTGCTTTCTTTGTGGGGAGGGGGTCGGCTGACTGTTGCTTTCCCTCGCCTTCCTGGACGGAGTTTCACCAGTTAGCGATCGAGGATGTCATGAGGATTCTTGGGAGATGCGTCCAACCAGTTGTAGTTTGGATCCAGGCCCTACACACCTTTTATTAGGCTGTCTTGATGTTATCGGCCAGGTCCTTGCAGAGATAGTCTGGTGCTCTATTGGAGACAGGCGAGTTCCCTGCTCCCTAAAGGAAGCAGTGGTGACTTCTTCTTAAGAAACCTCCCTTGACCCAGACTGCTCCACTAACTACTGTCTGATCTCTAATCTTCCCTTTGTGGAAAGGTTATTGAGAAGGTTGTATGCGACAGTTGGAGAACCATCTTACCATCCATGACATCTCCAATCCTGTCCAGTCCGGATTTCATAAAAGGCATTGTACTGAGACTGCTCTGGTTCGGTGCTCAGTGATCTGTTGATTGTGAGAGATCGGAGATCACGTACCATTCTGGTGTGTCTCGACCTCTCTTCAGCTTTTGACACCATGGACCATGGGGTGCTGGATCGCCTGCATGCTATCTGTGTGCAATCTGGTACAGTCCTCAGATGGTTTTGTTCATTCCTCACTGGTAGATCTCAGAGGGTGGTCTCAGGATGTATTCCTCTGCGGCTTTCCCTCTGGCTTGTGAGATACCGTAGGGCTCCGTGCTGTCCCCCATGTTGTTCGCGGTGTATATGCTGCCATTAGGAGACATTGTGAGATGGTATGGGCTGGGGTTTTACTGTTCTGCAGATGATACACAGCTCTACCTGTCTTTTGCTTCCAACCAGGATAGTGCACTCTCGGTCTTTAACAACTGCCTGGCTGAAATCCAGGACTGGATGAATTCTAGCTGGTTGAGGCTTAATCCAGATAAGACCGAGGTGTTGGTATTGGACCCGGGTCGCCAGATAGAGGGGTCGGGGGGCAGGGGGCCGCTCTGGACTTTGGCTTGGAGGATCCCAGTTACCGACCTCTAATCGGGTGCAGAATCTGGGGGTAATACTTGATGATGGCTTGACACTTCGTTCACAGGTGTCAGTCGTTATTAAGACCTCTTTTTTCCATCTGAGGAATATTGCCCGGATTAAGCACCTGGTCCCGTCTAGCGACCTGCCTTCTTTGATCCATGCCTTTGTAACTTCACGTCTTGACTACTGTAACTCCCTCTACCTAGGGCTTTCTGGGGTTGATATCCCATACTTGCAGATGGTGTAGAACGCGGTGGCACGGCTATTGTCTGGGCTTCATGGTCCAGTCATATTACGCCTGTGCTGCGCGAACTCACACTGGTTGCTTGATCAGTAGTGGATCACCTTCAAGGTAATTTTACTGACCTATAAAGCCCTCACACAGACAGAAGCCGAGCTACCTGCAAGATCTCCTGCATCCCACTGCCCTCCCTGGCCTCTCCGGTTGACCGACGAGGGATTACTGGAGATTCCCAGGGTACAGCTTAAAACATTGGGAGCTAGAACTTTTTCCTTTATGGCTCCTACCCTGTGGAATTCTCTGCCTTGTCGGGTTCGGGGGTGCCTGACAGTGGAGAGCTTTGAGATCGCCTTGAAAACATATTTATTTCAGCTGGCATCCGATGATGTACTATATAGATTAATTATTCTGTGCTTTATGGTTTTAATCTTTGTATGTTGAATTTCATTGTTGATGTGGTTTTATTGTGAAGCGCTCTGATATTTGTTGAAGAGCACTGTATAAACAAAGATTACTTACTTACTTACTGATAATGTGACTGTAATACTGAATCTGATGAGCTGAGGTGGCTGCATCCATTCAAGTAGACTCATAATCAGCATCCTGTGTTTCTTGTGTCATACAGCTCTCTCACTTTTTTATTTTACAATTTGTATGAGCGAGAGTTCTGCCAGCAGGCACCTTGGTTTCAGTATTGTAATAATGGGGATGATAATTCTGTTTCAGGTAGCATTGTTACATATCACCGGGTGTAGTCCCATCCCAGAGTGTAGGTACTGTTGTTGTAACTTATCACCAATGTGGTATTCATGCTGGGAGAAATGTCACTGAAACGGAGTGCTGTAACAATGGTGTTTTGCTGTCTCTCTTTGTGCAGAGAACTCCAAAGGCAACTATATTTCTCCTTTTCATGATATTCCACTCTACGCTGGATCTAAAGAGGTAAGCATCATTAATTCAACTATTATTTGGCTTTAAGAAGAAACAATTTTTGCATGGAGTGGCACACACATGTATGTATATATATATATATATATATATATATATATATTATATATGTATATACTTACAATGGGGGTGAGTGGTAAATGAGTGTGATAAATTGTTATTTTCAACAGGGTGTGATAAATGTAAGACCTGACATTTATCACATCCGCGCAAAGCCGTGCATACCATGCAAAGCCGCAAAATGGTACATTTTGCATCAATGAGGCCCTCATTGTATATATCGGACACATGATGGGCACTCGTGTGATATGGGACATATGTTCAGTCTCTAGTACAGTGACCTGAAATTTCACTCGTGGCTTCGCCAATTTCTGTGAGTATTCAGAGGTCACTCTATAGGGTGAAGATATTTTCCATATCACACTCATGCCCATCATGTATCCTATATATATATATATATATATATATATATATTTATTTTTGTTCTTCATTTACTCTAATATTAAAATATGATAATAAAGATGACTATTTCTTGGTTGCGGTAAATCTCAGGCACTCACCTGACTGACAGATACTGTAGGTTGACTGATGGGCAAGCTGGAGATTATGCCTGTTGTGCGTGGGAAGGATGGATTAATCATGTAACTATGGAAAAAAGGACAGGAGATGCAAAATGAACATTGTTAAAGTATTGCTATTTACCTGAGAAGGAGAGGGAGAATGGGGATAATACTAAGAATTAGTGACATGCGTATGGCGCTGTAAAATTGGTTATATACCACACAAATGTCTCAAAAACAGGCAAGACATAATGAAACAATTTGCCCACTTTTCAAAATTTCTTAGATTTCTGAAAAATGTCCAATTTTTTTTTTAAAGATCATGATTATGTGTTGACACGGAGATTTTTGCAAATTTATCTGCCGCTTCCCAGATCTCTCGCCTCTGGTCCTCCTAACAATTGAAATCCCTCACCCTCTACCCTCTATGTCCCCTTCCATAATCCTTTTATGCTTCCTCCCACCACACCCTCCAAACCATCACATACTCCCTGCTGTGTTTCCCTCCATCATCCCCTCACAGCAACTAATACAGACTAGAGCTCACCTCATTGGCCATCCGCTGGCTGATTCTCATTACTGCAATGTAAATGAAAGGTTTGGTTTGCAGCCTTTCTTTTACATTAGTAATTACAGTAGTGATAATCAGAATTGGCAGAAGATGTGAGTGGGGGGCTGTGCTTATTTATTTAGTTTTTGTTGACCAAAAGGAGAACTAGACAGTTTTTGCCTATTTTCAGTCTCTGCCCCGGGGACAGGGGTTACAGATGGATGCCAACGAAATTGAACCAGATTTTAAGCTGATGGTGGTATTTTTAGTGAATGGGGGAAATTTGGCCAGGACACCAGGGAAATTCCCCTACTCTGTCAGTAGGAGGAACCCTTGGCAGTCTGTTCCAGGATGGCCAGTGTGGAGGAAACTTCGGAGGAGATGGACGTGAAAAGTGCAGGGGAGTAGGCCTTCTTCCCTGGCACTGATACTCAAGAGGCCGTCGATGCAGTGCTAGCTGCAGCTAAATTGCTGGAGGATACTACAGTTTTGAATGCTGCTGAGGACCAGAGCAAGAACACAAATGGTATTGACTTACCTAACACTTCACAGAATTGTCAAACTGAGCAATGCCAGGATGAACAAAAGTTGTTTATTAACAAAGTAAAAGCTGCTATTGCAAAAGATTCAAGATCTGGACTTAGCAATAGACTCCTTCTCAGAGCCATGTTGCTCATCAAAGCTAGTTGTATTTCTGTCATTTCCCCAGTGAGTCAGCAGAGTGTGCTGGCGTGGATACCAACTCAAGTAAACAAAGCAGTATCAGTGCTTCAGATGCACTGGCTGATGTTCACGGTATTCGGATGGGCAGGCTGGCAGTTCTGACTGGGTTTCTCCCGTGTGCCAAAAAGCCTGCTGCATTAAATAAGGACTTTAAGAAAAGAGATTAGGTGCTGGGCACGGTTATCGCCCACATCTGCAGACTCCTATCTGTGGATGAATCCGCACTACGGGAAACTGATTTTTTTTGCTTTTAATCAATCGGCTGCAGGATGGAGTAAATCCAGCGGTAACCCTGAAAGTTCATGGCATGCTACTAACCTTGAGTGCACTGAGTCTAGCATGAACCCCCCCGAGGAACACAGAAGTTGGGGGCCTGAATTGGTCTTCCATACAAGTGCTAGAAGACACCAGTTGGGAGAGAACTGAAAATGGACATTGGATACTGGATCATCAGGACCCTACGTATATTTGAATAATGGACAAAGCTACTGCTTCTGTGTGGCTACCACCTCTTCTGCAACCAAGAGTTTCATTGTACCCTGGGGTAACTATTACTAACATTTCTGAACCTACAGTTAATAATGTTGTAGTAGATGAAATGTGCACAATAGGGAAGAGACTGGTATTAGCAATGAAGGTCCAGTAAGATTTGGATCTTCTCCAGAAATGGTGCAAAATGCTCTGGAAGAGGGGCGGTACTGAGGCTGCATTTAAACTATCTGACCTTTTCAGAATAGGGAGAAACCAGCTCCTCGTCAAATGCTGTCTGCCTATTGTACAAAGGAGGGATGGTGGACCCCCCAGATCATGTCTATATTGCAAAAACAGTGTTGAAAAGGTTCTCTGAAGTTCTTTCTTCAGAGATATTTGCGTGATTGATTTAGGGTATGTAAATTACAATATTAGCTTTAAGAATGTCTCAAGCTTAGATAGATTTTGGGCCCAGTATAACACCTAAAAAGTTCTCCTTATTGGTCCCTTTTCATGCTATTCCTGTGACAAAACCTGCAATAAAGAATATACGGTCATGTTCAAAACTGAGGGGTGAACATCAAAGATATTGTTTTTGGCTCAGGCAATATTGTGAGGTTCTGAGTAAATCCACCCCTACCTTAGGTAGCGAGCCAGTATGGGATGGAGGGTGGAGGGTTCGCGTGAAACTGTTTTCCACTAATTCAGGGCCTGTGCACCTCCCCAGTACATTTTATTTGGGAAGGGATAGAGGCTCGGTCTTTCATGTAGGTCAACCCAGGTCATGTTTTAAGTGTGGCTCTCGGGCCCACTTAAGCTCGGCCTGTGATTCTGTAAAATGTAGCCACTGTTTAGAGTTTGGATATTCTGCTGGGAAATGTTTACATTTATTTAAATGTAACTTATGTGAACGTACAGGACATGCATATGGCTACTGTCCCTGGGCCTCGCACAGTCGAGACAATTGTCCTTCCCATGAGGGTATAATAAACATGGCACAACAGCAACAGGCAAAAACAGTGGCTGAACAAAGTTTGAGGGCTGGATTAGATTCATTAAGACAGGAAACCAACCGCCTTAGAACCTCAAGGCCCTGAAAGCATGCCAGAACAAGCTCCTCCTCTTGATGGTGATTCAGAGCAAGGGTCCCCTCCTTCTCCCCCTCCTGTAGCAGACAAAGATAGGCCTATGGTAGATATGCCCCCCCCCTACACGTGTAGTGCCCCTTTTAAAGCAGTACCACAAAAAAAAAAAAACGGTCTAGATTGGGGAAGATTGGGGGGGGAGTGATGTTGCATATAATCCCTCCTCAAGTTCTTGGAAGTTGGGTAATAAGTTTGTGGCCTTTTCTTCAGAAACTGCAGAAGGGGACTCAGAGGAGGAAGGTACAGATACCTCCCGGTTCTTTCAATACGGATACTGAGGATGGAGGTGGATCAGATTCTGCTGCCAGCGACTAGGCAAAGACAGAAATCAAAGACCCTTAATAGAGCTTTTAAGTGTGAGCCTTCTCACTCTGGCCCATGGATCATCTAACCCTACCACCATTAATGTAAGCAGCATTAAGGGATAAGAAATTAGCGGAGTAATGTTAACTCTACAAGAAGCTGTTGGTGATATCATATGTTTACTGGATACGAGACTTAAATCGAACAGCGAAGTTACAACAGGCCTCTCAGGCCTGGTCTCAGGGCCCATCCTTTGGTCTACTGGAGTGGACACTTGTGATGGGGTGGGTATCTTGTTGTCCAGTCCTAAGCTACAGGTCACTAAAATAGTAGCAATCCACCCAGGGAGGGCCCTGTTATTAGATATTTCTTATTATATAGAAAGATTCAGGCTAATTGCAACATATGCTCCTCAAACAAAGGCTCTAAGAACCATGCTATTTAGAGAAATTCAGCCATTTTTACTGAAAGAAATATTTTTTCAAGGGGACTCAGGTAATATTAACGGATGGGTGGTGGGCATACCTCTCAACTTCCTGCCTCATAAATCAGGGACAAGGCTTAAAAAAATCGGGGACAAAGGCCCAAAATCAGGGACACATTTTTAAAATTGGTGATATCCACTCAGGAAGCTGGCAGAATAAGGGACTCAGTGTATAATACATTTTCTGAAGAATAAGAAGTCTGCAACTGTATTGTTTGACATAATTTTATTCTTACAATCATCACTGTTTAGTCAGGGGAACACCGATTTTAGGAGGGACAGAGTAAAATTTTGAGGTGAAATCAGGGACATCCCTGAAAATCAGGGACACTTGAGAGGTATGGGTGGGGTAGACCAGGGGAAGGCCTTGACAAGTTGTCCCGTGAGTTTTTATTTGTAGTTCTAGAGGCCTTTGGGGTACCACCTGAATTTGTAGCTTGGATTAAGCTGATGTATAGGAACATGTCTTTGATCCCAGATGTGAAAGTGTGGTATGGGAAAAGGATAGTAGATAATAGAGGAGTACGGCAAGGCTGTCCGCTTAGCCCCTTTTTATATGCCTTTGGCATAGTTATATTTATTAGATTGATTTTACAAGCCCAAGGGGTAGCAGGCATAGTTGTCAACATTAATATCCCACCATTAAAGATACTAGCCTATGTGGATGATATGGTACTTGTGACACTTGGACAGCTGGTTCTGATCACTGTATCATTTTTTTGTAATATAAAAATGGGTTATGGACTGTCTCTCTTGAGAAATGCTGAAACAGTATGTGAGATCACACACACACACACACACACACACACACACACACAGGTTTTAGATACAAGGTGTTACCTGGTAGGCCAGAAGCTAATTACAGACTTTAACTAAGTTAATTATAGCTGTAGTTGCTAAGAGGGAAATTCATAAACTTTTACAATGCTCAGAGGAAGAAGAGCAGATTGTGGCATTTTAGTGTGAAGTCATAAAAGAGGCTTTGATGTCCTGGGAAGGGGAAACTGATCACAGATCAAAGAAATGTCATTTAAAAGAGAAAATGAGTTGTGCTGAGGATTACAGAATTTAATACTTTGAAAAGACATCTTGTTTTTGTACATACTATATATATTATGGTAGCACGGTAGTGCTACCATAGTTAGGTTGAGGAGCCATTTCCATGTTAAACCTGTATTTTGCACCTTAATAACTTTGCAACCGTTTGATGGATTTGCCTGAAATTTGAACGTATGATCAAGACCCATAGGCCTTGGGATCTGCCAAGTTTCGTACTGATCAGATATACAGTTGCGGAGTTATTAAGCGTGCGGATCTCTGCGCTGCTTTACGCTTTTCTGGAATTCTATGGTCGCGTGCATAGGTTGTACGGTTTATGGGACTGCCTGACATCTTCGGGAACGCGTAGGCGGGTCCCTATGTGCCTTTCAAGATTTGGTGAAAAAATATTAAACGGTTCAAAAGTTATTCAAAAAACAGTTTCCCATTATAAGTCAATGGGAAAAAGTTAACAAAAAGTTCGACAGTGTCGCAAATGCATTTTTACTTTCGCAAATGGGCCTGTTACTTTCGCAAATCCGCCATTTTGTTTTCAGTTGGTGATCAGAAAAATGGTTGGCATTTAAATTTGAGACCCTCTAGCAACGTAATTCTTTTTGTATTTAGCTATTCGGCCCTGAGGATGCTTGCATGTCTTTATTTTGTGGTAAAACACCCCAGAAATATGTTTTTCAGATTTCTGGAAAAGTACTTAAATTACTTTCGTGCTCACGGAAGTGTCGAACTTTTATGAAAAGCTTGCACTGGCGGCATGTAATTTTCTAGTCTGTGGAAAATGACAGCAATTCTTTGGCACTGCACTGCAAAATAACTTGGGAGTTTTGGGCTGAAATTTGAGGAACGCAGCCGACATCTCACAGATGTGCCTTTCAGTGTTGTATTGAAAAATATTACACAGCGGCAAGTTATGGCACTCCAAAGTTGACAGTTTTTCCCATAGGATAACATTACGGCGCCCGAAGCATTACAGGAATCCTTTGGCACCCTGCTGCAAAATAACGGTTTGGTCTTTTTTCCTGAAATTTGGAGGGAAGACAGCCAACAGTACACAGATGTGCCTTTCAGTAGTTTGGTGAAAAAATATCACATGGCGGCAAAGTTACGGCACTCCAAAATTGACGGTTTTTCCCATAGGATAACATTACGGCATACACTTAACAGAAATCATTTGGAGCCCTGCTGCAAAATAATGGTTTGTCTTTTTCCTGAAATTTGGAGGAAGACAGCCAACAGCCCACAGATGTGCCTTTCAGTAGTTTGGTGAAAACATTACAGGGAGGCAAAGTTATGGCGCCCGAACTTTTCTTTTTTCCCATAGGATAACATTACGGCGTTCGCCGCGCCTTTCAGGGCCCGTATCTTGGAACCGTGAGAGATACGGACTTTTCGTCAGAAAACTTCTTAGCCCCTTAATGGGGCTAAGATGCAAATTAGCCAGGACAGTTGTAAATAATATGACTTTTAAATTTTTTTTCCACGTCGTACGGTTCCTGAGATATAATGTATTTAGTATTCCAAGATCTCATTTTTTGCGCCGATACTCATTATTTTGCATACATTATTTGTACTCACTCTCTTTCTCAATGCAGGTTTTGGGGAAAACCAGCCTGTGCGCTTACATTACTGTTACTGTTGCCCTTTCCACTTGCGGATCCGTACTGCTTCACTTACCATTGATGTCTGCGCCCACCATGTGCGTTATACTTCATGCTTTCATTTGCGCTATGCTTCGTTATTTTTTGCCATTTCTGTCTACAGTACTGTTTATCTTACTGTTTCACTTTACATCACCATGCCCATTGACATTTCTGTTTGCAGGCACCATGTATTATGTGACAACACATCACGTGGCAGACCATTCCGCTCACGCCACCATGTGCGTTACCCTTTCTGTTCTCATTCGTGCTTGTGTTACCATGTGTGCCACTGTTAGCATTTCTGTTTGCATTGCTGTCCCTGTTAGTATGCCAACATTATCATGGGGGAGTGGGCCCGCGGCCCAAGGCCCCGGCCGCTGTGCATTATGCAGCGGAGCCACTGCATTACATCTACTATTTCTCGCATTATTCTCAAAGAAAGGAATTAGAGGGAAATTCTATTTAATGCATATAGTTCAGTGACAGTGAGAAATTGCCAGTTAGGCTGAACCCTGAGCCTCGCTCACTCACCGCATTGCGCGCATTGGGACCGTGGGTCCCGTAATCCTCACCCCATTCTCCTATACCTCTGCTGATTTACTTCATGTCATGGGGTGAGAGTTAGGCTGACTTATCCCAATGCACCCCAATGCCGGGTTGGGGTGGGCGGGGGGTCCAAGGGGTTTTCAACCCTAACAGCTTAATTTCCTCACTTTTGTCGCTGTGAACAACCCCTAACTAATGCATTAAACGGAGTTTTTGCCTCTAATATATATATATATATATTTTATATATTCTGACAGAGGAGGAGCTAGGTGACCTCACACAAAGGGGTTGGCAAATACAGTTTTCTTAAGGAATATTCTGTTTTACTCAGAGACACTTCTGTCTAGACTCTGACAAAGAAACATAGAAACATAGACTTTGACGGCAGATAAGGACCGCTTAGCCCATCTAGTCTGCCCATTTCCTACTCTACAGGATAGGCCGTAGATCCTATTTAACCAACAGCCTATATCTTCCTGCCCCCACAAGAATTGCCTTTATGTCTGTCCCATGGATTCTTGAATTCTCCCACAGTTTTAGACTCCACAACTTCCTCAGGAAGGCTGTTCCATGCATCCACTACCTCTCTGTGAAATAATACTTCTCACATTGCCCCTGAACCGCCTCCTTCTATCTTTAAATTGTGTCCCTTGTTCTTGCAAGTCTCTTTTTCTGAAAGATGCTACCTCTTGGACTTTGTTGATTCCCTTGAGGTACTTGAAAGTTTCTATCATGTCTCCCTCTCTTCTTTCCTCAAGGGTATACATATTAAGCTCCTTTAGTCTCTCCTCAAACGGCTTCTCTTGCAGACCCTGCACCATTTAGTTGTCTCCTCTGGACTGCCTCTATCCTGTTATGTCCTTGCGGAGATGGGGTCTCCAGAACTGGACACAGTATTCCAGATGGGGTCTCACCAACTGTCTGTACAGAGGGATAACAACTTCCTGTTTTCTGCTGCTGATGCCTCTCCCTATACATCCCAGTATACCCCTGGCCCTCCCTACTGCCTTCTCACATTGCTTGCTAACCTTAAGGTCATCTGATATGATTACCCCCAGGTCCCTTTCCTGTTTTGTTGTTGTTACTACCTCCCCACCCATTGTGTATTCTTCCCCTGGGTTCTTGTTTCCCAGGTGCATTATTTTGCACTTTTTTGCATTGAATCCAAGCTGCCATACGTCTGACCATTCCTCCAACCTTGCCAAGTCCCTTTTCATCCTTTCCACGCCTCCTTGTGTATCAACCCTGTTGCAGATCTTTGTGTCATCTGCAAAAGGCATACTTTCCTTCCAGTCCCTCTGCAATGCCACTGATGAAGACATTAAAAGGACTGGACCCAATACTGAACCTCACTGCACCCCACTAGTAACTCGCCTTTCTTCAGAGTGGACTCCATTTACAATTACCTTCTGTGTCCTGTTTGTCCAGCCAATGTTTTACTTAGGCTACCACCCTGGGACCCACTCCCAGGCTGGTTAATTGACTAATAATCCTTTGTGTGGACTGTGTCAAATGCCTTTGCTAAAGTCTAGGTAGGCCATGTCCACAGCCCTCCCTGGTCTACTACTTTGGTCACCCAGTCAAAGAAATCTATTAGATTCGTCTGACATGACCTTCCTGCTGTGAACCCATGCTGCCTTGGATCCTGTGCTCCACTGACCTCTAGGTACTCAACTATTCTTTCCTTCACAAGTGACTCCATCACTTTCCCTACCACAGAGGTCAGACTGACAGGTCTGTAGTTTCCTGCCTCTGTCTTGGTCCCACTTTTGTGAAGGGGAATCACATCCGCCTTCCTCCAGTCCTCGGATACCACACCATCCTCCCATGATTTATTAAAAAGAGTAGCCAGTGGTTTCACTAGTTCCTTCCTTAATTCTTTTAGAATTCTGGGGTGAATTCCATCAGGACCCATTGCTTTGTCCACCTTCAGTTTTAGGAGTTCTTGCAGAACCCTTTCTTCTGTGAAAGGACTGGGATCGACCCCCCTATCAAGAGTGCTTCTGTTAATTGGATTAGGCACTTCCCCCTCCTCTTTTGTGAATACTGAGCAGAAATATTCGTTCAGTATTCCTGCTTTTTCACTGTCCCCCTCTGCCCACCCACCGTTTATTCTATTCAGCCTCACTATCCCTCACTTTGTCTTTCTACGCTCGCTGATGTACCTATAAAAGGTTTTATCCCCCTTCTTAACTGAGTTGGCTATCTTTTCCTCAGTTTGGGCCTTTGCTATTCTGACTTCCCTCCCTGCTTCTTTCTGCCTTAACTGGTACAGCTCTCTGTCCTGCTCCTTCTGTGTTTCCTTATACTTCTGAATGCTATCTTTTCTTCCTGACTTTCAGAGCCACCTTCTTGAGAACCATAGTGGCATTTTTTTGTTTTGATTTGTTTATTTGCTTCACACAAAGGCTTGTTGCCTCTGTGATGGCAGTTTTGATAATTCCTCATTGTTGCTCCACACCTCCTTCTAGCCTGTTTGCTAGTGCTTTCTGAGGCACTCTCCTATCTTGCCAAAGTCAGCCTCCTAAAGTCCAGTACCCTCACTTTTGTATGGCTTGACTCTGTAGCTGAGTTTAACATGAACCAAACTGTTTGATGGTCACTTGTCCCAGATGGCAACCCACTTCTAGATCTGAGATCCTCTCACTGCCCCGCTTGAGAGCACGAGGTCTAAGATTGCTCCTCACGAGTGGGTTCCAAACTAGTTGTCTAATGCCTGCCACCTGTAGGGCGTCAAGAATGGCCCTGCTCTTGGATGTCGCTGCAGCAAATGTGCTCCAGTTAACATCTGCATATTCAGGTCTCCATCAACAGTATCTCCCCTTTCTCTGCCATTCTAAGAATGCCTTCCATCATATCCTTGTCCATTCCTTCCCCTGACATGGGGTCTGTACACAACCCCTATGCGGATTGTGGTCCCTTTCCAGTCTCCAAGGTGACCCACAGTGCCTCCTCTCCTCCCTGTTTACTCTTTTGTTCAGTTGCTTTATCCCTTCCTTTACATAGAGAGCTACTCCTCCCTCTTCTCCCTGCCTGTCTCTCCTGTAGGTTATGTACCCTGGTATGTTAACATCCCAGTCATGGTTCTCTGTGTACCATGTTTATGTGACTGCTACGATATCCAGGCATCCCTCTTCCATTAAGGCCACCAGCTCAGGGAGCTTGTTGCCCAGACTACGGGCATTGGTACTCATTACCCTCCATTTCCTAATGGCCTTACCCCTTTGCCCCATCCCTGTCCTTCTTGCCTTTGTCACTTTCTCCATTTACCCCAGCCCTTCTCCCTATCGACACCTCCATGTTGGTGTTTGCACAACTTACTACCGTGATTGTTTGGGGGCTAGGATTTTCCTGCTCCTTTCCAGTGCCTCCCCTTGGCTAGTTTAAAAGCTTACAATGAAGCATTTAAACCTATTACCTAGGATCCTGGTTCCCTCCGGACAGATGCAGCCCATCATGCCAGTATAGGCTTGCATCACTCCAGGTGGACCCCAGTCCCCAATGAAGCAAATCCTGAGCTCCACACCAGTTTTTCAACCACTGATTGAATCCCATGGTAAGGAACACCCTAACCTCTCCTATGCCATAGATGGGTAGCACCTCCGAGAAGGTTACCGTGCATGCTACTTGACTAAGGCCCTCCCAATTCCACAAACTCTTCCTGCACTTCTCTAATCCTTTCTTAGCCAGGTCATTTGTCCCTAAGTGGACAATGACATCCAGCTCCTCCCCTGTGCAGCTGCTCTCGGCAATCCTGGAGGATCATTCCCCTGTCCTCCTCCAAGCCATGTCGCCAGGCAGGCACCTGTACCTCCCTCTCCCTTCCTTGCCCAGTTCTACCTTCCTAACAATGGAGTCCCCACCAGGGTTGTTTCCTTCCTTCCCTGCAGGGTCCCCTGCCACCCTCCTGTGGGTCTCCTTGTGGGTTCCCAGCATCCTCCTTGGTCTCCACTGTAGGTGCCTCCATAGAGGAACCACACTTTGCCAGAATGGCATAGGAATTGTGGAGAGGTACAACTGGAGGGATGTGCCTCTGTTCCACCACCCTCACCCTCCCTGAGCCCACTGTGGTCCAACCGCTCCTCTTTCTTGGCAACCTCTGAGGCAACGGCAGTGGCACTGGTGGTCCCTGGATGGAAGAGGAGGTCCCACAAATCCTGGCCAACTCAGCCTGGAGATGAGCAACCTCCTCCCTCAGCCCAGAGAGGTGCCTGCAGATGGGACAACACCGCATCCCCTCCAGAACATCTCCCGAAGACTGCTGCTCCACAGCCACTGCACTGCACCACTCAATCATGTCTTATTTCTGGCCCCTTAACTGTTTGCAATCCTTACTCTTTCCTCTGTTTTTTTTTCTCTCTCCTTACTTTCTGCCTGTGTGCCCTTTAAGCTCCTGATTGTCCTGTTCTGAGACAAGAATATCCTATATTTCTCAGTAGACCGCTTACTTGTTCAGAGGCAGACCTCCAGCAGCTAGAGGGGGCCGGAGAGCTACTCTTGCCCTTCTAGGATGGTGGGTCCTTGGTGGTTCTGTGATCACTCACTTCCTGCCCCTAAACAGGAAGTTCCTGTTGTCAGTCAAATCCTGTGCCTATAAAAATAGAACTAGCTTTGGGTGGAGGTTGGAGGGAAGGGAAGGAGGGCAATATAGTCCCAGTAGAGAAGTTCAGTCACAGCAGTCCTTTCTCCTGGAGTCTTCTGCCAAGCTATTAGCAGAATCTTCTAAGGCAGTCTTTAAATGTAGCTTCCTTCTAGCTGTAAGCTACCCCCTACTTACCAGATCTTTCTACAAGTAATTTAAACCTCACAACAGTTAAGTCCTTTCAGTCACCTGAGATTTACACCTAGATGACTTTTCAGTTACCCATTCAGTTCAGTTAACCCAAACACACACTTTTTTAGTTTTGTTTTGTATGTTAGTTTTTACCCTAAATTAAAGGTCTAAACAAAAGTTCTTCTACTTTAGTCCAAGCAGAGAAGTTCAGTCACACAGCAGTCCTTTCTCCTGGAGTCTTCTGCCAAGCTATTAGCAGAATCTTTCTAAGGCAGTCTTTAAATGTAGCTTCCTTCTAGCTAAGCCACTCCCCCTACTTACCAGATCTTTCTATAAGTAATTTAAACCTCACAACAGTTAAGTCCTTTCAGTCACCTGAGATTTACACCTAGATGACTTTTCAGTTACCCATTCAGTTCAGTTAACCCAAACACACACTTTTTTTTGTTTTGTTTTGTATGTTAGTTTTTTTACCCTAAATTAAAGGTCTAAATACAAAAGTTCTTCTACTTTAGTCCCAGCAGAGAAGTTCGGTCACACAGCAGTCCTTTCTCCTGGAGTCTTCTGCCAAGCTATCTGTGAGCACTTTAAGCAGTATTTGGAGAGACAAATCTAAGTACTGTAATAGGAATTGCACCGTTAAAACCTGTTTTGTTTAAGAGATTTGTATGTCTTGTGATATAATAGTTCTGTATTTTATGTGTTACATATTTTATCTATTTTAGTAAAACTCTATTTTTAGAGCTTACTTGGTCTGTCTTTGATTTCTTTCCTTTACAAGTAGATTATATATGGTTGAAGCAGACACGTTACATAAGCTTGAATGGTGATACCAAACTGAAAAAGGTAAGCATTTTAAATCTGAGGTCTTTTATTACAGTTTTAAATGTTCATTTCTGTACACCTGGTTAGATGCCCATAGGCAAAGATATCTGGCCCTCAAGACAGAATTATTTGAGCCTGTGCATTGGGTATGCTAGCAAGAGGTTCACAGATTGAATCCTCCAAGACTTGAGACCAAAGGTTGATTCGAAACCCCCAAACAGACAAGAGGGTTACCTTGTTCTGTTAACTGTTCACAAGACTACGCCTGAGGTTGGCACTTTGGGAGTAGAGGCTGACCTGCTGAGTGGGTTTTGTGACAGTACTTACCCTTGCACTAATACAAATGAAGATGCCTTACTTGATGTCCTGCATACCTATTCGCTAGTGTCAGGATCCAGGATTAATATTGATAAAAGTAGAGGCATCCCACTAGGCACTACTTCTAGTTCCTGGCTCTGGTAATATTGGGGTATTCAGATTCCGCATGGTCCTGTGAAAATTCTTGGTATTACTTTTGGACCTCAGAATGCTCAGGCCCTAAATTGGGAATTAGGACTATCTCGAGAAATACTGTGGAGTAATATCTGGCTGGCGGACCAAAGTCATTGGGAAAAGAAGAGAGTATGGCTACATGACATTATAAATTCCCATCTTTTATGTTTAAGTTATATTTTCCACCCCACAATGTACCATGACCTGTTTATACAGTGTTTTTCCAAGTCTTTTGGGGCCTCTTGAAACCTATAAAAAGAATATACACCATAAGCCCATCCTGGAGGGTGGAGTGGATATGGTTAACCCGGTGGCCTGTTTTTTTAGTACCTTTCTTAGTTATAACTTAGGGCAGGCTCTGAGGCCTGCTCATAAGGTATGGAAACCTTGGTTAGGATTATGGTTGACTCCCAGTCTTCCCCCATGGGAACAAAACAAACCACGATTGTTAGGGAAAATTGCTGTGCTCCCACAGTATGGGTTGGAATGTTTTAAGTTTGCTTTAAAATGGGGCCTGAACCCCCATAATCTACTACCCTTGGATTGGAAGTCCATATAAAGCTGTATTGTTGGCAGAAGGACAATCTCCAGTAGAATTCCTCTTGCCCCGACACTCAGAAGGCACAAGTCCTAAAACAACTCACAAAACCCAAGTATCCCACCATATGTCTAGGATAGTCTTTGGCTTGGGAATTATGGCAGACTTAGTGTGGGGGAACAACAAACACAAACAGTTGTCTGATAGGTACTGTCCCTCAGAGTCCTGCTTCCAGCTACTGGAAACACAGCAGCTTCTGTTTATGGATTATGCTTATACGCAGGTTTTATGGGTCTTATTAGCACAAGATTGGAAGAAACCTCTTTTCTTACAGTTAACATACCCTGAGGTATTGTATGGGACGAGTCCGAAACTCCTAGGGAAATACCATTCAGACACAATATATGTTACTCTCTCCATAATTAGGTATTATATTTGGCAGGCGTGCTGTGTATGGGTTCTGCAGCAAAAATGGATGTCACTGACTGAAGTTGTCGTAAATATTAAGAAAGCATTGCAACAACTGTCTAAGTATGATATGAAGTATCATTCAGTGACAAAAGTGGCACATTTATGGATTAATTGTGAGCATTGGTGTTAATAATTCATGAAGTTTAGATATCTGTCTTGCTCAGCCTTATATGGCTTCTATGTAAATTTCAAGACTATATACCGTATTGAATGCTAATTATGTACTAATGCTTATGTAAATGTATGTAATGAAGGCCAGTCTTCTTAATAATTCCTACTCTTTCAAGAAGTGCTATGGGATCTTTAACATCCACCTGAACTACCACCAGAACAGGTAGATGGGACCTCGGTTTAACGTCTCCTCTGAAAGACGGCACCTCAGGAGTGCAGCACCCCCCTCATGCTACACTACAGTGCCAGTATTAGGATTTAACCCAATTGCTATTGGTAGGGGTGAGAGGTTAGAATGGATGCCACTGGATACTAGGAGACTGCTTGACACGTGATGGGGAAAGGGACGTCATTGCCACTCAATACCAGGGAGTGCTTGTGCAGGACAGGGAGAGGATGGACACTAGGGAGTGCAAGGTACAGGACAGGGTCTGAACACCAAGGAGTTTTTGACACGGAACAGGGCAGCCACTGAACTCAAGAGAGTGCTTGTCACAGATGGAAAGAGGAAGGGGTGTCACTGGTCACCAGAGAGTGCTTGGAACAGGGAGAGGAAGGATATTCCAGTGGATGCCAGGCAATTCTTGGCACGGACGCAAGGGGGCGGGGGTGGTGGTGCCTGTAATAGGGTGGGATTAAACAGACACAAAGACAGAAGAATAATGCATAAAATAAATGCAAACTTACGTTTATAATTTTTATTTCAAACTGAAAGTCAATATTTACAGAAAGCAAAAAGAAAATTGGTGTTACGCATCACACCTAAAACAAAATAAATTTTCAGTCTTTTGCAGCTCACTCTTTCTTTAGTGACCATATACTGTTGGTGTGTACTGTAGCACACTTCCTTCTCCTCTGAGACCAGCAACCTACTGGCCTACCACTGTACTGTGTCTCAAAGGCTGGGTACTTTTCCCTTCCAGAGCATGACATCACTGTCTGCTGACTAGGGCAAAGCCCCTCCCCTTTATGACATCACACATTTCTGTATCTTTAAAAACAGCCATTTTGGACCCAGTCAGCTCTTTAATAAGCAGTGAGCCCTTTCTGAAGGTAATTACATTTTTACTATTTCTGGAATAATCCTTCTCATGACTATCTGCAATGTCTGGGTTAACAGAAAGAATGGGGACTAGAGGACACGCTCTTCATCTCTCTTCTTTTGTTAACTTGGGACATTGGGATTTTGTATGTTTAAAACTGTTGCTTTGTTTTCTAAACATTTCTCAGCACTAGATTTATGTTTATTCTTCAGGGACTCTTTGCAAGCTCCTATTGAGCCTCAGCTACGCAGTCTGAATTAACAAGGTTCCTGATCTTACATTTCATTTGGGCCTTTTTTTGTTAAGGAACAGCCCAGTTACACCACCTCTGGGCTGTTCTATTCATTTAACTATTTTGCCTTCTATCTCTGGGACACACTAGAGGACTGCAGCACTCTGTCCCTCGTGTCCTTTGCTACAGGCACTTTAGTTCTATTATTTACTTAGTTCCCTAAGTGAACACTCTCAGCTACCAAAAGCAAACCAAAATGCTTTTATTTACAGGCTGTCCTGGCGCTCCATATACAAAGCGCAACAGCGCATTTTCTGATAATCTATTCAGGATTTTTACAGGAATGCTTTGTGCACAACAACAGTGGATTCTAGATAAAGAGGATAGAAAAGAAAGAGATGAGAGTTGCCAGGTTGGCCACCCTGACAAGAAACAAGGACAGAAGAAGAAAGAATAGAAGACAGTACAGAGTGAAAGACGGGGGGTTGTACAATCCTTAACCTTTTTATTATAACAGGAGCATCCTGTTACAGTGCCCCCTAATTATTTCAAAGGTATGGCAATTGGGTAGGTGGGGTGCAAGTAAGGAGGTACTGATTGGGTTCTATTAAGGAAGATAACACCCTTTTCTAGTTTTAATTAGGGAACACAGAGTGGACTTTTGGTTTGAGCTAAGCCACAAAACACAGTTCTCTGGTTTGAATCCAACCCATGGCCTTTTGCTCACTGTGTGACCTTCAGCAAGTCACTTGATCGCCATGTGTTTCTATGCTGCAAGCTGTAAAATTAGGTAGATGCGGACCCCACTGAAAATAAGATGTTTCCTCTCAGGTTCGCGATCTAGGGTAAATTGTGCAAAAATAGAAGCATTTGAGACACAGGAATTGGTACAGTATATGTGACATTCTTATTAGCTTTAAGGGCTTTTGGTTCTCGGGTATCTTTTATCAGTTTTCTACACTGTTTATTGGCTGTTGTGAATTTTTGTAATAAGTTGAAAAGTTTGTGCTGTAATTTGAATCTTGATAACAAGAACATTACCTGTTAAGGACCCCCTCACCTGCCGTTAAGCACTTTGCAATAATATAGGAAACTGTGGAAAGGTTCTCCTAGCGTTAAACGGTGGGGGCCAGATATTCAAACTGCGCTCTTCTTAGGCGCAAGCCCCTGCGCTGTGCAAAATAGTTGCGCAGGGGTGTGGCCCGGGCGATATTCAAAGGAGTTGCGCTATTGAGCAACTCCTTTGAATATCACCCCCGGCCACAGTTGTTGTGCATGGCGCAGTGACTGCGCCACCGCAAGCTGTCAGAGTGGAGCATTCACTCTGCGGTGGCGCAGTACCATTGCGCCATGGCAAAATCCTATATTCAAAAGGTGATATGCAAATGGGGCCATAATTCATGCAAGGCCTAGTATACACTCAGAAAGCTGATAGAATTAGGGGAGATTTATGTAAGATGCATTTTCTGAATAGGAAGGAATCTGTAACTTAATATTTAACATTATTTTATGCTTACAATCCCCAGTGTTCTGTCACAACAATGCAATTGTTATGAGGGACAGAGACAAATTCTGAGGCATAATCAGGGATGTCCCTGAAAATCAGGGACAGTTGAGAGGTATGAGGGGGGGCACAGGGAGTGGGTTGAGGGCCAGCCACAGGTGGCAGCTGCTGTGTTGCACCCTGCAATGCAGCAGCTCACCTGTGGGTGGCCCTCAACTTAAGCCTTTTTTTTTTGGCTCAAAGTTGTGCAGGCGCAGGTTGGGGGTTGCGCCTGCACAACTCTGCACAGCCCGGCTGAATATCGGGCTGTGCAGTTTATGCATGGTTCCTCCCCCGCCAGTTCAGCATGCATTCATTTGCATTGCGCTGTTGCTCAGCCTGTTTTCAGTGGCGCAACTGCCTCCTGCTGAATATCGCAGAATGGAGCAAGTTCGGACTTGCGCGAGAAGAACCCTATTGGCGCATGGCAACCTTTGAATATCTGGCCCTATGTTGTTGTTTGCAGTCAGGTAATAATTTTATACTTATTATTTGTTTTAATTTCTATGAATACTCCTATTTCATGAGTGAATGCTACAGTCTGGAAAACGTAAAAGCAGGCTGCAGTGCTTACATGGTCTCTGGTGTGCTACATTTTCTTTTCAAAATATAATTGCGTAATTCCACAGGAAGTTTTTGCTCTTTAAATGCAATGTGGTGTTCCTGTGCAAATGAATTCACCCAGGTAATCAAGGAGCACCTGGATTCGCTTTGTAATTTGCTACTCAAGTAGGAAACATAGACCATCCATATTAAAGGGAACTGTGCTGAACCTGAAAGTCATTTTTCCCAGAAGAAGTGTTTTTTTTTTTTTTTATATGTATTGCATCCCATTCTATTATTTTCAGACTTTTCGAGCCTTTTAGTAAACTCAGTGGGTGTTTCTGATCCATGCACTAATGATAAGTGCCATTTTAGAACTGTATGACATAGTTTATGTCCTCCTCAGACCACAAAGTCCTAAAGTAGAACACAAATGCAGTGTGAAAACAATGTAAGTTCTTTAACAAGTACATATAAAGTACATCACAAGTTCTAAAATGGTACTGCCCATCCGAGTGTAAAGCACAAACACCAACTCCATTTACCAAAAGGCCAGTAAAGATGGAATAAAACAGAATGTGAACCAGTATTGGAAACACAGCTTCTTCAGAAAACACAAGCTTACAGATTCAAGGCAGTTCTTCTCTAAGTTGCCACTCCTATATATGTGTTCTGTGGATCAGTTTCTGTAATCACAGTGAGTGCAAATTAGTTTGAGGTGTAGAACATCAGTGACTTAAGGCAGGGATGTCCTTGAACATCCTGGCCTTAATTCTGAAAGCCCTTAGACTGCTGAAAGGTGCCTGCATCAAACATTTCTGACGCAAGTGGCACCTTGTATCAAAAGATGCGGCTTCCTGATTCTGAAACGCAGTCTGCATCAGAATGGGGAGCTGCTGCACCAACGTGGTCTGTGCACTTTGCAACCTACATCAGGTGCACCAGGTTGTGGGGGCTTGCTTAATGGCAGGCTGCAACAGCCCTTTTTATCTCCAACCTGTCTTGGATTTGCCGATATCACTTTGATTCAGCTAGATGGGTGGTGGTTTGTGTCACTGGGGGGATCGGGTGGGCTGTCGGTCATTGAAGGGGCGGATTGAATGGGAATTGGGGAGTCGGGAGACAGACGGTCAGCAGCGGGTATGATGGCATCCATCAAGGTGTGTGCCTGCCATGTACTGTATGTACAGTGTAGGCCCAGTACTGTACATACAGTAGTTCAGTTATCAGCCCTGGTGGTCTAGTGCCCCTCCCAATCTACCCCATATAATGTTAAAATGGTTCTGTGGTGGTCTAGTGCCCCACCATCTCCCTCAGACATTGTAACATGATTCCCTGGTAGTCTAGTGGACCCCCAATCCCCGATCTTCCCATCCCAAAACCATGTAAGTGACATACCTGGCAGTCTGATGCCCCCCCCACCCCAGCAGGCATTGCCTCACCACCCCGCTCCCTCCCCGCCGTCCAGAGCCAGCGACCTGCACAGCCTTGCCCTCACCACCATGGCTGGTCGCCGGCTGAGCTGTCAGTGAGACTGTACAGTATACAGTACAGGTTCATTGAATGACAGCTCACTCTGAGCTGTTAATCACTGTCAGTGAGTGTGTACTGTATACAGTTCAGGTTCATTGAATGACAGCTCACTCTGAGCTGTTAATCGCTGTCAGTGAGTGCATACTGTATACAGTGCAGGTTCATTGAATGACAGCTCACTCTGAGCTGTTACTTGCTGTCAGTGAGTGCGTACTGTATACAGTGCAGGTTCACTGAATGACAGCTCACTCTGAGCTGTTAATCATGGTCAGTGAGTGCGTGCTGTATACAGTGCAGGTTCACGGAATGGCAGCTCACTCTGAGCTGTTAATCACGGTCAGTGAGTGCGTGCTGTATACAGTGCAGGTTCACGGAATGACAGTTCACTCTGAGCTGTTAATCACGGTCAGTGAGTGCGCATGTATACACGCAGGTTCACGGAATGACAGCTCACTTGAGCCGTTAATCACGGTCAATGAGTGCGCTGTATACACTGCAGGTTCACGGAATGACAGCTCACCTGAGCTGTTAATCACGGCCAGTGAGTGCGTGCTGTATACACTGCAGGTTCACGGAATGACAGCTCACTCTGAGCTGTTAATCACGGCCAGTGAGTGCGTGCTGTATACAGTGCAGGTTCACGGAATGACAGTTCACTCTGAGCTGTTAATCACAGTCAGTGGCGCTGCTGTATACAGTGCAGGTTCACAGGAATGACAGCTCACTCTGAGCTGTTAATCACGGTCAGGTAGCGTGCATATACAGTGCAGGTTCACGGAATGACGGCTCACTCTGAGCTGTTAATCACAGTCAGTGAGCGCGTGCTGTATACAGTGCAGGTTCACGGAATGACCTTTTAAAGTACAAAATGATTTTTTAAATAGGCATAGAATATGAGAAACTGTTTTCATATGAAGTGGCGTTTCTAGGCTTCAAAAGTCTAAGACTTATGGCTGATGTATTTTCTATGGAAATTAATAAGGTAAAGATAGTTTTGGGAGTGCAGATGCACACATGTGCGGGGATGTTTTTAGGAAACCATGTTTTTAACAGGCACCAAAGTATCTGTGTAGGGGTGGGGCTGGGGTCTACATGCCTGTAAAGTGAAACCTCCTCTAACGTATTGATGCAGTAGTAAGAAATTGTTTTAACAAAAGCATTAAGAACATATTGAATCCTTACAAATTTATTTATTTCGCTTTTTGTTGACTAGGTAAGTGCACTAGACAGATTCTGCCTGTTTTCAGGCACGCACCGGGTGGGAGGAGGGGAATACAGATGAATACCAACTGACCTTGAACCAGATTAAGCTGTTGGTGGTAATTTTAGTGAATGCAGCTCTTGCATAATATGGTTACCCCAAGTAATGGGTTTGTAGGACGCTGTCCCATTTGTTATGCAGAAAAGTTAACAGCAAGGATCTGTTCTATCCTCTTCTTTCTGTCTCTTGTCTGTTTGATTACGCAGTCAAATTCTCTTGGGAGATCTAGGAACTGATCACTCTGACAGTCTCATGATTCTCTCCTCCCGCTATCTCCTGCCTTCACTTGCTGTTTCTTGCTGTTTTTATCTTTTCTTCCTCTTTGCTTATTTGTGGTTATAAAAATACATGCAAGACTTTGTGTGAAACTGGGATTCCTTGGTTTGAAAATGTGTATAGTTATTTTGCTGAAATGATTGCAAAAAGCTCATTGGAACTCAGGAAGTTATCCTTGAGATGCAATTTTACCTCTACAAGCTAATTTTCATAGCTGTCAACAGATTAGTTCTGGGACTCTATGTTCTATTTACTACACCAGCAAGGAAACAAACTGATAAAGTTCTGATACATTTTTTTTGTGTTACCCTTTTTGAGAAATAGGATGTCTCTTAACAAGCTCAGGATGAAGAAGTGAATTGCTAAGAATATATATATATATATATGAAGAGAGCAAGCTTTTGTGAGAGACAGAGATTGAAATTTAGAATTAGAGATACCCTCAGAAGGACTTTTTGTTTGAATTGCCTGTATAAGAGCTGCCTCGCAAAATTTTATTTTTTACTGTTATTGAAAATAATAAAACACTACTTGCAAGTTTTATAACTGCTCCTGGTTTTCCTATGCATCCTGACCTTTGCCTCAGCGACACCCCAGAGGCTGAATATAACATTACTGTGTTCAAAGCACCGAGTAGTGATCGCATGCCCCCCCCCCCGCAAGATCTGTTTCTCTGCTGAGGAGACTAGTTACCTTGGATCAGCTGATCGCCGTTGTTGCAAAGAATACAGTATCCTTTTGAAAATGTTCTTTCTTTATTTGTATATCTATGTACTCTGAACCCAGTTTTAAGTTTAAACCAATTTTTGTTGAGTTATCTCAGATGCTAGCAATACTGGAACTGCGATATAACTAACTGCACGTGTGGTGTTTTTGTAAGTCAGGAAAGTGATAGAAAATCCACAATTATTTTTTTATTTTATTTGCTTGTTTCTCCTCCGCCACTGACTGGCCCCCTTCCACTGCACCCCCCAGCCCCATCACCCTGGTGTCCACTGGTGCTTATCTCTGGCGTTGAGGTATCAGCTGGCTGGGTGCGGCACCTATAGGGGACTGGCATTGTCCTGCCAGTCGGTGGAATTTCCTCCGTTTTTCTCCCCTTTCCCGAGTGGGCCCGTAGCATGCAGTGACACTAATGGCTGAGTCAATGCGATGCTTCCCGCACATGACACACCAGGCGCCTGCCCAGTCTCTACCCTCTTGTCTGCAGGTCCACTGTGCCAGCCTCAGCTGCCGCTAGCCAGCCAACAACGGACTCCATCCACCCTCCCACGGGAGAGGAGGCTGTCTTCTGGACGTGCAATCCTCTCCTCCTCAGACCGACCCCGGGACCCGCTCGCACTGCTAACACAGGTCACCGGCATGGCAGAAGGTAAAGCAGTGATGCCTCAGTCCTCCACGCCACTGGGCTGGCAAAAATCTGAAATTTTTATAAGTCTTTTCCTAACTGAGTTGGCTATAAATGGTTGGGAATACAGTAAAAAGCCACATACCACTTTAAATGACACTTCTATAATTCATTTGGCATTTTGTCACCTGGTTGTAGTCACCCACCACTTTCCATTGGTTCTATTAATTTATTTAGCTTTTGTTGACCAGGTAAGCACACTAGACAAAGAATGTCTATTTTCAGTTGCGCCCCAGGAGATTACAAAGAAAACATAATGTACAAACATTGCAGCAAGGAAAGGATAACAATATACAAGTATACAGGCATTGCAATAAAAAGGGTATACAAGCATACAATTAAGACTGCGGTACAGAAGGAAGACTAAAAGTTTAACAAACATGTAGAACATCAATAGGCTAGAGGCAAAATACGAGACATGCATAATCTTGTGCAAAAACACACAATGAATTATTGAAATAATTGCTAGGTAGAGTGTTGCCAAATTTTGGACCACTATTTGTCAGGGGCAGGGCCAGGTATAATACAAGATAGGTACACCAAGTCCTGTTGTTTGTTCTAGTTGGTATATGAACTGAGGAAATGGCTAACAGTGTTCTGTTCCAGTAGCAAAAGCATGGATTTTTTCACACATAAAGCACCACCTTAATTACCTGCCCACTAAACAGTAATGGGTAAAAGAGCCAATTTTAACAGATGTGAGCCCTGCAAAGAATTGTGGTCTTATGCAGCTCTGTGGTCACTCTGAATTTAATTTCTGGACTCTGACCATAATTTTGAAAACTGTGGTCATTGTAAACCTTTTTTTCTTTGTAAAAATAACTTGTTCCTAAAGGAATGGAAAAGAAAAGCAATACAAGCTGTCTGAGACCCTCTGTTCATGGGAGCAGCTCTACAGTAGCAGTGCTGCCAGGCTGCACAGAGACCCATCTGATTTTGTGGGCAACTCTGATGACAGTAAATCAGCAAGACTGCACAGAGACCCATCTGACTTGTGGGCAACTCTGAAGACAGTAAATCAGCAAGACTGCACAGAGACCCATCTGATTGTGTCGGATGACAATAAAATGACAAAGCTGCAAGAAGACCGCTCTGACTGTGGGGAAACTCTGATGGCAGCAGGAGTTATCCAGAGGATAAGCTGCTGAGGGACATATCTTATGAGTGGACAACTCTGATGGCAGTAAAGCAGCTAAGCTGTGGCAAAATGACAAAGCTGTACAAAGACCTCCCTGACCTTGGGGGCAACTCGGATAACAGCAAGATGGCAAAAATGCACAGTGCTAAAATAGGCGAACCCTCAGCAAAAAAAAAAAAAACCTGCAAAGATTTTGTAATATCATGGTACAGGATGAGGGGCCTCGGAGTTTGTGTATACAGACCAAAATCCTGAGAGTTATGTACATTACAAGACACTGCGTGTGAGAAGGTAAAGTTTATTCTTAGTGTACAGCCTTCTGAAAGGCATTTAAAAAGTATTGCTTTCTTGCAGTGAAATCTGCCCTGGATTAAATCAAATGCCAATTTCTTGCAGTATGACAGTTTATCAACGATATGGCCTCAAGGGTAGTATCCACTTCAGTGGCCACAGGATGATATTCCTTTTTGAGGAATAGTGTCTGCTGACATGCAGCAGGAAAAAAAAACTTATTTGAGGGTATCTCCTTTATGGGGGATGAAACTGAAGTCTAATGGAGAAGGAGAGAGAATCCATATTTAATTATAGGTCATATAGAAGGGGAGGTACGGGAAGGGACCAACATGGTAGGAATTTCTTCCAGTATGAATATACTGCATCTAGAGTTGTCCATAGAGGAAGAGGCTCAAGAGGAAAAAAGCTCAAATAGCAACTACCTCTCTAGCGCAGACTAAAACTAATCCCTGATGATGTTGCAGATTTTTTCACAGAACCATTGCCAGCTGGGGATTGTCTCTCCTATTATCTTCATGAGTGGGTGCTGGAGATAATAAGGTAGGATCTTAACCTTCAGTTTGAAACGACTCAATTGTTAGACCAAAAGCCACTACTAGAATAGGAAGTGAAAAAACTGTTAAGAGATATTTTGTACGAAAAGATGCATCTTTCACAGCTGGGGAAAACGGTTCTTACCATGATATTTCCTATCTCAAAAGAAAAATGGGGAGTGATTTCTATAGACCTCGGGTGTCTAAATAGGCACATAAAACTGTGAATGTACAAAATCATAACACTACAAATTGGAATACGGTACTTTTTTTGCAGATGGTGGATTGGCTGTGTGCACTGGACTTACAGGTTGTGTACTTCCACATTCAGATAAGACCCAGTCCCAAAACGTATCTGAGGTTCAGAGTGGGAACAAATCAGTTCCAGTTCAGGGTAATGCCCGTTCAACTTATGGCTTGAAGGGTATTCACAAAATGCCCATCAGTAATCGAAGCAGCACTAAGCGGAAGAAAATTTGCAGTTTACCTTTATCTACACAGTTGGCTAACCTGTGGAAAAAGAAAAGGGGGCGTACAGATGGCCATTCAGTATGCAATATTCACAGTGAAAAGATTGGGTTTCCTTCTGACTTTAGGAAAAATCTCTGTTGGAACCCGCACAGGTTTTAGAGTTCATAGGTGCAGATCTGGATGCAAGAGAATGTCTTTCTGCTTCAGTAGATGACCCGTACATTAGTTCAAGTTTCCAAGTCCTTCCATTTAAACTGTCCTAGGACAATGCAGGACATTTTGAGGCTTCTGTGGCACAGGTCTTCCATGACTGCAGTCCTCCCCATGGCAAGATTTCTGATAGGAAACACAGTATTATCTAAAACAATACTAGTGTCTGCGATCTACATCACTTCTAAAACAGATCCCTGCAAATCAGGATCTGAATTGCATTGCAATAGTGGACAAAAATGGACAGCATCAGAGAGGAACTTCCTACAGCCACTGGCCATAATAACACTCACTATAGATGCAGTTGGGATGGGGTGGGGCTCTGGACAACAATTTAGTGAGTGTTGGGTTGAATGCACAAGACAGATTAGAGCACTTCCGTCTCCAAGCAGTGCTTCTCTCACTTCTGTGCTTCTTCTCTCCCTGTTAAAAACAAAAATGCTCAGATATGGATGGGCAATACAACAAGAATGTATTATATAAACAAGTAGGTTGTGGCCAGATCTTCAAACCATGCACAGAAGCAATGAAGATGTGGGACCTTGCATGCAAACTCAGAAAGAATTTGAGGGCAGTACACCTTGCAGGGATAGACAGTGTACTGCACCTAGAGAAGAATGGGGCATGCTACTCATGACTGGAGAAAAGGTTGACTACAGTATAGTTTGTCTGATTATGACTCCATCAAAGTCAGAAAAATATAGTAAACGAATAAAGAAAACAACCGTCTCCAATATTGAACCAGTCCATGCTGGATTCAGTATTCAGCAAATGGACTGTCCCAGAGATAGGGGCTTGACCACAGTATAGTGACCTCAAAGTGTGACAAATGTTCTATCCAGAATAATGGCCAAACCACTACCGATTAACTTAATTATTTTGGGGAGTCATGGATGTCTAGTGGAGGGTGGCAGCAAAGATAGAGCTCTGCTCTGTCTTTCAAAATATAGTTAGGAGAGCTCCGCTTTGTCTGTTCAAATATAGCTAATAAAATGCAGTAAAACTAACACAGCACATGGATAGCTGTATCTAAAGGTTCACAGACTGCTTTCATCTGCTTAGCTTAATCTTTTGAAATGAAAAATTGCTGCTACAGACCTTAATAGATACGGAGGCCTCTGGGTCAGGAATGGAAGGCATGTCCACTGCCTGTAAGCATGGGAAGCCGTCAGAATCTCCAGATGCCTCACCAGTACAGCCTACACTGTGATCCAAGCTCAACCATTTGCCAAAAGATCTGGCTGTAATAAAAGCAGCAGAATTTGAGCTTGCTGGGGAATATTGTACCATGAAACCAGCCTTGGAATCTATTGCTCAACAAGTGGGAGATGCAAAGGTACGAATTGGTTCCCTGGAGAATAAAGCAGAATGGGAAAGCTCGGAGCTTATACAGTTGCACCACAGATTAACCAAGCTGGAAGAGCTAGTAGATGGCCAGGAGGGTCAGAGCCACCACAGTAATCTTATGATCATTGATTTACCAGAGAAGGCTGTGGTCTCCGATCCATAGAGTTCTGTAGGTACAGTATATGGAGAGAGGCTAGAGTGCAGACTGACACTGGCTCCCTTGAAGCCATGCATCTGCCATATTACAGGAAGATTGAGCTGCCAGAAGATAGCAGGAACCCTTCTTGAAACTTAGATAGCAGCACAAGCACACTGTTCTGACAGCAATGGAGTAATGCACTGTTTATACAAGCAAAGGAAACACAAGCATACCTTGTTTTTGTCACCACAGTGTGCATATGCTTCTTCATTTCCCTGTCATCATTGGTGCTTCTTGCAGAAACAGATCAGCATATTGCAGTCAGAACAGATTGCTGGTGGCGCTATATAAGTTTTAGTAAAGGTTCCTGCTATCTGCCGGCAGCTCACTCCTCCCATAATATGGTGGGCGTGCGACTTAATAGGAGCCAATGTCAATCTGCACTCTAGCCTCTCTTAATATACCTATAGAACTCTATGCTCTGACCCTGTTCGCTTTGTCCAGACACTGTATGAAAATATTGTTGACTCTTGCCAATGGCCCTACCTACATAATAGAGTGGGCTCACAGAACTCTCCGGCCAGAGGGAGAACGACCCAGGGCACTTATATTTAAATCACTTAACTATCTTGATAAGATCCACCTGCAAGCCAAATCCCGGAACTTTGAGAAAACTGAATAAGGCCAACGGCTGTTTTTATTTAATAACCTAAGCCCGCAAACCCATCAAAAGTGGTGGCATACAAAAATATTAAACCCAGACTACATGCTGTTGGTATAAAATTCTGAATTGCATATTCAGCGTGCCTGATAGCCATGATTAGTGGAGCTGACCACCAATTCCATTTAGCAGGCATGACAAGACCTTCCTAAATTGCTAATACATCTTTTCCATCCCTCCCTTGTTCTTCCCAAGCCTACAGTTACAGGAGAAATGAGTTATGAACACAGTGGACCATATTCAGTGAAGGAGATCTGATAAATAAAGGTACTGGCTTGAATGTTCTATAGAAATATACAGAGGGCACATTTTGTGGGTTTCTTTTGTTCATGGGGGACTGCATTACATCGAACTAACAGGGTCACACATCAATGGCACCTCTCTGTATTGCTGCCTGAGATAATGCTGCTTATGTACACCTCTATGGCGTTAAGATCGCGTATATGGACGCAAACTGCTGGGGCTATGAAGTATACGTCCACCCAATGTACCGCAAAAGGACTAACTACTTGAAATTGGTGGAGCACCACCAATGAGATCTTGAGCACAATGGGACATGGAATCTATCAGTCATGCTCTGGCAGACCTGGGATGGACATCAGCTGGCTTTTTTTCTTGTGGGTAAGCATTGGCCCTCATTTGAACTAAACTTTAAAGGAGATAGGCGGGTGGGGTCAGTAGATATTTGGCTAGTAACTGTGGTAATTGACTTCCGAGATGTTGTATTCCTTCAACCTGTAGAGTGTGGTGGCTACATCACCGAAAGGTCTGCCTTCACTGCTACATTTGCACCTGCTTGAAGGTAATACCAAGAGCCCCAGGCTGAACTTTAATGTGTTGCCGAAGGACTGCAAGCAAAGCTCATTATGCAACCCTACTGTGTCAGGTAAAAGTACTTTTTTTCGTGACCGTAGTGTTAGACATATGTTGTTATTAGATAAATTATTTTACCGTCCTAACCATGTCACTCACTCATGCTGGGTGGTGGTGGTGGTGGTTCATGAGTGATGGTAAAATGTTGGGGGCCAAAAATACATCAATGCTGGTATTGTGCAGGGTGCTGTTCCTGCTGTACTGCCCCTTCTGGTCGTTGGGGGTCTCTTTGTCTATCTTCCCTCTCTTTTATGTATTGTTTTTTCTGTGCCTGTTAATCCCACAGCCTGCATTTTTCTTCTTAAGGCTGTTTATAAGGAAAGGCTTACAAAACTGAGCAGAGATGGTTACTTAACCTTAGTGTACAGTTTTACTAACAAATTTCTTCAGTTGCATTTGTCATGTTAAGGTAGTTCATAAGTTAACTAATGTCTTCATCAGAAGTTGAATCATACTTATCTTTAACATGGACCTGGCGGACCTCTTCTTTGGTGTCCGAGCACAGCCATACGGGCTGGACAGGGAAGGTGAGAAGGCAATCTCCACCTCAGGAAGATTCTTTGGCTAAGAGGATTATAGTGCTAAAATTGATTCAGGGGGAATCGGCATTTCATGGTAGCGTTTAATGTTACATGTTCTTATGTGTTTGAGATGCTAGGTGGTTTCACATACGGTACAATTGTGGTTCATTGTTCATTGGGGGGAACGTGTCCTTTTGGGAGGGGAGGGGCATGGCTGAGCATAGTCCAGTAACAGGTACCTCTAGGACCAAATTAGACTATACACAAAAAACATTTATGTATAGTTAAGGTATATGATGAGTAATCAGTTGACATATGTTATTTGGAACGTCAAGGTAAGCAAACCAAACAAAGTGTCAGTCTTACTCCACCTCAAAAGTTAGAGGCACAGGTCTCCTCTTTGCAGGAGACTCACTTAAAGGGTGACCAAATTCTGAAGTGAAGAGATTGGGTGGGACAGGGTAGGATACCAGCAAAAAGAGAGTTGTGATTCTCTTGGCCAGGTTAATTCAATTTAAACTCATAGAAGAAATAGCAGATCATAATGGTAGATACATTCTGATCAGAGGGACCTTAGGACAGACTGAAGTGGTACTTCGCTCCATTTATGGAACAAATACTGATAATCCAGGTATCTTCATGGAGATTGCCCATAGATTAGCACCCAGGACATGCCTCCCAATTCTTCTGGCAGGGGATCAGAATACAACAGTAGATAACACCTTAGATAGGAACCTGTCATACATTGAGGCTCGACACCAGCTCAGAGAGCTGTTAGGGATTAATAGGCACACTGAGACTGATAGGCCCATGGTGCACTCTGTGTCCAGACACCAGGGATTTCACCTTTTATTTTGCTGCAAATAAGACCTGCTCAAGGTTGGTCTGTTTACTCTTAAAGAGCTACTGACATGTTCTTACAAGTCAGGCAGGCATCTCATTTCAGGAAGTTGCCTGCCTGATGAGCTAAATGAGCTAGTTTAAAATGTTTTTTTAAGGAAGTTGAAGACTTTAATTTTACCTTAGAGTGCATGGGTTGTAACTTCCATGTATGAGCTGAGTGGCCACTCGAGTGCTGCAGCCCTGCCCCAAAAAACAGCTCTTTGATGATGTACAGTAGGCAGCCGGGCTGCAAGTGCTCTATATAGTTACTAATAGGATCGGGGAATGGAGGGCTGTCTAAATGTACTAAGATTATCTTTGCGGGCAGTTCTACACGTATGGGGCTAATATATCATATATACCGCAGTAGTGCCAGCAAAGATAATCTTAGTACATTCAGACAGGAGTACGACTAAATGCCAAAAGTCGGGATCCCAACATTCAGGATCCTGAGTTCGGCTTCCTGACTCACACCTGCTTGGCAGATGGATGCTGGTGCCAGCAGGGGTAAGGTAGCGGATGTGATGAACTGCTACTCTGCCTCTAGCTGTGCACCACAAGAGGGGGAAAAATCCGGTGGTTGGCCGAGCTGCTCCCATGGCAGCTCTGCTACCAGTGTGCTGAAACCCGGTTCTATTCTGTGGTCTCTACTTTTACAAGAGCTCCTGTAGAACTGTTTTAACTTACTCCGAGGTTCTCTCTCCTCAGAGTTGGTTATTTTAGTGACTGAGGGTGCGGGGCCCATTGCACCAACACATAAGTCGAAACGATATGCCCAGTTTAGAGACCAACACCATGTCGGTCTCCTAAACTCGGGCATATGGAGTTCAGGAGACTGACTATCGGGATTCCGTAGTAGATCCCATTCAGACAGCCCATCTCCGCCAATCCTATTAACTACATAGAGCGCCTGCAGCCCTGTTCCGTACTTTACGTCATCAAAGTGCTGTTTTTCAGGGCGGGACTGCGGTGCTCGGGTGGCTGCTCAGCTTGTACACTAAAGTTACGAGCCAGATACTCTAGGGTAAAATTAAAGTCTTTAACCTCCTTAAAAAATGTTTAAAACTAGCTCATTTAGCTCATTGGGCAGGCAACTTCCTGGAATGAGTTGCCTGCCCGGACCATGTCAGCTTCTCTTTAAGGAGGGAACACCTGCCCGGACTGGGAGGCTGCAAAATTCAAGCCAGGGTTGTGTCTGAGCCCTCTCCAGTCACTCTGTCGCTCCAGCTTACTTGGGCACCCCCCCCGCCGAGAGACAATGGAGACTTAACAATCAAATTCTTAAAAGCAAAACCTTAATGAGCATATTAAGCAATACATGCAAGACTTTATTCATAACAATAAAGGCACAGTTGCACAAGCAGACACCTTTTGGATGGAATTTGAGTGCAGCATAAAGGGGGGCTGATCTGAATGACATGTTGAAGGAAAAAAAAAAGCAGAGATCAGAGAGCAAGAGAGCTACTTGGACAAATTAGAAAACTGAAAAAACCCATCATCCTGTAAACTCGAACTCACGTGGCTACATTTGAATAAGTTGCGGCTTTTGCAGAACTCAACAGGAGGCTGCTGAACTTGCCATATACAGAGCTAAAGTAAAATATTTTTGACCAAGGTGAGAAGGCAGGCAAACTGATGGCACTTCATCAGACAACAAAAGGCATTTAGGGCAGTACAGGTACTGACAATACAGGGTAATCCCCTTAGTAACCAAAACTCCAAAGAAATTGTAGAAGAGTTGAAGACCTTCTACCAGAAGATGTATAGCTAATTGGAGCAGCCTTCCTTCCTGCAGAGATGAATGCCTATTTGGATTGCTTTGGCCTGCCTAAAATGGATGAGCCCCAGCTACTGATATTATTGGCCTGTCTTACGTTAGATGAAATTACCCCGGCTATTAAAGACCTTTACTCCTGATAAAGCCCCAGGCCCAGATGGATTCTCTCCTAACTTCTGTAAGTGTTTTCAGGATGAGTGTAGTCCCCTGTTATTAGACGTGTTTGAGCATAGACCCACCCAAAATCATCTCCATGTCTGACTTCTCTGCCCTCGACACCTCATCTTTTCTAAGGGATCTTCAGCATGTCGACTGGTCCCCCATATTCATGACAAATAACATTGACTTGGCTGTGGAATACTTTACCAACTCTCTGCGCTCCTTGTAGTCCAAGCACATTCCTTCTATCAAGCGCAGGGTACGGGGCCTGCCTACCAGCTGGTTAACTTGCCCTCTTCTACATATGCTTAAAGCATGGGACAAACTCTGGACCAGATGGAAAACCTCCTCCTTGCCCTCTGACTTCATCGCATATCGCTCCCTTTGTAACTCTTGTAAGAAAGCCCTACGGACTGCCAAAAGCAATTACTATAGAGGCCTTCTTCACGCCACCTCTAGTAACTCCAAAAGGTGCCGGCACAAATAAATCACATAATGGGATGCTCCATGTCCCAAAACCCCCATGACTTTCTAATAAATATCATCTCCTGTAACAACCCTAATACCATAGCTAATGCTTTCGGCTCACTCTTGACCGCCTCCCTAGTTTTGATGCTGACGGCCCCCCTGCCAAACCCCCACCCTCCCAACCTTCCCTGATTTTCCACCCGGTCTCCAGCCTGATGTCCTACAGTTCTTAACATGATGTTTCCCCATGGCAGCGCAGGCTCTGATGGACTGGAACCCAGAATTCTCAAATTAGGTGCGCTCTTCTTGCCACCCCATCATGCAATTGTTCAACCTCTCGATTAGCTCGGTACTGTGCCCCTCTCCTGGAAAATACCAGGGTTATCCCAGTCTTCAAAAGGGTGATCCAAAAAACTAGAAAACTACCATTCTATTCGCTCTGCCGACCTGTAAACTCTTGGAGAAGCTTATCCATCGCCAGGTGTCTAACTTCATTGCCAACTTTAACCTGCAATCTCCTACTCAACATGGCTTTAGGCCAAACCACAGCACCACGACGGCCCTAGTGCAGTTCACCAGTGACATCAAATCTGCTATGGACCAAGGCCGCTTACTGGAGCTGTTTTTATTGACATGTCAGAGGATTTGACTCGATTAACCACAACCTGCTCCTGCATCAACTAGCTCTATTGGTGCCTCCCAATCCACACTTGCCTGGTTTGCCAGCTATCTGTGGAGTCACTCCCAGTTTGTCTCCTGTCATAAAGTTCTCTGCCCTGCCCTGCTTTGTTCGGGCATCCCACAAGGTTCCATACTTGTGCCCCTGCTCTTTCTTTGTTCGTCAATAACCTACCTTCTGTGCCCTCTCCACAGTCCCTCCTTAAGCTATGCCAATGACTTGGTTCTCTATGTCTCCTCCAGCTCTATTCATGAAATTAACTCCCACCACTCCTCTGATCTTCATCGGATCCAAACTTGGCTTACGTCCCACCGCCTGGTGCTAAATGCTGCCAAGACCCAGGCTATGCTGTTTGGGTCACAAAGGAAATCTGTTGCTTCAACTCAGTCTCTCCAGGTTTCTTGTCTTGATGGCTCCCTTGTGGAAGTAACTCAGTCCTTCAAATACCTAGGGTCATGCTGGATCCATCTCTTAACTTCTCTGCATGTCAAAGCTGTTTGCAAATCAGTCAATACTAAAACTGGACCTGCTTACCGTCCGTCAGTTTCTGACCTCGCCAGGATCTTTGTCGCCCAGGCCTTCTTCTCCCTGGACTCTGCTACGCCTGCCTGACTTCACTATGGCACAGGCAAGCATCTTGCAAATGTGGGACGCTGCCTACAACAATGTCTGTAGATTTGCGCATCTGCTCCTCGCTTAAGCACCATTGTACTCTACTCTGACCTCCACTGGTTGCCTCCTTCCTCGTGTTGGGCTTATTCATTAGGTTGTCTGACTGACAACATTATTCGGCCTCTATCCTCCGCACTCACTACTATGCTCACCCCCATGTATTCCCTCCGCTCCATGTCTTTAGCTCTGTTTTCTGTACCAAAATGCTCTACCAGAATGGGTAAACTTGCCTTCTCCTTCTATGCACCCAAATTTTGGAACTTTCTCCCACTTGATCTTAGGCACTCCAAATCTCACCCCACTTTCAAGAAAGGCCTCTCCAATTACCTTGCCTCCGTTGACAATTGCAAATGTCCCTAGCTTCACGAGTCATGCAAATCTACCATTGTTCTACACTTAAATTTCTCTCGGCCTCTTGATTCCTTCCATCCCCACTCATCCTCAGCTGCAGCTATGCACTTTTGTTCCTTTTCTGCCTAGGAATTGTCTCTTGCTGACTTACCAACAGCACTGTCGTGTTTTGTACATTATTAACAGTAATTGTGCCTTTTTGTCTGTTTTGTTCCTATTATACTGTGTGATATGTACCTCCTCTATGTACTATGTAACTTGCACCTCTGTATAACTGTTTGGAATCTCCTATTGTACAACACTGTATATGTATTTGTTTCACCTGTTCCTTGATTTGTACTCTCCGGTTGTGCCTGAAAATAGGGAGTTCTGTCTAGTGCACTTACCTGGTTACCTAAAGCAAATAATTAAATATTTATACTAAAGGCCTGCATGAGAAGGAATTAATGGAAGATTTAATAATGCTATTTCCAAAACCAGAAAGTGACTATACGTTGTTGAGTAATTATAGGCCAATATCTTTGTTGAATTTTGACATAACAATTCTGGCAGAAGTCCTGCCCAGTCCTTTAAATAAAGTCTGGGATACCCTGACAGCAGGCGAACAAGTTGGTTTTATGTCAGGGAGGGTATCTTCTGACCATTTGCAGAAACTGGCTCACCTTATCTCTGTGTCCAGGGACCACAGTACCCCTGCGGCGCTGGTCTTGCTGGACACAGAAAAGGCATTTGACAGGGTCTCATGGGACTATCTGTTTGCAGTCCTGACCAAATACACCATGCCACTGGAATATATAAAGTGGATCCAGCATTTGTATACCAATCCCACTGCACAAATTTTTTGTAGTGGCATGTATTCCACACGTTTAGTTTGTAGAAGGCACAAGTCTGTATGCCTGTCTCCTTTGCTATTTTACCTCTTTTAGAACCATTAATACTTAAAGTTCAGATATTACATGCATAGTTATTGAAACATTAGAAGTTGACGCAGATAAGGACCACAAGACCCATCCAGTCGGCCCATTTTTTCTACTCTTATGAATGTGCCATAGGCCTTACTTTGAATGGCCTATCTATTCATACTCATCTGTATTGCTCCTTATGCCTATCCCATGCCTGTTTGAAGCCCTGCACTGTATTCATATCCACCACTTCCTGAGGTATGCCGCTCCAAGCATCCACCACCCTTTCTGTGAAAAAAGTCCTCACATTACCTTTAATCGACCTCCTCTAATCTCATGCTTGTGTCCTCTTGTCCTGCTGTTTTTCTTATAGTGAAACATGTTAGACTCTTTCACCTTGTTAATGCCCTTAAGATGTTTGAATGTTTCATCATATCACCTCTCTCCCCTCTTTTGCTCTAGGGTATACATATTGAGCTCCGTTAATCTGTCCTCATGTTTTCTGATGCAGTCCCTGCACCATTTTGGTTGCCCTTCTCTGGACTGCCTCCATTTTGTTAATGTCCTTGCGCAGGTGCGGCCTCCAGTACTGCACGCAGTACTCCAGATGGAGCTTAACCAGTGTCTTGTAAAGAGGGATTATTACCTCCTCTTACGACTTGTGATACCCTCATTAATACACCCCCAAACACCTCTAACCTTAACTACTGCTTTAGTGGTCTGCTTGGATGATTTCAGGTCATCTGTGATGATGATGCCCAAGTCTCTTCTTCCTTGTGATTGCCAGCAACTCCTCCCAACCTATAGGTAGCTTCAGGGTTTCTCTTCCTATGTTCATGATCTTGCACTTCTTTATGCTAAAACCCAGTTGCCACTCTTCCGACTATTTTGCTACTTTATCCAGATCTCTTCTCATTTTGCCCACCCCATCTGGATCATCTACTCTGTTGCAGATCTTGGTGTCATCTGCTCCTGTTCTAGCCTTGGCAGGAGCAGAAAGCAGCTAACTAAAGAAGCTACATTTTCTTATTAATTTAACACTTATATCTCAGCAGGAGTCAGTGACTGTTGAGATTAAGTAGACAGATAACTTTATTAGAAGTAGAAGGGTCTTATTTAGGGTTAAAAAAGAAAGAAAAGAAAGAAAGTCAGAGTGTGTTCTATGCTGGGAAGGGTACTGTATCAGCTGACTTTGCTAAACCAGTAGGAGGAGAGAGAGCTTAATTGGGGTGTGGCTTGGACACTATAGAAGCAGGTGACTCAAATTACAACTTTCTGTTGCTAGCCTTTTTCTTACTAATTGCCCTCCATCCCACCCACCCTAAGCCACCTCTACTTTTATAGCCACTGGATTTGACTGTCAACAGGAACTTCCTGTTTGGCAGGGAAGGGAAGGATCATAGAGAAACATTGGTTTTGTCAACCCTAGAAGGAAAGTAGCTCACTCTCCCCCCACCCCCAGCTGCTGGTGGTCTGACTTTGAGCAAGGAGAAAGGAGGCTACTGAAAAGATAGGAAGTTGCTGTCCCAGAACAGGAAGGGTGAGAGTTGTAAGGAGAGGAGAGAGAAGCATACAGAGAAACAGGAGAGGGACAAAATAAGACATGATAGGAGTGGTGCAGTGCAATGGCTGTGGGCGGCAGTGTTCGGGAGACATTCTGGAGGCTGCAATGCTGCCCTATTTGCAGGCACCTCTCTGGTCTGAGAGAGGAGGTTGCCTGCCTCAGGCTGACCTGGCTAGGATTCTGAAACCTCCTCCCCACCCAGGGACCACACAGGCCACGCCACTACCTCAGAGTTTGCCAAGAAAGAGAGAGGCTGGACCAGGGTGGGCTCAGGAGGAGAGGGTGGTGGAACAGAGTTGCATCCCTCCAGCTGTACCTCCACAGTTCATTCGCTTCTTCTGGTGGATAGTGGTTCCTCTATGGAGGCACCTGCAGTGGAGACCAAGGAGGATGCTGGGAACCTTCACAAAGGAGACCCACTGAGGGTGGCATGGGACCCCACAGGAAGGAAACAACTCCTGGTGGGGACTCATCGATTACAGGGGTAGAAATGGGGAGGAAGGAGAGGGAGGTAAGGTGCCTTCCTGGCGACACGGGTTTGAGGGACAGGAAGCGAATCCTTGGGATCGTGGGAGGAGCTGCACGAGGAGGGAGCTGGATGTCATTGTCCACCTAGGGACAAATGACCTGGCTAGGAATGGGATCAGAGCAGTGCAAGAGGAGTTTGTAGAGTTGGGAGGGCCTTAGACAAATGCGCATATGGTAACCTTCTTGGAGGTGCTGCCTGTCTATGGCAAGGTGATGCTAGGGCACTTCTCACCAGGAATTCAATGAGTGGTTGAAAACTGGTGTGGAGCTCAGGGTTTTGGCTTCACTGGAGACTGGGGAGTCACTCTGGAGGGATGCAGACCTATACTGGTGCGATGGTCTGCATCTGTCCGTGGGGAACCAGGATCCTAGGTGAGAGGTTTAAATGCTTCATTGGCAAGCATTTAAACTAGCGGGGGAGGCACTGAAAAGGAGCAGGGAAATCCCAGCCTCCCCACAAAACATGGTAATTAGTGAGGTAAACACCAAGGTAGAGAAGTTATTAGGGAGCAGGACAGAGGTACATGTAAAAAAAGGCAAAGGAAGTAAGGACAGGAATGGGGCTAAAAGGGGTAAGGCTATCAAAAAGCGGAGGGTGATGAGTACCAATGCCCATAGTCTGTGTAACAAGCTCCCTGAACTAGTAGCCTTGATGGAAGAGGGTTGCCTGGATATTGTGGCAGTCACAGAAACATGGTACACAGAGAACCATGACTGGGATGTCAACATACCAGGATGCACAATCTACAGGAGGGACAGGGAGGGTAAAAGAGGAAGAGGAGTAGCTCTCTATGTAAAGGAAGGGATCAAAGCAACAGAACTAAAGAGTAAACAAGCAGCAGATGAGGCACTCTGGGTCACCCTGGAGACAGGAAATGGCACCACAATCCGCATGGGGTTGTATACAGACCCCCATCTCAGGGGGAGGGAATGGACAAGGAAATGATAGAAGGCTTCCTTAGAATGGCAGAAAAAGGGGAGATATTGTTGATGGGGAACCTGAATATGCCAGATGTTAACTGGAGCACCTTTGCTGCAGGCACATCCAAGAGCAGGGTCATTCTTGATGCCCTACAGGGGGCATGCCTCCGACAGCTAATATTGGAACCCAATTGGGAGGGAGCAGTCTTAAACCTGGTACTGTCAAATGGGGACGGAGAAAGAATCTCAGATTTAGAAGTGGGTAGCCATCCGGGAACAACCGACCACCAAACAGTGTGGTTCACGATAAACAGAGCCATACAATCAAACCATACAAAAGCAAGAGTATTGGACTTTAGGAGGGCTGATTTTGGGAAATGAGAGAGTGCCTCAGAAAAGCACTAGCAAACAGGCAAGAAGGAGGGGTGGAGGAACAATGGGGAGTAATCAAAACAGCCATCACAGAGGCAACAAGCCTTTGTGTAAAGCAAATCAACAAAACACAACGAAGGAAAAAAACGCTATGATTCTCAAAAGAGGTGGCAGGGAAGGTTAAGGAGAAAGGATAGCATTCAGGAAATATAAGGAAACACAGAAGGAGCAGGATAGAGAACTTTATCAGTTAAAGCAGAAAGAGGCTGGGAAGGCAGTCAGAATAGCTAAGGCCCAAACCGAGGAAAGGATAGCCAATTCTGTTAAGAAGGGGGATAAGACCTTTTATAGGTACATTAGGGAGCTAAGAAAGACCAAAGGAGGGATACTGAGGCTTAATAAAGGGGAGGGAATGTGGGTAGAGGGTGACAGTGAAAAAGCAGGGATACTGAACGAATATTTCTGCTCAGTATTCACAAAGGAAGAGGAGGGGGAGATACCTAAACCAAACAAGAGAAACATTCTGAGGACAGGGGTCGATACCAGTCCATTTACAGAAGAAAGGGTTCTGAAAGAACTAATAAAATTGAAAGTGGACAAAGCAATGGGGCCTGATGGGATTCACCCAAGAATTCTAAAAGAACTAAGGGTAGAACTAGTGACACCGCTGACTACTCTCTTTAACAAATCATGGGAGGATGGGGTGTTACCTGAGGACTGGAGGAGGGCAGATGTGATTCCTCTTCACAAAAGTGGGAGCAGGACAGAGGCAGGAAACTACAGACCAGTTAGTTTGATCTCAGTGGTAGGGAAAATGATGGAATCACTTGTGAAGGAAAGAATTGTTGATTACCTAGAGGTCAGTGGGGCACAGGACCCAAGGCAGCATGGATTCATGATGGGAAGGTCGTGTCAGACGAATCTAATAGATTCTTTGACTGGGTGACCAAAGTAGTAGACCAGGAGGGGTTGTGGACATGGCCTACCTAGATTTTAGCAAGGCATTTGATACAGTCCCACACAAAAGATTAATACACAAGTTAGCCAGCCTTGGAGGGTCCCAAGGTGGTAGCCTGATAAAAATTGGCTAGACAACAGGACTAAAGGGTAGTAGTAAATGGAGTACACAGTGAAGAAAGGAGGGTTACTAGCGGGGTACCGCAGGGTTCAGTACTGGGACCGGTCCTTTTTAATGTCTTTATAAGTGACATTGCAGAGGAACTGGAAGGAAAAGTATGTCTCTTTGCAGACGGCACAAAGATCTGCAACAGGGTTGATACACAAGATGGAGTGGAAAGGATGAGAAGGGACTTGGCAAGGTTGGAGGAATGGTCAAATGTATGGCAGCTCAGATTCAATGCAAAGAAGTGCAAGGTAATGCACATGGGAAACAAAAACCCAGGGGAAGAGTACACAATGGGGGGTAAGATACTGACAACAGTAAAAATGGAAAGGGACCTGGGGGTAATTATATCAGATGACCAAAAGGTGGGCAAGCAATGTGAGAAGGCAGTAAGGAAGGCTGGGGGGATACTGGGATGCATAGGAAGAGGCATGAATAGTAGAAAACAGGAAGTTGTTATCCCTCTGTACAGACAGTTGGTGAGACCCCATCTGGAGTACTGTGTGCAGTTCTGGAGACCCCATCTCCAAAGACATAGACAGAGTGGAGGCTGTCCAGAGGAGGGAACTCAAATGGTGCAGGGTCTGCACCAGAAGACATACTGAAGAAAGACTAAAGGAGTTTAATATGTATACCCTGAGGAAAGAAGGGAGAGGGACATGATAGAAACTTTCAAGTACCTCAAGGGAATCAACAAAGTCCAAGACGGTGGCATCTTTCAGAAAAAAAGATGTGCAAGAACAAGGGTGCACAATTTGAAGATAGAGGGGGGGACGGCTCAGAGGTAATGTGAGGAAGTATTTTTTCACAGAGAGGGTTGTGGATGCATGGAACAACCTCCCTGAGGAGGTCATGGAGTCAAGGACAGTGGGGGAATTCAAGAATGCATGGGACAGACATAAGGCAGTCCTAGTGGGGGTAGGAGGTAAGCTGGTTGGTTAACTAGGATCTGCAGCTTATCTGTTAGGTAGGAAATGGGCAGACTAGGTGGGCTGTGTCCTTATCGTCACAAATTTATGTTTCTATGTTTCAAACAGACAAACCTTTACCTCCAGTCCATCTGCAATGTTACTGATGAAGATATTGAAGAGGACTGGCCCCAGGACTGATCCCTGAGGTACCCCACTTGTGTCTTGCATCTCTTCTGACTGTATACCGTTTACTGCCACTCTCTGTTTTCTGCCTGCCAACCAGTTTACCACCCATATGACCCACCCCAAGCCTACCCAGCTTATTAATCAATCTTCTGTGTGGAACAGTATCGAAAGTTTTGCTGAAGTCAAGGTAGACGACATCAACTGCACCCCCTTGGTCCACTACTCTGGTTACCCAGTCAAAGAAATCTATGAGATTAGTTTGACAGGACCTTCTTTTGTAAACCCATGTTGTCTTGGATCCTGCGCTCCTATGATTCCAGGTGTTGCACTATCCTTTCCTTAAGGAGCTCTCCATAATCTTGCCCACTTCTGAGGTAAGACTGACTGGTCTGTAGTTCCTGCTGCCAATCTTGTGGAGTGGGATCACATGTACCCTTCTCCAGTCTTCTGGGACCTCTCCTGTGCTCAGAGACTCACTAAACAGTTCTCTGATGGCTCCAGTTAGTTCTACCCTTAGCTCCTTTAGGACCCTGGGATGTGATGCCATCAGGTCCACATTGCCTTGCCACCCTGAGCTTAGTGAGCTCTTGTCGGACCTTTCTTTGTGAAGGACTCTGTGCACACCTCCTTCCCCCTGTGTCCATGGTGCTGAGGTGTGGGCCCTGCCCTGCCTTCTCCTCAGTAAATACTGAGCAGAAGTATCTATTTAGGATAGATGCTTTTCCGTGGTCCTCCTCCACACACTCCCCCTTATCCCCTTTGATCTTAGCATATTTGATGGCATCAAATATAAGGTCTCAGTTTATGCTGATGACACATTACTCCGTATAACACATTCATCTACATCCCTGCCTCATGCCCTTCACGTTATAATTTGGTGCCTTGTCTAATTATAAACTGAATATTGACAAGACTTGAAGTCGTACCCCTCAATTTAGGTGTAGATAAACAAGATATTGTAGCTCTTGGATTTGACAAATTACATAGCTGTATTTCCCAAGAGCAATCGGCACAGTTGAAATACTTGGGTTTATTGGATACCAAACACCCCAGGACATGGTGGCTCAGAATCTTGATCCCCTGCTTCAGCAGCTTAAGTTTGACATGGATAGATGAATGCATCTACCTCTTACGCTATGGAGGAGAATAAACCTGGTTAAAATGAACCTCCTGCCTAGGGTTCTGTACTCCTTAAGTATGCTGAATACGGTCATCCCAAAAAGTGGTTTGGCAAATTATATAGCTATATTTCCCATTTTACCTGGACAGAGAAGGTGGTAACATAGAAACATAGACTTTGATGACAGATAAGGACCCTTGGCCCACCCAGTCTGCCTCATTTCCTTACTCTACAGGATAAGCTGCAGATCCTATTTGACCAACAGCCTATTTCTTCCTACCCTCCACAAGAATTGCCTTATGTCTGTCCCATGTGTTCTTGAATTCTTCCACAGTTTTAGACCCCACAACCTCCTCAGGAAGGCTGTTTCATGCGTTCACCATCCTCTCTGTGAAAAAAATACTTCCTCACATTGCCCTTGAGCCATCCCCCCTCTATCTTCAAATTGTGTCCCCTTGTTCTTGCACAACTCTTTTTCTGGAAGATGTTATCCTCTTGGACTTTGTTGATTCCACTGAGGTACTTAAAATTTTCTATCATGTCCCCTCTCCTCCTTTCCTCAAGGGTATTCATATTATGCCTCTAGTCTCTCCTCGTTGGCTTCTCTTGTAGACCCCTGCATCATTTTAGTTGCCCTCCTCTGGACTGCCTCCATCCTGTCTATGTCCTTGCGGAGATGGGGTCTCCAGAACTGGACAAAGTACTCCAGATGGGGTCTCACCAACTGTCTGTACAAAGTGATGACAACTTTCTGTTTTCTACTGGTGATGCTTCTCCCTATACATCCCAGTATCCCTTCAGCCCTCCCTACTACCTTCTCACATTGCTTGCTTACCTTAAGGTCCTCTGATCTGATTACCCCCAGGTCCCTTTCCATTTTTGTTGTTGTTACTACCTCACCCCCCCCCCATTGTGCAGTCTTCCCCTGGGTTTTTGTTTCCCAGGTGCATTATTGTGCACTTCTTTGCATTGAATCCAAGCTGCCATACTTCTGACCATTCCTCCAACCTTGCCAAATCACTTATCATCCTTTCACGCCTCCTTGTGTATCAACCCTATTGCAGATCTTTGTGTCATCTGCAAAGAGGCATACTTTTCTTCCAGTCCCTGGAATGTCATGTTTACCATAAGCTATCAGCTCCAAAACGCTTGGGAGCCTAAAACTACCTAATCTCTTTCTTTACCATTTGGTGATCTGCACCAATAAGTTCTTCACGATGGTTTATGGAGCCTCCTCCACCTCAGGAGAGGAAATACATACCTCTATGGCCCCAGATAGAGGTGGCTCTCGTATGAAGGCAGACATTAGCACTAAGGCCTTACACACAAATTGAGGAACCTACCCAAATACTTATTGGATACACCTGTAGCAGCCTTCCTGAAAACCCATAGCCAGCTTTGTTGACTTCTGAAGCTGCAAGCATCCACAGTTTGGATGCTGCACCCTTAACACGTAACACTAATTTCATAATTAATGGAAACCCATCTGCAGTCAGCCCTGAATAACCCTGAATATCGCCAGCGTGGACTAGCTCTACATAGACAACAAACTGATTAGCTGCAATACTTTTCAACAAAGGTATCGGGCTACAGTCCAAGAGATGTTCTCATTCCTTCAGGTTACCCACATACTGACAAAAACCTTTTGGAGCCAACTGAGACACCAAACATACCATTGCCTTTACCTCACCAGTTGCCTGGACCACATTACCACATCCAGTATCTCACCTATATCAGTGCCTGTATGACCTTACTACTGACAAGGTGGATGGGTTTGCTCCATGTTGACAGGTGGAGTTACGCCATACTAGGGTATGGCGGTAGTAATTAACAAGGATTTATAACGGCATGTTAAATTTGGCGCAGATAGACTAATGTGGTTTATAAATGAGAATAATGCATATGTGGGGGTTGATCGCGGTTTTTACACACCGGTGTGTGATATTAGAATCCTCGAGGCGAAGCGAGAGAGGTTCTAATATCACACACTGAGAGTGTGTATAAAACTCATGATCACCCCCACAAATGTTTTATTTTTTATAATAACTGGTGCATGGACTTTTGGTGTAAACGTATTTGGGCGAGAGAGAAAGCATGACTGAGCGGTATTTGATTCGGTCAATTATATGCTCCAAAATCCACAAAAAGAGAAGTGGTTTATATGAAAAAAATTCTAACCTGTGGGCGCTGAGTTAATTTTTTTTCCGTTTTAAGATACAAAAGCCACTGAGTGTAGCTTGACGAGAGCGAGTTACTCGGCAGCTTCGGAAGGCGAGATTCAAGCATGAACGAGTGTTGCTATAGCAACACCATTCACGCTGAATCTAGCCTACTGAAGCTGCCGAGTCTCTCTCTCTTCGGTCTATACTCAATGGCTTCTGTCTCTCAAAACGGAGAAAAAAATTAGCTATCACCTACAAGTTAAAATTATTCTATACAAGGCACTTCTCTTTTTGTGGATTATGGGGCATATAATTTACCAAACACTGCTCGGCCACGCTACTGTGTTGGAGAAAAGTGAAGACGATCATCACGTACAGTGTAAGTGAGAAGTGACTTACAGCTACTTAATTACGGCGTTTGAATGGTATATGAAATCAGGCTTCTTAGCATGAGACTGTAAAAGTCGTATCAATCCGCAGGTTGATACTAGTTTTTTCATATCAGCCTGCGGGTTGATACGACTTTTAACAGCACTTGAAAACGGGTTGATAATTGGGGTCACCAGTTGTTATTATTACTGCATAATATGTATTTTACCCTGATGAAGCTGCATAAAATGCACACTCTTCCAACTGACCTCTGTACTAGATGCCGTGCACATCAAGGAGATTTGCTACATATCCTCTGGCGCTTCCTCAAGACTCAACCTCTGTCGCAGTCCATTAAAAATAAACTCGACCCATTATTGGGGCTGGAGGATGCTTTATGCCCAATAGTTGTGTCACTGGGGACTATAAGAGACATTTATTAGAGGCCCAGAAACATCATATGGTTTTATCTCTGCCTGTGCAAACATAGATTTGCCACAGCATTGGTTGACCAGGACATACCAACATATCAGGAATGGCATGCAAAAATGATGTTCACTCTGAAGGCAGGAAAGTCTATATCCAGTATGAGAAACAGGCTGAAAAGGTATCAGACTAAATGGGAAAAATCTGTATGTGTTACTTACTTTGGACCATATCCAACCTCTTAGCACATATTTTGTCTAGAACACCTAAGGTAGTACATAACTGATGTATTAGCATAGTAAATATAGCCTTGTTAAAAACTGAGTGAACTTAAATGGATTTCACGTGTTAGTAGAGGGTTTTAGATGCAGTTCCTGCAAGGCAACACGGTACCTACATGTATTTAAACTGTGAATGCTCTGCTGGGGTATATGTTTGTTTTTGTCAATGTATGTCTTTTTTTTTTTTTTTAATGAAAACTTTAATAAAGTATGTAATAAAAAACGTGAATGAGAAATTTGATTAAGCAAACTAATGTGGTTAGAACAAGCATTTGTCAATGCCGAATGTTGTCGCTGGCATTGGCTTTAGTAGTGCAGTGCGGAAACACATTTTGGGCAGGATGTGAAATGACAGCTGTAGTGTTCATAAGGAGGTGTAAAAATGGCAGTGTTGAAAATGTGGCATGTAAATATTGCAATTATGGGTTACAAGGGTATGTGGAAATGCAACGATGCTTGTAACACAGCCATTTTATGGACTTTCAGCACCAAATTTTCAAAATCAGCATTTTAGCACCTCTACTGATGTATACAGTGTCACTGTCATTTCTCACACTGTCCTAAAAATGATTTTGCACAGCGATCAGGGCTTATTCTGGCCCGGACGTGCAAAAACACATTTCGGGCAGGATATGTAAAATGACAGCTGTACTTTTCATCAAGAGGTGTGGAAAAATGCCAATGGTGAAAATCTAGAGTGAAAATATTACAAATGCACAACGTTACGAGCGTTTGTGCAAGCTGCACAACGCACGCTCGTAACACAGTCATTTTAAGGAATATCGTCACCAAATTTTCAACACAGGCGTTTTAGGACCTCTGCCCATGAACAGTGTCACTGTCGTTTTCTTAATCTGCCTCAAACACTGATTTTCCACAGTGACCGCGCTTATTGTGCTACGGAAGTGCGAAAAACAGATTTCGCCAGGATGTGAAAATGACAACTGTACTGTTCACAAGGAGGTGTAGAAAAATGACAATGTTGAAAATCTGGTGTAAAATATTGCGAATTGCTGAAAGTTATGAGCTGCAAGGAAGCAAGCCATGCTAACGACGCCAGAAACAGCAATTCTTGGATTTTTTCCACCAGATTTGCAACATAGGCTTTTGAGAGCCCACCTCTGAACACTGCCACTGTCCTTGCGTTAATCAGTCCTGAAAGATGATTCTGCACAGTGACTGCGAAATCACCTTTGGGACCAATTAACATCATAACAGTGACAGAATTCATGAGGAGGGGTTCCAAAACCCATGTTGAAAATTTGGTGCAAAATTCCCAAAAATGCTCAAGATATGCATCAAAGTTGAAAACCCTATTTATTACATTATACAGCTTACGGCATTTCCTCAGTTCACGGTTGGCTTTGAAGAGTGCAGATGTGTTCTTGGTCCACAAGATCATCGCACCAAGCTCCAGAGGCAAGTATGGGGTGAGGGGTGTGTGGGGAGGCAGGTGTGCAGTGGGTGGGTTCGGTGGTGGGTTGGGAGACTACGAGGGACCGTTTCTGTTTACAGGTGTAAAAACAAAAACATCCGGATGTTTTCTTTTGTTACAGGTGTTTTTGGGGGAGGATACAGTAGCTGACAGGGATTGACACCCTTGGCAAATAGGGAGTGGGGACACTAGCTGAGGGGATTGGGCACCCCTCAGCACAGAAGAAGGGGCGATCATTCCGACAGGGAGTGGGCTCCCCATCGGCACATTAAAATAGGAAAGGGGTTAACGGATGGCGGACGGGGACTGGGCACCCCAGTTGGCAAACAGTGAAAGCCGGGGGCGATGCCCCTAAGTCAGCAGTTTAGCGGCCACTGTGCCACCATGTTTGTAGTGGTGAAGATGAAGGTCCGCTGCGTAACGAGCTTTTGCCTCGCATTGCAGGGGACCTTCCTTAGATGTGCTCACTGCATTAGCTATGCATGGTGTGGTGCCGCATGCTGCCTGATTGGGGAATGAGGATGCACCTCCTGGTGCGTGCCCCTGCATCCGCTCAACAGCGACCGTGCTTCCAAATCCACTGCCGCAGAAGATGTTGGCTAATCTACGCGCCAACATAAAAATGGTTGCAAATGAATTAAATCTATAGGTTCATAAACAGCTGTTTTCAAAATGATTTATATTTTAAACTGTTTTTGTTGACAAAAGAATTGAGCTTGCAGAGAGCCTACATTTTGCTGAATTACACAATGCATGGTTATTATATGAGAATGTAATTTTCTTTATTTTTTTACTTTATTTTTTCTATGATTAATTTTGTAATCATAGCACAGGTGACAACACTTTTTGGCAAGTCAACATATTTAAATATCTAGCAAGTCAGCATATTCAAATATCTAGGAATATGGATTGATGTATCACTTACGTACAGTACGCACATCAATCATATCTTGACCATTTTGCTAAAACTCATCTTTCTGTGCAGGTCTAACTGCTGTCTCAGTGTGTACGTGAGGAAGCAGGTGGTCTCTGACTCCCACTACCTGCTTCCTTTCTTCAGCTGTGGAGACATGATACGCTGGTGTGCAAATAAAACAACTCTGCTGTCCCTGGTTCATTTGTACAACAATCTGTATAGGTTCATCCTCTTCTGTGAATGGTGTACCCATCACTGTCTGCTGTATGCCCAGCTTATTAATTGGCTAAGTCCCTCAAGCAGGAGTGACTACCACTGACTTTCTTTGTATACAACTGTGCACAGGGAAAAACCCTGATTGTCTCCTAACCCACCTCACACAGTCAAGCAGTGCCTGCTCACTCCGCTCAACAGCAATGCTCACCTTTTTAGTTACCAAGATGAAGCTTGAGTTGGGTAGAAAGGCCTCAGCTTATGCAGCAACAGACCCCTGGAACCTCTGGGTTCTCCAGCTGAGGAATGCTTTAGCTTGCCAGTGCTCAAATCCAGTCTTTACAGCCACCTCAGAACTCCCTACAGCATTTGTTCTGGCTCAGTATCCTCTCCCAACCACGATCGTGTTGTAACAATGCCTATGCACTTTTTGCTGTAAAACCCACTTTATTAGCTTGCTATAATAACTGGCTAGTGTTTTTCCTCACTGGGAAACCCGGTTATAATTCCCGTTGTAACCTGTGGGTTATAACAGTGAACACGTGCCGAGTTTTCCTTGGTCTGCATCGCCAGCCACCACTCTTCCTTACTCTGTGCCATCCCTTAGTGACGAGACTTCACCACCAGTCGCACTCGGTGGTAAGTTACTTTAAAAGAACTAAGCAGTTTTTTTTCTCCTGCTACACTTAAGCTTTTAAAACAATGGAAGAAAAAAGAAAGGGAAGCGTTTTGTTTTGCCAGCCGCTTCTTACCGCAGACCATGCTGAAACCCAACCTGTTCGTGGTTCCACAGGCATGTCTGTTTATTTTATATAATTTTTGTGGCGAAAAAATGCTGTCTTGCACTTATGAAATAAAGGCTGGGTAGGAATTATATGGCTGAGATTTACAGGCCCTCAGTGTTAAGGATGCCTTTAGTCCATGAGCTTCTCTCTCCAGGGTTTATGTGGCATCCCACACCCAGGTGTGTGTAAAATTCTTGTTATAACCACCTACCTAGCCATTATTCTACATTTAATTACTGTTCGCATGTGTTTTCCCTATGTGTATTTTAGCCTGTATTTCTGCTGGACTATGTTAACCTATTGACTGTTACTGTCCTCCCTGGGACCCCCGTGAAAACAGAATGCTACATCTCTTAGAGTTATCGTAGTTGGAGGGATGTTAAACAAATATTCTTTGGCTAAACTAGGGGAAAGCTTTTTTGAGATTATTTATGTTATTCTAAGTTTAATTGATTTTCCTTTTATTTACACAGGACAATGGAATGCCTACAAAAAAATGCAAGACAAATGAAAACAAGGTACTGGAAAGTTTTTATTTTTTGTTATATGTATGGGTGTGTGTGTGTGTGTGTGTGTGTGTGTATATATATATATATATATATATATATATATATTATATATGTGTGTGTGTGTGTGTGTATATATATATATATTTTTTTTTTATTCATTTTAGTTTCCCAGGATAGTCCAGCTGAAATGCAACCTCTTGTTTTCTTTTGGGTTCTGCTACCAATTTATTTTTAGTTTTTGGTTCCCCAGTCAGCTGTGTAATTCCCTGCACACCCTCCCATTGTTACATACTGTACCTGCCTCCTTTTGGAAGGATTTATTATTCCTCCCTGGTAACTGCCTCCTGTCTTCCAGTGCCAGCGGTGTGTCCCGACATTCACTTTATGACCTCGAGGCACTTCAGATGCTACTTACCAATGCCCCTGCATCTTCACCATGCAGTGGGTTGTCTCCAAATGCCTTCCTCATGCATCCAACATGAAGGCTGGGGCACCAGGAAAGAAATGTTAGCCATTGGGATGTGGGGTAAGGAGGGGTAGAGGCGTCACTGTGCCATGCCTCTGCTCTCCTCTCCTGAGATGGGAGCTACTCTCACACCAATCTCATGGGAGACAGCAGGGCATCTTGCAGTTTCCTGTGATGTCCAACGCTGCTCCAAGTTCATGAAGGAGGCACTTGTACAGTATAAGCTGTTTAATGGGGACGCCCTGGTGGTGGGCCTTTGTCCCCATTAGGCCATCCCATTTAACAGAAACCATTGAAATGACTTGATTCTCACACACACACACACACACACACTGCAGCTGCTCTGACATCCGAACTGTACTGTGTATGTAGACACCTTTGTAATGTAATTTTAGCTCCTTTTACCTGACTCTGTTCTTATGCTGGTAAAGTGGCAAACATCTAGAAAGCACAGTAAAATCCATCACTCTGCTGCAGCGTGGTCTCTGTCTCTCACGCGCACTCTTGCCAAAAAAAAAAAAAGAGAGAGCACACTGTATGTCTCTCTCTCCCCTGCCCACCCGATTGCCTCATTAATCGTATCCCAGTCCAGCTTGCCACTCGCATCTGATCTCTACCGCTGTGTAGCACTGCCACCCATTGCCCATCGCCCTCCATTGCAAAAAGCACTTGGACTGGTAGATCACGCCCATGGGACACCCCGCTCACATCTGATCTCTGCCGCCGCGTTTCTTGCTGGGGCAAGCCGAGCACTTCCACCTGTTCCCTGTCGCTCCCTGTTGCCAAAAGCACTTGAACTGTTGGACTGTAGAACAGGTGGAGAGACTTGGACTGTAAGCAGATTATTAAACAGAAAATGTGGAGAAATCACTGAGCACTGAGCACTGAGAGGAGGGGTGGGGAGGCAGAGAGCTCAGCTGTGGTGTCATGATTAACACCTGATTAAAGGTGGTAGAGGTGCTAATAGCGGCAGAAGAACCACAGAGGAGAGGAGAGGTGAGGGAAGACAGGAAGCTCAGTTGTGTGGAGCCAAATTGTCCCCATTAGGTGGCAGGGGCATCCCCTATAAGCAGAAAGGAAACCCATACGATAACATTGCCACTTACTTGGTGACTGGCAGGGTGTCCCAATAAACCGAATGTTCCTATTATCCACATCCCAATTAAGTGGCTTGTACTGTATTGCAGGACAGCTGTAGCTATTACTTCCGAGTGAGAGTGCTCCCTAGTCTCGCACTGGCTCGGGGCTGGGAGTTGAGATCTTGATATAAACCAGGGTCCTTGCTTGGTAGTACCTCTGGTTTGGACACATCCTCACTTTTAATTCTGAGTTTTCCCAGAGTGTGCCTGTGTAAGGCCTGAACATCCCATACTACCTATAAGGTGCACCAGCTGTTCCCTTCCCCACTTGTAAATGTGTTGTCTCTGAAGCTGTCTATGACCACAGGGTGTTTTCCTTCCTGTCCAAGCCAGTGCATCTTTGAGATGCTTTACCACATTTTATGGAAGCAAGAATACAATCGTGACCCTTTTCCAGCATTACTCCTCCCCTCCTTTGTCATGCCACAGGGGCTGCTATAAAATTGCAGATATCACATTCCCTTCCTGACAACGAAGCATGTCTTCTTGTTGATTCCATGTTGCTGCCACGACATCCCCCACAGTGCATATAGTCCAAACGTACCTACAAGTAGGTGCCGGTCTCTCCTTGTGTTTAATTCTGCTTTGATCTGACAGAGGCACTGTGCACCACTGGATGTGATCTATATACCTGACTACATTGCCTCAGACTTGATTGCTTGCCTAAAAGTTTGGAACGCTGCTTTGTGCTACCACAAGGTCCCTGACTCCTTGGAGGACTTAACTGAGGCACAAACAGCTCCACGAGGCCATGAGGGAAATCATTTTTTCCCACTAAACTCCATAGAAACATAGACTTTGACGGCAGATAAGTACCGCTTGGCCCATCTAGTCTGCCCATTTCCTTACCTACAGGATAATCCGCAAATCCTAGTTAACCAACAGCCTATTTCTTCCTACCCCCCACAAGAATTGCCTTATGTTTGTCCCATGCATTTTGAATTCTCCCACAGTTTTAGACCCCACAACCTCCTCAGGAAGGCTGTTCCATGCGCCCACCACCTCTGTGAAAAATACTTCCTCACATTGCCCCTGAGCCATCCCTCTCTGTCTTCAAATTGTGTCCCCTTGTTCTTGCACATCTCTTTTTCTGAAAGATGCTACCCTCTTGGACTTTGTTGATTCCACTGAGGTACTTAAAAGTTTCTATCATGTCCCCCCTCTCCCTCCTTTCCTCAAGGGTATACATATTAAGTTCCTTTAGTCTCTCCTCGTATGGCTTCTCTTGCAGACCCTGCAACATTTTAGTTGCCCTCCTCTGGACTGCCTGTATCCTGTCTATGTCCTTGCGGAGATGGGGTCTCCAGAATTGGACGTAGTACTCCAGATGGAGTCTCACCAACTGTCTGTACAGAGAGGATAACAACTTTCTGCATACCTTCAACCTTTTGTTCCCCAGATGTGGAACATTGCCGTCAAAATGTGGAACAAATGGGCAAAATGAGGAACATTTAATCAAATCTTTACCCAAGAAGCTCAAAACACTGTTAAAATGCTGCATTTATGTTCAGAAAGTCTGTTATTAATTGAATATCTTTTTGCATCATTTACTATGGATTTTGCTTTAAAATGTTGACTTTGAATGGAACAAGTCCTCACAATGCGGAACAGGAGCTTTTGTGAAGTAAAATGAGGAACGTTCCTCGTAATGTGGTACAGTTGAGAGGTATGACTTTCTGTTTTCTACTGGTGACACCTCTCCTTGTACATCCTAGTATCCTCCCAGCCCTACCTTCTGCCTTCTCACATTGCTTGCTAACCTTAAGATCATCTGATATGATTACCCCCAGGTCCCTTTCCATTTTTGTTGTTGTTACTATCTCTCCCCCCCCCATTGTATAATCTTCCTCTGTTTTTTTTTCCCCCAGGTGCATTATTTTGCACTTATTTGCATTGAATTCAAGCTGCCATACTTCTGACCAGTCCTCCAACCTTGCCAAGTCCTTTCTCATCCTTTCCATGCCACCTTGTGCATCAACCCTGTTGCAGATCTTTGTGTCATCTGCAAAGAGGTTTTACTTTTACTTCCAGTCCCTCTGCAATGTCACTTATAAAGGCATTAAAAAGGACTGAACCCTGCAGTACCCCACTAGTAACCCCTCTTTCTTCAGAGTGGACTCCATTTACAATTACCTTCTGTGTCCTGTTGTCCAGCCAATGTTTTACCCAGGTTACCACCCTGGGACCCACTCCCAGGCTGGTTAATTTGATTATTAATCTTTTGTGTGGGACTGTGTCAGATGCCTTGCCAAAGTCTAGGTAGGCCATGTCCACAGCCCCTCCCTGGTCTACTACTTTCGTCACCCAGTCAAAGAAATCAATTAGATTCATCTGCCTTCCTGCTGTGAACGCATGCTGCCTTGGGTCCTGTGCCCCACTGGCCTCTACGTATTCAACAGTTCTTTCCTTCAAGTGATTCCATCACTTTCCCTACCACAGAGGTCAATCTGACTCCAGAATAACATTTATTGTCTTGGAGTAATACCTTTGAGCTAGAAACTCGTTTACAAAGGTTCCACGTCATTACAGAGAATAATTACATAACAGACAATTGGAGTACAGAGTAGAGAACACAGTAGTATATACAGCATAATAGAAATGTAGAGTACACAGTAGTAATAAACACTATAATAACATTGTTAGATACAGTGTCCCCAGGCGAATTGAGCAGGCAGTCAAGGTTGAAATTGTCGGGCATGGAGATTTGGGATGGGGAGATTATTTTGGGAGGGTGGGGGAGAACTAGGATCACGGGGAGGAAAGGTAGAATACGAGGTTAGCTAGATTTAATAATTACATTTACTTAGGGAGACATGGTGAAGGAGTTTTCTTTTTTTTTTGAACTTTCTTTACAAACATATGAAATTGCCAGCAGAAATAGGCCTCATGGTCTATCGGGTCTGTGAGTGTACAGCTAGCCCCTCATCTCACAGCTGCCCCACCCCACCTTCCCAGTATCCCTTCCCTGCCCCAACCCTCTTGAAACTACCCACCATCTTACAGGACATTATCTCGTCTGGTAAGGTGTTCCATTTGTCCACCACTCTTTCTGTGAAAAATTGTCTCCTCATCTCCCCTTGAATCTTCCCATCTCCAATCTCGGTCCATGCCTCTCATGTCCCTCCCTCTTCTCATATGAAAACAAAACCAACACAGAAGGGTTTATCCCTTTAGACATAAAGGTCTCCATCATATCCCCATTCCTCCTCTCCTCCAGTAAATACATTTTCAGCTCTCCCAGCCTGTCCTCGTGGGGTTGCTCTCAATCCTTGGATCATCTTTGTGGCTCTTCACTGCACCCCTGCAGCAATCTGATGTCCTTCTTCAGGAATGGGCTCTACTGCACGAGTACTCCAGGTGAGGCTTGACCAATGACCTATACAGGGGCAGGATAACTTCCTTCCTTCCTTCTGGAGAGATCTCTCTGAGTACACCCCAGTATTTTGTTGGCGTTTGCTGCTGTCTTCCTGCACTGTGCAGAGTTGTTCCTTCTCCCCGTAGTGATCACTCTAGGTCCTTCTCCTCTGTGGAGCTCCCCAACTGTACCCCATTCAAGTGAAAATTTCTCCCCTGGTTCCTGGCTCCGAGTGCAAAGCCTTGCACTTCTTAGCGTTGAACCAGACTGTCAGGTTTCCTTCCTCCTGCAACTTAGTCAGGTCCTCTTGCAACCCTTCCACGTCATCAACCACAGCTCCCATCTTGGTATCGCCTGTGAACAAACTGATCTTGCTCCAGATCCCGTGTGAGACATCTGCAATAAAATCCCAAATGGCACGGTCCCAGTACCAATCCCTGTGGTACTCCACATCGTTACGCTCTCTCGTTGGCGAGAGAGGTCCTCACCACCACCACCCTTCGCTTTAGCCAGTTTGTGATCCATTTCACCATTTCTGGTCCTGCCCCACATATTCCAGTTTTCCCCCCAACCTCCCATGCGGCGCTGATCAAAGCCCTTGCTGAAGTCCAAATACAGGACATCCACTGCATGGCCCTTATCCAGGTCCCGTGTCACCCAATTGTACTACTCTACAGGTTTGTCTGGAAGGATCTGCCAGCTATAAATCCATGCTGTTGACCATCCTGGAGACCGTTTTCCTCCAAGAAGCTCATTAGTCTCTCTTTTAATATGGTCTCCATGAGCTTTCCCATGATCCGTGCGGCTCAATGGTCTATAGTTTCCTGGTTCATCCTTCAGGACACCTTTGTGGATGGGCACCACATGGGCCATTCTCCAGTCCTGTGGTACACATCCCGTGTCCAGGGAGGTATTGAACAGGTTAGCCAGTAGCCCCACCAGGGCCTCTGCCGACTCCCTTAGGTCCAGGTGCTTTGTCCACCCTTAATGCCCTCAACCCATCTAGTACCCTACTGTCTGTAATCCCTACATCTGTCGTCCCTCCCCCACCCCCCCGCCTGGAGTATCTGCCTCTTCTTCTGCATGAATACAGAGCAGAAGTATTCATTCAGTGCCTCTGCCTATCAACCCCTTTCTCCACCCAACCCCATCCTTCTTAATCCTCACCAGCTGATCCTTGCTCTTTCTTCTCTCTCTGATGTAGCGGAAGAAGTCTTTTTCTCCGCTTTTGCTTCCCTGTGCCAGTCTAGGCTCCCTGGATGCCTTGGCTGCCCTGACCAGTCTGATAACCTCCGTGGACTTCTCCATGTATGTATCCTTATCTTCACCCCTTCCCGATTTCCTGTACTTTTGAAACGCTGCCCTCTTGTCCCTCACCCCTTTCATAACCTCCTGTGTCAGCCAACTGGGTTTCTTTGCCCTTCCCTTCCCTTCTTGCTTTTCTTCTTAGTGCAAGACTCTGTTGTCTCTACCAGCCCTTCTCTATGATGTCCCATTTCTGGTCTGCATCCATGTGGTTGCAGTCCTGCCAGGTGCCTGCCAAAGTTTCCCCATCTTCTTAAAGTCTGCCTCATTAAACTCAATCACCCTTGTACCCATGCCCCTGTTTCCCTCCCCATGTTGATCATGAACCACACCAAATAGTGCTTACTCCCAGCCAGTGGTTCCTCCACTTCCATATGCTTTACAGGCGTCCCGTTATCCAGTACAAGGGGAACTTAGGGCGTCTCTCCAGGGTACCACTTAACTCTGCCTCTACTCCTGCCAGAAACCTCCTCTGCTAGGTTCCTACAGGGCTGTCTTCACTTGGCTCCATGGCTTGAGCAGCCCCCTTGAACCCCCGGGGGAGGGCCTGCTTGTCCCATGGCGGCCTATCTGTGAATTAGGGGACAGCCACAGGAGCCGGTAGAGCTGGAGCCCAGGGAAGCAGGTCTCCGGTCCCCCTTCGCTCTGCTAGGCCACCAGGGTTTTCTGTAGTGTCTCCCAGAGTGCGGACGTGCGCGCGGCAGCGCACTGATGGCTGCAGCCTGGCGCCACCACCGCCCCGATGTAGCGCCAAGCCTGTTACCTGTAGGGCTCCTGGTCTCCACCAGAGCCTCTATGGAACATACCCGAACCCACCCCAGGAGGGGAGAGTAGTCCTCCAGACTCTCGATCCCCTCCCACCTCTGCTGACCCCCGATGATCTGAGTCCATTCCCGAACCAAGGTCACCAGCATGGTGCGAGGTGTGGTGTGCAGCACCTCAGCCCTCAGCACCAGTGGGCCGACTAAGGAGTTTTTTCTTAAATGGACATAATTTATGCTCGTTAGTTATGTCTTGAGGGAGATCATTGAGCCAACAGGATGCTCTGTATGCAAAAGATTGTTACCCTAGTGACGTGTGGTGAAAGGGGACTAGGAGGGAGTTTCGAGTTGTATCTCTAGTTCTGTGCAGGTTGATGGCTGAATTGAGGAGATTTTGAATTGCTGCTGGGGTTAACCTGAGGTGAGATTTTTTTTCCCCCAAGGAGGCAGACCTGGTATTTCACCCTTCCTTGGCGGTCTAGCCATTTGGTCTGGGCATAAAGATTGCACATGTGAGTAAGTCTGCATCCAAATTCTGAAGGGTGATTCAGCTGGTTTTTGACACCCCTCCACCCCTATCAACCACTCCTACCCTCAAGATAGAGGACTCTAATTTTTGACCTTGCTGAGTCGTCTCCTCTTTTAATGATCACTTTACCGAAGAAGCTAATAAGAGAACCACATTTACTTAGTAACTAAGAGCCTGGGCTATTAAACAAAATCATGGTCACTGCAGATGATGGAGTGCCCTCAGTCCACATGCAGGGCACTCTGCTGCAAACAGTGTGGCTTACACACTCCTTCCAGATCGATCACACTCCACCTGCACTTCTATCTGGCTTGCTGGGTTGGGGTGAGGACTTGCTTCTTCATGATTCAGATCAGTATATTCCATGGTCTGGAGGCTAGTGGAGGGTGCAAGCTGCACGAGGAGCACCCTGCAGTAGGGCTTAAGGCCCCTTCTAATTTGCCACTTAGGTTCCTGTGGGCACTCGATTGCCTTCTCGCTGCCTTCACAACTTGGCCCAGGCCTCTGAGCTGGACTGGAAGGCTGGTGTACTTAACTGCAAGTTTTGCCAGTATTCATTTTATCAAGAGGATACAGCAGTCCTTGAATAATGATCATATCCCACAGTCGCCTTTTTCAAGTTACATAGATACATAGACAGTGTCGGCAGATAAGGGCCTATGGCCCACCCAGTCTGCCCATTTAAGTTTGTAAGTTCAGTTTATGTTTTCCAGGAAGTCTGTTGCCTCTTACCTCTGACCTCCAGAATTCCTTTATGTCTATCCCATGCATTCTTAAATCCCGTGATTGTTTCAGCCCCCACCACTTCCTCTGGCAGGGTGTTCCACTTGTCCACCACCCGTTCTGTGAAGAAATTCTTCCTCACGCTTCCTCTGAATCGTCCTCCTCCAACTTCATCCCATGCCCTCTAGTCCTGGAACATCTTTTTGCTTAAAAATAGTGCATTCCTGCACCCTGTTCCTCCCTGTAAGATACTTGTATGTTCTCATCTATCCCTCTCTCCTCCTCTCCTCCAGGGAGTACATGTTCAGTGCCTTCAACCTGTCCTCATAGGACTTGTGATGCAATCCATGCACCATCTTTGTTGCCCTCCTCTGAACCTTCTCTACCCTGTCTATGTCCTTCGTGAGGTAAGGTCTCCAGAACTGCACAGTGTACTCCAGGTGCGGCCTCACTAGTGTCTTGTATAGTGGAATTATGACCTCCCTTTTCCTGCTGGTGATGCCCCTGCCTATGCATCCTAGCATCCTATTTGCTTTACCTGCTGCCTTGTCACACTGTTTCCCTACCTTGAGGTCATCAGAGATGATAACTCAAGATCCCTTTCCTGCTTGGTGCATGCTATATCCTCACCCCCCAACTGATATATTGTGCCAGGGTTTTTGTGCCCATATGCATTATCTTGCACTTCCTGTTGAATTTCAACTGCCAAACCCCTGACCATTCTTCAAGTTTCTGCAGGTCCCTTCTCATTCTGTGATTTGTGCACAGCAGGGAAAATTATCTGGCAGTGGCATGGTTATCCGATTGGATGCCCAGTGTCAGGCCCTGCTCCACGTCAACACACACCCTTGCCCTCTGTGGTTCCAAGTGCACCAGCGTGCCTGCAGCAGAATACGTGTCGGAATATGCCCTTAGGCACATATTCAGGCCACCATTTTGATTGGATCATAAGTGTATAAATGACTTTATTTAAATTATTTATCTGGACACTTAATTATGTAAATGACCAGCGCTTGTGGCATATATAGGCCATTTTGAGTGTTAGTGATCCTAGTATATTTAAATCTGAGTAATTTATTTTAAATTTTGATTTTTAAGTTTGCAATATTAGGCTGGGAAAGGCGCACTCAGCTGAAGCTGATTACGAAGTGTATCTCGGGAGCACAGAGATTAGTGACTTGCTCAGGGTCACATAGTATGTAAATGGATGTTGGGAATCAAACCCAGGTCTGCTGGATGTGCCAAGTTCATTAGTAGGTCTGCAGGACCACTTTAAATGTTTACAAGGGCGGCCAGCCGACCAGTGCAGTGATAGCGCTACTACTTACAATGCCCACATCCCGGATTTGGAAGAAAATCTGGGCTGTGGGAGGGATGGTTGAGGGAGGAGGAGGATCAAGCATCCGTAGGACTGCTGTCCTCTGGGGGAGGGGCAGAGCCTGAAGCTTGCCTGGCCCCTGACGGAAGTGGGAGGAAAGTCAGCCCGGGTTAAGAAGGTTGGGAGGCATGGCAGACATCGGTGCACATAGTGCAGGAGCTCATGGCTTGCGCCATGATGTCATTGCATGTCACATCTCCCGGGGGCTGAAAACCGGAGGAAAAAATCCGACGGCAGAATAACAAAAAGGCCAGCAGGTCCGCACCTGACCAGCTAGGCATGCCGACCTGAACTGGATCCATTCTGCGCGGGGCTTGGGGGACTTGCCATGGGGCAAGCCCTGGAAGATGCCAGCAGGGCAAGTCCTGGCAGATGGGGGTGACTGGACAGGGCGCTTGTTGGAAGGAGGGCTGAGTGAGAGGGGAGAGGAAAACAAATGTTTACAAGGCTGTAGCAGCCATGGTTAGATGCTACTGGAAAACAAGAAACGCTTATTAAGGCTCAAAAATAGTAGGACCACCAACCTTGAGAAAGTGACCTGTATGCCATGAAATGTTAGTTGTTTCTGTAATCAAGTAGCTGAAAATTGTTTTAAAAAGAGCTAAACCATTAATGTACTTTGTTGACGAGTGGTTGCAGTTCTTTATTTGCTTCTTTAGGTTACTTTTCTTTCTGAGGACTGGCTCCTCCCTCAAATTTGTTTTCAGAGAAACACGAGGCTCCTTAGGAGTTCTCAATTATCAATGATTATTTTACCTCTTGTAAACTCTTGCCTCTCCCACCTACCCCCACCCTCCACTTCTTGGGTTCTGTCTTCCCTTTATACTCCCCACCCTTCCCTTGTGCTCTCCCATCTCCCAGTGTTTTGATGCCTCCTGTTGTTTCTGCCCATACCATTCCACTTTCTCAATATTCCTGCAGCGTACTGATTCTGTGCTGAAGGGCATGTGTCAGGATCTGCTACTGCTACCTTCTCTGTTGACCTTGCTATGACTTTCATGCTGTGGCCCACCCAATCCTACTCAACATACCTTTAGGGCAGGTCTGTCTCATCTCTTGATCTGTTGGATCTTCTCCTGCCTGTCTGGTGGGTATCTGTCAGCCCAAGTAAGTAATGCCCTTTTCTTCCCACTTCCTGTCTGCTGAGATTCCCCAGAAGTCTGTACTGGGCTCAGTCTTGTTTTCTATTTTCATGAGTGATCTCCTCAGTCTGTATCTCCTCACCCATACACATGTTCAGAATAATACTGTACTTTTGTCTCTCAAGCCTCAAACCCTGAGCAGGAAGCAGCCTTACAATCATACTTTGACAACATCCAACGCTGATTCCACTCTAATCAATCCTCACCTAATGCTCCCAAAAATGGCCTCCATGACCTTGTGGCAGCAAGCGGAGACTCACTGAGGCTCACCATTATTTTTTATTTTTGTGTTATCTATTTATACCCCATCATGCTGTGGAGCTGCCACTCCTTAGGACGCCATGACCCACAGACATTTTCCTCCTGTATTTCCCCAAGCCACCTTACCTCAGATCTGCAGCCATCCTCTAGCTAGCCCGGCGTGACCCTTTACCGGGTGGGCCCTCCCCTCATAGGGGGAAGGCATAAGTGGGAGGAGACTGGCACACTATTTTTCTTTTGGTCCTATGCACTGCTGTGGCTGCTGGGAGTCTTCAGAGGTGTCCTGGGCTGGCAGCCGACATCCGGCCAGTCCCCAGAGTGGTATTTCCGTTTTCTGTGGTGTTCTCCTTATTGCGGTCCCTCTGCTGTGCTCCTGGTCTCCACCAGGGGCTGCTGCAGAGCAACCATGCATCCCAACCCACCCAAGGGAAGAGAGCAGTCCCATGGACGCACAGTCCTTCCCTTCCCTGCCGACCCCTGGTATCTGTTTTTCTGATACTGATGACTTCCCTTTAAGGTACAGCCCATTTCAAGTAGCTTGGTGTGTCACTGAATCTAAACCTTGATTTCTCCACCCACATCAACTCCATCCTTAAAAGCTCCTCCCTGCTACTGCTCGCTACCCTGGTGACCTGAGTTCAAGAATGGACTTGGGTTGCTTGGCTGCTGGCCATGGGAGGACTGAGCATCTGAAACATGGCTTATCTCCTTCAGTGGGGCTGGAGGGCATTACATCACACTGCTTGCCTGACATCCAGTGGAACCAGATGGCAGGTACAGTGGGAGGGTCTTCCTCCCAGCTCGTGCAGGTGTGTCATTGGTTGCGATTAGCGTTCTCAGATAGAAAACCAGGAGGAACAAAACTCCCAACTGAGTCTGGATAAACAGTCTTCCACATGTCCCAGTCTCTTACCATTGACTTGACACTTCTTCAGCATCTAGACTGTGCTCTGGAGCGTTAGGGTAGTCCTGAAGGCTTTACCAAGGAGGGGAGGGATAATCTGGGGAACTTCCATGGAGAGGCAAGCCCTAGAGAACGTGGGTGATGGGACTGAGAGGACCAGCCTCCAGCATGCTGGGACACGGACTGGTGCTGGATCAGGCACCGATGATGATGGATCACACATCCCAGACAGTGATACATGTGGGATGCAGGATGGTCCCACAGCAGGGAACAGCATGGGCGTAGCCGTCGGTGGTGCCACCATGGAGGTCTGCGTGACATTACAGTCTCAACCTGTGCCTGTATGCTCCAGTGGGGCAGCACTGGTGAGCGTCCAGGCCGGTGGGGCTGTTGCGGCCAATGTGTCGGCACCGGCGAGCCCTGGCTATCGGCAGCCGGAAAGGCAATGCCATCAGTTCGAAAATGGGGACGGGGGAACACTGTCAGGGGGGCAGCGCCAGTGCACCACGGTGGACGCGCGCAGGTATGGTTTCTGCGTGCAGCGCCCGACTTCAAGGGTGCTGCCCAGCACAGCCATCGAACACCATGAGGGGACAGCATGCCGATCAGGCAGATGACCTTAGATGAGCACACCCGCATACTTCAGGATCCAGTGGATCAGCAGTTGTGGCTTGTGACGGCGGTGGATATACTCAGTGCGGTCCTGTGCCAGGCAGAGGAGCGTGCAGCAGGGACACCAGTCTGCTCCTGGCAGGGATGGACCGGCTGCGGGAGGATGTGACTGCCGCCATTGACAGGCAGACAAATGCATTCACAGCTGTCATGGCCACAATGGGCACCCAGTTATTTGCCCAATGCACTGCAGACACTGTGCAATGCCATGTCCACTCCCCGTTCCCTGCATCATGTGACACCTCCCATGTCGACACTGGGTTTGGCTGTGGGCATACCGAGCACGCCAGGCGCAGGCATGTTCGTGAGCTGCAGACCCTGGGGAGCATCTGTGCCACCCCTATGAGGCCAATGGTCAGCCTGGCATGGCTGGCAGGTCTCGACAGGGCCACCCACGATCTGTGGTGGCTTTGGCACTGTGTTGCATGACTGACCTGTTCTCCACCATGGCCACTGTCTGCCGCTGCCCTGTGTGCAGTGTGTTGTACAATCGTAAGACGACGGTGGGTGGGTTACCTGGCTCTGCACACACACACACACACAGTCCATGTGCACACCTCCCGGCTTCTGGCCATTGTGGCGTGTGCATGATGATGCCTGCGTTGCACTGTCTGCCAGTGTGCAGTGGTGCCCAGCATCTGACACACGCATAGTGACGGCCACTGGGCGTTGCTGTGTGTGGGCCTGTGTGTGGCTAGGTGTTGCAGTCGTGGTCGGCGTGCCTTCTACCCCTTGTGCATGTCTTGTGGTGTGGGGGTGGGGTTGTGTGTGTGTGTGCGTGCGTGCGTGTGTGCGCGTGTCGTGTTTGGCCATGTCCATCCCTGATGGCGTCTGCGGCTCCACGCTCAGTCCCATTCACTTGCTGCCATTCACCCCTGGGGTTCGTCCATGCCTGTGTGTGGGTTGTGCCCTTGCCATTGGTGTTTGCACATGGCCCCGTGACCTACCTGTGTTGGCCGAAATGCTCCTCTGTGATGGTGTCCCGGTGCAGCTGAGCCATCCTGAACAGGTGGGGCTCCCTTCGCCCAGGGGGTGGCTGCACATCACCGTCTGGACTGGCATCCTCATCGTCCCCATTGCTGTCCCCCTCTTCGACCTCTATGGCTATCTCACAGTCGTTGGCCATGTTGTGCAGGATGCAACAGGCCAGGTAGAGCCCACAGGCCTTGGAGGGGCTGTTTTGTAGGGCACCACCAGATGTGTCCAGGCACCGGAACCGTGACTTCAGCATCCCGAGCACACGCTCGATGATATTACTTGTGGTGGCATGTGCCTCATTGTATCGTCGCTGCGATGGGGTCTAGGGGCACTGGTACGGTGGAGCAGCCAGGGACGGAGTGGTATCCACTGTCACCTGTGTATAGAGGGTGTACATTAATATGGTGGTCTGTATCACTCTGCCATGGGCCATCAAGGCGGTACCATAGCACTCTGACTATGCCTCCCCCGCAGCTGCCCATGTCATCCTGCATGTTGTGCATACTCACCCACTAGGTTGCCAGTGGGGATGTCCCCACTCTCGAACCTGTGGCACAGTGCAGACTGGTGCCAGATGAAGGCATCATGTGCTCCTCCAGGGTGCGTGGCACAGACATTGGTTATGTGCCCCCTGGCATCGCATACCACCTGGCAGTTGATGCTGGAGTGTCCCTTGTGGTTCCTGTAGGCTATGCCATCCGGGCCAGGTGGTGTGCGGATGGCCACATGGGTGCAGTCAATGCCCCAAGCACGCCAGGCATACGTGCTACCCTGTGGAACTATTGTATGTGTGCTGTGCGCTCCACCTGTGTGCTGGGGAAATGGATGTACTCTGCAGCATGTGGCAGCAGTGCGCTGAGGAATTGTGTGAGTAGGCATGTGAGTAGGCATGATGCCAACTGGGTTATGCTTATTGTGTCCCCTGTAGGTCTCTGGAAGGTGCCCGTGGTGAGCAGGCACATGACAGCTGTCACCTAGTCTCCACTGACAGAGCATGGTTCCGTCGTGTGGGTGCCTGCATCTCATCACTGCACAGCTCACAGAGCTGCCTCAGGATCGCCCAGTTCAGGCGGTACTGGCCCATAATCTCTGTATCAGTATACTGCTTGAAGCTGATGCAGGCTTAGTACTGCCTGTTGGGGGCACCGACAGGCCTTCCACGGCAACCCCCGCTGCCTGCCTTCTCATACCCTCATTACTGCCTCCATCTCTGTGGTGGCACTGGCCATGTCCTTGGCTGTTGTTTCCCCAGCAGATGTTGTCCCATTCCCCCGCTGTCCTCTGTGCTGCTCCCCTGTACCGGGTACACCTCCAGCCTTCTGCTGTCCTGCCTCCTACCACTACCCTGACTGCTCTGCAGCACTGCCCTGTTTGTCCTGCTCACTGTCACTGTCTCCCCACATGTGTCCTCGTGGCACAGTGTGCCCTGTCCTGCTCCTTCTTTGTCCCTCTCTCTGATCCTCTCTCTCATGCTGCCAGCTCGCTCCACTTCAAGTCTTCCTGTAGTGTTCTTGCGCCTCTCTCTCTCTCTCTTGCTCCTTTCTATTTTGGCTCACTTTGCTATCGCTAACTTCCGCTTACCTCCCTATTGCACATGGTGCATGCTGTTGAATATCGCACCATGCCATTTATTCATGGTTCCTCCCTACAGTTGCGATGCATTCATTACCATTGTGCTCTTGCACATTGCAACTGAGCCATGAGCTGCCTCCCGCTGAATATCGCACAATGGCGCATTTTCGGACTTGGCGCTGGTGACCTCTGTTGCGATGGCGCAACCCTTTGAATATCTGGCCCTATGTGTATTTTATTTGTAAATTTAGTCACAAATGATTCCTATCCTACATCATATTCATTGCATATTACATTCTGACTTTCTGTGTATTTTATACTGGTCATATTGATTTAAGTTTTACTTGGCTCTTCCGTATTTTGTACTTTCCTCCTTAGTGTAATTCTTATGCTAAGTCACAGTTGAAAGAGAGCCTCAGCTCAGTGTGTGTTTCCATTCAACAAATTCTAAATGAATTCATAAAAGTATTGGGAATTTCAAGGACTTGCTAAAGGGTGCGAGTGAAGAAGTGGCTTTGATCATATTTGAAAATGGATCTCCTGGTTTACAGTTTTGCACTGTAACTGCTAGGCTACATCACCTCCTAATGTGTGTGTGTGTGTGTGTGTGTGTGTGTGTGTGTGTGTATTATAGGATGCGGTTGCGCCCTGTAGTTAGGTTGAGTAGGCACTTTAATGTTAAACCTCAGATTTTGCACGTTAATAACTTTGCAACCCGTCAACAGATGTGCACGAAATTTGGCTTGCATGGTCTGGTCTGGTAGATCTTTCGATTTACCAAAGTTATGTTTCAGTTGGACATATGGTTTCTGTGCAGTGAAATGCCAAAAATGCTCTTTTCACCAGTTTTGATGCTGCTTTATGCCCAGGGCGCTTACCACACCTGTGGTCTTTGGTCTGAAGCTTGGAACATAGAAAGAGGTTGGGTCAAGGAACAATCCAGCATTGGTTTGGTAAAAAATATTAATCCATTCCAAAGTTATTAAATTTTAAATTTTGAGTTCTGAGCATGCCAGTTCACTCAAATTTATATGTATATTTTGTGAAAGATAAATGGTCTCATGGTCAAAGATGTTGTCAGCTTGCAAAAGAAAAATCCTAGTCCGACAGAAAAATTTTGTTCGTGAGCTGCCATCTTGTTTTTAGTTTTCCAGTCAAACAAAATGTAGTAGCTTTCTCCACGGTTGACTTTTTGGGCCAAATGAGGCATGGGTTTTGTTCAGGGTGACCCTCACAAAGCCATGCCTTTGGCTTGCTTCATTTCTGTAAAAAATAGGTCTTTAAAATTAAAAATTCTTCTTTCAAGACTCTCTAATGATTTTCTTTATAGCCTGCAAAATCCTGGTCCATGAGAGCATCCTAGTCCATGAGCTTTGTTCATGAGGGATGACCAGATAGCCGGAATTTCATGACCAGATGGCCCTGGGAACGACCAGGTGGCCCAGATTGACGTGACCAACTGTCCGCTCGCGGACTAGGATTTTGTTAGGTCGTGGACTAGGATTTATCTTGCGGCCGAGGATTTTGCTATCTCACGACTGAAACATTTTTAAAGGCGTAAAAACTTTAGAATTGCATAGCTCATTAACAGTTTGGTCTTTTTGCTTGAAATTTACAGGGTGTGTATTATAGGGAATACTGAGTTTGAATCAGACAGCCCCAACTTGTATACTGTGTGACCCTGAGCAAGTCACTTAACTTCCCTGTGCTCCCAGGTTGCACCTGTAAACAAGCTTTCAGCTTAGTGTGTCTCACCTGGTTAAAAAAAAAAAAATTGGTTAAAAAAAAAAATTGGAAATTGGAATTGGGTGTTGAGGGATACCCTACAGGTGTGAATTATGCTGTTTAGGTGTTGGGGAATTAAGTCGTTGCATAGATATGTCATGGCGAGGTTGGACGTTTTCCCCATAGGATTACATTGCGGTGTTCGTCGCCTTCACACTATCTCGAAAGCAAAGCGAGAAGTACAGAGTTGGCTATTGATGCCATAGATCACCTTTAGGTAATCTATGCTGCTGGAACAAGATTGTAAACCAGAGAGTAAGCCTGCAGTGGAATTTTTTCATAGGTTGCACAGTTAATGAGATATTGTCAAATTTGTGTTACAAGGGTTCCTTGCCATAGGGCTGCTGTATAGCTATGCATAATTGTGCCTGCACTCCCATGTGCATATTGTTATGCAGTAATGGGCAACTTAAGCGGGCCCACTCCCACCAATACATGTTTTTTAGATTTATATTACACTTTTTCCAAAAGTAAGGAAATTAATGACAAAAAACTGCATTTAATGCATCACTTAGGGTTAAAGCGACAAAAGTGAGGAAATGAAATGTTAGGGTTGAGCACCTAACCCCCCCCACAACCCACACACCCATCCTCCACAGACTGACAGATGCCAGGGTGTGCCATGGGGTCGTGAGGCCTATCACCCCATTCTCCTTTACTGTAGCATGTAAACCTGCTTTCACATGGAATGGGGTGAGAGCTGGGTCTGATGACCCCATGGCACACCCTGGCATCTGTCAGTCTGTGGAGGATGGGTGTGTGGGTTGTGGGGAAGGGGGTTAGGTTCTCAACCCTAATGTTTCATTTCCTCACTTTTTGTTGCTTTAACCCTAACTGAAGCATTAAAACACAGTTTTTTGCCATGAATATATATACACACATACATGTTAATTAGAGCGATGCAGTAATTAGGGTTGAGTAGGCAGTTTAATGGTAAACCTCAAATTCTGCACTTTAATAACTTTGCAACCGTTCAACAGAGTTGCATGAAATTTGGTATGCACTGTCCCATGGGATATATCTCTTGACACACCAAGTTTCTTTTTTAATTGGATGTCGCGGTTGGGTGCTGCGCGTGATGAAAAATGCTAAAATTCACCTTTTTGGCTGTTTTTCCTCATCATGCTCTGGTAACACCGTTTGGAATTTGGTCTGAAAATTTCTAGGGTAGAAAGAGCTTGCCCCAAAGAAAAAGCTGGAGTTGGTTTGGCAAAAAAATATTAATCCGTTCCAGAGTTATTACATTTTAAAAGTTTGGGTTCTTAGCATGCTCAGTTCAGTCTTTTGGATAGCTGCATGGTATGAAAAGGGATTTAGGCCTCATGAAAAGTGATTTTGATAGCTCACGAAAAGGGATCCTTAGAATCCCTCTTCGTCAGGAAAAAAATCCCTCTTCGCCATCCACCATCTTGTTTTATTTTTAAGCCCAAATAAAACATTATAACGTGGCCCAGGGATGTCTTCTGGAGGCATCCAAGTATGTATTTTGGTCATGTGGATGTCCTTTACTGTTCTATTCCTTTGACTTAGTTTTATGTGGCCTCAGAATGATTATTTTTCAATTTCAAAATCCTTTTGAGCAATGCAAAAAAGGATTTTGTCACCTCGCAAAAAGGGATTACCAGTAGGGCCATCTGGTCTGACAACTCCCATCCCTTTTTGTGAGCTGTAAAAATCCCTTTTTCGTCAGCTGATTCCCTTTTCGTGAGGTGTCAAAAATTCTTTTCGTATCACGAAAAGGATTAGACTTCTGGGACCAGATGGCCCTGCTGGTAATCCTTCTTCAGCAGAAGAATTCCCTTTCATGAGGTATCAGAATCCAAGGGATTTTGACAGCTCACAAAAGGATGGCCAGCAGGGCATCTGGTTCCAAACTCCTAATCCTTTTTGTGATGCAAGGATTTTGACACCTCACAAAAAGGATTTGGCTGACAAAAAGGGATTTTGACAGCTCACGAAAAAGGATTATACAGCCCTTTTTGTGAAATTTAATCCGTTTTCGTGAGCTGTCAAAATCCCTTTCCGTCAGTTGATTCCTTTTTTGCGAGGTGTCAAAATCCTTTTTTGTATTGTGAAAAAGGATTAGGAGTTGTGGGGCCAGATGGCCCTGCCCTTAATCCTTTTTCACCAAATTCCTTTTTCGTGAGATGTCAAAATCCTTTTTCACATCGCAAAAAAGGATTTTGACACCTCATAAAAGAATATTTAAAGTTTACTGTTTCTTTGTCATTTCACTGCAAAAGATGTTTAGGATTTTCGGCTGAAATTTGTAGGGTACAAAGGGGTCGCTCCACAGATGTGACTTTTGCTGGTTTGGTGATACAATTTACATCGCCCATACTTGTAACATTATGAAGTTTAGAAATTTCCCATAGAATAACATTGTGATGGGCGAGTTCCTTCCCATGGCTATATCTCAAAATGCTCAAGATACAGATTTTCACTAAACAGAACTTAGTACACCCTTTAGGTAGGAAAATCCTGTTTTGTTAGCCGATTCCCTTTCATGAGGTGTCAGAACCTTTAGGTGTACTACAACGATGCAGGTTGCTGGGCCTTGATTATAACAGCGGTGGAATTTTTCCCAGTGTCCCCATGGTTAATGTGATATTCTGCCATTTGCTAGCACAAGGGTTACTTGGAATGTCTGTAGCCCTGTGCTCTGTCTCTACAGTTATGGATAGATGGAGCGGCAGAGGCCCTACATCACTCATATGGATACCATTATGCAGTAATGAGAGCACAGGGCACTCCATTATGCAGTACTGGGGACCCTGTGCTCCCACAGGGAGATGAGGGTTACTTATAATGTCTCTACACTTATGGATAGATGGGAGTGCAGGGCCCTGCACTTACTCATATGGATACCATTATGTAGTGATGGGCTCCCACAGGGAGATAAGGGTTAATTACAGTGTCTCTATACTTATGGTTAAATAGGAGCTCATAGCCCAGAGGGCCCTGCGCTCCCACATGAAAATCAGGGACAGTTACAATGTGCATCAACAACACACTGTAGGCGGGCCCTGCGCTCCCCCAGCCATATAACGGTAAGATTACACTTTCTCAAAAACTAAGAAATTCATTGCAAAAAACTTTAATGCATCAGGGTTAAAGCAAAAAAGTAGGAAATGAGGCATTGGGTTCCGCCCTAACACCTTCCCACATGCACCCTACACCCCCACCCCACCCTCCACAGACCAACAGATGTCGAGGTTGTGCCTTGAGGTCATTGACCCTAGCGCACCTCCATTCTCTTATGCCGCACCATGCTAGCTTTCCTTACACATGGAATGGTGTGAGCGTTAAATAATGACCGCAAGGCACACCCCTGACATTTGTTGATCTGTGGGGGAGGAGGTAAGTTGGGTGTGGGGAAGTGTTAGGTTGGAAATATATGTATGAATGCTAGGTTGGTACAGCCTTCAATGTTAAATCAATTTTGTACCTTATTAACGTTGGCATTTTTCATCTAAATAGTCCAGAATTTAGGATGTAGTGTTATTTTGTCAGTGTCTCCAAGATCTGGAAAGTTTGTGACAGCAGTGTTTACGGTTTGGAGATATAAAGTGGTTAAAATGCAAAATTGACTTTTTTTCCATAGGATAACATGGGATATTGTTCTGTCATCTACAACCCACACAGAATAAAAATGTTCTCTGTAATTTTCAGGGGTGATGGGGTGTGAGCCAAGGTGTGCCTTTGGATGGTCTGGTGACAAAATTTATAATAATTTTTAAATTGTCACAACTTTTACATAACTGCAGGACAGGCATTTCAAAATGTATTTTGTAAATACAGTTCGAACGGTGATTAGAAAAAGTTCAAACTGTATTTTGAAAATACAGTTCAAACAGTATTTTAATTACCATTCAGTTTAAAATGTTCTCCTGTAAATAAGGCTAAGTAGCAGTGTAGACATGTGTTAACTGTGGGAAGTGTGTGTGTGTGCAGTTTAATGTAATATTAAGTTTTAATTTAAATGGTAAATGTTTGTATCTGTCGCTTGATTATTCTGTGGGTCTCTTGCTTAGAAAAATGTTCAAACAGTATTTTGTAAATACAATTCAACTGGTAATTAGAAAAAACATTTGAAATGTATTTTAAAAATACAGTTTGAATGGTATTTTTAATTATGGTTCAGTTTAAAATGTTCTCCTGCTGTAAATAAGGCTCGTAATTAGTAGTGTAGACATGCGGTAACTGTGGGAAGTGTGTGTGCAGTTTAATGTAATATTAAGTTTTAATTTAAGTGGTAAATGTTTGTATCTGTGGTTTGGATTATTCTGTGGGTTTCTCACTTGTCAGAACCCTTTGAACTGTATTTTGTAAATACAGTTTGAATGATAATTAGAAAAAAACGTTCAAACTGCATTTTGTAAATACAGTTCAGCGGTATTTAGGAAGAAATAATTTAAAGTTTTTTGTAAAAAAATAAATAAATCAGAATTTAAATAACCATTTACTGTTTGAACAGTACATAAACATTTGTCATTTGTCATTGCTTAACAAAAAAAGGTTTGGAATTTTGGGCTGAAATGATCAGAGTACAAAGGGCTTGCGCCACAGATGTGCCGTTTGGTGGGAAAATATTAGTACTCCACAGAGTTATAAAACTTTGAAGTTTCCCATAAGATAACACTAATGGTTGGGGGGATCTTTCGGCAGCTATATCTCGAAAATACTTCAAGATATGGATTTTCTATGAAATGCAGCTTAGTACACCCTTGGGTGTGGGGTGGTAGGGGATTACACCCTACTGCCTACCACCCCCCATACTCCACACACCAACAGGCATCAGGGTGTGCGTTGGGCCGGCCAGGCCTGAATTCTTAGCCCCCATTCTGCTATACTGCACCACCTCAGCTTGTTTACACATGGAATGAGGCGAGACTTAGCTAATGACCCCAACGCATATCCCGATGCCTGTTGGTGTGTGGAGGGGGTGGGGTGGTAGGGCTGTAACCCTAACATCACATTTCCAAACTTTTGTCGCTGTGCTATCAACCCTAACTGATGCATTAACAGAGTTTTTGCAATTAATATATTTAATTATTTAGTGTTGTGTAAAGCTGGCCAGTCAGTCTTAGACAGTCTATTATTTATTTGTTTTCTTTTGTTCACTGGGAAAGGAGGGTTAGACAGTACTTCCTATATGCAGCCTGATCCTTTTGGGGGAATACAGATGCAAACCAGCTGAAATTGAACCAATTTAAGCTTTTGGTGGTGTTTCTAAAGAATGGGAAAATTGTGGCAAGAACAGCAGGGACATTCTACTCCTCATGGGAGAGGGACACTTTTGGCACTGCATCCAAGATGGCGGACCCTGGGGAGTTGGAGGAGGAAGGTGTGCTGCTGCAGGCTGGAGATGCAATCTCTCCAGCCTGTATTACTCCAGAGGACACAGATTCTTCAGTTTTGTCTGCAGTAGAGGTAATGGATCTATAACAAGCAGGAAGAGTTGATGCCAGTGGAAATGACAGGAGAAGCAGATTCTTTGCTGGCGCTGAAAAGAAACCAGAGGCAGAAATGCAGCAATGCAAGAGGCATCTGTTGAGAATGCTTGCTGAAGCTGAAGAACGTTACAGTAAGAGGAAAGCATCCTTGAAACATTTGCCGCAGTACACACAATCTGGGAAGCTTATTACAGAACAGATTGTGCCAGAACCCCAGGCAAATTCGAACTCAACCACACTGATGACAGACAGACAGCTGCATTTAACACAGCGTTATACATAATTGAAGCTGACTGAGCCTTTGACAGCAAGATGGAGAATGACTGATGTATTCGACTTACTAGAACAATCTTAAGTTTCGGACAGGTCTCCTGAAAAAGCCTTTGTGGCAGTGGGATGGATGCAGGACAAGAGCTGCAAATGGATCCCAGCCCCTGAGTGGAATCCTAGAAGAGATTCAAGGTTGTCTCCAGAGGCGAGCTACTGGTAGCAGTGGTGCCATGGGACTGCATTCCCTTTCTACAAGAGACCATGTTAGCGGGGAGTTGTCCTATGTTCTAACCAACCCAGCTTACATGAGCAAACTCTGCAGGAGCCTTCACAAGTGCCAAGTTCCATGGCACACGTACAGGTTTCCCTTGTAATTCTCCTGTCACTACTCAGTAGTGTATCCACAACACAACCCAAGCAGACCTGGATGGAAGCCCAGTGAGAGAGGAACTCAGAGCCACAGCTACTGGGGCATGAACAAACACTGCAAATGCTCCAGGTTCTGTGGTTGTTTTAGGGTACATTCAGTCTACGTAAGGGATATGGATATGTCAACGAGTGTCATGGGGAGAGGTGCTTTTTGATGCTGTTTTTCACTTGTAATTGCCCGAAATTCTATGCAGAGAGCTAATGACTACATTGTTAATGCCTCTCAGATCCTTATGCCTTACAACACAAAGGGAGAATGAAGCAACATCCACCGTTAAAGGGACACCAGCAAAACTGGCAAACCAAATAAGAACGGGCACTAAAAGTATGAGACTAAACATCACTTTATTGAAAAAAAATTATAAGCATGGCTAAAACTGGGCTAATACCTATGTATTGAAGACTTAGGCTAGTGAGTCTTCCTTGGGGTGGAGTTAGGCAACAAACCAATTGCCACCCTTTATCACATTCAGTCACATCTGTTATTAATCATGAATCTGGTAATTGATCTATCAGAAAACTTGCTTCCTTAAAAAAAATCCCAAATCACTCATAATGTGTGTATAAAATGTATTGTTCCCATGCCCTGAGAAAAGGAGGATCTCATATCCATACAAATTGTTATAAATGTATTGTCCACCTGAAAAAAAACTGATATGAGCAAGCCTCAACCAGTCAGCAGCCTGTAAAGACTTCAATAACAGCAACTGCAAAAGGAAAAAATGCAGGGTGATATGACTAGATACAGAAAGACCTGTTAACAATCTCGTAGCTGCGTTCTGCACCAGCTGCAGGCATCATAGTGTGCCTCCACTGAATCAAGATACAGGGCATTGCAGTAGCTGAGGTGCGATGTCACAAAGCCATGTACTAGTGAAGGCTGGTCCTTAGGAGGAACAAGGGAACGAATCCGACTGATGTTTCTGAAATGATAGAAACCACTCTGGATGACTGCCGACACCTGAGCTTCCAGTGTCAGCCCATTGTCTAGAATGAAGCCTAGATTCTTCACCTGACGGACAGAGTCAAGATGAGGCACCAAGACAAAGATTCGGTAACCCCTCAGACACTGTCTGTCCTCCTTTCTGATCCGGCTAAAACGCCCCTCACCAATGTTGTTGATGAACATGTTGAAGAGGACCTGGACCCAGGACAGATCACAGTGGCACCCCGCTTGTGACCTCTCTTCTCTTCTGATTTAACCCCTTTGACCACAGCCCTGCTCTACCTCCCCATCAGCCAGTTACCCACCCAGTTTACTGTGACCTTAGCCACACCCAGGTTCTCCATCTTCTTCACCAAGCGTGTCTGGAGCAGCAAGCCACAAGCCTTGCTGAAGTCAAAGTAGGGCAAATCTACAGCGTGGCCACATCCAATTCCCATGTCACCCAATCAAAGAAAGCTATTAGGGTAGTCTGACAGGACCTCCCTGCCATGGATCCATGCTGTTTACTGTCTTCAGGGATGCTCGGTCCTCTTGCCTTGGCTAGCTTTCTGACACTGGGTTCAGGACACGAACACTGGTTGCCAGGGTCACGAGTAGCAATGTTTCTACTGTGTCGGTGTGCAGACCAATTCTACATTGATTTTAAAGTTTGTATATTGGCATATGGAACCTTAAACAGAGTGGGTCAGCCCTGCTACATTTCTGTACGCATGTTCCAGGTGCACCTTTATGATCTGCCAGCAGGGTATTTTCTATGCATTCTGCAAGCACGAGAAGGCGTCAGAAGTCTGTTTAGCATCTCCTGCTAACAGAGATGTACCTTTAGTTCAGTAGTAGGGCATTCACTGTAAATGCAGAAAGATGTTCACGCCCCTTGCTGCATCCCTGATGATATCACTTAAGGAAATTTGCAGCAGTTGAGAGTGAACATATTCTACCTCTCTTAGGAAAAAGTTTTCCTGAGTCCCTGTTGCAGTTTCAAGAACCAGGCTAAGCTATGTGGATTGTGCATTTCTAGTAGCTGCCTTTTTGTTACGAGAATTCTGTTATGGGATTTTGGGGCTACTACCGTGTCAATTTAAAAACAAATTAACTGCTTTATTTTATGTTGCTTCTTATGGGGTATAAGTAAATGTTTTTACAATGCTCATAGCAGTCCATCAGATGAGCAGTTCATGAATTCTGAAATAAATATGGTAAATGTGTGGGAACCCAGAAATATGATGTCAGGGTTATCTCTTGCAGCAGGTCACACCTATGGAACTACCGCCATCAGGCACTAGGACCACCCAGAAACTTTTCTAGCTAGCTGTCTATCTGGGCACCGCCCACTTCGTCACCTTCTGACATCAGCCAACCCTGTAAGAGTGGGCAGCCCCCGCTCCCTCCCCAGTTCTTTTCCCACTGTCGACTAATGCACATTGGACCTCCAGAGACTGCTGGAAGCTTCAGTCGACCACCATTTTCTCTCAAATTTTCTTTTATTTTCTCACTCTAGTCTTTTTTTTTTAACTTTATTTTTATTATTTGCATGTATATTCATACATACAAATACCTTATACAGGGTAGTAGGAACAGAAACAGATATTGTTGATAATTAGAACATGCCCCCATAGCTGTTGACAATAGGAAGGGGGATATCCAGCATTATTCATTGAGAAATGTCCCAAAAGTGGCAGCCATCTTAGCGGCCGTGGAGTGTCCATAGAAGGTAGAATTTACAGAGGTATTTAGATGCAGTCTAAATGAATGCTATTAATCCAGGTAACATAAAAGATTGAACAAAGGAAATATTTGCAATTTCACATATAGCACTACAGTCGACTGAAATCAGTATAATTTCGACTATCAAATATTTAGAGTCGCTAAACTAGCTTGCTATCTAAACAGTGTTACAGAAATATAGCTTAACAGTCACATAGAGCTTCTTACACTCACTTTGGAATGACTGAAAGTTACAAATCATAGGTTTGCCAGAGAAGATGAAGAGAATTACAAAGGGTGGATTACTCCACCATTGGAAATAAAATGACCCTCATCAAAGTCCCATCCCAAAATATAACATAGAGATCTCCCTAGCTAAATCCATCCACCATGAGTCCCAGTCCAAAAAGTCCTCGAATGATATTTCAAGTAGCCCCTTTAACTATATTTGTCATTTAAGATATCAATATAAGCTTAAAGTTGCAGAGAAAACAATCAGTCGTGTCCATACACCAGAGAACTCTCTGTGCCATCCGCCATCTTTGGTTGTCTGGAAATCAAACAGCCTGACTGCAGGCAAACAGATCTCCACATCTCCCATCGGGCCCTCCGTTGACCAATACCCGAAAACATATCCATCTGGATGCAGCATAAATCGTAAGTCCCCCAAAGCAGGTGGAAGATACCTCAGATCCACAACGCCAATCCATAGAGCCTGACCCTGTGGTAATGGTAAGCCATCGGTGTGGGTTCCATTTCTGAAGGCCGTGACCTGGCCTCGAGGTTGTATTTGCTCACTGCTCAGTCCCACATCAGTGCACCGAGTTGCTGCAAATCACTCACCGGAGTTGCGACGACTTCTGTTAGAGCGATACATGCTTCGGGTAGACATTCCTAGCCTTGACAGTGAAGTCTTCATTTACAGTCTATATGATCCAGCATTAAAAGTAGTTGCTCCTAAGGGTGGTTCCACAAGGATGTCATCCTCAGTGTAGGTGGTGAAAATGTAGGCTCTGGGGCCATGCGATTGTTCAGTTAGTCACAAAATTGAAACTCCTTCAGTGTACCAGCAAGTGTTTAGTATCCATCGTAAGCTTGAAAGTTCAGAGAATCAAATCTAGTTGTACTTCAAAGGTACAGTCACTATAAAAGAATATTTTTAATTAAGTTTAGCAGTCCAAGTGCAGAGCTTATGGAAAAAGCTTCCTGCCTGGAGATCGGCTCTCTAGTACCCCTCACCTTAGTTTTTTGAGTTTTCTTTGCTTCTTTTGTATGTCAGTCCCATTTTCATCTTCCGACTGCCCTCCAAGACAAAGTGTGCTTGTGCAAAGTGGCTCCCAGAGAAGGATGGCCACTCTGCTTGCATCTGCTGCCTCTGGACTACTCATGACACTCAGGCTCATGCACATCTTCAGAGGCTTTAACCAGGCCACTTGACACTGTTGCCAGCGGGTGTGTAGAACGATTCCATCAGCATGGAATGGGAGTTGCAGGCCAGAAGCTCCTCCTCCTCTCTAGCTCTGTCTTCAGGGTCGCAACCCTCCTCCTCCGAGGGGAAATATGGTGGCAAGCACAAGCACCAGGAAAAGGACCATGACAAACACCAGCCCTCTTCCTGCTCGCGGTCCCCACATAAACCTAAGGCCACAATGGAATCGGCTGCCTCCTCGGGGCAGCTACTTCTGCTTTGCATGTCTTCTCCACCAAAGGACTACACTTGGCAGCGCCACCCACCAACCTCGCCTTATTCAGCGGGCGGTCCTCGGGGCAGGATCCTCCCAGTCCCCCAGCTTCTGAGATTCAGGCCACTTTAGTGGCAGGGCCACAGTCAGGAGGCTTCACCAGTTCTACTCAGTCCGGCGTGGTACAGTGAGCTCAGGGTCTCCTTCTACAACCTGTCCACCACCTTTTTTCATGTGGGTGACCTTCTCCCCAGCTGCAGACCCAACGCCTTCCCCAGAGTCCCCTCCAGCTGTCCCTAGGTTGTCTTTGCTGGCTCTTGAGGTGCCTACCACTGACATCTCTCTCTCCTCGGATGACGCCGGCTCTCCTCATCCCGCAGCTGCACCAGTCAGGTCTCTCCCTCCTATGACGCCTGTTTGGCCTCAGCTAATGCTTTTGCTGGCTCATCAACCAAATGCCAGTGCCAGCTCCTTAACCAATGCTGACATCGATTCTTCTTCAACCTAGGCCGGCACCTATTTTTCCACCACCAATGCCGGTTCCTCCCCAACAGACGCCAGTGACAGTGGACTTTCAGTCTGTGCTGACATCCCTTTGGGATTTCATGCAGGCGTGGCGTGTCCCGCCACATGATCCGGCTCCACACAGGCCCGCATGTCCTGGCCCGATGCCAGATGTCCCCAGGGACCCACTCCCTGCCCCAAGTTGGCCGGCACCCTATACACCTCCCATTTGCCCAGTAGAAGAGGGAGAATACCACCTGGACCTATAATCTCCTGAAGAGTCCGAGGAGTCTGGTGATGACAGGGATGAGGGGCCTTCCCCCTCTCCCACCACAGTTTCTTGTGATGGGATGAGACCCTCAAATACATCCCTGGTCTCCCCAGATGACCCGTATTTCTAGGATAATGTTTCATATCCAGTCGACCATGGGGTTTGAAACAGAGGAACTGGACCCCTCCCGACATCGGCTGTCCACCTACCTCAAGCTGCTGGACTCGTCCCGCTGGTGGTTCCCCTTTGACACCTTCGAGGGATGCCACCATGGCTGCGTCTGGCATTGCCTTAATTTTACTGCCTCGGCTATATGCCTAGGAAGGTGGATAAACTGTACAGGGCCCCAGTGGGTAAGCCTTTTGGGGAATAGCTGCAGGCGAACTTAAGTAGGAGGACTTTAGCAGTGTCAATGGCTCAGCAGGTTGCACACTCGCCTCTGAGGCTGGAAGTTCAGAAGATTGTGGATTCTAGCCTCACACCTGGGACATGTGAAAAATACCAATGCTGATGCTGTAGTGCATCATGAGGGGGGGTGCTGCATTCCTGAGGTACTATCTTTCGGATGATACATGAAACCGAGGTCCCATCTGCCTGCTCTGGTGGTTGTTCAGGTGGACGTTAAAGATCCAATGGCACTTCTTAAAAAGAGTAAGGGAATGTTTTATTCAGAAATAAACATCACAGTCAAATCACCTTATATACACTTTAAAGACAGTAGAACAAAAAATAATCTCAAATCCCATGAAACAGACACCATCCAACCAGAAAACATTACCCCAAAGCACCACACCAACCGTTACTTCTATTTTAAAATAAAAATCCTCCACCAGACATTAACCCTAGCTCTTGGGTGAAATAAACACTCTTTCCTATAGATATCTCTGAATGCATTTTCAATAAGAATTCATAACTGAGTATATCCTATACATTTCTGTTGAAAACAAACTGTACTCTAGTTTGCCATAAATAATATTTGATACATGCAAAAACACCTGTAAAGTGCTGGTATCATATTTGTCTATCAGTTGCTGCTTATTCCTTAATACCAATTGTTGGTTTGTTAAGGTTAATAACCACAACATCTTCCATTTGTGAGCAGCAACCACCCCAAATCCTGATGCATGCGTACATGTAAATAACAAGGGTTTCATTGTGTCCAGTGCCTCACCACAATCTGGATAGGCACACCCACATTCAGCCATAGATTTATGCATCTGATGCCCTTTCACATTTAAACGCCCATAAGATACCAACCACAGAATATCCCACATTTTAATGGGAATTCTAGGATTCATCAATTGCGAACAAACCAGTCATATTGTTGAAGGTTCCCGGACACCTTCTGTTTCCATTACTTTGGCATATAGCAATTTCCTATGCAACGAGATCAAATCATGTTTAGTAATTTTCTATTTTTTCAGTTCCAAAATCATAGACTTAAAACCCTGGCAACCACCTCCCTTTTCCCAGAGTTGGTGAGACCTGTTCCCAAAAATCAAAATACTCCTTATAAATCATAGTAAACCAAACCTGTGCCAGCCCTCTAACTGAAGACAGACTCAACTTAAATGACCCCGACCAGAACAAGGAATGAGAAAAAGCCACCAGATGTATCATACTCAGGCCCCCCTTTTTTCTTGGCAAATATCTATGTACCTTTTTTATTGGATTCAGCCTACAGCCCCAGACCATTTGAAAAAATATGCTGAAAATCCTGGTCTCCATATGCAAAGGTAATGGAAACACCATTCCCACGTACAATAACATGGATAAAAGAAATTGTTTAACTGTGTAAACCTGTTTTAACTTTGACACCTTCCAACCCTTCCACCTTTGGGCCTTATTATTGGCTTTCTCCAAACTCTGTTCCCATTCAACACTGCATCATTCCCCGCACCGAATTTGAGGCCTAATATTTTACATAATTCTGATACTATCTTGATCCTAGCTATGTGTGATCTCAAAAAAATTTGTGGTGCCAGGATCATCCCTTTACTCTAGTCCTTGTTTAATACTGCACCAGAAACCATTGAAAAGTGAGCCAACGTATTCATCAGACCATGCACACTTTCCTCATTTTGAACAAACACACAAACATCATCGGCATAGGCAATAATTTTTACAGCTTCCCTCCTCCCCTCCAACAATCCCTTGTATAGCTTGGGTATATAATACTTTCCTAACCAATGGATCCAAAGAAAAAACATAAATGGGCATAACGGGCATGCCTGTCGAACCCCAGATCATATTGGTACAGTATTCCCTTCCAACCCTCTCAATAATGGAGCCACCCTGGCTGTTTGACACACCAAAGAAATCCAAGAAATAAATTTAGCCAGAATCTGATAATGCTGCAAAACTTTGAACAGGTACACATGATTAACCCTGTCAAATGTTCTGCTTTGGTCCAATGTAAGCAAAATCCCTGCTTTCTCCTGATGTTTACAATATTCCATCACATGCATAGTCAATCCCAAATTATCTTATATTGTTCTCCCTTGTATGGAACAAGCCTGAACTGGGTGTATTAGTATGGGTGCCACCCACCTAAGTCTTCTCTGCAAAATGATAGTTAACATCTTACAATCTGAATTCAATAAACAAATTGGTCTCCAGTTGACCAGTTGCCTCCTATCCCCAGATTTTAACAGGAAATTTATTAATCCAAGTAAAAAATCCGAAGGTACGTGCTGTTTTGTGAGTAAATAAAAGTTAATCACCCTCACTAAACAGTAATTAAACATATCAGTAAAGGCCTTATAAAACTTATTCATCATCCCATCTTTACCTGGAGATACTCCCAGTTTTAAACCATGAATCACCCATAAACTTCATGTTTTGTAATTGCAGGACCAGTTCATGCAACCATGCTTCCTAGCGTGTACTGGAATCTCAGCCAAATATTCATCAATTACTTCAGAAGCTACATCGTGGGAAAATGTAAATTCATCAGATACAGCTCCATTTCCCTCAAAATTCCCCACCCCTCAGATATAATATGTCCCGATTCTGTTTGTAAACTAGTTTAACTGTGAATTATGCCTTCTATCCTTACACACCTCACAGGGGTCTATCTAAGGTGATTTTTGGGTGCCAAAAGATGTGGCTGCTTCTAAAGCCTCTGAGCTATCATATTGAGAAAGTTGCATTTCCTGTTTTATCTTCCTTATTTGACTAGAGACATCCTGATAACTCTTGTATGCAGTAGTTCGGGAACAAACTCGGGCCACTGAGGGCTGGCAGGGGAAGGACAGGATCAAGTGTCAGGAGGACTGCTCTTCTGTCCCCGGAGGGAGGGTGGACCCGTCCCGGGGAGCTGGGGACTCCTAGTGTCGGCTGGGAGCACAGCATCCTGAGACCAGGAGGGCTAAGAGGATAGGCTGCGGCAGCGGCCCTGTAGGCACATATGGGAGCGTGCATGCCGGCATAAGGATGCATTGCATGACCGAGCCATTGGGGGGGACCTAAGCAGATAACCCAAACCCTGGGGCTAGGCGATGCTTGCAGCCGGCCACACTCCCACCGACCGTACCCCTCACCTCTCTTACCTGGGCCGGAGCCCACCCTGGCCCAGGTGTAAGATAAGATGGAGTGATAGGGTGGCTCTCATTTTGGGGCACAGAGCTGGGGATAGCCGATCTGGTGCCATGAGAGGGAGGAGTTTCAGGTCCGGAGGTAGAGCCACAAGGTCTGAGGATGCCGAGAGAGTTCCCGGTGCCAGTGAAATAGAGAGTTTGAAGAAAAGAAAAAAAAAATGGAAAAAAGGAAACAAAAACTATTACAAATAGTATTGTCCAGAAGGTTATTTGTGTCTCATGAAAAATTAGAGGATTATATAGGCTAAAACAGAACAGTGTGATTCTGGAACTGGGAGGTCATAACCATCTGGAGTACTTCAGAACAGTTGGTAAACAAAATTAAAAACCCAGGTAGGGATGAAAGTATCTTACTATTGTGGTTAGAAAGTGCAGCTGTGGGCATATTGAGCCCTGTTCACAAATGGGCATAGGATACGTGATAAGTGTACCCTGCCCATGCAGCTATGCACCCGTGGACAGGTGCACACCAGCTGTATTCACTCGCTGGCCATCTGTTGGTGGCCCGGCCCCTCCCCATTGCGCAGATGCATGTTGCTGGATCAGGGCAACACGGGGAGTGGGACCTGGGCAGGTATCAATCGGTTTTCTGCCCTGGATCCCAGAGTAGATCCCCTTGGTGCCCCGTGCAGCCAAGCACTGCAGCTGCATGGGTGGGGTGCGCACCAGTGGCGGTGTATGTTCTGCCCATGTAGTACATTACTCGTATCTCTGTGTATGTTAAATTAAAGCACAAGTGTCAAGCAGCCCCCATCCCTGATCCCCATGTATAGTACTGGCTATCCTTCACTGGTGGTCTAGCGACCCATCTTCCTATCCTAATCCCTCATATAGTAATGTCCTTCCCCCCTAGTGGTCTAGCGGACCCCCCCATCTCCGATCCTCATGTACTGTAAGAGCTATCCTTCCTTGGTGGGTAGTGGACCCTTCTGCCCATCCCCAATCCCTTGCAGTGTGGCAGCGAATGTCCACCCTGGTGGTCTAGCAAACCACAGCAGGTATCGCCCCACCACCCCACTCCTTCCCTTCCAACCCCGAGCTGGCGACCGGCACAGTCCTCCGCTCTCCACCACAGCCATCCGCTGACTGAGATGTCAGATGAGTACCTACTGCACAATCGGTTGTTACAGTAGGCAGTCATTGACATCTCAGTTGGTGGCTGGCCATGGTGGAGAGCAGAGGGCTGTGTTGGTCACTGGCTCAGGGACTGTAAGGGGGAGGAGCAGGGTGGTGGGGTGATCCCTGTCAGAGTGGGGTGGTAGGGGATCTGCTAGATTACCAGGGTGGACGTTCTCTGTCACATTGCAGGGGATTGGGGATGGGGGGAAGGTGCCTGCTAGCCACCAGGAAAGGGTAGCTCTTACAGTACATGAGGATCAGAAATGGTGGGTCCGCTAGACCACCGGGGGGATGGACATTACTATTCGAGGGGATCATAGGTAGGGAAGGGGGTCCACTAGACCACTAGGAAAGGACAGCTGTTACATTACATGAGGATTGGGGTTGGGCCAGACACTTGGGTGTCTATGGGAATGTCCCTATAGAGGACGATCCTGGCAGCTGCAGTGTTTGGAAATTCATTTTAAAAGACTAAAAACAGATGAGAGAGTACCACCAACCTGAAGAAATATATCCACGAAATGTTGTGTAATTATATGGTGGAAGATACAGTAAAAACAGAATATAGACTGGCCCTTGGGAGTTCCTTCATTATTATATGACTGGCAAATCTCAGCCTCTAAATTTTTGGGGATGATTGTGTGACAGGTTTGGGAGCCAGTAAGTCATGGACAGCTGACATAAAGCTCTTTCGTTCCAGTGTTTGTTGATTGAAGCATTGGAACATTTTACAGATAAAGGTCTTCTGGGTAAATTGTCTTGGTGTCTGAGTAGTTTACTGATTAAGGCTAGCAAAATGTAGATTCCAGTGTTTCATATTTCCTTTACACTTCTAAGAGTCATTTTTGAAATTGGTTAAAGAGCTATCAGTTACTGCCCCTCACAGTTCTGCAGGCAGTAAGGCATGACAAGGTGTGTGATAACTGGTCAATAATCACACACCTCTTGAGGGTGTTGTAAGCACCAGAGGGTGAAGTGTGATTATTGACCATAATGGAGTGCTTTATTTCACTTATAACACATGCAGAAAAATTGTTAAGAAAAAAAGACACAGACAGTAAGTTGCTATAAAGTACAAATGTATTACTTTTTTTTTTTTTTTAACAGTGGGACAAAAAGTAGTCCCTCATTTCATTATGAAATTTAACTGATCTGTTGTATGTACCAATAAAAAGTTTTACAACTTGTTTTCAATTAATTTTTAACTGGAAACTGCAGCCTCCCTCCTATAATAAGGCAGTGGAAAAAAGCCTCCTCTTATAATTAGGCAGTGAAAAAATAAAAGTAAACAGCTGGGCCATCAACTGAACGCTTCCTGTGGAGCTCGCAAATGCAAAACAGCAAATCCGGAGCAGAAGCCCTGATGCATGCAAGAACAAAAGTGTGAGACAGAAACAAACTCAACACAACACATTATGTACATTCTGCAAAGTCAAGGCTCACCATTCTCCACCTCTTTCAGAGCAGCAACATCTCTAGCAGCCCCCATAGTAACAGCAGCTGTGACTCCCAGCATCAATAGCCGCCCCGCCACCATAACAGCTGCCGTGACTCCTGCAGCACAGGCTCCTACTCCTCTGTCCTGCTCATCTGCTGCAGCAGCACGTGTTCTTGTTGCTCCTCAGTTGATACACCCTCCTCCTGCAGCCGTGACTTGCTCCTCAGTTTGCTGCCCCCTCCTCTTGCTGTCATTACTTCAGGGTGCTGCTGTGCTGAAGTGGTGTTGCTAACATAAGTGCTGTAGTAATACTACTATGTGTATCTGATGTGGTTTGAATGTCTGGAAGTTGTTCAGGTGCATAATTATGGGTCAGTAATTACATGGCTTTGAGCTACTTTCAGCCAATCAAATCATTATTTTTCTACATGTTATAAAGAATAATATTCAGTAGGGTTTACAACTTTATAACCTGATCAGATTGAGAGGGTTTAGACAAACAATTGATTGCTGTTTGACTGAGACTTGATCATTGCAACTGTTGACTTTTAGTTTGGATGGGATTTGTTGTTAATTGCAATTATTCTCTGTACAGTATATATGTAACTTGTATTGAATTACTGCATATGTAGACAGGTCTGTCAGGCAAAATCGGTTCTAATCTTAGTGGTACTTCCATAAGTAAATAAGGAGACCAAATAAATATGGGGAAATTCTCACTTCTTTTTCTGTTTATCCCAGTGTTGTCACTGGGCTGTTAGTTGCTGCTGGGTATTACTTGCTTTCTACTAGGGACTGACACACCTCTAAAGCTGCAACATCATCTTGGAACCCTAACTTCCCCACATTCTAAGTGGCAGTTAATGCAGAAAATCCTGCTAAACTGTAGAATTCAATCAAAACGTTCTTATACAGGATGTAATGGAGTTAATGGTCTTGTTGTTTTACAGAAGATTAGCTTTCACTCTCTGTCTTGTTGTGCTTCAAGTAGATATGCCCAGAGGCCTGATACTGATGCAAGCTCAGAGATGGCCATTATCACATAGGCCATTATCACATTGCCACTAATAAACTGTGCACACAGCATCATTAGTAAATGGAAGTACATACAAGAGAATTCTGTATGTTCAAATACTGGCCAAAACAACACTGGGCTTAAGTCAAGTAACATTAACTCTGAGATAAACAATTTATAAAAATATGATAGAACAGTTTTTATACTCAATCAACAATAATTTGGTTGGGGAATATTTTATAGACAGGAAAATCTTGAGAGTGTCCCAGTGACAACATTGGAACAGGAAAAGAAATGGTGGTAAGTCTGAGCATTGTTTCTAGATGCATAGAGATTTACAGTATGTGTGGAGTCCCCAGCCAGAGACGCAAAAGCTGAAAGACGTCTTGATACTAGGACTTTTCTCCTGGATAGATAAATTGACAACTGAGCCACAAGTGAACCAGTTCACTTGGGAGATTAACTCCTCCCACAAGATGAATTGCCATAAGTGTCTCCAGACTGGCTTCTGCCCAAGAAAGTACCTTTCATGCTTCTGTTAACATCATTTTGCTTTTTGGGCCACCTTGCTTCTTATGTAGGCAATGTTCCCTGCATTATCAGATGGAACCTTTACCACTGTCTCACTGACTGTCTTGAAAATGCGAGAACTAGCAAGACAGCCCTCGTCTCTAGGGCGTTGATCATCTGGAACTCAGATCAACTGTACTCTGGTCTAGTACAACACCCCAACCCATGAGGCTGGCATCAGCCATCAGAGTGATCTAGTTTGAAGATGATAATGAGTAGTCCCTCAGAAATTGTGGGTGGTCCTCCCACCATTCCGGAGACTGGCATATTGCTTTCAGGAGCCATACTGACATTTGGTACTGCTCTGATGCAGGAGACCAATGATACAGAACAAAAATCCAGAAGAAGCCTAGTGCTGTCTGGCCCAAGAAACCACATCTGTGATGATTGTCATCAAGCCAAGAGTCTGTAAGCATATGTGGACTGATGCAGCTTTCTTGAACTAGATCTGGTGACTCTCCCTTGTGAGATTCTCTATTCTCTTTTGAGATAAGAACTCTCAAGCAGGATCTGTTTTGAAGTTCATCCCAGTGACTGTGAAGGCCAAAATAAACTTGTTTCCATGTTGACTGTCCTGTCATGTTCCCAGAGAACCTGCAAGGTCCTCCAAACCTACGAAAGAGCCAGCTGTACCCATACCTCTCTGGTAAGGAGCTCGTCTAGATCTGGATACATGTGGTGCCCCTTCCACAGGAGGAGAGCCACTAAGACTGTCACAATCTTTGTAACATCCATGTTGCCAATTCTAAATCTGCATCTATACTATCACTCATAGATACTGGAATCATCATCTATGGGGCAGCCGACAACATGTACCTAAACAAAATTAGACTGGCCCTTAATAAGGCCTATAGACTTGCTACTGGCTGCACCAGACTCGCACATACCTGCACCCTTTACTCCTCAATCAACTGGCTAAACTTTGACGGGAGGCTCAAATATCAGGTCTGCCTCTTTGCTAAAAAATAACAGCAGAGCTACTCCCACCTGCTCTCTCCCCTACTGCAGGCACCATTGTCCACCATCTCACTTGGCAATGGGTGACAACCCACTTCAGGTACCACTCGCTGCAAGACAACTTTGGGTCAAATAACTTTTAGGTACCTGGCCCCTAGCTGGCTCAACTCACTCCCAAACTCCCTCCTCACAGAACCCTAACTCGGTCAGTTCAAGTCCCAAATAAGAGACCTAATCACTCATGACTCAGTCTGTGACTGCCCTTGATTTTGACCTACCCATTTCCCACCCCGACTATGGACTTAACTCTGGTCCAGCTGCCCCTTGGCGTGCCTGTATTTTTGACAATGGACACCTCAGTCCAGCCTAGGCCTGCAATAACCACCAGGGCATGGCTAGCACCACCGCCGGCAGTGTATGTTTTGTTACCTGCTACCATCTGCACTATGTACCTATGTTTGGCAGCATTCTGTAACTCTATCACCAGCTGCTTTACTGTGTTATCTGTAACCATTTTCTAACCATTTCTGTAATTATTGTGTCTAGTTGTTGCTCTTGTCCCTGATGTCTCTGTTTTCAATGACGTGGAACCTTTGTAAAGGAGTCTTTGACTCAAAAGTGTTATCCGATATCTTCAATAAATAAATAGATAAATAAAGAGGAGAGCCTGGTATTGAAAATGATACTTCTGGATTGCAGATCTGAGAAATCTGAGATGTGACTGATAAATTGGTATGTGCTTATATGCATCGACAGATAAATTGAAGCCAGAAAATTCCTCGGCTGAACTGCCATTATAATTGACCTTGGGGACTCCGTCTTGAACCTAACTGGCCCCACAGACTGGTTCATTGTTTTAAATTCCAGGATCATCCGGAACCCTGCTGACATTTTGGGAACTATGAGGTAAATGGAATAGAATCCATGTTCCCTCTCCTGTTGAGGGACTGGAACTGTTGCTTCTGAGCTCAACAGGTGTGCAAGGTTCTGACCCACTGACTGGCATTTCATGTGTTTTGTTGATCTTGAAGTTTGGAAGAAACACCTCTTGAGGGCACATTGGAGAATCCTACTGCATAACCTTGTAAATCGATCTTCAGCACCCAGGCATCTGATGTGGTCTGGGTTCATCTGTCATAAAACCTTCAAAGCCGGTTCACCAGGGCTGCAGACAAGGATGAATCTCAATCTCAGTCTTTATTTATTTATTTAAGGCGCTTTCTAAAACCAAGGCGCTGTACAATACTAGATAAAACAATTACAAATACAATAAACAACAATATTAAAAATCATTATATGCTTTACTAAAGAGGTGAGTCTTTAAAGATTCTTTAAAACTATGGACAGTAGGGCTTTTCCCTTTCTAATGAGGTAGAAATTCCACAGGGTCAGACCATAAAACTAAATGATCTTGCCCTGAAGTTTTTAAACGAACCCTGGGAATCTCTAGCAATCCCTCATCAGTGGATCGGGAGAGCGCGGGAGGACAGTAGGGATGAAGGAGATCTTTCAGGTAAACTGGTCCCTGATCATGTAGGGCCTTATGGGTCAACAAACCTGACATTGAAGGTGATTTGCCAGCAAACTGGCAACCAGTTGCAGACCACGGAGCACAGAGCGTTATATGACTGGCCCTAGATGAGCCCGTCAACAGCCTGGCTGCCGGATTCTGCACTAGCTGCATGGGCGTAATCTCAATCCCAGGAAGCCCTAGGTAGAGCAAGGTTGCAGTAGTTAAGGCGGAAGGTACGACATGGACCAAAATAGGCAGATCGTCAGGGGAACCAGGTGTTTCACCGGGCGTTAGTTCCTCAGATGGTAAAAGAGGTTTTGACAACCGCTGACACCTGAGATTTAAATGTCAAGTGGTCATCAAATACTAGCGCCCGATTCACTTTTTCGGTCTGAGGTAATTAGCGGGATGTCCCGAGCCATAAACCCGAGGGTAATCCACCAATAAACCCGCCTCGGCGATCCTGGCCCACAACCAACACCTCAGTTTTATCAGGGTTCAACCTCACCCAACTCACATTCATCCAGTCCTGGATTTCAGCAAGACAGTTATTAAAGACCGAAAAGGCAGCATCTTGACCGGCAAGAAAGGACATGTACAGCTGAGTATCATCTGCATAGCAGTGAAAACTCAGACCATACCGCCTAATAATCGCTCCTAATGGCAGCATATATACTGCAAACAACATGGGTGCCAAAATGGAACCCTGCGGTACCCCACAGGATAGGGAGAATGATGCTGAGGAAAAAATCCCAGACACCACTCTCTGAGTCCTACCCTCGAGGTAAGACCGAAACCAACTGAGGACTGTACCAGACAGTCCACAGATAGACCGCAGGCGTTCCAATAGCACACCATGGTCTACAGTATCAAATGCTGCAGAGAGATCAAGAAGGACCAGAATGGAACGAGATCTTCGATCTCTCGCTATTAGGAGGTCATTTAGCACCCGAATCAGAACTGTCTCGGTACTATGTCTTTTTCTAAATCCGGACTGGAGAGAATCGTAGAGATTGTGGCTGGTCAAATGATCATTTAACTGCAAAGCAACCACCTTCTCAATAACTTTACCAACAAAGGGTAAGTTAGAGACAGGCCTGTAGTTTGCCAGGCAGTCCGGGTCCAAGGAGGATTTCTTAAGGAGGGGCTGGACCACCGCCTCCTTTAGAGGATTTGGAAAAATCCCCCTCTCCATGGACCTACAGACTATCTCAGCTAGGATGGGGCCGATTTTATCCACACACCCCACTAAGAGACGTGTGGGGCCCGGATCCAAACTACAGTTGGTCGGACGCAATAATTGTATGATCATCACAATTTCTTCAATTGTGGGAAGGCCGAAGTCAGACCACACAAACTGGGTGTCCGACATCTCCTGCCGACCATCACTACTCCCATTAGAGAGGGTTAGATGGATGTCCGATCTGATTGTGGCAACCTTATCTGAAAAGAATAGAGCAAACTCCTCACACCGTTCTTGAGAAAACGCTCTTCTGGGCTGCAGACAGATTGGATTGCACAATCTGTCCACAGTCCGGAAGAGCTGAGCTGGTCTATTCTGTGCAGCAGCAATCTCTCTGGACAGGAATTCTGCCTTCTTACGAGAGATTGCTGATTGATAGATCACATAGTGATCCATCAAACTAAGTCTGTCACAATCCTGACCCGACCTCCGCCAGCACCTCTCCAACCTTCGTCCAACTCTCCTCAACTCCCTCAAAGTCTCATCAAACCAAGGAGACTTGGGTCGAAGAGTGAGAGGACGAACACGAACAGGAGCAATGGAATCCAGGGCCCCTGCCACCGCCTCATTATAGGCAAGTACCAGCTCTCCTGGATCCATGCAATCTCTCGATGCTCGATTAGGTCCAGCATCGCCATCAGGCCGTCAGGAAACACCCTTAAAGGGCGATACCGGACCATCTCCGTAGGGGCCGGCCTACAAGGGGTGGCCACAAAACTGAGCCCAATGGAGTGATCATCAGACCATCCGACTGGTTCCACCACCAGGTCGGATATCTCCATCCCCAGAAGGAACACCAAATCCAGTGAATAACCACCAATATGGGTCAAGGAGGAAATAACCTGTGTGAAGCCCAGTGACATCATTAACTGGAGGAAGTCTTGACCAAACTGCGAGACCTCATCGTCAACCCAGGCATTGAAGTCCCCCAGAACCAACCATCTGGGGGACCCCAATGTCAGGTCGACAACCCAGGTCTCGCGACTTCCCTAGGAAAACATTCCCATCACCTGGTGGATGGTATACGTAGTTATCCTGCACCCCACACCTCGCCCACGATGCATCTAAAGGATTTGGTAGTTCCCACCGTACCTCCACTAGCCCAGTTCTGATCTAAAACAGATGGCAACACCCCGCCTACGATCCAACCTTCAGGAAAGCATTTAGGAGCGCTTCCCAAAGTAGACAGAATCGGGCTCACTTTCAGCCTAGCCGTACACTGGCTGTCTGGTAGCTGCAGAATCCTACAGGGCTGTTCAACCAAGAAGGAAATTTGTTGACCACCAAACAGGGATGGGATCAAAAAAGAGTAGGATTTCTCTGCCTAGTCCCCTTTTTCTTCACATTCAGAATCTGTAGGGTCACCTGGGTTCTGAGGATTTGTGGGACTATCATTGCCTTGGAAGTCTTCCAGACTGTCTGGCTTTGGGAGCTCCCCTTGGCCCAGACAGGTCTGGGGTAGATTTCAGGTTAAGAAGAGCATCTTTCTCACCCATGAATAGTGAAGGGTGCCCCAGTAAATCTGGATGTGTCTGTCCTGAACCTTTTGGGAGGATCTCCTGTGATTCAGATGTTTGGGCTGAGATACTTTTCTTAGTCCCAGATATCTAATTTTCCTTGTGAACTTGCAGATCCTCATGCAGAATAGCCACTTCTGCAGTTAGCTTTGTCAAAATGCTTGTGAAAGAAAAATCCTCTGTCATGCTGGGACTTAAGCCAGCAATTGCTCTTTATTACAGTGGTTTCCAAAGCATCACAAGGAACAAAAACCGTTGCAGTATGGATAGCTATGACCAAGTCCTGTGTTTTTGGAACCATTGTTTGATGTTTGCTGACTTTAGGAACTTGACAGTGAACCCTTCTTATCCTTAATATCTTTTAAGATGTCATCTAACTGCTGTCAGTCTGACCTGCAAACCAGTGTGTCAGCCATATGGATCCTTATGGCCACCACAGCAGCTGGTGAACCACTAGCCGCAAGGTGGAGAGGTCTACAAGGGAATCGGCCCTAAAAGGAAGCTGCCATGTGTACTAAGAGAACAATGTGACATATGGGAGAATTTTCAGACACCTAGTCCGCTATGCATGATTGACATTCTCATACAGCTAGTGCTATCAAAGCTAAAGCAGACGACACTCATAAGAAGGAGTCTGCAGGTGAGTGAGTGCATTTGCAAGCTGCTTCTGAGTTCTTATCATTAGCATCTGTCAGGGTAACAGCTCTTTTCCCTGGAATGACAGTCTGCCTGATCACAGAAAAAATGGCAGCTTCTGTGATGGGTGGAGCCTTCCATTTCCTAAGCAGTGATTCCTGAATTGGATAACCTCTTGCCCACATCTTAGACAATTATTTTGTTCTCATCCCTGTCTTTTTTGACAGTTTCTGCAAAATGCTCAAATTCAGGAAAGCATTTAGAGCGTTCCTCAAAGTAGACAGAATCGGGCTCACTTTCAGCCTAGCCGTACACTGGCTGTCTGGTAGCTGCAGAATCCTACAAGGCTGTTCAACCAAGAAGGAAATTTGTTGACCACCAAACAGGGATGGGATCAAAAAAGAGTAGGATTTCTCTGCCTAGTCCCCTTTTTCTTCTTCACATTCAGAATCTGTAGGGTCACCTGGGTTCTGAGGATTTGTGGGACTATCACTGCCTGAAGTCTTCCAGACCGCCTGGCTTTGGGAGCTCCTTGGCCCAGACAGGTCTGGGGTAGATTTCAGGTTAAGAAGAGCATCTTTCTCACCCATGAATAGTGAAGGGTGCCCCAGTAAATCTGGATGTGTCTGTCCTGAACCTTTTGGGAGGATCTCCTGTGATTCAGATGTTTGGGCTGAGATACTTTTCTTAGTTCCAGATATCTAATTTTCTTGTGAAAGATCTCACTGAGTTAGTGGATGAGGGACATGTGTAACTCTTTGCAGCCACTGTCAAAATTGAAACCAAATGATCTTTCAAGAATCAATCTTGACCATTTATTACCTCGTTGGCGCCTGCTGGAGGCACTAAGACCCTTTGGGAGCCAAAGGTTTCAGAGCTTAGAGCTAGGGGACCAACGTTAGGATGATGGTGCCGCCTACAAGGCAGACGTGATGATGTGATGCTCGTGGGCTGATCAGTAACTGATGTCAGCTCCTGCATACCTCATTTCTGTTTTTCCGCTGTTGAGTTGATCTCATGGGAGTTGAAGCTTCTAGCCTTTTTCACTGCGTCACACCTCTGGCCACCCTTTTTCTGCTCCGCCATCTCTTTCAGTCATTTCCAGTGCTATTTTTTCATCTGTCTTGTCCCATGGCACTGAGTGCCTTTTTCCAGTTTTTGTTATTCTGTTGCAGTCATATCCGACTACCAGGGTGTAAGAAGAAGGAACCCCATGCGCCTGTGCTGTTCTGGGAGACCTGTGTCCATCTGGGATCAACATGACTGCTGTTGGACCTGCCTTGCAGCTGACCATGACATGGACCACTGCAGTGCCTGCTTCTCCATGGACTTCTGCACCCTAGAGATCCATGTGATGAAGTGGAGTCGTCAACCCCCCCACTTTCGGAGGCAGGTCATGCACCCAGGACTTCAAGGTAAGGTCCCTGGGCTGTTCTCCTGAGCCCCTCCCCAGTACTATACCTACTGAGGGAGACCAGTCTTCTCCTAGTCCTCGCCGAGACAGAGAGCATGGTGGAGGGGTTGGATAGACAGTCAGCCTCCCCTAGAGGGCTGGTTGAGCACCCCTCTCATTTCTTTGCTCCTTAAGGGCAGTGGATATACTTGGTGGTGAAATTGAAGCTACATGCTAGACCTACAGCAGTGGGTACCTTGGCATTGCAGTCCAGCTACTCCTTGGCTTCTGGCACTAAGGCTGGTGCTGGTGAGTGAGGCGATGCCAACCGCAAGGCCAGGTCCCCTTCCAACACCACTTGTGGTTCCGGGAGAGGGAAAATCTCCAGATACGGGCCTTCTAGACATCCTGTGAAGGTGTTCTCGATCTCTTCCCCTGAGCGGTCGGATGACCTGAGGTTGGGAATCAGGAAGGCCTCGTCTCTTTGCTGGACTCTGGTGATGAGGGGGACATTTTTGGGCCTTGTTCTGGGCCTTCTTTTAGATCTGTATCATCTCCAGAGCTTTCTTCTCTGCCTGGTGTTACTGGTGGCGCCACTTCCAGGTCATCTCCTGGCACCATCCACGGTGCTGGGGAGGACACCAGCTGTGGCGTTGGGCAGGGTGTAGGTGCCTTCCGCAGTACCAAAAGGGGTTCTGGCACCATTGCATGCTGTTTCCCTGCTTTCTTGGAGATTGAGACAGGGCTTATTCAGAGGCCTAGCCCAAATGGCAGGGCTCTATCTAGTGAGGTGTGGTGTTCTCAGTCAGTGGCTCACTCTTTGCCCAAGTAGGTGGCAGCTCTAGCAGGAGTTGAAGTGCTGACGTGGGGCCAGTGGTCTATCCAGAACCATTAGGCCCTGTTGTTGGTGGGGATCGGGGCTGCCCTGTTGGACCTTCATGGCTTTGTTCTCCTGGCTGGGTGGCTTCCCCCAACCCTAAGGGCACCATCTTGACCACTCCTCGCCTGTTGCGCTCTTTAGTGGATGAACTTGCCAGGCCCTCCTCAAGTGAAGTCACCTTTGTGTCTTTGTAGCCCTGGCAGAGGACCTGTCTTGGTCATCCATGACTCTCCTTTGCCTTTATTGTCCTCTCCAGGCATTTTGGGTCCCACAGGGACCTTGACCTTGAACAGTTCAGGGCTTCGCTGTGTGCATTCCCTTAGTACCTCAGGTCACTAGATCAGGTCATTTTCTGGCCTGAAACTCAGGCACCACCTCTGACTTCAGCTCCTCTTCATCTTCCACTTCCTCTTCCTCTTCCTCTTCTCCTCCTCTGAGGAAGGAATAGTTTCTTGCATGTGTCCTCTGATGCTGGGTATTCTTCTTACCAGCAGTTCTTGTGGAGATGATGAGGTGGCTAGGAATTATCCATTTTGGAAGCGCAACCCTGCACACCTGGTGCTGTCATTCCTCTGGGAGTACAGCCATAATGTTTTAGTCATCTTTCTTTGGTTCAGCCATTTATGGAGGCAACAGGGTATCTGGTTCTGTCCTCTGCCCTTTCTCCAACTCTGAGGGACATCTAGCACAAGTACTGTGCACCCATGGGGTCTCCAGGAGCCATGCCACATCCCTCTTCTGGGATCCAGGTCCTGGATACCCCTCTGGGCATATGCACCCAGTCGTGACTGCCCACCAGACTTAGAATCTACAGAATTTTATGTCGGGGTTGTAGAGTGGTCTTGGTGGCACACACCGTGTGTATTGCAGCACATCAGGCACCTCAGGTGACTTTTATAGCAATCACCTTTGGGCAATACTGGGTCAGCTCCTAGCATCCTTGCCAGAATTGAGGCAACCACACACGGCCATTTGCCTTTCCTCCCCTGAGCCTGGAGCTGGTGAGGCACCAATCAAGGGTATATTATGACACCAATGAGGTAGCCTCCAGGGTGGTGAGAACGGCAGTCTGGATTCAGTGGATGGCAAGGCTTCATCTCACCATGTTTTCACCTTTGATCTGGTGTAGGATTTTTTTTTTGCTATTAAACTCTAGGATTACAAATACCTTTGATCAGGAACTGCTCATTTACAAAGGTTCCACGCCAAAGGATGTAGGTAACATACATACAAAGGTCAACAATGGTTACAGTCTTAAAACACAAAGATGTCTAAGCATTTATTATACAGCCAGAAATGGAGAGAGACAACATAAGTCAGCTTCAGACAAGTTTCAGTGAACAGTATATAGTTAGTATAGGGTAGGAGGAGTCAGGAAAAGTAGGCAGGCTAAAGAGCCATTGTCGGTGGTAGAGTTGGGTGGCAAAGTGCAAGGTGGATGGGCTGGAGGGCCCTTATCTGAAAGTGCCATTAGAGAGGGAGGGGCTGGGTGAGGCAGTGTGGTGTGGGGGTAAGGGTGAGAGTGGGGAAACTGGTGCCAAAAAGTGGAGCTCTAAAGGAGGTTACAGGTCACCTTCACTAGGGTAAAATGAGGCAGTTACTTAGGAGAGGCAGTCACATTGAGTGGGAGAGGTGAGGAATAGTCGGAGTTGACTTTTAAAGGACCAAGCATCACAGTTGTAAGTGTTTCTTTGTTAAGGGTATTGTACCACTGAGGAGCCCTGTGCGTGGAGACCTCTGACCCATTGTGGTCCGGCATGTGGGGACCTAAAAGGTTTGATATACTGTAGAGCACTGCGTGTAAGCTGGGTACTGCTGTTGGCAGTAAGGAGCTTCTACCCCTGATGGCATGAGCTCAAGGAGAACATTTTTGGTTAACAAGTAGGTCTGGTATTGTATTCTACTAAGGAGTGGTAGCCATTTGGCCTGGGCATACAGGTCACAGGTGTGTGTTAGGCTGGTGGCACCCGTTACAAGCCTACAGGCCTCGTTGAGTGTCACTGATATCCTCCGGAGCACAGTAGGGGAAACAGAGCCATAGATGACTAGACCATAGTCAACGATGGAGGTGACGGAGCTGTAGATGGCCAGTCTAAGGGCATTAGTGGTCATGCAGTGGTTTTGCTTGTGGAGCAGGCCGATCCATATGTTGGCGGTCTTAGCTACATTGTCAATGTGCCGCTTGTAAGAAAGGGAACTGGTTCTTGATGGTGAGGGACAGAGGTTTACCCTTGCTCTGTGCTTTGCAGAATGTCATGACCTTAGTTTTGCTGTAGTTCAGGATGAGTGTATGTGAGCTAAACCACTCTTCATCATGCCTGAAATCACACTGCAACTGACTCTCAAGTTGTTTAGGTCTTGGTTGCTAGTAAACAGGACTGCATTGTCCACATAGAGTAATATTCTCTGTTGGCAGACGCTAGGGAGACTGTTCAGGAAGAGAGAAAAGAGTAATGACCCCAGAATAGACCCCTGCAGGACACCTGAGAGGACTGGTTTTTCATCAGAGGTGACGCCAGCAATCCTAATAGGTTGGACCCTTCCCCTGAGGTAGCTAGCAAACCAGGGCAGTGCATCCTTGGAGAGCCTGAGATTGGTCAGTTGCCTGAGTAGGAGTGGGTGGTTAACAGTATCAGAGGCCTTTGTCAGGTCAATGAATACTGCCCCACCCCCCACAGATTCCTTGGTCGAGGCTGTCATGGATGAATCCAGTAAATTCCAACAGTACCATGGTGGTACTATGCCCTTTTCGGAAGTCATGCTGTTCTGGGCACTGGATTTCATATTTGTCCAGGAACTCTACAAGCTGGTCCAAGACTATTCGTTCCAGAGCTTTAGATGAGGGGGGAGGATGGAGATGGGCCTGTAGTTGGTGTGCAGTGACTTGTCTTCACTTTTGTGTGCAGGTGTGATAGTCACCTGTTTCCAGAGTGATGGGAATTGACCCAATCTTAGGGAAAGGTTGAAGATCTTTGTCAGGGGTTCAAGGATTTCATCTAGGACTAGTACAAGCAACTTCAGGTCGAGTGAGTCACCACTGTAGCCAGTTTTGCGGATGGCGTTGCATATATAGGTTCTGGCTAAGTGCATTGGGATCTGTTTGAAAAAGAACTGCGGAGCTGTGTGTACTTGGGATGCAGTGTCAAAGGGGGAATTGGTGGTGGGAGCGTTGAAAAAATCAGGTGGAAGGACACTGCCAAGGTTGGAGAACGCATTGTTGAATGTATTGGAGATGGTACCTAGGTCTAGTGTAGGTGTTCCATCAATGTTGAGCATGAGTGGGTGGTGGATGGGTTGCCTGTGAGGTCCTTCAAGTTATTCCAGAATTTTTTCCCATCACTCCGGAGTTGGAGAGTGCCTCCCTAAAATATTTGCTTTTAGCGTATAGCTCGGGTACAGCCATTTCTTGCAGATTTGCATTTTGAATGTCCCTTAGGCTGATGTGGCTCAAGCACAGTGCCAGAGATGGTCCCTTCGTTTGAGCCATACTACAAGCTTTGTAGTTTATCCATGGGTTTGACCTGCCTTTAACCTTCATCTACATGGATATCACAGGCTGCCGTAAAGCAGCTGTTGAACAGTTCAAGGCTTTGTTTGTATCATTGAATGAGTCAATTATCGACCAGTCCAGCCTGCTTAGATGTGATTTGAGCAGCTGAAGGTGCCCCTGCTTGAGTACCCTGGTGTGTATAATTTTAGGAGGGGGCTTGGTGAATTTGTCAGCCCAAGCAGATAACAGGTGAGTGGTCACTTAAAGTATCAGGAGTACAGACACCTTACAGATTCTTTTGGGGTGGTTTGATAGTATCCAATCAAGCAGAGTTTAGGCCGCCATCCTATAGTTGCACCTAGTGGGGGTGGGATAAGCTGTGTGAGGTGTTGTGCCATGACAGTATCTTTGTAGGTGCAGGCCTCAGGTGAAAACCAGTTTATGTTAAAATCACCCAGAATTATGGTCTCCGAATTATGGTGTAGTCCCATGAGGAGTTTCATGATGCTGTTGAAACCACTGGCCTGGTCCTTTGGGGTATGTATACAGAGGCTATAGTAAGATTTTTATTTTGGGCCCCTAGGAGAATTTTGATCAGGATCCTGGGTTAGAAAATAGGATGACATGTCCCATGAGGGTATCTGTCAGGTAGATGGTACAGCCACCACCCTGTTTTGAAATCCTGTCCTGCCTAAAGATAGAGTATCTGGAAATTGCGACACGCAGTGTCAGGGATCTTAGGGTTTAACCAAGTTTCAACAATAGAGAGATGTCAGGATTGTGTTGTTGAACCCAGGTTTTATCGTTATCAAGTTTACAAAGGAAGGCTACAGACATTGATTGATGGATGCCAGTGTGAGGGACCCCACCCTCCTATTCTGGGGGTGTGCGGTCGGCCCAACTGGTCCTGGGTTGGGGTGTACGTTTCCAGAGAGGAGAAGTAGCATAAAAAGAATTCTCAGGAGAGAGGTTTTAAGTATTTTGAAAGCTTGCTTGTTTGTTAGGTGTCTGTGCACCTTGGTGCTACGGTACTGGGCTTGTCCAGCCTTGTTACAGAGAACTGCTAATACTTGTAGGTTCCTTGGAAGGCTGAACGCTTGTAACTTCAGAAGGTAACCAGTGTGCCAGATAGGGGTGCAGTGGGCCATGGTATCATTGTGTTGGATCCCCGTGGTCATACCCAGTGCATAATGCAGGGCAGAGGGTGGCGTTGGCTGGCAGGTAGATTGAGAGGAGGTGACCTCAGGAGAAATGGGACAGTGCAGCACTATCATCACCACTACTAGCAATGTGGAATGCAGGTTTAAAGCAGCCATGATTTGGTTTCAGGAAGGAGACACAGTTTGGCTGAGAGTGGGCACTGTTAAAGGCTAAAAAAATAGCAGTTTGTCAATTGAGTGGTACCTGGTGGTTAAGTCAAAAGCCAAAAGAAATGATCAACAGCTGAGGTTCAGAGTCATAGAGTGTGTTAAAATTCTGAAGGTGATTAACTGTGCCTGTGCATATGCAGGACATGAAATCCTTTTGTCTGTATGCTTATTTGTCATTCAAAGAGGTTGCTGAAAAGCCCTCATACAGATCATGGAGCAGGTCAGGACTAAATGTGGATTCAGGCAGGACCCAGAGTCACAGAGTTTCAGATTTAGTTGCTTTACTTATGTTTTGCTTCGGATAGCTTCCAAAAAGTTGATTTTAAAATGAAAATGCAGATACCTGGTGATGACGTTGTGCAGAAATCCAGTCCAGGAGACTTTCATGGACGTAGTGAGCAAGAATGGTGTAGTTACTCCAAGCAGAAAACCATGTAAAATCCACAAAAACTAAGCTACAGACAAACACAAGCAGCCACCACACAGACCCAGGAGGTGTGGCTAGCTGATTATGATGAAGGATGTTGGCCTTGCAATTCCAGGGACCCACTTTTCTCCCCAGGGTCAGTCGTGAGTTGGTGGGGTGAATTCCTCCTCTCAGGCCACAGGAGCTTCGCCTGCCCTGACCACTCTTGGGCCTTGCCAGACCTGTGAGGGCCTCTGCCTTCTGTGGTCATTAGTTGGATGGCCTCCACTGTAGCATGGAGGGCCAAGGCACTGGGTCATAGGTTTAATGTGTATATTACCAATTTAAAATGGGGAAGTGAGTGCAGTGGTGGGCCAGAGCACTATGTCTGGAGAGGGCGGTGTTGTTTGCACTCCCCACACCTAGTGAAGACAGGCAGGATATTAACAGTAATGTTGGGAAGATATGGAGCAGACAAAGGCATAGTTGGGATAGGGACATGGTGAAGGGGGGAAGTTAAGTTAGTCAAGTAAGTTGTGGTAGAACTACCCCAGGCAGTGTGCCTGAATGCCAGGAGTCCTGGGAATAAAATCGGGGACCTCCAGGTAGTGATAGCAGAAGCCCAGCTGGACATAATAGCTATTATTGAAACATCAGTGATGCAGAATCATGACTAGGGCCTCACCATCCAGGGATACGCAGTATTTAGTAGATACAGGGAAATGGGCAGGGGGAGGCATCACACATATTTGTGATTGTCTAAAGGCAATAAAAAATAAGAGTCTGGGTGTAGGAAAAAGTGTGTGTTTATGTGGTAGTTTAAAAAGGGAAGAATCTTAAAATGGGGATGGCCTTAGGCCAGCAGACCAGTCTGTGGAGAGGGACAGGGTACTAGGCTGCCAAATCAGAAGGTCAGCCACTGTGGTGAACTTGATCCTGAAGGGGATCTTAACCAACCAGATGTAGATTGGGGATTGCAGATGGCTAGGAGTGCCAGGAGGCAAGTTTGTTGTAGTTTCAGTGCAGGACAGCCCTCGTGTATAATGGAGGAACCAATCAGAGATGGGACTGTCCTCAACCTTGTGCTACAAAATCAGGACACAGTGAGAGATGTTAGAGTAGGGGACCAGTGATCACAACTTGGTATGGTTCACTATAACCCTAAATGTCCAGTGCCTCAAGTCAAAGATGATGGTTCTGGATTTCAAGAGAATGGATTTTGGGCAAATGGGGAGACTCCTTTGGGACAAACTGAGATGGGCAAAGGTGAGAAGGTGTGGAAAATGAATCGAATAATTAAAGGCATCTGTTAAAGTGTATCCCGTCAAAACAGCAAGTCAAATACAATACTTGTCATTTGAGCGATGTGGTACTGTATTTACAGTGCATGGTAAGTTTATTATTGTTGGCAGTATTGCTCTTGTGGTCAATTTTTGTGCGGCTTGGGATGGTTTATTTTAGTTAAGCTGATGCTGCCCCATAAGTGACTTAGAACAGGAGGTTCGCTGTCCTTGTCCAGCTTCATGTTGCAATTTGCCATTATACTTGTCACTGTTTTGGAGTCGCTGTATTTGCCCTGTGTGGTTTTGCAGGTGCAGTTTTGACATGGAACCCTGTTAAGGTCACCAAAACCTGTCTGAATCAGGTAGAATAAAACAAAACATACAAAAAAAAATAAATCTGGTAGACCAGGGTAGTTGGGGAAGTAGTAAAACCTAAGAGGGCAGCAGTCTGAAGCCAGTGGAAGTGTACTGTACCTACATAAGCTGAAGGAGGTCAACAAAACCATCAGGAAGGCAAAGGCAGAGACAGAGCTCTGTTTTTCATGGAGGAGGTGAGTGGGGGTCCACTCCGTGACTGTGGGGTGCAGCAAAATCGAGAGGGTATGAAAGTACTACATTTGGGACCGGTACTGGGGAAAAGGAGTTTAAGGAGCTAAGGGCACTGAAGGTGGACACATCTCTAGAACCAGATGGGTTGCACCCTAGAGTGCAGGACATTATGGCTGGAACTTGCAGTGCCTCTAGCTGAGATGTTCACTTACTCTCTGGAGACTGGGGTAGTCCTTGCTGACTGGAGGATAGCAGACAATGCCTCCCTCTATGAGAGTGGGAGCAGAAATTACCTGGGGGAACTACAGGCTAGTAAGCTTGATTTCTGTAATGTGGAAGCTACTTGAGACCGTCATTAAAGAGCAGATGATAGATTTTTCTAGAGGCCGGTGGGCTCAAGATAAGCTGCAGCTTGGCTTCATGAATAGAAGGTCATGCCAAAATAACCTGAGTTCTTAGACTGTGTTATTCAAGTAGTGGACAAAAGCAAGTGGCGGATATCATAGGCTGGATTTTCTATTGGACGGAATTGCCATAAGCCCAGGCTACAACAAAGATATGGCGCACAAAGCTTTTAGAGATCTAAATGGATTTTCAACTTCTTGCAGCAAAGTGACTCTCACTAGACTATCTTTTTGTGTTCTAGCCACCATCGTCATCGGGGACCCTTTACAAGCAGCTTGTTGCCAAAGTTTGGCACACGCTGATGTTAATCAGACTGATTGTCACAACTGTGCCTGAGATTATAAAATTGGGTACAGTTGCCACAGTTGGCAGTACCACAGCTGTGGCAACGCAAGGGTTTAATGCAAGATTTGACACGTCAACCTTTGGAAATCTCTCCCCGTCTCTGGATTTCATCAGGGCCTTTGAGTCAGTTAAGGACCACATAGAAGGTTAGTAAAGAAGCTAGAGGACCTAAGAATTAACTAGTCTGATTATTTGATAAATTGGTTTGGAGGGAGGACCCAGAGGGTAGTGTTACACCGAGGACGCTTAGCGTTGAGGGTGGTGACAGTTGGGCTGCTGCAAGGTCAGTACTGGGGCCAGTACGATGAGGGTGGTGACAGTCAGGGTGCTGTAAGGGTCAGTACTGGGGCCGGAACTTTTCAATGTGCTCATCTGAGACATCAAGGGCAGGATAAAGGGAAGAATTTGCCTCTTTGTAGATGACACCTAAAGCGGCGGTAATGTAAACACTGAACAGGGTATTAGGGGTGCGAGGAAGGACCTAGAAAGACAGGATAGGTGATTTAGGATTTTGCAGCTTAAGCTCAGTGGCAAGAAGAGCAGAGTCATGCACATCGGCAGAGGGACCTAACAACGGACTATTGGATGGAGAGAGGGGGCAAAAGCATCAGCCAAATCACAGATGAATGGGACCTTGGGTTCATCATAAGTGATAGTCTCATGCCAGTTACCCAGTGCGCCAGGGCATCTGGGACAGCCAGCAGGATGGTAGGGTGCATAGGGAGGGGATTCTCCATTAGGAGGAATGGGTTACTTTTGCCCCATTAAGGATCCTTGGTAAGGCCACACCTCAAGTACTGTGCCCAGTTCTGACAAAGGATAGGAACCTTATAGAGTCAATCTAGAGGCAAGCTCTAAAGATGGTACAGGGAAAGCAGGAAAAAACATGATGAGCATCTGGCCTGTCTGAACATGTACTCATTGGAGGCCAGATAGGGGACAGTGACATAATAGAAGCTTTCAGATTCCTGAAAGGATATAATAGGGTAGATTGTCAGGATCTGTTCAAGCGATGGGAGGGATCGACAAGCAGGGTACACAGTTATATGCTGGTAGTGGAGGAAGGTTTAGCAGAGATGTAAGGAAATAACTTCTTCACAGAGAGAGAGGTGGACAGATAGAATGATTTCAGAGAGGTGGTAAATGCTGAGATGGTCATAGGTTTCAAGAAAGGGTGGGACAGCTGTAAGAGTTTGGTGAGTGCAAAAAGGTGAAAGGAGGGGAGGACACGGGGGAATGGAGCAGTGCTGCCACTAGGGCACATGGCCTAGACCTGATTAGTGGTGGGTTGGTATGGCTCAGGTTGGAAGCTGAGCAGACATGATGGACCATGAATATTTTTCTGCCAATACCCTTCTTTGTTTCCCAGATCTCTGCTTGTGTAGAACAGACAGAATCTACCACACAGAGACTGTTTCACACGTTGACACACAGCATTTCTCATTGAAATAAAAGTGCCCGTGGAACACTATAGTGCTCTTCTCTCTCTCTCTCTCTCTCTCTCTCTCTCATTCTCTTTCAAACCAGTAAGCAAATAAGATATTTTTGAAAAAACAGAAACAAACCTGTGCTGCCATAGCAAAAACCTGAGTTTGTAACTTGCATCAGTTCTAGAGCACTTGAGGCAGTTGTGCACACTTTATGTTAACGTTTTTGCACGTGAATGAAGCATTTCCTGCAATTGCAGGAATTTGACTGAGAAACTACAGATCTTCCTCAGGGGTCTCTAAAGTCATCAGGTCACATCGTAGGAACATCTCCATCAGTGAAGCAGGATCCACGTGGAAGATTTTCTAGCAGCACAGCTGGGGCCTTCCCGACGTCACCTGCCTACGTCATCAACCTTTTAAAGGTGTGAGTGGCCCGCTCCCTCCTAGGTTCTTTCCCACCGTTGACTCTGTTTGCATGGGTCTTCAGAAAGCTCGTCACAGTTTGTGCCTTTTTGTCTATGATTTTGCCTTTACTTTAGTGTTTAAAATCTTTTTTTTTTTTACAAGAGATTCCATTTCTTTGTTTGTTGTAAGTATCTCTTTCCACATCTCTCTTCTGTCGCTGCCACTGCAGAAAGAAGATTGCAGAGTGGAGTGCCTCATTTCCAAGGCTCAGGAGGTAGCCCAGAGCCGTTATGTTTTCGCAAGGGTATATTTGAGGCTGCTAGGCCTCATGGCAGTCACCATTGCCATGGTCCCCTTGGTCAGGCTGCACATGCGGGTGCTCCAGTTGCCCCTCTGGGTGAAGTGGGACTAGCACACAGATGACCTGGAACAGTGAGTGCTGGTATCCTTGCCTGTCAGAAAGGTGCTCCAGTGGTGGATGGAGCCCCAACACCTTTACAAGAGGTCCCATTCCTGATCTCCTCTCCCCAACAGATTCTCACCACAGACAACTCCGGCTTGGGCTGGGTGTGCACCCTGGTCCTTTTCAGACTCTGGGGACCTGATCTCCACTAGAGTCGTCTCTCAACATAAATGTCTTGGAGATGCAGGCGGTCCGGTATTTCATGCAGGCTTTCCACACCGTCTCCTCCTGGGTCAGTTGTCGATCCAGTCAGAAGACAACCTCTGTGTTGTCTACTACATCAACAAGCAGGGGCACATTCCATACCCCCTGTGCTGGGAGGCCATGAGAGTCTGGTACTGGGCACTGGACCACGGTCTGGACCTCTCGGCAGTCCATGTTCCAGGCATTTCTAACACCCTGGCAGACAGCCTAAGCCAGACTTAGTCCAAGATGCATGAATGGGAACTTCTGCCATCCATGGCAGAAGATCTGTTTGATAGATGGGGTCATCCAGAGTTGGACCTTTTTGCATCCCCACTCAGTGCAAAACTGACCAGTTTTTTGCTCAGTTGATTTAGGGCCTGAAGTTTTCTGGTGAGATGTGTTGTCCCTCTCCTAGAGTGGAAGGTTTCTTTATGCCTTGTCTCCCTTTCCTCTGATCCAAAGGGTGCTAATCAAGCTTCAGATGGAAGGGGCCAGCACGATCCCGGTTGCACCATACTGGGCATGACAGATATAGTTTCCATTACTGCAACAGTTAGCAGTGGAACCTCTGGTGCCTCTGCCCCTTTGCAGGGATCTGCTGACGCAGGCTCTGGGAACCCTGGTCCATCTGAACCTCAGGTTCCATCGTGTGCATGCTGTGCTCCTGAAGGACGTAGCCATTGCATTATTTGGGGTCTCTCAGAGAGTGGTGGGAGTCCCAGTGGTGGCCCAAAAACTGTCCACTAGGGCCACATATGCCATGAAGTGAAATCGGTTTGCCATTTGGGCTGCTAAACGCCATCTGGATCCCTTTACCTGTCCAGTAAGCCAGGTTCTGGATTACCTGATCTCCTTGTTGGACTCTGTCCTCCAGTATTCCTCCCCCAAAGTGCACCTTTTGGCTATTTCTGCCTTCCACGAGCCAGTGTAAGGTCATACAGTGACTTAGCTGGATGTATCCTGTACCTTTCTCAGGGACATTCAGCATCTGAAACCTCCAATCTGTTCTTCTCCTGTCCTGGCTTGGGATTTGAATTTTGTTTTTGAGAAACTGACCCTGTCTCCTTTTGAGCCAGCCACATCTTGCGGGCTATGTTTTCTGTCTTGGAAAGCATTGTTTTTTGGTTGCCATTACTTCTGCTCATAGAATTTCTGAGCTTCAGGCTGTGTGGTGTGAGAAACTTTATTTGATTTTTCACAAAGACCAGGTTGTCTTTGCACACCAATCCTAAATTTCTTCCTGAGATGGAGTCTGAGTTTACTCTAAATCAATCCATCCACCTACCTGTGTATTTTCAAGTGTGCCCCAATACAGGGGAAGCACTGCTCCATATTTTAGATGTGCACAGAATTTTGAAGTATTATCTGCTTTGAACTAAGGACTACAGAAAATCAAAGCAGCCTTTTGTTTCTTTGCCCCAGGAAGAGGGCATTCAAGTTTCAAACAATGTTTGTCCAAATGGTTGGCTAACTGCATTGTGTTCTGCTACAACAAGCATGGCAAAATTGCCAGGGGCAGTGAAGCTCACGCATACAAGGGCATGGCTACCTCTGTGGCCTGTTTCAAGGGTCTCAGCTGCTGACATTTGTGCTGCTGCTACCTAAAGTACCGTCCATACTTTTACCAGGCATTATGGTCTGGACATTGCTTCTCGGGCTTGAGCAGGCTTCAGCGGGTTGTTCTTCAGGGCCTTCTGTCTTAGACATTGGCTTGCCTACCACCCAGACTGTTCTAATACACTTGAGATTGCTTGAGACTCATTTCTGTGATGTGACCTGATGACTGAGATACCCCGAAGAAGAACAGTTATGTAAGAACTTACTGTAATATTAGATCTTTGGGGATCTCAGTCATCATGTAAAGCTTCCCTCCCACCATCCCCGATTAGGGTTCTTTGTCATGAGCTGGCTATCTGGTGTCTTCAGCCTTTTATTCAGGCCTAGGCACCTCTTCCTCTCCTCAATCCCGATGACTTGGGTTTTCTCCCTTAGTCTCCAAGGGAAAGAATTGAGGAGGGAGCAGGACCGCTCATACATTTATAGGGGTTGATGATGATGTCAGCAGGCGACATCGACATGGGTGGCCCCAGTGGTACTGCTAGAAAATATTCTGTGTGGATCCTGCTTTACAGACTGTGAAGTTCCTACGGTATGACCTGATAACTGAGATCCCCTCAAAGATCTGATGTTATGGACATGGTAAGTTCTTATGTAACTGTTCTGTCATCATAAAAAGACTATGCACCACCTGGTCAACTGTGTGATACAGGTGACACAAATACATATGAAAACCTACAGAATGAAACAAGCTGCAAGATAAAAATGACACAATTGCAGCAAAATGTTGCGACAACCGATGGGAATAGGAAAAAGTCAAAAACAACTTTCAATCTTGAAAAGAAATAAGACAGTATGAAAAGGAGCAAAATACCCAGGCTGAGAAAAAGTCACCCTTGATCAGTCTATACTGATGGAATAAATGTGCTGAGGACCCTGAAAAGGAAACTTCCTAGAGGAAAAAAAGTTTTAAACCTTACACGAGGCACCAGGCTAGCAGACAGGCCATCAGTAGCAAAGTGTCCCTGGCCTACCACATGCCCAAGGTATGCCACTTCTCCCATGGCCACCTGGCACTTTTCAGCTCTGACAGTGAGTCCGGCCCTCTGTATCCTGTCCAGCACTTCCCTAAAGTGTGAAAGGTGTTCCTCCCAGCTGGTACTAAAGATGGTAATGTCATCCAGGTATGCCACAGTGTACTCCTCAGCACCATTTAACACCTGGTTCACCAACCTTTGGAAAGTGGCCGGGGCGTTCTTCATTCCTAAAGGCATTACTTTGAACTCAAATAAGCCTATCAGAGTGATGAAGGCTGAACTATCCCTAGCTCTGTCCATCAACTCTACCTGCCAATACCCCTTTGTCAGGCCAAAGGTCATAAGATAGGTTGCCCCTCCCAACTTGTCCAGGAGTTCGTCCATCTGGGGCATCGGGTGGGCATCTGACTTTGTGACTGCATTCAGTTCACGATAGTCTACAGAGAAATGAGTTGAGCCATCTGGCTTGGGTACAAGGACTATGGGTGAGACCCAGGGACTGTGGGATCTCTGGATTACCCCTAAATCCAGCATCTCCTCCACTTCCCTCCTAATGTCCTTTTGGACAGCCTCCAATACCAGATATGCTGTCTGCCATATGGGTGTCTGTGTCCTTGTCTCCACATCGTGTGTTGCTAAGGGGGTTAGTCCAGGCTTGGTGCTAAACAAGGAGGCAAAGTCTGTTAAAACCTCCCTTACTTTCTGGATCTGGACCAGGGTCAGCTGGGGAAATAATTTTACTGCCTCCACAGAGGACTCCCGCTTACTCTCTTCCAGGAAGTCCAGAAGGGGTTCTCCTTCGTCCATCTCCTCCCCATGACTTCACACTGCAAACACGATGTCAGCCCTATTTGCATATGGCTTCATCATGTTGACATGTCACATCCTTTCTGTCTGTCTATGATCTGGTAACTCCACAATGGAGTTCACGCAATTTATCTTCGTAACCACTTTGTACGGTCCTGCCCACTCAGCTTGCAGCTTGTCTTTCCAGACCGGAATTAGGACCATGATTTCCTGACCTACCATGTATGAGTGAGCTCTGGCTCTGTGGTCGTACCATACTTTTTGTTTCTGTTGGGCAGCTGCCAGGTTGCTCTGGGCTGTCCCCATAACCTCCTTCAGCCTTTCCCTAAACCTAAGGATGTAGTCCACAAAGGAGTTCCCTGGGTGGCATGCTTGCCTTTCCTGTCCTCCCGGATCAAGTCTAGGGACCCACTTACCGGTGTCCGTACAAGAGTTCAAAGAGGGAAAATCCTGTCGACTCTTGGGGCATCTCCCTATATGCAAATAACAGGTGGGGAAGGTATTTCTCCCAGTCCCTTCCATACTGTTCAGCAAACGCCCAGAGCATTGACTTTAGAGTACCATTGAATCGCTCCACAAGTCCATTGGCTTGTGGGTGATAAATGTGTGCATCTCTGCACCATCACATACTTCTCCCATAAACATTTCATCAGGTCTGACATGAAGGAACCCCCTCAATCAGTGATTACCTCCTGCAGAAACCCAACATGGGAGAAAATCCCAAGTAAGGCATCTGCCACTTTGTCTGTCCTCAGAGAGGATAGAGCAACTGCCTCTGGGTACCAGGTGGCATAATCCACCACAGTCAGGATGAATCTCTTCTCTGAGGAGCTGGGGGTATTTAAAAGCCCCATAATATCCATTCCCACCCTCTGGAATGGCTCCTCCACTATGGGCAAGGGGATTAGGGTGTCTTGGGTTTTCTTGCCTGCCTTCCCTATTTCTTGGCACAGGTGACAAGACCTGCAATACTCCTTCACCTGCTGGGTGAAGTTAGGCAAGTAGAAATTCTGGACCAACTGCTGCATTGTGCGCGTGATTCCCAGATGACCAGACAAGGGAATATCATGGGCAACCTTGAACAACTGTTCACGATATCTCTGGGGAACAAGATGCCTGCCTAGCATTCCTCCCTCTGTCTGTCCTGCCAGTATGTACAGAAGTCCATTTTCCCAAAAAACTTATGTCTGCCATCACCTTCCTGTGTGCCCTCTGTGTCTGCCCAAGCCCTCAGCTTCCCTAAACTAGGGTCACTCCTCTGAGCAGCTGCAAACCCTTCACACAGTCCCAAGGCATGGGACAGGTCTCCTTCAGTTGCTAAACTAGGGTCCCTAGCACTAGCGTCAGGGCCCTCAGGGTCACTGTCAATCCCAACCCTCTGACAATGAGTCACTCCTCCCTCTTTGGAGTAACCCTCCATAGCTGTGTGGTTAACTGCTACTGGGGAAATTTCTACCCCCTTTTTATCAGTCTCCCCATCTGGAGACACAGGCTGGGGAACCAGCCTCTCAGTGGTTTCCATGCTGGTTTCTGTGGGGTTCAGGGAACTACTATTTTCCCTTGGCTATGGGTAACTGCGCATACCACCTCCTGCTGGAGATTGTTACCCAGGATCACATCCACTGCTAATGTGTTGGCTACAGCCACCTTTTGCAAAGCTCCCCCTGTTTCACCCCAGTTCAGGAGAACGCTAGTGAGTGGCAATGTTTTCTCTTCACCAGTAAACCCTGTACAGTTCTGTATTTATTGGGTATAAGCTGACCAGGCTGTACAGATCCCCTTTACCAATGTCAGGGATGCCCTGCATCCTTAACCCCTCATCTGTACACCATTTACTATGACTGGGTGCATGTGTTCCACCCCATTCACTGGCATGCTGTCAGGGACAGACAAACAACCCACTTCTTTTCTACCACCCTGTTGTGTATTATTGCTTGCCTTTGGGGCACTGTCTGTAATATGCCCAGTTTCCTTACACAGCCAACATGCATTTCTTACTTCAGATAAATCTTTTCATTGAAACCTGGGCCTAACTGATTTTGGTGGAGGCAGTGAGGGTTTTAGCTGCCCTGAAGGTGCGCTTTTCCCTTTCTGTGCTGCCACGCCTGCCCCATTCACTCTCAGAGCAGGTCTGCTCCTTGCATAGTGGTCCGAGAGTTCAGCAGCCTCTTGCACTGCTTTTGGATATCAGTCCTCTAGCCAGGTTTTTAGCTCTGCTGGGCATGCCAAATAAAACTGTTCTAATAAAACCACATTTTCAATTTTATCAACAGTTTGCATCAATTCCTTCCTACCAGTGTTTTAAAAACTGATGTTGTTTCATGGCTAGCTTCTCATAATTCATATCAGAGCTCTGCCTTGGTATAAAAAAATATAGATTTTGTTACACCAAGGCAGAGTTTGGTGACCTCAGAAAAGGCCGTCTCAGAACTGTGTTTAACTGCTGAGAGAACCTTGACAGTCACAACTTTCATATTTCTGACTGAGAGAGGAAGAAACATCACAGCACTGAAAGAAAGTAAGCATATATTAGATTAGACCAGTCTGAATGTATGTATTGTAGGAATCTGCACCTTTTTTTGTTTTAAGGCTGTATGTGTTGGGATATTTTGTTCTGTAATATTTTCTGCTTATCTATTTTAAAGTAAAGATATATATTTTAAAATGGAAACTGCCTGGAGTGCCTTGACATTTCTTTTTATTTAAGTGAAGCTTTTGAAGATTTTAGTTAACACTGTGTATGGGCTTATTGTTATACCAAACTGGGAAATGGATAGAGTTCTCCAAGGTCTTGCATAGAGTTCTAAGAGTTCATTTTGTAGACCTGGTTAGGTGCCCATAGGCAAAGATATCTGGCCCCTGAAAGACAGAATTATCTGAGCCTGATAATTGGGTATGCTAACAAGAGGTTATCAGTTTGAATCCCTCCAGAACTTGAGACTAAGGTGACTCGAACCCACAAAACAGACAAGAGGGTTACCTTGTACTATGTCCTGTCTACAAATCCATAAATCTTACACTCAGAGGTTGGCACTTTGGGAGTAGAGGGTTGACTGGTTGAGCAAATTTATGACACCTGCCACCATGGTTGCAGCCTCCTGCACAGAGTCACACAGGTCATGTAGGACTGTCATGTGCTAACGTAGAGCAAATGTGAGTCTAAGTGCCACAGTGCACAGGGAGGCAAGCTGATGCTGCCCAAAACTCCATGATTACTGCCCTTCTCCATCCAAGTAGATGCCAACCAGTCATTACTTAAATGGGAGTGTCTCAGCATCTGAAAGCAAAAGTGTGATCTCTCCTTTCCCACCTTGTGAGTACAAAAACAGGACTCACAAGGAATGAGACCTGAGCCTATGCAACTATCTACTCCGTAGAAGCTGGGGCACAGTACATGTGAGATGTGCCTTGCCATTCTCATGAACAGCACTAATACTTATTTGCATCATCATACCCTTTCTGGATAACATTGTCAGGCCACGCCCATCCTGCAACAAAAAATGTCTCAGCATGTATTCCTGACTAAAACAGTCAAATGAAGTGCGCAGCCTCAGCAAAGACGACAGTTGTGCATATACAGTGGTATGGCAAATGATGACAGCACAATTCAAGCATTCAGAATCATTACAGAAACAAAATACATCACAGAAGGTCAAATGTCTGATATTTTGATGTCTTGATTGATTGGTTGATTAACAAAGATTGATGCTAGACTAAGCCATCAAGGCCCAAGTGTTCAGACCTTTGCACCATGTGCAAAGTGGTTCAACTGCATTGTGCATAGTTTGCACTAAACTCCTATACTCAAAGAGGACCACAGCACATGCTAAAGCTGTTTGTGCCCATGCACAGAAAAAGAGTATGTGATGCACAGAGTCAAGGAAGGGACCACGCATATCAGTGCAGTATGATATTCGGCATGTTACTATTGTGCAAAGGGGTTAGTGCAGGCCAATTAACATAACACAACACAATTACTGCCTATAAAAAGTCTGACTTAAACCAAGGTAAGACCCAGAGGTAGGCAGAAAAACTGCAGACCATAATGTATGATGGCGCTCAGGGGAGCACACAGTGTACTTGCAGCAGCAGGTAGTACAGGAGGAAGAGAGGGCCAGTGTCTATCTGGGGCCCACACATAGGCCATGGCAGCACAATGCCATCCACAGACAGTACCATCCACAAGTCACATAATGAAGTTCTCAATGATGACCAGCTCATGTGCTTGTACAGGCTCAATAGGACCATGCTCAGGCAGCTATGTGAGCTGCTGCATGACCAACTACGGACAGACACCCAGCACAGCCATGCATTGTCCATAGAGTGGAAGGTAACAGCTGCAGTGTGTTTCCTTGCCACCAGAACATTCCTGACACCAGTGAGAGACACCACCAGTATCTCACAGTCTGCCATCTGACATCTGTTGGACCAGTTCCTAGATGCTCTGCTGGACCATGCTGGTGAGTTTATCTTATAAAATGGCAGGGTAAAATCTAGTAATCTGATTGGCTCTTATTCATGTGTAAAATATAGTTTACACACGGTTAAAAAAAGAAATTCTCAGCAGTAAAGAGTCTGGAACCCAGCTCAATGGGCATTTGGAACACAGACATTTCAGTTAGCCCCCTTCAGCCAGAACTGATATTCCACCACAAACATGGCTGCTACCTTTACTCTGTAAAAAACTTCAACTGGGCTCTAAAAATAAAACTACCTTAAATAAAAAAGAAAACAAATTCATTAAATGTTGTTTCCCTGATTATCACACTCTCCTTACGTACATAAATAAATTAGAAACTTTAAGTATTGTTAATAGTTTTCAATACAACTGTTTCTTTGCTGACAGTGAAAAATATCCTTTCTATCTTTACCTGCTCTTTAGGGAACTCTCTTCTTCTTGCCCTGACAGTAAGATAATTGAGTCTCTGGCTGTAACAAAGGCCTTTGTTGTCTGTGTGAACAGTATGTTAGGAGAGAAACATTCTGCCAGTGGAACTGAGCAGAATTTTGAATCCATGTATTCCATGCTAAACATTTTATGATTATCATTCCATATCTTGAATGTGGAGAAAAACAGAAAAAACTGGAAGAAGAAAGTAGACAATAATACAATGACATCATCAATTACATCACTTACAGTGGGCAGAAGAACTGCTTTATCACAGATGCACACAAGTAAATCTATTGTTTCTACATATAAACATGCTTTTCCCAACAGTAAAAAGTAAAAAAAAAAAAGGGGCCAATTTATATAAGCGCCAATAAGGCACTCAGGATGTGTGTAAAACATATTTTACAGCATGTCCAGTGTCGGAAGTCACTTGGCATTCGACCTTGTTCCTCAGTATGCCCCTGGCCATGATGTAAAATATGTTTTATACACACTTCTTCATGCCTTCTTGCTTACATATCGCCAGGACACCAGCAGAGCAAACAGTAACCATGCATCAGTTACATCAAGTTGTGCACCTACCATGGGTACTCAGTGCCATTGATTGCACCCATGTTACCATCCGGGCACCCAACAGTGATGGAGTGAATATCTATCTCAGAAAGAAGAGGTAGCACTCCATCAAATGCCAGGTGGTGTGTGATGCAACAGGATGCATCATCAATGTTCTGGCATAGCACTCCAGCTGCACCCACTATACTTTCATATGGCACAATTCCATCTTGTGCCAGAGGTTTGAATGTGGGGACATCCTTAGTGGACACCTCATTGGTGAATATACTCCACAGGTCCTCAACCCACTGCACCATACCATATGGTACATGATGGGTTAGAACCCTGTATGGCCATTAGGTTCTAGGTTAGTTAGGGTTTATAGGAATGTCAGATGGACCAGTGGTCTATTCCTGTCACCGTTGCCTGTGTCTCTGTGTTGCTATGTGACCCTACCCTATGCCCATCACCTACATAGAGGACAGTGCCTATCCTCTGAATTCCTGGCTCCTCACACCTGTCCTTCACTCTGCATCTCTTGCAGAGGACAGGTGCAATGCAGCACACACCGCCACAAGTAACATCATCAAGCATGTCTTTGGAATGCTCTAGATGCAGTTCCAGTGCCTTAACTGTTCTGGTGGTGCCCTAGAGCATACCCTTAAGAAAGTCTGTGCCATATTCCTTGCCTGTTGTATACTACACAACCTAGCACTCAACCATGGGATATGCATGCCAGACACAGAGGAACACCCTGCATTGAATTCAGAGCCCAAGGACTAGGGGATACCAAAGCAGCACAACAGGCATGATCCTAGAATGGTCAGTAGAGCCCAGGAGTACAAAGCTTGCATCATAACAGACATCTTCTGACATGGTGGGCAGTTGAGTACAGACCACACAGAAGACTGTAATATGGTTAAGCAGTGTAATATCAAAGATCAAAAACAGTGCAAACAGTGAAGTATGCTAGATGGTGGGTAACAAGACAGACGATACAGAAATGCAATTCTACCAGGCAAGGGTGGAGGGGGTTGAAAATAGGGCGCACACAAACAGAAGTCCATTTAGAAGGATCCTAATGGAGTGTTAACAGAGATACTGTACATGCCATCTAGGTGGGGCAGTCAGGGGTGCATGGCATAATAAGCCCACCATGCATGGGGATTTCACATGGGGTACACACAAACACAGGCCACATGGGGGAGCAACACAGAGATCCACCTGCCAGGTGGGGTGTGCACTGTACTGCTGGCCATCCATGCCAGGGTCTGAACCACCCAGCCTACGTCACATGGGCAGTTGACGGAGTTACAGGGGTGCAATGGGGAAGGGTCAGGAACCATGTTGGTATGGTGTGGCTATGCACAGCCTACATCTGTCCTCTACCTCCCGGATATGCATGGTATGTCTGCACAGCCATCTGTACAGCTAGGAATGGACCTCAGCCATGGTATGGAGAGGAGCATGGGCGTGGGTACAGTGAATTCTGCCTCTGGCCACTGCCCCTGAGGAAGGGCATGTCATGACTTAGTGTGCACGGTATCCTCGGTGACCTGGGAGTCCCGTGTATACTGGACATTCTCGTCCTGGTACTTTTCATTTTATTGAATTCTTTGGTAAGTGGGTAAGGCCCACTAGGCACAGGTGTCTGTTTTCAAGGGCAACCCAGGAGCTCTGGGGTGGTTAAATTACTTGCTCAGAGCTACAGAGTATGCAAGTGGAGGCTGTGGGGATCAAACTCGGGTCTGTACACTCGAGGTACCAAGTTCATTCACAGCTTGTTACTCTAAACTCTATGCTATACTGCCAGCCCCCAGAGTAGTCTCAAACTGAAACAGTTCATATTATTTGCTTCAAGGACTCATCCAGGACTGTGTGGTATCAGTGTACATCATGGTGTCTGTTGTGGGGTGGGGTGGCACTACTCTTACTGGACAGGCGGGACTATGGACGACCCTCTCAGTGTCTACCACCACGGTTGCAGCCTCCTGCACAAAGGCACACAGGTCATGTAGTACCATCATGTGCTGACATGCAGCATGTGTCGGAGGTATGTTATCTCCTGCTGTGCAACACTCTGTGCCTCCACAGTGGACTGCAGCAGCTGGTGTTTCTAGGCCATGTCCCTCTGTCACCAGGGACTGTCCATTGGCCAGAGCTGGGCAGTACCTGCAGCCATTATATAGCCTGGGGCTGCACTGTGGTAGGTGCAGCAGACATGGTGGGTGCTTCACGATGGCTGTGGCCAGTCTGCTGACAGGCATGGGAGGCAGGACTGTGGTCATGCTGGAGAATACATCATGGGGAAACGTAGTGGTGGCTGGCCCTGTGGTATTGGCCAGGGATGTTAGGACCATGGACGTGCTGTGGTTGGTGTCCTGGGGTGGCAGAGCAGTGGCTGTGCCAGCGTCAGTTGTGGTCTGCACCCCTGTGACCATTGAGCCATGTGGGGACAACGGCTGGGCCCCAGTGGTATGGAGTCAGGAAAGGGAGAAAGCAGTCCCTCCCAGGCTGTGGCAGGCCCACCTCTTCCAAGCTATCAAGGTAAGTCTTGTTGTCGTCATCTTCCATGTCCCCCTTGCTGTGACCACTGGCTGGAGCAGATGGGTGAGTGGCAGAGGCGCCCACACCAAGATGGTCCTGTGGTATCTTCCTCTGTGTCCAACACCATGTGCTGTGCTATAGGGAGGTGAGAGAGGAGTTATATAGTACCCTATCAGATGGAGAGGTGTAGACCAAGGCAGCATATATGCCCGGCATACAGTGCCACATCACCCTAGTTGTGCATGCAGTGCAACACCTATTCCCTGCAGGTACCAGCACACCCCTACATCAGTGAGAACACATGCCCAGCACCATAGGGCACATGGCCCTGCACCAGTGTGTTCACACCTCCACACACGTGTACATACACCTAGCACCAATGAGTACACACTCCACAACCAGTGGACACACACCCAGCACCAGTAGGAAGACACCCCAACACCAGGAAACACACACTCAGCACCAGTAGACACACTACCCAGCAACAGCAAGCACACACTCCCTCTCCAGGGAACAAACATCCCAGAGCCAAAGAGCACATGGCGCATGGTTGTGGACCTGCACACTGATGGCTATGCACTGGGTGACAGGGAAAAAGTAGTGTGGCCTACACCCAATGTGCTACCCCACACTGGCATATGCATGTACCCATATCTATAGACACCCAGACATACATCAATGACCTACGAGATGTTACACGGACAGTCACTCACATGGCTGGGCAGGTCCCACTTGGCTTTCGTAGCCACTACCAGGCACTGCTGTCTGAGCCATAGAGTGGATGCTATGGCCTTCTCTACAGAAACCAGGATATGTGTGCCTGCCAATGCCCATGGGCTTCCACCCGTGGTATGCAGCTCGCTGTGCTCTGTTGCCATGATCTCCTTTGTGTGCCTCTTCATGTCCCTGAAGCTGTCTCATTGCTTCCACAGGCCTGTTTCAGCTGCCAATGGCAGCTACCTCCTCAGTGATCTCATCCTTCCTCAGTGATTTCATCCTAGGCCTGCCATACCCAGGCATCCGTGGTCTTACACTAGGACATGACATCCTCCCTGGCTCTGTAGGTCTATGCCAGCACATGTAACTCCTCCATGTGAAGCAGTGTGCCTGAATCCTGTTGTTATCATCCATGATACCTGATGGACATAGGAGTGCAAGACAGGTAACTGGAGAGAATACACAGTGGCACACAACTGAATGGAACAGTGGTGAAGCCACCCCACCCCCAACCACGTAGGAGTCCTGTGGGAACAAATCCTAAATTGTAAAGATATTTTATAACACTTGATGAGGCTCTTGAATATTTCATTCAAGCCTTCTTGTCGGCATCAAATAAGCACGCTCCTATAAAAAAAGCTCAGGGTACAGGGAAAATGCCATAAATGGTTGAACCCATTCCTCAAGCATTCCATGCTCCTCTGGGACAGAACATGGGGCAACTACAAATACACTGGCAATCAATCTAACTGGGAAAAGTACAGAGAGCTGAGAAACCAGTGTAAAAATGCCTCAAAATAGGCCAAATCACAATACTTAAATGACCTCCAAACTAAGCACCTATGTGACCCCAAAAAATTCTGGGGACACATAAACATACTCCTCAAAGGCTCCTCAAATAGTCAAATGGACTACATCCTGGTAGGGGACTCACTGACCAATACCCCATCAGTAGTTGTGGAGGCTTTCGGTGCCCACTTCACCACCACAAGTGGTCCTCCTCCCCTTGACCCCTCCAGGCCTACCCATCTCACTGGAGATACTTGGGTGTACCCTCGGCCTCAATTCCATTTAAAGCTGGTCAATCAGTCAGAGGTACTACATCTCCTACACAAAATAAACCCCTCCTCCTCAGTAGGACATGACCAGCTTGAATCTTGCCTACTGAGGGTTGCCGCCTCAGCAATCGCCCGTCCAGTCACCCTACTCATAAATAGATCACTTCAGGAAGGTGTTGTCCCAAAAATTTGGAAAGTAGCGACAGTTGTCCCTGTCTACAAAACTGGGTCCTGAGACAAACTGGGAAACTATAGATCAATCTCCCTACTTAGTCCTCTTGGGAAAATCCAAGAAAGACTAGTCTGTAACCAGCTTCAGGACTACCTGGAGCAGCACCTTCTCATGGCTGATGTGCAGCATGGCTTTAGAAAGGGCCATGGTACCGATACTGCCCTCATATGGCTCACTGTGGACATCCTTGCCTCTATGGACCAAGGCTCCCCAATGGGTGCCCTCTTCATTGACCTGTCAATCTTCACAAAGATGAGAAATCTGGGGGGTCATTCTGAAAGAGGAGCTGACACTTGAGGCACAGGTGTATGCAGTAGTCCTGAATGGCTTTTACTATCTGAGGAACATCGGCTGGATTTAAAACCCTTATCCCTCCAGGGACCTGACATCACTAGTACATGGGTGTGTGACGTCTTGACTTGACTACTGCAATGCTCTGTACCTTTGGGTCAGTGGCAGTGCTCTACATCACCTGCTGCTGGTGCAGAATGCAGCAGCCAGGATACTGTCCAGACTTCAGAGGATGTCCTATATCCCCAGTGCTGCATGAACTGCTGCACTGACTGCCAGTTAGGTGGTGTGTCTCCTTTAAAGTTGGTTTGCTAACTTGTAAGGCCTTGCACTGCCAAGATCTTGGATACCTACTAGATCTCCAGCACTGTTAAATGCCCTCCTACTCTCTTCTCTCCACTGAGTAGGCCTCATACTTGCTGAGGCCAGGCCAAAAATCTTGGGTGAACAGGCCTTCAAGGTAGCTGGTCTGGTGTTCTAGAGTGCTTGCTCACTTGTGCATGTTTTCTCTCACTCCCCTCCCTTTCAGACTCTGAGAGGTCCCTTGGCAGAGACGTTCAAGAGAAGTTTTAAACAGCATCTTTTAGACAAGTTTTGGGAGTTGATATTTTGTTTTCATTAGTCTCTGTCCCAGCTGAGTTTTTATTCTGTTTTCATTGCTTGATTTAGTTTGTGTTAATAATATACTGTAGTAATTGCCAATTGCCACTCCTGCACTTTACTGTAATGTTCCCTGGGCCTCTGGGGCAGAGTGTCATTAGAAATAAAATCTGCTACTATTAGTACTACATATTGGTGTGAATTTCTTAAATGCCATATACACAATTACTAGTGCTGCATCCGTTGATGGCTAGTGTGCTGAAACCCAGTCAGAAATCAAGGTGGTGCTGACGTGAGAGTAGCTAGCAGTTGGAACACCGCTTGTTATCCCTGAATTTGGCTGTGGGAATGACATGGCATGCATCTAAGATTCATGTAAAAAAAAAAAAAGTCAGTAGAAAACTATGAAAATACTGTGGTTACTGACTTTGAGGAATCAAAGGAGTTACAAAAGAGCAAATGAGAAAATGTTCTGCCAGGCTCAGTCTGAATAATGGCAAGGGAACCAAGCCAAGTGGTCTGCAGCAGCTAGTTAGAAAACCAAAGCATCAAAAATTGGCACGATACTGAAGAAAATGGTCATCAGCTGATATCTCAAAGAGGTTAATTATACTGTCAGGTGTAGACAAGCAGCCAGAGCTGAGGGAAGTCTAGGGAGTGTAATGATCCTGTTTTCATGTTAATGTGCAAAGTTATAAAATGGGGAAGGTTGAGTACTGAAAAGATATAAAATATAATCAGAACTGCATCTAAAAAAGATGCCTTTAAAACATTTTTATGAATGAATTTCAGATTTAATTAGTAGTGTTTTTATTTTGAGCACGCACCACAGGATCAGTGCTGGGACCGGGTCCTACTTCAACATCTTCAGTGACACCGCGCAGGACCTAGGAGGCAGAATTTCCCTGTTTGCTGATGACACAAAGCTCTGTAACAGAGTAGACACACCAGAGGTGTAGACAGAATGAGAAGGACCTGCAGAAACTTGAAGAATGGTCAGGGGTTTGGCAGTTGAAATTCAATGCAAAGAAGTGCAAGATAATGTACATGGGGCACAAAAACCCTGGCACAATATATCACTTGGGGGGTGAGGATATAGCATGCACCAAGCAGGAAAGGGATCTTGGGGTTATCTTCTCTGATGACCTCAAGGTAGGAAACAATGCGACAAGACAGCAGGTAAAGCAAATAGGATGCTGGGATGTATAGGCAGGGGAATCACCAGTAGGAAAAGGGAGGTCATAATTCCGCTATACAAGACACTAGTGAGGCCCCACCTGGAGTACAGTATACAGTTCTGGAGACCATACCTACGTAAGGACATAGACAGGGTAGAGAAGGTTCAGAGGAGGGCAACAAAGATGGTGCATGGATTGCATCACAAGTCCTATGAAGACAGGTTGAAGGAACTGAACATGTACTCCCTGGAGGACAGGAGGGAGAGAGGGGATAGGATAGAGACATACAAGTATCTTACAGGGAGGAACAGGGTGCAGGAATACACTATTTTTAAGTGAAAAAGATGTTCCAGGACTAGAGGGCATGGGATGAAGTTGGAGGGAGGACGATTCAGAGGAAATATGAGGAAGAATTTCTTCACAGAACGGGTGGTGGACAAGTGGAACACCCTGCCAGAGGAAGTGGTGGGGGCTGAAACAATCACAGGATTTAAGAATGCATGGGATAGATAAAGAATTCTGGAGGTCAGGGTGGGCAACAGACTTCTAGGAAAACAAACTGAACTTACAAGCTCAAATGGGCAGACTGGGTGGGCCACAGGCCCCTATCTGCCGACACTGTCTATGTATCTATGTATGTTAGAAATAGGGACACAAATCACAAGAGGGAATGACTGGAAGTTAGTCGATAAATGCAAGAGAAATAGGAGGATGTTTTACTTCTCTGAGAGGGTGGTAGTGCCATGGAACTGAGAAAACTTCATGTGTAATTTGAAAAACGACACATATAATGTTCATGAGGTGGTTTAAAAAAAAAAAAAAAAAAAAAACAGCCCATGTTGAAACACTTGGGTCAAAATCTAAAAACACAAAGTTAGGGCACAGCTTCTGTTTATGCATGGCCCAAGTTAAGACTTAACTTGCGATTTGTGCAGGACACGAAGGACCATGTGAAAAGCAAGTTGGGACTTAGCTCCTCTTTTGTGAATCTGTACCAAGTTGCCTTGCAAAGGGCACAGAGGGTTCAACACAATGTATCCACCAAGGTACTATGGCTATCTAAAGCAAAGTCATAGCCAAAAAAAAAAAAAAAATTAATGGACTAGTTAAGAGTTTCTGAAACATGAAAAATAAGGAAATACAATGTTAAAGATATTTGGAACCATAACTCCCCCATCTCTGTGAACTCTAACAAGCTGAATGCCAAAGCACAATCCAGATCAGTATCCCGAAGGGTTCTGAGCTATGCAAGTTAAGACTTGGGAAGAGGGACCAGCATGAAGCAAGTATGGACTTGGCACCTGCCGTTTTGTGTAAAAGGGCCTTGCGTAATGCAAGTTACAATTCTACTTTTTTAAAATCTAAGGATATTAACTTGGTTCAGGAAGGCCATTTCAGGATTAGAAGCTAGATTGTGCTTTGGCATTCATTCAGTTCAGTTCATAGGGTGGTGCATGGTAGTGGGTCCCGACTCCCTAACATCCATTTTCCTTATTTTTGATGTTTCAAAATCTCTCATCTCTCTCTCATCTCTCTCTCTCCACTTGGGGCTCAACCCCCCACCCCGTCTCTCTATGCACTAACCCCCTCGTGTTGCTGGCAACTAACAGGCTCCCTTGTTGGGCACAGTTATTTAGTCTTACTTATTCCAGTTTTAGTTCTCACTGTATTTTTTGCATTCCTTTGTTTAAAGGCCAATTGTACCTAAATGTTCTCATTCTAATTCTATTGCCTTGTTTGTCTCAGTCCTCTGTATAATCACCTACTTGTTCTAAATGTACTAACGTGGAACCTATATTAAGAGCTCTGAGCTCAAATTGTTAATCCAAGATCAGAAATAGATAATAAAAATGGTGTGTGTGTGTGTGTGTGTGTGTGTGTGTGTGTGTGTGTATATATTTATACAATGTATGTTGTCAGATAAATGAGAGTATAAATCATCATATCTGACATGGGCCGTGAAGATAACATTGTTATCTTCACGTTCCTATACGTCATATGTTATCTCCACGTTCCTATACGTCATATCGAAACTTATCTGGTTGATCCTGCCACTCAGAGCACTTTCACTAGAAGTGCGACGCTCGTGGTTCATTTTACTCTTGAAAAGCCGCCGACTCGGTCAATGCTGCACTCTGTGTGCAGTTTGAAGCTTTTTAACAAGGAACTACAAAAAATACAGACAAATTCTAATTTACTGAAGACTGGGCACATTCTAAAAAATATTTACTAAACTACAAATCGCCAGTCTTCATAGCGCTCGGTCACGCTACACTTCTAGTGAAAGTGAAAGTGCTCTGAGTGGCAGGATCAACCAGATAACCATATAAACGTCATTTTTCCCCAAATAAAAGCAGGATCAACCAGATATTTTACTAACTTTAAACTGACAGTATCAACCAGATATTTAAAACCCTATATAATCTATTATGTTGGGAAGCATGTAGAGCCGTGTGTGTGTGTGTGTGTGTGTGTGGGGGCATGGCATGATAAACCAGATAATGCTTCTTAAAACTAACCATAAATAGCATAATCCACTAAATATTTCTTAAGCAATAAATGACATCTGCTGTTTTGGCAGTGTTTCTGTAAAGGGGGGTTGTATTGCTAGGGCCATCACCTTTATGTCACCATTGCATTGAGAGGGGCACGTAGTGAGTTGTGTTGGGGCAGGGGCAAAGCATACGCTGTATAAACCGAATATGACATGGCCCGACTGAAGATATATTTATCTTCACGAGAGGTTAGTATATATATATATATATATATATATATATATATATATATATATATATAATATATATATATATATATATATATATATACATACATATACATATACACACACACATACACATATACACACATATTATAATATATATATATATGTACATACACACACACACACACACACAACACACACACATCTATCTATATCTGTCTATATCCATCTATATATCTAGACATGCACACGGCACCCCTATAGTTAGGGTTGAGTACAGTGCTCAATGTTTTCTTATTTTCACTTTTTTCAATTTATTTTTCCCTTCAGCCACTGCTCTGTCACGACTCTCTCAGGCATCCAGGCTTGTTCCTACCTGCCTGAGACCTGCCCCAGCCTGAGTCTCCCCAGCAGTGCTCCAATCCTTGCACCTCCCTTGCAGCTGGAAACCCTTGGCTTGTACCCACTCGGTGCTCCATTGAAGTCTAGATTCTGCTGCAGGCAAGGCCTGGGAGGAGGGACTCTAGGAAACCAGGTGGGTGGGATCCCGGTGAGCAAGGGAGGCCAGGTGCTGTCGCCTACCAATGGTGCAGGGATTTTCCTTGTTTGTGCTTATTGCCCTGAGGTGCAGACATGCAATGACGCCCAGAGCAGGCATGGCGTGTCTCAAGCACCCACCTGCAGGATGTCCACCGAAGCCCCAACTTGTAAGTGGTCCCAGGCTGCAGTACACCCAGCCTCTGCTTGAGCCACTTGCACCAGGAAGACACTTCCCCACCCCCCAGGAGAGGAGAGCTAGACGATGGACACTCAATCCTCTCCTCCCCTGCCAAACCCCGGCAATTCGAGCTCGCTCCTCAACCCAGGGTCACCAGCGTGGTGCGAGGTGTGGCGTCCAGCGCCTTAACCCTCTGCACCACTGGGCTGGCTAGTGCTCAATGCTAAACCCTTAAAACTGCACCTTAATAACTTTAGTAGCATTAAAACAGAATAGCCAAAAAAATATGTAAGCACTTTCACACAGGAATAGTCTCAAGACATGGAAATTTCATGACGGCACCTTATGCAGTTTCTGAGATCTGGATTCTCCCTCCTCACCCTTATTTTGTAAAAGGATCACTCCCCCCCCCAAATACTCAACTTTTTTTTTTGGGGGTGCTTTTATGTACAGTCTAGACTAGGGGTGGCCAACCTGTAGCTCGCGAGCCACACACTGCTCACAAAGCAGTTTGCTGTGGCTCGTGAGGGGTTTGTCAATTATGTGTCAAGTACATGTCACAGTTTAAATTTAAGAAAAGTCAACGTACAGGAGCTGAAAAGTGCCCAGAGTGCTTAACAAGCTACTTTGACTAAGATTGCAGATGTCTCTAAAGCTCCAGAGCAGCTTTGAATATTTTAAAATTATAACCATTTCTTAAAAATACTGTAACTTAATAAAATATGATTGACTAGGACTATTAGAACCCTTAAATATGGGTTAACATGGGTATCGTAAGGGGCGCATGTTGGGTATGGTGTGGCCGCATGTTGTTGTGGTTCACATCTTACTCAGAAATTTAAATGAGTCTCATGACTTCGGAAAGGTTGGAGACCCCTGGCCTAGGTGGTACTGAATGTCTAAACGAAGCTTTCAGGGGAGAAGCTGCCTGTGCCGAGGTAGTGCTTTTCGAAGGTTACATGAAAAAATATTAAATAATTCCTGAGTTATAAGGACTTAAAGTTTGGTTTTGGATAGCCATTTGGTGCGAACCAGAAACTTTTTGGTTCACGAAGTCATGAACTGAAAATGCTACTCATGAACCAAAATAGATTTTTTCTGTTCATGATGGCTACCATCTAGTTTCTTCATTTCAATTACCACAAAAATATGAAAACACATAGAAATAGACACTTTGTGAAAAACAAGAGTATGAATCTTGTTAAATGGGACCGCCTAAGGAAGATTCTGCTGTTTCTTTCAAAACATGCCAGAAATAGTATTTCTGGACTTTAGGGCTGTCTTCATCCAGTTTTCAGTTTGTTAAACCTTTTTTGGTTTGAATTTAAACATTTTTGATTTTCAAACTAAAAATTTCAGTTTGCAAACCAAAAGCTTCAGCTCACGGGGTCTGTACCAAAATTTTCAGTTTGCATAAAAAATGTATGGTTTGCGGACCGAAAATTTCAGTTCAAACTGAAAATGAGGGTTCACAAACCAAAATGTTTCAGTTCCAATCAGAAGCAGTCCTCAGTGAGTGCAGTTACTGCTGGCAGGCCAAATGTCCTCTTATCCCCCAACAGAAGTCCCCTTTGTTCAGTAGCTCCCATTTTGAATCGGTCTTCACGCATACATTCCAAGTAACCATACAGTGAAGATAAGTCTTCTGTTCTGCATAGGGTCCTGCACCTCTGTACCCACAGCTGTATGGAAGCACAGGGCCTAGAATTCCCTAAGCTTCCACAGCCATGAGTTTTGGCCATGCACGTCTGCATCTGCATTTACACAGAAACACAGGGGCCAGAAGGCACTGTGGTTCCACAGCCTCTCAGACAACCCCACAAATTCTTTGCATTCATAGCTGGCAGGCAGATGGACACTTCAGCCTGCATACAGATTATTTCCTTGGTGCAGGGCAAACAGGGCACTGTGTGTTTGCTTCTGTTAATACAGGGACTTGTGTGAATGAGGATACGATTCCATTATCTCAAAAAGAAAGGAAATGCATTGCAAAAAAACTGTACTTCTGCACCAGCTAGGTTTCAACTTAACGCAACAAAAGTAAGGAAATATGGAGTTAGGGCTCCCCCCAGCAGTAAAAAGGACAAGACCACACAAGCAACTACAGACACCCATCATCAGGTAAGACAAACATACCCCGTTTCTGGATGACACAAATGGAATAGCACTGGTGTGATGCCCTGTGAGCCCCATGTGAAGAAAGGGTCTGATGTTATTTGCTTATGGAATGGAGTGGGCATTAGGGTCGACAACCCCAAGGAAGACCCCACCACTGATTTACCGAGACTCCAGAGCTCGGAAAACCTAATATTTTTTCCATGTGCTGCCTTTTTCTTTTTTGGGGGGGGGGAGACACATTGGAAACCCCAACATCATATTCCCCTACTTTTTTGGTGTTAAGGTAAACCCTAACTGGTGCATTAACAGTTTTTTTTTTGTTTTGTTTTCCAGTGAGTATGTATCTATATCTACATTTACATATACATATAAAATACAAGGATGGATCCTGTGTCCCATTAAAAAGCCCATCAACTACTGCTCATATATCACACCAGTTAAAGACAGTATATGACTAACTGAAGTCACATACCACAGCTGGCCATCATATATAACTGGCATGATATACCAGTCTGCCACTGAAGCCCCCGTCTTCCTCCCCCCCCCATGTCATTAGCAGCATTTTCTTTTTAATTTGGGGCGCGCGGAGAATCATGTTGCAGAGATAAAAATAAAAGTGTGTGGAGGCAGTGTACTCTCCCAAGCCCTTCACGCAACTGCCACCAAAGCTGAAAACAGGACACCTTCATGCGCTCGGTCCCAAACGAACACTCCCAACCACCATACCGACTCGAACTGCACTCCCAACTGCCACGCTAGCACAAGGGACAACAAGTATCAAGGCAAACCCAGAAATGATCACAAATGTGATCTTAAACAAAAAGTTAGTAACCCTTCTAATGTGTTGTATAAAACAAATGCTAGAAAAGTGTGGTATATGAGGATATAAAGGCGCCAAGGGGGTTAATTAGCTTAATAAACCTACTCGCCCTTCGGGCTCATGGGTTATTGACTAATTAGCCCCCTCGATGGCATTATATCCTCATATACTACAGTTTCCCAGCATTTATTCTCTCTCTATATATGGTGACTATTTCATGTATTAATAAGGTGGCTGTTACAAGAGTTAACAAGCATGTGTCAATGCCGAACGTTCGATTGCAGGTATTTGCAGTGGTGTTTGGCATGTATGGTGCTTTACCCTAATGCCCTGTGCGATTGCTGGTATTTGCACAACAAATTGTCAGCATGACCTTTTTGTTACCCACATTGTGCGCCATATAGGCAGAAACACGTTTTGGGCAGGATGTGAAAATGACAGCTGTACTGTTCATAAGGAAGTGTGGTAAAATGCCAATGCTGAAAATCTGGAGTGAAATATTGAAAATTGCAAACCTCACGACGTGCGTGGAACTGTGCAATGCACCAGAAACAGTCATTTTTAGGAATTTTTTCACCACATTTTCAACATTGCCATTTTAAAACCTCTGCTAATGAACAGCGTCACTGTGATTTTCTTACTGTGTCCCATACATTGATTTCGCACACCGACTGCACCATTGTGCGCTACATGGGCGGAAACATGTTTTGGGTGAGGTGTGAAAAATGACAGCTGCACAACTCATAAGAAGGTGTGATAAAATGGCAATGTTGAAAATCTGGAGTGAAAATATTGAAAATACGCAAACTTACGAGTCTGCATAGGAACTGCGCATACGTCGTAAAAGTAATTTTGGAATTTTGCATGCAATTTTCAACATGGGGTTTGGGACCCCTTCTCATGAATGGTGTCACTGTCATGAAGCGTTATTCAAGGCGATGGGTGATTTGGCGCAGTGACTACGCCAGTGCATGCATAATCACCCTTGGGGCCCAAAATAACGCCATGACAGTGACACCATTCATGAGAAAGGGTCCCAAAAACCCCATGTTGAAAATTTGGTGCAAAAATTCCAAAAAATGACTGAGATATGCAATAAAGCTGAAACCCCCCAATCTAGCCCATTATACAGCTTACCGGCATTTCCTCAGTTCGCGCTCGGCTTTGAAGAGTGCAGACGTGTTCCCAGTCCACCGAAGATAAGTATGGGGTGGGAAGGGGGCTGGAGTGAGGGTTGTGGGGGGCTGGAGACGCGTGGGACTGTTTTTATTTACAGGTTAAAAAAAAAAAAAAGGACACCGTGGGACATTTGCCACGCTGGGGTGGGCTCAGCGTGGCAGAAGATGTGTTTTGGGGCCCGAGGAGCCGACGGGGATTGGGCACCTGCCGGCAAAACAACCGCAAACGCTTGTCACGCCGGGTGGCCTCCCAGTGTGGCAGCAGGATGGCTTGGGGGGGGGGCCGTGGAGCCGATGGGGGATTGGGCATCCCCGTCGGCAAACGTTTGCCACACTGAGGTGGGCTCCCAGCGTGGCACGAAAGCTTTGGAGGGCGGCGTGACGCGATGGGGGAGCACGTGACACAAGGGGGGGATGGTTTTTATTAATACTGAGGTCTAAGGGGTTGACAGTGTTACTGTAAGAGGTAAGGATGGAGATGGATCCTTTGAAAAAGGGTTCTCTAGCAAAATCTATCAGGCACACCATTAAGAGTGTCACTGTGTATCTACTGCACAACGCAGCATGCATTTTTCACAAACTATGCATTGATAAGTTTGTTTAAAGCACCTTACAGCTTCGCTACTGTTCCTATGAGGGAATGAGTGTTCTGTTTTTCTTTACTAATTTAAAAGTACCATAAGTGGTTAACGCCTGTCGGTATGGATTTCCATCCTAACTAAAAAGTTGTTGTACTACAGTTCAAAGGACATGGAATCCTGTTGCACCTTCATGTGGTACAATAGCTTTTAATCACAGAGACTAATTCATCTTCACTCGATGAAGAATAGGTTGGTAGCTTCACTATCAGTGAGTGTGGTGACACCATGGGCACAAGATCAAAGCTGGGATGCCCTTATGATGTCACCACACTCATGAGGTGTGAAGTCAAGAGTTCTTCATGAAGTTTTTTTTTTTTTAATTATTTCATTATATATAATATTTGAGCAAAGTCCAGCACAGTGGCTCGAAGGACTAAAGCGCTTGTGCGTTACCTACTGCCATGCTGACAACATGGATTCAGAAATGACCTCAGGTTGCTGGGGACTAGCTCGGGGGGGGGAGAGAGAGGATCGAGTGTCCAAGAGACAGCTTTCCTCACCCAGTGAGGGGTGGCCAAGCCATCTTAGCCTTTGACTGTCACCAGATGGAGGCCCAGGGGTAGTGCAGGTTCTGAAAGGCTTCTAAGGGTGGGATCTGCAGTTCCGCAGTACATGCGTGCCTTCCTGCACGAGCACTTGCATGCTGTTGTAGTCGGGGGGTGAGGAAACAATGGAAAATTGAGTCAGGTGGGCTTACTGAAGCCCCACCACTCTCCCTTCACCTGCACCACCATTCGGTCCCGAAAGTCCCCCCCTCCCCACAGGATCTGCTGCCCTAATCAGCTAACACTCCAAGTCGTGTATCCGGATGGCTGGAGAGAGAGTCTGATTAGGGCAACTGTGTAGAGAAATAATTCACATTCTAAACTATGAATGCTTTCTCAGAATGTTCCAAGCAGTTTGATTTTTGAAAATGCATCTGAAATAGGCTGATCCTATATTATAATGTAAACCCCTCGATGGAAACACAGTCTTCTTGTGCATAGTTACTCATGCATTATTCCCTATGTGCGAATAAATTGTACTTGTACATAACATATCATGGTGATGAAAGGGATGTAGAGTCCATCTTATCCACCCTTCCTGCTGCATGGCATATAAGCAATAACCAATGACAGGACATGCGTTTCTTAGGTATTAACGAATGCCCCAAGTGCACTGTAACACAAGAAGCTGAAGATCAAGTGTCCTTCAAACACCTGAGACGTGCATTAATTCTAACAAAAAAAAAAAAACACATGCCTTGTGGGTTATGGCACTTATAAAGTGGGTACACAATGAGTGATAATTAAACAGAAATATGCTGATATTTAGGTAAAATGAATATGTCTTGTGATGCAGACAGAACTAGATAGATTCCTGTGGAAACTGAGGTTTACATAGCATGAGAAGGGGTAGCACTCTGGCTGATAAGCTTAAATGTGTCTCTTGGGTCTGAAAAGACCTAGGAATCCTACATACTGTACATCATTAGTCGATTAACAAAACACATCACATGACTGATGTATTAATTACTATGGGCCTCACACACATACCTCGGGGCATTTGGTCATCCCAGGAGAACCACACATCAAAGCATGCTCTATTACTCACCACTAGATCCTGTCCACAGTTGCACTTGACTACATAGGGTGCAGGAATGACCAAGATTCTTTGCTCCTGAGATGTACTGCCTTACATTTCCTCATATTAATTATGAGCCCCCATTTCTTAGCTCATGCTGTTATTAATTTACTGGATTTTGTTACTCTGTTGAGCTCACCAAGACAAATGTTCCTTTATGAGCAAGTTCTAATTTTAAGGATTGCAAGACGGATCATTCATTCCACTGACCCAGCCACTCTTAAATATGGCACTGCCTAACTCACTACTTATACACCAATGACACCACCTAAATTTTATTAAATCAGGATCCTGAGGGATTGGGATGAGACCACGGGCTGTGGACCCAATTTGCTACACAAGCAAAACCCTTTCCTTGCCTAGGCTTCTTCACACAATTCATCCCCACTTCGTGGCATACTCTCCTCTCTTCCCCAATGTACATTATAGTACACAATATAATTTCATTACCGTGTTTATTAATTTCATCCCTCTCGCCACTTACTCCAATACCATGACTGGAAAAAAAGTCTCGGAAGACAATGGAATAATGGACAGCACTGTAATTCTCTCCAAAATAAACTGTATTCATATTTCTTTATGGCCCATTGCTCAACATTTCACCTACACCATGTAGGCTTCATCAGGAGGTGCCTCCTAATATCGTTATCAATGACCTGGCTTCCCTTTGTGCCATAAAAATGCCCACTGAATGAGGATAGGTCAATCCTGGTTGTTATTTTGATAAAGACTTCCCTTTATATTTGCCGTTTCATTTTCCTGTTTTAACCTTTTTATCCTTCAAGGGCTTCTTTCAAAACAAACCCATACTATTTGCTTCAGAACGCCACCAATTCTTTTACATGTTCTATTGTAGCTTCTCAGGACATACTATCCAATACTGTGACTGCCATGGCTCCACCCTTCCTGTGGCCAAGGGGTTGTCAGGAGTTGCTGCCTTCACAGCAAAAAGTACATGGTTACCTAAGAACCACCGTAAGAGTAGATCTTCGAGAGAGGCTCTTGCAGTAGGTAATCACCTTGAGGACTGTGCCTACTGGCATCAGGACCACATGGAAACTTTAGCTAGCAGTGTGATGGGGACTGCCCACCTGACATCACGTGACGGATGTCAGCATGGCACTATATGGTGGGTAGTCCCCAGGCCCGCCTTCCAGTTCTCCCACCAGAGACATCCAAGGAGGTGCGACAGGAGAAAGGAGAAAGGAAGCACCTGGATCTTGAAACGAGCTGATGGAAAAGGAGCAGCCAAAAAACTCAGGGGGAAAGAGGGAAGGGAAAAAGGTTACCTACTGCAAGAGTTTTTTTCCAAGATCTATTGTTACGGTAAGTTCTTGTATAACAACTGTACTATCTTACTTTGAGAGGGCTCTTGCAGTAGGTAATCATTTTGAGAACAGAAACCCAAGCAGTGTGAATCAGAAGAAACTGAAACATGGTTTGTTTGCATCCATCCTACCTGTACCAGCTTGTTTGTACCTATGTCTTAATTTACTGTTATACCTATGTGTTGTACTGCTATACTGTGTATTTTGGTTTGTCTTACTGTGACAAGGTACCTTTGTAAATGAGTCTATGGCTCAAAGGTTTTCCAAACTGCTGTTTAAATAAAAAAAAAAAAAAAAAAAAAAAAAAAAAAAATTAAAACATGGGAGGCAGGAAAGGCTGCAGAAAAAGCAGGAAGCTCAGGACAGGAGACCCTGAAGCACAGCTAGGCCAAAACCTGCCCTTCACCCAGAGGCAATGTCCAGACTGTAATGTTTGGTGAAAGTGTGGACACAACTTCAATTAGTAGCCACACAAATATCAGCGGCTAACATTCTTGAAACAAGCAGTACAGGCATCCATGCTTCTAGTGTAATGCCCCTTAACTTCCCCGGGAGAGACTGCCCATATTTCTGGTAACAGAAAACAATACAGTTTGCCAATCACTTAAACAGACATTGCTTGGAAACTGCTGTGCCTTCTATCCGTAGTGTGAAAAACATGACAAGCTGGTCCAACTTTCTAACAGACTTGGCACTATTAGTGTAATAATACCAACTTCTGTGAACATCCAAAGAATGCAGAAGTGCTGTGCCCCCAATTAGAATGCTCAGGGTAATAAATTGGCAGTTGAATTTACTGGATTAAGAAATTTAGATACCACCTTTGGTAGAAACTGAGGGTTTGTACGCAAAGCCACCCTATCCTTATGAAAAATCAAATAAGGCTCCTTAGACATCAGGGCCTGAAGCTCAGAAATCCTCCAAGTGGAAGTGACAGCAACCAAATACAGCACTTTCCAAGACAGTGCATATACAAGAACTGGCCGGTTCAAGGGAGGTAGGAGTCGGTGTCTCTAAAATAAAATTGAGATCCCATGGTGACACGAGATTACACGATTGGGGTTTCAAGTGGAGGACCCTTTCAGAAAGGGATTAGAAACCTCCAACTTGAGACACAGTTTTGTCTTCCACCAGGGTGTGGTAGAAACATAGAATTTGACGGCAGGTAAGGACCACTCTGCCCACCCAGTCTGCCCATTTCTCTACCTAATGGATAAGCTGCAGATCCTAGTTAACCAGCAGCCTACTTCTTTCTATCCCCACCCCCTAGAATTGCCTTATGGCTGTCCCATGCATGCTTGAATTCAACCACTGTTTTTGACTCTACAACCTCCTCTGGAAGGCTGTTCCATGCATCCACAACCCTCTCTGTGAAAATATACTTCCTTACATTACCTCTGTGCCCCCTTATTCTTGCACACCTCTTTTTTTGAAAGATGCTACCCGGTTGGACTTTGTCGATTCCCTTGAGGTACTTGAAAGTTTCTATCCCCTCTCCTTCCTTTCCTCGAGGCTATACATATTAAGTTCTTTTAGTCTTCATGTCTCTTCCGGTGCAGACCCTGCACCATTTTAGTTGCCCTCCTCTGGACAGCTTCCATCTTGTCTATGTCCTTGCGGAGATTGAGTCTCCAGAACTGCACACAGTACTCCAGATGGGGTCTCACCAGCTGTCTGTACAGAGGGATAACAACTTCTTGTTTTCTACTGGTGATGCCTCTCCTATGTATCCCAGTATCCCCAGCCCTCCTTACTGCCTCCTCCACATTGCTTGCCCAACTTTAAGTCATCCGATATGACTACCCCCAGGTCCCTTTCCATTTTTGTTGTTGTTAGTATCTCACCCCCCATTGTGTACTCTTCCCCTGGGTTTTTGTTTCCCAGGTGCATTACCTTGCACTTCTTAGCATTAATCTAATGCTGCCATACATTTGACCATTCCTCTAACCTTGCCAAGTCTCTTCTCATTATTTCCACCCCACCTTGTGCATCAACTCTGTTGCAGATCTTTGTGTCATCTGCAAAGAGACATAATTTTCCTTCCAGTCCCTCTGCAATGTCGCTTACAAAGACACTGAAGAGGACCGGTCCTAATACTGAACCCTGCGGCACCCCACTAGTAACCCCCTTTCTTCAGAGTGGACTCCATTTACTATCTATTCTCCAGCCATTTCTTTACCCAGGCTATCATCTTGGGACCCACTCCCAGGCTGGCTAACTTGTATATTAATCGCTTTGTGTGGGACTGAGTCAAATGCCTTGCTAAAGTCTAGGTAGGCCATGTCCACAACCCCTCCCTGATCTACTACTTTGGTCACCCAGTCAAAGAAATCTATTAGATTCGTCTGGCATGACTTTCCCACAGCGAATCCATGCTGCCTTGGGTCCTGTGCCCCTCTGGCCTCTATGTACTTGACAATTCTTTCCTTCAGAAGTGATTCCATCATTTTCCCTATCACTGAGGTTAACTAACAGGTCTGTAGTTCCCTGGCCATTTTACTAATCCCGTGTGTTATGACCTACTGTAAGTGACCGCCTTAAAAGAAAATCCTGGGTTGTCAGCGTGCAGAGTGAATGACCCATCATTCGGCACCACAGATCCAACCAAATAAAATACTGTTGTCATATTTCAAGTCTGTCATTTTAAAGTTTACTTTTATACCAATTTATATTGCAAATAAAAAAAGTAGTGTTTATAAACTGTAAAGCCTTTTGAGCTTTTGGAAGTTACATTCACAGGGGCCGTAATTAGTTTTTCAGCCATTAGCCAGCAGTACCATTGACTGTAAAATCCACTGGATCCACAGACATTTTTGTAATCCAACACAAGTCTAAAACATGTAGTTTTGGCAAACAGTGAAGTTTTATTGCTTACTTACCCCCATCGCAACAGAACACTTACAATTCAGATATGAATAAGAAATCACAATATTCTCATCACCTTAGTACATCGTCCTAGTGAACAAAACAGTCTTGCAGCAAAAGCATTACCACCTCTCCCCTGGCACTATAAAACTGGCCCTCTACAGCAACAAGTCACCACCACCAAACCACCTGCCTGTGTCACATGCCCCTTCTTAACCCCACTTAAACACACACACACACACACCCCCAACTGAGCTCCATATGACACCAGCAACAGCCCCTAACCTCAAGATGACTTTTCTTTGTGCAGTCAGTTCCCACACCCCTCCCCAGTACAATTAGCTGTCCCCATTTATGTGCAGTATAAAATATGTATTACTGGTCCAGCGATTGTAATCTGTGAAAACACACTTAAGACTTTCAGACTCCTCATACAAAGTCATTGTTGTCCTCCGAATGTGTACCTGTGCCTAATGAGCATAAAACTATAAAAAAGTGAACCAAAACAGGGACACAAGTCTGGCTGGGCAAGGAGCAAGTGGGGAAGAGAGTTCAACATTTTCTGAGGTCCAGTGGCCGTGCTGTGCTTAGAGTGTCACTGGAGCACGGGGCAGAGATCACCAATCTGCTTTGTAGGCAGCATTGTTTAATGAAGTCTCTGGGAAAATAACTCTCCACTCAGTGTCCAGTGGGATCCAATACACTGGATGTCAGTGTGAGTAAGTGCGGAGGTGAATGCACCAGCCAGTCTGCATAATTCAAGATTTTATATTTCTAATTTAGAATCCACAACTATTTTGTGTGTGGGTGCTAATTTTGATCTTTGAATTTGATCGGCATTTAAAGGCTAACCAATGCAGTCTTTTTAGATCTGGGGTAATATGAGCTAACAAAGTGGAAACTACCTTTCATTTTGGGAATGCTTCTTCCTTCCCCACCCAAAAAGCCTTATAGGATGCACTTCAACACTTACAATCTACTCCACAAAATAGATAGAGTTAGGCTCTGGACAATTCAAGTCAAACCTGATGTCCACAAACTCTTGGAATCCGGGAATAACAGCACTCTCTACGCCATGTTATGCTATCCACATAAACACAGTAAGAGAGGATGGAGCGGCAATCTATGCACATTGCAGTTTCAGCTGTGGGGTTTTACTCAGTGCTGCCTTGCTCAAATCCCATGACATCATTATCCTTTCCATGTTCCTTTGTGGTATCTACTGCTGTCCTGGTATCATAAATGAGGCTTGAGATTCTCTTAGGTATCCTCACTTCTTCTGGTGAGCTTCTCCTCTTCAGCGGCTGGACTACAAATTAGGTTGAGCCCAACTACAAAGTTTGTACAAAACACCTAGGCTCTTCCCCTCACCTAGCACACCAGGGCCACTCACATTAATGCTAAGACCTCAAACCAGACCTTCATCAATTGGATCTCCCCTTACACCCAGTGTATTGCTGATGCGGGTCTACTTCAGGTTATTTTCAGTGACTACTGAATAATCTATAATGTGCACACAGAATCCTCAGACCCAAGGCAGCCTAAAGTCATCTTTACAAATTCTCTTTGCCACATAAATCACACCACTTTACTACTGGACCTTCACAACATGGTCTAGTCTCCAACTAAACGGTGTAAACTGTGAAATAATGTTGACAAGGCCTAATTTTTTATTTTTTATTAATGATAAATTCATCAATACCTGAAACAGACAAGGTGTGCTTCATAAATCCTTCCTATGTCAAGGATCCTCATCTCCTGTGATTGTTGGCCCAGTTTAGAGTTTGTTTCAAAACCTGTGACCCTGTCTGGGACTTGTACAAAGCATCTTGCAGTCTGGCAAACCTAATCTTATATAAGCAGCGAAATAATAATGTCTGTACTAGGTCAACATGATGGCCAAGGTCAACTAGGCTGCTGCAAATGTTCAAAAGTATTTGAACAACTCAACCAAATTCGGAAGGGTTGTTCATTACTTTCTTTGACCTGTTTTACACCAGAAAAGCTGCAACTCCTCTATACCATAACCAGAACATTTTCCTGGTCTTCTACCCTCCCACATGGAAACACAGGTGGGGCCCCTGAATACTCACCTACAACATCGCTTTGGGGGGAGCCAACTGTTTGCCCATGAAGCCATATTTCAGGTAGGTGTTTATGGGACCCACCAACTGTACGTGTCCATGAAGGGGAGGGGTGGTGGTATCCAAGATACCTCCCAAGTTTGATGCCATTCTGCAGGACAGTGCAAAAGCTATGGCTAGTAATCTGGTGTAAGGAAATAATTTCTAAATCCACACACATGCGCCATATGTCCATATCTCTACTTACTTACTACCACAAAGGCTTTATGCGTAGACAGTAGCCAGAAGTGGTGGTGGGTGGCAGGCGCCATCTCTGTGCCATGCTGAAGGAGAGGTTGGAACGCTTATATGGGGCTTGGTGGTCTACCAGAATACCACGTTTCAGGAGACAGTTACAGTCATGACACAAGGATGGCACAGGGGCACCAGATTATCAGGGCTCATTATGGTGCTGCCCAGCTCTGGGGTCAGGCCGGGGAGCACTAGACTACCAGGACTTATGGTGATCATTTAATGGCACTAGGATTGGGCCAGGGTGGGGCACCACCATGTAAGTGACTGGCAATAGCCTTCTGGAGGAGTTAACCAGCACATTAGCGTTTGGCTACCGCCTCCACAAACCTTAAAATATGCCTGACTGCCTGTATGCAAGGTGCATTCAGGTAAGCTACACAGGTACCTGGTATGCTTTGGCTTACTACAAGCTTGTGGGTTACTGACTCACTAACTAGGCCTTGCACTATGGACCTTTTAGTAAGCCCCTGCTTCCTAGGCACAAACCAAGGTTAGCGGGCAGTAACCCCATTAGCTCAATGCTATTCTTGATTATCCTGGGTTTGGTATGTGCATGGTGTTAGCCTTTGCAATAAAACTGCACTTCTGCACCAATGGTACATCTCTCCATTTTGTGTACCAACCCCTAAGCGTCCAGGTTACACTGCAGAACCAATTTTAATTAACTGAATTAAATAAAACACTTAAGATTCATTTGGACTGAGTACGTAAAATGGAGCGATGATGTTTTAAGACATTGGGGAACGATGGGTAATATCACCAGTAGGGGTATGGTAGTGTACACATAGCTGTTGCCAAATCTCCTTTTCATTATTTGTAAAAAATTATTTCAATATTTCTGTTTATTTTGTGATCTGCCACAGAGTGCTTATGCACACATGATGAACCCAGCACTTTTTTCTCTGCATGCGCCCCACTCATCATCTGCTGTTAATCAGTGCCAGTAAGATGACTGGAGCTGCTTTTGAGTCTTTTTCAGCACTGTCCCCCTATGGCTGGCTGGCCAACTGCAGCTCATGACAGCATCATGAATGTCACTGGAATACAGCATGGCTGCTGCCCACAATTCACACTGTCAGCAGGCACTCAAGGAAGATGGAGCATGGTGGCAGGCTCAGAGACGACATCTCCAGGAGCGCAAAAAAAAAAGTAGAGGACCTAGACTTACAAGTTTACCAGTCACTGGCAGATACATTTTGCTGCCCATAATTGCTAAAGATGTGACCCTTATTAACTGCATATCAAGGGACAGGCTGTGCAGAACTGGGCAAAGGAGCTTTTCAGGTGGTTGGGCTGAAGATTTAGAAATAAATTACTTAAATTCTCCTCTATACAAAATTCAAAGTTGTCATGTTTCATATGCCTGTTTTAATTTTTCATAAATTAAGCAAGAGAGTACACAGTAGAAAGGCAATGCAAGTGTTTGAAAGGGTATGGCTGGGATCTACACTGCCACCTCACTAATTGTGCTGTGAGGAGAGGTCTTTGCTGTGGTCCCATTTTACTGGCATTCAGTTCCACTTTTGTCTGTGCCAGACACAGTTAAAACAAATATGTGTTGGTATACATTTTTCTCAGATGATCTCGTGTCTCAATAGGATGGCGTTTGTTGCTACAGTTCAGTGTTACGATCGTACCACTATACCTTTGGAAGTATGGTGGGGTGGGCATTTAGGAGATGGTAACTGTGCACTGGGAATCCCGCCACTGTCAAATTACCTTCCCCCAACTCCCACGGTCATGCATACCACACTGGAGAATGAAGTGGGGCAACAAGTATGGTAGCCGATACCTGATGAGCAATTGGGTTACAGATTCCCAAGCAGGGTGCCTGGTATAGAAACAAACAGTGATGGCAGAGGGAAAAAAAAAACCCCACCACACACACACAACATAGTTCCATCCAGTCTGCCCAAGTTCCTGTAATCGCTGGAACCTACCATTTGTCCGGGTACTAACCCTCCCATCCTCTCTCTATTACCTCCTTTTCCTGTTGCCCCTGGTAACTATTATTCACTTCATTATGTCCCAGCCCTGCTTGAATCCTCTGATTGTTTTGCACCCACCAATTCGCTGACAGACTCTTCAAAAGTTCCACCACCCTTTCCGTAAAGCAGTACTTCCTCACATCTCTCCAGAACCTACCTTCTGTTCATTTCCATTTGTGTCCATGTGACCATGAATTGGTACTCAGGCTAAATACTATCCCACAGTTCACTTTGTTAATTCCTTTAAGGAACTTGAAAGTCCCTATCACATCTCCCCTCTCCCTTCTGGTCTCCAATGAGTACATATTTAGTGCCTTGAGGCACTCCTCATAGGATCTGTCCTGCTGTCCCTGAATCATTTTAGTTACTCTGTGCTGCACTGTCTCCAATTTATCCTTATTTCTGAGGTGAGGACTCCAGAACCGGGCACAGCACTTCTGTAGACGCAGACCACACCACGGGATCTGTAGAGTGAAGCATTATCTCCTTTCTTCTGCATCATGTACTTCTACTGATACATCCCAGCATCCTGCTAGCCTTCAAAACTAGCCAGAAACTGATAATTCATACGCCTTTTAAATTTTTTTTTCACGTCAGACGGTTCCTGAGATATAAGCAATTTAGTATTCCAACTCCTCATTTTCTGCTCGAGACCCATTATTATGCATACATTCTTTGTACTCACTGTCTTTCTCTATGCAGCTTTTGGGAAAACCAGCCTGTGTGCTTACATTACTGTTACCCTTACCGCTTCTACTTGTGGTTCCCTAAACATTTCACTTACTGTTCCATCTCGGCACCATGTGCATTACCCTTCGCGTTTCATTTGTGCTTCCATTTGCATTATTTTAACCATTTCTGTCTACAGTACTGTTTATCTTTCTATTTTGCTTTGCATTACCATTTGCGTTTGCGGGCACTGGGCCCCTCACTCGCCACCGCCACCGCATTACATTTACTATTTCTCATTATCATTCTCAAAGAAGGGAAATTAGAGGCAAAAATCCATTTAATGCGTTAGTTGAGGTTGTTCCACAGTGACAAAAGTGAGGAAATTCGGAGTTGGGGTTGAAAGCCCCTTGGACCCCAGCCCACCCCAACCAGCATGGAGTGCGTTGCGGGTTGCCAGTCCTAACTCTCACCCCATTCTCCTATACCTCTGCTCCTTCACACATCTGATGGGGTGAGAGTTAGCTGCAACTCGCAATGCGCACTCGTGCTGGTTGGGGGTGTGGACAGGGTCCAAGGGGATTTCAACCCAAACACTGAATTTCCTCACTTTTGTCACTGTGGAACAACCCTAAATAATGCATTTAACTGAGTTTTTGTCTCTAATATATATATATATATATATATATATATATATATATATATATATATGTGTGTATATATATATATATATATATATATATATATTTATATATGGTATAGTCTTTGCAAAAACTTCATTAATGCAGCAGTTAGGGTGAATACCACAGTGACAAAAGCAGAGAAAAGAGGCATTAGGGTTTCCAGCCTAAAGCCCCACCCCAAGTTCCACCACTACCACCTCACACCATCCCCACACTCCACACACCAACAGGCATTGGGTGTGCCATGGGTCATCAGCCCCAACTCTCACTCCATTCCAAGTGTAAACAAGCTTACATGCTACAGCATAGACAGCGGGGTTAGAGTTAGGCCTGACAACCCCATGGTACACCCTGATGCCTGTTGTTGTGTGGAGGTGGGGGATGGGAATGGGGTGGTAGGGCTGGGAACCCTGGGGGTAGGGTGTTAGGTTGGGAGCCTTAATGCCTCATTTTCCTGCTTTTGTTGCTGTGGTATTCCACCCTAATTGCTGAATTAACAACATTCTTTGCAAAAGAATTTCCTTCTTTTCAGATAGTATAATTGTATCATCATTTAATTGTGGGAGCACAGGGTCCCTTCCTTCCATCCAGATAGTACAACACTATCCATATATCACAGTTCGGACCCTGCACTCCCATTCCTCTATTAAGATAGCACAACAGTGTCCATATGTCATGGTGGCAGCGCAGGGGTCCAAATACATCCATCCATATAGCACAACACTATCCATGTGTCACAGTGGGAGTGCAGGGTCCCTGCTCTTACATCCACATAGTATAACTGTCTCCATATGTCAAATCCTTTCATCTACATGCATTAACAAAATTCATTAGCAAATAATTACCTCCTCTTTTAGATATTGGCATTATTCATGTGCATTACTCAGAGGTTATTACACAATTATTCCATGCTTCAATTCCTGTTGTTCCACAAAAGTGACAGCAAAATCATTCCACAGTAATTCAAAATTACTATGTAAAATAAAAATACTGACATGAGACAGAACAAAGATTTATTAGTCTGGTTATACAAAACAATGAAATTGTATGCATGTCTAGAAAATTTCAAAAAGACTTCACCAGTAATAAAACATCACTGCATAAAAAAAAAAGAGTGTGGGTTGTAATAAAATATAAGTGTAGTGGCACAGTCATGTCAGTAACAATGTATGTAGTCTCACTGGAGGAATCACAAGTGCAAACCATTGTTACATCATTCCTCATAAGGCAGAATAACAGCTGTAGCACTATTCACAGTTTGCACTAGCTGATGGTTCCTGCTGTGTGTAGTCTATCACTTTCCGCTTTTTGAAGCTGCTGTCTAATCCCATCCAAAGTGTCTGAAATATCACTGAGAACAGAGTGATTCTGCATCTCAAGTGTCATATGATTTTCTCATCATTGGACCATATCCTACTCTCTCTCTCTCTCTCTCTCTCTCTCACACACACAATCTCTTTTAAGAGCACTGTTTGCAGTTTTGTTCCTGGAGCAAGGCCAATAACACTTGACTAACAGATTGCAGCTCCTTGCTAATAATGGAAATCATGTTTTCCACCGTTCTTATAATTTCAGACTCTTCTTTTGTCTTTTCTGACCCTCTTGATGTGCCTTCTCCTGCAAACATCTTCTCTCTCTCACCATGTTTGTCCTTGTCCCTGTGAATGGCTTCCATGGTCTCTGTTTCCCATCCTGTTCATCTCATCGCTATGCTTGTTTTGTTTTTTAGTAGATGGTTCCTCAATTACAGTTACTGTATATCTCCTTCATCTTCTGGTACTGCTTCTTTGAAGTTCCAGTTTTTGAAATAGTGAGTCATCTTCTGTGGTGTCCATGTGTTTTGAATCCATTTGTACAGTCTCACTTTCTGCAACTACATACTTTCTTGTTTATCTGATTACCTGTGTGACTATACTTTTCAGTGTCAGAAATGCTAACATTGTAATCTTCAGTAGTGTTACCTCCATCACTGGCACTACTTTGTTCTTCCCTTAAAACCATGCAGAGTTGTTTCACTTGCAAGCCCTTGATACGATCTGAAATAAGGTACCAAAACATGATCACAACCATTTCTTACATTTGTGTCCATGTTTGATTCTCTGTTACTGTATCTCCATGAGTATGAGTGTGTGTTGTTTCTGTGAGTCTGTGTGTCTGTGTGTGTGTGTGTGTGTGTGTTTGTGTGTGTCTCAGTGTACCTGTGTGTGTGTGTGTGTGTGTGTGTGTGCATGTGTGTGTGTGTGTGTCATGTGTGTGTCTGTGTGCATCTCTGTGCACCTGTGTGTGTGTGTGTGTGTGTGTGTGTGTGTGTGTGTGTGTATGTCTGTGTCTGTGTATCTGTGCCTGTGTGTGTGACTTCATGTTTCATGCTGATCAATTGTAAACTGCGATCTCTGAACTTATTTTAGCACGCTTACTACCATAATGATGTGTGCCAAGTGACAGTTCTCCAGATGAATGCAACAGTTCTTTCAATGTTGAAAACCATGTGTACAAGCCAGTGGCAGTGTCTTTATCAGGAAGCAGCTTGAAAATGTTTGTCTCAAAAGTTTCCATTTCTTCCTGCAAGAAATTGGATCTCTCTTAGTCTTGTGTTTGTCTTCAAGCTTGGCACTGACAACCTCCACATGACAGTAAGTGGCTGATTTGATGCTATCATGACTATTTGAGGATCACCAAGCTCTGTCACAGCCTCTACAAGATGTTGAATCTCATGGTCTTGCCACAATCTTTTCATTTTCTGTGAAAGAAAAGAAAAAATAAATGTATACTGTAAATAAGCTTTATATTGATTGTATAGGAATTGATACAGTACTAATAATAGCAATTACCAGAAGCCTGACCTTCTGCAACAGTGTTATGCTGTAGACTACTGTTCTACCACTGCACCAGAATGAGAATGCAATAATATAATAAGCATTGTTGTCCCTTTATGCCACATTTTTTTAAAGAAGGGAAAAAGAAACACCATAACAGAAGCAAGACATAAGACAACTTTTATTACAAAAGGCCATCTTCTTGAAGTTGGAACAAGATGCTGCTTTGAAACAACTGAGAGCTATGTCGGAGACACTATATTGACTAGAAATCTGCAACAAATCTCACCTTGCTCAAATCTGAGGGAGGTGTACCTTACTTCAATTCTTCACTTGGTAATGCTTTGTATTTATATATTTATTTAGTTTTTTTTTTTTAGAAAATTTTGTACAGTTTTAAACAACAGCAGATAATACAAAGATACAGGGCTATCACCAGGGTTACTATATCCCACCTCCCAAGCCCTCCCCCTCTCCCCCATTGAGCAATCTAATAACTTCCTGCACTACACACATTAGGGTATTGTTACATTAGAATACAATATATCCTTTATAGCCATTCTAAATATTTGAAATCCAATTACATAAATAGCATAAATAAATAAATAGAAGGCTCCAGAGTATGAATATTCTAATTCAAGTACAAAGCATATAACTTGCCCCATTTATTGTCAAAGGCAGCTGGTTTGTTTCACAAACTTGCTATCATTTTTCAATCCTAAGGTAGAAGGACATATCATGAAGCCATTCTGTATACTGATATGATAGTCTGGTCCAACCAGTGCTTGAGAACTAATTTTTCACCAACATGGAGATAAGGAGATACAGAATTTCCTTTCCTTGACTTTAATTAAGGACAAATCACCCAGTATGCAAATATTCGAGTAAAGAATGCATCCAGGCCCAGTAAAGGGTCCAGTCTTAATTTAATATTAGTCCACAGTGGGGAAACCTTTTCACAGGTCCAGAAGACATGTAATACTGTACCATCCCCTTTACCACATCTAGCACAAGTGGACGATTGCACTCGTCCCATTTTTGCTAACTTACTTGGGGTATAACATATTATTCAGTATTTGATATTGAGTAATTCTTAACCTATCCTGTGTAATATATGTATGCAGATCCCTCCAGATATTGGACCAGATAACCCCGTGGTTAGGAATTAGCAGTCCCATATTTTGGAGCCTGATAATGTGGAGGGAAAAAGGTAGAAAGGAGCTCATTGTAAATTAAAGAGATACTATGTGGTTGTGCCTCTAACATTTTGATTTGTTCCACCAGGTTATGTAACCTTGATGACACATTGACTCTCCAAACTTATGTAAGAGAAGATGCCTAGTTGATATATCTTGAAAAAATTCTGACAGGGGACCGGAGTTTAGCCAACATTTCACTGGGTGAAAGGAGACCATTTGATTGATAGAAATCATACACCCACATACCATGCAACTCGGGATCCAGTCTTTGGCGATAGGAGTCCCCAATCCTCAAATTAGGGTTCCCTACTATATATTGCATTGTATCTGTACTGGGTATATACCGAGGGCTGCACAAATCTGTGAAAAACTTTAATAGAAGTACCCACTACTGACTGTTGAATTATCTCAGGCAGTATCCTGTAAGGTGTACACAGTACTGTAACTGGGGATATCTTCGTTGTACTAAAAATGTCCAATTCAATTTGAAGCCATATGGGAGTGTAGGTGTTCTCCATACCATTAGTGAAAGTAGACAGCCACATTCCTATTTTGTTTAACTGGCTAGCCAATAATAATACAATAAATTAGGCAATTTGAGCCCACCTCTGTTTTAGTTAGAGTGAGTTTATTATATGCTCTTCTGGGAGTCTTGTTTAACCATAAAAATTCTGAAATGCTGGTGTGTATTCTACGGAAAAGGAGTGAGGCAACCAAATGTTATTCATATTTAGGGGAAAAACCAATCTAGGGAGCACATTCTCTTTATAAGATTGATCCTTCCCCAAAGAGAAATAGGTAGTGCTTTCCATCTGAAAGGTCTTGTTGTATTGTCTGAATCAGGTCTTCCAAATTGAGCTTCTTATACTATTGGGAATCTGTGGTTAGGTGTAAACCCAGATATTTCATTGATGGAAAGACCATTTCATTCCAAATTTGCTGAAATCTTGACGAAAACTTGATGGTTAAGGAAGAATTTCAGTCTTTTCTAATTCAATTTATAGTTTGAAAACCTACTGAAGTCACTTATTATAGTTATGACTTCGTCCAGTGAGGTTGTGGGTTCTGCAAGATGAAGTAGAATATCATCTGCATAAACAGAGAGTTTTAGATTGTGTGACAATTGAAAACCCCTGTACTTTGAGTGAAAAGTTGATCTGTCTTATCAAAGGTTCTAGATACAGATTAAAAAGTAAAGGGGAACGTGGACAACCTTGCTGGGTACCTGAATATAAGGAAAAACAGGGAGAGCACTTTATTACAAAATATCCTAGCAGTAGGGGCTGAATAAATTTTTGGATCCACTGAATAAATTCAGGGGTATATTCATCTGCCCAAGGGTAAGCCATAAGAAGTTCCAATCCACCCTATCAAATGTTTTTCAGCATCTAATGATATTAGGGCCATGGGATGGAGGGTGGATTGAGCCACATGGAATACATGCCCCAGTTTACGGAGATGATCTGATGCTGATCTGCCTGGGACAAATCCCACCTGTTCGGGACTAAGTAAGGGGAGCCATATCTTTTGAATTCGGTTCGCCAAAATTTTAGTGAGAATTTTAAGATCACTATTCAACAATGATATCAGACAGTAGCTGGAGGGTAATTCTGGTGGCTTATTGGGTTTTAACAGCAAAATAATAGTTGCTTCCAGAATAGAAGAGTCCATAATATCATTGTGCAAAATATGATGAAAGCTTTAACAACATTGGGGATAATTCCTCAACAAGGACTTTGAAAAATTTGAGGAATCCATCAGGCCCTGGGGCTTTGTCTGTGGCCAGAGCTTTAATGGCCTGAGAAATTTCCATTACTGTGATGGGAGCTGTCAATATTGGCCAGTCAGCCTCCAGCATTTTAGGAAGCAGGATGTTAGCCAAATATGCCTCTATATCAGCTTTTGATGGGGGTCAGGCCACTGGCCAAAGATTTGCATAAAATCTTTCAAACACTGAGACTATATCCCTGGAGGAAGTTTCACAGGTCCTATCGGCATCCTGGATTGCCTGAATGGTTCTCGCACTTTCCAGCTGTCTCACTCTGAAGAGCCAAAAGGTGGCTGGCCTTCTCTCCTGGTCAATGTAAGTTGCCTTTGTTCTAAGGATCACAAACTCGGCCTTCTCCTTCAGGAGATCCGAGTATGCATTCCTAAGGGACAAAAGTTCTGTAAGCAAGTTCTGAAGGAAGTAGGTGATGAACTTTGTTCCAGAGCTCTGATTCGCTCCAGCAATTGTTTGGCCTGAGCCTCCCTAGCCTTTTTCCATTTTGATGCTAATCTAATAAATTCCTCTTAAGTAACATTTTAGTGCACCAAACTTGATCCACTCTTGGAATGGAATCTAAATTATCTTCCAAGAACTGTCTAATAAGATTGCGAATCCTGGCAACTATAAATTTATCTTTAAGTAACTGCGTATTTAATTTCCATTGAGTGTCCTTCTGTGGCTCAGTATCTGGAGTAATATTGAGCCATACCACCGCATGATCGGATATCATGATCGGCTCTATCCCCATCCCAGAGTCCCTGATAGAAGTGTAGAGCTTATAAGAAAATAATCCAACCTAGATGCAGTCTGGTGCACCTGTGAATAGAATGTGAAAGCCCTTGTAGTCGGGTTTAATATCCTCCACGGGTCACATAACCTAAGGAGGTCCATCATTTTAGCGAGAGCCCTCTCTGATGAGGACAGAGCTCTAGGGGTCGGGTTAGATTTATCCAATAATTAGGATTGGGTAAGATTCAGTCTCCTCCCAGTATTATAGGGACTGAAATAAAAGTAGCCAGTTTGTCTGCCAGACTCATAAAAAGTCTGGGTCCCCACCTATCGGCCCATATATACATCCAAAGACTAGTAGTTTTCTATCCAGCTGGCCTTTAACCAGGATGAATCTATCCTGTGGGTCCGAAACTGTGGTTTGGAATGGAATGACATTCCTCATAATGAGAATTCTACCCTCCTCTATTAGCAGAGTTCCCTGCAGCAAAGACTTGTCGCACCCATGTCTTTTGAATCCAACAGCTTCATGTGTAAGAAGGTGTGTCCTGTAGGAAGATTATATTGGCTTGCAATAAAGATATATGTTTAAGAATTGCCATCCATTTAACCTGCTCTGGAGCCCCTAACGTTCCAAGAAACAATCTTGACGATAGTATCAACCATGTTTTATCATATACAAAACGCACCAAACATTGTACTTATGTTAATGACCGCCTAATCCCCTCATCCCTCCACAGTACACAACTCCCGAGTTATATGAACCGAAACAACCAAATCACCTCCTCCCAAATCCACAAAACTATTTACTAAGGCTCTCCAAATTAAAGTGAAACCTACAGGTTTAAAGATAATAGGGTATTGGAGAACCAACCCCATTTGACCCCCTTGGAGTGCGCCTTTGAATAACAAACAGCAATAAATATTATTTGTATTAGCGGCAATTCAGTCTAACCCAGCTAATTGTAACCTTATAATTCCAAGGAGGTCTACCCCCTACTAGCCGAGTGGTGATGCAGCCCACTATCAGCACTTTGAGGCTGCCCTTCCCTGCCTCTATCGAAACTGGAGAGCCTAGAGAAGTAAAGGATAAGTCCAGACATAATATTAAGCCTAGTCGGCTACTTATATGTGACAGTTCCTATCCTTAACTAAACATTAATATGCTCGCAAGATAAAATTTGCAACCTTATCCCCATTACCCTAAATTATGCTTGAAAACTGCATCACTATTCTAATGGGGAGGGAAAGGATGCCTGCATCACCGAAAACCTGTGGCTGTAATCCGATGCTTGATACATCCGTTTGTTTCCTGGGAGCCTAGTCAGGCACGGTGTTCCCCCAAATTGCCTCCTGAAAACTATTCCTTCACATGTGGTCCCACTCAAGCGAGAGGGCATGCCATGATTGAGTGTGCCAACCACCAGGCCCAACCACAGTCCGAGCACAGGCCTCCACTGCCTCCCACCGCCAACCCCAGGAACCAGCTACTCTTCAGGCCCCCATAACCAGCCGGCTCGTAGTCTCTCTCCAGCCGATCACATACCCACAGGTTAGTGCTACAAGAAAACTTTACAGAACAGGAAAACTCTTTGAAATTAAGCAAGCAGCCCTGTACTAGCTAAGTCATTGTAAAACCGCAGGTCTCTCTGGAACTTTAGCCTTTGTGGAATAAGTCCAGGAGCTTAGTGGACAGATCTTCTAATGCCTTCGCTGGGGTGTCATAGGAGATCCAGTTGTCCGCTATCCACACTTGTAGCGCTAGAGGATATAGCATCTTAAAACAGATTCCTGCCAATCAGTTTGTTAACTATGGGGTGAAAGGCAGCACGCTTGCCTAATCCCGTATGGCAGATCTTGCTTCAGCCGAATCTTGATCTCTTCCATAATATGGCTTGAGATTCTCTCGCTTTATTTAAGACATGCTGTTTCTCCACAAATCTTAAAAATTTATAATCAGAGGTCTGGGAGGATCACCTGATTGAGATCGAGCCGCATGGGCACGATGTCAGCAGCTCAATTTGGTACAGGGCTCCCATCGAGGATGGCTAGCGACTTTACTCAGGAATTTTTGTAGGAAGGCCTGAACATTCTGCCCTTCCTCAGCCTCCGGCAACCCCATTATTAGGATGTTATTCCTGTGACTTCTCCCCGAGATCCTCTGTTTTTAATTGTAACTTCTGCACTTGCTGCCTTAGCAACACCATCTCTGGTTCCATCTTCTCTTTCCACTTCTTGATGGAAGTAGTGGGGCCTCAGAGTCCTCCAATCTCTCGACAGATCTGAAAGCTCTCCACGAGGGATTTCAACTCATTCACAATCTCACCCAGTGTTTCCTTAAATGGTTGTAGCTCTTGTGAAAGCGATCCTCTGTTAGAGGAATCGAGGCTGTTGTTTGTGAGGGTTTTCTTTCTGGGTTAGCTCCTTGAGCCTTTGACTTCTTGGGATTTTTCTCCGGTGTTGCTGGTGAAGTATGGCGTCATGGAGGCTGAGCACATTTCAGTCTCCATCTCAGCTTTGTGGAACCTTCAGCAGACCCACCCGAGTAATTTAGCAGCACGGCAGGTGGTATTCTAGCCTAAATTGTACTTACAATCACTAAAATAGGATAAGATTAACTTGATAAAATCGAGCAGAAGGCAGGAGCTCAGCGCCTGCTTGCTAACAGATCGCTTAGCCACGTGACTTCTATATTTATTTAGTTTTAATCAAGAAGGGGTTTGCAAAACTGCTTATCTCGTGAATAACTTCAGAAGGATTGACATACTGTATATTTGGTTTTCCTTTGTGGGTAGCTGGACTGTCTACTAGTATTTTGTGACAGTTTGCATCAACTATTTTAAATAATTTACTTGTGGCTGAGGAGTTGTCATAGCAAAGCCTGCAGTTTGTGTATTTGAACCCACAGAGCCTCAGGTGGGGGGAACTGTGTTTTTCTGATTGCTTTCAGAGCACACAACACCAGGTTGTATTGGGTCAGGGGCTTACCTGTGTTGGGCTGAAATGCTTGATGTTTCTCTGATTGTTTGTTTTGCTGGGTATTTTCTCTGTTAACTTGTTGTGCAGGTTGTCTTGCTGAAAGGAAGGTCAACACTCATCGTAGTGGTGGGTCAGAGCTTGTAGCCAATTGTTTCTGGAGGGCACAACTTAGGCCCAACCCCTGCCCCTCACCCCGGGTGTCATTTTCTTTATACCAGGGGTTCTGGCATCATTTTAAGGCAAGGCATACAACTGTCATATCCTTACCAGCACAGCACACATCATTGATGATAAAGCACACTAACTATATATATATATACATATATATATATATATTTATAAATGGGTGGTAAAATCATAGAAATTCCAGTAACATGATTGGACAGAATGCATCACATGACCGTGCATTATTTCCCAACGACCTGCACGCCTCCCAGTACGACCTGCACGCCTAAACTACTTTCCAGCCTCAAACCTTCTCACCAGCAGTGAGATCACTCCACGCCTAATGCAGTTAAGCAGCCACATACACACACACACACACACACACACACACACACACACACACACAAGTGGCACCACAGCCATAACTAAATATATCACTAGTAATCCCACACTGTACAACCTGATTTACTTGATTGCACCACCTTTTAAATAAACTATCATCTAAAAAGCAAATTCTGCCTGCCATTTTCACACTCTTACTGCAGAGCCACTAACTTTTAGTACTGCACACTGTGTCACCACCCAAATTCTACAAAACAACATAATGCAACCCATTTAACAGAAACCTAACTGTATAAAAAATAAGACAAACTACAGTTCTCTTACTTCCTACTCTCACTTTCTGTTAAAAAATCTCCCTTTCTACACAGAGTTGCTTGATCGTTCAGCACTTTCACTTTTCCTTCTGAACTATAGCGTGACCGAAGGTGCATTGGAAGTGACAAGCTGTTACGAGTTAAGTAGTTCTTTTGTGTTTAAAAAGATAAAAGTTTTCCCTTGTTGTGAAGTTTGACACTAGTAAACAGTTGCAGAGTCTGGACGAGACGCGAGTGATGTTGGTTTACGAGACGCCAGAGCGAGTGTTGCTATGACAACTCTCGGCCTGGCTTGCATGCCTGCCTTCTCTCAAGCTGCCGCCGACTCACCGGCGCGCCTCGCCCGCTCTACATAGACTCTGCAGCTTGTGTTACTGAAATTAAGAGAAACTAACAGGAGGGAAAGCGCTTTTATCTTTTTTAAACACAAAGGACTTACTTTCAACAAAGCTTGTCACTTCTCGCAATGCGCACCGCCGTCACGCTTATCCATCACTCCTCGCTCGACTACTTTCCTAAAGCTGCTGACTCACTCACTGTGTCCGCCCCCTTCTACATAGAGTCTGCAGCTTCTCTCACTTAACTAACAGAACATAACATAAAGAACACACTTTTCATCTTTTTAAACACAAAATGACTAACTTTGAACTCTGTCACCATATCATTTACCAGCTAGACAGAGGTATTATTATAAACCAACAGAACCTAACAGGAGGGACACACTTTTCATCTTTTTAAACACAGGACTTACTTTGAACTCTGCCAGCATATCATTTACCAGCTAGACAGAGGGATCATTTTCCACCACCCCAAAACATGTGGCCATTTTATAAGATAGATATACCACTCTAGGGTGTGCGGTGGCGCTCTGATATATACCGCCTTGGGTGGTTGAATGCACTCGGCCTGCAGCCTGCATTGCATCTACTTACACCAAGGCGTGCGTATATCAGAACACGCACCTGGAGTAGTATATCTATTATATATATATATATATATATATATATATATATATAAACACAGGATAAACAGAAAAGAAGACAGACACGTAGGGAGTAGTGCAATGCACTGGCTGTGGGGCAGCAGTCTTCCTGGAGACTTCTGGAGGTTGAGATGCTGCCCTATTTGCAGGCAACTCTCTGCTCTGAGGAGGAGGTTTCTGGTTTCCAGGCCAAACTGGACAGGAGTAGGGAACCTCCCCACCCAGAGAACACCAGGGCCACCACCTCTGCCTCAGAGGTTGCCAAGAAAGAGCAGCGGTTGGACCACAGTGGGCTCATGGAGGGTGAGGGTGGTGGAACAGAGGTGCATCCTTTCAGATGTACCACTCCACAATTCATACGCCTGATGGGATTCACCCCAGAATTCTGTAAGAACTAAGGGGAGGACTAGTGACCCTCTGACTATCCTCTTTAACAAATCATGGTAGGATGGTGTGGTACCAGAGGACTGAAGGAGGGCAGATGTGATTCCTCTTCACAATGTGGGAGCAAGGCAGAGCCAGGAAACTACAGACCTGATAGCTTGCCTTCAGTGGTAGGGAAAATGATAGAATCACTCTGAAAGAAAGAATTGTTGAGTACCTAGAGGTCAGCGGGGCACAGGACCCAAGGCAGCATGTATTTACAGCAGGAAGGTTTTGTCAGAGGAATCTAATAGATTTCTTTGACTGGGTAACCAAAGTAATAGACCAGAGAGGGCTGTGGATATAGCCTACCTAGACTTTAGCAAGGCATTTGACACAGTCCCACACAAAGATTAATAAACAAGTTAGCCAGCCTGGGAGTGGGTCCCAGGGTGGTAGCCTGGGTAACAAGCTGGCTGGACATCAGGACCCAGAGAGTAGTAGTAAACTGAGTACACTCTGAAGAAAGGGTGGTTACTAGTGAGGTACCACAGGGTTCAGTATTGGACTGGTCCTCTTTAATGTCTTTATAAGTAACATTGCAGAGGGTCTGGAAGGAAAGTATTCTCTTTGCAGATGACACAAAGATCTGCAACAGGGTTGATACACAAGAAGGGGTAAGGATGAGAAGGGACTTGGCAAGATTGGAGGAATGGTAAAAATATGGCAGCTTAGATTTAATGCAAACAAGTACAAAGTAATTCATCTGGGAAACAAAACCCGGGAAGAGTACACAATGGGGAAGGTACTGACAACAGCACAAATGGAAAGGGACCAGGGGTAGTCATATCAGATGACCTTAAGGTAGGTAAGCAATGTGAGAAGGCAGTAAGGAGGGCTGGGGATACTAGGATGTATAGGGAGAGGCATCACCAGTAGAAAATAGGAAGTTATTATCCTCTGTACGGACAGTTGGTGAGACCCATCTGAGTACTGCGCACTGTTCTGGGGACCCCATCTCTGCAGGGACATAGACAGGAGGGAGGCAGTCCAGAGGAGGGCAACTAAAATGGTGCAGGGTCTGCAACAGAAGCCATACAAAGAGAGACTAAAAGTGCTTAATAAGTATACCCTTGAGGAAAGGAGGAGGGGGATATGATGAAACTTTCAAGTACCTCAAGAGAATCAACAAAGCCCAAGACAGGAGCATATTTCAGAAAAAGAGATGTACAAGAACAAGGGGCATAATTTGAAGACACAGGGGGATGGCTCAGAGGCAATGTGAGGAAGTATTTTTCACAGAGAGGGTGGTGGATGCATGGAACCGCTTCCTGAGGAGGTTGTGGGTCAAAACAGTGGGGATTCAAGAATACATGAGCAGACATAAGGCAATCTTAGTGAGGGGTAGGAGGAAGTAGGGTGTTGGGTAACTGGAATCTGCAGCTTATCCAATAGGTAGGACATGGGCAGACAAGGTAGGACAAGCAGTCCTTATCTGCTGTCAAAGTCTATGTTTCTATGTTTCTACAACATTGTATGTTGCACAATGCACTTGAAACAATGAAACATGTGACAAACAACCATAAATACTTCAATGCTCATGTTGAAAAATGCAATAGAATGCAACACTGGAAGCCATTCTTTAAACCTTTCATTTAAACCAATGTAATTGCATGATAACAAATAGCAAGCAATACAGCACACATGCAGAAATGCATGTCAAAAAATATGCCAAACACAGCATGCCAGTATGACCTTTTGAAAATCTTTGGACCCTTTTAAAAATGGGCACAGCACTATTACACTGTATCAAATCTGTGACATATGTAATCCAAAAAATATAAATCTCTCTAAACAATAGCAGTTTAACGTGCAGTACAAGCACCATAGAGCATATGAGTACTAACATTTCTAAGCAAATGCATACTTTTTAAACAAAACACTCTATTAGGATGCATCTTCCCTGTACACTTTTAATTAAGAATTGTCCATGGCACTCATGGCTCTGTGGAGCGGGACATGGGACATGTCATTTCTTGCAGACTGGTGGTCAAATGTGAGAGCTCAGAAGTCATCTCATGCACGACAGACTGATTTTTCCACAGTAGAACAACCCTTGAGTGCTCACCCTGAGTGTGCATGTACATTTCATGCAGTATGCTAGACATGGTGTTACAATGGACTGAAAGCCATCCTGTAGGATTTGCTTGATGTCCTGCAGAGTGTTTTGAATTTGCAAATCTGTTTATGTTTTGGGATAACATACTACAGTGTCAGTTGTGTTTCACAACTAAATACACCTTGGCACATGATTGTACAACAGAAGGTAAATAGTTCATCAATGTCTTGTGCCTACGACACTTTAACTTATCACCAGATGTGGCACAGTAGTGGTATGCTGGTCCTGTCTGTGTTCCTTCATCTACAGAAGCAGACCTGGTGTTCAAAATCTTTCTTCATTGCTGTCTTCACAGAAATATCCACATATTCATCTATTTCTAGTTCTTCATCAGTGGACTCAACTTCTTCAACTGTTGCACATGCCTCTGGTATGGATATGTACAAAGCAGTATATCAGATAATGTAATAAGTTCATCAAGCTTATACGTATGCGTAGCAACTGGACATACCTGGTGCTGTGCCAACTTCTTTTGAGTCTCCTCATCCTCATTGGATGTTTGTTTACTCAGAGCTATTTGATGACTCTTTCTCCATTTCAGCACTCTGTTGCTTGTTTAATTTCTGAACATGTCACAGCACACCAAGTCCTCTAGAGTGCTCTGAAACACAGAAACAGTAGCATTCAAACATATGTTCACAACAGATGTTATGCTTGTGATGCACTAAGTTTTGAGACGGAGTTGGTAATGCAAATAGAAGTTGTTCACATTTACTTGTGTAGAACCTGACACCCATTTTGGCCTTCCAGCATTCTCCAAATCTCTGCAAGTGCAGTGAACCAGTTGCTCAGGGATTCCGGAACAGCAGCGGCATCGTTCAGTTTGAAGAATGTTTGACACAACAGTCTCCATTTTCTTAGCACTGTTTAGGTTTTCTTTGAAGTCCATGTTTTTGGATAAGTAGGCACTAACACCCTTCCACACATCAGTGAGAGGTTGATTTGTCCCTCTCATTACCATAAATGGATCAGCAACAGATTTCACAGCCTCCAAAAGAAAAGGATCTCATGCTGCCTCCATGCCTTCATGTCTGGTTGTAAACTAAGGCAAACTTATGCCCTCATGTAGCCAAGGCTCATATGTAATGACGTCAGCAATGCACCCCTTGACAAGAAACCACAGACACCAGATGTGTACCCCCACACAAGAAAACAGTCTTCTAATTAATCTCAGTACTTTCTAAGCAGAAGCCACCACAGAATTGTATATTTGCTCAACTTTTTAAATCAGAAGCCATGAGTGTAATATTGTTCCATATTCACCTTGATGCAGGCGAACAGTAAATCATGTCAAGTAACAAAGTAAATGTTACGGTCACCTCCACATTCGTGCACCCAACAGTTTGTGACTCAAAGCAACAAGGACTTGTAGACAAAGTGTGGCCCCAGTACCCATACATACCCACACATGATCAATATAACACACATAATTACAGAAATTGTGGTAGCACTTTGTTCAGTGCTGGCAGTCCCAAACAACAATGGACCCAACCACGTATTGTATACCCCCACCAGCACCACTGTTGCATTCAATATACTATTCAATGACAGAAATCAGCAGAAAACAACTAGGATCACTATGTCTCCAGTCACTTACAGCAATAAATATTAGAACTGTGCATTCAGCATTATATCCATCAGATTGTTAACCTTCCTGCATGTATGGTGCTACACCCATCCACAAAACCAAGCCAACCACTGACACGGGCAGCATCTGTAGGTGTGAACATCACCTAATCCTCCCCTTTCCAACTCCCTCAACCCCACCATCAGCAGTCTTAATCACCATTTATCTGTGAATGACAGCTGAGAAATCTTATAGCCACTTCCTACCCACAACATATGTAAAAGTGCTTCCAAAACTGAGCCTACCTGGATGGTGTGGAGGCACAATTCAGTGCTATGAAATTTACTTCAAAGTTTCACTGGTGATCCACACTTCAAAGCTGCTATAACAGGACACTACAGAGACCTCTGGACACACTCTGTACTTCAGAGATATACAAATACAATTTATATTTTACTTCTCTATCTGGACCACCGAACACGTGTACCTCCTAATCTTTGCTTCAACAACTCACCTGGTATGTCCTTGGCAATGTCCTCCATGTCACTGCCGCCCGCCATGTTAATAATCATAATCTCATTCCACACAACAGAGTGTCTATCCATCACACATCTAGCAAAATATTTATCACTACCTTCATAGCATCTAAATGTTGTAAACGTGAAAATTATGTGTTTAAGTGCACTGCTTCTGTGCTGTCACGGAAGCCTGATTTTCTAAATTTGCCAAAGTGTGGAAATTTATTGCAGAGTTACAGTTCACATCATACACACATCTTGCTACTAGTTTCCTCTGTAGTGTGAAAGTATGATTTTCACAAATTAGACAGGATGAAAATGTGGGTTTCGTAAGTGTCACGCCCATATCGTACACATTATCACAGAGAGCCGGCTCTTCTTGAATAGGCTGAGTAGCTCAGTGGGACGGATGGGTGTAATGTGGTGTGTAGGATGCAGGGTTCGATTTCTGAGAATTGTAATTTTTGGGTGGTCTGGATTTTAACAACGTATCAGAAGTGTTTTTCAGTGGTACAGCACTAAACATTTCACACTTTAAAAAAACTGGATGCACTGAACAGAACACGAAAATGTGGGTTTCACAAGTGTTACAATTCCATAACGTACACACATCATCTTGCTACTACAGTTACCTGCATAGTGCAAAAGTGTCATTTTCGCAAATTAGAGAAGGTGTAACATTTCTAAATCATAGATATCAACATGGAGGGCTGACTTCCCTGATTAGACCTAGTGGCTCAGTGGAATAGATGGGTATAATACAGTGTCGAGGGTGCAGGGTTCAAGTCTTAGGGATTGTATTTTTTGTGTGTGTCTTGTTAATGTGTGAACATGGCTGAGAAATCAACTAAGTTGAAACCCCATTGATTCCCATTTTAAGGCACTTACCCGATTCCTTAGTTCACAGTTCAGCTTTGAGGAGTGCAGGCATGTCCCAGAGCAGAGTAGACAGCCGATCCTGAGCTCTGGAGGGTGAGTATGGGTGACAGGGGTGTGGGGAGGTGGGTGCACAGAGGAATGGTGGGGATAGGGAGGAGGACTGGGGAGACTACAGAAGACCATTTTTCTTTATTACAGGGTTGAAAATATGAAGAAAACATCAGGGACGGTTTTCTTTTTCCACAGGTATGAAAGCAATTTGGGCACATTAGAGTGGGCTCAGTGCACCACATAAGTTTCAGGAAGAAGTCTTCATGCCAACAGTTGGGCATCCCTGTTGGCAAAAAGTGGGCTGTGGGGGGTCATCTGACACCAGGTGGGCATCCCGGTGTTGGAAAGGTGTTTTCCTGATATATTTTGGCACACTGGGTGGGCTTCCAGTGTGCCACATAAGTTGGGGGTCATCATGCCAACAGGGTATTGGGCACCCCTGTCTCTAACAAAAGGGTTAGATCATCCGACACCAGGAGTGGACATCCCGGTTCTGGAATAGGTTAATTTCTCTTCACATATATTTTGGCATACTGGGGTGAGCTCCCAGTGTGCCACAATACTGGGGATACTAGGAATGGAGGGGTTCAGAATCCTGCATCAAACTTAGCGCAAATTTTGATGCAGGATTCTGCTAAAATAAAATCTTACAAAAGTCAGATTTTCACACCAGGACACTTGCAAAGTCAGATTTTCACACCTTGACCATGTGAAAGTCAGATTTTCACATTGTTGTCCTAATTTGTGCAGTTCCATGTGATAACAGCGAGTGCCAAATGGTGACCGCGTTATCACGGCGTCAGGGAGGTGAAAACAATTTCGCCACCCTGACATCCTTGGGGTACAGAGGAATGGCGCCGGGACTTGGTTCTTTGCTTTCTGTGGGGAGGTTGCTTCTCCAACACCCCACACGGGGGTGTTGGCCCCAGACCCCTTCACTAAAGGATTCTCAATTCCAGGGGGCATGTTGGGGGACAAAGTAAAAAAAGTTTCGGCTGGGTGCAAAATGTAGTAGCACCTGAACCCAGCACCCCACGCACCGCAAGTAGAGGCCAACCCCTAACACCATGGTACAGCTCAGCAGCTGACTGTAGCACCACCCCTACATCCCTCCGCCCTCCCAGGCCATGATCACTGCGGCTCACCTCTGCGGTGTACATATTGCAACATCCTGTCGCTGCAGTCGCCCACCCTACCACATTGAGTTGCCTCCTCCCATTGCCTATTTGGTGCCCACATCACGTCACCATCTTGGATGGTGCCTTAATTCAGGCGATAATGTCACAGGCTACCATTTGTGCAAATCTTACTTTCATGCTAAACATATCAATTTTCCCTAGGAAATAATGGGAAATTAAAAACTTTAATAACTTTTGAACAGATTAATATTTTACCACCAAACCTTCTAAAGGTACATATGTGATCCAAGGGCTTTTTTCCCTGAAAATATCAGACCACAGCATAAATTCATTTCTGAGATTCAGGATGACAAAGAAATACCCCAAAATTCAGATGTTTCTGTTTTTCAACACATTATATCTCAGAAACCACTGAAAGGATTCACAATTTGGTAGGTCAAGAGACCTACTTCTAAGAAGCATGCCCAATATCATACAAATTCATTGAACCACTCCAACGTTATTAACCCTCAAAATTTAGACTTTAGCATAGAAGTGCAGTTTAACCCTAACTATACTAGCGGGACCGCACTAGTATAATACATACATAATATATACATATATATTCTTTGCAAAACTTTGTTAATACACTAGTTGGAGTTAAAGTGACAAAGTAGAGAAATGTGGCATTAGAGTTTCTAACCCTAACACCCCACCCCCACCCTGCAGGCAGTAACAGGCGGGGTGTGCCTTGTGGATGTCAACTCTTATGCTCACCCCCATTCCATAAGCAATAAAGCTGAGAAGGGTACAGTGTATGAGAATGGGGTGAGTGTTAGGCTGGACTCACTCCCAAGCACACCCCATGTCTGCTGCTGCCTGCAGGGTGGGGGTGGGGTGTTAGGGTAGAAACCCTAATGCAACATTTCTCTACTTTTGATGCTTCAACATAACTAGTGCATTAACAAAGTTTTTGCAAAGAATTTCCTTACTTTTTGAGGATAGTATAATTGTATCCTCATTTGTCTGTGATAGAGCAGGGCCCCATCCCTCCTTAGATGCATACATATATATTGCTGTAGAAGCGCAAGGCCTCCAGACCCTCTGCTTGCATTTGTATTAAAACAGGAATTAAATTGTCAGCATAGTCTTCTTGTTACCTGACCTCATGAACCCAGGAATGAAATATTGAAATCCCCACCAAAACGTGATGCCACACCACTGCAATGCCATTGTGGGCCACAGGTGCAAAAACAAAGTTTGGGCAAGGTTTGAAAATAACATCTGACATGTTCATGAGGTGGTGTAAAACATGGTTATGTTAAAAATGTTGAGTCAAAATATTTTAAATTGCCAAAGTTATGAGGGAGTGTAGAAAATCAACATGTGTGCATAACTCTGGCATTTGTATGTATTTTGACCCCAAAATTTCAACATAGCCTCTTATGACCCCACATGATAAACAAGGTTGGTGGAAATGTTCAAATCCTGCCCAAAAGGTGATTTCACCAATCAACCATGAATCGCTTTTGGCCAGATTTGCAGAATTCCACTGACATTATTCATGAGGTGGCGACGCAGCAAAAAGGCCATATTGAAAATCTGAGCTCAAAATATGCCAAATGGCAAAGTTATGGTACAGTTAAAACCCCATTGAAATACATTGAATCTCATGTGCTTTATTTATTTATTTATTTAGTTAGTTTTGTTGCCCAGGAAGGAGGATTTGACAATTCTGCCTATTTTGAGCCTCATCTCTGGGGGTTCAGATAGATGCCAGATCTTCCTTCTGTAACCTGTTCAAGCCAGAGAGGGTGTGAAAAGGTGTGGGAAGGTGTGGGTGGTGGGTGCTCAGTGGGAGGTCAGGGTAGGGGGTTGGGCAGATCAGCGAGGGACCTTTTGTTACAGGTTAACAAAAAAGACACTGAAGGAACGCTTTCATTTTGTTACAGGTTAACAAAAAAGACTTTCATTATTTACAGGTTAAATCAATAACAGAGGGAATTGGAAGGTGGGGGATGCTACTGGACACCAGGGTTAAAAAATATTAGGGGTACAAGCACCAGAGTGTGGGAGTGCCACTGGACACCAGGGAGACAAAATAAAAAACATGATGAGGAGGGTGATGTTAGGGTGGGGGAGCCACTAGACACCAGGGAACTGAGAAATAATTACGGGGTGGCGATCTGACATTGGGGAGCCACTAGACACCGGTAAGAATACCTGCCCTGATACTACTATGATTACTATGATACTCAAGGATGAAAGGGCTGCCTTTCACATATGTCTTTTGTGCTTAGGTGGAAAAATATTAATTTGTTTCAACATCAGGAGGCCGAATGGATGGAGGGTCTTATCAGGACCCCTTAGCTAGATGCTGTACTTCACTGTTGGAGACATTACCTTAAAATGTATTTTCTTTTACATAATCATAACCTATCGGTCTCGGGCTTCACCCTATTCAGGCAGGATAGAAGGGAGGACAGTGGAGGTGTGGTTACACTCATACATGAGGGAAGGATTAAAGCCATCTCTCAGTAGAGCAGCAAAAGGAGGTGGAATCCTTGTAGGTGTAATTTAGCTCAGATCTAGGAAAAGATCTGCATAGGGGTAGTATACTGGCAGTCCGGACAAGCAGAGTGCAGGGACGATGAGTTTTAGGGGAAATCAGAGGTATAACACAAAAGAAGAAGCAGTTGTGGTAGGAGATCTAAACATGTCAGAAGTTGAGTGGCTGGTTCTTCCTAAAGTCAAAAGGTGGTTGATGCTGTATAAGATTGCCTACTTCCACAATTAGTTAATACTCTTACTAGAATGGACACTATCCTGGATGTAGTCCCTCACAAATGCAGAGGTAGTAAGTGTCATCGTGAGTTAGTCACTGGCCAACAGTGACCACAATACTGTGTGGTTTGAACTGGACTTTGGGGCAGTAAAATCTCAGTCCACGGCAGATGTTTTATATTTCAGAGGGGCTAATTTCACCAAAATGAGGAAATGGTAAGGGCAGCCTGGCCAAGATACAGGAGAATAAAGAGGTAGAATACATCTGGGGCAAATAAAACAGGCCATATTGGAGGCTACCAATACATGCATAAGGACAGTATCTAAAAAAACAGACATAAAAACACCATGTGGTTAACTAACCAAGTCCGACAGTAATTAGGACCAAAACGGAGGCATTCAGATATTATAAAAGAACCATGGGGATAGTGAATGGAAGTGTACAATCAGAAGAATAAGGAAACAAAGAGCACAGTTAGAGCAGCCAAGGCTGCACAGAGCTTAGGATGACAGAGGAGTTAAGGCAAGGAAAAACACTTTGATAAATATGTACAAGAAAAGAAGGAAGAGGTGAGGGAGGAATATTCAGACTTAAGGATGGAGACAGAATTATAGAGGAGGACAAGCAGTGGCCACTGTTCTAAATAACTTTTTCTGCTACATGTTCACCAAGGAACACATAAGCCCATTACCAGACAGTGGTATTAAGGCTGAGGTAAAAGGGGTTTCTCAAATGGACACACCGTCAATCACTACCAGCAAGGTAAAGGAGGCTCTAGAAAAATCAGGAATGACAAATCACCAGGGCCAGATGGAATTCACCCGAAGTGCTAAAAGAACTGGCTGGTGAGTTGGCAGGTCCATTGGCACATTTGTTCAACAGTTTGCTACTGTTGGGAGTAGTACAGGGAGACTGGAGGATGGCAGATGTGGTTCCCTCTCCACAAGGGAGGGAGTTGTGAGGATGCTGGCAACTCCACCCAATCAGCCTCACTTGTGGTAGGAAAACTTATGCAGCCTTGATAAAGCAGGATTTGGTAGAATAACTTGAAAAGAATGGCTTCCAGGATAATAGGCAACATGGGTTCATGGCAGGTCAGTCATGCCAGACAAACCTCATCACATTTTTGATTGGGTGACTAAGAAAATTGACAGAGGCCACCCAGTGGACCTCCTCTACTTTGACTTCAGTAAGGCCTTCAACTCTGTGCCTCACATCTGCCTGCTGACACAATTGGGGACATGGGAGCAGCAAAGAACATAGTCAGGTGGATAGGTAGCTGGCTAAAGGACAGAAAGCAGAGAGTGGTAGTCAATGGGGAGAGATCTGAGGAAGGACAAGTTACAAGTGGGAAGCTAGGATCAGTGCTGGGCCAGTCCTGTATTTATTAGCTATATTGGTATAGGCATACAGAGTAGGCTAGCACTTTTGCGATGATGATACCAAGCTAGGAGGAAGGGTAGACTGCGAGGAAGCAGTTAGGGACCCACAAAGAAACCTTCGGAGGCTAGAAAGGTGGTCTAACATCCGGCAGCTGAAGTTCAATGCTAAAAGTGCCAAGTGATGCATCTGGGTAAGGGGAATCCGAGGACAGGATACAACTAAATGCCTCTCAGGAGGAAAGAGACCTGGGGGTCATCATTTGTAGTACACTCAAACAGACCAGTCAGTGCAACACCGCTTACAGCAAGGCCAGCAGAATGCTAGGGTGCATTGGGAGGGGATTTAACAGCAGAAGCAGGGAGGTGATACTTCCTCTATACAGATTCCTGGTATGGCCCCATCTGGAGTATTGTGTCCAGTTGTGGAATACACATCTAAAGAAGGAAAAGAGCAAGCTGGAGACCATCCAGAGACAAGTGACCAAAATGTTTCCAGACCTCCAAATGCTTTCATATTAGGGCGTTAGAAGCATTGACTATGTTTTCACTGGAGGATAGGAGGAGAGAGGAGACATGACTAAGACATTCAAGTTCGTAAGAGGAATAAACAAAGTACCTCATCTGATCTATTCTGTAGAAGTATCAGTTCCAGCATGAGTGGAAGGTGGGTGGGGGAGCTCAAGAACGAGCTTAGGAAACACTATTTTACAGAAAGGGTGCAAGAACCATGGAATAGGTTGCCCACTGAGATGGTGGAAGCTTAAGACAGTGACATCATTCAAACTGGGTTGGGATAAAGTAAAGGCACGAAATAATAGTAGGGAGAGCTGTTGGGGATATAATGCAGATGGGATTTAGGCCTGTGATCAGAAAAGTTCACAGGAACACTTGGGCAGACTAGATGGTCTTGATCTCCTTCTGCTGTCATTTTTTCTGTTTCTATAATAAGTCTTTTTTTCATATCACATGATAAGAAAATAATCTTTTTCATATCATGAGTGGGAAAAAGATATTTTTGGGGATCCGAAAATATCTATTATGTTAAAAAGACATTTAAGGTCATACCTTGAACAGTAAACCACACCATCTACCTAAGGGCTCCAGATAAGCAAGGTACAGTACATGTCTTGCTGTCTCCTCACAATATCATATTCACATCTTTTCAAATCAGAATTTTTGAAAACATGGGAAACAAGATGGCGCCTAAATGAAACAGAATTTTCCACTCATGAAAACAGATGGCATCAGAAATGAAACAAGATTCTTATTTCATTTCATACAGCTATTTGAGATGCTTACTGAGCATGCTCAGAACCACTTTATTAAAATTTTAAAATTCAGTAACTTTGCAACAGATTAATATTTTTTCACTACACCATCAAAAGGCACATATGTGTCCCAGATCCCTTCTACCCTGAAAATTTCAGACCAAAATTCCAAACAGTCTGGGTGGTAGCCAATTCAAAGAAATCCCATTTAAACCAATGGGAAAAGTTATGAAAAATTCACTTTTTCACTATCCACATCTCAGAAACCGCACATCTGACTGAAACGAAACTCAGCGTATCTGAAGATCCACCTCATGAGATCACAATGCAACATTTCATGTAACTCTGTTGAACAATGGGTTTAACATAGAAACCCCAGTTCAACTCTAACTATATATCTATATATTCATTGCAAAAATCTTTGTTAATGCATCAGCTAGGGTTGGTATTAAAGTGACAAAAGTTGAGAATGTGGCATTAGGTTTCCAACCCTAACTCTGCACCTCCCCTCCAAATACACACACATATGCAAGCAGGGAAGGGCAAGGCAACACAACAAATCAGAAACAGCCTCCAACAGGTGAAACAAAGAACTTACAACTCTGTGAATATACCACAGGAGACATCCATCATGATTCAGCAACTGTATGAGTTCTGCTGCCATCCAAGTGTTTTGGGAGGTACACCTGTGTTCTGGGCAACCATGCGGGATGGCCCACTGCATGCACTGCACCCCAAAGTTCTCTGCACAGACATGTGCATGCATATTTCTGTTAACATACTGTATATACAGATCTGTAGAAAAATAATGTCTGTAGGGTGGCATTATAGGATTCTCTGCATCCTCTCTTCCCACTGTAACATAATCATTGCTATACTGTGTGACTGTGGCATCCTCTCTATCCTGTGTTTGCAGTCTTTTAGCATGTTCTTATCCCATAGGAATATAGCATAATCTGTGCCGTTAGTACCATCTTTCCAAAAGTTGTATAGACTTTTAAATCATGTGCTACAATACATTCTTGACTGTGACAAATACATATTTTTTCCACAGACTGTAGAAGTACAGTCTACAAAGGAGTCTATACTATCACAAAACAAATCTGTGATAAAATATATGAGTGCGGGGTGCTTTGCACGCTGTGTTTCTGACACCAATAACATTTTTCATATGTAGTAGTGATTAGGGCTGGGTGGACTGTTCTGCAGTCGATCCAGACCCCAGATCAAACCCCGCAATTCATGGACCCAGATAAATAAAAGACTTTGCAGCAGAAGGCTGGTTCCAGGTCCATGGAGATACTGCTTCCCCAATTTTGCTTTCTGTCACCATGGGGATGCCTTGGCATGTACAGGCAGCCAGCGCATCCAAACAGGCAACAGAAGATAATGCAGGCATGCTCCCTCATAATCACCAATAAGGCTGGTGAGAAGATTGAGCAGGTGCACTTGTTCAAGTACCTTGGAGTCACCACTGAAGACTTTCTCACTTACACACACCACGTAGACTCCCTTGTCAGAATGGTAAACACAAAGATCGGGGTCCTGTATAGGCATAAGAAATCCCTCACCCTGAAAGCACTCTGAATCTCAGTGTCCGGCTCCATACTCTCCATGATAGACTATGGGCTGGTGGTCTATGGAGCTGCTACTGATACAGTGCTCAAAGGGTCCACATTGCACTTAGTAAGGCATGCCACCTCACCCTGTGTGCAGATCACTACACTCATACTTGCACCCTGTATGAGCGCACAAACTGGCTTAACCTAAAAGAGAGGACCAAATACCAAACTTGCCTCCTGGGAAAGAAGGCACTCCTCAGAAAAAACACCCTGTATAGGAAACCTGCTCAAGGCTTCTCTCTCAACACACATCACCTGACAGAGGGAAGAATGGAGCACTGTCCATACTATTCCTCCGAACCTCACTAGGGTAGCATGCTTTCTCCTATCAGACCCTCTTCACAAATGAACTCCCGATGAAATTACAAACAAACAACAGCCTGTCTCAATTCAAAGCAGGCCTCAAACAGCACCTAATGTCTAGCTCAAATGCACCTGCTTAACAGGCCCCACTTGATAGACCAGCCTACCTCCAAGGTAGCACCAGCAGGGCTACCTAGAGAACCCTGCCTCCATTCCAGCTTCAGCCAAGGGCTTAAGTAGTATCAGTCCTCTTTAAAGCAGTTGGTACTGCCCTCCCAACCCCCTCTACACACACACACACACACACACACACACACCAACCATACCTGGACAAAGCCCTCTGGAGCTGCTCCCCTCATCACAGCCCCCACCCCATTTTCACTATCCCCTCTCACTCTCTGTGGTAGTTCAAACCCAATCTCCTTTGTTTCACTGTCACCCAGCCTCTCACCATCTGGGATAGCGTTAAACCCTGTGCAGTTACTCTGCCATAGTCTATCAATGGATTTGGAGGTTTTCAGGGTGTGCTACCCAGGGCAACCAATTAGAAATAGCTTAGTATTCTATTACAACTGCTCTGTTTTTTTCTCCTATTTGTCTAATTCTCATGTAATCTCTCTTAATGCCAATGATCAGGCCTCTGTAACCACTGAATATGTGTATTGTCCTATTGTCCACCCTGATGTGGAACCTTTGTAAAAGAGATCATGCACAAAGGTCTTTCTGAAATACTAATTAAATTAAATTAATTAAATTAAATAATGTGATGCACTCACAGTATATGACTGTGCTGAGGGCACCACACTGTCCAGAACAAGGAGGACCAGGAAGAGAGATGAGCGGAGGAGCTGCCCTGAGCAGCAGAGCCAAAACAAAAAAATGCACCCTAAAAAAAAAAAAAAGATTTTCTCCAGAGAGAGGGAAGGGAAGGAGGGACAAAGAAGAAGTTAGGGAGGGGAGAAACCGATCGTGGGAGGGGGTGAAGGTGGTCAGGGTCGGGTGTCAGGAGGGAGCATTGGGAGTCGGATTGGGAGGGAATCGGGCCTGAGAATAGTGGTGCAGGGTGAGGGATGCTGGCAATGTTGGGCTGGTGACTGTGTGTGACCAAGGGCAGGCTAACAAAATCTGACTTGCACCATTTCAGAGGAGAGAAAGTGAGACTAGTGGAGAGAGGAAAGAGAGACTTGAGTACTGGGGCCCATTACAATTACAGAAAATCCCAAATTAAAGTTGTTTTTCTGGCCTCGAACAGTAGCTGTGTGTGCAAAAGGGGCAGGCTGGCAAAATCTGACTTGTGCCATTCCAGATCTAGAATACTGTGAGGGCCAGAGATTACAGTTACAGAAAATCCCAAATGACATTTTTTTTCTCGGCCTCAGACAGTAGCTGTGAGTACAAAAGGGCAGGCTGGCAACATTTTTACTTGTGCCATTCCAGATCCAGAGGAGAGAGGAGAGACTACTGTGGGTACCAGAGAAGCCTTACAGTTACATAAAATCCCCATTTTTTTTTCCTGGCTTCAGTGTGGCTGTGTGTACGCTAGAGCAAGAGGAGCAGCAGAGTGGCAAAATAAATCTTTGTGATGTCCAGTCCAGACTCAGAGGGGAGAGGAGAGAGACTGCAGGATGGCCCCCAATAAATGTAACAGTCCCAGAAATCCCAAATGAATATTTTTCCTGGTTTCAAAGCGGCTGTTTGTACAGAGCAAGTGCAGCAGGGTGGCAAAATAAATCTTTGACTTCTGCCATCCAGTCACAAATAACAATCATCACCACCTATGTTCATTCACAAATCATGATTTCATGTATTAAAAAAAATACAGTTCAAACAATATGCAAGTTAATGCGCCTGCCCTGTGCTGTTGGCTGTGGGTGGCCAGGGATAATCTGACAGTGACTTGTAGCAGGCTGAGTGTTTACAGTACAACACAAGTAAAAGCACAAGCACTACACACAAGTGTCATCATCATCACTCATTCCCATTACTCCTTAATATCATTAGTTTTATAGTATATCGTTACAGACTTACATTACGATAAGCATTAACCAGCCCCAGAGTGGGACTGTGCTGTGCAGCTAATGCACCAGATGTGTCTGCATCTCCAATTCAAATTTTGAGGCACACTTAACAGTTGCAGAATTTGGTCACTTATGACTAACTGTATTGTGAAGCCAGTCCAGTAATCTTGAAAGGAAGTGGTGGCTGCTGCGCTGTTGGTGTGCTGTCAGTGTGTACACTGTACAGTCATCAGTCATGACAGTAAACCTGTCCCTGGTCTGTGGGTAGGACTCATCAGAAGAACATCACTTTAGAGGATCTCTTGTTACAAAACGGATCAAAGTGTTGATGAGGCGCATTCTATTTCTTAGGTAGGCAATGACACTGCAAAGACAGCAATCAGCCTGAAAAGAGAAAATAAAATCAAACCCCAAAAAGTGATTTTTCACTTCTAAAGTTTTGCCTTCCAAGTGAATGCTTGAAACCAAAAAGGTGAATGTCTTGGATCATCATCAGTCCCATGTAAAAAAAGTTATGTAGTTAAAAAAATAAAGGTGTGGTGGGTACTACTCTCAGAGGCACGCAACAGTATGGAACAATTGCATACTATGCTACTGCCAGTCACTCATCTGATTCTTCTGAGGCTGAATCTAATGAGGGTAAGAAATGACCAGGCAGCACAAGGTTTACTGGAGAGGATGGAAATTGAGATGAAGAATAAACAGGCAAAAATGTTTGGGTTGTGGAGGGCAGTGGGATAAGCCACAAGCCCAAGAAAATCTGGGAGTGGACCCTGAAAAGGTAACTGAGGTGCCATGCCTTGCCGAAAAAACTAAAAATGTCATCTTTGTTTGGTCATACTTCTCCATTAGTGCTTCCAATGAGTTGATAGCAACATGCACTATTTGTAAATGGCCAATCAGCAGGGGTAAAAGAAAGGATCACTGGGAACTTCAGCACTGAAAAGGCACCTAGACAGATGTCATAACATTACTGGAACCCAGTTGTGAGTCTCAAAAAGTAACAATGATAGCCCACTACACTCAGGGCAACGCTATAGATGAAAGCAGTGGCAACCCTGCAGTACTACTCCTCCACCACCACTTCCTGCCATTCAGGGACTCCTCCAACTGTTACTGAAAGTGACCATGTGTTCAAAAGCCCTCGTCCTTCAAGGAGACAGCTTAACATCTCAGAAACATATGAGCAGAAAGCCAAATACGCATCGACTCACCCTGCTGCTGTTACAATAACAAAAAAATTTGGAAATGATAGCTGCTGATTTGCTACCATATAACATGGTTGAACATATAGGATTCAGGTGGTTGCTTAGCATCTTGACCCTCGATATAGTATGCCATTGTGGAAATACTTCTACAGCAAGGATTCCAGATCTTTACGATGTTGTATGTAAAAATTAAGACCCATGTTGCAGTGCTGTTGGGAGGGTGGTGCATCTCACAACAGACATGTGGACAAGCTGTCAGCCTAAACCTTCATGTCTGTCACAGCACATTGGGCATGTTTTGATAAGTCACATGAGGCTGGGGACAGTGAAGCATCGCTGTTTGCTGTTCTAAGAATGTTTTATTTTCCATCCTAACATACCTCACACAACATCAGTGAAGAGCTCCAAAACCAATACAGCCATGGCTCACTTCACAGGGACTGTCAGTTGGCTTTATAGTTGCAGATAATGGGTCCAGCATAAGGAAGGCATTGGATGGGAGCTTTGTTCACATCCACTGCTTTGCACATTGCTTAAATTTAGTAGTTCACAGTTTTCTCGATGACGACAGGAGATTAAGTCCTCACTAGCACTAGTAAAAGAACATGCACTCATTTCAGTCACTCAAGTAAATCCTATCACTTGTTTGAAAAAATACAGCAGGAGCACAGTTTGCCTTTGCACAGACTGATTCAAGACAGTTCTACTCAATGGAATTCAACCTTTTATATGTTCCAAAGACTGCTGGAACAAAAGAAAGCAGTCAGGCAGTACACCTTAGAAAATAAAATTGGTGATTTAGACATCTATATTACTTCACCAAAGTGGGCCTTGCTGGAGTTTCTAATCTTCCTGCTCCAGCCATTTGAAGAAATCACCAGGGAAGTTAGTGCAAACACAGAAACTCTGAGCCAATGATACCCTAATAAAAAATTTAAAATTCAGATTGAATCTGATTAGGGAAATGTTAGAGAAGCAAGACAGTTCCATGATCACACAGGCTGCCAGTGGTGCTGACACATGCAGGTTGCCTCCAGAATACAACAAGATCTAATGAGACATATGATCAAAGTTGCAGAAGATGACAAAGTATGTAAAATGCTTCATTCTGAGTACTACATTAAAGCAACAATCTTGGACCCACGATACAAACTGAAGCAACTATTGACTGATGATGAGGACACTTGTTTCAAGAGAAACAAGAAATAATTGATGAGATTGTGCTGTCATGGAACAGAGTACAACAGCAGTACCACATTCAGAATATTCTTCACGACACAGCAGCACAGAGTCAGGTGGCCCATCCTCTAGTGTTGCAGCATTTTCTCTCTTCCTCCTCAGCCACTGCAGCCAAAATTTCTTCTTCACCACCAGCTAAGCACAGCACTGTCCCACAGTCACTTGGTTCAGCTTCATGACTCTGAGTCACTTAGAAGATGTTATTGTACATCTTCTCATCTGCCTCTTGTAACACAGCCTCAGCACAGACCATTGTTCAGATGTATCTGGCAGAGACCAATATCAGCTGGAATGCTGATCCTTTGCAATTCTGGAAATCCAAACAAAATATGTGGCATACTTTAGTAAACATTGCAATGAAGTACATGGATTGCCCTCTGACTAGTGTCTATTCGAACGATTGTTCAGTTCAGCTGGGACATCATTGCAGACTCACTATCCTGTTTGACACCAGAAAATGCTGAGCGTCTCACATTACTCAAAGTCAGCATTCCTCTCTTTAAGTTTAGATATGATACCTGAATAAAACATACACTGACTGCTCCAAGCAGGCCCTGTGCACAAAAACACTTTCAAGAATTTGTGCTTGTGGTGAAAATCTTTTGTGAATAGGGTCTGCTGCATGAGGTAGCAATTAATTGCAACAAGTCGGGTCAGGATGTACTAGGCCAGGCCACTATGATCACATGAGCAGCACAGAATAGAATGAAAAAATAACATCAGTGGGTTCAGAGCCCAAATGCAGCAAGCAACTACATTTCATGTCATAGACTTGCTTGGCGGCACCTGGTACCACTATCTGATCTGGAAGGTAGGGTACTGCTGTCTACTACTACTGCTTTCAGTTTTTCCTTCACAAGTCACGACTACTACTTATCACTTTTTGTCCTTACTCCAGTTTTACTCCTTACTGCTATTACATGTCACTTTTTGCCCTCAGTAACTGATCCTGAGTCCTGCCTCTACTGTTTTAATTTTCATACAGTCGTGGCTTAGCAGATGCCTGAAAGTTCAGAAACTGAATACTCTGTATATTTCTCATGTCCCCAATATTTGGCTGCAAATACTTCAAGAAAAATGCTACTAAATTAAAAATTCATGTAATTTCTTTATTGTTTGTGTGTGTGTGGTATGCTAGCCTGGTTACATCTCACTTACAGTAACTGGGATGAGATTATTATATTACTATATTTTATTTGTGATACTTAAATTAATTGGCAGTGCCTGGCAACAAGTAATTGTGGAACTAGAAGGATGTCATTGTGTTGTGTTGTGTGCCATCAGGTTTTCAGGTGGCAGTGGCAAACTTTTTATGACTGCACTGCGCTTGATCAATGCGTTGTGTGACTGGTTGCCTGCCTGGGTGGTAATCACTATGTCTTTCATTTTCTTCTTCTTTAAGGATTCAGCATCCTCAGCATGTTGATCAGATTCAGTAGAGTAGTCGTAGTACTAGAAAATATTACCACCTCTTGGACAAGGTAGTGTATCATATACCACAGTACACTGGGGCATGCAAAGCAGTTGCATCATTCACATGGGTAGGGTGGTGGGCTCTCTTAGTGCTGCTCATTTGATCATTCATATCCATTTCTTTGGCTTGTTTGACTCTGACTGGAACATCCATCAAAATAATGCCATACAGCACCATCAATGAAAAATAAATCTTAGCTGCCTGGCAGTGCCTGCAGTACATGGTGGTGCTATGATATACATATTTGCATCAGTCTCTCTTTCTCATGTCTCTCCCAGCACACTCATGTCACAGGCCCAAGTAGGATATGCCACCTTTATAGGCTAGACATGAAGGGCTAGTAGTGGCAGATTGCTTTATATTTAGCAGTTTACTTTAATTTTATATCAATACTCCATTAAATCATTTTCTTTGGGCCTCTATGTCAAATGTGAGCAACTTTGGCCACTTTCATGCATTTATTTCTCATTTTTCAAATATTGGTCAATAAAGCAGAATAAATCAGAACATAGCAGGCTAAATCAGAACTTCACCGTGTTCTGGTTCCTTTTAATAAGGGTCAGAACTTCACCAAGTTCTCCCAGCCCTAGTAGTGATACACAATGTGCTGCACTGTGCAGTAACAGCAGTGGTGCCACTTCTTTGTTTTATGTCTGGAACCACATGTTGCACTACACACTGAGTTGAATTGACATCCTGTACCGACAGTTTCACAATACCATAACATCATGTGGAAAGACAGTGTCTAAAGGAGCCAGAGCTTACACATCTGTAGAAAGATGTTTGGAGTGCAGTGAATCGGCAGACACAGACCTTACACTACAAAGGAAACTTGGGCTTTTAATAAATACCAGCACAAGTTCCTCTGCAATCTATACCACTACTTAAACATCACTATTGCATGCTGTGAAAGAAAAGGATCATTAGGACACCGTACTACCACATCTCTGCAGAGTAATTTGTGGTGCAGTACATGCAGTAGGCACATCTCTTATAGCATGATGCAAACCTAATTTTGCTTCTATGTAAGAAAACACTGTCCTGCAGATTCTGCATTGTCAGTCAAATGTCAATATTACATGATTTAGGCCCAGAGTGTCTGTCAGAGCTTGTGCTGCCACATCTCTATGAAGACGTTTACGTTACAGTGTAAGTAGTGGACATGTATCCTATACTCTGAACCTATAGTAATTTTGTTACTCTGCAGGAGTGTAGAGTTCCTCAACTCCTATACTGCCACTTAAACATGACTATTACATAATGTGGGAGCACAGGGTCCACATCTTTGTGGTTAAGGTTCTAGTGCAGTGCATGCGGTGGGACGTCCTCCATGGTTGCACAGCATGCAGGTGTACCCACCCCAAGACAATGAGATGGCAGCAGAACTCATACAGTTGCTGAATCATGATGATGGATGTCTCTTGTGGCATGTTCACAGAGTTATATGCTCTTTGTTTTGCCTGATGGTGGCTGTTTCTGATTGGTTGTGTTGCCTTGCCTCTTCCCTGCTTGCATGTATGTGTGTGTGTGTGTGTGTGTGTGTGTGTGTGTGTGTGTCTCATTTGTTTGGTGGGTGGGTGAGGAGTTAGGGTTGGAAACCCAATGCTGTACTTCCCAACATTTGTCACTTTAGTACCAGCCCTAACTGATGCATTAATGAAGTTTTTGCAATGAATTTCTTACTTTTTGAGAAAGTCATAAATAAGCTTTTTATATTTTTTTCCTATAATTATACTGTGGCATAAATGTTTGTTATAGTTGTAAATAATATTCTGTCATTAATATATAAAGAGCTACTCCTCAATGAAATCATGGTTACTACTTACATAATTTTACTATAGTACTGACCCTTTTGGAAATCATATGGAAATGGTAGCATGAAACAGTAGATGTCTGTTGCGTGTACATTATCACCTGTTACACAATGTATCATATTTGTAAGTGCATGTAACATTATGTAATTGTTCCAATATGCATTAAAAGTGTATCTATATAAATTGTGGTGCATTGATAATAATAACCATTATCAATTCTGTACAGAAAGTAGTTGTCACACTGCACTATACACAACATACACACACTTGTGTGTGCATACACAGCATATGTTATATTTGGATATTATGAAACACTGAAACTTTGTTTCCTGTGTTTCACAATCTTGACACCAGCTGCCCAAAACACAAGGGCCCAACATTGGGATTTTTTATTTTTTTTATTTTAACTTTTTTATTTTTTTGTGGACTCTATTTTAGCACCCTACCTTTGGGGCATCTCTCAGGTCTCCATACTCAGCTCCACTGCTCCACCACTCACCTGAACCATCCTCTGCAAGCTATATTGGTTTCAGGACACCAGTCTCCAGACCCCTTGAAGAGGCCCGGAGTCCCCAGGGATAAGTGCAAAGGAATGCCGACTTTGAGCGTGTGGCCTTGGGCTACTGATGGTCACCATCGCCTCACTGCCGATAGGGGATTTTACTTGTTTTTCTCCCGATGCTCGGACATTCAATAATGTACCACTCGGTGTGTGCATGCTCCTGTGCACACCGATAGATGTCTGCCACAGCTGTAGTCCCCTGCTTTCTGCGGCCATGCACTGTGGCACCTCCAACCTCCGCTAGAGGTCACGGTGCCTTAGCTGATGGAAACCCTCCCTGGGGAAGGAGAGCAGTCCTAGGATGGTCAATCCTGCCTTCCTCTGCTGACTCCTGATGACCAGGGCTTGTTCCCGAACCCAGGTTTCCAGCGTGGCACAAGATGTGGCATCCAGCACCTCAACCCTCAGTGCCACTGGACCAGCCAATTTTATCTTTTTTAGATTTTGCACATATAATACACTAATATTGCAGCAATGTTTCTTTCATGTTTCAGTGGTCTTCACCCCCAATGCAGGGGCATCACCCCCACCCCACCCCTTAATTTGGAGATCAAACTCTGCATGGAGCAAAATCCCAATGTCATTAACCATGTTTTGGGCACCCATCATCGGTTTATAAAACACAGGAAACAGAGTTTCTGTGTCTTAAATGGATACCTTACATTTTCTCCAGGAATCTGAGATTCCAACAGGACTATCTTCCCATCAGCCTCCATCCTGCACCTAATGTCCTCCCTTACCCCATAGCTCCTATGACCACTCCCCTTTTCCTGTACCGACTACTGCCTTACTGATACTCCATGCCAATATAATCTACCTACCCCCAATTTTCCCATCCCTCCTCCCACCCAAACTCCTGCTCTGATTTCCACTCCACTAACTCTTTAACTCCTCCTCCTACTCTTCTCCCACTTAGGCACTCCCTACGCACTCCCTCTCCCACCCAACTTTCGCTACCCCTGTGTTCTCCTTCTTCCTTTGACAAGGACCTTGGGCTATTCTACCCTTAGTACAATAATAGTAAGTTGTTCTAGTACTAGTAGGTCTCTTTTTAGTTCTAGCTTTATATGAGACCATAGCCCAGGCATACATTGTACAATGCCTGTCAGTTCATTGATTATGTTTTTAACTACTGCCTTTGTACCGATACTCATTTGTCTTCCCATTGTACTTTTGTTCTGTACTCTATGTGTCACAATGTAGAACCTATGTAAAGAGCTCTTAGCTCAAAGGAGTTAATCTGAGATTGAAATAAATAAAGATCTCAGACAATGTAAGTAATCTTGCTCCACAGTCATGACCATAAAAGAAGGTATGTTTAATTCTGTAACTTTTTATGGAAGTACTGTATGTCTTCAATTTGAATTAATATAGCACTGACAACCTTCATGGGTCAAAATGTTACAATGTGTTTAAGTAGATAAACTAAGAACCACTCACCCTAGAAAAATTATGCTTTCTGTCTTAATGTGTAAGATCAAAACCATTGAGGCTGCACTGTACTGTTGGTATAATCAGCAGTACAACACACATGCCCGCACCCCCATGACATAGGATGTTGCATGATAGCTGTATGAACTACTCACATCACTTTGTTACTCTAAGAATATATTTACAAGTTTGTATGGAAACATTTCTTTCCTTTTCTTTCCCACTTGGACTGTTGTCACTGTAAACCATGAATACTACTCATATGCACATGCTATGGCAGGTAGTCATTGTGATGGCTTTGTCATAATAACCCTCTGTTGAATCAGTAATCTGTTTATATACACCATAATTATACTTTTTTGTGCCCAGTTCTTATAAAGGCATAATGTGCCAATATGTATTATACTTACACAACAACAACTGTACAACCCAGGTGACCTAAACAGAAAACATGTCAAGAATCTCTTCTTCTGACATAACTTGTAGCCAGGTAAGTTGCCTGATTTGCTGCATATCATGACGTACAAGGTAAACAGCTGGGGACATTGTCAAAGGAGATGTGCCGCATCGCAATATTCAAAGGTGGAGATGCGTTGTGCATCTCCAGATGTGCCCAAGTGCAGCCATAATGTATGAGGTGCATCTCCAGGGGCATGCCCATGAATATGTGGTACATCCTCATATTCAGCCAAGATGTGGCGCGATCTACCCCCACATCTCGGAGATGTGTCAGACAAAGGTAGGCATGATAGAAACATGCCTAACTCATAGCCACCCACAGGCGGGCTGCTGTACTGCACACAGCAGCACAGCAGCTGCCAGCCCCTGCACCCCAGTGGCACCCTCCCATCCCTGATGCCCAATTGACAGTAAAATTAACCCCATGCCCTTTTTCCGTAATGTAGTGGTACCTCCTCCCTAACCCAGACAAAGTAAAATTATTGCCTGATTCTCTTTCCATAGTGTAGTACACCCCACCATCCCAATCCCCATTCAGACGATAAGTAATGAAATCCCTGCCCATTTTTACATAGTGTAGTGTCCCTCCCCATCCTAATCCTCATTTGAAATAAAACAAATACAGCCCGATCCCTTTTTCTATAGTGTAGTGTTCTCTCCCATCCCAATCCCCATTTGAAATAAAAATAATTTAAATGTCAGTGTCAGTAGCTCAGCAGGTTGCACACTCACCTCTGAGGTAGGAAGATCAGAAGGCTGTGGGTTCTTTCCCCACACCAAGCACTTGGGTCAATCCTAATACTGACACTGTAGTGCAGCATGAGGGGGTGCTGCACTCCTGAGGTGCCATCTTTCGGATGACATGTTAAACTGAGGTCCTGTCTGCCTGTTCCGTGGTTCTTCAGGTGGACGTTAAAGATCCTATGGCACTTCTCAAAAGAGTAGGGAATTTCCCAAGTGTCCTGGCTAAATTTCCCAGTCACTAAAAAAAAAATACCACCAGCAGCTTAATCTGGTTCAATTTCATATGATTACCATCTGCATCCCCCCAGTAGTCCCTCAGAAAGGGACTTCTAGTCTCAGTGGGCCTACTGGGTCAACAAAATTAAATAAATTAATAAATAAATCTCCTGCCCACTTTTCCATAGTATAGTGGCCCCCCATCCCCCACCAACTCAGACACCCACATCCCACACTGCTCCCCATCACAGCATGGCCAGTCACCTGGTGAGCAGCACAGCCCTCCACACACCACCATGGCTGCCTGCCAACTGAACTGTCAATGAATGACAGCTTACTGTTACCACTACAGGCCCATTGGTTGACACTGTCAACCAATGGACTTTGATGTGTGCTCTAAGCTGTAATTCCACAACTTTGTGTCTTTTGTTTCACAAAACCTTCAAAAATTATATCTATGAGGCAAAGCCTTTCTACCCTGAAAATTTCAGATCACAACCTAAAGCCATTTCTGAGATACAGGTGGACAAACAAATGTCAAAAACACAGATTTTTCTGTTGTTTCAACTCTCTGTATCTCATAAACTACATGACACATTCCTACAAAACTTAGCAGGTCAAGAGACCTACCCTTGATATTATGCATTCTAAATATGATGCAAATCCATATAACAGTTCCAAAGTTATTAATATTCACAAATTCAGGTTTAATATAGAAGTTACCTGCCTTAACTATACTGGCACTACCATGCCAGAACACTAGATAGATAGATAGACAGAGAGACAGACAGACAGACAGACAGATAGATAGACAGATAGACAGATAGATTGATTGATTGATTGATTATAGGCATGCAGTCAGCGCCTTTAGTTACAGTTGAGTGGGCACTTTAATGTTAAACCTCAAATTTTCACGTTAATAACTTCTACAACTGCTCAACGGATTTACCTGACATTTGGAATGTGCAGTTTGGTATGGCAGATCACTTGATTTACCAAGTTGCATTTTAGTTGGACATATGGTTTTTAGGCAGCTAAACATCAAAAATTTACTTTTGCCAGTTTTGATGTGTTTTTGCCCATGGCGCTGTGACCACACCGTGGTGGTCTTTGGTTTGAACTTTGGAACATAGAAAGAGTTTGGGTCAAGGAACAATCCAGCATTGGTATGGTAAAAAATATTAATCCATTCAAAAGTTATTAAATTTTAAATATTTGAGTTCTGAGCATGCTCAGTTCACTCATAAATTTATATGTATATTTTGTGACCTAAGAATTGTCTCACAGTCAAGGATTTTGCTACCTCATGAAAGAAAATCCTAGTCCATCAGAAAATTCTTGTCCGTGAGCGCCATCTTGTTTTTAGTTTTCAGCCAAACAAAATGTTGTAGTTTTGCCTATGGGTGACTTTTTGAGAAAATGAGGCATGGGTTTTGTTTAGGTGATGTCCTCACAAAGCCATGCATTTGGTTTGGTTCATTTTGTCAAAAATGGCTTTTTAAAATTAAAAATTCTTCTTTTGTGACTGGCTAATGATCCTAGTCCATGAGCCTGCAAAATCCTGGTCCACTAAACAATCCTGGTCCGCAAGCTTTATCCATCAGGGATTACCAGATAACCGAATTTCATGACTAGATGTCCCTGGGGACAACCAGATGTCCCCTGCAGACTAGAATTTTGCTAGCTCGGGACTAGGATTGATCTGGCAGCCCAGGATCTATCTCATGAATGAAGAATTTTTAAAGGTGTAAAAATTTAGAGTTGCATAGCTCATTAATGGTTTTGTCTTTTATTTGAACTTTACAGGGTGTTGAGGGATGCCCTATAGGTGTGAATTATGCTGTTTAGGTGTTGCAAAATAAGTGGTTCCACAGATATGCCATCACGGCGTTGAGATTTTCTCCATAGGATTACATTAAGGAGAGCTGTCATGCCTTTCGCGCCCTGATCTCTAAAAGCAGGCGAGATACAGAGTTTTTGATACTGGCAGCTTAGATCATCTTTAGGTAATCTATGCTGCTGGAACAAGATTTTAAACCATAGAGTAAACCTGCAGTGGATTTTTTTTTCCGTGGGTTGCACGATTAATGAGATATTGTCAAATTTGTGTTACAGGGTTCCTTGCCCTGTAGGGCTGCTGTATGGCTCTGTAGCTATGCATAAGTGGGCGTATGGCCCACAGATACATATTAGTGCAGAAATGGGTGCGGCACCGTCTCCCACCAATACATGTTTTTACTAGTTATATTACACTTTTTCAAAAAGTAAGGACATTCATGGCAAAAACTGCATTTAATGCATCTGGTCTGGTTAAAGCTTCAAAAATGAGATAATTAAATGTTAGGGTTGAGTTCCTAAGCCTCCCACATAACTCCACAGTTCGACAGACGATAGATGCCAGGGTGTGCCATGGAGTTGTGGAGGCCTATCACCCTATTCTGCTTTACTGTAGCATGTCAACCTGCTTACACATGGAATGGGGTGAAAGCTGGGCCTGATGACTCAATGGCACACCCTGGCATCTGTCAGTCTGTGGAGGATGGAGTGTGGGTTATGTGGGGGGTTAGGGCTCACCCTCAAAGTTTAATATATATATATATATATCTATATATACATATAGATATATATATATATATATATATATCTATATATCTATATATATATATATATATATATATAGATATATATAAATAGGCATACACTACACATACACGAATGGTTGTGTAAGACTAGTTTAGCACATAACCAGCTGTCTCAGCAGCAGTAAATGAATACTAACAGTTCAGCTTAATTTCATATTAACAGAAAGTACTGTGTGACTTAATTAAAAGGAACAATATGATAATATATGAGACACCTCTTATCCACAGAACAGTACATAGCCCTGGTTTAAACTATCTCCTGTTACGTTCCGTTCCTGTAGAAGAACAACAAAACTGGTTTTAGCAAGCACCTTTCTATAATCATTTCCAACATAATCACCACTTCACAAATCTTACAATAATTCTTTATAAAACAATAATTTTAGAGGTGTGAGAAGGTGAATAGTTACCATATAGTTACTCACCAGACAAGCTTGCTCATGTTCAGCTGTTCAAATTGATGTACCTGATTGCAGCAATAACCAAACAAGCAGGAAAAAAGGGGGACTAATATAAACTGCAGTAAATTCTGACAGACTATTTTCTGTGCCATTTCTCTTTCAGCCCAAATGCAACAGTCCCAAAACCACAGGAGACACTCCACCAGCTGTTGGGAGCTGTGGAAGACAGAAACTGTGCTGCCGCTCTCCACACTGTATCTGTGTTAGAGAACCAGAAGCTCATCATACAACAACAAGAGGAACTCTTGGATCTTGCACACTGGCGCATGCAGATAGAACATGCAACACTGAGGCTGTCCGTCGTCTCCAAGACAGTACCCAAGGTCTCTCTTGCACAGTTTGTGAACTGCGTGACCAGCAAGAGACCTGGGATGCAGTCCAGAAGACAACCCAGTCTCCTTCAGCAACTGGTGGAGGGCCAGTCTGAGGCCTCAGAAGGCATACAAGCAATGGTACACATCCAACTGCAGCAGGTGCACCACCAGGACCAGGCCTCCACACTCCTCAGCAAAGGGACCCTCCACCTCAAGCCCTCCTGAGATGTCATCTGAAGAGGGAGGAGCAATAACCACCTGATCCCCCAGTATCTCCTGTGGACTGCTTCCACATCTTCCCTCTCCACAAGGAGCCCTCATTATGATATGAGGGCAAATACATCCCTCACTCCAGCTAGGCATTGCCCCATTACCCAGAGTACACAAAAAAAGAACATCTTATTTGGACTGTTTGAAACTTCATCATGTAATGTTGTTATTTTTTTCATTTTAAAAGCATATGTGTGAATTAAAACACAGGTGCTTTTTATTTTGGCATTTAATTTTTTATTGTAAATAAATATGTATTTAAAAAAATCAATGAACATTTAAAAGAAAACACAATTTTATTACAAAAGAGTATATATTTTTGAGGTTTTAAGAAAAAGTAAAGAAAGAAAATATTTTATACTCAAAGGTTGTCTGACTCTTTTGTTCATATGTCTAACATTGAAAATAACAAAGGTTATAGACAGAAATGCATAGATAGTTGAATTTTGTCATATTGTCATTGTTGGTACTTTTACTGTCATAGGGTCCTTTGCAATGTATGACAGTGATGCTGTGCAGTTCCATCCTCAGTAGTTCCACAACACCAGTTGTGGGAGCACATGGACGTAAGAACTACACAACTGCACTATCTCAACTTGCAATATAAGCAAACAATGCGACAGAATAGGATGTGCATGAAAACAGATTGCCGCAATTATCATGGGCATAGTAAAACATGCTGCACAGTTCAAATAACTCCAACCACTTAAGGTGTGCTAAAGTCTGTTCCATGCACATACCCGTATTGTCTTATTGTACTTATCAAATGGGTAATTCTCTTTAGAAACTTTCAACAGTTATGCAAATCTTACTCACTCCGTAGAAGCAATAGATACACGTCTCTTCATTTATAATAAAAAGTCATTTACAAAGATGAAATTTATAACGACATTGCATTATTGCATTGAAAGGTAGTGCTTTGTCAGTGAAACAAATCAAAATTGCATATTAACCATAGGGCGTAACACTGCTAGTTCAACACACCATCTGCACAGCTGTGCATCATACTCTCTAATGAGGTGTAATATAACTGGCTGAAGATGAGTAACACAGAATGTGTGACAAGCTTGTGTCCTGAGTTTAAATACAGGTTTGCATTCAGGTGGATGTAAACATCTAAAAGGTGTCACGCACAATATGTGGCAGGAATAGGCAACACTAAATAGGGTAAATAAGTATCAAATAACATGAGACAGTAATGAGTAACAGAACATGTATCATGAGTTGTGCTCTGCTCTTAAGACAAGGTACAGCAATACAGCCCAGAGTAGTTTAAATTAAAAAGTCACTATTGTACTGAACACAGCATGTATACAGTGGGAGTATATAAATGGTTGTAGATTTGTCACACAAGAAGATTCATGAGATTGTTAACATATTTAGGGGTGGTAGGCGCAAGGTGCTTTAGACCCTGCACTCCCACAGAATGTCTGGCCACAGCACAGTGCCCAAAGACCCATGGCACAGCATGTCAGCCCAGCACAGTGCCCCACAGACCCCATGTCACAACATCTTAGGTGTAGGAGTGCAGGGTCCCATGGATCCTGCACTTCCACAGCATCTCAGGTCACAGCATAGTGCCCCTACATACCCATGACACAACGTCTTTAGTGACAGCACAGGGTTCTTTGAACCTGCACTCCCACAGCATCTCAGGTCACAGCATAGTGCCCCATGTACCCATGACACATCTTTGGGTGAGAGCACAGGGTTCTTTGAACCCTGCACTCTCACAGCATCTCAGGTCACAGCATAGTGCCTCAGAGACCCCATGACACAACATCTTGGGTGAGATGCGCCCCACAGCATCTCAGGTCACAGCACAGTGCCCCACAGATCCTGTACAATAACATCTTTACGAATGGGAGAGCAGGTCCTTCAGACCCTGCACTCCCACAGCATGTCAAACCACAGCACAGGGCCCCACAGACCCCACGCCACAACATCTTTAGGGTGGGAGTGCAGGGTCCTTCAGACAATGTCCCTCAGCATGTCAAACCACAGCACAGTGCCCCACAGACCCTGAGTCACAACGTCTTTAGCAGGTGGGAGGGCAAGGTTTGCAGCATCTCAGGTCAAAGCACAGTGCCCCACAGACCCGGCACAACATCTTTGGGATGGGAGGCAGGGTCCTTCAGACCCTGTGCTCCCACAGCATGTTAAGCCACAGCACAGTTCCCCACAGACCTTTCAGCAGAATGTCTTTAGGGGTGGGAGAACAGGGTCCAAAGCATCTCAAGCCACAGCACAGTGCCCCAAAGACCCTATGCCACAACATCTTTGGGGGTGGGAGCACAGGTTCTTTGGACCCTGCCTTTCACAGCATCACAGATCAAAGCACAGTACCCCACAGACCCTGTGCACAACATCTTTAGGAGTGGTAGATCAGGGCACTTTAGATCCTGCACCCCACAGCATCTCAGGCCACAGCATAGTGCCCAGAGACCCCCATGACACAACGTCTTTGGGGTGAGAGCACAGGGTTCTTTGAACCCTGCACTTCCACACATCTCAGGTCACAGCACAGTGTCCCACAGATCCTGTGCAACAACATCTTTAGGAGTGGAGAGGGTCCTTCAGACCCTGCACTCCCACAGCATGTCAAACCACAGCACAGGGCCCACAGACCCCATGCCACAACATCTTTAGGGGTGGGAATGCAGGGTCCTTCAGACAATGTGCCCCACAGCATGTCAAGCCACAGCACAGTTCCCCACAGACCCTTTGGCACATCATCTTTAGGGGTGGGAGTGCAGGTAACTTTGGACCCTACACTCTCACAGCATGTCAGGCCACAGCACAGTGCCTCACACACCGTGTGGCACAACACCTTTAGGGGTGGAAGCAGGGTCCTTTGGACTCTGTGCTCCAACAACATTTCAGGTCACAGCACAGTGCCCACAGACCCTGTGCCACAACGTCTTTTAGGGGTGGAAGCACAGGGGTCCTTCATCTCTTGCTCCCACAGCATCTCAGGCCACAGCACACTGCTGCACAGACCACACACCACAATGTCTTTAGAGGTGGGAGTTCAAGGTCCTTCAGACCTTGCACTCCCACAGCATGTCGAGCCACACCACAGTGCCCCACAGAACTCGTGCCACAACATCTTTAAGGGGAGTGCATGGTCCCCCACAGCATGTCAGGCCACATCACAGTGCCCCACAGACCCTGCATCACAATGCCTTTAGGAGTGAGAGCACAAGGAACTTTGGACCCTGCACTCCCACAGCATGCTAGGTCACAGCACAGTGGCCCACACAGCCTGCGCCTCAGCATCTTTGGGGTGGAAGTGCAGGGTACTTCAGACTCTGCACTCCCACAGCATGTAAGGCCATAGAACAGTGCCCCACAGACCCCATGCCACAACATCTTTAGGTGGGAGAGCAGGGTACTTAGACCCTGCACTCCCACAGCATGTCAAACCACGCACAGTGCCCCACAGACCCTTCGGCACAACATCTTTAGGGTGGAGTGCAGGTAACTTTGAACCCTACACCTCACAGCATGTCAGGGCTGCAGCATATACCCACAGACCCTGTGCCACAACGCCTTTAGGGGTGGAAGCACAGGGTCCTTCATACTCTGTGCCCATAACATCTCAGGTCACAGCACACTGCTGCACAGACCCCACACCACAATGTCTTTAGGGTGGAGTGCAAGGTCCTTCAGACCCTGCACTCCCACAGCATGTCAGGCCATACCACAATGCCCCACAAAACATGTGCAATAACGTCTTTAAGGGGAGTGCATGGTCCCCACAGCATGTCAGGCCACACCACAGTGCCCCACAGACCCTGCATCACAATGCCTTTAGGAGTGAGAGCACAGAGAACTTTGGACCCTGCACTCCCACAGTATGCTAGGCCACAGCACAGTGGCCCACACAGCCTGTGCCTTCAATGTCTTTAGGGCTGGGAGTGCAGGGTGCTCAGGACCCTGCACTCCCACAGCATGTAAGGCCATAGAACAGTGCCCCACAGACCCTGGGGCACAACATCTTTAGGAGTGGGACAGCAGGGTATCTTAGACCCTGCACTCCCACAGCATGTCAAGCCACAGCACAGTGCCCCACAGACCCTTTGGCACAATATCTTTAGGGGTGGGAGTGCAGGTAACTTTGGACCCTACACTCTCACAGCATGTCAGGCTGCAGCACAGTGCCCAACACACCCTGTGGCACAACACCTTTAGGGGTGGGAACGCAGGGTCCTTGGACTCTGTGCTCCAATAGCATGTCAGGCCACAGCACAGTACCCACAGACCCTGTGCCACAATGTCCTTGGGGTGGAAGCACAGGGTCCTCATACTCTGCGCCACATAGCATCTCAGGCCACAGCACACTGCCACACAGACCCACACACCAACGTCTTTAGGGGTGGGAGTGCAGGGTCTCCCACAGCATGGCAGGCCACACCACAGTGCCCCACAAAACCTGTGCAACAACGTCTTTAAGGGGAGTGCATGGTCCCCACAACATGTCAGGGCCACACCACAGTGTCCCACAGACCCTGCATCACAATGCCTTTAGCAGTGAGAGCACAGGAACTTTGGACCCTGCACTCCCACAGCATGTAAGGCCATAGAACAATGCCCCACAGACCCTGGGGCACAACATCTTCAGAGGTTGGAGTGCAGGAACTTCAGACCCTCTACTCCCACAGCATGTCAGGCCATAGAACAGTGCCCCACAGACCCTACAGTACAACATCTTTAGGGATGGGAGTGCAAGTCCTTTGGACCCTGTGCTCCATATGTCCATAAGAGTAGAGACAGAGTGCAGGGCTACAGATATTCCAAGTAACCCTTGTGCTACAAATGGCACATTATCACAGTAACCATAGGGACATCAAAAAGCAACCACAGTTATAATCAAGGCCAGGCAACCTGCATATGCACTTAGTATACCTAAAGGTGTACTAAGCTGCATTTAGCAAAAAAAATGCATCTTGAAGCATTTTTGAGACATAGGTGCCAAAAGGTACCTTATCTGCCACAATGCTAGCCTATTAAAAATTTCTAAATTTCAGAATGTTATAAGTGTGGAACCAATGTAAATTTTTATCATATAATAATTTTTATTATTTTCATAATTATGTTACAGTAAATAAGCACAATTTACACAAGTATACAGAAATATACCCATCACTCAATACTTATGCCCCAAATCATTATTGCTAACAATTATATCTAATAAGCAAGTCGTGTATACTTTTAACATAAGAATAGTACTAGTCCAACTCAAAAAGGAGGGACAGAGCAAGAGAGATTTAAAAAAAAAAACTAAATTCATAACCAAATAACCAATGCAGCATAGCTATACTACATATTAACATTCCTATATCATATTTCCCAAATCTTAGATGCATTCTCATCTATTACCTGCCATTAAATAAATATATTGAAATAATGTTGAAATAAGATAATTATACAAATAGTAAAACTAGAAAAGAAAATGCAAAATCACACCAGAAAAGCAGAGATGCTATCACATCAATTTTCAGCAAATCAGTAAGAGGTTATGTTAGTTACAAATCCATGTTTTCCATATTTTCCATCATCTCATGTTTTGAAGAAGTAGGAGACTCTACTGTCTCCTGAGAGGAGTATTGCGCTTGGAGGTATGGACGAAGTTGATCCACTTCAAAAAATATGTATCTTTTACTATCTTTAACTATTTTAACTTTTGCAGCGGTAACAGAGAAAACTGTGCGCCAGATTCTAAAATCTCCTGGCGTATAAGACAGAAACCTTCTCCTTCGCTGTTGTGTGTCATAACAAAATCTGGGTATATATAATATCTTAAGTTATTATACTGTAATGTCCTCTAAGGTTTGCAAGCTTGAAAATGTAGTCACGATCAAAGTCAAAACAAAAAGTAGCAAAATTGTAGATTTAGATGTATTTATAGGTGCATTTGTTGCATTCATTGAATCAGTGGATGTAATAGGGGTGTTTCTACTTCTCCTATCACACTTGATCACTTGAAATGCTTTCTTGAAATCAAAGGAGGGTTCTGTGCAGGTAGATCAAATGTTTTCATCAGTATATCTTTCACAAGATCTCTAGTTGACTCAAAGTTCACCTCAATTGATCCAGTACCCTAAAATGCATACATTTCTATATCGCCACACATTCTCAGTGTTTTGTAACTTCTTATTTATGTTATAGTTCTCTTTAGTCAGACTTGCACAATTCACTTCCACAGACACCAACTTTATAGCATGCTTCTCAATCTCAGCAGAATTCTGCAGCACAATTCTGCCTGTCCCCTCACCCACATTTTCATTGCATTTAATTCAGTCTGCAAAACTTCAGTTTTCTTAGCCATAGCTTCATATCGTCAATCACTCCTTTCAGTCTAAGCAAGAATTTTTCCAAAGTAGCTCCCAACCTCTCCAACATGTAACCACCCCTCAATAGGAGACTATGTAAGGGAATCTCACTCCATCTCTGTGGATAATTTGTTTGAGAGTTCTGCATCTGTATTTGCTGAGTCTCAGCTACTTCACCGACATTTCTGGTGGGATATTGGGTTACATTTCCATAGCCTGCAGGGCGGATGGCAAGCCTACCACTGCTCCACCACTGCTCTCCAGGCTGGACTTAGCAGGAAGTAGCCGCTGTTCGAGCAGACCTGACCTCGGAGACAAACCCAACTTCATTCCACTTTGCGCCTCTGCGAATCCATCAAAATGAATTTAATAACCACACAGCTGAAGAATAAAGCAAGATGAGTTGGAGAACAAATTAAAATGGTAACCAGTCATGGAAAACACCACCAGAATACCACCTCCCCAAAGGCCGCTCTCAAATGCTCACAGCTAACTGCTACTGTCACTGGCCATCTTGCTGTCAACCAGAACCAATGTAAATTTTATCACAAAAACAACAAAAGGCAGATCTGTTTGACAAGCCCTTTGTACAATGCAAATTTCAGCACAAAAGTTCTAACCGTTGCTTTGTAGTGAAGTGACAAAGAAACAATACACTTTAAATATCCTTTTCATGAGATGCCAAAACTTTTTCATGATGTGAAATGGATTATGTCACCTGCGAAATAGGAATTCATCTGATGAAAAGGATTACCTTCAGGGCCATCTGGTCTGTCAAGTCCCATCTTTTTCGTCAGATGTCATAATCCTTCTTGTCAACTGATTCCTTTTTCGTGAGGTATCAAAATCCTTTTTAATCTTGTGAAAAGGATTAGGACTTATCCCACCAGCTGGCCCTGCTGACCATCCTTTTTCATGAGACGTCAAAATCCCTTTTGTGATGTGAAAGAGAATTATGTCACCCTGTGTAAAGGGATGGTCATCAGGGCCATCTAGTTGGACAAATCTAATTCTTTTTGACATGCCGAAAAGGATTTGACACCTCACACCTCACAAAAAGGAATCGACTAACGAAAAGGATTGGACTTGTTAGACCAGATGGCTCTGCTAGTAATCCTTTTGTGAGACAAATTTCCTTTTCGTGAGGCAACATAATTGGAACCGAAGTGAGTAGTGAAAAAGGATTTTAAAATTAAAAATATGCCTTCTGAGGCCACATAAAAGTAAGGTGAAGGCACAGAACAGCAAAGGATGTCCACATGAACAAAATACATACTTGAGGCCGGCTCTGTGGGACCGACCAAAGGGGTTTGCTCAGCATGCTGGGGACCTGGGTTCATGCCCCAAACCTGAGTACCAGGAGCGGAGACTGGCAGGGAGGGGTTTCACAAGCATCCATTGGATGCTTTCCTCCCAGGAGGGTGGGACGAGCCTGGGCTCCTGTAGGTGGATGAGCTTGAAAAGCATGATGCCTCAACACACTCTCCTACACATCCCCACCCAGGATGCTGTCCATAGGGCTAGTACATGGGGTGGGACAAGAAAAAGGAAAATTGGGCCCCTGCTGACTGGATGACAAGCACCTGGCTTGCACCACTCATGAAGTCCCGGACAAGCCGGACCAACCTTGCAGCAGCTTCCTGGGATATGTAGCTCACCTACAGCACTTCCTCTCAAAGGAGAGTGACCTCCCACCTCAGGAAGAGGTTGGGTTACCGAGGTAAGGCTGCAAAAGACAGGGTCGGGAGTTGGTGGTGTGGGGCCGAGGTAGAGATGTGGGTGATGGCACTCTGAAGGAGTGTCCAGTAGGGGTGCCATGGGGAGAAGCATAAATAAATAGTACAAAAAAAATATATACTAGGATGTCTCCAGAAGACATCCACAGGCAAGTTTATAACATTTTGTTTGGGCTAAAAATAAAAAATAAAAACAAGATTGCAGCTGACGAAAAAGGATTTTACCTGATGAACAGGGATTCTAAGGATCCTTTTCATAAGCTGTCAAAATCCTTTTCGTCAGACCAAAATCCCTTTTCATTCTATGCAGCCATCCAAAAGACTGAACTAAGCATGCTTAGAACCTAAAATTTCAACATTTTATAACTTTGGAATGGATAAATATTTTTCACCAAACTAATGCTGTCTTTTTCCACGTGGCATGCTTTTTCTACCCTGAAAACCTCAGATAAAAATTCCAAACGGTTTGGCTGCACTGTAATGAGGAAAAAACAGCCAAAAAAGTGAATTTTAGCATTTTAAATCAATAAACACGCACACATACATACACACACACATATATATATACAGTATATATATATATATATATATATATATATATATATATTTATATATAAATATAAATATATACATATGTGTGTATATGTAGAGATAACTCACTCTTAGGTGTGCGGTCATGCTCTGATATACGCATGCCTTGGTGTGCACTGTACGCAAGGCCACGTCCAGTGATTTTCTGTGTCAAACTGCTTCTGACTCATTTATTGGGATAACTTGATTATAAAAGTAGTAAATGTCAATGGATTACACCCTTTCTTACACAGCAGTGGCTTGGATGCAATTTCTGATCACTAATTTCACATTATAGACCCATCTGCAGCTAGCAGTTGCCATGCCCAACCACCCATGGTATACCCATTCTGGCCAATGGGTGACTACCTATTGCATTATGTTGTACACCAATAAATTCAAAAGGAAAGTAAGAAGTAGCCTGTTTTGCATGACAGGGAAGCAGATGAGTAAATCAAGGTCCAGACTTTACCCATATCTACATCACCTGGGTCACATGTACAAAAACAAGATGGCTGCACCTGTTTAGTCATTTTCTGTGTCAAACTGCTTCTGTTACACATTTATTGTGATAACTAGATTTTAAAAGTGGTAAATGCCAATGGATTACACATTTTCTTACAGCAGGAGGGGTTCAGATTAAATTTCTGATCACTAATTTCACATTACAGACCCACCTGCAGATAGCTGGGTGCCATACCCAACCTACCAATGGTATGCCCATACTGAACCATTGGGTGTCCACCTATTGCATTATGGGATACATGCCAATAAATTTAGAAAGGAAAAGTAAGAAGTATCAGGGATGTGAATGAGTAAATCAAGGCCCAGACTGTACCCATATCTACATTCCTGGGTCACATAAACAAAAACAAGATGGCTGACACTGTTTAATCATTTTCTGTGTCAGACTGCTTCTCTACACATTTATTGGGATAACTAGATTATAAAATAGGTAAACATCAAAGGAATACACCTTTTCTTACAGCAGCAGGGCTTGGATGACATTTCTGATCACTAATTTCACATTATAGAACCACCTGCAGATAGCAGGGATACCAAACCCAACCACCTATGGTATGCCCATGCTGGCCCATGGGGTCTCTACCTATTGCATTACCTATTGCATTATTAATAAATCAATAAAAGAGAAGTATGAAGTATCCTGTTTTGCATGACAGGGAGGTGAATGAGTAAATCAAGGCCCAGACTGTGCCCATATCTACATCCCCTGTGTCACATGAACAAAAACAAGATGGTGGCTACCATTCAGTCATTTTTGTGCCAAAATGCTTCATTTACACATTTGTAGGGATTACTAGATTTTAAAGGGTAAATGTCAATGGATTACACCTTTTCTTACAGCTGTAGGGCTTGGATGAAATTTCTGATCTCTAATTTCACATTATAGACCCACCTGCAGATAGCTGGGTGCCATACCCAACCACCATGGTATGCCCATACTGGCCCATTTGGTGTCCTCCTATTGTATTATGGGTACATGCCAATAAATTCAAAAATGAAAAGTAAGAAGTAGCCTGTTTTACATGACAGGGAGGTGAATGAGTAAATCAAGGCTAAGATTGTACCTATATCTACATCCCTGGGTATCATGAACAAAAACAAGATGGCTGACACCATTTAATCATTTTCTGTGTCAGACTGCTTCTCTTACACATTTATGGGGATAACTAGATTATAAAATAGGTAAATGTCAAAGGAATACATCTTTTCTTACAGTAGCTGGGGCTTGGATGACATTTCTGATCACTACTTTCACATTCTGGACCCACCCTGCAGATAGCTGGGGTGCCATACCCAACCACCCATGGTAGGGCCATGCTGGCCCATGGGCGTCCCTCCTATTGCATTATGAGGTACTTGCCAATAAATTAAGAAAGGAGAAGTAAGAAGTAGCCTGTTTCACATGACAGGCAAGTGAATGAGTAAATCAAGGCCCAGATTGTGCCCAACCACATCCCCTGGGTCACATGACCAAAACAAGATGGCTGACACTGTTCAGTCATTTTCTGTGTCAAACTGTTTCTCTTGCACATGTATTGGGATAACTAGATTATAAAAGAGGTACATGTCAATGGAATAGACATTTTTACAGCAGCTGGGGCTTGGATGACATTTCTGATCACTAATTGCACATTATAGACCCACCTACAGATAGCCAGGGTGCCATACCCAACCATCCATGGTAGGGCCATGCTGGCCCATGGGGTTTCCACCTATTGCATTACAGGGTACATGCCAATAAATCAATAAAGGACAAGTATAAAGTAGCCTATTTTACATGACAGGGAAGTGAATGAGTAAATCAAGGTCCAGACTGTACCCATATCTAGATCCCTGGGTCACATGAGCAAAAACAAATATAGTGGCTACTATTTTGTCATTTTCTGTGTCAGACTGCTTTTGTTACACATTTGTAGGGATAACTAGATTATAAAAGTGGTAAATGTCAATGGATTACATCCTTTCTTACAGCAACTGGGGCTTGATTAAACTTCTGATCATTAATTTACATTACAGACCCACCTGCAGGTAGCCAGGTGCCATACCCAACTCCCATGGTATGCTCATGCTTGCCCATTTAGATGACCACCTACTGCATTATGGGGTATATGTCAATAAATTCTTAAAGGACAACTAAGAAGTAGCCTGTTTTATATGACAGGAAAGTGAATGAGTAAATCAAGGCCCAGACTGTACCCATATCTACATTCACTTGGTGACATGACCAAAACACAAGATGGCTCACTCTGATCAGTCATTTTCTGCATCAAACTGTTTCAAGTACACATTTCTTGGGATAATTAGACTATACAAGATTTAAATGTCTATAGATTACACCTTTCTTACAGCTGCAGGGGCCTTGATTATGTTTCTGATGATTAATTTTACATTACAAACCAACCTGCAGATAGCTGGATTGCCATACCCCATACCCAACCACCCATGATAATGCCATGTTGGCCTATAGGGGACCCACCTATTGTATTATGGGGTACTTGTCAATAAATCCTTAAAGAAAAAAAGAAGCATCCTCTTTACATGACAAGGAAGTGAATGAGTAAATCAAGGTCAGACTGTACCTATATCTACATCCTCTGGGTCACATGAGCCAAAACAAGATAGTGGCTACTATTCTGTCATTTTCTGTGTCAGACTGCTTCTGTTACATATTTGTAGGGATAAGTAGATTATAAAGTGGTAAATGTCAATGGATTACACCTTTTCTTACAGCAACTAGGGCTTGGATTAAATTTCTGGTCACTAATTTCATTACAGACCCACCTACTGATAGCTGGGATGCCATACCCCATACCTTGCCACCCATGCTGGGGCGTGCTGGCCCTAGGGGCCCACCTATTGTGTTATATTGTACATGTCAATACATCCATAAAGGAAAACTAAGAAGAAGCCAGTTTTACATGACAGGCAGGTGAATGAGTAAATCAAGAGCCAGACTGTACCCATATCTATATCCAGTGGATCACATGACCAAAAGCAAGATGGATGACACCATTCAGTCATTTTCTGTGTCAACCTGCTTCTGTTACACATTTATTGGGATAACTAGATTACAAAAGTGGTAAATGTCTATGGATTATATCTTTTCTTACTGCTCCAGGGGCTTGGATGAAATTTCTGAAAGTAATTTCACATTGCGAACCCACCTGCAGATAACAGAGAGTAATTTCCAACCACCTATTGTAGGGCCGTAGGGGCCCATGGGGGAATCCACCTATTGCATTATGGGTGCATGTCAATAAATCCAAAAGGAAACGTAAGAAGTAGCCTGTTGTACATGACAGGAAATGAATGAGTAAATCAAGACCAGATTGTACCCATATCTACATGCCATGGGTTACATGAACAAAAACGAGATGGCCACCACCATTCAGTCACTAAAGCAACAAACTGCTTCTGCTACAAATTTAATGAGATAGCTAGATTATACAAGTGGTAAATATCTATGTATTACACTTTTCATATAGCTGCAGGGCCTTGGAAGAAATTTCTGAACACTAGTTTCATATTGCAGACCCACCTGCAGGTAGCCAGGGTGCCATACTCAACCACATGCTGGCCCATTGTGGTCTCAGCTATTGAGTTTTGTGGTACTAGTTAGTAAATATGTAAAGGAGAAGTAAAGCACTCTGTTATACATAACAGGAAGTGAACAAATAAATCATGGCCCAGATTGAAGCTATAACTGCATCCCTGTAGCACATGGCCAAAAACAAGATGGCACCAACTGTTCAGTCATTTTCAGCGACAAACTGCTTCTATTACACATTTATTGGGACAATTAGATTAGTAATGTTCTCAATGTGTCTGTATTACATCTTTTCTTACAGCTGCGCAGGTCTGGATGACATTTCTGATCAATAATTTCACACTGCAGACTCACATGCAGATACCGGGATGCTACACCAAGCTCCATGGTAGGGCCATGCTGGTTTACTGGGGTCCTACCTATTCCATTATGGGGTATATGTCACTAAATCCATAAGGAAAAGGCAAGAAGTAGCCTGTTTTACATGACAGAAGAATGAATGATTTAATCATTGCCCAGTTTTACCCATAACTGCACACTATGAGTCAAACAGAACATAACTCAGAACCTCAAAGAATGCAAGCTACAGTTGATGAAGGACTGAAGACACATAGAATGGAAGGAAGGTGGATAAATGCAGAATCAGGGTGTGAAACACCATACTAGGATACCAAGGAGCTGCTGTGTGTCTTCCAATGTATAGGCAGTGTGTAAAGAGAACAGCAGCTAAGTGGTATCAACAAGAATCTTGGTACAACAGACAATTGGGCATATCTTGTATATGCTGGCAAATTTGAGAAAATGTGTGTCAAACATATGCAGTGAACTTTATTGATGATTAATCAAGATTTAAATGATTCTTTTAATTTCTCCAATCTGTCCATTGTGGTATAATACATTGCAAGATCATATGATCACCTTCTCATACTGTAGTCACCTTGCCCCTTTAAAACAGGCCAAAGGATTGAATGCTAACAGAAAGTACAGCATGTCTTACCTTGCCATGCTTTTGGGCTAAGGATAATATAAGTGGCTTAAGTCAATGATCTTTCTGTTTTGAAAATGGCACATTCAAATACACAATGCTGTTTGTCTGTTGGAATACTGTCATCACAACTGCACTTGTTACAGTATCCACGTGTGGGTAGCTGGATAGTGTGGGAGATAGCAGAGAGTTATGGTTAAAGTGATCAGCTTAGTGAAGACAGAATTCACAAGTTTGGTGCCACATGTGTCACTCCTGGCAATTGTCATTTCCAATTCCAAAGTGTCCATCAATATAAGGAATAAACATAGGGCAAGATGCATATCTTTACAGATGATATCAAGCTCAGTGGGATATTTGATAGGCGGTTGTACAGGAGTAGTAGAGAGACCTGCAAATGAGATGTGGTCCAAGCAGTGGCAGTTGAAATTCAATGCCAAAAGAGCAAGGTGAGACATGTACAAGTGAACAAGAACAAGCTGACACGATAGAGAGAGGACAATAGGTAGAGTTGCCTAAAGACAGAGTGTATCAATTTACTAGCATAAATAAAGAGTGTTAACTGCAAGCTGGCATTCAGAAAGAAGTGGACATTAGTTGAAACTGTAACATTATATGAAACCATCATCGTTCAGTATTGATTATTACATCCATTAATTATTCATGAGCTAAAGAAGCTCACTGATTGGATCGGTGCCAGTCTGAAACCTATTAGAAATGCTCAGCATGGCAGCCACATGGATGATCACAGTGATCAGCGTTTACACTGACAGCAGTGATTCTGTGAAATGAAATCTGAAAGAAACCGAATTTCATCATATGTGACCATCTTTACAAATAACTACTCACAAAATAAAGAGCCGCACCACACCATCATGAACACCAAAATTCCCCTACTACACAGATAGCATGCCACGTGGTGCTGTCTGCATGAGCCAAAAGAAAACAAATCAGTATAATAAAAGCTCATTATTGTGATTAGAGGCTGTGCTTGGCCACCCCACCCAGCCAGTCGTTAATTTCCAGGAAATGAAAGGCTCTTTGGTCATTATTGCTTAAATAAATACAAGATAAATACTGAATATGTGTGATGTTTATATGATTTCTTTATGTTATACAGCTCTAGATATAATTTATGATAATGGTTCTTATATTGCAATCACACTTTCAGGTAAGTGGTGGGCCTTACCCACTACTTCTGGTGTTACAAATGCTGCTCAATGTCATACCAACTGTTACACTATGGAACTCTGTTCACCAAATCCATGAAGGAAAGGTAAGAAATGGATTTGATTACATATAAGGCAAGTTGTGTATGTTTCAATTATCATTTAATATTATCCATTTGCATTTCCACTCTGGTCAGCTCCAGATGAGTCACTTAAACCATTTGCCATCCTATCATATGTAGATTAGGGGGTCAATTGCATTGTGACGCTCTACTAAAGCAGAATGAAAAGTCACTCTGTTTTATTAGCAATGTCACTATTGCTGCAGAATAACAATTTCAAGCATATGCATCGCCAACAAAACAGCGTTCCATCATAAGCTATAAGACCATTATCATGTGGCCAAAACCCTATCTTTCCCTATTCTAGAACATGTCTATTATTCAACTCTTGATTTTACATTCAAATCAAGCAAGCTGTTTCCGATCCTGTTTGGAAAAAAACTATCTTACCTTATAACTATCATGTCTGTGACTTGTGGGGAAAAAGTCCCATCTACTATAAGATTTTCATTGTGATGTACTAAAGCAGAATGTGAAGTTGTTCTATTTTAGTAGTGCGTCATTATTGCAGCAGAATGACTTTTTCAAGACTTATGCATGTATCATCATACACAATAGTGTTCCATCAGATGCTAGAAGACCATAAACCTGTGAAGAAAAACTGTATCCTTTCCTTTTCTAAAACATGTTTATAGTCCACTCTTTGTTTTATATTTATTTCAAACACACCATTGCCGGGTGAGCACCACCTAGATGGCAGCCTAGCACTAGAGCTCTGTACCGCGTGAACAATATCCACCTGAATCAACAGACTAAATTACCCATCCATCTCCCAAACTAACAAAATCTAACAGAGATGGCAGCAAAAAACAAAACAAAGGACAAAACTTGCAATCAATCGTTAAAACAGAACCAAACTTTGTTTGAATATGCCCAGCCTACAGGCGCAAACAGCTGTGACCTCTGGAACCCTGATCCGGACCCGGTTGGCGAAGAGGATACTACCTGCACAATCACCTCTAAAGAAGAAGAAGATTAATCAGCATTTATATAGCACTTTTCATACACAGTGTATCCCAAAGCGCTTTACAAGCAATGCTAGACTGGTAGTGGAGTGACTGAATGTGTGGTGGCAGCCATATCACACATTATCACCCACACACAGCCTGGGTAATTGCATGAACCAGTTTATGGGAAGGAAATGTTGGCCAGGACACCCAGAATGTTCCTACTCTTTGCAAAGAGTTCCCTGAGTTCTTTTACTTCCACCTAGACACCCACCAGGACAACACCAGGATGGGCAGAAGGGACTTCGTTTAACATCTCATCCAAAGGACGGCACACCCCAGCAGTACAGCACCCCAATACTACACTCGGATGGCAGCAATTTTTAGATGCAAGTCTAACCCGTGTGGATGAGAATCCATGACCTTCTGGTCCAGAGGCAGATGTGCTACCAACTGAGCCACACTGACATCTCAGAACTCTGCACCACATTACAAAAATAGAATGCTATGCTGGAGAGGCTAGAGACCGAGTGTTGGATGACCACTAAAAATTAGAAACTTTGGAGCATAAAACTGACCAAATAGAGAAACACTCACTGACTACACCACTACAGTAGACGTTCACAATATGGCCCTATTAGACTTATATCACAGAGCAGCAACTAGAACAGAGACTAGAGGAGTTGGAAAATAGAAATCCGTAATAATATCAGAATCCATGGTCTCTGAAGGTTACGGAGGCCACCCCAATACCTTTCTTCATGGAATCTTTCCTCATGGAACTGCTATATGGCCTCCAGAAAACCATTAAACATAATTAGAGTGCAACCGATCATTGGTCCCAAACCAAAGGACCCCAAGGCTAGACCGCAATCGCTGATCCTAGTCTTTGGATTTTCATGTCAAAGAAGAAATTTTAAAACTTGCCTGGGGAAAGAAAGAAAGAAATCTTGTTTGGGGACACCAGATTGTTCTTCAAGCAGGATTATAAGCCCCAGCTCCTAGCAGAATGAAGAAAAGTACTTGCAGTGCTCCACTTACTTTAAGCCAAGGGGGTAATTGCATTCCTAGAATATCATGCAAAGATATGAATAATTTCAGAGAATGGTCCTAGAAGATTCCCAGACCTAACAGCAGCAGACAAATTATTCAGGACACCAGACATAGCCCCACCATAAAGGTCACACTTCAGCAGAAGAATCGAATAGCTAAGCGCTCCTGGCAAATGGCAGGAACTAAACAAAAGGGTCAGCATTATCAGCCGGCCGATCTAGGGTGTGGGGCAAGTACAACAATGTAAAGACTCCTCAGACAGCTTAATGGTCAATCAATCAATCAATCAATCAATCAATCAAATCTTAATTTATCCAGGCAGGCACCATTGAGTAAGGCTCATTTCAAGATGGACCTGGTCATACAAAAATCAAAGTACAGTAACATGGTAAAACATAATGCAATATTATACAGAGGCGAAAAATATACATATGTACATAAAGGTGACATTTATACATACAGTATAACCAGTTATAAACATCAACATTTTAGCGAAAGGCCTTTACAACAGATAGGATCATAAATAGGTATAGCCAACATGTTCACTTAAAAAAACACAAAAAGGGATATCAGATTAGAAAGATAATTACAGGGTTGGTATAGTTAACTGGCAAACATCAGGGAAGGGGAGGCACTTGGCCATGGCTAAATGAGACAGAGAAGAAGGAGAGTTGCCAGTTTTGGTAAGAGAGAGAGAGGCAAGGGCAGAAGCTGGGTGGAAGGCAGGTTGGACAGGATACTGGAAAGAGGTGAGCTAGCGATGTAGGAAACAATTGCAGGATTCCTTTATGGAATGGTCATAGAGTGACTTGAATATATTCAAGCTAACAGGACAACTCAGCTTCATTTTTTAGCATATTGTTCCACAAGGAAGGCAACGAGAAACTTATGGCAGTTCTACCAAAACAAGATTTGACCTTATGTAATTGCAAGACAATTATGGAATAGCTTCTTAGAGCATAGGTACCTATCACATTCAGGGGAATACAATCAGAGAAGTATAGGGGAGCTTTTTGGTAACCACTTTGAATGCCCATAGAGCGCATTTCTATTTCTCCTATAGTGAAGGAAGTCCAGCCCACTGCCGTGTACAAGGAGCAACAGTGTGTGGAAAGTGGAAGGCCTGTTATGAACCTGATTGCTCTGTGGTATAGGGTATCCAACTTAGCCAGGGCAGAGGCAGTGAAATGGCTGTAGAGAAGGTCCACATAATCTATTAATAAAAGGAACATGGCTTGAACCAAACGCAGCTTAGCATCCCTAGTAAGGAAGTGGTTAATTCTCTAGAATAGGCCTAGTCTCTGTCTTAGTTTCTTCTGTAGTTCTTCAAGATGTTCAGAGAAGGAGAGTTTATGGTTGAGCCATATACCCAGATATTTGAATTTTGACACAAACTCTAGTTTTCTCCAAGTACTGTGGTAATCCATTGGGATAGCCCAACAAGCAGGGTTCACTGCATAGGTTGAAGGGAAAAGAGCATCACTTTTGGTTTTTGCATTAAGCAGAAGCTTTTTGCTTATGAGCTGGTACTGCAATAGATTAAATTCAGCTTGGAGGTCTTCACAGGCTGCTTCTTGTTGGACGACTCAAATAAAGTGCTGTGTCATCTGAGAACAAATGGATATTGGCCTTATTGAAGCTGTCATTGATGTTGATAATGTAAACAGCAACAACAGGGAATCAGGGATAGACCCTGAGGCACACCTCTCTGTAGGGGTTTAAGTGGTGAAAGATCACCTTCAGCCTTAACCTGGTGTTGCCATTCCACAAGGTAGTCAGCAAACCAGCACACAGAGTTAGGGTCCAGACCTAAATTACACAGAGAGGAAAGAATCAGGCCTGGATTGACTGTGTTGAGTGCCTAACTTAGATAAAAAACAGCATAGACAAAGTTCCTATTGTCAAGGTCAAGGAGCCAATCATTAGTCACTTTTGCTAAGGCAGTTATGGTGCTGTGCTTTGCTCTGAACCCAGACTGCACTGGGTTTAACAGGCTCCTGGATTCTAGGTACACCCTTAGTTGACCACTCACTATCTTTTCCAATAATTTAGACAGAATGGGAAGTAGGAGATCAGTCTATAATTATTAATGTCAAGAGGGTCGCCTGATTTGAGCAGAGGGATGACATGGGCTACTTTCCACTGTGAGGAGGCTCCCTGGGATAGTGACAAGTTGAAGAGGTGCGATTGGCACTGCCAACACATGGTATGCACATTTCAGAAAGTAGGACTCTATAGAGTCCTAACCACACCCTTCTTGATATCCAACTGCAGCAATAGATCTTCAGCCTCTTTTAGAGAGGCAGACAGGAAGAAGGCCTCTTTGGTAGCTGGAGACTCGTGATTCAATAATCCCTGCTGAGGCGAATGGCATTAACAGGATATGTCAAATGCTAGCCCAGCAGTTGCAAAATGATTATTGAGGACTTCAGTATCTCTGATCTGTCTTAAATGGTGTTGTTACTGGATATAATTTTTGTTTGGAAGGAACTACCAGGTGAATGACCAGACATGTCCTTTATTGTTTTCCAAAATTTTGAAGGATTCCTTGAGGCAGAATCTAGCTCATACGATGAGAAAGCAGCCTTGGTGCACATGTTACGTGCCCTCTAAACTGACACAAGTCCATGTCATTTCTTGCTCCTGCGTGCTTTTTTCCAGAGTGTGTCTCTTTCTAGCATGGAAGCTTGAGATCTGGAAACAATCAACGACAAGTGTTACTCCTCACAAGTACCTTTACCATGGGGCATGCCTGTTTAAGGCTGCGGTTAGTATTTCATGAAAGATAGTATATGCCTCATTAACCGGTTTGGCTAAGTAGAAATCCCGCCATCGAGGGAATGTTTTCAATTAGTCGACATAGGCAGGTAAGTCAAGTTGCGCCTACATCTCTTGATTGAGAACTTTGCTACAAACTGTGGATTGTGCACAGATCTAATGCTGGCGATGAAGCAGTGATCGCTGATGTCAGAGAAAAATGATCCGACATGGGGAAAAGGAGTGGTTTGCTTACCAAAATGACATCTAAAAGGGTGCTGTTAATAGGGTTCTTTTATTTGGGCAAGTAGGTTTGCCAATGAGTTGCACCAGCCCCAAGGTGTCACAAAGGATTTCAAGGGAACTGAGGCTTTTGATAACCAGTCATAGTTCAGATCACCAAGAATAATAGTTTCCAGTGAACTAAGCCCCAGGGCAGTGCTTAGATGTGAAAAGAGATGTGATCCCACAGATGGGGCCTGTAGCAGCCTATTACACAGAGCACACAAGATGGTGATAGTTCAACCTTTGGGATGAGCACTCAGATTCATTTGGGGAGGAGGATGATTCTAGGCATGATACCGAGAATTTGTCCCTGACATAAATCTCCACCCCTCCACCTCATGACTGCCTATCAACTTGCAGGAGCAAGTAACTTGGGATGTTAATTTCCTGTCAGGGTGGCTGGTCTAAGCCAGGTCTCAGTGTTCACCAGGACATCTGGAAGGGTGTGGCTGACCCAAGCCTGGATCATGGTGGTCTTTTCAAAAGGCTGCAGACATTGACATGCAGGAACGACATTCCTTTAATTCCAGCAAGGTCGGAGGGAGATGCAAGGGTATCTAGAGGCCTCGGGTTAAGCTTCGAATTGCCTGAGCAGAATAGCAAAAGCAACAAAATCCTTTTAAGGCTGCAAAAGTTAATTTGTAATCCCTGTTCTTTGAGCATGTGGGAGGGCGATGAAGTTGAACATACTTGGCTCACTCCTGGTGCTATACTGACCTAGGGTTGCAGCTACTAATATCCTGACAGCAACATACCAGAAGAAATAAGTATCAAGATGGAGGGGAGCATCCTGCAATGGCAGTTCAGGAGAGGTCCCACCTTCAGGTAAATACAGCTGTATAATCCAGTATTCATGTGGAAATTCATAGGAGGGAATTGTTGAGCACACATAACAGGGAGAAACGAAACATCATCCCCACCCTGGGAGGAATGTGAGGCCTGATAGAGAGTGCTAGGCACCAGCAAAGATAAGGGACATACAGAGGAGCCAGCTATCCTTCCCATGGTAAGGTCTTCTTTTAGGCCACAGGATAGGGCGATCAAAGTCCTAGACCTAGTAACAGATACTAGAGCCTATGGTTGTACTGAAAACTGATGAACTCTCAGAACAGACTACAAAAGGGATAGACCTCTGAAGGAGATTAAATGTGCAAAGACAGCAGATAGCTAAAATTAAAGGGAGGGAAGCCAATGGGCATAGCAGACTAGAAGAGGCAGGACAAGCGTATTTAATAAACAGGCGAGATGAGAGGTGGGTGGGTGGAATATTGTGGCTTTGGCGTACCTTTTGAGGGAGCAGTCTGGGCTGGAGGTCCCAGGCATCGGCTAGGTGAGCCCGACTGCCCGGTGTCTGAGGAACCCACAGCTGGTGAACTGGGGAGCCCTGGGTGGCTTTTTCTCGGCTGGGGAGAAGAAAAAAGGGAAGATTATGTACTGGCTGTGGACAAAGGACCAGTAGAAGCCAGCGGCAGTTCAATCTGCACTACAATGGGAGCAATTGAGAGTGGTGCCCAGCTGTCTGAGGACCCAGTTGAACATGTACACAGGAAGGGACTGTAGCACAAATAACTGCCTGACAAGGCAGCTAACAGAACTGTAATCAAACACAAAACATTTTGAGAAACAGGCTAACAAAAATCAAGAAATTACAGTGCTTTTCTGAGTCAGTACATTAAGCAAGAATGGAAGCAGACTGCTGGCCAATCAGGACAGAGCAGGAAAAGGCGCTTGCGTTCTGATTGGGTGGCAGCTTTTGCCGTGCATCTTTGAGGGGAGCGAGTCCGGGCTGGAGGTCTCGGCAGTGACTAGGTCAGCACCGACTGTCCGGTGTCCAAGAACCCTCAGCTGGTGAGCTGGGAGCCCTGGGTGGATTCTCTCAGCTGGGGAGAAGAAAAAGGAAGATTAAGTACTGGCTGTGGACAAAGGACCAGTAGAAGCCAGCAGGAGTCCAACCTGCACTACAGTGGGAGCGATTGACAGTGGCGCCCAGCTGTCTGAGGACCCAGCTGAACAAGTACACAGGAAGGGCTGTAAGCACAAATAATTGTCTGGCAGGCAGCTAACAGAACTGTAATCAAACACAAAACATTTTGAGAAACAGGCTAACAAAATCAAGAAATTACAGTGCTTTTCTGGTGGTGCGGCCGGAGAGAGAGATTCCATCCTAACGTGGAGGACAATATGCACGCACGACTCCCTAGCTTGAACAGATCGGACTCTGGGACTAATCTAAAGTGGCTGTGAATGTGCCTCATGGAGGTTATTCTGTTGCTGCTTAATGTCTGTCTAACTCATTGGGAGGGTTAGTTTCAAACTGAATAGTAAATAGCCCAGCAGAAATCCTGCTTGAAATGGTTTCTCCTTATTACAAGATATTTAATGCTCAGATGGATATTTCTGCTAACTGGGTGGGGGACAAGGAGAAGAGATACTTATGGGGGAGGAGGGAGGTCTTTGGGGGTCCAATTCACTAAATCACCTCCAGATCTGAGCAGGGATTCCCCAGATGGTGGTGGACTATTCGGTCATGCCGTGTGGCTGTGAGTGGGGGTTTTCTTCCACTGGGGTGGAGGGAGGCCAGAGATCTTGGCAGCGCAGAGGCTCTTTACAATATTCATGGTCAGTCAGGAATCCTGGTGGCCAGGTTGCTAGTTTGATCAGCAGGCACTGGTGAAGGATCCCTAAAATGATCATTTGCTCCCGACAGAAATGATGTAAAGGGCTCCGCCATGCTCACTGATGTAGAACCCACTATTAGATGCTGCTTTAATAGCTGTATGACAATACCGTACACTAGAGCCATTTTTGCTGCCAGCCTTGGTTCTCGATTTGGCTCCTTACCTGCTTGGGTACTTACTCTGCCCAAAGGTTGGATTATGGTGGATACTGTTCTGGCAGCCTCCTTGACTGTAAAGCTATATATCAAGTCAGTTAACCACCTTGATGGTCTGGGGAGGTGGACTGCCCAGATTTGGATGGCTGACTGGGCAATGGGGTCCGTGGACTGCCCTCTCCTCACTTCATTATAACCTCTAGGAGGGACTTAAGTTCCACTCCTAACTTCCAGACTGCCTCTCTTCCATTACCCCAAAATGCAGACACTAGAGGGCGGTGAGAGGAGAACTCACACGTTGAACTGTCTTCAGCACTAGATTCAAAGTACAATACTCTCTGGTGTGATTCAATACACTTGTTCTTCCAGACACTGAGCTGTGGAGGGACAGCCCAGGCTGGACTGGATTCCCCAGAATATCTGGGCATTCAACCACACCTCAAAAAACAACAACATTGCTTAGTATGTGGTGACAGGGTTGACATACCTTGAAGTGATTATAATTGTAAATTGGTTAATAGTTACATTGTTAATTGTTATTCATGTTTAAAATGTTGTCTACTCATCTACAGCTTAAAACAATATTTGATAGTACTGTCTTTTCCTTCTCAGAGAATTGTTTTGTATTTTCTCCCTGTTGATAATGGCTGACTTAAAAATTATTTGCTGGAACGTGAGGGGAATCAACAATCCAGTGAGAGAACAACAATTTTACAGGAACTCCAGAGACAAGAGGGCCACTATAGCGTTTACAGGAGACCCACTTGACTGCTCAGGAGCATCTTAAGTTAAGCCGCTCCTGGGTGGGACAAGTGTATGCCTCTCAGTATGAAACTGCCACTCATCATAGGGAGTGGCTGTCTTGGTCAGGAGGAACACCCCTAATATTATAACAAATGTCAGAACGGATCCAGAGAGGTAGATTTATTCATCTGACAGGCACATACAGAGAGCAACATTGTATCTTGATGAATAATGTGCTTATACTGTACTATTCGTCTGATACTTGATATAGCTTATATTTCTCTGCCTCCCACATTGTACACTTTGTACCCGGTCACACCTGGAAATGAGTCTCGGCTCAGTGTGCCCTTCCGTCACCAATTTTAAATAAAATAAAATAATAAATAAATATACACCCCAAATGAAGAATCACCTCATATGACCTTCTTAGAAGGTGATTAAGAGGCTGTAGATATCTAAGGTCTGATTGTGATTGGGGAAGATTTTAATGAGGTGATAGAGGGAGCAAGGACTGCCCTGGAGGAACCAGGGAGGCACAAGAACAGGCAAATTTGTTTTGAAACTGTGCCATGAGTTAGATTTGACAGAGACATGGAGATTTCTGCATCCTCAGGGTAAAGATTATACTTACTATTCCCTCACCATAAAGAATACTCCGCATTTATTATTTTCTGATATCTACTAATTGGCTATCAAAGATCCACAACTGTGAGATAGGAAACATCGTGGTTTCTGACCCGCCCCAGTTGCACTAGTCTCTCACAGTGGAGCCCTCCGGGTCCTCTTGGAGACTGAACACCAGTCATCTAACCAGAGAAGATTTTAAAGAAATGATAATCAGCAATATACAGACTTATTTACAGAATAACCCCAGTGGAGACACAAAGGAGGGTATCAGATGGGATGACATGAAATGTTGTTTAAGAGGTGAAATCATTAAATACTCAGCTACACTAGAGAGAATGGATACACAGAGAGAGTGAGTCTAGAACAAAAAAGCAGATCTAGAGAACTTGCATCAATGTCAGTGGGGAACCTGTATAAAGAAAAGTTAGACAGAGCCCGGCTGGAACTGAACCACCTGTTAGAAGTACAAAGTGAAGGCCGACTAAGAGATGCATGACAGAAATCTAGAGAATGGTAATAGAGCAGGAAGGTTACTAGCCAGGCAACTAAGAAAAGAAATGGCTAATAGAGCAGTAGTCCGAATCAGAGATGAGGGCACTACTTCTCTGTATCTTCCCCAACTGAAATAGTTAAGAAATTTGCTAAATTCTACCGGAACATTATGATACAACCACTCCTCGGGACCATCAGGATAAAATAATACAATTCTTGGACTCACTCCCTATCCTTAAACTAGATGATACAGCAAAGAGGGTCATAGAATCCCCATCACAAAACAGGAAATACTGACTAAAATTAAACATCAGAAGAATGGGAAGGCTCCAGGCCTAAATGGCTTCCCTCAGAATTTTTAAGACATTCCAACCAAAACAGATAGGCCTACTGCAAGCGACCTATAATGAAATCTTAGTAGATCACGAACAAGTTCCACCATCCTGGAACTTATCACAAATTTTGGTAATCCTCAAAGCAAACAAAGATGCCAACTTTGTAGTTCATATCGTCCCATCTCGCCTTTCCCAGTAGATATGAAAATTTTTCGGTATCCTAGCAGATAGACTGCAGAAATTTATGACAAAGGTAATACACCAGCATCAAACAGGCTTCATAGCCGCCCATTTTCTTCTAGGATAAAATCTGCCAACCACTCAACTTTATCTCCCCACAGACACTCTGTCCTGTTCCAGTTGGCCATTAGCATGGATATGGAGAAAGCTTTTGACAGGGTGGACTGGACATTTATGTCATCCACCCTGTCGAAATTTGGGCTGGGTGAAATTTCACCTCAGTGATATCAGCCCTTTACTGTAAGCCAGAAGCTAAAGTCAGAGTGAATGGCTATTTCTTAGAACACTTATACCCTTGAGGAGGGCACTAGACAGGTGCCCCTCTCCCCACTGCTCTTTGCCCTGTCCTTAGAACCCCTGGCTATTTGGATACAGGAGAATCCTAATATTACCGGAGTGATGGTAGGTGGTCAGGAACAAAAAGTGGCACTATATGCTGATGATTCCCTGTTTTTCCTATGGGATCCACAACGTCATTACTCCATTTCTTGGATTCCCTCCAACTGTATGACACTCTGGCGGTTACAAGATAAATTTTGCAAAATCAGAGGCCATGATCTTAAGTGAGACCCCTCCCCAGCTAGATTTAAGGACAATTTCCCTTCAAGTGGGGCTAAGAAAAATACATTTAGATATCTAGGAGTCTTAGTATCGGTAGATACAACAAAGCTTTTTCTAATAATTATATAAAACTATATAAAAATCTACAAGCAGACCTAGCAAGATGGAAGTTGCTCCCCTCACCTTATATGGAGAATACATACAATCAAAATTAATGTGCTTCCAAGATTTTGTCTTTATTCCAGACCCTCCCATAAGTGTTCCAACATATTTCTGGAACCAACTGAATAAATCAATAATGTGATTTATATGGAAGTGACAAGTACTCTAGAATGTCTGCTGCAGAATACTACAGAAATCTGAGGAGGGTGGAGGTTTCGGTCTCCCAAACCTAAGATCCTATTACTTAGCTGCACAAGGAGCCCAACTTTGTGCTTGGGCCAAACAAAGGATTGATTCTTGGAAAGGAGACTCTGAAAGGGAAGAAATTATGGACTCTGTCTACCAGTACCATTCAACCAAAGATATGGCCTATGTCCTCGAATCCTTGGGTGAATCATTCAATTAGAATCCTTCTTAAACTGTTCAGGGCAACCCACACCCAAATACTATGGGCCCTCTCTCTCATCCGGCATGAAGATAGGTTCATCCCACCAGAACAGACCTATGCTTTAAATTTGGAAAATAGGGGCCTCACAAGATTTGCCCAACTGTTAGTTAGAACAGGTTGCCTTTCATTCGAGACCCTACAGAGGTTCTCTCTTCATCGAGAGGACTTCTTCCGGTATCTACAGGTTAGACACCTGTTGACATCAGAGGATAATATTCTCAAGGTCGGCATGGACAGGACCCTCTACAGGATTGCTGGTGGGATATTATTAGAATCAAAGATAAACTTAACTACATTTCAGTATTGAACAAAGCACTTTGCCACCCATCACCCCACCAGTCTTAGATACAATTAGACAAAAATGTGAAGATGATGGTGGAGTGACTATAACACCTATAAGCTGAGTCCTCCAGTTTCAGAGAGGTTGGCAAGTTACTTCTTCATCGTGGTGGTAAGAATTCAACTGGAAAATTGCAACCCAGTTCTTCAGAACCCCAGTAATCACAAAACATTTCTCACCACAAGCATCTCAAGCTTGCTGAGGCTGTGTGGTGCAATCAGACGACACATTTCCACATTTTGGGGGCTGTCCAAAGTTGTGTCACTTTTGGGACAGATACACCAAAGCATAGAACAAATGTTGGGGTTCCTCATCCTCTAACCTTCAAGATTTGGTGTTGGGCCTGCCAACTTTGTCATCCAGGAAAAAGAAAATGGTAGAACTAGGCCAGGTCTTATGGGAATAGCCTTGAAATGTGTTACAGACCAGATGGTTAAAACCAGAACTCCCTCGTGGAACAATGGATCACTAGAGTAGCAGGAGGTGGAGAGGATGGAAAGCCTCACATATACAATACACCTAGATAAAAGAGCAGTTTTAGATATTTGGCAGCCATGGCATGTCTGGAGGGAGACACAGGAGGTCAGGGAGAGGAGGGCGTGGGAGGCGGTGGAAAGGGAGACAGAGGGAGGAGAAGGCTGACAAACTAATAATGGGAGACAGAAGGGCTCCTGCACTGTAATAGGTCTTGGTGTCTGTACACCCTTCAATTCTGGGAGGTGATGATGACAGCTGTTTAGTAATATACTGTAGCAATATAATTTTATTACAGGTAGATGACTATACATAACATTTGAGTTAAGTAAAGAAGGCACACTAGTTTTGTTAGGGTGTGCTTGAATGTTATAGTTTAAATGATAAGTATGACCAATCCTTTAATTTTGTGGATCAACATAATCCTTGGAACCAGGCATAGGATTCAAGATGGGACAGAAAAGAGACTTGGTTTCCTAGCACAAAGGACTGTAACCACCTTGAACAGTCATTGACTTGGTGCTGGCCGTAGTCTCCCAGCCACCTCTGGAGATTTCTTGCATTGAAGTATAAGAGGACACTATAATACTACATTATTGAAATAGTAGAG